>CM075354.1:103065000-105692500 GCA_037693485.1 Kitagawia praeruptora | reverse complement strand
AAACAGAGACCTTTAAAACAAAATCATGATCATTCATTTTAGTGGATGAGATTATATAGTTATAGGTAATAAATCATCTTCCACTCAAGTCCATCTCCAATCGTATATTAGTGGCTACCATTTTCATTTTTCAATTTCATGAAACACATTGCTTCACATCAACATAATAATAACTCTACTTTCTTCAAATATTGGTAATTAACAACAATATATGTGCAGAATAACGCTTCTCAACATGAAGAACATTTTTCAGGTACGGAACATTGTGCAGTGTCGTGTATACAAAATGACACTTTTAATCAAAGAAAGGAAACATGAATCCGATAATAGAATGACATTTTGTTTTTAACGGAGAACAAAGCAATTCCGTCTAGTAAACTAATGTTTTAGTCTACAAAACAAGGTGTTTTGCTTGTGATGACAGAAAAATAACATTGGATTTTGTGGGTCCCGAAGAGGGGATAATAAGCTAGAAGGGGGTTGAATAGCTTATTACCACTTTAAAATTTTAGAGTTTGGTGTTTTAATTTTCTTTCTTGTTAAATTCGTTACTGAAAAGTAAATAATTAATTTAAAATGCGGAAAGTAAACCAAGAAAGAAAAGAGAGTACCACACGCACGATTTTATTCTAGTTCGCGATGGCGCAATTCCTAATGGATCCGCTCACCCCTACGTCCAGTCCCCGAGCTCCTCCCTGGACTCAAGTTTTCTTCCATTATAAGGAAACTTCTTTATAGTAGGCGAAGAAGCCTTTACAACACTAATTATTTATCTTGGACCTTAATTTCAAATTAACTCCTCAAAATACAAAGCAAAACACTACTAGACTCGTCTTGGAGCGTAACTCCCCGTTAGCTCCTTAAAGTCGAAGTAGCAACATTTGTAAACTATGAACTTCGATCTACCACTTGTCGTTCTTGGATCTTAGGTCTTAGGTCTTCGATCTTTCTTTTTCTTCACGGTGCAAAGGCTACAAACTCCCCGTTAGTACGCCTAAGACTTGGGTCTTAGAAACAAGGATCACCTCACTTTAGTTCACCTCACTACAAGTCTATAAAACAAATCTAAACAACCAACAATATAAAAGATGAATAAATATAATAGGTCTGTGCAAACTAGTCTGTTACGGTACTAGCCACGGGAACGCAATTACGGATTAAACTAAGTGCAGAAAATATACAAAAACACTAACACACTCACGCTAACAATAGTGATCACTACAAGATATTTACCTACTAATAATTTACCAACCATTACATATTTGTAGATAAAGATAACATTTTACATACTAATGTTTAAATATGTAATTATTAGTAGTTAAACATAACCATCTTTGAGTTTGTGTAAAACAAATTACCCGCGAACCCGCGTGTAGACTATGGATACGTAAGAATATTTTTTGAGTAAAAGGCGTTTAAAAATCTCTCGAAATCTATTGAATATGTTTCTGCAAAGTTTATGACTTTGTACGTTTTATTACGTTTTTATTACGTTTTTTCTGAAAATCAATGTAGTTACTTTGGTTCTATTTAAGATTTATGTTGAATGCATCCGTTTGCATTAAATTGGAAAGTGGTAATTTTATAAAATAAAAAAATAAAAAATTATGTATTTGTAAATAAAAAATGATATATTTGCCAAAAAAACAATTTTTTAAAAATCTCTAATTCTATTATGTAAAGAAAACATATTTGCAAAGTTTTTTTCAGTTTTATTGAAGCAAATTAAGGGGGAATATTTTTGGGCTTTTTTCATAAATACCTATATAAATATTTTTGCAAAAATACTGTTATTTTAAAGTTCTTTTGCAAAAATACCATCTTTTGGAAAACAATTGCAAAAATACGGGATGCAACTACATTCAACCAGATGCAACTGTTTTGACAATTAGTAAAAATATTTTCTTATTTGTAATGGCTGCGCAGCAGGTTGCATATTCATCAGTTGCATTCAGTTGCATATGCAACTGAATGCAACTAAAAATTGTAATTTGAATTTTCATTTTTTTAACCAACTTCCAGATCTATATAAGGGCTGAGCATCATCAAAAAGTGGAAATTTAACTTTTAGTTTTTAGTTGCATTCAGTTGCATATGCACATATGCGACTGAATGCAACTAAAAATTGTAATTGAATTTTAATTTTTTACCAACTTCTAGATCTATATAAGGTCTGAGCATCATCAAAAACTGGAAATTTAACTTTTAGTTTTTAGTTACATTCAGTTGCATAGGTTGCATATGCAACTGAAAATCAACCAAACGCAACTTCGTCCAAAATCTAAAATAAAACCCCAGAATCCGAAAGCAACTCAAAGCAATTAATTGCAACTGAATTTTATCAACCAAATCCACCAAAATCAACTAATTTTATCAACCCCACTTTCAAAATGTTATCTCCCTCCCTCACGTGCCACCAAATTTATGCTTATTGAATCCCCATAGTTGAAGGTATTGAAATTGATGTTGACCCTACGGGGCCCGATTCATCAAAACAAATATAGAATTTCATCTTTGCCAAATGTTCAATATAGAAGACAAAAATCAAAACTCTATGATGGTAACGACGTAGTATTTATCCCAAATATACATACATATATATAGATGTAGATGTGTGTATAAATCGAAGATATATGAATACATAAGTGAAAAAAGAAGAGATAAGTTAAGAAGATGAAAAAAGAAGAGATAAGTTGAGGAGATGAGATTAATAAATGATTGTAAAATAGTAAGCATTGAGTATTATTGCATCTGTACATATGATTAGCACCGTATTTTTGCAATGTTTTATTTTTTATATTAAAAAGACCGTATAATTGCAATTATAATAAGAAGAACGTAAATCCACAAATCAAAGTATGAAAAGTTGTATTTTCAATAATTTCCCAAAAACATTTACCTTGATAAGATTTCATTCAAATTTGTAATAACGAAAAGTGAAGATTAAAAATTAATAGATATGTTAATATAAAAAAAATGACAAAATTTCTTAAAATTGTAACTTTTTATTGTGTAAAAACATTTTTACATTGAAATAAATTCAAATTTATAACTTAGTACAGACATTACGTTATGGTAGGAACATGACATGGGTATAAAAGTTGAAACTGTTACATCATTGCGATTTCGAAGGTCTCCGAGTCTCGCTCGACTCTCGGGAGTTATATCGATTTTAATTTTTTCAAAATATCTTTTTGATATGTTTGATCCAGGAAATTTTATTTTCTAAACTTTTTGTTCCAGAATTTCTTCTACTCCTGTAAACTATTCGGGACATCGTCTTGCACCAATTTTAATTGGAGTATAAACGATTATGATTTTTAAAATCATTGTTGGAACCAATTTTTGTCGGGTAATCCCCTCGGTCGAACCTGCAAATGAAAAAGAATGTGAGGGTGTTGCCCTCCGATTCACCTCTAGTGTAAGAATAAGTTAACTTGTTCAAGCTGGGTGAGTAATAATGAACGTAGAGCGTTTGTGTGTGTATGAAATTGTGATTAAGTCCTTATGTTACCACTAGTACATAATAGGGTTATAGCGTCGGTCAAAATAGACATTAGGCGTCGGTTATTAGGCGTAGTATATGAAGGCGACGATATAGGTATAGGCCTATATCGTCGGTTAAGTTGGTGACGCTAAAAGTCTGTTATAGGCGTCGGTCGTTTAAACAACCGACGCTAAAAGTCTGTTATAGGCGTCGGTCATTTAAACAACTGACCCTGAAAGTCTGTTATAGGCGTCGATTATTTAAACAACTGACGTTGAAAGTCATGGTAAAGGCGTCGATCATTTAAACAACCGATTGGACCGTTATTGACAGAAAGGCTCAACATCATTGGGCTTCCCTCGTTTCTCATGCATCGGCCTTCCGTCTAATTAGAGCTTCATCCGTTCTGGGCCGACTGGACCTTAGGACCAGCCCAACAAGGAAATGGGCCTCCAACATGTCCCTGGGCTTCGGTCGGAAGTTATCCACAGGACGGAGACCAAAGTCTAAAATCCATCTTAGGAGTCACCCTTCGGGACGTTAACTTCGGATAAGGATGCCAGCGTGTGATGATAGGACGTCACATGGGGAGGTGTGTCTCTTCAATGTTGATAGCTATCTTTTTCTTGCATGATATCCGCGCCTCTATCTGGACCGTCGAATTCAAAATATTTCTTGTTTAAACATCATATTTCTTTACTTAAACCCAAAAACTTCTTCATTTTTTATTTTCTGGCATAAGAATCCTCTAGGAGGCCCTCTCTTTTCTCTGTTCTTCAAGCAAGATTAAACACGCGAGCATTCACCATAGGAGCCAGGATCTCACATCAGGAACTCCTAGTCCTCCCATTCCAATCGAAGTTTATCTCCAAAATAGTAAGTGTTTTTCTTGTTAACTCTTTAATTCTCAATGATTCCTATATGTTCTGCATGTTTACTTGCATTTTCCTTGGCACATTCCTTTCTATCGTATGTATGTATTTGTGGTCGTATGTATGTATATGTAAAAAAGAGGTTTTGGGGTAGTGTTTACTTCCAGGGTAAAATGAACGCATGTCAGTGCCGCTAGGTTGGGTTGTTTGTGCGTTACTTTTAGGCCTTTTGCTCTCTTACATTCCTTGCTTGGTGTTCTGGGATCTTCTGGGATTTCTTGGGTATGAACATCCTTCGGGATCTTCAAGCCCTATGAATGTCCTTCGGACGATCCTGCTCTTTGCCTTTTATTGCGTTGCTTTTAGATTTTAGGATGTCCCCAACCGATCCAAGCCTACTATACTCGGTCGTTTTCTTCCTTTTTCTCTGCCTTCTTCTTTCTTTCCGAGTACAGGGCTAATGCCGCTTCATTTTCGAATGCAGGGACATGGATCGGTCGAGCGAGGTTGCTGGTCCTTCGGCTGCCTCCCCTTTCAGTGACATGACTCTTTTTCCGGCTGCGAATCTTCGATCAAAATTGGGCGAGGATAACTCACCCACCTGGCGGACAAATATGGCATCTTTAAGAACATATGGTTTGTATTCGCCGCTGAGAGGAGGGATCAGATATACTATAACCCTTCAGTCCCAGGGACCTACGGAGGTGTTGCTACGAGCATCTCCGAATCAGCCTTCAAGTGTGGTTTTAGGGTGCCCATGCTGCCGCTCACTATGCCATAGATGGCTTGCAGTAACGTTTCAAAAATGTTGCAGCAAGCCAAAAAAATGTTGTTGTAGAGCAAAAAAATGAAACGGCAATGCTTTTTTAGCGTTGCATTTGGCACAGCTGCCGTATGTGTCTACAGCAACACTTTTGTTCACTACGGCAACGCTACTACTTTTGTTACCAGAAACTTCTATGGCAACGTTAAACATAACTTACAGCAACATTAAACTAGTGTTGCAGTAGATGTTAAAATTTAGCAAAATTGGGACCCACACGCGGGTCCCACATGTGGGTCCAACAACAATTAGTGGCAACATTATATTAAACCACCCACAACATGTTCCAAATGAAAATTTACCAAAAACTATTTTTATATATTTGCTTTCCCAAAAATTAAAATATGTATCATTACATCAATACAAAAATTTACCAATACAAGTACTAGAGTGACTTCACTTACATCATTACATTTAAGATACCTGGATAACTATACTACACCATATGTATGTAGATTTATAATTAGACTGTATTAGCAGAAATTTGATTCAGTAGAAATCTGATGGAAAAATCTCACATCAGTCCTGCAAATGCTTGAATGTAGACTGTGGACGACTGGATGCTCGCGGTAACTAAGATAAAGTCAATGACTTTTTTCCCTTCTTGCTAGCATAAATCTTCGAATACACAATTTTTGTTCTGAAAGTCAGTGAAACATCCAAACCAAATCCAATAACATATGTAATAGCCATAACAATAAACACTACCCGATAACACTGAGCCCCAATGCATGTGTTTCCCCTCCAGCGGTGGGGGTAGCCTGTGAATCATACAAGAAACCAGCAAGCAGTCCTGAAGCGTTTGCTGAAGAATATGGGCATCGCCCTTCAAAGTAATATGTTTATCCTATTTGTAAACATCGAGGATTTAACTCAACTCAAACAAGAATGTAATATTAAATAGTATATGTACTGTCACAGGGATCTCAAATACAAGACAGTGGGTTCTATTTATAGTGACAAGAGGTTCCTACAGTGGCAGAATACAGATTAGAAAGGTTTGAAAAAGAGTGAAGAAAAGGAAGACAGGACCACATCTTTAAAGTCAATATATGAATAACAGTCATTACGATTAGTCACTCATGAACCAGACCGTACATCGAGTGTCAACATCAAACAATGGTCACTACGTCAAATTTTGGCTTCCGTCACATCAAATATGTGTGACTAAGCACTTTACGTCACGTTTTAATTTTTCAGCAAAGTGTCACCTAAGGTCGGATCTTTTTACGCCCCCTACGGCCACACCCCAACTGTATGGCTGTAACTCAAGACAGAGTGACTAAAGCATACCACCCCTTGGGTCTGACAGCCCCCATTTTAAGCTCAAAAGTGTGACTAAATACCAGCTTGCAGCCACAGGATGCGTAGTGGCTAAAGAGAATTAATAACGTGGTTAAATACCAACATTCATCAAAGGCTTAGTTTTGGTCGCACTATTTATTCATAAATCGTGGCAAAAAGCTTGGGTATGGCCAAATTCTATAATTTTTGTGTGGTCGTTTCTATGTTATATACACTATTAAATAACTGCTTTTAGTCACTAATAATTGTAGAAACTATAGTTCTAGCTAAAGCCTATTTTTATATAATTTTTGTAATATATAGTGTGGCTAAAGGATAGTAATAGAAAGTAACAACCATTCATTTACTAATGCTGAAAGTAACAGCCCAAGTAAAAAAACCACACAATTCCAATCATTTATTCAATGTTTTGCTACTAAAAGCCTGAACAGTATACAGAATTAACATACATTGAAAACCCTACAGATGACAAATGTCACTGCTTGGATAAATAAAACAGGCTTTCTTCTCCTCCAAAATTGGCAGTGGAAGGTTTGGAGTTCACATATCTGCTTTCCTCTTGGCTTGCACTACCAGTCGTGCATCTCACTCCCGCTCAAATTCTCGATAATCTGCTCGTTGCAAGAAAGAAACCTTCACTAAATATTGATTCCCACTCTTCTTGTAAGCATCCAGCTCATCTTCCAATCTCTTCTCATCTTTATACTCCCCCCCCCGTCCTTTTTAGTCTTGTTAAGCACACTAAGCTTTGGTTTCTTTTTGATTTGTTCAAAATAGATTCTATTGCAGAAGGGGCCCCACCCGCAGTTTTAGCCTTTTCTGCTGCCTCTTTTGAATCAGCATCAAGAAGTTTTTTTAATTCAACTTCTTGACCTGCAAAGTCCAGAATCTCTGTGATCTGCAAAATGATAAGGCATTTTTCAGAACAAGTAAGCAAAAGAAATACAATACTACTGAGTAATCAATACAGCATGGCCAAGACAAGCACTGCAGCTGCTCTTTGACAGTGGGTAAATAGCTTGATGTTAAGAAAACCAAAAATAATTAAATTAACACACAAACTAAAGGACGGAAAAATAATTCATACCTCTACTTTCCCTCTTCCTGAAGGGCCAGCCATGGCGGCTGAATTTTTATATATAGGAACTGCAGTTGCATACCTGCATTTGGCATATCATGGCCTTTTTTAAACACAGGCAGTGTAACAGTTCAACATAATTGGTTACAAAGGTGATGTATAGGCATGTGCGTGTAACGAGCACGAGATGCAGAAGCAAAAACAAAATAAGGATCACCTGATTACTTAAGGAGTTAAGGTGATCTGATTTTAATCTTAACCAAATTCATTCGATCCGATTACTTAAGGTGATCTGATTTTAATCTTAACAAAAATAAAATAAGGACCTGATTACTTAAGGTGATGTATACCCATATTCTTCACAAACCCAACCACAAAATAATTGCAGTCTCTCAATTTCTTCACTCTCCCTGCTTTTCATCTTTTTCTTCCACCTTCCCCCAACCACACCACACAATGGAGCATCAATTATAAATTAAGAAAATTATCATGAATTAATGGTCAATTAATTCCACCTTAAGGCCACACTTATAAGATAACAATATATTATTAAATAAGAACATGTTTCTCCTGTGTGTAACAAAAGATGATAAATTAATCTACCTTTCTTCCCTGATCGCTTAGGTTGAACAGTCAAACTCTTCTTCACGCTGAATTCTAGCGGAGCCTTGTTTACCTTTCTGATGTACCTAATGAACATATAAAACACAGAGAATTGTCAATTACTTCTATTACTATGTCGCAATTTTGTTTTTTGCTTTCATTGTGCATATAAAGTTTTCTTAACCCTGTTTATATCCAAACCTTCAACTAAGACAAGCGGTATGATAACATACTAATTAACAATCCAATCCAACAAGGCTCAAACTTCAATTTAGGAACCTGTAATAAACACAAAGTAAACATAATCATCAAAATGTACATATCTAAGAGACACACAAAGTCAGATTGCAGAGTGAGGAGAACTGACTTCAAAGAATCATACATTCCAAAGTAGAGACCACCATAAACAATAATTCCAACACATGAAATATTGAAATCGCGGTAAAGCCCAATGATTCAATCACTTGCTAATGTCTTCTTGTAGACATCAACTAAACCATTAAACTGTCGTCCTCCCCCCTTCTTTGCTGCCTTGGCATCATTGGCTAAACGAGTTCTAGCATAGTCCAAGGAGTACACAAACAAAAGGGAGGAAGCATCATCATCTCTCTCTTTATTGAAGTTGAAAATCCTCTTGAAGTAATCTTTAAAAGCAAAGTTCAAGGCATGTTGAAAGTATGTAGATTATAAGCACATAAAGGAAAAAAGAGCATTGTCCTACTGAAAATTAGGAACATGGAGACTAGCTTGAGTTGGGAAGCACTGGATGACATTAGTATGGTTCAGATAGCCTTCCACTCTTGATCATCTCATCCTGATTCTGAAGCAGAAGCCTAACCCGCTCAATTGGGGTACCAACAGTCTTGGACACAACTGCAGAGACTCCACCCATGAGAAAATCAATAGCAAACCCAGCAAAGCCTTTCTCGGATGGTGCTTGAACAAAAACAGGGGATAAATTTAACATTAGAAGCATGAATATTGGTTAATACATTACTCTATCTACATTGCTCCAGCTCAGCTCAACATTTCAGTAAACAAACAACGTCCAAGTTGCTGTCAAGTAAAGTTGCTGTCAAGTTGCTGAAGTTACTGTCAAGCTGAAGTTACTGTCAAGTTAAGTTGCTGTCAAGTTGCTGCCACGTAGGATAACAAAATAACAGAAAACTCAATCAGTCATATTTTACTTTGTATATAAATAGAGTGTAGAGCAGTTAGTTAGAGTTAGATGATTAGATTCAGAATTAGATACATTGTTCTTGTATCTCTCTTTCTTCAATAGAAAATATGAGAGTTTCTTTAATCATTTCTATGGCGTTCTCTTTTGTTTTGATTCCAAATGATTAAAATTACATGGTATCAGAGCACGTGGTGACGATTCTTTGTTGTTGATCATTTTTTTGTTGTTGTTGTATAACTTCATCTTCCGCCATTAAAGCTTCATTGAAAGCTTCGATTGACGCCATTAAAGCTTCATTAAAAGCTCATTTGCTTATATCGAGATTCCAGGTGTCTTCGATTCTTTCATGAGTTTATCTTTTGATCTGATTTGATATCGAGAATCATCTTTTGCAATATTATCTGAATCTGAATCTTGCTTGACTATTGAACATCTTATCTGAATTTCATCTGAATCTTTGAAACGAATTGTGCCTTGTTGTAATCATTTGATTGTGAATCATTGTTCTCATTCTTGATTCTATCTTTCTTATGGCGAATCGAAATAATCAGAATCAAACTCAAAATATTCTGGATACGAATAGTGTATACTACATACATCCCTCAGATTCATCTACGAATCAACTTGTTTCAGTGAAGTTTAATGGTGAGGGTTTTAATAACTGGAAAAGGAGTATGACTCTAGTTTTGTCTGCAAAAAACAAATTAGGTTTCGTGGATGGTACGATTAGTGAACCTAATTCTTCTTCTGTTGATCACAAAGCATGGGAGCGTTGTAATGATCTGGTAATATCATGGATTTTGTTTAATCTTGATGAGAATATTGCTAGAAGTGTACTTTTTCTCAAGTCAGCAAGAGCTATATGGAAAGATTTAGAGGATCGTTTTGGTTATGCTTCTATGCCTCAGATTTCTTCACTCGAACATAAGTTAGCTGAATTACAGCAAGGTCAACAAACTGTGTCTGAGTTTTACACCAAACTCAAGACAATTTGGGATAATCTAGATGATGTGAATCCGTTGCCATCTTGTACTTGTGTGAAGTGCACCTGTGATTTGACTGGAAGGATTCATAAGATGCAGCAAGAACAGAGAGTACTTCAATTCTTAATGAAGTTGAATGATAATTTTTCTGCAATAAGGGCTCACATATTAATGATGACACCGTTACTCAATGTCACACAAGCTTATCGCATTGTTGCTCAAGAAGAGAATCATAAGGATATTTCTCAGCAGGTTTCACAGAATGATACTTTGGCTTTTGTTGCAGATAAGAGAAGGTTTAATAATTCTACTACTCAGAATTCTCAGGGCACAAGATTCCAATCCTACAATAATTCTCAGTATAATACTTTCAACAAAAGATCTGCTAAACCTGGAAATTCAAACTACTGTATTAATTGCAAAATCAATGGTCATAGTATTGAAAGATGTTTCAAGATACATGGATTTCCTCCTGGTTTCAAAAGCAATAGAGATAGAAGAGTTGCTGCTTTATCTCAACATGCTAATGATCCTTCTTCTCAGAATGTCATTTCCAATGATCAATCTCAGAATGTGCTTACTCCTGCTATTTCTCATGATCAGTATAATCAACTTATTGATTTGTTAACCAAGCAACAGTTAAATGATAGCAATCAAGATAGTTCATCTTCTGGACATGCTTTACTTGCAGGTAAAATGTGTCTATTGACTTCATCAACTCAGCAATGGTTTTTGGATAGTGGGGCAACTGATCACATTAGCCCTCACTTATCAGATTTTGTTTCGTTCAAATCAATTGCAGAAGCTAACAATTCTATAACAATTCCAGATGGTAGTCATATTTCAGTCACACATATTGGAACGGTGGTTCTAAATGATAATATCGTTTTAACTGATGTTCTTCATGTTCCTGCATTTCAGTACAGGTTGTTATCAGTTCGAAAACTTTGTCAAGATTTAAGTTCTAATGTTATTTTTTCTGCTACTCAATGTCATCTTCAGGACCACTTGCAGAAATAACCTCCATTTCTTCTTGGTGAAATTCACACTGGTCTTTATGTTGTTCCTCATCAAATGAATACTAGTGCAAATGTTTTCTTTAAGTCTCCAACTGCTAATCTCAGCATTTCTATGGATCTTAAGCTTTGGCATCTACGAATGGGTCATCTTCCATTTGCTCAGCTCAAATTGGTGAAATCTTCCTGTATTGGTCAAGATAGTAATATTGATTCAATTTGCCAAATCTGTCCTATGGCTAAACAAGCTCGAAATTCCTTTCCTAATAGTAGTATAAAGACTACTTGTCCTTTTGAACTTTTACATGTTAATGTATGGGGACCGTATAAGGTCAAGAATCACAACTCTTGTAATCAGTTTATTACAATTGTTGATGATTTTAGTCGCTATACTTGGGTTCATTTGATTCGTTACAAATCTGATGTTTCTTCGGTATTTTCCTCTTTTGTTAATTATGATGAGAAACAATTTTCTGCCCACGTGTTAACTGTTCGATCTGATAATGCGAAAGAGTTTATAGAAGGTTCTTTTAAGTTGTTTCTTCAGTCTAAAGGTATTCTACATCAGACGACTTGTAGCTATACTCCCTAGCAAAACGGGGTTGTTGAACGAAAGCATCGTCATCTTTTGGAGACAGCACGAGCACTTCATTTTCAATCTAAACTGCCAGATCATTTCTGGGGTGAGTCTATTCTATGTGCCACTTATTTGATTAATCGTATGCCTTTAAAGAGTATCGATAATCACACACCATACTACAAACTATATGCAACCCAACCTTCCATTGATCATCTACGAGTTTATGGCTGCTTATGTTATGTCTCCACTTTAAAAGTTCACAGAAATAAGTTTTCTCCTCGAGCTCGACCTTGTGTCTTTGTTGGATATCCAGCTCAACAGAAAGCTTATAAGGTATTGGATTTGTCTACTTCTCAAATCTATATCTCTCGAGATGTTATATTTCATGAACATCACTTTCCATATCAAATGATTTCTCAACAAAAACTTTCACATTCTCAGTATATTTCATCTGTTTTTCTTCCCAATGTTACGCCAACCTCTTCACAACATTCACAGTTTGATGATTTATCTATTCTGACTTCTAATTTGACTTCTTCATTTGTTACACCAATTTCATCTAGTGATTCTATACTTAATTCTACACCGGACTCGAATTCCATTTCTACAGAGAATTCTGGTCATTCTACTTCTTTTTCTATACCAGTTATCAATCCTGTTTCTAGAAAATCTATATGACACAAACAACATGCGTCTTATCTCACTCAATATCATTGCAATTTAGCTTCATTAACACACACTCCACATTGGTGTAATCTGGTCAAATATGATCATATGCCAGCATATCATAAAGCATTCATAACTCAAAATCAAGCCCTTGTTGAACCATCTACTTATACAGAAGCTGAAAAACATCCATTATGGGTTGAGGCTATGAATAAAGAGATAAAAGCCTTGAATGATAATACCACATGGGATATTGTTGATTTGCCTCTAGGAAAAAAGGCCATTGGCTGTCGATGGGTTTATAAAACTAAACTACATGCTGATGGAACTCTTGAACATTGTAAAGCTCGTCTTGTTACCAAGGGCTTCACTCAACAATTTGGCATAGACTACGAAGAAACATTTTCACCTGTTATTAAAATGAGCTCAGTTTGCTGTTTACTTGCTCTAGCTGCTAGTCGAAAGTGGCCCTTATTTCAACTAGACGTCAACAATGCCTTTTTACATAGTGACCTCACTGAGGAAGTTTACATGAAAATCCCTCCTGGCATTTCTCATAAGCCAAATCAGGTTTGTCGATTATGAAAATCTTTATACGGGTTGAAGCAGGCATCTCGTAAATGGTTTGAAAAACTAGTTAGTGAATTAACTTCACTTGGTTACATCCAATCTAAGAATGATTACAGCCTACTCATCAAACGTTCTGAGACATTCATTACAATTGTTGCTGTGTACGTTGATGACATAATTGTCACTGGTGATAATTCTTTTGAAATTGATGAGTTGAAATCTCACTTGGATCGTGCCTTTAGTATTAAAGACTTGGGCATTCTACATTACTTCTTGGGTATTGAAGTTGGATATGTCACTGATGGCATTATTCTAAGTCAGAAGAAATTTACTAATGATATTCTTAATACCTGTGACTTCGATCTTTCTAAACCTACTGTCACTCCACTACCTTTGCAACTCAAATTGTCAGCTCATACTGGTGACATATTTCCTCATCCAGATCATTATCGTTCTCTTGTGGGCAAACTTAACTATCTTACAAACACACGTCCTGATCTTTCCTACGCAGTTCAAACATTAAGCCAATATATGCAGCAGCCTCGAGTCCCTCATTTTGATGCATTATGTCATACCTTGCGTTATGTAGCTCATACAATTGGTCAAGGCATTTTGCTTAGAGCATTTGACACTCTTACTCTCCAGGCCTTTTCAGACTCCGACTGGGCGTCTTGTGTGGACTCTAGGAAATCCATTACTGGTTACATTATGCTATTTGGTAATTCACCCATTTCTTGGAAATCCAAGAAACAGTCGACTATTTCTCGTTCATCTTCTAAAGCCGAGTACCGTGCCATGGCTTCAACAGCCTCAGAAGTAACATGGTTAATTCGTTTGCTTGAGGAACTTGGTGTTACAAATCTTAAACCCATTACTCTCCATTGTGATAATCAGTCTGCTCTACACATAGCTAAGAATCCCGTTTTTCACGAGCGTACTAAACATATTGAACTTGATTGCCATTTTACACGTGATAAGGTTCTTGAGGGGCTACTCCAACTATCATATCTCCCTACTAAACATCAACTTGCTGATATTCTTACTAAAGTCTTGCCTTCTCCACAGTTTCGTGAATTACTTGCCAAGCTAGGAATGTCTCAGCTTCCATCTCCTTTGGCTTCACCATCTCCTAGCTTGAGGGGGGGGTATTGGTTAATACATTACTCTATCTACATTGCTCCAGCTCAGTTCAACATTTCAGTAAACAAACAACATCCAAGTTGCTGTCAAGTAAAGTTGCTGTCAAGTTGTTGAAGTTGCTGTCAAGCTAAAGTTACTGTCAAGTTAAGTTGTTGTCAAGTTGCTGCCACGTAGGATAACAAAATAACAAAAAGCTCAATCAGTCATATTTTACTTTGTATATAAATAGAGTGTAGAGCAGTTAGTTAGAGTTAGATGATTAGATTCAGAATTAGATACATTGTTCTTGTATCTCTCTTTCTTCAATAGAAAATATGAGAGTTTCTTTAATCATTTCTATGGCGTTCTCTTTTGTTTTGATTCCAAATGATTAAACTTACAATGAAGGGACATAACTAAATAATTAAAAAAACCGAGGTTGTCTTAGTAACGTTCACCGCCATTAATATCAAATGATTTCAGCTGTAGAAGAAAAATGCTACCTCCATATTAGAACTCAGTTCTCCTATCTACTTCCCAAGTTCTTGCTTTCGAGAGTAATGTGATGAGTGATGAATTTCATTGCGGCATTTCGTCGAACAACAACGTGGTGAGTGACATTTTTTTTGAAGACGAATCACAGGTACGCTCATCGCAAATCAATAAAAGCAATCTGTAGAAACGGACTCTGTAGAAACAATTTTGATTATTTGGGATAAAAGGGGGATTATTTTAGATAAAATGGGGGAAACGAAAATTTGATTTAGGGGGAAGTGAAATTGGGTTGGGGGAAATGAAATATTGAAATGGGGTAAAATATGAGAGGGAAGTTAAATTTGGATGCCAATAATTTTTACAAATAATTTTATATATTTATAAAATATGTGTTATTTTATTTGTTATTATTTTTTCAGTTATTTTGTTAATGCATACAAATAATTAAGATATGAGTGTAGAAAAAAAAATTAAATAAAAGTATTACTTTGTTAAACCTCTTTCCCCATTAATAAAAGTACTAGTCTTTTTTGCCCGCGCTTGCGCGCACGGGCTGATAATTTTTTTTTGAAACTAATTATTATTTTTTCTAAAATACATGTTTAACGAAAGAGATTATGTAATTTATACAGTTGATGAACGTAATTTAGTTGAAACGAAAGGTTTTTAAAAAAATAGTATGCCTAGTAAACACATCGTAATAGTTGCATTTACAATGTATTAGCATTTAGGCTCGTGCTATGCACACGAGTCTTTTTTTAAATTTTTTTTACTTTATTAATTAAACAATTAACCATTAACACTCGTCAACTATCATAACTACATGTTCATTACAAAATATTTGATGGATGGAAATAATGTCATTGAATAAAAACTTAAAAAGAGATAATATTGCAACCATTACAGTTATTCATTACTAATAAAGATCAACAAAATACTTGGAAGTAAACTTCTAATTATTACATGTCTTAAGATATCAAAGATAGATAAAACTTTTGTAGACGTAGATGTATGAAGTTTTTGAATGTTTGCAGACTCAATGGTTCATTCCTCAAAGAACGGAGGAGGCGGAGGAGGCTGATATCCTTCATTAATCAACCTAAAAAACAACCAAGTGTTAATGTTTATCATATATAAAAACAAAAGACGATTTACTACGTGTGTAAATCAAATATTCATTTTTTTAAAATACCTCTGCTTGAAATAATAAACATCAGGATAGTCAAGGTTAATATAAATCCTGGAATAAGGGAGATTGGAGATCTGAAATTTATCTGCAAAATAAAGAGGTGTAAATTTGGTTAAATTTATAACTTAATAAC
The DNA here is from genome assembly GCA_037693485.1 of Kitagawia praeruptora. Taxonomy (NCBI): domain Eukaryota; kingdom Viridiplantae; phylum Streptophyta; class Magnoliopsida; order Apiales; family Apiaceae; genus Kitagawia; species Kitagawia praeruptora. The sequence continues at coordinate 105,676,401 of CM075354.1, read as the reverse complement.
AATTTAATAACATTTTATTTTTCATCTCAATTATGGCAATTTACCCTTATATTTGGTAACTCTAGTACTTGCCAATAACAAAATTATTGGGAGTTCCAAATTCGGCTGATTATACAATGGTTCTGTGTTTGAATCGAGGGGTCCAAAAAAGGAAACTGCTTGTTCCGCCATGTTTTGAACAAAAAACCAAAAATTATAAGTTACTGATTTGTAATTTATGAATAATATGATTGTAGTTTTTACTGGAGATAAAAAAAATACTACGCATAGATAATGAAACAAATGTTACCTTCCATCAGAAATTGTGAATTTTACAACTTGTTTCAGGCCAAATCTTGTTTGAATCGTCTCAACTGGCTGAAGGTTTTCCATGACTCCAATAATATCTACAATAGTAGAGTATGACGAATTTTGTTTCACCCGCAATTGGTAAAATAGTTTAGTCTATAGTGTAAGTTAACCTGTGGAATACAATAGCTTCTCTTCTGCTAGAAAATCTGTTGAATGATCATGCAGATCTCGAACTTGGACTATATCAAACTTGTGCATCGGAAAGACAATATCTTCGGGCAAAACATTCACTATGATTGAATTTAGAAAAGTCATGATCTTCTGCATTGGATATCCAAGCCTATAAACCAAACGTTGTCCTCACGCGAATATTAATGATTTTGCATAAGCTTCCTTCATGCAAAACATTAGCAAATAATTGTCATATAGCGGGACTAACCATTGCTTGCATTCGAGTTCTGTAATATTAACAACGTACATAGAATTTGGATTATATAAAAGAGGGACTGAAAAAAAGGAATAAAACATACCTCGCAGTCCAGAAGAATCAAATTATGTAGGACGATATCACCTACACCATTGGTTGTCACCCACATTCTAGTAACTCGAACCTTTACAGTCCAAGTGATTTTTGTATTGTCCAGTGATGCAAGATACTTATGCACATTCATATCTACATGCAAACATGAAACATTATATATGGTTGGTTTAAGTAGTCTTCTAGCATTCATATATATAGATAGATGTGAAAGAAAAGATATGATCTTACTACTTTATTCTACAATGTTAACATACCTGATTGTTAACTATAATATGAATTACTTTTTTTTTTCAGTGACTTTACAAAGAGTCCATTGGTATTTATAACATATGAGTGGAAAAAGAGATTTGGGATAATGATAGACACGGTAGAGTAATTTTTTCTATAATGTACGGTAAAATAACAATATGATTGCATAATATTATATTAGTATTCTATTAGTTGATATGTAAAGTAAAATTGGAAGATAATATATATATATACAATAACCATTAATTTATGCAAGTAATTGATTTTTGTGATTTTATTCACACAAATATGGTATCAGCAATTCAGTATTATTACAATATTAAACATCTATCATCTATCTATATATTATAAATTAGTGGATAACCCATACCTTAGGTTCGGATTAAATTTTTAACTTTATTTAGATATATGGACTATCCATATTTTTGGTTAGGTATCCATTTTTGGTTTGTAGAAGATTCATATGATTATTTGACCCAGTTTCGATTATGGAAAGTTTGTATATCAAATTTAAATATCATTAATACAATATATATTATCTATGGTATGTTTATTAATATAGATTTGAATTCATCTTTAAAATTTGGTAACTTGATTAATGTAAATGATCTCATAGCATATATAATATATATAATAAAATATTATTAATTTAAATGATCTCATAACATATATAACAAATATAATAAATTATATAATTATAAGTAATTTCGAAATAAATTTATTACAATATATAAAGAAATGCACTTATTGTATCAATTTTACTTTTTTTCAGAATTAAATTATTCAATTTTTAAATATGAAATTATATAATTTATTATAATTGCTAATTAATTTTTAAAATACCCGTGTGCGTAGCATGGGCTATAATCTAGTATATTATAAATTAGTGGATAGCCCTTACCTAAGGTTTGGTATCCATATTTAGGTTTGGACAAAATTTTGTATTGATTTTGAACCACTGGATAATCCATTTTTAGGTTTGGTATCCATATTACGTTTGGGAAAGATCCAAATTCATTATTTGACCCATTGTTAATTAAAGAAAGTTTGTATACAAATTTAAATACTATTAATATATTCTCTTAATATTTATGGTAAGACTATTAATGAAAATTTGAATAAATCTTTTAATTTTGGAAAGCTTATTACTACATAACAGATACAGAAAATCTAAATAATTTTATCTTTGATTGCATTTGTTATAATATAGAAAAATAATATTTTATTAACATTATTTCTTTCAATATTAATTTATTTGATCTTAAATATAAATTTATTTTCTTTATTACTACATAACAAATATACAAAATCTAAATAATTTTATCTTTGATTGCATTTGTTATAATATAGAAAAATAATATTTTATTAATATTATTTCTTTCAATATTAATTTATTTGATCTTAAATATAAAGTTACTTTCTTTATTTAATCGCTATTATTGTATATCTTATTATGAAATTTAAATTTAAACTACAGTGTGCGTAGCACGGGCTATAATCTAGTATTCTTCCAATGATTGCAAAATTAATGAGCATAACCATATATATTTTATATATATTGTCACAAATTTTGAAATCTTTAAACTGGAAGGTAAGATATTTATAGAGTTTAAATTATGCAAGTAATTGATTGTTGCGATTATATTCACAAATTTGATATAATTAACTTTAATATAATATCCCAATGATTGCAAAATTAATGAGCATAAGCATATATATATCGTAAACAATTTTTAAATCTTTTAAAGGGAAGATAAGATATTTAAAAGTGTAACAAATTAATTTCGCCATCGCCTTGTAAAATTAAAAATTACAACAAAATATAAAAATCGATTATGAAAAGGTATCATATCTCATATTTCACTAATTCCATTGATGTTTATAAAAAAATATAAATTCAATTCAAGATTTCACAATATTATCAATTTATAGTCTTATTATCAATGATAACTTACGATATGCATGCGATTAAAAATTAAAAAAATAGTTTAACAAAACATTTTAATTTAAATTTAAAAGAAATGAAAAAAATAATGTTAAATTGTAATCATATTTTTAATCGATGTCAAAAGCATCAAATAAAAACAATAACATTTGTCTCCTACTTGTCATAGCCGGTTATTCTAGAAAAGAGGTACATAACTCCAATTCTAATTACAAAAAGATAGCATATTAGATATTTCAGTAATCACATAAATGTATACAAAAATTTATATAAGATTTCGTTCAGAGTTTCTCGTCGTCGCCTAACGGCGACTTCTCGCATTTTAAACATTTTGAAACTGAAAATTACAATTAAAAGATAAAAATTCAATTATGAAAAAGTATTTTAAAATAGAGAAAAAGGTTCCTGAGATTGACCTCAGGGAACTTTTCCTGAGATACCTACAAAATATACTTTAAATTTGTTTGGGCCCGCAGGGCTAATTAAAAATTTCTGATTTTACAAAAATGTCCACCCCATATTTTATAAGAATTTAGGCAAAGGATCTCAGGTAAGTCCCTGAGGTAATCTCAGGAACATTATACTCTTTAAAATATTTCATGACGACATAAATAAGTTTATATAAATATTTGGTTTAAGTTTTCTCGTCGTCGCCCTTAATTTAGATATTGTAACTAAAAAACTCAAATCGATTATTAGAAGGTATCATATCTCATATTCCATTAACTGCATAGATGTCTATAATAAAAATTTATAAATTCAGTTCAAGGCTTCTCGCCATCGCCTAATGGCGATGGCTCGCAATTTATATTTTGTAAAATTAAAAATTGAAACAAAATATGAATATTGATTATGAAAATGTATCATATCTCATATTCCACTAATTGCATAGATGTTTATAAAAAAAATTATAAATTTAGTTCAAGATTTCTCCCCCGTCTCTTAACAACGAAGACTAATTTAAATATTGTAAAACTAAAAATTTTAACTAAAAAATATCAATCAATTATGAAAAATTATTATATCTCATACTTCACTAACTGCAACAATGTATATAAAAAAGTATAAATTCAGCTCTATTAGTCTCTTTAGAATTGCAATTTCAAAATTTTGTTATTTATATTCCTTAAATTTGAAAATCCTAAAAAACCAAGCAGAAAATTGGGCCAACAAATCTATTTAATCCTAAAAAAATGTTTAAATTTAAGATATTTAAACAGTCAAAAACGAAATTTTGAAAAAGAAAATGAAAAATAGATATATGAATAATTAATGCTAATTGATACTATATGAATGAGTTATAGTTTCCATAAATGAATAATTATAAATTTAAAATTATTTGCGAAATATATGGGAGGGAACTGATAAGAGAAAATCAAGCAAGATTTCGAATTAATTGGGAAGATTAATGTGTATTAAATAAGTAATTTGAATTTCAAGTTCTTATTGCGTATTAAATGAAAAGATTGTGTTGACTTGATTATTGATAGTTGAAAATGGATCATAATATGATAAGAGAAAATCGTGCAAGATTTTAAATTAATTGGGAAGATTGTGTATTAAATAAGTAATTTGAATTTCAAATTCTTATTACGTATTAAATGAAAAGATTGTATTGACTTGATTATATATAATTGAAAATGGATCATAATGTGATAAGAGAAAATCAAGTAAGAATTTGAATACCAGGAAGTTTAACAGTTTCCTCTAACTGGATACAGTATATTCCATTCAGTTGATAAGAATAGTATTTTGAACCACTATGACTGAAAATCATCTCTGTGGAAAATAATACCATGTCTTAACATTAAAGTCATATTGTTCTTGAGAGTTGTGAAACTGGCAATTCATTCTCATTCTCCCGTTTTCTCAATTATTTGCAATTGAAGGCTCGAGAACAGTTGGAAGTGGCATTAAAGTAACTGATATAACACCATATGATGTCTATTTAATAGAAATATACAACTTGATTAACATAAGAATGCTTACAATGAAGATACCCGACAACATTATAATTTTAAACATCCTAGGCTATTCCCATGTACAACGATGTTTCTTCTGCATGTCTAGTGCTTCAATAAGGATACTTTTAACACCTGAACTGCAGTCAATAATGATACCTATAACACCAGAATTAAAATCATTAATGATACTTTTAACTTTATTAAGCATTTCATATATTTATATACTTGATATAGAGTGAGAGGAGCGAAACAATTTTTTTACCATACTTTTACTCAGCAAGGTCGTAATCCATCAATCATTTATGCATTACAGATCAATTTTATACCAACCTAAAAGAGTAGTCTGCTATTGTGGATGAAAATTGATGCTCATGACATATTGACATTGGATCCTTAATTAATGATCCACACAATAGTTTATGAAATATCTCTTGGCAAGTACATATTGAGAGGATGCGTTAAGCCAGAGAAGGAGACATGTGTACAACATGATTCAACATGTTAAATTTAAAGTTAAAAATCATCATCTGGGTAAAAAATTGAGTAGACTGTAGACCTGTGCAATAGAAAGAGTAGGCACTTCAGTTCACACATACCTTACGGGCCTGACGCATACCTTTAGCAATCGATACATGATCAATATAAATACTAACTCAATACGTCCATTTGTAGGAAAAAGTGTATAAATTTAAAGCCTGCAACAAACACTTTAAAGATAAATAAACGTATATCATAAACAAAAATTGGATATTTGACCAAATATACACATTGAAATTGACTCTAGATTGAAGACCTTTTGCTTGAAATTGACTCTAGATTAAAGACCTTTTGCAGCTCCCGATAAATTCAGAACCCTAAACAAAATATAGAAAACAGGATGAAGCCATTTCTCCGATTTCTCTCGTCAAAGCTGCAAAAAAGCAAAACAAAGCATGTCAAAGAACATCAAAATAAAAACAAAATACACTTTAAATCATACAGAACTTTAATCAAACACCTTCTATGCAGACTTGTTAGAACTGTTTGCCATTGACAAAGAGAAAATAATCAGAGAAGACGATATTTATTAAAACATCAATAAAATGCATGGATAAAGAGAAAAATGGGAAAGAAAACCTTGCTAACAATCAGAGAAGATGATATTGAATCGAGATACAGGTTTTTAGAATCAAGATACATACCCAATTAATCATATTCACCGTTGAATTTGTATATTGTAAATTGTCTCAATCACAAATTCATTGTAAAATCATTCTCGTTTCATATTCTGTAAATTCAAACAGGTAAATGTTAGTAAAAAAAACAAATATAGTATACACATACACACATATATGAATACATAAAAAAAAGACCATGAAGACCGAAAGAAAGAAAAAAGATGAGAGAGATTAATGATATTTTATGTGTACCGCCATTCTTGAGAGAGAGGATGAGAGAGATTAAAGATATTTTATGTGTACCGCCATTTTGAGAGAGAGCTTGAGAGAGAGGTGAGAGAAGTTGTTTATATAATATTCATCAAATTAATCTGAGCTCTAATATGAATATTGTTTATTGATTGATCCATATTTTGTGCGATTTTTTTTAATTATGGCTACAATTAAGAAAATGGTATTAACTGTGTGTTCATATATATGAAGCAATATTTTTTTGAATTTTAAAAAAGATATGAAGAAATTTGTGTATACATGAGGAGATTACGAACTTTAATCAAGGAAAGATTTGAAAAAGATTAAGTTTGTCACTCAGCAAGAACCTTAAAATTTAAATTCAAAATATGCTTAAATTAAGGAAGTAAGATTCAAAAGTAAACCCAAGAATCATAAATTATGCAAGTACTTCCAAATTTAGATCGTAACATTCCTAAATTAAGATGCAAGAAATTAGGAGATTGTTAAGCAATTTCAATTAATTGGTGCCTACGTGGCTTTTTTTGAATATTTTTCATTCCTAAGTGATTTTACTTTTCAGTCCCTTATTGTCCAATTTTAGGAAGGAAATGAACAGTTTAAGAAAGGTTAAAACAGGTAGTACATGCCAAAAAGTATTCAGGATTTATAATATACATAGATTATTTCGTGTTTAAATTTTTACAAATAAAAGTATTATTTCGTGTTTAAATTTTTCCTAAAATATCACACAGCCCACCCTTTTTATTTTTTGATTATTTTTTCCCAACACTAAAATGAGTGTTTATTAACATCCGTACGGTTCGATCGTCGAAGAAATCATTCAAAAAAAATATTCAGTGAATCTCTAACGTGTCCCGTTATAGGAAGTAGCACTTTACTACGTTTTTTGCTAAAATATCGCACAACCCAGCCTTTTTATTTTTTGATTATTTTTTCCCAAAACTAAAATGAGTATTTATTAACATCCGTATGGTTCGATCGTCGAAGAAATCATTCAAAAAAATTATTCAATGAATCTCGAACGTGTCCCGTTATAGGAAGTAGCACTTTTACTACGTTTTTCCTAAAATATCGCACAACCCACCCTTTTTATTTTTTGATTATTTTTTCTCAACACTAAAATGAGTGTTTATTAACATCCGTACGGTTCGATCATCGAAGAAATCATTCAAAAAAATTATTCAGTGAATCTCGAACGTGTCCCGTTAAAAGAAGTAGCACTTTTACTACATTTTTGCTAAAATATCGCACAACCCACCCTTTTTATTTTTCATTATTTTTTCCCAACACTAAAATGAGTGTTTATTAACATCCGTACGGTTCGATCGTCGAAGAAATCAATCAAAAAAAAATATTCAGTGAATCTCGAACGTGTCCCGTTATAGGAAGTAGCACTTTTACTACGTTTTTCCTAAAATATCGCACAACTCACCCTTTTTTATTTTTTAATAATTTTTTCCCAACACTAAAATGAGTGTTTATTAACATCTGTACGGTTCGATCGTCGAAGAAATCATTCAAAAAATTATTCAGTGAATCTCGAATGTGTCCCGTTATAGGAAATATCACTTTTACTACGTTTTTGTTAAAATATCGCACAACCCACCCTTTTTATTTTTTGATTATTTTTGTCAACACTAAAATGAGTGTTTATTAACATCCGTACAGTTCGATCATCGAAAAATCATTTAAAAAATCATTCAATGAATATGGAAAAAATAATCAAGAAAATAAAGGCCCGATTGTGTCTCATCTTAACGAAAATGTTGTAATAGTATAAATTCTTGTTAGATATAATTGATGTGATTTAATGTCAGTGTTTAAGTGTTACAGGGAAACAGAGTTTAACTTGTTAATGAAAGCAGTCGCAGCAGAGTTTGAGCAAACGATGACAGAAGGAAGCGCAAACGCTGACAGAAGGAAGCGCAAACGCTGACAGAAGGAAGCGCAAACGCTGACAGAAGGAAGCGCAAAGGCTGACAGAAGGAATCGCAAACACTGCTGACTGGAAGCGCAACAGAGTTTGTTAAACTCTATAGCGGAAGCGTCTGAGAGTCAACAGAGATTGAGGATTAATTCAAGATAAACATGGAAGCAATATCTTTGAAGATTGGATAGCTGTCAAAGAGATTGAGTTGACTTAGAAGACGTGTAGCAATCGTAATTGATATCAATTGTATAGCTTAATTATAGGAGAATCAATTAATGATTGTGTGTAGCTGTATATCTTATAAATACAGTTAGGTTAACCCTAGAAGGGTATCGAACATTGAGAAATTCATTTATTGTAACCTAAGCAGCTCTCTGTGATATTTTACATCACTGAGAGAAGAGTTAATACAAAAACAATTTTTAAATTGTTATTCGCTCATACTTTATTGATTATTAGTGTGTATTCGGTCTAACAATTGGTATCAGAGCCAATCTATTAATTTACTACAGTTTAAGATCCATACAAATACTACTATAATCAATGGAAGAGATTCCCCCTCCATCAGGTTCTGAGAAAGCTCCTACTACTGTTAGTAGGTATGAGACAATTAGGGTTCCTATACTTAAGCCAGCAGAGTATGCAATCTGGAAGGTGAAGATGACCATGTTTCTGGAGGCTACAGATCCAGAATATCTTGATAGAATTTATGAAGGTCCTCAGAAACCTACAAAGTTATTTGCTGCTGTTGCTGGTGAGGAATCAAAGGTGATTCCAAAGGAGAAGAAAGATCTAACTGCTGAGGATCTTTCATCTATTGCTAAGGATGCAAAAGTAAGGCATTTACTTCACAGTGCTTTAGACAATGTTATGTCTAATAAGGTGATTAACTGCACAACTGCAAAGGAAATTTGGGATGCACTTGAGGTTAGGTGTCAAGGAACTGCTGCAATCAAGAAGAATAAAAGGAACATACTCACACAGGAGTATGAGCATTTTGAGGCAAAGTCTGAAGAAACCATGACAGAAACATTTGACAGATTCTATAAACTGCTCAATGATCTGTCATTGGTTAACAAAGAGTATGATTTAGAAGATTCAAATCTCAAGTTTCTTCTCTCTCTACCTGAAAAGTGGGATGTGAAAACAACCACTATAAGAGATAACTATGATCTTGCTGATACTGAGATTGATGAAATCTATGGACTGCTCAAGACTCATGAGTTAGAAATAGAGCAGAAAAATAGGAGATCAAGCAAGAAGTCAAAGTCTGTTGCTCTGAAAGTTGAAGAAAGACCTTCAAAGAAAGAAGCATCAAGGAAAAAGGCAAAAGGAAAAGCCTTGGTCATTCATTCAGAAAGTGAGTCATCAAACACTGATGTTGACTCAAACACAGATGAATCATCTGATTCTGAAGATGATGAAGAGATGATGCAAATGGTTGCATTGATGGTAAAGACCTTCAAGAAGATGGGGTTCAGGAACTTCAAGAAGGGAAAGAGATTCTCCAAGAATGACTCAAAGTCTGATAGAAAAAATTTCAGCAAATCTGAGGGAAAGGACTCCAAATCTGGGAAGAAAAATAAGTCTGAGATTCAATGCTACAAGTGTAAGGAGATGGGTCACTATGCTCCTGAGTGCAAGAAGGGTAAAACTGAAAAGGCACTCTACACCAAAGGCAGAGACTGGGCAGACATCAGGAAATAGGCCAATGCTTGCTACATTTGCACCTAGAAAAACTTGTCATAAATGTGGTAGTACTAATCATCTTGCTAGTTTTTGTAGGAAGAACAAAGACATTAATTCTTTACCCTTCAAATCTGGAGTAAAAAAGAATAATGTCAAACCTAGACCACAAACTCTGTGCAAACATTGTGGAAGTACTTGGCACTCAATTTACACTTGCAAGAATTATCATGCTATTTATCATAATTACTATAAATTGAAACCTAATTTGAAATGGGTCAAAGTTAATTCTGCAGGTGCTAAGTCTGATAATGTTAGTTCAAACTCTGATAATAACAAATCCGCTGCAAAAGCTAACAGATTCATTAAAGCAAAAGGATCCAAGCAAGTCTGGATCCTTAAAACTAACAATCAGTGATTGTTTGTGATTGCGGGCACCAGGGAAAGTACCCTAGTCGTGGACAGTGGATGTTCAGGACACATGACTGGAAATAAAGCCCTGCTATCAGAGTATATGGAGAAGGCTGGCCCAAAAGTTTCCAATGGAGATGGCAACATAGGACATACTCTGGGATATGGCAATATTAATCTTGGAAGTGTCATCATCACAAATGTAGCTCTGGTTCCAGGACTCAAGCATGATCTGTTATCTGTGAGTCAAATCTGTGACAGAGGATATCATGTAGATTTTCAGCCTGAATACTGTCAAGTCATCAGTAAATCTACAGGGAAAGTTGCTCTAGTTGGAAACAGACACAATAACATCTATGAAATAAAATTGTCAACAAACTTTGATGGCAAAGCAGTGTGTCTGTCAACAAGAATGTCCAGTGAAGAGAGTTGGAAGTGGCATAAGAAACTCTCTCATTTAAATCTGAACAACATCAATGAGATGATAAAGAATGATCTTGTGAGAGGACTCCCAAAGTCCTTGTTAAATGCAGATGGCCTGTGTGATTCATGTCAAAAGGCCAAACAGAGAAAGGCTTCCTTCAAAAGCAAGTCTGAGTCTTCAATTGTTGATCCTTATCATCTTCTACATGTTGATCTTTTTGGACCAGTGAATGTTATGTCTCTTGGAAAGAAGAAATATGCTCTAGTCATTGTTGATGAATACACCAGATACACTTGGGTGTATTTTCTAGCAAAGAAGGATGAAACTACATTAACTCTGGCAGAACATATAATGCAGTTGGACAAAGGGTCAAAGAATCAAGTGAAGATTATCAGAAGTGACAATGGAACTGAATTCAGGAATTCAACAATGGAAGAATTTTGCAAGAACAAAGGAATTAAACAAGAGTTTTCTGCACCTGGCACTCCACAACAGAATGATGTAGTTGAAAGGAAGAACAGAACCTTGATAGAAGCTGTCAGAACTATGCTTGATGAAGCAAAATTACCAATCTATTTCTGGGCAGAAGCTGTTCAAACTGCTTGTTTTACTCAAAATGCTACTCTGATCAATAAGCATGGAAAAACACCATATGAAATGGTGAGAGAAAAGAAGCCAAACCTGAAATATTTTCATATTTTTGGGTGCAAATGCTTTGTACTGAAAACTCATCCTGAACAGTTGACCAAATTTGACCTGAAGGCAGATGAAGGAATTTTTGTTGGCTATCCACTGTCAACTAAGGCATTCAGAGTTTATAATCAGAGAACCAAAGTGATCATGGAATCAATTCATGTGTCATTTGATGACAAGAAAATAACTGGACTTGAAGATGTAAATGAACATGATCAACTGTACTTTGAAAATGAAGATTTATTCTCTGATGAAGTAAACTCTGATGAGACTGATCTGACAAACTCTGTTGAGGTAAACTCTGAACCTCTACTGGTAAATACTGAAGAGACTTTTCAGCCAGAAACAAGAGAAGAACCAGTTGAGGGGGAACATGAAGAATCACATCAAAATGATAACTCAAATTCTGATAGTGACTCAGCTGAAAATTCTGAATCAAACTCTGATGACTCAAACACTGATAGTCCAAAATCTGACAGTTCAAACACTGAGCAGTCACATTCAGGGGGAGCCTCAGGGAATGAAGAGAGACACGAAGAAAATCAGAAGAACATGGATCAAGGGGGAGGATCAAACTCTGAGAGAAGTCATTTGCCTTCAGCTAGGAAATGGACCAAATCTCACACACCTGATTTGATTATTGGTGATCCAGATGCAAGAGTAAGGACAAGAAGTGCAACAACAAATGAATGTCTGTTTCATGCATTCTTGTCACAAACTGAGCCAAAGAAGGTTGAAGAAGCTCTTAAAGATGCTTACTGGATAACAGCAATGCAAGAAGAGTTAAATGAATTTGAGAGAAATGAAGTGTGGACACTAGTACCAAGACCCAAGAATAGATCTATTGTTGGTACTAAGTGGGTTTTCAGAAACAAAATTGATAGTGAAGGGGTTGTTACAAGAAACAAAGCCAGACTTGTGGCAAAAGGCTATTCACAGCAAGAGGGAATAGATTATGATGAGACTTTTGCTCCAGTTGCCAGGTTGGAGGCAATAAGGATGTTTCTTGCTTATGCTTCTCACAAGAAATTCAAGGTTTTTCAAATGGATGTGAAAAGTGCTTTTCTGAATTGAAAACTTGAAGAAGAAGTGTTTGTTGAACAACCACCTGGTTTTGTAGATCCAAAATATCCAGATCATGTCTACAGGCTAGACAAGGCACTCTATGGACTTAAGCAGACACCAAGAGCATGGTATGAAACTCTGGCTCAATTTCTCTTAGAAAGTGGTTTCAACAGAGGTACAATTGATAAAACTCTATTTTATTTCAAATCTGGAAGTGACTTGCTTTTAGTTCAGATATATGTTGATGACATTATTTTTGGATCTACTAATGATAAACTCTGTAAGAAGTTTGCCAAGCTCATGCAGTCCAGGTATCAAATGAGCATGATGGGAGAGCTTAGTTATTTTCTAGGCTTACAGGTGAAGCAAACAGATGATGGAATTTTTATCAATCAAGCAAAATATACCAGAAATCTTCTCAAGAAATTTAGCATGCTTGATTGTTCATCTGCAACAACTCCCATGGCAACTGCAACTAAATTGGACAAAGATACAGGGTCACCAGTAGATATGACAAGCTACAGAGGAACAATTTCTTGGTGACAGACTTGTTTCTTGGTACAGCAAGAAACAAAAATAAATATCCACATCTACAGCTGAAGCAGAGTATATTGGTGCTGGTAGCTGTTGTGCACAGATTCTATGGATGAAGAATCAACTGCTGGATTATGGATTGAGGTATAGCAAGATACCTATTTTCTGTGATAATCAAAGTGCCATTGCAATGACAGATAATCCAGTACAGCACTCAATGACCAAGCACATCAGCATAAGGTATCACTTTATCAGAGAGCATGTAGAGGAATGCAACATTGAGCTCCACTTTGGGTCTACAGAACAACAACTTGCAGATGTCTTCACCAAGCCTTTGAGTGAAGCTACATTTACAAGACTGGTCAATGAACTAGGAATGGTCTCTGGTTTTGACTAGAGATGTTGGTTAGACTCAAAATTTTACTTATGTAATGTATTGCTCATATTTTCTGTGAATTGTTAAGTGCTATGTGAACTTCGTTGCTTAAACTCTGTTATGCATACTCTGTTAACATGTTTTTGTTTATACACTGTGAACATGTTTGATACACTCTGTGAATTCTGGATTGATTATTGTCTGGATGAAAACACCAATGAAGAAATATGTATGAAGCATGATTCTCAGTAATTAAATCATGACTCTTTCTGAGTCACTGTGATTTAATCAGAACTTGTGCAGTAAGTTAACACAACATGATATTGTTTCATATTTATAGCATCTCTTAGTTTATTTAGTCCTAAACTCTGATACTGTGTGCATTGCCTCTCATAAATAACTTCTGATATTGATGAACTCTAAACTCTGATTAGTGACACTCTGTTACCAAGACATATACATGTTTCTTGATGATTCCTTATTTGCACTTGTGAAAATTATAAAACTTGAGATGTGTCATTGTTTAGTTTGGTGAGTTCCAATTCATGTCTGCACCCTGTGAGAATTTGAGCCAAGTAAGTGATTGATACATTTTATATCAATCAGATTTTATTGTTGTGTGATGTTCATCAGTGAGTATGTTGCTCTAGAACTTGTTTTAAACCATTTTGAGACTGCATGATATGTGTGTGCATGAAAATGATATAGGATTTACTATATTTCTCCAAACACTGTTCATAAATTTCAACCTTAGTAAACCCCTTTGAGCCTCATTAACTGCTCATTTTAAACTCTGAAGTATTAAGAGCAGTTATATTCTTTTGGAAATTCAAGAGCAAGCAGGTGAGAGTTTCTCTACAAAGGAAAGTTTCCTTAGTGGATATATATACATAAAAAAATAAATAAATAAAAATAAAAAATATAAAAAAATATAAAAAAAAGGAAATGTATATATGCTGATCATATTGTACAATTATGTACTAAAAGTGCAACTGAACACCTTGCTCTATTACATTGTTCAGTTAGCAATTTATTCTATCATTTTTCTTTCTTCTTACCTGTTTGATGTTAAACAAATTAAACCCTTGGATAAAGTCCTTTTGATTTGTGCATACATGTACTCAAAGTAGTATGGATTTGGTGGACATTCAAGCATATGGTAGTATCTGCTTTTACTGATTGAACTTGAGTGTAAACACTTCACCTAAACACATGTGTGCTTTGAGAGTTTGTGAGTTTATCAAATCCCTGACATGTTACTCACTGAATGATGCTTTGATATCTATCTCTTGATCTTTTTGTCTATAAAGACTGTGTTCTTACTTGGATAATCATGGACATCAAAGGGAATAGGTGTATCCAGATTTCTGTATTTAAGTTACTACAGAGTTTAGCATTCATCATATAATCAGTGTTTACTATGAGAGTTTGTGCATTCAGTGTTTATTGATTTGTTTTATGGATTTTATGAAATATTAGATGCTTTAAAAATTGATTTGGTAATCTCTGCTACACACACACATATATTCACAACTGTGCAATTTTTGAAAGGGTTTCAGTGATAAAGTTGAAAAATTGACAAACGCTGTTGAATTGTGTTCAGTACTCTAAGGTGAATTTTCATTAAGATAATTTGAAAATTTTGGAGTAAATAGAGTGTTTGACAACTGTTAATAAGTGTAAATGTGTTAAAGTATCTTGAAAAGAGGAAAGCTAGCGGTGATAATTGGTATTTTACTGTGCATGATTAATTGATCCGTTGGATGATTGACACGTGTCCCACTCACCCATTATTGTGTCCCACTCACACATTACTCTAGGAACGGTTGAGTGTTTTAAATGCACAAACGATTGAGTTTTAATTTTTAATTACAACTCTAATCACTTTTTGTGTATATCGTTTCATTTTCTTACTCTCATCTTCACATTCACTCATTTTCACTTTACCCAATCACAGCGTTATTTTGTGTTTTTTCACTTCGGCATTTTCACAAACACCTTTCCTACATACCATTTTCGCTGTCATTTCTTGTTCCTTTCTTGACTTAATGGCTACTAAACCTTTTACATCTCTTGGTCTTCATTTTGTTCCTAACAATTTTGCAGCCCCACTCTATCATGAATGTGTTCTAGAAGCATTTCATCTTATGCAGAACTTTCTCCGTGACTCTGAGATTGGGCAAGCGTTGATTGAACCAGCTGTTCTATATGCATCTCAGATTGCCACTTTCTGGCAGAACTCACAATATGTGGATGGAGGAGAGAATGGGACTCCAACTATAATCTTCACTTATGATGAAAAAGAGTTTGTGATTACTCCACAGACTGTAAGAGAAACCATAGGGTTCGATGCTCACACCTCATATGCTGTTGTTTCGGAACAGAATCTGCGGGAAATGCTAACAGAGATTGGGTACATGGAATCTCTTGCAAAACTAGGCAGTGTGAGACGGCCAAATCTTCGTAAGGAATGGAATTTTTTCTTTGACTGCATCACCAGAACATTCCAGAAGAAGGTCACCAACTGGGATGCCATTCCTATGGATAGTCTGCAAATTGGGTATTCTCTACTCTATGGCAGTAATTTTGATTTTGGTCGATATGTTTTAATGAATTTAGGTGATAAACTGTCAGAGTCTACTACAGTATACTTTGCTAGATTTTGTCAACTTTTATTCAATGTCTGTGTATCTGGGTTAGAAATTGATGAAGCTGATGTGATTCAGCCCTTTAAAGTCAATAAGAGAATATTCTCTGATATGACTAATAAGGATGCTGGTAAAGAGAATCTCCCAGCTTTTATTTTGCCACTTGCTCTGCAAAATTTTTTCAATCAACCTCAAGATCCACAACAACCTGAACCTTTAAACACTGAACACCAACCTGAGCCAACACCCACAAACACTGTACCTACTACATCACAACAACCACAACCTGAACCAATCATTGAACCAATAAACTCTGAACCACAAAATTCATTACACACTCCCACTCAACCTGAAATTATACCACCTTCAACAATCTCTGAACCTCCAGTCACTACTACTCAACCTCAACCACAATCTAGACCAAAAAGGCAAATACATACTGCACTGAATACAATGCATTCCAAGGCTAAACAGACATCTACTGGAGCTGTTTACACCAGAAGAATCATTCAAAGGGCAAATAGACCTTCATCACCATCAGTTGATGACAAATCTAGTGAATAAGAAGAGGTAGTTGAAGTGCCTCAAGCTAAACGGAGGAAGTTGATACTTGCAGACTCTGATGAAGAGCAAGTTGTTGAAGCTCCAGAGGATATCTCTAAAGAGATTCCTGCTGTTGAGACAGAGGTTATCATAGAACTTACTGTAGAAGAAATAGATTTCAGAATTGATGAACATGTAATTGCTGAGGTTCAGACTGATAAAGATGACAGAGATGAATTACCTGCAATGGAAGAGTTTGATGAAACTTTCATTCCATTTTCTTTTGAAGTTGAAACATCTACACCAACACTCATGGCTGCTACAAACTCTATTGATACTGGTGTTGCAGATGAGCCTACTGTAGTGCTAGAAGACACAGAGGTTGCATCTCACACAGAGTTATTCTCTGATGCACATCAAGTTTCTGATCATGGTGAGGAAATTGATCAACCAGTAAAAGTTGTTTCATCAGAGCATGCACAAGGTGATCAAGAAAAACAAGTTGCTCAAGAACAAGTTGCTGACTTCAATGAAGAAATTGCCTCAGTTGCACATACTGATGAGTCAGATAGTGATTCTTCTGAAGCAATGAGTGCAGGAGCTGAAAATGATCAACTTCAAACTGATGGACAGAAAAAAGGGGAGAAACCAGACTTTGCTGGACCTTCTGTACGTGAAATTGAGGATGAATATCTGGTACAGCAAACTGCAGATTGGTACAAAGCAGATTGTATTTTTCCTCCTGGCAGAGCAGCTACTTTTCTTAAGGATAATTCTCCAAAGATTTCAAATCCTGATATTTTCACTTGTCTACAAGGAACAGTGATTCAAGTCAAGTCTTTAAATCACAGATTTGATGAAAATCAGAAAGCACTTATTGATCTCAGAACTGAGGTTGCTACTCATGAGGAGAAATCTCACAGAGAAAACTCAAAGTTGTTTCACCAATTTTCAAAGGCACAGCAGACTTTCAATGACAGATTAAGCAAAGTTGAACAAAATCAAACTTTACTCACTGAGAAAGTTGACTCTATTGCAAACTCTCTTGAGTTAATCACATCTATTTTGATTCAAGATGGTGATGATGTCAAAAAGGGGGAGAGAATTGCTAGAACTAAGTGCAAGCAGTCTCAAACTCTGTCAAAAAGGGATCATCTGGATGATGAAGGTACAAATCCAGAGACAAGATCAAGAAAGTCTGATAAATCAAGAAAGTCTGATAAATCTGATGCGAATCCAAGATTTGGAAAGTCTACAAGAGTAGTAAATACCAATCTTCAGAGTACTTCTACTTCAAGACAAAAGGATTTGTCATTCTCTGACAATCCACAAACAGATGAAGAATTGGCTGCTAAGATTTTTCTTAGAGAAAATGCTGAGGGGGTTACACTTGAAGATGTTCATGCTGACGAGATGCTTTTACAAGAAGAACATCTAAAGGCATTGAAGTCTGGGAAAGGAAAGAAAATTGCTAAAACTTCAAGGCCTGCAGAGAAAGGAATTGTAATCAGAGAGAATCTAGTTGGCATTCAAGAAGAAGAAGAAGAAGAAGGAAAATTGATAAGAAAATCTTCTCTTGATGCTAAGTTAAAGCTGAAGGGGATAATGGGTAAAGAAGATAAAGGGAAGAAGGTAGACACAACCTCTGTTGCTGCACAAGTTGTGAGTGAATCTCTACCAGTACAAAGTAAACTCTTACCTGGGTTCTCTAGACCTAAGATTCCAGTTCCAGCACAAACAGAAGGGATTGGTAATTACCAACATAGCATAGCTTGTTCAGGGAAGCCTCCTGGCAAGAATACTTCTAGTTTGGGTTCAAAAAGAGATTTGAGAGTCAGTAACAGTCCAAGAGATCCCTCATCACTTATCTCTCCTGGTTCTGGTATGATTCAAGAGAATCTGGATAAATTGGAATCAGTTCAATTAGTTCGACAGAAGAGTTTAGATGTTCATTTCTTATTGTATTTCATGGAAGATGGAACAGTGTATAGGGTAAATGAAGATGCTATCAAGCTTAAGCTGTTTGAAGAACTTCAGTATGTTCTGTATATATTCAGGGTCAGAAATCAATGAACAACACTTATTGCTAATTCAATAAGAGGATATATGCAGAGAGCCAAAGCTTTTACTGGATCAAAGACTACTGAAGAGTATGTGCCTAAGTACAGAGATTATCGTGGAAGACTGATTGAAATGCAGAAGAACAGTGCTAGATTGAAGACTGATCTTGGTGTAACAGTTCTGGATTTCAATTCTGAATCTAAACAGGCATATTTCATCAAGTTAGGAAATGATATGAGGAAGAACAAAATCTACTCTCTAAGAGCTGCAATTTATCAGACTGGAGACAATGATCCTCAGTTGAGAGAAATCAAGCAAATTATGCAGAGAGAGCTAGAAAATGCAGAAAGAAGGTTACTCATTGACTACCTTAGAACAACATCAGATCTTGAGGAGGTTAGGTAGAAAGAGTTTGTAAGTAATTCTGATTTTCTGTAGATTTTGTTAAGTCAAGATTAAACTCTGCTTAAATGTTAAACACTGTGATTATAATAGATTGTTTTGACATCATCAATTACTGTGAACTTGTGCATTTTTATTTATGAACAAGTTGGGGGAGATTGTTAGATATAATTGATGTGATTTAATGTCAGTGTTTAAGTGTTACAGGGAAACAGAGTTTAACTTGTTAATGAAAGCAGTCGCAGCAGAGTTTGAGCAAACGATGATAGAAGGAAGCGCAAACGCTGACAGAAGGAAGCGCAAACACTGCTGACTGGAAGCGCAACAGAGTTTGTTAAACTCTGTAGCGGAAGCGTCTGAGAGTCAACAGAGATTGAGGATTAATTCAAGATAAACATGGAAGCAATATCTTTGAAGATTGGATAGCTGTCAAAGAGATTGAGTTGACTTAGAAGACGTGTAGCAATCGTAATTGATATCAATTGTATAGCTTAATTATAGGAGAATCAATTAACGATTGTGTGTAGCTGTATATCTTATAAATACAGTTAAGTTAACCCTAGAAGGGTATCGAACATTGAGAAATTCATTTATTGTAACCTAAGCAGCTCTCTGTGATATTTTACATCATTGAGAGAGGAGTTAATACAAAAACAGTTTTTAAATTGTTATTCGCTCATACTTTATTGATTATTAGTGTGTATTCGGTCTAACAATTCTCATGAAAAGTGAGAATAGTAGTGATTTACTAAGATTTCCAACCAAAATATTTTTTTTTTTTGAAAATTTGGGAATATCATTAAGTTAGATATATCTTGACATCCGTACGGTTGGATCGTCGAAAAATATAAAAAATCATCCGGGACAAAGCATAACATTATTTTAAATTAAAATAATTTCATTTTTAACACAAAATTAAAAATTGAATAATTATCTGATTTTAGAAATAATTAATATTGACAAAAGTAATTAAGATATTTTTATTAAAATTAAGAATCTAAAAGATAAATGAATTATTATATTATTAGAAATATTAAATTCTTTTAAATTAATTTTAATAAACATGTCCCGCACCGGTGTCTCAGCTGGTTAAGGCCAGGACCTTTGGGGGCATGGGGCTTAGCATCCCGAGGTCCCAGGTTCGATTCTAGCTGAGTGCATGTAGATAAGCGGGACACCCAGGTTTAATCGTGGCCCGGATACCTGGTAAAAATATATACTTACAAAAAAATAGCAAAAAAATAAATAAATTAATAAACATTTTTTAAAAAGATATTATTTATATAAATATTACATACGACTATCACACTAGACACATTCACCGAACCCGAGGCCAAACATATGAGCGGCAAAATAATTGTGAAATAGCGCCTTCTCACATTAACAAAATAATTCCTACTACTCCTCTCTCTCTCTCTCTCTCTCTCTCTCTCTCACTCTATCACTTTATCACTCACTCACTTACTACTGCTACAATCGATTTGAGGTATTGGTTTGAATCGATTGTACAAATTAGGGCTTCAATCGACATCTTCAATTAGGGGTTTCTTTGATTTGAATTAGGGTTTTGTTCATTTGGTTTCTTCAATTTAAGAAGAGTTCAAACCAATTATCAACAATATGATACATGAATTATGTATAGGTGCCATGGTAATTGCTGACCGTGGATTATGCTGTATAGATGAGTTCGATAAAATGTCTGCAGAACACCAGGTACCCTGTTTCATAAATCACAGTATTAATTGATCTCTTGTAGAGTTTGTTAATTTTAATTCTTACCAATTATCAAACGCTTCAGGCCCTATTGGAAGCCATGGAGCAGCAAGAAAACTATGGAACCTCGCATTCACAGGTTTAGACACAGGTATAACTGATTGCCTAATCTATTAATTCCTGCATTTTTATAATAATTTACTCTGCATCTAGTACTGATTCATCATCCAGGAGAACTCTTTTATGCAAGCTCTTGGCCATGTGGAACTTGATCTTTCGGAACTACCTGAGAAGGCAACTTGCCCTACTCCATAATCTATAGACCCTTATCTCAGATATGGGCCCAAGGATGAGATTACCCACATCTTCAGAACTCCAGAGAAGGTATCAAGACATGAGCTCTCTCTTGCTTTCTCAGACCTTATTTTGTTGCATTTCGTTCGCTAGAGTTAATGCCGAACCTAATTGACCATTTTATGCAAACTTGTGCCAAAGGAAAAAAATGCCAGCATTGTAATTATAGGTCAGCTAGAGTTGAAGATCTTGTATATGCAGTGTTTAGTCTTTGGCATTATGGAAGCACCAATCTTGCAAGAACAGTCAACTAGTTAGAAGCAAAGTATACTCAGTTTGGCATGTACATATTACATGGACAGATAGCTTAACAAGTCTAGCAGCGGAGGCAGCAAGAAAAGCTCTTAATCAGTTACCTACGCATGTTTCTTTTCTCGCTACCTACGTATGTTTCTTTTCGTGTCAATTAATTATTACTAATATATTTGGGTTTCCGACTCTCATGTCTATAATCTCAGTTAAAAACAAATTTTTCTTTATAATAAATTAGCTTTGTTCAGTATATATGACAAGCAGGCTTCATCACAAGTGAAAATAAAGTTTTGTCATGACTAACACTTAATCAGATTGTCACAAAATGCTTTGAACACTTCTTATCCTTCTGATTCCTAAATTTTGTTTCGAGAAATATTTGAAGATTTGTAATCTTGTTCACCTTATTGATGCACAAGCATGATCTTAAGAGGGCAACTAATTTCAATGCAAGGTATTTTACAATTACTAGTTTCATTCCATGGATGCACTACCGAATAAAGTAACAAAGATAGAATGGTGTTTGCAAGAGAACATGGAAAGTTATGATACGTCCTGATTATCTAAATAAAGCTCTGTGAATTTCTAGATTGTCAAGTCATATCACCTTGTTTGCTAATGGAACTCGCTGGAGTTTAAATCTGATAAATGATTTAGTATACAGTAATAACTACTTGAATTAAGTGTTGTTAATGACAGAAACTGTGAAGAAAGTATAAAGCAATTTGAATGTTCTTCTGCAAAAACTATAGTGGTAGGATTATAGACTTGAATTGTATTCTTTTGTTTGTTTGTCCAGATCTTTTGGAAATATTTACTTGTAATCTGATGGCTTGAGACTTTTTCATAATCATTCTCTCTGTTTTGGATTATTCCTCTGTAGGCCTTGCAATGATGAGTAGGTTGGGTCGGAGCAGGCTTAATTTGGATAGCTTTTGAAGACAAAGCAATTGACTGGGATGGAATTGAGATGAAGGAGAGCAAGACTAATTTGGTCTGCAAACTCTAAAACTATACCTAAAATTAGATATGACAGTACTGTAAAAGCCAGTTCTCTAATATCACATTAATGTCCATCTGCCGTCACTTTGGCTAGCTAGTACTGCATAAATTTGCATGCTGCTTAACCGGGAGGCTAGCTACTGTGCTGAAGACAGCCATGAACGCACTTTATCTACAAACTTTTAACGTAACTGTATATTGACCTCTGTTCTAAAAGTCGGCGATTAATCGGGATTAATCGCGGTTCGGTAAGGAACTGAACTGATTTTACAAAAATCGGCCAAAAAATCGTTTTTTTGAAAAATCGGGATTAATCGGTCAAAAATTGGATTTAATCGGTCAAAAATCGGCATTATTGATAAAAAATTGAAAAATATGTAGAAAAATTAAAAAAAAAATCAAAAAGTAAAAAATTGAATAAATTTTAAGAAAGCTATTATTCTCATATACGAAACTAATATTTTAAACGGTTAAATCATTAATTTTATCAATTTTTTATCTCATATTTATCCCAATTCAAAAATTAGATCTTAAAATTTATACTTACTTTAATAATGCTATATATTTTAAATATATTTGTATAAATATATGATAATTATTCATGTATAATCAAAATAATAAAATAATTATGTATATTAATAATAATTATATTTAAAAATAATATTAAATTAGTTCCGATTAATGATTCGATTAATCATTCCGATTAATCCCCGATTACCCGATTAATCCCTGAACGGTGCCTCCACCGATTAAGTTCGATTCCCGCTTTTTACAACACTGATATTGACACACAATTTTGTAAGAAGGCTCCATTAATACTAAATTTAGGTGGCAATTTTGACTTTGTAGCCCATTTGTTTGTTGAGTTATGTTGTTTTTTTTTTATTTCATATTACGTAGACAAAAAGATTTTGTGTTTTGAGTTTTGCTAAACGTAATATAACTATATGAGTTGCGATTTCATTTTTCTTTTGATAATAACTCAATCTTCTTCATCGTTATGGTTCTTTGGGGAGTTCCCTTTTTTTTTATGTTTTAGTTTAGAGGAACTAATTCTTGTAATCGTTATGGTTCTTACTAGTTCTCGGATTGATATTTGTATGTGGTTGCAGAAATTACTACATATCGCAAACTATGTTAAAAAAAACAAGCAAACTGTCATGATAAATTTAATTGTAGTAGGTAACCGGAGAGTAAATCACAATGTTCTGCTATACCAACTATTTCATGTCCAGTTGGTTAAATATTTTGCCGCCACACACAAATGTAATAATGTGACAGATCTGTTGCAAATGATGATCTTGAAAACAGAATACTCTGTTTCAAGAGGGTATTCCTGAAAACAGAGTACCTTTTAGTCACACAATAATACAGTCACTAGTTTTTAGGTTCCTTAAGCGAACAAATGTCTGACATATGTAGAAAACTCTACTTTTTAGTCACATAAAACTGTAGTGACCATAGGTTATTTCCCATTTAGCCACATCACAGAAAATGATTGTGGCCGTTTCGTAACATTTAGACACAACAAAGAAGCGTTGCTATTTTTTGTCACACTTCTATCTCTCAAGTATGACTATAACTTTTGGATTTGGTCAAAGTCAACAAAAAATCATGCTGTTTTATCTCTCAATTGTCACACTTTTTTTAAATTGTGACTAAATCTGCCAAAAAATGTGTTTTCGGTCACTCAAAAAATAATTGTGTTGCTAAAACTTGGGACGATGACCTTTAGCCACTCGTTTTTTCCAAAGTGTCACATCCCTTACTGTACAAAAAAGTGACGAAAGCCCAAATTTGACGTAGTGGGTTGTTCGTCATTAACTTTAGTGATTCAAGCTATCAAGACTAGTATAAGGAAAAAAATCATTGTGCAAGCAACAAAGGAGATAAATTAATTAACCACAAGGATTTTACTATCAAGTGGATTGGCTTTGAAAATAGAAGTATTATCACAAAGATATGCTAAGTGATATTTTCGTAAAGCTAGAACCCCGGTTGGAATTGATATATTTTTTGTTAAGCAAAAGGAGTCCGGTTCCAGACCCTCAGGAGATCGCAGCTTAGAGCTTAAGGATTTATTTATATTAATAAATATTTTATTTAGTTAGAAAATTATATTTATAAATATCTAATGATATTAGATATTTATTTTTATAATTTTTGAATTAAATTAATTAAATATTATAAGATGTGCGGGTTAAAAAGCATTTCTACGGGCTAAATTCATTGGGTTTCTAAAAAGGTGCCAGGTGAAGTCATTTGTTTTATGTAGCTAAGTCATACAGAAGCTAATAAGCCAATATGACTTACTAGTCATACAGAAGGCAGACTAGTCATACTGCGAGTTCAATAAGACTAACTAGTCATACTGAAGGATTGCTAGTCACACAGAAGGACTGCTAGTCATACAAAAGGATTGATAGTCATACAAGAGGACTGACTAGTCATACAAGAGGACAGTTAGTCATACAAGAGGATTGACTAGTCATACAAGAGGTCTGTTAGTCATACCGAGATTTAAATATGACTAACTAGTCATACTAGACCAAGCAAAGTTAAAATAGGCAGAAGCTTTTTATTGTCTTGGCTATAAAAGGAAGTGGCGGCCAGACTTGATAAAGATACACAGAACATAATATCTTCACAACTTCAATTCATTCTCTCAAACAGACAGAGAGAAATACACACAGACCAAGAGAGATACAGAGAGGAGAAAAGAGAAAGACAAAGATTTATTTTCTTCTCCCCTCTAGAGCTTCAATGAAGTTTTAATTACTTGTAAAATCATCTCTAGAATTCATTGTAATATCTTAGCCACTAGAGTTTGATTACTTGTTTTGTTGGAACTATCTAGCTGATTAAGTTCGCTAGAACTTATCTCTCGAATAGCTTTTTAGCATTCGATCTTTTTATTACAAATATAGAAAAGTTTATGTCCAATTTTCTATAGAATTTGTAATAATTAGTTTGGTCATCAAACCTTGTAATTTGTACCCGTGTATTTAGACACACCCCATCAAGTTTTATATAATTTTATATTTAATTTGAAATATCGGTATTCGTTTTATTCCGCATCAAATTGTTTAAAAATAAATATACACCCAAAGAACAATTTCGATAAAACGGTATAGTTTGTATTTAACCCCCCCTTCTACAAACTATTTTGGACCTAACAATTGGTATCCGAGCCTTTTGATTGACGCACAAATCAAGATCCTTATTTTTGTGGTCCACCAATTTGTTTTTCGAGTTTGTTGACCCATACAAAAATTAAATCCGGTATTAGACCAAAAAGTCAACTCCTCAATTTTCGAATTCTTTAACCTTCAAAAATATTCATTTTTGAGATTTTTTTACTTTTAAAAAAAATCTTAACTTATATTCGAATTTTTTAGTTCTTGAAATGATTAATTCTTGGAAAATCTTGATTTTTAAACAACTTGAGTTTATTTTCAAATTGTTTAATTCTCAAAATTTTTAATTCTTGATACTTTTGAATTTTAATTAACTTGAATTTATTTTTGGATTATTTAACTCTCAAAAATTTTCATTTCTTGAGATTTTTTTATTCTTAATTAATTTGACTCTAATTTCAAATTTTAATTAATTTAAACTTACTTTCAGATTACTTCTCAAAAATTTTCAAGTCCTTGAAGTTTTTGAATTTTAAATATTTTGAATTTATTTTAAGCCAATGGTTCTTAGAATATTGTTAGTTGAAGATTCCTCCAGGTTGTCAAAGATGATTCGAATCTTTTGAAGAAGATGCATTTCAAAGGAATTAATTTCTACCTGCTGAAGATTAGTTTGTTAAATTTTTGTAAGTCATATTCCCTGTGACGTACTTATTGGTTTTTCAGAAGCAGGAATGGAAGAGGTTTTAGTGGATGAAATTTTTCTTGAAGATTTTAGTCAACTCTAATGATTCAATGATATACAAACACTTAGTGGATTTCCCCAATGCTAAATCCAAAACACTTAGTTGTTTGTACCAATTGTATATCTTTCAAGAAATCAACAGAGATTTTAGAAGAATGGGATCAAGGAGGTTTGAGAATGAAGTAGACTGCAAACATCTCAGTCAGAAATTAATGATGGAACCTCAGAACAGACAGGAAGAGTTAATAATTCAGAAAGAGTATACTAAAGCTACATCCAGGGATCAAGCCTATCTATTCCGAAACAGAAACTTTTTAGGATATAGTTCAACTTCAAGAGGTGGTTACAAGACTGAGATGGTGGAAAGAAACAAGACTTGATAGTTGCAGTTATGATAAGATATATGTGATAAGTAACTATCAAGGTGTGCAACACAGTACATAATTCTGACATACAAGGATGAATATGGATTCATTATTTGAGAAGAATCAAAGGCATCAGGGCATAACTTATTGCTAAAGAAAAAAGCTGGGATGGATCAAATGATGATGAGAAGAACTTTACGAATGTCTTGCTTTCATAGCGATCTCTGAAGATGATTCACCTCACATGTCTCAGGTATCAATTCTTTGAACTAATGTAATATGTAATTCACAGAAATTCAAAGCATGTTAAGATCTTAGCTTTTAACTGTTAAATCCTTGGTTAGAAGATCTCAATATGTGGATGAATATTTGTTGAATTTGATTAATTGCAATAGTGAGTTATAAGTGTTCCTTAGATAATATCTTAATTCTTTAATGCTATATGTCTAGCATATAAGACCTTTGTTTAAGCTAGTTTTAGGATCCCCAATAAAACAGATTTGCTTATTCATTCTAAATTGTTTGTTAAGGTTTAAAAAAAGGTTTAAAAAGATGGATTGATTACCTAGGATGTTTGTATAACACAAAGTTGTATCTAAAACTGAATTAGGTAAACCAAACTAATTGCGCGCTGGTATATAACAACATCCTTGGATTGGATATAATTAGTTATTACTTATTAATTCTTCTATTCCAACTGGTTTTAGAACATTCTTGTATATAGGTTAATTGGATTTTCTAAATAGCATTACATGTCATAGTTTGCACGTTTTAAATGTGTAATGGTTTGATTGCTATATGAATGTTATGTTTGTTGTTACCACTAATGCATTACATGTCATAGTTTGCATGTTTTAAATGTGTGATGGTTTGTATGTTGTATGTATGTCAAGTCTGTAGATTACCTCTATATACAGAGATATCTCTAATCCATCTGGACCCAAGTAAATCTGGGTACCAAGAACTTTTTATCCATTTTTGAATGTAGGGCTTAACAGGTTAATCGATTATGCATTATTATTGATTTATTCAAAGCATATCATCGAAGAAAGAACCCTGCTATCGAATGTGAATGTGAAGATAGGCCAAGTGGTTCTTCCCTTGCAGATAATAGCAAGGGTATGGCCCAGGGTCGTGGTTATTCAATAGCTAGGAATGTTGTCAGTAATAAAGCATCTTTAGAAGATGAAGAGCCTACTATTCGAGGAGTAAGGAAAGAGAACTTATTTGTAGTTGACATGGAATCTCAGTCAAAGGTGAAGTCAACATGGTTTAATCTAAAGCTTCATCAGACAAGAGTTCAGCTATGACATAAGTAGCTCTCTCACCTGAATGTCAAATCAAGAGATTCTTTCCTGGAAATCGAATTAGTAAATGAGATTGCCTCATCTGGAATTAAAGCAAAATAAAATTGTGAGGCATGTCAAAAAGGGAAGTCAAAGAAGCATTACATAGAAGTTCTACATCAAAGAAAAATATACTATAGTGGTGATGACTGATGACTTCTCTTGACAAACAAGTCATTGTTCAGACAATCTGAAGACAAGACACCACTGATGGTGATTGATCACATCTAGAAGATTGGCAAGAAGCAAAACCGACGATGACAACTTGGAGGTCAGATTACAGGGGTAAATCCAACAATGGGTTTCCTGGATGATTTCTACACCAACAAGAGAATTAATGCTGAAGGAGCCAATAGTTTGCTACTGGCATGATCAAACCCTGATCGGTAAGAAATATAGGAAAACCCCACATAGGGAATTGTTTTGCAATGATAAGTGAAACTGAGCATCTTGGCAATTAGCTAATGCTCAAGAGGATAATTTCCTTAGTTACTCAATGGAGTCAATAGCCCACCGGGTGATTGTTATTAATCAACAGAAGGTGATTGAAAGTCTTAGTGATGTTCAACAACTTCTAGCTCCCATCTGTCAATGGTGATGATGAGTCAAATCCAAGCAATGTCAACATTGAGAATCTTCATATAAACCCAGCAACAGCTTAGGGGGAGCAAAAGAAGGATCATTTAGTCAACTCAACACCACATTGAAAATCAAGAGGACATTATGAGAATATGTCTGCCAAGACAAAGGGTTTGGACTCAAAGACCATTCCTTTGTTTTAGTTCCTAGTGATCCTAATAGTGGAGTAAGATTGACAGAGCTTCAGTGTATTAATGTGTATTTCTCTAGTTTTCTTTTTGAAAAAGAAACTAAGAAAGTTACAAAAGCTCTGAAAGATCCAGATTGAGTGATTGTAATGCAAGATGATCTCAATCAGTACAAAAGGCATATTGTAGGGAAGCTGGTATCCAGACCAAACAACAAGGCTGTAATTGGTACAAGGATAACCAGAAGTCTAACTGGATATCAAGGCATTGTTATGAGGGACAAGGCCAAACTAGATGCTAGAGGAATGTGAACAAGTGCAATTCTGGTTGGTGAGATAATGGAAGATCTACAGGTAGTATGAACTGGTATCATCACTCAAGCAAGCATGGAAGACATGGTATGACATCCTAACTATAATTTAACATTTGATATCAATCTTTAACAGTTGGTATCTTTTAACAATTAGTGTCATATTTATAGAACTCTCTACATCTATAGGCACAAACATAAATGATATATATGTGCAATGATATCTTGATTATATTATATGTTGGTCTGCTAACTATAAATTGGTACCAAGATATTTGATGTTGGTAAAGTTGCAATTCTTTTGATTTACTTTAGTAAGCCTAAAGAATGATGACAATAAAAGTAAATCAATGATATTTTGTTTCTGCTCAGAAGATTCTAGACCTGTCAAGACTCTCCGCCAACACACCACTATAGCTTGCTTTTGACCTATTAGTTTGGACCTAACAAGTTGGTTATCAAAAATCTTAAGCTGGACCAAAATCTGAGGAAATAGTACTCTAGAGATATTTGACCCAAGTTCAGGATCTACTAATTAGGACCTAATCAGGCTATAAAGGAATCATCAGCTCATTATCTTATTCATTTGATAATATATCACTTACACACATATTATATTCTCAATATGCAAATGTGCAAGGCCCCGAGTGGATCCTAGAGAATCTATTCTTGTAGTTATTACACTTGATTTTCAGATGTCTTAAGTTGGACCCAAATATGCGGAGATGGTACCCTAGAGACATCAGTTCTGACATGTTTTGCTGCATAGAGACAAATCAAATGAGTTGTACTAAAGTAGGAGAACACAAGGAAACAGCTTCATCTCCAACAACTCTGTGGAACACTCAAGGCTAAGCATCTTGCATAAGGTATCAATTCTTTTGAGAGAGCATGTCTTTAGTTAAGAATAACTTGCAGACACGTTTGCTAAATCACTTGATGAAATTAATTTTTCAAGATTGGTTTGTTAATTTGGGATTTTATTAATGCTACATGAATTGTAAATCTCATATATTAAGTAATTCTTAAGTAAGCTCACAAGTATTAAATTGTCCGTATTGAAAAGACTTGGGATTTTACTATAAGTAATTCTTAAATGAGTTTACAAGTATTCCATTGTCAATATTGACAGGACTCGTGAATTTATTATAAGTAATTCATAAATGAGTTCATAAGTATTCAATTGTCCGTATTGAAAGGACTTGTGAACTTATTTACATCCAGACCTCACGTTGAAAATTATCTGTTGAATGATTGCCATGTGTATAATTGTAATATATTTCAGTGGTGATTACTTAAGAATAATTTAAATACTTAAATGCTAAAATCTAACTCATAGAGATTTAGTATTTATTTATTTAATTATTTACTTTGTTTAATATGAGTTATAGAAACTAAAGCAATCCAATTTAGTATTTGCTATATACCTCATTTATCATAATAAATCTGAATCATAACTAATTTGGACCGATGTGTCTTGGTCTTCAATTAGTTGTGAGATGTTAATTCAAGTGAATTTATCAATGCTCTATTTTCAGAAATTCACTAAAATTAATATCATGGTTCTAACAATTGGTTGTATTGAAGTTTTGACTTATATCAGTTGATGATATTTAGTTAGAATTCTACGAGTTTTTACTAACTACTCCCTCCTTCCCAATTTGTTAGACCCTGTTTGACTTTCACGGAGATTAAGAAAATTCTGTTTGACTTGCTAGGTGGTAACATGTGGTTGGTTGGGTGTGAAAGTGGATGTATAAAAAATGGGTAAAGTAGGAAAAAAGTAGTGGGGGGTAATAGTATTTATTTAATAAAAAGGAGTTATAAAATAGAGAAGTAGTGGGTGTAATAGTGAAAAGTAGTGTTCAAAAATAGTAAGTTTAGTAAGTTCATTCTTTTTGGGACGTCCCAAAAAGGAATGAGTGTCATACAAAATGGGACGGAGGGAGTAATTGTGAGATGTATTGGTATGAGTGAAATTACTTAGAACTCCTCTAAGTAATCTATGTTGTATAATTTGAAATTCACTTATACTACTATACATAATATGAAAATTCTCTAATTAGAACTATGGATATTGTAATATCTAAAGTTACCATAGTTAAATTACTTCGAATAATTTTTATGCTTATTTGCAACTTCTAATCACTTTGATAATAAATGTCATATACAATGGATCAAGGTGTATTGGACTTAGAATATTTTTTTTCTAAGATTGCAGACAAGACAACTTTGGTAATTGAATCTTATCTATAGAACCAAGGTTGTCTACCAACAAACAGTTGTTAGGAGTTAACAACTGTTATTATCGAAGAGTTGCCTTGAAGCCATAAGTTTAAAATGTTAATGATGATAATTATCCAAGTGATAGTGGTGGAAACAATTTTAATATTGGAGATACCCCTGTCACTGGAGAAGAATCATCAAGTCAATCTGGCAATAACTCATGGGGAGTAAACAAAGGATCAACTAGTCAAACACAACATCACAATGAAGAACATGGCGATTCATCAAGATCTAACCTTCTCGAACAGTCTGTTTGGAATAGAGCTGATCATTGGTGATCCAGATGTTGGAGTAAGAACTAGAAGGGCTTCTCAGAATCAAGGTATAGAATCTAAGGAATCTGAGGAAGCACTTGCTGATCCTGAACAACAAGAAGCATGGAAGCTGGTGTGCCCAGGTCTAAGCACCAAGTAAATGGTATGACATTCTTTCTAAATTCTTACTTGTTATCTTTCTAAAGGGATTGTCATAGTCATTCTCTTGTTATACTCCATGTTTTGTATTTTAGAATAATAAATTTTCTCTTAAAATATTTTTCTCTAATTCTCAAGTTAGAATTTTTTAGAAAACTATTTTTTGTTAAAAATTTCATTATTTTAAAGTTACTGCAATGTTTATGATATTTTATTAAATCATATTTTCTCTCTAAATAATTTTCTACTACAAAGTTATTTTGTTAGAAAATATATGGATGTACTAACTTATTATAAATATTATTGGATAAATATATTTAATGTTTTGTAAAGGTATTGTAATTTTCGAATGTTAATCTTTGTTAACATGTTTTGTAGTGTTTGTCTTTCTATTTTAGTCTTATGTCTGTTTACAAGTCTACCTCTGTAAGTTATTAATTCCTGTATAGTTTTTTTTCTATTTTTATTTGTTTTTACATATTAATTCGAATTTTTCAATTTTGTTTAATGTTAATTTGAATTTTTGTATTATTTGAATTTTTTATTTTATATAATTATTAGTAAATTTTCATTTTAGTCACTTGACTTTTAGTTTTTACATTTTAGTCATTTTACTTTCTATTTTTACATTTTGAACACTTAAGTTTCGAATTTTGCATATGCACCTAACTTTCGAATTTTCCAACTTTGGCACTTACGTTTCAGTTTTGTACTGTTTTAGCACTTATATTTCAATTTGTACAGTTTTGTCACTATACTTTCAAAACTTAAACAGGTCATTGTATTTGGTTCTTTTGTTGTTGTTCTTCTTCTTAACACACACAAAACCTGTTGTTTTAAGTCTAAATCTTTGTTTTGTGATTTCTGTTAACAGACCTTCATGTTAAGGACTTAACAATTGACCAATGTTGGTATCATAATTGGTATCTGTCAATCCAATAGATCTTTAGGACCTAACTTTTGATTTTCAGGACCTAACAATTGGAAGACAGGACTTAACAATTGCTAACAATTTCTAACAGTTGGTATCTAACATACAGGACCTAAAATATGATAAGATAATTTGTTTGTATCGGTTTAAACAATAACTTACATTTATTCGATTAATACTTATTAATTGAATTTTTGCTTATGTTTTTGTTTAGTAAAACTGGCTCAAGATCTATATCTTTCCTATAACTCAAAATTTCTTTCTACAGTTGTGATTGCTTATATTGTAAAAATTTTTGAAGTCACAATTGTACTAATTTCTCTCACAAGATATAATGCATATGTTTTCACTCAATGTTCTGGTATGATGTAAATGCATTCTATCTCTATATTGCTCTACTGCTATGTGATGCAGGTTCAACTCCTAGTGAAAGTTTACTCACTTGATAAGTCATGAGGTTGTAAACCCAACAACTTCTATCCCGGACTATAAATCCAAATATAAACACACCATAACTTACCACTGAAGTGGAAGTAACCTATTATACTAGAGGTCAATAAGGGAGTAACTGCACTTGATGCGACAAATAAGGATGTGAGGGATAGTAAACTCACTGCATTCTCCCAAAAGGGTGCAGAGCTGAAAATTAATGGCACTAAAACAGTCTCTAGATTCATTCTTTCAAAAGGATGAGTTTATTGAAATTCGCCTGTCAACCAGGGCATCTATTGTTAAGTCACTACCTCATACACAAACTAAAATACTTCCTATGCACAAAGTGAGATTTCACACACTAAGGACGAATTGATGGAAACAACTACTACTCCGACCATATTACGGTTAGGATTATAAGTTGAAGGTTCCTCAAAGAACCAAGAGTCTTCACAGACAAAGAGAGAAGGTTTTGATCCCAAATGCAAAATCAACATGATCATTATCTAACTCCCCAGAGGGAACATCTCTGGATCCTGTGGGTAACGGGTCTGACATAGGTGCAGATCAGCAACTTGTTGACTATGATTCAGATTCACCTGATGAGTTAAACAAGGAGATGTCATCACAGACATTAGAGGGAAACATGATCTTACTTCTAAGTTTTGATTTCATTGTTTACCTTCTCAGAATTCAAATCTGAAACCCACAAAAGGGAAAATTTTATCAACTTGTAGATTATGACTCAGATTCGTCTTACGAGTCCAACGAGGATCGGGGATTTGTGAAACCCCATTCCACCACCAGTGATCGAGGATCGGGGCTATTGTGAATTTTCCTTGCAGGTACACATGGATGTTGGAGCTATGAGATATTAAAATGGCAGACTAGTGGACATGAGTGTAAACACTTGAGAGTTGAGAGAAGAGATCACTCAATTTAAGTGATATGAGTGGAGAGATGAGTTAAACACTTGTCAGGTACACGAAATAGAATAACACACTCACATTGAGGAAGAAAGATAAACACCAAATCCCATTCCCTATTCCCCAAACAAAGTTCACTTACAAGAGTTGGGAGATATAAGGAAATTGTCGGGAGATTTGGTTGTTAGGATGATCAATAGTGAGGCCAGTCTATAATATCTAAAGGGCAAAGTTGATCTACATACTTCTATTCTGGAAGTCTTCATGAAAAATCCTTCAACACAAGCAAAGCTTCTTTACTTTATTCTAGCAGTCAATGGTATATGTATGAAGAATCTGTTGTACAAAAGGTAAGAGGTGAGTTATAATTGAAAATATGGTATCATCTAATTTACATTTGGATGTTTGCTATAATTGAATGCTTGGAGGATTACTCAACTAAGGGGGAGAGATATATTGAAGAAGAAGACATGCTCAAAGATTGCCTTAGTAAGAGATACTCAATTAAGGGGGAGATTATAAGCTTACCTTAGTGATGGGGAGATTTTCTTTCTAAGGAGGAGAGATATGAAAAAGGATATACCTTAGAAAGGGTGAGTATTTACCTTGTCAGGGGGAGATTGATTTATTCGCCTTGTCGGGGGGGGGGGGAGATAAAAAGTATTCACCGTTATAAGGAGGAGACATATCACCTTAGGTAGGGAGACATAAGGAAGTAGAGAAGTATGAAATGACAAAGAAGAATTATTCAGTATGTGATTGACAAGTCATATTCTTAACCACTGAAGAATTTCCAAGTATCTGCTGATAAAGTTTAATGTTAGATGTAAAGGGTTATGGCAGATATGTCAATGAGGAACAATCATCTACCATTTCATCTATTGAGATTCTGGAAATGTTATATCTAAACCAGAAATTTTTTTATGTATTATTTACTATAGTTCTTTAATGCTTTATCTTCTTCATGTTTTTAGTTGAGTTATCCACTAGGATTTTGTATGTTAATTTTTAACAAACAAATACGGGGAGATTGAAAGTCATATGTTTACCCTATTTTTAAACATCGAGGATTTAACTTAATTCAAACAAGAATGGAATAGTAAATAGTATATGTACTGTCATAGGGATCTCAAATGCTTAATTGTCAAGAGAAAGAAGACAAAATCAATCTACCGTTTTTAGTTATACTACACTTGAAGAAGTTCATTCAGTTGATCAAGCGTCAGTGGAGTATTCAAGACAGTGGGTTCTATTTATAGTGAAAAGAGGTTCCTACAGTGGCAGAATACAGATTAGAAGGGTTTAAAAAGGAGTGAAGAAAAGGAAGACATGACCCCATCTTTAAAGTCAATATATGAAGAACAGTCATTGCGGTTAGTCACTCATGAACCAGATCGTGCATCGAGTGTCAACATCAAACAGTGGTAGTGTAGCATCCCATAATCCGGGGTACAGATATGGGGCCACTAACCATACCAGTATTATACAACCCTGGACATAAACAAGATAAAACGATAAAAACCCCTTAACCAAGATCGCATACAGGTTACGGTATGAAACAAACTATCAAATTATTATTACAATCCAGCCTCAGAATAAAATGTTATACAATTTCTGTGAATAAACAAGTTCACTGACTAACTAGATATCCAACCTCAACAAATCCCGATCCACTATCCAACGAAATCCATAGACTCGAACGCCTTCTCTCGCTGCCGAAAGAGCAATACCAACTGACCAGAAGGTCTACTAATCTTTTCTATTAGCTGAAGAAAACAAACAAGCAAGAGTGAGCCAACAATGCTCAGCAAGTGCAATAGTCATAACAATTTCAATAACGAGGACAATTTTGATAAGCAAAAGAGTTTCATCTCATTTTATGAAGGAATCAGTTATATCAACTTTTAGATTGCCACGAGGGCCAACAATTCACCATTAATAAGGTGCATTAGAGACTAGAACTGATAAGAGTTCCGATATCAAAATATTATTAAAACAGACTTCCTAGGAGTCAAGAACTGAACATCTCAATCTCAGAGTATAGATTAGAATTGGAATTTTTATTTATAAAAAAAAACATCAAGGTTAGGCTGTTGATCAGTCAGCACTAACCCCCGGACAAACGTACACAACAATGTCCTTAATTGGATCCATGGCACACATTGGCCTTAACATCCGACCACGAATCTGGTCTCCCCGAAGGGACATCTATTGACCATTAAACTGGTCTCCCCGAAGGGACATCTGTTGACCATTAATATGGCCTCCCCGAAGGGACATCTGTTTTAAAAACATTTCAAATTCTAATTCAAACGCATAGGTGTCGGAACAATCGACAACCTTTGATCTCCAAACAACTGGAAACCCACGTCCAGAATAACAACTCAAGATTAAGAGTGAATAAGAAATAACAGCATCGTCTAGTATCGACAAGTTCGATACACTACAGGGAGCAACGAATAATCAAGATTCTTAACAGATATCAACAAGTTCGATACGAATAATTAGATTTATAACATCAACAACTTATCTAAAGAAAATTTCATTTGAGCAAGAATAAGGGTATGAATTGCAATAAGATTTTCAACAACTGAAATTCTAGACTAAAGCAAGGATATGGTCAAGTATTGGGCATTTAATAAAACTTATACACAATGAAGAGTTTGAGCTTCCATAAGCGGATAAAATAACTTAGAACAAATATTTGCAAATCAGTTTCAATATGGAAAGGTTCAGATCCAATTGAAAGAAAACATTTTTCTAACTGGGGTCCATTGGTGAAAATATGCTAAAATCAGGAGTTTTGCTAGCAAACTTTCATAAGAGTTTAAAATCTTGGGTTTCCTTTATTTATGGAATTCTTAAACCATTTTGACGAAAATAGAAGAAATAGCATTTCAGGGATAGGATAGTGAGCGAGAAATTTATTTGTAAAATTCTTTGCAAATCGGATATTTGAATTACGGGTAGGGGAGATAAACAACATCACACTTATTTGAAAAGTATATGTGTCATCTGCCATCCATACTTGACCAAATCATCACGTACTACAAATAAACTAAATTGCATCACTTGAATAATAAGTGAATAGCAAGAACACTTGCCTCGATTTACGAAGTTCTCGATCCCAACATGGATCCTCGACTCAATTTCACGTCAGTCTTTATTTCTTTTTACGCTGGCGTCTAACTCGGCTCAACTTCCATCTTTCCTACTTCGTAACTTATCAATTTCCACGTCCATTCACCCATCGGCTTTGATACTCGTCATTCTGTTCGTCTTTCAGATTACCCGCGCACTGTCCTTGGCCAGGTTTCATATTTGAACCTTTTCAAGGTCAAATACTATTTTAGTACTAATTCAAGCAAAACCTTATCGTTTGCTCTATTCTACCCATGCGCGTCCTATAACGCTTACATATACAATACATATAGACATATTCACATAATAGTCTTACTATAATCAACTAAGTCACATAAACACCTCACATAACCATTTCAAAACAACACAACCACTTAAAATTTAAAACCACGATATATTCTCGAAATAATCCACTGATACATATACTCAAACCCTTAGTAATCATACACACCTTCAAGCATTGAAATTAAATAAGTTAAATAGGTTTTAAATAAATTTGCAGGGGATTTTTAAAAAATTTCGGCATGTAGTATTCGTTTATCGGACTATCCACCTGTTTTTCAATTCAACAACTCAAGGAGTTTTAACTATATATTTACCAAAAATCAAGCCGCCTCAACTTGCAGCAACATAAAAGTGCACAAATAAAGAAAGTACCCGCCCAGACATGCGGCACCTAGCACATAAGAAATTCTGCCTCGACATGCAGTAAACACATAATAATTTATATTAGCATTAACTACTACTTACGCTACATCAATGATCGTATTACTCACACATTTTAATGATACACGTGACAATCAATCATTAATATTCGTAAGCCCTAGGGAACAACCCCTATCATTAACTATTACCTACGCTATATCAATGATCACATCACTCAAGTATATTAATTATACTCGTGATAGTTAATCATTGATATTCGTAAGCCCGAGGAACTAGTTGAAGAGAATTACACAAGTCCTTAAATATTGACACTTAAGTCTTATGGCCGGATCAGTTGCTCCATCGAAAGTTGGCGGGTTCAAACGCTTGAACTGAGAGACGATATTCTGTTGCCTGGGTTGCTGATTCACGAGTGTAGCCAGAGTCTCAGCTAGCTGGTCGAATACGTTTCCACCATCACCATTGTTATTGCCATTCTGATTGTTGTTGCCCTGGTTGCCATTATTGTTGCCTTCTCCGTCCATCTTTTCTCAAAACAACAAACTTTCAAACTTAATTATAATCAATGATCAAAAAGCACAAAAGTCAAACTTATCAGATAATCACACAAACAATGCCCTAAATTCAAAATAATTCAGTAACTTAAAGGTCAAAACATATACGAGAGTCTATATGATCGCATCCTAGGGAATGTACTAGTCCCATACCTAATACACTCCGAAGGAAAACCTAGGCTCTGATGCCAACTGTAACATCCCGACTTTTCGGGACATTAATTCTAATTACGAAACTTAAATAAACTGAATTCTTTATTCAAATAAACCAAAATTCCATGAAAGTCAAACGCAGAGATCAAATTCGATAATTCAAATTACTAAATCGGAGACGCAGCTCCATAAATCCAATCATTAATTGTCTAACAGATAATCAAATATCCAAATTTATTCTAATAATTCGACAAGTCTTTTCAATAAATGCATCCAAATCAGCAAGCAATAAATCCACAAGGTTCACATCCTTATTCTTATTAAGCTCCCAAAAATCAGAACCTGAAATATTAGAAATGAATGAGCTACACAGCTCAGCAAGTACAAATGACTAACAGATAATCTTAAAAATCAATGGGCGTTTTAATAAAACAATTTTCAAAATCAAATATAAGTTTGCAAAATATTTGCGAAAATAAATCCAACCCAAAGTTTTATATTTTCAAAATACAGAATTTAAAACAGAAACAGAAGCAGAAGCAGAAATAATACGAAATCAAAAATACCACAGTCTTGCTCTACGGCCACACTTTGCCAGTGACCGGCATCTTATTCTTATTCTTATTCTTTCGCCACACTTTGCCAGTGACCGGCATCTAAAGTTCAATAATTACGCGCCCTTAATAGGTATCTAAAGTTGCACACTTGTGCGCCTACTAAGGGTATCTAAGGCTAGTTCCGGAACTATAGCGTAAATTACGAACGGGTTCGAAACGTAGAGACTGAGGATTCTAAAATCAAATACTTATATCTTATAAATTTCGAAACAGAATTTCTTATATCTTATACGAAAATCAAAAATTGCTGAATCAAATATACTTTTCGAAAATTTAAAAGTAAGTCAAAAGTACTTACCTCAAAGTCGACACAAAATACCAAAATAAATGCACGAACAAATCCTAAAATAATTAAACTATTCAGTACGCAATTACGAAATCAAATTATATTAACAATTAATTGACAATCAGACCACAAAAGTAATATATCAGATATCCAGACAACAATAAATTAAACAACCTAATTATTACCTTTCAATCCAACCAAACTAGATTTATACGTATATTAAAAGAATTCTAAATAAGTCAATATCAACTTGTACAGATTGATTACACTGATTTAGTGATTTAGTAAATCATGCAAACTATACATATTATATTTACATTAAACCTAAAACATGTACATGTCACATAATTGCAACATGCATGACCACTTTATAAAGAGAGTATAAATTAATCTATCACACATAGAAATCAGATAGCATGCTTTTGGTCTAGTCCATTTTTGCCAAATATTTTTACCTAAAGCTCTTGATTAAAAACTTTAATAAGAATGTTATTAAAAAAAAACATTAATTATTCATCGAATTGAGATTTGCATGAT
Organism: Kitagawia praeruptora; assembly: GCA_037693485.1. Classification (NCBI taxonomy): domain Eukaryota; kingdom Viridiplantae; phylum Streptophyta; class Magnoliopsida; order Apiales; family Apiaceae; genus Kitagawia; species Kitagawia praeruptora. The sequence goes on along the minus strand of CM075354.1, from coordinate 105,636,293 downwards.
ATTGTATAATCAATAGCAGTCGAGGCTCTATTTCATCTAAACAATAATTAATTAATGTGTCACCAAAGTAATACAATTTATGACCTCCTAATTCAATAAAATTATAACATGTACTATATATATAGGCATGTAGGGTAACATACACCTTGTTTAAAATATGCACTGGGTATAGGATAAACAATCACGGACACTGATACATCTTAAGCATGCATATAGAAACACAGACAGGTAAAAATACGTAATTAAAAGTGCCATAGACGAACGTACCTCTTAGTTGGCGTTTCTGTACAAGGTATTCATAAGTTAGAGGGTTCTTATATAGGCAAATAAAACCCTAAATTAATTAAGGTAACTTTAAAACTTACGTACAATCTTTTTAACTAATACGTAAATTAAGAATATTCTAATTCACACAAATCTTTTAAATTAAATGATTCTGATTTTCTAATATCTTTTCACACTTCTTTCCAATAATAACGAATCTTATCTTTATTCTAAATAACTTGTACAAAAAGTATTCTAGAATTTTCTAAATAAAATAAATCTAAAAAAAATTACTTAACATCTAATATATAATAATAAATAAATAAAATATATATACGGGATTTTACATTCTTCCCTCCTTAAAAGAATTTGGTCCCCAAATTCACAAAATAACATCAATTAAGTTACAAGTGAAAAGAAATCATACCTTAATTACGATTGTTCAAGCGACTTCCTGTGAGCATAAATACACGTCCTCCGGTCTTGTTATCTACTTCTTTCCTTGGTACTGCAGCTTCATTCCTTGGTGGTGGGTTGTGTGGGCACTCAGAAATCTTGTGTCCTACTTCTCCGCAATGAAAACAGGCACCCCTATTCCATCTGCAGTCCTTGTCCGGATGATTCTTACCGCACCTCGAACACTTCTCTCGATCAACATGTCCTCCGATATTATCATACTCGTGTGGCTTCTTGAAGGGTCCCCTTTGAGAAGAAAATCCACCAGTTGGAGCGAATCGCTTCTTGTTCCAGTTGCTTGTCGCCTTTTCAGATTCAGCTAGGCCCCTCTCGATTACCAAAGCCTTGTTAAGCACAGCCTCGTACGTCTGAAGTTCAAAAGACGCCACCGAATTCCTAATGTCGGTTCGAAGTCCCTCTTCCAATCTTCTTGCTCGGCTGCTTTCATCTGCCACTAAGGTCGGCGCATACTTCGAGAGCTTTGCAAATTCCGCTTCATATTCAGTAACAGTCTTTCCACCTTGCTCAAGCCGAATAAAATCCCTCTCTTTTTGCAGACGAATGGTTCTCGGAAAGTACTTGTCTTCCAATGCCTTCTTGAACTTTGCCCAGGTGTATGGTTCTGGTTCCCCTTCAGCGGTTGCGGTCTCGTTCTTCCTTTTCTCCATGAGCCACCAGTCATAAGCACTGCCTTGCAATTGATACACAGCTAAGGTGACCTTCTGCTCCTCGTTGCTGCTTAGAAGTCCGAAAGCTTTTTCCATCTCCTGTATCCACATCTCGACTATGGCCGGATCAGTTGCTCCATCGAAAGTTGGCGGGTTCAAACGCTTGAACTGAGAGACGATATTCTGTTGCCTGGGTTGCTGATTCACGAGTGTAGCCAGAGTCTCAGCTAGCTGGTCGAATACGTTTCCACCATCACCATTGTTATTGCCATTCTGATTGTTGTTGCCCTGGTTGCCATTATTGTTGCCTTCTCCGTCCATCTTTTCTCAAAACAACAAACTTTCAAACTTAATTATAATCAATGATCAAAAAGCACAAAAGTCAAACTTATCAGATAATCACACAAACAATGCCCTAAATTCAAAATAATTCACTAACTTAAAGGTCAAAACATATACGAGAGTCTATAGGATCGCATCCTAGGGAATGTACTAGTCCCATACCTAATACACTCCGAAGGAAAACCTAGGCTCTGATGCCAACTGTAACATCCCGACTTTTCGGGACATTAATTCTAATTACGAAACTTAAATAAACTGAATTCTTTATTCAAATAAACCAAAATTCCATGAAAGTCAAACGCAGCGATCAAATTCGATAATTCAAATTACTAAATCGGAGACGCAGCTCCATAAATCCAATCATTAATTGTCTAACAGATAATCAAATATCCAAATTTATTCTAATAATTCGACAAGTCTTTTCAATAAATGCATCCAAATCAGCAAGCAATAAATCCACAAGGTTCACATCCTTATTCTTATTAAGCTCCCAAAAATCAGAACCTGAAATATTAGAAATGAATGAGCTACACAGCTCAGCAAGTACAAATGACTAACAGATAATCTTAAAAATCAATGGGCGTTTTAATAAAACAATTTTCAAAATCAAATATAAGTTTGCAAAATATTTGCGAAAATAAATCCAACCCAAAGTTTTATATTTTCAAAATACAGAATTTAAAACAGAAACAGAAGTAGAAGCAGAAATAATACGAAATCAAAAATACCACAGTCTTGCTCTACGGCCACACTTTGCCAGTGACCGGCATCTTATTCTTATTCTTTCGCCACACTTTGCCAGTGACCGGCATCTAAAGTTCAATAATTACGCGCCCTTAATAGGTATCTAAAGTTGCACACTTGTGCGCCTACTAAGGGTATCTAAGGCTAGTTCCGGAACTATAGCGTAAATTACGAACGGGTTCGAAACGTAGAGACTGAGGATTCTAAAATCAAATACTTATATCTTATAAATTTCGAAACAGAATTTCTTATATCTTATACGAAAATCAAAAATTGCTGAATCAAATATACTTTTCGAAAATTTAAAAGTAAGTCAAAAGTACTTACCTCAAAGTCGACACAAAATACCAAAATAATTGCACGAACAAATCCTAAAATAATTAAACTATTCAGTACGCAATTACGAAATCAAATTATATTAACAATTAATTGACAATCAGACCACAAAAGTAATATATCAGATATCCAGACAACAATAAATTAAACAACCTAATTATTACCTTTCAATCCAACCAAACTAGATTTATACGTATATTAAAAGAATTCTAAATAAGTCAATATCAACTTGTACAGATTGATTACACTGATTTAGTGATTTAGTAAATCATGCAAACTATACATATTATATTTACATTAAACCTAAAACATGTACATGTCACATAATTGCAACATGCATGACCACTTTATAAAGAGAGTATAAATTAATCTATCACACATAGAAATCAGATAGCATGCTTTTGGTCTAGTCCATTTTTGCCAAATATTTTTACCTAAAGCTCTTGATTAAAAACTTTAATAAGAATGTTATTAAAAAAAACATTAATTATTCATCGAATTGAGATTTGCATGATATTGTATAATCAATAGCAGTCGAGGCTCTATTTCATCTAAACAATAATTAATTAATGTGTCACCAAAGTAATACAATTTATGACCTCCTAATTCAATAAAATTATAACATGTACTATATATATAGGCATGTAGGGTAACATACACCTTGTTTAAAATATGCACTGGGTATAGGATAAACAATCACGGACACTGATACATCTTAAGCATGCATATAGAAACACAGACAGGTAAAAATACGTAATTAAAAGTGCCATAGACGAACGTACCTCTTAGTTGGCGTTTCTGTACAAGGTATTCATAAGTTAGAGGGTTCTTATATAGGCAAATAAAACCCTAAATTAATTAAGGTAACTTTAAAACTTACGTACAATCTTTTTAACTAATACGTAAATTAAGAATATTCTAATTCACACAAATCTTTTAAATTAAATGATTCTGATTTTCTAATATCTTTTCACACTTCTTTCCAATAATAACGAATCTTATCTTTATTCTAAATAACTTGTACAAAAAGTATTCTAGAATTTTCTAAATAAAATAAATCTAAAAAAAAATTACTTAACATCTAATATATAATAATAAATAAATAAAATATATATACGGGATTTTACACTCTCTCACTCTCTCGCTCTCTCTCTCTCTCTCTCTCTCTCTCTCTCTCTCTCTCCCTCTGCGCCCCGACCTGTTGTACCTTGCCGTCGTCGGCGCCTCCACCGCCGCCAGCCACCGTTGCGCGCGCGGTGGTGCCCCCCTTGCTGTTCTCGTAGCTTCCCCTTCCCCCTGCACACATATGCAACCCCCTTTACTACATATATACACACACACGCACGTATATACACTTATACACACACTCCTCTTCACTTCCTCCTTCATCCTCACTTCAATTTCTCTTTTTCTCCCCCGATTCTTCTCGATTCTTCTCACTGCTACTGCATTTTTTTTCCTTTTTGTATGTTATTGGGCTTGGCCAATCTTTTGTTACTAATTTATTCTCTTTTCGGCCAAATTATATACTAGTGAACGACTTTTATAAATCACCATTAAATAGAACATTCGAAAAATTACACTTTTCATTTTTAAAATAAAGAATATAAAATTACGAGCACACACATATTTTTAAAATATTTTTCGAATCAAAAATGAATTAAATACGAATTTTACAAGTTTTGATCCTTTAAATGCAATAAAACTCTTAAAATCATTTTAAAATACCGAAACATCCAAATTAATTCACCCAACCATTTTAAAAACTAAATAATATTATAAAGATAATATTACAAAAGATTTCATGATTTTTAATTCCTTCGATAATTTTATAAAATTTACAGAGGATCAAAAATGCATGATTTTAATAATATTTTTTTTTAAAGGGTGATGACCTAAAATATTCATATGGGAGCCATGCTGGCCCTTTTTACTGACTGAAAATGCTACACCGTCTACCGTGATATGAGGGGTGTTGCGGAACACCGTATTCCGTATCATGGGGTGTTGCGGAACACCGTGTTCCGTATCATGGGGCGTTGCGGAACACCATGTTCCGTATCATGCACGGATACGGAACACGGTGTTCCGCATTATGCTAACACGGAGGACGATTCTCCGTATCCCGTCGGTATTTCGGGCCATTTTTTTAAAATCAGTATTTTGGGCAAAAACTTATGAAAAATAGGCATTTTGATAATTCTCTCTTTTTTAAATCCTCAAAAATACAAATAAAAATACACCGACCTTCACAGCTCACATAAATCATCATATAAATACATAAACACAACTTCATATATTTTTCACCTTACAACAATATTCACATAATATAATTCATAGTTTATAATAAATAAATATTTTTAAATTCGAAATTTCTAGGGCGTTATATCCTTCCCCCCTTAATAGGATTCTGTCCTCAGAATCAATCCTAAGGACCCAAATAACAATTCTGATCTTCTCAACATCTTACCTTCACCTCCCAAGTTGTATCTTTCAACTCTAGGATTTCCCCCATACCAACTTATATATTTATAAGCTCATTCCATGAGTCCTCAAATTCCAAAATAACCATAACTTTGGTTTCCGAGTCTTATTAACTCTAAACGTTTATCACACGTGAACGAATATCTTTTCCCCGAAAAACGATATGACTTTTTCACATAATAAACTATACCCTGCGTCAAAACTATGTTACCATGCCAGTCCTTCACAACAATACGATCGTGCAATTTTCCTTAATTTACAACGACCTACACTTGGTATAACTCCCACGCTTTACGTATTACCACACGATTTCAATTAGAACTTCGAGAAAGAAATCTCAAGAAATCCTTCAATCGTTTCTACTCCATTTCCACGGACAATGTCGATCGAGAAGGGAATAATTAAGAAATTTATATATGACTTTAGTCCCATTATTCTACTGAATACTTAATCTGGAAACTTAACATCATATCGTTCATTCTCAGTCGCGTCCTTGCAATCGAACACTACAACCCAACACATGTAATGTCCAACATATTTCAACTGAAACTCGATTCTCACTCTTATCAAATATTCTGGTTTGCTAAATCTTTTGAAATATATCCACGATTATCTGCAGTTCTTGAAACTAGTACACCCGTCACCTTGACTGTAACTCCACTCAATACAAGAACAAAATTAAAAAACCTCAATCTGTAATATCAATTCTCCCGAGGTCACAACTTCACTCGATACCAATCATGAAACAATTCTTTAATAATTCCCAACAAGCTCCCACTTTTATCGACACGCATATTCAACTTAATACGCATCATCGCTTATTGATATATCCTAAAACGAAATCTTCCTCAGATAAAATTTTGAGAAAAAGAATATCAAGAAATCCTCAATCATTCTTACTCCTATTTCACGTGCAATATTACTTGAGAATGGAATAATCGGAAACCTCTATCCATCCTTCATCTCATTGTTTTACCGAGTACCTGATTTAAGAACTTAACCTCATACCATCTATTCCCAGTCGTATCTTTGATACCGAACAACACGATCAATTCTCACAGCATGGCATGCGTGTCAACCACAATTCGGTTTACAACTCATTTTATACCTTCTTACAACATCAGCTTGTTAAAACATTTGAAAGCAAACCTTGAATATTTTGTAGATTTAAAACAAATCAAAAATCATTTTGTCCACTGAAAATCCTTTTTTGAAAACAAAAATTTTTGAAAATCATTTTAAAAACATTTAAAGTAATGAAGTTTTAAATAAAAAGCTTTTGAAACAAAATATCTTTGAAAACATTTTATCCTTGACATTTACAGTTTTGAAAACTAATAAACTCCATAACCTTAGCTTTGACATAACTTCCTCCAATAACAAAACTTGTTTTGTGACTTCACTGTTCCGAATCCTCCAAAATCACTTTCGGATCATAATTTTTATACTTGACGAGTCCTCAAGTTTGACTCTACATCTTGCGACTCCAACATTTCACATCACTCTCATTATCTACACAATCCTGTCATTCGAAATTCACACTAAAACTCTTATGCATAACTTTCTTCCTTTTCTTGTAAACTCTTAAAATCACTCTCGATTGATTTGCATACGCTTCCTGAATCTTCGATCATCTTGTTATGTGATCTACGATCATATTAAATTCTTCGTCCGAACGTCGTTTGAAATCTTATTCATTGGAATATGCTTCTTATACAAAGCAATTTCATTCCCTTGGTATAACTTCTTGATTTGCTTAATCGTTAAGATCTCTATGTCTGCTTCCAACCTCAAAACGCCGCCTTCATCTTCCTCACGACTCATGATCTTATTTTCTTGTCCTCACAATTTGCTCGTGCTTCGTTGACGGGGAATAAATCCAATCCTAAGTTATATTTAACTCCTTTTATAGTCATCATCATCTACTTCCTGTTAACTTCCTTCATAATCGTATAAAATTTTAAAATTCTTAATAATCATAAAAGCAGTCATGTCACTCTCTTCAAAACTTCCACCAAGATTAGTATGATATTATTTTCGGCAAAATTCCCATCTTTCCAAGCTCATATCTCATAGCTTCAACTTCTGACTTTGTTACTTATTACCACACTACCCTTCTGGTTACAGCCACAACTTCCCACATTTATCTTAATAAAATCTCTAGGGATTCTACTCCTGAAATCTTATTTTCTGATCATGGGATCTCGTTAATTTCTGCTAATTCTCTTTCTATAGGCAACTACGGTGCCCTTTCTCTTCTAACTCCACATCTTCGGGATTCCACATTCTTTTCTTAACTAAATTTTATAAGTCTTCTATTTAATCACTTCTAGAAACTTTCTGGTTTCTCTGCCTTCCTCCTTATTGACATTTTATTCCATCTTGGTCAACTTTCCACCATCCTTGATAATCATGACTTTCTACATTGGCTTGCATAAGTTATTTACTCCACATAATCATCTTACCCCTCATTCAGTCTTGGTTCTTCTTGTTAACTCTTACAAACCTTTTCATTCTACTTCACTCGGCTTTATATAAGTCATCCTTCTTGATTCAAACATCTCCTGTCCACAACGGCTCAAACATTCAAAATCTTATGATATTTTATCTACTGTCTTTACCCTTCAATAGATGTCCAAAACAATCTTTCTTCAACATTGAACATCTCATGTCCAACATCTCCATTTCCATTTTCTTTTCGCCCTTCAACAACATTTACAATCATGGGTTCTTATTTACTACCCTTTTTCCTTTATTCAATTCTCCTTAGCCTCAATTCTTGTCCATGATTTCACGAATCAGTACTTATTCCAATTTGACATGACATATCTGTCTTAACCACCAAATTCTTAAACTTGCATAACCACTCCTTCGTCCATGCAGTTCTAGTTTCTATCATTTAAGACATCGTCATATCTATCTTCACATTCCTTCATTAGAAATTTTGAAATCAATAGGATTTCTGATAAAAGGAGTCAATAGAATGAATGGGCATCAAGCATGAATATACACTGAGTTTGTTTAATAAAACTTTTATAAAGGAGTTCAACCGAGAGATCAATATGATCTTTGAACGATTTTCAGGATGCATTTGTCACTTGGTCAACCACCACAGTACATAAAGATGGCCAGTCTTTAGTACCTTCATGACAAACACAATTAGTGGCGTCCCACTGGACTTCTATTACAAAGATAAGATGTCCCTGAATCCCTATCTTCATAGGTTGTTCATCTCAGCTGGAATAGAGAAATTCAAGCATTTATGATAATGGAAGGGATTCAAGAGTTTCAAAAATCTTCATGTAAAATTGATTCATGTACTCTCTGAAAATACAGATATTTCCGAAAGAACGAGATTGAAGTCGACTAAATCTGAATATGAAACTCATCATCAATTGAGGTATAAAAGACTTTTCAATAGATGCTTCAATGATTGATCAAACAAACATTCAAGAAATTCTTAATTATTCATAACCTCACTCCTGTCGGCTAAGTACTAATATACTTAGCTGCCAAAACCGGCCTGACAACAATGAGTTGATTAAATAAGAAGATCTCAATTCATTCTCGATTGTGAACCGTCACTGCGCAACGAATGCATCAGCAACGATACTAACCGGGAATTAATTTATGACCATTCAAAAGAAGACTAAGAAATTCTTTAAGCAATGAATTTGATTGAATTAACGATTAAGGGTATACAACTACGCTCAACTTTCAATCCTTGCTAATAATCGCTTCTCACTTCGCATTCTCAACCTTCTCATACCATCTCCAAAACGTTCACATCGAAAATAATATCGTAAAATGTCCTAAATTCTACGCAAAATCTCGAGATAGCATCCCCCGGATTGATAGCTCCAGCCGCCCACTTAGCTTATGCCGCTTCGAGTTCGCTGTTTTGCTAATAGCCCAATCCATAAATGATTCAAACTTCTACTCGCGCGATATGCCGAAAGACAGATTAACATCACGACGCTTGCCGAGGTATCCTAACGCGATCCTTATCCTAAATCGTTCAGTGACCAAAACATGTTGCTCTGATACCAACTTGTAGAATCCCATAATCCGGGGTACAGATATGGGGCCACTAACCATACCAGTATTATACAACCCTGGACATAAACAAGATAAAACGATAAAAACCCCTTAACAAAGATCGCATACAGGTTACGGTATGAAACAAACTATCAAATTATTATTACAATCCAGCCTTAGAATAAAATGTTATACAATTTATGTGAATAAACAAGTTCACTGACTAACTAGATATCCAACCTCAACAAATCCCGATCCACTATCCAACGAAATCCATAGACTCGAACGCCTTCTCTCGCTGCCGAAAGAGCAATACAAACTGACCAGTAGGTCTACTAATCTTCTCTGTTAGCCGAAGAAAACAAACAAGCAAGAGTGAGCCAACAATGCTCAGCAAGTGCAATAGTGATAATAATTTCAATAACGAGGACAATTCTGATAAGCAAAAGAGTTTCATCTCATTCTATGAAGGAATCAGTTATATCAACTTTTAGATTGCCACGAGGGCCAACAATTCACCATTAATAAGGTGCATTAGAGACTAGAACTAATAAGAGTTCCGATATCAAAATATTATTAAAACAGACTTCCTAGGAGTCAAGAACTGAACATCTCAATCTCAGAGTATAGATTAGAATTGGAATTTTTATTTATAAAAAAAAACATCAAGGTTAGGCTGCTGATCAGTCAGCACTAACCCCCGGACAAACGCACAAAGCAATTTCCTTAATTGGATCCATGGCACACATTGGCCTTAACATCTGACCACGAATCTGGTCTCCCCAAAGGGACATCTATTGACCATTAAACTGGTCTCCCCGAAGGGACATCTGTTGACCATTAATATGGCCTCCCCGAAGGGACATCTGTTTTAAAAACATTTCCAATTCTAATTCAAACGCATAGGTGTCGGAACAATCGACAACCTTTGATCTCCAAACAACTGGAAACCCACGTCCAGAATAACAACTCAAGATTAAGAGTGAATAAGAAATAACAGCATCGTCTAGTATCGACAAGTTCGATACACTACAGGGAGCAACGAATAATCAAGATTCTTAACAGATATCAACAAGTTCGATACGAATAATTAGATTTATAACATCAACAACTTATCTAAAGAAAATTTCATTTGAGCAAGAATAAGGGTATGAATTGCAATAAGATTTTCAACAACTGAAATTCTAGACTAAAACAAGGATATGGTCAAGTATTGGGCATTTAATAAAACTTATACACAATGAAGAGTTTGAGCTTTCATAAGCGGATAAAATAACTTAGAACAAATATTTTCAAATCAGTTTCAATATGGAAAGGTTCAGATCCAATTGAAAGAAAACATTTTTCTAACTGGGGTCCATTGGTGAAAATATGCTAAAATCAGGAGTTTTGCTAGCAAACTTTCATAAGAGTTTAAAATCTTGGGTTTCCTTTATTTATGGAATTCTTAAACCATTTTGACGAAAATAGAAGAAATAGCATTTCAGGGATAGGATAGTGAGCGAGAAAGTTATTTGTAAAATTCTTTGCAAATCGGATATTTTAATTACGGGTAGGGGAGATAAACAACATCACACTTATTTGAAAAGTATATGTGTCATCTACCATCCATACTCGACCAAATCATCACGTACTACAAATAAACTAAATTACATCACTTGAATAATAAGTGAATAGCAAGAACACTTGCCTCGATTTACGAAGTTCTCGATCCCAACATGGATCCTCGACTCAATTTCACGTCAGTCTTTACTTCTTTAAACGCTGGCCTCTAACTCGGCTCAACTTCCATCTTTCCTACTTCGTAACTTATCAATTTCCACGTCCATTCACCCATCGGCTTTGATACTCATCATTCTGTTCGTCTTTCAGATTACCCGCGCACTATCCTTGGCCAGGTTTCATATTTGAACCTTTTCAAGGTCAAATACTATTTTAGTACTAATTCAAGCAAAACCTTATCGTTTGCTCTATTCTACCCATGCGCGTCCTATAACGCTTACATATACAATACATATAGACATATTCATACATATTCACATAATAGTCTTACTATAATCAACTAAGTCACATAAACACCTCACATAACCATTTCAAAACAACACAACCACTTAAAATTTAAAACCACGATATATTCTCGAAATAATCCACTGATACATATACTCAAACCCTTAGTAATCATACACACCTTCAAGCATTGAAATTAAATAAGTTAAATAGGTTTTAAATAAATTTGCAGGGGATTTTTAGAAAATTTCGGCATGTAGTATTCGTTTATCGGACTATCCACCTGTTTTTCAAATCAACAACTCAAGGAGTTTTAACTATATATTTACCAAAAATCAAGCCGCCTCAACTTGCAGCAACATAAAAGTGCACAAATAAAGAAAGTACCCGCCCAGACATGCGGCACCTAGCACATAAGAAATTCTGCCTCGACATGCAGTAAACACATAATAATTTATATTAGCATTAACTACTACTTACGCTACATCAATGATCGTATTACTCACGCATTTTAATGATACACGTGACAATCAATCATTAATATTCGTAAGCCCTAGGGAACAACCCCTAGCATTAACTATTACTTACGTACATCAATGATCACATCACTCAAGTATATTAATTATACTCGTGATAGTTAATCATTGATATTCGTAAGCCCGAGGAACTAGTTGAAGAGAATTACACAAGTCCTTAAATATTGACACTTAAGACTTGTGATCTCATTGCAACTCCTCGCAGATAAACACATAATAATTTGAATCTAACAATTAATCTTTGATAAATAACATTTTAAAACCATACAATCAGGAATTAAATTCTTATTTTAAGAAAACTTTGTGAATTAACCATTTTGTAAGTTGGACTATCCCGGGGTCACAACCCCTTAATTTTAATCAAAACTAAATCAAGACATACCACACATATCATTCACCACCACATATTTGTCAAGTATAACATTCGTCATTATACGACAAATAATAATTAGTAACTAACAGTCATTTAACCACTTACCAATCAATACCAAGTAATCGACAAGTATGAATTTCGACAAATACTCCAACTCGACTTATAACATTTAGCACATAAACATTCTCGTCCTAGTACCATTATACGACTCCCACATTATACAGCAATTCATACTTATTATTAATAATTAATTAACCACTTACAACCCTATTACCGAGCAATTAAAAGCTATGTCATTCGACTAATATTCTACCTCAACTTACAACATTTAGCACATACACATTACCGGAACCATTTTTAACTAATAAAACCATATGATCTCCAATTATTACACAACCATAATAGCTAACAATAACAATCACTAATTCGAACATATATCGGACCCACATCTTTTCTCCACATTTATGATTACCAAAATACTTTCCGATTTAACTTTCGGAAATACAACAATATTCATAATTTACCACTTTAATCTAGTTACGAAAATCAACATATATGACTTTCAATTTAACTAACTAAATTACAACAACTACATAATTAAATCACAATTCACCACTAAAATGATAATTAAATATTCATATCGAAAAAAACAAATAAATCAATAATTAAGGAAAAGGGATACCTTTTCCGGTCTCCATCTCCCCAAAAATCAATCTCTCTCTCTCTCTCCCCCCCCCCCTCTCTCTCTCTCTCTCTCTCTCTCTCCCTCTACGCCCGACCTGCTGTACCTTGCCGTCGTCGGCGCCTCCACCGCCGCCAGCCACCGTTGCGCGCGCGGTGGTGCCCCCCTTGCTGTTCCCGTAGCTTCCCCTTCCCCCTGCACATATACGCAACCCCCTTTACTACATATATACACACACACGCACGTATATACACATATACACACACTCCTCTTCACTTCCTCCTTCATCCTCTCTTCAATTTCTCTCGCAATCTCCCTTTTTCTTTTTCTCCCAATTCTTTCTCTCCCCCGATTCTTCTCGATTCTTCTCACTGCTGCTACGTTTTTTTTTCCTTTTTGTATATTATTGGGCTTGGCCCAATCTTTTTTTACTACTTTATTATCTTTTCGGCCAAATTATATACTAGTGAACGACTTTTATAAATCACCATTAAATAGAACATTCGAAAAATTACACTTTTCATTTTTAAAATAAAGAATATAAAATTACGAGCACACACATATTTTTAAAATATTTTTCGGATCAAAAATGAATTAAATACGAATTTTACAAGTTTTGATCCTTTAAATGCAATAAAACTCTTAAAATCATTTTAAAATACCGAAACATCCAAATTAATTCACCCAACCATTTTAAAAACTAAATAATATTATAAAGATAATATTACAAAAGATTTCATGATTTTTAATTCCTCCGATAATTTTATAAAATTTACAGAGGATAAAAAATGCATGATTTAAATAATATTTTTTTAAATCCTCAAAAATACAAATAAAAATACACCGACCTTCACAGCTCCCACAAATCATCATATAAACACATAAACACAACTTCACATATTTTTCACCTTTACAACAATATTCACATAATATAATTCATAGTTTATAATAAATAAATAATTTTAAATTCGAAATTTTTAGGGCGTTATAGGTAGTTCCTCATTAACTTCAGTGGTTCAAGCTATCAAGACTGGTATAAGGAAGAAATCATTGTGCAAGCAACAGAGGAGCTAAATTAATTAAGCACAAGGATTTTACTATCAAGTGGATTGGCTTTGAAAATAGAAGTATTATCACAAAGAAATGCTAAGTAATATTTTCGTAAAGCTGGAACCCCGGTTGGAATTCATATACTTTTTATTAAGCAAAAGGAGTCCGGTTCCAGACCTTCAGGAGATCGCAGCTTAGAGCTTAAGGATTTATTTATATAAATAAATATTTTATTTAGTTAGAAAATTATATATATAAATATCTAATGATATTAGATATTTATTTCATAATTTTCGAATTAAATTAATTATTTATTAATTAAAGATTATAAGCTGTGCGGGTTAAAAAGCACTTCTACGGGCTAAATTCATTTGGTTTCTAAAAAGGTGCCAGGCGAGTGAATTGAACAAAAAGAAATGGCAGGTGAAGTCATTTGTTTTATGTAGCTAAGTCATACAGAAGCTTTTAAGCCAATATGACTTACTAGTCCTACAGAAGATTTTAAGCCAATATGACTTACTAGTCATACAGAAGGCGGACTAGTCATATCGAGAGTTCAATAAGACTAACTAGTCATACAGAAGGATTTCTAGTCATACAGAAGGACTGCTAGTCATACAAAAGGACTGATAGTCATACAAGAGGACAGTTAGTCATACAAGAGGATTGACTAGTCATACAACTGTTAGTCATATCGAGATTTAAATATGACTAACTAGTCATACCAGGCCAAGCAAAGTTAAAATAGGCAGAAGTTTTTTATTGTCTTAGCTATAAAAGGAAGTGGCGGCCAGACTTGATAAAGATACACAGAACATAATATCTTCATAACTTCAATTCATTCTCTCAAACAGACAGAAAGAAATGCACACGGACCAAGATAGATACAGAGGGGAGAAAAGAGAAAGACAAAGATTTATTTTCTTCTCCCCTCTAGAGCTTCAATGAAGTTTTAATTACTTGTAAAATCATCTCTAGAATTCATTGTAATATCTTAGCCACTAGAGTTTGATTACTTGTTTTGTTGGAACTATCTAGCGGATTAAGTTCCCTAGAACTTATCTCTCGAATAGTTTTTTAGCATTCGATCTTTTTATTACAAATATAGAAAAGTTCATGTTGAATTTTCTATAGAATTTGTAATAATTAGTTTGGTTATCAACCCTTGTAATTTGTACCCGTGTATTTCGACACACCCCATCAAGTTTTATATAATTTTATATTTAACTTAAAATAGCGGTATTCATTTTATTCCACATCTAATTGTTTAAAAATTAATATACACCCAAAGAACAATTTCGATAAACCGGTATAGTTTGTATTCAACCCCCCCTACAAACTATTTTGGACTTAACAGTCCTCGATCAGCTGGATCCAAACAGTTTCATTCATGTTAACGTCTTCCAGGCTCATTGCTTGGTATTAAAGATCCATCCCCGAGCCTCTTTATTCTGGCTCCATTATGACTTCCGACGGAACCCGAAGAGTCATGGTTATTATACCATCTTCCAAATCCGGAGGAATGGGAAAAAATTTTAAAAAATTCGAGATGTTTTGGATCCATTTTGTGATATAATTGAGTTGTTTTCTGGAAGTGATTATCCTACTGCTAATTTGTATTTTGAGAATGTTTGGAGGATAGCAATGCATTTTATAGGTAGTGTACAGAAATGTATTAGCATTTTGCTTGGGAATCCCAACTCAAGTTTTCTCCTAAAATTAGAGGATTGAGTTTTTAGTGATCAACAATACATGGATTTCCTGGCATCATACTTAAGTTGTAATATAAGTCCTTTAAACTGTGTTTAGCATTTTGTAAGATTGTTCTTAACTTTATTCTTGCTGTAAACAATAGATATCAATGTACTGTCTGAACTCTAAAATGCATTTTGATAATTAGTCTGATACCTAGATCTTTCTTGGAATAATCTATCAATTTCATGTCCCGAACACATACCTTGTTTAGAAATAGTTAACGTCTTGTACAGTTTCATTTTCTCTTCTTGGATCTTGTTTCTCAATTTGTAGTTGGTTTCGTTTTTTTTTTTGGTTTCAATATCTTTAGCCAAGTCGACTACGACAACTTGTTTAATAGTAACTCTGCACTTATTTCAACCTCATTCTAATGTTGGTGTAGAATCTTAAAGGTCCATTCAGGAACTCAGAGGATGATATTTTTACCTTGCTAGAGTTTAAGAGGGAGCCAAGAAGATTACGATGAGGGATGATGGGTCTTTTTATATTTACTTATCTATATCAATTGTAGTATCTTGTCAAATTTCATGGAACTAAGAATTTTCAACTTTTTCAGAATTCTCTTTTTGGTTAGTATATTGGTTGAATTTGAACACTTCTGAAATGCCTGCATTATAATTTATTTGTCGTTAATGGAGGCGTGTATGTCGGTCCTTATAATTGAAGGGCCTGTTTGGCCAGAGTTATTATAAGTCATTATGGACTTATTTTCGGGTAAAATTTTCATATTTTGTTACATTTTTTTATACACGTATTTTTTTTTTGAAAATAATTAACTTTCATTAAGAAGAACAATCACTCAAGATAGTCTCCACCAAATGTGTAGGAGGAGATGTAAAAACAATACAGCAAAACAACGAACAGGGGATTCTAGCTAGGCTATGCGCCACCCTGTTGGCTTGCCTTCTAATGTGACAGACTCGGATCAATGGTAGATCCTGGAGAAGCACTCTGCACTGCTCAATAATGTGCCCCAACTCGAGGAGATTTGCACCCCCACCATTGAGACCTCGCACTGTAAGCAAGGAGTCAGACTCTACCACTATTCTTCTCTCTTGATGCTCCATCATCCACGATAGGGCCTCCCTCACCCCTATGCACTCTGCTTCAACTACTGAAGATGGGCACGGCAAGGTTAAACATTTCCCTTCCAAAAAGACTCCCTCATGATTACGCAACACCATACCAGCTGTGAATGTTTCAGAACCTGGCATAAAAGAGACATCCACGTTAACTTTGAGTTCCCCTACTTCTGGTGACATCCATTTTTTAGCTTCCCTGTTTCCCCCCTTTCCATTGCTTCCTTCTGGTTTATGAACCGACCTAGCATCCTTCCAAATCTTCAGTTGATTAAAACTATTTTCCATTGCAATAGCTGGGTTTATCGTTTGACCTTCCCACACTCTTTTATTTCGCCAAAACCATACTCCCCAAAGCACAGTGCATATCGAGACAATCTCCTCCTGCTTTGCCTCCTCCAGTTTCTTCAGTAACCAGTCTGGTGTCGAGTGAAAACCACTAGTATCATAAGCTAATCCCACAGAGTGCCAACAACTGCTGGTGAACTGACATTCAAAGAACAGATGCATAATACTTTCTATGTCCACATTGCACATTGGACACATTACAGGAAGATTTACTCCCTTGTCTTTCAACTTTACACGAACTGGAATGTTATCCCGACACAGTCTCCATACAAAGATCTTCATCTTGTGAGGAATTGTCAATCGCCATATCCGACTCCACCCACCTGACTGAGCACATCCAGAATTACCAGCATATAGATCATGCCACACACGGTATCCAGTCTTCACGGTATATATTCCATCAACTGACTTGGACCAAACTATTCTATCTTCAACTTGACGTTGAGGCACAGTCGTTGCCAGAATAGCCAACGCATCATCCTTGCTAAATAATCCTTGAACTTTCTCAATGTCCCATGCCTTTGTCCCTGGATAGAACAAAGTCGACACTACCTCATTTCTCCCCTCGTACATCTGCAAATAATCCACCATGTAATTGTGCTTCTTTGCAAGCCACGGGTCTTTTGTTGCTTTAACAGTGTGACCATCTCCTACCACCCATCGAAACCCTCTAGTTAGAGAATTCTTTGCCTGCCATATACCCGTCCAGATGAAGCTACTCTTAACACCCCTACCTGCCTCCAATATGCTTACATTAGGGAAATAACGAGCTTTAAGCACTTTTGACACAAGCAGCTCCGGATTTTGAAGACAACGCCATATATGCTTTCCTAGCAACGCTATATTGAATCCCATAAGGTTTCTGAAACCCATCCCACCTTTACACTTAGGCATAGCCATTGCTTCCCAAGAATGCCATCGAATCCCTTTACTATTTCCAGAACCAGAATTCCACCAGTATGAGTTAAACAGCCTCTCAATTTCTTGCACTAACGTCTTGGGCAGCAAAAAACATGTCATGCAGTACGAGGGTAAAGACTGAGCAACATTCTTTATCAAGATTGATTTCCCTCCTCTTGAGATTGGTTTTGATTTCCAACTGTCGATTTTCTTACAGACTCTCTCCTTCAAGAAACCAAACACCCTTCTTTTTGATCTTCCTACCAACGAGGGTAACCCCAAGTAATTGCTATTCGTAATATCCCCATGCACACCTAAAATCCCAGCAATTTCATGTTGTTTATCCATTCTTACATTTGAGCTGAAAAACACACCTGATTTCATGTAGTTCACTGCCTGACCAGAGATTTCTGCATAAGAATTCAAGATATCTTTGATATTTGTAGCTTCCTCTGTTGATGCTTTGAAAAACAGAAAACTGTCATCGGCAAAAAGGAGGTGCGTGATCTTTGGAGCATTTGGACTTACTTGACAGCCATGAATTCTACCATCCTCCTCTGCATTGTCCATTAGATTTGATAAACCTTCCACACAAAACAAAAACAAATACGGAGACAGAGGATCTCCTTGTCGCAAACCTCTTCTGGGATTAATAGGTCCAACAGTCGTCCCATTGAAGCACACCTCATACGATACTGTCATCACACACCTCATTATCCAGTTGATCCACTTGTTGCAAAAACCCAGAGCTTGCATTCTATGTTGCAGATATCTCCAATTCACCCTGTCGTACGCTTTGCTAATATCTAGTTTTAATGCAACATCTCCCTCCTGACCCCTCTTCTCTCCTCTCATATGATGAATGACTTCGAACGCAACCACCACATTGTCTGTTATGCACCTCCCAGGCACGAAGGCAGACTGCTTCTCTGATATGATGTCTGGCAATACTTTCTTCAACCTATTCGCAAGCACTTTAGCCATAATCTTATACACAACATTAC
Organism: Kitagawia praeruptora; assembly: GCA_037693485.1. Taxonomy (NCBI): domain Eukaryota; kingdom Viridiplantae; phylum Streptophyta; class Magnoliopsida; order Apiales; family Apiaceae; genus Kitagawia; species Kitagawia praeruptora. The sequence goes on along the minus strand of CM075354.1, from coordinate 105,617,227 downwards.
ATAATGCTATAGGTCTAAAATCTTTAAGAGAGCATGCACCTTCTTTCTTAGGAATCAATACCACATTCGTGTTATTTAAATCAGCTGGAAAAGAATTGCCTTTAAGCCAATTTTTGCAACACTCAAAGACCTCTATACCCAATACTTTCCAGAAATTTTGGTAAAACGCCGGATTCAACCCATCAGGCCCTGACGCCTTGTCAGGGTGCATCTGTTTCATGGCCTCTGTAAATTCATCAAAGGTCACCTCAGCTACAAGATCTTGATTTTGCTCATATGGCACCCTCCTAGGACTAACTCTGTTCGACCCACAATTGATTTCACCAGGATCTGCAAAAACATCTTGATAATACCTCTTAATCATCTCCCCCATATCTTCCATCTTGTCAATTCGAGTACCATCATCTGTCATCAAGTAGCTAATTCTATTCATTTTCTTTCTAGCATTAACACTAGCATGAAAAAACTTAGTGTTTTCATCACCTTCCTTGAGCCAGAACATTTTTGCACGTTGTTTCCAATACACTTCTTCATGCAGGAGAATCTCATTCAGTCTATCCCTCGCAGCTAAAAACTCTCTGATGCTTTGATCATCCCTCTTATCTCGTAACAAATCAAGCAGTTCCTTCTGTCTTCTCACCTTCTCTTTAAATTTATTAAAAAAGTCCCTCCCCCACTTCTCCATGTACCTAGAAACTGACATCAACTTTAGAAGTAAATGAGAAGCAGGCAATGTCTCCCAACACCCACTTACGTCCTTGATAAACGTAGGCTCTTTAAGCCACGTATTCTCAAACCTAAACCTGAATTTCTTCTTCGGAATCGAAACACTCAGAACCTCCAGATACAAAGCTTCATGATCTGAAACAGCCGTAGTGACAACTGAGAGTTTACATAGTGGAAATAAAGACCACCAGTTCATCGTTGCAAATGCCCTGTCTAGCTTTTCCTGCACCCAGTCACTCGTACCACGCCCTTTTTCCCACGTGAAAAGCCCCCCTTGCAAATCCAATTCTGATAGCATACTCCTATCTAGAGCATCACGGAAACCCCTCATTAATGATTCAGGATGCTCATGTTTCCCCTTCTTATCTGACTTATACAATAAATCATTAAAGTCCCCTATAATGCACCACGGGAGACTTGAAACTGAAGCCAGACTGCAAATAAGTTCCCAGGATTGCCTCCTTCTTGAACGTTCTGGAAACCCATAGAAGCACGATAACCTCCACTTCTGCACATTATACTCGCTAATCACCACATCCACATGATTTTGTGAATACCCCGTAATATTACACTCCACACAACTCTTCCAAAACACTGCAAGACCACCACTCCTTCCAACACGATCTACTGAAAATCCCTGAGAAAAACCCAGCTTTATTCTTAACTCTTCAATCTTACTAGCTACAGAAATAGTTTCACTTAGAAATAAAATATCGGGATTACGATCTCTAACAAGATCGCGCAGAACTCGAACTGTACGAGCCTTCCCAAGGCCCCTACAGTTCCAACTTAAGCAATTCATTGGCGTTGGCTAGCTTGCATTGCAAGCGTAGCCAAAACATGAGAAGAAGATTCAGTGCAATCCACTTTAGAAAGCCCAGAACCTGGTTTAGAAGTATTATAATTTTTGTCGAGGTCCATATTGTCACTTGTCCCAGTTCGCTGTCTTTTCCTTTCCTCAACAATTAGCCCATCGAGCTCATTCGGGTCAGGCCCAATGATTTCTTTTGAACTGTTTCCCTCCACTTCCCCCTCTTTAACTCCTTTTTTACCATAATTCAAAAAACCCGAATTATCCTCAACAACTTTCCTTCCTTGGCGATAGGATCCCCCAGAATGTGCTGCATTTGAATTTTGAGATCCCTGATCCTTATCACTTCCGAAATTTCCGCCCCACTCCTCTGTTCCCTCATCTCGTAACCACTTACTCCGTCCTTGCGCCGCCCCTCTTCTCGTCGGAGCTCTAAGCCATCCTCCCCACTCCCTTTCCTCAGAAATCCCATCCTTCTCCAGTCTTTTCTTGCAAAAACGTTCCGTGTGAGTCAATAATCCACACAGAAAGCAGAAATCACCCAACTTTTCATACTTGCAATGAACAACACACTCCGTTCGATCTCTTCTGCATATTTTCTTCTTTCTTTTCAGTGGCCTTCTCACATCCACCTTAATTCTCAACCTCATATATTCCCTCCAGATGCTTGTACTATTGCTAGAATCATATTTGACAAAAGAGCCAAAAAAATTGCCCAATTGTTTACCAACTACCTCCGTCATTAGACCACTCGGAATATCATATAGTTGAATCCAGAACTCAACTTCATGCAGCGGAACTTTGGTTGGATCTCCCCCAGCCGGAATAATGCTTGTAACCAAGATAGCATTATCAAATGACCATGGGCCATTATTCATCATCCACATCATGTCGTCCTTATGATAAAACTGAAATAGGTATAGCCCTGGACGTAACGTTTTTATGTTAATCCCCATTGCCGGCTTCCAGATATCCGCCATCTTCGACTTCATGACACGAACATTCAGACTTTTCTCCGTCAGAAAACTCCCCACCAGGCACAACTCAAATCTATTTCCAGTCTCCTCAGTCTCCTCATCGAACATCAACTCTTCATTCTCTTCGTTAGATATGTCTAACTCAGCTATACGCAAATCTAGACTGTCCTCCTCTGCCATTGCGATTAACGCCTCTCACAAGACTATGATTAGAAATGGAGAGAAATTCACCTGCCTCTCACTTTACATGGAGAGAATAAAAACTATTGTATTCTTTGATTATAAAATAAACTATTGTTTATTTTATACACGTATTTAATGTATGTTTGAGATTCTATAAGTTGCAAAAAAGAAAAGTTAACTTTTTCAGAAAATGGTTAGGAATCTCTAACTTTGTCTTAAAATAAGTTGACTTATTCTCGAAAAAAATTCTCCCAACAACCCCCAAGTTTGTTTTTTTCTTTTACTTTTTTTGCTAGACAAAAGTTTGGTCTTTATGTGGTAGTAGCACAATAGTACTACATTGTTAGTCTTCTTTCTACTACACAATAATCTTTAATCTTTCCCCAAAAGGAAAAATGACCTCTTTTTTGTGCTTTAGAGCCTGTTTGGCAACATCTCCTTAAAGCAAAAACTAGCTTTAAGTTGATTTTGGGATGTTTGTCAACCTCGGCTTTAAGCCGACTTTAAGTTAAAAAACTGCTTTAAGTCATGAGTTCCATTTAGGTACTTTTGACTTATGACGTATGACTTATCGAATTTTTTTTTCTTTCACTAGGGATGGCAACGGGTCGGGTTCGGCTCGGGTTTTGCAAAATCCAAATCCAAATCCAAATATTTTCGGGTTTCGGGTTTCGGATCGTATCGGGTTTCGGATCCAAAACTCAATATCCAAATCCAAATCCATCGGGTTTCGGATCGGATCGGGTTTTTTCGGGTATTCAAAATTAAAAATAGTGTAAATAAGTTGCTTAACAAAAAAATAAAAAAAATTGTGTAAGTAAGTTAAAAAATACCGCTACATCCATGACAATTTATTTTCTCGATCTTTCCATATCTTATGTCTCAAAGATATGTGTATGTATAATATGTATTTATAATATACATTTATATAATATATATATATATATAAGTGTATGTATAATATGTATTTATAATATACATTTATATATAATATATAATATAGAAAATATAAAATATAATAAATAAAATTCGGGTATTTTTCGGGTTTCGGGTTCGGCTCGGGTTTTGATCGGGTTTCGGGTTTCGGATCGGTATACATGAAATCCATATCCATATCCAAAAAATTTCGGGTATGAAATTCAAATCCATATCCATATCCATATCCAAAAAGTCGGATTTTGGATATCCAAAAAGTCGGGTTTTGGATCGGGTATCCGTCGGTTCGGATTGTTTTGCCATCCCTATCTTTCACGATTCTTGTAAAGTTCAAATATTGTGAATTTAAAATTTTTTTAAGTCAAATTTCACTTTAAGTCAAAAATATTAAATCCTCATTTAACTTTAAGTAAAATTACCTAAACACTTTCATTCAACTTAAAGTAAACAACTTTACTTTCTCCATTAAGTTAAAAACACCTCCATTAAGTCAAAAATAACTTATTTTAAGCAATCTCAAACGACCTCTTAATTTTGTTCGACTTATCATTGTTTTTCTTCATTTTTTTTAGAAACTGTTTGAGAGAATGTTCATGGTTGATTGTTTTTTATGTGTGCATTTAAGTATGTCCCGTTATGGCAATATTTCTTATTAAAATGATTTGTATTTTACAACATAAAAATGATTATGCAATGTTTCTTTTTTGCAAATATTTTATAAAAATGATGATGATATGGTTCATTTTTGCAAGTTTCTTATAAACCAGATATTATATTTTAATTCTTTTGTATCACATTAATTTTTCAAATAATCTATTGAATCTTTCTAGGATGCCTTTAACATGGTCAGATTTTCTTATAGGATATTTTAAATTAGAATAGCTAAGAATCAAGTTAACGATTTCTTATACAATAAACTCATTAGATAAATGAAATAATCTATAACTTTTATTAATAAACGAAACCCTTTTTAATGGTACTACTTTTTTGGTTCGACCATATTTTGGTTTCACCCTTATTTATTATTTTTTTTGTTTCACCCCTAAACTTTTATTTCTACTAGAATTCTATGTTATTTTTTTAATTAAAAAATAAAAAAAATCTATCATAACTCTAATTCTATTTTTTCGTGTGACTTTTTTTGGGATTTTTACACATTGCAGGCTTTTTTACCAGATTCGATAATGAACAGTGAGTTACATGAATAAACTCAATTTGCTTTTGTACAGTTTTTTCTATCATCCCTAAATTTCTATTTCTACTATAATTCTATGTTTTTTTTAATAAAAACCTAATTTCGATACTTAAATTTTAATATTAAACCTTATTATGTATATTTATAAATAAAAACAATTAATTGAAAATAATTAAGTGAAAGTAATTAAATATTAAAGGTAAAAAAATAGATACCAAAAATACTAATATTTCCTTTCAAATATATAATATAAATAATAAATAATGTCATATAAATGTAATAGATACGTAAAAATTTAATATTATTATTAATAGAAATTGAGTCATTTTAAAAAATAAACTCGGCCCGTGCTTAGTATGGGTTATCAACTAGTATAGATAAATGTTATATTTGCAACAATTGCAAGTGACAGAGCAAAATCTTATGCACAAAAAATTGTAAACCAATGTTTAGGGACAATAAGTATATAGCAAATCAAAAACAAATACCAAAATTGACAATCCTAAACAAATATAAAGGTCATGAAAAAAATTAATTTCTATAATATAATTTATCAAATTTTTTTCGGTTTGGTTACTTTTAGTTCCGGATTTATATCGAATTCAGTATTTCGAGTCTTAGTCGGTTCGGATAAATTTTCATTCGGGTCCGATTGGTTACAGGTCATAATCGGATCTATTATTTCGGATTATTTTCTGTTAAATTATCGGTTTGGGTAAATTTTGGATCGAATCAAATCTATTTTCGGATCATTTCGGATTTGATTAACTGAATCAGATTTCTGTTCGGATCGGATTATTTCGAATTCGGGTACATTTCGGATTATATAATTCGGATACAAAATCGGATTCGGATCCACAAATTTCGATTCGGTTCTTCGATTCCATGCCCATTTTGCCAAGTCTACATAGGCATAGCACACTCCAAACTTTATCAAGTCTCAAGATAGTAGGGAGCCTATAAGTAGTGAAAATATTAGCTACTACTCATTAGCAAGCTAGTGTACAGGTGCATTACTGGGCAATACTCTATTGGCAGTAGCTACTTATTCTATGCATTACGAACGTTCAGTATCATCTGCAGATAAGTGATAGCTGACTGCCAAGGGAGATTTGCCCCGCAATTCAGCTGTACTACATAAAACCATCCCTAAATCCACAAAGTCAGTTTTAGGGATGGCAACGGGTCGGGTTCGGTTCGGGTTTTGCAAAATCCAAATCCAAATTCAAATATTTTCGGGTTTCGGGTTTCGGATCGTATCGGGTTTCGGATCCAAAACTCAATATCCAAATCCAAATCCATCGGGTTTCGGATCGAATCGGGTTTTTTTGGGTATTCAAAATTAAAAATAGTGTAAATAAGTTGCTTAACAAAAAAATAAAAAAAATTGTGTAAGTAAGTTAAAAAATACCGCTACATCCATGACAATTTATTTTCTCGATCTTTCCATATCTTATGTCTCAAAGATATGTGTATGTATAATATGTATTTATAATATACATTTATATAATATATATATATATATGGGTAAGGTTCTAGGGAGAACCTCCTTATCAAGAGAACTAGAGAACCTCAATCCTAACCATTAAATAGTTTAATCCTCAATCCTGACCATTAAATAATTTAATCTTAAATAAATTATAGAATACTATAGTTATTAAGTATCAAGGTTACTTGTATGTATTAATCTGTATTATATACAGCTTGTATTTTCTTAATGAAGGAAAGATTCTTTACAGCAAGATTTGATTGTATAACCGAATCTCTTTATTTTTGGGAATAAATATATGATTGAACTTTTTACGCTAGACTAATATATGATGTACATATTTTGGTAACTACATAAAGTTTAGGCTTATAACCATTGAAGAAAACTGATGAGAAACACACGTAAAAAACTCAGAAGAACACTTAAAAGAATCGTTTGATTTTCCATGCAGGTTTGGTATGGATTCATCGTCAAACACAAATTTGTCAGAAACATCAATAGCGAGGTTTAAACCATAGCTTTTGTTTGGAGTCTTATCTTCTCTGTCCGAAGATCAATACAAGTGGATTAAACACAGATTTGTCAGAAACGGTTTAAACCATAGCTTTTGTTTGGAGTCTTATCTTCTCTGTCCGAAGATGAAAAGAAGTGGATTAAAGAGATGGGTCTTGGTTCTGTACTTTGATCCTTGTTCATGGACAATGTCTTAAGATTAGTCAAGAGGATGTAAATTATGTCCTTCATCTGCGTGTGAACCATATTTAATTTGTTGATGATAATAATCTTCTGAATGTATAAATTATTATGAGAGAAACTCACGACGGAACACATAACAGAACTCATACTATTATGGCCCTGCATTCCAAGCATATGATTAATGTTGTTTTTAGGTCACTTGGTACTAGGAGGCTAATATTATGTAACCCACCAAATTCTTTTAGGTCTTCTGTTAAATATTTTAAAATTGTAGTATTATTTTATTAGATATTTATATTAATTATTTTTAAACTTTTGAGATTCTTTAAAGTATTATAATTTTTTTATTTTAAACAAAATTTTTAATTTTTGAGATTTTATCGAATTAGAATTTAATTTTTTTTTTAAACACGTAAGAGAATCTTGGTGTAACATAATATTTCTAAATGTAACTTAATTTTAGAAGAAATGTATAATTATTTAAAAAAAAAAAAAAGAAATATATGGAAATATTATGTAATACACCAAGATTCTCTTAGGTGTTTTGTTAATTACTTTAAAATCGTAATACTACTTTATAAGATATTTATATTAAAATTTACTAAATATTTTATTGATTTAAAACAAGTTTTGAATATAGTTAGGCACAAGTACAACACTATAAATGATTCATCTAAAATTTAAGAAAATCTATAGATTTTTTTTTGAATTAGAATTCAATTTTTTTATAGCATGTCTTTTAAAATAATTCTCGAAAGAATCTAAAAAAGATAATAAAAGGAAATAAATTGATATAATGATTTGCAACACGTAAGAGATTCTAGTAAATGATATTTTTATATGTAACTTAACTTTAAAAGGAATGTATAGTTATCTTTTTTTGTAAAAATGTATAAAAATATTATGTAACTCACCAAGATTCTCTTGGGTGTTTTGTTAAATATTTTAAAATTGTAGTATTATTTTATTAGATATTTAAATTAATTATTTTTAAACTTTTGAGATTCTTCAAAGTATTATAATATTTTTATTTTAAACAATATTTTTAATTTTTGAGATTTTATCGAATTAGAATTTATTTTTTTTGAAACACTTAAAAGAATCTTGTTGTGTAACATAATATTTCTAAATGTAACTTAATTTTAGAATAAATGTATAGTTATTTTTTAAAAAAGAAAAGAAATATATGGAAGTATTATGTAATACGCCAAGATTCTCTTAGGTGTTTTGTTAATTACTTTAAAATCGTAATACTACTTTATTAGATATTTATATTAAAATTCTACTAAATATTTTATTGATCTAAAATAAGTTTTGAATATAGTTAGGCACAAGTAAACACTACAAATGATTCATCGAAAATTTAAGAAAATCTATAGAATTCGTTTTTTGAATTAGAATTCAAATTTTTTATAGCATGTCTTTTAAAATAATTCTCGAAGATAATAAAAGGAAATAAATTGATATAATGATTTGAAACACGTAAGAGAATCTTGGTGTATTAAATGATATTTTTATATATAACTTTATTTTAAAAGAAATGTATAGTTTTTTTTTAAAAAAAAATGTATAAAAATATTATGTAACTCACCAAGATTCTCTAAAGTGTTTTGTTAAATATTTTAAAATTGTAGTATTATTTTATTAGATATTTATATTAATTATTTTTAAACTTTTGAGATTCTTCAAAGTATAATAATATTTATATTTTAAACAATATTTTTAATTTTTGAGATTTTATACAAATTAGAATTTATTTATTTTTGAAACGTGTAAGAGAATCTTAGTGTGTAACATAATATTTCTAAATGTAACTTAATTTTAGAAGAAGTGTATAATTATTTATTTTTAAAAAAATAAATATATAGAAATATTATGTAATACACCAAGATTATCTTAGGTGTTTTGTTAATTACTTTAAAATCGTAATACTACTTTATTAGATATTTATATTAAAATTCTGCTAAATATTCTATTGATCAAAAATAAGTTTTGAATATAGTTAGTCACAAGTACAACACTACGAATGATTCATCAAAAATTTAAGAAAATCTAAAGAATTTTTTTTGAATTAGAATTTAATTTTTTGGTAGCATGTCTTTTAAAATAATTCTCGAAGGAATCCAAAAAACATAATAAAATTAAATAAATTGATATAATGATTTGAATCACGTAAGAAAATCTTGGTGTGTTCTATGATATTTTTATATGTAACTTAATTTCAGAAGAAATAAATAATTTTTTTTAAATGTATGAAAATATTATGTAACCCACCAAGATTCTCTTAAGTATTTTGTTAATTATTTTAAAATTAGAGTATTATTTTATTAGATGTTTATATTAATTTTTTAAAACTTTTGAGATTCTTCAAAGTATCATAATATTTTTATTTAAAATTATTTTTTTAATATTTGAGATTTTATCGAATTAGAATTTAATTTTTTTTGAAACACGTAAGAGAATCTTGGTGTGTCACATAATATTTCTAAATGTAACTTAATTTTAGAATAAATGTAAAATTATTTTTTTAAAAAAAAAATATTATGTAATACACTTGGATTCTCTTAGGTGTTTTGTTAATTACTTTAAAATCATAATACTACTTTATTAGTTATTTATATTAAAATTCAACTAAATATTCTATTGATCTAAAATAAGTTTTGAATATAGTTAGTCACAAGTACAACACTACCAATGATTCATCGAAAATTTAAGAAAATTTAAAGATTTTTTTTTGGATTAGAATTTAATTTTTTTTGTAGCATGTCTTTTAAAATAATTCTCGAAGGAATCTTAAAAACATAATAAAAGGAAATAAATGGATATAATATTTCTATAATGATTTGAATCACGTAATAGAATCTTGGTGCATTAGATAATATTTCTATATGTAATTTAATTTCAAATGAAATAAATAGTTTTCTTTTTTTTTTTAAATGTATCAAAATATTATGTAACCCACCAATATTCTATTAGTTGTTTTGTAAAAATTTTTAAAATTATATTATTATTTTATTAGATGTTTATAATAATTTTTTTTAAAACTTTTGAGATTCTTCAAAGTATTATAATATTTTTATTTAAAATTATTTTTTTTAATATTTGAGATTTTTCGAATTAGAATTTAATTTTTTTGAAACACGTAAGAGAATCTTGGTATGTAACATAATATTTTTAAATTTAACTTAATTTTAGAAGAAATGTATAATTTTTTTAAAAAAAAGAAATATATAGAAATATTATGTAATACACCAAGATTCTCTTAGGTGTATGAATACTTTTTTTTAATAGTGGTCAATTGTTTCAATTAGTGCTTTTTTAATTGTGATAGATCTATCAAATAATTAATTTGAAGATTCCGTTAAGTGCATTGATAAAATTTTTAAAAATTTGCTCAATAAAATATTTATCAAAACATTTTTAGGAATCCAATGTGCATTATAGACACTTTAATGAACTTAGATATATATCTAAAAATAACAAAAAAAAACGTGAAATGTTTATTCTAAAAGAATATTTAGAAAGATATGAGTACTTCTCTTTAAAAAAATCTACTTATTAATATTTAGATGGATATTCATGTTTCCGTTAAGTGTTTCGATAAAAATCTAATAAAAAATCAAACGAAAAATGGAGTATATTCTACTGAAGAAATTTTATTATATTTATATTCTATTAGATTCTATGGCAATTCTGTGTTAATTGCAATTGTATCATTCTGGTTACTTGTTAATATTTTTAACTGTTTATGGCAATAATTGTTATTAATATATTTATGGCAAATAAATCACCAAGCTGTTAAAAAGTTTAATCATGGCAACGTTGAATGATAAGCGTTAAAAAGGTTTTCCATATTGACTAAATCTTATTGTAAAAGGTAAGTAGATCTTTGTATACGTATTTGAAACGTATACTAGGTTTTTAAAATAATATTAACATTATTTAATCAATTAACAAATGAAATCTCAGATATATATAAGCCATTAGATTAACCTATAATTAATGGTCTGGATGAGGGTTCTCTAGTTCTCTCCCTAAACCAGGTTATCTCTTGAACCTCCTCCTATATATATATATAGGCAAGTGCTCAAATACAAACCATTCTTAAAATACAAACCTACAAACCAACACTAAATTAATTATATTTCATCTATTCTAAGGTTTCCGCCAAGGGTACCTTCACAAAAAATGCTTAAAATAATTGGCTCTATCCAACAAAAAAAATAAAAAAAATTCAAAAAAAAAAAAAAATCTTGCCGTGGAAATGCGAAGCATTTAAGACAGTAAACGGATGAGTTAGGTAGTCATGAGGGCCGAAGGCTCTCGACACACCCGTCAATCGTCTATTGCCTTTATCATTGATTGCCATTCCTTACAACTTTAGAATGATAAAGGCGCGAAGCGCCGTACAAGAAGGTGCGAAGCACCGTTAATCAGTGAAATCCACTGCCACGTCATCACGTGAACAGTGAATTTTTATTTTTTTTTTATTTTTTTTTTATTTTTTTTTGTTGGATAGAGCCAATTATTTTAAGCATTTTTTGTATTGGGGTACCCCTAGTTTGGTTATTAGATTAGCTTGAAATATTAGATTAGGCTTGGTTTGTAGGTTTGTATTTTAAGGAGGTTTGTATTGGAGTAGCCCCCTATATATATATATATATATATATATATATATATATATATATATATATATATATAAGTGTATGTATAATATGTATTTATAATATACATTTATATATAATATATAATATATAAAATATATAATATAGAAAATATAAAATATAATAAATAAAGATTCTTCCTTCACCTTCTGTTTTTCTAGTGAGGTACAGTCTCTTTACAGTTGAATTTCTTAATCCTCCAAAACAGAAAAGACAGTCCAAAAAATTTGACAAGAAGTTTATCTGTCTCCCAAAACATTAGGATCAACAAATGTTGAACCTTATACAGTAAAACCTCGACAAATTAATAGTCGATAAATTAATAATCCACTATAAATTAATATTTTCAAAATATTTTTTTGGTCCCAACATAAAGGCGATAGTGTAAATTTAACCTCGATTAATTAATAATCTTGTTTAATTAATAAAATTTGCCGGTCCCGATACTATTAATTTATAGAGATTTTACTGTATGTACATTAGTAAATTAAACTGTCCACTTTGAGTTTATGTGTCATTCATTGTTTCGTAAATCCAAACTGCCCATAATTATGAAACAAAAAAAAATTGATTAATTTTAGGAAAGTTTTGTTGGAGGATATCATTAAAAATTTCAAAAAATGCACAAATACACTACAAGAAACAGTCAATTTTATGGAAATTTTATGAGTTTTCTTGTAGCGACCCAAAAAAAAATATCAGTATTAGCGAATTGCGACGCAATAATATCACAACTTCAGAAAACAATAATTTTGTGTGTTTTAGAAAGGGGGAAAAGGAATTTACAATCACATGAAAGATGGACTAAACTCATGCTCAAGATGGATTATGTCCTAAAATCAAAGTAAGTTTGATAGTGTGCCGCATATCTGTCATAAGTTCTGCTTCAACCAGAAAAGCTTCTGCTGCATTTTCCCCTGCCAATATTCAAGCCTCCAAAGGCTTGATTCTACAGGTTTTTCGTATCTCCAACTCAATGCACTTATGGAAGTAGCATGCATGATCCTAAATATCTAAATGCAATACACAATGTGTAATTTTTTATAAAATAGCAACTTTAATACATATCAATAACCCTTCACATCCAACACAAATTTTTAGTCACATGGGTCATCTGTTAACTTGTCACAGAAAAACATATATTAAGGACCACCAAAGACCACTTCAGGCATGTTTGCGAGAGAACTTCTGGCATGTAAGCGAGAGGAGAACTGACAGCTAATGATCCTCTTGAGCAACCGCCTTACCTTGCATCCTGCAACTTCGTCAATTTATCACATAATTGACATTGATCCACCATAACAATTAACTTCGAAACTTAATATGCATGCTAAATTTAATGATTTATCGGCATTCCTTGTAGGCTAGTAGCTGAAAAGTTTATTTCTAGTAGAATTCTTCTTTTTTTAACTACTAATCTAAGAAGGAAATCATTCTCAATTTGTTTTTTATCTATCATTTTATCATGCCTAATTTCGAAGAGAACTATTTTGTGGTTTCCAAAATAGTATAGTTCAGTTTTTTAAAATGCTGTTGTCATTTCAATTAGTTTGAACTAATAAATGATTATAAAGGATAAGTAGAAGGCAGCCGCAGCTACAGAAACTAAGCAATATCCCGTCGTTTTCCTTTCTTCTGTTTCTTTTACCCTATTCTAATATCTAAGAATTGATCAACGGGGTTTAAAAGTGCATGAAAGTAAACGTTCAGATGCTACTCTTGCAAGATTAAGCTTAATGCTTCCATCTAATTAAATGTCCATAGTTGTGAAATCTCCTGAACCACAATAGCAATTTTATCTTTCTATGCTGGCAGGTAGTCGTTTTATTAGTAATTTTCAGGAGCTACTATAGTTCAGAGTGAGTGTAATCATTTCAGTAATGTCTTTATCAGGGCATGAGTTGTAAACATTCAGTAGTTTATTTTCTTAGATAATAAATTAGTTGTCTCAAAGATCCTCCTCTTCTCACCTTACTGTGTGCACTCTGTGTGAAGACTTATCAAATAGTTACAGCGTCTTTCTCCGTTGGCAAGGTGACAAACCGACAATAATGTAGAGTAACTTTGTGCTCTTATCCGTTCCTCTGATAGCGCATTGTGCTAATCATATATGGCTAATATTTGTTTAGATAGTGTTTGGGAATATAGAATAGTTTGTTCCTGTTATCGCATATAGAACTTCGCAAGGAGTAACGATTTAGCTGGAAATGAGGGGAGGGGTGGGGGAGTATAAAAGGTTTTTGTTCCATCAGATATTATATTTGATGGTAAGTATTTTGTGACTCAGTTATTTTGAAATTCTAGCAGCAACTGACTGGCAAATAACATATGTCCAACAATGCATCTCCAAATTTAGGGATTTATATGTGGCAACTGATTTTTAATTTGTCTAATATAAAACTTGTGCAGATTTCTTATCTAAAACAAAAGGATTGCAATTACGAGTATGGATGCCAAAATCATGAGCACAACGTATCTGGAACTTGGAACGTTATCTTTTGAGTTCCACACCTTTGTTTTGTGACAAGTGCAAATATATCAACTAGCTAGCAAAAAATATGTTTTCCATTGAAGCCTCTTTCAAATTGTGTCCCATTGAAGTGCGAAGGGCCACTGTTTATTCATTTGAAGGCAGAGAGAAAATAAAAGGATAAATTTTAGAAAGAGCTCCATCAAGGCTTTAAAACACTGTTTATACATTGAGGTTGCACCGCAAATATTCACCTCTCATTTTTCTGACCCTGGAAAAACTGAATGAACCCAGAATATGCTATTTTCTTGTAGAACAGAGCATACTTCGAACTTCATCAAGTCCCTATATAGTAGGTCGCTTATAAATAGTGAAAATGCTGGAAACTACACCTATTCATTAGGAAAAAAATGTACTTATGTATATTACGGGGAAATACTCCATTGGCAATTGCTACTCAACTGTGGATTGTGAACATTCAGTAAGCATAAAACTGATAGTTCACTGCCAAGGGAGATTTGACCCGCAATTCTTTTTTTTTTTGCTAAGTTTTTTTACCTAAATTTTTGAACTAAAACTAACCAATGTACTGGATATGTATTGACATAATACATGAACTTCATTGAACACAGAAACAGTAAATGAAAATGAGCGAAAGTGAGTATAGAGTATTTGAATCACAACTGTTAGTCCGAACAATATATTGACAGTTTCAAATAAACATTATGGGATTACATCAAGACAAACGAGGTGAGATAAATGCCTGAGCTGAAGAAATTATTGTACGTAAAAATATCACAAGAGAAGATGGTGCATTGCCAAAAAAAGACAAAATAACTAGTTTATATGCCGGTATTATTTACTCCATAGACCTCCCACCTTCCTATTTATTACAGCTAACATATACAAAAACAACCTATAACAAACTGATAACGAAAGAACCATGCATCGCATTCTATCCACGGAAGTTGAACAATGTTTCACAGGTACGTAGAGAATAATGGCATACCTTCAAGCCTTTCTTTCCACACTGCACTCTTCAACAAAAAAATTGTTTCCGCTTGTATGAGAGAGCCTAACCTGCTTTCAATCTCTTCAAGACCCATATCAGCCGGCTGCAAACAGCATACGAAATTATAAACGAACAGATTTATACAGTATACAGACATAAAACAAGTAAATCATTGGGAAAAAAAATGATTAGAGGCTAAAAGTTTACTATTCACCTCAACATCTTCAGGTTCAATGGGCTTCAGAGCTTTTGAGGGTCCCAATCCATCTCCTTTCTTGTTCACACCAGATTTCACAGCTCCTACTTTCTTGTAGCAGCCTGCGTGAAAATAACATACTTCTTTAAGATGCTAAAGTAAGAAAGTAGGCAACATTAAAGATTTTATAACATATACTAATATATTTTTAATAAAACTCACTGCTGCTTGAACAGGTCTTTTCCCACTGAGCATGCTAGCTGCAGACCTTGGAACATATGATGCAGACCTTCGAACATATGATGCATCAGAAGACTGCAAGAGCAACAATCAAATGCACAGCCTCTTATGGTCAGAGCTAGAGACACTATACCTTATACTCTACACAAGCAGCTAAAATGCAGGTAACTGATATGTATATTAATTCGAAAAAGAATAACAAACATCTGAAGAAAGAAGTGGTGACAGTGGTGGGGGTTATAATGGTCTCTGTCTTCATTCAACGATAGGACCATCAAACCCAATGCTAAATGACAGAAATAATTAACAAATCTATAATCTTGGATAACCTGACAAAAGGATGTGTTCTCCTCCCAGTAAAAGGTCAACCAATTTCTTCTTATTATGCATAAGTTACTACTGAACGACATCAATTATTATATTACTATACATCACTACAATTTCCAAGCGGCCTTTCTTTCTTTAAGATACTTTCTTTAAGTTACTACTGAACGACATCAATTATTATATTACTATACATCACTACTTTCTTGTAGCAGCCTGCGTGAAAATAACATACTTCTTTAAGATGCTAAAGTAAGAAAGTAGGCAACATTAAAGATTTTATAACATATACTAATATATTTTTAATAAAACTCACTGCTGCTTGAACAGGTCTTTTCCCACTGAGCATGCTAGCTGCAGACCTTGGAACATATGATGCAGACCTTCGAACATATGATGCATCAGAAGACTGCAAGAGCAACAATCAAATGCACAGCCTCTTATGGTCAGAGCTAGAGACACTATACCTTATACTCTACACAAGCAGCTAAAATGCAGGTAACTGATATGTATATTAATTCGAAAAAGAATAACAAACATCTGAAGAAAGAAGTGGTGACAGTGGTGGGGGTTATAATGGTCTCTGTCTTCATTCAACGATAGGACCATCAAACCCAATGCTAAATGACAGAAATAATTAACAAATCTATAATCTTGGATAACCTGACAAAAGGATGTGTTCTCCTCCCAGTAAAAGGTCAACCAATTTCTTCTTATTATGCATAAGTTACTACTGAACGACATCAATTATTATATTACTATACATCACTACAATTTCCAAGCGGCCTTTCTTTCTTAAGACTAGCAAGTAAAATATATATATACACACACACACACATATATATATTTACATGATGATGACTATTCACCTCAGAACAAGGCATGCTTCCACTTGAAGATTTGACTGCAGCTGGATAAAATAGACAATACATTAGGAGTATAAAAATGAAAGATAATACTTCAAGTATGTAGAGCATTAATAAATGTCAAACATGACTGCACCTCTGTCAAATATAACTGCACCGTCATAGACTTTAGTATTAGCACAAGTCATAGTTAGGCACCATTGTAAGACTTTGGTGCAATGTTTCTCCTATATATAGGATCTTTACGTTGTTGTAAAATACACGATATAATCATACTTCTTCTGTAAATCTCTCTCTCTATGTTGCTATATACTCTTGTCAATAAATTATGATCAAATGTAAATTTTCAACCTGAACCAGCAGCAGCTGGTGGACCACCTCCAGAGCTCCCAAACATTTCAGAAAGTTTCTTTTTTCGAACTACATCAAGTTTTTCTAATGAATTCTCCAAAGGTCTCATGCCAACCAACTACAAGAAAAATGAAAAAATGAATTAAACTTATAAAATATGTGTATAGAGAGAGAGAGAGAGAGAGTAACATTTCAAAATGCAAATACAGTACAAATGATTACCTTCGCCAATGCTGCCAAAGCTGAAAAGGCAGCATCCCTTACATCAGGTGTCCCATCGTAAAGGCACTACATTTTATATAAATTACGACAAACAAGATTTTGATTAAAAATTAAATTGAGATGAGAAAACAATAATTACAGTACTTGCATGATTGACTATTTAAAGAAAAACACTCAAGTTGTTACATGGAAATTGCAGAAAAACAAAATCAATAAATTGGTCAGAGAGAGTTTGTGCAGCAGAAGTAATATTTTCAAACAAGTAAAGGTACTAAACACCATTTAGCAAAAAAAAAAAAAAAGAAGAAGAAGAAGAAGATACTAAATACAACAATTTTGACGAGAAATGATGCCTAGTATATACATCAAAAGGGGGACTTGAACAATTGCCTTCACTTTTCGATTGCTAACAGTTTTTTAAAAGAGCAGAAGAACTCAACTTACAAGGAAATGCGAATCCAACCCCCCCCCCCACACACACACACAAGAAAACAAAGATGATCCCATTGTTTTCTAAACCTGCCAAATACAATTAACGTCGGATATAAATTACTTAAAAAAACTCCCAGATGCCCTTAGATATTGGCTCCTTTCCCAACATATAGAAAGAAAATGATAGACATGCCTTGGCAAACCAAAGGTGCACAAAAGGCGAACCAACTCTTCTCAGTTCTCTCTATGGACAGTGATGCATATACATATATTGCAAAAACTAAAGGGTGCAGCATGTAATGTAACTTACCTCCATACATATTGGAACGTATTCTTTGTGCAGTTTGAGTAGAATAGCCTTGTTGCTTGACTCAATACAAAAAGTTAACCAGTTTAACGTCAATGAGCGTACAAGCGGAACTTTATTTTTAACAGCAGTTTTAATATCTGCGATGAAAGTATCTCAGCATGATTACAATACCATTGGAACAGTTAAAATAGAATCAAACAAGTACAACTCACTTCCACCATTAAGCTAATATTATACTAGCCAAATACTAATAAATGAATGAAGTCGTGTAACACTACTTTTATGCTCTCCGTAATACGATATATGATCAGATATATAGTTGTAAAAGACTACTTTTATGCTATCTGAAATACAATATAGCAGTTCAAACAAACACACAGATTATTACACAGAATCATGACAGGAAAATAAGAAAAATGCTAAAAGACCAGAAAACATTTTATCGCTATCTTTTAATATTCCCTTGAGCCATCAAGTTATTTTTTTAGCCCTATCAAGCACCAGTTGGTCAATACAGTCCTAAACCAAAGAAGAACTTCACAGGAAAGTGTTGAATACGCAACATTCAGCGTTTCAGCTTCACGAAAGCTACTAAACACACCTTGAAAAATTTATGCAATACAGCAGTAACAATTACTTGTATATTAAGTATCACTAACTTTTCTAACATGTTATTCATTCGAAAAACATAACGCATTTTTATAATGACAAAATAATTAAATATTAAAATACCTAGAGCTGATTAGCTGATTAAAATGAAAGAAACAAGTCATTAGACTATTAATTACAAACAAAGAAATATATATGGAGAACTACCTTCAACAATGTCCGCAAGATTCAAGCACCCAGATTTGTACATTGCTTGTAGAGTTTGGGTAAGAGCATCTGTCAAAGTAGGCTTTTTCTCTTTCAATTTTTCCTATAAAACATGAGATTTGTTATACAAAAAAATTACTACAATACTAAACTTTTTTTTATGTCAGAAATAGAAGCCAACAAAGGATACTTAAAAAACGCAAAATCTAACAAAGTGTAACTGGAATAAATTAAATCCTAATGGGAGCAAGATCACTATACAGTAAACACCAGACTGGAATAACAAAATAGATGGAGATAGCCAACACAACTTGTAAAAGGAAAATAAAAAGCAGCTTTAAAGAAACAAGAAACAAGATTTAAGTTACCTGTGATTTTATCTCACATTTTATGTTATCCAAACCCCAAATCTTATTTAACTTCTAGGAAATCTGTCATTTGGAGTGATTCCTCAAAGGTGATTCCCTACTCTTTAGTCCTTTAACATATTCTTAAAATGACAGAATAGGAAATATTACTCGAACTACATACTTAACTGAGCAAGTACTTTTATAAGCCAACTTACTTACCTAATTCTACTATTATGCATCTACATCTCTAAATGAAAATTCTGTGTGCCCAACTAACGAATCCCCAAACCTATGATGTATCAAACTGCTAAATCTCCATTTAAAGATTTTAAAACCAGAAATATGTTTCTTCCTGTGTGTGTTACATTAAGCTCATATTCCAGTCTCATTTGATATGACAAGAGACAAGGGGGATGTCAGTAGAAAAGGAATGTCACTATTAACTTCGATCTGTTGATTATAATGAACCAGCCTCACTGTGTGCATTATAAACTGCATTCAGTGAGGCCAATGGTTAAAGCACCCTTTCCCCATAATTGTTACAAGAATCAACTGGTCACTGGTCCACAACTCCACGATGCAGCAATGGTAGAAGCTTAAACTCTCATAGTCACTTCAGCAATTGCAGAAGCTTAAACTCTAATCACATGAAAATTCCAAAAAAAAACAAGAGTACTTACTGAAAAACAACAACTTAGTGACAACCACACTTACAAGTAGAACTGGCAGCATGAATCGTGAGTTTCCAGAAAAATTAGTTCTCAATCCCCTGGCAAGGTTGCCAATTGCTTGGATTGCTTCGACTGCAACAGCACTATTTACATCTGTAATAAGCTGGGGGGGGGGGCATTTTAGTAACATATATGCAAAAAGATATAAAAAAAATACAAACAGAATTCAGAAACAGCCAACAGTACCAAACATGGACACAGGCTTTGCTACAAACCACCAAACACTAAAACTAAACTAAAAGACTTGAGCATCAACTCGGCGGTATAAACTTAAAAATGAAAGTTATAGAAAAACATAGAAGATATAATGTTCAACTAGTTCCCTAGAAGTTAAGAAACTCTCACCGCACATCAAAACTTGGTGTCTAATTTCAGTAATTTGTGATAATTAAAAATTAAAGGCTATTAGCATCATAACCCCAGATCCCACCCCTCTAATTATCCTGATATCGAACCAAGTATGTTTCAGAAAAATATTATTATTGCAACAGTTACCTATATATAATTGAGTGGAACTGTGTTGATGATGAGGATTAATATGAAGCAAAATATCTACATTATAATTTATAACCATACATCAAACTGGGATCACTCTACTCCAGATAAGGCGTATACTGATAAAGATAGAAAAGACAACATGCCAAACTAACAGTTGCCTGCGCAAATGAATGACTATTCAAAACGTATAAAAACCAATTCAACATTAACATCCACTTTGGCAAATAAAATAAACCTTTTGATGGTGCAAAGCACAATTTAATACAACTACAGACTAGTCACAGACTCATATAGTAACAAGACAGATTTGAATATAGAATTCAGGTAGAAGAATTAAAACAGCTGCAGTGTTGCGAAAAGCGCATATATCGCCTAATATACTCCGCAGGTAGAAGGATTTGAATATCCATAAATCAACTTTGCAGAAATGCCAAAAAATAAAAAAAAAATAAGTTTGTGAAATGTTACAACTGAGAAGCTACGTTTCACCAAGATACTGATATATCATATAAGTATAACACAGTTGCAATAACTATTGTTTTAAACCTTCTAAAGTTCAACACTTTATGACATGCACAGGGTTCTTTGTGCCATATATGGGAATGGCAACAACTACGGAGTATATTTTTATAATAACAAGGGCAAGGGTAATGAGAATCAAGCTCTCAACCTATCAGCAGTAGGGATGAACTACCACTACCGAGGATCAACCCCAGAATCCTCCGCAATATCAAAGAGTTAGTACAGGAAACTAGCCAAACTACAATACTTGTATCGGTACTCAATTAAAAATACATTCATATCCAAATAGTCAAATACTATATACACTAAAATCACAGTACACTAAGTTTCCAGCAGATGGACAGTAATAAACAAGCTATTCCTAAAGACAAAACAAATTCAGTTGGCCAAAGATGATGTACTATCCAATGAAAAATTCATTAGCAATGGGTATAATACCTTTTTAAGTGTTCGACAAATCTCTGTAAAGTCACCAGGAGCTATCCTTTTTGTTGAAGCAAGCTTAGACAACTCCGCCACAGCCTCTTTCCGTTCTGACCATTTGGTAGCTTTCTACAAAATCATAAAAGAAAAATGTAAGCAGCAGAAAAGGCATTTTATATTTTGTCAACATGAAGAAAGAAAGAGCACTAACCACTCCGGCCCAGAAGCCAGTCTTCTCTAAAGGTGTCAATATATCAACAGGATCTACAAGTTCATACTCATCTATCTCCTGAGGGGCTGACAAAAGTATATAAATAAGTACCAATGGCCAGATCAACTTAATATGCAAACAGTACAGGGAACTTTACTAGCTGATAGATCAAAACAAGTTATAGAGGTATCTTAATGGCTTTGGAGTAGATAACATACTATCTGCAGCAGCTTCTTCATCTGGACCAGCTGACCCTGTGACATTGGCAAGCTCAGCCTCCAACTCTTTTTTCTTTAAAAATCAAAAAGAGAGACAACATTATCATATTCCCAGAGAGATAAAAACAAGAGTTTACAAGGATGAGCATACCAATAGATGATTTACATACCATCGTGTCACGCATTTTCTCAAATAAAATTGATTTCACTGGATCATTTCCAATCCAACGACAAAGCTCAAGTGTAACTCCTTTAGATGAGGCACGAACATTCTGATCTTGGTGATCAAAGAGTTCCGGAAGCATCTTTAATATTCTTTTCGGAGGAACAACCATTAATCCAAACTCACTGAAAATTGCAGAAAAGTTAAACCAAATATCTGTAGATTTTAAGTGCTAAATAATAAATTATAAACGAAAAAATATTATGAAAAGACACATCTTAGAACACATTTAAAACCTTAGTGCTTGAAACATGACATCTATGGCAGGTACAACTGCTTTTGCGACTTTGGCTTTGACTGCTTTCTCCATAGCATCCTACAGTTAAATAAAAAACATATTTTTCTTTAGAAAAAGCGCAAGCAGAAAAATACTAAATCATAACATAACATAAAACAAAACCGACTGATGAATCAAATTGAGATGCAAGGTTATAAACACTAATACAGCAAAGATGGCACCACAACCATTCTCTGCTTTGCTCTTAAAAACATAATTTAAATTACCTTTGGGTATTCAAATATTCCGTCCTTTAACACACTTCGTCTCTTTTCCAAAATATTTGTTTCTTGTTTTATGTACACTGACATGAGACTACAAGTTTCGACCTATTATACTTTCATTTCAGATTTATTTAACAAAATCTCTCTAGCAACCATACGTGGAGATGCGCTAACAAGATTTCCAGTATTTTTTCTTTGAAACAAAATTACTTTCAAAGCCAAATACCAAAAAAATTCAATGAATTGGGCATGATTGTCAAAGACTCTCAGGAAGAGGACAGGGGGTTAAGTAGTCCGACTGTTGTCAATTTTAAAGCAACACAAGGCAACATTTTAAGCATCCTACTGAAAAGAGGCTGCAAGGTACTAGCCGTTATTATTTTTGTCTACAGAATAGTTTCATTAGACATTATGAGTTTGATTGCGAGCTTTTAAAAGCTCAATATTTTTAAAAATGTATATACATAGATATCAATATTTCCATTGTTAATATCATACCGAAATTGTCAATACAGGAGCACCAGCAGGAACATTAGTACCAAAATAATTTACATGCAGTTGGTGGTAGATTATTGAAAGTGTGCATATACATAAAAATGTCCACAAAAAATAATGGAAAGGGTATTATTATCCTAACAATGTATCTTGTATGCATAGTCCTACGGTTACGAGAGTGAAAATGCTGAAAAGGAAAATAATTTGCAGCACAAAGTTCACATTTTCATGCCTGTGGGCTGCAATTAATGAGTGATAAGATCAGGAATTTACAACTAATTCTATGTTATTAGCATAACAGAATTAATCAATTTAAGCTTGCCAAAGTAGGCATGCCAAGTTTTCCAAATAAAAAGCTGCACATATTTGTTCAAGAAAGTTCTTTCCTGATTTTCAGCATAGGTATTGAGCTAAAGAACTATATGAAGTGGTAAATCAGTACTGAAAGGTAGTAAAGAATACTAACGAAAAGACATAAGCTTGAAACTGCATTCTAAATCTTTTGTGAGTCATAACTCATAAGATGCAACAGAAAACACTGAAGCTTTAAAAATTTAGCCAGTAGAAGTAGCATAACCCTGAAATGCTTAAAACGCTTTAAAAAATTCCAAAGTTCTAGCTTATTTAATTTGACAGCTGGCATTACAAATAATTAAAGGCACCGACAGGCATATTACGTATGCAAGATCATGCTACTACATTTCAGCAACTGAACTCAATGCAAACTCATACACGTGTTTAGAACATGTTAACCTAACCATTTTGCTACATTACGACAAAAAAAAAAATTTAAATGAACAACAAAAAACTACTGCATACCAGAAATGCATCAACAGCCTCCAACTCCACCCAAAGCATAAAAATCTCCTGCGCCTTCTCCACGGTCTTAGGACTTCCTGTCAAACACTTGGCCACAATCGCATCACACACTTCTTTCGCATACCTACATTCACACCAAACTCAAAAATCCCCCAAAATCGAACAAAAATCAAACACAACAAACCCTAAATCGACACTTCACCTTCCAACATCAGCATCCGCAACTTTCAAATACACAATCAAAGCATCCAACGCCTTGTCTTGAACCGGCACATTAGCATCCGCAACCGTCTTCCGAAAAAACGGACCTAATCACACAAATTCCAACCACATCACAATCACACACACACACACATTACATCACAAAACACACATCAATTACCACAAACCCTAACAACCAGGTCTGAAACTCAAAATTCACAAAATCGAAACAACAAAAAATCAAAAACCTAACCGAATTGACGGAGGCGAGAATCCTTGGGATCGGAAATGGAAGCACAAACGGCGGCGAGGTCAATATTCGCATCATTCCGAACCTTCCAGTTCTTATGTGCCAATCGATCCTCCCACGGCAATTTCTTTGCCTCTTTCAACAACTTTTCATCTTCGGTCGACATCGAAATGTACAAATGGGTGTGTTGGTGTTGGGGAGAGAGAATAGATACAAATCGGTGTGTGTATAATTAGTGTTTGAAATAGAGCTGGATTGAGTGCAGGCGAGTAGAGAGAGAGAGATACAAATCTTTTTTTCTTTTTTATTTTTATTTTTATATATTTCTCTGTTGTTTCAAACCTGAGAGAGGGAAATTGTGTTCGTATTTAAAGCACACATTAAAATATGATAAATTAATTATTATTTGAATAATCCAATCGTACGGATGTTAAATTCATACAAAAATATATGAATGTACAAATATTTGTGTAATTTAATTATTTGGAATTATAAATTTATAGCAATAAGATTATGATAAATCTATGTCGTTGAATTTATATAGAAAATAGTATTACTATAAAAGTGATGCTCCACTATTTCAAATATAATAAAAATTGGGAAATTCTATATGGTACCATTGTGGTTTTGGCTTTTCTACATGGTACCATCACATTATTTACTTCTATCCATGGTACCCTCGTACATTTGGTTTTTCATATATAATACCCTTCTGTTAAGTACAAAGTAATAGAATTGATTTCAAATTGTAAAACAAATTGTATATTTGAAATCGTTGCGAAAAAATACATGAAATAGATTATTGAATCATGTAAAACGGAATTAAAATGAGTGATATATATTCAAACTCCTTAACCAAACTTTGACAATAAATATCTAACTCATTTTGACTCTGTTTTACATGATTTAAGGGTCTATTTTATATAAGTTTTCGTAAAGATTTCAAAAATACAATTTGTTTTACGGTGTGAAATCAATTCTGTTACTTTTTACTTAACAGAAGGATATTATATATGTAAAACCAAATGTACGAGGGTACCATGGATAGGGGTAAATAATGTGATGGTACCATGTAGAAAAGCCAAAACCACAATGGTACCATATAGAATATCCCATAAAAATTTGTATACAATGTTATTTCGACATAAACTTTTCATCCGTACAGTTGAATTATCAAAAATCATAATAAAAAACAAGATTTAAGGTGCACTAATAGAGAACTTCTCTATAGTGTGCTTTAGAAACTCCATGCCCAATGATGTTATATATTTCAACTAGAGATTGTTTTCGAATTTACAAGATTAGATATGAGAAGAATATATATGGAAATAAAATATTTGTTTACTGAATATTGCTAAGGAACCAAAAAATTCTTCTTAAAAAATTTGTACAAAATGATGTGGCAAATATGTGGAGAATTTTTTTGGAATTTTTGTTTGGTTCCCTAGCAATTTTCTTCTTTACTAGCTTGTTTTGTGTCATGTGTCCCGATTAATCAGGTTGTTTGAATTTCAAAACGTTAATGATTTTTTTTAGAATAATGCTGGGTATCCCAAATTGGTACCCAAAAATTGCTTCCAAATGATGTGGCAAAACTTACATGGCATAGTAAAAAATTTTGATTGGGTGGTTAGTGTGAATTCAGGGGTCCATTATTATTATAACCAATTGAATTGCTACACTTGGCATTTGGAACCAAATTTGGGGTACCTAGCATTTTTCTTTTTATATATATATATAAAATCATAGAATTAGAATTTGTGAAGATCGATATTTTATCAGAAATATATCCTCCCCTCATTTGCATTTTTCATATTGAACTAGCGTAATAACCCGTGCGAGGCACGGGTCATCTTCTAAAAATTGATGTAAACTTCTTTATTTTTGCGATTTAAAGAATATATATGGACATGATTGTATAGTTTCCGTTAAAACATGTTTGTTAAAATGTTCAAATTTTGTTTTACAGAAAATTTGATTTAATTATTCAGATAAACAATCAAAATAAGATATTTCGTGGCATATAAATGTGTTGGATATAGTATGTGTTGGATATAGTATAACACATTTACACCAATTTGTAAAAATTTATGTCACAAGTAGAAAACATCTAGTAACTTGTTTTATAATAAAATTTGGGTGCGAGAACATAAAATTTAAATAATAAGGGGGGTTTCTGTTTAATTCTCCTTAGTATTTTTCATCACTATAAATCAATTTTTTGAGTGATATTCTTTAATATTTTATCCTCATTTTTTTGTCATTCTTTCATAAAGAATCTATTCAATACATAAGAGGGATAAATAAAGTTTGTTTTATGTCTTTCTTCTTCAAGGTATATTTAAGAATACAATCATAAAATAAATGAGTCGTTCACGAATGACATATTTATTCATATACCAGTTATAATTTTAATCTTTTTAGGCAAATAATTTTAACTACCTCATAGTATATAATGTGAATGATCGATCATAATATTTTATGTATGTGCATGCTATGCAATATACTATTTTCTAAGATTTTTGTTAACTTGACTGTATATTTTAATCATTTTTACAATTTATTTTGAATTTTTTAATATTCTTTCCAACCAAAATTTATATATGTTTATTATACGACTTTTAATCGATGTACATATGATATGACTAATTCCTATATTTTGTATTATTATATATTGTATAATCTTTTTTCAAGGAAGATTATTTTTCTCAACTTATCTACAAGATTCATTTTTTTTAACTTTTGTACTATTTGACATTTTTAAGGATCTCATCTTTTAATTATATATTGTTATGTAAAAATATGAAATATATTATAGTTAATATTATATGTAAGAAATGTTTAATTAATTGAAAATAAACCAATTTACATCGCGTGATATTATTATCAAAATTTTAAATTAGTTGTATATATAATCACGTACCATGTTTTGTAAACTAAAATACAATATTTTAAAACTAATGTGAATCACCATTATCTTTTGCTCAAAAATTAAAGTTGTAGTAAAAATAGAATAAATAAGAGGTCGAATTTATCTAAATAAATTTAACTAAAAAAATATGTGTAGTACAATGACGGGAAGGATGAATTGTTAGGACGAGGTTAATGATTCAGTTCACAACAAAAAAATAAACTAACTCATTTAAAATAAGAGAGTGGAATAAAATTTTGAAATTAGTGTATATAATTACGCACCATATTTTGAAAAGTAAAATTTCAAATTTTGAAACTAATATTTGTCATTACTATTTTTACTCATAAGTTAAAATAATAGTAAAAACAGGATAATAGAGAGGTCAAACTTATGTAAAAAAAAGTTTTTAATTCCTTACCAAAAAACATAATGCAGCATAATGGTTTGGAGGAAGAAATATATGGAGGAGGTTGTGGGTTCAATTCCCCAAAAATACAAAATAAATTATTTTTTCTCTTCAAATAAGGGAGTGGCAAATCAATGTAATTTTGTAATATATAAGGGCAAATTCGTAATTTCACAGGTGGTTTATTGGCTCAAAATGCCCCTAAAATATCCCCTTGTTCTCCTATTATATATAGATAGAAGAAGATTTTATCAATGCCGCATCTGCTTGACTCGGTTTATTTTTCAAACTAATAACCGATTAAGTTCAAAATCCGCGCGGTGGATGGATATTTCCGTCCATACATAAATAATCCTTAAATCCACAAAGTTGGTGATCTTCCTTTAAAAATACTTGATTTGCTTCTACATTGCTAAATAATATTTTTCCTTCACTTGCTTCCGTTTTCTTAATCAACATCTACATGTAAGTCGTGGGTCTAGTTCTACATTTCATAATCTTCTAAGGGGTTAACTGTAGTCTTTTCTTCATGCCTTATTCTCCCTCCGTCCCCTCATTTGTTTACAATGGAGAGGGACACGGAGATCAAAACAATGCATAAAAAATGAGTAAAGTTAGATGAAAAGTGGGTAAAGTTGTGTGACCTATCAATATTTAATAATAAATTTGAGATAGTGGAGGAAAGTAGTGGGTGTAATAGTATTTTTTATTATTAAATATGAGATATTGGGGGAAAGTAGTGGGTGCAATAATAGGGAAAATTTACTATTTATGGTAACATAAATAAATGAGAGGGACATCCCAAAATAGTAACTGTAAAGAAATGAGAGGGACGGAGGGAGTAATAACTAGTATTTAAGCCCGCGATGCTGGGCCTTGAAAAAAAATAAAACTATAATATTCTTAAATATATTGGCATGTCCCAATAATATTTGCATATCAAAGCATGTTACAAGTAATTAAAAAAATAAAGCATTTTTCAAATACGAAGTTGTTATTTGTTTTATAAAATAAACTCATATTCGTGTTCCTTAATTCCCATTGCACCTTATTTTTTCTTCACTTGAAAAAGTTGTTAAAATTTTAATCAAATATTCCATCGTATATGACTTAAAAAACACCAACTCCGAGATCTCTCACCATATATATGATTAAAAAAAAGTAACTTATATATGTTTTATTCAAAATTGTGTGAATTCTAATATTTGAAAAATTGAAAAATAATTATGTATATATTTTTTTAAAAAAATTTGTATGTTCATAATTAAAATTTTTAAGATATAATTTTATGTTGAATTTAATATTTATAATAAATGTCCTCGGCCTCGCCTTTGGCGAGACCTCGAATTTTACACGTTAATGAAATAAAAATAAATTTAGACAAATTTTTGTTAGTTAAAAAATAATGATCTTATTACATAATAAAAAACATTTGTGTATATTTAAATAAGTAATTGTTACTTATATATTTCATAATTAAAAAATATGAGCCATTTTATAATATTCTTCTTGCGGTTACAATTCACAACAGTGATTTTGGCAGCATTGCACATCTCCTGCAACCTCTTTTAAGACTATGGGCTCTCTTAACAAACACAACAAAATTAACATGAATACCAGGATTAGATATAAGACAACCAAATTCAATAAGTCTTAAGAATAAGAAAATCTAAATCTAAATCACATCAAATCGAATATACACTAATGAAAAGGTTATTAAAATTTTGGTTATTAGTTTACCTTTAAAACCTCATCAATCGTCTAAAATCTAAGAAGGATGTTGGGATTAGACTTTTCAATTCCAAACTTTTGAAATGCCTTACTAAAAATTTGAACTCGAAAAGAACATAAAAATATGTAAATAACATGAATACTCTTATTCACATAATCATCAAAAAGGAATGTACATATACCTTGATATAAGTATACCCAATCAACTTAGACAATCCGTTCCAATTTTAGTTCAATACCTATAAGAAGAGAAATATGATACAAAGTTGAACTACTAACTTCAATTCATACTAAATTCATCATACAATTGGTATGTAAACTTAAACCTGCAACAAAATTAACAATTAGTAAAATTAGTAAAACTAAAAAAAGTTTTAGAGAGAGAACCTGTTTATTTTTTTAAATGAAGAGAGATAACCTGTTGATTTAGGATGATGAAGACTAATGAAAAAGTGAAGAAGAAGAAGAACATGTATATAGATCTAAATTTGAATTCTCGATAACAGCAATTTAATTTGAATTCTTGGTATTTGCGTATATATTGTATGTATTTATTATAGATATATGTATAAAGTGACAACAAACATGACACGAAGCAGTATTGCAGGAAGCATGTTATAGTGGCAAAAATTGTAAATTTTATGAATTATAAGGATGGTTTCAAATTTTAAAGTTAGACTGTAGCAATTGCTCAACAGCCACTATTATATACTAGTATTTAAGCCCGCGTTGCTAGGCCACTTTATTTTAAAATTTCGTTTAAAAAATGAATTAAAGATTATAAATGTTAATAAAGTTGAATGGACAAAATGTTTTGATATTATTGATCACAAAATATTTTTACATTACAAAGTGCCATAATAAATTACATAGGTTAGATGATTTCTAAATGCTTGCATCTTCTTGGACATTGGAAGTAGAAGTCACACATTCCTTGTAGATGGTATGTGGATGTTGTTGCCTGATTTTAAGAAAGAAATATGTGAGTAATTGTTAGTGTTACGAAAGAAATATGTGAGTTAATTAATGCCTATCGGCTTATGTATAAGGTTCCTCGGCACTGCCTCCGACAACGCCTCATACCCTTCATATACAATATCTGTAGAAATTAAGAAATCAAAAAAGATATAAGTAATGAAGAAATCATGAAAGATATACCTTACTTCCCATGTTAATATCATCAATTTTAGCTTCTGTTAAATTCTCCACATCAGATAGCCCTGCTTTCACCTCCTCATTGGGAATAAACTGAAATCAACAAAGACGATGTAGTTTTTGCTAATATGCCAACTAAGTATGTATGTTTGTGTATTGACTTACGTGTAGTTCTCCATAATATTGGATGTTACATTGACTATTCTCGCTGAACTTGAGAGCTGCAGTAGCGGAAGCAGTTTAGTTATAACATTTTTTACTCCGTAGTAGTTTGTGCGGAGACAATCTTCGACTAATTCATAGTCCTGCAAGAGTATTCCTTCCAACAAATCGGCATACTCATCACCCACCTGTGCCTGGATGGCAAGATTGAATTCCTTTTTAATATAAGTACTCAGTTGTATTATGCTGCTCAAGCTTTAAGTTCTTGATCCAGTTATAGTATATAAGGGAGGTCTGCAACTTTGCAACTTGAAGGTGGCAAAGCAGTTGATCCGAGAGTGATAACACTAACTGATTTAGGAATACTTGTGTTTTAGTATTATATATCCAGATGCAGTGACATAGTAGATAAAAAATACATATGGAAAGGATAAAAATTTGGAAAGTTTGTACCCGTAGTTTAGATGTTAACGGATTGTATCCAGAGGAGGAGCCCTAAGGCAAAGCTTACTCCTGTTATGAGGTCTATGTTTTCTAAATCTGGGTTCAGGTAAGCTGGTACAAAATCTTTGATTCCAAGTTCTCTAGCTGAAAAAAGAGAGAATACGGTCATAAAATTGTTCAACAGTCGAATTCTTGATATTTAATCCTTTGCCTGGTTATGTACTTGTATGTATAGTCATTTGGATTTGTTTGTTACATTACATTTCCCATATAATTTATGCCCTATGGTATTTGTTGGTACTGTACAAACATTTAATATAACAAGGAAAACAGGGGAAAGGGAGAATTCTGTGTCAAGGAATGGGAAAAAGAAGGCATTAATCAAGAAGCATGCATGATAAATAGAGCGGTACTACAGTATTATGGTGTTTGAATTACACATAGAACTTTACTAAGTTCTATGGGAAAAAGCAAGCATTAGTCAAAGCAGAATATATATGGTGTTTGAATTACACATAGAACTTTACTAAGTATTAAAGTTGAAAATGTGGTGTTAACAAAACAAAGCAGAATATTCCTACCATACACTTAACAATGCACTGCAATAATATATATATATATATATATATATGGCCATAATAGTTTCTATAAGTTAATTAATGCATATCGGCTTATGTATAAGGTTTAGAACGATGAAGGCCACATGTTAACTTTGATCCCTTAAAATTCGATTAAAAATAAAACAAATTCCAGTAACAATATCCCAGCTAAAATTCTATCTAACACTTCAAAATGGATTCAAGTTTTTCTGATTTGTTCTATTTCCTTCCTAATGAAACTCGATGGAATGATATTTAACCTGCTTTTAGAATTTAAAATATACTGCTATTTTTTATCGGGAAGGAAATTACTTGGATAATTGTATTTATGCTAATTTTAAATCGTAAATATATAATATAATAATGTTCCTCGGCACTGCCTCCGGCTACGCCTTGTACCCTTCATATACAGTATCTGTATAAATCATGAAAGATATACCTTACTTCCCATGTTAATACCGACTCATATTGATCCCTTAAAATCCGATTCAAAATAGCACAAATTCTAGTAACAATATCCCAGCTAAAATTATATCTAACACTTCAAAATGGATTCAAGTTTTTTTGATTTGTTCTATTCAAAACCACAACTTTAAAGTACTCAAACGACAAATAACTCAATATACATGCATGAGAATTTCTAAAAAAATGTAGTATAGTAACCAACATACAAACCATAAAGCTCGATATTCACGAATTTCCTAGAGCCAATTAAATTTGACTATCTAATATTAGTAATCTATGTTCACTGTTATAACAGTTCAAAATTGAAAAGGCCAGTAATGTAGAAGTTTAAGTACTAATTTTTAGATATCAGAATATAGAATATAGTGTATACACCTATAAGATTACCAACTCAAGTATAGCTTGACACATATATAACAAATCAAGATTGTGCTATTCTACTTAAAAAATTGAAATCAGACCTCTGGTGGTAATGGATATTCCTCTCATTCAAGTATAGAAACAACTTCATCATTTATTAGGCTCTTTTCAGAATCTATGTAACACACTTGAAAGCAGTTAGCCGGACCTGTACACATGTCTATAATTATATTGTAAGGTGATTTTCCAAATAGTCGCAACATCTAAAATCTTTGCATTAAAATAAAATCATGTAATTCAGAAAATTTCAAAAACATAGAACTAAACAAAGAATACAATTGGAATACATAAAATTTATAAGCTTACCTAATTGAGAAATTTTGGATATTTTGCAAAAGAAATATGTGAGTTAATTAATGCATATCGGCTTATGTATAAGGTTCCTCGGCACTGCCTCCGGCAACGCCTCGTACCCTTCATATACAATATCTGTAGAAATTAAGAAATCAAAAAAGATATAAGTAATGAAGAAATCATGAAAGATATACCTTACTTCCCATGTTAATATCATCAATTTTAGCTTCTGTTAAATTCTCCACATCAGATAGCCCTGCTTTCACCTCCTCATTGGGAATAAACTGAAATCAACAAAGACGATGTAGTTTTTGCTAATATGCCAACTAAGTATGTATGTTTGTGTATTGACTTACGTGCAGTTCTCCATAATATTGGATGTTACATTGACTATTCTCGCTGAACTTGAGAGCTGCATTAGCGGAAACAGTTCAGTTATAACATTTTTTACTCCGTAGTAGTTTGTGCGGAGACAATCTTCGACTAATTCATAGTCCTGCAAGAGTAATCCTTCCAACAAATCGGCATACTCATCACCCACCTATGCCTGGATGGCAAGATTGAATTCCTTTTTAATATATGTACTCAGTTGTATTATGCTGCTCAAGCTTTAAGTTCTTGATCCAGTTATAGTATATAAGGGAGGTCTGCAACTTTGCAACTTGAAGGTGGCAAAGTAGTTGATCCGAGAGTGATAACACTAACTGATTTAGGAATACTTGTGTTTTAGTATTATATATCCAGATGCAGTGACATAGTAGATAAAAAATACATATGGAGAGGATAAAAAATTGGAAAATTTGTACTCGTAGTTTAGATGTTAACGGATTGTATCCAGAGGAGGAGCCCTAAGGCAAAGCTTACTCATGTTATGAGGTCTATGTTTTCTAAATCTGGGTTCAGGTAAGCTGGTACAAAATCTTTGATTCCAAGTTCTCTAGCTGAAAAAAGAGAGAATACGGTCATAAAATTGTTCAACAGTCGAATTCTTGATATTTAATCCTTTGCCTGGTTATGTACTTGTATGTATAGTCATTTGGATTTGTTTGTTACACTACATTTCCCATATAATTTATGCCCTATGGTATTTGTTGGTACTATACAAACATTTAATATAACAATGAAAACAGGGGAAAGGGAGAATTCTGTGTCAAGGAATGGGAAAAAGAAGGCATTAATCAAGAAGCATGCATGATAAATAGAGCGGTACTACAGTATTATGGTGTTTGAATTACACATAGAACTTTACTAAGTTCTATGGGAAAAAGCAGACATTAGTCAAAGCAGAATATATATGGTGTTTGAATTACACATAGAACTTTACTAAGTATTAAAGTTGAAAATGTGGTGTTAACGAAACAAAGCAGAATATTCCTACCATACACTTAACAATGCACTGCAATAATATATATATATGGCCATAATAGTTTCTATAAGTTAATTAATGCATATCGGCTTATGTATAAGGTTTAGAACGATGAAGGCCACATGTTAACTTTTATCCCTTAAAATTCGATTAAAAATAACACAAATTCCAGTAACAATATCCCAGCTAAAATTCTATCTAACACTTTAAAATGGATTCAAGTTTTTCTGATTTGTTCTATTTCCTTCCTAATGAAACTCGATGGAATGATATTTAACCTGCTTTTAGAATTTAAAATATACTGCTATTTTTTATCGGGAAGGAAATTACTTGAATAATTGTATTTATGCTAATTTTAAATCGTAAATATATAATATAATAATGTTCCTCGGCACTGCCTCCGGCTACGCCTTGTACCCTTCATATACAGTATCTGTAGAAATCATGAAAGATATACCTTACTTCCCATGTTAATACCGACTCATATTGATCCCTTAAAATCCGATTCAAAATAGCACAAATTCCAGTAACAATATCCCAGCTAAAATTATATCTAACTCTTCAAAATGGATTCAAGTTTTTTTGATTTGTTCTATTCAAAACCACAACTTTAAAGTACTCAAACGACAAATAACTCAATATACATGCATGAGAATTTCTAAAAAAATGTAGTATAGTAACCAACATACAAACCATAAAGCTCGATATTCACGAATTTCCTAGAGCCAATTAAATTTTACTATCTAATATTAGTAATCTATGTTCACTGTTATAACAGTTTAAAATTGAAAAGGCCAGTAATGTAGAAGTTTAAGTACTAATTTTTAGATATCAGAATATAGAATATAGTGTATACACCTCTAAGATTACCAACTCAAGTATAGCATGACACATATATAACAAATCAAGATTGTGCTATTCTACTTAAAAAATTGAAATCAGACCTCTGGTGGTAATGGATATTCCTCTCATTCAAGTATAGAAACAACTTCATCATTTATTAGGCTCTTTTCAGAATCTATGTAACACACTTGAAAGCAGTTAGCCGGACCTGTACACATGTCTATAATTATATTGTAAGGTGATTTTCCAAATAGTCGCAACATCTCAAATCTTTGCATTAAAATAAAATCATGTAATTCAGAAAATTTCAAAAACATAGAACTAAACAAAGCACACAATTGGAATACATAAAATTTATAAGCTTACCTAATTGAGAAATTTTGGATATTTTACTCAATAATATGTGTCACTTAACTGCATCAAAGTAAGCAAGAAATATTCTTAGCATTCATTCATATTGGAATCATAACAGAACGCTAAAGAAGTACATAATCAGCTGACTTTACCTTTGAATGGATAAGATAAAACAAACGATTTGTGAGAGACTATTCCTGAAGAAAGAAAAGAACAATAATCACATAATCATCTATATGTACCAAGTTTTATATCTGAAGATAATACATGTAGCAATCCTCAAAGATGAATCCGAGTAAATCTACTACATATATCCAAAACAGACAGTATCTTATCAATTCACTTCTTTTACACACACCATCAAACAGTTTGTGTGCAAAAATATTCTATCAAAAATATTAAATTAAAGAAATCTAACAAAGATCATATATCCAAAACAGACATTGTCTTATCAATTCACTTCTTTTGCACACACCATCAAACAGTTTGTGTGCAAAAAAAATTCTATCAAAAATATTAAATTAAAGAAATCTAACAAAGATTATATATAATAAAAATAAATATACCTTAAAAATTCTAACCTTAAGTGCTCATACGTTATATGTCCTCACTTTAAAGAGGGCAGCCAACCACTACAATTACACAGGGCGAGCACCTGCAATTAAATTAAAAAATCATGATTAGTGAAATTAGTAGAAATAATTTTGAAAGATATAAGAGAGGTAGAGATAAAAGAAGAGAAAGATTGCTTATAAATTTATATGGGTGATAGTTGTATGTACTATCACCTATTCAAATTTGAATTCATAATTTCAATTCTTGAAAACAATGTGTATTAGTATATCTAGCTATATGTATGTGTAATAGTTGTATTTGAATCAAGCTTTCATTGTAAGCTTGTAAAGTTGTATGTAGTAGGTAGTGTTCACGTGGTAAATGGTGCACGTAGACAACAAAATTAATGGCAGTAGTTGTAATATTGAGCAACTTCAAGGGTAAACAGTTAAAAATGGAAAAAAACTGTAGCAAACACGCAGTAGGAACTATTATATATATAGATATACATTGATTTCAGTGATAGTAATTGTTGATGAGTGGATTTCGTAATCAACTTATGTGAGGTTTACAGGTAGTTGTATAGGCTAGCGATCAACTGTTCTACGAAAGGTTTGGGTTGTGTTTGTGGGGGTTGAGCTGAGCTCGAGGGTATCTCCAATAATCTCAGGTGCCTTTAGAGAAAACTAGAGAACTTAATGCGTCGTACCCTGAGGTGCCTACGTACCCTTGTATTTATAGGGATCAAGCTCACGTAGTTCTAGTATGATTTCGTCTCTTACTGGAATAGCTGCATTCGGTCATCTAATTCGTGTTGGACTCAGGTTCCTTTAGAGCCTTTCACGAACTAGTTTGGCTAAGTGGAGTAGAACTCGAGTTCGTACCCTACTTATGTTTCTCTTATTGGTTAGAGTTATTCTAGGATCATCTGCGCCCTAGAATCATACTCTGATACCAATTCGTTTATCTGTTCTAGATGGCTTCTAGAACTTTCTGTTGGCAACTCGTAGGAACCTGGTGCTCAGGAACCTACATTTCAGGAGCCTGTTTCTCAGGGACCTCCTTATTTCGGGACATATCACTTAGGAACCTCCCTTTTGGTGTTAGTACCTGCACAAATAACAAACTAGTTAGACTGGATAACTTTTCATATGCTTTTATCATCTCTATGGCTGTTGTTATGCTAATTCGAACTCCTCGGCTGGGAGGAACCTGGTCTTCGAGTGTTCAGCTCAGCTTCCTGACCATTGGGGAACCTCCTGTTATTCGTACTTCTTTAATCATTTCTTCTATTTGATCTTCCTGGCTCGTATTGGATCAATCTTCTAACTTGTATGGATCGGACCTTATTGATTAATGGGCCTAAATCTAGTCCATGGAGATTTTGGGCACAACAAGTACCCCCCGGTTCCTTGAAATCATGTAATGTGAAAGGAACCTATTTTAATTCTTCGATCAAAGGTTTAATGTTAACCCATCCTGGTAACTATATCTTGCTTCCGCATTGTATATCCAAGCCTATATGAGCTAACTCGGTATAGGAAACAGGACATAAAATATTTTCAGCTTGATATAATCTTGAGTAAGCTTCCTTTGTATTAAGGAACCTGTTATCTCGCTATTTTCTTCTTTCCAAGGTATGATTCTGAATCCTTTCTTTCTGTTTTCTCATAATCTCGATTGCATTTTTAACTATCTGATTACTTCGGTCTTGCATGCTGTCTTTTATCTGATAAGTGTTTGTATATGGTTTTTATATGTCACACACACAACCATCCATAATACCTTCTCTACTGGTAGTTCCATCACCGATTTGTGGTTCCATCACTATGATTCTACTGAAAGCTTTTGACTGTTTGCTTGTCTTCTATCTTAATTTGTTTCGTATTCATGTCATATTTCATACCTATCTCTGTGAGTGTACACCCTCCATATAACTCTTAAAAAGAAACTTACTTGACATAATCAAAGTAGTTCAATCGTCTTAAAACCACAGGTCTCCCTTTAAGAATTCCAAAGTCTGACCTTTTTTCGTCTGTTTCTTGCAGATGTCTTCTGATTCAACACATTCTGACCACCTCTCTTCCGTAAAACCTGTTTTTGTCGCATCTGTAGGTAATAGAACTAGGTCTAGGGTCTTGATTCCCAACACTGGTGATCCTCAAGATATTTTGATGAAACCTCCAAATGCTATTGATCCCTTAAAGCCTTTAAGCTTAATCGATTTAGGAGATGACTGGTCTGATAATGAAGAGGTATCAAAACCTGAATTTGAACCTGAGTCCTTCCTAGAACCCGACTTTCAAAGTGAGATATCTGTAGAAAGAGAACCATTCAAACAAGAGATTGTCCCTTTTTGTGAAAAATCTGATTCTATCATGACCTCAGTTAAACTGGAAAGACTATTCGAGGAATGTCACCGCCCTGTCTGTAAGATAACAGTCCCAGAACCTGGTGAGAGAGCTCACAGGTTTGATTTGAAAATCCCAAAACAAGGTATCCCCCATGCTGTCATATCTGCCGCTTTCCTGAGGGTAGGTGTTTCCATGCCTCTTCATCCTTTCTTACGAGAGGTTCTTGACTTTTATCAATTAGCACCAATGCAACTCACCCTTAATTCTTATCGGTTAGCCATCAGCACTTTTATACTATATTCTAGCAAGTTTACAGTTCCTTTGACAGCCCCTGAATTGGGCTATTTCTTCAGACTGAAGGACACTGGAAGAAATTCTGGTTGTTTTTACCTTTCGGCCTGGCCTTGTCACCAGGGTCAGTGCATAAAAAATGTTAAGCAAAACTTTGAACAATGGTCGGAACAGTTTCTTTATTGCTATGACTGCCCCTACGTTAGATACGAGTTTAATTGTCGTCCCAATATCCCTAAGCAAACCGTTCTTACGGGAGTCTGCTTGGAAAGAGCAACTAAGATTTTGAAACTATCAGCCTCCACTAGAGATTGTCTGGTCTTGATGACCCCTGATAACTTGATGACTTTAGGCTTTATTCCTTCAACTTCTGGTAGGAGTTTCTTTATATTTGTGCAATTTCATTTGCTCACTTCATATATATATCTCTAACCTTAACCTCCTAACTTATGCAGATATGGCTCCAAAAGTTCCTTCATTTATAAAGAGATCTAAAAACGTGGAAGAAATTTTCAAGGTTGAAGACAGTGTAAAGGAGGTTCCGCTTGATGCAACTCCAATTAACCAAGTTCCAACCCCTGTATCCGTCCAGACTCAACCATCAGGTTCTTCGAAACGCAAATTGGCTCAGACCACACTTGACTTATCAGGGAGCTCTCAGACTAGATCCATGAGGAAGAACAAAGCTGTGAAGACTGAACCTACCGCTGCTCAGAACCAGTTTAAGGACTTGATTGACACTCATGTTCCTGCTGAGACTATTACTGGCTGGTCGAAAATGGACTCTACTGAAGCTTTGGAAGCTATGAGGTTCTCTGCGGCCCAGAACGCCTTTTTTACTCTTAGATTCTGTGATGACTTTGCCTTGAAGATCCAATATGACCTCAGGTTACAAGGGGAAATCTCGAAGCTCAAAGAGGAGCTGGTTGCTAAAGAGGAGAGTGTGAATGTTGCCACTGCTGCGGTAAGGAGGGCTAAAGCTGTTGAAACCTCGTTGAAGAATAGCAAGGATGAACTTCAAGAACAGGTCAAGATCCTTAGGGACGAGAAACTATCGATGTTGGAAAGAACCAATGAACTGGAAGCCCAAGTGGATGCCTTGAATGCTGCTGCTGAAGTTGTGAAGTCATCCATACTTATCAAGGAGAAGGCCAGATACGATGAAGGCTATGATGAAGGTATTAATGACTACATACGTTCCACATGGGAGAAGATGCCCAATATAGACTGGTCCCTCCTGGGTGAAGACGTGGTAGGGATGATCAAAGATTTTGAAGAGAAAGCTGCTGCTGCAACCTCTGTACCTCCCGTGAAAACGGTTGAGAGGTCTCCAGGTGCCAACCTTGAGACTGCAGAGGTTCCTGCTCCTGACGTTGTTCAGCCTATCCTTCCAACTCCTCCTGTTGCTGCTAAGGGTTCCAATGAAGTTCCTCCTTCGTAATTTCAACAAGATTCTTAAAAACTTTTGATAACTTTCAATGAGGTCGCGGGCTCCTCGTAACGCCTCGCAATATGTAACTTTAAATTTGATTTCCATGGCCTTCGTGCCATTAACTCTTATGTTGGTTTTCTGGGTCTCTGTACCCATAACTCTCTTTATGATATTTGCTTTTGCTGCATACTTTTCTTCTAAACCTTATGAAATACTATGCTGTTATGCCTTAGAGAATAATTCAGCTTCCTTATTCATATGGTCAAGCTTACGTGGGCTAACCCATTGTAAGAAACAGAACACATGC
The DNA here is from genome assembly GCA_037693485.1 of Kitagawia praeruptora. Classification (NCBI taxonomy): domain Eukaryota; kingdom Viridiplantae; phylum Streptophyta; class Magnoliopsida; order Apiales; family Apiaceae; genus Kitagawia; species Kitagawia praeruptora. The sequence goes on along the minus strand of CM075354.1, from coordinate 105,576,777 downwards.
ATATTTCCACTTGCTTATTCTCAAAACAAATGCAACAAATTACAGCTGAATTGTAAAACCTGGAACCTTTGTGCTTATACTTTGTACCGATAATCTAAACCGTAGCCTTCTTTAATAACTTCTTCTTCATCAATACCAGGTTCCTCGAGTATTAATCCTGCAAAATAAACATAAAACAAAAAACAGTTAACGTTAGTAAAAGCTTTCTCTTGTTTAATTCGGGTCATCTCTTGGAAAGGTTGCCTGCTTGGCTTCCAATCCTAATCTCTAGGTCCCAACATGCCTCGAGGCCTGTTGGTTCCTTTTTTCTGGAGAGGTAACCTGCTGGGTTCCCAATCCTACTCTCTAGGTCCCAACATGCCTCGAGGCATGTTGGTTCCTTTTTATGCCTCGGGGCGATTCTAGGAACCTGTGTGCCGTTCTAGGAGTCCACACAGATTCCTCTTCTCCATGTGTCAGGCTAGACATCTTATGAAGGTATATGCTAAGGATTTTATCCCTTCTTCCCATGTGCCAAAGGCGGTTCCACATGAGGGAGAGCTTATTAGGCCTCTCTTTAAGGTGCCTTTTGTCAGGACTTTAATTCACGTGCTCAAGGAACTTGAGGCTTTTGGCAACAATGTCGTGCTCAGTCAACTGAGGCTTTTCAATCTCATTTGCTCAGGAAGCTACCTGAAGCTTTTCTCGTGCCCCGGAAGCTACCTGGGACTTTTTCTCGATGCCCAGGAAACTACCTGGGGCTTTGCTCAATGCCCAGGAAGCTACCTGGGGCTTTGCTCAATGCCCAGGAAGCTACCTGGGGCTTTGCTCAATGCCCAGGAAGCTACCTGGGGCTTTGCTCGATGCCCAGGAAGCTACCTGGGGCTTTGCTCGATGCCCAGGAAGCTACCTGGGGCTTTGCTCGATGCCCAGGAAGCTACCTGGGGCTTTGCTCGATGCCCAGGAAGCTACCTGGGGCTTTGCTCGATGCCCAGGAAGCTACCTGGGGCTTTGCTCGATGCCCAGGAAGCTACCTGGGGCTTTTATCCTTTTCTCAACAATCTGTCCACAAGCTAATTCTGGTCAATCAATCGTAGTCTGCACATTCTGTCAATTCATATTCATACTTCATACATACTGTCAATGCTACAGGAACCTGTCAGCTTAGGTAACCTGCAAAATGCAACACAATGCTACAGGAACCTGTTAATCTAGGTAACCTGTTTCAAAAATTTCAAATTGGCATATGAAATATCAAATCATAGCATGTGCAATACTGTCTAAGTAGGAATACTACCCCCCAGTTCTTTTGGGTAATGATTATTACGTAAAAGAACTATTAAGGAGCTATAGCTGCAAATAATGCACTCAAAATATTCAACGTAGAGCTATACATCGCTCAATACTTAAAAAAAAATTGTCTTGCAAGTAGGGAGGTTCACATCAAATACCCCCCGAGTACATGCATAATTAAATACTGAAATCAAAATGCTGGTCAGCTATAACTAATAAGCTGCCTTTATTCTTGGGCTGAAAGAGCCTTACTTTTCCTAAGAAAAACGCATAAAAGAGTTACTGATAATACTTCTTGAGATGTTCTGCATTCCAAGCTCTCGGAATGAGGTTCCCATCCATATCCATCAAGTGGTAGGTTCCTTCCCAAATGGCTGACTTTATCTGGTAAGGCCCTTCCCAATTTGCTCCAAAAGCTCCATGTGCCAGAACCCTGGTATTTGGCATGACTTTTCTCAGAACTAGGTCTCCAACTTTAAAAGGTCTTGCCTTCACCTTTTTGTCGTAATACCTTCGAACTCTCTGTTGATATGCTGCTAACTTCACTTGTGAATCTGCTCTCAACTCTTCAACCATGTCCAAATACAGTCTATGATTGACCTCATTGCTCTCGGGATCAAAATACTTTCTTCTCAAGGAACCTGTTCCAACTTCCACAGGTACCATAGCTTCACAACCATAAGTGAGGATAAAAGGAGACTCACCAGTTGTAGTTCTAGGCGTGGTGTTATACGACCACAAGACTCCAGGAAGCTCCTCTGGCCAGCTTCCCTTCTTATCTTCAAGCCTTGTCTTCAAAGTGTGCTTGATAATCTTATTCACTGCTTCAGTCTGTCCATTACTCTGCGGATAATACACTGCTGAAAATGCTTTTTGGATTCCAAACTGCTCACACAATCCTCTAAGCTCTCTACTATCGAACTGCTTCCCATTGTCAGAAATCAGCTTCTGTGGAATGCCAAACCTGCATACAATAGCTCGAAACACAAATTCAGTCAATTTTGACGCTGTAATCTTAGCAAGTGGTTCTGCTTCCGCCCACTTTGTAAAGTAATCGACTGCGACCACTGCGTATTTCACTCCTCCTTTTCCTTTCGGGAGCTCTCCAATGAGGTCTATCCCCCAAACAGCGAATGGCCAGGGGCTAACAATCGGTTTAATAGGGGCTACAGGACGACTATCAAAATTTGCAAACCTCTGACAATTACTGCATGCCTGCACAAACTTCGTAGCATCTGCTTTGATGGTTGGCCAATAATATCCTTGTCGAAGGACTTTCATGGCTAGAGAATTACCCCCCGAGTGATTTCCACATACTCCTTCATGAATTTCCTCGAGGATATACTTGCATTGTTCTCCAGCTACACACTTGAGCAAAGGCTGATTGAATCCTCGCTTATACAGAACTCCATCATAAATTACATACCTGGCTGCTCGATACCTCAGCTTCCTGATATCACTTTGATTGGGAGGTAGCTCCCCTTTGTCCAGGTAACGATATATTGGGGTCATCCAGGAATCTTCAACTGGAAATTCAATGTCCATTACCTCTTCCTTGAAAACACTTGGTTGCTCCTGAATTTGAAGTGGAATTACCCCCAATAACGTGGATTCTCTTTGTGACCCTAACTTGGCCAATGCATCCGCTTTGGTATTCTTTCCTCGAGGTACCTGATCCAGCTTCACCTCTCTGAACCTTGCGATCAACTCCTGGGAGTATCTCAAATATAAGTCTGTTCTCGGCCCTCTCGCCTGAAAACCACCACGAATCTGCCAAACTACTAACATTGAATCACTAAACACCCTGATATTTTCTACTTTCATCTCCAAAGCCAACTTGAGTCCTGCAATCAATGCCTCATATTCTGCATCATTGTTCGTGGCTTTAAAAGCAAAATGAATCGAGCTATAGAGTTGGTGCCCTTCTGGACTAACTAATTCTATGCCTGCACCTGCTCCACCACTGTTAGCAGCTCCATCCACATACAGTGTCCACCAAGGTGCACAGTTGTCATTGTCTGCCTGTTTTTCCACCACTTCTTTTGGCCCCCCTTGGCCAGTAACCTCTACATGAGGTGGAAACTCGATTAAGAAATCTGCTAAAGCTTGAGCTTTGATTGCTGTCTTTGGCTTATATTCTATGTCGAACTGTCCTAGCTCCACAGCCCATTTTAACATTCTTCCAGAGGTTTCTGGCCTATGCATCACTTGCTTAAGTGGATATGAGGTTCTTACTTCAATCTTGTGAGCTTGGAAATAAGGTCGCAGCTTCTTGGAAGCCAGAATCAATGCGAAAACCAACTTCTCCATTCCTGTGTACCTCGTTTCTGCGTCAAGTAACCTTTTACTAACATAGTAAACTGGGCTCTGCTGTCCATTCTCTTCTCGAACCAGAACTGCACTAATGGAATACTCTGAAACAGCCAAATAAAGTATCAATGTTTCTCCATCCACAGGTTTGGCTAACAGTGGGGGGCTCCCCAAATGCTCCTTTAGCTTTCCAAACGCTATCTCACATTCTGCGGTCCACTCAAATTTGTTTCCTTTCTTTATGGCTTTAAAGAACTCCTGACACTTATCAGTGGACCTCGAAATAAATCTATTCAAAGCTGCAACTCTTCCTGTAAGAGATTGAACCTCTCTCACAGTTCTCGGAGACCTCATATCAATCAATGCTTTAATCTTGGCTGGGTTGGCTTCGATACCTCTGTGGTTTACCATGAAACCCAGAAACTTTCCTGATTCTACCCCAAACACACATTTTTGAGGGTTCAGCTTCATTCTGTACTTCCGCAAGATTCCAAACATTTCTTCTAAGTGCTTTACATGGTCAACAGCTTCCTTAGACTTAACTAACATATCATCCACATATACCTCCATAGTATGGCCAATTTGGTCTTTAAACATCATATTCACTAACCGTTGATATGTAGCTCCAGCATTAATCAACCCAAATGGCATGCATACATAGCAATAAAGACCTCTGTCCGTAATAAAAGAAGTATGCTCTTGGTCAGGTTCATACATAGGGATTTGATTATAACCTGAATAGGCATCCATGAAGCTAAGGAGGGCATGTCCAGCTGTTGCATCTACTAACTGATCAATCCGTGGCAGTGGGAAGCTGTCCTTCGGACATGCTTTGTTGAGATCTGTGAAGTCCACACAGGTTCTCCATTTTCCATTAGGTTTCTTTACCAAAACAGGATTTGCCAACCATATTGGGTAAAAAGATTCTTTAACTAATCCTGCATCCAACAACCTGTCAACCTCTTCTTTCAATGCCTGAGCTCTCTCGCCACTAACTGGTCTTCGCTTCTGTCTCACTCCTTTCTTTTCTGGATCAATATTCAACTTATGACACATGACCCTTGGATCTATCCCTTCCATATCTGCATGACACCAGGCAAACACATCCAGGTTCTTGCCCAAAAAGGTAATGAGAGATTCCTTTAAGGTTGGATCAAGCTGAGCTCCAATCTTCAACACCTTTATACCATCTTTGTCATTGATCTTCACATCCAGAGTTTCACCAGCTGGTCCAGCCTTTACCATGGTTTCTGGCATTCGAGGATCTAAGTCTACCTCCATCCTTGCGGTTGAGTCCTCTTGAGGTTCCTGGACGGTAGTCGGTTCCTGCATTTCGTGCATGACATTCCTTCTCTTTGATGCTGGCTGACTGTCTTCATTGCATCCATTATGTTTCAGTTTTCGGGATTTTTCTTCATCTACCCCTTCTACCATACACACATCACCATCCTTATCCGTAGGGGATGCACCCTCTATCAGTAAGTAGGGGGTATCCGGTCCCCGAAAAACGGGAATCTCATCATGAGGTTCCTCTTCTATGATCTCTTCAATTCTTATAGCTCTACAGGAGGCTGACACAAAACCTTCCAAAGGCGAACTGCGCAGGTCGACCGTTATCTTGTCTGGGTTCTTTCCTGGAAAACTATCAGGAACCTCGTCCATAGGCTCAGGCAATTTAGCAGCTCTAGCAGCATGTTGCAAAGCTTTGGTATAACACTCTCTAGACTCATACTGACATCCTCGAACTATGCCAACTCCGTTTGGCGTCGGGAACTTCATAGTAAGGTGGTAAATGGAGGTGATTACCCTCATCTCCTTCAAAATGGGTCTTCCCAAAATAGCATTGTAATTCATATTCTCTTCTATAACAATGAATTCTGCCAACTGTGTAATGCAACATGGTTTATCACCTAAGGTTACTGGCAAACGAATCTTACCTTTGATAGGAACCTGATTATTGGTGAATCCATACAAGGTATCGTTTGTTGGAGTTAAGTCTTTATCCAGAAAATGCATCTTCTTGAAAGCTGAGTAAGATAACAAGTTTACAGAGCTTCCATTATCCACTAGCACTCGATGAACCTCATAAGATCCAATTCCTGCCTCAACAACCAAAGCGTCAGTATGAGGATGATGTACCCAGGAAGCATCTTCTTCATTGAAAGTAATATCTGCATCCTCTCCTTCAAACAGCTTTGGGGACCTCTGGGACAGATTGTAAATACTGGTTAAAGGACGTTCTTTAGCCTCACGAGTATACCTCTCCATGGCATTCCTGCTGCTTCCTCCAATATGGGGACCTCCTATAATTGTGCGTATGCACCCAGCCTTAGGTGGTCCCTCCATCACGACAGGTTCCTGTGTCTGTGTCTTCTGAGTCTTCTCATCTCTATACTTTTTTCCTTCCTGAGCCACCCATTCACTCAATTGCCCTTGTCTGATTAGAGTTTCAATTAGATCTCTGAGGTGACGACAATCTGCAGTATTATGCCCATTATTATCATGGAAGTCACAGTAGGGGCGCTCATTCTTATTTCCTGGGGGACCGGTTCTGAAAGGCTTCTTAAACCATGAGGACTTCTCATTCACTGCGTAAATATGATCAATCGGAGCTACCAAAGGGGTGAAAGTTTCATAGACGGGTCTCTCTGGTCTATTGCTGTTATAGGAAGCTGGTGGCGGTACCTGACTCATGACAGGTTTAGTAGGATTCACAGCTTCAGGCTTCACCTGAGAAGTGCGACTAACCACCTTTTTATTGTCACGACCATTGGGGCTTCTTTGTCTCGACCTCTTGCTTCCACTTTGCCTTACAAAATCTGGATCCTTCCTTAATTCAGCTAGAGACTCCTCCACCAGTCGAAAGGGTTCTGCCTGGGCATAAAAATCTGCTAACGTCTCTGGTTCTTTTCCCTGCAGTGCTTTCCAAAAATCTGAGCCTCCTTTGACTCCAGCGATTAAGAAATTCTTTATTGTTTCCTCAGATGCCTTCCTAACTTTAGGAACCTCTGCATTAAACCTCTTGAAATATTCTGTCAATGTCTCACTAGGTCTTTGCTTGATATTGGCTAAGGTATTGGTCGGTGGGGCAAATGCAACAGATGCTCTGAATTGAGTGACAAAGAGCTTCCCCATGCTTGCCCAAGAACCAATCGAATCTGCAGGTAACCTTTTGAACCACTGATGGGCTCCGCCCTGTAGAGTTGCAGCCAGTAACCTGCACCTGGTGGCTTCCTTCACTTGATAAACATCCATCTCTGTGTCAAAACGACTAAGGTACTCAATGGGGTCAGTAGTCCCATCGAATTTCAACTCATTTGAGGGCCTGTAAGACCTAGGCAAAGCCGACTTTCGAACCTTCTTGGTGAAAGGAGAAGCTGTTATAGGGTTCACAGCAAGATTCTTTTCGTCCTTGAGTTGAGCCAAAATTTTCTTGACATCTTCTGCCGTCACCTCCCCAACAGCTTCCGCCTTTGTCTTCTTACTCGTCCCTTCTTCCTCTTGCGACCCTGTAGCACTTGATTCTTCAGTATCCTCATCTGAATCCGTGCTTTTTTCTTCAATTATCTCGACAGATGGGTCTTTATCGTTCTTCTTTTTCTTTGAGGAACCTCCAGTCTTGGTTTTCTTCTTCTTCTTGGACCCTGTACGGTCCTTGCTACCAGTTTTATTCTTCTCAGGATTCTCCATATCTTCATCATCATTACCTTCTTTCGGTTCTTCACCATCGTCAGGAACCTCCTCTCCATTCTCAGATTCTTCAAAATTCAACTGTTTCGGAGTAACCTTCGACTTCTTGCTCTTCTTTGCCTTCTTTTTCTTCTTTTTGCTTGAAGCCTGCTCCAAAGTCGATAAACGTTCTCCCACAGTCTTTAGGATTTCCATCATGGCTGCTTTAGTGACCTTCGGTGCTCTGGGAGGAGATGCGTTCTCCTCATGAACCTGTCGCTCAGAACGGGTTGCTTCGCTCTCCGAGCTGCCTGACATCTTTTCCACTCTTAAGATATTAACTGCCCCTCCTTCTAGCGCCAATGTTGATGAGTGGATTTCGTAATCAACTTATGTGAGGTTTACAGGTAGTTGTATAGGCTAGCGATCAACTGTTCTACGAAAGGTTTGGGTTGTGTTTGTGGGGGTTGAGCTGAGCTCGAGGGTATCTCCAATAATCTCAGGTGCCTTTAGAGAAAACTAGAGAACTTAATGCGTCGTACCCTGAGGTGCCTACGTACCCTTGTATTTATAGGGATCAAGCTCACGTAGTTCTAGTATGATTTCGTCTCTTACTGGAATAGCTGCATTCGGTCATCTAATTCGTGTTGGACTCAGGTTCCTTTAGAGCCTTTCACGAACTAGTTTGGCTAAGTGGAGTAGAACTCGAGTTCGTACCCTACTTATGTTTCTCTTATTGGTTAGAGTTATTCTAGGATCATCTGCGCCCTAGAATCATACTCTGATACCAATTCGTTTATCTGTTCTAGATGGCTTCTAGAACTTTCTGTTGGCAACTCGTAGGAACCTGGTGCTCAGGAACCTACATTTCAGGAGCCTGTTTCTCAGGGACCTCCTTATTTCGGGACATATCACTTAGGAACCTCCCTTTTGGTGTTAGTACCTGCACAAATAACAAACTAGTTAGACTGGATAACTTTTCATATGCTTTTATCATCTCTATGGCTGTTGTTATGCTAATTCGAACTCCTCGGCTGGGAGGAACCTGGTCTTCGAGTGTTCAGCTCAGCTTCCTGACCATTGGGGAACCTCCTGTTATTCGTACTTCTTTAATCATTTCTTCTATTTGATCTTCCTGGCTCGTATTGGATCAATCTTCTAACTTGTATGGATCGGACCTTATTGATTAATGGGCCTAAATCTAGTCCATGGAGATTTTGGGCACAACAGTAATGTTACCCTAAAGGCCTTACAGTTACTCTATCTAATTTATATATTCCAAGTTCACCTCCTAATATTTTCTATAATCAATCATAACAGGTCGTAGATCTTAGGTTTACATCTCATATGCTTATAATAAGTCGAATTTTTTAAGTACACGCATACTGCTAATTGTCCTCTTTCTCTCCATGCTCATCTTATCTTTATTATTCGATCTAACCGTGTTTAATGAAAGTGCTGATAACAGGGGCTGATAGCTAATACTATTTCTAGCAACACTTTGATGTGTACTGACATATTGGGGATCTTGCACCTGCGAAAACTTGTTCTCTTCTATAAACAATTTTGGTATATGTGAACTGATAAATTTGAAGCATGGAATATTGGAAATTCCATCATGTTAAAATCACACAGTATTGGTTTTGGTCGAGAGAAAAGGAAGAGCGCAATGTTTAATAGGATTAGAAGGGTAGCTACTAACTAGTGACATTTTTAGAAATATTAGTGGACTGAATGAAGACAAATGATCAACTAATTAATTATAGAGCAAACGTGAGCTTTTGTTTCTTGTTATTAACCGGCCGAGTAACAGGGTTGACATGAGATATCATGGGATCTCTGGAATTTTAACACAAAAAAGGAAACAATTATATACTGGTCCAAAATATTCTTCCGGGGTTCACCAACACCCTTAGTAATATGAAATTTTAGTTGTTTAATATACCGTGTGTTGAATCGTAATTAAAAATTTGTTGAATGAATATTTTATAATTTTCAACTATCCATCTGGGGTTCACCAATGTCAAATTATGGTATAGAAATATGAAATATTATTAATTTAATACAATTTTTTTAATCATACCAATGTTACATTATTTAATATATTTGAATTCAACACAAGTATAACTATTGTTCAGTAGATAATGTTGAACTCAAGTTATATATCTGTTGAACACTCGGTACAAAATAAAATTTAGTTTTTTGTAAAAAAATGTTACAAATATGTTTTAATAAATTATAAAATGATATAATATGTTTTCGTTATTAGTTATGTGTATTAATAGAATTTTTAATTTTGATTAAAAAAATGATGTTGAACCCAAGTTATATATGTGTTGAAAAAAAAGTTTGTAAGTTTGTATTTAAGAAAGTTATTACTGGAACTCAGCCCTATATTATAATGCCAGAAGACTGGAAACGCACCAGAAGTATTTACAATATTTTTCTTGAAATATTTACGTTTTTGGTTTTTCATTAATTTTTTCCTTGCATTAAATAGCATCTTAATGACATCTTAATTAGTCTTTAATTACACTTATTAAATACATATTAAATTTATTTCATACTATTTATATAAAAGATTAACAAACTTTATTTGAGCATTATAATTATTATTTCAATTTAAAATATTAATTATATGTATAAATCAAGATTATTTTTATATATATTGACGATTTCAAATTGTTCACATTGCATCATTTTTTATTGCATATTTAAGATCGTTGCAATATCTTTTCGGAGGATTGTAGGACAAATGATCTTAACTTCTCAAGTAATTTATGGAAGTATATATATCTTTCGATTAAAATATAGAATTTGCATACAAATAATACTGATAGTTTTTTTTACTTTTGCACATAATAAACGCAACCATTTTATCGGCCGATTAAATCGATAAAAAAGTCATACAAATGTTGTTTCATTATATTTTGTCAAAATAAATTAGTATTCTAATTATACAATTTCTTATACTGTATGTTATGAGAGGGGTGTCGGCTTTAAAAAATGTTATTTAGTTATATTCAATATTTATAAATCTATATCTATACTATATTATAATAGGTGAAAGGGTGTATAATTTGTAGTGTATAATTTGTAGTTTGGTTATCCCCTCATTTTTGGTTATCCCTCATTCACAATCGTTAGATCTTTAACTCAAATAAATCATGACCGTCAAATACAACAATACTAAAAGTTGTTATATATAGAGGTCTAAGGTTCGATTTTCTCCAACAACATATTAATTTATATTTATGTTTAAAACTTAAATTTATTATATAAAAATTAATTTATATTTGTATTTAATACTAAAAATTATTATATACAAAGATGTAAGATTCAGAATTAAAATTAATAGTTATAATATTATATTACACTATAAACAAATTATAGGAAATTAAAAGTGATTTGTGCTTTGCACGAGTTATAAGCTAGTACATTATAATGTCTGGAGACGGGAAACGCACCAGAAGTGTTTAAAATATTTTTCTTGAATTTTTACTTTTTTGGTTTTTTTTTTAATTTTTTTTTCTTGCATTTAGTAGCGTCTTAATGACATCATGATTAGTCATTAATTACGTTTATTAAATACATATTAAATTTATTTCATATTATTTATATAGAAGATCGACAAACTTTATTTGAGCATTATAATGATGATTTCAATATAAAATATTAATTGTATATATAAAATTAAGATTATTTATATATATTGACGACTTAAAATTGTTCACATTGCATCATTTTTTATTCCATATTCAAGATCGCTGCAATATCTTTTTGGACGATTGTATAACTAACGATCTTAACTTCTCAAGTAATTTATGGAAGTTTATAGATCTTTCGATTTAAATATAAAATTTGTATACAAATAAGATTGAAAGATTTTTACTTTTGCACATAATAAACTCAACCATTTTATCGGCCGATTAAATCGATAAAAAAGTTACGCACATGTTGTTTCATTATATTTTGTCAAAATAAATTAATATTCAAATAATATAAATTCTTATACTTTAACTAAGCATGTATGTTATGAGAGGGGTGTCAGCTTTAAAAAATGTTATTTAGTTATATTTACTATTTATAAATTTTTATCGTGAAAATTATGTTCGTATTATAATTGCTATTTTTCATGTTTATGATACTAGTTTATAACCTGTGCAATGCACGGATTTCTTGTAGTATGTTAAAAATTTTATTTAATATTATAATTATATTTTCTTCAAAAAAATATTATAATTATGTTTTTATATAATCATTATTGTTATGGAACGAAAAGTAGGGTGTAATTATTATGTATTTAAAGCTAGGGTTGAAAAGAGCTTCGAGCTTTTATGGTTGATCAAGTGTTTCGTGACTTAAATCGGGTCCTCACAAGATGCCTACGTATCTTGCAAATATCAAGAATCAAGCAAAAAAACGTAGTTCTATTGGTGAAGGAGCAGGTCCTTATATAGGTGTTGAGAACCCTAGAATTAGGGTATGATTGGGTGTCTTGGTGGACAAGGCACAACTTAGGCCCACTTCTAGATCCTTCCAAGTGGAAGGTGGATAAGTATTACAGCTGTATTCCTTGGATGCCACTCCAAGGATGATTTGGTTACCTTTTAGACTCAATAACGGAGTCTTTTAGCAGGCTGATTGTATAGCTACGAATTTATTATCATTATCAAGGTTTTGGGCCTCACGATTGGGCTTTGACCTTGGATCCACATTAGGAAGATGGACTCTGTGGTTGGCTCTACAAAGCATTCAATGGATTGGTCATTGAACTCAATCACTCCTATCGACTACAAGGATTTCGTGACGGGTGGAAACATGCTGGAAAATGAGCATCTGGGCTCCCAGGCTCTGGCCTCTGTATGTTTTTCTTTTCGAATTCTTCTATTTCTCGTCCTATCTTTGTTTGATGTTATACTTTCTATTGACTTAACCCCCTTGCAGGCCAACGTCCACTTTCAGGGGATGGTTCACCAGGCTAAATCCTGGCAAAACAAGGCAAAGTCTTTTGAGACTAAATATCAGAAAGAGAAGCTTAAAGTTGGAGAAACTGAAGAGAAGCTGAAAGGGAAGGTGGAAGAGTTGGAGGCGGCCCAGGCTGAGGTGGTGCACTTTCGGGCCAAGAAAGAATACCTCATTGACGAGTACATAGACTCACAGGATTTTCAAGCTTTGATGGGGAAGCACGATGCGGTGCTCTATCCCGTCCAGTACACCGATGGTTGGGACGAGGCATTAAAGGCGGTGCTTAGAAAACACCCCGGGTTATTTTCTCTCAAGGACTTTCCTAGCCCACACCCTCCTCCTGTTCTCCCTGGTGAGGACGAGTACGAGGACGAGATTCTAGGTGACGGAGAGAGGATTCTTGACCCCCAGACTTCCCCTCTTCAGAGAGACTCCGACACCACTCATACTTCTCCTTCTCGTACTGTCGGCGGTTCCAAGATTCAGGAAGAAGATGAGGAGTCTGCTTCATCCCGAACTCCTGGGACTTAGACTTTTTTTTATGTTGGCCCTGTGTGGCATTTGCTTCTATAATTTTATCGCTTTGGTTTTATAACTTTTAACTTATGGCCCACGGGCTTTATTTATTTATGCATTTTCAATTTTCCTGTTTCTACTTGTTTTGTCATTTGTATTTGGCCTTTATCAGCTTGCAATTTGGTTATGCATTGATACATATCAGATATGAAGTTTAAACACAAGGAACATTGAAAATCATACTGCATAATCTCATAAAAAGAGAATCCTGAATTGGGTTCAACCCTTACATAAATACTCTACTTCCTACTCGGAGTTCAAAAGACTCTGAAATGGTTTCATCGACCTTATTTCTACTTTTCAAATAAATATAAGCCAAGTCCTATCTAGGACACTTAAACATAATAAACTTTGAGATTCGATGCATGCCAAGTACGAGGCACCTCGTTTCCTTCCAAAGTCTCCAGCTTGTATGATCCACGACCTAATGTTCCTTTGAAACGATACGGACCTTCCCAGTTTGGTGCCAGCTTTCCTTTTTGTCCAACTCCGGATGCTTCAATCTTTCTGAGTACTAGATCTCCCTGACGGAAAAACCTTTCTTTCACCCTTAGGTTGTAATAGAAAGAAAGCTTTTTTCTGATGTTCAACATTCCTAGCATGGGCCTCATCCCTTACCTCATCGATCAAGTCAAGGGCTAACTTCATTCCTTCTTCATTAGTATCAGGCTCAAAGGCCTCCACCAGTGGAGATGCATGCATGATTTCTACCGGCACCACAACTTCAGCTCCGTATGCTAACATGAATGGGGTCGCTCCAGTAGTCACCTTGCATGTGGTACGGTATGCCCAAAGTATGGGCAACAATTCGTTCACCCAAGTATTTCGGGAACATTCCACCCTTTTCTTAAGTCCATCAAGGATGATCCTATTTGCAACCTCACCTTGCCCATTAGCTTGTGGGTGGGCAACTGAAGTAAACCGAAGCTCGATTCCGTTCTCATCACAATAATCCTTGAACTCTTTGTTGTTGAATTGTAATCCATTGTCTGTAACTAGGATCCGTGGTATTCCATACCTACACATGACGTTCTCCCAGAAGAACTACATAACTTGCTTGGTTGTGATTTTAGCCAAAGGTTTGGCCTCGATCCACTTTGTGAAGTAATCAATAGCTACAATCAGGAACTTTCTTTGAGCTGTGGCCATTGGAAATGGCCCAAGTATATCCATCCCCCACATAGCAAAAGGAATGGGGGAACTGACGGACGTCAACATCTCTGGTGGTTGCCTAACCACTGGTGCGTGTTTCTGGCACCGATCGCACTTTTTCACATATTCCTTGGCATCAGCCATCATCTCAGGCCAATAAAATCCGAGTCTAACTATCTTGTGAGCTAGGGCCCTGCCCCCCAAGTGTTGCCCACAGATTCCTTCATGGACTTCTTCTAGTGCTGACTTAGCTTCTTCGGGCCTTAGGCACTTCAGGTACGGAATCACAAAGGATTTCTTATAGAGGATCCCTTCAATCAGAGCATACCTCAACGCCCTTACTGACAGTCTTCGTGCTTCCATGGCATTAGTCGGGAGCCAACCGGTCTCAATATGCATCTTGATTGGGTCTATCCAACACTCCCTAGTTCCGATAGGTGCTACTAGCTTTGAATCAATAGCGGGGGCTCTCAGAACTTGGAAATAGACACTACCAGAATAATTCTCTATCTCGGAAGAGGCAAACTTAGATAAGGCATAGGCCTTGGCATTTTCCTCCCTCAGAATATGCTCAACGTAGCATTCATCGAACTGGGTCATTACAGCCTTGACAACCCTCAAGTACTTAATCATAGTATCATCTTTCGCCTCAAACTCTCCATTGACTTGGGCCACAACTAGCCTTGAATCTCCATAAACTTTTAGATTTTTGACCCTTAAGACTGATGCCAATCCAAGCCCGGCTATCAGGGCTTCATACTCTGCCTCATTATTGGTTGTTGGGAAGTCCAGCTTCAGGGCGTATTCAATGGTGAATCCATCGGGACTTTGTAGGACCAGGCCTGCACCACTTGTTTTTGTTTTTGATGCTCCATTAAAATAGAGCATCCAGAATTCCTTGTCTTCAATCACAATCACAGGTTCCTTGTCTTCCTCATTGCCTTCCTGAGGTATCTCCTGCCCCCCGACTTCTTGGTTGTCAATGGTACATTCAACCACGAAGTCAGCAAGTGCCTGAGCTTTTATGGCCGTCCTCGGCTTGTACTTGATATCAAATTCTCTCAACTCAATTGCCCACTTAATAAGCCTACCACTGGCTTTAGGGCTATGTAAAATGTTCCTCAGTGGCTGTCCTGTAAGGACTTCAATTTTGTGTGCCTGAAAGTAGGGCCGGAGCTTCCTTGAGACAGTTACCAATGTTAAGGCAAACTTTTCAATGGTAGAATAGTTCAACTCTGCTCCATGTAGAACTTTGCTCACATAGTACACCGGTTTCTGAACCTTGTCCTCCTCCTTTATTATCACCGCGCTCACAGCTTGATTCGAAATAGCCAAGTAGAGATAAAGGACTTCTTCCATACTTGGCTTTGCCAGCAGTGGGGGCTCAGCCATATACTTTTTCACCTGCTCAAAGGCTTCCTGGCTTTCTTCTGTCCACTCGAAGTTTTTCACTTTCTTTAGTATTTTGAAGAACGACAAACACTTGTCTCCGGACTTGGAGACGAATCTCCCCAATGCAGCAATCCTCCAAGTAAGTTTCTGTACATTCCTTATGGAATGAGGTGGTTCCATATCCAGAATAGCTTTGATCTTATCGGGGTTAGCCTCGATTCCTCGCTTCAAGACCATAAGACCTAAGAACTTCCCTGAACCGACACCAAAAGCACACTTCGCCGGGTTTAACATCATCTTATGGTGCCTCAGCACTTCAAATGCCTCACGTAGGTGCTCAATGTGATCTGCCTTGTGTAGGCTTTTCACCAGCATATCATCCACATAAACTTCCATAGTCTTCCCAATGAGATGAGCAAAAATATTATTTACCAACCTCTGATAAGTGGCTCCTGCGTTTTTCAATCCAAAGGCCATGACCAGGTAACAATACACGCCAAAGTCAGTGATGAATGATACCTTAGGAATATCATCCTTATGCATCTTGATTTGGTTGTAGCCGCTAAAGCCATCCATGAAACTTAGCATCTCGTGCCCAGCCGTGGCATCTATCAACATATCGATCCTTGGCAAGGGAAAATAGTCCTTTGGGCATGCGTCATTCAGATCAGTGAAGTCTATAAACATCCTCCACTTTCCATTGGCTTTTTTGACCATTATGGGGTTGGCCAACCATTCCGGAAATTGGATTTCCTCAATAAATCCTGCCTCCAGAAGCTTGTCAACCTCTTGTTTTATAGCTTCTTGTCTCTCAGGTGCAAAATTTCGCTTCTTTTGTTTCACCGCCTTCTTTCCTGGGTCTACGTTAAGATTGTGTGTTATTAACTGGGGGTCTATCCCTGGCATATCAGCTGCTGTCCATGCAAAGACATCACTATTGTCCTGCAAGAAGGTGATCAACTCACTTTTCAAGGGGTCTTTCAGGGATGCCCCGATGTAAGTAACCTTTTCAGGATCTTCTAACTCCAAGGGTATGGGAACCAAGCCTTCCGCCGGTTTTCCTCTTCGTTCTTCATCTTCTCGAATGTCCATATCCTCAATCGGGAGGACTTGCCCCCCAATTCCATTCGGCCTCAGTGCAGCCACATAACAACTCCTTGCCATTTTTTGATCTCTTTTTTCTTCTCCTACACCATTTCTGGTTGGGAACTTAATCTTTAAGTGATAGGTGGAGGCAACTGCCTTAAAAGCATGAAGTCCCGTTCTTCCTAGGATAGCATTGTAGGTAGACGCAGCTTTAATAACCAGGAAATTCAACATTTGAGTGGCCTCCCGTGGCTCCTGCCCTATGGTCATGGGTAGCTGGATCGTCCCTTCAACCTTGGACTCAACTCCGTTGAACCCATATATAGGCATATTTGATGGTGTCAACTGGGATTCGGTATACCCCATCTTCAAAAAGGCATCATGGAACAGAATGTCCACTGAAGCTCCATTGTCTATCAAGACTCTCTTCACCTGGGAGTTGCCGATCACTGGGGAGATCACCAATGGATCATCATGGGGGAACTTCACCCCTTCAAGGTCCGAATCATCGAATCCAATTGTGACCTCTGTCTTCGCACGTTTTGGCGCTTCCCCAACAATGTGTATCACTTCTCGTGCATACGCCTTTCTGGAATTTCTACTTGTCCCGGCCGCTGTTGGGCCACCAAAAATCATATTTATTACCGGCCCTCGAGGCTGCGGGTTGCGATTGCGATCATCATCCTTCCTATCATTTCTCGCCTTGGGTTCCCTTGATTCCCATCTTTGCAAAACTTACTCAACTTTCCTCTCCGGATCAGAAATTCGATCTCATCCTTCAACTGCCTACAATCGTCAGTGCCGTGTCCCACATCTTTGTGGAATCGACAATATTGATTCTTATTTCTTTTCTCAGGATCAGTCCTAAGTGGCTTAGGCCATCTCACATCTCTATCTTTCTCTATGTCCATCAGGATTTGGCTTCTTGGGGCATTCAATCTTGAGTATTCAGTAAATCTTTGTCCTGGATTCCCCTTTCTAGGAGCCGAGTCTGAATCCTTGCCCGTACGCGGGTACTTGTCCTTGGCATCGTATTCCTGATCTGACTTCCTCTTCCTAGAATCATTGTTATTCCCTCCATTACCTGTTGTGGCCTCCTTCTTCATACTATCCTCGGCTTTGATATACTTATCAGCCCTTCGTTGTAACTCAGCCATGTTTTCAGGAGGATGTTTTGCCAATGACCTCTTAAAAAAGAGATCTGTGGTTCCATGTTCCAAGGCCACCATGGCCACCTTATTCTCCAAATCAGTGATATTCAGTGTTTCTTTAGTGAATCGTTTGAGGTAGTCCCTTAGATTTTCGTTCTTCCCTTGCACCACATACATTAGAGACGCGGAGCTTTTCTCATGAACTCTTCCACTGATGAATTGGCTAACAAAAGCAGCACTCAATTCCTTAAAAGAACTGATAGAATTTGGGGGTAGACGACTATACCAACGTTGTGCCATAACCGACAGGGTTTGAGGGAATGCCCTACACTTCAAGGCATCACTTGCTGGTTGTAACAGAAGTGCGTTCGAGAATGTCCTTACATGATTAGCGGGATCTCCCGTTCCATCGTAAGCCTTTATGGTGGGCATCTTAAACTTCCGTGATATGTGTGCATTCATCACCTCCTCTGTAAACGGGGGTGTCGGATCATCCGGATCTCCGAGGGGCATTAGGTCTTTGGGGTTGCCTTTAGGGGTTTCGACCCTTGTGTCTCTAGGGATCTCAACCCTCCTTTCTCTCCTCGGGGTTTCTTCCAAATTAACAAATGGAATTTCTACTCCGGTCATTAGTGGGAGTCGACCCTGATTTTGTCTTTGTTGCTCCCGTTCTATATCTTCTTTTAATTTCCGGATCTTGGCTTCATGTGCCTTAATCTTTTCAGCAGCTGTCAGGGGAGGTCCATCATGGATCCTTCGGCGATGTTGCCCAACAGGTTCCTTACTCAGACGACGCCTCCTGGGGACGACGCCTCCTGGGGGGGTATATCCTCGTCTTCCGAGGATGAATCATCAGAATATAGGCCAGAGTAATCTTGGTATTGTTGGCCTTGATTAGGTCCCAAACCCCTTATGTAAGGTGGGATGTACGGATCGCGTATCTGGACAGCGTGGCCACTTGGTCCGGACTGGTACGGGGGATAATTTGGCAACCCGTACATTGGGTTCGTGCTTGCTGGAATCACAGTAGTAGAAATCTGGGCAGTGGGGGGAATAGATTGACCTCCAAGAGGGGAAACTATCATCTATAGGGGATTCGTCCCTTGAGTAGAGGAATTTGTCACCAAGGGCAACGATCCGTGAGTTTGTGTTTCAGTTCCTGGAGGCTGAGTGACTTGCGTCTGGGAATCCGTCCCTGGGGGTAATTGTTCTCTGATCGGGGGTGCAGTAGTGTTGGTGTTGGTCTCAAAAAGTGTTGGTGTTCTCCTGGTGGTAAACATGGTTGATATTCGTCTTCCCACAGACGGCGCCAAATGTTATGAAACGAAAAGTAGGGTGTAATTATTATGTATTTAATGCTAGGGTTGAAAAGAGCTTCGAGCTTTTATGGCTGATCAAGTGTTTCGTGACTTAAATCGGGTCCTCACAAGATGCCTACGTATCTTGCAAATATCAAGAATCAAGCAAAAAAACGTAGTTCTATTGGTGAAGGAGCAGGTCCTTATATAGGTGTTGAGAACCCTAGAATTAGGGTATGATTGGGTGTCTTGGTGGGCAAGGCACAGCTTAGGCCCACTTCTAGATCCTTCCAAATGGAAGGTGGATAAGTATTACAGCTGTATTCCTTGGATGCCACTCCAAGGATGATTTGGTTACCTTTTAGACTCAATAACGGAGTCTTTTAGCAGGCTGATTGTATAGCTACGAATTTATTATCATTATCAAGGTTTTGGGCCTCACGATTGGGCTTTGACCTTGGATCCACTTAGGTTCATTTAATGCCACATTAAATGTATTTTTAAGGCTTACTTTCAGCCCATATCAATTATTTTTAATAATTTTTTAATTTCAATTTGATGTAATTTAATATACTCATGTTTACAGATTATAGTAATGTTTCCTTATTATAAACAAAGTATACGATTTTTAATATATTTTATTAATATTGAAAAATATGGTTTGATATTTTCTGGTATATATTAATGATTGTAAGATTTGTTGTAAATTAAAAGGTAATGTGTTTTAATTAGAAAGGAAATATTAATGATTGAAAGATATAATATGATTGATCTTTTTATGTATTTATAAAAGTTAATATCTTCAGCTAAAAGTAAATGTGAAAAAGGCAATCGACTAATTACCATTAATTATATTATGTTAGTATTTATTTTAGGTGTTATATTTTTCTTGAAAATTATGGTGTGATATTTTCGGGTATATATTAATGATTGTAAGATTTGTTTTAAATTAAAAAGGTAACGTGGTACAATTTGAAAGGAAATATTAATGATCGAAAGATATGATACGAATTTTTTTAGGTGTTTATAAAAGGTAATATCTTCAACTAAAAGTAAATGTGAAAAAGGCAATAGACTAATTATCATTAATTTTATTATACTAATGTGAAAAAGATAATCGATTAATTACCATTAATTTTATTATGTTATTCTGCTAATTACCATTAATTATATTATGTTATTATTTATTTTAGGTGTTATATTTTTCTTGAAAATTATGGTGTGATAATTTCGGGTATATATTGATGATCGTAAGATTTGTTCTAAATTAAAAAGGTAGTATGTTTTAATTCAAAAGGAATATTAATGATGAAGAGATATGATACGATTCATATTTTTAGGTGTTTATAAAAGCTAATATCTCGACTAATTACCATGAATTATATTATGTTATTATTTATTTTAGGTATATTTATTTTTTTATAATGAAGGGTAAATAAGTAAATTCACTAAGTACCAAAAAACTGGTACCAAAATTTTTAATGTTTCACCTTTTATATAATAGTATAGATGTTTTAGATTATCAAAGTAATGAGAGTGTTATTCCATTAAAAGTTTGTCGGTTTGGTTATCCTAATTATTAAAATAAATGAATAATAAAATAATGTAATTAATGATAATTAATTGATTGCCTTTTTAATTAAAAGTTGTTCACTTTCAATTGAAGATATTATTTTTTATAAACACCTAAAATATTGTATCTTCCAATCATTAATATTTCTTTTCTATTTAAAACACGATACCTTTTAATTTAAAACATAATCATGCAATCATTAATATACACCAAAAAATATCACACCACATATTTCAATCACTAATAAACTATATTTCCAATAACTAACAAATTATCTAACAAAAACCCCTATAGAACCAATACTAACCATATATTTTTAGTAATAAATAAGAACCTTTGGATCTAATGCTTATATATTTTATATGATTAAATTATTTTAGTAAAGATTCAAGATCGAATTCCGTCAACGATATATTTAATTTAAAATTGAATAATATAAATTTTAAACCATGCATATTATTAATTAAATTTATATAATTATATAAATTAAAATTAAAATAATTATTGAAAATAGTAATTATATAAAAATATAATTATAACATAAATAAGAAATTTTACATATCAAAAGAAACCCGTGCACCGCATGGATTATAAGCTAGTTATATGATAATAACCAAAAAATTGAAAGTTTGGTCGATCAGTGCGGTAATTTGTGTTTTTACCTAATTATACTTACTCAATTTTTTATGGTTATTACTTAGTTATCCTTATTTAATAATTTGGATGAGTATCCTTTTTTATCTCTTTTTCAACTAATTTTGCCCAAAATAGTAGTGCGTGCAAAAGGTGTCCAAAATAACAAATGAACACGCATTTCGTGTAAAGCTCAGAGACATTGCTCTCGCATACAAGTAATGCGTATAGCTGGGTAATTTTTTTTTATTTCCACTAGATGCGCATACTGCAAATGCGCAATGCAAATGATGCATAGCCAGAATGCGTAGGTCCTGACTAGCCTTGTACTGAAACAAGTGGTTGAATCCCCATCTATTATATATATAATAGACCAACATAAGAAAAAAAATGTGAGATTTTTTAATGCACATGAAAAGACCAGTTTGCCCTCATGTTTAATATTTATTAAAAAACTAGCCTTGTACTGAAACAAGTGGTTGAATCCCCATCTATCTATTATATATATAATACCAGTTTGCCCTCATGTTTAATATTTATTAAAAAATGTGTTGTTCATGGGAATCGAACTTGAGTCTATCAAATAACTTAGACATGCTCTTACCACTACGCTACAATGTCACATGTGTTTTCAAACCATACACATAATAAGTGAATGTCATTTAAGAGTAATAGATTTGTAAATAACTATAGAGCTAAATTAAACTTAGGTAAAATACCAATAGATTTTTATTAAAAAGTGTTGTTCATGAGAATCTATCAAGTAACTTATGCATGCTCTTGCCACTACGCCACAATGTCACGTGTGTTTATAAATCATACAAGTAATATGTGAATGTCTTAACAGTAATACATTTGTAAATAACTTTGGAGCTAAATTAAACTTTAAAATAATAATAATAATAATCAACATAATAGCCAATAGGGGTGTGCACGGGTCGGTTCGGCTCGGTTTTTTCCGAAAACCGTTACCAAGCCGTATATGTCGGTTCGGTTCGGTTTCTACCTATTAACCGTAACCGAACCGTTCGAAACGGTTTTTTTCGGTTCGGTTAACCGTTGATCGGTTTCGGTTATTTTCGGTTTTTATCTATTCATATATAATTCAATAATACATATAAAAAATAATTTTTATTAGTCTAAAACTTAAGTCAGAGATGGTGTCTAATTATTTTGCTACCAGATGATTGAAGACCAGGAAGACTATAATACATAATTATTTAGACAGAAGCTTCTACCACGAATGGCACCCAGCCGGAAAGTAAATATGTTGCAAGTCATAGCATTATATGTTTATACATTAAATATATACCTGTTTTGTAAATGAAAATTTATGAATTTTAATATATGTATGATTAAAAATAAAAATTCATTACATATTTTAATACATAAATATAATTTAATAATATATATAATAATATATTTTCGGTTCGGTTATTCGGTTCGGTTGATGAGATAAAACCGTAACCGAAACCAAACCATTATTTCGGTTCGGTTTCGGTTCGGTTTTTCGATATTATTTTCGGTTTCGGTTTTTTTCGGTTTGGTTTTTCGGTTTTTCGGTTCGGTTTCGGTTTTTCGGTTTTTTTTGCTCACCCCTAATAGCCAACATAAGAAGAAAATGTGAGATTTTTTAATGCACATGAAAAGACCAATTTGCCCTCATGTTTAATATTTATTAAAAAATGTGTTGTTCATGAGATTCGAACTTGAGTCTATCAAATAATTTAGACATGCTCTTACCACTACGCTACAATGTCACATGTGTTTTCAAACCATACACATAATAAGTGAATGTCATTTAAGAGTAATAGATTTGTAAATAACTATGGAGCTAAATTAAACTTAGGTAAAATACCAATAGATTTTTATTAAAAAGTGTTGTTCATGAGAATCTATCAAGTAACTTATGCATGCTCTTGCCACTACGCCACAATGTCACGTGTGTTTATAAATCATACAAGTAATATGTGAATGTCTTAACAGTAATACATTTGTAAATAACTTTGGAGCTAAATTAAACTTTAAAATAATAATAATAATAATAATAATAATAATAATAATAATAATAATAATCAACATAATATTCATAGGGTCACCGATTTATTTCACACATTTTTCTATCACTAAATCATAGTGAAAAGTAAAAATTTTAAATCAATATCTATTTGACTAATTTTATATTATGAGTGACTTATGAATAGTTAAAAATGTAAACATAAAAATAAATTTGATAAATTATCTATTTGAATGATGATATTAATTTTAATCAAATAAAATTCTCAAAACAAAATAAGTCATTCAAAAAAGTACCTCCTACCAACTTTTGACTTTAAGCTATTTTTTGAACTTTAAGTCAATTTCTGACTTATTACACAAGCAGGCATTTTTTGATTTAAAGTAAATAATAACTTTAAGCTCCGACTTAAAGCCGTTGTCAAACGGGTCTTAGTCTCATGTGTTTTAAATCATACACGTTATAGATGTGTGTGCATGCATTACTTGAGTGTAACAAATTTTGATATTTTTATTATTGTATCATATTAACAATTTTTGGCTATCTTTTATTTTTACATTTATTGATTCGGATTATAGTATATTATCTTATATTATTTATTAATATTATTCTCTATTGATGTCAATATATAGAACTATACAAATTATTTATTTGACGAATTTATTGATTTATCAAATATTTATTTACCAAGACACAATTGATTAAAGGTAAAAATTTTGAATTTTTTTAAATAATTAAAATATCAATTAAAAAATTATAATAAATTTTAGAAAATAAGTAAAGCTAGCTAGAGGCTCGTAATTCGATAAGATAAACAACAAACTCATTCAAGTCTTTGGTCTATCTGTTCACTCCAATTAGGATCTTTGGATGAAACTGTATTTGAAAAAAGAAATGATTAATTCATTGTTAAAGCACGAACATAAGCCATATGAGCAACTTCAACTAATGATGATAAAAGTATGAAAAATATTCTAGAGTGTGATAAGCTAGTAGTTACACAAGATATATTTACTCAGTCAATTAGAATTATCTGGTGTTTTAAAAGTCTAGCGGACAAAGGAATAGTAAAGGGCAAAGGATGCTTAAAATGAAGAAATTAGAAGAAAATGGATGAAAGAGTTGGAAAGATAGTTTTAAAAAGTGAAAGCGCAAGGCCTGAGTAAAATATTTGAAGATTTACGAAGTTTTTGATTAATATCAAGAGTAAAACCTATATTCGCAGAATGCAATATCTTAAAGCCTATTTAGTTTGTATCTTAAATATTATTGGAGATCGAACTAAATGGATGTATCATTTTCAAAGAAGTGGAAGAACAATTTAGTATTATAAGTGTTCTGAAAAATCCTCTTAATTAGACGATGCCCATAAAACACTCGAATTCTATTATATGACTCATAAAAATAAAAACTAACATGACTACTATCAATATTACTCATATTAATTTTCAGATTACAAACTTGAACATACTTAAATAAGTACACAATAATCACATATATGTCATTAACAAGCAAAATTCCATTAAAATCAATCACATGGAGTACTTTGAAAGACATTGATCATATACAATTTAATTTAAAAATACAATTTAAAATAGCGACCCGTGCCTCGCACGGGTTTTTATGCTAGTTTCTAACTAGCCCTTCAAATCAATAATCTTTAGCTTCACAGTTCACATATAAATATTTGTGAGACTTGTTTTGAACAATCAAAACATCACGCCGAGATCATATGAAAATAGAATATATGGGCCACTAAATTGACGAACATAGTTAAATTAATCAACAATTAGCTTGTATTTCTTCTCACGAGGCAAGAGTTTGGTTAGATTTTCAGCAGAGAATATATGAAGTAAGTATACATACACTGTGTGTGTGTGTGTGTGTTTTTAATTAAGATTTTGGGTAGTTCACACCCCTTTTTCTTAATTGTGATGGAAAGAAGGTGGGTGGGACTCGGGAGTAAAGAAAGAGAGTAATAGATATGTATAAAATACAGTAAAGGGTGGGATTGATTCAATAATTGAATTGAATAACTAACGCTGATATACGCATATAAGTTATGCGAAGATAAATGGAGAAAAAGGGCACCAGAACCGACAAGTGTCAATATGGGCAACGTATACTTATTTTCGTGGTACGTATTTGAGTCATTTTCTTTAATAATTTATATTATTACTTATTTATGTTTACTTAATTATTTATAGTTACTAATAACTAATTAAATTACTTTTTCATGTAAAACATGTTATCTTTATTAATTAATAAATTTCATTTTTATATTTAATTACTATTAATATACCAAGTACCATTTTTAGCTAAAACGCATCATCTTTTCTATATTTTTTAGCTAAAATCCCACATTTTCTTAAAATATCACGGGCAATATATATGTAATTATTATCAAATCATATTATTTAAAATTTAAATTTACAAAATTCATGCCTTAAAAAATTTAGAGAGAATTACCAAAATGACTATTTTTCACAAGTTTTTGCCCAAAATACTGATTTTGAAAAAAATGGCCCGAAATACCGACGGGATACGGAGAATCGTCCTCCGTGTTAGCATAATACGGAACACCGTGTTCCGTATTATGCATGATACGGAACACCATCTTCCGTGTTAGCATGATACGGAACACGGTGTTCCGTATCCGTGCATGATACGGAACATGGTGTTCCGCAACACCCCATGATACGGAACACGGTGTTCCGCAACACCCCTCATATCACGGTAGACGGTGTAGCGTTTTCAGTCAGTAAAAAGGGCCAGCATGGCTCCCATATGAATATTTTGGGCCATCACCCAAAAATTTATTCAAATTAAAGAAAAACAACATATAATAAAAAAAAATATGTGCATCGCATGGATTTTAAACTAATCAATACTATCTATTTATTTTGTAGTTATGGGCAATCTTAATAACTAACCAATTACCTTTTTCACCTATTAAATTATCTAACTTTTCCAACTAAAATCTTTTCTTTCCAAAAATATAATGGGCATTCTATTTAATGAAATAAACTAATTATATTATAATTACTAATAACTAATTGAATACTTTTTTCAGCTAAAATGTAATAACTTTTCTATATTTTCTAACTAAAATATCTCCTTTTAAGCCTTGTTTTTTTTTTACTTAATTATCCTTACTTAAATTTTTATGATTGGTAAAAACATGTAATTCTATTTTATAAAATAAAATAACGATATTGCAGTTTCTAATAACTAACCAATTACCTAAAACACATCATCTTTTCTAACTTTTCGAATTAGAACCTCTCCTTTTCAAAAATATTACGGGTCATTATATTTAATGAAATACACTAACAAAATTATAATTACTAATAACTAAATGATTACTTATTTCCGCTAAAACGTAATATATTTTCTGTTTATTTTAATAAAATATTTCCTTTTAAAACTCGTTTTTCTTACATAATTATCCTTACTTAAATATTTATTATTGTTAATATGTTACCTTTTATATTTTTTTAATGACTAATTATTTTCATTTTTAGGTAAAACACATTATCTTTTGTATTCTGAAAATACCACGAACAATTATATTTAATAAAATAAATTAAAATTATTATAATTACTTATAACAAACCAATTACATATTCGACTTAAACACGTTATCCTTTATATTGTCTTTTACTAAAACCTCTTTTTTCCAATAGTATCACGGGTAATTGTATTTAATAAAATAACTGTTGTGGAATAAAAACTAGGTTATGATTATGACGGCTAGGGTTTGTGAGCTTCGAGTTTTAATGGCTGTTCTCGTACTCGTAGCTGTATCTGCCTTTACGAGATGCCTACGTACCTTGATGTATATCAAGGATCAAGCCAAAAACGTAGTTCTGAGAATGAGGGGTCAGGCCCTTATATAGGCTGAGAAGCCTTAGAATCGTAGTAGAATTAGGTGACTTGGTGGGCAAGTCACCGCCTTGAGGAAGGTTCTAGACCCCTTCCTTGTAGGAGTCAGTTTCCATGTTGGAATATGTATCTTGGAGGCTAAGTCAGGCAAGAGTAATATCCTTGTTTGACTCTTATTTGCTGAGCTGTTTATTACCCCTAATATTAATTACGAAATTAATATTATAAATAGGGATTGGGCCCATCTGGTGGGCCCCACGTTTGGACCATTCCGGGTCTAATTAATGCCACATTAAATGTGTCTTTAGGGCTTACTTTTAGCCCATATCATTTGCCCCCCAACTTCTAGGAAAACTGATCAGGTTTTCCTTGAAGTTATAACGGCCTTATTCGAGACTTGGGTCAGGGTTTATTGCTCTTACATGAGTATTTTCAACAATATCATCTTAATGTAAAGTGTGGAGCGACCGACGCATTTACGACGATGTTGAACGACACTAAACGGTGTTAAATGGCACTAGACAGCGCTAATAAGCCTTAAACAACGTTTAAACAGCGTTAAACAATGTTAAATGGCATAAAATGGCACTAACGGCACTAATCGGCGCTAAACAGTGCTAACCGGCACTCATCTGTGCTAACAGGCACTAAACAGTGCTTAAACAGCACTAAACGGTGCTAATCAGCACTAATCTGTGCTAACAGGCACTAATCGGTGCTTAAACAGCACTACACGGTGCTAATCGGCACTAATCTGTGCTAACAGGCACTAATCGGTGCTTAAACAGCACTACACGGTGCTAATTGGCACTAAACGGTGCTAATCTCGACCTCTTTTTATCATTAACAATCATCCGAGATTCGCTGAAAAAGTCGAGATTTAGGTTTGAAAACTATTCAAAGTTCACTGAAAAAGTCGGGATCCAGGACCACGAACTGACCCGTGATCGGCCGGATCTAGGGCCAGCTCGTGGTCGGCCGAAGAGCTTGATTTCAAGGTGGTCGGCCGGGAGGTGGCTCGAACCAAGGTGGTCGGCTGAAGCTCCTCTTTAAGAGGTGGTCGGCCGGGAGGTGGCTCGAACCAAGGTGGTCGGCTGAAGACCCCCTTTAAGAGGTGGTCGGCCGGGAGGTGGCTCGAACCAAGGTGGTCGGCTGAGAGCTAGTCGGCCGGAGCTGGTCGGCCGAAGAGCTGGTCGGCTGGGAGCTGGTCGGCCGGAGCTCCTCCTCCGGAGGTGGTCGGCTGGGAGCTGGTCGGCCGGAGCTCCTCCTCCGGAGGTGGTCGGCTGGGAGCTGGTTGGCCGAAGAGCTGGTCGGCTGGGAGCTGGTCGGCCGAAGAGCTGGTCGGCTGGGAGCTCCTCCTCCGGAGGTGGTCGACTGGGAGCTGGTCGGCCGGAGCTCCTCCTCCGGAGGTGGTCGGTTGGGAGCTGGTCGGCCGGGAGCTGGTCGGCCGGGAGCTGGTCGGCTGTGAACTGGTCCTCCGGGACCTGGTCGGCTGGGCCTCCTCCGTGGGAGCTGGTCGGCCGGGACCTGGTCCTCCGGGACCTGGTCGGCTGAGGCCCCTAATGCGTCGTGGTCGATTGCTTCTCGGCTAGCTGGTCGACCCGGACGTGAAAATCATTCGCGATCTTGAGGGTCAAGAACCTTGATCTTGATCTCAAGTCTTTATTTTGGTCATTCATGACTTCGTTGTCTTAAAGATCAAGAAACTTGACCTTGATCTTAGGTCGTCAATTTGGTCATTTGTGACTTCCGACGATATTACTCCCGCACTTAGTATTGCTAATTTTGTGCTTAGGCCTAGCCTCGTTATCTAACTTCTGAAGCGCAATTACTCTTTCGAAGGTCGTCTGGATCCAATATTTCAGATAGGTCTTCGAGATTTGACTTGAAGTTTCAACCTTTGGATCTTGATTGGAGGTTCACGACCCCCTCAAGTTTGGCCTTCATGTCTAATCTTGGCCTTTATCTCTAATCTTGGCCTTCATGGCTAACCTTGGCCTTCATGGCTAATCTTGGCCTTCATGGCTAATCTCGGCCTTCATGGCTAATCTCGGCCTTCATGGCTAATCTTTCGTGTTTCTCATCCTAGGATTCGAGGTTGATGTTCTCAGGTTCAACGTCGGTGTTCTGGATCAAAGACCCAGGATCCCAAGTTGATCTTTCAATTTCCAAATCGAGGTATCAACCTTTCTTATTAGCTTTCCTAATAAGTATTCTTAATCAACTACCAACACATTTATCAAGTTGGGGGTGTTCTGGACCACCAATCGCGAGGTTTCAGGTCAATAGGAGGTGTTTGCCATGCCTTGAAAGGTTTCATGAACCTTGAATTCGAATGACTTGTTTCTTAGTCCTTGTGACCTTCCGGGCCTTAACTTGTGTGCTGAATCCTTGGTTTTAAGGTTATCACCAACCCATGATTCTCATTCTAAGATGTTGAACTTGAGATGAGGTTCTTTAGTTCTTGCCCCCTTGTTCCATATATGGGAGGTCTTAATTCTCGGTCGATCGTTCAGGAAGTCCACTTTCTCCTTAGCGCCTCAGGAATGGTATGTCTTGGTTGGTTTTCAATCCTTTATCTTGATTCTAGGTTTCCAACCTTTCTCTGATACTCATAGAACTTTGTTTAGGTTTCAACTTGACCGACGTCTCTTAGTTCAATGCTTTGAATCCACACGATAAGCTTGATTGGAGGCGGACAGCCTTGTTGGCCATCAAGGCTTAATTAATGTTGTGTTGAGATTTGAAGTTCAAGGCTTCAATCCTTAATCTTGGAATGTGTTCATCATCCCAGATTTCCAACCTGTAGAATCCTCGTCCTGGTGTCTTCCTGACTCGATACGACCCTTCCCAATTGGGGGATAGTCTTCCCTTCTGGCCAACTCTGGAGGCCTCTATCTTCCTCAGAGTCAAGTTGTCTTGTCGAAAGAACTTCTCCTTAACCCTTTGGTTGCAGTAGAAAGATGCTCTCTTCTGATGCTCTGCGTTTCTAGCATTCGCTTCATCCCTATCCTCGTCAATCAGATCGAGGGCGAGCCTCACGCCTTTTTCATTGGTCTCTTGTTCATATACCTCAACTCGAGGTGATGCATGCATGATCTCCAAGGGCACAACTGCCTCGGCTCCGTAAGCCAACAAAAATGGGGTTGCTCCAGTTGTCACCTTACAAGTGGTGCGATATGCCCAGAGTATAGGAAGTAACTCATCCACCCAAGTGTTCCTCGAGCGTTCAACTCTCTTCTTCAGTCCATCAAGGATATAATTCGATTAGCTACCTCAGCCTATCCATTAACTTGCGGATGTGCTACTAAAGTAAAACGAAGCTCAATAGCTTTTTCCTCGCAGTACTTCTTAAACTCTTCATTGTTGAACTGTGTCCCATTATCTTTCACTAGAATCCGGGGAATTCCGTACCTACAAATGACGTTTTCCCAAAAGAACTGGGCAACTTGCTTGGTGGTTATCTTGGCTAGAGGTTTAGCCTCAATCCACTTGGTGAAGTAGTCGATGACCACTATTAAAAACTTCCTTTGTGCTGATGCCATAGGGAAAGGACCAAGTATGTCCATCCCCCACATTGCAAATGGGATGGGAGAATTAACTGAGGTTAACATCTCAAGCGGTTGCCTTACAATGGGGGCGTGCATTTGACACCTGTCACACTTCTTGACATAATTCTGTGCATCTGCCAACATCTCTGGCCAATAGAATCCCAGACGGGTGATCTTGTGGGCTAGGGCTCTGCCCCCCAAGTGTTGCCCACATATCCCTTCATGAACTTCCTCCAAGGCTTCTCTTGCCTCTTGGGGCCTCAAGCACTTCAGGTACGGGACGACAAACGATCTTTTGTAGAGGATGCCTTCAATCAAGGCGTATCTCAATGCCCTCACTGACAGCTTTCGTGCCTCCAAGGCATTGTCAGGGAGCCAACCTGTCTCGAGGTGAGCTTTGATAGGGTCAATCCAGCAACCTCCCATATCAATCGGTGCTATCAACTTAGAATTGATGGTCGGGGCCTTCAAGACCTGGAAGTAAACACTCCCTGCATAGTTCTCAATTTCAGAAGAAGCAAATTTAGACAAGGCATCGACCTTAGCGTTCTCCTCTCTCGGAATGTGTTCCACATAGCATTCCTCAAACTGAGTCATAACAGCTTTCACGACTCTCAGGTATTTTGCCATAGTCTCATCCTTGGCTTCAAACTCGCCATTCACTTGCGAGACCACCAGTCTTGAATCTCCACACACTTTGAGGTTCTTGACCCTCATGACTCTAGCCAAGCCCAATCCAGCTATCAATGCCTCATACTCAGCTTCATTGTTGGTAGTAGGAAAATCCAACTTCAAAGCATACTCAACTGTGAACCCATCGGGGCTTTGCAGAACTAAACCTGCACCACTAGATTTTGTTTTTGATGCTCCATCAAAATAGAGCACCCAATATTACTTCTGACCAGTTACAAGTTCCTCATCTTTATCTCCACTCTCAGTGGTAGTTACTATCTCCTGCCCCCCGACTTCTTGGTTGTTAAGGGTGCATTCAACCACGAAGTCAGCCAATGCCTGAGCCTTGACGGCTGTCCGAGGCTTATACTTGATATCAAACTCTCCAAGTTCTATGGCCCACTTGATTAGCTTTCCACTGGCCTTAGGGCTATGCAATATGTTCCTCAGCTGCTGGTCCGTCTGGACTTCAATTTTGTGAGCCTGGAAGTACGATCGTAGCTTCCTCGAAGCCGTTATCAATGCCAAGGCAAACTTCTCGTTGGTAGAGTAATTTAACTCAGCCCCATGCAACACCTTGCTTACGTAGTAGATGGGTTTCTGAACCTTGCTTTCTTCTCGAACGAGAACGGTACTCAGTGCTTGCTCAGATACTGCCAAGTATAGGTAGAGAGTCTCTCCGGGACTAGTTTAGCCAACAACGGGGCTTCGGCCATGTACTTCTTCAATTGTTCAAAGACCTCCTGGCTCTAAGGTGTCCACTCGAAATTTTTCACTTTCTTCAATGCTTGAAAGAACGGCAAACATTTATCACCAGATTTGGAGATGAATCTCCCCAAGGCCGCAACTCGGCCTGTCAACTTCTACACATCTCTTATAGAGCGTGGTGGCTGCATGTATAAGATCTCCTTGATCTTGTCAGGGTTGGCCTCAATGCCTCTTTTTGAAACCATCAGTCCTAAAAACTTCCCAGATCCAACGCCAAAGGCACACTTGGCTGGATTCAACATCATCTTTTGGTGCCTCAGCACTTCAAATGCATCTCCGAGGTGTTTAATATGATCTGCCGTGAATAGGCCCTTGACTAACATATCATCAACATAGACCTCCATGGTTTTTCCAATTAGATGGGCAAATATTTTATTCACCAATCGTTGGTAAGTAGCTCCTGCATTCTTTAGCACAAATGCCATAGCAAGATAACAGAAAACACCAAAGTCGGTTATGAAAGATACCTTAGGGATGTCGTCCTTATGCATCTTGATCTGGTTGTATCCACTGAAACCATCCATGAAATTCAGCATCTCGTGCCCAGCTGTGGCATCTATCAACGTATCTATCCTTGGTAGAGGGAAACAATCCTTAGGACATGCATCATTCAAGTATGTGAAGTCTATGCACATCCTCCACTTTCCATTTGCCTTTTTGACCATCACCGGGTTAGCCAACCATCCAGGAGACTGAATCTCCTCAATAAAACCAGCTTCCAAGAGCTTATCCACTTCTTTCTTAATGGCCTCTTGCCTTTTTGGAGCGAAGTTCCTCTTCTTCTGCTTTATTGTTTTCATCTTGGGATCAACATTCAATGTCAATCCCTGGCATGTCCGCTGCCGTCCAAGCGAACACATTGCTATTCTCTTGCAAGAACGTTGTCAATTTACCCTTCAAGGGTTCCTTCAACTTGCCCTTCAAGGGTTCCTTCAATTGGCTTTCGGTTCTATCTTTATTTCTTGTTTTTCTTGATTCTAGGTCAAGGATTCAAGGTTGATTCCTCGATTTAGATTTCAAATAAGACAATCATGTGGGCTTCTTGCCTTTTAAACTCCTGAGATGAGAGTTTGCTTGAACTTCTTTGAGATACGAGCGTTCATCACCTCCTCAGTAAACGGGGGTGTGGGATCATCAGGATCCCCAAGTGGCATCAGATCCTTGGGGTTGCTCTTGGGGGTTTCCACCCTCGTTGTTCTTCCAGTTGGGGCATCAGCCCTTCTCTGCCTTCTTGAAGACCTCTCCAGATCTATAAAGGGAATCGGTCCTGAGGTTGGAGGAGGCTGAGTTTGATTCAACCTAGCTTGTTCTCTGGCAATATCTTCCTTTATCCTTAAAATCTCGGCCTCATGAGCCTTGATTCTTTCAGCAGCTGTCAAGGGGGGTCCATCATGGATAGTTTGTGTTCTTCTTCTTCGTTCTCTGCTAGCACGTCGCCTTCTCGGGGCTTCATCACGATCATCATCAGTTGATGAATCGTCAATATAGGGGCCAGAGTAGTCAAGATACTCTCGATCTCAGATCTGCAAGGCATGACCACTGGGTCCTGGAGTGTAGTTAGGCAGGCCGTACATCGGGTTAGTACTCACGGGGAGATCCGTAGTATGGATCTGTACCCCTGGCGGCGGGCGACTGGGATCAACTAGAGGAGAAACCAGCGTCTGAAGGGAGCCGGTTCCTTGACCCGGGTGAATGACCATAGGTAACGTCCTCTCAGCATGGGGATTCATCCCTGGAGGTTGAGAAACCTGAGTTTGAGTAATCGCCCCTGTGGTCGGAGGTACCTGCTCAGTGACAGGCGGAGCAGAGCTTAGGGGCAGAGCCTCGGTAGCGATTGGCTCTGTAGTGCTTGGTGCAGTTCTTCGTGTTTGAACCATGGTTGATGTTTTCTTCCCACAGACGGCGCCAAATGTTGTGGAATAAAAACTAGGTTATGATTATGACGGCTAGGGTTTGTGAGCTTCGAGCTTTAATGGCTGTTCTCGTACTCGTAGCTGTATCTGCCTTTACGAGATGCCTACGTACCTTGATGTATATCAAGGATCAAGCCAAAAACGTAGTTCTGAGAATGAGGGGTCAGGCCCTTATATAGGCTGAGAAGCCTTAGAATCGTAGTAGAATTAGGTGACTTGGTGGGCAAGTCACCGCCTTGAGGAAGGTTCTAGACCCCTTCCTTGTAGGAGTCAGTTTCCATGTTGGAATATGTATCTTGGAGGCTAAGTCAGGCAAGAGTAATATCCTTGTTTGACTCTTATTTGCTGAGCTGTTTATTACCCCTAATATTAATTACGAAATTAATATTATAAATAGGGATTGGGCCCATCTGGTGGGCCCCACGTTTGGACCATTCCGGGTCTAATTAATGCCACATTAAATGTGTCTTTAGGGCTTACTTTTAGCCCATATCAATAACCATAATAATTAATAATTGATTGATTACCTTTTTCAACTAAAACGTATCACCTTATTTAATTATTATCAAATCATATCATTTAAAAATTTAACTTACAAAATTCATATCTTTAAAACTTATTCAAATTATTGAAAAAAATCATATTATATTAAAGAAAATCCGTGTATCGTACGGGTTTTAAGCTAGTATCTATATATATTATAATGCCTGGAGATCAGAAACACATCAGAAGCGTTTAAGATATTTTTCTTGAATTCTTGCTTTTTTGATTTTTTTTATTAATTTATTTTCTTGCATTAATTTGCAGCTTAATGGCATCTTAATGACATTTTAATAATCATTAATTACACTTATTAAATTAAATAAATATATATATTAAATTTATTTCATATTATATATCTATATATATACTAATAGCAGGAGATCAGAAAGTTTCCAAGTTTCTTTAAAATAGTTTTCTTGCAATATTAAAAATAGTCATTTTTTAATTTTAATCATTTTTTATTTGATTTTACCTTAATTTATTAAATGATTTATTAAAAGAAGGTAAATGCCATTAAAGTATAGTAAATGCCATTAAAGTCTTTTTTAGCTATTCTTCTTGGATGTGGGACTTGCATTGAGGCATTGACATTTTCCTAATTTGTCTCTCTCTTTTATTTTCTTTTGCAGATTCATGATAACAAATATTAATCTTTTTTGTAAAGCTCGAAACAACATTGAAAAAAGAGTCAACTCACATTATAATCCAAACTCCCCCATCTCACATTCCCAATCCAACAAACCAAATAAAATTTATATATTTATATATATTATAATGACTGAAGATCGGAAATGCATCAAAAGAATTTAAGGTATTTTTCTTGAATTTTTGTTTTTTTTTTTATTTTTTTTATTAAAATTATTTTCTTGCATTAAATAGTTGTTAATGATATTTTAATTATTCATTAATTACACCTGTTAAACATATATTAAATTTACTCTATTTAATTTGTTTAAAAATTAGCAAATTTTATTTGAACATTATAGTTTTTATTTCAATATTAAATATTAATTATATATAGTTAAGTTTATTTTTAGGTAAAATGATAACTAAAAATTGTTTATATCCCTATTCAAGATCACTACGGTACTTTCTTTTCAGATGATTGTGGATCATGGATCGATTTTAACTTCTCAAGCAATTTTTATTATCAATAATTATGAAAGTCGTAATAAATTATGGAAGTACAAGATCTTTACTTAATATCTAGAATTTGTATTCAAACAACATATACAAATTTTTAATTTTGCACATGAAAAAATTACACATGGATTATGATCAATCGATTAAATTTAACAAACCCAGCCATTTTATCGGAAGATAAAATTGATAAAAAAGCTATACACCCATTGTTTCATCATATTATGTCGAAATAAATTAATATTTTAATTTTATAAATTTTTACACTATTATTGATATGTACATTATGAGAAGGGTGTCGGCTTAAAAAAAACGTTATTAACCTTAACTTCTCAAGTAATTTTTATTATCAATGATTCTGGAAGTTGTAATAAATTATTGAAGTACACAGTTCTGTACTTAATATATAAAATTTGTATACAAATAATATAGACAGATTTTTACTTTTGAACATGAATAAATTACACATGAGTCATGACCAAACTAATTAAACTAAACAAACCCAACCATTTTATCGTAAATCGATAAAAAATTTATACCAATTGTTTCATTCTATTGTGTCAAAATAAAAATAATATCCTAATTAAATAAATTTTTACATTATTATTGAACATGTATATTACGAGAGTGGCGTCGGCTTTAAAAAATATTATTAAGTTATATTCAATATTTGTAACTTTTGATCGTAAAGATTACATTCGTATTATAATTTTTATTTTTATATGTTTGTGATATTTTTAAGATTATCCCTACTTTAGATATATAATGAGAGTATTTTTCCAACTAATAATTCATGTAAATTGTGTTTAAATCAATTTTTTTAGGGAAATTCATAAGAGATCAATCAATTTTTAAAAATAATAGAAATTAATTTATCTATTTTAAATACTTTAAAGTAAAAATTTATAAATCGCGCGAAGCGCGGATAAATTATAATAGGAGGAGATCGAAGAGGCTTTCACTATGAAACTTCGAAATATCTTTATTAATTTTTCACATTTTTGTTTTTTTTATTAAATAATTCCTTGCATTTAATATGATTATAATTAGTCATTAACTGTACCTATTAAAGTTATATTAAATATACTTTATTTTATACTTAAAACAAAAGTTTAGCCAATAATTATTATAATTATCTATATAAAATATTTAAATTATTATTATTTGTTTATTAGAACATTTTAATTATTATATTAATACAAAATATTAATTATCCATATAAAAGTACAATTATTTCACATTAAAATGATAAAATAGAATTATTTATATAGTTAATTTCTAATCCTTATTCAAAATCACTAAAAAAAAAGTTGGCAATAATAAACAAACAGTTTTAACTTTTTCGATAAATTCGTAATCAGTTACCGTAAGAATCATGATAAGTTACGGAAGTATATAAATTTTCCAATTAAAATCTACAATTTAAAATACAAGTAATATTATATAATTTACTTTTACACATGAACAAAATTACACATGGGATGTGATCAACTTGATTAAATTGAACCAATCCAACTTTTTTCTTTACTGATTAAATTAAAAAAAAAGTTATACATCCGTTGTTTCAATATATTATGTTGGAATAAATTAATTTTCTAACTAAACACATTCTTATACTATTATTAATCAATTAAGCGCGCATGTATGTTTTGAGATGGGCGTCGGTTTTGAATAACATTTTATTTAATATTTATAAATTTTTATTAAAAAAATTATATTGACATTGTAATTTGGTAGGAAAAAAAATAAGAGGCCTGTATGTAGTTGTTGAAGTTGATAATATGTTGATAATATGAAGCATGACTTAGCATTTGAATTCTATTTTGTTTGTCATACAACCAAATTTATCGACAAGTTAAGTCAATCATACTTTTAATCACATTTACATTTTGCTTCGTTTTTCCGTCATACAAACAAATTATCAACAAACTAAGCAATCACGTCTTTCATAATGGCATCGACAACAAAAATATTTCAAAAGTGTTACTTTTACTTATCTATTGTCAAACTTTACAAATAGTTATCAGTTGAATTTCAAAAGCATTTTTTATGCAACAAACTATATGTCATCAATATTTTCGTTCGAAAATATTATTATTAACACTTAAGAGTTTAACTAAAACATGTTTTCTTTCTTCTAATTCTTTTCTTTATTTAATTACATTTACACAAGTTTCAATTTATTATATAAATTTTCAAATATTAAAATTCAACGAAAAACAACGTTATATATATAATTTTTAAAAATATTTTCGTGTCGCGCGTAGCGCTGCTTTATTACCTAGTATATTATAATTCCAGAACATCGAAAAGTTACGGGAAGAATTTAAGATAGTTTTCTTAAATTTTCCTTTTTTTGATTTTGTTGTTTAATTTTTTTTTTCTTACATTAAATAGCACCTTAATTAGCTAGTAAATCATTAATTATACCTATTAAATTTATATTAAATTTACTTTATTTTATTTAGACAAAACTTTAGGAAACTTTATTTACCAATATAATAAAATTTTCCATTTAAAATGATGACTTAAAATTTAACACTAAATCTTTCAAACCCTAAGTAAGATTATTTTTAGATAAATTGTGACTTAAAATTATTAATATTGTTTCATTTTTTGTTTCATATTCAAGATCACTGCAAAAAATCCAAGCTCTCATTTTTAACTTTTTTTAATAAACTTTTTGTTGTTTTTGATAGCATACTAATAATATAATAACCGAAAAATTTATGTAAGTTTTTCCTAGAATTTTAGTTTTAAATAAATTTTTGGAAGCGTGAAACGAGATCTTTATATTTTATTATATACCGCAATTTTAGAGTTATTAATTGTTGATATTATTATTATTGTTATTACTACTTTACAACTACTACTATAATTAGGATTTTAGGAATTATTAGCAAATATTAGTGTTGTAATTTTTAAATTAGTAATTAGGATTAGGAACAAATTAGTTTACACATTTGATTAGGTGGGTTGTGAGTTAGAGCCTAATATATTAGCCCATTAAGAGACCAAATGAATAGATGCTATATATATACAAGCTTAAAATTAGAAATAAAGAAAAACCCACTTACTCTTTCATCTATCACCCGATGAAAACACACACACACACACAACTCCATTAACCCTTAGTTTAGAAGTTTCTAACTACACGAATCCTACTCGAATTTTACATGCAATGGAGGATTCAGGAAGCCCATAGCTCGCTCTTCATTTTCGTATAACAATCCCTTGGTTTCGAGAAGTTGGATTAAAAGTTAAAGTTCTAAAATTTGGTTTTCCTAAAGGGTATGAGTTTGATGTATTTAAAAACTTATGATTTTGTTCACCACATGATTTGATTGTGTTGTTATTGTAGTTTTAGTGTTTTAAAAATCAGGATTTGTATTTGATACTTAAGAGCAAGTCCAACAGCTTCCCTATTTGAGTTCTTAACTTAGAATTTAGGGAATTTGATACAAAATAGTGCTCCAACAATGTCTTAGTGGTTCTCTAAAACATTAGGAACCACTAGCCATTACCTACTTTTGGGGAACCAATAGCCATCCCAAACTTCATTTCCATCAATAAAATAATCATTTCCCTCCATTTCACCAATAATTGTCTTTGTCTCTTTCCTAGTTACTTTCAAATTTATTATTATTATACTAGTAAGGATTGAATATAGGGATTGTTGTTGGAGTTGGTATACAAAACAATGTCCCTAAACCACTAGGAATCCTTATTTTATAATATTTATAGGGAACCAACTAAGGAATTGTTGGACTTGCTCTAAGGGTTTGTAAATTTAAATTGTTGAAATGAATTTTATGTTGATTGTAAATGATTTGGGGGTTGTTTAGGGGATGGGTTTGTGATTGGGAGGAATAATTGTGGTTGCATGTCAGTTTTGGGGCCACCATCGCTGCGGTAGAGGTGATCGACGGTGGTGGGTGTTGCCGGAAGTGAAGCAGAGAGGGGCAGGGGTATTAGGCGAAGAGAGGGGGCAGATTGATGGGAAGAGAGGGGAAGAGAGGGAGAGATGGTGAGGGAGAGAGGGAGACAGTGAGAGATTGAGGCGGAGAGAAGAGAGAGTGAGGGGTGGAGAGATTGAGAGAGATTGCGATCGAGGGACGAGAGAGAGGAAAACGGAGAGAGGAGAATGAAGAGAGAGAGAGAGAGGAGAATGAAGAGAAGGAGGAAGGAGCGGAGAGATGGAGAGGAGAAAGAGAGATCGAGAGATTGAGGTCGAGAGATTGAGAGAGACAGAGATTGAGAGAGAGAAACAGAGATAGAGGTGGGTGGCGGTGGTGGTTGTCGCCTGCGCCGTCGCGGCGTCCAACCGACGACCACCCTGTAGTGGTGGTAAGTGGTGATACATAGATTGTATATGTATAATTAGGCTTGTTTATTTAATAACAAAATGATTAAAAATAAATTAAAATTTATTAGAATTGGTTTCAAAGAAAGAAAAAGGAATTTTGGTATATTAATTGGATATAAAAAATAGGAATAAAGATGGATTTCTTGAGTCATTTCATTTGGAGAATAAAATAGGACTTATTTAAATAGATTTAATTGAATTTGAGAATTTAAGTAATAAGTAAGAATTTTATAAGAGCCAATTTAATTTCGAGATGTGATACAAGTAAATCAATTATTAATGATTATTTAGGGGATAATTAGATCTTTTAAACAAGGATTTTGTCGATAATAAATAGATTGAGATTCCCATGTAATGTTATACTTTCATTAAATTGATTTTATAAGATACTTGTTATTAAAAATTATTAGGGAACGATTAGAGCCTCCACTTAAAAATCGATTAATTCATTTAGGAATTTCATTAGCTTGGATTATATAGGTGCACAATATTATGTACAAATAATAGAACTATTTGTATTGTCTCATTTGAATATTTTTGGTATGTTGCTAAAACATTTTAATGATGTTATTTTAGAGTTTCCCTATTATCGGAATTAATAACCCTCGAGCAAGTAGAGTAATTTATAGTTTGGTGACTTTTAGCATCAAGACAGAGGCAAGTTCATTCATATCCCTATTCTCAAAAATATTTTATTACATATTATTTTATCATGTTCCGAGCTGCTTTTACAATTAAATTGTACGAATTACTTTGTGAATTATGAGATCCTCATTATTTTTCTGAGATTTAAAAGTTTATTCGATAATTATTTTCACGTGAACATTTATATTCAGTAATGAATATTATTTTTAACTGGGAATTGTGACTCATATACACGTAAAAACTATTTTATTGTTTATGGGTCGCTCTTATTGGTTCGAGAACGACTTCTTGTTTTATTCCGCTATGAACTAATCTCATCGCTCGAGATAGTTAAATTTAATTTCTTTCCTGTCGAATTTATTGTACAAATTCGGCAACTTTTATTGACTCTCTTAAATTTGATTCATTGCTCGAGTCAAATAATTAAATAGTGTAAATAGTAGGACTTCTGTAATGCTTATTCGATGATCGACCGAAAATCTTCTATTTAACGTAGATCGATTGTGTATTTGATTTTTAACTTTCGAGTTGTACTAATTGTTCGGGACAACTCCGGATATTAATTGTTTCAACTATTCTCATTCTTTCGAGATAATTACCT
Source organism: Kitagawia praeruptora (assembly GCA_037693485.1). NCBI lineage: Eukaryota > Viridiplantae > Streptophyta > Magnoliopsida > Apiales > Apiaceae > Kitagawia > Kitagawia praeruptora. The sequence goes on along the minus strand of CM075354.1, from coordinate 105,535,596 downwards.
TTCTTGTCGATGATTGCCACATTGTTCGTGTCAACTAATAAAAATGATTTTCTTGAAATTTCATATCAGTCCATTGCTCGGACTGGTAGTACATTTTCATGAAACTGGTAGTCAGCCAGTCCAAGTAAAATATCAAATGTAATTGTTTTCAGATTTGTCTATTTTCTAAATGGTCGGGAATTTTGTATTCTCACCGGTCAACGTGGGATAGAGGCCCACGGTAGAGATAGAGACTTATGTATGACTATTTGGACACGAGTATATTTTACGGCACTAACGATGTCACGGTTGACTAATGACCTCTGGTAATGCTAGCATAATTGATATTTCTTTGATACCTCATTTAGCTGTGATCGAGCGAGGTATGGTGTCATAGGAGGACGGTATTCACGTTCTGGCAGTTGATCGCACCACTGGGATACCGAGCGGATGGAAAGTGATAAGTGTATATTTTTGCATATTTTTTTTACCTATTTATTGCTTGAACTCATATTTTAATAATTTATTTTGTTGCATTTCATGAAATTCGTGAATAAATAAAGAAATAGCAAAATAAAGAAATTAAGTGCAAGGAAGGGAAAAAGAGGAAGAAAAAGGACTTAAATGAAAAGAGGAAAAAGAATTAGGAGCTTGGTGGAAAAGGAATCTTTGAAGACATGTGGAAGGTGGAGATCATCCCAACACACTAATTAAGTGTATGGCCAAGATCCACTCATCAAAGATTAAGGGGGAAGGAAACAAATAGATGGCTAGGATTTGTCCACCACATTTAGACGGTGTAGGGTCAAGGTTCACCCAACATAACCCTTAACCCTAATTCTTATCCTATAAATACCCCCTCATCCCCCTTGTAAAAATAACCTAGATTTTAGTGTAGTTTTAGGGTAGATTTCATTTCTTGTTTTGTAGTTCTAAATTTTGTAAACACTCCTCTTTTCATTAATGCAAATTTTCATTTCCTTTCATTTCTTGTCTTGCTTTCTCGTTTATGTTGCCTTGCTTCGTTATTTTCGTAAATCCGTTTAGTGGACAAAGTAACGAAATGCTAACCACTTGGGGTTGAAAGTAACGAATTTTATTTTCGTGTTCTTAGTTAATAATTGTAGTTGTGTCCCTTTATTTTTAGCACATCAAGTTTCTTGGCTTGATTATTAACTAAGAACACGAATATAAAATTCGTTATTTTCAACCCCAAGTGGTTAGCATTTCGCTACTTTGTCCACTAAACGGATTTACGAAAATAACGAAGCAAGGCAACATAAACGAGAAAGCAAGACAAGAAATTAAAGCAAATGAAAATTTGCATTAATTAAAAGAAGAGTGTTTACAAAATTTAGAACTATAAAACAAGAAATGAAATCTACCCTAAAACTACACTAAAATCTATGTTGTAAAATACAAGGGGGTGAGGGGGTATTTATTGGACAAGGATTAGGGTTGAGGGGTGTGTTGGGTGAATCTCCACCATACACCTTTTAATGTTGTGGAGAAATCCTAGTCATCCAATTATTTCCTTCCTCCCTAAGCTTTGTTGAGTGGATCTTTGCCATACACTTATTTAATGTGTTGGGATGATCTCCACCTTCCACATGTTCAAAGATTCATTTTCCTCCAAGTTCCTAATTCTTTATCCTTTTTTCATTTAAGTCCCTTTTCTTCCTCTTTTTCCCTTCCTTGCTCCTTATTTCTTTATTTTGTCATTTCTTTATTTATTCACGAATTTCCTGAAATGCAACAAAATAAATTATTAAAATACGAGTTCAAGCAATAAATAGGTAATAAAAATATGCAAAAATATGCACTTATCAAATGCCCCATACCTATCTTTTGCTCGTCCTCGAGTAAAACAAAAACAAAAAGATAACTAAGAAAAGTCCTATACTCATTTTCGTAGGTATGACGGTTGCATTTGGCATATGCAACAAGCCCTTTAAACCCCTAGGCAGCCCTAGTGGACGAGTGAGGTCTCATGAGGGCCTATAGTGAATGTACCCACAAAATCCATCTAGTTCATATAAAAGATTACATGGCAATGAAACACCACACATACATGTCCTTTCATGATACATCAACTTAAGAATCAAAATGAATTTGCAAAGTCTTGGTGTGGAAAGTACAAGGATTCACATAATTTACTTAAAGAAGCAAGCAAGAGTGATTAAAAGTTCATGTCAAGTGCAAAAATTATTGGAAACCATGCTAAGTCTACAAGAGCACACCTTAGAATCAAAACTTGAGATCTCATATGCAAAAGAAACAAGCAATACCTCACATTTCACTCATAAAAGAACATTCACTCAAGAACAAGGATAAGTGTATCACTCAATTCCAACAAAATCAAAAACATGCTTGACATTTGGTACCATTCTAACATAAACACAACATACATCAATGATGACAATCAAAAGGTCTTTATTTGGGTTGTAATGGGGCTAGGGACAGGGTATGTCAAGTAGGGGTGTGCGCGGGTCGGTTTGGCTCGGTTTTTACCGGAAACTGTTACCAAACCGTATATGTCGGTTCGGTTCGGTTTTTACCTATTAACCGTAACCGAACCGTTCGAAACGGTTTTTTTCGGTTCGGTTAACCGTTTGTCGGTTTCGGTTTTTTTCAATTTTTTTATTTTTTACCTAATTAAAACAGCTGAAACATCCAAATTCGGTGCACAAATTCTTTGAAATAGCTGCAGTAAGGCATTTACCTCTCAAAAAAGGGTTTGGTGTCCCATTCAAAGGCTAAGCACGGGGGCAAATGAACTATGGTCGCTTTGTAGAGGCAATGGTTTTGTCATCTGTCTGTTATGCATAATAGCAAAACTGAAGTGAGAGTTGTGGTCAGAGTTTATATTCTATTAATTATCTCGTTTCCAAATTAGTAGTAATGGGATATCAGTAGTAATTATTATACAAGGACAAAGAAGATTAACAACAATATACAGTAATTTTCAAAAAAACAACAATATACAGTAAAGAATAAATAATAACATTTGTTTATTATGTTTATTATATCTAACTATACTAGATTATGTATAATATATATTGTAATATTTTATAATCATATTATATTAATATAAATAAATATTTATATATAATATTATATAAACGGTTCGGTTTTTCGGTTCGATTATTGGGATAAAACCGTAACCATTACCAAACCGTTCCGTCGGTTCGGTTTGGTTACGGTTTTTTACGGTTTTGGTCGGTTTCGGTTTTTTTCGGTACGGTTTTTCGGTTTTTCTGTCCGGTTTCGGTTTTTCGGTTTTTTTTGCTCACCCCTAAATTGTCAAGTAAGGCCAAAACAAGGTGAAGTGTCAAAAGTTAGTAGTCACCATGGAAATCATGCACAACACCAAACTTCCTCCCCACACAATTATTTTATACTTTCAACAAAAAGACTCTACTAGTCGAATGAAGGAGGATTACAAAAACATAAGTATGCTCTCATATATAAAATATATATATATATATATATATTCTTTTTCTTTTTTTTTCTTTTTTTTATGAGAGCTAAGATAAATATAAGCAACCATAATCCTCCTTTAGATTTAACTTGAAAATCGACTAACAAGGTAACCAACAAAACAAACATTTCCTCAAAAGTTATGAACAAAAGTAAACCCATCTCACACACCTTATTACTCCCTCAAGTTCCTACTAGCCTTTGACAAATTGGGATCAAGTATACGTAAGGCTGTACAAGAAAAAGGTCTTAGGCGAGTAATGTGGTGTATCACCGAAAGAATTTGATTATGCTCAAAGGGGTAACTAATTGATCACATAAGAATGGTGTGGATATTTTGGAAATATGGGTTATTCCTAAATGCCTTTATCATCTTATCATCAATCAATGTCATGTGTTTCAAGAAAGAACTCAAACAAGTGCTAGCAATGCAAATGACAAGTGGACACTCAAGCAAACGAATATAAATGCAAAAGATGTGCATATAGGCTCAAAACTCACTTGGTGTGGTAGAACATAATCAATCTCAAGTAAAGGTATCCTCAATGCACCTACTTGTACTCAAAGCATGAAAACCAAATCATCTTACACCTAATCATGACCTTCTAATTTCTTGCATAATTCAAATAAGTCTACTAGTTTCACCTTGCTAGTGTAAGTGTGTGGACAAGAACTTAGCAAATCATTTCTCAATCAAAAGCTAAAGGAACACAAGATTATCATAGCATGTAAGGGTGCATCAAGCAACTAGCAATCAATTAACAAGACTAGAATAAGATTAGAACTCTACGATTTACAATTCTACAACTTTTTTGTGATTTTTTTATTTTTTTATTTTTTGGATTTTCTGATTTTTATATTTACACTAAAAACCCTCCCCCATACCTAGGTCATGCATTGTCCTCAATGTATGCAAATGCAAAAGAAATGAGAAAGGAGAAAGGTGAGGAAATACCTGATAAGGGATGACGGAGACTGAAAACTTCTAAAAACTACGAAAGAAAACAACTCACACACGCACACAAGTCCTCCCCCATACCTATCTTTCACGAGGGAAGGAAAAGGAATAAAATTAAATTAGCCGATGCCGGCGGGAAAATTGGGGTGCAACTTTGAGAAAATATCAAGAAATTTTTGAAAATTTTCATTTGAAAATATTTTCTCAAGCAACATAGAATCATTCAACCCTATAGAACAAGTGTCATTAATGTTCTCCCTAAACCAACTTAAAGCTTCTTTATTTTGTTTAAGCAAATTAGAGACAATGAAAGTTTGGTTAGGGGTTGAATCACTAGGAATGATAAAAGATAAGGGTCTATTGTTCCCTAAGGGCTGTTGATCAAACTCGGGATGATACAAAGTAGAGTCAAATGAGGGAGGTGTTCCCACGAGACTATTAACAATGGTACAAGGTTTGACATTGTTATTATCAGATTTAGCTTCCCATTTAGAACAAATGTGATTTAAGTCACCTAAAAACTCATCGAATGTAGGTGGTTCACTAACGGGAGTTTTAACAACGGCCTCAACACAAACGTCCTCGGGTGGTGTCTCCCATTTGGAACAAATGTCATCCAACTCTCTCAACATTTCTTCTGAGGTCATATCCTTTAACGACTCATGATACTCTCGATTGGTTTCGTGATTCCTTTGAAAATCCTCAACAAGAAGAGACTCAATCTCACTATCCTCAAGGTTTGACCAATTAACAATGTCATCAACAAGATTAACCCCTACTGATTGTTCATAAAGTTCATTGGGTTCTTTTCCGACATCAAAGATGTTAAGGTTAATGGTCATATTACCAAAAGTGAGTTTCATCGAACCATCCCTACAATTAATTAAGGCATTGGATGTATCAAGAAAAGGTCGTCCTAGAATGATCGGGATTTGGTTCTTAGGATTCGTGACGGGTTGAGTCTCGAGGACAACAAAATCATTCAGGAAGATAAACTCACCAATTTTAATCAAGACATCTTCAATTAATCCCTTGGCCATTTTTATAGAACGATCGGCAAGTTGAAGTGTCATATTGGTCTTTTTGAGCTTGCCTAAACCTAGGGCTTGATAAATGGAAAATGGAAGCAAGTTCACACTAGCACCTAAGTCAAGTAAAGCCTTGTCCACAAAAGTATTGCCTATGACACATGAAATAGTAGGACAACCGGGGTCCTTGTACTTCACGGGAATTTGGTTAGAAAGAATTGAGCTCACTTGGGACGTCAAGAAGGCTTTCTTAGGGACTTGGGTGGTTCGTTTATGAGTACACAACTCTTTAAGACATTTCGCATAGGAGGGAACTTGTTGAATCACGTCTAAACGAGAAATGTTTATCTTGACTTGTTTGAATACTTCCAGAATTTGCTATATTTGGGCCGTTTGTTTAGGAGAGACGAGGCGTTGCGGGTAAGGAGCCTTCGGTTTAAAGATTCATTCTTCTTGAACAGGTTCCGAGGTTGTTCCACTTGAAGAAGATGGTTTGCTAGAAAGAGGTGATGATACGGGAATCGAAGTTTGATTTGAAAGATCGTGAATAGGGGTTAGTTCAACGTTCAATTTTTCTTCTTCTTCTTCGGGGGACTCGACTCCTACTCGGTTATTAACTCGATTTCCCGATCTTAAAGAGATGATGGCATTCACATTCTCATGAGGGTGTTGATTGAGAGGAAACTTAGGATTGACCTCAGTTTGACTCGGAAATTTATTCTTCTCACGCTCATGGATGGCATTGGTTAATTGGCTCACTTGAACCTCTAACTTTGATATGGCTTGAGTGCTAGCATTTAAAATTTGCCTATCTTGAGTCATGGTTTGCATGAAATTTTGTTGAGATTGAGCCAATTTAGTTGTTGATTTGAGAAGCACATCAAGACTCTTTTCTAAGGAATTAAGTCTCTTATTCGACTCATGAAAGCCGGGTGGGTGGGCGTGAGTTTTAGTCGGATAAGGAACATGATATTGAAGCGGGAAAGAGTTAGAGTTGGCCTTATGAAAAATCGGGGGTTGAGATTGATGATTTGGGAAAGATGGAGGTGGAGAATGAAAGTTTTGGAACGAAGGAGGTTGAGATTGGAATTGAGGAGGTTGGAATTGTTGACCTTGACTCCATGAAAAATTCGGGTGATTTTTCCAACTGGGGTTATAAGTTGGAGAATAAGGATCATTTCGAGCACCCGATTGGAACATCGCGTTGACTTGTTGGAAATCTTGAGTTTGTATCCCTTGATTGGGTGAGTTATAATTTGAGCACATGGATATTTGGGAGGGAGACCAGTTGGTTTCTAAAGCTTCTAAACGTCGAGTAATAGTGGCTAATTTGGCCTCGGTCGTGATAGAGTTACAAACTTGGTGTAAATCCTTTTGATGCATGGTAGCTATTGAATCATTTGGTTTCTCAGGTTCTCTAAGGGGATCCCTAGTCGATTCCCATAACATAGTCTTTTCCGCGAACTCTTCGAAAAACTCCCATCCCTCGTCCTCGTCTTTCTCCATGAATTTCCCTTGGCACATAGATTCCAATAATGCGGTTGTTGAACCATCTAAGGCCTCGTACACAATCTTACAGAGCCTCTATTTTTCGATTCCGTGGTGGGGACATTGAGATAAAAGATTTTTAAAGCGATCAAAACACGTCCAAAATGGTTCGTTGTGTTTTTGGCGAAATTGATTAATCTCATTCGTGAGTTTCGTAGTCTTGTGGCTTGGCAAGAATTTTTTAAGAAAGATGATTACGAAACCCTCCCACGTGGAAATCGAATTAACGGGTAGACTATACAACCACTTTTTCGCATTATCTTTAAGAGCAAAGTTGATTAATCTAAGCCGTATGGAGTCTTCGGAAAGTTGTTGGAGTTTTTGCAAAGCGCAAACCTCCTCGAATTCATGTAAAAAAAGATAAGGATCCTCACCTTCACTCCCGCGAAAATTAGGTAACATGCTAATTTGATGGGCTTTAATCTCGAAGTTATTACCATTAACGGGAGGAAGAGTGATACACGAGGGTTGGGTAGAACGGGTGGGATAGCAACGGTCCTTAAGGACATGGTCATGGTTACTAATGGTTCGGAATTATCTAAAGACTCAGAATCAGACGAGGAAGAAATCTCAAATGATCTCACTAGTCTAGCAGAATTATCCCTAAACCAAGTAGTTCGCATAAACCATGAAAGGAAACACGTAGCAAATAAGTGCGAAAAATTTAAACACACAAAAGAAAGGGTGAAAAATTAAAAGAAAAGTTCTAAACCTAGGTTCCTTAATAAAATCAACTAGACCTTGCTCCTAACTTTAAGGACCACAAAAAATTCGGTAAATCAAAAATTATTCGGACCGATTTGGCCAGATAGGTGCAAGCATTGCCAAGAGGCTAAACACCAGTCTAGACACCAAATCCTAATTGGCCAGGTAAGCTTTCGCTTGCCTAGACACCAAAGAGTCGGAATAATTAAAGATTACCTCGTTTCTTAGGTACCTTCCTAATTGAGCGCGAAAGTCCTAAGGGCCATGTCTAATTTAATTTTATTAAGGCTTGGTATGCAAAATGAGGAATTAATTGTTTTTGGGCCAAGGAAAGAGTGATGAAATCTCTTCCTTTATCTTGTAAATGGTTTTGCCCTTGAGATTTATTTACAAATGATGCAACAAACAACGAAATAAAAAAAATTATAAACATTTATGGATGCTTAACTACGTGCTCTAACTAAAGAAAAGAAAAATTTAACGTACCTTTAGGTCCTCCAGCGATCACCACAATTATAAGGTACGAAAAATTAAAAACAAGAAAATAAAAATCTAGATGATGTGCCCTAAGTGTTTAAATACATGATGCAACAATTATGTATTTATTAGCTAATTTTTTTGGATTTTTGATTTTCAATTTTTTTTTTTGTGATTTTCTTAAAAAAACGAAAAGAGTGAGATACGGGTTACCGAAGCGTGCTTCCAAGAATTCCAATTCGTTCCAAGCTCCGTGAGAAGATTCCCGAAATTTCAAACTTTCCTAAAAAAAATGAGATAAAAATGAGACAAGTAAAACTAATCCGAAAAACTAAAAATTAAGGCGCGAAAAATAATTAGTCCCCGGCAGCGGCGCCAAAAACTTGATGTGCTAAAAATAAATATGTTAAATTGCAAGCGCACAATTTCATCGTTTTAATACTTGAGATATCGTTCCACAGAGACTAACATTTTCGCAAACCTTAAAATATAATTTAATCGGATTAGAACTAGTTTGGGTTTTGGAAAATTCGATTTTATACTATTTAATTCCTAAAAAAAAATTTAAGCTATTTTTAAAAGAAAATTAAATTTATTCTAATTTTAAACTAACGAATAAAAACTGAATTTTAAATTTTCACTATTTAATTTATTTACATAAAATTTTCAGAAAATTTGACATGGCTCATTCTAAAATTAAACTAGCCAAAAAGAAACAAATCACCAATAATCAATCTCATAATTCTTTTTTCTAAAAATCAAACTAACTCAACAGCAACAATTTGTTTTTCCACAGCAACTCAGAACACATTAAACATTCGATTAAAAGCATACTGTAAAATCAAGAATTTGCAGGAACAACACTCAGCGATTATAAAACTCAAACTCACAAAACAACGAAACTCTAAACTTGAGTAAACCCAGTTGACTCAGCTACACAGCAACAAAACAGAAAAACAGAGGAAAAGAAACCAACAGCAAAAACGAATTATCAACTCGTGAATGAAACGAAACGGACAGCCACGCCACCAACAATCCAACTCAGCAAAATGAATTCAGACTCACAAACAAAATACGAAACAAGCAAACATCAAACAAACTCACATACAGCAACTCGCGAAATCAACAAACACAAGACTCAAAACTCGAACTATAAACTCAACTCGAACTCCTTAACAGAACAGAACTAACAAGAAACGAATTCAGAGATCTCAAAGACTCAGTTAATACAAAGCACAAACAAATCGGATTCTTTCAAAACTCAGTATCAAACAAGGGACACTCGAACTCAGTAGGAAGAACTCGAATCGAACTTAACACAAAACGAAAACAAAACAAACCAAAGGGCTGCTGTTCGAAAGAAAAAAAAGGAGAAGGGGAAGGGGATTGTTCGAATTGAAAAATGAAAACAAGCAATAAGAAAAACAAAGCTGGCAAAAAGAAAAACAAAGCTGGTGGGTTTTGTGAAATAAAAACAGGGGAGATAAAAAGAACTGACTTCGAATTAACAGCAAATAAACAGAGAAATTAATTACTAAACTTTTATGAAAAGTAATATTTTTGTGTTTTATTTTTATTTGAAAATTAAATACGAAAATTAAGAAATCAACTACGAAATTAAAATTAAACTACACTAATACGATGATTTAGAATTAAAAGGCCCACAACAAAATGGAAATTTAAAGGGGCACAACTACAATTATTAACTAAGAACACGAAAATAAAATTCGTTACTTTCAACCCCAAGTGGTTAGCTTTTCGCTACTTTGTCCACTAAACGGATTTACGAAAATAACGAAGCAAGGCAACATAAAAGAGAAAGCAAGACAAGAAATTAAAGGAAATGAAAATTTGCATTAATTAAAAGAAGAGTGTTTACAAAATTTAGAACTACAAAATAAGAAATGAATTCTACCCTAAAGCTACACTAAAATCTATGTTGTAAAATACAAGGGGGTGAGGGGGTATTTATAGGACAAGGATTAGGGTTGAGGGGTGTGTTGGGTGAATCTCCACCATACACCTTTTAATGTGGTGGAGAAATCCTAGCCATCCAATTATTTCCTTCCTCCTTAAGCTTTGTTGAGTGAATCTTGGCCATACACTTATTTAATGTGTTGGGATGATCTCCACCTTCCACATGTTCAAAGATTCATTTTCCTCCAAGCTCCTAATTCTTTATCCTTTTTTCATTTAAGTCCCTTTTCTTCCTCCTTTTCCCTTCCTTGCTCCTCATTTCTTTATTTTGTCAATTCTTTATTTATTCATGAATTTCCTGAAATGCAACAAAATAAATTATTATAATACGAGGTCAAGCAATAAATAGGTAATAAAAATATGCAAAAAAATGCACTTATCAATCAATTTTTTTTAATTTACAACATCCCCTGTTTTCTTCTAATTCGAACCACCCTCCCCTGTTATTTCTCTATTTTCTTCGATTCTTAAACACCAAACCCAACTCTTCTTCTCTACTTCTTTTCCTCCTAAACCAAACACTACCCCTTTCTTCTCTTTATTTCAAATGGTTAAACCTTTTCCCCTTTTTCTTTGTTTTAAATATCGTTGTTTACGTCGTTGAGATTTGTTGAGTTCGTTAATTCTCCGTTAGCATGAGTTTCTGTGCTGTGTTCTCTGTTTTCGCTACGAGTTGTGATTTTTGTACTGAGTTTTGAGTCTGCTGAGTCGCTGCTTTTGTTGGTCTGTTGTGTTCTGGGCAGTGTCCGAGTTCTGGTTTTGCTAAGTCTTTTTTTGCGAGTTCTCAGTTCTGTTTCTGATTTACTGTTGCGATTTGTTGAGTTCTGTTTGCTTAATTGCTGTCTTGTTCATTTTCTTTCTGTTTTGTTGTAGTGCCAGCTGTAGTGTTTTATACGTTTGTTTCTCTGTTGCTGTTCTTCGTTGAGTTTTGCTGTGAAGTTTAGTCGTTTGTTCTGCTGTGTTTGTTTAGCCGAGTCTTTGCCGAGTCATTATTTAGTAGTGCTGAGTCGACTGAGAGTCTTGTTTCGTTGAGTGCGTGTTTTTTATTTTAATTTAGTTTATATTATAGTTTTTGTAGTCGATTTCTGATGTTCATTGAGTGTTTGCTGAGTTCTTTATTTTGCCCAGTTTTGGTTCTGAGTTACGTTTTGTTGCTACTTGATTCGTTGTTGTTTGTAGTCTTGGGTTTTCGTTGCTGTTTTGCTTATGTTGAGTCGTTGAGTCGTAGAGTCTTTTTGGTTGAGTTGAGTTGAGTTATTCGTTGTTATGTTTTTGTTACCGCGTAGTTTATGGGAAATTTTCTTTTTACTAAGTGATTTTTCAAAATTATTGTTGTCGAGTTTTGAGTTGTGGTTTACAGAATGTTGCTGAGCTACTCAGTCGAATCGAAATTCATGCTTTTGGTTTGTTTTTGGCTAGACGAATTTATAAACACCTGATGTCGAATTTTCCTTCTTGTAAATAAAAATCAGTTAAATTCGAGTTTGTTTAATTTTTAGAATAATATAGTTTTTGCTCTTTTCATTTTCAATTAATTAGTTTAAAATAGTTTTCCATTTAGTAATTAAATAGTATAAATCCGAAATTTTCAAAAACCCAAATTGTTCTAGTCCGATTAAATTAAAAATTAAGTTCTTGTGAAAATTTTAGTCTCTGTGGATCGATATCTCAAGTATTAAAATGATAAAATTGTGCACTTGCAATTTAAATGTTTATTTCTAGCACATCAAGTTTTTTGGCGCCGCTACCGGGGACTAATTATTTTTCGCGCCTTAATTTTTAATTTTTTGGATTAGTTTTACTTGCCTTATTTTTGTTCTGTTTTTTTAGGAAAGTTTGAAATTTAGGGAATCTTCTCACGGAGTTTGGAACAAATTGGAATTCTTGGAAGCGTGCTTCGGTAACCCGTATTTCTCAATTTCGGCCTTTTTATTTTTAGAAAATCACAAAGAAAATAAAAAAAAATCAAAAATCACAAAAGAATGGAAAATTGAAAAAATCCAAAAAAATTAGTTAGTAAATACATATTTGTTGCATCATGCATTCATCACTTAGGAACACATCTTGCTAGCTTTATTTTCTTGTTTTTAATTTTTTGTACCTTATAATTGTGGTGATCGCTGGAGGACCCAATGGTACGTTAAATTCTTCTTTTCTTTTGATTAGGACACATAGTTTAAAGCATCCATAGTTGTTTATCATTTTTTTAATATCTCATTGTTTGTTGCATCATTTGTAAATAAATTTTTAAGGGCAAAACCACTTATAAGATAAGGGAAGAGATTTCATCACTCTTTCCTTGGCCCAAAAACAATTAAATCCCTCATTTTGCATACCTTAGCCTTTAATAAAATTAATTAGACGTTTGCCCCTAGGATTTTCGCGCTCAATTAGGAAGGTACCTAAAAAGTGAAGTAATCTTTAATTATTCCGATTCTTTGGTGTCTTGGTAATCGAAAGCTTACCTGGCCAATTAAGATTTGGTGTCTAGACTGGTGTTTAGCCTCTTGGCAATGCTTGCACCTACCTGGCCAAATCGGTCCGAATAAATTCTGATTTACCGAGTTTTTGGTGGTCCTTAAAGTTAGGAGCAAGGTCTAGTTTATTTTATTTAAGGAACCCTAGATATAGGATTTTTCTTTTGATTTTTCGCCCTTTCTTTTTGTGTGTTTAATTTATCGCACTTATTTGCTACGTGTTTACTTTCGTGGTTTATGCGAACTACTTGGATTAGGGATAATTCTGATAGGCTAGTGAGATCATTTGAGATTCCGCCCTCTTCTGATTTCTAGTCTTTATAAATTTCTGAACCAGTAGTAAACATGGCCATGTCAATCAAAGACCGTTGTTACCCCGCCCGTTCTTCTCAACCTTCTTGCATCACTCTTCCCCCGGTTAATGGTAATAATTTCGAGATTAAAGCTCACCACATTAGCATGTTACCTAAGTTTACCGGGAGTGATGGTGAGGACCCGTATCTTTTTCTTCATGAATTCGAGGAAGTTTGTGCCTTGCAAAAACTCCGACATCTTTCCGAGGACTCCATTAGGCTTAGACTTATCAACTTCGCCTTAAATTTTTCTTCATGAATTCGAGGAAGTTTGTGCCTTGCAAAAACTCCGACATCTTTCCGAGGACTCCATTAGGCTTAGACTTATCAACTTCGCCTTAAAAGAAAATGCTAAAAAATGGTTGTATAGTCTACCCGTTAATTCTATTTCCATGTGGGAGGGATTCGTGTTAATTTTTCTAAAAAAATATTTTTCCCAATCACAAGACTACATGGATTACAAATGAAATAAATCAATTTCATCAAAAGGAAAATGAGTCTTTTTGGAAATATTTTGACCACTTTAAAAATCTTTTGTCCCAATGTCTCCACCACGGAATAGAAAAATGGAGACTTTGTAAGATCATCTATGAGGCCTTAGATAGTACAACAACCGCGTTGTTAGAGTCCATGTGCCAAGGTAAATTCATGGAGAAAGATGAGGATGAAGGGCGGGCTTTTTTCGAGGAATTAGCCAAAAAGACTATGTTGTGGGAGTCTACTAGGGAACCTAATAAGTCCAACGAGTCGTCTAGTTCATCTAGGGGTTTGCATTCGATTGGGAATTCGATTGCAACCGATGCCAAATTAGCTACTCTAACCAGAAGACTCGAAGCCCTAGAAATTAGTAAGGCCCCCTCACAAGTGTCTATGTGCTCAAACTATAATCAAGGTTTTTCGAACTTTCCCAAGTTTGACCAAGTCAATGCGGTGTTTCAACCAAACCAAAGGAATGACCCTTTCGCACCTACATACAATCCCGGTTGGAGGAATCACCCAAATTTTTCGTGGAACCAAGGCCAAAACTACCAATCTCCGCCACCTTCTTTTCAAAGGCCTAATCAAAACTCGTACCCACCTCAAAATCACGATCCTTATCCGACTCAAGCACCCGCCCACCCTCCCGGCTTTCATGAGTCGGATAAGAGAATTAATTCTTTGGAAAAGACTCTTGATGCGCTTTTGAAATCAACGACTAATTTAGCTCAATCTCAACAAACCTTCATGCAAACCATGACTCAAGATAGGCAAATTTTAAATGCTAGTATCAAACCATATCTAAGTTAGAGGTTCAAGTGAGTCAATTAGCCAATGCCATGTGTGAGCGAGAGAAGAACAAGTTCCCGAGTCAACCCGAGGTCAACCCTAAATTTCCCCTCAATCAAAGACCTCACAAAAACGTTAATTTCATCATTTCTTTAAGGTCGGGAAATAAAGTTGATAATCAAGTAGGTGTCGGGTCTCCCGAAGAAGACGAAGAGTCAAATGTTGAACCAAACCCTAACCTTGATCATTCCTCTCAAACCTCAACTCCTGAGTCATCGGAATCTTCTCGTAAGCCACCATCATCTAGTACACCACTTTCACCTCTTGAACCTTCATCTTCAAAATCCATTCCCGCAGAACCTAATGAACGAGTCTTTAAGCTAAAAGCTCTTTATCCTCAAAGACTCATTTATAATAAACTATCGGCTCAAATGGCCCTAATTTTGGAAGTTTTCAAACAAGTCAAGATAAACATTCCTCTTTTAGATGCCATTCAACAAGTCCCTTCTTATGCCAGGTGTCTAAAAGATTTATGTTCTCACAAACGTTCCATATATGTCCCTAAGAAAGCCTTTTTGACCTCTCATGTTTGTTCAATTCTTTCGAATCAAATTCCCGTGAAATATAAGGACCCCGGTTGTCCTACAATTTCATGTGTCATCGGCAATACTTTTGTGGACAAGGCGTTACTTGACTTAGGAGCGAGTGTGAATCTTCTTCCATTTTCGGTCTATCAAGCCCTAGGTTTAGGTGAACTTAAAAAGATGAACATAACACTTCAACTAGCTGATCGTTCTATCAAAATGCCTAAGGGAATAATTGAAGATGTCTTAATTAAGGTTGGTGATTTCATTTTTCCGGTTGATTTTGTTGTCCTCGAGACTCAACCCGTCACAAATCCTAAGAACCAAATCCCGATCATTCTAGGACGACCTTTTCTTGCTACATCCAATGCCTTGAATAATTGTAGGGATGGTTCGATGAAACTCACTTTTGGTAATATGATAATTAACCTTAACATCTTTAATGTCAAAAAATAACCCAATGAGCTTTACGAACAAACAATAAGGGTTAATCTTATTGATGACATTATTAATTGGTCAAACCTTGAGGATAGTGAAATTGAGTCTCTTCTTGTTGAGGATTTTAATCAAGAGCTTCATGAATCGTATAGGGATATGACCTCGGACGAGATGTTGAGAGAGTTGGACGATATTTTTTCTAAGTGGGAACCCAAACTTGTGGAGGTCTCTTGTGAACCAAATCTTATTGTTAAAACTCCCGTTGGTGAACCACCTACATTTGATAAGTTGTTAGGAGATTTGAATGAAATTTGTTCCAAGTGGGAGAACCCACCCGAGATTGTTAGTGTAAAGCCCGTTCTTAAGAGTCCCGTGGGAACACCACCTACTTTTGACTCAACTTTTTATCATCCTGAGTTTGATCAACAGCCCTTAGGGAATAATAGACCCTTATCTTTTATCATTCCTAGTAATTCAACCCCTAACCAAACTTTCATTGTCTCTAATTTGCTTAAACAAAATAAAGAAACCTTAAGTTGGTTTAGGGAGAACACTAGTGACACTTGTTCTATAGGGTTGAATGATTCTATGTTGCTTGAGAAAATCTTTTCTAATGAAAATTTTCAAAAATTTCTTGATATTTTCTCAAAGTTGCACCCTAATTTTCCCACCGGCATCGGCTAGTTCAATTTTATTCCTTTGCCTCCCCTCGTGAAAGATAGGTATGGGGGAGGATTTATGTGCATGTGTGAGTTGTTTTCTTTCGTAGTTTTTAGAAGTTTTCAGTCTTCGTCATCCCTTATCAGGTATTTCCTCACCTTTCTCCTTTCTCATTTCTTTTGCATTTGCATACATTAAGGACAATGCATGATCTAGGTATGGGGGGGGTTTAGTGTAAATATAAAAATGAAAAAATCCAAAAAATTAAAAATGAAAAAAATCACAAAAAGAGTTGTCGAATTGTAAATAGTAGAGTTCTAATCTTATTCTAGTCTTGTTAATTGATTGCTAGTTGCTTGATGCACCCTTACATGCTATGATAATCTTGTGTTCCTTTAGCTTTTGATTGAGAAGTGATTTGCTAAGTTCTTGTCCATACACTTACACTAGCAAGGTGAAACTAGTAGACTTATTTGAATTGTGCAAGAAATTAGAAGGTCATGATTAGGTGTAAGATGATTTGGTTTTCATGCTTTGAGTACAAGTAGGTGCATTGAGGATACCTTTACTTGAGATTGATTATGTTCTACCACACCAAGTGAGTTTTGAGCCTATATGCACATCTTTTGCATTTATATTCTTTTGCTTGAGTGTCCACTTGTTATTTGCATTGCTAGCACCTGCTTGAGTTCTTTCTTGAAACACATGACATTGATTGATGATAAGATGATAAAGGCAAGGAATAACCCATATTTCCAAAATATCCACACCATTCTTATGTGATCAATTAGTTACCCCTTTGATCCTTTATCAAATTCTTTCGGTGATACACCACATTACTCGCCTAAGACCTTTTTCTTGTATAGCCTTACGTATACTTGATCCCAATTTGTCAAAGGCTAGTAGGAACTTGAGGGAGTAATAAGGTGTGTGAGATGGGTTTACTTTTGTTCATAACTTTTGAGGAAATATATATTTTGTTGGTTACCTTGTTAGTCGATTTTCAAGTTATATCTAAAGGAGGATTATGATGGCTTATATTTATTTTAGCTCTCATAAATAAAAAATTAAAAAAAAATGGAAAAAAAGAAAAAAAAAGAAAAAGAAAGAAAAAGAAAAAGAATATATATATATATATATATATATATATATATATATGAGAGCATACTTATGTTTTTGTAATCCTCCTTCATTCGACTAGTCAAGTCTTTTTGTTGAAAGTAGAAAATAATTGTGTTGGGAGGAAGTTTGGTGTTGTGCATGATTTCCATGGTGACTACTAGCTTTTGACACTTCACCTTGTTTTGGCCTTACTTGACATACCCTGTCCCTATCCCCATTACAACCCAAATAAAGAGCTTTTGATTGTCATCATTGATGTATGTTGTGTTTAAGTTAGAATGATGCCAAATGCCAAGCATGCTTTTGATTTTGTTGGAATTGAGTGATACACTTATCCTTGTTCTTGAGTGAATGTTCTTTTGTGAGTGAAATGTGAGGTATTGCTTGTTTCTTTTGCATATAAAATCTCAAGTTTTGACTCTAAGGTGTGCTCTTGTAGACTTAACATGGTTTTCAATAATTTTTCCACTTGACATGAACTATTAATCACTCTTGCATGCTTCTTTAAGTAAACTATGTGAATCCTTGTACTTTCCACACCAAGACTTTGCAAATTCATTTTGATTTTTAAGTTGATGTATCATGAGAGGACATGTATGTGTAGTGTTGCATTGCCATGTAATCTTTTATACGAACTAGATGGATTTTGTGGGTACATTCACCATAGGCCCTCACGAGACCTCACTCGTCCACTAGGGCTGCCTATGGGTTTAAAGGGCTTGTTGCATATGCCAAATGCAACCGTCACACCTACGAAAAGGAGTATAGGACTTTTTATCTAAATTTTCTTTTAGTTTTTGTTTTACTCGAGGACGAGCAAAAGATAGGTATGGGGGCATTTGATAAGTGCATATTTTTGCATATTTTTATTACCTATTTATTGTTTGAACTCGTATTTTAATAATTTATTTTGTTACATTTCAGGAAATTCGTGAATAAATAAAGAAATATCAAAATAAAGAAATAAAGTGCAAGGAAGGGAAAAAGAGGAAGAAAAAGGACTTAAATGAAAAGAGGAAAAGAATTAGGAGCTTGGTGGATAAGGAATCTTTGAAGACATGTGGAAGGTGGAGATCATCCCAACACACTAATTAAGTGTATGGCCAAGATCCACTCATCAAAGCTTAAGGGGAAGGAAACAAATAGATGGCTAGGATTTGTCCACCACATTTAGAAGGTGTAGATTCAAGATTCACCCAGCACAACCCTTAACCCTAATTCTTATCCTATAAATACCCCTCATCCCCCTTGTAAAAATAACCTAGATTTTATTGTAGTTCTAGGGTAGATTTCATTTCTTGTTTTGTAGTTCTAAATTTTGTAAACACTCCTCTTTTCATTAATGCAAATTTCCATTTCCTTTAATTTCTTGTCTTGCTCTCTCTTTTATGTTGCCTTGCTTCGTTATTTTCGTAAATCCGATTAGTGGACAAAGTAGCGAAATGCTAACCACTTGGGGTTGAAAGTAACGATTTTATTTTTTCTTGTTCTTAGTTGTTAATTATAGTTGTGCCCCTTTAAATCTCAATTTTATTATGGGTTTCATAATTTTAATTGTAGATCTAAATTTTTCATGTTTTATGTGTTAGTATAAATATAAAAAAAAATCACAAAAATATTAGTTTTAATTTTTTTTCAGTACGTATTTATCCTGCTTTTAATCTATTTATTCGAAGCCAAGATCAGTTTTTTTTAATTCACTATTTTCTTCTAATTCGAACCACCCTCCCCTATTATTTCTCTATTTTCTCCGATTCTTAAACACCAAACCCAACTCTTCTTCTCCACTTCTTTTCTTCCTAAACCAAACACTACCCCTTTCTTCTCTTTATTTCAAATCGTTAAACCTTTTCCCCTTTTTCTTTGTTTTAAATATCATTGTTTATGTCGCTGAGATTTGTTGAGTTCGTTAATTCCCTATTACCATGAGTTTGCTTGCTGTGTTCTCTGTTTTCGCTGCGAGTTGTGATTTTTGTACTAAGTTTTGAGTCTGCTGAGTCGCTGCTTTGTTTGTCTGTTGTGTTCTGGGCAATGTCCGAGTTCTGGTTTTGCTAAGTCTGTTTTTGCGAGTTCTCAGTTCTGTTTCCGATTTGCTGTTGCGATTTGTTGAGTTCTGTTTGCTTAATTGCTGTCTTTTTCATTGTCTTTCTTTTTCGTTGTAGTGCTAGCTGTTGTGTTTTCTACGTTTATTTCTCTGTTGCTGTTCTTCGTTGAGTTTTGTTGTGAAGTTGAGTCGTTTGTTCTGCTGTGTTTATTTAGCCGAGTCTTTGCCGAGTTATTATTTAGTAGTGCTGAATCGACTGAGAGTCTTGTTTCGTTGAGTGCATGTTTTTAGTTTTAATTTAGTTTATATTATAGTTTTTGTAGTCGATTTCTGATGTTCATTGAGTGTTTGCTGAGTGTATTATTTTGCCCAGTTTTGGTTCTGAGTTACGTTTCGTTGTTGCTTGATTCGTTGTTGTTTGTAGTCTTGGGTTTTCGTTGCTGTTTTGCTTATGTTGAGTCGTAGAGTCTTTTTGGTTGAGTTGAGTTGAGTTATTCGCTGTTATGTTTTTGTTACTGCGTAGTTTATGGGAAATTTTCTATTTACTAAGTGATTTTTCAGAATTATTGCTGTCGAGTTTTTGAGTTGTGGTTTACAGAATATTGCTGAGCTACTCAGTCGAATCGAAATTCGTACTTTTGGTTTGTTTTTGGCTAGGCGAATTTATAAACACCTGATGTCGAATTTTCCTAAAATTTCTTGTAAATAAAAATTAGTTAAATTCGAGTTTGTTTAATTTTTAGAATAATTTAGTTTTTGCTCTTTTCATTTTCAATTAATAGTTTGAAATAGTTTTCCATTTAGTAATTAAATAGTATAAATCCGAAATTTTCAAAAACCCAAATTGTTCTAGTCCGATCAAATTAAAAATTAAGTTCTTGCGAAAATTTTAGTCTCCATGGATCGATATCTCAAGTATTAAAACGATGAAATTGTGCACTTGCAATTTAAATGTTTATTTCTAGCACATCAGAAAGACCAATGTATTCACTGCTCATGAGTCATCAGTTATAACCCAGTGATTTCTGTTCGAGTATTCCCTTTCTTTGAGATAAGCTATATACATATACCGGTTTCAATCTCCTAATTTTCAAGTATTAAATTAATCCGATATTTATCCCTTTGTTTAATCCAATGATATTTTATAAATCGATCAAGGAGAGAACTTGCTGAGCACTATGGTTTCTCACTCATGTTTCACTACGCCATAAGTGAGCATACGCAACCCTTTTTATAAAGCGTTGCACAGAAAGCATTTCGTTAGATAGAAGTTTTGGGTCTTTTGCAACTGAGCTGAATTGGTGTTGCGTTAGATATAGATTTGCGTTGCGTATTACCCACAATGTTTCACATTATGCAACACTAACTGATGGCGTTGCGTTAGATAATTTTTTATTTTTATAAATGGTGACGTGGCAGGAGTGGGACCCACAAGTGCTGACGTGGCATTTGCTGACGTGGCACATGTGGGACCCACATTTACTGATGTGGCAGAAGTGGGGCCCACCTTTGCTGACGTGGCATTTGCTGATGTGGCAAAAAACGTTGCATTAGATACCAGTAGTGTTGCGTTTGCTCTTTGAAGTGTTGCATTAGATATATTCATATTTTTTTAAAAAAATATGACGTGGCAGATGTGGGCCCCACAATTGCTGATGTGGCAATGTGGGACCCACAAGGGTGACGTGGCAGGAGGCCCATCATGCTGACGTGGCAATTGTGGGACCCAAAATTGCTGACGTGGCAGAAGTGGGGCCCACCTCTGCTGACGTGGCATTTTCTGACGTGGCAGAAAGCGTTGCATTAGATACCTGTAGTGTTGCATTTGCTGTTTGAAGTGTTGCATTAGATAAATTTATATTTTTTAAAAAAAATATGACGTGGCAGATATGGGACCCACCACTTCTGACGTGGCAGTGTGGGATCCACAAGGGTGACGTGGCAGGAGGCCCATCATGCTGACGTGGCAATTGTGGGACCCACAATTGCTGACGTGGCATAAGTGGGACCCACTAATGCTGACGTGGCAGAAGTGTTGCATTAGGTATCAGTAGTGTTGCATTTGCTGTTTGAAGTGTTGCATTAGATATTTATTTATTTTTTAAAAAATAGAAACAATAATCCGTAACAAAGCACTAGTTACGAGTCATATTGAAAATAGTAGTGATCTACTAAGATCTCCAATCAAATTAATTTTTTATTTTCTGAAACTTGGGCAATATCATTATATTAGATATATATTGACATCCGTACGATTGGATCATTCAAAAATATTTTTAAAAAATAGAAACAATAATCCGTAACAAATCACTAGTTACGAGTCATATTGAAAATAGTAGTGATCTACTAAGATCTCCAATCAAATTAATTTTTTATTTTCTGAAACTTGGGGAATATCATTATATTAGATATATATTGACATCCGTACGGTTGGATCGTTCAAAAATATTTTTTAAAAAATAGAAACAATAATCCGTAACAAAGCACTAGTTACGAGTCATATTGAAAATAGTAGTGATCTACTAAGATCTCCAATCAAATTAATTTTTTATTTTTTGAAACTTGGGGAATATCATTATATTAGATATATATTGACATCCGTACTGTTGGATCGTTCAAAAATATTTTTTAAAAAATAGAAACAATAATCCGTAACAAAGCACTGTTTACTAGTCATATTGAAAATAGTAGTGATCTACTAAGATCTCCAATCAAATTAATTTTTTATTTTCTGAAATTTGGGGAATATCATTATATTAGATATATATTGACATCCGTACGGTTGGATCGTTCAAAAATGTTTTTTAAAAAATAGAAACAATAATCCGTAACAAAGAACTAGTTACGAGTCATATTGAAAATAGTAGTGATCTACTAAGATCTCCAATCAAATTAATTTTTTATTTTCTGAAACTTGGGGAATATCATTATATTAGATATTTATTGACATCCGTACGGTTGGATCGTTCAAAAATATTTTTTAAAAAATAGAAACAATAATCCGTAACAACGCACCAGTTACGAGTCATATTGAAAATAGTAGGGATCTACTAAGATCTCCAATCAAATTAATTTTTTATTTTCTGAAACTTGGGGAATATCATTATATTAGATATATATTGACATCCGTACGGTTGGATCGTTCAAAAATGTTTTTTAAAAAATAGAAACAATAATCCGTAACAAAGCACTAGTTACGAGTCATATTGAAAATAGTAGTGATCTACTAAGATCTCCAATCAAATTAATTTTTTATTTTCTGAAACTTGGGGAATATCATTATATTAGATATATATTGACATCCATACGGTTGGATCGTTCAAAAATATTTTTTAAAAAATAGAAACAATAATCCGTAACAAAGCACTAGTTACGAGTCATATTGAAAATAATAGTGATCTACTAAGATCTCCAATCAAATTAATTTTTTTTTTCTTAAACTTGGGGAATATCATTATATTAGATATATATTGACATCCGTATGGTTGGATCGTTCAAAAATATTTTTTAAAAAATAGAAACAATAATCCGTAACAAAGCACTAGTTACGAGTCATATTGAAAATAGTAGTGATCTACTAAGATCTCCAATCAAATTAATTTTTTATTTTCTGAAACTTGGGGAATATCATTATATTAGATATATATTGAGATCCGTACGGTTGGATCGTTCAAAAATGTTTTTAAAAAAATAGAAACAATAATCCGTAACAAAGCACTAGTTACGAGTCATATTGAAAACAGTAGTGATCTACTAAGATCTCCAATCAAATTAATTTTTTATTTTCTGAAACTTGGGGAATATCATTATATTAGATATATATTGACATCCGTACGGTTGGATCGTTCAAAAATATTTTTTAAAAAATAGAAACAATAATCCGTAACAAAGCACTAGTTACGAGTCATATTGAAAATAGTAGTGATCTACTAAGATCTCCAATCAAATTAATTTTTTATTTTTTGAAACTTGGGGAATATCATTATATTAGATATATATTGACATCCGTACGGTTGGATCGTTCAAAAATGTTTTTTAAAAAATAGAAACAATAATCGTAACAAAGCACTAGTTACGAGTCATATTGAAAACAGTAGTGATCTACTAAGATCTCCAATCAAATTAATTTTTTATTTTCTGAAACTTGGGGAATATCATTATATTAGATATATATTGACCTTCCTTTTAACTAGTCTTGTCCCGAATGATGAATCTATATTTTAAAATTATTTTTTCAACGTCCAATCGCACGGGTATCAATATATAACGATTTTAGTGATGTGGCAATTTTTCAAAAAATTTCCTATATTTATTTAGTAAATTTAAAATACAAAATTATTTAATAATAAAAATAAAAATACATAAATATATTGACAATATATAATAGCACACATACCGGTGAAATATTTGAGTGGCAAATAATACCGCCCGATGAAATGTTTTAGGCGGAAATAATACCGCCCAAACAATTTTGACTCTCACTTTAACAAAATATCTCTCTGTTTAGATCTAAAACCCATCTCTCACACTCTCTCCCTCTCTCTCTGGTAAAACTCTCCCTAACTCTCAATCTCTCAACTTCTTCAAATTCGTGCGTAATTCGTTTCTTCAACTTTCCAATTGATTTGAGACTTCAGTCAAGACTTTCTGGTTTGAGTGTTCGGTCGAGGCTTTGTTGTTCAAATCAGGGGTTTTTAATATTATGTTCAATTGATTTTTTTTTTTCACTCAAACATCAATTAATCAATCTCTCACTTTGATTTCAGGGCTTCTTCAGTTTGGTCTTTGCATTTCGGGGCTTGGGAGCTTTGAGTTTTGTATTCCGATTTTAGGTATCACTCCCAAACCTTTGAGCTTTGAGTTTTGTATTTCTTTAGTTCAGTTTGGGCTGTGTTACTAGGCATTCGAAAGATAAAGCTAGTGTTTGGTTTTCTCAATTTGAATGATTGGTTGAGAGATGTTTTCGAACATTGGAGTATGAAGACACGTGGGAAACATTTTAAAACGTGAAATATAGATTAATATTGCCGTGAATTTTACAGTTTTATGAAGAATGCTATATGAATTAATGAATAAGCATTTAAAGTTATTTATAATTTATCTTCGTGTTTATTTTCGAAACCCACTTCTCTCCAGGCCCTGCTAGTCCTTACTAATAACTGCACTTGTGCTGTTTCAGTCTGGTAGATTGGTGTTTGACTTACTGCAAAAGCCAGAAGGGTGAAACTAATCCAAAAACTCACAGAGTCTTTTACTCTGGAATTCAGGTACGGTAACTATAATATATGATTCACAATATTAAACAGATTAGATTGATAACCTGTAAAACTACATAAATAATTACATTATTTTTGAATTTGATTTATATGCGAGGATTTTGTAATTTAGAAATGTAAATAAGTGGTTAAAAACTAAAGAAGAGTTTGCATTAAAGTAGGTGCTTCTTGTGATTTGTTTATAATGATGTGGATGAAGCATCGAAAACTCAGTTTAGTCCTTTAATTGATCCTGCAACTATAATACTCAGACATAGACTTGGAAGAGGTCCATTCGGTGATGTTTGGTTAGCAAATCTTCACCAGACAACTGAAGATATTTATGAAGAGTATCCTGTAGTCGCAGTGAAAATGTTACATCATATCAAGGAGGATAGCATTAAAAAAGTATTAGATAACCATTGGTTGATTGTTGCAGCACTTGGAAGTGGAAGGAAAAAAACAAATTGTTTGCGAGTGGTGTTGACACTGGTATTCAGTGGCTTACCAGTTTTCCCGTCTAAAGATATGTTATATGTTGAACTTGTCAAGTAGTATGTTAAAGTTGGATTATATTTTTGTATTGAAGATATGCATAATACTTTTAAGTCTATTATATCTCTGGTTAAAGTTGGATTTTAATTATTTTTTAACACTTGAACTGTCCCAGTAATATTTGAAACCAAAGATATAAAGGCTAAAACATGAAAAAACACAAATGATAATTATTTATTCCCTTGTAGGTTGTAGGGCATAGTTTCACAATATGATTATGTGCTTATTGCTACTTTGCTACATTATCACGCTTAAACAATATTACTTGCTTGTGTTCATTTGTGCTAAAGTTGTATAACGTGCAGTGCCTAGAGTGCAATATCTTCTGATAGAGGCATCTACACGGGAGCGAGTAACACAGGCTTGGCAGCTGGCGATTGGGTAAGCCTGAAGAAGAAAGACAAGAAGCACTCACCAGTGGGTATTCTTCACCAGACTGCTGAGCTTCCTCGATCATACTGCTTAAGGTATGGTCCTTTTTACATCTCTAATATTTCTGTTTTGCTCATCATACTGTCTCTGTACATATTTTGCATGTGTGTGGTATATTTACCTCGAAGCGTAGATATTTATTGTTGAACATAAACTCATTTCAGTGTAATTTTTTGTCAGAGGGGGAGTTGAGACCCGATATGGGGGCTTCGAACCTTGTCTAGGACATGGCCTTATGTAAGAGTTGCTGGATATGCAATATTATAGTTCTCTGATATTTGTTTCGCACACTAAGGTTGATAGTAAACATGAAAATGTTGAATTTAATTACTATCTAGTTAAGTACTCCTCCTAACACCTTAAGATTTTTAAAACTCAACAGTCACTGCTTAATAGTTCAGTTGTTGATCGAGGTATATGACAATATATTAGTAGGTTTTTTTTACTGATTGTTTTAGCTGAGATACTGTCTTCTCTGTTTTGTCAATGAATTTAAGTTAAATGTTCAAGTCAGGTGGTTACAAATTTTATGGCATAATGAAGAGATGCTTCTATGTGAGATTGTGTTTCAGCAATGGTTATCATTAACATTATGGAATATTTAAGCACTGTAGTCTTTATGACCCAAAAATTATTTAATAATCAGTGTCTACTTGACCACCTTATATTGCATTTGATGTTAAGGATTGGACAATAACTTTAGCACAAAATTAAAGTTGGTTCAGTTCAAAATTAAAGACTAAAATTTGTGCTCTCTGGGTATGGCTAAAATCTGTCCAGCACAACATGTTCATTGGTCAAAAAATGTCTTAAAAAATTGAATGAACTGTGTTTAGATAGTACTAAGCTTGATTAATATATCTATCGACAATAATATTGTTCACGAATGTGGTTTTTGCTGATCGATGATTTATCCAAAACTATTTTTCTTGCACTCCTTATGTGGATACTGTGCTAACTGTTAGTATCGTTCCACAGCCTGCTGGAGGTAATCTGAATTGCTTCATGCATGTTATGTATATGCATACAGATCCCTGTACTTATATTTGCATAACATTTGTACTTCATAAATTTCTTGTTATTGCAGATACAGGAAAGGTTGATTTAACAATGAATGTGGTAGAACGTCAAAAGCCATGGCATATCTGCTGGGGGTGGAATTTCAAGTGGGTGCGTGCTTTCACCAAATCAAATGGTCCCAACATAGTTGAAAATTGCTCATCTTAAAAATGTATTTTCATTAGCTGGTTGTCTCGTCAATAATATATGTTTGGCAATGACTGTTTAAGTACTTTTGTTGGATGTATCATTGTGGTTGGTTTGTGGACATTTGGTTGTTGTCTTAGATTGGACAGGTTGGTATGATGTATGAGCAAAGCATCAATTTTAAATTTTTTATAAAAAACCGTTGCATTTGACTCTATTTGATGTTGCATTAGCCTAGTTTTAATGTTGCAATAAAAAAATGGTGTTGCATTTAAAATGAATGGTGTTGCTTAAAAAATATTTAGTGTTGCATTAGACTCAAATAGCGTTGCGTAATATAGTGGTCCTATTGCTGACGTGGCATGTGGGCTCCACTGCTGAATTGGCATGTGGGCCCTAGTGTTGACGTGGCATGTGGGCCCTAGTGCTGACGTGGCATGTGGGCCCTAGTGCTGACGTGGCATGTGGGCCCTAGTGCTAACGTGGCATGTGGGCCCTAGTGCTGATGTGGCACCTTGGTGGGCCCCACTGATGACGTGGCATACCCCCATTTGTGACGTGACTCGTGGGCCCCACTAATGACATGTCAGCATGATGACGTGGCACCTTGCTTACATGTCAGCATGCTGACGTGTCACCTTGCTTCCATGTTAGCATGCTGACATGGCTGAAACATCTTATGCAACCCCATGAAGTGTTGCGTTTGCATGCTTTTGGTGTTGCATAAGGCCTCTTATGCAATGCTTTTCGAAGTGTTGCAATAGCTTGGAAAAGCGTTGCGTTAAAGGTCTTACGCAACGCCAGTATTGGTAACGCCCCAAAAGCGTTGCGTAAGACCTTACGCAACGCTTTTCAAGCCTTACGCAACTGAAAATGGGGGTTGCGTATGTGCGTTTATGGCGTAGTGTTTTTAACCATCTATTCAGCTGTTAAGAAAGAAAGAGGCGAGTCATCCAGCCAGAAGGCAAGCGGAAAGGGAAAGGTTCAGAACCATGCTGATGGGGTGTAAAATCGCAAGGCTAGAAGGACAACCTAAGATTGTAGCTGGAATCTTTCTTTTACTATGCTTTAGACCTTATGTACGATAATATTCTGAGTTGTAATAAATATATGATGTACCTGAAGTAGTTGTGACCGATCTTGGTGTTAGCACAAAATTACGCAAGCGCACGTAGTCACAAGTAATATAATTTAAGTTCGTTCCGCAGAGATCTGGTTAAGTTTTAATCAGAAAATATGCCTATGCAACAATGTATGGTTTTAATTCACTGCTAAGAAAAGTAACAAATTGGAGTTTGATTATCTAAATTAAACTAAGATGCAAATTATAAATCTAAGAATTAATTAATTGACGAGAATTAAAATCGAATTACTTATATGAGAATAAACATGGGATCCTAACTTCATTAAATACTTCACTTAAAGTCGATGCCTTTAATCAATACACATGCGGAATTTGATATCTGATCGGACAACACGAAACAAGTAAAAGTTACCTCTCGGTATACTAGTACCAAACTACGTATGCATCCACAAAAGAGATAGAAGATGGGTAGACACCTATTATGTTTAGACCCTATATCTCTATAGAATTTGAAAACATAAAGGTTTAAGCACAAGTTATCCACATAGATCACATAGGGCAGCATAATATCTCTATTTACGCCACAAATCATGATGTTAAAACATCAACCTATCCTATGCTAGCATGGAAAGTTCTAAATCTCAAGATCCACTCTCGTTTCGCAAGAGATTAACAAGTTAGATGTTCGCGACGCATCTAAATACATGAAACACAACCATACAAGGATATCAAGAATTCACCACACATAATCTTTAAAGCATCAAACTACTAAGCTACATAAATAACTCCGTTAGAATCCCATGACAACGATTAGGCCATAATTGAACCGTTCATCGTCATGGGATTTGATGAAAACATGATAATAAACAAGATATGGAAGAAAGAAGCAATAATATTATAAAAATAAAGAGTTGAGAAAACAAATCTATAATCCAACTTATACAAAAGATGAAGTAGATCTAGATCCGTGCTTGTCACCGAGCGTAGAATCCTTCTCTCCTTTTCTCCCTTGCAGATCTAAGCTATGTTACAATAATAAAATGATGACATGAATTACAATGCTAAGATGTGTTTAAATAGGCTCTAGATTTCTTGCCCAGCAAGAAATTACCTTCTAATATAATTAGAATTCAATTAAGGTTCTAAAAACTGCCCAAAATACAATTAGAACTTGAAAAGGGCAAAACAGTAATTTCATTGCTTCAACAGTCTGCTTGTCGTGCTTCCTGCCCCCACCACGCGCAACTTGCTCGTTCAAAACCTGTTCCATGTTGTAGAAAATCTCCCAAGCTTCGCGTGGGCAGTAAGATCGCTGAAAACGGACTTCTAGAACTCCAGCTATGGCCAAAACAGTGTAAGCTACGCAATCTTCCCGGAAAATCCGAATTTTAATCAATTTAATCTCCAAAAACGATAGAAGCATCCACCATAATCAACATTCTTGTAAATCTGCACAACTAAGCAAAACACATCAAAACTACAAGAAACTTGAGTCCAAGACAATCAATTTAAGCCGATTTAGAATGCTCCAAGTGGATATAAAATCCACTTATCACTTGGATCTGTGGATTGGGACTATTATGCTCAGTTATGATGATTATCTTATATTATTGTGAGCTAAAGTGTTTTTGCAGGATATCGAGGTATGTTATGACCTGAATCCGAGGGATTTGGATTTGGGGGCATCACAAATTAATCATTAATTACACCTATTAAATATATATGTAATTTACTTTAATTATTTATATGAAAGTTTAGCAAAATTAATTTTGGCATTATAATTATTATTTCTGGTCATGGGGCTACAAGATATATGGCGGTGCGATAGGAAGACTTGAATACAGAAGTAGTAGTGGTTGCTTACACCTTCAAGTATCAGTAGAAATTTTCAGAGCAAGTTCCAGGGGATCCTTATCATGGGAGCAGATGATTTATGATAGGAAGGGACGCAAGAAGGAGCATGATCCAAGGCGACCCAAGCATTGGTGAGGGCATGAAGTACATTTCTAGCGAACTGTTTTGGGCTAGAATCTTCAAAAAATATTGTTAAGAGTTAGGGGTCGTTTTTGTTGAAGTATAAGAGCAAGTCAGGGAGCTAGTTTTGTGGTATAGTAAGTCCAAATTAAGTTCCAGGGTGTCAAACTGTAGTCTGTGTTTTTCTGCTTATGATGTACCCAGTTTCAAGGCTTTGCCTTTGTTTTTAATATATTTCCTGTTTTTCAAAAAAAAAAATATAAAATATTAATTATCTATAGAAAAGTAAGATCATATTGATCCAAGATGAGGACTTAAAATTACTAATATCGTGCCATTTTCTATTTCCCATTTAAGATTTCTACAATATTACGGGCTATTGGAGGATATGCGATGTTAAATCTTCGGGAAAAATTTGTTAGTTGTTGTGGAAATTGTGTAAATCATCATAAGGTATACAAGTATATAAAATTTTCGATTAACATCTAGTATTGATACAAAAATAATATCGACATGTTTTCACTTTTGCACATGAACTCTGACCAACTTGATTAAATTGAATCAACTCGACTCCATTCTCGATCGTTAAAATCGATTAAGAAATTATACCCCGTTATTCTATTAGATTGTACAGAAATAATTTTGTATGTTTATGATTTTTTAAAATAATCAAAATTTTAGATATAAAACTAAAATTAGAATTAAAATATGGTAACTAGTAGAAGATCAAAAACTCAAAAAAGGAATGGAACGATTTTAAAGTATTTTTCTTGAGTTATCCTTTTTCTAAATTTATTTATTTATTTTTTGGTTGCATTTAATAGTATTATAATTATTCATTAGTTACGCCTATTAGATATATATGTAATTCACTTTATTTAATTTATACAAAAATTTAGCAAAATTTATTTGGGCATTATAATAATCATTTTAATATAAAATATTAATTATCTGTAGGAAAGTAAAAACATTTCCAAGCAAGATGACAACGTAAAATTACATATATCGTGTCATTTTCTACTTCCCATTTAAGATTACTCAAATTTTTTTAGGCAATTGAAGGATAGACGACGTTAACTTTTCAAAAAAATCTTTATCAGTTGTCATGGAAATCGTGTAAATCATGATAAATATGGATGTAAATAAATTTTTTGGGTTAACATCTAAAATTGTTATAAAAGGAACATCTAGAGCTTTTTAGTTTTGCAAATGAATAAATTACACAAGAGATGTGACAAACTCGAATAAATTAAATCAACTTGATCATTTTCTCGGTCAATAAAATCGACAAAGAAATTGTACATTCGTTGTTCCATAAATTGTGGTAGATTAAATTAATATTCTAATTAAGTAAATTATTACACGATTTTTGAGCATGTATGTTATGAGAGGGGTGTCGGCTTTTAAGAACATCATTTAGTTATATTTAATATCTATAATTTTTTACCATAAAAATAATGATCATATTGTAATCACTAATTTTTATGTTTATGATTTTTTTTAAATTATTGAAATTTAGATATATTATGAGAGTATTCTTCTAATTAATAGCTATCATTTTTTTCTTTAAAATAAAAATTTGTGCCTTGATTTTCTTTTTCTTCCTTCTAAAAATTATTAAAATTTAATAATACCATTCAATAAATAATGCTTGAAAAGTTTTAAAATATTGGTTTATTTAAAATTTAATCTACAATTTATTTTAATACCACAAAAGTTTTATTTCTTATATATTTTAAATTTTTTTGACAAATATCATGCATAAATTATATGTACAATTCCACGATTTTCTATAGTTTTGTGAGGCCGCCGCGATAATTTACTAGTTTCATAAATAATGATTACAAAGTTTTGCTACGAGAGGCCGGGAGATGTAAGAAATTAATATGATTAGACCTGGCAATCGTGTCGTGTCGTGTACTTTCATTTCATGTACTTTTGTGTACTTTCGTGTCGTGTTTCGTGTATATATTATATAAAATAAAAAATAACATTTATATTCCATAAGTGTACAATCTTTCTCATATCTATACTCTATATTAAAAGCAGAAACCCCCTCTTAATGGTATGGTATGCCATGTATACCACGATATACCATTCAATATTCAATTAATTTAATTACTTAAAATAATAATATTAAATACATAATTTAATTAAGTAGTGAAATATATACTAGGTGTTTATTAACTAAAAATCGAAATAAAAGTCGAGAATATAGTATTAAAATATTAATTTAATTTAATAGTGAAGTTATATACTAGGAGTCTATTAACTAAAAATCGTAGTAAAAATCGAGAATACAGTATTATATACAACTTGGGGCTCCATTAATTAATATTAAAAAAAATATTATTTTAATTTACTAGTGAAGTTATATACTGGGAGTCTATGAAGTAAAAATTGAAGTAAAAATCGACATATACAATATTATATATAACTTTGGGCTCCTTTAATTAATATTTAAAAAATATGTAAAATAGATTAATAATCATTCTTCCGATAGAAGGTTTGTTGGAATATAATATATGAATATTTTATTATTATTTAGTTTGTTTATAGATAATAATCAAAAATCAAACTTCTGACAAACTTTTCTGTCGGATGTTTAGTTTAATACTATAATAAAGAGGGAGTGGGTCCCCCTTATCTTCCGACGCAACTGTTAGGTCCAGAATAACGTAGAAGGGGGGTTGAATACGTTATTTAAAAATATTTCGACTTTTGATGTGGATATGAAATCAAAAATACTGAATCGAAATAACACAACTGTGTGGGAAATATCTTTAAATAGATAAAACCCGGAGGTTTGTTACACAATCTAATCCTATTGATCAGCTACAAAATCAAACACTCCTAAGGATAGTTTAGGCACGAGGACCTTCTACCCGACACTTCCTGAAGGTGGGCTAAGCCGGCTTTCATACTAGATGGACTGTCTAGCAGCTTACACAGAGATGGTATAAGAGAGAGAAGAGAGAGTTGTGTGTTGAGGTGTGTTTTGAAATGAAATACAATAGGCCTATTTATAAGTTTTAGAAAGTCACTATTTGGCACTATTCCAACAACCCCCAAATAGTAACCGGGCACTATTTCACCAACCCCAAATACTATTCCAACAACCGCAGTTACTATTCCAACAACCGTAGTTACTATTCATATGAATAGTAATTTCGGTTACTATTCATATTCTCTTCTGTTTATTTTGCTGTTTTAATTCTTCTCAGAAAATAGTTCAAGTACCAGATTAATTTAATTATTTATTATAAATAATTAATTAATCTGTTACTTAGTTGATTTTCAGAGTAAATTAATTTTTGACAATACCTTGAAATATTATGTCTGTCCTTGATCGTCAATAGGCTTTGGTAATTCTTTCTGTGAATTAATGTGTTGATCCTTCTCTGATGTGCTGACACTTAGTGCACTGGTCTGGTTCACAAGTGACTAGCACTGATCTTGATCTTCACACCTTCGTTACATTCCAATTGATTAGCCTGCAACAATATCTTCAAATAATATAAATACATGGAATCTTTTGGCTATTCAACTGGATCATCTGTACATCTTATTCTGTCACTGAGGCTTGATCATGTTAATGAACTTCTTTCAGCGACTTGATCCTTGTCGGTGCCTGTTCTTCAAATTTCACGATCCCTGTATAGAGTTAATATTATTTATCTTTTATCCTAGTTGAGTTATATATGTCCTCTATTACATATTACATTCATTATGCTTTACAATCTCCCCCTATTTGATTGTTAGGGTTTGACAAGCAAATACCTAGAGGATAACTCAACTGATACAAATAAAATACAAAGATAAATAATATTAAAGCACATTCTGGATCATATATATACATTATCCAGATTTCTAAAATTTGAGCAAGTGCAAGTCAATTGTTCCTCTAGACTGAACATATCTTCAAGTTTGCCTTGCTTTCTTTCCACATAGCACTAATACTCCCATTAGCTTTTCCTTTCCCAAAATAAAGTTAATTCTGTGTCAACAACCTTTTCCTTGCCCTTACGCCTAGTAGATTTTTCTTGGTCATCCACCTTCTCCTCCTCAGTTGGGTTATCCTCCAGAGTAGTAGGTAGTGGAGTTGATAATTTAGACGAAGATGGCTTTACGAAGGAGTTGATTGCATGACTAAACTGGGATGCCATGGAGCTTAATTGAACCTGGAATGCATCATGTTGAATAAGTTGCAAATTTTTAATTTCTGCAATGGACTTACAGATATTTTGCAACTCTTTCTCCATTGTTTGGACCCGTGTAAGGAGTCTGCTGTATTCTTTTCTAGCTATAGGTGCATGTGGTTGAGTAGGTTGCTCACTTGTACGTTCTGCAGGTGTTTCATTCAACACTCTATATTCACTCGATTTAGTGGTTTGGGTTACACTTACATGTTCTGTTGGTGTTTCCCTCAACTTTCCTTTAGATCTTCCACCGATATGTGTACCTACAAATGAAATCATCCTAGCCCCTTTTTTAGAGGTCACGGATGGTGCAATGAAAGTTCGTGAGCTTCCGTCCTCGCGTGAAGCGAGTTGCCGACCACTGGTAAAAAGTGGTAAATCTCGAAAGAGATCCAGAGATTTTCCCTCTAGGAGGTTAAACTTGAATCGATTAAATGGCACAAAACCCAAGTTTCCCTCGTACGTCTGTGAAGACACTTGGTTCATAAAAGAACCACCCACCAATGGATCTTTCCGTAAAATGAAAGATTCACCAGCAGTTATTGAGGTAGGTAATTCCACCTCGGATGCCTGTGAAGGCATTTGATCTTTAGAAAGACCATCAACCACTCGTATGTTACGTGAAATGGAACTCAAGATAGTTGCTCCCGTCAATTCAACCTCATTTACATTTGCACTCATTGGATAAGAAATAATTGTTTCACTAATAGTTGCCGTTACCTCAAGTTCATTGGGTTTACTTCGTTTAGAATGAGGTAGAGCGGCTGCTGTAACTAACTCCTTATGTGGTGCTGCTGAGGCACTATCTCCCACAATAATGTGGATGACTGGTCGTTTAAGTGATAATTGAGGTGTAGGAGTTTGTTGTGCATGTGTTTGCATTTGTAGAATGGGCTCTTCGACCTGTGTTAGAGTCGGTGGGATTTCCTGCTCTTGGTCGGGTAAGATGGCCACTGGGGGCTGTAGAAATTGTATTTCCTATGACACAATAGGGAATACAAAGGTTGGAATAGCAGGGATTGAAATATTACCTTGTCGTATACCTGCTCTCACTGGTCGTGGTAACAACGGAAGTGGGACAGTCTTTAGATATTCAGTTAGGACTGTAGGCACATCCGTATATTTCTTTTTGCTTATGTAATTAATTACATTCGTCTTCATGGAAGAACATTCCACCTTTTGACCATTTTCCAAGCGTACCCTGTCTTCATCATTAAAAAAATCATTCAATATTAACTGTAGAAACCTTGGATATAGACATTTGACATTTTGAGTCCGAACATCTTTTGTTCCCAAGCATTTCATTTTTAAAATGATTTGACCAAGCACTATTTTTCCAAAATTAATCCTCAAATTATTGGCGACCGCATACCCTATTATTTGAATAAATTCAGGTATTCGATCTTGATTTGTTCTATCTGAGGAAAAAACATGGTTAAGAGTGTGAAAGAAGAAATTCCAGTACTGGGTTAGAAACGTTCTAGAAAGATTACCAGTATTGAAATTTCCATCTTGGTACCTTATAAAACGAAAGAACATTTCAATCTGTTCGGGTGTAGGATCAGAAACGAGATTTTCCATAGGAAAATGAAGAATTCGATTAACATCTCGTTCAATGACCCTAATCGACCTACCAAATAGTCGATATGTGAATGCACACCCGTCCTGTCCAGAAGTGTTAACCGCACTGCAATATAGTTCACATAACGCATCATGGTTAAGCTGCACCTGTGTAACTAAAGCATAACGAATTAATGAATGTTCATTCAGAATTTGTGTCCTAGCCCGAAATTGCTCATCCTGAATGGTTTCAATTTGCTGAATGGAAACAGGATTAACTTTAGTAATTAAAAAACTTCCCTGCAATGCCATTTTCAAAACTTTGAGGAAATTCAAAAACAAGGGTTACTGCGTATAACAAGAATATGAAATCCGCTCTAAAAACCACCAGCTAGATTGTGAGATCTTTCCAGTCAAAGCTTTAAATATTCAGCAATTGTGTGTATATGCTCTGTATATCTGAAAATTGATGATGTTAAACACAAACAAAAACTCATCATTTATAAGGTTTCAAGTATTAGTGGGTTAGGTGTAATAGTGACAGGTTATGTTTGAAAAATAACACCGCTCAATAATTTCTCACCTAACTACCTAATTAGCCGAAAAAACATCTTATCACCGAAACCTGTCGGCCGAAAAAACATCTTATCGCCGAAACCTATCAGTCTATACACATACACATATAATACTTCTAATTATTATGGATTTAAAAATAATCACACAGTAAATCAAGAATTAATCCACAGTAATCAGATAAACTCACAATTAAATAGACATAAAATTAACAAAATATCATTAATTGATATATGTCAATAAAATATTTTTTTAATTATGCTACAATTAACTCAATTATTTACTAACTAATTACCATAAAATATAGCATTTATAAGCGTGGTAATTAATATAGAGATAACTATAAAAAGAGGACTGGATGCAAAACAAATTCACAAGTACTAAACATATGGACATTTAAAATACATGTGAACTTATAACAAATTGCAGTTATTGATTATCCAAAATTAATTAGACAGATTGAACATCCCAAGTTCACCAACTAACCTGGAGAAAGTGGATTCATCCAGTGGTTTAGTAAAGATGTCTGCAATTTGTTCATCTGTGGGAACATACCACAGTTCCATTCATGACATGCTCTCGTAAGAAATGATACCTGATATCAATATGCTTAGTCCTGGTGTGTTGAACTGGATTGTTGGCAATGGCAATGGCACTCGTGTTGTCGCATAGAATTGGAATTTTGTCCAACATGAGTCCATAGTCCTGAAATTGATTCCTCATCCACAGGATCTGAGCACAATAGCTACCTGCCGCAATGTATTCTGCTTCGGCTGTCGAGGTAGATACTGAGTGTTGCTTCTTGCTGTACCAAGATACCAACCTTCTTCCTAGAAACTGACAGCTTCCAGAAGTACTTTTCCGATCAATCTTACAACTTACGAAGTCAGAATCTCTATAGCCAACTAGGTCAAAACCTGTTCCTTTAGGGTACCAAATCCCAAGATTGAGGGTTCCCTTAAGGTATCTGAAAATACGTTTAATAGCTATAAGATGTGACTCTTTAGGATTAGCCTGAAATCTAGCACATAGACAAGTTGCGAACATAATATCTGGTCTACTAGCAGTTAAGTACAAGAGAGAGCCGATCATACCTCAATACTTCGTGATGTCAACTGACTTACCAGATTTGTCTTTATCAAGCTTGATTGCAGTTGGCATCGGGGTCTTGGCAGTAGCTGCTTCTTCCATCCCATACTTCTTCAGAAGATCCTTTATGTATTTTGAATGGCAGATGAAAATACCATCAGGCTTCTGAATAACTTGAAGTCCAAGGAAGAAGGACAACTCACCCATCATGCTCATCTCGTACCTACTCTGCATTAGTTTAGCAAATCTCTTGCATAGCAAATCATTAGTAGAACCAAATATTATATCATCCACATATACTTGCACCAGAATTATATCATTTTTATGTTTTTTATGAAAGAGAGTTTTGTCGATGATACCTCATGTAAAACCATTTTCAAGTAAGAACTTGGAGAGAGTATCATACCATGTTCGAGGGGCTTGCTTGAGGCCATAGAGAGTTTTGAAGAGAAAGTACGCAAAACCTTCAAATTCCTTATCTTCGAACCCAGGGGGTTGTTTAACATAGACTTCTTCTTCTAGATCTCCGTTCAAAAATGCACTCTTCACATTCATCTGAAAAACCTTAAAGTTGGAGTGTGCAGCAAATGCTAAGAACATCCTGATTGCTTCAAGCCTTGCAACTGGAGCATAAGTTTCATCATAATCAATTCCCTCTTCTTGAGAGTAACCCTTTGCTACCAATCGAGCCTTGTTCCTCGTAACAATACCATTTTCATCCAGTTTATTTATAAACACCCACCTAGTGCCAATTACAGATTTATCTTTTGGTCTTGGCACCAGCTTCCATACTTTCTGCCTTTCGAACTGATTGAGTTCTTCCTGCATTGCAGTTACCCAATCTGGATCATTAAGAGCTTCATCAACCTTTTTAGGTTCAATTTGAGATAAAAATCCTGCGAAATTGCATTCATTCTGTGTTGCTCTTCTAGTCTGTACACCCGTGTCCGGTTCACCAATGATCTATTCAAAGGGATGCGCTCTACTCCATACCCTTTGTCTTGGCAGATTTGATCTTGATGATTCCCCAAGTTCATAATTATGTTGAGTGTGGTGACTAGTAGATCCAAAATCATTGTTTGCTCCTCCTGAGCTGTTGCTTTCAGAGTTTCAAGAATCATTAGTAGCAGATGTTTCTTTACTTGATTGGGGGTCATCGTTCACTTGCTCCACCTCAACATGTGTTACTGTCTGATCTACTAGTATAGATTGAACAATAGAATCTGAAAGAGTATCAGAATTTTGTAGATCAGCATTTATTTCTTCATTCTCAAATCTCAGCTGGTCATGTTCATCAAAGTCTTCAAGTCCTATTATCTTCTTATCATCAAAAGACACATGGATAGATTCCATGACCACTTTTGTTCTCAGATTGTAGACTCTGAATGCTTTTGTGGATAGTGGGTATCCAACAAAAATTCCTTCATCAGCTTTTAAATCAAATTTGGAAAGCTGTTCTGGATGAGTCTTAAGAACAAAACATTTACATCCAAACACATGAAAGTACTTTAGGTTCGGCTTCTTATTTTTCACCATCTCATATGGTGTTTTACCATGCTTGTTTATGAGTGTAGCATTCTGTGTGAAACAAGCAGCTTGCACAACTTTAGCCCAGAAGTAAGTTGGCAGCTTTGCTTCATCAAGCATGGTCCTTGCAGCTTCTATGAGAGTCCTGTTCTTTCTCTCTACTACTCCATTTTGTTGTGGAGTTCCAGGTGCAGAGAATTCTTGCTTTATTCCATTTTCTTTACAAAACTCTTCCATGGCTACATTCTTGAACTTAGTGCCATTATCACTCCTTATGATTTTCACTGTATGCTTTGATCTTTTGTCCAGTTGTCTGACATGCTCTGTTAAGATTGATGCAGTTTCTTCTTTCTTGTGCATGAAATATACCCATGTATATCTGGTGTATTCATCAACAATAACCAAAGCATATCTTTTCTTTCCAATAGACATTATATTTACTTGACCAAATAAATCAACATGCAATAAGTGATATGGCTCAAGAATTGAGGATTCAGTCTTACTTTTGAATGAAGTTTTCCTTTGTTTTGCCTTTTGACATGAGTCACGTAGGCCATCTGGAGTAAAAACTGATTTGGGCAATCCTCTCACAAGATCTTTCTTCACTAGCTCATTAATGCTGTTGAAATTCAGATGAGAAAGTCTCTTGTGCCAATCCCAGCTTTCTTCAATTGATGCTCTACTCAGTAGACAGATTGCAGAGCCATCAGAGTTTGTTGAAAGCTTGGCTTCATAAATGTTACCATGCCTGTATCCCTTTAGAACAACTTTTCCTGTAGATTTGCTTACAACTTCACCGTGTTCTTCAAAGAAATCCACATGATAACCTCTGTCACAGATTTGACTCACACTTAGTAGATTATGTTTGAGTCCTGAGACTAGAGCTACAGATTCAATGATGACATTCCCAAGATTGATATTGCCATATCCCAGAGTCCTTCCTATGTTGCCATCTCCATAAGAAACACTTGGGCCAGCTTTCTCCACAAATTCTGATAGCAGGGCTTTATTTCCAGTCATGTGTCCTGAGCATCCACTGTCCAGAACAAGGATATTTTTCCTGTTACCCTGCAATCACAAAACCACTAAAGATTAGTTTTAAGGACCCAGACTTGCTTGGATCCTTTGGCCTTATTAAGTTTGTTAGCTTTTGCAGTAGAAGTCTTATCAGAGTTTGTGCTAACATTTTTATCAGAGTTTATACATGTAGAATCAATCTTGAATTTATTCAAAGAGGGTTTAAGTTCATAATAAGCATAATACAAATTATGATACTCTTTACATGTATAAATAGAATGCCAAATACTTCCACAGTGAAAACAAGGATTCTGTGGCTTAAACGTAACTGAACCACTCTTAACTCTTGACTTAGAAGGTATAGAGTTTATATTTTTATTCTTCCTGCAAAAAGTAGCAAGATGGTTAGGATTTCCACAGTTGTAACATTTCTTCCTAGGAGCATTGGGAATGGACATATAGTTGTTGCTTTTATTGATGCCTACCTTTCCATTTCTGTTTTTCCTAGGTTCTTTTACCTTGGTCACTCTTTTTAACTCCTTCAGCTTGTGTTTAAGCTGTTTCTGAGACATTAAACTAATATTTACTGATTTGACTTCATCCTGTTTTGGTTTGTCAGATTTTGGTACAAACCTCATATGATTAAGTTTGGGTTTTGCAGCCTTTTCAGTAAATACAGGTTTAGAGGTCTCAGCTTCTAGGTTGTCAGTTTTCTTTTTATCAGTGTAACCTAGACCTTCTTTCCAACAATCATTCTCTATAATAATCTGAGTAGTTTTCCCAGAGTTAGTCCAAGTTTTAATAATGTTTCTTTCTTTAT
Organism: Kitagawia praeruptora; assembly: GCA_037693485.1. Lineage (NCBI taxonomy): Eukaryota > Viridiplantae > Streptophyta > Magnoliopsida > Apiales > Apiaceae > Kitagawia > Kitagawia praeruptora. The sequence continues at coordinate 105,495,209 of CM075354.1, read as the reverse complement.
CAAGTTCAGATTCAAGATAAGCATGCTTTTTCAATAATTCAGTTTTAACAAATATAGCATCATCTCTCTCTTTCTGAATTTGTAACATCTGGACTAATTCTAATTCTAGATAGTCATTTCTCTTTCTAAGGTCTAAACTTTCAGATTTTATTCTTTCATTTTCTAAAGTCTGATCTCTGTATCTAACATGCAAGTTTTTAAGAAAGAGTCTTAACTCAGATATATCAGTAGTATCAAAAGCTAGAGTAGAGTGAGGTACCTTGGTCTCAGTAGCTTCAGAGATACTATCAGCATTTGCCATCAAGTCATAGTTCACCTCATCTTCAGAATCTGAAGTGTCAGCCCAGTCCTTCTTCTTTGTGATGTAAGCTTGACCTTTATCAACTTTGGCTTTCTTGCACTCAGGTGCAAAATGTCCTTTCTCACCACAATTATAGCATCTGATCTTGGACTTGTCCACTTTCCCAGACATGCCTTCCTCTTCCTCAGCTTTTCTGAAATTCTTATTTTCGAAATTTGAATCTCTTCGTGTGAACTTCTTTCCCTTCCTAAAGTTCTTATAAGCCATCTTCTTGAAGCTTTTTACCATCAGGGCTGCAAGTTGTATCATCTCAGCATCACTTCTATCATCTTCAGAGTCTGTGAGATTGTCAGAGATTGAGTCATCATCAGAGTTTGATGACTCAGTATCAGGCTTTGTAATAAGAGCCTTTCTATTGGATTGACTCTTTTTCACAGCAACTTCTATAGAAGCTTTCTCCTCAACTTTAAGAGCAATTGATTTGGACTTGCCTCCATGCCTCTTACTTCTTTGTTCCATCTCAAGCTCATGAGTCTTGAGCATTCCATAGATTTCATCAAGAGACATGTTTTCCAGATCATGATTGTCTCTGATGGTAATGGCCTTTAATTCCCATTTCTCAGGAAGAGCCAACAAGAATTTCAGATTGGAGTCTTCAAGATTATACTCCTTATCTACCAGTGACAGATCATTCAGCAATTTCAGGAATCTGTCATATATATCTGTTAATGACTCATCAGTATTTGAGTCAAAGTGCTCGTACTCCTGTGTGAGTATTGTTCTCCTGTTCTTTTTTATGGCTTTGGTTCCTTGACATCTGACTTCCAAAGCATCCCAAATCTCCTTAGCAATTTTGCATCCAATGACCCTGTTAGACATAACATTGTCAAGGGCGTTATGTAATAAATGCCTTACCTTGGCATCTTTGCTAATAGAGGAGGTATCTTCAGGGGTGTAGTCTTTCTTCTCCTTTGGAATCATTTTATGTTCCTCTCCAGCAACTGCAACAGACAATTTGGTAGGCTTATGTGGACCATCATGGATTCTGTCTAAGTACTCTGGATCTGTAGCCTCTAGAAACATTTCCATCTTCACCTTCCATATGGGATATTCTGATGCCCTGAGTATTGGAACTCTAATTGATTCATATCTGCTTGTTGTTGGAGTTTGTGTTTTCTCTGTCATGATTGTATAGCTTTTTGGATCTTAACTGTTGTATAATAACAGAGTGTCTCTGATGCCAATTGTTAGGTCCGGAATAACGTAGAAGGGGGGTTAAATACGTTATTAAAAAATATTTCGATTTTTGATGTGGATATGAAATCAAAAATACTGAATCGAAATAACACAACTGTGTGGGAAATATCTTTAAATAGATAAAACCCGGAGGTTTGTTACACAATCTAATCCTATGGATCAGCTACAAAATCAAACACTCCTAAGGATAGTTTAGGCACGAGGACCTTCTACCCGACACTTCCTGAAGGCGGGCTAAGCCGGCTTTCCTACTAGATGGATTGTCTAGCAGCTTACACAGAGATGGTATAAGAGAGAGAAGAGAGAGTTGTGTGTTGAGATGTGTTTTGAAATGAAATACAACAGGCATATTTATAGGTTTTAGAAAGTCACTATTTGGCACTATTCCAACAACCCCCAAATAGTAACCGGGCACTATTTCACCAACCCCAAATACTATTCCAACAACCGCAGTTACTATTCCAACAACCGCAGTTACTATTCATATGAATAGTCATTTCGGTTACTATTCATATTCTCTTCTGTTTATTTTGCTGTTTTAATTCTTCTCAGAAAATAGTTCAAGTACCAGATTAATTTAATTATTTATTATAAATAATTAATTAATCTGTTACTTAGTTGATTTTCAGAGTAAATTAATTTTTGACAATACCTTGAAATATTATGTCTGTCCTTGATTGTCAATAGGCTTTGGCAATTCTTTCTGTGAATTAATCTGTTGATCCTTCTCTGATGTGCTGACACTTAGTGCACTGGTCTGGTTTACAAGTGACTAGCACTGATCTTGATCTTCAAACCTTCGTTACATTCCAATTGATTAGCCTGCAGCAATATCTTCAAATAATATAAATACATGGAATCTTTTGGCCCTTCAACTGAATCACCTGTACATCTTATTCTGTCACTGAGGCTTGATCATGTTAATGAACTTCTTTCAGCGACTTGATCCTTGTCGGTGTCTATTCTTCAAATTTCACGATCCCTGTATAGAGTTAATATTATTTATCTTTTATCCTAGTTGAGTTATATATGTCCTCTATTACATATTACATTCATTATGCTTTACAGCAACTGATAACTTTCGACGCAAATATGAACATTTGACAAAGACTTTTCTGACGGACTAATTATGTGGGAAGGAAGCATTCTTCCGACAAAAAGCAGGCCAAAAAGTTTGTTGGAAATGCCTATTTTTGTTGTAGTGCAATACAATTAATAATATAGCTACTCTTATATTAACATACCTCAAAGTGATTAACATATATCATAATCAAATATTATGTCATGTTCCTTAAGAGCCTTAAACGAAGAATCTAAGAACTCTTACATATATTTTATAGTATAAATGGAGAATCTAAGATAATAATATATTATATATTAAATTTATTTATTTATTTGAAATAATAACATTAAATACTAATTTAATTTAGTAGTGAAGTATATACTAGTAGTTTATTAACTAAAAATCAAAATAAAAGTCGAGAATATAGTATTAAAATATTAATTTAATTTAATATTGAAGTTATATACTAGGAGTCTATTATCTAAAAATCGAAGTAAAACTCGAGAATACAGTATTATATACAACTTGGGGCTCCATTAATTAATATTAAAAAATATTTATTTAATTTAATAGTGAAGTTATATGCCAGGAGTCTATTAACTAAAATCGAAGTAAAAGTCTAGAATACAATATTATATACAACTTTGGGCTCCATTAATTAATATTTAAAAAATATCTAAAATAGATTAATAATAAATACAATTAATAATATAGCTACTTTTATATTAACATACCTCCATACTTTTAAGGTGATCAACATATATCATAATGAATTATATATATTGTGTCATGTTCCTTAAGAGCCTTAAACGAAGAATCAAAGTACCCATACATATATTTTATAATATAAACGGAGAATCTAAGAACTCTTACATATATTTCATAATAATATATTATATATATATAAGTAGCAAAGTTGTCCAAAAATAAAAATACAAGATATATAATTTAGAGATAATTCATATTTTATTGACAATATAATCATACACCAACATCAATCACAAAATCTTCCATTAGAGGCTCAATTTTTGTGAGAATACTCAAGTTATGGTATAAACATAATATGAAATTAAGTGTTCAACAATAGAAAATTCAAATACAAGTAAGTTCAGTCACAGAACTTTAGAATTCATGTGTTTGACTTCAAAATTCAGGTGCATAACTTTTTAAGTTCAACAGTAGAGTATTAAAATTATGGTATAAATATAATATGAGATAATATTGTTTAGTAACCGAATATTTTTAAAAATTTCAAAAAAAAAAGTAAGTTTAGTTGTATAACTTTGTAAAAAAAACAAGTTCGGTTGTAAAACTTTTAAGTTCATGTGTTTTGAAATTTAATAGTAGAACACTATATTTTTATTACGAAATAAAATAGGTTTTGTAGTAGAATCCTATTATTAGTTCAATTAATTGAAATCAGAATTTAATCAATAACTCATTTATTTAAATTTATTTTTTATTAATATTTTTTTGTCTCACATAACTTTTGGCTGAATTTTTCAATTTCTTCGATCTTCTTTTTTTCCAAAAATTGAATTTATTTTATTAAACTTATTTTACAAAAAAAAAAATTCCCGAGATAATAGGGTTCTACTGCAAAACCTATTTTGTTTTGTAGTAAAAATACAGTGTTCTATTGCTAAATTTCAAAATTGCGCACATGAACTTAAAAGTTTTACAACCGAAGTTGCCTTTTTTACAAAGTTCTACAACTGAACTTACTTTTTTAACAATATTTTGTTACTTAGCAATAATATCTCATATTATATTTATACCATAATTTTAAAATTCTACAGTTGAACTTATAAAGTTATGCACCTGAATTTTGAAGTCAAACACATGAATTCTAAAATTCTGTGACTGAACTTACTTGTATTTGAATTTTGTGCTCTTATATTATGTTTATACCATAACTTGAGTATTAACACAAAATTGATGAAATTATTCGAAAATTTTGTGCCTTTAATGGAAGATTTTGTGATTGATGTTAGTGTATGACTATATTGTCAATCAAATATGAATTATCTCTAAATTATATATCTTGTATTTTTGGACAACTTTGCTACTGATCTATATATAACATATTATTATGAAATATATGTAAGAGTTCTTAGATTCTTCGTTTATATTATAAAATATATGTAAGAGTTCTTAATTAGATTTTTCGTTTAAGGCTCTTAAGGAACATGACGCAATATTTATAATTGATTATATATGATATATGTTAATCACCTTAAAAGTATAGAGGGATGTTAATATAAGAGTAGCTATATTATTAATTGTATTTATTATTAATCTATTTTAGATATTTTTTAAATATTAAGTAATGGAGCAAGTTGTATATATAATACTATATTCTTCACTTTTACTTCGATTTTTAGTTAATAGACTCCTAGTAGATAACTTCACTATTAAATTAAATTAATATTTGTTTAAATATTAATTAATGGAGCCCCATGTTGTATATAATATTTTATTCTCGACTTTTACTTCGATTTTTATTTAATAAACTCATGGTATATAACTTCAATATTAAATTAAATTAATATTTTAATACTCTATTCTCGACTTTTATTTCGATTTATAATGTGTAGGTTGCTCCGAGAATACATAATCCTTTAGATAAATCAGAAAGTAACAAAATAATCTATAAGATTATTTTAAAAATAGCAATTTTGTAAAAGTAAGTGTAAATTAAAAATATTACGAAGTTAAATAACCTTTTAGAACATAGGCTCAGGATAATTAAGCAGATTTACTTGACGAATATTTCATATGATTTTTGAAAAGCATTTAGAACAAGCAGACACGTGTACATTGAGATGAAGTGGTTGCGTCATTTTGAAGTAGCTGGACTGTAGAACAAAGGTAGTGAGTGAACACTGTTCGAAGAGGACATATTATTTAGCAGTCTGATTTTACAAGAACATGTTCACCTTCCCAGAGAACATCTTGGACTGAAACACAACCTGCAAATTATACTTTATGGTATTAAATGTGTTGTTATTAGCTTGGCAAAATAAGGAAATGAGAATTAGGCAACATGGGTCAGCATATAATAGCAAGCATATATTAAGCCATGTTCTGTTGGATTTAGAAAGTGGTCCAAATTATGATATTTATCAAGAGATACTCCAGAAAGATACTCCGAAAAAGTAGATATACAGGGACACATAAATAAGTGCTAGACTGTTTTTCAATTAGCCAATATATATAGTCCGTCTCACTCTCCAACTATATTTGTTTGGGTTGGCGACTTTGCAAGTCAAGCCATGTAAGTTTGGTATAATGGTATTGGAAAACAAATGGCCTTCAAAGATTCCAACTGGGACTATAATCCTTTGTTTAATCCAAGAGGAAAAAGAGAGGAAAACTGGAATGATAGTGCAAATTTTATACAACAAGGTTTGTGAATAAAATGAGTATGAAGAAAAATTATTTATTTTCGAATTTGAGTATCGATAATCGATATTTAGTTGACATATTGTAAATATAGGGGCTTGCTCAAATGAGACCCCTCTTATAATGAGACCCTCTCTTATAATGAGTCCCCCTCATATTTCTTTTATTCTAAAGGGCCCCGCTAGGGGCACCCAATACGAAAAAAGCTTATAATTATACTATCTATCCATTCATCAAAAAAAAAATTAAAAAAAAAAATTTTTAAAAATAAAAAATCTGCTGCCACGTCATCATATTTTTTTTTTGAAAAAAAAATTTAATTTTTTTTATTTTTTTTTTATGAATGAATAGATGGTAGAATTATAAGACTTTTTCGTATTGGGTGCCCCTGGCGGGGCCCTTTAAAATAGATGAAATATGATGGGGACTCATTATAAGGGAGGGTCTCATTATAAGAAGGTGTCATTTGAGCACCTCCCTGTAAATATATATCCAATCCAATCCGCGCAAACAAAGAGGAAATTCTCTTGCATAAATTAACTTCACTGAGAACTTTTGATTGTTCTCAAAAACAAATTCGTTTAGTCTCGGCTCAAAGTACTGATGTTGGAAAAAGGACTTTCTTTTCTTCAGGTACTTCACCGGCCTCCGAACTTGTTGTGCAACAGGTTTAGGATTCAATTATACCAAACCCATTTCTTCAGATTTAGGAACTTGTTTTTTCCAGGTCTCTAAAGACTTTTAAGGCTCAGATATTTTCCATTTCTTCACAGCACCAATCATTGATGGTGTGGATAATCCTACACTTCCAGGCTCTCCTAGCAACTGCAAATGTATCACATATTACAAACCACCGCTTTAGGAAGAAAATGGATGATAAATATGTTGGTTTAACAAGCGTTGGCGATATATCAACAGGTGGTAAAATTTCACACATTTTTATAGGCTCAGATATTACTTGAACCAATGGGCAAAAACTCACTGTTAATCTTGAAGAAAATACATAAAGATGGAATAACTGGATGGTACTAACCACTCATAATCTCAGATACAAAAAAACTTTCCTTAAAAAATCCCTCAGTGAGGTCACATCTTAGTTCAAATAAAGGTGTACAATGCTGGTTGCAGGTGGATGATTAAAGGCGTTACCAATTATATTAACTATCTTACCAGTGTCATTTAAAGGAAGGCAGCTTCTCATGGTATCACTTGCCTTTAGGATGTCAATAACATCTTCATATAGCACTTTACCTTCAACAGAAACCTGTAACCCTTTAACTGTTGGGTTTATTGTCTAAACATGTTTATTTTATTTAGTATGCATTTGAATAAATCAACTATATCGTAGACTTGATCTGATGTAGTTGTTATCTAGTAGATTGATTCTGTTGGAGTCATACTCCTGATTTGTAGGAGTGATCGTTTTGTTACGATTCAGTAGGATATTGTGCCAGATCATGTGGCTGGTTTTTAGGAGTTTCAGTTGCTAGCTAGTTCCTATAATAAGTCTTGTATCTCCTTCGTTATTTTTAATCCCAATTGTTTACATTCAGAAGTACATCTGCTTTGCTCTCTTATAGAATTCTCTAATTAACTCCATCATCTGGTATCAGAGCTTATCGCTACCTGGAGACGAGCATCCTGTTGACACAATAATATGGCGAAGTCGAGCAAACAAAAGGAGGGACAGATCGGGCTGAGTTATCCAATGTTAACAAAGACAAATTACACTGCCTGGGATATGAAAATGCGTGTCTTCATGCAAGCTCACAGTGTATGGGAAGCAGTAGAGCCTAAAGATCAAAAGGCTGTCATAGAAGATAAGATGGATAAGCGTGCTCTGGCCATGATTTACCAAAGTATTTAGGAGGATTTGTTGTTGACTCTTGCAGAACGAAAAACCGCAAAGGATGCTTGGGAGGCTATCAAAACCGTGTCTTTAGGTGCTGATAAGGTCAAAAAGGCTAAGGCTCAAACACTTAAATCTGAGTTTGAGTCCTTAAACATGAAGGATTCGGAGCAATTAGATGACTTTTGTATGAAACTGAATGGCTTGGTTGCAAGGATCAGGGCACTTGGAGAAACAATTGGAGAAGAGTATGTTGTCAAGAAATTGCTAAGGGCAGTCCCAACAAAATTTCTACAAATTGCCTCAGCTATTGAGCAGTTTGGAAATCTTGAAACAATGTCAGTGGAAGAGGTGATCGGGTCGTTGAAGGCTCATGAGGAGAGACTGTCAGGCCAAAGTGATAACAAAGAGAAACAACAGCTCTTATTGACCGAAGAAGAGTGGTCAAAACGTGAGAACAGCGGTGGGAAGCTCCTGCTTACACGCGAGGAATGGCTGAAAAAGTCTGATAAAGGAGGGCTACAGGTTGGAAATGACTACCGAGAAAGAAACAATCAAGGGGGTCGAGGCAGATTTGACAGGGCCAAGATAAGATGTTTTAATTGTGGAGCCTATGGACATTTTGCATCTGAATGTAGAAAACCAAAGAAGGATAGACTGCAACGAGGAGAAGCCAACCTGTCACAGACATACGATGATGAACCTGCACTTTTAGTGGCCATGAATGAAGAAGGTGCAGAGGACGTGATATTTTTTACTGAAGGTACAGACTCGAATTCAAATTCTAAGGAGGAGAACATCTGGTACTTGGACAATGGGGCTAGCAATCATATGACTGGGTGCCGTGAAAAATTTGAATGCTTGGATAAAACAAAGAAAGGGCAGGTCAAGTTTGGTGATGGTTCGTTGGTTAAAATCGAGGGTAAAGGATCAATTCGAATTACATGCAAGAATGGTGAGACTCGAGTATTACAGGGAGTGTATTACATTCCTACGTTACGCAGCAACATCATTAGTTTGGGCCAACTCTCAGAAGAAGGGAATCGCGTTGTTCTAAATGGAGAAAGTTTGTGGGTTTATGACAGTTGTGGCAGGCTACTTATGCATGTAAAACGCTCATCTAATCGTCTTTACAAAATTCATATTGAGGATATTAAAGAAGCCTGTTTATTGACAAAAGAAGAAGAAAAAACGTGGCTCTGGCATCAGCATTTAGGGCATGTGAATTTTAAAGCAATGAAGTTAATGTCGAAAAACCAGATGGCATATGGTCTTCCCTCCATTGATCAACCAAGAGAGCTCTGTAGCGGATGTCTTATGTCAAAGCAATCTCGTAAGCCTTTCCCTACTCAGTCTAAATTTACTTCTGATCATGTTTTACAGTTAATTCATTGGGACCTTTGTGGACCTATTTCGCCTCCTACCCCTGCTGGTAATCAATACTTCATGTTATTAGTGGATGATTATTCTCGTATGATGTGGGTATATATGCTAAAGTCTAAAGATGAAGCGTTGAATTGTTTTAAAAAATTTAAATTGTTAGTTGAAAATACATCTAAGGAGAAAATTCAGGTGTTTCGTACTGATCGCGGAGGAGAGTTTTGCTCCAATGAGTTTGAATATTTTTGTGAACAAGCAGGCATCCTAAGGCACTATACCGCGCCCTACACACCACAACAGAACGGTGTTGTAGAGCGTCGTAATCGGACTGTGATGGCTATGACTCGCAGCTTATTGAAAGAAAGGGGAGTTCCTGCAAAATTCTGGGGTGAGGCTGTTCGACACTCTGTGTATCTCCTGAACAAGTTGCCTACTCGAGCACTTTCAGACATCACTCCATATCAGGCATGGTTTGACCAAAAACCATCTGTTGAATCACTTAAAGTCTTTGGGTGTTTATCCTATATGAAGGTGCCATCACCTCTTACTCGTAAACTTGATGACAGAAGCACTTTGTTGGTGCATTTTGGACGGGAACCAGGCACCAAGGCCTACAGGCTGTATGACCCGATTTCAGGACGCATCCATGTCAGCAGGGATGTCATTTTCATTGAAGACAAAGGCTGGACTTGGGACAAAAAAGCTGACAAAAACATCTCAAGTGTTGATGAACAGATTCAATTTGAATTCGAAGAAGTCACTTCAGATGCTGAAGAAAATGTTGAGTCCAGTAGTGAAAGTTCACAGCCTACCAGCCTTGCATCACCTGCATCACCAAGAACACCAGTTACACCAGTTACACCTGTGTCTGAATCACCTACAACTGCAGAATCCTCCAGTTCCAGTGCATCTACAACTGACAGTGGACCACATCGTTACAGACGTATATCTGATATTTATAGAGTTACTGAGGAAGTCGAGCTTGAAGATGAACTGCTGCTGTCAGGGGTGGATGAATTAGTCACCTTCGAACAGGCTATTAAGGATGAAGCTTGGAGGGAAGCAATGAATACAGAAATTGCTGCCATCGAGCAGAATAAGACATGGCAACTAACTGATTTACCGAAGGGTCACAAAGCCATTGACTTAAAGTGGGTGTTCAAGCTAAAAAGAGATATCAATGGCAATGTCATCAAGCATAAAGCGCGCTTAGTGGCCAAAGGCTATGTGCAGAAGCATGGCATTGACTACGACGAGGTTTTTGCTCCAGTGACAAGGTTGGAAACGGTTCGTTTATTATTGGCTTTGGCAGCAAAGAATGAATGGGAGGTTCATCACCTCGATGTCAAGTCAGCTTTTCTGAATGGTGTTCTCTCGGAAGAAGTCTATGTGTTACAACCTAAAGGCTATGTGAAAGAAGGACAGGAACAAAAGGTTTACAAGCTATTTAAGGCTTTGTATGGCTTACGCCAAGCGCCTCGTGCCTGGTATTCTCAACTGAACAAGTGTCTGTTAAAACTTGGTTTCACGAAATGTCCATATGAACATGCTGTGTACATTCGGAAGGAAGGGTCTGAAACATTGCTTGTCGGAGTCTATGTTGATGATTTAATCATTACAGGTTCAAATCTCTCTCATATTGTCAAATTCAAGGGGGAGATGAGTCGTGAATTTGACATGACAGATCTTGGCAAATTATCTTATTATCTAGGTTTGGAGGTCGAACAAGGAAGAGGCTATATTGAGATCAAACAAACCACGTATGCTAAAAAGGTGCTTCAAAGGGCTGGTATGAGCGAGTGCAGAGCTGTGAAATATCCTATGGAGGTCAATTTACTGATAGATTCAGACACAAATGGCACGCCAGTTGACTCGACACATTACAAAAGTCTGGTTGGAGGACTACGCTATCTAGTCTACACTCGTCCCGACATTGCGTACGCAGTTGGAATAGTCAGTCGCTTTATGGAAAGACCAACATCACTTCACTTGAATGCCATAAAAAGGATATGCAGATATGTAAAAGGGACGCTGCATCATGGTTTGATATATACAAAAGGGCATGGAAATTACATTCTATCTGGGTTTTCTGATAGCGACTTAGCTGGAAGTCTCATGGACAGAAAGAGTACAAGTGGGATGGTTTTTTATCTTGATGAGAGTTTGATCTCCTGGGTTTCACAAAAACAGCGATGCGTAGCTCTCTCGTCATGTGAAGCCGAGTTTATGGCAGCCACCACAGCAGCTTGTCAAGGCATATGGCTCCAGAGAGTTCTTAGCCAGATCACTGAAATCAATCCAGGCCCAATTGTGTTATATATTGACAACAGGTCTGCAATCGACCTAGCAAAGAACCCTGTTTTCCATGGTAGGAGTAAACACATTGATGTGCGGTACCATTTCATTCGCGAGTGTGTTGAACAAGGACTGATCGTGATCAAACATGTCAAAACGGGCGAACAACGTGCTGATATACTAACAAAAGCTTTGACTACAGTGACGTTCGAAAGAATGCGGAGGTTGCTTGGAGTTAAGAACTTGGAACATGTTTAGACTAAGGGGGAGCATGTTGGGTTTATTGTCTAAACATGTTTATTTTATTTAGTATGCATTTGAATAAATCAACTATATCGTAGACTTGATCTGATGTAGTTGTTATCTAGTAGATTGATTCTGTTGGAGTCATACTCCTGATTTGTAGGAGTGATCGTTTTGTTACGATTCAGTAGGATATTGTGCCAGATCATGTGGCTGGTTTTTAGGAGTTTCAGTTGCTAGCTAGTTCCTATAATAAGTCTTGTATCTCCTTCGTTATTTTTAATCCCAATTGTTTACATTCAGAAGTACATCTGCTTTGCTCTCTTATAGAATTCTCTAATTAACTCCATCATTAACTACGTACATATGAATAAGAATGCTTACTGGAATGGGAAAAAACTAAAAATGGCGCATGTAACTTCTGATAAATTTTGTTAACCACTTATAATTGTGTGTGTCGAAACATTACACAGACAAGTCTCAATGTGTTGATAAGATGATTACAGCTTAAATCAATTTAAACACCAGGACTACGTATCAGGATTAAAACCTAGATGGTCTGGGCAATTTATTGGATCCATGAGAGAATTTAGATTGGAACTAAAACTACTCCTTTAAACCTATACAGCCCCATTTAGATTGCCAAACAGCTTAAAATTGATCCTAACTACTAAAAATTGGGCATTATACTTAATTTATTGTCAAATGGCAAAGTCATCATGAGTACTTAATTTAAGGTCACATTGCAAACTCATCACATGGTTGAAGGTAAAGTATCTTAAGATAATGTAGGTATAACTGTGCACATCCGGGTTGTACAACCTTTTCTGCAATTAATAACCAGATACATTTTTTTTAATACGTCACCGGGATGGAGACAGAGAGAGTGAGATGATCGGAGAGATACTTGAGCTAAAGAAAGAACTTCAAATGAAAGCAGGATGCAACATTGGCTTCAATAAACCACTAACCGCCTTTCCTTGTGCAATATAATGAGCAGTTTGAGCTATCCTATGATCCTATGCACCATATCAAGATCTAAATTTTCTTTGAATTTGTGGTGTTAATCTTAGTTGTACAAGAAAAGGTTGTTATGAAGTAACGAAACATTTTTTCACCAAGTAGATGCGAGAACAATAAAAACCATATTAGATCGTAAATGCCTAAATAATGCAAATTATAAATCAGGCCGAAAACCATTACGGTTGAACTGGAATCACATCAAATCCAACTCGGGATCATCGTTAAGCTGATAAAAAATCAGTGTAATGCTGCAAAAATCGAGCATTATTAATAACGGAAAATTAGGCAATATACATCTAAATTAAGCAATACAATATAACAAGGGAAACTGATGCTAATATAGCAACGTTTCAATTCAAGTAATATGCAGACCCGAAACTTACAAATGAAAATATAGAAAAATGGAAAATTCATAGGTAAAATTCATCCTGGTCATACTAGGAGATTGCCACTCACCCAAGTTACTGTATGCGCAGCAGAAGTTTGTCTCGTGCCACATGTAACTGGTTAATAGCAACACTAATATCAATACGTTTTCTTGGCGACTCTTCTGAACATAATATCCCCACTTGAAATATTGATTCCAGACATTCCTCCAAAGTAGCTCTGCCGGATGATGAATTCACACTAAAGCCACGTTCTTCTTGATGTAGTGCAATGCGGGGATCAGCAATGTCCATTACCCTCTGCGGGAATGCCTTCCTCACATAGTCATGAAAATTACTACTATTGTCCTCAAAAGTGTAGCTTTCAGTAGGTCGTTTTCCCGAAAACATTTCTAGTACAAAAATTCCAAAGCTGTAAACATCTCCCGCTGTAGATATCTCACCAAACATTCCATACTCTGCACAACTACATTGTTATAAAACTTGGAAAAAATAAAATGCATTCATTATGTTATATTGTACAAAGTGAAAGTATCTAATAAATAAGAGTTGGAGGTAATATAGTAGTAATTATGCAAAGTACAAAACAATAAATGAAACAAATCAAGCATCAAAAGTAACCTGGCGGAACGTATCCAACTGTTCCACGGACACCAGTGGAACTCATTTGTTCTTGATTGATGTCATTTGTGGTAACAAAGGAAAACCTCGCTAAACCAAAATCACCAACATGAGCAACAAAATCCTCATCAAGAAGAATATTACTTGGCTTTATGTCCGAATGAATGATACTTGCATGACTGTGATGATGGAGGTAATCCACTCCAAGTGCAACATCAATGGCAATATTTAGTCTTTGGAATAGAGTCAAGTTTCTTTCATTCCCTTGATAGGATGGACTTTGATGCAACCAGGTGTCCACACTCCCATTTGTCATGAACTCAAAAACCATTGCCTTGAAGTCATTTCCCTTATGATCAATGCTAGAGCACGCTGTGATGATCTTGATAAGATTTCGATGACGAATGTTCCTCAACATTTCACACTCTACCAAAAAACTCTTGTCGGCTCCACGTACTTCAACCTTTAGTACCTTCACAGCAACTATATGTTCCACTGATTTGAGAAATCCTTTGTAAACAGAACCGTATCTTCCTTCACCGATCAAATTGTCGGGAGAAAACTCATTTGTAGCGAGTAAAAGGTCTTGGTATGAAAGTTTGGGATATTGGCTATCCTTTAATACTGGAATGGGGTCATTCAACTTCTTGGAATTTCGATGTCCATAAAAAATAAAAGCAAGACATGCTATCAAGATGCCGAGGGGTACAAGAACTAGGATGAGTATCATTCTAAGCGAAAATGCTTTTTTCTTATTCCTCGGGACTTTTACGGGACAAGCGGGCAAACGCAATGCTTGAATACCTCCACAAAGCTCCAAATTTCCAGTAATCGAAAAAGCACTAACATTTGAAAAGAGACCTTTTTTTGACACTTGACCTCTAAGATTGTTGTGCGAAAGGTTGAGAAATTTCAATTGAAACCCATAAAAAAAGCTTGGAATACTCCCAGAGATGTTATTGTTTGAAATATCTAAAAATGCAAGATTTTTCAAAGCTTTGAAAGATGATGGAATTTCACCTTGAAAATGGTTTCCTACCATGTATAACTCCTCCAACATCAAACATCCATCAAGAGTAGCAGGTATATCTCCTGTTAGTTTGTTATACGATAAATCAAGTTTACTCAATTGTTTCAAGCTACCAGTGGTGGATGGAAGTGTTCCATTGAACAGATTTCTGGACAAATTAATGTATCGACAATGGGAGGAAGACACAATTTTGTCAGGTATTACACCTTTAAGCCTGTTATTAGAAAGGGACAATATCTCTAGAGTTGTGATGTTAAACAATTGAGTAGGTATGCTTCCTTGGAGCTTATTAGTATCCAAATAGAGAGCAACTAATTGAGTAATGTTGCTAATGGAAGTTGGGATTGATCCTGAAATGCTGTTTTCTCTCAAATCTAGCATGCCCAACTTTGATAACGTTCCAATTGATTCTGGAATGGTTCCTGTTAACAAGTTGTTATACAATGAAAGTACTCTCATGTTCACAAGTTTTCCAATTTCACCAGGTATGCTTCCGTGTATGCGATTTCTGTACATATACAGTTTCTCCATAGTGATGGAGAGATTTCCAATTGAATTTGGAAGCTGCCCTCTTAAACCACTCTCCTCTAGGCCCAATTCCTTTAGCCGGGTACACTTAACCAAAGAACCGAAGAAGCTCAGGTCATTGGGTCGCATATACGCTCCAAGTAGATTCCGACCCAGATATAGCACTTGAAGATTAGGAAGGCTACCCAAATTATTTGGTATATGCCCGGTAATCTTGTTTGCCGTGATGTCAAGCAAAACCAAATTGGACGCATTAACTATTGACGGTGGAAGTGGGCCTGAAAATCTGTTTCCACCAACATAGAACTCTAGCAGCTTAGGAAGGCTGAAACCCAAATATGTTGGAAGCGTTCCTTCTAGCTCATTATCGCTAAGATCAACAATATATAGGAATGAATTGTTGTAAAGTTGTAGGGGAACCATACCGGACAATTTGTTTGCTGACAAATCAAGATACTCTAATTTTGCAAGATGAGAAACATCAGAAGGTATCCCTCCCACTAGATTATTATTATCACCTAGAGAAAGAAAACGGAGAGATGATATATTCCCTATCGACGGTGGAATTGATCCCGTAAAATTATTTGCTTCAAGAATAAGCATCTCAAGCTTAGACCAAGAAGAAAAATCAGTGGGTAGTTTTTCGTCAAGATTGTTGGCAAACATACTGATGTTTCTAATATCTGCACAATGACTCAAATTGGCAGGAAATACACCTTGAAAAGAATTGTAGTCCAGATATAGATTTTGTAGGCGAAACAGTCGGCCAATTTCATTTGGGATTGAGCCATGAAAGTTGTTTGAATAGAGTAAAATTGTCCTTAGAAATGAGAGGTTTCCAACATGAGGAGACAATGTACCCACCAAGTGTTGGGAGCTGAGGTTGAGTGCAGTTACCCTCTGCCGTCTCGTACTACACGTAACACCATTCCACTTACAGAAGTGGATGGAATTATTCCACGAGTCTAGTGCACCGAATGGGTCATCTTTTACCGAAGACTTAAAAGAAAGTAAAGCTTGGTGATCAGTTTCATTGCTTGAAAATGAAAATACATAAATTTTTGATGTTGGTAATGAAAGAAGAATAAAGAGAATTATGAACTGGAAAGTCATGGTAGCACAATCGAATAGCGAAGAAAATATTGGCTCCGGTAGTGGTAGTGCACATTCATACTTATATATGTAGAGGTTTCTAAAACTAAAGTTAAGAGAATGATTAATTGGAGAAAGGTTTTTTTTTTTTTTGAAAGAAAGTAGTTTCCATTAACTCGAAATGTCATACAAGATTGAAATTCTCATAAAATTCTTTATATTGAAAGCTGAAAGTCATGATTGTACTATTCTGGTGTAGGGATGAAGTGTGAAGTGTCCACTGTGCAGAATGCAGATACATAGTCTCAACAAAAGTTTTATTATTATTATTATTATATTGAACAGAAATGTTGATAATTTAGAATTTTAAGATAAAAAAATAGCTAACATTGTCTTGGTAATATGTTGTTAAATCTGTTATTGGCATGGGTTTTTAAGTTTTAATACTTTATAATTGGCTAGCCAATGCAATCTTTATTATGATATAAAATCCTAATGTGTATGAAATTCGGAAGAAATGTTTTTTGGTAATTCAGGTTTTTGTAATTTTATTGGCATTTTCTGATGAAGCAAGTATCCGAGTGCGCTGGCAACGACCCACTTTCTTGTGCTTGAGTACTGCTGAATTAGCCATTACATCCTGTCTCCACTCTCCAACCACTTTGTTTGGGTTGGCGACTTTGCAAGTCAAGCAATATAAGGTCGGAAGGACTTTAGAAATCGAATGTTCGGTAGTGCGCATGCTGCCACTGTTAACCGCATAATACATATAAATATATATATTCTCAGTGCTTGTCAATTAGCCATTTTAGTTTGAAGGTTTCAAACAGGACTTGAAAAGTTCTGAAGTGTGCATGTAGGGAAACACAGTATTTTCTCAGCGCATTATCTTTCCTAGTGCTCGTCAATTACCCAAAATATGCTTTGTCTCCACTCTCCAGCCATTTGTTTGGGTTGGTGACTTGGTAAGTCAAGCAATTTGAGGTTTTAGACAAATGGACTAGAAAGCAATTGGTCCTTAATGATTTGAACCGGAACTATAATATTGTTCCATTTGATTGTAGAGAATGACATAAGGGAAGAATGTTTTCAAGTGCAGACTCTTTTCCTCTGCTAGCTTCTCCGCCATTATAAGCAACTCAAATACATGGAGTTTAGGTTGCATACTAAAGTTTGCAACTAAAACAAATTACTTATAAAGCTGATCAATAATAACTTCTATAAATGTATGCAATGGAGTCGTGAGAGAATAAAAAGAAAATCCGATTATTTCATTCAAGATAACTCTGCACTACACATCTCCTCTGTTTATATATTACTACCACTAAACCCTAACAAACTAAACACATATTCAATATAATACCTCTAAGCTATTCCCTTATTCTCTCCAATAAGGAGATATACAGACACAAACATGAACCAGTAAAGAGATATACAAGACATAAGGAAAAAGAAAAACGGAAACAGGTCATAACAAGACATAACAGGACATAAGGAAATATATTGAGCCATGTTTTGATTTTAGGAACAAAGGAATTTAAATTCATTAATTCATGAACAGAAAGAGAAGAGATAGGAACTACGTACGCAGTTACATTAGTTTCTCCTTGGTCACATTAGTACTTGGAAGTGTAGGTATCAAGATTCATTGTACATTGACAATTTTACCCCCTAATTTACCCTCATATAATTTTTCATTAGCCTTTTAGGTGAACCATTCGTCTTCACCTTAGCAATATCATTGCAGCAACGTTGGAAGTTTACTTAACAAAGAAAAAAAAACTTGTACAAGCTCCCACTTTGGTCATTTTGTAATGTGACATGGTCAGTTCAGGAGCACAAGCATCGTCTATTACAGTTTTCTACGTATCACTCTACACACTTGCATGCAGAAATGCATGTGGAGGCATGCACATACTGATGTCTTTACTATATTCAGAATCCAAGGCACATTGAACTCCAGGTAATTCCCGACATTGTCTACAATATCATTAATGAGTTTGCTTTAAATGTTGATCAGGAAAATAAAGAATTTTCTGGATTAAGCTAGGTATTCGATGCTCAGCATTTCCCTAAGCACCTCGTGATGCAGAACACTCTTAAGAAATCTGAAAGCTAGCTAGTGTAAATTAAAATAAATTAAAGAATTATCTTCACAAATTGTTAGCAAACCAGAATGCTATCAAGGTTGGTGACCATGTCCCCAAACAATAATCTAGGAAGCAAAACGAAGGTTGTGAGATGGTCATCTTAGTTAAATAGTCTTAATCTACTATAAACTGTTCAAATTGACCTAGTCTGTAAGGTTTTAAAATTTTTGTATTGCCTGGATATACAGGTTCTCGCAGACAAATTTGGCAGTGTTATTCACTTTGGAGAGCGTGATTGCAGTATTCAGGTATTATAGCATTGTATTTAGAGTAATCAGCACTTTGCACCCCTTATCTTTGGGCGCTTTTTCAATTTGGTCTCAAACTATGTTTCTTGGCAGATTGCACCTCTATGATTTCAAACTCGCTTCAGTTTGCACCCTTTTGACCAAATTTCGTGTAGGAAGTATAGTAAGAAATTGTACCTGAAATCAAGATTATAACAAGAAAAATACCGAAGAAATTATTCGAGGCACGTGAAAAACCACGCTGTCCTTAAAACAGATAAGCCCCTTCCGTATGTGCTTGAAGGTGTGTTGTGGCTTCCGTCTCCCAGGATACAACGAATAGAGGTAGTCGTAAGCACCTTAGACCCGCCTCCTACGAACCAAACAAATATGCTCTCTATTTCACAGAAACAGAACCTATATAGCTCTAAGAAGAATGCATGAAAAGACCATAAAACTTGAGGGATTTTTTGTGTATCTAAACAATGAAGCCAAGGCCTCCTTATATAGGAGTAAAGAATTGTAACTCCCCTAAGCATAAATTTGTAACCCCCAAAGTCATAACTATGTAACCCCCAAATCAATAATAACATTACATTATTACATGAGTTACAAAATCAAAAGGAGTTACAAAATTTAAAAAAGGAGTTACAAATAAAATAATAAAATGTAACAATTTTTATTCAAAAATAGTGTAACAATCCCCCACATGAATAAAAATTGGCATTACAAAAAGACTCTTTGACACGGAGATAGAGAGCACGGTAGAAACCAACATAGGATAGGTAGGCGTACACCCTTGAACCTTCCCTTGAAAGAATATATTTACATTTCTAGAATTTCAGTAGTCGCGTTGACCTTGAACTGCCCTTCTGTTTTGTGAAATGATGATACATCCCCCACTGGAGTCTTTCCCTATATTTGTTCAGTTCTCACTGTTAAGCCCATTTTGGTCCTGAGCTTTAGCCTGGTTCTGTGAGTTTTTCCCAGAATTAGCCCCCACAATTCCTTCTTGAAGCGACCCCACTTCACTCACATAGGTGATCTCTTGAACAATACAAAAGTATTATTTGTTCGACATATCGACACATAAGGATCATTAAAAGCATAGCTTAGCCTTACCCTAATTTTATCACTGTTTTTCATCATAGGAATGGACCCGGGAGTAAAACCCCCACAGTGATCTCGCTAAGTCTTTACAGTTAGGTTGTCCCATTGAACCAAGATCTTGGGATCTCCAGTCAACAAGGTTGGGTTTCCTTTGTATCGACTTTTATTATGGGCTTTAGTCCCATTCCTTTCGATGATTTCTCAACTAACTCTCTTGTTAACCCTTTGGTTAGCGGATCCGCACTGTTGGATAAATTTTTTTTTTTTGGCGGCTTTTTTCTTAATTTTTTGGCTCCTGTTTTTTAATGTGCTCTTATAATTTGATTCATTTTATTAAGAGTTGCCATGGTTGTAGAAAAAAAAAACAAAACTTTTTTTTTTGACGGTTTTATATTCTGTAACTGGTTGTAATAATTAAGGTTTTATGTATAATATTTTATGGTATTAATTCTTGATCAGTTTTGGTCTTTGGTCTATAACTACTTTGAATGTTTTTATATTTATTAGTTGTATACTTGGTTTAATGTGTAAAGTTTTTTTTTATATATGTCAGCAAGTTTTGGTAGGATAATTGCAGGATTTGGAATATGTTCATGCATGCTTACATCTGTTGGTTTTACTTGGAGACTACATATATATATTCTTTGACTTGCTAGTTGTATCATGTTGTCAACCAATGCCGTCTTGTTGTCTGTTAATACAATACATGTGGTTAACTCTTGTATTATAAGATACATGCTTTCAGTCTATTAATTGCTAGTTTATTTGATAATTAATTATTAGTTCAAATAAATTGACTATAAATATTTTCTTGTTAATCTTGATTTCAGAAATGTCGGGAGTTGACGGAACTAGCTTGTCTGGTGATGGGCATGTAACTGCTGAGGCAGTGCCTAATGCGGCGACCCTTGTGGTGCCAAATACGGCTGTACCGGTAACCGCTCAAGCGGAAAAACCGGAGAAATTCAGTGGGCTGAATTTCAAGAGGTGGCAACAAAAGATGTTCTTCTACTTGACCACCTTGAACCTTGTGAGGTTCTTGACTGAGGATGCACCTAAGCTGAAAGAAGGTGAAACCGATGTTCAGCTTGTTAGTGCGGTCCAAGCTTGGAACCACTCAGATTTCTTGTGTAGAAATTATATTATGAACTGTTTGAGTGATTCACTGTACAATGTGTATAGTGTGCTAAAGACGTCCAAAGCTTTGTGGGACTCACTCGACAGAAAGTACAGAACCGAGGATGCGGGTACTAAGAAGTTTATAGTGTCCCGACTTCTTGAGTTTATGATGGTGGATTTCAAGAAGGTGGTTAGTCAAGTTCAAGACCTTCAGATGATCATGCATGACATGGAAGCTGAGGGAATGCCCATGAATGAAGCCTTCCAAGTAGCCGTTATTATTGAGAAATTGCCCCCTGGTTGGAAGGACTTCAAGAATTATTTGAAGCATAAGCGAAAGGAGATGACAGTACAAGACCTTGTCTTGAGACTCCGAATTGAGGAGGATAATAAGAATCGGTCTGTCTCTTCCTCTAATGCTAATGTTGTGGAGGTCAAGAAGAACTCCAAGTTCAAGAAGGGGAAACCAGACAAGAGGCCCAACTTGGGACCTAAGGGTGGAGTTTCTAAGAAGAAATTTCAAGGAAAGTGTTTCAACTGTGACAAGATGGGTCACAAGTCAACTGAGTGTAGACTACCGAAGCGGAAGAAGCACGAGGCCCACATGGTGGATGATGTGGCTCAAGAAATGTCTGAAATCAGTCTCTCTGCTATGGTGTCCGAAGTGAACCTGATCGGCTCCAACCCGAAAGAATGGTGGATTGACACTGGTGCTACAAGGCACATATGCTCTAGCAAGGAGTTGTTCCACACCTTCATACCGACTGAGACTGGAGAGAAGCTGTTTATGGGAAACTCTGCTACATCTGAAGTCCTTGGAAAGGGCAATGTTGTGTTGAAGATGACATCTGGCAAGGAGCTAACCCTCAAGGATGTCCTCTATGTGCCGGAGATCCGAAGGAACTTGGTTTCTGGCTCGTTGCTGAACAAGCATGGATTCCGCATGGTGATTGAATCTGATAAGGTTATTTTGTCAAAGAAAGGAATGTTTGTGGGAAAAGGCTATGTAACCGAGGGGTTATTTAAGCTTAATGTAATGACTGTGAAGAGTAATAATAATAATAATTCTTCTGCTTACTTGCTTGAGTCTTCCAATTTATGGCATGGTAGACTAGGTCATGTTAATTATGAAACAATGCGTAGATTAATTAACTTGAACCATATCCCAACATTCCAAATTAGTTCGAAGCACAAATGTGAAATTTGTGTAGAGGCAAAATTAACAAGATCATCGTTTCAAACGATTGAACGACATACAAAACCCTTGGATTTGATTCACAGTGATGTGTGTGATTTAAAATCAAATCAAACAAGGGATGGTTATAAGTACTTCGTCACATTTGTGGATGATAGTACAAGATTTTGTTATGTCTATTTGCTTAAGAGCAAAGATGAAGCTATAGAGAAGTTCGACCTCTATAAGAATGAAGTTGAAACTCAACTTAAGGGAAAAATAAAAGTAATAAGAAGTGACCGAGGTGGTGAATATGTATCACCTTTTGGTGAATTCTGTGCGAAACATGGAATTATTCATGAAGTCACTGCACCGTATTCGCCTCAATCCAATGGGATTGCAGAGCGTAAAAATAGGACCCTGAAAAAAATGTGCAATGCAATGTTGCTCAGTTCAGGGTTGCCTACAAATATGTGGGGAGATGCTGTCACGTCAGCAAATTATCTTTTGAATAGGATACCCCGAAAAAATCAAGAGCTAACTCCTTATGAATTATGGAAAGGAAAGAAGCCTTCCTATAAATTCTTACGTGTGTGGGGTTGCCTTGCAAAGGTTCTTGTACCAGAACCAAAGAGGGTGAAAATCGGTCCAAAAACTGTGGATTGTATTTTTATTGGGTATGTGCCTAACACTACGGCATATAGATTTCTTGTGCACGAGTCAAAAATCCCTGACATACACAAGAACACTATAATGGAATCGAGAAATGCTTCATTTTTTGAACATACATTTCCTCGAAAATCCAAAGAAAGTTCAAGTTCATCGAAACGGACACGTGAAACTAATTCTGAAAATGAATATAGTGGTGACGAGGAACAAGAAAGCATGGATGAACTTGAAACAGAGGATGCACCTCGTCGAAGCAAAAGAGCTAGAGTAGAAAAATCCTTCGGGCCGGATTTTCTAACTTACTTGCTCGAAAATGAACCACGGACTTATTCCGAAGCTGTACATTGTCCGGATGGTCCATTTTGGAAAGAGGCCATTAAAAGTGAGGTTGATTCTATTATGCAGAATCATACATGGGAATTGGTGGATCTTCCTCCGGGATGTAAACCACTCGGATCAAGATGGATTTTCACTAAGAAAATGAAAGCAGATGGATCCATAGATAAATACAAGGCCCGACTTGTGATTCAAGGTTTTCGTCAAAAGAAAGGCATTGATTATTTTGACACGTATTCTCCGGTAACGAGAATGGCGTCTATAAGGATGATAATTGCTATTGCAGCATTGCGAAATCTTGAAGTGCATCAGATGGATGTAAAAACTGCCTTTCTAAATGGAGATTTACATGAAGAAATCTACATTAAGCAACCTGAGGGTTTTGTGGTTCCTGGATTAGAACACAAAGTGTGCAAGTTAGTAAAGTCAATATATGGCTTAAAGCAAGCGCCACGAGATTGGCATCAAAAATTTGACAGTGTTATATTGTCGAATGGATTTAAAATCAACGAATGTGACAAGTGTGTATATGTCAAAGATACAATAGAGGGATATGTGATCCTGTGTCTTTATGTTGATGATATGCTCATCGTTGGTAGTAATGACAAAATGGTTAAATCTACCAAAGACATATTACATTCAAGATTCCACATGAAAGATATGGGCTTAGCTGATGTGATTCTAGGGATAAAGATCCTGAGAACGCCAAGTGGACTTATGCTAAATCAGTCACATTACGTTGATAAGATCCTTGAGAAATATAATAAAGATGATTCTAGTGTGTCAAGAACCCCTTTTGATACGACTTTACATCTATCGAAAAATAAAGGTGAGGGTGTTTCTCAAGGAGAGTATGCTAAAGTGATAGGAAGTCTGATGTACTTAATGAACTGTACACGACCAGACATTGCCTTTACTGTTAGTAAGCTAAGCCGATACACGAGTAATCCAGGTGTGGATCACTGGAAAGCGATAACTAAAGTGCTTAGGTACTTAAGGTATACGCGTGAGTATGGATTGCATTACTCAAGATATCCTGCTGTCCTAGAAGGTTATAGTGATTCAAACTGGATTAATGGGGTAAAAGGATCGAAGTCCACTAGCGGATATGTATTTACGCTAGCAGGTGGAGCGATCGCGTGGAAATCTTCGAAACAAACGGTGGTAACCAAGTCTACCATGGAGGCTGAGTTTGTTGCTTTGGATAAAGCAGGAGAACAAGCTGAATGGTTACGCCAGTTTTTAGAGGATATTCCAAGGTGGGAAATGCCAGTGCCACCACTTTGTATACATTGTGATAGCACGGCAGCAATTGGTACAGCCGAGCGTGTACTATATAATGGAATGTCGAGGCATATTCGTCGGCGACACAATTCCGTTAGACAACTACTCTCAACTGGCGTTATCACTATTGATCACATTAGGTCAAAAGATAACACTGCGGATCCGCTAACCAAAGGGTTAACAAGAGAGTTAGTTGGGAAATCATCGAAAGGAATGGGACTAAAGCCCATAATAAAAGTCGATACAAAGGAAACCCAACCTTGTTGACTGGAGATCCCAAGATCTTGGTTCAATGGGACAACCTAACTGTAAAGACTTAGTCAGATCACTGTGGGGGTTTTACTCCCGGGTCCATTCCTATGATGAAAAACAGTGATAAAATTTGGGTAAGGCTAAGCTATGCTTTTAATGATCCTTATGTGTCGATATGTCGAACAAATAATACTTTTGTATTGTTCAAGAGATCACCTATGTGAGTGAAGTGGGGTCGCTTCTAGAAGGAATTGTGGGGCTAATTCTGGGAAAAACTCACAGAACCAGGCTAAAGCTCAGGACCAAAATGGGCTTAACAGTGAGAACTGAACAAATATAGGGAAAGACTCCAGTGGGGGATGTATCATCATTTCACAATACAGAATGGCAGTTCAAGGTCAACGCGACTACTGAAATTCTAGAAATGTAAATATGTTCTTACAAGGGAAGGTTCAAGGGTGTACGCCTACCTATCCTATGCTAGTTTCTACCGTGCTCTCTATCTCCGTGTCAAAGAGTCGTTTTGTAGTGTCAATTTTTATTCATGTGGGGGATTGTTACACTATTTTTGAATAAAAATTAATACCATTTTAATTTTTGAATTTTGTAACTCCATTTTAAATTTTGTAACTCCATTTTAAATTTTGTAACTCCAATATTAATTATATGTTGGGGGTTACAAATTTAACTATTTGGGGGTTACAAAGTTATTGGTTTTTGGGGGTTACATTCTTCTACTCCTATATAAGGAGACCTTGGCTTCTTTGTTTGATACACAAAAAATCCCTCAAGTTTTATGGTCTTTTCATGCATTCTTCTTAGAGCTATATAGGTTCTGTTTCTGTGAAATAGAGAGCATATTTGTTTGGTTCGTAGGAGGCGGGTCTAAGGTGCTTACGACTACCTCTATTCGTTGTATCCTGGGAGACGGAAGCCACAACACACCTTCAAGCACATACGGAAGGGGCTTATCTGTTTTAAGGACAGCGTGGTTTTCACGTGCCTCGAATAATTTCTTCGGTATTTTTTTTGTTATAATCTTGATTTCAGGTACAATTTCTTACTATACTTCATACAAGGATCAATAGTGATAACTCCAGTTGAGAGTAGTTGTCTAACGGAATTGTGTCTCCGACGAATATGCCTCGACATTCCATTATATAGTACACGCTCGGCTGTACCAATTGCTGCCGTGCTATCACAATGTATACAAAGTGGTGGCACTGGCATTTCCCACCTTGGAATATCCTCTAAAAACTGGCGTAACCATTCAGCTTGTTCTCCTGCTTTATCCAAAGCAACAAACTCAGCCTCCATGGTAGACTTGGTTACCACCGTTTGTTTCGAAGATTTCCACGCGATCGCTCCACCTGCTAGCGTAAATACATATCCGCTAGTGGACTTCGATCCTTTTACCCCATTAATCCAGTTTGAATCAATATAACCTTCTAGGACAGCAGGATATCTTGAGTAATGCAATCCATACTCACGCGTATACCTTAAGTACCTAAGCACTTTAGTTATCGCTTTCCAGTGATCCACACCTGGATTACTCGTGTATCGGCTTAGCTTACTAACAGTAAAGGCAATGTCTGGTCGTGTACAGTTCATTAAGTACATCAGACTTCCTATCACTTTAGCATACTCTCCTTGAGAAACACCCTCACCTTTATTTTTCGATAGATGTAAAGTCGTATCAAAAGGGGTTCTTGACACACTAGAATCATCTTTATTATATTTCTCAAGGATCTTATCAACGTAATGTGACTGATTTAGCATAAGTCCACTTGGCGTTCTCAGGATCTTTATCCCTAGAATCACATCAGCTAAGCCCATATCTTTCATGTGGAATCTTGAATGTAATATGTCTTTGGTAGATTTAACCATTTTGTCATTACTACCAACGATGAGCATATCATCAACATAAAGACACAGGATCACATATCCCTCTATTGTATCTTTGACATATACACACTTGTCACATTCGTTGATTTTAAATCCATTCGACAATATAACACTGTCAAATTTTTGATGCCAATCTCGTGGCGCTTGCTTTAAGCCATATATTGACTTTACTAACTTGCACACTTTGTATTCTAATCCAGGAACCACAAAACCCTCAGGTTGCTTAATGTAGATTTCTTCATGTAAATCTCCATTTAGAAAGGCAGTTTTTACATCCATCTGATGCACTTCAAGATTTCGCAATGCTGCAATAGCAATTATCATCCTTATAGACGCCATTCTCGTTACCGGAGAATACGTGTCAAAATAATCAATGCCTTTCTTTTGACGAAAACCTTGAATCACAAGTCGGGCCTTGTATTTATCTATGGATCCATCTGCTTTCATTTTCTTAGTGAAAATCCATCTTGATCCGAGTGGTTTACATCCCGGAGGAAGATCCACCAATTCCCATGTATGATTCTGCATAATAGAATCAACCTCACTTTTAATGGCCTCTTTCCAAAATGGACCATCTGGACAATGCACAGCTTCTGAATAAGTCTGTGGTTCATTTTCGAGCAAGTAAGTTAGAAAATCCGGCCCGAAAGATTTTTCTACTCGAGCTCTTTTGCTTCGACGAGGTGCATCCTCTGTTTCAAGTTCATCCATGCTTTCTTGTTCCTCGTCACCACTATATTCATTTTCAGAATTAGTTTCACGTGTCCGTTTCGATGAACTTGAACTTTCTTTGGATTTTCGAGGAAATGTATGTTCAAAAAATGAAGCATTTCTCGATTCCATTATAGTGTTCTTGTGTATGTCAGGGATTTTTGACTCGTGCACAAGAAATCTATATGCCGTAGTGTTAGGCACATACCCAATAAAAATACAATCCACAGTTTTTGGACCGATTTTCACCCTCTTTGGTTCTGGTACAAGAACCTTTGCAAGGCACCCCCACACACGTAAGAATTTATAGGAAGGCTTCTTTCCTTTCCATAATTCATAAGGAGTTAGCTCTTGATTTTTTCGGGGTATCCTATTCAAAAGATAATTTGCTGACGTGACAGCATCTCCCCACATATTTGTAGGCAACCCTGAACTGAGCAACATTGCATTACACATTTCTTTCAAGGTCCTATTTTTACGCTCAGCAATCCCATTTGATTGAGGCGAATACGGTGCAGTGACTTCGTGAATAATTCCATGTTTCGCACAGAATTCACCAAAAGGTGATACATATTCACCACCTCGATCACTTCTTATTACTTTTATTTTTTCCTTAAGTTGAGTTTCAACTTCATTCTTATAGAGGTCGAACTTCTCTATAGCTTCATCTTTGCTCTTAAGCAAATAGACATAACAAAATCTTGTACTATCATCCACAAATGTGACGAAGTACTTATAACCATCCCTTGTTTGATTTGATTTTAAATCACACACATCACTGTGAATCAAATCCAAGGGTTTTGTATGTCGTTCAATCGTTTGAAACGATGATCTTGTTAATTTTGCCTCTACACAAATTTCACATTTGTGCTTCGAACTAATTTGGAATGTTGGGATATGGTTCAAGTTAATTAATCTACGCATTGTTTCATAATTAACATGACCTAGTCTACCATGCCATAAATTGGAAGACTCAAGCAAGTAAGCAGAAGAATTATTATTATTAATACTCTTCACAGTCATTACATTAAGCTTAAATAACCCCTCGGTTACATAGCCTTTTCCCACAAACATTCCTTTCTTTGACAAAATAACCTTATCAGATTCAATCACCATGCGGAATCCATGCTTGTTCAGCAACGAGCCAGAAACCAAGTTCCTTCGGATCTCCGGCACATAGAGGACATCCTTGAGGGTTAGCTCCTTGCCAGATGTCATCTTCAACACAACATTGCCCTTTCCAAGGACTTCAGATGTAGCAGAGTTTCCCATAAACAGCTTCTCTCCAGTCTCAGTCGGTATGAAGGTGTGGAACAACTCCTTGCTAGAGCATATGTGCCTTGTAGCACCAGTGTCAATCCACCATTCTTTCGGGTTGGAGCCGATCAGGTTCACTTCGGACACCATAGCAGAGAGACTGATTTCAGACATTTCTTGAGCCACATCATCCACCATGTGGGCCTCGTGCTTCTTCCGTTTCGGTAGTCTGCACTCAGTTGACTTGTGACCCATCTTGTCACAATTGAAACACTTTCCTTGAAATTTCTTTTTAGAAACTCCACCCTTAGGTCCCAAGTTGGGCCTCTTGTCTGGTTTCCCCTTCTTGAACTTGGAGTTCTTCTTGACCTCCACAACATTAGCAGTAGAGGAAGAGACAGACCGATTCTTATTATCCTCCTCAATTCGGAGTCTCAAGACAAGGTCTTGTACTGTCATCTCCTTTCGCTTATGCTTCAAATAATTCTTGAAGTCCTTCCAACCAGGGGGCAATTTCTCAATAATAACGGCTACTTGGAAGGCTTCATTCATGGGCATACCCTCAGCCTCCATGTCATGCATGATCATCTGAAGGTCTTGAACTTGACTAACCACCTTCTTGGAATCCACCATCATAAACTCAAGAAGTCGGGACACTATAAACTTCTTAGTACCCGCATCCTCAGTTCTATACTTTCTGTCGAGTGAGTCCCACAAAGTTTTGGACGTTTTCAGCACACTATACACATTGTATAGTGAATCACTCAAACAGTTCATAATATAATTTCTACACAAGAAATCCGAGTGGTTCCAAGCTTGGACCGCACTAACAAGCTGAACATCGGTTTCACCTTCTTTCAGCTTAGGTGCATCCTCAGTCAAGAACCTCACAAGGTTCAAGGTGGTCAGGTAGAACAACATCTTTTGTTGCCACCTCTTGAAATTCAGCCCACTGAATTTCTCCGGTTTTTCCGCTTGAGCGGTTACCGGTACAGCCGTATTTGGCACCACAAGGGTCGCCGCATTAGGCACTGCCTCAGCAGTTACATGCCCATCACCAGACAAGCTAGTTCCGTCAACTCCCGACATTTCTGAAATCAAGATTACAAATCATTATCAATTAATACAATTGCATAAAAATAGCAAATACAATTATTTACTAAATACATTAGTAAAGTTAAAAAAAAAAAACCGTACAACTTGTAAATCATGCATGCAATTACAAGTTGAATCCTATTTAGTACACCAACCAAAACAAGCTGCTCTGACTAATTAAATATTTATACATCTTAACCCATGTTAACATTTAAGTTTAAAAAAAAAACAAATAATAATCATGAACTCGTCAGGAGGCATTATACACAAAAATGAGCAGGATCAAGACCGCGAATAAAACTAAAACACAGTCCACAAGTTGCTGGTAAACTATCGACAAAGGTAGGACGAAAAAAAAAAAAACTATTAAGAATAGTTTTTTTTTTTTTTTTTTTGGCAAATTTCATACAAAGAAACTGATTAACATAATATCAAACAAAACCACACATGCAGAATTTAATGACCAGACATATAAACATATATAAACATTAGTAAATTAAAACCCGTTACAAATTTATTTAAAAGGCAGCTGGCGCAACACATGTTTAATGCTACAGTTACAAAAATTAAATAAAATCATGACATTATTCATATTCCAGCAGAAAGAGACGACATATAGTCTTACATGTCAGTATACATCACTGGGCAAAAGGCATAAATATTGTTACAATCTAAATTCATTTTTTTTTTAAACGAATCATGGCTGCAGCTAGCAAGAAACATGCATAAGAACCAAAGATAGATTAAAAAAAAAACCAATAATCAATCATATAAAAAACAAATCTATAGCATTCAAAACATGATAAAGAGTGACCAGTTTATTAAACTCTTCAAATCAAGAAAACTAATACGCATCACCTAAATCAAATGGACACCACAATGTTCCATGCAAGGACTAAACTGGTTACATAACATATCCACAAGAATACATGTGCCACCAAAACAAATTAGGTGCATATAATTAAAGAAGATCACATACATTCTATACTAGTAAAACATCATGTCAGGAAGATAAAAAACTTAACGCATGAATTCTACAAAATCGAACCAGTAGGCAGTAGCATGTTAATACATATTGTCCTGCTGAAAAAAAACAACAGATTCATGCTTTATAAGGAAAACCACAAATATGAACAAGATATTCAAAAAAAAACAAACATGCTAAGCAACAAAATAAATAGGCATGATATCAACAACAAACACATTCATAACAAAAAAAACCTTATACTTCCCAAAAAACAAATCACACAATCAGCTTATCAACTAAACTCATTCATATGAATTAGATTTATCTGTTTTAAGCTTGTAGGAAGTATAGTAAGAAATTGTACCTGAAATCAAGATTATAACAAGAAAAATACCGAAGAAATTATTCGAGGCACGTGAAAAACCACGTTGTCCTTAAAACAGATAAGCCCCTTCCGTATGTGCTTGAAGGTGTGTTGTGGCTTCCGTCTCCCAGGATACAACGAATAGAGGTAGTCGTAAGCACCTTAGACCCGCCTCCTACGAACCAAACAAATATGCTCTCTATTTCACAGAAACAGAACCTATATAGCTCTAAGAAGAATGCATGAAAAGACCATAAAACTTGAGGGATTTTTTGTGTATCTAAACAATGAAGCCAAGGCCTCCTTATATAGGAGTAAAGAATTGTAACTCCCCTAAGCATAAATTTGTAACCCCCAAAGTCATAACTATGTAACCCCCAAATCAATAATAACATTACATTATTACATGAGTTACAAAATCAAAAGGAGTTACAAAATTTAAAAAAGGAGTTACAAATAAAATAATAAAATGTAACAATTTTTATTCAAAAATAGTGTAACATTTCGTCCACTTTGACCGCTACTATTAGGATGAGTGAGGGTAAAAATACAAAGAATTATTTAAGAAACAGTCAATTTACCCTTGATTAGCCTAATAGTAGCGGTCAAAGTGGAGAAAATTTGATCAAAAGGGTGCAAATTGAAGCGATTTTGAAACCATAGAGGTACAATCTGCCAAACAACATAGTTTGAGACCAAATTGAAAAAATACCCAAAAATAAAGGGTGCAAAATGCTAATTACTCTTGTATTTATGCTCAAAGTTCTCGCTTCCAATGTCACTAAGATTCTACAACAACCTTCATAAATCATTAGAAATATATTTTTAGCCTTGTTTGAACTTCAGAATTTGATATAAAAGTATTTTTAGCCCGGTTGCTCTAGAATCCGGGTTCTGCTAGGGACCATTAAGTACTAGCCCATAAGCACGGATCGTCATCATTAATTAACTAAAATTTGGATATTTCAAATTTTTTAAAATAAAAGTTTTTATCATATTATTTCGATTAAATTATTTAATGACAGTTACTTACTTTGATACTAATATTTTTAAAAAAACTCATGTTTGAGTTTACCAAAATTTAATTATTAACAATATATATAGGGTCTAAATCAAGAAAAATCCAAACACTAAAAGAAAAACAGAGAACCATTATTAATTGTTGGAATATTTCTAAATCAACTGTCCAAATTCAATTCCTTTTTAAATAATTTTTGTAAGGGTGTTGTTGAAAATAAAAACTATACTATTATTTCAATTAATTGAAATAAGAAAATTTAATCAATAACTCATTTATTGAAATCTATTTCCTATTAATATTTTTTACCTCACATAACTTTTGCCTGAATTTTTCAATTTCTTCAATCTTCTTTCTTTAAAATTTTTATTTTATTAAACTTCTTTTACAAAAAAAAAATAATCCCCGAGATAATAGGGTTCATCTGCAAAATTTATTTTGTTTTGTAGTAAAAATACAGTGTTCCACGGTTGAATTTCAAAGTTACGCATATGAACATAAAAGTATTACAACTGAACTTGCCTTTTTTACAAAGTTGTACAACTGAACTTATCTTTTAAAAAATATTCAGAACACTATTGTCTCATATTATATTTATACCATAATTTTAATATTTTAATGTTGAACTTAAAAAGTGATGCACCCAAATTTTGAAGTCAAATACATGAATTCTAAAGTTATGTGACCGAACTTACTTGTATTTAAATTTTCTGCTGTTGAACATTTAATCTCATATTATGTTTATACCATAATTTGAGTATTTGAATTTTGTGTTGTTGAACATTTAATCATGTAAGAGTTCTTAAGTTATCCGTTTATATTATGAAATATATATAATAGTTCTTAAATTTTTCGTTTAAGACTCTTATGGAACATGATCAAATATTTCTAATTGATTATGTGATATATGTTAACATAATCAATGTCTGTTAATATGATTGATTATATGATATATAAGAGTAGCTATATTATTTTAATTGTATTTATTATTAATTTATTATAGATATTTACATTGTAAAGAGAAAACTGTTCCTGAAGTTACCTCAGTAGACTTACATGAGGTTATAGTGTAAATAGCTATGGCAGTTTTGTAAATATTGGTAACTTTCTAAAACAATCCTGAAATTACAATTGTACCCTCGTACATTAATATGGATGGAGAATTTTAGTTAGTAACCTCAGGAACATCAAACCCTTTTGTAAATATTAATTAATGAAGTCCAAATTTAAAAGTCCGATTCAGTTGTCAATTGTGTCATCGGAAATGTTTGATGTTTCTTGGGACTTTCAGGTTTATTTCATTTCTCAATTATTTAAATTCAATTTTTTAAATTTTAAAAATTTGAACGAAACCTTTTTTTTATTTTGTTTTATCCAATTGAACCATAAAAGAGGAGGAAGAATCGAAAATGTTAGTAGTTTTCATCCTCTTTATATCATCCCTTTATGTATTCATAAAGTTTACATGTTTTTCTCTATGTATTCATAGAGAAAAAACATTTTCTATCTAGAGAAAATTAGTTTAGATAGAAAATTTAGAGAACCCATCTTAACCGTCTATTTATATTTAGATTATATTTCCAAATTTAAGTAATCTAGAATGTACCATAATTAAAACAATCATTAAAGATTGTGATTTTGCTAACTATGGCAATTTGAACTAATTAATTAAAGATTCTATATTCTTTATTACCTAAGTTAACTTGATTATTACTTATATTTTAAATTTTTTGTATAATCATTAAAGTTGAACACATCTAAAAATATTTAGTAGAAGACATGAAAATAATATCTTATTATTAAACACTCAATAGAATCTTAATATCTCAATTAGCAGAACACCTAATGAAATCTTAATATTTTAGTAAAATACTTAATAGAACACCTAGTTGAATCTTAATAAATTTAAATTTGATTTTATTTTAAAATAATTATGAAATGCTCGATAGAACACATTGTAGAATCTTATTATTGTTTTATAATAATATAAATTAAATTAATTTTTATTTGACTAATAATTTATATAAAAATTATGGAACACTTAATAAAATCTTAAAAGAACACTTGAATAAATTTTGGAAAAACACATAAAAGGTACTTATGAGAAACTAATTTAAAATTCGACAAACGAAACATTTAAAAGAATCTTAGAAGAAAACATGTTGAATAGTTGAATTAATCTTAATAAATTTTTATTAAATTTTATCTTAAAATAATTAGTAATACACTTCATAGAACACATGGTAGAATCTTATTATTGTTTTATAATAATATCGATTAAATTAAATTTTATTCAACTAATAATGTATATAACATTTGTGGAACACTTAATAGAATCTTTAAAAAACACGTGAGTGAATCTAAACATTTAGTAGAACACATAAAAAATATCTTACTATAAAACACTCAATACAATCTTAATATCTCACTTAGTAGAACACTTAGTGAAATCGTAATATCTCACATAGTGGAACACTTACTGAAATCTTAATATCTTAGTTAAACATTTAGTTGAATCTTAATAAATTTAAATTAAATTGTTTTTTTAAAATAATTAATAAAACACTCAATAGAACACATTGTAGAATCTTATTACTGTTTAATAATAATATAAACTAAATTAAATTTTATTTAACTAATAACTTATATAAAATTTGTGGAACACTTCTTAAAAGAACAACGAATCTTGAAAGATTACTTAAAAAATGTTTAAGAGAATCTAATTTAAGCATTTTTAATTGTTCTTATTAGATTCACTCAGGTGTTCTTTTAAGATTATATTAAGTGGTCCTCAAATTTTATATAAATTATTAGTTAAATAAAATTTACTTTAATCTATATTATTATAATACAATTAGAAGAGTGTTCTATTAAGTGTTTCACTAATTACTTTAAAATTAAATTTAATATAAATTTATTAAGATTTAACTATTCAACATGTGTTCTTCTAAGATTATTTTAAGTGTTTAGTTTATTTTAATTTTAAATTAGATTCTATTAAAAAAATTAAGTGTTCTTTCAAGATTACTTGAGTGTTCTTTTAAGATTACTATTAAGTTTGTTACAAATCTTATGTAAGTTATTAGTTAAATAAAATTTAATTTAATTCATATTATTATAAAACAACAATAAGATTCTATCATGTGTTCTATTGAGTGTTTTATTAATTATTTTAAGATAGGATTTAATTAAAAAATTTTAAAAAATAAGATTCAACTAAATGTTCTACTAAGTGTTCTTTTAAGATACTTTTACGTGTTCCATTTGTTAAATTTTAAATTAAATTTTCTTAAGCGATTTTAAGTGTTCTTCGAAGATTCACTCAAGTGTTCTTTTAAGATTCTATTAGGTGTTCCACAAATCTTATATAAATTATTAATTAAAAAAATTTTAATTTTATTAATCTTTAAAGATTAATATAATGTCTGCAACATTTTTATTAAAACACTTAATAAAATCTTGATTATTTCATTAACTGGACATATCATGAATTACACAATGAAGATTTTAATGTTTAATAAACTAAATAATGATAATTTTGTTAAAGTTGGTAAGTAAAAGTCAATTTCTAATTTAAGGAAATAATTTGAAACATGCATTTATTGTTTAGGTTGATAATTAAGGAAATAATTTGAAAGATTGTTAATTAAAATGATTTTTCCATATATCCATTCAACCACGATCAGGTGAATATAGTGAAATCATTTCAACCGTCAGATTGATATTAAATCAAGGAACCATAAAGGTACCTTAAGTTTTCTCCATAAAAAAGTTTTCTCTTGAGCATTAGCCTATATATATATATATAAACATAGAAAAAACATGTAATCCACTATAGAATCTTATATATATATATATATATATATTTGTAACAATAAAATTATGCGTAATAATGTTATATTTGATCCTAATTTTTTGTTAGATTCTATTTTTATTCATAAAAAACATTTTTGATTTGAAAAATAGAATTTTAAAGCGCTTTTATGTAAGATTCTATGGTGTTCTTCCGCACATTTTCCTCTAGAGCAATCTATTAAGGTTGGGGATTGTTCAGAAGCCTCGGCGTATATGAGCTTACATAGAGTAGAAAATGCTCAGATTACTACAAAAGATTTAAATGCAATAATTAGGTTGCAAAACTATACTAATACCTTTTTATCATGCTTGGGTACCCAATTTGTTTTCTTGAAAAAGAATTACACTACAAGAAAATAGTGAATAGACATCACCCCTTTAACATCGTTTGCATCGGTGATCGATGTTAAAGGATTGTTTTACATCAATTTTACTAGAACTGATGTTAAAGTAGATTTTAGACATAAGTTGTAATTAAAATCGATGTCTCAAACACTTTTTAAAAAAAATAAAAAACAAGCGGATCTTTTCCCGGCCCACTTTCCCTTTAACTTTAGAATATCTTAAGGTTTCTATCTTCAAATGATCCTAGGCCATTCATAAATCAACTTTAAGCAAAACATACACCTTCTCTTGCGAAAATCCTTTAATTAAATTATTAGCTCCAACATGTCCATTTACATCGTCCGATATTGAACCTCCTTGAAACTGATCCTATTTTTGGAAAATAAATAACAAACCAATTCTACATCTTTGTCTGATGACAATCCTAGTCATCTATCAAAATACACATTAAAACTACTAAGCACTGAAATATGCTTTGACTTAACTGTTTTATTTCTGGCATCCCCTTCTTGTGCAAAATAACTTCATAATTTTGGTATAATATTTCTTGGTCTGCATGATCGTTAAGACTTCTTCGTCTGCTTTCAGTCTCACAACACTACTTCTACCTCCTTTGAAATTCATAATCTTACTTTCTTGTCCTCACCATTGCTTGTACTTTGTAGTTAGCTAATCAATCCGATCCTGAATCATACTTCACTCTTTTCACTGCCATCACAATCAAATTCTTGATAATGTCATTTATAATCATATGGAATTTCTAGCCTCCTAATAATTTATAGAAAATAGTTCTATTCTTCCCATCATAGGATCCATTAGTACTGATATGATACCATCTCGGCACAAGGTCTTACCTTTCCCCGCTTACGGCACACAACTTTGACTTTTGACTCCATTCCTTATTACCATTCTTTTTTTTCTAATTACACATGCAACTCTCTGCATTTACCTCAGCAAAATCTCAATATGCTTTTCTCTCGAAATCTTATCTTCTAACCATGGGGTCTTGTACATATCTCTGCTAATTCTCATTCTGTTGGCAACTACTGTGCCCTCTCTCTCCCGGCTCTAGATCCTCCAAATTCTACCTTCTTCCCTGTAACTAGATTATTGCAAGTCTTCAGATAAAGCGCTTTTGAAAACTTCCTGGTTTGTCTTCCTCTTGTTCCATTTTGGCCAACTATCTTTTACTCTTAAAATCACGATTCTTCTAAATTGGGTTCACACAAGTCATTTCTCTAGCACAATCACCTTACTTCTTATTCAAGTCTCAGTTCCTCCTGATAATCCCTACAAATAATTCGGTCCTGCTTCACTCTGCTTTATTCAAGTTATCCTTTCTGGGTTCAAAAATCTCATATCCAACAACGGGTTTCAAAATATTCAGAATCTTATAATATTCCATTTACTACCCCCACCATTCAACATGTGCATGTCTAAAACAATCTTCCATCAACACTGACTATCTCATACCAAACATCTCCATCATCTTTCTCTTTTCAACCTTTAACAATATCTGCAATCATGTGCCCTTATTAACTACTCATTTCCTTTACTCAATTCTCAGAAATCTTGAATCTTGTCCATGTTTTATCGATCCAATAAATAATCCAATTTGATAATAATCCAATTTGATATGACATATATGTTTCAACACCAACTCAACTTGCTCAACCAATTCCTCGTCATATAATGACAATTTTGACCACTTAAGAAGTCATCGCGTCTATCATCATAGCTCTTCATCACTTGTACTCTACAATCATCAAGGTTTATGATAGGAGAATTCAATAGAATGAATAGATATCATATATGAATGTACATTGAATTTTGTCTGATAAAACTTTTTGGAAAAAGGATTTAACCTAGAGATCAATATGATCTTTGAACTATAATCAGGTTGCATTTGTCACCTGGTCAACCACCATAGTACATGAAGATGGCCAGTCTTTAGTACTTTCATGATAAACACAATCAGTGGCGTCCCACTGGACTTCTATCACAGAGATAAGATGTCCCTGAATCCCCTATATACATAGGTTGTTCATCTCAGTTTGAATAAAGAAGATCAAATATTCGGGGAAAAATAAAAAATTTCAAGAGTCTAAAAAATTCTTATGTATAGAGTTGGATCAAGTGTCCTCTGAAAATAGGGATATTTCTGAAAGAATATGATTGAATTCAAGTGAATCTGGTATATGAAACTCATCACCAATGAAGCATAGTTGAGCACCAAACGTATGCATCAACTATCGAATAAACAAATCGTTCAAGAAATTTATAATTATTCATAATCTCACTCTTGTCGACTAAGCACTAATATGCTAAGCTACCAAATCGGCCTGCCAAGAATGAGTTGAATAAATAAGAAGATCTGAATTCACTCTCGATTTTCAACCGCCACTGTGCAACAAATGCCCCAGTGACGATATAAATCGGGAATTAGTTTACAATAATTCAGAGCAAGATTAAGAATTTTCAAAATATCTGACAATTCCCTCAAACAATGAGATCAATGGCTAGGAGTGCACAGCTACGCCCTAACTTCCAACCTATGCTAACAATCGCTCCCCACATCTTGTTTCTAGTCTTCTCGTATTCTTTCTATAACGTTCACATCGTAGCTAGAGTCGTAGAAACGTTCTAGAATAGATACGTGAATGTCTCGAGATAGTGTCCTCCAAACGGGTAGCTTCAACTGCTCACTTAGCCCAGCGGCTCTGGATTATCTTTCTCGCTCATAACCAAATCTTTGAACGAATCGAACTCCTACTCGCGCGATATGTCGAAAGACTGTACAACGTCGCAATATTCGTCATAATAACACAAGGCGAACCTTATCCTAAATTGTTATACCTAACGATGTCTCACACACGTATACCAACCCATCCTAACCTATTTCAGTGACCATAACCTGTAGCTCTAATACCAACTGTGGCATCCCATAATCCGGGGTACAGATTTGGGGCCACGGACCACAACCAACACAACACAAACCTGGATATAAGCCAAAAATAATAATAAAATATCCCTGATCCAAGATCGCTTACAGGTTATGGTATGAAACAAACTATCAAAGTTAATTATTACAATCCAATCTCAAAATAACATTGTTATACAAATTGGTAACAAACTAAGTCTATCTGCTGAACTAGTCAACCAACCTTTGACAAAATCAAATCCACTACCCGACGAAGTCAACCACTCGAACATCACCTCTCGCTGCTAGAACACGAAAACTCAACTGACCACAAGGTCCACTAATCTTCTCTCATAACTGGAGAAAAATAAACAACAATGCAAGAGTGAGCCAACAATTCTTAGCAAGCGTATATACCTATAAATCAATGTCAAGAACAATTATGAGTTATGAACAACAAGAATAATCATTATATGCTGTGAAAGAAAATAGCTGAAGAAATTAAATATCGTATACAAAGATGAGCCAACAGTTCTCCGCTAGGACAAAGGCTTCAACAGTGAGAACTGATAAAAGTTCTAATAACTAAAGATAATCATCATAGGCTTCAAAGGAATAAGTCGATACATAAATAAATAATCCTTATCCACAAAGTCGGTGTAACAGATCTTCCTTTAAAAATACTTGATTTGCTTCTACATTGCTAACTAATATTTTTCCTTCACTTACTTCCGTTTTCTTAACGAAAAAGGTCCCGAATATCACAGTTGTGGAGTAATTGATCCAAAATGTCATCATTGGGGAAGTTGATCCTAAATATCACACTATAACAATGTTTACTGATTTCACCAAAACCAAAACTAATCTAGCGTTTTATGCTCTTGTTAACAAAAAATTAAATAGCGTTTAGAATTGAAACATAAGATGCTTGACAAGGCAATGCTACATAAAGTAGCATTGTGGGGAAAACTTTAGTTAATCTAGTGTTTAAAAATTTAAAATTATTCAAATATTAAAATTTTATCTATTATTTTTTTAATTAAATATTTTAAAATTTTATCGATATTTCCTTTAGAGTTAAATAGTTTTTATTTAGGGTTTAACGGGTTCCATTTGGGGTATAAAATTTTCAATTTTTTTATTTAAAATTTTAAATTTTATCTATATTCTCTTGGAGATTCAATAGTTCTATTTTGGATTTTAGAAATATTCCGAACGACGAATAAACCGTATATGAACTTAGGGTTTAGGATTCAGGGTTGTTTACAACCCTAAACCCTAACTTATCCTGATTTTTAAAAAATCGAGAGTGCCCCCTGATTTTTTAAAAATCAGGCCGCTGGATTCAATTTTTAATTAAAATTTTTAAATTTTATCTGTATTCCTTTGGAGTTTCAACAGTTAACCTTTGGGGTTCAACAGTTCCATTTTGGGTTTAGAAATATTCAGAACGACGAATAAACCGTATACGAACTTAGGGTTAGGGACTTATCCTGATTTTTAAAAAATCAGTACTGGCCCCCGATTTTTTAAAAATCAGGCCGCCAAACTCAATAAAAAAATGCAATTTGAATTGAACATTTGGTTATAAATTTACAAAAAATACAATTTGAATTGACCAATTGGTTATAAGTTTTTAATAGTGTTTGCAAATACATATTTAACAAAAAAAAAAACCAAATGCCACTTCAAGTGGCGTTATCACCACTTGACTCTCCATTAAAACGGCACTTAATGTGGCATTGCTTCCCCCTTCCCCTCAACCCCTCAAAGCCCAATTAGAGTAGCATCCCCCTTCCATTTTTCCCCAATAACGTTACATGATGTAGCGTTAAAAAAAATCTCTAAAACGTTGGACGATAATGTATCTTTTTTTTTTTTTGAAACAAAGAAAACTTTTCATTAAGATATCAAAAACTCAGAAACAATAGTCTCCAACACATTAGCCGGAGGAGACACATAAACATTGTAGCTACCTAGCTCATAAGGGACACGCGCCATCAAATGCGCTGCCTCGTTCGCTTGCTTTTTAATGTATCTTAGAATGATATTTGGGGCCATCTTTTTAAATTGTGACATTTAAGACCATTTCATTTAAAATCTATATTATTACTATTATATAAAAGACGAAACATTAAAAGTTTGGTCGATCGGTACAGTACCTGTTGATTTTACTTATTTACCCTTACTTAATGATACATTTTATTTTACTTAACTATCCTTATTTAATTATTTATAGTTACTAATAACCAATAAATTTCCTTTGATAGGTAAAACATGTTACCTTTTCTATTTTTCAATAGCTAATCAATTTCCTTTTTCACGTAAAATACATTATCTTTTATATTTTAATTACCTAAAATTTTTCCTTTTCTAAAAACACATGGAGCAATTCTATTTAATAAAATAACATATTATAAATATAATTACTAACAATTAATCAATTACCTCTTTTAGCTAAAATATGTTACCTTTTATATTTTTTAATTTCTTTCCAGTAAAACCTATTCGGTTAACTTTATTTAAGTAAAATGTTTCCTTTTTTGGGTAAAACATATTATCTTTTCCATTTTTCAATAACTAATCAATTTTCTTTTTCACGCAAAATGTAGTATCTTTTATATTTTATCTAACTAAAATAAAAGACGTTACCATTTCTATTTTTCAATAACTAATCAATTTTGTTTTTAAGTAAAATATATTATCTTTTATATTTTAACTAATTAAAATTTTTCCCTTTCTAAAAACTTAATGAGCAATTCTATTTAATAAAATAAAA
Organism: Kitagawia praeruptora; assembly: GCA_037693485.1. Taxonomy (NCBI): domain Eukaryota; kingdom Viridiplantae; phylum Streptophyta; class Magnoliopsida; order Apiales; family Apiaceae; genus Kitagawia; species Kitagawia praeruptora. The sequence continues at coordinate 105,453,199 of CM075354.1, read as the reverse complement.
TATTATAATTATAAATACTAATAATTAGCCAATTACATTTTTTAGCTAAAATATGTTACCTTTTCTATTTTTTTTATTTTTTCCCATAAACCTTATTCGGCTAGCTTTATTTAAGTAAAATGTTTTCTTTTTCAGGTTAAACATGTTATATTTTCAATTTTTTTATAACTAATCAATTTTCTTTTTCATGTGAAATACAATATCTTTTTCATGTTACCTTTTTTCCTTTTTTTTGTTGTTTTCCAGTAAAACTATTCGGATATCTTTATTTAAGTAAAATAAAATAACAATATTATAATAACTAATAACTAACCTATTACTTTTTTCAGCTAAAACAATTCATCTTTTCGATATATTACGTTTTTCAGCTAAAACATTTCATTTTTTTTTATATTTTCAAACTAAAATCCATCTAAAAAAATCACGGACAACATATATTTAATTTTTATCAGATCATATCATTTAAAATAATAAACCTACAAAATTTATGAATTAAAATATTTAATTTAAATAAAAAAATTATATAACATTAAAAAACATCCGTGCATCGCACAAGTTTTAAGCTAGTATTATAAATTGCTGGATAACCCATTCCTCAGTTTCAGATCCATTTTAGGTTCGGTTAAATTTTTTAGCTATATTTTGACCCATGGACTATCCATTTTTTTGGTATCCATATTTAGGTTTATAAAGATTCATAATTTTATTTGACCCGCATATCAATTTAAATGTCATTAATGTCCATTATAATATACTAGCCGATAACCCGTGCGAAACACGGATTGTGATAAATTATCTTAATTTCGTAATTTTTAACTATTTTAAATGAATAAAATTTTGAAGCACCAAGTTGTATATATTCTCGACTTTTATTTCGATTGCTAGTTAATAGACTCCTAGTATATAATTTCATTATTAAATTAAATTAATATTTAATATTATTATTCTAATTAATTAAATTTACATAACTTCGTTCTAGTAGCCGATAACCCGTGCGAAGCACGGATTGTGATAAATTATTTTAAATTCCTAATTTTTAACTTTTTCAAATGAATAAAATCTTGAAGCACCAAGTTCTATATAATACTATATTCTCGACTTTTATTTCGATTGTTAGTTAATAGACTCCTAGCATATAACTTCAATAATAAATTAAATAAATATTTAATTTTATTATTTTAATTAATTAAATTTATATTACTTATCTCCATGGTTCTAAAAATCCCCGATTTAGCCGATTAATCCCCGATTAATTCTTTGTAAGGTAATTCACTGATTCGATTTTTGAAATCCGATTAATCCTATGAATTTATTTAAAATGATATGTTTAATTGTAAATTAGACTAATATATTAAATATTATTATAATATCCGATTTATACTCCGATTAATTCTTCCGATTAATCCCCGATTACCCGATTAATCTTAAATCGGTACCTCAACCGATTTATACCGATTACCGATTTTTACAACCATGCTTATCTCTGGTAATATAAGAATAGTTATATTATTAATTGTATTTATTATTAATCTATTATAGATATATTTTAAATATTAATTAATGGAGCCCTAAGTCCTATATTCTCGACTTTTATTTCAATTTTTACAACTTGGTTCATTATTATTATTAATTAATAATTATATTTGTGATATGGTATACATTAAATAATTAATTAATTAATTGGCATACCGTATTTTAATTCAGAGATGACTTGTTTCATTAGTAGTTCTTATTCTTATTGGCCTTCAATATACTTAAAAAAACAATTTTTAAAATAAGATCAAATAATAAAATAAGTTTTAATTAATTAATTAATTAATTAATTAATTAATTGGCATACCGTGCATACCGCATACCGCGATATACATGGCATACCATTCAAAGGGGGTTTCTGCTTTTAATAAAGAGTATAGATACGGTAAACTCATTAATAAAAATTTGAATTAATCTTTTAATTCAGGTAAGTTCTTCAATGCATATCATCATATAATATGGGCAATAAAATACTTTAATTGAAATGATCTTTAAATGTATTTTGTTTTAATAATGAAAAAACAACATTTTATTTCATTTATATTATTTCTTTCACAATTATAATTAAAAATATAAAAATTTTAACTTTTTAATTAACCAATGATTTTCTTATATTTATAATTTTTATAAAATTATTTTTTGAAATATCCATGTGCACGGGCTATAATCTAATTGTGATAATCTAATTGTGATAGAATGTGCCAACACCCTTTTCTTAATCGACATCTACAGTCGTGGGTCTAGTTCTACATTTCATAATCTTCTAAGGGGTTAATCGGTACTCATGTAGTATGGTTTGGATCAGTACAAGTATTTGATTGACATAGTTTATATGCAGTTGACGACATATTGTTTTTTTTTTTTTGAAAGGAACGACATATTGTTATAAGTCCTTTCAGAAAATGATGCTTGTCCAATAAGTATTTCATAAATAATGTTTACAAAGTTTTGATACGAGAGGCCGGGAGATGTCAGAAATTAATATGATGCAAGTGTTTTATTTTGATTTTGTATTCTACAAGTGTACTCTTTCTCATTTATATAGTCATGTATTTGCTTTCTTGGTGGCCCAATTACAAATAGGGGCCACAATTTTCCTCTTAAAATTGAAGTTCCATAAATCTTTCATGGAGCTCCGTATAAAATTCTTTTGCTATCTCTAATTATTGTACAGTAAATGTGAATTAACTATTGACTGTTTTTATGAAATTTCGGTAATTTATTTTTCTGGAAAGAGCTAAGTTCGGCTTTCATTAAAGTCGACAAATGTTTCTACTATAATTTGTTCATCTAATTATTCATTTAGAACAATTAACATTTTTGTTGGAAAAATGCTAGAGATACCAAATTGGGGTACCAAAAATTATTACCAAATGACATGACATTGATTTGATTGGTTATAATTATAGTGAGTCCGCCACGACCAACCAATTAAAACATTTCAAAATGACAAGTAATTAGTGTCGTGTCATTTTGTAAAAAAATTTGTAACAAAATTTTGTTGAGATAATTTACTGTTCCATGATGCATATTTACAAGGTTGTGGAACAATACCCGCACCAAGCTCCACCTTACTTGGTTGCAGAACTTGATTGGTTTCATCAGTTCTTGGGCTCATCAACCAACACCCTATTGAACAATTATGCTCACAACACATATCTAGACATGTTATACGGCTCATTAGGCATTCATTGTGCAAAAGAAACAATAGTCACTTACGTACAATACCTCAGATAAGACATTAGTCACTTACGTACAATATCCAATATCTCAGATAATAGTTGGGTCAATGTGACATATCGACGTCCCAAAGACAAACAATTATGAATTACAGTTGAAAATCGATGTAGTAATAGTCGGTAAAGTAATAACCTCATTAAAATAATATTTTTTTTCAATTCCAATATAGTAGAGACAATATATTTTTACTCTCGATAAAATAATAAACTCGATAAAGTAATTTTTTTCTCGACCCCAAGGCTATTACTTTAAAGAGGTTTAACTGGTGTATAAGATTAGTATGGCGTCAGCTGTTTGTGTATGGAAGTATATATATGTTGGTGTATATTAGGTTTAATTTCATGTGTGTTTAATATTGTTTTTTATTAAAATTAAGTTATAATATTTTTCAAGTCACTTCATTTTTATGTAATATTATCTTACATTTTATAATAATTTTAAATAAAAAATAAAATTATGTTTAACGCCAGGTTAACCTGAACAAGAAGGAAATGCTGGTTCAGTAATAGAATAAACAAATGAATAAAAGTACTGACACATTAGGAGAAAACAAAAGCTTCATGGCTGCACTAGAAGGTAAGTAGACGCCAGCCAGAACATGAGCATAAACTATAGAATCTAACGAATGTCCTCTTGATTTTCTTTCTTCTGTACTTTCCCTCTTCTCTAATATCTGTATATTGGTTAACCGGATCTAAAACTGCATTGAAGCAAGGATTCTGATGCTTTTGTGCTTCTGATCTTGTGCCTGATTGTCCAAGGCGAAATCTTCTGGACCACGACATTATTATCATCTTTTCAAAAAGTAAATTAAAGTCATGAAGTCATAGCAAAATCTTGGTGAATTGTGTTGATATAGCAGCCTCAGTTTACTTGGGCATGTACCTGGAATATCCTATGAGCCAGTCGTACGAGGGCTTCTATAAATAGATGTTTAACTAGAAAACATGTCATCCACAGTGCAAGTCAAGTGCATGGATGCATTACTGGGCAAATACTCCATTGGCAGTAGATTACTCTGCTGCAAAACTGTGATTACGTAGCATGGTAAAATAGCAAGTTGTACTGCCAAAGGAGATTTGCCCCGCAATTCATGTCATGCACGTATGTATCCTATTAAGTTCTGTGTCCATGAAAAAGAAATCTGTAGAAGGTACACCAATTTTCCCAATGTGTTTATTTATTTATTTGGAATTGTTGTGCATGCATAATCATTTTTCCTGCAATTCAGATCTTGATAGTAATTATTTGCTCATTAAGGATTTTCAATAATATTTTATACTGTATTAACGTTCTGCGAAACTACTAGTGTGTCCTAAATGCATGCCTACTTACTGAATAAATCTAGAAAAAAAAACATTGAATTATAACTTGATGGCTTGATCTAAAGATAATATTCCGGGCGTGGGGTGAGTAGCCAATTTTGTTAACAATCTATTGGGACGGAGGAAGTATGTATTAGTTACATGAATAGTTGGGTATGATTCTGCGCCATGTGCCTCCACGAAAACAGGGAGATGAAGAATCAGGAAATGTTAGCAATGAGTGAAAATCTAGTAGAAGATGGGAGTGGTGAGCTGTTGGTATGTACTGAGATACCTTATATTGGTTCAGGAAGTTTGTTTAGATACTGAGAAGGAATCGCTCACGGCCTCGGTGTTTTGAAATGTAATTAAGAAGTTAAATCGGAAACTGTTTTAATTTTTGAGGTATCATGAGAATATAGACATGAGAGGTATGCATATAGGGTCTGGTTGTACAAAGGTTTTCGACTAACGCAAAAATTCAATTACCATAGTTTCTGTGCAACTCTTGGTTCTATTTAGATTACTGAATGAATAACCTTTATTAATGTGTTCGGAATTGAGCCTTCGTGGCCGTGAGCTTTCATGGCCAAATTGTGTGCATGGGCCAAATTATGAAACATGAGTCCTCATTGTATGAAACATTTTGGAGCTACAAAGATAGTTATTAAATCGTTAGCACCGCATAAAAACATTCCTCTAGAGTAGCTGTTTATAGGAATAAAAATTCACCTTATTGGAATCCAACTCATTATATGCAAAAATTATGTATCCAATTATTTGCACCTAGCATTACTCATAAGAAAAACTCTGTACATTCAATATACCGATACAAGATTACATAGAGTTGAACTTAGTAAAATAAGAAATTGAAAGGTTTCGTTAAAATTGTTCGTTTGAAAATTTCCCGAAAAACAAATCACGGTTCTTCTCTCCATCGGAACAAGTGGGCCGTTATGGCAAAATTACAATTACTGTTAACCAAGGAGAAAAATTTGTGGTAAAATAAGATATTCTTGGACCAGAAAAACCTGTGTTCAAACTAACATATATTTTTCGAGCACGGTCGATAAAAAAAATCAAATGGATTCAAGTAGAGTTTTCTGGAACATATCAATAAGCTCATTACACTATATGGCTGATCACCAATAGTGTTGTTATGTGTTGTAGTTCCTGATCTTCAGATCACTCAATTTGTGATATGATGTGTCATAATACTTGTTTTTGAATCAGTTGAGAAATGAAAAATTAATATACAATATTCATACACGAAAGTAATCTTTGGATCACTCGTCTGTCTAATTCATTTATCAGTATAAGTCTTTTACAAAATTAAAGATACACTGTATAATTATTCGTCCATGATTGTTCATACTATAACTTCTTGTTTTTTTCTGAATTGTTCGACTTGTTGATTATTTGAAATCTCACACTCTTGAGACTGTAGAACTTTTAAGCAAGCTCTCAGGTGGTGATGCATATGATTTGAAGTAAAGAGCTAGAAGTGAGTTGGAGCAGGGCCAACTGCTGACGTATATATGAAGATCACGGGTTGGATTGTATTTCAAATTAAATCAAAGCTTTAAACTTTTCGTAGATATTGATTCTATATATGTTTCGGCAAAAAATTACGTATAAATAAGGGATGTCTGATTTGTTAAATATTGATTCTATTTCTACAAATTTCAGGTTTGGACAACATGACCAACGTCTACCAGAGGAGTATATTAGTATCACATTTTAATACAATGGAAAACCTCACTTGTTCTCTCACAAAGTTAGAGCAGGAAACTAAAGTGAAGAAGATATGTATATGCTAATAGTTTAAAACCTAATTTAATTGGGTTCAGACGATATTAACGCCTAAACTATATGACACCAAGTCAAGTATATATTTATAACCCCATTATCTCCGAAACCAGGTGATCCTGAACTAGAAGGAAATGCTGGTTTAGTACTATTAGAATCTGAAAGCTGATGAATTAGCAACGTAAAATTATAGCTGCATGGCTGCAATAAAAGAGAAGTGCAGAAGCCGGCCAGAACATGGGCAATTGGGCATAAACTGTAGAATCTGTAGAATGTCTTCTGTACCCTTCCTTTTTTCTAATATCTTCGTATTGATTAACCGGATTTTAAAGTGAGTAGAAGTAAGGATCCTGATGCTACTCCTGCAAGATAAAGTTTTATGCTTCCATCTGATTTTGTGCCTGATTGTTTGAAGACGAAATTTTCTGGACCACAACATTGATGTTATCTTTCCAAAAAGTAAATTAAAGTCATCAACCAGTAGCAAAATCTTGGTGAATTCTGTTTACTTGGGTAGGATGTACCTGGAATATCCTATGAGCACAGTTGTACTTGTACCAGGCCTTTTATAAATAGAGGTTTATACTATAGAAAACATGCAGTTCTTCCACAATGCAAATCAAGTGCATGGACGCATTACTGGGCAAATACTCCGTTGGCAGTAGATCACTCTGCTGCAAAACCGCGACTATAAAGCGTTGCAAATTAGTAACAAGTTATGGCCTTGTTTGGTTCATTGTAACCCAACATATATAGTAATTCACACTTCCCTCAAACCTATATCAGTTACACTGTTTGGTTGTATGAATTTAACATTAGATTCGGTAACTCACAGTTCCATGGTACATACATGTAGTTCTGTAAAACACTGGAAACATAGTTATTTATTACATATTCTTCATCAAATGTTATATACTATTATTTACAAAATAATTTTATTTAATAATAAAATTATGAAATATATGTTGAAATCTAAAAAAATATTAAAGTTAAATTAAATGTTGTAAAACATTTTTGACTTTTATGTGTCAATATATATATAATTTATTTGTTATATGTATATATTATAAAAATTAATTATGAAACTATTTGAAAATTTAAACGCATAAATTGTTTTTTAATTAATTTGTTAAGTCATATATTTTAGCTATTAATTAAAATTACTTATATTTTAAATAAATATTCATCTTATTAAATTACATTATCAATTTTTTTTGTATGATTTTTTTATGTCAAATTTAGTAATATTAAATTAATATATTAGCTATATTAATAGTCATTTTATTTTACTTTTTATCTTAGTATTTGTTCTTTTTGTTTTGAAGGTTATACAAAAATTTATCTTCTTTTATTTCACTATGTTTTTTCATATAATTATTTATATATTTATTTATGTAAATTACTTTTATTATTAAACAAAACAATAAGTTATGATTTCCGAAAAAAAACATGATTTTAAGTTATTATTAAACAAAACAATCAGTTATGTAACTTGTAGTTACACACTGTACCAAACACATGATTTTTTATTTCCAAGGACTATACTGTTGTAACGTAGTTTCAAGGAATTTTAAGTTACAGTGTAACTACAAAAGATGTGAAACAAACGAGACCTATACTGCCAAAGGAGATTTGCCCCGCAATTTGTCAACTGTCAAGCACATATATCTACATTCTTTATGCTTGAATAGAATGTTAGACAATCTGTGAAAATTAGTACAAAAACAGTATATCGTGTGTGTGAATAACATAATAAGAAAAACGAATAAAAAAAGGAGACAAGAACGTAAAACCCGAGTCCAGTGCGTGACTGTCTCCTTAAAGCGTATTTGCCCTCACCGTATGTGTAAGCAAAACACCTCCCAGGATAAAACGGATTGCAGTGAAGCTATAGGAGCGTCACTCTCAGCGAGCTTGAACCGAGCAAGAATATCACCGAAGAAGAAGATGACGTATTTGAGAGAAGAGGATGTGTTTTTCGAATGAATAATCCTAGAGCTCTAGATGAGTATTTATAGGATTGGAAAACTTGTGCGCTACACAATTGCCCTAATTAATTAGCTGTGCTAATCAAAAAGTCGGTGGCAATTTTCCTTTATTAATTAACCGCGTTAATTAATTAAGGTGAGGCGGTGGCAAACAATTCGTTACAAAAACAGAATTGATTTACCTCAATTAATTCCAAAATCGAATTATCTTATCCAGAAATTAATTCCAAAATTGAATTAACTTAACCAGAAATTAATTTCGAAATCGAATTAAACTAAGTCATATTTTAAGCCCAAGCCCTGTGGAAATAATAATTAGCAAAACTAGTTCGGTTCGGATCGGCCCAATTTTCTACTGCATTCGTGTCCGCAGGTCGCACACGCGGAAAGCCCGAAGGCTTGCGAAGCCACGAATTTTCCCTCGAAATCCCATGATTTGCACCCCCCCTGCGCGCACGTAGGAGATGGAGCAACACTCAACCAACACAAGTAAACACTCCACTTGTGTTATACTATATAAAGCAAAAGACACCCCTTTTCCTTATCAATGTGGGACTTCAAGTTCTACAACAAAATTTCCACTCTTAAGGGACCAACTTTGAGTAATCATAACTCATCCATCCCTTAGTCGTTTTGAATGTTTAAATATGCGTTGGAAAGCCCTCGCGGAGGAGAACACTCTCCAAGCACCACTTGTTGCAAACACGCACACAAGGCACACTCAAATTGGAGCTCAAAATGACTCGACAATGTGGGTCTAAAAACCCACATTTTCTAACAATCCCCCACATGGATGAGATTGATATCGTAGTAGCACACATCAGACAGACAGACACGGAATTCGATGTGGTGATAATTCTTCGATCAGATATAGCATACGATAGGTAGAGGTTTGCTCCTTGAACCTTCGCTTGAGTAAGCATACCGACCTTACTGGTAGATAGTGGAGGTTTGCTCTTTGAACTGTTCGACCGTTTGTGTAAGCGATGATATACTTATCACTATATCCTTTCTTACTCGTTCAACTCTCATGATTATGTCCATTTTGGCCATGGAACATCGTCCTGGTTCTGCAGGAGTTTCTAAAGAATTGTGCCTCGCAATTCTCCTTTGAAGCGGCCCCACTTCTCTCCCACATAGGTGATCTTTATCTTATAGAGTAACCCGCGTTTACTCAACTGATTTCCATGCGTTCAAACCTTGAACTCCATGTAATCACCGAAAGATCATTAAAAGCTTAATAGATTACCCTCGTACCTTACGGGTCTCACTGTTTCTCATCATAGGAACAGGCCAGGGGTTACCCCCACGGTGATTTGGTCATCATGATTTAGTTGGCCCATTGAACCAAGTTCTTGGGATCTCCAGTCAGCAATGGTTGGGTGTCCACCATGACGCCGTTAAGCAATATGCTTAAGGCCCATCCCTCTCGATGATTTGTCAACCAATTCTCTTGATAACCCTTTGGTTAGCGGATCCGCGATATTATCCTTTGACGGTATAAAGTCAATAGTGATAATTCCGGTTGACATTAACTGTCTAATGGAACTATGTCGTCGTCGTATGTGACGGGACTTTCCATTATACATTGTGCTCTGTGCTCTGCCAATAGCAGACTGACTATCACAGTGCAGTCCTATTGCAGTCACAAGCTTTGGCCATCTCGGAATATCCTCCAGAAATTGGCGTAAGTATTCAGCCTCTTCGGCACATTTATCTAATGCCATAAACTCAGCTTCCATCGTGGAATGAGTTACTACCGTTTGTTTGGAGGATTTCCATGACACTGATGCTCTAGCTAGTGTAAACACATAACCACTCGTAGACTTTAATGCCTTCTTGCTAGATATCCAGTTTGCGTCAGTATAGCCCTCTAGTACTGCTGGATAACTGCCATAATGCAAACCATAGTCTCGAGTTCCCCTCAAGTACTTTAGTACTCGTATGATCGCTTTCCAGTGATCAGCTCCTGGATTACTCATAAATCTACTCAGCTTGCTAATTGAGTATGCAATGTCTGGTGTTGTACAACTCATTAAGTACATCAGACTTCCAATTATTCGTGAGTATTCCATCTGCGAGACTCCTACACCTTTATTCTTGGATAGATGCAAGGTCAAATCCACAGGTGTTCTCGTTGTCTCGACATCATCCTTGAGAAATTTCTCAAGAATCTTGTCAACATAATGTGGTTGACTTAAGGCAAGACCCTCCAAGGTTCTAGAAATTTGAATTCCCAGAATTACATTTGCTAGACCCATGTCTTTCATGTCAAATCTTGCCCTTAACATGTCCTTAGTAGATTTGATCACTTCACTAGTACAAAACATGCCATATGCGTCTCCTCTTTTACATCTGTTATAAGCAGAACAGACGCATAAAGTAGTTTTATACGTCTGTCCTGCACTACACAGACGCATATACCAAAAATAGACATGTTTATACGTCTGTTGGAAAATCATATGCATCTGTTAGTGTACAACAGACGCATATAGTTCAACCATTTGCGTCTGTTAGTGTACAACAAACATATATAGTTCAATCATATACGTCTGTTAGTATACAACAGACGTATATAGTTCAATCATATACGTCTAACCTTTTAAAACAGACGTATAAAATAAATAAAAAAAATAAAAAAAAATAAAAAACATATATTTAATAAAAACATATCGAGCGCCCTGTATATTACAGCTTATCATCATCAATTACAAAGTACAAACCCCTTCTTCTCCAAACTAAGCTGTGATTCAATCATCTGCGATTCAATCTATAAAGAATTTTATTAAATGATAAATTTATAATTATTTTGCGTAACAGATCGAGACTCTACCAGTCAGGGTATGCTTCAACCCCTAAATTACTAATTGCATCTTTCGAGCCCTAAATCCCAATTTAAACCTCTCAGTCTCAAATCTCACGGTATGGTTCAATCTCTTCATTTAACGGCCTGAATTCACATAGCTCTCACACACTTTCATGGTTTATATATTTCTATTTGTGTTGTGTGTGTATATCTTTAGTTGTATATATATATGTGTCATGTGTGTGTATAAATTGAGAAATGTAAGTTCCGACGAACCAATTTAGTCATGTAGATTGCTTAACTAATCTGATAAGTTCTCTTTTTGCTAGATTGTATTTATATTAGTTTTAATTATGTATTGTGTTAAGTTCTATTAGAATTGATGTTTTTATGAGCTTATGTTGGTTTCTTATTTGTAGGAACTTTTAGTATTTTTTTTTCTTAATGAGATTATATGTTGTTCACATGTACCTGGCTTGGAGAAAGATTTCGACAACAAATCTCTATTGAATATGGATGCAGTTTACAAGAACAAACTAATTAGCTTTATTCGGTGAACAGGTTTGCTATCATTGATTCTTGTATCTGGATTCGTGTATTTTTTTTTTTCTAATGTGATTATACATGTATTAGTGCGGTTATATATGAATATGATACTAGTGTTCTTGAAAAATTTAGACCTCAGTCCTGGTCGTAATTCTTGGTATGAAATGCTTATGTATTCATGGTGACTAGTAGCAACAAATGGCTCGCACAAATGAAACGGAGTTAGTACAAGATCAAGAGAGTATAATGTTAATAGATTTGTTAATTTTTAATTTATTTTCAAGATGTTGGTCAGACTTGACTACACTTACGCGTTTTCATTTTGTTTATAAGACACTCAGAATATGGAGATTGATGCTCCTATATCATCCAATGCACCTAGGAGAGTTTTGGTATGATCTTTAGACTAGAGATTTTTGACTAAATTTGTTTCCCAATAAGAGAAACAAATGCAAAGAAGTTGACAAACTAAGCATTCATATGATCTTTGGTGATTTTTGCATTTGAACTTCTGAATTGTAGCTATTGTTAATAATTTGAAAAAGAAAATCAGAACGAGTTTCCCTGGTTTTTGGTAATTGGGATAAGCGGATCTGTACCTTTAAAATTGATCGATTATATTATCCTTTTTGGTCTGTTATCATGTTAAAAGTTATTTCAGTTCATGAAATTCAAAACTTGCAATAATTTGTAAAAGTTTATTTATGATTAACTTAAAGTTCCTTTTTAAAACATCTCTTTTAAACCAAGGAAATTTGTATAATTACAATTTAATTATCAAATGTCAGTTAGTGTTAGTCTGATGGAGATCTATGCCAAACAAAGATAAAGTGATTTTATGTTTAATCATTAATGTTACCTATCAATATCATGTCTTGGATATTGCACTGACAGATAGAAAATGAATTCGGTTCTTATGGAGATGATAAACCTTACTTGCATCATCTGGTAAAGTTAGCCAGATCACACCTCGGAGAAGACATAACATTGTAAGTTTGGGAAGTGCTTTCTGACTTTTTATATATCATTTTGGCGGATATCTATCGTTGCTGTTGAACTTAGTACAATATTTATATTTTTTCCATCACTAATGGCCGGCCCTTACATGCCATTAAATTTTCACACCAAGTTTTTGCTGCTTAGGAATGCCATGCAACTCTCTCCATACGCTAACACTGTTCACACATCTCGCTTAAGTATGTACTGCTTCTAATGTGGTTAAGTATATTTGATACATCTTAGTACTTCTCTACGTTTTTTTCTAATGTGGTTAAGAATGAGAGATTTCTGTCATAAACATTTTTTTCGTTAGTTTACATGATCATGTTGCAGACGGGTCCCTAGGTAATGCATACCCGGTAGTAACTATGTGAGTATGTTGTTACAAGGATTCATCACCTTGTACAACACATTGCTTTATATGAGTGAGACACTCAAGGCAACATAAAGTTACAGTTCAGGGTACGCTCTAGACCCTACTCCTGAGTGTTAGTAACTTTTCGTTTGTAACTGAAATACAGGAACATGGTTGTGATGATAGCGCATATACTAAATTAATCTCATTTTAAAAAACGTACTCTTCTTTTGGTAGCTTCTTCCTTACTTTTGCTTCTGCTCTGTACCATTCAAGGATTGAGTAGTATTATATATACTCAGAAACCGTATATCTAATATATTGAATATTGATGAGTTGTTGGTTTTTGATTTTGTGCATTATCATGTCGGAGGCTCTTGGATTTGATCAGAATCACTTGAACTACATGGCTTGTGCTGAAGGCCTTTTCCTAATGAGCCACTACTACCTTGCATGCCCTGAACCAGAATTAACTCTAGCCACTAGCAATCACTCTGATAGCGGGTTTTTTACCATACTTTTACAAGACAATATTGGCAGCCTCCAAGTTATTCATGACAACGAGTGGATCGATATCCCTCATGTGCCTGGATCTTTAATAGTTAACATTGCAGCCCTTTTACAAGTAAAGGGTTGTTATATGTCATGAAAAACTCATTTAATATTAGCTCATTTGCAGTACTAGTATGTTTTATATCTTGCTTAACCTAGTAGATTAACAACACTTTGTTTGCCTCACATGTCAACAGATACGAAATGGGATGCCATTCGGCATGTCCAAAATCAGCATGGAAGTTTAGGGGTTTGAGGCATTTTAAGTTACTAAAATCTTCTCCACCCATTGAATCCCCAAAAAGAGTTTCCATGCAGTATTGCAGGTTCCATGCTTCACACCCAGGCTTGAATCAAGAACCAGGAAAGTAAAATCTGATCTAGCTGCCCAGATCAGCCCAATGCCACAGCTAGTAGTGGATCCAACAAGTGCCCGATCAAATTCTTTTGTTGGAACCCATGAATATCTAGCTCCGGAGATCATAAAAGGTGAAGGTCGCGGTAGTCCAGTGGATTGGTGGACTTTTGGCATTTTCTATTATGAACTTTTATATGGTACACACCTTTTATATGTGTGTGCCTTTCGGTTTATTGCTGATCCAAGTTGGATTTTGGATACTAGCTAGACTAGTGTTGTTTAATTTCACTACTTTAGAAATTGTAATGTAACACATGATGTCACTTGATTTTAACTTCAATGATAATAATTATTATTAAGAATTTTTGGATGTTCAAATTATTATGAAGCATTTTATTGTCAATTTGCATTTTTACTTTATGCATGAGCTCTAGCCTTTAGTGTTTAAGATGTATAAACAGGTGGTAGGAAAAAAATATTGCTGAATTAAAAAAAAAATACAATATGCGTCTGTTCTATGAAGACAGACGCATAAAATAGACTATATACGTCTGGTCATTCATAGCAGACGCAAAAAAACTATTTTTATGCGTCTGTTCTAAATCAATATGCGTCTGTTCCAAACAGATGCAAATAACCTTATGCGTCTGCTAATCCTAAGCAGTCGCATAAAGTTATACTTCATGCGTCTGTTCTCCAACTTTATACGTCTGTTGAGAATAGACGCAAATACCTATATACGTCTGTTGCAGAACAGACGCAAATACTTTATACTTTTTGTGACTCCTCCATACGCGTCTGCTGAAAACAGACGCAAATGACCTTTTTAACAGATGCATATGGTAGTTTTTGTACTAGTGCTTTATCATTGCTACCGGCAATAAGTAGATCATCTACGTACAATGTCATCATAACATATCCGTTTTCGTTATCCTTGTAGTAGGCGCAACTATCACATTCATTGATCTTGAAACCACTGGCTAACACAACCTCATCAAATTTCTCTTGCCATTTCATAGGCGCTTGCTTCAAGCCATACAATGATTTCACCAATCTACAGACTTTTCTTTCTTGTCCAGGGACAACAAACCCTTCAGGTTGTTCCATATAGATTTCCTCATCTATATCCCCATTTAGAAAAGCTGTCTTCACATCCATTTGATGTACAGTCAACTTTCGCATTGCAGCGATAACAAACATCATCCTTATAGATGTTATTCTCGATACTGGAGAGTATGTATCAAAGTAATCAAGGCCATGTTGTTGCTTGTATCCTTTGATTACAAGTCTGGCCTTGTACTTATCGATGGTGCCATCAGGTTTCAATTTCTTTTTGAAAACCCACTTGCTACCGAGTGTTTTACTACCGGCTGGTAAGTCCACTAACTCCCAAGTATGATTCTGTAAGATAGAATCTACTTCACTTTTGATGGCCTCTTTCCACATAGGTCCATCAGGTGATGTTACCGCTTCCCTATAGGTTTTCGGATCACCTTCTTCGAGCAAATAAGTCAGAAACTCTGACCCATAGGATTTCTCCTTCCTTTGTCTTTTGCTCCTTCTCACTACCCCCACATTTCCGTCTTCACTTTCATCATTCTCATTGTCATCTTCTAAAGATTCATGAGGTCGTTTAGACGTCGTAGGGCGTTCGATTCCAGGATTACAAGGAAATACATTCTCAAAGAATGACGCATTCCTTGACTCCATAATCGTATTCTTTTGAATGTCAGAAATCTTCGATTCATGAACAAGAAACCGATATGCAGTACTATGTGGTGGATATCCGATGAAAATACAATCCACAGTCTTTGGACCAATCTTCACCGTCTTAGGTGTAGGAATTAGTACCTTTGCAAGGCACCCCCACACTTTCAGATTTTGGTAACTTGGTTTCTTTTTCTTCCACATCTCATAAGGACTTTCATTCTTATTCTTGCGGATCATCATATTTAAAATATGAGTTGCACTTAAGATGGCTTCCCCCCACATCGACTGCGGAAGTCCAGAGCTTAATAGCATCGCATTCATCATCTCCTTGAGAGTGCGATTCTTCCTCTCAGCCACTCCATTAGACTGAGGGGAATATGGTGCAGTGACCTCATGGATTATACCATGTTGTGAACAGAATTCCCCAAAAGGTTCAACATATTCACCTCCACGATCACTCCGTATCGTTTTAATTTTCTCATTTTGTTGTGTCTCAACTTCTTCCTTATAGATTTTAAATTTATCTATAGCTTCGTCTTTGCTTTTAAAATCCCCAACAATTGTTTGATGTGATGCAGGAATGAGTTTGTTTACATAATTTGTCACTAAAGGACCAAGATCACTGCAACACTTCATCACCGTGAAGGGTTCAAGGAATCCAACAAATAGGTGCTTAGATATATGATTGTTCACCAAAAGAAACTACATGATTATTTGTCGGTTAAGTAGCTTAAAATGTTATTTATATTAAAAGCTAAGTTCTTGATAGTTGATGCACCCCTAACTTTGAAAGAACCCTCCCAGTTGTTGCACCTAGGTATTAATTTTTACATGCTAACATTACGTCTTTGTATCATACAATACATGCTATTAAGAAGATTAAGCATATTGTTTTCTATTTTTATCATTGTATTTGCATATTGTGAGTTATCGATTTGTAATTCTTTTCCTGTTTTAAAAAAATAGTTCAATTGATAACTACGCAAACATTCTTTGCTGGATAATATGAGTTGCAACGATTGCTTACATTTTCATGTCGTTAAAATATGACTTCATTTTAGTCCTTGACTTTATGCCTCCTATCTTGCTATAACATATTAAGGTTCATTGATAATTTAGGTTTCGGGTTATTAAGAATTTGGTAATTTAGGTTCCAAATAAAGAATTTGGCCAGGGGTAAATGCTCAACAGGGGTAATGAGAATATTATCTATCTATCTATCTATCTATCTATCTATCTATATTATAGTGGTTGTTGCCCCTTTTCCACAGTATTTCCCTCATTTTAACACTTTGTCATTGCCCTTCCAAGTATTTGCAAAATTGCCACTGACTTCTCACAAGCAAATGATGGCACTGCTTAAACATGTGGCTTAGCTTTCTCCTACCGCACGTGCTCCCTCAATTTGCTGGCATTCTTCATTTTGAAAGGTACAAAGCTGTCCAATCTTCACGTGCAGTTCTGTACTTCCATTCAATTATTAAAACACAAAAGAACTCAAGCTTCTCACCGAAGCTTATTACTCCATACACTTCTCTCCTCTTTTTGAAATTTGAATTTCAAAACTAAAGTATCTATACACATTATACTGAGAACACATATACCGAGATTTCAGCGCCGGATCACTACTCTTTTCAAACTTATTTTGAATTCTGAATTTCAAATTGTGCAGGAATTCAAGAAACATAAGTGTGTATGTTGTATCATGATTTTTAGCAGGACTACAATGAGGCTAGTTTGAACAGAATGGCCATTTTAATATGCACAGTAAGTGTTTGATATTAGTTCTCACCCAATTTATTGCTATGTGTTTAATATGCCGTTGGGAATTCAAGCCTTTTAAAGTGTATGATGATATCAATTTTGTATGTGTTCACCTATTTGTTAGAATTCAAGATTCCAATTGATTTCTGTTTTTAAAATATTATTTTCCAAATAAGATGAAAAAATTGTTAAAAAATTTAGAAAAATTAATTTTTTAAATAATTTTTCATAATATTTTTGATTATACAATCAAAACACATGATGTGTGCAAAAATTAAGCATTATATAAGAAATGGAGGAAATATATTTATATTTGTTTTCGTTGCCATTCCCTTTTTACTTCCATTTTAGTTCTGATTACATTTGGAGCATCCTCATCCATTAACGGTCATTAATCTGTTAATTCGTCAATTTACTTGATGAAGTTTTTACTATGTAAATTTTTTAAAACTATTTTGTTATTTCTGATGTAGCTAATGGGTATTTTTTTATACATCCATCAAATTAACAATATCAATTGGTCAACAATCTCGTCAATTTGTTATAAAATAACTAATAAATTAATAAAGTTCAATTTATTAATAAATCAATAAAATACTAATGTATTACTAACCTCCGTCAATTCATTAATCCATCTAACGAATCAACTAAATTTTATTATGATGCACATGCTCTTAAATCATGTCTCTGTGTGACAAATATTAGCTTGTAAAAAATTGTAGATTTTAGTCCTCGAAGATCCTGGCTGGGTCCAAGTGTTCAATATACTTATAAATCATAACCCGGGTTCAATATCGAGTCATAACTCATAAATCAATATACTCCTACATCATAACCAAATTATTTGCAAATGCGGCTTCGAATGTCCAATTTGCAAATTATTAGGGTTCATAAAATAAATTGGGGGAAATCAATTCTACATCAATTATGATGAAATCAACTGGAAGTAGCAGTTAAATGAGCTCAAGGGTGGCTTCGAAAGCACCAATTATTTGCAAATGTGGCTTCGAATGTCCAATCTAGACATCTCGAAAACCAAGTAGTAAAGGGAGACGATTCTTTGGATGTCCGTTATACAAGGATAAAGACAAGTATTGCGAATTATTTCAATGGTAAAATGAAGATATTACATTCAAAGGAACGAACTCATCTGATTTGGATGTGCAAAGTGAAAATTTGTTAAGTATGAAGGTTGCTATGTTGGAAGCTAAAATTGGTGAACTGGAAGCTGTGAAGAAAATGGAACGATGTTAATCAATGAATTCTTTTTTTAATTATTGAATACAAATCAGCAGCTGACGTGTCAAAAAGGTGTGCCACCTCAGCTGGATTCTGACGTCCGTCAGAATCTAATTGACGGAAGGACTTAATCACGAAAAATTCAAAAGTTTAATTACCCGTACTGCGAAATCTGTTGTTTAGGGACCTGAACAATAAAACTGGAAAAGTTTAGTGACGTATCAATTTATTTTCCGATTAATAAATTACTAATGCATTACTAACCTCCGTCAATCCGTTAATCCATTTAACGAATCAAACTAAATTTTATTATGGTGCATATGTTCTTAAATCATGTCTCTGTGTGACAAAAATTACCTTGGTTGTAAGAAATTGTAGATTGTAATCCTCGAAGATCCGGGCTGGGTCCAAGTGTTCAATATTGGGTCATAACTCATAAATCAATATACTCCTACATCATAACTAGACCTGGAAAAATGAGTCTGGATCCAAAGAATCGAACCGAAATTCATGAAATCGAATCCAATTTTGTATTCGAATTGGAAATTCGATAATGATCCGAAAACCAATTTGATCCGATCCGAAAAATATCCAAACCGAAAATTTAACTGAAAATCATCCGAAATACTAGACCCAATTACGACCAGGAACCAACCAAAACCGAATAAAAAATTATCCGAACCGAATATGACTCAAAATACTGGATCCAATTTAGATCCAAATTCTAAAAATGATTAATTAAGTAGTTGTTATAATTTTAACGGGTTATAACGAATACGTTTTACACATTATCGCACATTTCATTCAATATTTATCCATTAATAAGCAAAATGCACATTTAATATAATTTTTTATCAAATACATCATTTTCATTTAATCATTTTTTTTTTGAATAAGTACATAGATTTATACTAGAAATCTAATATTTAATAATAAGGTACTTTTTAAATTAAAATAACGAACGAAAGATGATACGAAAGGATCCGAACCGTATCTGATTCGAACCGAATTTCATCCGACTTTAATCCAAATTTCATCTGATTTTAATCCGAATTAGATCCGAACCGAAGCAGATCCGATCCAATCCGAATTTTGTTCAAATATGTTGATCGAAAATTGATTTGATCCGAGATTAATCCGATTCGAAATCGATCAATTATCCGAATTGGCAGGTCTAATCATAACTCAGGTTCAATATTGAGTCATATTTCACGATAAAAACCCGAAACACGCACAAAATACACACACAATTTTACAAACCCTGGTGATGAAGAAACACACCTCCATCTCCGACGACGACGAAGATGACACCTTCTTCATTTTAATATTTTTAATAATTTTTCATAAAATTTTTAATTATACAATCAAAACAAATGATGTATGCAAAAATTAAGACTTTTTTTTCCTTGTCATTCCCTTTTTACTTCCATTTTAGTTTTGATTTCATTTAGAGCATCCCCATCCATTAACGGCCATTAAGAACCCGATAAATTCGAAAACTTGGTAAAAACTCGAAAACTCGCTAAAAACTCGATAAGCTCGAAAATTTGATAATAGCTCGAAAACTTGTTAAAACTCGATAAGTTTGAAAACTCGTTTAAAAGCTCGAAAATTCGATAACAGTTTGAACTCGACTTGTATAGTAAACGAGTTGAGTTCGAACACAAATTTCGGGTTTGATAAATTTTACGCTCGACTCGACTTAAAATAAAAAAACTCGAACACAAATTTGACTCGAATTATATCCCTAAGTATATTACTAACCTCCCTCCATCCGTTGATCCGTCCAAAGGATCAACTAAATTTTATTATGGTGCATATGCTCTTAAATCATGTCTGTGACAAAAATTAGCTTCGTTGTAAAAAATTGTAGATTGTAGTCCTTGGAGATCCCCGGGCTGGCCGGGTCCAAATGTGGGTTAAATTATAAAATAACGATTTTTTACACTGTGTTGCTAAAAATAACAATCGGCGGAGGAAGGTGTGGAAAATACCGGATTTATTACGCATCTTGTACTGGGGTAATCGCAATACGCATTTCATAAATGTGTATCCTTCAATTTTAATTTTTTTTTCCCAAGTCTGTTTGGTTACGCAAGTAGGATTTGGGTAATAAGGAAATATTATATTCTCATGTACTTGATACGCAAATTAAGTTTGGGTAATCAGTGTTTCGCATATGACCCGTAACTTGAAGTTATGAGTGGGGTTTAATTTTTTATTTTTTTTAAATATCATTTAAAATTTAGGTTTGAAAAAATTCTAAATATTTCTAAAACCCAAAATGGAAACGTTGAACCCCAAAGGTTAACCGTTGAAACCCCGAGAGAATACAGATAAAATTTAAAATTTTAATTAAAAAATTGAATCCGGCGGCCTAATTTTTAAATGCTGACGCGTTTAAAAATCAGGATAAATTAGGGTTTTGGGTCTAGGGTTTAGGGTTGTAAACCCTAAGTTCGTATACAGTTTATTCGTTCTGAAATTTTCTAAAACCCAAAATTGAAATGTGAACCCCAAAAGTTAATTTTTGAACCCCTAAATTTAATTAAAATTGTATTTTTAAAATTTTAGTTTAAAAAATTGAATTCGACGGCCTGATTTTAAACGCTAACACATTTAAAAATCAGGATAAGGGTTTAGGGTCTAAGCTAACATTTAGGGTTGTAAATAACCTAAATCCCAAACCCTAAACCCTAAGTTCGTATACGGTTTATTCGTCGTTTTGAAATTTTCTAAAACCCAAAATGGAAATATGAATCCCAAAAGTTAATTTTTGAACCCCTAAATTTAATTAAAATTGTATTTTTAATATTTAAAAATTTTAATTTAAAAAATTGAATTAATTGACAAGTTGATCAAATTAATTAATTTTTAAAAAATTGAATTAATTGACAAGTTGATCAAATTAATTAATTGCCAAATTTCTCCACCAATTGACCAAGTCAGCACCATTCAACATTCAATATTAATTGACCAAGTGAGCAGTGAGCACCATTCAAGTCAGCACCATTCTTATTTTATTTCTACCAATCTGTTCCACCACTTAGTAGAAATTGGATTTATTTAATATTATACGCATTAGCATCATACGTATCTCCTAGAGACGAATTTCACAACTGGGTAACAAAAACGGTATTTTTAACTTAGCTTCCCCATAATTGTTATTTTTGTTTATTTTTTCCGTTTTAAACATTTTTTCTCCAATTCATAAGACTCATATGGGGCCCGTTTGGGAAATCTTATTTTTCAGAAATAAGTTACTTATTCTGGAAAAAAGTTAGGAAAAATGTACTTTTTTCTGAAATAAATAACTTATTTTTGCAAGATAACGAATATTAAATTTCTCATACACATTTCTCCCTAAAAGAAATGATGTAAATACAAATTTTTTTCCAAAATAAGTAACTTATAAGTTGAAACTTAAAATTGCCAAACGGCCACATGATAACTCATAAATCAGTATACTGTACTCCTACATCAGTACATCATAACTCGGGTCCAATATTGAGTCATATTGAGCCCGTTTGGCCCCCCTTTAATTTTTTTTTTATCTACTTAAAGTGATTTCGTGCTGTTTGTCTAACCTTAAATTTTTCCACTTAAAGTTAGTTTTAGTTCAAAAAAAAAAAGTACCTTGGAGGTACTTTTTTTCCACTTATTTTTTTTCTCATATCAATTTTTATGTATTTGAGTCACCTTTTAACTTGTATTGTATTCTTTGCATATATTTGTATTTTATACTTTCAAAAAAATATAAATTTCTTTTTTTTTAATTAATTTTTTAAAAATAAATTTACTTTAAGTGGAATTAGCCAAACAGATACACCTAACTTTAAGTGAAAAATATCACTTTTCACTTAAAGTGAGTAAGTAGCACTTTAAGTGATAAGTAACAATTTTTAAGTTAAGCCAAACACCTCATTATTTCCACCATCAAAACCCGAAACACGCACAAAATCCCCACAGAATTTTACAAACCATGGTGATCAAGAAACACACCTCTACCTCCTCCGACGACGAAGATGACACCTTCTACTACCGCTACGCCACCGCCGCCCCACCCCCCTCCACCACCCAACCCCCACAATCCTCCCGTTCCACCGGCAGCGGCGGCTTAGCCCCGTCAAAATCCACTGTCTATATCTCAAACCTCGATTACTCCCTCACGAACTCCGACCTCTTCACCATCTTCTCCACCTTCGGAAAAGTGGCCAAAGTGACCATCCTCAAGGATAGGCAAACACGGGTGAGCCGGGGAGTTGCTTTCGTGTTGTTTGTTTCGAGAGACGATGCGGTTAATGCAGTTAAGGGGATGAATGGGAAGGTGTTGAATAAACGGACTTTGAGTGTTTCGATTGCGGCGGATAATGGGAGAGCTAAGGAGTTTATTAGGAAGAGGGTTTATACGGATAAGAGTAGGTGTTATGAGTGTGGGGAGGAAGGGCATTTGAGTTATGAGTGTCATAGGAATCTGTTGGGGAAACGGGAGAGGCCCGAGCCCAAGAAAGCCAGGAGGTTTGAGGGGAGAAGGGAGGGGAATTGGAATGGGGGAGGGGAGGGAGAGGGGGGTGAGGAGGGGGAGGAAGGGGTGTTTGAGGAGGAGAATTGGGCGTCGGTTGTGGATTCGGATGCGGATGAGAGGTTGTTGAGGAATGAGGAGGAGAGGGGGAGTGGGAAGGTGGGGAAGCGCAAGAAAGTTGGGTATTTTAGCGATGAGAGTGGGGATGAGGATTGATCGAATGATGCTTTTTTTGGGTAAGGTGTTTTGTTATTTTATGTGATTGTAATTTAGTGTTGTTTTTGAATTTGTACATTGTGGTTATTGAAATTGCAAATGCTAGGTTGTTACTTTTAGTTAATTTTTTTTTTTTTGGTGCTGTTAAAGCTGGGTCTTAAGTAAAGACTAATTGCTATTCCTATGATAATGCGTACATTTTACTCAGCCTCCCCATACTTTGTTCTGTGTTTGGGATTCACTATGTATGTTTCCTTTGGAATTATAAATGTTAAATGCATTATTAGGGATGCTCGAATTAGCGGACTTAAATGGCTGTTTTTGTTATCTGAATTAGTATATAATTTGTGATGATTGTTATTTTTATGTTCAGAGCTTTTGATAGAGTTCCTTGATAAATTGGATGGAGCAGTTTTTTTAATGTTATTAAGTGTCTGGGGTCGCTTTTTCTGATTTAGGTTCATTTAGTTTGGTGGTGAAGTGTGTTATATATGTCCTACGAAATCATACTCTGGTTTGGTAATTTGTTTGAAAGGATACCATCTTCCACCCAGGAGGCAGATTCTAGATTGTAAAATACTAAAATGTAAAAGCATCTACGTTGTTACAGTGGCTGTATGAAGATCCTTAATGTTGAGGTCAGGCTGGACAAATTATTGGTAACTACATTATATATGGTGAGTGAGAATGAGATTCACGTGTTTATAGCTGTTGTCTAGAATGATTGATGGAAGTCGTACGAGTGTGATATGAATGGTGTCTATACTCTGTACCTTCCATAAGGTCATGCAAGTGAAGGTAGACAGATCACGGAGCAATGTAGACTACTATACACAGGAGTTAGATTGTAGCATTGTAGAAGGGTTAGTACACCTCATTCACATATGACTATAGTTAAGCAATTGATAAGATTCAGTTTTAGTGAATAAACAAATAGAAAATAGAGGGTGTAAACCGTATGCCCTGTAATTGTGCTACTTACAGGATATGTACAGAATTGTGATCTGAATATGGAAGTTGATTAGATGTAAGTTATAAACATTATAAATTGAAGATTCCCTGGTTGGGATGGAAAACATAAATTCTTTGAGGAATTACTTGATTTCAAACTAAGTAGTACTATGAGTGGGTGGCTCTTCTTAGTATATTCTGAAAATTTCTGTATTGTCATTATAGATTACCTGAAATGATTTAAAATTATATTAATTCAATATTTTCATGATAACCATGATGTAATCTCTGTTGTGTTTGATTATTGTTCCCATAATAGGACTTGTGTTAGTAAATGAAGAAGCTCCACAAATAACTGATTAAGCTCCAATGTACGAGACACGGTGCATGATGTACAACATTTCTAAATGAATTGGACAACATTATATGCATAATGTCATGGAGTTTAATCAATAAATGTTGGAGCTTGTTTATCCATTCCCTCTGTTTTGTATGCAAAGATTCTATAAATTTGAAGGCAAATCATCGGTTTGGAAAACCTATGCTTTAATAATAGTAATGATAGATCAGTAATTTTTCTCTAGCATCACTGATGGTATCTATTTGTAGCTTGAAGACTTTAGTTGTAATCTCTTAATTTATGTCTAGCTCGATTGCGGTAAACGATTAGCTTAGTTTAATTTTACTGCCATTTGCACTTGCGTGTTTTCTATATTCTACATATGTAATGGCCACAGCTTGCCATCTGGACTAAAAGTCTATACGTATATCTGTAGGTAGACGTGCTGCACAAACTTATGAGCCTGCCTTTTTCTTTTAATTCAGATAGCAACTAATTCAACCTGTGATGGATGATGGACTGGTGAATGGATCTGATTCTTTGCCCTCTGAAAGCAACGTGAAGATAAGTGATTAGTGTTTCGGATCAAGAACAGAAGGCAGCATGACTTTGTACTAGGTTTTCAAAGTGTGATTGTTATATCAGGCTTGATTGCTAGAAATTGAGACAAAAGTATGTCTTAATGATATTGCTTGAAATAGATGAAGGTATTACTCTTGTTAAAACTGAAAGAGGATTTTCGAGTTTGGTGCTTGAGTTAAAGATACTAAAATGCTTATCCTTTCTCAGTGCCCCAATATTATTGTTGCGTGTAATTTTTGTACAGTAATATCCAGAATTACAATATAGGTGCAGAAACATTGTGATAGATGCAATATATTTTCATGGCACGATTTTTGCTACCCCGAAGCTTGTGATCATATCTGATTTGTGGGAATCAATCGTCTCCGAAATACTTATAGCTACTTGTAGTAATTTAGAAAGCATTAAAGTCTGTGATGCCTTTAGACTGGTGAAAGTTTATATTATTGCATAAATGAAGATGAAATTCGTCTTGCACACCCTCAGAGGAAGCTTCTTAGGTCGCTGCTTGCATATGATGCAGCATGAAGGCACTTCTGACTTTCAGGCAAGGTTGCATTGCCATTGACTGCTGAAGAAATTATCTGAAAATGTAGTTCGAGCTGTTGAAATAAAGACTGCATTTTGAAGTATTGGCTTCTATTTGTCGATTGTAGTTACTGTATGCCCTGCAAGATTGCGAGGTGAGCACTGCTAACTTTTGTCTTTAGCTTATATAAACTTTGAAGGAATGAAGTGATGCAGGGATCAATTCAATTAGATATGCGGTACAATATTTTATTTTATTCTTAAAAGATGAAATTTTCGAGTCATCTATATTTTCTGTGTATCAAACCAAGGATAAGACATCTGCGTAGTACTGATCACATATTCAAATGTTACTTTCCTTCCTCTACGATAATGATCACTTCCATCAGTTTATTCACCAGCATTTTATTTTAGAAATAAAAATAAAATGTAAACACCACCACGACCTGCACATACTATGAGTTTATGCGTAAATGTTCTAGTGTAGAAAATGCACATCATCCAGTCATTCATAAATTACAATAATTTTGACTTCTGAGTGTTCTGTGTCAATATGAAAATTGCTATTCTTTATATCATTAAGTATACGTTTCAAACTCTCCTTTAGTATTGATCCTTTAGCTTTGTGTAACTGAGCTCAAGTTAATTCTGCTCTCTCTAAGCAGGATTAAGGTAACCATACGCAGTAGGACTAGTGTTCCACCTTCAGTTGTCATATTCTGGCCGAATTTACCAACCTACGGCCTCTCTGTGTTAGGTGGCCATAATTTTTTTTTCGTTGTGCCAAAAATATAATCTCTCACATGAGCGCTTCCATTCTGTGTTCGTGGTGGCAAAGCCGATAGGGGATTGGCCACGGTTGCGCGCTGGATTCAGGCTCTAGGGGTCTCACCAATAGATAGAGCCACTTCCTTTTCTTAGATGAGTGGGGGCCTTCTCTTAGACTGTTAGACATAAGACATGTCTTAATAGAAAATGACCAGTCGCTAGAGATGAGTATGAGTAGTCCCCTTTCTCCTGCTTCACATGATTAGTTTTTGATGGTAGACTATTAGTACAACCCTGCCATGGATAGTGAGATGATAAGCTTGTTTAATTTAGAACATAGTTAAAACTCGAGAATATGAAACCGGAATATCTAGTGTCGTAGATACAATTTGGAATATCTAGTATTGTAACGTAGATATTGAAGACATTCTTCTTCCTTGATCTCTCCGTAAACAAGCGGTTTAGGTTAGTTGAAGTTAAAACAAACATTGAGCAGGATAATGTATTCTAGCTTTATAAGCAAGAAGATAGGAACCTGCATGCTTTTACTTCTCAACCAATGCCATCCTATTAACCCTGACCCGATGATATCACTAGGCACTTTGTTACCATGTTGTAAACTCTCAATACCAATTTTCTCAAAATTTGAAGGTGTCCGTATGTTTTTGACACCCCTAGTCACTTTGAAAGTTTATTTTTGGATTAATTATTGGATTCTTGAGTCTCTCTTTTGGGGCAAAAAAAATAATAATTTATTGACTAATAATAATTTTGATGTTTAAGGTTTTTCAATAAATAACCTTAATAAATGCATTGAAAAGTGAGAATATAGTTAAGTTTTAAAGAAGTCAAGCATTGAAAATACAAATATAGAGGTAATTTTGGAAAATTAGACTTAAATTTGTATAGAAATAAGAGATATTTGTATGGAAAGAAGATGGGGACATGTAATTTGGTACAAATTTTTTTTACAAAAGGGACATGTATTTTGGAATCGAGGGAGTATATCTCCCTAAGATTCTAAACAGGGGCCTTTCAATCGGCTTGGTTACATTTCTGGTACACTACTGAATTTAACTTTCAAATATGGTACATTTTGTTCAGAGTTTTTATTTCTGGTATAGCTGAGAAAATCTAATAGAAAACTCCACTTCTAGTGGCGTTTTCTGGCGGGGTTTTTGTTACAGTGATTTCTTTTTACTTTTTCCAACACTTAGCATAATTTTGTAACCACAAAATGAACTTTGTAGTAGTCATTTTATATGGCTTAAAGAATGTCTTTGTAAATGAAATTTTTTCATTTTTTTTGCTTCGTATTAAAGAATTGACATTTTACTTTGGTATAATACGAAAATCTCCAAAAATTATTATGTCTAACTAGCTTCTTTTTTGGGACGAACATGGTAACTCAACATCAAATTGTTGAAAATTCTTTCGAGTAGGCATGTTTAGGGGAATAAAATATATACTTGTACATGTTTTTTTTACGTTGTTTTTGTTCCATATTCAAGTATTGACGTTGTACTTTGGTATAATACGAAAATCTCCAAAAATTATTATGTGTAATTATCTTCTTTTTTAGTCCGAACATGGTAACTCAACATCAAATTGTTGAAAATTCTTTCGAGTAGGCATGTTTAGGGGAATAAAAAATATACTTGTACATGTTTTTTTTACGTTGGTTTTGTTCCATATTTTAGTATTGACGTTGTACTTTTGCGTAAACCAAAGTTTAGGCAAAAGTAATTTGTGTAATTACGTTAAATGTTCATATGATATATTACTTTTTTTGGGCTTACACCAAAGTGGAACGTCAATACTTTAATACGGAATAAAAAAACCAAAGAAAAACATGTACAAATATGTTTTTTATGGCCCTCAACATGACTTCACGAAGGAATTGTTAGGAATCGGATGTGGAGTTACCATTTTCGGACCAAAAAATAAGATAGTTAGACATAATAATTTTTGGATATTTTCATATTATACCGAAGTAAAATGTCAATACTTGAATACGGAACATAAACAATGAAAAAAAAACATGTACAAATATATTTTTTATTCCCCTAAACATGGTTACTCGAAGGAATTTTTAACAATTTGATGTTGAGTTGGCATGTTCGGACCAAAAAATAAGATGGTTAGACATAATAATTTTTTGAGATTTTCGTATTATACCAGAGTAAAATATCAATTCTTTAATACGAAGCAAAAAAAATGAATAAATTTTATTCAAAAATATATTTTCTAAGCCATAGAAAATGAGTATTGCAAAGTTCATTTTTTAGTTACAAATATGACAAGTGCCGGGAAAAGTGGAAAGCAAACAATGTAATAGAAAACTCCACTTCAAGTGGCGGTTTCTATTGAAATGGAATTCAACAGGATTCGCCACTAGAAGTGGCGTTTTCTGTTAAAATTTTTCAGCTATACCAGAAATGAAAACGCTGAACGAAATGTACCATAAACGAAAACTGAATTATCTACTGTACTAGAAATGTAATCGAGCCCTTTCAATCTCACTTGCATTGATTGAAGAACTTGAATAGATAGCCATAAAGGTCACTTCTGATTCTCCTTGTCACGGGCTTCAAACTCCCTATCCTAACCTGTCCAGAGTTCACTGTCAGCAAGACAGCAACTCTATCAAAGTCTTTAGGATTTAGTAAAATCAATTGGAAGATTATATATTTTCTAAAACTCTCTCCTTTGCACGAAGGAAGGTATTCGTAGTTCTAAATCTAACATAAATTACCTGAATATTACATTTAGTAATAATCATTCAAAAAGATCTTTAGTTTTTAACATAGGAATTATGCTTAATTTAGTAATTATTATGGGAGTAAGATTTTATTGCTCTTGTCACAATTCTGTGATAAAAAAGGACATAACGGGTTCACGTACTCCACACTTTATAGTGCAATGGATTATTGCAATGAAGAATAATGTAGAGGAATGATGATTATTGGTCAAGTGCTAAGAGTAGAAGCAAAGTTAAACAGGGTATACTCATTTTTATTTCCCTCTTTAAATGTTTACTTGAGGTTTAGATTACAACATTCATAATGCTACTGGGCTAATTTAATCAGGCTCATATTTGTTGTCTGAATTTAAAAAAATTGATGAAGTATAAAATTTGTTATTTCAAATATAAAGTCAATTATTCCCAAAGACAATTTAGAATATAAATTACGGTAGAACATGGATTATTTGATACTCTATGTAATGATAGTTTTGATAGATTAATGTATATTTCAGGTTCCATCATAACCAACACAATGGATTTGTAATCTTGATAAATTCTTTAAAATTTATAATTTTTATATAGGTACAAGTGCAGTCGAATTATAAAATTTTTAGATGGGGAACGGAAGAATAAAATAAATTACCATCCATTGATAAAGCAAATAGTCACTTGTTTTTTTACCAAACCCGACAACAAATCGTCAGTCGATAAAGTACATGAAAGAAAGAGACTTATATTTACGCATTTTGCGCGGTTGACACATGACCACACAACTCAAAAGATGTACAACCTTGAATTGTTTTATAGGTGGAGCTTAAGGACTGTTGAATAATACTCCCTCCGTCCCTAAATATCATTCCTGTTTTGACTGGACACGTTTGCCAACGCGTACTTTTGATCGTTAATATCTTTAATTTCGTATTAGTTTTAAATATAAAAACTTCACTGTATTAAAGTACTCATAAATACGAATCCAACAAGATCACTCATGACTATATTCCGTCTTATAGATTAGACGTAAATTAGTAATTTGTCTCATGTTATGAACAGGGCCGACATTTCAAACAAGAAAAACAATCTGAGACAGAGGGAGTACCACATATCCTTCAGATATAAAATAGCACCCCAAGTCCCCAACCATACAAAGACATTCTTCAAGATTTTGGTACAAATTTAAAATCATCTGTAATTCAAGGACTAAATAAACTAAAGGATTTAAGATTTTGGTAAGATTCTCATTTTTATGTGAACCGCTCATGCACCATTTTCATAGTATATGGAAAACCGAAAATGTGTCACTTGTCTATCCACTATGTTAATATAGGTAGTATGTAAAAATAATAATGTAAATAAGGTTTGCGTACATTTTACCGACACCGCTTAAAAAGCATAATACACATCACAAAATATGTTTAGTTTGATGTGGTTAAAGAACGACAATGTGTAAACTGTAACATCACCCATGAACAATAAAAAAAGTTATAAGCACAACATTAAATTGCAATCCTGTGCTTCGAGTATTCTTCTCACCTTCTTTTTCTACATTCATTGTCCTCTCTGTCAAGTGTCAAAGCATCAAATATTAACACACTCACACTCCATCACACACACACAGTGATGGAACCAGGACAACAATGGCTCCTCATCCTCACTCTCATTCTCCTCACCACTACCACCCCTACCACACATTCATCCTCCACCACACTAGACCCAAAACAACTGACAGCCCTCCAATCCCTCAACATTCCCACCACCACAGACCCATGCACCACCACCACATGTGACAACTCCTCCCCATTTCGCCACCTCCTCACTCTCAACCTCTTTAACTGCTCTCACCACCTCCAGTTCTCCACCACTGCACTCAAATCACTCACTACCCTCACATCTCTCTCGATCCTAGACTGCCCTGCTCTCCCTCTTCCTCACTTCCCTTCCCAACTCTCGACAAATCTTCGATCCTTCTCAGCCATCAACAGCATCAGTAAACTCTCTGGAGTCTTCCTCAGTCACCTCACAAATCTCACCTCTCTAACTATATCCAACACTACCATCAACTCTACTCACCCTTCCATCATCCTCAATCCTATGAAGTCTCTCAACTTTCTCACCATTACACAAGCGAGACTCAATGGTTTTTTACCCAAACACTGGAATGTAAATCTCACTCACATTGATTTATCACACAATAGTCTTTACGGAAAAATACCAACTTCTTTAACTCGACTCGAAAACTTACAAGTTTTGAATCTTTCTTCAAATGGGATTACTGGAACAATACCTGATTCCATAGGAGACTTGTTATCTCTTCAAAACTTGTCATTGTCTTCGAATTCGCTCTCGGGTAGTGTCCCGGAATCAATTTTAGCAATGCCTGAACTTATGCACCTTGATCTCGGCTCAAATCAGCTCAACGGGACAGTACCAATGTTCATTTCAGAGATGAAGAATTTGAAGTACTTGAATCTTGAGTATAACAAGTTTCACGGTGTCATGCCATTTAATGAGTCTACTATTAAGAGATTTGTCGTGTTCAAAATAAGCGGGAATAATAATCTTTGTTACAATCAAACGACAATTTCTTGGAAGCTTAAGCTTGGCATTTCTCCTTGTGACAAATATGGACTGCCGATTCCACCTCCACCAGCTAAAGATACACTTAGTGATGGTAGTACTAGCAGACGGAACTCGAAAGATGAACATGATGATGATGATGAGGGTGATGTCAAATCTGATCCCGACATGAATGATCATAAGGGTCCAAGTAAGGTTGTTCTTGGTGTTGCAATTGGACTTTCATCTATAGTTTTCCTCATTGTTTTCTTAGTTCTTCTTTCTAAATGGTGTGGATAACTTGGGAATTATTTCTACTTTTATTTAGGAAAAAAATTATATAATTATCTAAAAATGAATTTATAGTACTTTTATTTGTGAAGAAGAAATAGCCCTTTTTGTGAAAAATAAGCATCAGTTTGCAGGAAATTTTGAGGGAGACTTTAAATTATGTGATAACTAGGAAAAGACTAGCGAGATTATTGTTTATTTTTACCATTCGAGTATGTAAAGCTGTGTTTTTTTACTTCCCTTGTGGGGTTTAGTTGCTTGTGTGGCCTATGGGGTTGTATGATTAGAGGCCGGCCTTTGAGAAAAAAGTGAATATGCTATCATGATTTCTTTATATGCAAGATTTTGCTTTTTCATACTTCCTTAATAATTCATGTCTTCTACTTGAGTTTGTTTTTGGCCTATGTAATTAATTTTATGGCTCCAGTTCACAATTCAGAGTCCCATGCTGTCTTCTCATATTTTTTTCGGTTTCTTGAAAATTCCGAAATATTTGTATTAGAATGGGATACAGTAAAGACTTTTTTTGGTTTGGTTTAGTAAAACAGATTCGGGAAAAATAAGTTGTAGGTAGTTCCCTGTAAAGAATTCATTTCTCCCAAATTGTTGTATACTTGGAAACAATAATTAGGATTTGCAGCACAGTAGATAAGAAGAACAGGACAATGGCATGTTTTTATCAAGATAGATAATAAACTTTTGTTACAACCTCTTTGTTATTTAGCCAGAAAAAGGAAGTTGAGAGATAAACTTTTGGTGCATATTGTT
The DNA here is from genome assembly GCA_037693485.1 of Kitagawia praeruptora. Taxonomy (NCBI): domain Eukaryota; kingdom Viridiplantae; phylum Streptophyta; class Magnoliopsida; order Apiales; family Apiaceae; genus Kitagawia; species Kitagawia praeruptora. The sequence goes on along the minus strand of CM075354.1, from coordinate 105,420,231 downwards.
TGGTTATTTATTTGAACCTTGGCTCAGTCATCCAATTCGATGGAGATTTAAAACATAATGAATAACTCTGTTATATAAATGTATTGTATGCATTCAAATCGGACCAATGACTGGTGTCACATATTCAATATACAAGCAAGAGTAACATGTATGACATTTGTAACATTGTTTATGACAAAGGACCACCTTTTTCCTTCCAAGCTTTTACTTTTTACAATGTACTCCCTCCGTGCCAAAATGTGTTTCTCATTTGAAGAAAAACACGGGTTTTAAGAAAAAGTGGGTATTGAATATTGTTTTTAAGGAGTAGTGGGTATTGAATATTATTTTTTATGGAGTAGTGGGTATTGAATATTGTTTTTAAGGAGTAGTGGGTGGAGTAGTGTGTATTGAATATTATTTGTTTTTAATGAGTAGTGGGTGGAGTAGTGGGTATTGAATATTGTTTTTAAGGAGTAGTGGATGGAGTAGTGAGTATTGAATATTATTGTTTATGGCTTAAAATAGAAACAGGAAGGATATTTTGATTTTCCCGATTTAGTAAACAGGAAACATATTAAGAGACGGAGGGAGTAGAACATTGGTACAAGTGTGCTAGTAACTGGCCCGGAGATCAGATTATAAAAAAAAAAATGTAGAACATTGGTACTTTTTTATGTGAAATAAACCTATCACGAAGCTTGATGAAGTAAAAGAATCTTTACAAAAGAAACACATGCACTACTGGGAATCTTTGAACTTCAAAAGCACTTTGATGGGTGTTTTGGAACTCTGGATGACTGATTTGTCATTTCTGCATACCTGTGTGGTCTTGTAAATCACTTGGTGGCCTACCCAATACCTCTATTGGATCTGTCTGGTTTGCTTTTGGTGGGTTAACTTCATCAACCAAGTGTTTCATAGTTTCATTCAAATGCCTAACACATACCTCAAAAGTCAAGACCTTCAGTGTGGCAAGCTTTTTTTTTTTCAAGAAGACTTACTGCAAGGATTCAAGTTAATGGAGATATTTACTAAGCCTAACAACTACCCGACACCACTCGAGTTCAGACTTCTAGTCGTACGTAATTTTGATAAAATATATTTTGATAAATTACCACTGAAACATTTTAATCGTGTTGTAAGTCCGCTTAACAAACATAGAACCAATTAACCCAAGAGGTGGTTGGCAGATATGCCCTCTATTTACAAAACGGCGCTTGACAGAACACTCATCAGGATGGAAAAGCGAGAAGGTTATATTGTTCTTGAAGATACATGACTCAGCACACAATATGGCATATAACAACACTATATTTGCACTCGTTCATTTATTAACAATACTAATACTAGCTTATAACCGGGGCAAAGCAAAATCTCCTACACCAAAATTTCACTAAGGATAAAATCAACTACACCAAAATTTCATACTTGCTACACAACAAAACAATTGATAATATTTCTACAGCATATTTTCGAAGAAAATCACACATTAACCTTTTACAATAAATATTTTAAGTAAATCAAATTGGATAGATAGCATATAAGAGCAAGCGCAACAGCTTCCTTACAATGTTTCTTAAGTTTAAATTTAGGAAATTTAGTCCAAAATAACACTCCAACAGTGTGCTAGTGGTTCCCTAAGACCATCTCCAACAGTATCCTAGCTCATTACTTACATATAATATAAAAAATTAGATCCTAGTAACTTAGGACATAGATAAGTAGTTTTATCTCCAACAATATTTCTTACACTCATTCCTTATTTGATATTTTATTATTAAAAGTACTTTCTATCATTAAAAATACAACATACAATAGAGAGAGACAGAGATAGAGAGTGTTTGCAATTTTTTATAATAAAATAAAATTAGGGAAACCTTAAAATAGGAGAGAGAATCCTTTATTTTTAAGGTATGAGAGGAGTGTCATAGTAATTTAAGGAATTATTATGACATTGTTGGAGCACTATTTTTACACTCATTCCTTAAAATTAAAGTTAGGAGCATGAATAAGTAGTCTCTTGGAGATGCTCTAAAACACTAAGAGCATCTCCAAGGGAAACCCCTATTTTACTTCCCTAAAATATAATAAAATAATAGTTACCTAAAAGATAGGTAAACAAAAAGTTGTTTTACTCCAACGCTATGACCTATATTCCTTACCTATAATTAAAAAAATATTATTTATTCATATTTTAGAAAGGGATAGGAGTGTTGGAGAGTTTTATGTTAATATTATAAGGAAACAATGATGATGTGGCATTATAGGGGTTTGCTTTTCTCTCCCCTAAATAAAGGATTTCATTTTCTCTCACCTAAAAATTATAGGGGATAGGGAGTTGCATTGGAGTGTTGTTTTTAAAACTAAACCCCTAAAATCTGTCCACCTAGAACAAATATAGGTAAGGGGTCTTTGGGTTGGAGTTGCTCTAAGAACCCTTAGCCATTCCTTATTGTTAGGGAACCATTAGTCATCCCTAACTTGTTTTTTATTATAAAAAAAAATCATTTTCCTCCATTTTTCCCTACTTGTCACGCTCTCATTTTTAGTTAGTTTCAAATTTAAAATTATAATAATGACAAAGAATCATCAATATATATATATATATATATATATATATATATAGGGTCTTGTTCTAATATAAACTAAATTAGAATAGAAACTAGAAACTAAACATAAATTAAATATTTCAAGCTAATCTAATGACCAAATTAGGGGTACCCCAATACAAAAAGTTCATAATATTATTGGCTCCATCCAGCAAAAAAAAAAAAAAAAAAATACTGTTCACTGCTGACGTGGCAGTGACGTCAGCGTGAACAGTATTTTTTTTTTTTTTTTTTTTTTTTTGCTGGATGGAGCCAATAATTTTAAACACTTTTTGTGAAGGTGCCCCTGGCGGGGCCATTAGAATGAATGAAATATAATTTATTTAGTGTTGGTTTCTAGTTTCTATTCTAAGATTGATTTCTATTTGACCACTAGCCTATATATATATATATAAAGGAGGATACGCGGGAGGCGATGTGGCGCCTCCAAGATCGTCTCATTCTATTTTTCTCATTTGTTAGAATTTCTGAACTTAAAATACCGATAAATAAAAATTATCTTCTAGCATATTAGAATTATAATAGGTGTTCGAATTTATAATTTATAAAGGAGAATAATTCGAATTTACAGATTAAACATATTTTTAAATTTTATTAAAAGTAGAATAAATGTTCGAATTTATAAAGAATATGGATGTAACCTACGCTACACATCAAATTTGATTGGTTTCATAAGATTATATTACATGTTATTATTGGTTACGAATTTATATCATTAATTTTCGTATTATATTGTTTCAACAATAATTTCAATACTTCAATTAGATTTTTATATTTATTCGATATTCCTGATAATGATCATTAATAATCTTATTTTATTATAACAATTTGTTATATGCTTCAACGCAAACAAATAATTTCCTTTATTTTTGGTATCCCAAGTACTGCAGTATTAGATAAGAGATACCTTGTTGGATGGTCGGAGCCTCAGCTTTTCTGTTGGGATGATTGAGATTGACATCTAAAATTTCCAAAAAAAAAAAAAACAAAGAGAAAAAGTCAAAACAAAAGAAACTATTTGTCAAAAAATAAATTACAAAAATTTATTAATAAAATTAAAATTTCTTACATAGCACTCCTACTAGCAGGAGACAGAGAAGGGTGAGCGCCATAAGTTTCCATTCATATAACTTTTTGTTGTCCGTCATGACTTCGTTCTTGGTTCTTGTTAAACCCGAAAAGTGAGAAAATCTACGAAAGTATAGCATATTTTACGTTGACGTAGTCCAAAAAGAATGGTGCGTTTAATTTATATTTCATACAAAAACAAATAACATGATTTGCATACTTGTGATTGAACATTTCAGAAGCATTAGAACACTAATTCTAAAAGAGTAGTGCTAGGTACCCCAAATTGGTACCCAAAAAATGCTCCCAAATGATGCTCCCATTGTAATTATAACCATTCAGATAATGACATGTGTATTTTGAGAAAAAATTTGGATACCAATTTGGGGTACCTAGCATTTTCCATTCTAAAAATCGAATTACAAATAAAAATTGTGATAACAGTAATAAAAATTGGTACATAAAGAAGCATTACTAATACACTTCAATTGCCATGCCTAGTGTATACATAGCTCTTACTACCTGTAATTGAACAGAAAACAAGTCACTGATTGTTTTTTTGTAAAAAAATATTATACCTTTAAAATTAATAGAAAATGAACTTATTTGGGTTACTTGTGACAATCATGCCGGTTCTTGTAAAATAACAGTCCCATGCGTTTTTCCCCATGGATTGATAGTATAAATTCATGAGAAAAGTGCACTTTGTGTACCTGTAGTTAGGGTCGTTCAGCACTTGCCATACTAAAGTTCAAAATCATGCACATGCAATACTGAACTATTAAACTTTTTGTACTTTGTGTACTTCGGTCAAATCTAACAAACGGCGTTAGGGTTTTTGAGAAAAATGCACTTATGTTTTAAAACTTTAGTATGACAAGTGCTAGACGACCCTAAGTGCATGTACACAAAGTGCACAAAAACCCTAACGCCGTTAGTTAGATTTGACGAAAGTACACAAAATACAAAAAGTTTAATAGTTCAGTATTGCATGTGCATAATTTTGAATTTTAGTATGACAAGTGCTGAACGATCCTAAATACAGGTACACAAAGTGCACTTTTCTCTAAATTCATTGCTATAGAAGGGTAGCTAGACATTTATTTGGAAAGATAGCATGTGCCTCCCTCCCCAATGATAGAGCAATCAACATATATACTTGCATGCAACTAATGTATTTTGCAAAACGGTCATCGGTGAAATTTGTACTCCCTCCGTCCCTAAATATCATTCCTATTTTGACTGGACACGTTTCCCAATGCACACTTTTGATCGTTAATATCTTCAATTTCGTATTAGTTTTAAATATAAAAACTTCACTGTATTAAAGTACTCATAAATACCAATCCAACAAGATCACTCATGACTATATTTGGTCTTATAGATTAATCGTAAATTAATAATTTGTCTCATGTTATGAACAATCCCGACATTTCAAATAAGAAAAACAATAAGAAACAGAGGGAGTAATAATTAGGAAAAGAATTGAGAGATTGTTATTATCTTTACCAATTGAGCAGAAAGCTCTATTACTATATACATTATTATTTTTATTTAAGAACATCTAAATATAGTTAAAGAAATGATTAATTTCATGACATATATGAAGTTATTTTATTGCGGGATAAAATCTATTCTATAACCTTAAGTTGTGAAATTTGAATGTAATACATGTGTACAGACTATCTGACTATGTGCTAAAAATGCACAGATAATGTGCGGATAATGTGCAAAAAATGTCGGTTAATATATTCAGTGTGCTAAAAACTTGGTACATTTCTTCTTTTTAAGAACTCCGAATTTTGGCACCTAATACTAGCACTCCAGGTACTAGCAGGAGATAGAGAACCGTGAGGGCCATGAAGCTTTTTGTTGTTTGCCATAAGTTCGGTTATTAGGGATTATTTGGCCCCCCTTAAATTCAACTTATAATTTTTCATTTCAAAAAAAAAAATATTAGGTAATGTTTGGCCTCCCTTAAATTCAAATTCTTGTTGTTACTTAGGTAAATTTTTGTTTTTATTATTTCATTTGTTTCCTATCAAAGTAACAAAAATTATTTCATTTTTCTTTTTCTACAAATTTAGCAGCCAGAACAAATGTAAGTACATATGTAACGATAAATTTTAGTGACTCAACCACTGTCCATTTTCCCAAACCAAGTGAGAGTTCCATTTCTTAGAGCACCTCCAAGAGACTCCTAATGAATTCCTTAAAAATATTATATATAATACACTTCTTAGTAATTTAGGACAAGTTAAGGAACAGGGGCGGACTTACACTATAATGAGTGGGTGCCCAGGAATCCACTGGGTTCTGGGCTGAGAGCAATTTATATACTAAAATTTGTCATGATACATGTTGAAATACATTTAGGAACCACTAATTTACTAGCCCACTTAAATATTCGATACAAAAAGAAGTCCAACAGCTACTAAACATAAAAAAGGATAAAATGATGAGCCCAATACAATACTTACCACAATGAATGGCCTAATTATTTTAACACTTTATTTAAATGAAAAAAGAAGCAGAATACGTGATTGAATGTCATGTTTGATCTAACACCCAGTTACCCACCACATCTTTAAAATCTCTCATCTCACTCTCTGACTCTCACCTCACTGTCTCCTCCTGTGAATAAAAACCGCAGCAACAAGCTAACTAGTTATCTTTCTTCCGAACTCGACCAATCTCTTTGGTCTTTGCTCGGTTACAATTTACACACTTGCTATTTAATAGTGTTACTAATAATAATGTATTAGATTATTTTCAAATGATGAAAACACGTAAGAAACAACTTTATAATGTAAAAATATTTCGTATTTGTATTAGTATCAATTTTTTTCGTCATTATCGTCGTTTTTAATATTTATACAAGACACCCACTCGAAAAATTTCCTAGGTCCGCCACTGTTAAGGAATGCTTACTCCAACAATATTTCTTATATGTGTTTCTTATTATTATTATAATATTAAAGGGAAAGAAAGAAGTAGGAAAAAGATGAAAAGAATGTTAAAAAAAAGGAGGAAAATGAATATTTTATTGGTGAAATTAATATAAGGGAGAATTAGGATTCCCTTATAAATAAGGAAGAAGAGACATGTCTTAAGTTTTAAGGAGTCACTTAAGACATTGTTGGAGTGCACTTTTGTGTCAAATTCCTTATATTTTGATTTAGTAGGCCAAGTAGTTAGTCTCTTGGAGTTGCTCTTAGTGTACAAATGGAGTATTGAACTACTTCACTTCTTTAAAATTAGGAATCCACTTCTTCAAACATGCACCTGCCTGTACTATATTTCTTTCTTGATTTAACATATAGTCCATTTCTTCTGAAAAGTGCCATGATATTCAAAATTTTATGGCAAAGAAATTGTGGGGATGATTTCAAACAAGTTCTAAATTTTGGCGTTATATGTTGACATTGAACAAGTTGTATGTGATTGTTGGGATTTATGGATGATAGCATAGAGACAACTTAACTATATTTTCTTGTACTTAGTTTTTACTACGTTTAACATACTGTTACAGCCAAAGTATGTCTTTGTAATCGAATAATTGCTGTCATATAATAATTGTATGATTTGGGAGAAGTTCATACATTTGTTCAAGCCTCAAGGAATACATCCAGAAGACATCAAGAATAAAAGTTATTGTCATGTTCTTGACAGTAAGGTTACAAGAAGACAAATGTTGCAAAGTCACGACAAAGCTATATCTAACAGCAACATTGGCTGAAGCATGGGACAGTAACATTCTCACACTTGACAGCAAGTCTGGAGTTCCGACAGCAACATTGGTGGGACCTCGTACTGTCAACTACTGAATATTCCTTTGATAACAGACTCGGCGGTTAAGGTTACTGTCATATTGAATTATTTGATTTGGGTACTTTTCTCAGTCAAAGCCCGTGACAGGTTACATGTTCAAGAAACAGATTTGCTGTAACACTCTATCGTTTGTAGCAGACCTGCAAAGACTACGACAGAAGCTTAAGAGATTCACAAGACAAGGCTGGTCAATTCGAGGTGTATGTTATATCCACATCTACTAGAATTGTATTAGCTAGAAATAGAAAGAATCTAGGTTGTTTTACTTGTAAGGTTTATCCTGTCTGTATAGCAATTTAGGAAAGTTACATGGGTGTTCAAATTGTAATGAGCTGCCACTTGAAAATGACAACAGCTCAACACCCCATGCGATAGAGACAACAGAGTATCTTAGTCTACTTAGATACACATCTCAGATTCTTTTCTATACATGTACGCACACGAAGCAATCTTGTAATCTCAAGAGATAACGAAGCTGGAGAAACATTTTCTCTAGGTTGTAGCAACACTTCGAACAAGATAAATAAAACATTTATTTTGTGAGAAATCTTGTTTCACTTATTGTTTGCATACATCTACTGATAACTTATAATCTTTATCATTGTTGTTGTTTTAAAGATTGAATTTTATCAGTATTGCATTCAACCCCCCCCTTCTGCAATACTCCGGGACCAACAACTGGTATCAGAGCATCCAGATTGATATACAAATCTGAAGATCATGACGAGTGTTCAGAAGTCAAGTGGAATCAAGATTCCAGTCTTTGATAAAGAGAACTACAATTTCTGGAAAAGAAAGATCTTGTTATTTATCAAAGCTGCCCATCCACTGTACATGGGAATCCTTGAGAATGGCCCATTCATACCTCAGAAGGAAGTAGCTGCTGCTACTATGAATGACGAACTCATTCAAGCCCACTGGGTTGCGAAGAAGCCTTCAGAGTACACAGAGACCGAAAAGGAGAAAGTAGTCTTGGATGACTACTTACAACTCATCTTACTCGATTCTCTTACATTAGACAAAGCCTTGTGTGGTAATGTCATGGGATGTACATCTGTAAAAGAGATGTGGAGTAAGATAGAGCTGCTGTGTGAAGGAAGTGAAGAGGTTCGTGAGAATTAAAGGCAAATTCTTGTATCACAATATGAAGCCTTTATGGCTAAACCAGGCGAAGAACTTACACACATGTTTGAGAGGTTCAATAAGCTAATAGCTGAGTTACAAATTTATGGAAAGTTCTATGATAGAAAGGAGATTAACATCAAATTTCTGCTCACTCTCCCTGAGCATCTTGAGCACAAGGTCACAGCCATAAGAGAAGGAAGAAACTTGAATGATGTCTCTCTTGAAACTCTTTATGGTGTGCTCAAATCATATGAACTCGAACTTTTTCAAAAGAGAGCTATTCAAACTAGAACCAAAGGAAAGGTAGCAAACATGTCAAGAGCCCTTGCAGCTCATGAACCCCAAGTAGCTTGTCCAAGTGAACCTTCACAAAGTTCACAACCAACACATATGCCATCTTTGAAGATTGAAAAGGTGTTGGATGACGAGGAGAAGGTGGTTCTGCAGCTCAAAGATGTTGAAGATGAAGACTTCTACACAGTAGAAGAGATTGAAAGCATGGATAATCCAACCATGGCTTATATGGCTAAGAGATTCAAGAATATCAAGTTCAGAAGAGACAAGTCATACAAGCCACAGGGTCAATCATCTAAGTTCAACAAGGGAAGTTTTTCAAAAGCCACTGGTGGTGCCACAAGAGGAGGATACAAGACAGGGATGGTGGATAGGTCGAAGTTCAGATGTTACAACTGCAATGAGCTAGGTCATTTTGCTACTGAGTGTAGAAAACCAAAACAGAATCAGGGAAAAGGATCTGGAAATCAGTTTAAGAGGAATCAAGGAAGAGCCTATGTGGCTGAAGGAAAATGCTGGGATGATTCTGAAGAAGAAGAAGAAGAAGAAGAAGAAGAGTTTGTGAACTTAGCCCTCATGGCTAAATTTGATGAAGTAGCTTCAAGTTCATCTAACCAGGTACCATCTCTCGTTTTACTTGATATGTCTAAAACTGAGTATAAGCATACCATTGAAGATTTAAGTGCTGAGATGTTTAACATTTATGTTAGTTTATCTACTGCTCACGAAGAAATTATTAAGTTAACTAAATAGAATGAAACTCTCAAATCTGAAAATGAAATGTTATTTCTTAGAACCAGTCCCCTAGATTCATTAGCTCAGGAGAATGCTGGATTGAAAATGATATTGTCTGTGCTAAGGAAATAGACGAATTTCTCAGGAATCAAATTGCAGAAAATGAGTTTAAACTCAAAGCATTTAGAAACTCTTATAAGTTAGTCCAGGAATATCATGATAATCACACTCAGAATCAGAAGGTAGGAATAGGTTTCGAGTGTGGTAGAAAGCATGGAAAGGAAATTGCTCTTGATGATAGTGATGCTGTCAAACCTCATATTCTCAAAAGAGTTTACAAACCGATTTTCAAAAATCTTCAAGCTGATTTTGATAAAACCTCCTTGTTCATTAAACAAGAGCTACTTGATAAAGATGAGTGCATTGACAGCACACTGAGCGAAGGAAAAGATAATGTCAAGTCTCCCGTGACAGAAACTCTACCAAGCAATCAGACATAATGTTCTAAAGTAGCTGACAACAAGGATGAGACAGAAACCTCAAAAGATACTGTCAAGAGAGAACCCAAGACAACAACTTTCAAACCTGCTGTCAAGACAGAGGGAAAGAAAGATACTGTCAAAGGTAGCTCGACAGCAACTTCAGACCATACTGTCAAGGCAAATGTCTACAAGCCTAAGAATAGGAATGGCAAGTTAGGGATTGACAAGAAGAATGGATATAGTTATGTTAAGGATGCCCATAGGAAGCTTTGCAATAATTGTGGATTATCTCAACATTTAACATTTGTTTGTAAGAAACCCAAACAGGACAAGGTTAATGCGACCAATGTTAGTGGTAACTTACATAGAACCCCAATTATGCAAAGAAATATGGATGTATGTAATAACATTGACTGTATGCCATGCAAAATTGTTGTTATGAGTACTTGTTTCAATCTGCCTATTCTGTCTACTGAAAGATGCTCCTATTTTGAAACTGCTGAGACTTCTACGCCTGCCTATGTTGGTAAAAAGGCTACTTCCACTAAGAGAAAGACCAAGTCTAACTCTAGAACTAAGTGGACAGCAAAAGAAGTCAAACAGGAGGATTCTAGTGTTGATTTAAATGTGAAGCAGAATGATATGAACAATGATGCTATAACTGCAGGACCCAATAGAGTTTGGGTACCAGATGCAAATTAAAATCATCTGTTTTACAGGGCAAGAAGCAGAAGCAAGTCATGTGGATCATCGACAGTGGATGTTCCAGGCATATAACTGGTGATATAGCCCTACTATCACATTTTGTGGAGAAAGCCGGCCCAATCATAACTTTTGGAGACAACAGCAGAGGTTACACTATGGGATATTGCTGTTTGGAAATTGGAAATGTTGTCATTGAAGATATTGCTCTTGTTGATGGATTGAAGCACAACCTACTTAGTGTCAGCCAATTCAGTGACAGGGGATTCAAGGTTGATTTTGATATGATGGTTTGTAATATCTATCACAAGAAGGATGGAAGCCTTTCTTTGAAAGGAGTCAGGAAAGGAAGCTTGTTTGTTGCAGACTTAAACTTTGTGAAGAAAGACAAGGCTTACTGTTTTTACAGTAAAGCATCAATTGGCGAAAGCATGCTTTGGCACAAGAAGCTCTCACATCTCAATTTCAAGAATATGAATATTCTGATGAAGAAGGATCTGGTGAGAGGACTACCTCAACAGGAATTCTGTCAAGAAGGACTATGTGAGGATTGTCAAACGGATAAATTGAAAAGATCTGTGCACAAGTCAAAGCAAGTGAATACCAACACTGAGCCATTCAAGTTAATTCATATGGATTTGTTTGGTCCATTAAATGTTCAATCTCTTTCAAGAAAGAGATATGCTCTGGTAATGGTAGATGACTACTCAAAATACACTTGGGTGAAGTTTTTAGAGACAAAGGACGAAGCTGCTCAAGAAATCATTGATCACATAAGAGTTCTTGAAAGAACCCCTAATGCTCAAGTTCAATATCTGAGGAGTGATAATGGTACTGAGTTCAGAAATGCCACACTAGGAAACTTCTGCAAGGAAGAAGGCATTGTCCAACAATTCTCCACTGCCAGGACACCACAACAAAATGGAGTTGTAGAAAGGAAGAACAGAACTCTCATTGAAGTCGCGAGAACTATGTTGAATGATTCTAAATTACCAACATATTCTTGGGCAGAAGCTATTAACACAGCTTGCTACACACAAAACAGAACCTTGATCAACAAGACTCATGGAAACACTCCTTACTATCTGTTAACAGGAAAGAAACCAACTATCAAATATTTTCATGTATTTGGGAGTTAGTGTTTCATGATGATTGACAATCATGAAAGGAAAGGAAAGTTCGATGCTAAAGCTTATGAAGGCATCTTCATGGGATATAGATTAGAAAGGACTGCCTACAGAGTCTATGTCATTGATCACAAAGTCATTGAAGAAAGTGTAAATGTCACATTTGATAAAACCAAGTTCCCAGGATTGCAAGAGGATAGTCAAATGGAGCTTCTTATATTTGAAAATCAAGGGTATTTGGAAGAAGAAGAAATTGTTGCTGATGAACCTACTTGTACTCAGGACATTGAGTTTGAGAGAAATGCTGTCAACACCAATGATGCTACTCAAACTCCAGCTCAGTCTCAAACTATATCAGCTAATCATCAGAATGAGAATGATTCTAGAGATATTGAAGAACATGAAGGAGAAAACATCAATGGTGGAGAATCAACCCCTCAAAGAGGAGATGAACAAGCAGATCAAGAAAGAAGCTTGCCTAGAACCACCAAGTGGAACAGAGATCACGCTAGCAATCTTATCATTGGTGATCCCACTACTGGTATAAGGACAAGGAGAAATGTTTCTGCTGACATCATGTTTTCTATCTCAAACTGAGCCAAAGTCAATTGATGAAGCATTGTTGGATTCAGATTGGGTGATAGCTATGCAAGAAGAGCTCAACCAATTTGAGAGAAACAATGTATGGAAGCTGGTCCCTAGACCCAAAGGGAAGTCAGTCGTTGACACAAAGTGGGTTTTCAGAAACAAGTTGGATGAAAGTGGAAATGTGACAAGAAACAAAGCAAGGCTAGTTGCTAAAGGTTACTATCAACAGGAAGGGATCGATTATGATGAAACATTTGCACCTATTGCCAGACTTGAAGCTATTCGGATATTACTAGCTTATGCTGCACACTGTAACTTCAAGGTGTTCCAAATGGATGTCAAAAGTGCCTTTCTTAATGGAGAATTAGAAGAGGAAGTGTATGTTGAACAGCCACCTGGATTTGTGGATGCTGAGTTGTATGACTTTGTCTACAAGCTGTTCAAAGCACTCTATGGATTGAAGCAAACCCTTAGAGCTTGGTATGATACTCTCTCTACTTTTCTCATTGAGAATAAATTCACAAGAGGTGTGGTGGATAAGACACTGTTCTACAAGCACCATGGCAAGGACATCATTCTGGTTCAAATTTATGTTGATGACATAATCTTTGGTTCTACAAATGAGAAGCTGTGTGAAAAGTTTTCATCTCTTATGAAGAGCAAATATGAGATGAGCATAATGGGAGAACTGTCATTTTTCCTAGGTCTACAAATTCATCAGAAGGATGATGGCATCTTCATAAGCCAATCGAAATATGTCAAAGAACTTCTCAAAAAGTTCAACATGGAAGATGCATCACCTGCCAAGACACCTATCTCTACTGCAACCAAATTGGATTTGGATCCTAAAGGAAAGAAAGTGGATTCTAGTACCTACAGAGGCATGGTGGGATCATTGCTATACCTAACTGCTAGCAGACCAGATATTATGTTTGCTACATGTCTCTGTGCAAGGTTTCAAGCTGATCCAAAAGAATCACACTTAGGAGCAATTAAGAGAATCTTTAGGTATCTTAAAGGCACTCCAAACTTAGGCCTTTGGTATCCTAAAGATACTGGATTTGATTTGATTGGTTATTCGGATTCAGACTATGCTGGATGCAAGATTGATAGGAAAAGTACAACAGGAAGCTATCAATTTCTTGGTGGAAGATTAGTGTCATGGTTTAGCAAGAAGCAACATTCTGTATCTACTTCAACTGCAGAAGCTGAATACATTGCAGCTGGAAGTTGCTGTGCTCAAATTCTTTGGATGAAAAATCAGCTAATGGATTATGGTTTAGAGTTGTCCAATATCCCTATTTATTGTGATAACATTAGTGCCATAGCCATCTCAGATAATCCAGTTCAACACTCCAGGACAAAGCACATTGATATCATACATCATTTCCTAAGAGAGCATGTTGAAAAGGGAACTGTGAAGCTGATCTATGTTCCAACAGAAAAGAAACTTGCAGATATTTTCACGAAGCCACTAGATGAAGTAACCTTCAACAGGTGGTAAGTGAATTTGGAATGCTAAATCTGGTATGTTAACTTACTAGTTTTTTTTTCATTTTCAAAGTGGTTAAATCGCAGCTTGTGACCGTAGCTTTCAATGTTACTGTCATGAGAAGTTACCGTCTTATGTGATACTTGTTTATTTGACAACATGTTTGCTATGACTATGCTAAATTCAAATCACATGCCAGTTTTAACTTATGTAATGAGTAGTCACGTGACATTAACTTAATTCATACGCGTGCTAGTGATAAGTATCCGCGTCGTTTGAAATGACCCCGAGTATTTGTCAGTCTTTTTAATTTAAAGTTTAATTACTTTATTAGAAAGAGGCAGTTGGAAGCTGTAGAGTCACTTAATTTGTTATAAATAAGACCGAGACAAACCCTTAGTTTTCACTTAACACACTAAGAAACTCTAGAGATAATGAGTAAGAGGAAAGCCGAAGAGATGTCTACATCCAAGGCACCAAATGCAGAAGAAGTGCCGAAACAACAGGAGGTGGTTGCTACTGAGCATCCCCTTGATCCATTCTTTGATAAGCTTCAAGCTTATCTGGATGAAAAATGGATCAAAGAGGAGAAGGAGATAGAAAAAGTTGTTGAGCAGCTGCTGGTGGAAGCTCTTGAAGAGCTTAATAAGAAATAATTTTCAGTTCTTAAGAACTACTTTGTATTGTTTTTAAGTTTTTTTTAAATAAAAAGTTCATCGTTTCACCTTCCCAGTGTTTTGCATGCTGTTCTTCTCTTTTTACTCTCAACTATCTGTGAATGGTTATCTGTTTACTTGTTTGTGTGTATGGATGTTTGTGGATGTGTGCTAATCTAACAAATATGTGCTTAAATCGATTAAAATGCTATTTGGTAATTTTCGCTTAAGTAATAGACAAAGTCGATTAAAATTCATGGCACAAATTATTTCCGCTTAAGTTGCTGTCAATAAGTGAAGATGCTGTCACGATGTGCCTTGACAGCAAGTTTCTTAGACGATACAATGGAAAAAGTCTCTGTCATGAAATTTAAAGGAAATTGTATAAATTGCTTAATGATGACAGTATGTTCTTGCGACGAAGTTACTGTCAAGTAAAACCTGCTGTCATCCTCTCAAAATTACTAATGTATTTGTTACAGTATTTGTTACAGCGCACAGGTTACTGTCAAGATTAGTGGACCGATTTAATTGGGATATTACCTCCACGATTTACAGCCATTAAAAAATAACTACCCATGACACCATGTGACTGATTAATGGGCTAAGATATTGCTACTTTCCCCTTTCTCAGTAAAACATTTGCTATTCTCATGTAAGCAACTGTCAAACACACAAACACTTAACTCTCAACAGAACCTCTCTCTCTCAAAAGCAAAAATCTCTCTCCAAAGCTCAAAGCAAGAAATGGCACCCAAATAATCCTCTTCTCAAATAAACTTTGTTGGTATTCTCACTGCTGGAGATGCTGGTGAAGGTTTCAAAGGACTCGTATCCTTTATCAACAAGTGCTATATGGGTCATGCTATAACATCAATACCATCTTTGAACCTAGAAAGACTTGAAGAATTCTAGAACACTGCCCATGTTCCAGGAGGTGCGGGTAATGACACCAAAAATTGCACAATCAAAGGAGTTACCCGCACTCTCACAATAAAAGGCATCAACGAAGCTTTAGGAACTGGACTGCAAGCTAAAGAATCATACAAGGAACTTGTAAGTGATGAAACCCTAAAGAAGTTTTTCTTGAAAATTGGGTATTCT
The DNA here is from genome assembly GCA_037693485.1 of Kitagawia praeruptora. Taxonomy (NCBI): domain Eukaryota; kingdom Viridiplantae; phylum Streptophyta; class Magnoliopsida; order Apiales; family Apiaceae; genus Kitagawia; species Kitagawia praeruptora. Next base: position 105,404,436 of record CM075354.1, on the reverse strand, counting down.
GGTCCTGTTCTTGAAGAGGGTACAACAAAATGGTACTCTACTGGTGAAATGGACAGAAAGCATTTGAGAAAAGAATGGAGCATGGTTTTTGATGTCATGGTGAAGGTTTTCTTAACCAAAACCACTGGCTGGAATGGAATTCCCTCCTATATCAAGAAGCTCACTCACTCTCTAGTCCATGGATACAAAGTGGATGTAGGAAAGTTGCTTATGAGTCAACTCAAGTCAGCTCTGAGAAGGAAGGTACATGTCTATCCTCACTTTCTTACAATGTGTTTGAATTCATTATGTGGTATTGATGATAATGCATCTCTTACAATGGAGTGCAATGTTTTAAAAAGAAATACACACACATCACTCAATTCACAAAATTCGAATGCACATATTCCACTCTATTTCACCAAGCACATGGCTGATCAAGAGCCTACTCTTGATTTTACACTACCCTCTGGGTATGTTATCTTCTCTTCTGAGAATGAAGCTGAATTAGACCCAAATTCAGTTAACCCACATTCTACTCAATATATTCCTATCAGATCATCTAGACAACCAAAGACCACAAAAACAACTCTGCAAGAATCCAAGAAAAGACCCTTGGAAACTGGTGTTGGTAGTAGTTCTGAGAATGTTGAGGGAGAAACTGCACTAGATGCAGCAAATAAGGATGTTAGTGCAAGTGAACCCATAGTGGTTCCTCTTAAGCCTAAGAAGAAGAGAGCTAAGAGGGGCAAAGCCACTATCAGCCACCCCACAGTCTCACAAAAGGCTATGGAGGACAAAAAGGAATCAAACACATCCCTAGGTGCTTCTTCTCAACAAGAAGTATCTATTGAAACTCGCCTGTCTCCCAAGGCATTCTGTAAAGAGTCAGCACAACCTCATGTACTCACTCATGAGGAGACTACACTTGCAGAAATGCACAAAGAGTTAGGGCAGTGAGGGTCATGAAACTTCTACTCTTGATGTTCCACAAGTTGCCCCTGTGAAATAGTCAAAAATCTCTTCTATACCATCATCTTCTTTATTCTCTAACCCATCAATTGTTTCTTCTCAACAACCTAGAGAAGGGGACAGTCCCAACCCTTCAGGTTTTGATCATCCATCTCAAGTCATGGATGAGCCCCCATCAAGTGGTCCACAAGAACCCATTTCTCAAAGTGAAATGGATACCACTCCCTCAAACACTGAGCTAGATCAAGATGGTACTCTGCTAGAAAATGAAACAACCAACATCTTGGTCGAACTCCAAAAAGCAACTAACCTTCAGGAAGTTGCTGTCACAGCCTCAGCTGCTATCAAAGACACCACAAAAGTTGTTGTCAACCCACCTGTGGACAGTAACATTTTGGGTAAAGATGATGTCACCTCTACACAGCCTGATCATTATACAATAATTGTTGAAGATGCTTCAGATGATGATCAGATCAATATCTCTGCTATAAAGGTACAATCTAAATTTCTACTTCTTCAACTAAAATGCATGTAAGTACTGCTCATACCCATGCATCTAGGATGAGTGAGGGAGTGAAAAGAAAAAGAGAGATAAAAGAAAAGAGAGGTGAGCATAAAAATGAGAGGCAGCCAAACGAACTGGCAAAAGGTGAGGGACTTGAGCATGTCCAGAGTGAAATTGAGGGAACCCCACACAGAAAGGCACTAGGCCTTGAGAGTCATTCTGTGAGAAGTGATGAGATCACTCAGAAAAACAATGAGAATGTGAGAAACCCTATAGCTTCCTTGCCCCAGTCTCTTTTTTTTGCCATTAAAAAGATTGAGAACTGGTGGTCCTTCTAAACAATCTAAATCAAGGTTGAAATCCCTTGAGGACAGATGTGCATCCATGGAAGCTAAACTTGATACTCTGTCCACTATGGTAGCTACTGGTTTTGCTGAGATTCAACAGGCTCTTCTATCATTCTCTGCTATCCTTGGTGCTGCCAACTTAACTAAGGGGGAGAAAGTGGTAGATCAGAATAAGGGTAAGGGAGAGCAAGTGGTAGATCAGGAGAAAGTGATAAATCAGAATAAAGCAAACCTGGTAGAGAAGGAGAAACAAGGTGGAGCTACAGGTGAGGGGGAGCCAAGAAGTGAGGGGGAGCAAGTTATGGAAGGAGATGGAGATGGAAGTGAGGGGGAGCAAGAGGAATAAGAAAGAAACTTTGGTGAAGAACTGAAGGAAGCAGGAATCGGTGAGTTGATTGAAAGAGAGATAGATGGTGAGGCAGTGTTGTTATCTAAAGAAGTGTTGGAGCAATTAAAGAAAACTCAAAAGTCTGAGAGAACAGTATTGCCACCACTAAAAATCAATGAACCAAATCTTGAAGAAACTGAAGCTCCATTCCAGAAGTTGCAGATGGAATGGAGAGAAAAAGAAATTCAAAATGCTCTGGGTAAAGGCAAAGGCAAAATGCCTGAGTATGTGAACATATCTACTGGAACTACTTGGTCAGATGGAAGTGAATATGCCCCTGAAAATGCAGAATTGATGATGGTTGATCACATGGAAAGTACTTTGAACAACAGAGATGAAGATTTCAGTAAGTTGGTAGATGAATTAATTAGTGAAGCAGGGAGAGCTTTTAAAAAATTGGCATCAACACTGAAGAGAAATGTAATAAGTATCTCTGTGAGAATCAACTTGGAAAGAAGATGGCCTGTTTAAGTTTATCTAAAGAACTGTTTGACCATATTCATCACAATGCAACTTTTGCAAAGTCTGCATGCTAGAGTACTCTAAGTCCTTGGAACCTTGGTAGTCAGAAATTCAACAACCTTCAATGATAGTCTGTTAGCATAAATTAAAAGGATGGTTGAAGACAAACTCCCTGAGGTGATTCAAAATCCTTATGGTGTGTGTTTCAGAAGGATCACAAAGACAGGAGCAAGAAGGTTGGATTTCTAACCATTGGATAAAGTTTCAGGACTAAGCACTGAAACAATCATGATAGTTTTGAAGAAAATTCTCAAATCCAGTATCACCAGTGACAAGGTTAAAGCTACAAGGATATTCACAGGCTATTGGCAAAAAGATATGGGGAAATTAGCTCAATCATAAAGAAGCTGATCTCTGATGCTAATGCCAAGATAGGAGGAAGCTACACCTATGATGATACTTTGGATGATGATGAGGATGACATTGGAGGAAGTGGTGGACCTGGAGAAATCAGGAGTTCTAGAAGAGAAGCCTCTGAGAATGTTGAAACACAAACTCAGACGGATGCTACCCAAGAAGAGCAAGAAACTCCCAATACTGAAAAGAAAGATGCTGTCAATGATGAAGGGGAGTTAGAAATTCTTGAAGCCTTAGAGGCAAGTATCTTGAGATTTAAAGTTGAATGTTTTGATCTGAAGAAAGATACTGTCAACAAGGATACTGTCAAAATGGCTGGAGACACCCAAGTGAAAGATGTTGTCAAGAGCCAAACAAAAGATGCTGTCATGAAAGATGCTGTCAAGAGTCAAATTGAGGAAACTATCAAAGTACGAAATCTTGTTAAGAACTTCACGTCTAACAGAAGAAAGACAAGAGCACAAGCCTATCGTACAACCAAGATAAAAGGGAAGACAGTTGCAACAGCAAGGAAAAAGAAGCATGGAGCAGTTTTGACAGAGAAGCCCATTGACAAGAGAAAAGTAAATAGTTTTGAACTATTGAAAAACTCAATTGATGGGAGCATTACATCTGTCTTAGTGGAACTGGACCCAGTCAATAACAACGTACGCAAGTATTATCTCAAGGACTGTGGAACTACAATCATAACTGTAGCACCAGATTTCACTATGGAGATAGTTTCACATGTGGTAGGCAGTTTTGATCTTTCGTACAAAACTGTAAAGGTGAGGAGAAGAATTGATTTCTTCGTTCTGGAAAGGATGATCACTCTCACGGAAACAGACCAAGATGTTTCCAGTAGTATCTTAGAGCATGTTAAAGAATAGTATGCTAAAAGATATGTTGAATTTTATGAGAAGTATGGTGATTGGAGAGCACATGATGATGCAGACCTGGAAGTTAGCTCTGATGGGGAACCAATGCCTGATGTGAACCTTACAGAAGCACGTCGCCCTTTCACAAAGGCTGGCATGGATGAATATGAAGCAGAACAAGCTTTTCAGGCTGCTACAGCTAAATCATCCCAACCTACCAAACCTGCCAATCAAAGTGCTGAAGATCTAGAAGCTCAATTGAAGGAAAGCAACAAGAAAATCAACAAGCTATTTAGTGAGTAAGTAGGTTATCAGCCCTGTGTACTGGATGATCCTCTGAGAATCAAAGATGAAAAGCAAGAAATCTATGTTGATAGTTTTCACAAACTGAGGACCAGTATACTGAAGGATCTCTACTGGAAAGTTGTTGGATCAGTTCATAAGCTCGAAATGCTAGTTGCTCGGGAACTAGAGGTTATAGTTAATCTCTGATTCGCTCATTCAATAGGAGCAATTGATTTGCAGTTAGTTCATAAGCTTCATGTTCTAGATTTTTCTTAACATTTATCAGATATGGTATTTCAACTATTCTGATCTATGTTAGTTAAGTTGTCAGCACGTTCTAATTGTAAATTTGTTGTTATTGTCCATAAAAACAAATTGGGGGAGATTGTTGGGATTTATGGGTGATAGCATAGAGACAACTTAACTATATTTCCCTGTACTTAGTTTTTACTAAGTTGAACATAGTGTCACAGCCAGAGTATGTCTTTGTAATCGAATAATTGCTGTCATATAATAATTGTATGATTTGGGAGAAGTTCATACATTTGTTCAAGCCTCAAGGAATACATCCAGAAGACAGCAAGAATAAAAGTTACTGTCATGTTCTTGACAGTAAGGTTACAAGAAGACAAATGTTGCAAAGTCACGACAGAGCTATATCTGACAGCAACATTGGCTGAAGCATAGGACAGTAACATTCTCACACTTTACAGCAAGTCTAGAGTTCCGACAGCAATACTGGCGGGACCTCGTACTGTCAACTACTGAATATTCCTTTGACGGAAGACTCGGTGGTTAAGCTTACTGTCACATTGAATTATTTGATTTGAGTACTTTTCTCAATCAAAGCCCGTGACAGGTTACATGTTCAAGAAACAGATTTGCTGCAACACTCTATCGTTTGTAGCAGACCTGTAAAGACTACGACAGAAGCTTAAGAGATTCACAAGACAAGGCTGGTCAATTCGAGGTGTATGTTATATCCACATCTACTAGAATTATATTAGTTAGAAATAGAAAGAATCTAGGTTGCTTTACTTGTAAGGTTTATCATGTTTGTATAGCAATTTAGGAAAGTCACATGGGTGTGCAAATTGTAATGAGCTGCCACTTGAAAACGACAGCAGCTCAACACCCTATGCGATAGAGACAACAGAGTATCTTAGTCTACTTAGATACACATCTCAGATTCTTTTCTATAGATGTACGCACACGAAGCAATCTTGTAATCTCAAGAGACAACGAAGCTGGAGAAACATTTTCTCTAGGTTGTAGCAACACTTCGCACAAGATAAATAAAACATTTATTTTGTGAGAAATCTAGTTTCACTTATTGTTTGCATACATCTACTGATAACTTATAATCTTTATCATTGTTGTTGTTTTAAAGATTGAATTTTATCAGTATTGCATTCAACCCCGCCTTCTGCAATACGCCGGAACCAACAGTAATTAATATTAAAAGAAACTATATTTAAAAATTGAGAGGTCGATGTTAAACTTGGAAAAATTAAGTTTTTTTTTTCCGTAGGCATTTTCCAAATACTTGCAGGAGTTTGTAAGTTTAAATAATTTTTCATTTTATATCGTCACATGTACTAAAATTAAGACTAAAATTTAAAAAAAAAACATTAGTAATCTTTCTTACTAGTATATACTAGCCGATAAATTGTTAGTTAATAGACTCCTAGTATATAACTTCACTATTAAATTAAATTAATATTTAATATTATTATTTTAATTAATTAAATTTACATAACTTCATTCTGGTAATATAAGAGTAGTTACATTATTAATTGTACTTACTATTAATCTATTATAGATACTTTTTAAATATTAATTAAAGAAGTTTTAAGTTTTATGTAATACTATATTCCTGACTTTTATTTCAATTTTTAGTTAATTGACTCATAGTATATAATTTCATTATTATATAATATTACAATTTTAATGAATTAAATTAATTATTATTTAGTGGCATACCGCGACCGCGGTATACATGGCATTTATATCCTTATATATAATAAGCATAACAGAGATCTTATCCATAATTTTGGTCACTGTACTACCAAATTATTCTCAACCGTCGAATCTAATATTTTTAAAAATAGACGATCAAGATTATATCATATAAAAAAAATTATAGTCTAAAAAGGATATAATTAAAAAAGGTTATATCATATTATAAAAAAATTATAATCTAAAAAGAATATAATTAAAAATGGTTGTATTAGAATTGATTCTTAAAATGAAAAATATAATATGAAAACGATATAATTAAAAAAGGATACAATTGAATTTTATTTATTTATTAATATTACAAAAAATACATATTTACTATTTGGCCTCTATCTCAAGATATTGAAATCAGATTTAGATTATTTTACAGCCCACACGAAGGTCATAAAATTATCTTTAATTTATTTATAATTTAACAATTATTATCGAAATGGAAACAGTTAGAATCTTAATAAAAAATATAATTACAAATTTTACATTAATCCTATTTGCTATAGAATACCTACATCGATAATCTTATTCAAAGTAGAAAACCAATTTATTAATCCAAAACAATTTTAAGAATTCAAGGTAAAGCAAAAATATTAAATTGAACGTGTAAAATCTTATATATATATCAATTTTTTAACAACAATTTGATATGTAAATTAATAACATATAAATATTAAAAAAATTGGATAATTATAGATACTCCATTAGAAAGGGAACAGTGAGTTATAAGCTAATACCATTAAAAGGGGGATTTCTTCTTTTAATAAAGAGTATAGATTCATGACATGTATTTAATTAATTTAAAGAGAGTGACGGTTGTAATTTCTACTAATATGCCACTAAGTTGAAGTTATTTTATTCTTTCCATCCAACATAAAAAATAAAATTAAGTTATTTATTCAAATGTGAGAAGAGAATGTATTTCACTTTTTTCGATAACTATGTACACCAAAATAAGCTTTTGACCTCACCTTCAGCATATCTAACATACAAGACACTGAGAACTTTAGACCTTATAATCACAGAAGGATAATTAATAAGTTCATAATTTTGTTCTATTAGTTCAACACACATTAGATTTATATTATTACGAAAAATTTTCAATAATATGTGTTGAGTATTGAATACAGTAAAAGAGTACAGAGGGGGTGAATGGATTCTTGAACTTTTCTTGAGTCTGTGTAGCAAGATAGGTGTTTGTGTGTGTAAGGATATGAGTGCGGATAAAAACAACACAAGACACGATATCACTTTAATCTAATATTGTATTAGATAAAGGTTGCTACAATCTGTGAATACAAATGATAGTATTCTCAGCTTCGTTTTTCTCAGAGAGACATGACTTACAATATATGAAAAACTTGACTCTCCTCAAAGTTAACAACTAAGGAAGTGAGGCTGTATCCTTATAGAACATGGATACAACCTACTTACTGCAAATAAGGTAGCTCAACAAATTACTTTCTAGTCTGTCTATCCTTTTTGAGTAAGTATCCAAACAGTTATAGATTTGACTTTGCAAAGTCTATTCAGATCCACTTCTTTAGCCCTTTGTCTCTTCTATATCTCTCCAAGCTTCCTTGTAGGCTTTCCAGAGCACATTACAGATTGTGGTCCATAAAGTGCATTGGCTTGTTGCAGGCTTCTGACTTGTACAATTTCTTCAGTATTTTGTCTCCAAGAATGTATTCGATAAGTGACTAAGTAAGTGGTTCGAGAACTAGGATTGACTTGATCGATAACTCTGAGTTCTCGAATACTGTTATATGACATATTGAGTCACTTCTCGAATAGTTCTTTTCTCTAGAAATCCTTGAGTTGTCGAATAGAGCATTTTGACATGTCGAATCCCTGAGATATCGAATAGCTTTCTGAGTCCTTGAGATATCGAATGGAACTTTGACTTGGTGACTCTTGGAGAACTCGAATACCACTTTGAATTATTGATTTCTTGAGTTCTCGAATAGAGCAGTAGACATATCGAATCTCTGAGATATCAAATGAGATATCGAATAGTGTATTCAGAGATATCGAGTAGTGTCTTCAGATATCAAATCCCTGACTTCTCAAATGCTGGACTTCTCGAATAGACAAAACTACTTCTCGAATTGGTACTTAGGCAAATTCTTCATTTCTTCAAATCCCAACTGTGATTTATTTGACAGTCTTCATCTCTTTGCTTGAGGCATGAACCTTGGAACTTCTTTCAAGCATTATTCTTGACTCAATAAGTATAGTTACACAGCTAGAATCTGATGCCTACTTCAAGTACAGAACAAGTAGAAACTCTACAACTAGAGGTTCCCTCAGTTAAGAGGTCATGTAGGTAATGCAAAGCATTACAAACAATTAGGCTTGTTATTAGAGTTAAACAAGCATGTCTCTGTGACTAATAATCTCCCCCAAATTGTGAGTAAGACCCTTAGTCACAATTTCATGTCTGATAACAAGCCTAACATACATAAAGATAAAACTTGAAAAAGTACAGGTATGTAGATTGATTGAAGAAAATACATAAAAGTTTTCTTACAAGTTATGAGGAACAACTAGCCATATCCTTTTGGATTCATCTCTTGAGCTTTGGCTTGCAGATTCTCATTTTTCATTTTCTTTTCAGCTTCTTTAGCTTTCTTCTTTGCATTTTCTTCCATGGCAAGAATAATATCTTCCATTGTAGTGAGTTCTTCAATTAGAGGGGAGCCTGACAAATCCTTGAGTACTTCATTCAGCTGTTTCTCAGAATAGGAACTGATGTAGTCCATTCTAATCTTTACATTTCTACCATATTTCTTGTACTCAATGATGTAAGGATTAAACTTGACTGTACACAGACCCATAGCCCTCAATTCATCAGCCTTAGCTTCCATTGCAACAAACTCCTTCTCCCTTTTCTTTAGTAGCTCTTCACTTTTCCTTACATACCCTTTCCACTCCAAACTAAGTCATTTTAACAAAGTCAATTAACTCCAGCTTCCATACCCTTTCCACTCTGTCTTCAGAATCCAACATTGCAATTATTCTTTCTATGTCATATAGCCTTCCCCAGTGCTGACATGTTCCTTGTCTGAATTTCTTCTGTCTTCCATCAGTATATTTAATTTTAAGAAAATCATCAACAATGGCAACATGATAGATTCTTTAAGCCCATAGGAACTGCAGTTGGTCTTCATCATAGTTTTCATCCAGAGGTGGTAGGTTTAGTCCTGGAATTATTGTCAATGCCTTTGACTTGGACAACTTCACCCTTCTTGCAGCATGCTTGAATTTAGTCCTTTTTACATGGTTGCTAGGCAGAAACTTATGACCCTTGCTTGTAGACCATTGTAGTATTCCATTAGCAGTTTGCTTTCTGAAACATACACATGGTTTCTGGGCTTGAATCTCCTTCTCTTCTTGAGGTAGTAAAACATTTACAGAGGCCATGGAATTTTACTTTTGTAGGTCACTACTAACAGTATTCACCCTAGACTTAGAGTCTTGTGTTGTGGTGAGGTTACTGTCAGCAATGCCTATGGCTTGCTGTTTCACACTTGTCCTCTCATAGACTTTCCCTTGGTCATTACCATCTTTCTTCTCTTTGTCATCCCTCTTCTTTTTCTTGTCTTCATCTCCCTTATCACTCCTGTGATGTCTTCTCCTCCCATCACTTTTATCCTCATCTTTATCATCCTTATTTCTCCTAGGCTTGGTAATTTCAGGAATTACACCAGTTGCAATAAAGGATCTTAGAATTTGAAGTGCCTCTAGTTCTTCAGCATTTCTGGTTCCACCCTTCTTCTGTAGTTGCTCAATGATTGCAATAATAAGTCTTTGATTTTGAGGTGTGAGATCATGAGGAATGACCAATTGCTTGATGTCTTCAATTTTGGTGCCAGATTGGTAGATGATTATCCATGGCTTTTTTATTACTTCTGGCAACCTTGAAGGTTGATCATTCCTTAAGTCATCATACAGACTTTTATTGTTTTCATTTGCATCCCTCTTCTCAATAAGCCTGATCAGTACATCTATCTCTGAATATTTCAATGTTTGTAGAGTGTTGTAGGTTAGATGTCAGATACTCGATTTTGCCACCATCATCACCTCCTTGATTCATAAGCCATTGACTCTCCTAGGTATCACAGTGAAGTAATTGATCTGATCCCTCAGCCTCCTTAGATATATTTTAGTGTCATCATCCTGTTCCCTTGAGACTTTCAGAAACTTCAAGAATGCATCATCATGGTAGACATTAGAGTTTGCAACTTCTTGTAGCTTGGCCTCGGTAACCACCTTTACTTCTACAGTTTTGACACTTTTAACTTTAGTAGATGGAGAGTTATCAGATGGCATACTCCCTGCAACCACTGTGGTTGTGATGGATTGCTTCTGGCCACTTGAAGTGATGACATGCACAGTTGGTAGAGTGACAACTGGCAGAGTGGTTGGGGGCTCATCAACTTTTGATTTCCTTTTTTCTGGCACATGAGTTAGGGATTTAGATGCACTTTGGTGACCACCCTCCTTTATCTTTATACTTTTCTCCTTAGGTTTCTCCCCCTTTGTATTTGAATTCCTTGATGTCCTCTTCTCCCCCTTAGGCTTGTTGTCAGGCACAGAGGCTGTAGGAGTGACCTTAGGGTTCAAAGATTCTTCAGGTAGAGGGAGACCCATGTGCTTCATCATGGCAGCCAACATAGATTGTTGATGCAGAAGAACATCAGCTGTGGTGGTGGCTTGAGTGTTCAACTGCTCAGTAAGAGTCTAAACTTTCTCTGTCAGATGAGCATTGGATTATGAGAGAGTAGCTACCTCCTTTTCAAGTGCATCTACCTTGCTGAACAATTCAGTAGATTTGAAGCCAGACAGGGATTGTTCTTTAAGTCTCTGTACTTCAAACCTAGTCAAATCATGCACTGGGACGTCAGTAACCAGCTTGTCTCCATATAGATTTTTGAACATGGTCCTCAGCATGGCATTGGCATCTGTGGTCTGATCAGATAGAGCTTGAAATTTATTCCCCAGACCTGTGACAGTGTCATGGAGTAGAGCTAAACCATTATCCATGTTAGTCACAGAGGCATGCCTGTATATATCTAATAAAAAGCCTAATTGTTTGTAATGCTCTGCATTACCTCATAACCTCTTAACTGAGGGAACCTCTAGTTGTAGAGTTTCTATTTGTTTTGTACTTGTAATAGGCACCAAATCCTAGTTGTGTAACTGTACTTATATAGTCAAGAATAATGCTTGAAAGAAGTTCCAAGGTTCATGCCTCAAGCAAGAAGATAAAGACTGTCAAATAATCACAGTTGGGATTTGAAGAAATGAAGAATTTGCCTAAGTACCAATTCGAGAAGTATATTTGTCTATTCGAGAAGTCCAGCATTCGAGAAGTCAGGGATTCGATATCTCAAGACACTATTTGATATCTCTGAATACACTATTCGATATCTCATTCGATATCTCAGAGATTCAATATGTCTACCACTCTATTCGAGAACTCAAGAAGTCAACAAGTCAAAGTGGCATTCGAGTTCTCAAAGAGTCAACAAGTCAAAGTTCCATTCGATATCTCAAGGACTCAGAAAGCTATTCGGGATCTCAGGGATTCGACAAGTCACAATGCTCTATTCGAGAACTCAAGGATTCCCAGAGAAAAGAGCTATTCGAGAAGTGGTTCGATATGTCAATATAACAGTATTCGAGAACGCAGAGTTATCGATCAAGTCAATTCTAGTTCTCGAATCACTTACTTAGTCACTTCTCGAATACATTCTTGGAGACAAAATACTAAAGAAATTGTACAAGTCAGAACCCTGCAACAAGCTAATGCACTTTATGGACCACAATCTGTAACGTGCTCTGGAAAGCCTACAAAGAACCTTGGAGAGATATAGAAGAGACAAAGGGCTAAATAAGTGGATCTGAACAGGCTTTGCAAAGTCAAATCTGTAACCGTTTGGACTCTTACTCAAATAGGATAGACAAACTAGAAAGTAAATTGTTTAGCTACCTTATTTGTAGTAAGTAGGTTGTATCCATACTCTATAAGGATACAGCCTCACTTCCTTAACTTTAAATTTTGAAGAGTCAAGTTTTTCATACACTGTAAGCTATATCTCTCTGAGAAAAATGAAGCTGAGAATACTATCATTTTTATTCACAGATTGTAGCAACCTTTATCTAATAATACATTGGATTAAAGTGATATTGTGTCTTGTGTTGTTCTTTATCCGCACCTACACCTTGCACACACAAACACTTATCTGCTACATAGACTCGAGCCAAAGAAAAGTTCAAGAATCCATTCACCCCCCCTCTGTATTCTTTTACTGTATTCAATACTCAACAAGTGGTATCAGAGCGGGCTGTTTATTCAAAAACAGAAAAACGATCATGAGTTCAAATACACCAAAGACTACAGGAACGGTGAAAGTCCCTAAGTTTGACAAAGAGAATTACAACCTCTGAAAGATAAAGATGCAGTTGTTCATCAAAGCATCTCATCATTTATATCCTGAGATTCTCAAGAATGGTCCATTTGTTCCCCAATAGGAGATTCCTGAAAAGACTGTTGGAACCACTACTATTCCAAGATCTTATATGGCTAAGGATCCCTCCAAATGGACAGAATCAGAAAAGGACATGGTTGCCCTTGACAGTCACCTCATGTTGCTGATTATAGATTCCATGGACATGTCAATATTTGTAAACATTGCTTCATGTACCACTGACAAAGAAATGTGGGATCACATTGAGGTGTTATGTGAAGGAACTGATGAGGTCAGAGAAAACAAGAAACAGATACTAGTCACACAGTATGAGGCTTTCATGGCACAGCCCAAGGAAAGCATTACTGAGATGTTTAAGAGATTTCACAAGCTAGTTACTGAGTTACAGATGAATGGCAAGGTTTACAGCACCAAGGAATTAAACATGAAGTTTCTGCTATCTTCACCAAACCATCTAGAGAAAAAGGTCATCTCTCTAAGGGAAAGAGATTTGAACAAAATCACTTGTGATGTGCTCTATGGGGTTTTAAAGACTCATGAGCTTAAGTTGCTTCAGAAAAGGGCTATCCAAGCCAACCAAGGCAGAATGATAAACACATCATGTGCCTTGATTGTCAACAAATCTATTCAAGACCTAGAAGCATCTACAAGCCAATTATGGATAGAGGAGGTAGTAGAAGAGGAAGAAACTGAAGCTGAGGTAAGTGAACCTGTCGAGGAGAAGGAGGAAGATGAGTTCTATACTCTTGAAGAACTAGATGGGATGGAAAACACTTCATATGCTTTCATGGCTAGAAAATTTCCAAACATCAGATTTAAGAGGAACCAACCCTTTAAACCTAAAACCCAAAGCCATTCATTCAACAGGAACAAGGCACCTGTGAAACCAAACAAGAATAAGTTCAAAACCAGCCATATGGATAGGTCATCTGTAAGGTGTTATAGATGCAATGACCTAGGGCATTTTGCCAGTGAATGCAAGAAGCCTAAAAAGAAGGATAGAGATTATCTTGAGCTCGAAGCTAAGTATGAGGCCCTTCTGAAAAAGCAGACACAAGGTTAGGCCTTCATAGCTGAAGGGAAGTGTTGGGATGATTCTGACAGTGATGGAGAGGAACAAGAATTTTGCAATTATGCCTTGATGGCCAATTCCAAGGATGACACATCTCCATCAGACCCTCAGGTACCATCTCTCACTACTATAGACATGTCTGTTTTAGAGTATAAATGCATGATTGAACAACTATCTGTTGAGATGTTTAACATTCATACTAGTATGACTGCTGCTAATGAAGAGATTACTAAACTGTCTACTAGAAATGAAATGTTAATCAAAAAGAATGAGGAACTTGAGCTAACTGCTATGCAAGTAGAAAACCTTAAGAAAGAAGTTGAATATCTGCAGAATAAGGTTTTATGTGCTAGTCAGGTTGAAAAGGCTCTTAGGGATGAATTAGCTGAAAATGAATTCAAACTGAAAACCTTCAAGAAATCATCTGGTCTAGTGCAATCCTACTGTGAGAAAATTGAAGCTAATCCCAAGGCTACTATTGGACTTGATTACTAAACTGTCTACTAGAATTAAAATGTTAATCAAAAAGAATGAGGAACTTGAGCTAACTGCTATGTAAATAGAAAACCTTAAGAAAGAAGTTGAATATCTGCAGAATAAGGTTTTATGTGCTAGTCAGGTTGAAAAGGCTCTTAGGGATGAATTAGCTGAAAATGAATTCAAACTGAAAACCTTCAAGAAATCATCTAGTCTATTGCAATCCTACTGTGAGAAAATTGAAGCTAATCCCAAGGCTGCTATTGGACTTGATTATGACACTTTTAAACAGAGAAAAGGCTATGCTGTCATTAAAGATGACATAGTTGTTCATGAGGAAGTGCCTCACATTTTGAAAAAGACTGAAAATCCAATTTTTAAGGAATCAACATTTGAAATTGATGAGGATGCCTTACTCATCAAACAAATGTTGAATGATGAGGATGAGGCACAATCCAATGAACAACAAGCATCTTCCAAGAGTGAGAGTGTCAAGTCAAAGACCAAGGAGTCAGTAGGTGATAGGATAAGACCCAAGAAGTTTGTTAAGTTTGTTTCAGCTGGGAAGAGTGAATCGGAGAAGAAAGTGACTAAGAAGAAATAGAACAGAAATGGCAAGTTAGGGATTAACAAAGATAACAACTATGCTTATATGCCTAATGCCCCTAGGAAAACTTGTCAGAATTGTTTCAGTACCAATCATTTAACTTATGCATGCAAGAAACCTGCTTCTAGTGTGTCTAAACCTTTCTATGATTGTTCTGTGCCTCTAAGACATAGAGATGCACCATTTTGTGATAAATTTGATTGTATGCCATGCAATATGAATGTTATGACTAGTTGTTTCAATTTGAGAAGGCAATTCATTGATGGTTGTATCAGTCACAATTCTCACACACACTACACAAGGTCAAAGTCTTCAAGTCCTCCTAAAGCTAGGAAGGTACCTTTGTCATCTAAGTCTGAGGCCTCAGGCTCTAAGACTTCTAACAGTGACAAGAAGACTAACACCAAGAAAGTTGATAAGCATGTTGTTTATGATAAAACTGGTTCTAAGTCACATGGACCCAAACTTGTTTGGGTTCCAAAGGAGAAGTAATACCTTTGTGTTTGCAGGGCAAAGAAAGTGAAAAGAAGGTCATGTGGATTTTGGACAGTGGATGCTCAAATCATATGACTGGTGATATGGCCCTGCTATCACAGTATGAGGAAAAGGCTGGCCCAATGGTTGCTTTTGGAGATGACAGCATGGGTAACACATTGGGATATGGCAAGTTAAAAGTTGGAAATGTCATCATTGAAGATGTAGCAGTGGTCAAGGGACTCAAGCATAATCTGCTAAGTGTTGGTCAGTTTACTGATAGATGATTCAAGGTGGATTTTGACAAAGATGAATGTTTGATCACCCACAAGAAGACCGGTGATTTTGCTCTATCTGGAGTAAGGAAAGGAAGCCTGTTTGTAGCCAATATAGATTCTGCAAACAAGGACAAAATTTGTTACTTTTACTCAAAAGCATCAAATGAAGATTGTTGGCTATGGCACAAGAAACTATCACACCTGAACTTCAAAGTCATTAATTCTCTAGTCAAGAGAGAGTTAGTGAGAGGCATGCCCACACTTGAATTCTGTCAAGAAGGAGTGTGTGAGGCTTGTCAAAAAGGAAAGATGAAAAGGTCAAGCCACAAGTCAAAGACAGTGACATCTATAACCAAGCCCCTACAACTCATTCATATGGATTTGTTTGGGCCTGTCAATATTATGTCACTAGGAAGAAAGAAGTATGCCTTGGTGATGGTTGATGACTTTACAAGGTATACATGGGTGGAATTTCTGGCATTAAAAGATGAGGCTCCACAAGTAATCATTGAGCATATAAAGAAAGTTGACAAGGAAGCAAAGGCCAACAATGCAAGTGTGATTGCACTGAGAAGTGATAATGGAACAGAGTTCAGAAATGCCATACTTGAAGCATTATGTAAAGAGAATGGTATTTCTCAGCAATTCTCAGCTCCAAGGACTCCACAACAAAATGGAGTTGTTGAGAGGAAGAATAGAACTCTAATTGAGGCTGCTAGAACAATGTTACTTGATGCAAAGATGCCTACATATTTTTGGGCTGAGGCTGTAAGCACTGCATGCTATATCCAGAACAGAACCCTCATCAACAAAAACACTGGAAAGACACCTTACAACTTGATGACTGGAAAGAATCTCATTCTAAAGTATGTTCATACTTTTGGAAGCAAATGCTTTGTATTGAAGGATAATTCTGAATATGTTGGAAAGTTTGATGCAAAAGCATTGAAGGAATTTTTCTTGGCTACTCTATTGAAAGAATTGCATACAAAGTTTATGTCATCAGTCAAAAGAAAATTATGGAAAGTACAGATGTGACATTTGATGACAGCAAACTACCTGGACTAGAAGAAGCTAATGATGAAGATAAAGATCCATTAAGGTTTGATAATCTAGATGATTCTGATGAAGAGTTTGAAACTGAAGTTGAAACTCAAGTTCAACAGACTCAAGTGAATGATAATACAAGAGAAGAATTTGTGTCAATCAACAGTGGAGAGACTAGCATCCAAGACATACCTGTGAGTAGTGGAAACCTCATAGGGGGAGGAAATCAGGATGATGATTTGGATGATGAAGCTACATCAAGAATGAGAAATCAGGCTGAACACTCATGGAAATGGGATAGATCACACACTGCAGAGCAAATCATTGGAGATCCTAATGCAGGAGTAAGGACTAGGAGAGCTACTCAGAATGAGTGCCTCTATGGCTGTTTTCTATCTCAAGTTATGCCTAAGAAACTTGATGATGCACTGTTGGATCCAGATTGGATTGTTGCGATGCAAGAGGAGCTGAATCAATTTGAAAGGAACAAAGTATGGGAACTAGTGCCTGCACCAAAGAATAGAGCCATTGTTGGAACAAAATGGGTTCTGAAGAATAAGATGGATGAAGATGGTGTAATAGTAAGAAACAAAGCGAGGTTGGTTACAAAAGGATACTCTCAACAGGAAGGCATTGATTATGATGAGACATTTGCCCCTGTTGCTAGATTGGAATCCATCAGAATATTCTTGGCATTTACTGATCATTCAAACTTTAAAGTGTATCAAATGAATGTCAAGAGTGCATTTCTGAATGGAGAGTTGGAAGAAGAAGTTTATGTGCAACAACCACCTGGCTTTGAGGATCCACACTTCCCAGAATTTATTTACAGATTGCTTAAGGTATTGTATGGACTTAAGCAGGCTCCAAGGGCATGGCATGATACTTTATCACAATTTTTTCTTGAAAATCAATTAACTAGAGGTACACTGGACAAGACACTGTTTTACAAGAATCATGGTGATGATCTTATCCTAGTTCAGATCTATGTGGATGATATCATTTTTGGTTCTACAAATGAGAAGATGTGTGAGAAATTTTCTAAACTCATGCAGAGCAGATATGAGATGAGTATGATGGGAGAGTTGACATTCTTTCTTGGGTTGCAAGTCAGTCAAAGGAAGGATGGTATCTTTATCAGTCAGACTAAGTACATCAAGGATTTATTGAAGAAGTTTGACTTGGAAGATTGCTCACCTGCAAAGACACCCATGGCCACTGCCACAAAATTGGATGAAGATGCTAAAGGCAAGAAAGTAGATATCTCAGTCTACAGAGGCATGGTTGGTTCTCTACTCTACCTCACTGCAAGTAGGCCAGACATCATGTTTGCTACATGCTTATGTGCAAGGTTTCAATCAAATCCAAAAGAATCACATCTGGTTGCTATAAAAAGGATCTTTAGATATCTGAAGGGCACTCCAAACTTGGGTTTATGGTATCCTAAGGACACAGGGTTCAATCTGGTTGGTTATTCTGATGCTGATTATGCTGTATGCAGAGTAGATAGGAAAAGCACCTCAGGTAGCTGCCAGTTTCTTGGACAAAGGTTAGTCTCTTGGTATAGCAAGAAACAACAATCTGTGTCAACTTCTACAGCTGAGGCTGAATACATAGCTGCTGGAAGTTGCTGTGCTCAAGTGCTTTGGATTAGAAATCAACTTAGAGATTATGGACTTGTGTTGGAAAGAATTCCAATCATGTGTGACAACACAAGTGCAATCTCTATAGTTGCCAATCCTGTCAATCATTCTAGGACAAAGCACATTGACATCAGATATCATTTCATAAGAGAACATGCAACTAATGGAACCATTGAGTTGCATTATGTTTCTATAGATAAACAACTAGCCGATATATTCACTAAGCCATTAGATGAAGCCACCTTTACAAGGTTGGTTAGTGAGATTGGAATGCTGAATTCTTCAGATTCTGGCTAAGTGAATACAGCGTCTAGATTGTTGCAGCAGTAAACACTTACTTTATCTAAATTCTCAATATTTTTGGAGTAGGTGCTGGCTGAAATATAATTTATAAATATTTCAAATCTGTTGCATATTTGGAAAATCATATTTTTGTGTTAACTTGAAATTTCTATGAAATTTTGAGAGAATCACTGTTTAATTTACTAGAATATTCTTAAATGAATATGGCTGGTGAATTTTAAAAGATAGTGAAAATTAATTTTTGTGAGTGATAAGTATATTTCGATAAGTCAGACTTCTCGAGTGATTCACTATTCGATATCTCTAACAGGTCTCATTAGAGCACTCTCGAGTTCTCGAATAGAGTCTTTTAGAGTTATCGAATAGAGGTTTTCTTGACTTCTCGAATATAGTGTTTTAGTTCTCGATTAACTGAGTTCTCGAATACTATATTTGAGTTCTCGAATCATTTGAAAAGGCTGAATTCTCGCTGAATCTTAACCGATTTTGGATTTTTGTCTAAAATTTTAATTCACTCATAAAAACACATTTGACCTAATTTAGAATTTATTCTAAGTTAGATAGCTGCCAGCTGTGAGTTTTCAACCTACTTGAGTTATCGAATAAGCCTTTCTTGACTTATCGAATAGTTGTTTTCTACTTCTCGAATGCTTGACTTGTCGATACAAAACATACATCTAATCGACAATTCAAGTACTTCATACTTATACAATTTCACATCTATTCGATTCATTTCATTCGATTTCTCAAGCATCAAAGCTCCCAAAACCCCTGAAAACCCTAACTGCTAAAAGCCAAATTTCTTCTTCAACCTTCATTTTCTTTTCTCTTCTCTCCGAATCAATGGCAACTATGAAATTCAACACTAACTTCATTGTTATCTCAAGTGATGTCGAAGCCCCAAATGCTAACTACAAGTGTTTCGTCAAATGGATGTCTGAATCTTATATCAAAGAAGCACTTACGGCCAACCCAACTCTGTATCTAGACATTCTGGAGCAATTTTGGAATACTGCCATTACAGAAACAGTTGCTCTAGATGATGGCAGTCTGGGTTATATCATTAACTGCAAGATTGTAATAACCCGAATTTTTCAAGAAATGATTATATTATTATTTCAATAATAATAATATTGTTTTCCTAAAATGAGGAGGAATTTTTTTTTTATTATTCAATTATTTAATTATTTTCGGTTAAGTGGAGCCTGGTGCTCCTATTTAAAATTTTATTGACTGAGTAGATACCTCGAGTCAATAGTTTATTTGTGCAAAGATTTAATTTTGGAATGTGAAATTATTCAGTAAAGATTTTATTTTAAATTATTGAATAATTTAGAGATTTTAAAATCCTTAGAAAATGATTGTTTTAATTATTTTGGGATTTGCAGAAATTACTTGTTTAATATATAAAATCAAGGATTTGAGATTTTACTAAAACAATAATGTTTGTAGTATTTTTATAAAGCCCTTTAAATTGTGATTTATGAATCACAATTATTATTTCTATGAATTGTTTTTATAAATTATTATTGATTTGTAAAATGCATATCAATTTAGAAAATTTAGATTTAATTCTAATTCTTTCGCCAAAAGTCTTTAAAAATATTCTAGTATTTAATTATACTAGAAATTTTATTTTACCAATTAGAATTATTAGTTTAAAATATTATTTGAGGTATATAGTAATTAAATTGGTGTGTTAAATGTATTGTTTAAGTGTTGTTGGGCCAAGCCCATTAGGGTTAACACACAAAACACACAGCTCATATACATACATCGATATAAACACACACAGCCGCACAAAACACACACACGAAAACAGATCGGGAAAGGGGGGAGAAGAAATTCAATTTGGGGGATTGATGATACATGGATATATAGGGGTGTGTGTGTATATATTCGCGCGTGTGTGTGTGTATAGATGTGTGCGTGAGTGTGTGCAGTAAGGAGGAGAGCCGGGGAGGCCGCCACCGCGCGACCGTGGCTTCACCGGCGGTGGTGGCGGCGTTGTGCGCGGGTAACACAGGGAAGGAGGTCGTGGTGGAGGTGGAAGAGCAGCTAGAGAGAGAGAGAGAGAGAGAGAGAGAGAGAGAGAGATGGCAGGAGAGAGGGAGAGAGATAGGGGGATTGTTCGATGGTCACCGAAATCGAAATGGTATAATTTCGCGTTCTATTTATTTAATTTTCCTATTAAATTAGCGGTAAATTTCGATATTAATTAATTGTTGTAATGTAATTAGTTTAAATTGTGAGGTTGTGGTTGTGATTAAATTAGATTAATTTGTGAGTATAATGTGTAAATTTTTTTGTGGCTAAATTAATTTCCGAGATTTAATTCGGAGGGTCGATATTTGTGAATTATAGTTATGGAGGACTAAGTGTGAGTCCGATTAAATGTCTGTGTTTAGTAATAATTAATTGTTAATTATTAATTGTCGGATATTATATTCGGGTTAGTTGTCAAGTAATTGTTAAGTGCTAATTGCTAATTGTTAGTTTCCTATTGAAATTGTTAATTGCTAAGTGCTAAGTGCTAATTGTTATCGCCATGTAATGTAGTCATAAGAGTTGGATAGCTTGTAAATATCTATGTGCTAGATGTTATAAATCGAGTCATAATATAGGTTGAAAGTATAAGTGCCAACTACGTGGTGTTGGCTTAAATGCGGATAAACTTAGTTTAATTTCCTTACATGTTGAGGTGCCGCATGTCTGGGCGGGTACTTTTCTTAATTGTTTACTTTTCCTTATGTGCTAGTTGCCGCAAGTCTGGGCGGGTACTTTTCCTTATGTGCTAGTTGCCGCATGTCTGGGCGGGTACTTTTCTTACTTGTTTACTTTGCTGCAAGTTGAGGCAGCTTTATTTTTGCAAAAACAGGGTTGAATTGCATTTGAGGGGCTGTGCCCATAGTCCGATAAACGAATACTTCATGCCGAAATTTTCTAAAAATCCCCTGCATTTAAATTTATTTGACTTCAATGGTCTAAAGGCATGTTTTGGGTGCTAACTGTTTAGGTATATATGTGTCAAGGAATTCATTTCGAGGATTAATTGTTGTCTCGAGGATTTATGTGCTCAGTTGAAGATTAGTTGTAATTTGAGGATTACTTGTTAATTAATTTGTGACAAGAGTATGTCAATAGTATTATGGTCAAAAGTGTTAAGTGGAGTTTTGACTAAGTGTTATAACTATGTGGTGTTAGGATGTGTTAGCACCAGGAAATGTCTACTTTAAAAGGGGACTCTTCCATGTCTTTTCTTTACTAAATGTGTTATGTGTATTAATTGGTATTTGAGTAGTCAACTATAGGGATAACAACTATAGTACGACTTTAGGCGACTTAGTTGTAATTATGAGTTGTGGCTACTCGAGATACGAGGTTGGACTGACACGTAATCGTAACTATTTCAGTACCATTAGGGTAAAATCAAGTTGGAGCGACGTGCATCAAAAAGGAAAGATCGAGGCGTCGTATGAAGAAAGGTAAACTACCTCCATGGAAATGCTTGGACGAGGTGCGAAGGAATTATTCGCGATTTCTGTTTTCTGCTAAGGACCAGAGGCAAGTTTATTTATGCATACTCTATCGTTCAGAGTATCTGTATTTTGAAATATATGAAATGTGTGGATTAGATTAAATCCATAGTTGCAAGTTTTCCAACCATGTGCTTACTCATCAAAACCAGTATATTTTTGGGCTTTGCTAATGTTATTAAATTCTGCTTATGCCAATTGTCAAAATCCCATGACTTAAAAGGTTGTCGATGGAGACCGATATTTTATGACTCACCTCCCCTTAATCTGTATCTTGTTTATAGAATATTGCAAATGTTATACTTGAGTTATTTTCGATTAAGAATATCTGGAAGGATAGGGATGGATGCTATTTGGAAAAAGTTAGTTAATTCAACGAGTATTATTTATCCTATTCATTTAAAGAGGATTTTCATATCTAGCATTTACTTCTTATTAACCGAGAGTCAGTGATAATTATTTTGATAAAGTACTTAAAGTCCGGGAATTGCCGGAGAGTTAATGTCTTGGTTTTGATTAGAAATATTCCAAGAGTTACATTTGGGTCTTTTGAGGTTATTACATATTTCGATATTAGTAGTAAAAATTATTTGAATATTCACTATATTAGCGATTATTAATTTAAATTTTCCTTTAATAAGGGGCTATTGAATATTTTTATTCAATAACATTATGTATCTATTTATTAAATACCCTAAGTGTTTTAAAGGGTATAAAATGTTATTGGGAGGTTATTTAAAGACTTTCATAGTTATTAAAATATTATAGTTTGATTCTATCTATGCAAGTATCAAAACCTATACTTTGTAATATTATTTGATACCGCATTTGCCAGGAATATTGTTAAACAGTTTTTCTATAATCTTATTTCCTGTTGAAATAGAATTTGACCTTTGGATTATATGCGGTCTTTAAAGTTAAGTATTTACGAACTGTTATATCTTGTAGCTCTAGATATAAGAGCATATTCATTAGTTTCGACTTTAAATCGGGAGTTGGTATTTTGTGAATATAGTGATAGTCGTGGAAACCCGGAGGGATTCCAGCGGCAAAGTACTTGGAAATGATTTGAGGAATGTTATTTATAAACCTTATTATATTTCCAGAAAGTATTAAGTACTTGGAAATGATTTGAGGAATGTTATTTATAAACCTTATTATGTTTCCATAAAGTATTAAGTACTTGGAAATGATTTGAGGAATGTTATTTATAAACCTTATTATATTTCCATAAAGCATTAATTACTTGGAAAACAGTCGAGGATTGTTATTTGAATATGATGTCATTCGAGGAATTGTATTTGCCTTCTATATCTTTCGAGGAATCTTATTTGGGTATTATCTCGGTTGAGAAATACCATAGGAATATTGTTTCTGTTAAAATGCTACTGGAAGGCATAACTATTTTCGAAAGTATATTATGATACTTGACTACGAGTTGATATTGGCTTATAAGCTAGATATGAGATTTTAGTTCAAATGCCCTTAGTGAAGGGCGTATAACTTAAATTCCTTAAATATAGATCGGGAGTCAGTATTTCTTGATATATCATGATTACTTTCAGAGGAAAATATTTAAGTAGATATTTTCCCTTATTTATATAATGAATATTATTTTAAATATTCATTTGAAATAGTTACTTATTGAATATTATTTTGAATATTCATTCGAGATTAATTAATAAATGAATATTATTTTAAATATTCGTTTTAACTTTATTTAATGAATATCATCTTTAATATTCACTCAGGGTCGATTTACTCATCGAATATTCCTTAAGGATTTAATTAAGTTAAATAATGAATAGTATTTCGGATATTCATTCGATCATTATTTATTTAATCAATATCTTTTCGAATATCCAGTTGAGCAATATCTTATATTAAGATTATTCCTTCAATATTTTTTGACTTATAAATATTCTTTGGAATATTTATTTAATTCTTCTAACTCGTTTCAAGAATGATTTACTTCATTCAAATATTATCTTCGACCTTCGAATATTATGTAAATTATTTCGGAGTCTTCTTATTAATACTTGTATCAAGAAAGGTTCTCAAAATTCCATTCTTCATTCGAATCTAACTTTCCAATTATAAGGGAACCTTACTTGGGAAATGTTATTTATCTTGTTGACTTCCTGGTCATAAATCCTTCGAAATAATTCTTTTCACTCGCAATTTGATTGCTATGTGCTTATTGAACCCTTGTGTACCTTCTCATCATTCGAGAGGTAAGATTGTTGGAACAAGTTGGTATCCACTAACAAGCAGCAGCTTGGGAAATATTGGTGAATTTTCCTTTCCAACTAGATACGACTACTTTGTGGAGTCCTATCAACAAGTATTATACTTGGGGAAAGGGGGACGAACTTTACATTTCAAAGCTATGGATGTTAAATGAACTAGGAGATGCGTAAGTGACCCAGTGGCGCCGGTCCAGCAAATGGCCCAACCGTTGGCCGAGGGGGTTCCAGAGGGCGGTAGACAAGTAAATCCGTCGGTGCTTCCTTCTAAATGTAGTAAACAAGAGGTGAGGAGCATAACATGCGACTGATCATCGTGTAAATGTTATGTCTCCTGGCGCGTCAAACTCCAGTATTAGTTCATCGTCCAAGATTGAAATCTTCTGCAACACTATTATTGTTGGCAGGGTTGAAAAGTGTTTGAAACTGGAATTGCAATATCTTTCTTGCAACTTCCTCTTTTATGAAAATGATGATATCTTGCTTATCTTTGGCATAGCAGATATTCCCTCGGAAATATAATTGAGTTACCTTGTAACTTCATCCTTTATCTTACAATTGATGACTCTGTTGATACCTTACATAACATGAGTTGTGATAAGGAGGTTTTTGATATTGGATCACCTTATAACTTCATCTTTTAAGTTATATGTTGATATTCTGCTTATATTCTATATAGCAGATATTTTGCGGAAATGTTATATTAAACTATCTTATAACTTCATCTTTTACAATAAACTAATACCATGTTCGTCAATGCATGGCGTACGATTTCAAAGATATTCCAGAACTGTTATTATATTGCTGAGGTGCAGTCTCTTGAACTGTCAAGTGTTTTGACGAAAATGATATATATACATATAAATATTTTCAAGCTTGAGAAGTATTGACTTGGTATCTCATAAATGGTTCGTCTCAAAAACCTTGACTCTCTTACTATCAGTTACCTCTGAGTCTTAAACTTATCAAATGGTTAAAGAAGTTATATCCCATACAGAATATTGAACTGTAGGGTGTTGTGATAAAAATAATGATATACTTATATGTATATACTTTCAGACTTGTGGAATACTAAAAAGGGGATCTTTTTATAGTTTGGTTTCTATTTGATGAAAACACTCGTAGTAGTAGTATGTTGTACTTTATATTTTGAAGAGTTTTTATTAAAGGATATTGAGACTACAACTTATACCATTTTGCTAAGGTATGAAGCTTACTATGGTTGTTATGATCTCATATTGTTCATTTGATGTTATATCAAGGGTTAAACTTCCTTTATTGAAATTCCATAGTAAATGTTTCAGAAATGATATTAAATATCGTTAGACATTGAATACCCTTGTGTGAATTGGTATGTATATTGTTAAGTTTTATTATTACCTTGCTGAGCAATTCTTTCGGTCATTCTTGCTTGTTTCAATTATTAACCTTTCAGAGGAAGATAGTTGGTTGAGGCTTATCTGCATGGCTCAGAAGAAGCAGGCAGTACGCCCTTAGGAAGATGATATGATCCAGAAAGGTTATAGCTGGAATAAGTTATATGTAAGTATATCGATGTGTAATATGTATATTACTTAGTACTGAGTAGCTCCAGTTGCTGGTATACTTCTCAACGAAGCTATGCTAGTAATATAAGATAAGATTTGTAAGACACATTGCACTGTAATAGGATGGATGTAATGAGAAATGTAAGTATTTGAATTCTTGTTTCTAGCCCTATGACCTAAAAGATGCTTGGTGGTCGGGGTCGCAGAGTTATATTTCAGTTTTAATGATTACAGATGGTTTGATGTTGTTAAACAAGTAATTTGACATTGAGGATTTCCCCGTAACTACCAAATCCTTGACCCCGGATTTGGGGGTGTTACAAAGATACTTGGTAAAGAGTTCAATATAACTTCTGAGGACATGAGCAAGGCCCTGGGTCTTCACCAGAATGAGTATGATGGCCTTGTAATAGAAGATCAACTAGTGGAATTCTTTGAACTAATAAGGTACTCAGACACCATCAAAGTTGGAAATCTAAAACGGGCACATCTACGAAAAGAGTGGAGCTATGTGTTTGCCACTCTCCTGCAAGTATTCAGTGGAAGGAAATCCAGCTTTGACCAACTAATTGCTCCTGTTCAACAGATATGTTATTCACTTGCCTATGATAGGAAAATTGATGTTGGAAATCTCATAATGCAGGAACTCTATGGAAAACTTGGTAAGAACACAACCAAGAGAGGTAATGATATCTCCTTTCCTAGGTTTATTCAGTCTGTACTTAATTATCTAGATAAAAATGTGGCTGATTTACCTGGTTTAGATAAAAGTAGATTAGGCTACCCTAGATCCATAACCAAACTCATTTTTGGTAATTTGGATACTAGGAATGATGTGGATGTAAGGCTTGTAATAACTTCCCATATGCAGAAGTTATTTGAGTCTTACCCCCACAACTTGCCAACATTTGCCTCCAAATCTGAGTTAGCCAGACCCAAGCAAGTAGAACACAGTGCTAACCCAGGGTCTGCTAACCAACCACCTCAACCAAACACTCTACCACACAGTGAGCCAACTGCATCATCCTCTCAAAAGGGTGATGTTAGTAAAAAGAAGAGAAAGGAGGTAATGTCTGCACCTTTAACCATCTTATCTGAAGCAGCATTGTATGTAGAAATTAGGAAGTGAGGCACCTGAGTCACCCCTAATCAGGCCAAAGAAGAAGAAAACTAAAACCACCTCTTTAGTCACACAAATGGCTGAAGTTGTAAAATCAGGGGCAAACAGTTCACTAGATGTATCCTCTCAATAGGGTGCATGTATAGAATCAAGCATCCTCCCCAATGCAACTACCTGTACAGAGTCAGCACATGGGAGTGATAAGGCTGGCACTACACTGAGTGGAGAGCACATCACAATTGAAACTCCCTCTATCTCTCAAGGGGAGTTGCCCAACTCTAATCTACAAGACACTCCTCTTCCAGAATCTACCACTCAAATTTATTTGCAGCCTGCAACTCAAGAAATTGAGGAGCAAGGCATTGATCATCAAGAATTCTTTTCTCTTGATGAGCCAATGATTTTAAGTGACTTAGTGCATGACACTTTGCTCACCACCTAGGACCCACATTTAGATGGTGAGGGAATGCATGCTGGGGCATCTCCTAATGACACCATCACAAACACAGAGGTTCCACTAGTTTTTACTAGAGACTCTGTGCCTGTTTCAACTGCTGGTGTAACTCATCCCACTTCTGTGGAGGCACCAGTAGTAGAGTCAATCCATCCGGTTACAGAAGTTGCATCTGTAACTGAGGAGTCTAGCTTGCCTAGCTCTAGCTCTGACTTTCTGTCACAATGGCTGAAGCATGTGCAACATGACAGTGCTTCAGAATCAGGGTCTGTTCCACCACAATTGACGGTTGAAGCACTTCAAAGCTTAGTTGTGGATCAGATTCCTGAGTTTGTTAAGATTGCTCAGAACTTGGTCACCTCCAACATCCCTAATCCAGACTATGAAGCCATTCTGCTATGCCATAGGGATGATATGGAGATGCAGAAGACAAAGATAGTTGATGATGCTGAGAGAGATGGCAATGTAGATGCCTGGTTGCAAGGAAAATATGATATTACTCTTGATGAAGCACTTCAATATCTCAGAGAGGAATACATCACTTCACTAGGATCTAATGCCAAATCTCTGACACCTGGTGAAGTTTATGAAGCCATGAATGATTCTCACAAGGGGTTTGTCAAGGCTGTCCACTATCTTGGCAAAGGAGTCAAATCTGAGGTCAGTAGGGTGTGTGATGAGACAGTCACTAAAGTGGAAGAAATCAAGAGGACCTTTGCTGCCAAATTCCCTCAGTTGGACAGTGTGTTTAAAGACCTCAAATACTGTAACACCACTTGCACCAAGATGGATCATGGGCTAGCACTGCTAAAGGATGCTGTCACAAGTCTGGGGCATAAATTTTAATCTCTATCTGATCAAACCACAGACTCCAATGCCATGCTGAAAACAATGTTCAAGAATCAATATGGGGATAAGCTGGTAACTGAGGTCCCTGTGCATGACATGACCAAATATGAAGTACAAAGACTCAAGGATCAATCTATCTCTGGTTTCAAGGCCACTGAGTTATTCACCAAGGTGGATACTCTGGAAAAGGAGGTGGTCAATCTAAAGACATCCAATGCTCAGTTAACAGACACTGTTGCTACTCTCAATGAAAAGTTTGAGATTCAAGCCACTACCAATGCTGATATTCTTCTCAACCAACAACAGATGCTTTCTGCCATAATGAAGCATATGGGACTCCCTCTACCTGCAGATTCTTCCAACCCAAAGGTCACTTCTACAGCCTCTGTGCCTGACAACAAGCCTAAGGGGGAGAAGAGGGCATTAAGGAACTCAAAATCTAAGGGGGAGAAACCTAAGGAGAAAGGCATTACAATAAATGAGGGTGGTCAACCAAGAACTGCTAAGTCAAACCAGTCTGAGAAATTAAAGGCAGCATCCAAGGAGGAAAAACTGAAGAAAGTGGCTGTAGATGAAGAGGCCAAGATTCCATCTATCCCTCCATCTGAAACTGAAGAGAAGTCCTCAGAATATGAATTCGACATTCCTGACATTGCTAAGCAATCTCTTCAAGGTGAACCTTCAGAATTCAGAAATGTTCTTACTCAAAGGGTATGTCAAGAAACTGCAAATTCTAAACTATACCATGACATAGCCTTTCTGAAGCACCTACATGAGCTGAGAAGAAGGGCAAACTTCCACTACTTTGACTACGTCAAGCTTCTTGTGCAAAATGTGTTTCTAGTCACTGTAGTGAGAAGAGAAATTGTTCAAACTAATCCTTATGCCATCATCACTACCAATGATAGAGAAGTCCTAGTCCACACTGCCAAGAACCTCTTTCACATCCACATTGAAGCTTTGCAAATTCTATCCAGCTCTGAACTTGGAACAATTATCAGGAAGATAGAAAGGAATAACTCATCAGACAATAATATGCTCAAAGAGATTCTCACCAAGTGCATGAAATCTCAATTGCCTCAAGTAGTTCCTCAGCCTCACTGTACTTTATATGAAAAGAATCAAGACATTGTTGCCTTCAGATTTGGCCAACACCTCAAATCAAACAACATGTCTACAATAAAATTTTTGGCTGGAGTTACATTCAAGGAGTGGAAAATCTAAATCTGAAATAGAGGCTCTTGACATTCTGGTGAAGTTTATCAACTCTCAGTCAGACATCAAGCCTATTGCTAAAGAGGGAAAGTCAGACAAAGATAAGGATGATCAAGACAAGAGTGGCAGCAAAGGTGGATCTCAAGGAAGGAATAAGGGTGGTGATGATAAGGAGAAAAGGGATGGTAGAAGCAAGAAGAAAGATGATGACAGAGATGGTGGAAAGGTGTATGAGAGAAAGAGTGGAAAGTAGCAAGTCTTAGGCATTACTAATAGTAATCTCACCACAACACAAGACTCTGAGTCTAGGGTGAATGTTGTTAGCAATGACCTACCAAAATCTGAATCAATGGCTTCTACAACTGCTTTGCCAACTCAAGGAAAGGAGATGCTAATCAAGAAACCACTTGTGTATATCAAAAAGCATACTGCTAATGGTATACTACAATGGTCCAAAGACAAAGGTCTTAAAGTTTTCTCAAGCAACAAAGGAAAGAAGCTGAAATGGAAGATGTCAGCCAGAAGGGCAAGAAAGGTGAAGACATCTACATCTCAGGCACTCACAATCATTCCTGGACTAGACTTGCCCTGTCTCAACATAGACTATGATGAAGATGAGATAGCATATTAACTGGCTCAGAGAATCTATCATGTAGCTATAGTTGATGACTGCCTGGAGTTCAAATACACTGATGGGAGACTCAAAAGGTTCAAACAAGGCATGTGTGAACACTGGGGCAAGTTACATGATCTACAAAGAATAATGGTGCTACTCAACCTTGAGAATGAAGAGGAGAGAAGGTGGAAAATTGAGATAGCTCATTTTATCAAGATGAAAAGAGATCATGAGGAAGAGTTGAGAAAGAAGTATGAAGCCTTGAAGATAAAGAGAGAAGAAGAGTTAGATGCTCTAGAAGCCAAAGCTGAAGAATTGAGAGCTAAAGGGTTATGCAGAGTCAAGTATAATCCTTACATTATGGAATACATGAAATATGGCAGAAATGTGAAGATTAGAATGGATTACATTAGCTCTTACTTTGAAGCCAAACTGAATGAAGTCATCAGAGACCTATCTGGCTCACCTCTCATTGAAGAACTCACTGCCATGGAAGACATCATCCAGGCAATGAGTGATGCAAAGAAAGCCAAGGAAGAAAAAGAAAAGGAGGATCTACAAGCCAAATCTCAAAAAGGAGAATCAAAGGAAAAAGGCTAGTATCTCTTCATAACTGTAAGAATGCTTCCTTTGTAATAATATTCAATCAATTTCATACATGTACTTGTCAAGATTTATCTTTATGTATGTTAGGCTTGTTATCAGACATGAAATTGTGACTAAGGGTCTTACTCACAATTTGGGGGAGATTGTTAGTCACAGAGGCATGCCTGTATACATCTAATTACAAGCCTAATTGTTTGTAATGCTCTGCATTACCTCATGACCTCTTAACTGGGGGAACCTCTAGTTGTAGAGTTTCTATTTGTTCTGTACTTGTAATAGGCACCAAATCCTAGTTGTGTAACTGTACTTATATAGTCAAGAATAATGCTTGAAAGAAGTTCCAAGGTTCATGCCTCAAGCAAGAAGATAAAGACTGTCAAATAATCACAGTTGGGATTTGAAGAAATGAAGAATTTGCCTAAGTACCAATTCGAGAAGTATATTTGTCTATTCGAGAAGTCCAGCATTCGAGAAGTTAGGGATTCGATATCTCAAGACACTATTCGATATCTCTGAATACACTGTTCGATATCTCATTCGATATCTCAGAGATTCGATATGTCTACCACTCTATTCGAGAACTCAAGAAGTCAATAAGTCAAAGTGGCATTCGAGTTCTCAAAGAGTCAACAAGTCAAAGTTCAATTCAATATCTCAAGGACTCAGAAAGCTATTCGAGATCTCAGGGATTCGACAAGTCACAATGCTCTATTCGAGAACTCAAGGATTCCCAGAGAAAAGAGCTATTCGAGAAGTGGTTCGATATGTCAATATAACAGTATTCGAGAACTCAGAGTTATCGATCAAGTCAATTCTAGTTCTCGAATCACTTACTTAGTCACTTCTCGAATACATTCTTGGAGACAAAATACTGAAGAAATTGTACAAGTCAGAACCCTACAACAAGCCAATGCACTTTATGGACCACAATCTGTAACGTGCTCTGGAAAGCCTACAAAGAAGCTTGGAGAGATATAGAAGAGACAAAGGGCTAAATAAGTGGATCTGAACAGGCTTTGCAAAGTCAAATCTGTAACCGTTTGGACTCTTACTCAAATAGGATAGACAGACTAGAAAGTAAATTGTTTAGCTACCTTATTTATAGTAAGTAGGTTGTATCCATACTCTATAAGGATACAGCCTCACTTCCTTAACTTTAACTTTTGAAGAGTCAAGTTTTTCATACACTGTAAGCTATATCTCTCTGAGAAAAATGAAGCTGAGAATACTATCATTTGTATTCACAGATTGTAGCAACCTTTATCTAATAATACATTAGATTAAAGTGATATTGTGTCTTGTGTTGTTCTTTATCCGCACCTACACCTTGCACACACAAACACTTATCTGCTACATAGACTCGAGCCAAAGAAAAGTTCAAGAATCCATTCACCCCCCCTCTATATTCTTTTACTGTATTCAATACTCAACAATCCATCTTGGTACAGGTAGACTTGCATGCCAGAATGTCCTTGAGTACAGTCTCCAATGAAGGGAATTTGGCATCAAACGCTCTCTTAATCTCATGCACCTCCTTGGTTGTGGCTGTACATACTTCATGAATTTCTGTTTTGAGACCCTTTCCAAGGTAGTCTGCAGCCTTGAGAATGCCCTTGTAGCTGTCATTCACTGCTTCATACACATCACTAGGGTGAGAGATTTGGTATTGGACCCTAGTGAAGTAATGTACTCTTCTCTATGGTACTGGAGATTGTTTGAGAGAGGAATATCAAATTTTCCTTGTAGCCAGGCATCTACATTTCCATCTCTCTCAGAATCATCTATTATCTTTGCCTTTTGTAGCTCCACATCATCTCTATGGCATAGGAGAATAGCTTCATAGTTTGGATTAGGCAGGTTTGCAGTGAGAAGGTTTTGAGCAATCTTTGTGAACTCAGGGATCTGATCCACAATTAAGCTTTGAAGTGCTTCAACCATCAATTATTGTGGAACAGACCCTGATCCTGAAGCCCTGTCATGTTGCACAGGCTTCAGCCATTGTGATATAAAGTCAGAGCTAGAGCTAGGCAAGCTAGACTCCTCAGTTACAGATGCAACTTCTGCAACCAGATGGATTGACTCTACTACTGGTGTCTCCACAGAAGTGGGATGAGTTACACCAGCAGTTGACACAGGCACAGAGTCTCTAGTAAAAACTAGTGAATCCTCTGTGTTTGTGATGGTGTCATCAGGACATGCCCCAGCATGCATTCCCTCACCATCTAAATGTGGGTCCTAGGTGGTGAGCACAGTGTCAAGAACCATGTCACTTGAATTCATTGGCTCACCAAGAGAAGAGAATTCTTGGTGATCAATGCCTTGTTCTTCAATTTCTTGAAGTACAGGCTCCAAAGACATATGAGTGGTAGATTCTGGAAGAGAAGTGTCTTGTAGATTAGATTTTGGCAACTCCCCCTGAAAGAGAGAGGGAGTTTCAATTGTGATGTGCTCTCCACTCATTGTTGTGCCAGCCTTATCACTCCCATGTGCTGACTCTGTACAATTAGGTGCATTGGGGAGGATGCTTGATTCTATAGATGCACCCTGTTGAGAGGATACATCTAGTGAACTATGTGCCCCTGATTTTACAACTTCAGCCATTTGTGTGACTGAAGAGGTAGTCCTATATTTCTTCCTCTTTGGCCTCTGTAAGGGTGACTCAGGTTCCTCACTACCTATACCTAATTCCACAGCCAATGCTACTTCAGATAATATGTTCAAGGTGTAGACATCACCTCCTTTCTCTTCTTTTTACTAACATCACTCTTTTGAGAGGATGATGCAGTTGGCTCACTGTGTGGAAGAGTGTTTGGTTGAGAGGGTTGGTTAGCAAGCCTTGGGTTAGCATCTTGTACTACTTGCTTAGGCTGTGCTAACTGTGACTTTGAGTCAAATGTTGGCATGTTGTGGGGGTAAGTCCTAAATAGACTCTCCATATGGTGAGTTATTTTGAGTCTTACATCCACATCATTCCTAGTTTCCAAATTACCAAAAATAAGTTTGGTCATAGACCTAGGGTAGCCTATTCTACTGTTATCTACTCCAGGCAATTCAATCAATTTAGCATTTTTAAAGTTAAGAACAGATTGAATAAAGCGAGGGAAGAAAATTTCAGTACCTCTCTTGGCTGTGTTCTTGCCAAGTCTCCCATATAGCTCCTATAGAATAATTTGACCAACATCTATCTTTCTCCCATAAGCCAAGGCATAGCCTATTTGCTGTGCAGGTGGACTAATCTGATCGAAGCTTGACTTCCTGGCTGTGAAGACTTGAAGAATGGTGGCAAACACATAACTCCATTCTTTCCGCAGATGCTTCCTGTTTAACTTCCCAAGATTGATCACATCTGAGTAGTTGATGAATTCAAAGAATTCTTCCAACTGTGTATTCGTGGCCAGTGTGTCATATGACTCTTGTTGTAATTCCAGTGCTTGATTCATGTCTGCTGTAGTAATAGTAATATCCTGGCCTTGAATCTTGCAATAGACTACATAGGAGGTTATAGCATTCTCGAGGGCAATGACTTCCACGGTGGCAGTTCTCTAAAACTGTTCCAGGAGGTCCAGATACAGAGTTGGGTTGGCTGATAGTGCACTCTTGATGTATGATTCTGACATCCAGCGAACAAAGCACTTGAAGTTTACATTAGGTGCTTCCACATCGTTAGTTATTGCAATGAAATTGGTTTGAGTGGGTACGGTGAGTTGGGTGTTTGCCATTTGTATATAGAAGAAAAGAGAATGAAGGTTGAAGAAGAAATTAAGCTTTTACAGTTAGGGTTTTCAGAGGTTTTGGGAGTTTAGATGGTTGAGAAATCGAATGAAGTGAATCGAATAGATGTAGAATTGTATAGGTATGAAGTACTAGACTTGTCGATTAGACATATGTTTTGTATCGACAAGTCAGGCATTCGAGAAGTAGAAAACAACTATTCGATAAGTCAAGAAAGGCTTATTCGATAACTCAAGCATGTTGTAACTCACAGCTAGCAGTTATCTAACTTAGAATAAATTCTAAATTAGGTTAGATATGTTTTTATGAGTAATTTTGAATAAAAATCCAAAATTGGTTAAAATTCAGCGAGAAATCAGCCTTTTCAAATGATTCTAGAACTCAAACATGCTATCGAGAACTCTGTCAATAGAGAACTTAAATACCTTATTCGAGAACTCACTCATGTCTCTGTTCGAGTTCTCTAAAAGACACTATTCGAGAACTCAAGAGTGTCCTGAATAGGCTTGTTAGAGAAGTCGACCATTAACAATGAAATGAATCATTAGAGAAGTCTGACTTATCGAACTGTTCTTTTTACTCATAGAAACTCAATTTTCACTATCTTTTAAAATTTACCAGTCATATTCAATAAAGAATATTCTAGCAAATTAAACAGTGATTTTCTCAAAATTTCATAGAAATTTCAAGTTGACAAAATATGATTTTTCAACATATGCAGCAGATTTGAAATATTTATAAATCATATTTCAGCCAACACTTACTTCAAAAATATTGGCCATTTAAATAAAGTAAGTGTTTACTGCTGCAACAACTCAGTTGATATATTCACTTAGCCAGGAATCTGAAGAATTCAGCATTCCAATCTCACTAACCAACCTTGTGAAGGTGGCTTCATCTAATGGCTTAGTGAATATGTCAGCTAGTTGTTTATCTGTAGAGACATAGTGCAACTCAATGGTTCCATTGGTTGCATGCTCTCTAATGAAATGATATCTGATGTCAATGTGCTTTGTTCTAGAATGATTGACAGGATTGGCAACTATAGAGATTGCACTTGTGTTGTCACACATGATTGGAATTCTTTCCAACACAAGTCCATAATCTCTAAGTTGATTTCTAATCCAAATCACTTGAGCACAGCAACTTCCAGCAGCTATGTATTCAGCCTCAGCTATAGAAGTTGACACAGATTGTTGTTTCTTGCTATACCAAGAGACTAACCTTTGTCCAAGAAACTGGCAGCTACCTGAGGTGCTTTTCCTATCCACTCTGCATCCATCATAATGAGCATCATAATAACCAACTAGATTGAACCCTGTGTCCTTAGGATACCATAAACCCAAGTTTGGAGTGCCCTTCAGATATCTAAATATCCTTTTTATAGCAATCAAATGTGATTCTTTTGGATTTGATTGAAACCTTGCACATAAGCATGTAGCAAACATGATGTCTGGCCTACTTGCAGTGAGATAGAGTAGAGAACCAACCATGCCTCTGTAGACTGAAATATCTACTTTCTTGCCTTTAGCATCTTCATCTAATTTAGTGGCAGTGGCCATGGGTCTCTTTGCAGGTGAGCAGTCTTCCAAGTCAAACTTCTTCAATAAATCCTTGATGTACTTGGTTTGATTGATAAAGATACCATCCTTCCTTTGACTAACTTGCAACCAAAGAAAGAATGTCAACTCTCCCATCATACTCATCTCATATCTGCTCTGCATGAGCTTAGAGAACTTTTCACACAGCTTCTCATTAGTAGAACCAAATATGACATCATCCACATAGATCTGAACTAAGATAATATCATCACCATGTTCCTTGTAAAACAGTGTTTTGTCCAATGTGCCTCTAGTGAATTGATTTTCAAGAAAAAATTGTGATAGATTATCATACCATGCCCTTGGAGCCTGTTTAAGTCCATACAATGCCTTAAGCAATCTGTAGACAAATTCTGGGAAGTGTGGATCCTCAAAGCCAGGTGGTTGTTGCACATAAACTTCTTCTTCCAACTCTCCATTCAGAAATGCACTCTTGACATCCATTTGATAAACTTTAAAGTTTGAATGAGCAGCAAATGCCAGGAATATTCTGATGGCTTCCAATCTAGCAACATGGGCAAATGTCTCATCATAATCAATGCCTTCCTGTTGAGAGTATCCTTTTGCAACCAATCTTGCTTTATTTCTTACTATTACACTATCTTCATCCATCTTATTCTTCAGAACCCATTTTGTTCCAACAATGGTTCTATTCTTAGGTGCAGGCACAAGTTCCCATACTTTGTTCCTTTCAAATTGATTCAGCTCCTCTTGCATGGCAATAATCCAATCTGGATCCAACAGTGCATCATCAAGTTTCTTAGGCTCAACTTGAGATAGAAAACAACCATAGAGGCACTCATTCTGAGTTGCTCTCCTAGTCCTTACTCCTGCATTAGGATCTCCAATAATTTGCTCTGCAGTGTGTGATTTATCCCATTTCCTTGAATGCTCAGTCTGATCTCTCATTCTTGATGTTGCTTCATCATCCAAGTCTTGATCATTCTCATTTCCTCCCCCTGTGATGTTGCCACTATTCACAGGTGTGTCTTGGATGCTTGTTTCTCCACTATTGATTGGTACAAATTCTTCTCTTGTATCATCATTCACTTGAGTTTGTTGAACTTGAGTTTCAACTTCAGTTCCATTCTCTTCATCAGAATCATCTAGATTATCAAACTTTAATGGATCTTTATCTTCACCATTGGCTTCTTCTAATCCAGGTAGTTTGCTGTCATCAAATGTCACATCCGTGCTTTCCATAATTTTATTTTGATTGATGACATAAACTTTGTATGCAATTCTTTCCATAGAGTAGCCAAGAAAAATTCCTTCAAATGCCTTTGCATCGAATTTTCCAACATATTCTGAATTATCCTTCAATACATAGCATTTGCTTCCAAAAGTATGAACATACTTTAGAGTAGGCTTCTTTCCAGTCATCAAATTGTAAGGTGTCTTTCCAGTGTTTTTGTTGATGAGGGTTCTGTTCTGGATATAACATGTAGTGCTCACAGCCTCAGCCCAAAAATATGTAGGCATCTTTGCATCAAGTAACATTGTTCTAGCAACCTCAATCAGAGTTCTATTCTTTCTCTCAACAATTCCATTTTGTTGTGGAGTCCTTGGCGCTGAGAATTGCTGAGAAATTCCATTCTCTTTGCAGAATGCTTCGAGTATGGCATTTCTGAACTCTGTTCCATTATCACTTCTTAATGCAATCACACTTGCATTGTTGGCCTTTGCTTCCTTGTCAACTCTCTTTATGTGCTCAATGATTACTTGTGGAGCCTCATCTTTTGATGACAGAAATTCCACCCATGTATACCTTGTAAAGTCATCAACCATCACCAAGGCATACTTCTTTCTTCCTAGTGACATAATATTTACAAGTCAAAACAAGTCCATATGAATGAGTTGTAGGGGCTTGGTTATTGATGTCACTGTCTTTGACTTGTGGCTTGATCTTTTCATTTTTCCTCTTTGACAGGCCTCACACACTCCTTCCTGACAGAATTCAAGTGTGGGCATGCCTCTCACTAACTCTCTTTTGACTAGAGAATTAATGACTTTGAAGTTCAGGTGTGATAATTTCTTGTGCCACAGCCAACAATCTTCATTTGATGCTTTTGAGTAGAAGCAACAAATTTTGTCCTTGTTTGCAGAATCCATATTGGCTACAAACATGCTTCCTTTCCTTACTCCAGATAGAGCAAAATCACTAGTCTTCTTATGGGTGATCAAACTTCATCTTTTTCAAAATCCACCTTGAATCCCCTATCAGTAAACTGACCAACACTTAGCAGATTATGCTTGAGTCCCTTGACCAGTGCTACATCTTCAATGATGACATTTCCAACTTTCAACTTGCTATAGCCCAATGTGTTACCCATGCTGTCATCTCCAAAAGCAACCAATGGGCCAGCCTTCTCCTCATACTGTGATAGCAGGGCCATATCACCAGTCATATGATTTGAGCATCCACTGTCCTAAATCCACATGACCTTCTTTTCACTTTCTTTGCCCTGCAAACACAAAGGTATTACTTCTCCTTTGGTACCCAAACAAGTTTGGGTCCATGTGACTTAGAAACAGTTTTATCATAAACAACATGCTTATCAACTTTCTTGGTGTTAGTCTTCTTATCACTGTAAGAAGTCTTAGAGCCTGAGGCCTCAGACTTGGGTGACAAAGGTACCTTCCTAGCTTTAGGAGGACTTGAAGACTTTGACCTTGTGTAGTGTGTGTAAGAATTGTGACTGATACAACCATCAATGAATTGCCTTCTCAAATTAAAACAACTAGTTATAACATTCATGTTGCATGGCATACAGTCAAATTTATCACAGAATGGAGCATCTTTATGTCTTAGAGGCACAGAACAATCATAGAAAGGTTTGGGCACACTACCAACAGGTTTCTTGCATGCATGAGTTAGATGATTGGTACTGAAACAGTTCTGACAAGTTTTCCTAGGGGCATTAGGCATATAAGCATAGTTATTATCTTTCTTAATCCCTAACTTGTCATTTCTGTTTTGTTTCTTCTTAGTCACTTTCTTCTCAGATTCACTCTTCCCAGCTGAAACAAACTTAGCAAACTTTTTTGGTCTTGACCTATTACCTAATGGCTCCTTGGCTTTTGACTTGACACTCTCACTCTTAGAGGATGCTTGTTGTTCACTGGATTGTGCCTCATCTTCATCATTTAACATTTGCTTGATGAGTAAGACATCCTCATCAATTTCAAATGTTGATTCTTTAAAAATAGGAGTCTCAGTCTTTTTCAAGATGTGAGGGACTTCCTCTTGAACAGCAGTGTCATCTTCAATGATAGCATAGCCTTTTCTCTGGTTAAAAGTGCCATAGTCAAGTCCAATAGCAGTCTTGGGTTTTGCTTGAATTTTCTCACAGTAGGATTGCACTAGACCAGATGATTTCTTAAACGTTTTCAGTTTGAATTCAATTTCAGCTAATTCATCCCTAAGAGCCTTTTCCACTTGACTAGCACATAAAACCTTATTATGCAGATATTCAACTTCTTTCTTAAGGTTTTCTACTTGCATAGCAGTTAGCTCAAGTTCCTCATTTCTTTTGATTAATATTTCATTTTTAGCAGACAATTTAGCAATTTCCTCATTAGCAACAGTCATACTAGTATGAATATCAAACATTTCAATAGATAGTTGTTCAATCATGCATTTATACTCAGAAACAGACATGTCTATAGTAGTGAGAGATGGTACCTGAGAGTCTGATGAAGATGTGTCATCCTTGGAATTGGCCATCAAGGCATAGTTACAAAATTCCTGCTCTTCTCCATCACTGTCAGATTCATCCCAACACTTCCCTTCAGCTATGTAGGCCTTACCTTGTGTCTGCTTTTTCAGAAGGGCCTCATACTTAGCTTCGAGCTCAAGATACTCTCTATCCTTCTTTTTAGGCTTCTTGCATTCACTGGCAAAATGCCCTAGGTCATTGCATCTATAACACCTTACAGATGACCTATCCACATGGCTGGTTTTGAACTTATTCTTGTTTGGTTTCACAGGTGCCTTGCTCTTGTTGAATGAATGGTTTTGGGTTTTAGGTTTGAAGGGTTGATTCCTCTTAAATCTGATGTTTGGAAATTTTCTGGCCATGAAGGCATATGAAGTATTTTCCATCCCATCTAGTTCTTTAAGAGTGTAAAACTCTTCTTCCTC
This sequence comes from Kitagawia praeruptora, assembly GCA_037693485.1. Classification (NCBI taxonomy): domain Eukaryota; kingdom Viridiplantae; phylum Streptophyta; class Magnoliopsida; order Apiales; family Apiaceae; genus Kitagawia; species Kitagawia praeruptora. Next base: position 105,364,153 of record CM075354.1, on the reverse strand, counting down.
CTTCTCCTCAACAGGTTCACTTACCTCAGCTTCAGTTTCTTCATCTTCTACTACCTCCTCTATCCTTAATTGGCTTGTAGATGCTTCTAGGTCTTGAATAGATTTGTTGATAATCAAGGCACATGATGTGTTTATCATTCTGCCTTGGTTGGCTTAGATAGCCCTTTTATGAAGCAACTCAAGCTCATGAGTTTTTAAAACCCCATAAAGCACATCATATGTAACTTTGTTCAAATCTCTTTCCCTTAGAGAAATGACCCTTTGCTCTAGATGATTTGGTGAAGATAGCAGAAACTTCATGTTCAACTCTTTGGTGCTGTAAACCTTGCCATTCATTAGCAACTCAGTAACTAGCTTGTGAAATCTCTCAAACATCTCAGTGATGCTTTCCTTGGGCTGTGCCATGAAAGCTTCATACTGTGTGGCCAGTATCTGTTTCTTGTTTTCTCTGACATCATCAGTTCCTTCAAATAAAACCTCAATGTGATCCCACATTTCTTTGGCAGTGGCACATGATGCAATGTTTGCAAACATTGACATATCCATGGAATCTATAATCAGCAACATGAGATGACTGTCAAGGGCAACCTTCTCCTTTTCTGAGTCTGTCCATTTGGATGGTTCCTTGGCCACATAAGATCTTGGAATTGTTGTGGTTCCAACAGTCTTTTCAGGAATCTCCTATTGAGAATCTCATGATATAAAGGATGAGAGGCTTTGATGAACAACATCATTTTTATCTTCCAGAGGTTATAATTCTCTTTGTCAAACTTAGGGACTTTCACCGTTCCTGTAGTCTTTGGTGTATTCGAACTCATGATCGTTTTTCTGTTTTTGAATAAACAGCCCGCTCTGATACCACTTGTTGAGTATTGAATACAGGAAAAGAATACAGAGGGGGGTGAATGGATTCTTGAACTTTTCTTGTTCAAGATAGGTGTTTGTGTATGCAAGGATATGAGTGCGGATAAAAACAACACAAGACACGATATCACTTTAATTTAATATTGTATCAGATAAAGATTGCTACAATATGTGAATACAAATGATAGTATTCTCAGCTTTGTTTTTCTCAGAGAGATATGACTTATAATATATGAAAAACTTGACTCTCCTCAAAGTTAACAACTAAGGAAGTGAGGCTGTATCCTTATAAAACATGGATACAACCTACTTACTGCAAATAAGGTAGCTCAACAAATTACTTTCTAGTCTGTCTATCGTTTTTGAGTAAGTGTCCAAACGGTTATAGATTTGACTTTGCAAAGTCTGTTCAGATCCACTTCTTTATCCCTTTGTCTCTTCTATATCTCTCCAAGCTTCCTTGTAGGCTTTCCAGAGCACATTACAGATTGTGGTCCATAAAGTGCATTGGCTTGTTGCAGGCTTCTGACTTGTACAATTTCTTCGGTATTTTGTCTCCAAGAATGTATTCGATAAGTGACTAAGTAAGTGGTTCGAGAACTAGGATTGACTTGATCGATAACTCTGAGTTCTCGAATACTGTTATATGACATATTGAGTCACTTCTCGAATAGTTCTTTTTTCTGGAAATCCTTGAGTTGTCGAATAGAGCATTTTGACATGTCGAATCCCTGAGATATCGATTAGCTTTCTGAGTCCTTGAGATATCGAATGGAACTTTGACTTGTTGACTCTTTGAGAACTCGAATACCACTTTGACTTGTTGATTTCTTGAGTTCTCGAATAGAGCAGTAGACATATCGAATCTCTGAGATATCAAATGAGATATCGAAGAGTGTATTCAGAGATATCGAGTAGTGTCTTGAGATATCGAATCCCTTACTTCTCGAATGCTGGACTTCTCGAATAGACAAAACTACTTCTCGAATTGGTACTTAGGCAAATTCTTCATTTCTTTTCTTGAGGCATGAACCTTGGAACTTCTTTCAAGCATTATTCTTGACTCAATAAGTACAGTTACACAGCTAGAATCTGATGCCTACTTCAAGTACAGAACAAGTAGAAACTCTATAACTAGAGGTTCCCTCAGTTAAGAGGTCATGTAGGTAATTCAAAGCATTACAAACAATTAGGCTTGTTATTAGAGTTAAACAAGCATGTCTCTGTGACTAACAATATGTGATCCTAAAAGGAGGGTACAATTTAATTATTCGTAGAGGACAAATTATTATGATTATATTCAGGGAGGCTTTTGAGTTTTAACAGAACGGACTACCACAGATGTGGAACGTATTGGCTAGAAATTCAAAAAGAAAAAGGCAAAAATTACGACATGCAGGAAGCGATTATGCAAGACTGCAAGCAACGTGTAAAAGATAGAAAAAATGGACGCCTGAAACGGGCTTCAGCAGAAGAATCAAAATTCAAAAACCGTTATTTTCATGGGACCCGTGTAGTGATTAAAAAATAAGTCAAGAAGGAGAATTCACTAAGAGCATGTTTGGCAAATCTTAACTGTAACTTATAAGTTACTTATATCGGAAAAAAATTTGTATTTACATAATTGTTTTTAGAGAAAAATGTGTATGAGGAGTTTAATATTCGTTATCTTGCAAAAATAAGTTACTTATTTCAGAAAAAAATACATATTTTCTAACTTTTTTTCAGAATCAGTAACTTATTTCTGAAAAATAAGATTTCTCAAACGGCCCCTAAATCAGTTTCGCATGTTCTCTAGAATCTTCATCATCCATCCCACCAATTATCCCAGCTCTACTTATAATTTAGCTGAGCGTACATCTACTACAGGTTACAATGTTTATTATGGTACTCCCATTAGTTGGTCACCGAAGAAACAATAAGTTGTTGCTCGTTGGGTGGAAAACTAATTTGCTTCGGGAACTTCATGTCATCATAAACCACAAATTTTCTGCAATAACGTTGGAACTACTTACCTCTGCCAAAATCATGTTTTTCGTAGTTATATGCAGGATTGCCATTGCTTTTCCTTTTGTTCGTAAGCAAGCTGCATAAAGAAAGATGGTTGTTGCCAAGGATGAGTAAACTTAGTTAAAAGAATATTAAATCTGACAGGCCTGTGAAACTAAGAATCTAATGCAGACCTGAACTCCAATTAAGTGTTGTTTAACATATTGTATTCTAGTATTTCATTGCCAATGGGTTAATTTTTTTTTCCCAGTTTCTGGTGGCCGCATCATTCAAATGAATATGTGTAAACCTATAAGTGTGAAATGCTTGTTTGTTATTTAAACACACACAGAGAATTATTTTTGTAAAGCGACTCAAGTTAAAATTTGAACTCCATCAGAAACAATTATTTACTGAGCAAATCACGTTCACGTATTTTGAGCCTACAAACGCAGTGATTGTCTTTTAGAAAGAGTGAATTACATTATAAAATGCATAGGTTAGAAACATGAATGATATCTAGTTATATATATATACACTTCAGCAGGATTTTAATTTATACTTTTAAAATCATTAAAACATACTTTTTTTTCCTTCTTCAAATTGTTGTTGAAATTAGCATTACCCTGATTGACGACAGTTGGGGAGCACTAAGAGAAGCGGTTAATTGTGTACTCCTCGCAACCATGGCTTATGTTGCATGGAGTGACCTTGATTGAACTGCACACTTTTTACTGACGATGATTTAACCTCAGTAGGAATTTGTGTCATGTTCTCATTCTAGGAAGTGAACAGTTGATATTAGTAGTTTGTTTTCCGAATTAAAATTCCTATATTCCTAACAGAATATTTATTAAAGACAATATATAACTGTTAAAATAAAATATACTTTGGACGGAGTAGAATTGTGTGGGTGATTCTAGATTATTTTTGGTACATATACTTGTATTTTCTATGTTCAATGTATTGGTCTAGATGCATGTAATATCTAGAATTATCCATAGAAAGTTCTAGTAACCTAGCATTTAATTAAGTGTGTGGATCCTTCTATGAAGTCCTATATAAAGCCATGTAATATGTCATTTAGAAATTGAGTAAGAATAAATTCTTCTCCAAAGTGTGTATGCGTAAGAATTCATATATTCTACTCCGAAATGTGTGAGTGGGTAAGAATCAAAGATTCTTCTCCTATATTCTTCTCTTGTGTAAGTTGAGTGTGATATCCTTTCTTCAATCGGATTTCTCCTTCTCTTAACTCCTCCATTACTGTCATTCTTCCTATCAAGATTCGATCTTGCTTGCGAAGGAAACCCATTTATAAACCTATGATCAAAGTTAGGATTCTTCGATATATCAAAGGTACACTAAATTTTGGGTGTTTTATTCTTGTTCTAACGATAAAAAACTTGTTGGATATAGTGATAGTGATTGGGGAGGAGATATCATCGTTAACTTCTTAATTTTTTTGATAGAATCCGTTTTCTATGTGTCTCATGTTGCTAACCTGGCCAAATTAAGTTGGTGTATTTTCTGGTATTCATTTATTTTAAAAATAATAATATATGAAATTTAATATGATTGTTCATGTTTTTTATTTATGAAATTTAATTTTTAATTGAATTTATGTTTTAGCCATATATGTCTAAACTAACGTATAACCCAAAAAATGAGATGAAATTATTTAATTTACATTTCATTTAACCACATATTACTTTTTGATTTTTTTACACATTTATTCATGTCATTGTGTGTTTAAGAGAAACTTTTCTTTTTTTCTTTCAAATCAAAGATTTGTAATTATAATTTCTATTTGTATGTTTATTACATTATTTTTTAGTTGTGGAACAAGGTACTTATTATTTTTTTCAACAAAAATATAAGTATAAAAGTAACCATACAAAAATAAACATTCCATTTTAAAAACAAAAAATATACAATAATAAATTTAAAAAAATCCATCCATCCATCCATCCATTTCTATATATAATAGGAGAACATAGGGATATTATAAGGGCATTTTGAGCCAATAAACCCCCTGTGAAATTACAATTTTGCCCTTACATATTAGAAAATTACATGAAGATGCCACTGTTTTCTTATTCAAAGAAAAAATTGAAGTAGATTATGTTCTTGTAGGGAATTGAACCCATATCCTCTCCAAATAAACTCATCCTTATAACCATTGAGCTAGATAAGTTTTTGAGTTTAAACCTGGTCTCTCCCTTTTTCTTTTTTTTCCTATTAATTTACTTTTGAGTAAATATGTTAATGATAACTTATATTGTTTATAAAAAATTTTATTTTCATTATCAAAAAAATCATATATGATTATGTATACAACCAATTTTATAGATTCTTGATATCAAATTTTGATAACAGTATCATGTGTGATGTACATTTATCTTTCTTTTACTTAAATAAATGTTTCTTACGTATAATGTTAACTGAAATATATATTTTATGTCTTTACATAATAGTGTTTTCTTTCTTATACTTGATTTGAATTAGTTAGATATTTAATACATAAAACATGGTATGTAAATTTATATGACATAAATAACGTATTACAAATAATTTACTTATTAATTTATTAATTTTTTAAAAAAATTAATAAAATCAGAGTTAAAATTATTTTAAAATTAGACAATAATCAATGTCATATAACATGAATTGATAACATGTTTACTTTGCATCTATGATAATTATCGAATTATACATTTATAAATAAAAGATAAGATTTTGAAAAATAATAGATAGTACAAAAAAATAAATTAAATAAATCAAATAGTCAAGTTAAAAAGAATTTTCTTCAAAAGTAGGATCATAAATTATATATCAAATATTAGGATTACTTCATATTTAGATCGATTAAAATGTGAGATAATAAACTCACAGAAACTTGGGTTGAATAATAAATATTTGTCAAATGTCAGGCTGTTGAATTGTCAAATGATATGTCATGTTTGTCAATATAATTGTTTGTTTGTCAATATAGTTGGCACCGTCTAAGACTTTAGGATTATGTAAAACTCTATATATAGGATCTCTCTCATTGTAATATACTATCAGAATAAATATATTTTCTCCTCCATCTCTATTCTCCTAACTTTTGTCATGGTATCAGAGCAAGGTTCTTACCTATATTGCTTCCGCTAAACCCCATCTGTTGCTATCATCTTTTCTGGTATACAGCCCTTTTAGACATATCGACAAACACTTTGTGAGTCCACTTGATGTCTAACATAAACACTCTGTAAACCAACACCAACCACCAGCCATATCCATTTTTTCCACCGAATCAATTCTCTTTGTCATTTACACAAACAGTTTGTGTGCACACCTTCAAAACCAATAGACTACAATATATCAAACAAAGCTGCAAGAATACTGCACTGCTGTTTTTTTCTGAACAATCAGAAAATAAAAAACTCTCAAAACCAATATACAAACATACCATGAAATAGAGCACTGGAAGACAGGCTATCAGGATTTTTCCGATCAGCAAAGGACCAATTACGCGCCGTCCCACGTGCACCACGCGCCGGCGCGTGGGTAGTGTTCTGTAGTTTTTCCGGTGAAACCCCAGGAGGACTTCTTGCTCGCCTCCTCATTCCGAATCCAACCGTGGTACTGCCTTTCAGATCTAGTCTCATATTTCAGATAAAATTTCTGATATATATATATATATACACTACGGTGTATGTATCTGTTGATATAACTGGTACAGGGGTGAATTTGATGCTTAAGCGTGTTGAATCATTGATATCAATTGCGTTCTATTTTAAGGCTTTACTGAAAAGCTTGTCCAGTTCTGATAAGAACCTATAATTGAATAAGCGAGCCAACTGGGTTTGTACGTATACGGGCTTGTGTTATTTTGTTTGGGATGTGAATTCTAAATGTTCCAGTATGAGTCAGATAGTGTGAAATTGAGAAAAAAAAACCCACACAAAGTTAGCCCGTACCATTTCACAGAATTAGTTATTCTGGCCCATTTACACCTTGGTACCTAAACTTTATCAGATCTTGCAAGTTGACACTCCAGCTTCTGTCAACTGACACATCAGTCCCTAGACTATTTTATTGTAGTTCCTGAAAATTTCAAAGTTACTTTCTGAAAACAGTCGGCTAAGGCTCACTGTTGTTTGAAAGTTGGTCAACATCAAGGTGTCAAGATCACATCATATCGTTGCATTAGTTCAAGTTAAGACTTGACTATAATTGTTGAATAATTATCTTTCGAGTATTTTATTCCGGATTTATTTTAGCATGATGAAAGAGGAATTTGCTTCAACTCATTCCGGTCTAACTGTTTCGGAACTCAAGTTTTTTCGACAGTTGGTTTCTGATATAAAGTTGAAGACTGCAGTCTCATTTGTACCGACAAGTACTTTTCATTCGAGTATTTCTTGTCATTCGGTTTCTCACAGTTCACCTAATTCATGGATTATCGATTCGGGAGCGTCAGAACATATGACTTGCAATTCCAGTTTACTGCAGTCATATCACTACATCAATAAAACAGAGAGTGTTCGTGTTGCCAATGGAACTCATGTACCCGTTCACGGATGGGGCACTTCCAACTGTCTCCCTTCACTACCACTATCATCTGTCTTACATGTTCTCTCCTTATCAGTGAATTTATTATCGGTTCATCAAATTACTAAAAATCTTAAATGTTCAGTAACTTTTTTCCCTTCTCACTGTGTGTTTCAGGATCTGGCAACAGGCAAGGTCCTTGGCAGTGGTAAAGTGGTAAATGGCCTCTATATTATGGAAGGGAATTCTGTTTCGTCGTCGGCAAGTTATCATGTTTCATCTAAATCTAATCCCAGTTTAGAGTCCTTGTATCAATGGCATAGACGGTTAGGTCATCCTTCATTTTGGTGTTCTATCGCATCTCTTTCCGAATTTAGCATCAAAATGTAAAAAGGAAAATTTTTTTTGTGAACCATGTGAATTAGCCAAACATAAAAGGTCACCGTATCCATCTAGAAATAAGAGAAGTCCTACTCTCTTTTCTACTATTCATACTGATGTTTGGGGTCCATTTAGTCATCCTACACATGATGGGTATAGGTGGTTTGTCGTCTTTGTTGATTGTCATTCTCGACTTACTTTTGTATACCTTCTTAAACACAAAAGTGAAGTATTCAGATGTTTTAAATCCTTCCACCACATGATACAAACACAGTTCAATGCCTCTGTTAAAATTTTGCGAAGTGATAATGGTACCGAGTATGCCGGAATGTTTACATCTTAATTGGACACATGGGGTATTATTCATCAAACTACATGTGTTAAAACCTCTCAGCAAAATGGAGTTGCTGAACGGAAAATTGGTCACTTACAACAGGTAGCACGGTCCCTCATATTAACTATGCATGTCCCTAAATATCTTTGGGGTGAGGTAGTCATGACTGCTGCATATCTGATCAACCGTCTCCCTTCAAGTGTACTATAATTCAGAACACCGTTGTCCTTTATTCCTGCACCTACGTCCCATCCATTGCCTCTTCGGTTATTTGGGAGCGTATGCTTTGTTCATAATCATTCTCCCTCTCGGGATAAACTTGATTCTCGTGCTCTTCGCTGTGTTTTCATTGGTTATACACCAACTCAAAAGGGGTATAAGTGCTATCATCCTCCCTCACATCGCACATATGTCAGTCACGATGTTACTTTCTGGGAGTCTATTTCCTACTTCTCTCCCGGATCCTCCTCCTTGCTTCAGGGGAGACTAACCGACACAGTCTTGATAAAGCGACAGAGGAGTCTCACAGTCTTGATAGTAAAGCAACAGAGGAGTCTCAATTCCTTCCATTCATCAATGTGCCAAACACTAGCCCAAACGCATCATCCATCCCTCCACCTATGAGTCGAGAGTGTGATGATCTAAATAGGTTAAAGGGGCCCGATTTGATCACATATTCAAGACGAAAAAATAATGATATAACCACTTTACCACCTCCAGAGACTTCTGACCTCAAGGCAGATCCTATAGCTCCTATAATTGAGCCTGATAACGGTAACACTCTTGATCCTACTCTTAATCTTCCTATTGCTATAAGAAAGGGTGTACGTTCTTGCACTAACCATCCTATCTCAAACTTTGTATCTTATAATGCATTATCTCCACCTTCACTTGCTTTTGTGTCATCCTTGTCTAGTGTTTCTGTTCCGCATACTTGGCAGGATGCTTTATGTGATCCTAAATGGAAAGATGCTATGATAGAGGAAATGAATACCTTGAAACATAATGGCACTTGGGAGTTAACTCATCTTCCCGCTGGAAGGAAGGTAGTAGGATGCAGATGGGTATTCACTGTGAAACAGAAACCTAATGGGCTGATTGATAGGTACAAAGCAAGACTTGTAGCAAAAGGGTATACTCAAACTTACGGGATTGATTATTAGGAAACTTTTGCTCCAGTGGCAAAGATGGCCTCTATTCGAGTCTTGATATCATGTGCAGCAAATCTTGGATGGGAACTCCAGTAATTGGATGTAAAAAATGCATTCTTACATGGTGACCTGAAAGAAGAGGTTTACATGGATATTCCACCGGGTTTTTCTACAGCTGCGACCATTGGGAAAATATGCAAGCTAAAGAAGACTATTTATGGGTTAAAACAGTCTCCAAGGGACTGGTTTGGCAAATTTCAGGGAGCAATGATTAAATTTGACTACAAACAGAGCAACTCAGATAACACCATGTTCGTAAAAAGACGAGATGAAAAAATCACAGTGGTGATTGTTTATGTCGATGATATTGTGATCACCGGCAACGACACCTATGAGATTGCTAATGTTAAACGCAAGCTTGCCTCTGAATTCGAGATGCAGGACTTAGGAAAACTACGGTATTTCCTTGGTATTGAGGTTTCTAGAAGTCCAGGTGGTATCTTCCTCTCACAACGGAAGTATACACTGGATCTTCTGAATGAAACAGGGATGTTGGGATGTAGACCTGCAGATTCTCCAATAGAAGCAAATCATAAACTTTATGGAGATGCTGGTGAAATTGTCGAGAAATCTCAATATCAAAGGTTAGTTGGTCGACTAATCTACCTTGCACATACAAGGCCAGACATATCATATGCAGTGGGAATTGTTAGCAGGTATATGCATGATCCTCGTCAACCACATTTGGATGCAGTTTATATGATATTAAGGTATCTTAAGGCTACTCCTGGAAAAGGAGTAATGTTTACTAAAAACAATCATCTCGGGGTTGAAAGTTATACAGATGCAGATTGGGCCGGATGTCAAGACGATAGACGATCTACTTCAGGATATTGTACATTTGTTGGTGGCAATTTGGTTACTTGGCGAAGCAAGAAACAACCTGTGGTTGCCTTATCTAGTGCTGAGGCAGAATATAGAGCTATGGCTAAAGGTGTACATGAATTATTGTGGATAAGATTGTTCCTAGAAGAATTGGGACTTGCATCTACAACTCCAATGAAGCTACATTGTGATAACAAAGCCGCTATTGCCATTGCACATAATCCAGTTCAACATGATCGGACCAAACATATCGAAATTGATCGACACTTCATAAAAGAAAAGATCAATAATGATACCATTGGTATTCACTTTATAAGATCAGAGGACCAGATAGCTGACATATTTACCAAAGGTTTAAATCAGAAGATGCTTCATCCACTTATTGGCAAGTTGGGCATGAGTGATATATATGCATCAACTTGAGGGGGAGTGTCAAATGTCAGGCTGCTGAATTGTCAAATGATATGTCATGTTTGTCAATATAATTGTTTGTTTGTCAATATAGTTGGCACCGTCTAAGACTTTAGGATTATGTAAAACTCTATATATAGGATCTCTCTCATTGTAATATACTATCAGAATAAATATATTTTCTCCTCCATCTCTATTCTCCTAACTTTTGTCAATATTCAAAAGTTAATTTTTTTAGTTTGAATGTCGATACTACGAAAATGCTAAAAAATGCTCTCTCCTCTCTCTAGAACCCCTTTAGCCCCCCCAAGCATTTTAAACACCTTTTTTCTTCCCGCTCACCGGAAACAGCCACTAGCCCATCCGTTGACCTCCTCTTTCGCCATTAGAGCTTACTTCACTCGCCCCACGCTCCTTAATTTCTTAATCCTCTCACTCTCCTCTGTCAAATCACACCTCTCTTTATCTCGATCTGTTTAGTTGAGCTATTCCGATGGGTTCTAGAAATTCAGAAAACTTAGGTTCTATGGACTCTGAGGAGTTTGCTGCGTTTATTGGCCACAATTATGCTGTCCCTGCTCCTATATTGTTACCTCAGCTGCAGTTTGAAGTTGACAATGGGTCTTTTAATACGGATGAGGTTATGGGAGAACCTCTGTCTCTTGAGGCTCGAGCACGTATGCGTGAACAAATGAACTTGATCCTCAACGATGGCTCGGTGCAGGCTGTTACGGGGCTAGAAATGGAGGGTTCCAGTCATGGTTCCCAGACATCACCACCTGAGGTTAATTCCGACAAACAAATCAAGAATGGGGTTCTAACTGTGACAAATCTGGAAGGGGGTGAAACAAGCAAAGCACACGAAAAAAAAACACTGAACACAGACAAAGGTGAACCAAGCAATGTCCAGCCATCAAAGAAGAATGTTACTTGGAGCAATATTGTTTTAAAAAATGTAGTTAACGAAGAACCCACGGTTGGAAATGCAGCTATTAGTTACAATGAAGATGGTACAGCTACGGTGAGATTCTCGGATGAATTTTTTGTTAAGGCGCAAAAAAGATGGGAGACAAGCATAATTGGATACTTCATTGGTGGATCTTTTGCTTTCAAGTACATTCGTGAGCAAGCTCAGAGGTTTTTGAAAAATCGTGGGCTAACAAGGGTTTATTATAATTCCAAAGGATTTTACACTTTCAAATTTGGCACACTAGAGGAGAGGAACAGAGCTCTGAGTTTAAACACTATCCAAATCGGTGGTAAGACTATGTTTTTCAAACCTTGGACTGATGGTGCTAATTTTAAACGCAACGTAATTGACAAAGTACCATGTTGGATAAGATTGGTTGATGTACCGGATATCTTTTGGTGCAAAGAAGGCTTGAGTTCTATTGTTAGTACAGTGGGTAAGCCTTTAAAGTTTGATGTTGTCACAGCCCGTTTTGAACCTTTAAAATATGCTGGAATTCAAGTTGAGTTAGCCTATTCCGCCCTGAGACCTGATTTTATCAGGGTGCCATTACCTAATGCGACTGAAGAAGTGAAAATAGAAGTGCAATATGGCGAATTGCCTTATTCTTGTAGTTTATGCCAAGCTTTTGGACATTCGCTTTCCAGATGTTTCAACAATCCAGAGAGAGTTGATAAAAAACCCAGACATACACAAGAAACCAGGACCCCAAATATGGCTACATCCACCACAATTGTCTCTGCAGATATAGATTGGTACCCTTTTTGGATGCCTAGTTGTTCGTGAGGAGGATGAGGCTCTGCTTCAACATCAGAGGGGGGAAATTGCTGAATTGGATGCGCTTGAAAATGCAAACGTAACAGTGGTGAATGATCAAGCTGGAGAATCAAGGGATAGAGAAACAGGGGAGTTGGTTGAACTCGAATCAGGGGAGTTTATACTTCCGGTTCCTCTTGAGAATGCTTTTCAGTCGTTGGCTGAGTGTGATGAAACCACTGAACCTATATGCAAAATGGTGAATGGGGAGGGAGTAATTGTTGAGCCCCTAGCAGTTGAGCCCTTAACAGTCTCGAAGCGTAAACGTAACAAGACAAAGTCACTGGCTGCTATAGCTATTGGGTCTGCTAGTCAGCTTCAAGCTCTAGACTCAAAGGTTAATACTCTAGACAAGGATGGTTTTTCTCCTGTGATTAGGAAGAAGTCCCTGAGGTTGGCAAGTAAGTCAACCAAATCCAATCTTTAATTTATGGATATTGCAATTTGGAATGTGCGGGGCTTAAATAAGAGTACTCATCAAAAGGAGCTCAGAAATTTTATTTGTAGTAATAATATTAAACTTATGTCTTGTATAGAAACAAAAGTTAAAGAAGGGAATGCTTTGTCCATTTCAAGGAAAATTAATAGATCTTGGAGTTGGCTTTTTAACTATGATTTTCACTATAACGGTCGAGTTTGGGTTGGGTGGGACTCTTCTGTTTGGAGTGTATCCCTTTATTCGAAATCTGCCCAACACATCACATGTACTGTTAAATTTTTAGAGAAGGATCTCACCTTTCTTGCTACTTTTGTTTATGCCTTCAATGAGGCTCCGGAACGTGTTTCGTTATGGAATGATTTGATTTCTCTTAGCTCCACCATGCTGCCTTGGTGCTGCTTAGGGGACTTCAACTGTTTGCTAAGTATTAATGAAACTTCTGGGGAAAGAGAGCATTGGACGCCCGAGATGCAAGCCTTCAAGGATTGTTTAACTACTGCTAGTCTGAGTTCGTTACGTACAGTGGGCGACCTTTTTACTTGGACCAATAAACGCCCTCATGACCCAATTTACAGGCGCCTTAATAGAGTGATTAGTAATGGGGCTTGGATTACTACCCATACTGAATCTTATGTAGTGGTGAAGAAAAGCGGTATTATAGATCATAATCCTCTTATTTTAACCGTTCCAATGCAGTTAGATTGTTTCAGTAAACCATTCCAATTATATAATTTCATGCTAGATCTACCTGATTTTCTATCAACAGTTTCAAATGTGTGGAGCTCCACTACTTTGTTTGGGGATCCTATGGCAATTCTTTGTAGGAAATTAAAGGCAACTAAGCACGATTTGGTGGATCTCAATAAAAGGCATGGCAATCTACACTCTAATGTTCAATCTACTCGTGTTGCTCTTACTGACATTCAGGATAAAATTCTTCATAACTCGTCTTCTGAGCTGCTTGCGAAAGAAGTTGATCTTATTGTTAAATTAAATCAAGCTCTCCTCGAGGAGGAGTCTCTCTTGCTTCAAAAGTCAAGGGTGAGGTGGTTGTTTAAAGGGGATGGTAATAACAGTTTCTTTAACAATCAGTGCAAGTCCAACTGGAATTATAACAAAGTTCTGGCTCTGTTTTATAATTCGGGAACTCTGGTGCAAGGCCAAAGGCAATGTGCAAAGGTTGCTGTTGAGTATTACACGGAGCTGCTTGGTAACTCTAGCGTCTCCTCGGCTAACTTGTTGCTTGAGGGTGTTGAGTGTCCCACTATTTCTGAAGGTCAAGCTGCTATTTTGGAAGCCCCTGTCTCTAGGGAACTCATCTATGCTACTCTGAAGAAAATGAAGAATAATAAGGCCCCGGGCCCGGATGGGTTTAATGTTGAGTTTTTCTTGGCCACTTGGAACATTGTAGGAGAATGCTTTTGTGATGCTGTGCTATCTCTGTTTAATGATCTCAATATGCATAAAGGTATTAATTCTACTAACATTGCATTGATCCCTAAGGTTGCCACACCGGCTCACATGCGTGATTTTAGGCCTATATCTCTGTGTACCATTGCTTACAAATGTATATATAAAATTATAGCCACTAGACTTAAAACTGTGCTGCCTAATGTCATTAATATTGCTCAGTCGGCCTTCATACCAGGTAGGCATATTTCTGATAATATTCTGCTAGCTCAGGAATTGTTTCGTGGTTATGATAGAGAGATAGGGGCCTCGAAGTGTGCTATCAAAATTGATCTTCATAAGGCATTTGATTCTGTTATGTGGGAATTTATTTTTGCTATGCTTCACAAAATGAATTTTCCTCCTCGTTTTATCAGCTGGATTCAGTTATGCATTTGTGGAGCTATGTATTCTGTCAAACTCAATGGTACGGTGCATGGTTATTTTAAGGGAACTAAAGGTATTCGTCAAGGAGACCCAATGTCCCCCTACATCTTCGCTATCTGTATGAACATGATATCTTAAATGTTGGAGCCGAAGCCCATTGGTTTTAACTTTTAAGTATCACTGGCGATGTAAGGATCTAGGCATCACACACCTTTTCTTTGCAAACGATGTGCTCTTATTCAGTCATGGGGATCAGACTTCTATATCTCACGTCATGGATTCTGTTAATGCCTTTGCTGAGCTTAATGGCCTTGTTCCTAGTGTTCAAAAAAGTACCAGCTTTTTCTGCAATTGTCATCCTGATCTTATTGAGTGGTTTGATGACACGTTTGGCATCCCTCGAGGCAGTCTTCCTGTACGGTTCCTAGGGGTGCCTCTCATCTCGTCTCAACTCTATGTTAATGATTGTATGCCCTTGATAGAAAAAAATTACTCACGGAATGGATGCCTGGACTGCTTTGTTCTTGTCGTTTGCTGGGAGGGTGCAACTAGTACGGTCTTTTCTTTTTGCTATGCAAGCCTTTTGGTCAAATCATTTTATTCTGCCTAATGCCATACATGACACTATCCAATCCATGCTCACAAGGTTTATATGGAAGGGCAATATTAGTGACAAAGGAGGTGCCAAGATTAGTTGGAAAACTATTTGTTTACCTAGACAAGAGGGGGGTCTAGATTTGAAGGATCCGTCTGAGTGGAACAAGGCTCAGATCATCCGTCATATGCTTAAGATCGTCAACCATGCTCCTACCTTGTGGGCTTCCTGGGTTAATCAAACGGTCCAAAAGCACAAACGCTTCTGGACTATGCCTATTCCCACAGATTGCTCTTGGATTTGGAAGAAGGTCTTGAGGCTTCGTGGTCTTGCACTCCGATTTATCTCCTACTCTATAGGTAATGGTTCTACTATCTCTCTTTGGTTTGATCCTTGGTGGAATAGCTCCTGTCTCGCCAGTTCTGTGACAGCTCCTATCATATCTCAATGTGGAATGCATAAAAATGCTAAGGTTCATGATATTATACATACGGGGCTTTGGTTTCTGCCTCAACCAAACCACAGACACCATCATCTGGATCCTGTTCTGCTCAACTGGCTTCGCACATTTAATAATCCAACCTTCAATCTGAGCTCTCGTGATAATATTTTATGGGATGGGGTAGATATTCGTAAGGTCAAAATTCGGCATGTTTGGGAAAGCATCAGGCATCGTAATCAACAAGTCCAGTGGTTTCATGCAGTTTGGCATAAACTTAAAGTAGAAAGGTATGCACACCATCAGTGGTTGTTAAGTCATGGGAGGCTCAGCACATTGGCTCGTCTTGCTAGATTTGGTCTTGATTTGGATCAACACTATTTTTTGTGTGTGGGAGGTCGTGAAACTGACAATCACCTCTTCTTGCATTGTTCCTATAGCAGGCATGTGCTCTCTTCAATTCTTTCGTTGTTCAACCTGGGCATTCTTGGGGTCACTTGGCCTGAATTCCAGCAGTATGTTCTAAGCATTCAGGACGTAGCTAAGCGGCGAGTGGTTTTGCTAATGGTTCAAGTTTATACCTACTTTATTTGGAGAGAAAGAAATACCCGAAAGCACAACAGATGAATCTTTGGTCCGAGGAAGCTAGTAGATGGTATTATTGTTGACACTAGAGCTAGGCTTGCTAGCTCCTTATGGTTTTCGAAAATAGTTTGTAGTAGGCCTGATCTCACTATTTAAATCCTAGCTTTAGTTTTTTTTTTTTTTTTGCTTTCTATCTACAATCTGTCCCCTCAGATTGTCTATAGATAGACCGGTCTATGGCTTGTCATAGAGCAAGGGTCAATCCCTTTGTATATTCCCTCTTCTTCTAATATATATTTAATTTAGCAAAAAAAAAATATATTCAAAAGTTGTGATAATTGTATAAAAATAGGATTGGATTAAAATCCAAAGTCAATTTAATAAAGGTCGATATTTTAGAACATAGGATTTTGCATAGCATTCAAGTAGACAAAATATTAGGTTCTATCAATTATATTATACACTTCGAGTCTTTTCAAATTGTATGCCTAAAAAGATAAAAGTTTAGAATGTGTAATGTTTTTCGCATATTGATTATAAATCACCTCAACTGCTTTCATCATTGCGTAGATAAATTTTCCGTTTCTTGTGGTACCGAGCATTTCAAAATATAACTGATATACGAATAAATATGTCATCCTTGTGCGACTGACACTTAAACTAGATTCTCGAGTTTATATTTGAAGATAAAAGGATGAAATCAAGAAATTAATTCTTCACTAACATGCGTTTACTAGATTTTTTTAGTAGAAATAGACTAATTTTGATAAAATATTGAACAATTTCACTTTAGAATTTGAATTATGTGGATGAAAAGTTTTAAAAAAAGTTAAAAAGAAACACACCTATTTTTTTGAACTTTATGTTCTCTTAAATTCAATTCTTTATTTTCTTCGGCGAAAATATTAAGACCCAAAATTACTCCAAGTATAAATTATTATACGCTTTCTACATGTAACATAACTTTGTACACATTCTGCAAATTAGTCAAATTGTGTTATATCATCTTAATTATTCACATATAATTTGGAAAAGCAGTGGTTTAATGTATTTATAAACTATGCCAAGTCCTTTGATTTTGTATGTGAGACATACAAATTTTTGAATACTTTCAATTATAACTGCAATCTTATTATGATAGAATGACTCTAAATTTTTTAATACTTTAATTATGACTGCTATTCTTACATTTAATGATAGAAAGATTATCAAAATCGTGAAACAAATCTCAAAATCGAAGAATAATGTGGGTATAGCTATTGATCTTTTAAAACAATATTTTGAGGTTTAGGACAGGAATTGTATTAGTTTAAACTTATTTTCGAATCAAATCAAGTAATTAATTCTACCTTTTTTCAGACAAAACTAACTATGACGAAGCCTGCCTTCTGAAAGAAAGAAAAAACGTTGAGTTGAGTTTATTGCTAAGTTTTCAATGAAATTAAAGGGACAATATTTTCCAAAAATCGTGGGAGCTATGTCGATTGTTGAAACCCTTCAATTTGTTAGATTTTTGAATTTAATAAATGTTGTTTTAAAAGGTGACTCCTTTTAGAATACTGAAGATCTGAATAATGTTGGTGAAGATCTTTCTGTGTTGACAATATTATCGAAGAAAATAAGTTAATTAAGAAGTTTACTCGAAGAGAAGAAAATAGAGTGACTTATATCTTAGCGAGATATTTAAAGAAATACATATTAAGGAGTGTACTGATTTTATTTGGAAAATATTATATGATGAGTATTATTCATATTGATGGTATGTCTTTTTATCATTGTTCTAAAAGAAATTATGTTACAGCCTCTACAATATATTTATATGCTACAAAACATCCTCTTTTTAGTGCTCACATAATTTATGCATAAATAAAATGATCCATAAATTAAAGTGGTGATATTATAATGTGTATGAACAAAAAATGGGCAATTGTACTAAAAAATATCCTTTAAATCGTAAAAATGCACGAATTTGTATCGATTGCTAGAAGATGACCCGTGCCTCGCACGGGTTATTATGCTAGTTGTAATAAAATAAGGCATTTCAAATGGCTACTACCTTTGTTTTTTTGGATATAAAAGTGTTTATATCTTTATTATCCACATCAGCTACACCTCATGCACACATCAACTACACCTGATGTAGTTATCACATAGAAGACGGATTCTGTCAAAAAAATTAAGAAGTTAACGGTAGTGAGCTGAATGATATCATCAAAATACTATGGGGGTGTTTGGCAAATCTGCCGAACAACTTATAAGTTACTTATTTTGGAAAAAATTTCGTATTTACATACTTTTTTTACAGAAAAATGTGTATCGGGAGTTTAATATTCGTTATCTTGCAAAAATAAGTTACTTATTTCAGAAAAAAGTACATATTTCCTAACTTTTTTCCAGAATAAGTAACTTATTTCTGAAAAATAAGATTTCCCAAACGGGCCCTATAGTGATTCGAATGAGATTCCGTGGACATCAGTGATTTAATTGATATCTTTGAACGACTTCAGTGATGAGTTTGATAATTAATCCAAATTTTATTCAATATTATAATTAGGTTTTTATATAATTATTATTTTTGATAATTTTTATACTTTTAATTTATTACAATTTAATATACTCATGTTCACGTATTATACTCATATTTTCTTATTATTAACAACATATATGGATTTTTAATATATTTTATTAAAGATTGGAATATGAGGTGTGATATTTTTGGGTATATATTAATGACTGCAAGATTAGTTTTAAATTAAAAGATAACATGTTTTAATTAGAAAAGGAATCTTAATACTTGCAAGTTATGGTACAATTTTTGGTCTTTATAAAAGATATTATCTTCAATTAAAAGTAAACATAAAAATGGCAATCGGCTAATTACCATTCATTATATTATTATATTATTTAAATAATTAAGATAAACATACTGAAAATCAAACCGAGAAACTTTCGATGTTTTAGTAAAGGTATAAGCATTTTAATATATCTTAATAATGATTGGAAAATATCAAGTAATATTTTCGGGTATGTATTAATGATTGGAAGATAACATTTTAAATTAAAAAGTTACGTGAGTTAATAAGAAAAGAAATATTAATAATCGGAAGATATGATATGATTATGTTTTTTAGGTGTTTATATATTTAACTAAAAAAATGTGAAAAAGACAACCGGCTAATTACCATTAATTATATTATATAATTATTTATTTTAATAATTAGGATAACCAAACCGACAAATTTTCAATTTTTCAGCTTTAATATAATAGTATAGATAGATTTGGTTAACCCCTTTTTTGGTTATCCCCTATTTTTGGTTATCCCTCGTTCACAACCGTCGGATCTTTAACTCAAATACATCATGACAGTTAAATACAATAATACTAAAAGTTGTTATACATAGAGGTTTAAAGTTCGATTCCCGCCAACAACATATTAATTTATATTTATTACTAAAAATTAGTATATACCTCATAATATCCCATCCCGAAGTTCAATTTTTTCTAATAACATGTTAAAATGAATATTTATAATATTATTATAAAATACTATAAATAAATTAGGGCTCTTTTCATAAACAAATAGAAAAAAGTAAATTTTTGCACATTTACTTTTGTTAAGAATAGTTTTTTGCAATTTTACTAACTAAGTTTCTAAATTGCAAAAATACTAATCCTAACCCTAACCCCCCTCCCCCCTTCTTTCTGTGAAGTGCCGACTGTACTCTTTTTTTTTTCTTTCTTTTCTTTTTTTAAGGTGGGGGCTATTTTGGTGGATTTGTGTTTTCTGGCCCCGCAGGGGCATATTCAAATGAATGCAACCAAATTCAACTAAATTTGCAACTGAATGCAACCACATGCAACTAAATTTCTGATTTCAGGTTCCATTTGTCAGTTGTCATTTTCGACCTCATTTTATAACTATATATATATATATATATATATATATATATATATATATATGGTGGGTGATATTTTGGTGGATTTAGGTTCTATGGCCCCGCAGGGGCATATTCAACTAAATTTGCAACTGAATGCAACCACATGCAACTAAATTTCTGATTTCAGGTTCCATTTGTCACTTGTCATTTTCGACCTCATTTTTGGACTATATATATATATATAGTCCAAAAATGAGGTCGAAAATGACAACTGACAAATGGAACCTGAAATCAGCAACTGAATGCAATCACATTCAACTAAATTTCTAATTTCAGTTGCATTCAGTTGAATATTGCTCCTGGCGGGGCCTTGCAACCCAAAGCCACCAAAATCAGCCTACCTTTTTTTTAAAAAAGAATTTGAATGTGGTTGCATTCAGTTGAATCAGTTGAATGTGGTTGCATTCAGTTAAATGTGGTTGCATTCAGTTGAATATTGCCCCTGGCGGGGCCTTGCAACCCAAAGCCACCAAAATCACCCTACCTTTTTTTTAAAAAAGAAGTTAAATGTGGTTGCATTCAGTTGAATGTGGTTGCATTCAGTTGAATGTGGTTGCATTCAGTTGAATATTGCCCCTGGCGGGGCCTTGCAATCCAAAGCCACCAAAATCACCCTACCTTTTTTTTAAAAAGAAGTTGAATGTGGTTGCATTCAGTTGAATGTGGTTGCCCCTGGCGGGGCCTTGCAACCCAAAACCACCAAAATCACCCTACCTTTTTTTAAAAAAAAGAAGTTGAATGTGGTTGCATTCAGTTGAATATTGCCCCTGGCGGGGCCTTGCAACCCAAAACCACCAAAATCACCCGACCTTTTAAAAAAAAGTTGCATTTGGTTGCATTTATTTGAATGTGGTTGAATGTGGTTGCATTGAGTTGCAAACCAAAATCCACCAAAATAGCCCCGTGTTAAAAAAAAGAGTAAATTGCAGAAAAGTGGCTTGAACTAAAATTTTTTTGCAGAATGATGGCCAATTTATTAAAGTGAACATTTTGGGGGCCGAACAAAATATTTTAAGCAATAAAAGGGCTCCGCTCAGCCTAGCCTTAACACCGTCAAGTCTGTTAGGGGTATTTTTGTCAGTTCACAATTTAATTTTAAAGCTGCAGTTCCTTCTCTCCCGTTGCTTCATAGTTCCTCAACCCACACCTCCGTTCTTCTCAACACCACCTGCAAAACTTCCACCATTTTCACCACTCCAACCAACCTCCATTCCGCAAACACAATCCCCTCTCCCATTCAAAACCACATCATCTTCGCCTCCTCCTTCCTGCAACACCAAACACCACGCCACTACCACCGACCACTGCCCTTCCTCTCCGTTCAACCTTCTCTTCCCCCGTCTTCTCTCTCCGATCTCCACCATTCTTCTTCATTATCCGGCCACATTATCACCGAACAGCCGCTGAACACTTTTAGTCCGTCCACAAGTTTTAGAAGGCCAAATGCTACTTTGCACTGCACTACCTACACAAACAATATAACGTAACTGTCCTTTTTCAAGCATTCACTTCTTTTTCTTTTGTCAGTTGCTAATCCAAACCAACTCAATTGCTTCCTGCCTTACCAGCTAACACACTACCAAAGGTCTAAATCCAACCTTTATTAAAAGCAATAATCATCTTAGAAACATGTAGTGTAAGAGGTCTATGTAGATTGCAGTTTCTATTGCTGTTTGCATAAATATCATCAAGTTGCCCCTTGTATGTTGTGTTCTACAAACCGTATTTCACTGCCTCTTCCATTCATCTCCGATTCACAACACAGCAACCCTCCTTCTCACCATCTCCACCCTCAACCCGCAGCAGCCACCATCTCCTCCATTTCCAACCAATTCGCACCATCCCCTTCCATTCAAGCAACACTACGCCATAAACAGCCTACTACAACACTTAGGGGGGGGGGTGTTACCTTCTCGGGTGTTACCTTAGCTATGAATTTTTGGACCTATTACAACACTCTAGTTTTGGTGTTACCATATCCTTAAAGGTATGTTACCATAGCTGTGGAAGGTGTTAAACTTAGTAACACCATGGGCTATGTTACCTTAGAGTATAATTAACATATTTTTGAATTTTATTTATAATTAACGATTTAATAATTATTAAAATTTAAAATTCAATAATTTTTATCAAGCCATTTAATTTATTATTATAAAAATAATATTCTATAAAATACTTGAATTATTTATATTTTTACAATATCAATATATTTATTAATAATTTTATTTAAAATATTTTAAAATAAAGTAATATTCAAAAAAATTTAAAATTTGATTAAATTCATCAATAAAATTATTGGAGAAAATAACAGGGTATAATAAATTTAAATTGTTATTCAATAATTACAATGATAAAATTTATTGTCATATATTTTTTATTAAAAATTTAATTAATTTTGTAATATTAGAAAATGAAAAAAGTGTGGAAAAAAAAAAGAAAAAAAAGAAAAGCAACCAATGAAAAATTGAAAAGAAAATGGAATCGGCAGGCGGCAAAACCAAAATGAAAGCGGGCAACTCAAATTTGGTCAAAATTGCTTAAGTGGGAGAAAGTGGGCAAAACAAATTGGGGAAAAATAATTAGGTCACTCTCTCTCGTTACCTCCCTCACCTCTCTCTCTCGCCTTCCTCTCGAACCTCACTCACCTCTCTGTCTCTCTTTCTCGCTCAAAATTGGGTCGCTCAAAATTGGGGAAAACCTCGCTCAATCTCACACCCAGTCTCTCAATCAATCAGTCTCTCTCTCCATCTCTCGCTCAATCTACTTTCATTTATGGTATGTTATTAATGTTTGTGTTTTCTTTATTGCCATTAAATCTCTATTTTGTTTGTACAACTTTGCTTAGATTAAATTAGCCCTTCATTTACTTTGATGACTCTCTGCAGATGCTATCTTTGAATCTCTTGTTGATTGTGGATCATATTGTTGTTAATTAAGCTGGGGTTGTTAATTAAGTTGTGCAAATAATTGGGTATCATTTTTATGTATATATTTGTGTATGCTGATTGCTCTTATCCTTTATGGATACCTAATACCCATCTCATCCATGGATGGTGTAAGTGTAAATGTTCATTCCTTGATTTATAGTAGCTTTTGTAATTATTGGCATTCCAGCATACCCGAACTGCAAAAATGTTGCTCCAGGTATGGCTTACCTCTGTTGTACATCTCCAAACATAAAGCACTCATTGAAATTTTATTCATCATTGCTAAGATCTTAGGCCGGGGATTCCTAACAATCTAACAAGGTTTATATAGATTATATGTAGCAAGTCACTTAAAGGGAAGGCTTCTGTCATTTTTATAGTGTGCATCTCCGAAACAAATCTTTATTTCTGTCATTTTAATTAAGTGATGGTGACTAACTTAAAAAAGAGACAGAGGAGTACAGCACTGAGCAAACAAGTTTAAGGGAAGGCACTAGCTGTTGCATTATATGTACAAATTGATGTTATTTCTTCAATTTTTAGAGTGCTAGTACATACAAACATGCCAAGAATATATACCTGTTATTTGAACGTAGTGGTATTTGTCGTTGGCAAGTACTGGTGAATATATACCTCTTGAATTTTAAAAATTCTTACTGAATTTTTAAAACCAGGGATTCAGCCTTGGTTAGCGACTTCAAGGTTCTGCCTGCAGTGTTTGCGTAGACAGGTTCTATAAAATCTCTCAATTCCATACAGTACTGAATACTGTTAGGTAACTCTCAGTGTTTTATTAAATAAAATATTGACTTTAAGGCTAATTTGGAGAGGTTTCTGTTATGAAAACAGTATTAACTCAAAACTTGAATCTCTTCCCTTCGTCTTTCTGTAGACATGACAACCTCACTTTCTTATTTACACCGAGCCTTGTATATAGGGCGAAGGGCGATGACCGATGGGACCTGGTCCAAATTCATTTCAATAAATTTGGTCTGAGAAAAAATAACATCCTCATATAGTTCTCTCCAGATCACTAATTAATTGTGTGCCTGTTTCCATATCTCTTGAAGTTTAATCCATGGATGTTGTACTCTAGATACATGATATAATAATTCACAGAGGCTTCTAGTCTTTGTTTAACATGTACGAACACTCGAGGTCTTCGCAACAAAGCAGTTAATAGCTGATACCGGTTAGACGCACAAGATCACTGAAATTACTGGGGCTATCTTACTTATATGAATGATAACATTTGCAATTAGTATTTAAGTTTAAATACATTTTACCTGTAAAAAGGTTAACTAGTTTCGACCAATAATTCTACTTCTTCATAAATTGAATCACTTTCCTTTCCAAAGACAAACCTAACAGATGTGTTTTTGGCATTTGGAAATCAAGAAAACCACATAAGAGAATCATACGTTTCTAACTCCTGTTCTTGTAACAAGTCATGTCCTAGTTGCCTGCCTAGTTCAATTAAATCATCAATTGTGTGCCTGTTTCCATGTCAAATTTTGTTTATTTATTTTTTATTGTTACTTGTGTTGGTTTAAGCTATGAGCTAATTATATGTGTTTTGAATTTGCAGGGCTTGATTTCTTGCTAGTTCTTTTTTCGAAGAGATTTGTAACAACCCTTTTGTATTGTAAGTTTTCTGGTTCTTTAAACTTTCTGCTGCTCTAATTTCTAAGGCATCTTCATTGCTTTCTCCAGGTTTTAATTTTACAATTTATTCTGTTCCGCACTGCTGCATATTTCTGTAGTTGTAGTTTAATATTTTTGCATAATTTTGTATTGTATTCTGCTTTCTGCTTTGCTTTTATGCAATCTGCATTAAAACTGCTCTCCTTTTTTGCAATCTGCATTAAAACTGCTTTATTTTCCTGCAATTTGCATTAAAACTACTCTAATTTTCTGCAATGTGCGTTAAAACTGCTCTATTTTTCTGCAATCTGCATTACAAGTACTCTGTTTTCTGCAATCTGTTCTATTTTTCTACATTATGCATGATTCTAATTCCTGCATTAAATTTCAGTTATTTAATTATTCTTTGCACTCTGCATTATAATAAATTTTGTTAGTACTTGCATTAAAAAATAAGCAAGACCTGATTTATGTTAGAATCATGAATGTATCATTAGGAAATTAAGAAATTCCTATACATAGTTAGATAGGAACCAAACTGTGAGTACTGAAAATAGGAAAAAGATCAATTACAAACATATTTAAAGTTAAATACACACGTGCTTCCAAATGATTTTTTTACACAAGACAAGTGACATGACGCACATACTAACATATATAAACGCACACTGCTAATTCTTTTTTTTTACTTTTGTGTTCCTTATGTTTGGTGAACAAACAGGGGAGTTTCATGTGTTTGTGAGCCACTTCCTCCGGATACACCTGTTTGGTTCCCTGGTACCTCCCCTCCTGAGTGGCTTGAGGGAAGGTAAAGAAGGTCTTTGTAACTATACAGGTCACTCAAATTCCTTTCATGTTGCTGGATTTCGATTAGCTAGTTTGCATTAAGAATAATAAGCACCTTTTGTGATTTTAAAGATGGTCCAGTAATATCATTTTCTTGGCTCGTTTATCCTTTTCCTGCAGTTGGTTAATTCATGTAAGCTATAGACTTGTGTAATTCAAAAGCATCTTCAAAATATAACCTTTGCCTTGTGGAGCCTAAAAGATAATTTAGTTATTCTAAATTTAAAATATTTGAAACTTGAACTTTAATGCTGTAATTTTTGTCGAGGGTATTGGAAAATTTCTTGACTGTGAAAAAACCCTCTTCTTCAGTCCTTGTTCTTGGTTGCTGGCACAGCTTTAGCGATTTCAGATTATGCAATGTCTTTACATCGTTCTTTACCTGACAAATATGATGATTTCTTCAAGGTTCGGATCCTGACCTGCTAAAATGGTTTGCGCAAGCTGAGCTAATTCATGGCAGATGGGCAATGCTAGCGGTTGCAGGCATTCTCATACCAGATTGGCTTTAAAGCCTAGGCTTCATTGACCTGCGAAGATGGGCAGATATAATTAATCCAGGGTGTGTGTTAATATTTGTGGGGGGATAGATTAGTTTTTGTTGAGATGTTTAAGGAAATGTAATCGGTTGTACAATTTGTAAAATTTTATTTAAATTAATGATATTTATAGTTTGTTGTTTTATTTTAGATTTGACATTTGGTTTTTTATTTTTTTGTTGTATGAATGCATTTTTTTTATGAATATTAGAGGAAGGAAATGGTAGAAAAATAATTAAATTTGAGTCATTAATTTTAAAATAGATAATGTTCGTGGGGCCCACATATGGGGCCCCCATAATTGATTATTAATTTTGCAAAATTATAACATCTAAGGTAACACAGATTTGGTGTTGCTATAGAATGTTTAGTGTGTTGCTATATAGGTCTATGGTAACGAATATTGCTATGTTAGCTTAGGTGTGTCGAGGTGTTACCTTAGACCCCAAAGGTTACATAGAACAAAACTATCCCAGCTAAGGTGTTACCTTAGCCTTTTTTTGGCCTTTGGTAACGTTTTTAGGGTCTAAGGTAACACAGTCGTGGTGTTACCGTAGGCTGTTTATGGCGTAGTGCAACACCTCTGTTCCACCTTAACAGCCACCACTCCACTTCGTCCTTCTACTACATCTCCCTTCACCATTGTTCTTTCTCCATCTACTACACCACTGCAATCACCCTCTCATCTCCTCCTCCTATCAACTTCAATTCACTTCCTCCTTCACAAACACCTCCGTACGCCACCATCTCCTCCACTGCACGCCTTTCATTCGCTCCTCCCCCATTCCACAACCCAATTCTACCATCCACCGTCTCATTCAATTCAAACGGGATATGAGTCGAGGAGACGCTGGGTTGGTATCGTTGGGGTGGTTAGCAGCAGGTTGCGGAATGAGAATTGGAGAAGGAGGTGAACAGAGGGCTGAGTGTGGTGTGTTTGTGGGAGATGGGGAACATCGTGGGTTTGAGAGGGTGGTGCGGCTGGTGTGGTTGTGAATTAAGGAGTGATGGTGGGTTGAATTGCGGCGAACAAAAAGTAGAGGGGGGAGATGGGTTCTAATCTAATCGAAAGGAAACAAGAGAATAGTAGAGGGGGGTTTTGTAAATTTGTGGTTTGATGAAAACAGAGAAAAACAAGTAACTAAAAACAGGGGAGCTAGAAGATTGTGAAGATGATGAAATTCCCTATTTACCCTCGTAAATAGTAACGCCGTTAGTCCCGTTAAGGCTAGGCTGAGCGGAGCCCTTTTATTGCTTAAAATATTTTGTTTGGCCCCCAAAATGTTCACTTTAATACATTGGCCATCATTCTGCAAAACAATTTTACTTCAAGCCACTTTTCTGCAATTTACTCTAAAAAAAAAGAAAAAAAAAAAGTACACAAGTCGACAGTGGGCTAGAAGGAGGGAGGGGGAGGGGGAGTGGGTTGGGCTGGGAAGGAGGGAGGGGGAATGGGCCTAATTTTGAAACTTAGTTTAGTAAAATTGCAATTAATTAAAAGAGATGGTATTTTTGCAAATAGAAAATTTGAACCTAATATTTTTGGTAAATATCCAATAAATTATAAAAAATTAACAGTAAGGTGTAATCTAGTAACAGTGTTCTAAAAAGCGCTAAGCGGTTCTAGGCGGTGAGACGACCTTCGAGAGCTTAATCGGCTAGGCGGGGGCTTAAGCGGATTTCAAAGCGGACCAATTAAGCGGATTATATAATATATATTTAATTATTTATATACAAAAGTATATATATATTTAATAATTATATAAAATCGGGGAATAAGCGGCTAAAATAAAATCGGGACGGTTTGGGGACCTTCGACGCTTAAGCGGATCGCTTAAGCGGCTAGGCGGCCTTATTTTAGAACACTGTCTAGTAAAAACAATTTAAGGAATACATCTACTAAAAAAGTATACATAGGTATTATAATTTATAAACACTTGAACCAAACACGCCCTCAAATTAAAGGGATCAAATCTGTACTCAATTCTTGTAAACCTAAAGTAAGTGACTAAAGGGTACATGGATTCCATGGTTTTCTGTACAAGAAGTATCTTCAAATCCTTTCTTTCTCATAAAGGTATCAACTTATTAGATTTTCATTGTAATTCGTCTTTTAGATTTTGATTTGTGTTGTTTTTTTTGCATAATTTACTATTAATTGTGATGTTCGAAGTATATAAGCTCAATATGTAGTTACAGGCAATGTAATTATATTATTCTAAGACATGTTTGATGTGCTTTAGCTCAGACACTGTTCTGGTGCTCCTTCTGTAGTTTATTGAGTTTCGCTAGTGTCGTATGTAATTAAGTATACGGTAATACTAATCCGAATAACTGGCATACTTGGCGCGTCGATATTTAGTTTGAAATGTAAAAAAAAGGGACTCATTTTGGAAAATTAGCAAGTAGATAAACTTTTTTGTTGATTAGTTTTAAATTAATACACGTTTCTAGTATTGTAAACGATGCTCGTAAAATCTTTGGATAAGTTTATAGTAGTTGCCTAGTTGGTGTATAAAGCACTAAAGCGCTTTAATATGTCTTTAAGTATGTTCCAGAATCAATTCAAACAAAATAAGTTTCAGAATTGATATGAAGTTATATATATATGCATTCTACTTATATAGTCACTAGGCTGTAGTGTATATGAAGTGTTGTACTTGGCGCATCGAGATCTTGTATGAAATGAAAGAAGTTGCTGGAATTAAAAAAAAAAAAAAGGCATGGATTGAACTTTCTTGTAGGCTGTTCTTTTAGTCGAGGTGATTATACTAGTTGAAAAATTTTGAAATTTGTTTATGATGCAAACGCATTTATAAATAATGGAATTGGTTATTGGAGTTGAGAACAGTTGGCAGAATTCTGTTCCCTAATAAGTATGTAATAAGTTTATCATTGCCGATATTATATATGTTTAAAACTGAAATATTTGGGAAGGAGTTTTCGTACAATGTAAATAGGCATGAATTAGAACTGAGTGATCATTTTTTGATGCAGCTTGTTCAATTTGGCAGAGATTGCAAGTGGGTCTTCAACTTTGGCATCTCAGACTGTCACACAAGTAACCTGAGCTTCAGAAGATTTAATGGAACTAAGAGTGGACATGATTCCCTAACAATTACTGCATCAGGAAGATTTCGGAAAAGAGATGATGAGAAGATAACCCAATCATCTGATTCCAACTCGGCAAATCAGGTTGAAATAATATCTCTCTTTATACGAATACAGTCTTCTATCTCCAAGGAAGAGTCCATGACTAGGAAACCAAGTTCCAAGTCCTCTGAGGAAAAACCTTCTGCAGAATCAGTTTTGGATGTTTTAAGTCAATCGAGAAAGCATATGAAAGGTTAGTAGTGGTATACATATCATACTAGATGCATGAATTAGACTATATTAGATCATGAAAATTAGTACTCAATACAAATGTGACTATTTCTGAATTCATTTAAATATCGTTACCTCTAGTGTAGCATGTCGTAAGTAGTTAAATATTCTCAAAAAAAAATCCTATTTTCTTGAACATTGTATTTCTATACAATTAATTTATGTATAGTAAGTTTTGTCAAAAAATAATAATTTAAGGAATACATCTACTAAAAAAGTCTACAAGATATTATAAGCTCTTCAACGAAACACGCCCTCAAATTTAAGGAATCAAATCTGTACTCAATTCTTGTAAACCTAAAATAAGCAGTGACTAAAGAGTACATGGAATCCATGGTTTTCTGTACAAGCAGTATCTTCAAGTCCTTTCTTTCTCATAAAGGTATTAACTTATTACATTTTCATTGTAATTCATCTTTTAGATTTTGATTTGTGTTGTTTTTTTGCATAATTTACTATTAATTGTGATGTTAGAAGTATATAAGATAAGTTCAATATGTAAAAACCAAACCAAACCAAACCAAACATACCCAGTATATCCCGCTCAGAGCAGGGTCTGGGGAGGGTAGGATGTACGCAGACCATGCCCCCGCTTTTTAGGGCGGGGAGGCTGTTTCCGTGAAGACCCTCGGCTATGTGCACGACAAATACGGTGGGTGATAAATACACAGTAATCCGAATGGTACGAAAAATATCACAGCAATACCTGGGCCAATGTAATTATATTATTCTAAGACATGTTTGATGTGTTGTAGCTCAGACACTGTGTTCTGGTGCTCCTGTAGTTGATTTGAGTTTCACTAGTGTAGTATGTAATTACGTTTATGGTATTACTAATCCGAATAAGTATCATACTTGGCGGGTCGATATTTAGTTTGAAATGTTAAAGGAAGGGACTCATTTTGGAAAATTAGCAAGTGGATAAACTTTTTTGTTGATTTGTTTTTAATTGTTAGACGATTTCTAGTATTGTAAACGATGCTCGTAATTCCTACCTAATTCGATAAATGAAAGATAAAATCATCAGACTATTATATAAACTTAAAACAACCGCATGTACTATTTATGTCCTGTTTTTTTTTTGCAGTTCAATAAAGTTTTAACATAAAAAATATTTTCAAAACCTTTTCAAGAACTGTGTTCAACATCTCTTTACATCCATTACTTTAAACCCAGATTACCTGTGACTTGAAAAAGATGGTAACTTATCAAAATACATCCATTCTTATTCTAACTATATTTTTTTTGGACCATTATACCCCTGGATAAGGATGTTACTCTGAAACTGGGACATAAATTCAAGGGCATTATTTCAAATTACACTATATACCGCTAAAAGAATTGCCAATACATACTCAAATACTTGGAAAAATAGCTTGTCTATGGAACTCTCATAATATATAGCTAAAAGTGGTGGAAACATCTTAAAAGGCCTTGGGAGTTGGGACTAAAATAATAACTCTAACAAAAACTATTAATTTCTTTTAATTTTTCATGATAGATTTAACTAGAAGAATTGTACTACAGCAGTATTAACTTTATTTTACCAGGCCAGACGGAACTTGGGCCTACTTCCTCCACGGCTAAATCCATTAGGTGAGTGTGTATGTGTATGCATGTATGTATCACATAATATTAAGATGATAATACTAAATACTAATCATAGTATAATTTATAATATAATATAAGATTCATATAAGGCCTCCCTCAAACACCTTAAAGTTTTAGAGCGACTGGTTACTAACTTGGTGTCTGAGCTGAGACACCTTAATGTTTAACCAGGATAAATATCTCTCGTGTGGTATTTTTCTTTCTTTGCTTTTACTTCCGCATATCATAACTGCTATTAATCTTGATACACGATTTTAAAAAGTGGATAAACTGTTTATTCAATATTATAATTAGGTTTTTATATAATTATTATTTTTAATAATTTTTATACTTTTAATTTATTACAATTTAATATACTCATGTTCACGTATTATACTCATATTTTCTTATTATTAACAACGTATATGGATTTTTAATATATTTTATTAATGATTAGAATATGAGGTGTGATATTTTTGGGTATATATTAATGACTGCAAGATTAGTTTTAAATTAAAAGATAACATGTTTTAGTTAGAAAAGGAATCTTAATACTTGCAAGTTATGGTACAATTTTTGGTCTTTATAAAAGATATTATCTTCAATTAAAAGTAAACGTAAAAATGGCAATCGGCTAATTACCATTCATTATATTATTATATTATTTAAATAATTAAGATAACCGTACTGAAAATCAAACCGAGAAACTTTTGATGTTTTAGTAAAGGTATAAGGATTTTAATATATTTTAATAATGATTGGAAAATATCAAGTAATATTTTCAGGTATGTATTAATGATTGCAAGATAACATTTTAAATTAAAAAGTTGCGTGATTTAATAAGAAAAGAAATATTAATAATCGGAAGATACGACATGATTATGTTTTTTAAGTGTTTATAAAATGTAATATATTCAACTAAAAATAAATGTGAAAAAGGCAACCAGCTAATTACCATTAATTATATTATATTATTATTTATTTTAATAATTAGGATAACCAAACCGACAAGCGAAAAACTTTCAATCTTTCAACTTTAATATAATAGTACTAGTTTATAACCCGTGCGATGCACGGGTTTCTTTTAATATGTTATAAACTTTATTTTATGTTATAATTATGTTTCTATATAATAATTATTTTGTGAAAGTTATTTTAATATTAATATAATTTAATATAAATTTAGTTAATAATATGAATGATTTAAAGTTTATATTATAGAATTTTAAGTTAAATATGTCGTTGACGGGATTCGAAACTTGAATTTTTAGTAAAATACTTTAATCATAAAATATGCTTTATAATTACATCTAACGGTTCTTATTAATTACTAAACATCTAAGAGCAAAATGGTGTAATATTTTTAGGTATACATTAATGATTGCAAAATTATGTGGTTTAAAACTTATATTATAAAATTTAAAAAAAAATATGTCGTTGACAGAATTCGAACCTTGAAATTTTAGTAAATTAATTTAAACATATAATATATCTAATCATTAGATCTAACGGTTCTCATTTTTTATTAAAAATCTAACGGTCATTATTTGTTGTATACAGATTTCTATTATATTTTGTTAATGATAGACGATATAGTGTTATATTTTTGGGTATATTTGTAAGATTATATTTTAAATTAAAAGTTAACAGGTTTATTTAGAAAGAAATATTATTGATTGGAAGATACAATATTTTAGGTGTTTTTAAATGGTAATATCATCAATCAATAATTAAAAGTAAACCTCTTTTAATTTAAAAAAAGACAATCGGCTAATTATCACTAATTATATTATTTTACTATTTATTTTAATAATTAGGATGACCATGCTGAAAATAGAACCGACAAACTTTCAGTGCCCGTGCGATGCACGGGTTTATTTTATTATGTTATAAATTTTATTTAATATTACAATTATATTTTTATATTATCATAATTTAACATAATAATGTTTACGAATTATACTAATGTTTCTCTATTATAAACAATGTATACAGATTTATAATATATTTTATTAATAATTAGAAAATATGATGTGATATTTTCGACCATATTTTCTGGTATATATTAATGATTATAAGCTTAGTTTTAAATCAAAATGGTAACATATTTTAATTAGAAAGAAAATATTAATGATTGAAAAATATGATGCAATTGATTTTTTTGGTGTTTATAAAAGACAATATATTCAACTAAAAGTAAATGTGAAAAAGGCAATCGGTTAATTACCATTAGTTATATTATGTTATTATTTATTTTAATAAAATGGATTACCAACCGAAAACCAAATTTTTATTTTAATAAATAGGATAACCAAACCGAAAACCAAAACTTTCAATGTTTCGGCTTTAATATAATAGTATAGATAGATAGATTTGGTTAACGCCTTTTTTGGTTATCCCCTATTTTTGGTTATCCCTCATTCACAACCGTCGGATCTTTAACTCAAGTAGATCATGACCGTTAAATATAATAATACTAAAAGTTGTTATGTATAAAGGTTTAAAGTTCGATTCCCGCCAACAACATATTAATTTATATTTATTTCTAAAAATTATTATATACCTCATAATATCCCATCCCGAAGTTCAATTTTTTCTAATAACATGTTAAAATGAATATTTATAATATTATTATAAAATACTATAAATAAATTATAAAAAATTAACAGTAAGGTGTAATCTAGTAAAAACAATTTAAGGAATACATCTACTAAAAAAGTATACAAAGGTATTATAAACACTTGAACCAAACACGCCCTCAAATTAAAGGGATCAAATCTGTACTCAATTCTTGTAAACCTAAAGTAAGTGACTAAAGGGTACATGGATTCCATGGTTTTCTGTACAAGCAGTATCTTCAAGTCCTTTCTTTCTCATAAAGGTATCAACTTATTAGATTTTCATTGTAATCGTCTTTTAGATTTTGATTTGTGTTGTTTTTTTGCATAATTTACTATTAATTGTGATGTTCGAAGTATATAAGCTCAATATGTAGTTACAGGCAATGTAATTGTATTATTCTAAGACATGTTTGATGTGCTTTAGCTCAGACACGGTGTTCTGGTGCTCCTTCTGTAGTTTATTGAGTTTCGCTAGTGTCGTATGTAATTAAGTATACGGTAATACTAATCCGAATAACTGGCATACTTGGCGCGTCGATATTTAGTTTGAAATGTAAAAAAATGGGACTCATTTTGGAAAATTAGCAAGTAGATAAACTTTTTTGTTGATTAGTTTTAAATTAATACACGTTTCTAGTATTGTAAACGATGCTCGTAAAATCTTTGGATAAGTTTATAGTAGTTGCCTAGTTGGTGTATAAAGCACTAAAGCGCTTTAATATGTCTTTAAGTATGTTCCAGAATCAATTCAAACAAAATAAGTTTCAGAATTAATATGAAGTTATATATATGCATTCTACTTATATAGTCACTAGGCTGTAGTGTAGATGAAGTGTTGTACTTGGCGCATCGAGATCTTGTATGAAATGAAAGAGGTTGCTGGAATTTAAAAAAAAAAAAATGAAAAGGCATGGATTGAACTTTCTTGTAGGCTGTTCTTTTAGTCTAAGTGATTATACTAGTTGCAAAATTTTGAAATTTGTTTATGATGCAAACGGATTTTATAAATGATGGAATTACTTATTGGAGTTGATAACAGTTGGCAGAATTCTGTTCCCTAATAAGTAGTATGTAATAAGTTTATCATTGCCGATATTATATATGTTTAAAACTCAAATATTTGGAAAGGAGTTTTCGTAAAATGTAAATAGGCATGAATTAGAACTGAGTGATCATTTTTTGATGCAGCTTGTTCAATTTGGCAGAGATTGCAAGTGGGTCTTCAACTTTGGCATCTCAGACCTTCTGCAGAATCAGTTTTGGATGTTCTAAGTCAATCGAGAAAGCAAATGAAAGGTTAGTAGTGGTAGACAACTAGACATATCATACTAGCTGCATGAATTAGACTATATTAGATCATGAAAATTAGACTATATTAAATCATGAATTATGACTATTTCTGAGTTCATTTAAATATCATTACCTCCAGTGTAGCATGTCATAAGTAGTTAAATATAAGATAAATTAATGACAGAATTCTGACAATTTCTGTTTTGCCTACAACCAAAATAACCTTATAATTTTACTTCCTAAAATGATAGTTTTATGTGGTTCATGGTTGAGAAATAGTATCTTGGCAAGGAAATGTATACTCTAGGGAGAGGGAGGGGGGTTAGGTTGATACTCAAAGGTCTTACATTTTCCGAGCAACTGACTGTTAGTTGCACAATGGTAGCAATAATGATGTGCACTAACCTGTAAACAGCTGACATTAGCCTTTACATGTAGTTTATTTACTCTGTTGTTTTTTAGCAACATTTTATTGACAATATCACAGTTATAAAATTTTTAATCAAACTGTATCAGCTGTTAGTAGTAGTGTTTTGTATGCATCTGTTTCTTTTTGATTGTTTGTTATGGAAGAGTTATAGCTAATTACATTATTTTCGTTGTTTAATGACTACACTAGAAAATACTTTGAACGAAAGAGGTGAGAAGGTTTTGCCAGTTAGACGTGGTCAATGGAAAAATGATAAGAAATAGAATTTCCTTCTTTTCCAGACCTAAAGTCAACTCGACCACCATCTAATTTTGTGAAAAGGTCTCCAATTCCAACTGCACCAAGCTCAAGACCAAACACTGAAGATAACAAAGCATCACCTGATGCAGGTAGTGAAAAGTCATTAGAGTTGGAGAAAGTTGAGAAAATGAAGCTTCCTGCATTTAAGGAACTGGCAAAATCTAGAGGGCTCAAAGGATACTCGAAGTTGAAGAAAAGTGTGTTTCTAGAATTATTAAGGATGTAATGTGGAGTATCAACTGTGTTTGTTTTTAGAGACTGTAACGCTTTCCATCTTCTTCTGTCAACATTGCATGCTTGGATTGTTTAATTTAATTAATGTTACACTTGCTTTTCCTTTACCCTCAGGGTGTCATGTATTTGCTGACTAAGCTGTAATGAAGCGGAATGAGCGGTTAAAATGATGTCGATTTGCTAATTTTTTAATATAAAATATTAGAAGTTTAAGTTCTTATTACTACATAATTTTAATTTTAAATGTAATAATATTATATCTAAATATTTAAATATATATTATTAATTCGCTTAATGACTCGCTTAAAATTTCGTTCATCGCTTAAGCGCTAGAAGGTGCTTCCACCGCTTAGAACTAATTTGCGCTTTTTAGACCATTGTTGGCAATGAAACCTTCCAATAACATATTTCGAACAAATGCTAATCCATCTTCTATCTGATCAACCCTGCAGAGCCCATATATCAAAGAAGTGAAAGTGAATGTGTCTGGTTTACATCCTCTGTTTCCAGAGCCTCCTTGACACGGTCTCTTCCTTAGCTAAAGCATGTATCAGGCAGTTGTATCAAACGGTGTTTTAGCGGATCCTCAATGCTGACATTTCATGGACAACTTCTGCTTCTTTTAATCTGCCGACCTTGCATAACACATTCATCAAACTCAGTGTATGTTATTACATTGGGCTTGAAATTCGTAATTTCTTAAGTGAACTTGCTAGGAGTGAAATTGAGTATAACCTGAAGTGCGTGTACCCAAAATGCATTTTGAAATCATAAAGTAAAACCATCCATCAACTAATAACATAAGTTCATTGACGTAAAAAAAATCCTCGTTAACAAGAAAAAGAAGTTTCCAAAGACAAAAAGAAAAAAAAATAGAATCACAGTCATTTCTGGAATTACACAAACATAGTCAATTCTGGGCGGCTGTAAATGTTCCGGCCCTCATCAGCAAGTGTAGGATAAGCTGCCACAATTGCATCTTGAGCGCCAATGTAGAGTGAGTTGTAGAGCTTCCAGTATACTTGTCTAACCATTCTTGCTGGATGAAACAACCCCTGAAGATAGTAGTTAAGTACAACATGTGCGCCTAATGCAACCGTCAGCCCTTGAATGGCTTCCATGACAGCATTTATGACATGTGGTGAAGTCTCAAATATATTGGGCCAGACATAGTTCATCAAGTGAACCAAAGCATCCTCACATCCCAGACCAGCCACACCTAAAGCCATGTGCTTGATGGCTGATGCAGCGGTCTGCCTGTGAACCAGATCCCTATCCATCAGAGCATCTACAAGTAATGGAGTTACAGCGTATATGTAATCTTTACCCATTTCACCAATATACTCGAAAAGAAAGGAAAGGGATTTCAGAACACCATTCTGCACATTTTGCTCAGGAACACGATACTCATTCATCAAGGCAGGTAAAACTGTAAAAGGAGAACAAGTTTCTGCAACTATAGCAATTGCCACAGTTGTACACACGCGATTCTGGCGCTCCTGAACCTTGAGATTGTTCAACAAGGTTGCCAGAACGTCTTGTGGTCCAATAGCTTTTGCAATGTACCCAAAAGTGTTCACTGTAGCCCGTCGAATTCCCTTTTTGTGGGCTTTAAGCATCTCAAGCAGCTCAAAGCATATCCTCATCCACTCCCTTGCAGGAATAAACTCAGCTCCACGATCAGCAATTCGACCAACAAGATCAATACAATTCTCCTGAACTTTCTCATGCCGATTCTTCAAAATTGGGGTCAATCGCGGAAGCAAATCTTTGATTGGAGGAGTCATTTTAGACATACCAATAATATTCACAACCGCTTTTAGTGCTCCCAGTATTGATCCCAAGACTTGAGGATATTCTTCTCCCAAACACTCATACAAAACAACCCCAAGATGTCCCAAAAGTTGCTCTTCCTGGCATTGTTTCATGACCACTGCAACTCGGGTAATGAGATCTGCTGCCTGCTGTCTAACCTGTGCACTCTTGTTGTTAAGAAGCCACTTAATTGTACCACATATCTGGGGAAGGTAAGGCTTCACCCTCTTCCCTAAAGAATTTACAACTGCACCGAACCCATTAAGCATCACATTAGTATCATCACTGGTCTGCATTTGGAATGCATGAAGTATACCATCAATCAAAAGCTCTTCCAAGCGAGCATCAATATCAGACGCACCCAAATCAGCTACGAGCTTCTCGATTGTCTCCATAATCATTCTCCTATACGGTTCACTCTCATCTTTAAGGCCCTCCATTATTCTTCCAACAATGTCAGCAACTCCAACTTTGTTTCCTAGTTCAACAGTAGTCTCAACAAGCTGTTTATAGTTTCTACGATCCAAAGCCATCCTTCGAACCCAGAAATTGCGGAAAAATTCAGGCAATATTTCACTTCGAATATAATCAGCCTCTACACCTTGAGTGCTCACACACTGCTTGACCACTTTTAACACAATCTTCTTCATTTCTTCATCGGGTGACTGAAACTCACGTATCAAGATAATCATGACTTCTTTTGTATAGTAACTTGCATATACCGCATCCATTAGTGGTACAATGAAACCAATTGCCTTTAAAAAAGCAGCCAAGACTTTCCCACGGTGTGACCTAATACCCTTCCATAACGGCTTCAGCACAGAGTCAAAGCTCTCAATACCATACGGAGCAGAGGCCTCCGCAAGAGCTGCTAAAGACAGAGCCGTGATAGTTCTGACCTTTTGATTCTCATCATCTAAACCATGTTGGATAATTTCTACAAGAGACCGCAAGTGAGGAAGAACTGCACAGCCTATCAGTATAGCAATTTGCTGAACAATCTTAATACCCGTGTGACGAGCTTGCCATGACTTCTTACTTTGACATACAGCTTTTAAGAATGGCAAAATAGCAGGTATCCCTAGTGCAGAAGCAACAACACTGAAGGCTCTTGCAGTGGTGTTCCTCACATACTCATCGGTGTTATCAATATCAGGGCGCATTGCAGCGATCATTGTGGCCAGCCCAGCTGCTTTGCTGAGATTGGATATAATTTCTCTTCCCTCTACACGGGCATAATAGTCTTCATCAATTAATAAAGGCTCAATCACCACAAGGATGTTGTGTACATAAGGACGTACCAACTCATCCAGTTTATATAATACTCTGTCAATGACCTTCACCAACAGATGTCTCTCCTGATCTTCTAAGGTGGATTGCATGAGAAGCGGGAGTATCTGACTAAACAATTGACCGGCACCAAACTCCCGAGCCTTATCAGTAAGCTGTCTCAAAGCCGTCTTCCGCTGAGGCGGTGTTCCATTCTTCACCTTAAGCAACAGTTTCATGATCTTTCGCTCTTTACGCTTATCAGGAGACAGTTCATCTTCATCTTCCTCATCCATCAAAGGTCCAAAGTACTGGTAATCTTCGGGCTTCAGGCATGGCAAACCACCTGGCAATTCTTTCGGAACATCAAACTGCTGACCCCTATTTTCTTCAGGTATTGCATAAAGTGGAGTTGCCATCGGAGTTGGGGTAGCAAGTAGTTTCCTAGCAGGTGTCCTGATAGGCACGTAAGAACCCGGAGCAACTAAGACCCTATATCCTTTCTGCGGCAACAGCGAGTCAAGTTCTTCATCAGTCACCAGGCGATTTCTCTCTTCAATATCTCTCTCCCACCTCAACATATTACACTGTTCAGGACTTTGCAAGTTAATAGCTCCGGGAGTCGGGGTAGCAAGTTCAACTCCACCTACGGGCGTTACATAAGCTGCAGCAGCAGCAGCAGCAGCCATCGGTGTTGCACTCCCTGTGGTTGCAGGTGTCTCATCCCACCTTGATCTCTGTCGTTTTGGTGTAGGAGTCTCCTCCCACCGGTTCATTCTCTTCTTTTCATCACCTGCTTTTCTCTTCAAACCCTCCTCCATGACTGTTGTAATAAAAAAAACTTGTTGTAATTACGCGAATTGGCGACTTTCAATCCGGCGATGTCTAATTACTCAAGATTTTAATTAGGTTTGTGTGGGTGCGCATCCCTTTATATAGGTGTCCACAATTTCTGATTAATAATAGAATTAGGAGATGGTTTTTAAGGATTTTTTTATTCAAGGTATCTACAAATGCATAATGGAATTAGGAGTTGTTTTTTTTTTTTTTTTTGGAAAATGCATGAGAATTCTGGGGTATATTAAGTGGTATTCAATCAGGATTTTAAATTATGCTTAAAAAACTGAAT
Organism: Kitagawia praeruptora; assembly: GCA_037693485.1. Taxonomy (NCBI): domain Eukaryota; kingdom Viridiplantae; phylum Streptophyta; class Magnoliopsida; order Apiales; family Apiaceae; genus Kitagawia; species Kitagawia praeruptora. Next base: position 105,323,962 of record CM075354.1, on the reverse strand, counting down.
TTTAAATTATGTTTAAAAAACTAGTGGTATTTAAATAAGATTGTTTAAAATTCATTAAAATCTAATAATATTCAAGAGCAGATGGATTTTTTGGGACTTTTATAAAATGATGGACGATAGATTTTGTAGAATTGTTTAGTGTATTAATTGTTTTTTAAAATCTCTTCATAATTCACTAGATTTTGAAACATTGTGCTTAAATCTTAAAGACTCCGCATTTTTAGAAAGAATGATCAAAATGTCTAAATTTTCACTACCCACTAACCAAAATGCCCAATTCTGAAAATACCGACATCTATACCCACGGGATACGCCACTTCCATGGGCATATCCGAGATTACTGTTCCTCGCCAGAAAATCGAAGATCTCGTCAGAAAAACGAGAGAAGAGATGGTCGGCGACTTTTGGGCATTTGCTCGCCTCTCTCGATCTCTCTCATACGAGAACATCCAACCCACACAGCACGTTGACGTGTTCTCCACATCGTCCTCTTTCTCTTCCCATTGTCCGTTTCTGTGCTACGGCCCCGCAGGGGCTTGAACAAAGCCCGTCGGATTTTTCGAAGTCACCGGAATCATTTTTTGGGTGTTTAAAATCTGTGATAACAAATGGTAAAAAAGTGGTATAGGGTTGTAGAGGATTGAAAGGCGAATCGAATGGTGTGTACCACATGACTGGAAATTGACGCCTGAGAGTAAACGGAGTGATCGACTTTTTCCACCGGAATCGCCATCTTTCTGAGATTTGATGAGATTGAAGACGACGATAGATACGCATTTCGATGTAACGTATCTTCAGATACGCTACTGGTGTTGGCGTAACACAGCTTGCATCCGCCTTGGCTAGAGGCGTATCTTCAGGATAAACCAAACCAAACCAAACATACCCAGTATATCCCGCTCAGAGTAGGGTCTGGGGAGGGTAAGATGTACGCAGACCATGCCCCCGCTTTTTAAGGCAGGGAGGCTGTTTCCGTGAAGACCCTCGGCTACGTGCACGACAAATACGGTGAGTGATATATACACAGGAATCCAAAAGGAACGAAAGAGTTCGCATCAATACCTGAGCCCATGGCATTCTCCACATGGGACCTACCCGTCTGATTGGCATTAAGATACTCAGGACCTGATGGGCTCCGCTCTACCAGCTCGAGGGGATAGCTCCGGACGGACTCCCTGCAAAATAAACCACAAGCAACCGATGATAATAAAAACGACAAATGAGAACGCAAAAGCCAAACTTCTAAGATAAAGATAACCGAGACAACCCAGCTTTGAGGCTCTCTACAACAGAGCCGCTCCCGAAAAGAGAATCCACCACTCTGATATGCCGCCTCCAAGAGCACCTCTCAGCGATCATGGTCTCATTCAAGTTTAAGGCCTTCAGATCCAACCTAAGCTGCTCTTCCCACGACCTCCTCGGTCTGCCTCTCCTCCTCACCCCATCCACCGAAAGACTTTCGACCCTCCTCACTGGGGCTTCCGCCAGCCTCCACTACGCCATAAACAGCCTACGGTAACACCACGACAGTGTTACCTTAGACCCTAAAAAATGTTACCAAAGGCCAAAAAAAGGCTAAGGTAACACCTTAGCTGGGATAGTTTTGTTCTATGTAACCTTTGGGGTCTAAGGTAACACCTCGACACACATAAGCTAACATAGACAAATTCGTTACCATAGACCTATAAGGTAACACACTAAGCAATTCTATAGCAATACCAAATCTATGTTACCTCAGATGTTATAATTTTGCAAAATTATTAATTAATTATGTGGGTCCCAAATGTGGGCCCCACAGACATTATCAATTTTAAAATTAATGATTCAAATTTAATTATTTTTCTACCATTTCCTTCCTCTAATATTCAGAAACAAAAATTTCACTAATATTCAAAAATATCATTAATTTGAATAAAAATTTACAAATGGTACAACCGATTACATTTACTTAAACATCTAAACAAAAACTAATCTATCCCCCACAAATATTAACAATTTCACCACGTTAATAAGATCTAAATCCCCTTGGCTTTTTTTTTTTGGTTTCAGCCTACATCATCAAATATAGCATCATCAAAGGCAGCAAGTAGATCGAGCTGCAGCCTCCAGTAGACCAATAAATATTAGGTACCAATCCACCCGACTTGAAAATTTTGGCAGAAGAGTTTAACCTTTACCTTCCTTCTTGTTGCACAAAATTTGCAGTCCGTTGCAGATGGAGGTAAGATCTGATTTACAATAAGCCTTTGAACTGGAACTTTTTCCTTTTTTAAAGAGGAATGCAGCCGTGAAGATTCACTGATTGCCATAACCTTTGTACACATAAAATTATGTTATATAGTTAGAGATGACAATCAAAGCAGTACAGTCATGTACAATATGAGCAAATAAGCAATTCTAATAATGAATTAATTTATGTTTACATAGACTTAAATTTCTGTATTTATGATAAAAAATTGACTTATCCGCATTCCATATGCATGTGTAGGGGTTGGCAACTTGGCATGCTAGAGTTATATATTCCATGGCAGGGAATCATCACTTCTAGTAGTGATGAAATAAGTGGGTTTAAATGCATTCCACTGTATGCTAAGGATGTGAAATATCTTTCTATATATATTACTCCTGCTCATACTTTCCTTGAAATGAAGGAAATTTTTTTGTCAACACATAAAATTGGGTACTCATAAGAAATTTTTTGGGATTTCCCTTTGATAGCACAAAAGAGGCCAATAGAGTATACAAAGAATTAATAGGACTTAAAAGAGAGAGTACACAAAGAAACATATACAGGACTCGGTAAACAAACCTGCACAAACCCTAACAGCCACTAAACATGCTAGTTACTATAAAGATTAAACCATCCGGGGAAGCCTCTGATAAATCCCAATGACTCATATAAGTTTCATGGAGAAACTATATCCACTCATTCTAGTGTAGAAAAATGATTATTAAACCATCAACATGTAGTGTAAAGAGAAAGGATGCTAGCAACGAAGCATGGAAGTTGAAATCAATGGAAACTGAAAAAGGAAAGTACCAAGCCAAAGCCTGAAGATCACTCATTAGAAACAATGATTCGATTGAGTTGCTTAAATATCCTAAATATACATTATAAAAATTATTTTTCTATAAGTGAAAGGAAAAAAGTTAGAGGATTACAGTTGGTATTGTCACTATAACAAATTCTGTGGTTTTCCTGTCACGGAAAAGCTCTCTAACTTTTACCATATTTTCCATTAGTTGTTCCAACTTGTCACTCTACATAAGAAAAAATGCAACTCTTTAGTATTGACGTACTTCAAGTAAAATGGTACAATTTGCAAAAGTCTGATGCTTACAGCATCCTGCCGTGGCTCTGATTTAAAATGGTACAATTTGCTGATTTTGGCCGGACTTATCTGTCAACAGAGAGCTTGTGATAAGAGCTTGTAAATTGCTATAAACTTAGGATCATTAGGAACATTTAAGGTTATGGTAGCGGAAAAAAATTACATGGTCTTCAAATCAGCTTGAAATTATTAAGAACCAACTCTTCTATTCAGATTTGCATTACCATCTAACATTACCATAATCATATGTTGGGTGGAACCAGAGATTAAAAAAGCAGATACCAAACAGAAATGAACATATTGAAGAAAGCATGACTGATTGCTACAAATGGTTAAAATCATTTGTATGTGTGAGTGCATACACATACAACATATATGTTGTATGTGTGAGTGCATAATGTAAGAGCATGACTGACCCATCAACAGTGTACCTCGTTTGCTGATGACTTGCTGCGCCTTTTTTCCTTTCCAGTGAGACAGTATTGACACCACATGTCTCTAGCCTGTTCAATGAGACAACCTTCTTGTCGTATTCTAGTTTCATCTGTTTTCCCACCTATTAAGCATCAGTTAATATGCAACAAAAATCAGCTCATATAATTATAGCTTGAGAAGTTATAACTTAAAACTTAAAGGATTATTATGTTTTTCAAAAACAGAGTTCTAAAACTACTCCAAAACTATGGGAAATAAGGCAACATCATTCACTGATCTAATTAAGGGCGTTCCCTGCACATTTATCAGCTTTTTGTTCAATATTTTCTAGTAGGTTAAATAAGTTTGCGATCATGATAAATAAGCTAAACACATACACATATCAGCTTTTTGTTTAATACAACATATAATATGCTATTAGGAAACAAAAAAGAAAATTCTACAAAAGAAATGATATCAACATAACAGAATATTAACAGAACAGTACGATGGAACAGGCAACATTATACAGAACAGTCCACACATTCATCTAATTGCTCATCAATTCAATCAGAATTACACTAGGTTAAATGCAAGTGAACTTATAATTATGTGGCCGTTACTCAACAGTGATGCAGTTACCATTTAACTCAAAAGATCAAATGGCCAGCTCTTATTGAGTGGGCATTGTGTGTGCAGTGAAGAATGCAATGCATTTTAGACTAAGTACTTAAACTGATAAGCCACTATAATTAACCCAACTGTTAAGCCAAACATACAGCAAGCACGTACAAGTAAATTCATCACTTAATCCACCATAAACCAGTCATTAAATCATAGCATAGTTCTACACTTAGAATTTTCAAGAACAATTCTACCAAGTTAATTGTGATTCTGCAAAACAGAGATTAGCACAATGATAATACACATTTAATCATAGCATAGTTCAAGCAATTAAGCACATGTATGATTAATTAGACCTGCAAGAGATCGATTAGAGACAAAATCAATAGATCCCCAATTGTAGCATATAAACCCTAATATCGACCCAAACTCGACAGAAAAACGTACATATAGCTCACATATCATCACTTATACATGTATAAATGTTGATTTTGATTATAAACAAACAAATCATGAATTGAAATGTCTGTTATTTATCAAAATCTTTCGATTTTCCGACTCGAATACACATACGAATGTTTATATCATTAATCACTGTGAGATTAACGATAACACTAGTGAATAGATCACAGAAATGAATATTGGTTGCGTACTAACACTTCAGCTATTTCCGGAAAGTGAATCAGTTGTTCATCCACCTGTACTAGAAGCAGCAAATCCGAAGCCCCAACTGAAGAATCCCTGAAATCGAAAATAGAGATCAATTAGTTGAAGTTTAAGCCTAATTAGTGAAGAAATCAAATTGATTGAACTCAAAATGGAGAACCCCTAATTTGAAAAACCCTAATTTGAAAAAGCCCCAAATTGAAGAAATTTAAGCCTCAAATCGAAGCCCTGAATTGAAACCAAATACACACTAACATGAAGAAAATTATAGAGAATTGAGGGAGAGAGTTTTGGGAGAGAAGGAGAGAGTTTTAGGAGAGAGAGGGGAGGGCCGAGAGAGAGTTGTAGGGGAGAGTGAGAGAGTTTTGTCGGTGACTCGGTGTTTAAGATTGAAATTTTTAGTTTGGGCGCTATTTTTTGCCGCTTACAAATTTCACCGACCTGCGTGCCATTCAACATTGTTATGAATGTATTTATTAATTTTTGATTTTTTTAAGAATTTTTCATTTTAAATTTAATAAATAAATAGAACTTAACAAATAATAATAATTAAATACCTTCATATTTAAAAATAAAAACTCATTTACTTGGTAAAAGTGAGAGGGGAGTAGTAAAAGAGCCCAGCTTCGATTAATCCTTTTCATTTTTTGAATATTACTTTATTTTAAGATATTTTAAATAAAATTATTAAAAAATATAGTGATATTGTAGAAATATAAATAATTCAAGTATTTGATAGAATATTATTTTTATAATAATAAATTCAATGACTTGATGAAAATTATTTAGTTTTAAAATTTAATAATTATTAAATAGTAAATTATAAATAAAATTTAAAAATATGTTAATTATACTCTAAGGTAACACAGCCCTTGGTGTTACTAAGTTTAACACCTTCCACAACTATGGTAACATACCTTTAAGGATATGGTAACACCAAAACTAAAGTGTTGTGGTAGGTCCAAAATTTCATAGCTATGGTAACACCCGAGAAGGTAACACCCCCCCCTAAGTGTTGTATAAAGTCATCTATGGCGTAGTGCTCCTACGGATGTGGCCGAACCATCTCAACCTCCCTTCCCTGATTTTCGTAGCAAGAGGCGCCACTTCAAGCTCGCTCCTAAACACCCCATTAGGGATTCTATCTAACATCGTGCGCCCACACGACCACCGTAACATCCTCATTTCGGCCGCTTCCAACTTGCTTTCGAGGGCCTTCTTCACCGCCCAGCACTCAGAACCGTACAGCATCGCAGGCCGGATAGCCGCTCTATAGAATTTCCCTTTCAACCTTAAAGGAACCTTCTTGTCGCACATCACCCCTGACGCTGCCCTCCACCTTAACCATCCAGCCTTGATACGATGTTTGACATCGTCTACTACCTCACCTTCCTTCTGGATGATCGAACCTAGATACTTGAACTTATCCGTACTAGGTACGATCTGATCTTGAATCTTGACCTCCACTCCTTCCTCGTTGGCCTCGCCACTGAAGTTACACCATAAATACTCGGTTTTAGATCGGCTCATACGTAAGCCTCAGGATGCGTGGGTGAAAGTAGCGTATCACGGGACGCGTGACTGCTGGAGGCGTAGCTGGTGGGCATTTAGGGCGGAGCTTACCAGATCTGGGCATTTTGGTAATGAAACATTAAAATGTGGGTATTTAGGGCACTCACCCGCATTTTTACCTCAATTCCGCTAGATTTCACATAAAATTAAAATAGCTACAATTCATCTATTAAAATCAATTCATTAAAATCCAAATTAAATACACTCCCTTATAATGTTTTTAAATATATTTTCGTGTCTTTTCTTTCTAGATATCGGTTTCCTTAATAAATTGAATCCACCCTTATTCTTACATTATTATTATTATTATTGTTATTATTATTGTTATTATTATTATTATTATTATTATTATTATTATTATGCACAGTTATTTTGTTCATATTTATCGACTTATTAATATATTTTTTAATTAACTTATTGGTATTTTTTATAATTTTTAAATTGGACAAATGAACTTATTAATATTTTTGGAACTAATAATATCAAGGTCATTGTTCTATAGAGAACCACCTTACGTGGAGAACCACTAATTTCTATTTCTATAACAGAACCAAAGTTCATTTTTTTTGTTCTATAAAAAAAAGATCAGAATTTTTTGGTTCTATAAAAAAAATCTGCACCAATGCTGACGTGGCAACCCTGTTGACGCGGCAGTGCCACGTCACCTGCCACGTCATCAGTGCTGACATGGCAGTGCCACGTTGATAGAATATATCTTGAGTTCCAGAAGTCCGATTTCAGCGATCTTACAGTCCACACGAAACTTGTGGAATTTTATTTAATTCAGAGGTGGTCCAGTAAGCAAAATCCAGTTGGAACACAGCCCAGAAACAAGGGAGAACAGATAGCTACGAATTTTTATTAGAGAATCATATTCGGTTTAGAAGACTGATTTATAAATTTATTAAAACATTAAAATACTTTATTATTAGGATCATATTTGAATATTACTTTATTAGCTTGGATAGAGAGAGGAAAACGTTATATCTTAGGAGCTAGGGTTTTTCCTTCTTCATCTCTTTCATGGGATGTCTTTGTTTAACTTGGATTCATCACCATTAATGTAAGTTCAAGGTATTCCTTATATTTCTTTCTTTTCATAGTATATGTTTTACATGGCTTTAGTTATTGTTCCTATTGCTTTTAATCTCAGTATTAGTGAGTAGTCGTTTCTAGGGCATACAAGGGGAATCCATGTTTGCACTATAATTGTCATGATTTTCACAGTGATTTGATTGATTATGGTTATTCAAGTTGATTATGTTTTAATCATTAATTCGTGTAATCGGCCGATATCACGGATTAATTCTATACGAATAGGAATATGATCGAGAGATATACTACTAGAGGCACACATACGATTAGCAGAACTGAATTTGAGTGCGAGAGCATCATTGGATTTCTGAGAACGTTAATACTCGAGAGAGAGATTAACATTGCTTTAATTGCATGATTAATTGAATTAGTAAAAGTGATTATATGTGTAAGCATGTTTCAAGAGTATTGATACTTGAGAGATTAACAAACTTTAGTTGCGTGACCACTTTAATTGCTTTAGCTTAAAAACCGGTTATTATGTAAGCATGGTGGACCTGATTGCCCTAGATTTTTAATATATTAATTTAGTGTCTATTTAGTTATTGTTAATTTTAGTTATAATTATTAGTTAGTTAAAATATTCAAACAATCGTTGTCCTCGAAACAATTGACAATAATTGAATTGGGATCGATATAACCTGTCTCTTTGTGGAATACGACCCGCTCGCCATTCTGTACTAACAAGAGACACCGTGCGCTTGCGGTTAGATATAGTTTGACACATCACATGTTGGCAGTGATGACGACATCGATGACGTGATAATGATGACGTGGCAGATTCATTTTTTTAAAAAATATTTTTTGTTCTACTACAAAATCAGAAAAAATATTTTTTGAAAATTTTTGGTCCTGCTACAGAATCAGAAAAAATAAGGTAATTCTCCACATAAGATGGTTCTCCATGGAATGCTACTCAACTTTAATATCCATTTTTATCTCTTTCTAGAGTATATTCTCCCGGTCTCACAAATTCATTATTTTTCGTAAAAAAATATCCACAACACTTAAAAAGCACTTTCAACTTATCAAAATCATGATTTATCATGAACAATATTTTCTAAGTAATTTGATATTAAAACTTTCGTCAAAGGTTCTACTTGAGTTGACTAAATGACGAATTGTTTCAGTTTTTCAAATATCATAAAAGAAAATTCGTTTACGTACTCTAAAATATTTTCCTATCCACAAAAGTATTTTATCTTTAAAGAAATATATTTTAAGTATTTATTCAAGTCTTAACTTTGGTCAACACCCCTCTTCAAAACATCAAAAGAATTGTGGTATTATATTATAAATCGTTTTAATTCCAAATAAAATATTTTCACTTGCCAAATTGACTTGAAACTTGAGATTGATCATTTCAATATTATTTTCTATGTAAAGGTTTAAGTTTCATAATTTGTGGAGAACTTTCGTTTCGGTGTGTATTTTTGAGCAGTTGACCCGACCTTTGACTGAGCTTAGATTTTCGGTGTGTATTTTTGTTTAGATTTTAATTTTAATTTTAATTTTGTAACTTTTACCTTTATTTTCTCTAATACGGAGTACCCTAATTTATAAATCATCTTTTTGTGAATTTTTGTATTTAATTAAATGTCCAATCTTTGTAACCAATTATTTGTCTTTCTTGGTTTAGTTTGCATTATCAAGATATTATCTTTATATTGTTTCGATTAGATAATATTTTTTTGAATGAAATAAATTCTATTTCTTGAACATTATATTTATGTACAATTAATTTATGTATAGTAAATTTTGTCAAAAAAAATTTAATTAAAAAAATACATCTACTAAAATAGTCTACTCCATCTATCCCATCCATTTCTTTACAATTTTTTTTTTGGGACGTCCCGCCAATTCCTTACATTACTAAAAATCATAACTTTTAATAATAAAATACATTATTACATCCACTACTTAACTCCACTTTTTCAATACTTTACACTATTACATCCACTATTTCATTTATTTTAACAATAAAATAACTGTTACACCCACTATTTCACCTATTTTAACAATATTAGATTATAGCCCGTGCTACGCATACGGTAGTTTAAATTTCATAACAAATGATATATAATAATAATGATTAAATAAAGAAAATAATTTTATATTTAAGATCAAATAAATTAATATTGAAAGAAGTAATATTAATAAAATATTATTTTTCTATATTATAACAAATGCAATCAAAGATAAAAGAGGTTTTTTAAAAATTAAATTGATAAAAGTAAATTTTTGCACATTTACTTTTGTTAAGAATAGCTATTTACAAAAATACTATCTTACTTGCAAAAATACTTTCTTATTTGCAAAGATATTATCTTTTGTATTCAGTTGCATATGCAAATTTTTTTTTTAGGGTAGGGTGATTTTAGTAGATTTTGGTTGCAAGGCCAACTGAATGCAACCACATGCAACTGAAAAACGAAAATTGCAACTTCCAGTTTTCAGTTGTCATTTTCGACCTCTTTTTTGAAATATATATAATATATATTTCAAAAAAGAGGTCGAAAATGAATATATATATATATATATATATATATATATATATATATGTATATATATTTCAAAAAAGAGGTCGAAAATGACAACTAAAAAATGAAACTTTCTTATGCAACTGAATGCAACCACATGTGACTTTCATTTTTCACTTGCATTGAGTTGAATATGGCCCCTGGCGGGGCCTTGCAAACCAAATTCACCAAAATCACCCCAACTAAAAAAAAAGTTGCATGTGGTTGCATTTAGTTGAATATGGCCCCTGGCGGGGCCTTGCAACCCAAATCCACTAAAATCATCCTACCTTAAAAAAAAAAAATGAGTCGATGAACAGTAGTCCGAATTATTTTTTTTAAAAGTTTTTTTTAAAAAAAAATTAAAATTGGGTTGAAAGAGGAAAGATATTATTTTTGCAATTAAGATAGTAAATATGCAAAGAATTAAAGGATAATGTATTTTTGCAAAGAAAAACTTTAAACCTAGTATTTTTTGTAAATTCTCAAGATAAAATTATTTAGATTTTATATATCTATTATGTGCCTGTGCTACGCACATGGTAGTTTAAATTTAAATTATATAATAATTATGATATATAATAATAAAAATGAAATAAAAAAAATAACTTTATATTTAAGATCAAATAAATTAATATTGAAAGAAATAATATTAATAAAATATTATTTTTCTATATTATAACAAATGCAATCAAAGATAAAATTATTTAAATTTTCCATATCTGTTATGTGATATATATATTAATAAGCTTGCCAAAATTAAAAGATTTAGTCAAATTTTCATTAATAATCTTACCATAAATATTAAGAGAATATATTAATAGTATTTAAATTTGTATACAAACTTTCTTTAATTAACAATGGGTCAAATACTAAATTTGGATCTTTCCCAAACATAATATAGATACCAAACCTAAAAATGGATTATCCAGTGGGTCAAAATGAATACAAAATTTTGTACAAACCTAAATATGGATACCGCTAATTTATAATATATAGATATAGATTACGGCCACTATCCTGGTCTCGGTGTCAAGCCCCACGGCACAGAAGGGAGTACAAGATACTACTCCTATAAGCAAAGCACTTGAACCAAACACGCCCTCAAATAGTCAAATTTAAGGAATCAAAACTCTACACAATTCTTGTAAACCTAAATTAAGCAGTGACTAAAGGGTACATGGATTCCATGGTTTTCTGTACAAGCAGTATCTTCAAGTCCTTTCTTTCTCATAAAGGTATCAACTTATTACATTTTCATTGTAATTCATGTTTTAGATTTTGATTTGTGTTGTTTTTTTTGCATAATTTACTATTAATTTCTAGTGTAGTATGTAATTAAGTTTATGGTAATACTAATCCGAATAAGTATCATACTTGGCGCGTCGATATTTAGTTTGAAATGTAAAAGAAAGGGACTCATTTTGGAAAATTAGCAAGTGGATAAACTTTTTTGTTGATTTGTTTTAAATTGGTAGGCGATTTCTAGTATTGTAAACGATGCTCGTAAAATGTTTGAATAAGTTTATAGTAGTTGGTGTGTAAAGCGCTTTAATATGTGTTTAAGTATGTTCCAGAATCAATTCAAACAAAAAAAGTTCCAGAATTGATATTAAGTTATATTAGGAAGCAGGGACACTTGGGTCACCGCCGTATCCCCGTGTCGGATTCTTGGACACGCGTGTGCCCGTATTAGACACGGGGATTCTTCTACAATCCTACTTTCATATTTTGTTTTCACCAATTGTAGTCAAAATTTGTGTTAACTAAGTATTTTCACAAAATTAAGTATCAATACCCATAAGCAAATACAAATGTATTGATTATCATGTTCAGTTTTGCATAAATGAAGAGATTATACTTATATTTTCATGTTTTGGTTGAATTAATTATGCATTTTATTGAGTTTGCATGCAATTCTTGGTTCTGTCAATTGCTTTCTATATGTGTAACCTAAACTATACATGTAAATTTATAATTATGCATGACGTGTCCCTCCGCACCCGTATCCCCATATTTTTAAATAAGTATCATACTTGGCGCGTCGATTTAGTTTGAAATGTAAAAGAAAGGGACTCATTTTGGAAAAGTAGCAAGTGGATAAACTTTTTTGTTGTTTTGTTTTAAATTGGTAAACGATTTCTAGTATTGTACACGATGCTCGTAAAATGTTTGGATAAGTTTATAGTAGTTGGTGTGTAAAGCGCTTTAATATGTGTTTAAGTATGTTCCAGAATCAATTCAAACAAAAAAAGTTCCAGAATTGGTATGAAGTTATATACACATGCATTCTACTTATATAATCACTAGGCTGTAGTGTATATGAAGTGTTGTACTTGGCGCATCGAGATCTTGGATGAAATGATAGAGGTTGCTGGAATTAAAAAAAGAAAAAGAAAAGAAAAGCCCTAGATTGAACTTTCTTCTAGGCTGTTCTTTTAGTCGAAGTGATTATACTTGTTGCAAAATTTTTAAATTTGTTTATGATGCAAACGCATTTATAAATGATGGAATTAGTTATTGGAGTTGAGAACAGTTGGTAGAATTCTGTTCCCTAATAAGTATGTAATAAGTTTATCATTGCCGATATTATATATGTTTAAAACTCAAATATCTGGAATGGGGTTTTCGTACAATGTAAATAGGCATGAATTAGAACTGAGTGATCATTTTTTGATGCAGCTTGTTCAATTTGGCAGAGATTGCAAGTGGGTCTTCAACTTTGGCATCTCAGAGATCCCACTGTCACACAAGTAACCTGAGCTTCAGAAGATTTAATGGAACTAAGAGTGGACATGGTTCCCTAACAATTGCTGCATCGGGAAGATTTCGGAAAAGAGATGATGAGAAGATAACTCAATTATCTGATTCCAACTCGGCAAATCAGGATGAAATAATCTCTCTCTTTAGACGAATACAGTCTTCTATCTCCAAGGAAGAGTCTAGGACTAGGAAACAAAATTCCAAGTCCTCTGAGGAAAAACCTTCTGCAGAATCAGTTTTGGATGTTTTAAGTCAATCGAGAAAGCAAATGAAAGGTTAGTAGTGGTATACATATTATACTAGATGCATGAATTAGACTATATTAGATCATGAAAATTAGTACTCAATACAAATACTCATTTAAATATCGTTACCTCTAGTGTAGCATGTCATAAGTAGTTAAATATAAGATAAATAAATGACAGAATTCTGAAAATTTCTCTTTCTCCTACAACCAAAATAACCTTATAATTTTACTTCCTAAAATGATAGTTTTATGTGGTTCATGGTTGAGTAGTAGTTTTATACATATTGTCATTATGCGAAAGCCTGGTGATTTTAGTTGGGTTGCAGCTTGAATGAAAATTGTATCTTGGCAAGGAAATGTATACTTTAGGGAGAAGGAGGGGGGGGGGGGGGGGGGTGGTTTAGGTTGATACTCTGTCATATACTTCAGGAGCAGCATCTTACATTTTCCGAGCAGCTGACTGTTAGTTGCACAATGGTAGCAAGAATGATGTGCACTAACCTGTAAACAGCTGACATTAGCCTCTACATGTAGTTTATTTACTCTGTTGTTTTTTAGCAACATTTTAATGACAATATCACAGTTCTAATATTTTTAATCAAACTGTATCAGCTGTTAGTAGTAGCTGTTTCCTTTTAATTGTTGGTCTTCACACTGCAATGTCTGATATGTAATTTTATTATGGAACAGTTGTAGCTAATTACATTATTCTTGTTGTTTAATGACTACACTAGAAAATACTTTGAACGAAAGAGGTGAGAAGGTTTTGTCAATTAGACGTGGTCAATGGAAAAATGACGAAAAAACAGAATTTCCTTCTGTGCCAGACCTAAAGTCAACTCGACCACCATCTAATTTTGTGAAAAGGTCTCCAATTCCAACTGCACCAAGCTCAAGCTCAAGACCAAACACTGAAGATAACAAAGCATCACCTGATGCAGGTAGTGAAAAGGCATTAGAGTTGGAGAAAGTTGAAAAAATGAAGCTTCCTGCATTAAAGGAACTGGCAAAATCTAGAGGGCTCAAAGGATACTCGAAGCTGAAGAAAAGTGAGCTTCTAGAATTATTAAGGATGTAATGCGGAGTATCAACAGTGTTTGTTATTAGAGACTAATGCTTTCCATCTTCTTCTGCCAACATTGCTTGCTTGGATTGTTTAATTTAATTAATGTTGCACTTGCTTTTCCTCTACCCTCACGGTGCCATGTATTAGCTGACTTATTGGATCCATGTTCGTGAGTTTAATGCTATGTATTACTCTAACTCACACACCCAGACACACTATTATCAGTAAGTAGAAAATAAACTCTCACTAGATTGATAAAAATTCATTACAAACTGGAATAATTGTTCCTCGCACTTCGAGAGGCGAGCTTCTCCTGAAAACCCTCTCAAAACAATACAATCAGATGCATACCCTAATTTTCTCCCTTTCTCCCCTTATCCAACTACTGGCCCAAAATAACACATAGAATGACTGAAATGCCCCTCTATTCAAGTTGGGTCTTTGGCTGTTACTGTTGGGCCGCTTTATTGGGCTTTGACCTTCTAGCAAACGTCAGTGAATCGTATGGCCTGCTCGAATCCATTGCATTACCCCGGGCTCACACATTCACCTTGTCCTCAAGGTGAAAAGATGGAAATAGTCGATCAATGGTCTGTGATAACTCCCATGTAGCTTCCTGGCTAGACATACCTTTCCACTGAACCAAGACCTCCAAGGCACCTTCCTGTTCCTGTGACCCATTTCGCACTCCCAGAATTTTCTCCGGTATGCGGTCCATATGCAGTGATTCAGTGATGGTCGATGGGAGTGTAGCCATGGGCTGAGCTTCGCCCACTGCCTTTTTAAGTACCGACACATGAAAAACTGGGTGAATTTTTGCCTCTGGTGGAAGTTGTAGCTTGTATACAACCGAACCAATTCGTTGTAAAATGACAAACGGTCCATAATAACGTGCTGCTAATTTTTCAAAGGGGCGCCTGGCCACTGATTGTTGACGATAAGGCTGCAGTTTCAAATAAACTTTCTCCCCTACACTGAATTCCACTTCCCTTCTTGATAAATCTTCTTGTGTTTTCATTCGATGTTGTGCCCTAACCAAGTTGGCCTTCAGTTCATCTAAAATGGCATCACGAGCTAACATCTAGTCCTCCAAAGTTGACAGGGCTGTGTGGCCTGTTTCATATTTGAGCAGCTGAGACGGGTCTCTACCATAGACTGCCTTAAACGGTGTCATTCCAGTCGATGAGTGGGTCGTAGTATTGTACCAATACTCCGCCCACAGAAGCCAAGTCGCCCAGTTTTTTGGTTGCCCATTTATGAAGCACCTCAAATAAGTCTCAACCACTTTATTAACCACCTCTGTCTGCCCGTCAGATTCGGGGTGATAAGCCGTGCTCTTGTGCAATGATGTCCCCTGCAGTCTGAATAATTCTTTCCAGAAAAGGCTGAGGAAAACCTTGTCACGATCAGACACTATGGTCGGGGGAAAACCATGCAACCTTACAACCTCTCGCACAAACACCGCCACCACTGAAGCCGCTGTAAATGAGTGCTTCAAAGGGATGAAATGGCTGTACTTGGTTAAGCGATCCACCACTCAATAAAGTCCATTGAGACCTCATCCCACACGAGAGCTGGTATGGTAGTGGTTGGAGTAATCCGGCCGGACTGAGTGTTGAAGATTTCGCTTGTTGCCAAACACTGCAAGCTCGAACATAATTTGTTATCTCCTTACGCATTCCTGGCCAGAACCAATCCGAGGCAATGCGGGTATACGATTTGAAATCACCCGAATGCCCACCTAGAGGGGAATCATGGTAGTCGTGAAATATTATAGCAATCAGTGGTGATTTAGGGGGTAATACTAGCCGTCCTTTATAACGTAAGTCACCATGATCAACGTGATACCCCTTAGGTACAGGCCTACCAGCTTGCAAATCCTCTGTTAGATTTTTGATGAATTCGTGAGACCTGATGTCTTTGCTATAGGAATCCTAAGATGCCCCACCTGACAACAACATCGCCCCGAGCTCAATATGGCCAGTGAACTCGCGAGATAAGGCATCCGCCACCTTATTAGTAGACCCTGCCCTGTATTGTATTGTGAAGTTAAACCCCATCAATTTGCTCACCCAACGTTGGTATTCCAGGCCTACTTCTCTCTGCTCCATCAGGAATTTTAAGCTCTGCTGATCAGTACGAATGACAAACTTGCATCCCAATAAATAATGCTTCCATTTAAGTACCGCGAAAACGATTGCCATTAACTCTTTCTCATAAATAGATTTCATCCTGCCTCGAGGACCCAACACCTTGCTAAAATATGCCACAGGATGCCCTTGTTGAAGTAGCACAGCCCCTAACCCGAAACCGGAAGCATCGGTTTCCACCACGAATTCCTTGGTGAAGTCAGGCATGATCAGGATTGGTGCCTCCATTAAAGCTCGTTTCAAGGCCTCAAAGGCTGCAGTTGCTTCTGCTGACCACCCAAACTGGTCTTTTATTAACTGGTCCGTAAGGGGACTTGCTATGGTGGCGTAGTTGGCAATAAATTTTCGGTAATATTCGGTGAGGCCCAAAAAACCCCGTAGCTCTTTCAAACTGTTAGGCTGCGGCCAAACCTGCATAGCACGCACCTTCTCCATGTCCATAGCAACACCCTCCTTTGATATCACATGGCCTAAGTAACAGAGTTGCTCTTGCCCGAATTCACACTTGCTCTCATTCACATACAACTGTTGTAAAGAAAGTAGCTCCAAAATTTGTGACAAATCCTCCACATGTTGCTCCTTGGTGGGGCTGTAAACAAGGATATCGCCGAAGAAGACCAAAACTTTTTTTCGCAACAGTGGTTTGAAAACCGAGTTCATCAGTCCTTGGAAGGTTGCCGGGGTGTTCATCATGCTGAAAGGCATCACAAGGAACTCGTAATGGCCCTCGTGAGTGCGGAAAGCCGTTTTCTGCACATCTTCCTCACATACCCTTATTTGGTGATACCCGGACTTCAAGTCAAGCTTGGAAAAATACCTTGCCCCGTGTAATTCATCAAGTAACTCATCTATTATCGGAATTGGAAATTTATCAGCCACTGTCACTTTGTTCAAAGCTCTATAGTCCACGCAAAAACGCCACGCCCCATTTTTTTTCTTAACTAACAAAACTGGACTTGAAAACGGACTTGATGACGGCCTTATAATCCCAGCCATCAACATGTCTTTGATTAAAGACTCTATTTCATCCTTCTGAATTTGTGCATAACGATAAGGGCGAACACTCACCGGATCTGTCCCTTCCTTGAGCCTGATAGCGTGTTCATGACCCCTCACAGGTGGCAGCCCCGTTGGCATTCGAAACACCTGCTGGAACTGCTTGAGTGTTGGTTGTAAAAAAAGTGGTACCTGAGGAGTAGTAGCTTCATTCACCTTATCAGGTGTCTCAACAGAAATACGGTTCAACTCCACCAGGAAACCAGCCCCTTCCTTCCTCAATGTTCGCATCATGGCTTTTAGGGATATTTTGGAACGACCCAAGGCTGGGTCTCCTTTGAGTGTGACTGTTGTGTCCCCCAAACGAAACTTCATTGTTTGCGTTTTCCAGTTCGTGGTCATGGTGCCTAACTTCTCCAGCCATTGCACCCCTAGGATCACATCAGAATTTCCCAATGGCAATGGCAAGTAATTCTCAATTATAGTAAGTCCAGCCAGTTGTAAGATGACTGCCTTACACTCTCCTTCCCCTTGAACTGCTTCCCCCGTACCCAGTGAAACATCAAAAGCTTGTGATGAAGTGACCGGAATCTCCAACTTGCGTACTGCCTCCCCAGATATGAAGTTGTGAGTGGCGCCAGGGTCCACCATGACCACCACCTCCTGGCCCTTGATTTCACCTTTCAATTTCATGGTCTTTGGTCTTGAAATCCCCACTACCGAGTTTAAACAGATTTCTGGCCTGTCAGGCAAAACCTCCTCACCACTATTAGCAACTTCTTCCTCTGTTGATAGCCCATCTTCACTGCCATTCTCCCCTTCATCCGGTTGCAACAAAATCACACTTAACTCCTTTTTCTTACAACGATGTCCCACGCTCTATTTTTCATCACAACGAAAACATTCCCCCTTCTCACGTTTTGACTGAAACTCCTTGTCGCTCAACCTTTTTACTTCTCCAATCGGCTTAGCCACAGGCAAGTTCCCCATATTTTTATAACTTGATTGTGTGTGGTGTGATAAGCCTTGAGATTGAGCCGATAAAGAACGTGTAGAAGGTGCCACCGAACTAGACTGTGATTTGAAAGAGGAGTACGACGACGTACCCGATTTAGGACTGTAGGACAAAACAGAGTAGTAATTTGGAGAGGTACTCTTGTTTTCTAGTTTCTTTCCCCATCCTGCTCGCAACTTATCTTCCACCTTGACTGACAGGTCCATGGCATGTTCCAAGCTACGAGGTCCCAACAAACGAACCTCCACCCGAATGTCCTCCCTCAACCCATTAATGAACTGGCCCTTTGTTATCTCCTCAGGCACTCCAGTTAGAGGTGCAATCAACTCAATAAACTGACGACGATATTCAATCACTCCAGCAGTTTGAGACAGGTTTAGCCACTGCTCATACAAACTCCCCGAAGACGTTGGTCGAAATTGTCTTAACAGCATCCCCTTCAACTCTTCCCAACGGCGTATTGGCCGTCTACCGTGCTCAAACTGGTACCACAACAACGCGTCCCCATCCAACGAAACAACAGCAGCTTCCAATTGTTCTTCCTCACTAAGACGGTAGAAACTGAAATACCGTTCAGCCCTCAACAACCAACCATCCGGATTTACGCCTGTAAACACAGGTAAATCGAGCTTCTTATGTCTCAAATTCGAGGCTCCATTTCGTCCTGAGGAGTTGTTGCCAATCTCTCCCCCGTTTTCACCCCTAAGCCCACCAAACTGACCCGACCCCACTCTAGAGCCCTCGGGTCGATCCAAGGCTTCCTTCTCTTCGCGTGACAACGCTCTGCTGTTACCCCTGACACCCGAACTCGCTACCCCACAACCATCACCCAACTTCAAAGAAGAAAGAGTAGATCTTACCTCTTCCTGAAATTTCAATTGATCAGCCATGTTTTGTTCCATTGTAGCTGCTAGTTTCTCGAGAAAGTTTTGTTGCATCTCACTAGTCGATGTTCCTACCGACAGCCCGATTTGCTCAGCCATCGTTGACCTTAACTCACACAAACTCTTCTCCAAAGCATCTAGGCGTTGCTGATTCGAAGGCGGTGCTCCCATCGCTGAACTGAATCCAGATCGTAGTATGCTCTGATACCAATTTGCTATGTATTACTCTAACTCACACACCCAGACACACTATTATCAGTAAGTAGAAAATAAACTCTCACTAGATTGATAAAAATTCATTACAAACTGGAATAATTGTTCCTCGCACTTCGAGAGGCGAGCTTCTCCTGAAAACCCTCTCAAAACAATACAATCAGATGCATACCCTAATTTTCTCCCTTTCTCCCCTTATCCAACTACTGGCCCAAAATAACACATAGAATGACTGAAATGCCCCTCTATTCGAGTTGGGTCTTTGGCTGTTACTGTTGGGCCGCTTTATTGGGGTTTGACCTTCTAGCAAACGTCAGTGAATCGTATGGCCTGCTCGAATCCATTGCATTTAACTACGCAAATAGACTTGATTAGAGCTTTATTCTTGGCAATCTTGGTGTTTTGCATTTTGTGTATGGTGTTTGGTGTATTGTCGAGTTCCTACCTTTAAACCATGTCAGGAAGTTGTATATTTGGTTCCTACAGCAGAGCAATTTTTAATTGAGAATCAAGTGCCTGAGGATGACCTCAGGAGAAAACCCTGAGGTTAAAAGGTTTTTAATACAAATTTTAGGGCATTTAGGTAAATTTACTAATAAAAAAATTAATATTTACGAAGATGCCCCTGCAGGGCCACTTATTATAAAGGCTATTTGTTATAACCTCAGGAGAAATCCCTGAGGACAACCTCAGGCCCATTTTTCTCTTTTTAATTATATACATTTCTAATTTGAGAATAATGTTCCTGAGGTTACCTCAGGAACCTTACATGAGATTTCAGTATAAATTTTTAATGGCATTTTTGTAATAATTGAATGTAGTCTCCTGTATTTACAAAAATAACCTTATTCTTGTATTATTTTTTTAATTAACTCAGGAAACTTATCTGAGTTAATCTCAGGAAAAGAAAGCCCTTCTAATTTTATAAATCAGTTTAAACTAATAAATCGGTAAAATTCCCTTCATTCGCAGCAAACTCATGTCATAACCAACTAATTTTATAGGTAGCATACTAGCACGGTTTTGAGATAACTGTCCAGTAATGTTAATTTTTTATTCTCCAGAATTCTTTGTCAATTGTTGTGGTGTTGACTTGACTTCAAAAGAAAACAAGGCATGCTAAATAGCATTTGTTCTTCTATATAAATTTGTTTAAGTTTTCGGTTTTTTCATTTCAAGAACCAAGAATTTTCTCTTGGCACCGGAGCAATTAGAAATGTACTTGAAAAAGTTTAGAGCACGATCTTTAACTCCCTTACCTATATTTGAAACATATCAACTGTTTAAGAAGTAAAATAAAATATAAATGCAGATTTTAGAAAACAATATAAAGAATTCTTGGTTCTTGAAATGAAAAAACCGAAAACTTAAACAAATTTATATAGAAGAACAAATGCTATTTAGCATGCCTTGTTTTCTTTTGAAGTCAAGTCAACACCACAACAATTGACAAAGAATTCTGGAGAGGAAAAAATTAACATTACTGGACAGTTATCTCAAAACCGTGCTAGTATGCTACCTATAATAAAATTAGTATGCTAGTATGCTACCTATAATAAAATTATAGGGATAAAATCGTAACTTCACAGGCATTAAAATGACAAACTTTGGCCTTGTGTTGAATACAAAAATTACACTTATTAGTTTAACCGGTAAAAATGCCTGTGAAGTTACGATTTTATCCCTATAATTTCAAAAATTACAAAAATACCATTATTTAATAATTATATAAAAGATAGTGAGATAATGTTGATGTTTGGATTCGAAACACTGACCTTCTTCTCTCAAACTCATATCATAACCAACTGTGCTACACTTAAATTTGAGATTTGTTTAAAAATCCTATAAGATAAACCACATATTCTCCTCTTGTCTCTTCCTCTTTTATTTTTATTTTTGACTAAGTAAAATATTGATTTATATTATTTCAAGAATATTTGATATAGATAAAATTAAAAAAAATATTCTAATCATTTGAGTGTACTCTATAATTCTCTTTTGCCATTTTTAGATAATTGATATAAAAATAAAATTTTAGATTATGCAAAATGTAACCGAGTACAAAAAAAGATTTATTTACTTGCGTCTCCGTGTAAATTTTAAATTCTTGAATTAAAAAATAAGATTTGGTTTCAAGAAATACGTAAATTTTAGTTATCAAATCATACGTAATTAATAATTGCATCACATTAGTTTTAGGTATAAAAAAATTAAATACACGAGTTGTATTAGGGGCTTTGGTATATAAAAAATAGTATAATTAACATTCAGATTAAATAAAAAAATATATGAAATTTTAAATAATAAATATTACAAAACTACAATATTTAATTACAATGATCAATTAGAATATAACTCGACTATAAATTATGGTACATATGAATTTTTATATAATATGACAAATTGATCAATATAATATATAATGGTTGAGTTATAACACATACTTAGATCAGTATACGATAAAATCAAAATTTGATTTTAGATTTCATATACATGCACAGGTCATTAAGGTTATTTAATCATATTTAACATCGACTAGAATATTTAGAAAATATTAAAATTGAATTAAAAAATAATTCAAAATATAATATAGAAAGTTGGTATGCAAAATTAAAAAAATAACTATGAAAATATTAAATAAATTGAAATATTATCGATCATCATATTTTTTTGCCAAGAAAATATAACAGTCCCATTAATTAGAGCAAAACACTTCCGGGACAGAACCCTAACTCGCAATACAACCAAGTTGAAAAACAAATAGACAAGCTAACACAATGAGCTAATTTGTTTCATGGTCGTTTAACAGAAGAATTCAAACATTATGGAAGCTAAAAATGAAATTAAAGACATCCCAATCAATCCAAATTGCACCGACATCCCTGAATACAGTAATATCACAATTGACCTTAACACATAAGAACCATTGGTAGCCCAGTGTTCAGAAACCCCAATTGCATAAATTGAGGTTGGAGAAACTGCACCCCGGTTATGTACTTGCCGGGTACCAGCTATAGACATGCCGTAAGTGAAATCCCCAAAGGATGAACGATCTTCTATTGTGAAAAGGTGAGGTCTTGCAATAATCGAGGTCTTGCAATAATCACCACCGCCCCAGCCTCGAATCTGCCTTTCCAGATCTCCCAAGACATCAATTGAATCATTATCAAAATAACAAAATAACAAAACAAAACTCCCAAAACATATTAAACCATACAAAACACAAACCACTATAAAAGGAGAGACATAAAACATCCAAAAAATGGATGCAAGAATAAAAAATCTCATCCAAAGATGAAGATTATTGAAAATTATTGAAGGAAAAAACAAAAAGAAAATAAGAGAATGGAGAAAATGGGTCTTTTGTGATGGCTATGGTTATTTAGATCGAGTGTATGTACGTAAGAAGTAGAGGGGAAAGAAGGCGGCGGGTGAGGAAAGAGATGAGAGAGAAAGGGGGTCGACTCTCATTAGATTTAAAATCTCAACACACTCATCAATTATCATATTTTTAATTACAAAATTATTTGAATATATATACAGTTTTGGAAAAATGATTAGTTCAATGCCCGTGCCTTACACGGGCTTTTATGCTAGTTATTCATTAAAGCCGAACTGTACATCATTTGTCGTCCAAAATACATTTGGGTCATGTAATAAAACCATGAACCGTTACTCGGAGACTGAGTTGAAATAATATGGAGTATTGACCACTACACTAAATAATCAACTATTTAGTATAGAACATGGTCTTCTAAGCCTGACGGAAATAGGATTCAAATGTATGAATTTTCATAACAATTATTTGTTTATAATATACAGGCTCGTACATTGCACGAGCTTTACAATACTTATGTGGATATACATATTGACATGCACAAAGTTAATTGCTAGAAGTACTGTAGGGTATATGTATTCAGACTTTGTAATTATGAAGAAAAAGGAAACTTGGCCAAACGGACCCCCAAACTAAGTATTTTGTATGACAGTCTTGTATATCGAAATTATTGAACCTCTAACCTTTCCATAATCAACAATGAAGTAAATACAAGAAAGGCATGAGCCATGACAGAATGACAACATGGAGTTGACCTCTTCAGTAAAACATATTTATGCGGAAAAACCAAGGTAGAACAAAGGCAATTACCAGGCATGCCAATAAGAAGTTACAAAATGTTTGTCCCCTCCAACACCCTCTACTCCCTTCAGATGACTGAATACCATAACCGTTCAACATTCTGATGTTCCACTCGTCCATAAATCTGTTATCTGCAATACCTGTGATATTTTTTGCAGTTTCACCACAGATTTCGCACAACCTGCGTGAAAAGATACTGCTTGTCATTATCCACAACATATGCCTTAACTGTTCCCATGATGGTTACAAGAAAATATACATTCAGAACAGAAAGCTTAAAGTTGCGAACTTGTGATATTTCTGTGATAACCCCCATAATAATTATAATTAGAATTGTGTTCTTGAATCTTTACCTTCCACTTTTCTTACAGATTGCCGTTGGTCAATGAGAAGAAAGGAGAAATAGTTGAAGGGAAAAAAATTACTTGATTTTCCAATGGAAAAATACTGTACATTGAAATATAAATGAGCTTAGGGCCTAACAGCAATGTCAAATCCTTCAAATGACGTTTTTCTTATGTTTTCATGCTCGAAATTGCAACAATTGCAAAAAAATTAGGCAAGAAAAACCAAATACCAATCGAGTTTTAACACCTTCCACGTATATTAAACTAGCTCTTCTATTTCAAATTTTCAATTTAATTTGAAACGAAAAGTAGGCCTGAACTAATATTTAGACTAGAACTAATATTTAGAACTGAATTTAGTTTACAGAAAACAATAATTCTTTATTTTGATTAGAAATCATATTAACAAGGTCCACAAGTAGCATATCAGATCCAATACCCTACTAAACAAGTACCTACAATAACGAAGTGCAGAAATATTAGCATACAACAAACTAAATTTGTATCCTTATGAACACTGTATTTAGCAAATATCTGCAAATTAAGTGCAAGTGTATACATAGCATATTTCAATTTGAATAACTAAAGAACCTAGCAAAAAGTGAACATATAAGAATACAGTGAACTCCAAAACAGTTGTCTGATCACACTCGAAATTATGTATCTACTTATCGTATTTTTTCCCCTGCTCGGTAGTTCCGTAGCAGGTTTTTTCGGACGTTTTCTACAGCTAACAGGGGAATGGGACAGCCCAATTTACTTATAAAACACAAGCATAGAAACATCAAATAGTAGATATCATAAGAGAAGTAACACGTATAATAGTGGGTATCATAAGAGAAATAACACATATACCAGTAGTTATCATAAGAGTAGTAACACATACTACTTTTTCAGTACCTATTTCCTTTCAGCTTGAACCACGCCTCTGCACAATATGAGTGTGCAACCCCAAGCTCATCTTTACAACCACATCCAAGCTGAATCAATTCCTTTTCATTACAACTAGTACTATTAGTAGTCTCTAATGATTGATCAGATGTCAAATGACATATCCTACAAACCCATTCCAACTCCGAACTTTCGCCTGCCCTTACATCAATCACACACAACGAATGCATATCATCCTCCAAACCTTTTACCTTCACCTCATCTTCTAATACCTTACTCACCATGTCACCATTCTCACTCACCTCGTCCTTAACTGGTTTGATCATAATTTCCATCTCCAACGCAACCCGATTATCCAAACCCTTCGAATCATCTACCATTTCTTGATTAACTGAAACATGACCTGAACTCAAATCCACAATTTCACCAATAACTCCTTCCCTCTGACTCACAAATTCGATTTCTAACGCAACCCGATTATCCAAACCCCCTAAATCCTTAACCATTTCTCGATTAACTGAACCATGAGCCAAACCCAAATCCACATTTTCACTAACAACTCCTTCCTTCTCACTCACAACTCCCACTTCCAATGCAACCCGATTATCCGAACCCCTTAAATTCTCTACCATTTCCTGATAAACTAAACCAGGAGCTGAACTTAAATCAACATTTTCACTAACAACTCCTTTCTTCTCATTTAATACTTCATCCATAACTCTCTCACTCATTTCATCAAACACTTGGTGGGCAAAACCTAATAAACACAATCAGTCATTTCATCAAACACTTGGTGGGCAAAACCCAATAAACACAATCATATATAAAATTGTGTACTCATAACTACATTTTAACATGTAAATTCAACAACCCATATCTCTCAACATCAAAAAGATTGCTCAGATCTTTAAACTAAATTAATCATAATACTACAGTAAAACCCGATAAATGAATGTTTGAATAACCTCAACAAACCGACTTGGACTTGGGTAAATGGGCTTAATGAATAACCTCCATAAATGCATTAACGAATAAAAAAAAAACATGATTGCTAAATGCAAATCAAGTTTACTTCATATAGACTAGTATATTACTCTTATATTCTTTATGTGTATTAAATGGAGGAAAGCTAATAAATGCTTGAGGGTGTGCTTGAGGGTGCGTGAAATCCTTGATGTGTTATTGTTTTCATGTAACACTCTAACACATATGTGGGAGTAAATGTTTTATTGATTTCATGCGTTACAATGTATTCCCTCCGTCCCTAATTAGTTGTCCAGTTTGACTTTTCAGTGGTCAAATTGACTAACTTTTGACCGAAGATTAAAATTAATCCGTTTATTATTTTAAAAAACTGAAAATCACATATTAAAATAGATTAGAAGTAGTTTACAATGGTATAATTTTTTAAAATATTTTTAATTATGTAATATATATAAATTTCAGTCAAATTTGAGTCAATTTGACCAACAAAAATAGAAACTGGACAACTA
The DNA here is from genome assembly GCA_037693485.1 of Kitagawia praeruptora. Lineage (NCBI taxonomy): Eukaryota > Viridiplantae > Streptophyta > Magnoliopsida > Apiales > Apiaceae > Kitagawia > Kitagawia praeruptora. The sequence continues at coordinate 105,297,537 of CM075354.1, read as the reverse complement.
ATTAGGGACGGAGGGAGTAATACCTAAGAAATAATACAATATTTAGCATTTTAAAAATAAAATATTATGTGTAAACATACTCAAAAATTACTCATCTAATGTATTTCTAAGTTTTGCTTGGAAATAGATTTCAACCATAATATAAAGATAAAAGCTCAAACAAAAGAAAAAAATAATGAAAATATGGTGAGATGCTATATTTATTTAACAAAAAATAATTTTGCACTCAACGATAATTCATCTTTTTTATCCATGATTAAAAAATAATTTGTCTGTGAATAAAAAAATTATACAACACGTTAGTCTATAATTTTAAATCATGTAATTAAATATTATACTTTAGTGTTCTAAAAAAACCTGAAATTTTAATAGAGACCGGGAATGATTTTACACCTTGTTATATACAGAGTTATTATTTTATTTGTAATGTAACAAAAAAAAATGTTAGTCATATATATATAAAATAAAATACAATAACGCTTACTTTCTAAAATTTTATAAAAAATTTAAAAAGATTAATATACTACTATGTAGTATACATATGATTTTAACAAAATATATATTACTTTATATTATATTATTTTTTTAAATAAATATTTTTAATTATTAAACTAATAAATTTTAGTAAAGGGGATATTTGTAAATTATTTTTTAAAATAACATGAAAAGTATTAAAAATAATATGAATTTTCTATACATAATAAAAATTTAAAAAATTAATGCTTACATTAGCAAATAGAAAAATTATCTTTCCAACATAATCTTATCAAACACGTGATGTTTTTAGGTTAGATGGATATGAGTTGAGTTGATGGAGTTACGAGGTTGGTGATAAAAATGACTAGCTACAAAAAATATACAATGCTCTCTATATATACATATATTGGAATATGAAAATTTTAATTATTTATTTTAATAATCTTGGTAATATAAATTAAATGTATTCATACATGGATATGAATATAATATTAAGTATAATGTATATTTTAAATGAAAAATAAATGTATAATGTATATTTTAAATGAAATATGATTTCGATAAAATAAGATATGAATGATGAAAAATAAGTTAAATGTATATAATAAATACAATTTACAAGATATGAATGAAATAAAGTAAAAGTAAAAGTAAATGTACATTGCACAAAAAACTAGATATACAGTGACACAGTCCACAACAAACTAGTTTATACGGACACTTTGTTCAAAGAAATAGAAAGGATAATAGAGTAATTTTTGCAAATTGCATTAAGTAATCTGTTTTGCATTTAGCAACACCCAAAAAAAATCTCCATAGGCCCTATTTAAATATAAATGAATAATCACTATATTTTGAATAACATATTTATATAAAGAATTCCATTAAGGGAAATGTTAAATCCAAAAGCAAAATTTTTATTTCAAGAGGAAATTTCTGTGAAATAACAAAATTACCCTTATTTTAAACCAAGTCTAGCTACTTGCATTCACAAAAACAAGGATAATTTGGTCTTTTTAAGGAAACTTGTTCTGGAAATAAAAATGTTGCTCTGGATTTAACATTTCCCTTCATTTAATTCAATTAATATTGTTCACAGAGAAAACTGTTCCTGAGGTTACCTCAGGAGATTTACCTGAGGTTATAGTATAAATATTATGGCATTTTTGTAAATATTGGTAGCTTTCTTAAAATAATCTTGAAATTACAATTGTACCCTCGTGCATTAATATGAATACCTCAGGAAATTTTTCTGAGGTAACCTCAGGAACATCAAACCCTTGTTCATATACATCAATAAATCATATCTTCTCGAAAAATGCTTCTAAAATTGATTAGGAGTGCCTTTGTAAATATCTTACCTTTTAATATTATACACATGATGAATGTATGGTCTCAATACTATGCAGTGCACTTTGTAAATATACATGGTTGTACTTATTTCAGGCATACCGTACATGCATGTAAAACTAATTTAGAATGTTAGAAAAATGAATGTAATTAAACATCACATAAATATTATAAACCCATTATAAATTTTAGGTATATTTGAATATAAAATGTATTAAAAAAATTATAAAAAAACTGAAAATAATATTTAAATGAATAAATATTCATTTATCGATAAATAAATAAAATATTCATTAATCGATAAAATAAATAATCTCGTTAAATGAATACTCCCTCCGTCCCATTTTATGTGAACCTTATTCCTTTTTGGTACGTCCCAAGAAGAATGAACCTATTATACTTACTATTTTTGAACACTACTTTTCACTATTACACCCACTATCTTCTCCCACTATCTCATATTTAACAATAAAAAATACTATTACACTCACTACTTTCCTCCATTATCTCAAATCTATTACTCCCTCCGTCCCACTAATTTTGTCCACAATCAGAAATCCACCTTTTATTCCATCACATTAATTAAATTGATAGTTACCTAAATTAATATTTATTTTCCAACTTTGTCCATCCTTGTAAATTTATATGAAGTACTCGTATTCAACAGCATATTAATACAACAGATTTTCTCCATTCTAAATTAGAGGGAACTTTTTCATTTTTAAGTAGAATCAAAATGTTTATACTCAAACAAAAACTTATTTTTTGCGCCAAACTAAAACTCAAGCAAAAATTTATATGGAGGGAAACGTTTCCCGCTAATCTTTAATCAAGACATTGCTTCTAAACCTATAAATTTGATCCGAGGAAGTCTTTTAACAATAAAGCAACAAGTATGTCAAAGTTTTACATCAAGTTCCAGTAAAGCCAAAAAAAACCTCATGGAAGCTAATCCAGATCTCATTTTAAGGCAAAAAAGCAACAAGTATTTGAAGAAGGAAGAGAAGCAGCGGATTTATGAATGTTTATTGGAGAGAAGTTGCGAAGGGAACATACGATATGGTTCTGTGAAAGAAGTTGCTACCATGTTTTCTGTATCTGCTCGTACCATTCGAAGAGTTTGGCTACAATCAAGAAGGCAACTTGAGGATGAAAATATTATTGATGGGGTATCTTCTAAACAGATTCGACAAACCAGGAAAAAACGTGTACATGTAAGTCCCAATAAAATTAAACAAGTCCCTTTGAATCGTCGTTCCACTATCCGATCTCTCGCTAAAGCTATTCATGTTCCAAAAACTACTGTGCATAGACGAGTACAAGAAGGACTTATTCGTCCTCATTCAAATCCTGTTAAACCACAGTTGACAGAAGATAATAAAAGAGCAAGGTTAGAATTTTGTTTACTGCATCTTGATCCAGATACTTTATATTTTTCCAACATGTATAATGTTATACACATTGATGAAAAATGGTTTTATATGACCAAAACCAGTGCCAAATATTATCTGGTGCATGATGAAGTTGAACCTCAACGAAAGGTTAAGAGTAAGCGATTCATCACAAAAGTGATGTTCTTAGCTGCTGTTGCGCGTCCTCGAATTGGTTTGTTACACGGGAAAATTTTTCTGGAAAACTTGGGATATATTCTTTCACTTACGACGAGCCAGCAAAGAGGAACAGTAAGAATCGTGTTGCCGGGACTATGGTTACAAAGGTGGATGAATCGATTACCAAAGAAAAAATAAAAAATTGTTTGATTCACAAAGTTATGCCAGATATACTAGCAAAGTGGCCGCGAAGTCGAGAAGGTTCAATCTTCGTTCAGCAAGATAATGCGAAGCCACACATTGGTTGTGATGATGCTGAATTTATTCAAGCTGCATCAAGCACTGGACTTGATATTCGCCTCACATGTCAACCACCTAATAGCCCAGACTTAAACGTTTTAGATCTTGGATTCTTTCGGTCAATTCAAGACTTACAACATGAAAAAGCACCCACTACAATTCCTGAGTTAGTGGCTGCTGTGAAACAATCATTTAAAGAATATCCACCCGAAAAGCTTAACAAAATATTTTTGACTCAACAAATGTGCATGAAGTCAATCATGTCGGTCAATGGCGACAATAGTTATAAGATCCCACATATTGGTAAAGATAGACTTGAGCGTGAAGGTAGACTTCCTCTGCAAATCGAATGTGAACGTAGTCTTGTAAATGATGTTCTTACATATCTTGAAGAACAGGAACATTAATGCAGCTGAGAATGTAGAGCACCCTGAAAATGTTTTGAACAAATAAAATTTCAGGATTAGTTAATGTCTGCATCAGGTCTATAGTTTGGTATTACAGGTCTGTAGAAGCATGCGTCATTTCAGTTTTCCGATAGTTGTCTTTTTTGCTTTTTACACTTGAAAAGTATGTGTCCTGTTTTGAGTCTATGTCTTTGAGTTTCTATTTTCTGGACAATAAAGTTCTGCATCTGCAATTACCGTATAGTAGACATTTGGAAATAAAAGTTGCAGTTCACTTTGAAGAAATTTATTGTGTTATTTGGTGTATGTCTCTTTTAGTTGAACCTAAGTTGCATAATAAAAGAAGTTTAGATGCCTGACCTTTACTCTTTGTTTTTGAACTAGCTTTTAAAAGAAGTGCGGATCCCCAATCCATATCTGCAATGCCAACCGTGGAGTTCACCAAAAGTGTCACCCAGTGGTTGGCTCTTTATATACTTAATTTATCTAATTGCTTGTGGTGGTAATGAAATGTGCCCTTGTGTTGACTTAGGTTCACCAAGGAAGGAATTCTGGTGGAGGGTCTGTTCTGGAAAGACACATGAACTCTAGAACCTGCTATGACATCTGCAGGTGGTTTCAGCCCTTGTCAAATATACCTTCTTGGTGGTGGTGACCCGTGTTGCCTTTTTGCTAATGGTAATGGTGCTTATTTCTGTGAATTCTTATGCATCTTGCATTTTTGCTGTGTTGCTCATGCATGGCTAAGGTCAATAGCCTTTTATTCACTATTGTAATACGAAGCACGGGCCTCGGAGATTTATGTTAAATAATTACTAATTTTTATTTAACTAAATATTTATAAAATTAAATTACAAAAACTTATTAAAAGAACTATGTTATTTGCATAAAATATTTATGCGATTAACAAACAATAAACTTAGATTGTTTAATAGAAGTGCATGGAAACACGTTTCGGTTGTTTTCATTGAAAACTATTTAGGATAATTGATGGTAATCTTTTTTTATTATAAGTTCTGTTGTAAAAATCGGCCTAGGCGGCCGCTAGGCGGCGCCTAGGCGCTAGGCGCCATTGAAACGCCCCGATCTAGGCGGTTAAAAAAACGTTTTTTGAATAAATTGGTCAAAAATCGGCAAAAATCGGTTTAGGCGGTTAAAAATCGGCAAAAAATCGGTTTAGGCGGTCAAAAAATCGGCCTAGGCGGTAAAAAATCGGAAAAAATCAATAAAATACGTTGAAAAATTCAAAAATCGACAAAAATATTTGACAAAAATATATAATAAATAAAAATAATTAAAATAATATTTAAATACAACCGATTAATGCTCCGATTAATCCGTCAGATTAATCTCCGCCTACCCGATTAATCGCTAGGCGGTACCCCGACCGTCCTGGGCCGCCTAGCGATTTCTGGAACACTGATTATAAGTTATAATAAAAAAATTTGCTAATACAATGTAAGAATTATTATAATAATAAGATTTCAATTTTATTATACTTTTTTAAAAAATAACATATAATCGCAGGGAAAAATGTTCTAGAGTAGTGTATATAAACATGTTCTAGTTGTTCTCCTTGAAAAATCTTTTGAAGAATTGGTCGTATTATTTTTTTATTCTAAATTATGATAAAATTTTTTTATTATAATTATAATAGGATTTCGGTTTTATTATTTTCTTTAAAAAATAACATAGAATTGTAAGGGAATATGATTCTAGGGATAAAACTATTTTTTTATTTAAAGTTGTAATAAAAGAATTATAATTACAATAGGATTTCTATTTTATTAAAAAACAACATAGAATTATAGTAAAAATAGGATTATTGGGGTAAAACAAAAATACGGTCCGAACCAAAAGTGGTACCGTTAAAGGGGTGTTTCCTTGAAAAATCTTTTGGAGAATTGATCGTATTATTTTTTGATTCTAAATTATGATTAAAAAAATTGTATTATAATTATAATAGGATTTCAATTTTATTATTTTCTTTAAAACATAACATAGAATTATAAGGGAATATGATTCTAGGGATGAAACTATTTTTTTATTTTAAGTTGTAATAAAAAAATAATAATTATATTATAATTTCTATTTTATTAAAAAATATCACATCATAGAATTATAGTAGAAATTGGATTATAGAGGTGAAACCAAAATAGGATTGAAACCAAAAGTGGTACCGGGGTGTATTATTTTTTGATTCTAAATTATGATTAAAAAACTTGTATTATAATTATAATAAGATTTCAACTTTTTTATTTTCTTTAAAAAATAACATAGAATTATAAGGGAATATGATTCTAGGGATGAAACTATTTTTTTAATTTAAAGTTGTAATAAAAAAATTATAATTATAATCGAATTTCTATTTTATTAAAAAAATCATAGAATTATAGTAGAAAGAGGATTATGGGGGTGAAACCAAAATAGGAGTGAAACCAAAAGTGGTACCGTTAAAAGGGTATTTCGCTTATTAATAAAGGTTATAGATAGATTATTATAAATAAATTGCATATTAGTCAATTTTTTTGCAAATGTTTTTAAGGTGATTATGTGTGGAGCGTGCAATTGTTAGCAGGACTGTGCAATTGTTAGCAGATTTGACATAGGTTTTATATTTTTTAATTAAAAATAAAAAAAAAATAACATAGAATTTTAGTAGAATTAAGAGTTTAGGGGTGAAACCAAAATAGAGTGCGAACCAAAAAATTAGTGAAACCAAAATATGGTGCGAACCAAAAAAGTAGTACCATTCAAAAGGGGTTTCGCTTATTAATAAAGGTTATAGATATCGTCCCTTGGTGCATGCTCTTCGCTGATGATATCGTGTTAGTAGCGGAGTCGAGGGGGGAGGTAAACGAGAAGCTGGAACTATGGAGATCTACTTTGGAGTCCCAAGGCCTACGTATGAGCCGATCTAAAACCGAGTATCTATGGTGTAACTTCAGTGGTGAGGAGATAGAGGGAGGAGTGGAGGTTAAGATTCAAGATCAGATCGTACCTAGTACGGATAAGTTCAAGTATCTAGGTTCGATCATCCAGAAGGAAGGTGAGGTTGAAGACGATGTCAAACATCGTATCAAGGCTGGGTGGTTAAGGTGGAGGGCAGCGTCAGGGGTGATGTGCGACAAGAAGGTCCCTTTAAAGTTGAAAGGGAAATTCTATAGAGCGGCTATCCGGCCTGCGATGCTTTACGGTTCTGAGTGTTGGGCGGCGAAGAAGACCCTCGAAAGAAAGCTGGAAGCTGCTGAAATGAGGATGTTGCGGTGGTCGTGTGGGCACACGATGTTAGATAGAATCCCGAATGGGGTGTTTAGGAGCGAGCTTGAAGTGGCACCTCTTTCTACGAAAGTCAGGGAAGGGAGGTTGAGATGGTTCGGCCACATCCGTAGGAGGTTGGCCCAAGCCCCAGTGAGGAGGGTCGAGAGTCTTTCGGTGGTTGGGGTGAGGAGGAGAGGCAGGCCGAGAAGGTCGTGGGAAGAGCAGCTTAGGATGGATCTGAAGGCCTTGAACTTGGATGAGACCATGACAGCTGACAGGTGCTCTTGGAGGCGTCGTATCAGAGTGGTGGATTCTCTTTTAGGGAGCGGCTCGGTCGTGGAGAGCCTCAGAGTTGCGTTGTCTCGGTTAGCTTTATCTTAGAAGTTCAGCTTTGTTTTGGTATTTTACGTTTTTATTATCTTCTGTTTGCCGGTTGTGCAGTTGTAGGAAGATTGGACCGGTCTTTTCTCTGTGTGAGGTTTTCTGGGTATGTGTGACTCAGTTCGTTTTGGTCTATTGTCGTTTGCTTGTGGTTTATTTTGCAGGGGCCCGTCAGGAGCTATTCTCTCAAACTGGTAGAGCGGAGAGCAGCAGGACCTTACTATCATTTTTCCAAGCAGGCGGGTAGGTCCCATGTGGAGAACGCCATGGGCTCAGGTATTGCTTTAAACATTTTCTAACCATTTACATTCCTGTGTATATAGCACCCACAGTATCTGTCGCGCACGTAGCCGAGGGTCTTCACGGAAACAGCCTCCCCGCCTAAAAAGCGGGGGCATGGTCTGCGTACAACTTACCCTCCCCAGACCCTGCTCTGAGCGGGATATACTGGGTATGTTTGGTTTGGTTTGGTTTGGTTTATAGAAGCGAGAATGATCTTTTGTTTATGTTTTGATTCATTTTCTTACAGCTCTGTACCATAGATTAGTTAGTAAAAATATTTTTGTAGGATCAATAAAATAGCACAGAATTGCAAAGGGTAAAAAAAGAAATAAAAATTTTATTTACCATAATTAAAAAATGTGGACAAAATTAATGGGACAAAAAAAAAAAGGAAATGTGGCCACACTTAATGGGACGGAGGGAGTATTAAATATTAATAGGTCCCACCACTTTACCCACTTTTCAACTAACTTTACTCTTTTTTTACTACATTTTCTTAATCTCCGTGAAAGTCAAACCAGGTCACATATTGCTGGACAGAGGGAGTATATATTTTTGGTCCCAAGGATATTCATTTATCGAGATTATCGAGATTCTACTGTAATGACTGAATTAAATGTAGATATATTAAATTCAAAGAAGGCATAAAACAGGGAGTGTAGTGCATGTAGATATATTATGTAACACCCCAGTCCCACATCGAGAAGATATGAGACTTTAGTTCAGTATATAAGCAAAAGTACTACTACTAAGTGCACCAACAAATCATGATCTTTTGGGGGCCTGTGGTGGGCTTGTGGATTACCCAAGTTGGCTGCATTTGGGCTAGTTTACTTTGGCTTATTTCGGATTCGGAATTGGGACTCGACCCGATTTTCGAAAAAGGCTCGGGATTTGACCCGGGTTGTCACATATGGTATCAGAGCCAGGTTCTCGAAAGCTTGTTGAGGCAAGTTGCCGGAGGTGGGGACACGAAGGTTGGTGGTATTATCCCACAATGGACAGAGGTCCGGAGGTGGGGACACGAAGCCAGCCGGTATTATCCCACAATGGCTAGAGAGGAACGATCCGGAACCTATGGTGGTTTCCGTTCGGCCTGACGAGGACGTCAGGAGTTTAAGTAGGGGAGTTTGTAACACCCCAGTCCCACATCGAGGAGATTTGGGGCTTTAGTTCGGTTTATAAGGCAAAGTACTACTACTAAGTGCACCAACAAATCATGATCTTTTGGGGGCCTGTGGTGGGCTTGTGGATTACCCAAGTTGGCTGCATTTGGGCTAGTTTACTTTGGCTTATTTCGGATTCGGAATTGGGACTCGACCCGATTTTCGAAAAAGGCTCGGGATTTGACCCGGGTTGTCACATATTAAACCCAAAGACGACATGAAACAGGGAGTCTTAGTCGTAGATTACTTTTAGAGTTAAATGCATTTTGTGTAACTCAAGTATGCACATTATGTAATTTGTGTACTTGAACTATCAATTGTGCACTTTGTGTACCTGAACTTTATAAAACCAATCAATTTGTGTACCTAACCTTTAAATGTACACTTTATGTACTTGAATTTTATAAGAACATTCAATTTGTGTGCCCAAACTTCATATACATGTGCAAAATTTTATATTTTATATTAAAATTTAGAAAAAATTAATTAAAAATTAAAAGTAAAATATTAATATATTATATATTATATATTATATATTATATATAAAGTAAAAAAAAAATAAGAGACGAATAATATATTTGTTTTTTTTAAAAGGCGAATAATTTTGTTTTATATTTATTTTAATTTTTTCAATAAATTTGTAACATTCATTATTGTAGATTTTTGGAGAATAATAGTAAATTTTGTTTTATATTTATGCCAATTTTATAAAGTTTAAATTTTATATAATAAAGAATGTTTCAAATCAAACAAAAATTATTACTTTATATATATATATATATAATATATATATATATATAATCTATTTTTTGAAATAATAATTTTAAAATTTTCATTTAAATATAAAATTTTACACATGCACATAAAGTTCGGTACAAAAATTGAATATTCTTATAAAATTAAGGTACACAAAGTGCACACTCAAAAGTTAGGTACACAAATTGATTGGTTTTATAAAGTTCAGGTACACAAAGTGCACAATTGATAGTTCAAGTACACAAATTGCAAAATGTGCATACGTGAGGTACACGAAATGCATTTAACTCTTACATTTAATCGAACACGCTGGTTTTTTTTTTTGTCACGCTGATCCTTTATTATCATACCCGAGTCTACCACAAGTCAGTTAACCAATAAGAATCGAGGAATTATTTTAAAACCAATCAGAGCTAATTCCTAAAATTTAGACCTTTCCTTATTTACAATTTCACCTTACCTCTTTAACCATGGTTTAGTTAACACTTCTAATTTAAATACAATAATGATTTTATTAAATATATCCATAAATATCTATTTTCTAAATTAAAAAATATTTAGTATAAAATCACAATTTTAATTTGAAATCAATCACGATATACCACTATATATTATAAATTAAATTTCATAATTAATCATTCATTAATCAAAAACTCTTTTAATATAAACCCAATCACAATCATATTATCTTACATTATAAATTGATTTTTATAATATATATTATACAATTATAATCGACATTAAATAATTATAATCTAACTTAACTAAAAATCTGAAAAAATCAGATTTGAAATCAAATTTTAAATTACTTGGATAAAATCCATACCTTAAAAAAAAATTGATTTTTTTATAAGCTCAAAAAATGTTTATTCATAAATTGTTAATAAAATTAATCTATTTATCTATTTTTCTAGATCTCCTCTATTTTAAATAATTAAAATCAAAACTTTCTTTTTTAGCTCCTATTTTTTAGAAAAGAAATCAAAAATTCCTTTTTTAACATCTTCAAAATAGAAAAGGTTTTCAAATTTGTATAGAAGAAAAAGTCAAACGTATATTTATATATTTGAAATAGAAAAGAAATCACTAATAAGTTATTTATTTATATATAATTATTATAATAAGATTAATATTGGACATCAAGTCGAAAATCTATTATATAAAGCAATCTAACATTGTGCTTCTCAACCGGTACTATTATCAAATAGTGCACTAACTTCTTAATTTTTTTTCTTTTGCAGATCAATGATGCTCTACAAGCAAAGAAACAGAAAAAGGTTGAAGATGATAGATACCTTAAAAAAATTGATTTTTTTATAAGCTCAAAAAATGCTTATTCATAATTTGTTAATAAAATTAATTAATTAATGCATAATTTGAACATTTTAAATAGTTTGGATAAAATTCATATCTTCAAAAACTCGATGTTTTAAAAGGTTTAAAAATATATTTATTCACAATTTATTAACAAAATAATTAATAAATTCATATAAAGGAACACTACATATACTTTAATTATTTAATATATGATATAAGAGTATTATTATTGGTTGGTGAATAAATTACCAATCAAAAAATTAAAATTATTTTAGAGGCAATCAGAATTTACTTCTAAATTTTAAATCAGTCAATCATATACAAAAATTTATTATTTGCCATAATTATTCTAATTTACTAATTGCGGTTAAATTAAATTTAAATATAAAATATCTTGATTTATGAACTTCGCATATCACATGGTTTTTAGTTTTAAAAAATTTCTACTAATCGTAAATATTATTTTCTATAAATCCATATAACAATATATTACATGTGGTTATATATCTTTTAGTTATGAATTGTTTTTTAACATCCTTTATTGTATAAGAAAGTATACCCTCATGTAGCAAAAAAAAAAAGGATACCCGAATCTAACATTTTTTAGTTAACCAATCACAATATTGTGAATTGTTTTAACATCAATCAATCTATTAAATTTAAATCAATTAAACTTAGTATAACAAGTTTCTTTATTAGATCTAGATTCTACGTTTCAGCCAAGAATAAACTTAAATCAAGTTACACTCAATAACAATTAATTTTTATTTTTTTATTGAATCTAAGCCGCTTATTCCGTATTCCCCATCAGACTTAGCCAAATTTGATGAACTAAGTGTATGCATCAATTCTTCTCATTGCTAAATCATATCAATTTCGGTTATGGTACTACTTTATATCTTTTTATTATATGACATTCTATATTTGGACAAATTATCTTTTTATTTCGATTGTATATATGTATTATATGTGGCATGTTTTAATTGTCCAATAAATTCAACAGAAAAACGTTTCTGACAAAAAAAATAAAATTGATTTAGGTTATCATCATCCACACAGTCCAGATTCTCTCAGAGTTACTTCCCATTAGAATATTCAGTAGCAAACTTCAATAATTCAGCAACTCACTAAATTGTAGGCATCAATCCTTATCACATTATACTGATTTGTTTACATTATTAGGTATGATTATAGATAAATGTTTTTTTACAGTGTTGGGTTGTCAATGTTATTAAGTGATTACTTAACAATTTTATTCTAAATACAATAATTATTTAATTTAAAAATTTATACATTAATACATGAATCTATTATATTTATAATAGATATTTTAATATCTCAAACTTTCAATTCAAAATCATAAGGTACAATTAAAATCATGAATTAAAAATTATTAACAATATAAAACTATTTACCTTACCACACTATTCTAAATACACATTCAAAATTTAAGTTATGTATTAAATAATTCAGTCATAAAAAAGGTAATCAACCAATTAAAATGTATAATGAATTTTAAACCAATCATCTTTTAACATTTTAATTACGAAATTTTTTAACTATGCAGTAATTAATGGGAAAAAAAATTTACCTGACAATATATTTGAATTATTCAAAATATTAAATATACTCTTAAATAGTACTTAATTTACATTATTTGGTGTATAAATTAACAATCAAAAAATAAAAAATATTACACAGTCAATGAAAAGATTGTTAATGAATATTTCCGTAATAAATTGGTCAATTGAGCACAAATTTTCTTATAAATCACTATTTTATCTATTGATAATTAATTCATCAATAAAAGGACATATGTCATACACAAAAATAATCAAACCTACAAAAATCATCAATAAAAGGGCATACAACATCTACAAAAATAATTAAAATTGAACAAACATATAGTAAATTATATCACTAATTTCCTTTATCCAATCATTGAATAGATCTTCAATTATGGTACATCTCTAGCTTATGTCACTAAATTAGACAACATTTTCGGCGAGATAATCTAACAATTTGTTATAAACGTGAGGATTATGTATATATGATTTGTCATAACTTATTCAAACAACCAACAAGAACTATGATTCCATACCATCCAAATCAATGAACTAACATAATAAAATCTAATATATGGGTAGACAAAATCCACGAACAGGATATTAGGCTCCCAATAAAGAGAGATATTTAGTGAAAGCCAAAGTAAATTAAAGAAGAAGAAACTAAGGCTTATCATTTACAATGAGTTAGTAAAAAATCTAATATTTTGGTAGATAAAATTCACCAATAGGCAACGGGGTACTAGACTCTCAATGATATTTTTATTGAAATATAAAGAAAAATCAATATATATTTTTTAAAAAAACTTAAAAAACTGATATCAGCTCATAAACTTTAGTTTAGCATCTTTTGGGAAACGTGGAGAGAGAGAGAGAGAGAGCAGCAGCCACGGTTTTGTTATAAAATTTATTAATAATGATAAATAAAAAGGTACACTTAAAATTATATATTGTTTTAATAAAAGGGTGCCTTTTTGAATTAAGGAAATAATATCAATTCTCATATCTTAACCTAAGAGCATATATTGAATTTGCTTGGTTGGTTGACTATAGCTTTTTTATATCAACAAAACATAAAAAATGACTAAGAAAACTAAATAACTTGGTAGAAAGAAGAGAGATATTTGTTAACGAGAAATAAGAAAAAATAAAAAGGAGGGTTTCATTTTGTTTGGGAGACTTTACACCATGCATGCTACTCTTAGTTTTGTTTTGTAACATCTCAATGTTGTTCTAAGACATATAATTGTATATTTACATAACTTGGATACATAATAATATTTAATTATTATATTTTTCCTATTCGCGTAATTCATTTCATTTTGTGTACACTAAAAATTTCGTGTAATTTAGTATCATTTTGTGTTCTAATTTCGGGTACACGATTTAAAATCATGTCATTTTCGTTCAATACCCTAAAGTACATGACAAGAATGTACAAAACGATTTGTCAGGTCTACATAAACTATTTTTTCTTATATATGTAGGAAAAATATACTCACTGTTAAAGAAAAATGAATTTCATGTTATTTAAATTACAAGAACACGTATATAACAATGTGATTATGTGTTTATATATTACACACTTGATTTCAATTTTATGGACAGTAGCTTATTTTCACAAGTTAGTCAAATTAAAAAAAATAGGTGATACTCATTTTCATATATCTTATTTTATGAATAAACGAAAACTAAAATTTATTATTCCATGTTTTACTAGAAAAGAATAAAAAACAAGAATACAAACTTCCAAACTGAAAATGCACATTTTAAGTTGTATTTATAAATAAGCTAAAGGTAATAACCATAAAATCTAACAATTATATGTTACTCCAAGAGCGCGATATATTGAATTTGTAAAAGGAAATATAATTTGTAAAGATGATATTGAACAATCACATAGCAAACTGGATTAGATGAAAGTTTTATTGTTATAACTACATTCATTTCATAGATCTTACATGGTAGATTTCATTTCTCATTTCACTGAAACATGCAATGATTTATTAGAGTCGTGATGATTAAGTTTCTACACATTTTTAATATGTAATCGAAAAATTAACCACGATCATACAAATATTTTCAATAAATTATAAATATTTTAAGGATTCTATATTTAATAAATATACCGAATTCTTAGAATATTGGTGAAAAATGTGTTAACATGATACATAGAAATATTCTCTAACAAATAGAGAAATAAAATGAAAGCTAAATTAAAAAAAACAATAAAGATGAATTTTGAACTTTTCAACGGGGGTTGTTTCTGTTTTGATGATTCGGTCAAATTATTAATATCAATTCAATTTGTATGAATTTACGAATAAGTAATTTATACTTACTTTAATTAATATTCCAATAAAATTATATATTTTTCTAAATAAAAATAAAAATAATATATTTATATTAATTTATTAATATAATTTATCTGTCGGTGCGTAGCATGGGTAGAACACTAGTTTTAAATCAAAAACCAGTTTTTTTATCTCTAAATGGGGCGATTTTTGAAAAATCGTTGAAATCGGTTAAAAACAGATCAAAATTTTGGAGCCGATTTTGCAAAAATCGTTGATAAATCGCCAATTTTTCAACCAAATCACCCGATAAATCGTAAATCGGTACCTCAACCGAATAGTTCCGATTTCCGAAATCTGGAATACTGCTTGTTATGGGTAATGGCCAAAAATGCTATTTTTTTAAAATTTTATTACACAAATACCAATTTTAAAATTTTTGGCCAAAATTACCAACCTATTACGCATTTCCAAAATGGGTAATGCTATTACGCATTTGATGAATGGGTAACATGTAGATTTATTTTTTAAAAAAAATTAAAAAATGGTGATACATATTCTTAGAATGCGTAACACCCCTATTCTGGAGGTGTTACGCATTCCAGGAATGCGTAACAAGAGATTTTTTTTACTTTATATGTATTATCCATTTGTCAAATGCATAATACTATTACCCATTATTGAAATCGTAATACACTGGTATTTTTGACCAAAAAATTCAGAAGTGATATTCTCGTCAGAAAGTTAAAAAAAATGGTAAAAATGTCATTATTTCGCTTGTGTTATAGAAGAGCTAGTTTAATATACGTAGATATATTAACTCGAGATGTTAAAAAAGGGAAAAATGCTAGAGGTACCAAATTGGGTACCAAAAATTGTTACCAAATGACATGACATTGTTTTGATCGGTTATAATCGTAATGGACCCGCCAGGGCCATCCAATTAAAACATTGCAAAATGCTAAGTAATTATTGTCATGTCATTTGGTAACAAATTTTGGTACCCAATTTGGTACTTCTAGCACTACTCTAAAAAAGGCCGAAGCCCGAAATCCAATCCGATCCAAAAAAGAGCCCCAAAAGTTCGATTTGAAAAAGCTTGGTCCGGTTCGGCCCGGCCCGAGGGCCTAAAATGGGCCTCCTATTTTTCTTGAAACCCGTCCCGGCCCGAAGCCCAAAAAGCGTGTTTAAAAGCCCGACCTTTTGAAAAATCCGGATTAAACCCGGGCTTTTAAAAAAACCCGGACAAAAGCCCGGTTCGGCACGAATAAAAACCCTGGTTTTTTAAGAAATTCGGATAAAAATCCGATTTTTTATAGATAAAATCTAAAAATATGTAAAATTTTTAATAAATTCAAGAATATTAAACTTAGCAATACGATGTGAAGGATCATGAGGCGAGGAAGAATCAATAATATGCAAGACAAATCCTTCTTTCAAGAAGATTTATTGAGTGTAGAGGATGTGCCTCTCAAAATGGTCATATACGAGAAGAATTGTACGGTGTGCTTCTTATGTATTCTGGATTCTAAAAGTTCAGGGATGTAACTCTTTAGAGACTGTTTCTTTCGTAAAAATTTTCTTTTTTTGTATATTAATATATTAACTTTGCAAAAAAAGACAAAAATTAAGTATATATAAACTAAAAAAACACGGATAAAAGCCCGGCCCGACTCGGCCCAATCCGGCCTGGCCCGAGGGCCTGAAACAGGCCACATATTTTAGTGGAAGCCTGGCCTGACCCGGCTCGGCTCGATTTTTGAAAAAGTTCGGCCCCGGCCCAATTCTTAAAAAGCCCGAATTTTTTAAAATCCGAATAAAACCCGATCCTAAAGACTTTTTGTGCATCTCTAATATTAACACGCTGGTTTTTGTCAATTTTTTTTTTTTGACTATTGGTTTTTGTCAATTATAAATTGATAAAATAAGTTTAAAAACCTTCCATTCGAACATTAAAAATTAAAAATTTATTAAATCGGACACATGGACCATTAATGACTTAAAAAACCGAAATTGCCATTTGCAAAAAAATTGTAAGTTCTGGCCTTCTGCAATATTATGTAACCTAATATTTCAACAGAATTATTGTGATAATGTAATTATATCATATTTAATATAATATAAAATTTATCAAATTAAAGTAATGATAAGTTATGTAAATAATTTTTTTTAATTAATAATTAAGTTACTCGAACGTAAGTGTTTCACAATTTTAATATTTATATACATTTTCTTTTTAAAAAAAATAATTTTTTTGAAATGTAATGTTTTTCCTTTGAACATGATGATAGCCATGGGAATTTATAAAAAATGCTTACGCCATTAATTTTTTTTGCTCTGCTATTTCGAAAAGTGATTAGTATTTTATTGGTAAGGTATCTAGTAAAATTAAAGATCTATAGGATCTGGTTGGATTGGGGGTTGAAAAGGGTTGGGTTAGATCGGGTTCAAATTTAAAATTTTGTTTTTGAGAAAATTTTAAAATTAAAATGTTAGGTTTTTGTAGTTTACGAAACAATTAAAATAATATTACAAATTAAATCCAAAATTCAACAATTTACTTTTAAAATTTTCTCAAAAATAAATTTTTAAATTTGAAACCTTTCCAATCCAAAACCCATAGTATTTAAGAGCATCTCCAATGGGGTTGGCTAAAATGATAGAAAATACTGATTATGTAAAATTTATTGAATCTGTAAGGCGTTGTGCTTCGATGGTACAGGCTATATTGATTGGCTATATTTTAAAAATAGTATGTTACTATTATTTTTAGTTATTATAAATAGAATATATCATTTGAATATGGTAAGAGATGATGTGGAGTCTTTTTACAGGTCTCTAGAGGTTCGACAAATTTAGTCAACATCAGGAGGTTGACTAAAAATATAGATAAGGGAAATGATCCATTGGAGTTGATTTTTTTTTACATAATCTCTATAATTTTTATTTATAGTACTCCCTCCGTCTCAAAATACTTTTCCTGTTTACTTTTGGCACATTTGTCAACGCATACTTTTAATCATTTATATTTTTAATTTTATATTATTATTAATTATAAAAACTTCACTATATTAAAGTACTAACAAATACGAATTTAACAAGATCACTCATTACTATATTTAATCTTATAAATTAGATGTAAATTAGTAGTCAACCGCTTACAATGAACAGTGATCAAAGTCAATACAAGAAATGTACTATGACACATGATACAGAGGGAGTATGTTTTAATTACTTTTAGCTAAAAGTTCTATATGGTTGGAGATTTTTAGCTAAGAGTTCTATATGGTTGGAGATGCTCTAATACAATAAAGATAGGATAAAAATTACTCATGTTTTTAAGGGGGTTTGGGATCATTTTTTAAAAAATGTTTCGATATCTCTTAAAAGTCAAATATTTAATGGATATGGTGGGTGGGAAAAAAAAGTCCAAACTAGGCTTAGTTTTACATTTTTATTTGTACTAGCTTATAGCCCGTGCAAAGCACGTGTTACTTTTTATTTTTTATAATTTATTTATAATATAATATAATATTATAAATATTAATTTAAATATGTTATTGATTCGAACCTTACATCTTTATATATATAATAATTTTTAGTATTAAATATAAATTAATATGTTATTGGCGGGAATCGAACCTTGAAACTCTGCATATATCAGCTTTTTGTATTGTTATATCTAACGGTCATGATCTATTTGAGTTGCTGATCTAACGGTGATAAATGAGGGATAACCAAAAATGAGGATAACCAAAAAAGGGGTAACCAACTACAAATTATACCCCCTTTTGCTTATTATAATATAATACTAGCCTAAAACCCGTGCGATGCACATATTTTTTTATATTATATAAAAAAATTCATTAATCTCAATTAATTTTTTTAAAACATGAATTTTGGAGGCTTACATATTTATATGAGATGATTTGATAATAATTATATAAATGTTATCCGTGATATTTTCGGAAAATGAGGGATTTTAGTTTAATTTTTTTAAAACATGAATTTTGGAGGCTTACATATTTATATGAGATGATTTGATAATAATTATATAAATGTTATCCGTGATATTTTCGGAAAATGAGGGATTTTAGTTAGAAAATATAGAAAAGAAGATAGGTTTAGTTAAAAAAGAGTAATCCATTCATTATTAGTAATTATAAAATTATTACTTCATTTTATTAAATATAATGCACGTGATATGATTAGAAAAATAAAAAATTTAGTTAGAGAAAATTAAAAAGGTAATATGTTCTAGGTGAAAAAGGTAATTGATTAGTTTATAGTATTTATAATTTAATTACGTTATTTTACTAAATACAATTGCTCGTAATGTTTTTAGAGAATGAGAAATTAATATTGTCCGTGATGTTTATAATATTTCTATTAAAAGAGGGATTTTAGTTAGAAAATATAGAAAAGATCCTACGTTTTAGCTAAAAAGGGTAATCAATTAATTAATAATATTATAATATTTTCAGTTTATTTTATTAAATATAACCGCCCGTGATATAATTGGAAAAAGAGAGATTTTAGTTAGAGAAAAAAGAAAGGTAACGTGAAGATGACATGATTTATGTGAAAAAGGTAATTGATTAATTTATAGTAATTATAATTTGATTATGTTATTTTACAAAATAAAATTGTTCATAGTTTTTAGAAATTGAGAAATTAATGTTACCCGTTATATTTCAAGAAGAAAAGAGATTTAATTAAAAAAATAGAAAAGATAATATATTTTAGCTGAAAAGGTAATCGGTTAATTATTAGTATTATATATAATATTATTATTTTATTTTTATTAAATAGAAACGTCCGTGATATAATTGGAAAATGGAGGTTTTAGTATGAGAAAAGAAAAAAGGTAACGTGTTTTGGCTGAAAAAGGTAACCGTTCATGATATAATTGGAAAAGAGAGATTTTAGTTAGAGAAAAGAGAAAAGGTAACGTGTTTTGACTGAAAAAAGTAATTGATTAGTTAATAGTAATAATAATATAATTATGTTATTTTATTAAATAAAATTGCTCGTAGTATTTTTAAAAAGGAGAAATTTTAGTTAGATAAAATGTAAAAGATATTCTATTTTACCTGAAAAAGTAAATTATTTAGTTACTGAAAAATAGAAAAGATAATATGTTTAACCTGAAAAAGGAATTTGATTAATAAAGCAAACATTTTAGTTAGATAGAATATAAAATATATTGTATTTTATCTGAAAAAGGAAATTATTTAGTTCTTGAAAAATAGAAAAAGATAATATGTGTAAGCTGAAAAAGGAAATTGATTAGTTAGTACTTAGTACATCTGTAATTGAGTAAGGGTAAATAAGTAAATTTAACGTATCGTACCGACCGACCGACCAACCAAACTTTTAATATTTCGGCTTTTATATAATAGTATAGATACTAGCTTATAACCCATGCAAAGCACGGGTTACTTTTAACTTTTTTTAATTTACTTACAATATTGTTACATAATATTATAAATATTTCACGTTTGTATATAACAACTTTTAGTAATAAATTTAAAGAGATCGTCCCTCGTACGGATAAGTTCAAGTATTTGGGTTCGATCATCCAGAAGGAAGGTGAGATTGAAGACGATATCTCACATCGTATTAAGGCTGGGTGGTTAAGGTGGAGGGCAGCGTCAGGGGTGATGTGCGACAAGAAAGTACCTTTAAAGTTGAAAGGGAAATTCTATAGAGCGGCAATCCGTCCTGCGATGTTGTATGGTTCTGAGTGTTGGGCGGCGAAGAAGGCCCTCGAGAGCAAGTTAGAAGCAGCTGAGATGAGGATGTTGCGGTGGTCTTGTGGGCGCACGATGTTGGACAGAATTCCGAATGTAGTTTTTAGGAGCGAGCTGGAGGTGGCACCTTTTTCTGCGAAAATTAGGGAAGGGAGGTTGAGATGGTTCGGCCACATCCGTAGGAGGTTTGTTGAAGCCCCAGTGAGGAGGGTCGAGAGTCTTTCGGTTGCAGGGGTTAGGAGGAGAGGTAGACCGAGGAGGTCGTGGGAAGAGCAGCTTAGGTTGGATATGAAGGCCTTAAACTTAAATGAGACCTTGACCGCGGATAGATGTGCTTGGAGGCGCCAGATCAGAGTGGTGGATTCTCTTTTAGGGAGCGGCTCTGTTGTTGAGAGCCTAAGAGTTAGGTTATCTCGGTTAGCGTTATCTTAGTTTTTCCGGCTCTTTCGTGCTCATTTTTCATTTTTCATTGGCTTCTATTTTCTGGTTGTGTATGTTAGAAATGATTGATGAGAACAGTGTTTGGAAGCTATAGTGACAAAACAGAGTTTAGCTGGAAGCAGTCAGAGTTTAGTTAAACACTGACTGGAAGCGCAACAGAGGTTGTTAAACTCTGTAGCGGTATTGTCTGAAGAGTCAACAGTGTTTAAAGGTTGATGCAAGATAAATATGGAAGCAATATCTTTGAAGATTGGAAAGCTGTTAAAGAGATTGAGTTGACTTGGAAGACTGGAGCAATCGTGATTGATATCAATTGTATAGCTTGATTATAGGAGAATCAGTTACTGATTGTACGAAGCTGTATGTTCTATAAATACAGTTAGGTTAACCCTAGAAGGGTAATCGAACATTGAAAAATTCATTGATTGTAACCTAAGCAGCTCTCTGTGATATTTACATCACTGAGAGAGGAATTGTTAATTCCAAACAGTTTTTAATTGTTAAACAGTGTGTTCTTGTTAAGTTATTCATACAGTATTTGATTGCTTATTGTGTATTCGACCTATCAAGTGGTATCAGAGCCTAATCTGTTACTTTATTACAGTTAAAGATCCAAACACAATAGTAATCAATGGCAGAGATACCTCCACCAACTGAGAAAACCCCTACTACTGTTAGTAGGTATGAAACAATAAGGGTTCCTATACTTAGGCCATCAGAGTATGCAATCTGGAAGGTAAAGATGACCATGTTTCTGGAAGCCACAGATCCAGAATATCTTGATAGAATATATGAAGGTCCTCACAAGCCTACAAAATTATCTGCTGCTGCTGCTGGTGAGGAATCAAAGGTCATTCCAAAAGAAAAGAAAGATCTAACTGCTGAGGATCTTTCATCCATTGCAAAGGATGCAAAAGTGAGACATTTACTTCACAGTGCATTAGACAATGTTATGTCTAATAAAGTGATTAACTGTACAACTGCAAAGGAAATATGGGATGCACTTGAGGTTAGGTGTCAAGGAACTCCTGCAATCAAGAAAAACAGAAGAAACATACTCACTCAGGAGTATGAGCACTTTGAGGCAAAGTCTGATGAAACCATGACAGAAACATTTGACAGATTCTGTAAACTGCTCAATGATTTGTCATTGGTTAACAAAGAGTATGATTTAGAAGACTCAAATCTCAAGTTTCTTCTTTCTCTACCTGAAAAGTGGGATGTGAAAACAACCACTATAAGAGATAATTATGAACTTGGTGAAACAGAGATTGATGAAATTTATGGGCTGCTCAAAACCCATGAATTGGAATTGGAGCAGAGAAACAAAAGATCAAGTAGAAAGTCAAAGTATGTTGCTCTTAAGGTTGAGGAGAAACCATCAAAGAAAGAGGCAACAAGGAGAAAGGAAAAAGGGAAAGCCTTAGTCATACATTCAGAAAATGAGTCATCAAACACTGATGTTGACTCAAACACAGATGAATCATCTGATTCTGAAGATGATGAGGAGATGATGCAAATGGCTGCATTGATGGTAAAGACCTTCAAGAAGATGGGATACAAGAACTTCAAGAAGGGAAAGAGATTCTCCAGGAACTACTCAAAGTCTGACAAGAAGAATTTCAAGAAATCTGAGGGAAAGGACTTCAAATCTGTTAAGAAAGATAAGTCTGAGATTCAATGCTACAAGTGTAAGGAGATGGGTCACTATGCTCCTGAGTGCAAGAAGGGTAAAACTGAGAAGGCACTCTACACAAAAGGCAGAGATTGGGCAGACACTTCAGATTCAGATGAGGAAGTCAACTATGCTCTCATGGCTACTACTCAGACTGAAAATGATGATCTTAAGGTACCCCCAACTACCTATGCTTATAACACTGATAATATAACTGAATTGAGAATCTATCTTAAAGCATTGCATATCAGTTATAGGGATCAGACTTTAGAAAATGAGAGGATAAAGACTGAGTGCTCTCAACTCAAAGAAAGAAATAAACTTGTAGAGGAATAGCTAGAGAACATGAATAAAATTCAAAAAGAGAGAGATGATGCAGTGTTTATTGAACAGGAGTTGCTAGGTAAGTATAAACAACTAGAATCAGAATTGGAGGATACTAAACACATCATTAAAACTTGGACACACTCTGGTAAAGACACTCAAGAAGTGTTTCAGTCAGATACAGTAGGTCTAGGTTACTCTGAGGGAGATGAACTTAGATTTGAAAATCAGGTAAAAGTTAGACCACATCGTTCATCTGAAGGTAATGTCATGGGAACAGGTGGACCTAAGACTGAAGCACAGAAAAAGGCTGTTAAAGAGTCATATGCTAAAACTTTTGTTAAAGAGGCTAACATTGGTTTAATGACAGATAAACAACTCAAGCATAAGCTTAAGGAAATAAAGTCTGTCAACAAACAGAGAATGCCTAAGAAAAACAGAAATGGAAAGGTAGGCATAACCTCAGGAATTAAGCCAATGCTTGCTTCACTAGCTCCTAGAAAAACATGCTTTAATTGTGGTAGCACTAATCATCTTGCTAGTTTCTGCAGAAAGAATAAGAACATTAATTCTTTACCCTCTAAAACTGCAGTGAAGAGTGATTATGTGAGAACAAGACCACAGACTTTATGTAAACACTGTGGAAGTACATGGCATTCTATTTACACTTGCAGAGATTATCATGCTATTTACTATAATTACTATGAACCCAAACCAAATTTGAAATGGGTTAAAGTAAACTCTGCAAATGTAAACTCTGAAAAAGTTAGCTTAAACTCTGATAATGTGAATTCCGCTGCAAAAGCTAACAGAATTAAGAAAGCCAAAGGATCCAAGCAAGTCTGGATCCTTAAAACTAACAATCAGTGATTGTTTGTGATTGCAGGGCACCAGGGTGAGTACCCTAGTCGTGGACAGTGGATGTTCAGGACACATGACAGGAAATAAAGCCCTGCTATCAGAGTTTGAGGAGAAGGCTGGCCCAGAAGTTTCCTATGGAGATGGCAACATAGGACATACACTGGGATATGGCAATATTAATCTTGGAAATGTCATCATCACAAATGTAGCTCTGGTTCCTGGACTCAAGCATGATCTGCTATCTGTGAGTCAAATCTGTGACAGAGGATATCATGTAGATTTTCAACCTGAATATTGTCAAGTGATCAGCAAATCTACAGGGAAAGTTGCTCTAGTTGGAAACAGACACAATAACATCTATGAAATTAAATTGTCAACAAACACTGATGGCAAAGCAGTGTGTCTGTCAACAAGGATGTCCAGTGAAGAGAGTTGGAAGTGGCACAAGAAACTCTCTCATTTGAACCTGAACAACATCAATGAGCTAATAAAGAATGATCTTGTGAGAGGTTTACCAAAGTCCTTGTTGAATGTAGAAGGACTGTGTGATTCTTGTCAAAAAGCTAAACAGAGAAAAGCCTCCTTCAAAAGCAAATCTGAGTCTTCAATTGTTGATCCTTATCATCTCCTACATGTTGATCTTTTTGGTCCAGTGAATGTGATGTCTCTTGGAAAGAAGAAATATGCTCTAGTCATTGTTGATGAATATACCAGGTACACATGGGTATATTTTCTTGCAAAGAAGGATGAAACTGCATTAACACTGACAGAACATATATTACAATTGGAAAAAGGGTCAGAAAATCAAGTGAAGATAATCAGAAGTGACAATGGAACTGAGTTCAGAAATTCATCAATGGAAGAATTTTGCAAGAGTAAAGGAATCAAACAAGAGTTTTCTGCACCTGGCACTCCACAACAAAATGGTGTAGTGGAGAGGAAGAACAGAACCTTGATAGAAGCTGCCAGAACCATGCTAGATGAAGCAAAGTTGCCAACATATTTCTGGGCAGAAGCAGTTCAAACTGCTTGTTTTACTCAAAATGCAACACTGATCAACAAGCATGGTAAAACACCATATGAAATGGTGAAAAAGAAAAATCCAAATCTAAAATATTTTCATATTTTTGGATGCAAGTGCTTTGTGTTGAAGACTCATCCTGAACAGTTGACCAAATTTGACCTAAAGGCAGATGAAGGAATTTTTGTTGGCTATCCACTGTCAACTAAGGCATTCAGAGTTTATAATCTGAGAACCAGAGTGATCATGGAATCAATTCATGTGTCATTTGATGACAAGAAAATAACTGGACTTGAAGAAGTAAATGAACATGATCAACTCCACTTTGAAAATGAAGATTTATTCTCTGAAAAAGTAAACTCTGATCAGACTGATTTGACAAACTCTGTTGATCTAAACTCTGAACCTCTACTGGTAAATACTGAAGAAACTCTTCAATCAGAAACAAGGGAAGAACCAGTTGAGGGGGAGCATGAAGAATCACATCAAAGTGATAATTTAAACACTGAAAGTGACTCAGTTGATGATTCTGAATCAAACTCTGTTGATTCAAACTCTGTTGATAATTCTGAGAAGTCACATTCAGGGGGAGCATCAGAAAATGAAGAAAGGCACCAAGAAAATCAGGAGGGCATGGATCAAGGGGGAGGATCACATGATGACAGAAGCAATCTGCCTTCTGCAAGAAAATGGACTAAATCTCACACACCTGATTTGATTATTGGTGATCCTGATGCAAAAGTAAGGACAAGAAGTGCAACAACAAATGAATGTCTGTTTCATGCATTCTTGTCACAAACTGAGCCAAAGAAAGTGGAAGAAGCTCTTAAAGATGCTGACTGGATAACAGCAATGCAAGAAGAGCTAAATGAATTTGAAAGAAATGAAGTGTGGACACTTGTACCAAGGCCCAAGAACAGATCCATTGTTGGTACTAAATGGGTTTTCAGGAATAAAACTGACAGTGAGGGTGTTATCACACGGAACAAGGCAAGACTGGTTGCAAAAGGCTATTCACAACAGGAGGGAATAGACTATGATGAAACATTTGCTCCAGTGGCAAGATTGGAGGCAATCAGAATCTTTCTTGCATATGCCTCTCACATGAAATTCAAAGTGTTTCAGATGGATGTAAAAAGTGCATTTTTGAATGGAAAACTTGAAGAAGAAGTGTTTGTGGAACAACCACCAGGTTTTGTAGATCCAAAATATCCAGACTATGTCTACAGATTAGACAAGGCACTCTATGGACTTAAGCAGGCACCAAGGGCATGGTATGAAACCCTTGCCAAATTTCTACTAGAAAGTGGATTTCACAGAGGTACTATTGACAAAACTTTGTTTTACTTCCAAACTGGTAGTGACTTGCTTTTAGTTCAGATATATGTAGATGACATCATTTTTGGATCTACTAATGATAAACTCTGTAAGAAGTTTGCCAAACTCATGCAGTCAAGATATCAAATGAGTATGATGGGAGAGCTTAGTTATTTTCTAGGCCTACAGGTGAAGCAAACAGATGATGTAATTTTTATCAATCAAGCAAAATATACCAGAAACCTTCTCAAGAAATTTGGTATGCTTGATTGTTCATCTGCAACAACTCCCATGGCAACTGCAACAAAATTGGACAAAGATGAAGGGTCATCAGTAGATATGACAAGTTACAGAGGAATGATTGGTTCTCTACTCTATTTGACAGCTAGCAGACCTGATATCATGT
Organism: Kitagawia praeruptora; assembly: GCA_037693485.1. Classification (NCBI taxonomy): domain Eukaryota; kingdom Viridiplantae; phylum Streptophyta; class Magnoliopsida; order Apiales; family Apiaceae; genus Kitagawia; species Kitagawia praeruptora. The sequence goes on along the minus strand of CM075354.1, from coordinate 105,270,633 downwards.
ATGCAACTTGTTTGTGTGCAAGGTTCCAGGCAGATCCAAGAGAACCACATTTAACAGCAGTAAAGAGGATATTTAAGTATCTCAAGGGCACTATGACTTTGGGGCTGTGGTATCCAAGAGAATCAGAGTTTAAACTTCTTGGTTACTCTGATGCAGACTTTGCTGGATGTAAGATAGACAGAAAAAGCACCAGTGGAAGTTGTCAATTTCTGGGTGACAGACTTGTTTCCTGGTACAGCAAGAAACAGAAGTCAATATCTACATCTACAGCTGAAGCAGAATATATTGCTGCTGGTAGCTGCTGTGCACAGATTTTATGGATGAAGAATCAACTGCTGGATTATGGATTAAGGTATACCAAGATACCTATTTACTGTGATAATCAAAGTGCTATTGCAATGACAGGTAATCCAGTGCAACATTCAATGACAAAGCACATCAGCATAAGGTATCACTTCATCAGAGAGCATGTAGAGGAAGGCAACATTGAGCTTCACTTTGTGTCTACAGAACAACAACTTGCAGATATCTTCACCAAGCCATTGAGTGAAGCTACATTTACAAGACTGGTCAATGAACTAGGAATGGTCTCTAGTTTTGACTAGAGATGTTGGTTAGACTCAAAAACTTATTGCTCATGTTATTCAAATTGTTAAGTGCTATGTGAACCTTAGTATTAAACTCTGTTATGCATGCTTATGTTTAAACCTTGTTAAACTCTGTCAGCATGTCTGTCTGTTAAACACTATTAACATGTTAGATACACTCAGTAAATTCAGAATTGATTATTGTCTGAATGAAAACACCAATGAAGAAAATGTATGAAGCATGATTCTCAGTAAATAAATCATGATTCTTTCTGAGTCACTGTAATCTAATCAGACTTTGTGCAGTAAATCAACACAGCATGATACTGTTTCATATTTATAGCATCTCTTAGTTTATTCAGTCCTAAACTCTGAGTCTATGAATATTGTGTGCATTGCCTCTCATAAATAATTTTGGTTATTGATGAACTCTAAACTCTGATAAGTGACATTCTGTTTCCAAAGGTATGGTTCCTGATGATTCCTTGTTTGTACTTGTGAAAATCATAAAACTTGAGATGGGTCATTGATTAGTTTGGTGAGTTCAGATTCATGTCTACACCCTGTGAGAATTTGAGCCAAATCAGTGATTGATACATTTTATATCAATCAGTATTTATTGTTGTGTGATATTCATTAGGAAGCATGTTTCTCTAGAACTTGTATTAAACCATTTTGAGACTACATGATATGTGTGTGCATGAAAATGATAAAGGCAATAGGATTCACCATTTCTTCAAACACTGTTCAAAATTCTTTTGAACTTTGTTCAAACACTGTATAAACACTGTTCATAATTTCCATCCTTAGTAAACCTCCTTGAGCCTTATTAACTGCTCATTTTTCTTATACTCTGAAGTGTAAAGAGCAGTTATATTTTTTTTTCTTCTCAAGCAGATGAGTGTCTCTCAAAGAAAAGAAAAGTTTACTCAATATATATGCAAAATAAAAAAAAATAATAATAATAATAAAAAAAGGCATATATACTGATCTTGTACAAATATGTACTAACATTGTGACTGAACACTTTGTTCTATTAAAATGTTCAGCTTGAACTCACTCATGAATAAAACATCTCTTTTCATCTGTTTGATCTTACTCCATTTAAACCCTGAATAAAGTCCTTTTGATTGGTGCATACATGTATACAAAGTAGTGTAGAATTGGTGGACATTCAAGCATATGGTAGATTCTGCTATTTCTGATTGAATGTGAGTGTAAACACTTCACCTAAACACTTGTGTGTTTGAGAGTTTGTGAGATTATTCAGTTCATGACTGTTATTCACTGAATGATGCTATGATTTCTATCTCTTGATCTTTTTGTCTTCAAAGACTGTGTGCTTACTTGGATAATCATGGACATCAAAGGGAATAGAAGTTTTCAGATTTCTGTATTACAGTAACTACAGAGTTTAGCATTCATCAAACAATCAGTGTTTAATATGAGAGTTTGTGCATTCAGTGTTTATTGATTCTTGTTATGGATTTTATGAAATATTAGATGATCTAAAAATTGATTTTAGTAAACTCTGCTTCACACACATTCACAACTGTGCAATTTTTGAAAGGGTTTTAGTGATAAAGTTGGAAAATTGATAAACACTGTTGAGTTGTGTTAAGTACTCTAAGGTACAGTTTCATTTAGGTGATTTGACTATTTTGGAGTAATTGAGGTAGTTGACAACTGTTAAATAGTGTAAGTGTCGTGATTATAGGAATGACAGCGGTAATTATTAAGTGATCCATTGGTTGTTTGACACGTGTTCCATGATAGTGTCCCACTCACACATTACTCTACAACAGTTGCGCGCTTTTACTAAATAAACGATTGAGTTTTAATTTTACTCTAATCGTCTTTAGTCTCTCACTCCATATCGATTCACATTCACCCACTCACAGTTACTTGCATACTCTTACACATTCAAAATTCTTATTCATTCTCCTTCACCTTTTGATAAACACTTACAGTGCATACACATCTTTTCTCTAAATATCTTCGTATCATATCTTACTAATGGCAACTAAAGCGTTTGATGCAGCAGGGTTAGTTTTTCTTCCTAGTAACTATGCGGCACCACTGGAGAATGCAAATGCTCCAGAGGCGTTTCATTTGTTCCAAAATTTCTTGAAAGATTCTGAAATAGGGAAGGCTTTAACTGCACCACCAACATTATCTGCTTCACAAATTGCTGCCTTCTGGACAAACTCTGTATATGATGATGGAGAAGAGTCTGGCACTCCAACAATTACTTTCACTCATGATGAATCAGAGTATATCATTACTCCAACTACGGTTAGGGATGCTCTGGATTTTGAGACACACACTTCTTACAGTGTTGTTGGTCATGATCGCTTGAGGACAATGTTGGAGCAAATTGGATGTGCAGGAAACTTGAATAAGATAGGGTCTTTGAGACGGCCAAGTTTGAGAAAAGAATGGAGTTTCTTTTTCGATTGCATTACAAGAGCTTTTGGAAAGAAGACAACAAACTGGGATGCACTTCCTCTTGACACTCTCCAAATTGGTCATGCTCTATTATATGGAGGTAATTTTGATTTTGGTAGACTAGTGTTAATGAACTTGGGAGAACGTTTGTCTGAGACTACTACTGTCTATTTTGCTCGTTTTTGTCAATTGCTATTTAGTGCCTGTGTGCCTAACATTCCAATTGATGAAGCTGATGTGATTCAGCCTTTTCAAGTTGCTAAAAGAATGTTTTCTGATTTGACAAACAAAGATGTTACTAAACAGCAAATACCAGATATGTTTATGCCTTTAGCCTTACAGAACTATTTAAATCAACCACAAGACCATCAATCACCACAACAAATGCCTGAACCAATAGACACCATAAACTCTGAACCAACACCCACAACACCCACAACCACTGTACCTACTACATCTCATCAACCACAACCAGAAACCTTAAGCTCTCCAACAATAAACTCTCCACCATTAAACACTGACACCTTAAACACTGAAACCTTAAACTCTGAGCCTGCACCTACTGAAACAGTCAAAACCAAGCCAAAAAGAAAGAAACATACTGCCCAAAACACTAAACACTCAAAGGCTAAACAGACACAACCTGGAGCTGTTTATACAAGAAGAATGAAACAAAAGGCAAACAGACCTTCATTTTCACCACCTAAAGAGAGCTCCAGTGAAGATGAAGAGGAGACTGTAGTGCCTCAAGTCAAGAGAAGGAGATTAGTTCTTTCAGAGTCTGATGATGAGCAAATTGTTGAAGCTCCAGAGGTGGTTTCACAGCAAACACCTACTGTTGAGGTTACAGTGAATGTTGAACTGCCTGCAGAGGATATTGTGGCTGACAAAGTTGAAATACCTGCAGAGGTTGAAATGCCTGCAGAGGATACTGTTAATGTTGAAATACCTACAGAGGATAAAATGCCTGTAGAAGAGGATAACAGAGATGGTTTTTCACCAGTGCATGATGTTCTTGATTCAATTCTTGATCCTATCTCACCTGTTGATCATGTTGAAGCTCCTGGTGTAGCTGATGAGCCTGCAGTAAATGTTCCTGAAGCTGCAGCATCACACACAGAGCTGGTATCTACTGCTTCTCCAATCCAAGACAAAGGTGATGAAGTTGATCAGGCAACTAAGATAATTTCTGAATTCATACCTGTTGAAGCTACAAAGGTAAACTCTGTTGCAGAGCCTGTGCAACATGAGGTGACTATGGAAAAGGTTACAGAAGTTGTTGAAGAAACTGTGGCTGACACTGCTCAGAACAGTGGTTCTTTAAAAGGTGATCAAGCTAAAGATGCAAGTGCTGAAGATGAGTCTGACAGTAGTGCAAACTCTGATTCTTTTGTGAGTGCACCAGCACAGACAGATAATAAGCATACACCTTTTGATCAGCCTTGTCCATCTCATGCAGTTGAAGTAGAGCATCTTGCTAAATCTGCTGAAAATTGGTATAAACAAGACTGTATTTTTCCAAAAGGGAGAGCAGCTGAGTTTGTTAAGCAAACTGCAAAGCAAATTTCAAATCCAGAAATCTTATCCTGTTTAAAGGCAACTATGGTACAAGTCAAGACTCTAGAAGGAAATTTTGCTGAAACAAAACAAGAGATTGCTTCTTTAAAGACTGAGATACAGTCAAGAGAATTGAAGATGGAAAGAGAGTCCAAAATAAAAGCTGTTCAGCTGTCTAAAGTTCAAGACACTCTCTTTGCCAAGCTAGGAAAAGTTGAAGAAAATCAAACTGCTTTATTTTCTAAGGTGGATTCCATTGCTAACTCATTGGAGCTCATTACATCAATACTCATTCCTGATGATGTCAAAAAGGGGGAGAGAGTTGCTAAGTCTAAATGCAAAGTTTCTCAAACTCTGACTCAAAAGGATGATGCTGGAGATGGAGGGGCAAGTGATAAGAGTAAGATCTTAAACTCTGAAAGGCAAACTCTGAGATCTGGCAAATCTGTTATATCACAGTCTGTTGGAATAAACACTGAAACTCAAGGTACTTCAAAGACCAAGAGTTTGGAATTAATATCAAATCCAAAGACTGATGAGGAGTTAGCTGTTAAGCTTTTCATGGAAGAGAATGCAGAGGGAGTTACTTTAGAAGATGCTAAAGCTGAAGAGAAAAGTTTACAAGAAAAGCATTTGAAAGCTCTAAAGTCTGAAAAAGCAAAGAAGAATGTGAAAGTTGCTAAAGCTGCAAAGCCTGTTCTTAAAGGCATTGAAATCAAAGAAAAATTAACTGGCATTGAAGGAGAAGAAAAAGAAGAAGAAGATAAAGAAAGGTTGATCAGAAAGTCTTCTCTTGATGCTAAATTGAAGTTAAAAGGGGTAATGAATGAGGAGAACAAAGGCAAAATGATTGTTACAACCTCTGTTGCCACACAAGTTGTACAACCACAAAGTAAACCCTTACCTGGTTTTTCAAGGCCAAAGATTCTAGTGCAAGAAGAAGCAGGAGTGACTGGTGGATATCAACATAATGCTGCATGTTCATGAAAGCCACCAGGCAGAAATACTTCTGGATTAGGTTCAACAAGAGATTTGAGATTTAGTAACAGTCCAAGAGATCCCTCTGCACTTGTATCTCTTGGTTCTGGTATTAATCAAGAAAATCTCGACAAGTTGGAGTCAGTTCAGCTAGTTCGTCAAAGAAGCTTAGACATTCACTTTCTGTTATACTTTATGGCAGATGGGTCAGTGTATAGAGTGAATGAAGAAGCAATCAAGCTAAAATTATTTGAGGAACTTCAGTATGTCTTACATATCTTCAGAGTCAGAAATCGACAAACACAGCTTATTGCTAATTCTATAAGAAGGTATATGCAGAATGCTAAAGTTGTTACAGGAACAAAGTCTGCTGAAAAGTATGTTCCTAAGTACAGAGATTGGAATGGAAATCTGATAGAGATGAAGAAAGGGACTACAAATCTGAAAACAGATCTTGGAATTACTGTTCTGGATTTCAATGTAAAATCTGAAGAGGTGAAATACATCAGGTTGGGAAATGAGATGAGAAGAAACAAGATCTATGATCTCAGAGCTGCTATTTTTCAAACTGATGAGAATGATCCAGATTTGAAAGAGATCAAGGAAGCTATGGAGATTGAACTTGAACATGCTGAGAGAAGGTTGTTGATTGATTATCTCAGAACAGCTCCTGATCTTGAGGAAGTTAGGTAGACAAGAGTTGTAAGTTTGTTAAGTAAAAGTTTAAACTCTGTTTGTATGTTAAACACTGTAAAACTTTGTATTTGTTTTGACATCATCATTTACTGTAAACTTGTACATTCTTGCTAATGGACAAGTTGGGGGAGATTGTTAGAAATGATTGATGAGAACAGTGTTTGGAAGCTATAGTGACAAAACAGAGTTTAGCTGGAAGCAGTCAGAGTTTAGTTAAACACTGACTGGAAGCGCAACAGAGGTTGTTAAACTCTGTAGCGGTATTGTCTGAAGAGTCAACAGTGTTTAAAGGTTGATGCAAGATAAATATGGAAGCAATATCTTTGAAGATTGGAAAGCTGTTAAAGAGATTGAGTTGACTTGGAAGACTGGAGCAATCGTGATTGATATCAATTGTATAGCTTGATTATAGGAGAATCAGTTACTGATTGTACGAAGCTGTATGTTCTATAAATACAGTTAGGTTAACCCTAGAAGGGTAATCGAACATTGAAAAATTCATTGATTGTAACCTAAGCAGCTCTCTGTGATATTTACATCACTGAGAGAGGAATTGTTAATTCCAAACAGTTTTTAATTGTTAAACAGTGTGTTCTTGTTAAGTTATTCATACAGTATTTGATTGCTTATTGTGTATTCGACCTATCAGTGTAATTGCAGGGAGATAACCGCGGTGGCATCGTGGATCTAAGTGGAGTAGTCAATCCTCGGGAATCTGTGCGAGGAGTCATCCTAGATCAGACAGTGTCGAGAACGGAGTGGATAACCTCCGCGTAGGTAAGTCCCATGTGATCAAAATCATGGGCTCAGGTATGGCTGCGACCTTTTTCAAAATTTATGAAGTCGTTATAAATATCACACACTATTTTTCTGTTGTGCACTAAGCTGGGGGTCTTCACAGAAACAGCCTCCTTACCGTAAAAGGTAGGGGCATGGTCTGCGTACATCTCACCCTTCCCAGACCCTGCTCTGAGGGATATACTGGGTATGTTCGGTTTGGTTTGGTTTATTTATTTTATATAAATTTAATTAATGATATGCATGGTTTAAACCTTATATTATGAAATTTTGAATTAAATATATCATTGTCGGAATTCGAACCTTGATTTTTTAGTAAAGTAATTTAATCATATAAATTTTTTAACCATTAGATCTATATTTTAGGAGTTTATAAAAGATAATATCATCAATTAAAATTAAACATCGTTTAATTAAAAAACAATCTGCTAATTATCATTAATTACATTATTTTATTATTTATTTTAATAATTAGGATAACCGTACTGAAAACTGAACCAACAAACTTTCAATGCATGTGTGATGCACTGGTTTCTTTTATTATGTTATAATAGATTTATTTAATATTACAATTCTGTTTTTATATAATCATTATTTTAATTTAATATAATTTAATATAATTAGGTGTTTTTATTGATTGAAAGATATGGTATGATTTGATATTTTTAATTTAATATAATTTGATATATTCATGTTTAATGATTATACTTATGTTTTTTATTATAAACAATGTACATTGATATTTAATATATTTTATTAGAAATTGAAAGATATGGTGTGATATTTTTGGATATATATTAATGATTGCAAGATTAATTTTAAATTAAAAAGTAACGTATTTTAATTAGAAAAGAAATATTAATGATTGAAAGATATGGTATGATTAATATTTTTAGGTGTTTATTAATGGTTGAAAGATATGGTGCAATATTTTTGGATATACGTATTAATGATTGCAGTATTAGTTTTAAAATAAAAAATAACGTGGTTTAATTAAATAGAAGGTAACATATTTTAATTAGATAGAAATATTAATGATCGAAAGATATGGTATGATTTATGTTTTTTGTTGTTTATAAAGGGTAATATTTTACACTAAAAGGAAATCGAATCTTAGACTTCTCAATATAAAAACTTTTAATATTGTTATATCTAACGGTCATGATATATTTGAGTTGAAGATCTAACGGTTATAAATAGTTTGGTTAACCAAACTACAAACTACAAAAGATCTCTATTTTGCTTATAATAATATAGTATAGACTAGCTTATAACCCGTGCGATGCACGGTTTTCATTTAATATGTTATAAAATTTATTTTATGCTATAATTATGTTTTTATATAATCATTATTTTGTAAAAATAATTTCAATATTATTTAATATAAATTTAGTTAATGATATGCTTGATTTAAAATATATATTATAGAAGTTTAAGTTAAATATGTCATTGAGGGAATTCGAAATTTGAATTTTTAGTAAAGTTCTTTAATCATAAAATATACCTTATAATTACATCTAACGGTTCTTATTAATTTGTAAAAATCTAACAACAAAATTGTGTAATATTTATGGATATACATTAATGATTTCAAAATTATGTGGTTTAAAACTGATATTATAAAATTTTAAAAAAATATGTCGTTGACATAATTCGAACCATGCAATTTTGAAAAATTAATTTAAACAAATAATATATCTAATCATTAGATCTAACGGTTCTGATTTTTTTACTAAAAATCTAACGGTCATTATTCGTTTTATACAGATTTCTATTATATTTTGTTAGTGATTAGACGATATAGTATTATATTTTTGGGTATAAATTTATTATTGTAATATTATATTTTAAAATAAAAGTTAACATGTTTTATTTGGAAAGAAATATTATTGATTGGAAGATACGATATTTTAGGTGTCTATAAAAGATAATATCATCAATCAATTAAAAGTAACATCTTTTAATTAAAAAAAATGCAATCGGCTAATTATCACTAATTCTAATATTTTTACTATTTATTTTAATAATTAGAATGACCGTGCTGAAAATCGAAGCGGCAAACTTTCAATGCCCGTGCGATGCACGGGTTTCTTTTACTATGTTATAAATTTTATTTAATATTACAATTATGTTTTTATATAATCATTATTTTTTAATATTTTATTAATTTTAATTTAATATACTCATGTTTATGAATTATACTAATGTTTCTCTATTATAAATAATTTTATAATGTACACATATTTTTAATATAAGTATTAATAGTTAAAAAATATGGTATGATATTTTCGGGTATATATTAATGATTATAAGATTAGTTCTAAATCAAAATGATAACATGTTTTAATTAGAAAGAAAATATTAATGATTGAAAGATATGATACGATTGATTTTTTAGGTGATTATAAAAGCCAATATATTCAACTAAAAGTAAATGTGAAAAAGGCAATCGGTTAATTACCATTAATTATATTATGTTATTATTTATTTTAATAAATAGGATAACCAAAGGATCAATTAGCCACTTGTTCATAGACACCTAATTCCTTACACAAACACACACTCCTTATAATCCTTATATACTAAAAAGGTTTTGGTACAAATCCTTATAATATACACATAAAAGCAAATTAAAAGCATAATTATTAAAAGTTAGGCATAGCAAATTGAATCATTAATTATATCTCAAATAGTAAATTGAATCATAAATTATACCAAACTCAGCAAAGGGAATCAGACATTAAAACAAACTGTGTACATAAAATATGAACTTAAATTTGAATCAAACATTAAAAAAATACCCCCAAATTAGATCTTCTTGTAAAACAATTATAAGATGGAGATAATACAAAATCATAATACAATCATTATACTTACACTTAAATGATATATGGTTTTGAAAAAGAGAAGAAAATCTGAAGAAGAATTGATGCAGTGGTATTTGATTTCAGAATTGTTTTGTAGAGGGCTGAAGTTTAATAAATTGGATAATTAGACCTAAAACCAAAATTTTAATAGGATAGCAAACCGAAAACCAAAACTTTCAAAACTTTTAATGTTTCGGTTTTAATATAATAGTATAGATAGATTAATCTGTTCATAAAAAAAATTTAATTCAAATTAATTTTTTTTTAAACATAAATTTTGGAGGCTTACATTTTTATATAAGATGATTTGATAATAATTATAAAAATGTTACCCGTGATATTTCTAGAAAAGGAGGGATTTTAGTTAGAAAATATAGAAAAGATGATAGGTTTTAGTTAAAAAGAGTACATTTTATTAAATAGAATGCCCGTTATATGATTAGAAAAATAGAGAATTTAGTTAGAGAAAATTAAAAAGATAATATGTTCTAGGTGAAAAAGATAATTGATTAGTTTATAGTAATTATAATTTAATTATGTACTAAATATAATTGCTCGTAATGTTTTTAGAAAAGGAGAAATTAATATTGTCCGTGATATTTCTATTAGAAGAGGGATTTTAGTTACGAAATATAGAAAAGATGATTCGTTTTAGCTGAATAAGGTAATCGGCGGTTAATTAATATATTATAATATTATTAGTTTTTTTTTATTAAATAGAACCGTCTGTGATATAATTGGAAAAAAGAGATTTTAGTTAGAGAAAATAGAAAGGTAACGTGAAAATGACATAATTTATATGAAAAAGGTAATTGATTAGTTTATAGTAATTATAATTTAATTATGTTATTTTACTAAATAAAATTGTTCATAGTTTTCAGAAAATGAGAAATTAATGTTGCCCATTTTATTTCTAGAAAAAAAGGGAATTTAATTAGAAAAAAAAATAGACAAGATGATATATTTTAGCTGAAAAGGTAATCGGTTAATTATTAGTATTATAATATTAAACATCCGTGATTTGGTTGAAAAAGGTAACCGTCCATGATATAATTGGAAAAAGAGAGATTTTAGTTAGAGAAAAGAGAAAAGGTAACGTGTTTTGACTGAAAAAGATAACTGATTAGTTAATAGTAATTACAATATAATTATGTTATTTTATTAAACAAAATTGCTCGTAGTGTTTTTAAAAATGAGAAATTTTAGTTAGATAAAATGTAAAAGATATTCTATTTTACCTGAAAAAAGAAATTATTTAGTTATTGAAAAATAAAAAAGGTAATATATTTAACCTGAAAAAGAAAATTGATTAATAAAGGAGAAATTGATTAATAAAGGAGAAATTTTAGTTAGATAAAATGTAAAAGATATTGTATTTTACCTGAAAAAAGAAATTATTTAGTTTTTGAAAAATAGAAAATATAATATGTGTAACCTGAAAAAGGAAATTTATTAGTTTTTATTAGTTAGTAAATCTGTAATTGAGTAAGGGTAAATAAGTAAAATCAACAGGTACCGTACCGACCGATCGACCGACCAACCAAACTTTTAATGTTTCGGCTTTTATATAATTGTATAGATATACTAGCTTATAGCCCGTGCAAAGCACGGGTTACTTTTAAATACTTTTAAAATTATATGATTAAATAAAATAGAGTATAATAATTTATGGATATAATTTAACTTTGTAATATTAATTAATAAAATTAATAATAATAATAATAATAATAATAGTCATTTAATAAATGATATGTATTGATTAGAACTAATAATATAAAATTTTAATGTAAATTTGTTGTTGATGGGATTCGAACCTTGGATATTTAGAAGAGTGATATAAATATAGAATATTCCTTATTATTAGATCCAACGGTTATCATCTATTTACTAAATATCTAACGGTCAATATTCTTTTAATGGTTGGTTGAACCAAACAACCAAACTACCAATTATCCCCTGCTTATTATATATTAGTATAGATATAAGTATAGATTTATCCTGGCAAAAGATAAAATTTATTCGTATAAAGAGTCCCCTTCTAGAGAGGACCTTCTTATATGGAGAATATGAGAGAACCATGTATTTTTTCTGATTCTATAGTAGAACCAATATTTTTTTTTTATTTCCAAAAAAAAAAATTTTTTTGGGGGAATTTTTTTTATTTTAAAAAATCTGAACTGCCACGTCATCACTGCCACGTCAGCAGTGGCGTCATCAGTGCTGATGTGGCACTGCCACGTGTCACTGCCACGTCAGCAGTGTCGTCATCAGTGCTGACGTGGCGCTGCCACGTGTCACTGCAACGTCAGCACTGATGACGTGGCAGTGCCACGTCAGCACTGATGACGTCACTGCCACGTCAGCAGACTGATTTTTAATTTTTTTTATAAAAAAAATAATTTTTTTTATTTTTTTAAAAAAAATAAAATAAATGTTTGGTTCTATCATAGAATCATCAAATTGGTCTTTTTTTTAATAGAACCAAAAATTAAAACTTGATTCTACTATAGTATCATATAAAATTAGTAGTTCTCTCATATTCTCCATATAAGGAGCTCCTCTCTAAAATAATGGACTTCGTAAGTTCGTATAAATACACATATTGTCTAGAAGGAGAATTCGTTCTGCATCAAAGTCTTGGCCATGATTATACTTCCAATTTTTTTTAAGTTTCTTCAGTTCTGTATATCATGTTGACTTTTTTTTTTTTAATTATGTCCAAGTGGATCGTACATAACATATATAGAAATTGATAAATAAATTCTAAAATTTACTATTTAAGTTCCAAATTTTACTTTTAAATATAAAATTTCATAACTACCCTTAAATTTGGATATACATTATTTTATTATAATAAAAAATACCAATATCAAAAATTAATTATAAAATAATCTTCTTCTAGTTATTCCTTCCCTAAACCCTCCGTCTTTCAACATTTTTTCTCTCAATTACAAAATATGGATGAAAAAATTGGTGACGAAGTTTTAGCATATTTAAATATGATATAATCGAACTTCTTCGAACGAAAAATGTGGAAGAACCCTATGAATCATATGAGTTGGGGCAAAACAATTAGACGAAAAAGGTAATTCTATGACTTGATTTTAATTTTAAAGTGTGCTTCTAGAAATATTTTAAAAATTTTACTACACGAGACTGAGATTTGTTCTTAGGCTATGTTCACTTGGATTGAATGGAATGAGAGGAGAATGGAATGAAAATTATAAACAAAATTTATGAAGAAAGGGGGATGTTGGGGGAAATAATGAACAAATATGAGGGAGATGAAGTTTTTTATGATGAAGATTGCAAGGAAAATGATGAAGATTGGGAATGGAGCATTCCTTCCAAAACATGTGGGTTAGAATTCTAATTCAAATTATTTGGAGATGAATGAAGTAAGGAATGAAATTTATAAACACTTTCCCCAATCTCCCACAAATAATAGTATAAATTTCATTCCATTCTCCCCTCATTCCATTCAATCCAAGTGAACATAGCCTTAGTTTATGTAATTTTTGCAATGTGTATGTTTGTTGTTGAATTTTTTTATCATTGTCATTTGTATATAGACGATTCTACGGTTAAAAATCAAAACATAAATGGTGTGATATGCTATTGTTTATTTCAATAAAAGATTTTTCAACTCGTGAGGAACTTCTCAATAATGTTTGGAAAATTATTTTAAAGCAAGGATTTGTAACAAAAATTAAAAAATCAAAGACGAATTATTACATCATAATTGGCTGCGATAGGGAAGATAAATATCATTGAAAGAAACCACATGAGAAGAAAAAAAGAGGATCTAGATTAATTAATTGTCCCTTGAAAATTTGGGATAAAAAAAATGGTGATATGAGCAGAAAATAAGTCCTAAAAATACATTTAATGTTGCATTAAATAAATCTAGGTTGGTCCAAGGTCAAAGCCTAATATTGAGGCCCAAGACCTAAAATTAAATAATAAATTCGTAGTTGATAAATCAGCCAATAAAAAGAGTCTGTTATTGAGTTCAAAAGGGAACCAATCCATTCAAGGAGTAGCCCCCAAGACATACGAGTCCAATAGGAATCAGCCTTCCTAATGGAAGGGTCCAGAATTCTATCTAAAATGGGTATCTTGTCCACCAAGACACCAAACCCTACTCTAATTCCAAGGCACCCAATCTCAAGCAGAACGGTTGATGGGCACAGCTCAATACGTCCCTCCACGTTGGCTTAATCCTCGAATAAGGACATACAAGCCTACGTCCTTGGTGTGCCCCCGCCGCCATAGCCCCGAGGGCGAACACCAAGAACTACGTTTTGGCTTGATTCTTGATATTCATCAAGGTACGTAGGCATCTTGTGAGGATCGACAAGTCCCGACAGCAAGAGCAGCCACCATTAAAGCTCGAAGCTCTCAATCCCTAGCAATCAATACACGAATTAATTACACCCTACTTTTTATTCCACAACATTTGGCGCCGTCTGTGGGACATGGACATCAACCATGGTTAGCACACGAAGAACATCAATCGCAGAAACAACTGAAACCATTACCAGCACCACCTCACCCCCGGTTGGGGAACGAGTACCCCCAGGAGCGGGCTCTCAACCACTGATCACTAGAGCGGGCTCCCAACCACTGGTCATTCAGCCCCAAGGGACTGAAGCACAAACTCATGGATCGTTATCCCTAGTGACGAATTCCTCCAACCCAGGGACGAATCCCTTGCAGATGGTAGTCTCCCTTCTTGGAGGCCAGTTCGTCCCTCCTAGAGCCCAGATCTCCACTACCTTGATTCCCGCAAGCACGAACCCGGTGTATGGGTTGCCCAATTATCACCCGTACCAGGTTGGACCAAGCTGTCATGCCCTTCAGATACATGAGCCACCTGACATCAAGGGGCTAGGACCCGAACAAGGCCAACAATACCGCGACTACTCCTGCCTGTATTCTGACGATATTCAAGGGTTGAACCCTCTAAGAACAAGAATTTAAACGAGTCTCCAAGAAGCTGGAGTCCAAAGAACGATTTTAATCTTTCCAGGGGCGGATCCCCAATCCTAGGCATGATTATGCCCATAATAGGAAAACATGATTACAAATCTCTACCATGGTGCTTCCACCACTAAGAGCTCAGAACCCGAGTTATGGGCTTCCACCCCAACGAGAGCATGATTCGCCCTATATTTGAGGATTGGAACCTCCGCATATAGCAAGAGGGAGAAGTCTCGATCGTGCACTATCGAAGATGAAAGAATAATTGGACTGATGATCCACTCCCCTCGACTTCC
This sequence comes from Kitagawia praeruptora, assembly GCA_037693485.1. Lineage (NCBI taxonomy): Eukaryota > Viridiplantae > Streptophyta > Magnoliopsida > Apiales > Apiaceae > Kitagawia > Kitagawia praeruptora. Next base: position 105,255,423 of record CM075354.1, on the reverse strand, counting down.
AATCAAGGAACGACTCCCCCAAAGACGCGTCTCCAAGGGGTGATCCAAATTCCACTAACTCAATGAGAGAATCCCCAATTGCAGATGGTGGTTTTACCTCTGTCTAATGGAGCACAAGGAGCACGGATCGCCACCACCGTCATGCTAATTCCAATAACTCGAAACCCCGTTTATGGGTTGTCACCGTTCCCAATGGCTGATGAAACCATCGATTTACTCAAGAGAAGTATGTGCCTCAATGCATTGAAGGGTTGGTCCCCTTGTTGGAAGAAACCAAGGTTTCTCCGGATCATACACCAAAGACGACTTCTCGTCTAAAGAAGATGAGGAAGAGAATGTCCGTTCTAGCAAGAGACGTCAAGGCAAGGAGCCCGCCATAGGAGCAAGACGTTTTCAAACCCCGAGAGACTCAAGGAACGGCTCATCAGCCCATAGAAGAAAGGATTTGGGGGCTCAAGTTACTCATCCGCAGCAGTCGACTGTAGGTTCAATGAATTCAGGGACGAATCCCCTTCGGATGGTGGTGTCGCCCTTATAGCACACCGTTGGGACTATAGATGTCCATCTCCATCATTACACAATGAACTTAGGTTCCCACCAATGGAATATCCAAAGACTTTAGGAGGGAGGATACTTTCCCATAAAACGCGTATACAAAAATTGAAGAAAAACTTGGAAATACAATAGGATAGGTAGCCCCCAAGGGCTACAATCCCCTATGTTATTAACATGATTGATACCCCTAGAAGGAGAAGGGTTGATTCACTAAGGGCTGATCCCAATGGCTATGCTCATATCTCAAGGAAATTCAAGACGCCCACTATCGAGGTGTGATACGGCGTGAGATTCCATTAATCATGTGAGGACATCATCCAATGCACTACAAATTTTAACCTTTGATTGACATAATCAAGTATAGGGCATTCCCTCATACCCTGGGGGGCATGACACAACAATGGTAAAGTCGGTTGCCCCCGAACTCAATCAGCTCCTTTAAAGGACTAAGTAGGGCACCTATCGCCATTCGTTGATAGAAACTTCATGAAAAACGTTTTGCATCCCCAATGGACATGGAACAAGGAAAGAATGAATCCTTGAGGAATTACTTGAACTGAATCACCAAGTAAGCCTTGAAGGCCCCGAATTGGGATGATAGAGTAACCATCAAGGTAGAAGAAAGTTTAAAGGAAATCTCAACCCCTGTTGGGGGCAATGGAGGGAACAACAAGAAGTGAATGGGGTCAAGAGTAAGATGTTAAGGATAAGTATCCTTAAATAAGTAAAGAGTCTGACTCTACATGGAAGAAGAGCAATTAAGGACCAAGGTTCCCTGGTTATGCACGTTTGCATACTTCAAAGAGCCAAATCCTGATGGACATTGTGAAAGACAAGGATCACCGATGGTCGAAACCACTGAGGACTGATCCCGAGAAGCGAAACAAGAACCAATATTATCGGTTCCATAAGGATGTAAGAAATAACACTCACAATTAAAGACAGCTAAAACACAAGATCAGGTTTCTGATCCGAAGAGCAAGGTTGAATAAGTTCACCAAGAATGGCCAACAGGGTAACCTAAGGCAGGATTATGAAGTAGTGTGAAAGGAAGGATGACGGTCAACATCGCAATCCATAGCCCCGGGGGCCCGATGATAAACATGATTTCTGAAGACCCGACAACGGTCGGGAATACAAGGAGCTCTCATAAAGCTTATTCTCGAGAAGTTATGTGCATCATAGGAGAAGCTCCGTAACGAGCAAATACTGGAATGGTAATTGCCGTTGATGATTCTGACATGGAAGGAGTGAATGCCTCCATGATGACCTGTTGGTCTTAACACCTGTGATAGGCAACTCACAAGGAAAGGAGTCTTGGTAGACAATGGAACTTCAGTGGATATCTCATTTCATGATGCATTCTCGAAGATGGGATACAACGATTCTCAATTGACCCCCTCCAACATACCCATCTATGGGTCCAATGGAGTTGAGTCGAGAGTTGGAGAAACTATTCGGTTGTCCATGAAAACAAGACGGGAGCCTAGGAATGCCACTCAGATGTTGAACCTTTTGGTGGTTAAAGCAACTTCCGCTTACAATGCGATCCTTGGGAGGACAAGCTTGCACGCCTTTAAGGCAGTTGCCTCGAGCTAAGACCTGAAGATCAAATTTCCTATAAGGAATGAAGTTGATGAAGAGAAGGGAGATCAAACAATAACAAAGATTTGCTATCCAGCCACGTTGAGACCTGATGGAGTCAGAGGGAAGGTCCTCCCGATTAAAGGCATGAATGTCCAAGAAGTTGAGAAACAAATAAGAAATCTCACCGAGGACTTGGTCCCCACTCCCCTAGTTCCCAAAGAACCTAAAAAGTTACCCATGTAGGGCATTACTGAATGAACCCTTGAAGGGCAAATTGGATGTGTTCCTACAAGAGAACATTGTTGTATTTGTCTGGACAGTAGCTGATATGCCAAGGGTCGATCCCCAATTAATTACGTAAGCTAGACGTCCACCCGAATAGGGAGACGATGAAATGGAAGAGAAGAAAATTTTATTCCATGAGGCAGGAAGGCCAATGGAGAATGAAAAATGTGTATTGACTTCATTGATATGAAAGATGCATGTCTCAATGACTACAAGGAACGAGATGTTGACCAATGCAACAAAGGTGACGACCCAAAGAGGCGACATATCGAAGATTGATGAATAAGATCTTTGAGCAACTTAGTGAGAAGACTATAGAAGTCCATGGAAATGATATGTTAGTCAAGAGCCTCGATAAGGCACATCACAGCGAGCATTCACATGAGGCGTTTGAGGTGTTAAGGCACCACAAGATGATACTGAATCTGATTTAATGCGCCTTTAGCATAGGATCAGGAAAATTTTTGGGTCTTATGGTCTCCAATTAAACATGGAAATTGAGGCCAACCCCGATAAGAGTAGGGCAGTCCTTGACACGGAACCTCCACGTGTTGGCATAACCAAATTACGGAAAGTTACTGTATCTATACTTGGCTGTCTTTGATACGGCTTTGAGTGTCATCCTTGTGAAAGCGGAAGACAAGGTTCGGAAACCCATATGTTACGAGAGAAAGGTCTTGTATGAGACAGAGTAACCACAATAAATACAATAACCCCAGGAGGGCAAAGGATAAGAGAATGAGAATCCAGAAGCGATACTAAAGAAGTATTGAATCAATTTTGATGGAGAATCAAAAACAAAATTAAGTCAGAACATGCCCCAATGGGCTCATGCTTGAGTATGCCCCGAAGTTAGATTTACCAACGACAAACAACGAGGCTAGATGCAAAGCCGATTTACCAACGACAAACAACGAGGCTGGATGAAAAGCCTTGATAGCCGGTCTTGGCTTGCCCGGAGGCCCAAGGGTCAAAAATCTCAAAGTTTGTAGAGACTCAAGGTCGGTATTACCAAAAGTGAATGGTGAGTTCGAGGCCAGGGCTGGAACCACAACAAAATACTTGAAGCTTGGCTCAATTCAATGAGTGTTACGTGAAGTACATCCATAGGGAGGAAAACGTGAAGGCCGATGCCTTATTCAAGTTTGCCTCACCGAAGATAGAGAATTATATTGGGAGTTTTTAATTCCAAGTCTTGGAGACCCGAAGCGTTGATGCAAAGTTGATAGCATCTATAGATGTGGGGAGCTGTTGCATAGATCCTACAATGGCTCACCAGGAAGCTGGTTGGTCACCCGACCATGCCTTGGTGGCACGGAAGTTGTCTGTAAAAACACTAAGGCCTTAAGAAGCGGAGTTAGTCTTGAAAGAAATCCATGAGGAAATCTGTGGACAGCACTCGGGGGGCAGAGCCCTGGCACAAAAGATGACCCGATTGGGATTCTACTAGCCAGAAATAATGGTTGTCGCCAAAAGTTATGTGCGATCAATACCCAAAAACACGCAACTAATGATTAATCCCCTGAAATACTGACACCCGTCATTTCCCCCATTCCCGGTGGCAAGGTGGGGGATAAGTGTTCTTGGTTCATTCCCAGTGGCAAGTGCCTAGAGGAAGTTCCTGATAGTTGCATTGAATTCCTTCATGAAGTAGACTAAGGCCAAATCCCAAGCCAAGATAACCACTAACTAAATGACACAATTCATGTAGGAAAGTTTGATATATAGATATGGACTTCCACTAATCTTGATGCTAGAAATGGATTACAATTCAAGAATGAGGCTCTTACAAGCTAGAAACGTTTGGAAAAAATGTGATGCCCAGACTTGGAATACCCCAAACCTCATGGTTTATCGTATCTGAGCATCCGGTTAGGACACACCACTGATCAGACTAAGTAGAAATAAAGGCTCAAATATGCCACATTCCATTCAATCGAAGGCCCGAATATGCCACGTTCCATTCAGTTGAAGGCTCGAATAGGCCACGTTCCCTTCAATTGAAGGCCCGAATATGCCACGATCCATTCAATCGAAGGCCCGAATAGGCCACGATCCATTCAATCGAAGGCCCGAATAGGCCACGTTCCATTCAATTGAAGGCTTGAATAGGCCACGTTCCATTCAATTGAAGGCTCGAATAGGCTACATTCCATCCAATGGAAGACTCAAAGAATGGGAAGATTGAGTAAATATTATGAGTAGTTTTGCGTAGGGCTAGCCAACAATCAATTTAAAAGCTAAATATTAGTCATGATTGACCTCGTTCCAGGTTGAAAACCCCTCGAGTTGGGTACCAAGTGAACCCATAATTCAATCTCAATCCAGATCTAAGGATTGTGGATTCATGTTGTGATTTACGATCTAAGAGGTCAGGATTCCTGATTTGAGGGGTCAGGAATCCTAGTCTTAAGGGTCAGGACCCCAAGTCAAAAATTCTAATCTAAAGGGTTAGGATTTCTGATTTGAGAGGTCAAGATCCCAAGTCAAAAATCCTGATCTAAGGGGTCAGAAATCCTGATCTAGGGGGTTGGGATTCCTGATCTACGGGATCAAAATTCCTGGTCTACGGGGTCAGGATTCCTGATCGAAAAGCCTTAGACCAGAGTGAATAAATGGCCTTAATTCGACCAGGATCCTGATCTAAATGTCAACCAGGATTCCTGATCGAAAAGCCTTAGACCAGAGTGAATAAATGGCCTTAATTCGACCAGGATCCTGATCTAAATGTCAACCAGGATTCCTGATCGAAGAGCCTTAGACTAGAGTGAATAAATGGCCTCAATTCGACCAGGATCCTGGTCTAAATGTCAACTAGGATTCCTGATCGAAGAGCCTTAGACCAGAGTGAATAAATGGCCTTAATTCGACCAGGATCCTGGTCTAAATGTCAACCAGGATTCCTGATCGAAAAGCCTTAGACCAAAGTGAATAAATGGCCTTAATTCGACCAGGATCCTGGTCTAAATGTTAACTAGGATTCCTGATCGAAAAGCCTTAGACCAAAGTGAATAAATGGCCTTAATTCGACCAGGATCCTGATCTAAGGAGTCAGGATTCCTGATCGAAAAGCCATCGACCAGAACGAAGAAAATGATATTAATTCGACTAGAATCCTGATCTGAGAGGTCATGATTCCTGGTATGAGATATTAGAATTCCTTGTTTAAGGGGTCAGGATTCCCGATTTGAGAGGTCAGGATCCCAAGTAAAAAAATCCTGATCTAAGAGGTCAGGATTCTTGATCGAAATTGCTACGATCAGAATGTAAAAATGGCCCTTAATTTGACCAGAATCCTGATCAAAATTTGACCAGGATCATGGTCGAAAAGCCATCGACCAGACCGCATTTGAAGCCAATAATTCGACCAGGATCCTGATCTGAGAGGTCAGGATTCCTGGTCTAAGGGGTAAGTATCCCCGATCAAAAATCCATTGATTAGGATGCACAAAACACCCATAATCCGATCAGAATTCTGGTCTACGGGATCAGGAATCCTTGTCTAAAGGGTCAGGAAGCATTTTTGAAACAAATATTTTCTGAAAATGAATTATTTTTATGCATGTTGCACAAAAAAAAGAAGAAGCATATAATGAAAATTATATGTGCCTAAAGTCATGAATGACCTCAATTCAAGACGAATTTCGTAGATTTGGGAGCCAACAAGGTCAAAAATACATTACGAAAATATTATGGCTTGTAGCCCCTCCAAAATTGTGCAAAAAAAAAATGTTATTATTATTGTTAAAAATAATAATAATAATATCCGGGTCAGACTTTATTCGAATGAAATTTTATCCGAGTAGGACACCTCCGATTTGGGGCTCAAATTATCCAAAATTCGGATAAAACAAATATTATTATTCAATATAATAATATTAGGAAAAAAAAGAAGTGAAAAAAAATATTGATCTCAATCCTGCTCGATTTGTCGAGCAGGAATCCTCCTCGAAGTGGCGTCGACCAGACTGTTCAAAAGTCATTTAGTCGACCAGAATCGACCAGGTGAAAATTGTTTTGGCTAAAGTGCTGTTTAGTACCTCAACTTATGCTAAGTTAGCATAAAGTCCACTGTACTTTACAACTTGACAAAAAAGCCTCTGTTGTTTGTACAATTACAAACAGGCCCTTATGATTTATAAATTTACAAACCAGCCCCTGCACAATTACAAAATGACCCTCATAAAATGCATGTTTGCACAAATTTAATATTTTTCGATTTAAATATTTGAAAATATTTTCAGAAAATTGTCCTTTCGTAGGATTGAGATCTCATAAATTATTTTAAGTCTCGTATAAGACCAAATAATTCGTGATTGACATATTTAAATTATCAAAAATGATCCAAAAAATACCTGTGGGTACGTAAAATTTTCTAAATTATTGGGAAAAATTAAGTAAAATACCTGTGGGTACATAAAAATTCCTAAATTATTGGGAATAATTAAGAAAAATACCTATGGGTACATAAAAATTCCTAAATTATGAGGAATAATTAAGAAAAATATCCGTGGCTACATAAAAATTCCTAAATTATTGGGAAAAATTAAATAAAATACCTCTGGTACATAAAAATCCTAAATTATTAGGAATAATTAAGAAAAATACCTGTGGATACGTAAAATTCCTAAATTATTGGGAAAAATTTAGGAAAATACCTATGGGTACATAAAAATTCCTAAATTATTAGGAATAGTTAAGAAAAATACTTGTGGGTACGTAAAATTTCCTAAATTATTGGGAAAAATTTAGGAAAATACCCGTGGGTACATAAAAATTCCTAAATTATTAGGAATAGTTCAGAAAAATACCTGTGAGTATATAAAAAATTCCTCAAATATTAGGAAAGGTATAGAAAAGTATGAGGAAAATTATAGAAATATTTTCTTGACAAAGTGAGCAATAATTTATGCTAATAATGCATAAAAGCCCTATGAAAGTGCCGAAATTGCTAAAAGCAAGTACAAGTTAAAGCCTCGAATAAGGTAAATCGTCGTAAATTTGTTGGTCGCTCCACACTTTACAATGAGGCGATATGTGTGAAACACTAGTGTAAACCAAAATCCCCATATAAGGGTAAGAAAATTAAGAAGTCCCAGGTAGGGGATAAAAACGACCCCGAGTCTCGAAAAAGACAATTATAACTTCTACGAAAACTTGATCCGTTTTCCTAGAAGTTGGGGGCAAATGATATGGGCAGAAAATAAGCCCTAAAAGTACATTTAATGTTGCATTAAATAAACCTAGGTTGGTCAAAGGTCAAAGCCTAGTATTGAGGCCCAAGACCCAAAATTAAATAATAAATTCGTAGTTGATAAATCAGCCAATAAAAAGAGTATATTATTGAGTTCAAAAGGGAACCAATCCATCCAAGGAGTAGTGAAAGGCATATGATGTAGCCTATTTGTATTTCGAGGATATAACTCAACTTAAACAAGATTATATTAGTAAATAGTATATAGACTGTCACAGGAATCTCAGATTGTATTATTTGTCAGAAGAAAAAGATCAAAGTTATTATACAGACTTGAAGAATTACTACATTGAAAGAAGCTCAGTTATCTGATCAAGCCTTAGTGGAGTATTCGTTAAGAAGTGGATTCATTTAAAGTGACAGAGATTTCAAAGCTGACAGAGACAGTACAGAAGATTAAAGAGAGAGAGGAAAAAAGAAAAGGAACAAGATTTTAAAGTCAATATATGAAGAACAGTCATTGCGGTTAGTCACTCATGAACCAGACAGTACATCGAGTGTCAACATTAAACAGTGGTTGTTCGTCATTAACTTCAGTGGTTCAAGCTATCAAGACTGGTATGTGGGAAAATCATTGTGCAAGCAACAGGAGTGCTAAATTATTTAATCACAAGGATTTTATTATCAAGTGGAATGGCTACGAGGAAAAAGAATTATCACAAAGAAATTCTAAGTGATATATTCTTAATGCTGAAACCCCGGTTAGAATTGTTGTATTTTTTGCTAAGCAAAAGGAGTCCGGTTTCACATCCTCAAGAAATCGTAGCTTACACCTGGACGGGTTATGAGAAAATAGAATTATCACAAGAATATGGAAAGTGATATATTCTTAAAGCTGGAACCCCGGTTGGAATTGATATATTTTTTGTTAATCAAAAGGAGTCCATTTCCAGACGCTCAGGTAACCGCAGTTTAGAGTTTAATTATAATTTTATATTAATAAATATTTTATTTATTTAGAAAATTATATTTATAAATATCTAATAATATTAGATATTTATTTTATAATTTCTGGATTAAAATAATTATTTATTAATTAAAGATTATAAGCTGTGCGGATTAAAAAGCATTTCTACGGAGCCCATTCCTAATAGGACGAAATAGGCCCCGGTTTCATTTGAATTCACACAGGTCACTTGGTTTGTTTATTTAACAAATGAATTTGTTGAATTGAAAGGAATGCACATGCCACGTGAAGATGTCGGCTGAAATGCTCACTCGTCTGACCCGCGTGTGAATTACACGCGCCCGAAACAAAACAGCAAAACAGCGCACGTGTGATCCACTTTCCTCACCGCATCTGGTCTTCTGCAGCTTGGCAGATTAAATTAGTTTGTTTACAAATTAACGAATTGTTTTATTAAACAAGAAAAGGTAGTACTGAGTTGTATGCAAAGGTAGTACCGACAAAAGCAAAGGTAGTAGACACTCTCTTGAAAGGTAATACAAGTCTTGTTCAAAGGTAATACTTGTACAAGTGAAAGGTAGTACCGGACATTTGAAAGGTAGTTCGAAAGGTAGTTCGAGAGTTAATCTTCAAAACAAAGAAAGAAGCTTTTGTTATTAAAAGAAAGGAGGCGGCTCATTTCACAAAACTACAACATTATATCCAAAAGAAAAAGACACAGACTTCATTCTCTCTCTCATTTCAAGCTCACGAACCGGAAGAGAAATAAATTCATAGAAAATCAAGTTCTCAATATTTGTAATATCTGATCCGATAGAACTTGATCATTTGTATCTCTTGTACTACTAGCGAGTTTTTACTCCTAGAACTTATCTTGATTTTTATTAACTAAATTAGAAAAGTTCATGTCGAATTTTCTAATTAATTTTTATCAACTTGATAATTAATCTGTACTGAAATTGTAACACCCATCAAGTTAATATATTTTTATATTCAACTTGAAAATTGTTTCAATTTATTCCGCACAAATTTGTTCAAGTCAAATTTTATTTAAAGGACAAATTTTGATAAATTGGTATAGATTGTATTCAACCCCCCCTTCTACAATCTTATCGAACCTAACAATTGGTATCAGAGCCTATTGATTGATACACAAATCAAGATCCTATTTTTATTCAATCAAAAATTTATCTTGAATTTTTAACTCACTTAAAAATTCATCATGTCTTCAAAAGTTGGTTCTGTTAAGATACCCATATTTGATAAGGAAAATTATGAACTCTGGAAAAAGAAAATGACTCTTTTTCTACAAGTGGCCAATCCTAAATATTTAGGAATATTGAAAACCGGGCCAATAATTCATATGGTTACAGAAGAGGAAGTAATTGTGGATGGAGTTGTTGAATGTGCTGAAAGAACGTATCCAAAGGATCCTAATAATTATACCCCTGCTGAAAAGGAGGAAGCTGCCCTGGATATGAACTTATAGCTGATTTTGGTGGAATCCCTAGATTTAATCATGCACAATCATGTTGTTAATTGTAAAGATGCGAAGCATATCTGGGATACCATTTTGACAATAAATGAGGAAAGGGTAGATGACACTTTTACTGCTTTGGTTGGTGAAGCCTCGGTGAAGATGGAAGCTAAGGTTGTTCAACCTTACAGCTCTGAAAAGGAGGTGATTGTAGCAGAATATGGGAAGACAGCTGTAAATCAGGGTTGTGGAGAATTTTATTCATTAGAGGAGTTGGAGTAGTTGGAGGATGAGTCAATGGCAATGATTGTAAGGCAATTTGATAATTGCATATTTAGAAGAAGTCCAAATTTCAGATTCAAGTCTACTGAGAATAGATTCCAGCATGGAAGTTTTTCATCAAGTAGCACAAGGGGTGGCTACGGAACTGGGATGGTAGATAGAAGCAGGATCAGGTGTTTTAAATGCAATGAAATTGGACACTTTGCAACTGAGTGTCATCAACCTCAACAAGATGCAAGGAGAGAGTATTCATCTGGAAAGAAGAACACAGACACAGCCTATGTGGTACAAGGTAAAAGCTGGGATGACACAGACAGCGGAGATGAAGAGTTTGATGATTTTGCATTGGTGGCAAATGCTGATACATCAACTCGTTATACTACTCCGGTAATTCTTACTAACGCTGAGTTGATTCGTAGCTTACGTGATTCCTTAATTAATGCACAAAATGAAAATGCTAGAATAGTTCTGTTAAACAATAATCTTGAAAATGAAGTGTTAGAACTAAAAAAGGTGCATGATAATCAAGATCAGCAAATAAAAGAAATAGCTCGACTTAACCACAGAGAAAAGTCGATATCAGAATACATGTTAAAACAAGTTGCTAAACTTGAAACTAAGATAAAGGAGAAGGATGTCAAATTATCTGCTTGTTTTAATTCTGTTAAAATTTCTAAAGAGTTATTCAGTAAACAAACTGTAGAACGAACCGTAGGAATAGGGTTTGGCTACAACGAGGCTATTGGAATGTTAGGCATAAATTCCCCTAATCCTGTTAGTGCTAAAGAAAGGGGAATACCACATGTGCTTAAGGATGTTGAAGATCCACTCTTTAAGAAATCTATTGCAGAGCCTCTAGATTTGACTTTTCTCGTTATTCAAGAGGAGATGCGTACTGAGGACATTGCTAGTGGAAGTGTCCAAATTAATGAAAAATCTGTTAAGGACATTAATCCCAAGAATGTTCACTTTAAGAAAGGGTCACCTAAGGTGCCAGTCAAGGTTGTTAAAACAACCAGTTCTTTGAAGACTGGGTTAGGTAACAGTAATAAGTTGAAAAAGAACAATAACATGTCTAACATGCATACCATGCCTATTATTGATTCTTCTCATAAAGCATGTGGTGTTGTCAATTGTATGTCTTGTGCTTTTAATGTCATGTCTGCTTACTTTAATGGTAATCATGCATGTGATGATAAGACTACTCCTCGACAACATATGAATAGGAACAACAATGTTAGATCAAAGATTGCTAGTCCTCCTCATGTTAGGAGAGAGACATTTGTACCAAAGCCTAAACAAAGTTTTATTAAGGCTGTTTACAAGGTCAAATGTCCAGTCGTTGAAAAGAATGTTATTGCTGCTAAAGAAACATGGATACCCAAGATAAAACAAAAGATTGTCAAATCTGTTTATAGGGTTAAATGTCTATTGTTTAATGATGAAATTGGTGTCAAGGTCAAGAATGTGGTTTTGCCTGACAAAGGCCAATTTTTCAAGTACTCTGGACCCAACCAAGCTTGGGTCCCGAAGAAAGTTTAACCGTTTTGGCATTGCAGGGTGTGTAATAGGTAGATCGTGTTATGTGGATTCTGTACAGTGGATGTTCAAGGCATATGACCGAAGATAGAGCCCTGCTGTCAAGAGTGGTGAAGGTATCTGGCCAAGTGGTATCCCTTGGAGATAACAACAAGGGTATGACCGAGGGTCATGGCTATTCAATAGCTAGGAATGTTGTCAGTAATAAAGCATCTTTTACAAGATGAAGAGCCTATTGTTCGAGGATTAAGGAAAGAGAACTTATCAATATTTGACATGGAATCTCAGTCTAAGGTGAAGTCAATATGTCTAATCTAAAGATTCATCAGACAAGAGTGCAACTATGACAAATGAAGCTCTTTTACCTGAATGTCAAATCTAGAGATTCTTTCCCGAAAATCGAATCAGTAAAGGAGACTACCTCATCTGGAATTAAAGAAAAATGAAATTATGAGACATGTCATAAAGGGAAGTCAAAGAAGCATCACACAGAAGTTTTACATCAAAGAAAAATATACTTTAGTGGTGATGACTGATGGCTTCTCTCAACAAACAAGTTGTTGTTCAGACAATCTGAAGACAAGACACCACTGATGGTGATTGATCACATCTAGAAGATTTGCAGGAAGCAAACTGACTATGACAACTTGGAGATCAGATTACAGGACATATCTATTAGTGTTCTGGATGATTTCTGCACCTTCAAGAGTATTAATGTTAAGGCAGTCAATAGTTTGCTACTAGCATGATTGAACCCTGATCAGTGAGAAATACAGGAAGACCTCACAAGTTATGAAAGAAATTGTTTTTCAATGATAAATGAAAGTGAGCATCCTGGCAATCAGCTAATGCTCAAGAGGATAATTTCCTTGGTTACTCAATGGAGTCTACAACCTACAGGGTGATTGTTATTAATCAACAGAAGGTGATTAAAAGTCTTAGTGATGTTCAACAACTTCTAGCTCCCAGATGTCAATGGTGATGATTATTCAGATCCAACCAATGTGAAGCATGGAGAATCTTTATGAATACCCAGCAACAGCTTAGGGGGAGCAACTGAATGATCAACCAGTCAACTCAACACCACATTAAAAATCAAAGGACACTATGAGAACATGTCTGCCAAGACAAAGAATGTTGACTTAATTAATTCTTGTCCTAATTCTTAGTGTTCATAATGGTGGAAGTAAAAGACTAGCAGAGCTTCAAGTACCAATGATTATTTCGTTAGTTTTCTTTTAGAAAAAACTAATTAAGCTACAAAGGCCCTGAATGATCCAGATTGAGTGATTGCAATGCAAGTTGATCTTAATCAGTACAAAAGGCAGATTGAAGGGAAGCTGGTATCCAGACTAAACAACAAGGTTGTATTTGGTACAAGGATAACCAGAAGTCTAACTGGATGTCAAGGCATTGTTATGAGGGACAAAGCTAAACTGGATGCTAGGTTACAATTTGATCAAATGGTATATCTGACAAGAAGCATCAGTGACAAGACTTGAGGATATCAGGCACCTGCTGCACATTCAAGATTATAATGGACATCTGGACCTACTGAATATGGATGCTAGAGGAATGTGAACAAGTGCACTCCTGGTTGGTGAAATAATGGAAGATCTCTACAGGTTAGTATGAACTGGTATCATCACTCAAGCAAGCATGGAAGATATGGTATGACATCCTAACTATAATTGAACATTTGGTATCAATCTTTAACAGTTGGTATTTTTTAACAATTGGTGTCATACTAATAGAACTCTCTGCATCTTTAGGCACAAACATAAATAATATGTATGTGCAATGATATCCTGATTATATTATATGTTGGTCTACTAACTATAAATTGATATCAAGATATTTGTTGTTTTAATGTTGGTAAAGTTGCAATTCTTTTGATTTGCTTTAGTAAGCCAAAAGAATGATGACAATAAAAGTAAGTCAAGGATCTTTTGTTTCTGTTTAGAAGATTCTAGACCTGTCAAGACTCTCTGCCAACACACCACTATAGCTGGCTTTTGACCTATTAGTTTGGACCTAACAAGTTGGTAGTCAAAAATCTTAAGCTGACCCAAATCTGAGGAAATGGTACCCTAAAGATATTTGATCCAACAAGTTCAGGATCTACTAATTAGGACCTAATCAGGCTATAGAGGAATCATCGGCTTATTATCTTATTCAATTGCTAATAGATCATGTTGATGAGTGGATTTTCGTAATCAACTTATATGAGGTCTATAGGTAGTTGTATAGGCTAGCGATCAACTGTTCTTCGAACTAGGTTTGGGTTGTGTTTGTGGGGGTTGAGCTGAGCTCGAGGGTATATCCAATAATCTCAGGTGCCTTTAGAGAAAATTAGAGAACTTAATGCATCGTACCCTGAGGTGCCTACGTACCCTTGTATTTATAGGGATCAAGCTCACGTAGTTCTAATATGATTCTGTCTCTTACTGGAATAGCTGTATTCGGTCATCTAATTCGTGTTGGACTCAGGTTCCTTTAGAGCCTTTCACGAACTAGTTTGGCTAAGTGGAGTAGAACTCGAGTTCGTACCCCACTTATGATTCTCTCATTGGTTTGAGTTATTCTAGGATCATCTGCGCCCTAGAATTATACTCAGATACCAATTCGTTTATCTGTTCTAGATGACTTCTAGAACTTTCTGTTGGCAACTCGTAGGAACCTGGTGCTCAGGAACCTACATTTCAGGAGCCTGTTTCTCAGGGACCTCCTTATTTCGGGACATATCACTTAGGGACCTCCCTTTTGGTGTTAGTACCTGCACAAATAACAAACTAGTTAGACTGGATAACTCTTTATATGCTTTTATCATCTCTACGGCTGTTGTTATGCTAATTTGAACTCCTCTGCTGGGAGGAACCTGGTCTTCGAGTGCTCAACTCAGCTTCCTGACCATTGGGAACCTCTTAATACTCATACTTCCTTATTCATTTCTTCTATTTGATATTCATAACTCGTACTGGATCATTCTTCTAGCTTGCATGGATCGGACCCTATTGATTAATGGGCTTAAATCTAGTCCATGGAGATTTTGGGCACAACAAGTACCCTCCAGTTCCTTGAAATCATGTAATGTGAAAGGAACCTATTCCAATTCTACGATCAGAGGTTTAATGTTAACCCATCCTGGTAACTATATCTTGCTTCAGCATTGTATATCCAAGCCTATATGAGCTAACTCGGTATAGGAAACAGGACATAAAATATTTTCAGCTTGATATAATTTTGAGTAAGCTTCCTTTGTATTAAGGAACTTGTTATCTCACTATTTTCTTCTTCTTACTTCAGCTCTCGAAATCATCTTGATGCTCGCTTGTCACTCAACTCCACATTTCTTAAATTTAATAATTTAAGAAGAGATAACGGTTGGTAAGCAGGAGATAATTCAAAATTCGAATTAAACTTATCACTTACCAAAGCTGCAGTTAATGTATGAGTTCCCAAGGTTCACACGCCTCTGGTGCGTGTATCCCTTTAATTACTGCCCCAGTAGATTGCTGCCACGTGTTCACTGTTGCCTCCTATTTACCTCGATTATATAAACACATGAATGGCTTCATCTTCATTTTTACCTTTACCAAATATATATATTTTTTTTAAAACCCTTGGAGAGAAAAAGAGAAGGAGTCCGACGGTCATCTGCTTAATCCAAACCCTCTGTCGCCGTTTTCTTCAATCCAAGGTATGATTCTGAATCCTTTCTTTCTGTTTTTTCATAATCTCGATTGCATTTTTAACTATCTGATTACTTCGATCTTGCATGCTGTCTTTTATCTGATAAATTGTTTGTATATAGTCTTCATATCTCAATTTGTCTCGTATTCATGTCATAGTTCATACTTATCTCTGTGAATGTACAACCTCCATATAACTCTTTAAAAGACTTACTTGACATAGTCACAGTAGTTCAATCGTCTCTAGACCACAGGTCTCCCTTTAAGTATTCCAAAGTCTGACCTTTCTTCGTCTGTTTCTTGCAGATGTCTTCTGATTCAACACATTCTGACCATCTCTCTTCCGTAAAACCTGTTTTTGTCGCATCTGTAAGTGATAGAACTAGGTCTAGGGTCTTGATTCCTGACACTAGTGATCCTCAAGACATTCTGATGAAACCTCCAAATGCTATTGATCCCTTAAGGCCTTTGTTGTGCCCAAAATCTCCATGGACTAGATTTAGGCCCATTAATCAATAAGGTCCGATCCATACAAGTTAGAAGATTGATCCAATACGAGCCAGGAAGATCAAATAGAAGAAATGACTAAAGAAGTACGAATAACAGGAGGTTCCCCAATGGTCAGGAAGCTGAGCTGAACACTCGAAGACCAGGTTCCTCCCAGCCGAGGAGTTCGAATTAGCATAACAACAGCCATAGAGATGATAAAAGCATATGAAAAGTTATCCAGTCTAACTAGTTTGTTATTTGTGCAGGTACTAACACCAAAAGGGAGGTTCCTAAGTGATATGTCCCGAAATAAGGAGGTCCCTGAGAAACAGGCTCCTGAAATGTAGGTTCCTGAGCACCAGGTTCCTACGAGTTGCCAACAGAAAGTTCTAGAAGCCATCTAGAACAGATAAACGAATTGGTATCTGAGTATGATTCTAGGGCGCAGATGATCCTAGAATAACTCTAACCAATGAGAGAAACATAAGTAGGGTACGAACTCGAGTTCTACTCCACTTAGCCAAACTAGTTCGTGAAAGGCTCTAAAGGAACCTGAGTCCAACACGAATTAGATGACCGAATGCAACTATTCCAGTAAGAGACGAAATCATACTAGAACTACGTGAGCTTGATCCCTATAAATACAAGGGTACGTAGGCACCTCAGGGTACGACGCATTAAGTTCTCTAGTTTTCTCTAAAGGCACCTGAGATTATTGGAGATACCCTCGAGCTCAGCTCAACCCCCACAAACACAACCCAAACCTTTCGTAGAACAGTTGATCGCTAGCCTATACAACTACCTGTAAACCTCACATAAGTTGATTACGAAATCCACTCATCAACATTGGCGCTAGAAGGAGGGGCAGTTAATATCTTAAGAGTGGAAAAGATGTCAGGCAGCTCGGAGAGCGAAGCAACCCGTTCTGAGCGACAGGTTCATGAGGAGAACGCATCTCCTCCCAGAGCACCGAAGGTCACTAAAGCAGCCATGATGGAAATCCTAAAGACTGTGGGAGAACGTTTATCGACTTTGGAGCAGGCTTCAAGCAAAAAGAAGAAAAAGAAGGCAAAGAAGAGCAAGAAGTCGAAGGTTACTCCGAAACAGTTGAATTTTGAAGAATCTGAGAATGGAGAGGAGGTTCCTGACGATGGTGAAGAACCGAAAGAAGGTAATGATGATGAAGATATGGAGAATCCTGAGAAGAATAAAACTGGTAGCAAGGACCGTACAGGGTCCAAGAAGAAGAAGAAAACCAAGACTGGAGGTTCCTCAAAGAAAAAGAAGAACGATAAAGACCCATCTGTCGAGATAATTGAAGAAAAAAGCACGGATTCAGATGAGGATACTGAAGAATCAAGTGCTACAGGGTCGCAAGAGGAAGAAGGGACGAGTAAGAAGACAAAGGTGGAAGCTGTTGGGGAGGTGACGGCAGAAGATGTCAAGAAAATTTTGGCTCAACTCAAGGACGAAAAGAATCTTGCTGTGAACCCTATAACAGCTTCTCCTTTCACCAAGAAGGTTCGAAAGTCGGCTTTGCCTAGGTCTTACAGGCCCTCAAATGAGTTGAAATTCGATGGGACTACTGACCCCATTGAGTACCTTAGTCGTTTTGACACAGAGATGGATGTTTATCAAGTGAAGGAAGCCACCAGGTGCAGGTTACTGGCTGCAACTCTACAGGGCGGAGCCCATCAGTGGTTCAAAAGGTTACCTGCAGATTCGATTGGTTCTTGGGCAAGCATGGGGAAGCTCTTTGTCACTCAATTCAGAGCATCTGTTGCATTTGCCCCACCGACCAATACCTTAGCCAATATCAAGCAAAGACCTAGTGAGACATTGACAGAATATTTCAAGAGGTTTAATGCAGAGGTTCCTAAAGTTAGGAAGGCATCTGAGGAAACAATAAAGAATTTCTTAATCGCTGGAGTCAAAGGAGGCTCAGATTTTTGGAAAGCACTGCAGGGAAAAGAACCAGAGACGTTAGCAGATTTTTATGCCCAGGCAGAACCCTTTCGACTGGTGGAGGAGTCTCTAGCTGAATTAAGGAAGGATCCAGATTTTGTAAGGCAAAGTGGAAGCAAGAGGTCGAGACAAAGAAGCCCCAATGGTCGTGACAATAAAAAGGTGGTTAGTCGCACTTCTCAGGTGAAGCCTGAAGCTGTGAATCCTACTAAACCTGTCATGAGTCAGGTACCGCCACCAGCTTCCTATAACAGCAATAGACCAGAGAGACCCGTCTATGAAACTTTCACCCCTTTGGTAGCTCCGATTGATCATATTTACGCAGTGAATGAGAAGTCCTCATGGTTTAAGAAGCCTTTCAGAACCGGTCCCCCAGGAAATAAGAATGAGCGCCCCTACTGTGACTTCCATGATAATAATGGGCATAATACTGCAGATTGTCGTCACCTCAGAGATCTAATTGAAACTCTAATCAGACAAGGGCAATTGAGTGAATGGGTGGCTCAGGAAGGAAAAAAGTATAGAGATTAGAAGACTCAGAAGACACAGACACAGGAACCTGTCGTGATGGAGGGACCACCTAAGGCTGGGTGCATACGCACAATTATAGGAGGTCCCCATATTGGAGGAAGCAGCAGGAATGCCATGGAGAGGTATACTCGTGAGGCTAAAGAACGTCCTTTAACCAGTATTTACAATCTGTCCCAGAGGTCCCCAAAGCTGTTTGAAGGAGAGGATGCAGATATTACTTTCAATGAAGAAGATGCTTCCTGGGTACATCATCCTCATACTGACGCTTTGGTTGTTGAGGCAGGAATTGGATCTTATGAGGTTCATCGAGTGCTAGTGGATAATGGAAGCTCTGTAAACTTGTTATCTTACTCAGCTTTCAAGAAGATGCATTTTCTGGATAAAGACTTAACTCCAACAAACGATACCTTGTATGGATTCACCAATAATCAGGTTCCTATCAAAGGTAAGATTCGTTTGCCAGTAACCTTAGGTGATAAACCATGTTGCATTACACAGTTGGCAGAATTCATTGTTATAGAAGAGAATATGAATTACAATGCTATTTTGGGAAGACCCATTTTGAAGGAGATGAGGGTAATCACCTCCATTTACCACCTCACTATGAAGTTCCCGACGCCAAACGGAGTTGGCATAGTTCGAGGATGTCAGTATGAGTCTAGAGAGTGTTATACCAAAGCTTTGCAACATGCTGCTAGAGCTGCTAAATTGCCTGAGCCTATGGACGAGGTTCCTGATAGTTTTCCAGGAAAGAACCCAGACAAGATAACGGTCGACCTGCGCAGTTCGCCTTTGGAAGGTTTTGTGTCAGCCTCCTGTAGAGCTATAAGAATTGAAGAGATCATAGAAGAGGAACCTCATGATGAGATTCCCGTTTTTCGGGGACCAGATACCCCCTACTTACTGATAGAGGGTGCACCCCCTACGGATAAGGATGGTGATGTGTGTATGGTAGAAGGGGTAGATGAAGAAAAATCCCGAAAACTGAAACATAATGGATGCAATGAAGACAGTCAGCCAGCATCAAAGAGAAGGAATGTCATGCACGAAATGCAGGAACCGTCTACCGTCCAGGAACCTCAAGAGGACTCAACCGCAAGGATGGAGGTAGACTTAGATCCTCGAATGCCAGAAACCATGGTAAAGGCTGGACCAGCTGGTGAAACTCTGGATGTGAAGATCAATGACAAAGATGGTATAAAGGTGTTGAAGATTGGAGCTCAGCTTGATCCAACCTTAAAGGAATCTCTCATTACCTTTTTGGGCAAGAACCTGGATGTGTTTGCCTGGTGTCATGCAGATATGGAAGGGATAGATCCAAGGGTCATGTGTCATAAGTTGAATATTGATCCAGAAAAGAAAGGAGTGAGACAGAAGCGAAGACCAGTTAGTGGCGAGAGAGCTCAGGCATTGAAAGAAGAGGTTGACAGGTTGTTGGATGCAGGATTAGTTAAAGAATCTTTTTACCCAATATGGTTGGCAAATCCTGTTTTGGTAAAGAAACCTAATGGAAAATGGAGAACCTGTGTGGACTTCACAGATCTCAACAAAGCATGTCCGAAGGACAGCTTCCCACTGCCACGGATTGATCAGTTAGTGGATGCAACAGCTGGACATGCCCTCCTTAGCTTCATGGATGCCTATTCAGGTTATAATCAAATCCCTATGTATGAACCTGACCAAGAGCATACTTCTTTTATTACGGACAGAGGTCTTTATTGCTATGTATGCATGCCATTTGGGTTGATTAATGCTGGAGCTACATATCAACGGTTAGTGAATATGATGTTTAAAGACCAAATTGGCCATACTATGGAGGTATATGTGGATGATATGTTAGTTAAGTCTAAGGAAGCTGTTGACCATGTAAAGCACTTAGAAGAAATGTTTGGAATCTTGCGGAAGTACAGAATGAAGCTGAACCCTCAAAAATGTGTGTTTGGGGTAGAATCAGGAAAGTTTCTGGGTTTCATGGTAAACCACAGAGGTATCGAAGCCAACCCAGCCAAGATTAAAGCATTGATTGATATGAGGTCTCCGAGAACTGTGAGAGAGGTTCAATCTCTTACAGGAAGAGTTGCAGCTTTGAATAGATTCATTTCGAGGTCCACTGATAAGTGTCAGGAGTTCTTTAAAGCCATAAAGAAAGGAAACAAATTTGAGTGGACCGCAGAATGTGAGATAGCGTTTGGAAAGCTAAAGGAGCATTTGGGGAGCCCCCCACTGTTAGCCAAACCTGTGGATGGAGAAACATTGATACTTTATTTGGCTGTTTCAGAGTATTCCATTAGTGCAGTTCTGGTTCGAGAAGAGAATGGACAGCAGAGCCCAGTTTACTATGTTAGTAAAAGGTTACTTGACGCAGAAACGAGGTACACAGGAATGGAGAAGTTGGTTTTCGCATTGATGCTGGCTTCCAGGAAGCTGCGACCTTATTTCCAAGCTCACAAGATTGAAGTAAGAACCTCATATCCACTTAAGCAAGTGATGCATAGGCCAGAAACCTCTGGAAGAATGTTAAAATGGGCTGTGGAGCTAGGACAGTTCGACATAGAATATAAGCCAAAGACAGCAATCAAAGCTCAAGCTTTAGCAGATTTCTTAATCGAGTTTCCACCTCATGTAGAGGTTACTGGCCAAGAGGGGCCAAAAGAAGTGGTGGAAAAACAGGCAGACAATGACAACTGTGCACCTTGGTGGACACTGTATGTGGATGGAGCTGCTAACAGTGGTGGAGCAGGTGCAGGCATAGAATTAGTTAGTCCAGAAGGGCACCAACTCTATAGCTCGATTCATTTTGCTTTTAAAGCCACGAACAATGATGAGGAATATGAGGCATTGATTGCAGGACTCAAGTTGGCTTTGGAGATGAAAGTAGAAAATATCAGGGTGTTTAGTGATTCAATGTTAGTAGTTTGGCAGATTCGTGGTGGTTTTCAGGCGAGAGGGCCGAGAACAGACTTATATTTGAGATACTCCCAGGAGTTGATCGCAAGGTTCAGAGAGGTGAAGCTGGATCAGGTACCTCGAGGAAAGAATACCAAAGCGGATGCATTGGCCAAGTTAGGGTCACAAAGAGAATCCACGTTATTGGGGGTAATTCCACTTCAAATCCAGGAGCAACCAAGTGTTTTCAAGGAAGAGGTAATGGACATTGAATTTCCAGTTGAAGATTCCTGGATGACCCCAATATATCGTTACCTGGACAAAGGGGAGCTACCTCCCAATCAAAGTGATATCAGGAAGCTGAGGTATCGAGCAGCCAGGTATGTAATTTATGATGGAGTTCTGTATAAGCGAGGATTCAATCAGCCTTTGCTCAAGTGTGTAGCTGGAGAACAATGCAAGTATATCCTCGAGGAAATTCATGAAGGAGTATGTGGAAATCACTCGGGGGGTAATTCTCTAGCCATGAAAGTCCTTCGACAAGGAT
The DNA here is from genome assembly GCA_037693485.1 of Kitagawia praeruptora. Classification (NCBI taxonomy): domain Eukaryota; kingdom Viridiplantae; phylum Streptophyta; class Magnoliopsida; order Apiales; family Apiaceae; genus Kitagawia; species Kitagawia praeruptora. The sequence goes on along the minus strand of CM075354.1, from coordinate 105,233,427 downwards.
ATTATTGGCCAACCATCAAAGCAGATGCTACGAAGTTTGTGCAGGCATGCAGTAATTGTCAGAGGTTTGCAAATTTTGATAGTCGTCCTGTAGCCCCTATTAAACCGATTGTTAGCCCCTGGCCATTCGCTGTTTGGGGGATAGACCTCATTGGAGAGCTCCCGAAAGGAAAAGGAGGAGTGAAATACGCAGTGGTCGCAGTCGATTATTTTACAAAGTGGGCGGAAGCAGAACCACTTGCTAAGATTACAGCGTCAAAATTGACTGAATTTGTGTTTCGAGCTATTGTATGCAGGTTTGGCATTCCACAGAAGCTGATTTCTGACAATGGGAAGCAGTTCGATAGTAGAGAGCTTAGAGGATTGTGTGAGCAGTTTGGAATCCAAAAAGCATTTTCAGCAGTGTATTATCCGCAGAGTAATGGACAGACTGAAGCAGTGAATAAGATTATCAAGCACACTTTGAAGACAAGGCTTGAAGATAAGAAGGGAAGCTGGCCAGAGGAGCTTCCTGGAGTCTTGTGGTCGTATAACACCACGCCTAGAACTACAACTGGTGAGTCTCCTTTTATCCTCACTTATGGTTGTGAAGCTATGGTACCTGTGGAAGTTGGAACAGGTTCCTTGAGAAGAAAGTATTTTGATCCCGAGAGCAATGAGGTCAATCATAGACTGTATTTGGACATGGTTGAAGAGTTGAGAGCAGATTCACAAGTGAAGTTAGCAGCATATCAACAGAGAGTTCGAAGGTATTACGACAAAAAGGTGAAGGCAAGACCTTTTAAAGTTGGAGACCTAGTTCTGAGAAAAGTCATGCCAAATACCAGGGTTCTGGCACATGGAGCTTTTGGAGCAAATTGGGAAGGGCCTTACCAGATAAAGTCAGCCATTTGGGAAGGAACCTACCACTTGATGGATATGGATGGGAACCTCATTCCGAGAGCTTGGAATGCAGAACATCTCAAGAAGTATTATCAGTAACTCTTTTATGCGTTTTTCTTAGGAAAAGTAAGGCTCTTTCAGCCCAAGAATAAAGGCAGCTTATTAGTTATAGCTGACCAGCATTTTGATTTCAGTATTTAATTATGCATGTACTCGGGGGGTATTTGATGTGAACCTCCCTACTTGCAAGACAATTTTTTTTTAAGTATTGAGCGATGTATAGCTCTACGTTGAATATTTTGAGTGCATTATTTGCAGCTATAGCTCCTTAATAGTTCTTTTACGTAATAATCATTACCCAAAAGAACTGGGGGGTAGTATTCCTACTTAGACAGTATTGCACATGCTATGATTTGATATTTCATATGCCAATTTGAAATTTTTGAAACAGGTTACCTAGATTAACAGGTTCCTGTAGCATTGTGTTGCATTTTGCAGGTTACCTAAGCTGACAGGTTCCTGTAGCATTGACAGTATGTATGAAGTATGAATATGAATTGACAGAATGTGCAGACTACGATTGATTGACCAGAATTAGCTTGTGGACAGATTGTTGAGAAAAGGATGAAAGCCCCAGGTAGCTTCCTGGGCATTGAGCAAAGCCCCAGGTAGCTTCCTGGGCATCGAGCAAAGCCCCAGGTAGCTTCCTGGGCATCGAGCAAAGCCCCAGGTAGCTTCCTGGGCATTGAGCAAAGCCCCAGGTAGCTTCCTGGGCATTGAGCAAAGCCCCAGGTAGTTTCCTGGGCATCGAGAAAAAGTCCTAGGTAGCTTCCTGGGCACGAGAAAAGCTTCAGGTAGCTTCCTGAGCAAATGAGATTGAAAAGCCTCAGTTGACTGAGCACGACATTGTTGCCAAAAGCCTCAAGTTCCTTGAGCACGTGAATTAAAGTCCTGACAAAAGGCATCTAAAGTCCTGACAAAAGGCACCTTAAAGAGAGGCCTAATAAGCTCTCCCTCATGTGGAACCGCCTTTGGCACATGGGAAGAAGGGATAAAATCCTTAGCATATACCTTCATAAGATGTCTAGCCTGACACATGGAGAAGAGGAATCTGTGTGGACTCCTAGAACGGCACACAGGTTCCTAGAATCGCCCCGAGGCATAAAAAGGAACCAACATGCCTCGAGGCATGTTGGGACCTAGAGAGTAGGATTGGGAACCCAGCAGGTTACCTCTCCAGGAGGAAAAAGGAACCAACAGGCCTCGAGGCATGTTGGGACCTAGAGATTAGGATTGGAAGCCAAGCAGGCAACCTTTCCAAGAGATGACCCGAATTAAACAAGAGAAAGCTTTTACTAACGTTAACTGTTTTTTGTTTTATGTTTATTTTGCAGGATTAATACTCGAGGAACCTGGTATTGATGAAGAAGAAGTTATTAAAGAAGGCTACTGATAAGTGGATTTATATCCACTTGGAACATTCTAATTCGGCTTAAATTGATTGTCTTGGACTCAAGTTTCTTGTAGTTTTGATGTGTTTTGCTTAGTTGTGCAGGTTTACGAGAATGTTGATTAAGGTGGATGCTTCTACAATTTTTTGGGAATTAAATGATTAAAATTCGGATTTTCTGGGAAGGCTGCGCAGCTTATACTGTTTTGGCCATATCTGGAGTTCTGTAAGTCCGTTTTTAGCGATCTTACTGCCCACGCGAAGCTTGAGAGATTTTCTACAACCTGGGATAGGAATCACGTGCAAGTAAAGTACTGAGTTAATTCGCGCAGGCAGACTTTGTGAAGCATGGCTGGGAAATTCCTGTTTTGCCCTTTTCAAGTTTTAATTATATTCCGGGCAGGTTTTAGCACCTTAATTAAATTCTAATTGTAATAGATTATTAAATATTTTTATTAGGCAAGAGGGAGAAACGTTTTTTATGTATAAACGTTCTACCCTTGTAAAAAACATATACATACGTTCATATTATAACCTAGTTTTTGGACAGAGGAGAGAGGAGGAGAAGGAATTCTTCCAAGCTAGTGACAAGCAAGGATTATTCTTGAAACCTTTGTATTCTTCTATTGTGGGAGTTCAATTCTAACTTTATTCTTCTTCTTAATTTTTACTTGTTGATTTTAGAATTATGTTTTCCATAGAACCCATGATGTCAATTAGGTCAATTATGGGCTAATTCGTTATCATGGGGTTTTAATGGATTTTGCTATGGATTCTAGTTATTGAGTGTTTTTATGCCTTGGTGTGTGATTGTATGTATTGATTGCCTAGTATGTTTATGCTTATTCGTTATAAGTGCGTCGCGAACACTTGTAATTGCTTGTTTAATCCTAGTGAATGCGAAAGTGGATCTAGGGTTTAGAACAATTCATGCTAGCATAGGTTTTTGCATGTGAAGAACATGTATTAATTTGTGATGTGATTCTAACCGTCTTGCATCGACTATGTGGTTTAATGGGTGCTTGATTTTCAACCGGTATGTGTTCAATTGCTATAGACATATAGGGACTACACATATTTGGTGACTATTTGACTTCTATCAATTGTGGATGATCAGTAGGATGGTATATGCACAACGAAAGTTGGTATGTATCAGTTTAGTGCATCTAATCAGTAATCAACTCGGTCACATGCTAGGCTAAAGGGCATAAGATTCTAGATGAAGTAGTAATTGAAGTTGAAATCCCATGTTTGTTTATTATAAGGTTTAAGTTAAGTTATTTTCTCGTAATTGGCTTAGTTGGTAATCAATCATTAGTTAAATCAACCCAAAATTGTGATTGTCTTAGCAGTGAGTGTAAATCATTAGCTGGTGCATAAGTGAACATAACGAACAATTTGAGTCTCTGTGGGAACGAATCTTATTTACTCTGTATTACTTGTTGACCACGTTCTCTTGCGTGAATAAGTGCGAACAAGTTTTTGGCGCCGCTGCCGGGGACTCGGTTCATTGTTTGTTTAGTTTATGATCTTGTCATCAATTTGGGTTAAATTCACTGACTCGGACGTTTTTTTTCTTTTTATTTGATGGATTATTGGGAGCAGGAATTCGTAATTGTTTGTGAGCTGTGTGCAGGTGGACATTACACTCATCAATGTGAGTATAACAGAAACCGGCCAAATTTCAGCTGGGACTACAATCAGAGTGGTATGGAGCAATTCCAATATCCATCCTACCCGCTCCAAAATCAGCAGTTTGAAGATGAGCCATACAGTCCAGGGGGAATTCAGCAGCAACAGGGGCAACAATTTCAGCATCAGTATGCCCCAGTGCATCAACACTTTCAACCTCCTGAATTTCAGCAGCAGCAATTTCAGACTTGGTCTATCCAACAGTCGACCGAAGAAGTTGAATTAGAAGAATTGAGGTTGATGGCTAAAAGCAATGCATTGTCTCTCCAGAGAATAGGAGATCAGATTGGTCAAATTGCAAATGCATTACAAACATTGAATCAAATTGCAAGTGACACAGAAGGCCTAGATGTAGAGGAGGAGGACAAGAACCTTACTATCAGTCTTGACTGGCCTTTCTTAGCCACGGGTGTGACCATGATCAAAGTTCAGGAAGGAGAGTCTGAGGGCAAAGATGGGGAAGAAGCAGAACATGAAGTTGATAAGGAAGCAGAGTCGGAGGCAAACCAATCAGAAAATTCAGAATGTCCAGAAAATTCAATTCTGAATAATCAACCGCAACCACTTCCTTTGCAATATGAAAATTTTGAAGAATCAGCCCAAGATCAAGAAAATTCCAAGGCTCAAGCGGCTATGCTAATTCCTTCGAAGGATGAAGAGTGTCTCAGTGTGGAAGATGATGAATTAGAAGAGCATGTTCAGTTGTTGAATGCCGCTCCGTTGCAATCTGACTTCGACCAGCTGGAGGCCGAAGAGGAAAAGAGTATCACTCCTGTTGAAAAATCTACTCCGGAGAAGACTACAGAGATTGTCCAAATCGATTTTCCTCCTCCATATCCACAGAGGCTTCAGAAGCAAACTCTAGCCATGAATTTGCCGGCGGAGGATGAGGAGTGTTTTAGCTTGAAATTGGTTGATGCAGGGCAGAGTAAAAAGTATGACACGGAGGAGAAGGCAAAGTATGACCAACTGAGGATTACAGTGCCTTGGTTGATAGGGTTACGTATTCCACATAAGTTGCTTGGAGTGGAAGATCTCTGGAATTCTCAGGTGCGCCTTAAGCCATCAATTGAAGGAGCTCCCGAACTTGAGATCAAAACATTGCTAGTTCACCTGGGGTATGCTTCTTGTAATTCAAATCCTTTGCTTGCTATTGTTATTGCTGCTAACTTTTCAGGTAGGCGGGAGAATGTTATTGAGAGATCTTGTGAGGAGCGAATACGGGTAAAGCTTGTTGTTGAAGATGTCGCTCCAGAAAAGATCATTAAATGGCCTTATAGAGATGCGGTGCAGAAATTTTTCAAGAGGAAAATTGTGGCCAAGTCTAGCTAAAGACGTTAAAGAAAGGCGCTTCGTGGGAGGCAACCCACGCGTTTGGTGTATTCTTTGAAGAAAAAAAAAAAAAGAGAAAAAATTGGAGTGTTCTTTAAAAAAAAAAAAAAAAAAAAAAAAAAAAAAAAAAATGAAAAAAATCGAATTTTTGGGTGTCACGCAGGAGCAACCTGCGTTACAGGGCAATTTGCGCGCCTGTTGCGCAAGTTGCGCCTGCGCAACTGTAAAGGAAGCAGTTTGCCCCCAAGTGGCGCAGGTTGCTGTCACGTTTCTGGAAGTGGGGCAATTTGCCCTTCAGTCGAGCAGTTGGCGCGTGTAACAGAAGGTTTAGAAAAAAAAAATTATCACAGACTTGTGTTGTTCAGCCGCGAGAGTTGTGTTATGTATATAAAAAAATAAATTCTCTTCTCTCCCCAATTTCTTTTTATAACCCCATATCTTCCCCAAATCTTTTCCTATTTTAATTCCAAAAACCCCTCATCTCTCCTAAAAAAATTCCAATTCCTATTTCTTTTCTAAATCTTTTCCTTTCATCCATTAAATATTTTTTCTATCCTATATCAAATTCCAAATTCCACCCAAATTTTTTCCTTTTCACATTAAAATTCTTATATTCATCCTATCACTCCATGGCCTATATATACCCATACATACACACCCAATTCATTATCTTTCTCCTCTACATCTCTTAAAAATTCAAGTTTGGGGGAAAATTAGTACAAGTTCACCTCTTTGATTCGTAGTGGGAATTCTTTTCTCTATTTTATTTTACTACGAATTTGTGTTCTTGTAAATTGGGGTTTTTGTATTATTCTTGTTACGTGGGTATTTGTGGTGTGATTTGGTTTGGTGGTTTTTGGTGGGATTTTGCTTGGGGGTTTTTGGTGGTGCTATTGTTGAGTGGGGTTTTGATTATTATGGCGCCTAAGCGAATGAGGGGTGGTGTTATTAGGGTGGAGAGATTTTCTTCTCCGGATGCGGAGGTTGAGTATAATAGGTTGTTGACTAAGTCGGTGGCGAAAGAAAGGGGGTTTTTACCAACTCGTCATTATGGGTTGGTTGATGTGATTAGTAAGTTACGTTGGGGAGAGATTTGTAAGGCACCTGCTCCAGTTCCGGTGAATGTTGTTAGGGAGTTTTATGCTAATGCTAAGGGTGAGCCGGATGAGGTGTGTGTGGTTCGAGGTAAACAGGTGGAGTATAGTGTTGATGCTATTCGTAAAATTTTGGGACAACCACCAAAGCTTGTGGGGGATGAAGATTGGGCAAGGAAGACTAGTAAGGATGTGGATTTGGAGGCAATTGTTCGTGAATTATGTGTTCCTGGTACGGTTTGGAAGTATAAAGTGGGAACCAATGCGCCAGTTAATTTTCTGTCTTCTGCTATGAATAAATTTGCACGTGCATGGTATGCATTCCTTTGTGCGAATATTATGCCTACTTCTCATATAGGTGAGGTCACAGTTGATAGATTGATTCTTTTGTGGGGCATGCTAAAGGGGAAGTACATTGATGTAGCCTATATTGTTCATCAGAATATTATACGGTTTTTAAAGTCTCATACGCTATCATCGATGCCCCATGCTTCTGTTATAGCTGGTTTATGTAAGGAAAGTGGTGTTATCTGGGGTGCGGATGAGGAGTTGCAGTCACCTTTGCCTTCCATTACTGATGTGTCTATTGATCGAATGCCTGACTGGCAAGGTGGGGTTCCAGATCCGAGGGGACTTGGTTATATTGTTGATGATGTTGATGCTAGTGGTAATGGAGCGGGCGCTCAGCCACAGGGTTTGGAAGTACCGAGAGTTTTGGAGGACCACTTTAGGCGTTTGTATAGGCGGATGGATGCTATACATGCTTGTAACAGGGAGTATGCTCAAGATATGGCTACAGCTTTGACAGATGCAGGTATTCAGGCGAGGTGGCCAGTCTATGGAGCTCGTACGCAGTATCCACCGCCAGATTATGATTCCTCCGAAGAGGAGGACGAGTAGGTATGTTTTCTGCTATCCCTTGTATTACTTTCCATTCAATGAGGGCATTGAATATGTTAAGTTTGGGGGTGGTATGAGGGATTAGTAGTTGTATATATATTGTTGTATTTTGTGTTCATATAGGATATCATGTTTGCATAGTAGTGATAGTTCATGCATGATTGTTATGTTTGTATTATCTACGTTTGTTTCATATAGGACATTTTGTTTTATTTTCGTATACCATGTGAGTTTTTCATTTAGTTGCATTTTCATGGCATGCATATTTCATGATCCCTTAGGACGAGCTGATTCTGATTGATAGGGGGATGTTGATTTGGGTGTGATGATGATGAGTAGAGGGCTGATTTATAGTTTCTATGAAATTGACTTGCATGTTACGGGAACAAAATTTATTACACAGTCTCATTGGGGTGCTTTTGGGCTAGGTTAGGGTCATGCCTGTGGGATGTTTTGAGATTTAATCACTTGTTTATATTTAGAATTTTCGTTATTCCCTTTATAGCGTAGGAACATTAAAGTCTAAGTTTGGGGGAAACCAGGAATTTTCATGCTAGTTGTTAATATTTGTCAATAATGGCTAGGTGTCAAATGGCTAGTAGCCAGCTCATATTTATGTGAGTAGTCTAGGGTTGGAAATGAGAAAGGCTCATTCCAGATTAAAACCTTAAAAAAAAAAAAAAAGAAAAAAAGAAAAAAATATAAAAGAAAAAAAAAAGAAAAAAAATATAAAAGAAAAAAAAAAGAAAAAAAGAAAAAAAAGAGTCTAGTATTGTTTGTTAATGCATAATTAACCAGAGTGAGCTCTTTAATACTCGAGTAATTAAGTCTGAGGGGACTTAGTCCTAGTGACCTAAGGCTTTATAGTCTGGGATCCTGCTGACCTAACACTCGCTACATGGGTATTATTGTATAAGCCTTTTGGGGTCTCATTCATTGCACGGTTAAATAAGCATGCGTATTGTATATGTAGTGTCGTAGTATAGTAATAAAGCATGAGTTTCTGTCTACCTTGGATAAGGGTGGAGGTGTTCCTAGGTTATGGAGTGTCTACAGTCTATTCTGATTATAAACCTGTGATTGTCTTGACGGAAAGCATGTATGATTTTTGACCTAGTTCTGGGGGTATTTCTGATGAGCATCGCACACACGCACGTTTCTGTTCATGTATTTGTTAGTATACGGGGATTTAGTCGAGCTCTGCTTGGATTTGTTACATTCTTTGAGATATTTGCTTGTTAGTTGGTTTTGGTGAGTTTGAAGGGGATCTTGCATTTTTTTCATATTAGTTGCATTCATGCATTGCATTGCATTAGGTTAAATGGATTTTGTGGGTACATTCGCTATAGGCCCTCACGAGACCTTACTCGTCCACTAGGGCTGCCTAGGGGTTTAAAGGGCTTGTTGCATATGCCAAATGCAACCGTGATCACCTACGGAAGTGGTACTAGTTAGTTAGTTGTAATTGTTAATGCTTGAGGACAAGCATCGGTTTAAGTTTGGGGGTGTGATAAGTGGATTTATATCCACTTGGAACATTCTAATTCGGCTTAAATTGATTGTCTTGGACTCAAGTTTCTTGTAGTTTTGATGTGTTTTGCTTAGTTGTGCAGGTTTACGAGAATGTTGATTAAGGTGGATGCTTCTACAATTTTTTGGGAATTAAATGATTAAAATTCGGATTTTCTGGGAAGGCTGCGCAGCTTATACTGTTTTGGCCATATCTGGAGTTCTGTAAGTCCGTTTTTAGCGATCTTACTGCCCACGCGAAGCTTGAGAGATTTTCTACAACCTGGGATAGGAATCACGTGCAAGTAAAGTACTGAGTTAATTCGCGCAGGCAGACTTTGTGAAGCATGGCTGGGAAATTCCTGTTTTGCCCTTTTCAAGTTTTAATTATATTCCGGGCAGGTTTTAGCACCTTAATTAAATTCTAATTGTAATAGATTATTAAATATTTTTATTAGGCAAGAGGGAGAAACGTTTTTTATGTATAAACGTTCTACCCTTGTAAAAAACATATACATACGTTCATATTATAACCTAGTTTTTGGACAGAGGAGAGAGGAGGAGAAGGAATTCTTCCAAGCTAGTGACAAGCAAGGATTATTCTTGAAACCTTTGTATTCTTCTATTGTGGGAGTTCAATTCTAACTTTATTCTTCTTCTTAATTTTTACTTGTTGATTTTAGAATTATGTTTTCCATAGAACCCATGATGTCAATTAGGTCAATTATGGGCTAATTCGTTATCATGGGGTTTTAATGGATTTTGCTATGGATTCTAGTTATTGAGTGTTTTTATGCCTTGGTGTGTGATTGTATGTATTGATTGCCTAGTATGTTTATGCTTATTCGTTATAAGTGCGTCGCGAACACTTGTAATTGCTTGTTTAATCCTAGTGAATGCGAAAGTGGATCTAGGGTTTAGAACAATTCATGCTAGCATAGGTTTTTGCATGTGAAGAACATGTATTAATTTGTGATGTGATTCTAACCGTCTTGCATCGACTATGTGGTTTAATGGGTGCTTGATTTTCAACCGGTATGTGTTCAATTGCTATAGACATATAGGGACTACACATATTTGGTGACTATTTGACTTCTATCAATTGTGGATGATCAGTAGGATGGTATATGCACAACGAAAGTTGGTATGTATCAGTTTAGTGCATCTAATCAGTAATCAACTCGGTCACATGCTAGGCTAAAGGGCATAAGATTCTAGATGAAGTAGTAATTGAAGTTGAAATCCCATGTTTGTTTATTATAAGGTTTAAGTTAAGTTATTTTCTCGTAATTGGCTTAGTTGGTAATCAATCATTAGTTAAATCAACCCAAAATTGTGATTGTCTTAGCAGTGAGTGTAAATCATTAGCTGGTGCATAAGTGAACATAACGAACAATTTGAGTCTCTGTGGGAACGAATCTTATTTACTCTGTATTACTTGTTGACCACGTTCTCTTGCGTGAATAAGTGCGAACAGCTACGGTTTAGATTATCGGTACAAAGTATAAGCACAAAGGTTCCAGGTTTTACAATTCAGCTGTAATTTGTTGCATTTGTTTTGAGAATAAGCAAGTGGAAATATGCATGTGTTCTGTTTCTTACAATGGGTTAGCCCACGTAAGCTTGACCATATGAATAAGGAAGCTGAATTATTCTCTAAGGCATAACAGCATAGTATTTCATAAGGTTTAGAAGAAAAGTATGCAGCAAAAGCAAAAATCATAAAGAGAGTTATGGGTACAGAGACCCAGAAAACCAACATAAGAGTTAATGGCACGAAGGCCATGGAAATCAAATTTAAAGTTACATATTGCGAGGCGTTACGAGGAGCCCGCGACCTCATTGAAAGTTATCAAAAGTTTTTAAGAATCTTGTTGAAATTACGAAGGAGGAACTTCATTGGAACCCTTAGCAGCAACAGGAGGAGTTGGAAGGATAGGCTGAACAACGTCAGGAGCAGGAACCTCTGCAGTCTCAAGGTTGGCACCTGGAGACCTCTCAACCGTTTTCACGGGAGGTACAGAGGTTGCAGCAGCAGCTTTCTCTTCAAAATCTTTGATCATCCCTACCACGTCTTCACCCAGGAGGGACCAGTCTATATTGGGCATCTTCTCCCATGTGGAACGTATGTAGTCATTAATACCTTCATCATAGCCTTCATCGTATCTGGCCTTCTCCTTGATAAGTATGGATGACTTCACAACTTCAGCAGCAGCATTCAAGGCATCCACTTGGGCTTCCAGTTCATTGGTTCTTTCCAACATCGACAGTTTCTCGTCCCTAAGGATCTTGACCTGTTCTTGAAGTTCATCCTTGCTATTCTTCAACGAGGTTTCAACAGCTTTAGCCCTCCTTACCGCAGCAGTGGCAACATTCACACTCTCCTCTTTAGCAACCAGCTCCTCTTTGAGCTTCGAGATTTCCCCTTGTAACCTGAGGTCATATTGGATCTTCAAGGCAAAGTCATCACAGAATCTAAGAGTAAAAAAGGCGTTCTGGGCCGCAGAGAACCTCATAGCTTCCAAAGCTTCAGTAGAGTCCATTTTCGACCAGCCAGTAATAGTCTCAGCAGGAACATGAGTGTCAATCAAGTCCTTAAACTGGTTCTGAGCAGCGGTAGGTTCAGTCTTCACAGCTTTGTTCTTCCTCATGGATCTAGTCTGAGAGCTCCCTGATAAGTCAAGTGTGGTCTGAGCCAATTTGCGTTTCGAAGAACCTGATGGTTGAGTCTGGACGGATACAGGGGTTGGAACTTGGTTAATTGGAGTTGCATCAAGCGGAACCTCCTTTACACTGTCTTCAACCTTGAAAATTTCTTCCACGTTTTTAGATCTCTTTATAAATGAAGGAACTTTTGGAGCCATATCTGCATAAGTTAGAAGGTTAAGGTTAGATATATATATATGAAGTGAGCAAATGAAATTGCACAAATATAAAGAAACTCCTACCAGAAGTTGAAGGAATAAAGCCTAAAGTCATCAAGTTATCAGGGGTCATCAAGACCAGACAATCTCTAGTGGAGGCTGATAGTTTCAAAATCTTAGTTGCTCTTTCCAAGCAGACTCCCGTAAGAACGGTTTGCTTAGGGATATTGGGACGACAATTAAACTCGTATCTAACGTAGGGGCAGTCATAGCAATAAAGAAACTGTTCCGACCATTGTTCAAAGTTTTGCTTAACATTTTTTATGCACTGACCCTGGTGACAAGGCCAGGCCGAAAGGTAAAAACAACCAGAATTTCTTCCAGTGTCTTTCAGTCTGAAGAAATAGCCCAATTCAGGGGCTGTCAAAGGAACTGTAAACTTGCTGGAATATAGTATAAAAGTGCTGATGGCTAACCGATAAGAATTAGGGGTGAGTTACATTGGTGCTAATTGATAAAAGTCAAGAACCTCTCGTAAGAAAGGATGAAGAGGCATGGAAACACCTACCCTCAGGAAAGCGGCAGATATGACAGCATGGGGGATACCTTGTTTTGGGATTTTCAAATCAAACCTGTGAGCTCTCTCACCAGGTTCTGGGACTGTTATCTTACAGACAGGGCGGTGACATTCCTCGAATAGTCTTTCCAGTTTAACTGAGGTCATGATAGAATCAGATTTTTCACAAAAAGGGACAATCTCTTGTTTGAATGGTTCTCTTTCTACAGATATCTCACTTTGAAAGTCGGGTTCTAGGAAGGACTCAGGTTCAAATTCAGGTTTTGATACCTCTTCATTATCAGACCAGTCATCTCCTAAATCGATTAAGCTTAAAGGCTTTAAGGGATCAATAGCATTTGGAGGTTTCATCAAAATATCTTGAGGATCACCAGTGTTGGGAATCAAGACCCTAGACCTAGTTCTATTACCTACAGATGCGACAAAAACAGGTTTTACGGAAGAGAGGTGGTCAGAATGTGTTGAATCAGAAGACATCTGCAAGAAACAGACGAAAAAAGGTCAGACTTTGGAATTCTTAAAGGGAGACCTGTGGTTTTAAGACGATTGAACTACTTTGATTATGTCAAGTAAGTTTCTTTTTAATAGTTATATGGAGGGTGTACACTCACAGAGATAGGTATGAAATATGACATGAATACGAAACAAATTAAGATAGAAGACAAGCAAACAGTCAAAAGCTTTCAGTAGAATCATAGTGATGGAACCACAAATCGGTGATGGAACTACCAGTAGAGAAGGTATTATGGATGGTTGTGTGTGTGACATATAAAAACCATATACAAACACTTATCAGATAAAAGACAGCATGCAAGATCGAAGTAATCAGATAGTTAAAAATGCAATCGAGATTATGAGAAAACAGAAAGAAAGGATTCAGAATCATACCTTAGATTGAAGAAAACGGCGATAGAAGGTTTGGATTAAGCAGATGACCGTCGGACTTCTCCTATTTTTCTCTCCAAGGGTTTTAGAAAATATTTGGTAAAGGTAAAAATGAAGATGAAGTCATTCATTTGTTTATATAATCAAGACAGCTCTATACACGTGGCAGCACATTACTGGAGCGGTAAAAACGAAGAGGTACACGCGTGAGAAGCGTGTAAACCTTGGGAACTCACACATTAACTACAGCTTTGGCATGAAGTTAAGTGACAAGTTGGATTCCTTGAGAAGTTGAATGCAAGCATAAAGTAGATTCCGAGAGCTGGAGCAAGAAAGAAGAAAATAGCGAGATAACAGGTTCCTTAATACAAAGGAAGCTTACTCAAGATTATATCAAGCTGAAAATATTTTATGTCCTGTTTCCTATACCGAGTTAGCTCATATAGGCTTGGATATACAATGCGGAAGCAAGATATAGTTACCAGGATGGGTTAACATTAAACCTTTGATCGAAGAATTAAAATAGGTTCCTTTCACATTACATGATTTCAAGGAACCGGGGGGTACTTGTTGTGCCCAAAATCTCCATGGACTAGATTTAGGCCCATTAATCAATAAGGTCCGATCCATACAAGTTAGAAGATTGATCCAATACGAGCCAGGAAGATCAAATAGAAGAAATGACTAAAGAAGTACGAATAACAGGAGGTTCCCCAATGGTCAGGAAGCTGAGCTGAACACTCGAAGACCAGGTTCCTCCCAGCCGAGGAGTTCGAATTAGCATAACAACAGCCATAGAGATGATAAAAGCATATGAAAAGTTATCCAGTCTAACTAGTTTGTTATTTGTGCAGGTACTAACACCAAAAGGGAGGTTCCTAAGTGATATGTCCCGAAATAAGGAGGTCCCTGAGAAACAGGCTCCTGAAATGTAGGTTCCTGAGCACCAGGTTCCTACGAGTTGCCAACAGAAAGTTCTAGAAGCCATCTAGAACAGATAAACGAATTGGTATCTGAGTATGATTCTAGGGCGCAGATGATCCTAGAATAACTCTAACCAATGAGAGAAACATAAGTAGGGTACGAACTCGAGTTCTACTCCACTTAGCCAAACTAGTTCGTGAAAGGCTCTAAAGGAACCTGAGTCCAACACGAATTAGATGACCGAATGCAACTATTCCAGTAAGAGACGAAATCATACTAGAACTACGTGAGCTTGATCCCTATAAATACAAGGGTACGTAGGCACCTCAGGGTACGACGCATTAAGTTCTCTAGTTTTCTCTAAAGGCACCTGAGATTATTGGAGATACCCTCGAGCTCAGCTCAACCCCCACAAACACAACCCAAACCTTTCGTAGAACAGTTGATCGCTAGCCTATACAACTACCTGTAAACCTCACATAAGTTGATTACGAAATCCACTCATCAACAGCCTTTAAGCTTAATTGATTTAGGAGATGACTGGTCTGATAATGAAGAGGTATCAAAACCTGAATTTGAACCTGAGTCCTTCCTAGAACCCGACTTTCAAAGTGAGATATCTGTAGAAAGAGAACCATTCAAACAAGAAATTGTCCCTTTTTGTGAAAAATCTGATTCCATCATGACCTCAGTTAAACTGGAAAAACTATTTGAGGAATGTCACCGCCCTGTCTGTAAGATAACAATCCCAGAACCTGGTGAAAGAGCTCACAGGTTTGATTTGAAAATTCCAAAACAAGGTATCCCCCATGCTGTTATATCTGCCGCTTTCTTGAGGGTAGGTGTTTCCATGCCTCTTCATCCTTTCTTACGAGAGGTTCTTGACTTTTACGAATTAGCACCAATGCAACTCACCCCTAATTCTTATCGGTTAGCCATCAGCACCTTTATACTATATTCTAGCAAATTTACAGTTCCTTTGACAGCCCCTGAATTGGGCTATTTCTTCAGACTGAAAGACACTGGGAGAAATTCTGGTTGCTTTTACCTTTCCGCCTGGCCTTGTCACCAGGGTCAGTGCATAAAAAATGTTAAACAAAACTTTGAACAATGGCCGGAACAGTTTCTTTATTGCTATGACTGCCCCTACGTTAGATATGAGTTTAATCGTCGTCCCAATATCCCTAAGCAAACCGTCCTCACGGGAGTCTGCTTGGAAAGAGCAACTGAGATTTTGAAACTGTCAGCCTCCACTAGAGATAGTCTGGTCTTAATGACCCCTGGTAACTTGATGACTTTAGGCTTTATTCCTTCGACTTCTGGTAGGAGTTTCTTTATAGTGATACCTTTCTTATTAACTATATTTGTGTAATTTCATTCGCTTATTTCATATATATACCTCTAACCTTAATCTATTGGCTTATGCAGACATGGCTCCAAAAGTTCCTTCATTTGTGAAAAGATCTAAAAATGTGGAAGAAATTTTCAAGGTTGATGACAATATGAAGGAGGTTCCGCTTGCTGCAACTCCAATTAATCAAGTTCCAACCCCTGTATCTGTCCAGACTCAACCATCGGGTTCCTCAAAACGTAAATTGGCTCAGACCACACTTGACTTATCAGGGAGTTCCCAAACCAGGTCCATGAGGAAAAACAAAGCTGTGAAGGCTGATCATACCGTTGCCCAGAACCAATTTAAGGACTTGATTGACACTCATGTCCCTGCTGAGACTATTACCGGCTGGTCGAAAATGGACTCTACTGAAGCTCTGGAAGCTATGAGGTTCTCTGCGGCCCAGAACGCCTTCTTTACTCTTAGGTTCTGTGATGATTTTGCCTTGAAGATCCAATATGACCTCAGGCTACAAGGAGAGATCTCGAAACTCAAAGAGGAGCTGGCTGCCAGAGAGGAGAGTGTAAATGTTGCCAATTCTGCGGTAAGGAGGGCTAAGGCTGTTGAAACCTCACTAAAGAATAGCAGGGATGAACTTCAGGAACAGGTGAAGAGTTTGCAGGATGAGAAATTATCCATGCTAGAGAAAGTCAATGAACTGAAAGTTCAGGTTGATGCCTTAAATGCTGCAGCCGTTACTGTCAAATCATCTCTGCTCATCCAGGAAAAAGCTAGGTATGATGAAGGTTATGACGAAGGCGTTCGTGACTACATGAGGTCCATGTGGGAGAAAATGCCCGAGCTAAACTGGTCTCTCCTAGGCGAGGACGTAGTAGGGATGATCAAAGATTTTGGGAATGAAGCTGCTGCTGCAACCTCTGTACCTCCCGTGAAAACGGTTGAGAGGTCTCCAGGTGCCAACCTTGAGACTGCAGAGGTTCCTACTCCTGAAATTGTTCAACCTATCCTTTCAACTTCTCCTGTTGCTACCAAGGGTTCTGATGAAGTTCCTCCTTCATAGTTTCAACAAGATTCTTAAAAACTTTCGATAACTTTTGATGAGGTCGCGGGCTCCTCGTAACGCCTCGCAAAATGTAATTTTAAATCTGGTTTCCATGGCCTTCGTGCCAATAACTTTTATGCTGGTTTTCTGGGTCTCTGTACCCATAACTCTTTTCATGGTTTATGATATTTGCTTTTGCTGCATACCTTTCTTCAAAACCTTATGAAATACTTCACTGTTATGCACTAGAGAATAATTCAGCTTCCTTACTCATATGCTCAAGCTTACGTGGGCTAACCCATTGTAAGAAACAGAACACACGCATATTTCCACTAGAAAAATCTCAAAATAAATGTAACAAACTACAGCTGAGTTATAAAACCTGGAACCTCTGTGTTTATACTTTGTATCGATAATCTAAACCGTAGCCTTCTTTAATAACTTCTTCTTTATCAAGACCAGGTTCCTCGAGTATTAATCCTACAAAATAAACATAAAACAAAAGACAGTTAACGTTAGTAAAATCTTTCTCTTGTTTAATTCGGGTCATCTCTTGGAAAGGTTGCCTGCTTGGCTCCCAGTCCTATTCTCTAGGTCCCAACATGCCTCGAGACATGTTGGTTCCTTTTTGTGCCTCGAGGCGATTCTAGGAACCTGTGCGCCGTTCTAGGAGTCCACACAGATTCCTCTTCTTCATGTGTCAGGCTAGACATCTTATGAAGGTAAATGCTAAGGATTTTATCCCTTCTTCCCATGTGCCAAAGGCGGTTCCACATGAGGGAGAGCTTATTAGGCTTCTCTTTAAGGTGCCTTTTGTCAGGACTTTAGTTCACGTGCTCAAGGAACTTGAGGCTTTTGGCAACAATGTCATGCTCAGTCAGCTGAGGCTTTCAATCACATTTGCTCAGGAAGCTACCTGAGGCTTTTCTCGTGCCCAGGAAACTACCTGGGACTTTGCTCAATGCCCAGGAAGCTACCTGGGACTTTGCTCGATGCCCAGGAAGCTACCTGGGACTTTGCTCGATGCCCAGGAAGCTACCTGGGACTTTTCTCGATGCCCAGGAAGCTACCTGGGACTTTGCTCGATGCCCAGGAAGCTACCTGGGACTTTGCTCGATGCCCAGGAAGCTACCTGGGACTTTTCTCAATGCCCAGGAAGCTACCTGGGACTTTTCTCGATGCCCAGGAAGCTACCTGGGACTTTTCTTATCAATCATTCATAGTCCACATATTCTGTCAATTCATATTCATACTTCGCACATACTGTCAATGCTACAGGAACCTGGTCAGTTCAGGTAACCTGCAAAATACAACACCATGCTACAGGAACCTGTTAGTCTAGGTAACCTGTTTCAAAAAATTTCAAATTGACATATGAAATATCAAATCATAGCATGTACAATTCTGTCTAAGTAGGAATACTACCCCCCCAGTTCTTTTGGGTAATGATTGTTACGTAAAAGAACTATTAAGGAGCTATAGCTGCAAATAATGCACTCAAAATATTCAACGTAGAGCTATACATCACTCAATACTAAAAAATCGTCTTGCAAGTAGAGAGGTTCACATTAAGTACCCCCCGAGTACATGCATAATCAAATACTGAAATCAAAATACTGGTCAGCTATAACTAATAAGCTGCCTTTATTCGTGGGCTGAAAGAGCCTTACTTTTCCTAAGAAAAATATCATAAAAGAATTACTGATAATACTTCTTGAGATGTTCTGCATTCCAAGCTCTCGGAATGAGGTTCCCATCCATATCCATCAAGTGGTAGGTTCCTTCCCAAATTGCTGATTTTATCTGGTAGGGTCCTTCCCAATTTGCTCCAAAGGCTCCATGTGCCAGAACCCTGGTATTTGGCATGACTTTCCTCAGAACTAGGTCTCCAACCTTAAAAGGTCTTGCCTTCACCTTTTTGTTGTAATACCTTCGAACTCTCTGTTGATATGCTGCTAACTTCACTTGCGAATCTGCTCTCAACTCTTCGACCATGTCCAAATACAGTCTATGATTGACCTCATTGCTTTCGGGATCAAAATACTTTCTTCTCAAGGAACCTGTTCCAACTTCCACAGGTACCATAGCTTCACAACCATAAGTTAGGGAAAAATGAGACTCACCAGTTGTAGTTCTAGGCGTGGTGTTATACGACCACAAGACTCCAGGAAGCTCCTCTGGCCAGCTTCCTTTCTTATCTTCAAGCCTTGTCTTCAAAGTGTGCTTGATAATCTTATTCACTGCTTCAGTCTGTCCATTACTCTGCGGATAATATACTGCTGAAAATGCTTTTTGGATTCCAAACTGCTCACATAATCCTCTAAGCTCTCTACTATCGAACTGCTTCCCATTGTCAGAAATCAGTTTCTGTGGAATGCCAAACCTGCATACAATGGCTCGAAACACAAACTCAGTCAATTTTGACGCTGTAATCTTTGCAAGTGGTTCTGCTTCTGCCCACTTTGTAAAGTAATCGACTGCAACCACTGCGTATTTCACTCCTCCTTTTCCTTTCAGGAGCTCTCCAATGAGATCTATTCCCCAAACAGCGAATGGCCAAGGGCTAACAATCGGTTTGATAGGTGATACCGGACGACTATCAAAATTGGCAAACCTCTGACAATTACTGCATGCCTGCACGAACTTTGTAGCATCTGCTTTGATGGTTGGCCAATAATATCCTTGTCGAAGGACTTTCATGGCTAAAGAATTACCTCCCGAATGATTTCCACATACTCCTTCATGAATCTCCTCGAGGATATACTTGCATTGTTCTCCGGCTGCACACTTGAGCAAAGGCTGATTGAATCCTCGTTTATACAGAACTCCATCATAAATTACATACCTGGCTGCATGATACCTCAGCTTCCTGATATCACTTTGATTGGGAGGTAGCTCCCCTTTGTCCAGGTAACGATGTATTGGGGTCATCTAGGAATCTTCAACTGGGAATTCAATGTCCATTATCTCTTCCTTGAAAACACTAGGTTGCTCCTGGATTTGAAGTGGAATTACTCCCAATAACGTGGATTCTCTCTGTGACCCTAGCTTGGCTAATGCATCCGCTTTGGTATTCTTTCCTCGAGGTACTTGATCTAGCTTCACCTCTTTGAACCTTGCGATCAACTCCTGGGAGTACCTCAAATATAAGTCTGTTCTTGGCCCTCTCGCCTGAAAACCACCACGAATCTGCCAAACTACTAACATCGAATCACTAAACACCTTGATATTCTCTACTTTCATCTCCAAGGCTAACTTGAGACCTGCAATCAATGCCTCATATTCTGCATCATTGTTCGTGGCTTTAAAAGCAAAATGAATTGAGCTATAGAGTTGGTGCCCTTCTGGACTAATTAGTTCTATGCCTGCACCTGCTCCACTACTGTTAGCAGCCCCATCTACATATAGTATCCACCAAGGTGCACAGTTGTCATTGTCTGTTTGTTTTTCTACCACCTCTTTTGGCCCCTCCTGGCCAGTAACCTCTACATGAGGTGGAAACTCGATTAAGAAATCTGCTAAAGCTTGAGCTTTGATTGCTGTCTTTGGCTTGTATTCTATGTCGAACTGGCCTAGCTCCACAGCCCACTTTAACATTCTTCCAGAAGTTTCTGGCCTATGCATCACTTGCTTAAGTGGATATGAGGTTCTTACCTCAATCTTGTGAGCTTGGAAATAAGGTCGCAGCTTCCTGGAAGCCAGAATCAATGCGAAAACTAGCTTCTCCATTCCTGTGTACCTTGTTTCTGCATCAAGTAATCTTTTACTAACATAGTAGACTGGGCTCTGCTGTCCATTCTCTTCTCGAACCAGAACTGCACTAATGGAATACTCTGACACAGCCAAATAAAGTATCAATGTTTCTCCATCCACAGGTTTGGCTAACAGTGGGGGACTCCCCAAATGCTCCTTTAACTTTCCAAACGCTATCTCACATTCTGCAGTCCACTCAAATTTGCTTCCTTTCTTTATAGCTTTAAAGAACTCCTGACACTTATCTGTGGACTTCGAAATGAATCTATTCAAAGCTGCAACTCTTCCTGTAAGAGACTGAACCTCTCTCACAGTTCTCGGTGACCTCATATCAATCAATGCTTTGATCTTGGCTGGGTTGGCTTCGATACCTCTGTGGTTTACCATAAAACCCAGAAACTTTCCTGATTCTACCCCAAACACGCATTTTTGAGGGTTCAGCTTCATTCTGTACTTCCGCAAGATTCCAAACATTTCTTCTAAGTGTTTTACGTGGTCAACAGCTTCCTTAGATTTAACTAGCATATCATCCACATATACTTCCATAGTATGGCCAATTTGGTCTTTAAACATCATATTCACTAATCGTTGGTATGTGGCTCCAGCATTAATCAATCCAAATGGCATGCATACATAGCAATAAAGACCCCTATCCGTAATAAAAGAAGTATGCTCTTGGTCAGGTTCATACATAGGGATTTGATTGTAACCTGAATATGCATCCATGAAGCTGAGGAGGGCATGTCCAGCTGTTGCATCCACTAACTGATCAATCCGTGGCAGTGGGAAGCTGTCCTTCGGGCATGCTTTGTTGAGATCTATGAAGTCTACACAGGTTCTCCATTTCCCATTAGGTTTCTTTACCAAAACAGGGTTTGCCAACCATACTGGGTAGAAAGATTCTTTAACTAATCCTGCATCCAATAACCTGTCCACCTCTTCTTTCAATGCTTGAGCCCTTTCTCCACTAACTGGTCTTCGCTTCTGCCTCACTCCTTTCTTTTCTGGATCAATATTCAACTTATGACACATGACCCTTGGATCTATCCCTTCCATATCTGCATGACACCATGCAAACACATCCAGGTTCTTGCCCAAAAAGGTAATGAGAGATTCCTTTAAAGCTGGATCGAGTTGAGCTCCAATCTTCAACACCTTTGTACCATCTTTGTCATTGATTTTCACATCCAAAGTTTCACCAGCTGGTCCAGCCTTGACCATGGTTTCTGGCATTCGAGGGTCTAAGTCTACCTCCATCTCTGTGGTTGAGTCCTCTTGAGGTTCCTGGACGGTATACGGTTCCTGCACTTCGTGCATGACATTCCTTCTCTTTGATGCTGGCTGACTGTCTTCATTGCTTCCATTATGTTTCAGTTTTCGGGATTTTTCTTCATCCAATCCTTCTACCATACACACGTCACCATCCTTGTCCGTAGGGGGTGCACTTTCTATCAATAAGTACGGGGTATCTGGTCCCCGAAAAACTGGAATCTCAGCATGAGGTTCCTCTTCTATGATCTCTTCAATTCTTATAGCTCTACAGGATGCTGACACAAAACCTTCCAAAGGCGAACCGCGCAGGTCGACCGTTAT
Organism: Kitagawia praeruptora; assembly: GCA_037693485.1. NCBI lineage: Eukaryota > Viridiplantae > Streptophyta > Magnoliopsida > Apiales > Apiaceae > Kitagawia > Kitagawia praeruptora. Next base: position 105,211,577 of record CM075354.1, on the reverse strand, counting down.
TTTGTCTGGGTTTTTTCCTGGAAAATTGTCAGGAACCTCGTCCATAGGTTCAGGCAATTTAGCAGCTCTAGCAGCATGTTGCAAAGCTTTGGTGTAACACTCTCTAGACTCATACTGACATCCTCGAACTACACCAACCCCATTTGGTGTCGGGAACTTCATAGTGAGGTGGTAAATGGAGGTTATTACCCTCATCTCCTTCAAAATGGGTCTTCCCAAAATAGCATTGTAATTCATATTCTCTTCTATAACGATGAATTCTGCCAACTGCGTAATGCAACATGGTTTATCACCTAAAGTTACTGGCAAACGAATCTTACCTTTGATAGGAACCTGATTATTAGTGAATCCGTACAAGGTATCGTTTGTTGGAGTTAAATCTTTATCCAGAAAATGCATCTTCTTGAAAGCTGAGTAAGATAGCAAGTTTACAGAGCTTCCATTATCAACTAGCACTCGATGAACCTCATAAGACCCAATTCCTACCTCAACAACCAAAGCATCAGTATGGGGATGATGTACCCAGGAAGCATCTTCTTCAGTGAAAGTAATATCTGCATCCTCTCCTTCGAACAACTTTGGGGACCTCTGTGACAGATTGTAAATACTGGTTAAAGGACGTTCTTTAGCCTCACGGGTATACCTCTCCATGGCATTCCTGCTGCTTCCTCCAATGTGGGGACCTCCTATAATTGTGCGTATGCACCCAGCCTTAGGTGGTCCTTCCATCACGACAGGTTCCTGTGTCTGTGTCTTCTGAGTCTTCTCATCTCTATACTTTTTTCCTTCCTGAGCCACCCACTCACTCAATTGCCCTTGTCTGATTAGAGTTTCAATTAGATCTCTGAGGTGACGACAATCTGCAGTATTATGCCCATTATTATCATGGAAGTCACAGTATGGGCGTTCATTCTTATTCCCTGGGGGACCCGTTCTGAAAGGCTTCTTAAACCATGAGGACTTCTCATTCACTGCGTAAATGTGATCAATCGGAGCTACCAAAGGGGTGAAAGTTTCATAGACAGGTCTCTCATGTTTATTGTTGTTATAGGAAGCTGGTGGCGGTACCTGACTCATGACAGGTTTAGTTGGATTCACAGCTTCAGGCTTCACCTGGGACGTGCGACTAACCACCTTTTTGTTGTCACGACCATTGGGGCTTCTTTGTCTCGACCTCTTGCTTCCACTTTGCCTTACAAAATCTGGATCCTTCCTTAATTCAGCTAGAGACTCTTCCACCAGACGAAAGGGTTCTGCCTGGGCATAAAAATCTGCCAACGTCTCTGGTTCTTTTCCTTGCAGTGCTTTCCAAAACTCTGAGCCTCCTTTGACTCCAGCAATTAAGAAATTCTTTATTGTTTCCTCAGATGCTTTCCTAACTTTAGGAACCTCCGCATTAAACCTCTTGAAATATTCTGTCAACGTTTCACTAGGTCTTTGTTTGATATTGGCTAAGGTATTGGTTGGTGGTGCGAATGCAACAGATGCTCTAAATTGAGTGACAAAGAGCTTCCCCATACTTGCCCAAGAACCAATCGAATCTGCAGGTAACCTTTTGAACCATTGATGGGCTCCGCCCTGTAGAGTTGCAGCCAGTAACCTGCACCTGGTGGCTTCCTTCACTTGATAAACATCCATCTCTGTGTCAAAACGACTAAGGTACTCAATGGGGTCAGTAGTCCCATCGAATTTCAACTCACTCGAAGGCCTATAAGACCTAGGCAGAGTCGACTTTCGGACCTTCTTGGTGAAAGGAGAAGCTGTTATAGGGTTCACAGCAAGATTCTTTTCATCCTTGAGTTGAGCCAAAATTTTCTTGACATCTTCTGCTGTCACCTCCCCAGTAGCTTCCGCCTTTGTCTTCTTACTCGTTCCTTCTTCCTCTTGCGATTCTGCAGTACTTGATTCTTCAGTATCTTCATCTGAATCCGTGCTTTCTTCTTCAATTATCTCGATAGATGGGTCTTTATCTTTCTTCTTTTTCTGTGAGGAACCTCCAGTCTTGGTTTTCTTCTTTCCCTTGGATCCTGTACGGCCCTTGCTAACAGTTTTACTCTTCTCAGGATTCTCTATCTCTTCATCGCCATTATTTTGCTTCGGTTCTCCACCATCGTCTGGAACCTCTTCTCCATTCTCAGATTCTTCAAAATTCAACTGTTTCGGAGTAACCTTCGACTTCTTACCTTTCTTTGCCTTCTTTTTCTTCTTTTTGCTTGAAGCCTGCTCCAAAGTCGACAAACGTTCTCCCACAGTCTTTAAGATTTCCATCATGGCTGCTTTAGTAACCTTCGGTGCTCTGGGAGGAGATGTGTTCCCCTCATGAATCTGTCGTTCAGAACGGGTTGCTTCGCTATCCGAGTTGCCTGACATCTTTTCCACTCTTAAGATATTAACTATGCCCTCCTTCTAGCGCCAATGTTGATGAGTGGATTTTCGTAATCAACTTATATGAGGTCTATAGGTAGTTGTATAGGCTAGCGATCAACTGTTCTTCGAACTAGGTTTGGGTTGTGTTTGTGGGGGTTGAGCTGAGCTCGAGGGTATCTCCAATAATCTCAGGTGCCTTTAGAGAAAATTAGAGAACTTAATGCATCGTACCCTGAGGTGCCTACGTACCCTTGTATTTATAGGGATCAAGCTCACGTAGTTCTAATATGATTCTGTCTCTTACTGGAATAGCTGTATTCGGTCATCTAATTCGTGTTGGACTCAGGTTCCTTTAGAGCCTTTCACGAACTAGTTTGGCTAAGTGGAGTAGAACTCGAGTTCGTACCCCACTTATGATTCTCTCATTGGTTTGAGTTATTCTAGGATCATCTGCGCCCTAGAATTATACTCAGATACCAATTCGTTTATCTGTTCTAGATGACTTCTAGAACTTTCTGTTGGCAACTCGTAGGAACCTGGTGCTCAGGAACCTACATTTCAGGAGCCTGTTTCTCAGGGACCTCCTTATTTCGGGACATGTCACTTAGGGACCTCCCTTTTGGTGTTAGTACCTGCACAAATAACAAACTAGTTAGACTGGATAACTCTTTATATGCTTTTATCATCTCTACGGCTGTTGTTATGCTAATTTGAACTCCTCGGCTGGGAGGAACCTGGTCTTCGAGTGCTCAACTCAGCTTCCTGACCATTGGGAACCTCTTAATACTCATACTTCCTTATTCATTTCTTCTATTTGATCTTCATAACTCGTACTGGATCATTCTTCTAGCTTGCATGGATCGGACCCTATTGATTAATGGGCTTAAATCTAGTCCATGGAGATTTTGGGCACAACAGATCACTTACACACATATTATATTCTCAATATGCAATTGTGCAAGGTCCCAAGTGGAACCTAGAGAATCTATTCTTGTAGTTATTACAATTGATTTTCAGATGTCTTCAGTTGGACCCAAATCTTCGGAGATGGTACCAAGAGACATCAGTTCTGATATGTTTTGCTGTATAGAGATAGATCAATGAGTTGTACGGAAGTAGGAAAACACAAGGAAACAATTTCATCTCCAACAACTCTGTGGAACACTCAAGGCTAAGCATCTTGCATAAGGTATCAATTCTTTTGAGAGAGCATATCTTTAGTAAAGAATAACTTGCAGATATGTTTGCTAAATCACTTGATGAAACTAATTTTTCAAGATTGGTTTGTAAATTTGGGATTTTATTAATGCTATATGATTTGTAAATCCCATCTGTTAAGTAATTCATAAATGATTTTACAAGTATTCAATTGTCAATATTGAAAGGACTTGTGAAATTATTTACATCCAGACCCCAAGCTGAAAATTATCTGTTGAATGATTGCCATGTGTATAATTGTAATATATTTCAGTGGTGATGATTTAAGGATAATTAAAATATTTAAATGCTAAAATCTAACTCATAGAGATTTAGTATTTAATTATTTGTTTTGATTAATATGAGTTATAGAACCTAAAGCAATTCAAGTTAGTATATGCTCTATACCTCATTTATCAAAATAAATTTGAATCATAACTAATTCGGACCTATCTGTCGTGGTCTTCAATTAGTTGTGAGATGTTAATTCTAGTGAACTTACTAATGCATCATTTTCAGAAATTCACTATAATTAATATCATGGTTATAACAATTGGTTGTATTGAAGTGTTGACTTATATCAGTTAATGATATTTAGTTAGAATTCTATTTACAAACTAATTGTGAGATGTATTGGTTTGAGTGAAATTACTTAGAACTCCTCTAAGTAATCATTGTCTTATCTTTTGAAATTCACTCATTCTACTATACAAGGTGTGAAAATTATCTAAGTAGAATTATTGATATTGTAATATCTAAAGTTACCATAGTTCAGTTACTTCGAATAATTTTTATGCTTATTTGCAAGCTTCTAATCACTTTGATAATGAATGTTGTTTACTATGGATCAAGGTATATTGGACTTAGAATATTATTTCTAAGATTGCAGACAAGACAGTCTTGGTAATCAAGTTTTATTTTTAGAACCAAGGTTGTCTACCAACAAACAGTTGTTAGGAGTTAACAATTGTTGTTGTCGAGGAGTTGCCTTAAAGTCATAAGTTTAAAATGTTAATGATGATAATTATCCAAGTGATAGTGGTGGAAACAATTTTAATATTGGAGATACCCATGTCATTGGAGAAGAATCATCAAGTCATTCTGACAATAACTCGAGGATAGTAAACAAAGGATCAACTAGTCAAACACAATATCACAATGAAGAACAAGGCGAATCATCAAGATCTAACCTTCTCGGACAGTATATTTGGAATAGAGCTAATCATTGATGATCCAGATGTTGGAGTAAGAACTAGAAGGGCTTCTCAGAATCAAGATATAGAATCTAAGGAATCTGAGAAAGCAATTGCTGATCCTGAACAACAAGAAGCATGGAAGCTGGTGCCTAGGTCTAAGCACCAAGTAAATGGTATGACATTATTTCCAAATTCTTACTTGTTATCTTTCTAAAAAGGATTGTCATAGTCATTCTCTTGTTATACTCCATGTTTCTGTATTTTAGAATGATAAATTTTCTCTAAAAATAATTTTCTCTAATTCTCAAGTTAGAATTTTTAGGAAAGTATTTTTGTTGAAAATTTCATTATTTTAAAGTAACTGCAATGTCCATAATATTTTACTAAATCAGATTTTCTCATTAAATAATTTTCTATTAGAAAGTTATTTTATTAGAAAATATATAGATTTATTAAGGTACTATAAATGTTTATGTAAATAGTTAATAGGTTATTCAATATTTTGTAGTGTTTGTCCTTTTGTTATTAATGTTTGATTTCGTAAAAAGGATAACCTATGGTATTTAAAGTATTTTCTATTTTCTGTTTAGCTATTTTTAAGTAATTATATTGTTGTAAATATTTTTGTAAATTATTTTCTTTTATTTCTAATATTCTGTAAATATTATTAAAACAGTTATTTTTGAATAAAAAAAAATCGTATTTTTCTTTTCTTTTTAGTTTTTATTTAATATTATTGTTATTATGTATATTATTTCTTATTTTTGTATATTATTTTTCATGTGTATGTAAATAGTTTGTATAGTTTTTCAGTTTAGTCACTATATTTTCAAAACTTACAAACAGGTCCCTGTACTTGGTTCTTTTGTACTTCTTCTGTTTAACACACACATATCATGCTGTTTTAACTTCTAATCTTTGTTGTGTTTTTGTTATTAACAGAATTTCTTATATAGGACCATTGTTGGTATCAAATTGGTATATGTCAATTCAATTGTTTAGAAACTAATGTTTAATTTTCAGGATCTAACAATTGGAAGACAAGACCTATCATGTGCTAACAATTTCTAATAGTTGGTATCTATCATGCAGGACCTAAAACATGATAAAATAGTTTTGATTGTATTGGTTTAAACATTAACATACATTAATTCGATTAATATTTATTATTAATTGGATTCTTTAACTTTCTAACTCAAAATCTCTTTCTGTAGTTGTGATTGCTTATATGTTAAACCTTTTGAAATCACAACTGTACATCATTTCTCTTAAGATAAAATGCAATATTTTCTTAGAAAACTTTTCAGTGTTAAAAATGCATTCTATCTATATTGCTCATATTCTGTGATGCAGGTTCATCTACATGGAATTTTGTATTCTCACATGTTTAGTCATAAGGTTGTAAACCCAAAAACTTTTATCCCAGACTACAGTCAAACTCAAACACATTCTGACTTACCCCCTAAAAAGAAGTAACCTATCAGACTAAAGGTCACCAGGGAGTAACTGCACTTGATGCAGCAAATAAGGATGTGTGGGATATTCAGTTGGAGAGTCACTATCTTATACACTATTCAAAATATTTCATATGCACAAAGTGAGATTGCACACACTAAGGATGAATTGACGGAAACCTGTAATCCAACCATTTTATGGTTAGGATTATAAGTTAAAGGTTCTTTAATGAATCAAGAGTCTTCACAGACCTCGAGAGAAGGTATTGATCTCAATGCAAAATTCAACAAGATCATTATCTAACTCCCCAGAGGGAACATCTCTGGATCCTGCGGGTAACGGGTCCGACATAGGTGCGGATCAGCAACTTGTGAACTATGATTCAGATTTACCTGATGAGTTTAACAAGGTAATGTCTTCACAGGCATCCGAAGGAAACTTGATCTCAATGCTAATTTATAGATCATTGTCTACCTTCTCAGAATTCAAATCTGAAAACCCTAAAAAGGGAAAACTAGCAACTTGTAGATTATGACTCAGATTCGTCTGACGAGTCTAACGAGGATTTGGGATTTGCGAACTCCCATTGCACCATCACTGACCTCCCTTGAAGAGGCTAGGGTGATTTTTCCTTGCAGGTACACTAAAGGATGTTGGAGCTATGAGTGATATGAGTGATACACCAGTGAGCAAGAATGTAAACACAGAGAGAAGTGAGACACTCAACACAAATGAGTGGAGAGAAGATTGAAACACTTGTGAGGTACACTAAACACTATCACACACTCACAGTGAGGAAGAAAATGAAACTTCCTTTCTAACAAAGAACTCTATAATTGGTACAACTACTTTGTCAACTAGTTGATTGGAGGATTCCTCAACTAAGGGGGAGAAGTAAAGGGGTACAAGAAAAAGGAGAGCAGGTTAGAAAGGGGGAGCATTTACAGATTGTGCTTAGGAGGAGAAGCAAGTCAAGTTACTAAGGGGGGAGATTCAGTTGAGAAGAAAGGGGAGATATAAGGAGAAGCTTACATCACAATACTATTCTATTAGTTTTTCAATGTACTATGTATAAAGGCTAAAGGCTAACTGGAGGAGTAGTAGATTTCCTAGAAGTTAAAGAAATGGTATTGATTCACCATTGTCTATTTATTAAGAGCAGTTGTTTTTCTTAAGTGAGAAAAGCTGTGTCAGAGAAGGGAAGTGATTGTAAATCAAGAACTGCTGATAATCACCAATGTAAGATGTGAAGGATTATCAGGCAGAGATATGAAGAATCAGAAATGAAGATGAGTTATCTATTGAAGATCAGTTCAGTGCTAGAGGAACAATCATCTATCATTTCATCAACTGAGGATTCTGGAATTGTTAAATTCAAACTAGAGAAATTTTTTTAATGTACTATTTACTAAGCTCTTAAATGCTTAATCTTTTTCTTGTTTAAGTGAGTTAGTTGAGTTATCCTCTAGGTATTTGCTTGTTATTGTCTAACAAACAAATAGGGGGAGATTGAAAGGCATATGATGTAGCATATTTGTATTTCGAGGATATAACTCAACTTAAACAAGATTATATTAGTAAATAGTATATAGACTGTCACAGGAATCTCAGATTGTATTATCTGTCAGAAGAAAAAGATCAAAGTTATTATATAGACTTGAAGAATTACTACATTGAAAGAAGCTCAGTTATCTGATCAAGCCTCAGTGGAGTATTCGTTAAGAAGTGGATTCATTTAAAGTGACAGAGATTTCAAAGGTGATAGAGACAGTACAGAAGATTAAAGAGAGAGAGGAGAAAAGAAAAGGAACCAGATTTTAAAGTCAATATATGAAGAACAGTCATTGCGGTTAGTCACTCATGAACCAGACAGTACATCGAGTGTTAACATTAAACAGTGGTTGTTCATCATTAACTTCAGTGGTTCAAGCTATCAAGACTGGTATGTGGGAAAATCATTGTGCAAGCAACAGGAGTGCTAAATTATTTAATCACAAGGATTTTATTATCAAGTGGAATGGCTACGAGGAAAAAGAATTATCACAAAGAAATTCTAAGTGATATATTCTTAATGCTGAAACCCCGGTTAGAATTGTTGTATTTTTTGCTAAGCAAAAGGAGTCCGGTTTCACATCCTCAAGAGATCGTAGCTTACACCTGGACGGGTTATGAGAAAATAGAATTATCACAAGAATATGGAAAGTGATATATTCTTAAAGCTCGAACCCCGGTTGGAATTGATATATTTTTTGTTAATCAAAAGGAGTCCATTTCCAGACGCTCAGGTAACCGCAGTTTAGAGTTTAATTATAATTTTATATTAATAAATATTTTATTTATTTAGAAAATTATATTTATAAATATCTAATAATATTAGATATTTATTTTATAATTTCTGGATTAAAATAATTATTTATTAATTAAAGATTATAAGCTGTGCGGATTAAAAAGCATTTCTACGGAGCCCATTCCTAATAGGACGAAATAGGCCCCGGTTTCATTTGAATTCACAGCAGGTCACTTGGTTTGTTTATTTAACAAATGAATTTGTTGAATTGAAAGGAATGCACAGGCCACGTGAAGATGTCGGCTGAAATGCTCACTCGTCTGACCCGCGTGTGAATTACACGCGTCCGAAACAAAACAGCAAAACAGCGCACGTGTGATCCACTTTTCTCACCGCATCTGGTCTTCTGCAGCTTGGCAGATTAAATCAGTTTGTTTATAAATTAACGAATTGTTTTATTAAACAAGAAAAGGTAGTACTGAGTTGTATGCAAAGGTAGTACCGACAAAAGCAAAGGTAGTAGACACTCTCTTGAAAGGTAATACAAGTCTTGTTCAAAGGTAATACTTGTACAAGTGAAAGGTAGTACCGGACATTTGAAAGGTAGTTCGAAAGGTAGTTCGAGAGTTAATCTTCAAAACAAAGACAGAAGCTTTTGTTATTAAAAGAAAGGAGGCGGCTCATTTCACAAAACTACAACATTATATCCAAAAGAAAAAGACACAGATGTTGACTCGTAAACACGCAAGTATACGCGATCACAAATAGCAAGTGATAAGTAAGATTCGTTCCGCAGAGACTAGGTGTAATGCCAATTTTAGTGCGTATGCAATAGTGTATGGTTACTTCTTAATGCTTGAACAATTATCAAATTGGGTTTTTGTTTAAACTAATTTAATTAACTAAGTGCAAGTAAATTAGAAAAGAGTTCTTAATATGAGAAGGCATGGGATTCCAATTTCATCGAAACTTCACTAAAGGTTGACACAGTAAATCGATACGGGTGATAAACAAGATAATTAATCAGATAACACTACAATAATACGAGCTACCTTTCAGTACACTCATATTATACCACTTAATATCCACAAAAGATAGAAATCAAGAGGACACCACATTACGTTCAAATCATATATGTCTATACAATCTGGAAACACAATTGGTTTAAGCACAAGTTATCTTTTGTAATTACATGGGGCAATATGAATTGGGTAAAATCATACTACTAATCAAGAATAAACAATTAATTCATGAACCCATGCTAATATGGCTTATTCTCAATCCTAGAATCCACTTTCGCAATCATCAAGGATTAATAAACTAGATGCTAGCTACACATCTATCAATTAAACCAAACCATATCAGATTATCACAATAAAATCACCCAACATCGATCACATGTCATACACAATAATTATGAAATCGAATCCATTGGAACCCCATGATAGTGTTTAGTTCATGTTTGAACTTAGCACCATCATGGGTTCAATTGATAACATAATTAAAACAAATCTTGGAATAGATATATAAAAACTGAATTATGCGAAACAAATAATTGAAATCCAAACCGAATACTAGAACCAATAGTTCTAATAAGAATACAGATTTATTCTCCTTGCTTTGCTTCTGAAAGATGTGTCAATCTCCTTCTTCTGCTCTGCGTAGAAGAAAACTCTCTGTAAACCCTAGATAAAGTGTATGTAAAGTTGCGTGTCTATCTTCCTCTCTAAAGCAAAAAAATAAAAAAAAACTCCTAATAAAATCTGATCTCTCACCCCTAATAAAAGTATTTTTAATGTTTTAATAAATTTTACAAAAAGAAATCCATAATTGAATAGGATTTCAATGTAAAATTCGCTGCTGACTTTGCTCCTCTGTTTCTGGGCTGTTCCAGTGCGATTTTGCTCTTTGGACCACCTTGGAATTAAAGAAAATTCTCCAAGCTTCGCGTGGACAGTAAGATCGTCAAATTCTGACTTCTGGAACTCAAGATACGGCCCAAACAGTGTAGGCAGCCCGTATAACCCAATTTTAGTGCGTATGCAATAGTGTATGGTTACTTCTTAATGCTTGAACAATTATCAAATTGGGTTTTTGTTTAAACTAACTTAATTAACTAAGTGCAAGTAAATTAGAAAAGAGTTCTTAATATGAGAAGGCATGGGATTCCAATTTCATCGAAACTTCACTAAAGGTTGACACAGTAAATCGATACGGGTGATAAACAAGATAATTAATCAGATAACACTACAATAATACGAGCTACCTTTCAGTACACTCATATCATACCACTTAATATCCACAAAAGATAGAAATCAAGAGGACACCACATTACGTTCAAATCATATATGTCTATACAATCTGGAAACACAATTGGTTTAAGCACAAGTTATCTTTTGTAATTACATGGGGCAATATGAATTGGGTAAAATCATACTACTAATCAAGAATAAACAATTAATTCATGAACCCATGCTAATATGGCTTATTCTCAATCCTAGAATCCACTTTCGCAATCATCAAGGATTAATAAACTAGATGCTAGCTACACATCTATCAATTAAACCAAACCATATCAGATTATCACAATAAAATCACCCAACATCGATCACATGTCATACACAATAATTATGAAATCGAATCCATTGGAACCCCATGATAGTGTTTAGTTCATGTTTGAACTTAGCACCATCATGGGTTCAATTGATAACATAATTAAAACAAATCTTGGAATAGATATATAAAAACTGAATTATGCGAAACAAATAATTGAAATCCAAACCGAATACTAGAACCAATAGTTCTAATAAGAATACAGATTTATTCTCCTTGCTTTGCTTCTGAAAGATGTGTCAATCTCCTTCTTCTGCTCTGCGTAGAAGAAAACTCTCTGTAAACCCTAGATAAAGTGTATGTAAAGTCGCGTGTCTATCTTCCTCTCTAAAGCAAAAAAATAAAAAAAACTCCTAATAAAATCTGATCTCTCACCCCTAATAAAAGTATTTTTAATGTTTTAATAAATTTTACAAAAAGAAATCCATAATTGAATAGGATTTTAATGTAAAATTCGCTGCTGACTTTGCCCCTTTGTTTCTGGGCTGTTCCAGTGCGATTTTGCTCTTTAGACCACCTTGGAATTAAAGAAAATTCTCCAAGCTTCGCGTGGACAGTAAGATCGTCAAATTCTGACTTCTGGAACTCAAGATACGGCCCAAACAGTGTAGGCAGCCCGTATAACCCAATATTACGAATTTCCTCTAAAAAATCTCCAAATTCAGCTCTTTATTCTCCAATCCTTCCAAGTTTAGGATTCCTTACTTTCTACAATAAAACATTATAATTTATTTAATAAAAATCCAATTAAATGCAAAATAGAATTAATATGAAGAATAAAATCATGTAAAATACATATAAATATATACTCTATCAAATATCCCCACACTTAGTATTTTGCACGTCCTCGGGCAAATAAAGAATAAAACTAATCTATCTAACTAACACCATTTTCGTAGGTGACACGATTGCATTGAGCATATGCAACAAGCCGTTAAACCCCTAGGCAGCCCTAGTAGGACGAGTGTTGTCTCGTGAGGGTTTATAGAAGATATACCCACAAAATCAAATATTTTCAATCACCAAGTCTTAAACATGCAACAATTCATAGTACTCCACATATGCAAACCTCAATCACACAACAATCTGAGAAGATCTGAAAGTACACCACTTGCACAAAACAATCCAAGTATGCACACGTTGTCTTGACAGACAAAAATATCATGAAATAAACATCAAATTCTCTTTCAATAAGTAAGCATGCCGTGGATAAAAAATCTTACATTGCTCTCAATTCACACAAGTGTATAGGTGTTTGCGTTTCACTCAAGTTCAATCAAAATAGACATGTGCTACCATATGCTTGGTTGTCCACCAAATCTCCACTACTTCGTATATGTGCATGCACAAATCAAAAGGTCTTCATTAAAGGTTGTAATGGGGCTTAGGTATGGGGTGGGATATCAAAGAAATAGGCTCATGATATGGGCTAAAAGTAAGCCCTAAAGACACATTTAATGTGGCATTGATTAGACCTAGAATGGTCCAAACGTGGGGCCCACCAGATGGGCCCAAACCCCCGTTATAATATTAATTTCGTAATTAATATTTAGGGATAATTAACAGCTGGGAGATACAAGTCAATAAGGACATTATCTCTACAAAGAGTAGCCTCCAAGCCACACAGTCATACAAGGAAACAGACTCCTACAAGGAATGGATCCGGAACCTTCCTAGAGGCGGTGACTTGCCCACCAAGTCACCTAACCCTACTACGATTTTAGGGCTTCTCAGCCTATATAAAGGGTCTGACCCCTCATCTCAGAACTACGTTTTTATTGGCTTGATTCTCTTAAAACAGAGATACGTAGGCATTCTGTGAGGATCGTTCAGTCTCGAACGCAGAAGCAACCATTAAAGCTCGAAGCTCACAAACCCTAGCCGTCATAATCATAACCTAGTTTTTATTCCACAACATTTGGCGCCGTCTGTGGGAAAAAGACATCAACCATGGTTCAAACACGAAGAACAGCACCAAGCACTACCGAGCCGATCGTTACCGAGGCTCTACCTCTAAGCTCTGCTCCGCCTGTTACTGAACAAATACCCCCAGCCACAGGGGTGATTACTCAAACTCAGGTTTCTCAACCTCTAGGGACGAATTCCCATGCTGAGGGGACGTTGCCTTTGGTCATCCATCCTAGTCAAGGAACCAGCGCCCTCCAGACGCTGGTTTCTCCTCTAGTTGATCCCAGTCGCCCACCACCAGGGGTACAGATCCATACTACGGATCTCCCCGTGAGTACTAACCCGATGTATGGCCTGCCTAACTACCTTCCTGGACCCAGTGGTCATGCCTTGCAGATCCGAGATCGAGAGTATCTTGACTACTCTGGCCCCTATACTGACGATTCGTCGTCTGAAGACGATGATCGAGACGAAGCCCCAAGGAGGCGACGCGCTAGTAAGGAACCTCTGAGGAGGAATCCAGCAAACCGTGATGGTCCTTTAACAATCGCAGAGAGAATTAAGGCTTATGAAGCCGAGATTCAGAAGCTGAAGGACGACCAAGCAAGGGAGCAAGAAAGACAGAACCCAAATCAGACTTTGCCGCCTCCCACGTCAGGACCGATTCCCTTCATAGATCTGGAGAGGCCTCCAAGAAGACAAAGAAGGGCTACCGTCCCAACTGAAAGAACTACAAGGGTGGAAACCCCTAAGAGCAACCCCAAGGATCTGATGCCACTTGGGGATCCTGATGATCCCACGCCCCCATTCACCGAGGAGGTGATGAATGCCCACATATCAAGGAAGTTCAAGATGCCGACAATTAAGGCTTACGATGGAACGGGTGATCCCGCAAATCATGTTAGGACGTTTTCGAACGCACTATTACTACAGCCTGCAAGTGACGCCTTGAAGTGTAGGGCGTTCCCTCAAACTTTGTCGGGCATGGCTCAAAGATGGTATAGCCGACTTCCCGCAAACTCAATTGGCTCCTTTAAGGAGTTAAGTGCTGCTTTTGTTAGTCAATTCATCAGCGGGAGAGTTCATGAGAAAAGTTCTGCATCTCTCATGTATGTGGTACAAGGAAAGAATGAGAATCTGAGAGATTATCTTAAGAGGTTCACCAAGGAGACGTTGAACATTACTGATTTAGAGAACAAGGTGGCCATGGTAGCCCTGGAGCACGGCACCACTGATCTTTACTTTAAAAGGTCATTGGCAAAGCACCCACCTGAGAATATGGCTGAGCTCCAACGAAGGGCTGATAAGTATATCAAGGCCGAGGATAGCACCATGAAGGATGCCGTGATAAACAATGGAGGCAACGGGAACTCCAAGAAGCGAAAGCAAGACCAGGAGTATGATGACCAGGAATATGATGCTAGGGACAAGTATCCCCGAACTAGTGAGGACTCCGACTCTGCCCCTAAGAAGAGCCAAGGACCAAGGTTCACTGAGTATGCAAGGTTGAACACTCCCAGGAGTCGAATCCTATTGGACATTGAGAAGGATAAGGATTTCCGATGGCCGAAGCCACTCAGGGGTGATCCCACAAAGAGGAACAAAAATCAGTATTGCAGATTCCACAAGGATGTAGGGCATGACACTGATGATTGTAAGCAACTCAAAGATGAGATCGAGTTCTTGATCCGTAAAGGGAAGTTGGGCCACTTCACTAAGGGTGAAGATCGTGGTAATCAGAGAAGAGAGTATGATAGGAACGACGATGATCGGGATCGTACCCCACAGCCCCGAGGGCCAGTGATCAACATGATCTCAGGAGGCCCGACTGCGGCCGGGACGACTAGGAACTCTCGGAAGGCTTATGCCCGAGAAGTGATGCATATTGTCGGAGAGACACCAAAGCGTGCAAAAACCGAAGTAACAATCGAATTTGATGATTCAGACCTTGAAGGGGTGAAGTTCCCCCATGATGACCCGCTGGTCATAACACCCATGATTGGGAATTCAGAGGTGAAGCGAGTCTTGATAGACAATGGAGCTTCAGTGGACATTTTGTTCTATGATGCATTCGTGAAAATGGGATACAACGACTCTCAGTTGACCCTATCTAACATGCCTATATATGGATTCAGCGGAGTAGAGACTAAAGTTGAGGGAACTATTCTGTTGCCCGTCACCATCGGACAGAAGCCAACAGAGGCCACTCAGATGCTGAACTTTTTGGTTATCAAAGCGTCTTCCACCTACAATGCCATCCTCGGGAGGACTGGACTCCATGCTTTTAAGGCTGTGGCCTCAACCTATCACATGAAGATCAAGTTTCCAACCAGGAATGGTGTAGGAGAACAAAAAGGTGACCAGAAAATGGCTAGGAGCTGTTATGTAGTCGCGTTAAGGCCTGATGGAGTCGGGGGGCAGGTCCTTCCGATTGAAGACATGGACGTTTGCAGTGATAAGGAACATCAAGAAAGGCCAGCAGAGGACATCACACATAAACCTCGGACAGCCATTAAGGCTAAGGCGTCAACTGACTTCGTGGTTGAATGCATCATTGGCAACCAAGAAATCGAGGGGCAGGAGATTGTACCCCAAGCTGTAAGTGAACTTCAGAATAAGAATGAGGTGACTAGAAGGAGTAGTGAGTGCTCTATTTTATTGGAGCATTAAAAATAAAATCAAGTGGTGCAAGCCTAGTCTTGCAAAGCCCCGATGGGTTCAAATTATCCTAGTAGTTTTTAGCTTCATATTTTATCTAGTAGAAGTAGAAATAAGGTTCGATGAAACCATCGCAGAGCATGTTGCTCCGAGTAGGACAGTAGTATTCTATGTAAGGGTTGAACCCATCTCAAGTTATTAATGCAAGTTTGTTTTCCATTCATTGATTATGTGATTTTATTTATGTACCTAACACCTGATGTGTGTAAGTCAAAGATGACCAAGTACCGAAAATAAAAAAATACACGAATGGAAACAAACAAACGCATAAATAAAAACCCTGAAAGGTCGAGAGTTACTAAGAGTTTAAGTCCTTGAAGGACCCCGGATAAAAAACAAGAAGCAAAAATAGGTTTGAAAACCCTGAAATCAGAACTAAGATTCGAGACAAGCCGTGAAAGACATGAAGTCAAGTAAGGGATCCTAAAGACCTTTAGTTTGACATCAATCCAAAAGAAAGGTCGTGAATACTTGGTAGTCGACATATGAACACCAACGATGAACATGTAAACGTCAACCTCGAATCCTAGGATAAGGAACACGAGTTATTAGCCATGAAGGCCATGTGATAGCTATGAAGGCCAAACTTGAAGGGGTCATGAACCTCCAGATAAGATCCAATGGTTGAAACTTCAAGTCAAAGCTTGAAAACCAATCTGAAATTTTGGACCCTCAATCCAGAATGCCAACATTGAAATATCTGAACAAGCATTGAGTTCCATCCTCATTCGAAAGGACAACAAGGTTCAGAAGCCTATCTACTATGTGAGCAAGATGTTGCATGCAGCTGAGTTAAATTATTCTCCCATTAAGAAGTGTGCTTTGGCATTGGTAACAGCCTCGAGGAAGCTACGATCGTACTTCCAGGCACATAAGATTGAAATCCTGACGGACCAGCAGCTGAGAAACATATTGCATAACCCGAAGGCTAGCTAAGTGGGCGATAGAACTCAGATAATTTGATATCGCGTACAATCCTCGAATTGCAATTAAAGCACAGGTACTCGTTGACTTCTTAGTTGAATATACCATTGACAACCAAGAAGTCGGGG
This sequence comes from Kitagawia praeruptora, assembly GCA_037693485.1. Taxonomy (NCBI): domain Eukaryota; kingdom Viridiplantae; phylum Streptophyta; class Magnoliopsida; order Apiales; family Apiaceae; genus Kitagawia; species Kitagawia praeruptora. Next base: position 105,194,784 of record CM075354.1, on the reverse strand, counting down.
GCAGGAAGGCACAACACCCCAGTAAGGGCAAGATGAGACACCCCAAGAGGGAGAGAACTTATAGTAAGGGCAAGATGAGACACCCCAAGAGGGAGAGAACTTATAAAGTTTAGAAGAAACATTGGGTGCTCTATTTTGATAGGGCATCAAAAACAAAATCAAGTGGTGCTTGTATAGTCCTACAGAGCCCTGATGGCTTCGCGATTGAATGTGCCTTGAAGTTGAATATTTTTCGACAACCAATAACGAGGCAGAGTATAAAGCCTTGAAACCCGGACTAGGCTCGTCTTTAGCCATGAGGGCCAAAAATCTTAAAGTCTATGGAGACTCAAGGCTGGTGATAGCCCAAGTGAGTAGAGCTCTAAAAGCCAAAGATGAAACGATGTTGAAATATCTGAAAATTGTAAAATCACAGTTGGTATGGTATGATTCGAGGAATACCAACTTGTATAACCACCGATGCCTTGTCCAAATTCGCCTCGTCTGAAATCGAGAATTACACTAGAAGTGTTTACTATCAGGTCTTGGAGACCCCACTATAGAGCGCAAATTGTTGGCGCCCATCGACGTTGGAAGTTGCTAGACAGACCCCCATCAAAGCTCATCTTGAGACTGGTTGGCTCTATGATAATGCCTTGGAGGCACGAAACTGTCAGTGAGAGCATTTGATAATACGATTTCGAGCTCGATCAAACGACCTGAAAAGTCAAGTAAAAACCCATTTTGAGGTCGAAAATATGCTATGGCTAGGTCGTAAATTTGAGGTCGAAAAAGAACAGAAATTGACGAAAAATCCATACGACTTGAGGCCAATTTGAGGTCGATATCTCCTAGAATTGAGATCGTGAGTCTGAGCTCGAAAATGAACTAGAAAAGATGGAAATTCCTCACGACCTGGGATTTATCTTGAGGTCGTTTTGACACTATTAGAGCTCGTTCATTTCAGGTCGAAAAAACATTGGATTTCCTGGAAAAAAGCTACGATTTGGCCCCTACTTGAGCTCGAAAATTGAGCTCGAAAATGTACTAGTTGAGCTCGAAATGTCCAGGTCGAAAATGACTTGGGAAACAGGTAAAATGGCTGCGACCTGGGACAGTTTGAGCTCGAAAATTGAGCTCGAATTTGGCCTGGAAAAAAAAAAAGAAGAAGAAAAACATGCAATTTTGGAAGCAAAATTAGTGATAAAATTTTAGAAAAATAAGTCGAAACGATAATTTCTGAATAGTACTAGTCTTCAGCTCGACCCCAGCCAGGGGCTGCCGCCCCTTGGACCCCGCCCGGGGGCTGCCGCCCCCGGACCCCCGCTAGCACCGTTTAGTGCCGATTAAGCACCATTTAATGCCGATTAGCACATATTAGTGCCTGTTAGCACCGATTAGTGCCGATTATCACCGTTTAGTGCTGGTATAGCACCGATTAGTGCCGTTAGTGCCGTTTTATGCCATTTAACATTGTTTAACACTGTTTAACACTGTTTAAACATTGTTTAAGGCTGATTAGCGCTGTCTAGTGCCATTTAACACCGCTTAGTGTCGTTCAACATCGTCGTAAATTGCGTCGGTCGCTCCACGCTTTACATTAAGATGATAAGTTGAAAATACTCATGTAAGAGCAATAAACCCTGACCCAAGTCTCATGTAAGGCCGTTATAACTTCAAGGAAAACCTGATCAGTTTTCCTAGAAGTTGGGGGGCAAATGATATGGGCTAAAAGTAAGCCCCAAAGACACATTTAATGTGGCATTGATTAGACCTAGAATGGTCCAAACGTGGGGCCCACCAGATGGGCCCAAACCCCAGTTATAATATTAATTTCGTAATTAATATTTAGGGATAATTAACAGCTGGGAGATACAAGTCAATAAGGACATTATCTCTACAAAGAGTAGCCTCCAAGCCACACAGTCATACAAGGAAACAGACTCCTACAAGGAATGGATCCGGAACCTTCCTAGAGGCGGTGACTTGCCCACCAAGTCACCTAACCCTACTACGATTTTAGGGCTTCTCAGCCTATATAAAGGGTCTGACCCCTCATCTCAGAACTACGTTTTTATTGGCTTGATTCTCTTAAAACAGAGATACGTAGGCATTCTGTGAGGACCGTTCAGTCTCGAACGCAGAAGCAGCCATTAAAGCTCGAAGCTCACAAACCCTAGCCGTCATAATCATAACCTAGTTTTTATTCCACAATAGCTCACAAGTGGCTAAGCGTGATAAACTAATAGAGCATAATGTTCACTTCTAATTAAAGCACCCAACATGAATAGTAGATCATGTAAAAGATAAACTTTCACAAGCATTAAACCCATAAGCACATCATTATGTACTTTCCACTTTTATATTGCAATAAGCAATGAACAATAACTATCATTCGATCTTCTTCAAATTTATTCTCTCTTTTTTTTTCTTTTTTTTTTGGCGATCAAGCAACCACATTATATAATTCCCACCAAAATATCAAACCTTAACGAAGAAATCCCCACACTTGAACATTCACCCACCCTTAAGTTGAATCACAATGCTCTACTAGTAAATCAAGATAAGAAAAAAAAATAAGTAGGCTCAAAAATTATAGAGTGGTGATAATTGAAAGAAACGGATATAAGCTCAAGGGGGCTTACTAAGGATATAACTCATAAGAATAGTGTTTAGGTCAGTGAGGTTAATCCTAGTGCCTTTATCACTTTCATGCACACACACAACATGTAGTCTCAACAAGGTATCAAAACAAGTTCTAGAGCAATGCTAATTGACGAACAACACACAACAAAGAAATTCAATTGATATAAAATGTATCAATCATTAATTAGGCTCAAAATCTCACAAGGTGAAAGCATGCTCGACTCACTAAATTTGACTAAGAAGCATCTCAAGTTTTTAAATTTTCGAAAGCACACACAAGGAATTATCAAGCAACAAATGATTTTTATTCTATGATACAACACTCAGAATTAATCATGCAAAATTAGTCTACAAAATGTGTACTTATCCTTGCTAACATGCTTTTGACATGACAATTATGTACAAAATTTTTTATTTTTTCATTTTTTTGGATTTTTTATCATATATAATTTTTTTGGATTTTTTTAATACATTAAGAACATATCCCCAAACTTAAGCGGTTCATTGTCCTCAATGAATAAATATATAATATATACAACTAAAAGATCCTAAAAACAAATACAAAAATAAAATAAAAATAAAAATAAAAAATGTACAAAGAAAGGTTAAAATACTCCCCTAGTGCGCATGCACGAAGTGCCGCCGGAAAAAGAATTAAGAAATAATGTGTGTAGTGCTGAAATTCCAGGGCTCAGCTTCTTGATATATTCAAATTAATCCTTTATCTAACACCAACAACATTGCAGCTCATGTGGTTAAGAGTTGCAAATAGAAGTCATGCACAACACACCCTATGGTCAGGGGTTCAAATCCCTTGGCCATCAAATTTTCAAAAAATATTTTTGCACAAGCTGCCAACCAAGCAGATGACGTGGCGAGTGGCAGTGAGGACACATGGCAGATGACTCAGAGCTGACTCGATTGCCGATGTGCTGAGATGTGGCGACACCTGGACTGATGATGTGGGTTGAGGTGGCAGCTTAGTGGACAACTGGTGGCGTGCTGACTAGGCGGAGGTGGATGCTCATCAGATTGGGCTCAAACGAAATGGGCTGCGTTGGAGTAGCCAGATTGGGCCTTGGACGATGAAATGGGTCAGGTGATTTATCATAAATTTCCACTACACCATGTGGAAACACTGTCTTTACCTTGAAAGGACCAGACCACCTTGATTTAAGCTTTCCCGGAAAGAGTTTGAGCCGGGAGTTGAAAAGAAGTACTAGTTGGCCTGGTTCAAAGGTTTTGGGCATCAATTTTCTATCGTGCCACTTCTTCACTTTCTCCTTGTACATCTTTGAATTCTCATAGGCTTGAGAACGGAATTCTTCCAACTCATTTAACTGCAACAACCGTTTCTCACCAGCTAACTTCATGTCAAAGTTCAGTTTCTGCAAGGCCCAGTATGCCTTATGCTCAAGCTCCGCTGGCAAATGACACGCTTTCCCATAGACCAACTGGAAGGGTGACATTCCCAAAGGAGTTTTATACGCTGTCCTGTAGGCCCATACGGCTTCATCTAATTTCAAGGACCAATCCTTTCTCGAAGGATTCACTACCTTTTCCAAGATTCTTTTGATTTCTCGATTAGAAACCTCGGCTTGCCCATTTGTTTGAGGATGATAGGCTGTTGCAACGCGGTGAGATACTCGATACTTGGCTAATAAAGCCGTGAACTGGCGATTGCAAAAATGAGTGCCTTCATCACTGATAATAGCACGAGGAGTTCCAAAACGAGTGAAGATCTGCTTGTGTAGAAAGTTGAGTACTACCTTAGCATCGTTCGTCGGTAAAGCTTTCACCTCAACCCATTTGGATACATAATCCACTGCCAAAAGAATGTACTGGTTGTTGCATGAGGGAACAAAAGGTCCCATGAAATCGATTCCCCAAACATCAAAAATCTCCACTTCAAGCATATTATTTAGAGGCATCTCGTTCCTCCTCGAAATATTACCAACTCTTTGGCATCGATCACATCTCATCACGAACTGATGAGCATCTTTGAATAGAGTTGGCCAGAAAAATCCAGCTTGAAGAACTCGAGCAGCTGTCTTATCTCCACCATAATGTCCACCATAGATAGTGTCATGACAATCTCGCAAAATCCCTTCCGTTTCGCTATAAGGAATACAACGCCTGAGAAGCTTATCCGGTCCTTGCTTGAATAAGTAAGGCTCGTCCCAACGGTACCATTTGACCTCGTGCAAAAATTTCTTCTTTTGAGCGTAAGAAAACTCAGAAGGGATGACATTGCTCACCAGATAATTCACATAGTCAGCAAACCAAGGTACTTCACCTTGCACAAGAAACAACTGCTCGTCTGGAAAGCGTTCATTGATGAGAGTATCATCCTTCTTAATTTCCTCTCCCCGCTCCAATCTTGAGAGATGGTCAGCCACTTGATTTTCAGTCCCCTTTCTGTCCTTTATTTCAAGCTCAAACTCCTGAAGCAAGAGTACCCATCGAATCAATCGGGGTTTAGCATCCTTTTTGGAGAGTAAATATCTGATGGCTGCGTGGTCTGTGTAGACCGTGACCTTTGCACCAAGCAAGTAGGATCTGAATTTTTCGAACCCGTAGACAACTGCCAAAAGCTCTTTTTCAGTGGTGGTGTAATTCAGTTGGGCATCATTTAGGGTCTTACTAGCATAGTAAACCACATGAAACACCTTCATCTTCCGTTGCCCGAGAACCACGCCCACGGCGAAATCACTTGCGTCACACATCATCTCGAATGGCTCATCCCAGTTAGGAGCCGTAATGATTGGAGTAGTTGTCAACTTCTTTTTCAAATGCTCGAATGCTCTCAAGCATTCATCAGTGAATTTAAAAGGAGTATCCTTCTCTAGTAGACTGCAGAGTGGCTTTGTGATTTTAGAGAAATCCTTTATAAAACGCCTATAGAACCCGGCGTGCCCTAAAAAGCTGCGAATTCCTTTGACTGAGATAGGCGGAGGAAGTTTCTCGATTGTCTCCAGCTTGGCCTTGTCCACTTCTAAACCCTTTCTAGACACCTTGTGTCCTAGAATGATGCCTTCCTGTACCATGAAGTGGCACTTTTCCCAGTTGAGCACTAGATTTGTCTCGACACACCGTTTCAACACCATGCTCAGATTATGCAAACATTCGTCATACGAAGACCCAAACACAGAGAAATCATCCATGAAGACTTCCACATTAATCCCAATCATATCAGAAAAAATAGCCATCATGCATCGTTGGAAAGTGGCTGGAGCACCACAAAGTCCGAAAGAAACTCGGCGGAATGCAAAAGTTCCAAAGGGACATGTAAAGGTAGTCTTCTCCTGATCTTCAGGAGCTATGGCAATCTGATTGTAGCCTGAATACCCATCTAGCAGACAATAGTACTCGTGCCCATCTAATCTGTCCAGCATCTGATCAATGAACGGTAGAGGAAAATGATCCTTCCTAGTAGCCTTGTTCAGTTTCCTGTAGTCCATACACACTCTCCAACCTGTGACTGTCCGAGTCGGAATAAGCTCATTCTTCTCATTGGTTACCACTGTCATACCCCCTTTCTTTGGTACACACTGAACGGGGCTCACCCAAGAACTATCAGAGATGGGGTAAATGATGCCTGCATCTAGCCATATAAGAATCTCCTTCTTGACAACCTCTTTCATGATCGGATTTAGCCTCCTTTGATGTTCCACAGAAGGTTTGCTCCCTTCCTCCATTGGAATTTTGTGCATGCAGTAAGAGGGGCTGATGCCCTTGATGTCAGCTATGGTCCACCCTATGGCTGATTTGAACTCTCTCAGAATCCGCAAGAGTTTTTCTTCCTCACTACCTGACAGGTTAGAATCAATAATAACAGGTAATGTAGACGCTTCACCAAGAAAGGCATACCTTAAATGATCCGGAAGTGGCTTGAGTTCAAGTTCAGGAGCTTCTTCGATAGATGGCTTTAAACGAATCTGTGATTTTTGAAGCTCAGCTAAGCCAAGTGATTCTGGTGGAACACTGAATTTCCTTTGGTAGGGGCTAGCATTCAACAATTGAACACATTCTGCAATTTCTTCATCTTCAGAATCAGAATCCCCTTATAAAGTGCTTACCAAGGCATCTGCCTTCCACAACTGATTCAATTCCTCATGCTGCACTGATTGAACCATATCAAGTCTGAAACATTCTTCCTCTTCAGTTGGAAGTTGCATGGCTTTAAAAACATTGAAGGTAACGTCTTGATCATGCACTCTCATAGTCAGCTCCCCTTTCTGAACATCAATCAACGTTTTGCCAGTAGCCAAGAATGGCCTTCCCAAAATGATAGGGATGTTCTTATCTTCCTCAAAGTCCAAGATGACGAAGTCGGCAGGAAAAATGAGTTTATCCACTTTGACTAAGACATCTTCCACGATTCCACGAGGATATGTAACTGACCTGTCAGCTAGCTGCAAGGAGATATTGGTTGGTTTTGGGTCGGGAAGTCCAAGTGTCATGAAGACTGAGAGAGGCATCATATTAATACTTGCACCAAGATCACACAAGCATTTGTTAAACGACACATTACCAATCATGCAGGGAATAGTGAAGCTCCCTGGATCCTTCAGCTTTGGAGGTAGTTTTTGTTGCAAGATTGCACTACATTCCTCAGTCAATGCAACCGTCTCGAAATCAGCTAGCTTTAACTTCTTCGAGAGAATTCCCTTCATAAATTTGGCATAACTAGGCATTTGTTCTAAAGCCTCAGCAAATGGGATGTTGATATGCAACTTTTTAAATAACTCCAGAAATTTGCCAAATTGCTGATCCAGCTTCTGTTTCTGAACCCTTTGAGGAAATGGTGGAGGCGGATAGACTGGAGGATTAGCCTCTGAAGGAACCGACTGCTTGGCTGATTGAGGGAGTGGCTGTTTTTCCTTTATTGCAACTTCCTCTTGCTCTGCATGTTCTGAATTCTGTTCCACTTCTGTTCCCCCTGTGACTTTTCCTGATCGCAGAGTAATAGCTTGTACCTGTTCCTTGCCATCCTGTTTCCCTGGATTAGGTTCTGTGTTGCTCGGCAGACTTCCTTGCTGTCTATGGAGAAGGGCATTTGCAAGTTGCCCAATCTGATTTTCCAAAGTTTTGAGAGAAGAAGCCTGACTCTGAAGTGATACTGCTTGACTCTTGACCATCGCTCTCAATTCTTCTAGTTCAGATTTCTCACTTGACTGCTGCTGAAATCCTGGAGGCTGATATTGCTGCCTCGGTACATACTGCTGCTGCATTCCCGAAGGATTGGACTGTCTACCCCCAAACTACTGGTTAGGAGAAGAATAAGATGACTGCTGCATATTGTTCTGACTGTTACCCCAGCTAAAGTTAGGGTGATTCCTATTGTTCGGATGATATGTGTTAGGAACTGGCTGTTGTGGCCTTTGGAAGTTGCTAACGAACTGAGCTGACTCATTAGATATGGCACATTGACGAGTGTCATGTCCACCTGCACATAGCTCACAGATGCTAGCTACCTGTTGCATCCCGCGATTAGCCAAAGAATCCACCTTTAAGTTCAGAGCTTCTAACTGAGCTGACAGAGCAGTAGCGGTATCAACTTGAAGAACTCCTGCTACTTTGCTTGGTTGCAGTCTCTGTGAAGGATTTTGGTACTCATTCGCAGCCATCATTTCAATCAGATCATAGGCTTCCTCATAGCTTTTAGCCCACAACGCTCCACCAGAAGCAGCATCTACCATAGGCCTAGATTGACTTCCAAGTCCATTATAGAAGCTATTTATGATCATCCATTCTGGCATTCCATGATGGGGGCATTTCCTGAGCATCTCCTTATAACGCTCCTAAGCTTCACACAATGACTCACCTTGTGTCTGAGCAAACTGAGCAATAGCATTCCTGATGGCAGCTGTTTTTGCCATAGGGAAGAATTTCGAGAGAAATTTTTGTGCAAGCTCGTCCCAAGTAGTGATGGATCCAGCCGGTAAAGAATGTAACCAACCTTTAGCTTTGTCCCTTAAAGAAAAAGGGAAGAGTCTCAGCTTCACAGCATCATCAGACACACCATTGAACTTGAAGGTGTCACAGATTTCGATGAAATTCCTAATGTGCATATTAGGATCCTCTGTTGCACCACCCCCAAACTGCACTGTGTTCTGCACCATTTGGATAGTACCAGGCTTAATTTTGAAGGTATTCACTGCGATAGCTGGCCTGATGATACTAGACTGTATATCAATGATTTTTGGTCTAGAGTATTCCATGAGTGCCTTTGGCTGTACCGGTGGATTAGCATTAGCATTAGCCTCGTCCATCCCGAAAAGAGCAACTTCTTCCGGTAGTAGGATTACCTCGCTTGGTTTTTCTAACTCCGCTTGAGCTCTAGCTTTAGATCGTGTTAGCATGCACGTTCAAGTACCTGAGTACAAAGAGCAGAAAGACACGAGATAATAAGTAAACAAAAATAAATTCAAGTCAGTAATCTATAACGACCACTGCTGACAAGCACATAAACTACAATTAACACCGAAGTCCCCGGCAGCGGCGCCAAAAACTTGTTGACTCGTAAACACGCAAGTATACGCGATCACAAATAGCAAGTGATAAGTAAGATTCGTTCCGCAGAGACTAGGTGTAATGCCAATTTTAGTGCGTATGCAATAGTGTATGGTTACTTCTTAATGCTTGAACAATTATCAAATTGGGTTTTTGTTTAAACTAATTTAATTAACTAAGTGCAAGTAAATTAGAAAAGAGTTCTTAATATGAGAAGGCATGGGATTCCAATTTCATCGAAACTTCACTAAAGGTTGACACAGTAAATCGATACGGGTGATAAACAAGATAATTAATCAGATAACACTACAATAATACGAGCTACCTTTCAGTACACTCATATCATACCACTTAATATCCACAAAAGATAGAAATCAAGAGGACACCACATTACGTTCAAATCATATATGTCTATACAATCTGGAAACACAATTGGTTTAAGCACAAGTTATCTTTTGTAATTACATGGGGCAATATGAATTGGGTAAAATCATACTACTAATCAAGAATAAACAATTAATTCATGAACCCATGCTAATATGGCTTATTCTCAATCCTAGAATCCACTTTCGCAATCATCAAGGATTAATAAACTAGATGCTAGCTACACATCTATCAATTAAACCAAACCATATCAGATTATCACAATAAAATCACCCAACATCGATCACATGTCATACACAATAATTATGAAATCGAATCCATTGGAACCCCATGATAGTGTTTAGTTCATGTTTGAACTTAGCACCATCATGGGTTCAATTGATAACATAATTAAAACAAATCTTGGAATAGATATATAAAAACTGAATTATGCGAAACAAATAATTGAAATCCAAACCGAATACTAGAACCAATAGTTCTAATAAGAATACAGATTTATTCTCCTTGCTTTGCTTCTGAAAGATGTGTCAATCTCCTTCTTCTGCTCTGCGTAGAAGAAAACTCTCTGTAAACCCTAGATAAAGTGTATGTAAAGTCGCGTGTCTATCTTCCTCTCTAAAGCAAAAAAATAAAAACAACTCCTAATAAAATCTGATCTCTCACCCCTAATAAAAGTATTTTTAATGTTTTAATAAATTTTACAAAAAGAAATCCATAATTGAATAGGATTTTAATGTAAAATTCGCTGCTGACTTTGCTCCTCTGTTTCTGGGCTGTTCCAATGCGATTTTGCTCTTTGGACCACCTTGGAATTAAAGAAAATTCTCCAAGCTTCGCGTGGACAGTAAGATCGTCAAATTCTGACTTCTGGAACTCAAGATACGGCCCAAACAGTGTAGGCAGCCCGTATAACCCAATATTACGAATTTCCTCTAAAAAATCTCCAAATTCAGCTCTTTATTCTCCAATCCTTCCAAGTTTAGGATTCCTTACTTTCTACAATAAAACATTATAATTTATTTAATAAAAATCCAATTAAATGCAAAATAGAATTAATATGAAGAATAAAATCATGTAAAATACATATAAATATATACTCTATCAACAGACTCCATTCTCTCTCTCATTTCAAGCTCACGAACCGGAAGAGAAATAAATTCATAGAAAATCAAGTTCTCAATATTTGTAATATCTGATCCGATATAACTTGATCATTTGTATCTCTTGTACTACTAGCGAGTTTTTACTCCTAGAACTTATCTTGATTTTTATTAACTAAATTAGAAAAGTTCATGTCAAATTTTCTAATTAGTTTTTATCAACTTGATAATTAATCTGTACTGAAATTGTAACACCCATCAAGTTAATATATTTTTATATTCAACTTGAAAATTGTTTCAATTTATTCCGCACAAATTTGTTCAAGTCAAATTTTATTTAAAGGACAAATTTTGATAAATTGGTATAGATTGTATTCAACCCCCCCTTCTACAATCTTATCGGACCTAACAAGTAGCCCCCAAGACATACGAGTCCAATAGGAATCAGCCTTCCTAATGGAAGGGTCCAGAATTCTATCTAAAATGGGTATCTTGTCCACCAAGACACCAAACCCTACTCTAATTCCAGGGCACCCAATGTCTATATAAAGGGCATGACCCTTCATTCTCAAGCAGAACGGTTGATGGGCACAGCTCAATACGTCCTTCCACGTTGGCTTAATCCTCGAATAAGGAAATACAAGCCACTACGTTCTTGGTGTGCCCCCGCTGCCATAGCCCCGAAGGCGAACACCAAGAACTACGTTTAACTTGATTCTTGATATTCATCAAGGTACGTAGGCATCTTGCGAGGATTGACAAGTCCCGACAGCAAGGGCAGCCACCATTAAAGCTCGAAGCTCTCAATCCCTAGCAATCAATACACGAATTAATTACACCCTACTTTTTATTCCACAACAGATAGAATATGCATGGAGATTAGACATAAAAAATTTGTCTCATAACCATAAGCAAGAATTTGTACTTGGCTTGGCCTTCTAATGCAAAAATTGCATTAATCTACAAGAACAAGAGGGTTAGCAAATTTGTAGAAACTATTTACTATACAATTTAATTCAATTTATGTTTCTTGTTTAAAAAAAGAAGTTTATGTTTCTCAATATTCAACCCATTAATTATAGTAGCAAAATTTACTTGTCAAAATTTCAATCAAAAAATTAAGGATAGTTAAGTAATTCTTATATCGAAAAATAAGATTTGGAGCTTAAATAATAATTTTAGGAACTTATTTATTAATTTCCTTGATATATACGCAGTTACAGTAGATTTTATTCTAAAATAGAAGCGATATGCAATAATAATTTTGATTGTAGTTACTTGAAATATACATCAAATTTTTTATAACAATGTTATAAAATTCATTTCTATATTTGTCATACTTCATAAAATTTTCATTCAATAATCATTCCATTCTCCAAATGAACAAAACATTAATAATTAAATTACTTTTTTTGTTATATGAAATGAGAAACTCAATTTTTTAATAAATAAATTACTTCATTTACACTTATTAAAATACTCTCTTCGTCCCATTTTATATATCCCTTTTAATTTCTTAATGTTCAAATTGAGCAATTTTTGATTAAATATTAAACATGATTCAGTTATTATTTTTGAAAATTGAAAGTTGCACTGTAACATAGATTAAATATACTTTTTATTGATATAATATATATTTTCAATTATATGATATATATAAATTTCAATTAAACTTCGATTTAATCAATCAAAAATAAAAAAAATGACTTGTATTTTGAAACAAAAAGAATATCATATTATTTCCATTCACAAACCCACATTCATACGGGCTGTGTTTCGAGTCGTGTAGCTCGCGAGCCTATCCGGCTCGAACTCGTTTAACTAAACCCGATTTGACTCGAGCTCGTAAACGAGTCGAGCTCGACAGCGATTTCAGGTTCGTTTATATAAATGAGCCGATCCCGGTATGTGCCGAACTCGAATGAAACCCGGCTCGAAAACTCGAACTCGACCTGGCTCGAGCTCGAACTCGAGCTCGTTTAAAAAATTGAAAAAAAATAATTAAGTCATATATACATTTCTCGATTATTGTAATATTTTAATAGTACAATTATTGTTTCTATTTTTGTACAATATTTCTCGATTATCCAAGCATACAGATGTCAAGATATATCTAATTAAATGATATTCCCACATTTTCAAAAAATAAAAAATTAATTTGGTTAGAGATCTTAATAGAACACTACTATCTTGTCTAGTACTCGTGACTAGTGCTTCGTCCTAGATTATTATTTCTATTTTTTAAAAAATATTTCTCGATGATCTAACCGTACGGATGTCAATATATATCTAATTAAATGATATTCTCAAATTTTCAAAAAATAAAAAAAAAATTAATTTGGTTGGAGATCTTAATAGAACACAACTATATTGTCTTGTACTCGTAACTAGTGCTTCATCCCAGATTATTGTTTCAATTTTTTTAAAAATATTCCTCGACGACCAACCGTACGAATGTCAAGATATATATAATTAAATAATATTACCACATTTTCTAAAAATAAAAAATTAATTTTGTTGGAGATCTGAATAGAACACTACTATATTGTCTAGTACTTGTAACTAGCGCTTCGTCCCAGATTATTGTTACTATTTTTTTAAAAATATTTCTCCATGATCCAACCGTACGGATGTCAATATATATCTAATTAAATGATATACCAAAATTTTCAAAAAATAAAAAATTAATTTAGTTGGAGATCTTAATAGAACACAACTATATTGTCTTGTACTTGTAACTAGTGCTTCGTCCCAGATTATTGTTTCTATTTTTTAAAACATATTTTTCGACGATCCAACCGGATGTCAAGATATATCTAATTTAATGATATTCCCAAATTTTCAAAAAATAAAAAATTAATTTGTTTGGAGATCTTAGTAGATCACTACTATTATTGTTATATTTGGTCGATAAATGAAAATTAGAATTTTTTTTTGATAATTTGTAAATCAAATAATTTCTAAAATATTGTTCATTTTCTTTTTTTATTATGTGTAAAGATGTTTATATAATTAATAAGTAATTTTCAGTTTTTTTTTGAAAACAAAATAAGTAATTTCCAGAATTTTTTAAAAAAATGTAAATTTAATGACTAAACGAGCTACCCAGCTCGGCTCGTTTACCCAACTCGGCTCGTTAGGCTCGCGAGTAAACTCGGCCCGACTCGTTTAACAGATACCCGACTCGGCTCGTTAGGCTCGCGAGTAAACTTGTCCCGACTCGTATAATAAACGAGTCGGATTCGGCGGGAACTTTCGGCTCGTTTAATAAACGAGCCCGGCTCGACTCGTTTATAAAATCCCGACTCAATTTAAAGCTCGATTCAAACTCACACAGCTCGACTCAAATTACAGCCCTAGCCCCCGTCTCAATTCTCAATTTACACTCCCGCCAACCATCCAACAACTTTTGTAATTTATTCAAGTAAAAAGAGCAAAACGATTATCTATCAATCTATCTTAGACGTGTCACCTATAGCAAACATAACTCCAACAATATACTCCCTCCATCACAAAATGTTCTTCCCCTTTATAATGTCGGTCCTGTTCATAACATGAGACAAATTACTAATTTACGCATAATCTATAAGACCAAATATAGTCATGAGTGATCTTGTTAGATTCGTATTTATGAGTACTTTAATACAGTGAAGTTTTTATATTTAATACTAATACGAAATTGAACATATTAATAATAAAAAATATACGTTGACAAACATATTTTTTGAAATGGGAAGAGTTTTTTGAGACGGAGGAAGTAGTGCATAGTGCTTGAGCGAGAGGAACATGTATTCAAACGGAAATTAAGTAGCTACAGTTGCTTGTTTGACATGTACTCCTACTAGCTTTTCAACAGCAATATCGAGGATGTGGTGCGAAATCTACTTCAAACTCTAAGCACTTTTCAGAACGACCTCTGTTTTTAAAATACTAAATTAATCGATAAAATCTTTAATAAATTAAAGTCCGATTCAATACATAACACGGAGAAAAGTACCCGGTATTAGTGGGTGTTGACCCTTTTTATCACAATTTGAAGTAAAAATGTCCTAATTATCACAAATTTAGAAAATGACCCTTTTTATTATAGAGAAACGCAAAGGCGTCTGGCGTTTTTGAGTAACGCATTGACGTGTTGCGTTACCACCTTTTTTTTTTTTTTTTTTTTTTAAAATGTTAAAAACGCATGAAGAAGTTGCGTTATCACTGTTTTTTTCTCTTTTTTTTTTTGGAAAATTGATCACCCCTGCGGGGCCCACATGTGTAAACGCCAATATGACTTACGTTTCTTAAAAATGCAACATAATGTTGCGTTTTTTTACATTTTTTTGGAAAATCGATGTTGGATATTTAAAAAGTAAAAACGCAAGACGCCCTTGCGTTTTTTAAAAACGTGAGATAAAGTGGCATTTTTCTGAGATAAAAAGGGTTTTTTTTAGTTTATGATAATTAGGACATTTTACCTCCAAATTATGATAAAGAAGATCATTTCTCAGTACTAGTCTGCCAACAACATGTTGGTGCAGTGGTTGAACCACTGGCCTCCTTTGAAAGAGGTCAGGAGTTCGACTCCTGCGTGTGCGTGAATTTCCTAGTTTGTATTAGGTTTCCTTTCTGTATTTGTATTTCTGTATTTGTAATTCTGTACTTAGCCGGGGATCCTTCGGAAACAGCATCCCTATTGTATAGGGGCATGATCTGCGTACATCTACCCTTCTCAGACACCACTTTAAGTGGTATTATAACTGAGTAAGTCTTGTTTATTTCTCAGTACTAGTCTATTACATTTGACAACTTTTATAGCGTAAACTAGTCAGAAGTTTCACTGCTATTCCACGTCAACTTTTTCGTTCGTCCAAATTTATGTCAACCGACTCATTTTACACCCAATTCCCATTCCCATTCCCATTTTGGGTGGGGGTATTCTCTATTCTTTAAGGCTGCGTTCACTTTATTAAATGGAATGAGGGGGAATGAAATGAAATTTGAATTCTTATTTGGATGAGTTTGAGAAAAATGTTTAAAATTTTCATTCCTTCTTTCATTTCATTCCAAACTATTTGAATTAAAATTCTAACCCATATATTTTAAAAGTAATGCTCATTCCATTTCTACATTAATTTTCCTATAATCTTCATCATGAAAAATTTAGACTACTTCATATTCATTCATGATTTCACTTCTATATTCTTCTTTTTTCATAAAATTTGTATATAATTTTTCATTCCATTTCTTTCCCATTTCATTCCCACCAGGTGAACACAAATTAAGACTCTAACTACAGTTTTTTTTAGCTACTATCTAATAGAGTATTTGTATAACATAATTTATCGAAATTTAAATATGCATAGCACAATTTTCATTTATTAAATTTTCGAATTTGGTAATCATTTTGACTTTTCAGTAAAAATATAAATGCATTTAAGTGGAAATGATAGTTTTGCATTTCCGATCATATTCATATTTGTAAACTTCTTAAGTTTGGATCACAGAAAATTATTTTTAAATTTAATAAAATATTCAAATTTAAGAAATAAAATTCTGAAAAAATAAGTTGTTCTTGGTCATATCAAGTTAATCAAAAAAATTAAGTCTCATTTTGAATATCATTTCTGTAAATATATCATATGGCCAATTAGATCAAACTAGCGTAAAAGCCCGTGCAAGGCACGGGCACTAAAATAAATTCTCGTCTGAAAATGTATATATATATTGAGATAATTTTGTAATTAAAAATATGATAAAATCTAAAATTTCGATTTTATCTCATATGTTTATAATTACCTGGTAATATTGCATACCAATTTCTTGAACCATATATTTTAAAATTTCATTAGATTTCTTAGATTTTGGATAAATATCAATACGATAATATTCGCATGAATACTTATAATTGTTAAATTATTAATTTAGTTTTTAATGACGTGAAATGAACTTTTTTAAATTGAACATTTGGTTATAGCATAAATAATGATTTTAGTAAAATTGTCCGTATATAACATAGGCGTCTATTAACTCATTTGATTTTGTTGTAAATAATTGATCGAATATGTAAGACTATACCTTAAGACATATTATAAAATTTCTTAATATTGAGTAAAAGTCATCATTGTGGTTGTCTCAATCAATTTTTTGTAACATATATATTTATACATTATAAACTCAAATATTTAGTTTTAGTCTAATGTTTATTATACAATTCCGAAGTTGAATTAAAAATTGGGTGAATTGAAACATGTTTTATATTATAATTTCAAATAATTTTTTTAAACTCAACTTTAAATTTTTCCAAATTTTTTAATCGATGTAAAATATGATTAGACGACTTTAATGACCCGTGCATCTATATGAAATCTAAAATTAATTTCTTGATTTCATTGTATAATAATCTAAGTATATGTTATAATTTAACCATTATATATTATATTGATCAATTTACTATATTATATAAAAATTCATATGTATCATATTTTATACTTTATAGTCGAGTTATCATATTTTTAGAGTTCTCATCTTTTTAACAAAATTTCAATTATTTTTCTTATATGTTTAAATTCTTATGTTTTTAGACCAATCATACATTTAAATCGTTGAAAGCCTAAATAGTTGGTCGACAAAAATCGTCTAATATAACTCAGATGTTTAAAATTTTATGTATCTAAAAGTTATTTGATGCAATTATTCATTATGTACGATTTGATAACTAAAATTTACATATTTCTTAAAACCAAATCTTTTTTTAAATAATTTAATATCGACATAGAATTGAATGTAAATAAATCCCCTTTTTTTTACTCGGTTACATTTATATATAATCTAAAATTTTACTTTTTACATCAATCATTTAGAATGACAAAAGAGAATTGTCAAGTATGCTCAATCGATTAGAATATTTTTTTTATATGTTTATATCATCCAGTTTTCTAGAAATAATATAAACCAACATTTCATTTACTCAAAAATAAAAAATAGAAAAGGATGTGACACGAAGAGAAAATATGGTTTATCTTATAGGATTTTTAAACAAAACTCAAAACTAAGTGTAGCATAGTTGGTTATGTCATAAGTTTGATGGGAGAAGGTCAGTGCTTCAATTTCCAACACTAACTTAATTTCACTATTTTTACATAATTATTAAAGGATGACATTTTTGTAATTTTTAAAAATATAGGGATAAAATAGTAACTTCACAACCATTAAAATGGTAATCTTTGCCCTTGTGTTGAAGTTTAATGCAAGGCACGGGCACTCAACTAATTTCTCTTTTGTAATTAAAAATATGATAAAAGTTAAGATTTCGATCTATCAAATATTTTTATAGTTATTTTGTAATATTGCATACCAATTTTTTGAACCAAATATTTTATAATTTGATTAAATTTCATAAAATTTGGATAAATAATATAAGAATAGATTTTGAGACATATTACAAATCTCTTAATATTTAATAAAAGTCATCCTTACCTTTTGCTTGTCTCAATCATTTTTTCTAAACATATAAATTTATACATTTTTAAACTTAAATGTTTAGTTTTAGTCTAATATTTATTACACTATATAGAAGTTCAATAAAAAATTGGGTAAATTCAATTATTTTTTATATTATAATTTTGAATTGTTTTTTTAGATCAATTTTAATTTTTTTTAAATATTTCAATCGATAAAAAATATGACACCCTTAATGACCCGTGCATATGAAATCTAAAATCTAAATATATGTTATAACTCAACCATTATATATTATATTATATAAAATTCATATGTATGTACCAACTTTATAGTCGAGTTATAATCTAATTGATCATTTTAAATAATTATTGTACTTTTGTAATATTTATGATTCAAAAATTTATATCTTTTTTAATTTAATGTGAATGTTAATTATATTATTTTTTATATATAACATAGATCATCTTTTTAGAGTTTTCACCTTTTTTTTTACAACATAATTTCAATTATTTTTTGTATATATTTAAATATTTATGTATTTAGACCAATCATATATTTAAATCGTTGAAAGAATAGTTGGTCGACCAAAACTCTCTAATATGAGTCACATATTTAAAATTTTATATACATAAAAGTTATGTGATGCAATTATTAATTATGTATGATGGAACGTATGTAAATAAATCTTTTTTCTTTTTGGACTCGGTTACATTATGTATAATCTAGTTTTTTTCTATATCAATTATTTAAAATGATAAAAGAGAATTATAGAGTATTCTCAGTCGATTAAAATATTTTTTATAATTTTATCTATCCAATATTTTAGAATTAATATGAACAACATTTCATTTACTAAAAAAAGGATGAGATAAAAAGAGAAGAGAGGTGGTTTATGTTATATGATTTTTAAACAAAGCTCAAAATTATTCGTACCACAATTGGTTAAGGCATGAGTTTGAGATTGAATAGGTTAGTGGTTCGAATCCCAACAAAAGCATAATTTTTTTAGTTTTTACATAATTATTAAAGGATGGCATGTGGTTTATGTTATAGGATTTTTAAACAAAGCTCAAAATCAATCATAGCACAATTGGTTAATGCATGAGTTTGAGAGTAAATAGGTTAGTGGTTCGAATCTCAACACAAGCATAATTTCATTAGTTTTTACATAATTATTAAAGGATGGCATTTTTGTAATTTTAAAAAAATAAGGGTAAAATTGTAATTTCACACCCATTAAAATGGCAAATTTTGCCCTTGTGTTGTCCTATTATATATAGTAATAGAAGTAATAGATTCGAATTGTATTCTGACCATCTTTAATTGTTAACATCCCTAATTTCAAATACCGAAATATTTATATCTGTTTAGTAAATTTTAATTTCAAAGACGGGGGACCTAGAAATTGAGACTTTTGAACTCTTGGATACACGGAACCAGTATCATGCAATATGTTCAACATATTCACGCAACTTCGCAAGGCCTACCTGTGTATAAATATAGGGGTTCGGTCTCCTACATACGTATGCATGCAGGAGTACTGTTACACAATATACGATTTTATAATCGTTGGATCAATCATCCAACGATCTTGATTTAAAAAAATTTGTACCGTATCGCAAAAACTTCGCCAAAAGTTTCTGCGGTACGGAGAAATTATCAAAATGCCCCTGCCTATAATGTGAAAACATGGGGTCATTTTGGTAATTTCTCCGTACCGCAGAAAATGGTAGGGTGAACAGTAGATTTTTGATGTGAAAACATGATACATTTTGGTAATTTCTCCGTATCGCAAAAACTTTCTCTAGTACGGTATGAATTTTTTTTTAAATGAGGACCGTTGAATCAACTATCCAACGGTTATAAAACCGTATGTTGCCAAATAGTTTATTTGGCAAACGTATGCGTTTCACCGGCAACCATAAATATATACACGCACACACCTCGTTTTGGAAATTGAAGAGCAAACAAAAGCCAAGTACACGCTATACAAAAGCCATGGCAACACTTTGCTTCATCATGACTATAGTATTGTTCATGCTATCAGAAAATAACAACACTAATCTTAGTCTCTGTTTAGCCAGCAACATCACCACTGATCAATCAGCTCTACTATCCTTCAAATCCAACATCATTTCTGACTCTTACAACATCTTGACCACAAACTGGTCCGTCTCTACCTCTTGTTGCGACTGGATTGGTGTCACTTGTGACATCCGTCGCAACAGAGTAATCGCGTTGGACGTTTCCAACATGCATTTAACTGCTACTATTCATGCAGACATAGCAAACCTCTCTTTTCTTGTTTCTCTTAATCTCTACAACAACAGTTTTGACGGCAATCTTCCTGAAGAATTATCAAATTTACGAAAACTAAAACGTTTTGACCTATCATTAAACTTCTTTTCGGGGGACCTTCCGAGTTGGTTAACAAATTTACCAGATCTTACAGACTTGTCTGTTTCAAATAATAGTTTCACCGGCACAATCCCTCCTTTTTCTAACATTTCGCAACTTGAGAACTTGAAACTAGGGAACAATCTTTTTCGTGGGAATATACCTAAGGAAATTGCGAACCTTGATAACTTAAAGGTATTGGAGTTGCAAGGTAATCAGTTTTATGGTTCTGTCCCTTCTACAATCTTCAACATGTCAACATTGAGGCTATTTGACGTTTCATACAATAACTTATCTGGTGATCTTCCTTGGAATATTTGTCATGGTATTCCAAATATCGAAGAGCTTCATCTGTCGGTCAATGAATTTTCTGGCCAACTTCCGTTAGCTCTACATGAATGCTCAAATCTTCGGGTATTTTCACTGTCGCGTAACAAATTAAGTGGAATCATACCTAGAGAGATTGGAAATTTCAGTATGGTAGAGGAGCTTGGTCTTGGTGAGAACAACTTGACAGGTATGAAAGGTTAATAATATTGTGTACTTCTCATTTTAAGCCAATTGATCAATTCATTGTGTATACCACTGAAACAAATATATAAAAGACTAATATAGTCTAAACTGTAGAATTGTTATGTATAGTTAATACTTAATAGTACTCCTCAATTGCTCGTAAGCTGAACGAATATGCAAACTAGTATGCTAATATCTGTTCCTAGCTTTGTAGCCTAGTAGATACTAGATAACCTCTTCTCGGAATATGCAAACATACTATGCTGTACTTCCACCCTAGCGTGTCGAGTATCTAAGTAAAGGTTCTGTAAAAATCCTGTTTGCCTTTCGAAAGAAAATACAGTATTCTGATTATTCCATAATTTCTTCGCAGGTTATATACCACAAGAGATTGGCAAACTATGGAACTTGAAGCTGTTGAGCTTACATGCCAATCACATAAGTGGTTTCCTTCCTCAAACACTCTTCAATATCTCAAAATTGGAGATAATTAAATTATTTAACAATCAACTTTCAGGCAGCCTTCCTTCAGACTTTGGCCGAACACAACCCAATCTAAGAGAAATTTATCTGGGGGGAAATCACCTCACAGGGACTCTGCCTCATTTCATCTCAAATGCTACTAAACTCGTGTTTTTTGACGTTTCTGGAAATGAATTCAGCGGTACCATCCCCAAGTCCTTTGGAAATCTGAAACTACTTGAATTTTTAGGCTTTGGTACTAATAATCTAACAAATGATAAACCATATTCAGAACTGAGCATCATTACTAGCTTGACCAATTGCAGAAACTTGAACACCCTAATCTTTGATAATAATCCTCTTAATGGTTTCCTTCCAGCTTCTGTTGGAAATTTTTCATCTGCTTTGGAGCAACTGTATTTAAGTGACTGTGAAATTAACGGAACCTTTAGTGTAGAAATTGGTAACCTAAGTAGCCTTAGAGTTTTGTGTCTTCATGGTAACGAGTTGACAGGAAAAATTCCTTCAACAGTAAAACATCTGACGAAGCTTGAGGCATTTACCCTGTATGATAACAAGATTGGAGGACTGATTCCGGAGGATGTTTGTCATTTACGAAGACTGGTGTACATGTTATTTGACAGAAACCAGTTATCCGGTCCAGTCCCCGCATGCTTAGGAGATGTTGCTTCACTAAGATACATAGATCTTAGTTCAAACAGATTGAACTCTAGCTTACCAGCAAGCCTAGGTCAACTCAGGGACCTTTTAGACTTTAATGTTTCTACTAATTCATTGAGTGGTGACATCCCCTTTGCGTTAGGTAATTTAAAGGTTGCAATTCACATAGATCTATCACAAAATCAGTTTTCTGGAAACATTCCAACTAATTTTGGGAACCTCCAAAGTTTGGTTAATCTTTCACTGGCACATAATAGATTACAAGGTCCTATACCTGACACTTTCAGATATGCAGTAAGCTTAGAATATTTTGACCTTTCTAGTAACGACTTGTCTGGTTCGATTCCTAAGTCACTAGAAACGCTCATGTATCTTAAGTACTTCAATGTATCTTCCAATAGCTTAAGTGGTGAAATTCCAAGTGAAGGTCCTTTCAGAAACTTCACTCATCAATCATTCTTGGCAAATGAAGCACTATGTGGTGCTTCTCGGTATGAAGTAAGAGCATGCAGTGACAGTGTGAATCATGGATCCAAGAAGCGATTGAGAATGCTTCTATTTGTCGGTGCTCCACTAATAATTTCTTCACTACTGTTTGTGTTGGTATTTACGTCTATCCTGATCATAAGAAACAAGAGTAGTTTTGTTCAGCCTGAAGCATATGATATGGTATCAATAACAAGGGCTGATAGAATTTCATATCTCGAGCTTCAGAAAGCAACTAATGGTTTTAACGAAAGCAATATTGTTGGCATGGGAAGTTTTGGGTCCGTTTATAAAGGAGTACTCGAAAATGGAACAGTTGTTGCTGTCAAGGTATTCAATTTAGAAGTAGAAGGTGGACTTAAGAGCTTTGATGTGGAATGTGAAGTACTAAGAAGACTTCGCCATAGGAATCTCGGACATGTCATAAGTTCGTGCTCAAGCCCCGACTTCAAGGCTTTGGTGCTAGAGTACATGCCTAATGGTAGCCTGGAGAAATGGTTATATTCTCACAATCATTTTTTGGATCTTTTGCAAAGAATAGACATAATGATAGATGTTGGTTGTGCGTTAGAGTATCTTCATTGTGGTTATGTATCTCCTGTCGTTCATTGCGATTTGAAACCGAGCAATGTCTTGTTAGATAACAATATGGTTGCTCATCTTACTGATTTTGGTGTTACCAAGTTACTGGGAGAAGGGGACAGCATTGCACAGACCATTACTTTGGCCACGTATGGATACATGGCACCAGGTAAATACTTTCCGGCTATATGCGCACAAGAATTCCAATTATATGCTCAATTTTCTATGATGCATAGAATTTATGTGTATTTGTTAATTATGACATGAACGCAGAGTATGGAATGGAAGGGCTAGTATCAAGCAAAAGTGATGTATACAGTTATGGCATTATGTTAATGGAAGTATTTACAAGAACGAAGCCAAGTGATAAACATATTCTTGGAGATTTGAGTCTCAAGTCTTGGGTTAGTGATATGTTTCCAAAGTCATCAATGGAGATAATTGATGCAAACCTGCTCATGGCAGAGGATGGAAACACATCCGCGAAGGTGCATTGTGTGTCATCTATCATGGAGTTGGCTCTGTGTTGTGCTGCAGATTCTCCTAAGGAAAGGATCACGATGAGAGACGTCCTTAAAACACTTGATAACATAAAAACTGATTTCCTTGCAAACCAGGAATGGAGATAAGTATCAGCACCTTGTAGATTTTCGTAGCAGTAGAAAAACCCAATTAGTACATATGAAAGAGATAAATGTCATGTGTATGAATTGAAGCCTTTATTTCAATTAAAAATGTTAATGACATAAATTGTATTCGAGCCTTATCCGAAACTGAAGAAATTCACAGTAGCTTTGGATAACATGCACAACTTACATTACATAGGTCAAGTGAGGTCTTTTTTTGAAGTTGTATGGTTAATTACAATCATAGGACTTGGTACATTATAGGTGCCCAACTTAACAAAATCTCAGTTTACAAGTCCCGGCTTAAATTTCAAACAAGTACTGCTACTACCCAGAAGTCGATTAAACCAAGAAGCCAATCATGTTACCAAAATGTGAATGAATGTTAGGCCCTGTACATTATGACCAAACTAAGAGACTACTATCCTATATCCTTTCCATCTTTGACTTGGGATTCATGACCTTAGAGTAGAAAGTCGTGATGGCATCACTTTCGACTAATTAATTAAAGGGAAATGCTAACTATAGCTATGGTTTAGCTATGGTTAAGCATTAAATATTAAATATTCTCTTGTTTTTAACATTTATTCTTAGTTATTTAATTAATTTTTGGTTTTTTAATGATTCTTT
The DNA here is from genome assembly GCA_037693485.1 of Kitagawia praeruptora. Classification (NCBI taxonomy): domain Eukaryota; kingdom Viridiplantae; phylum Streptophyta; class Magnoliopsida; order Apiales; family Apiaceae; genus Kitagawia; species Kitagawia praeruptora. The sequence goes on along the minus strand of CM075354.1, from coordinate 105,170,333 downwards.
ACATCATTATTTAATTTCCCAAGTAATAATAGTAGACCTCCCCGCATTCACATTAATTTCCACTAATAAAAACATTCCAAATTGCTAAATAATTATATTGATATTCGTACAAAATTGATGTATTAAGTGCAAAATTGACTTATTAAATACATTTATCCACCACTTATATTAATGCTTAAGGGCTATGTTTAGCATTATCCTTAATTAAATCACGATCTTCTCTCCAACTTCTTGTCACTTTTGACTTTTTCTCCTCTGCCTCTCGCCTTCTTTGTTGCCTGTAAAAAAAGTATTTGACTATAAGATCTTGCAATATAAGCAAACTGTTCATACCTTTTGTACATGAAAAAATGTATCTATATATATTATAATAGCAGGAGATCGGAGAGGCTTTCACTCAGAAGCTTCAAAATAGTTTTCTTGAATTTTAACATTTTTGATTTTTTTATTTAAATAATTTTTTTGAATTTAATTAATCATTAATTGTACCTATTAAATATATGTTAAATGCACTTTATTTCATATTTAATATAAAAGTTTAGCAATCTATATTAGGACATTATAATTATTATTTTAATATAAAATATCATTATTTATATAAAGTAGCATTATTTTTAGGTAAAATAATAAATTAAAATTTTTTATATCGTGTTATTTCAATCGTATTCAAAATTATTGCAATTTTTTTCGATAATAATAAATAAATGATTTTACCTTTTTAATCTATATATATTATAATAGCAGGAGATCGGAGAGGCTTTCACTCATAAGCTTCAAAATAGTTTTCTTGAATTTTCACATTTTTTATTTAAATAATTTTCTTGAATTTAATTAATCATTAATTGTACCTATTAAATATACGTTAAATGCACTTTATTTCTTATTTAATATAAAATTTTAGCAATCTATATTAGGATATTATAATTATTATTTTAATATAAAATATCTATATCTATATATCTATATATATTATAATGCCTGAACACTGGAAACGCACCAGAACAGTTCAAGGTATCTTTCTTGAATTTTCTCTTTTTTGATTTTTTTTATTAAAAAAATTGTATCGCATTAAGTAGCATGTTAATGACATCTTAATTAGTCATTAATTACACATGTTAAATTTATATAAAATTTATTTTATTTATTTATACAAAAGATTAGCAAATTTTATTTGAGCATCATAATTATTATTTTAATTATAAAATATTTTATATATATATAGCAAACACCTTATATAACAAACAACAAAGAACACCTCATATCTAATAGATCCATTGTCCCTGGCGGGGCCACCCAATACAAAAAGTTCTTATTTTTTTAGGCTCTATCCATCCAGCAAAAAAAAAAAAAAAAATTTTGAAAATTTACTGTTTTGAAAATTTACTGTTCATCGATGACGTCGTGCCCCTGGCGGGGCCAATGGATCTATTGGAATAAATGATTGTATAGTGTTCTTTATTGTTTGTTATATAAGAGTGTTCTTTATGGAGCAAAGGCCTATATATATATATATACAGTGTTCCAGAAATCGCTAGGCGGCCCAGGACGGTCGGGGTACCGCCTAGCGATTAATCGGGTAGGCGGGGATTAATCGGACGGATTAATCGGTGCATTAATCGGTTATATTTAAATATTATTTTTAATATTTTTATTTATTAAATATTTTTGTCAAATATTTTGCCAATTTTTGAATTTTTCAACGTATTTTGCTGATATTTTCCGATTTTTGACCGCCTAGACCGATTTTTTGACCGCCTAGGCCGATTTTTTGACCGCCTAAGCCGATTTTTGACCGCCTAGACCGATTTTTGACCGCCTAGGCCCGATTTTTGACCGATTTACACAAAAAAACATTTTTTTAACCGCCTAGGCCCGAGTCGGGGCGTTTTGATGACGCCTAGCGCCTAGGCGCCGCCTAGGCGGCCGCCTCAGCCGATTTTTACAACACTGTATATATATATATATATATATATATATATATATATATATATATATATATATATATATATATATATTATTAACATTGCATCATTTTCTATTACATATTCAAGATCGGTGTCATTTTCTTTTCGGACGATTATGGGACATACGACCTTTACTTTTCTTCTTTATAAGTTTTGTAAGCATATAAAACTTTCGGTTAAAATCTAGAATTTATATACAAATAATACTAACAAGTTTTTACTTTGGCACAAAATAAACATAACCATTTTTTCAATCGATTAAATTGATAAAAAGTTATACACACGTTGTTTCATTATATTGGGTAAAAATAAATTAATATTCTAATTAAATAAAAGCATATACTGTTACTGAGCATGTATGTTTTAAGAGGGGTGTCAGCATTAAAAAACGGTATATATATATCCTGAATTTTTCTTGAATTCACCATAAGAGTTTTAAGGTATTTTTCTTGAATTTTTATTTTTTCATTTTTTTATTAAAAATTTTTCTTGCATTAAATAGCTATTAATGATATTTTAATTAGTCATTAATTACACCTATTAAACATATATTAAGTTTACTCCTTTAAATTTGTTTAAAAATTAGCAAACTTTATTTGAACATTATAGTTATTATTTCAATATTAAATTTTAATTACATATAGTTAAGTTTATTTTTAGCTAAAATGACGACTAAAAATTATTTATATTGCGTTCTTTTTTATTCCCTATTCAAGATCAATGTAATTTATTTTCAGAAGTATACGACTTTAACTTTTCAAGCAATTTTTATTATCAATGACGGTCGTAATAAGTTATGGAACTACAAGATCTTTACTTAATATCTGTAATTTGTATGCAAACAATATAGACAAATTTTTAATTTTGCACATGAATAAATTACATATGGGTCTATCATCGATTAAATTTAACAAACCCAATCATTTTATCATAAGATAAAATCGAAAAAAATGCTAGACACCCATTGTTTCATCATATTGTATCAAAATATATTAATATTCTAAGTAAATAAATTCTTGCACTATTATTGAATATGTATATTATGAGAGGGATGTTGTCTATCAAAAACGTTATTAACCTTAACTTCTCAAGCAATCTTTATTATCAATTATTGTGGAAGTTGTAATAAATTATGGAAGTGTGTAGTTTTTTACTTAGGCTCTGTTTGGGATTGCTGTTAAAAATTGTTGTACTGTTAGAAAAAGTGCTGGTGAAAAAAGTGCTGTTGTAAAAAGCTGAAGACTGTTTGGTATCATTTTTTATATGTGTATGTTTTGATGTAAAAATATAGTAAAAATTATATTTTCGGTGAGGTTTGATGTTGAAATCAACAATTGTTTTCCGCCAAAGCTGAAAAGAAGTTTTTTTCAAAAGCATGGGGGACCTGCTTTCTAAAAGCCGCTTTTAAATTTTACCAAACACTTTTTCAGCTGCTTTTCAGAAAAAAAAACCGTTGTTGCTGTCTGCAACAGCAATACCAAACACACCCTTAATATTTGAAATTTGTATACAAATAATACAGACAAATTTTTACTTTTGCACATGAATAAATTATACATGGGTTATGACCAAACTAATTTAATTGAACAAACCCAACCATTTTATCGGGATATTAAATCGATAAAAAATTTATACACCCGTTGTTTTATTATATTATGTCAAAATAAATTAGTATTCTAATTAAATAAATTCTTACTCTATTATTGAACATTATATTATGAGAGGGACGTCGGCTTTAAAAAAAGTTATAAAGTTATATTCAATATTTGTAACTTTTGATCGTAAAGATTACGTTCGTATTGTAAATTGTTTTTTTATGTGTTTGTGATAATTTCAAAAAAGATTATCCATATTTAGATATATAATATAAATTGATTTATCTATTTTCAGTACTTTAAAATAAAAATTTATAAACCGCGCGAAGCGCGAATAAATTGCCTAATATTGTGTCAAAATTAATTAATATTCTAAATATAAATTCATATACTATTACTGAGCATGTATATTATAAGAGGGGTGTCGGCTTTAAAAACGTTATTTAGTTATATTTAATATTGTAATTTCTATTTTTCATGTTTATAATATATTTAAGATTATTAATTTTTTTTATATATAATGAGAGTATTATTCCAACTAATAACTCATACAAACTGTTTTAAAACACTTTTTTAGGAAATTTTTAAAACATTTAATAATTTTTAAATTAGTTTATCAATTTTTAGTACTTAAAAATAAAATTTTGTTTACCGCGCGAAGCGCGGCTAAGTTACCTAGTATCTATATATATTATAATGCCTGGAGATCGAAAATGCACCAGAACAATTCAAGGTATTTTTCTTGAATTTTCATTTTTTTGATTTTTCTTATTAATTTTTGTTTACATTAAATAGCTATTAATGACATTTTAATTAGTCATTAATTACACCTATTAAACATATATTAAATTTACTCTATTTAATTTTTTTAAAAATTAGCAAACTTTAGTTGAACATTATAGTTATTTTTCAATATTAAATATTAATTATATATAGTTATGTTTATTTTTAGTTAAAATGACGAATAACAATTGTTTATATTGCGTTATTTTTTATTCCCTATTCAAGATCACTATAATTTCTTTTCGGATGATTATAGGGTACACGACCTTAACTTCTCAAGCAATTTTTATTATCAATAATTGTGAAAATCGTAATAAATTATGAAATTACAAGATATTTATTTAATACATGGAATTGTATACAAACAATACAGATAGATTTTCAATTTTGCACATGAATAAATAATACATGAGTTATGATCAAATCGATTAAATTTAACAAATCCAGTCATTTATCGGAAGATAAAATTGATAAAAAAGCTATACACCCATTGTTTCGTTATATTGTGTTGAAATAATTTTTTATTGTAATTAAACAAATTCTTATACTATTATTGAATATGTATATTATGAGAGGGCTGTCGGTTTTAAAAAATATTATTAACCAACTTCTCAAATAATCTTTATTATCAATGATTGTGGAATTGTAGTAAATTATGGAAGTACATGGATCTTTATTTAATATCTGAAATTTGTAAACAAATCATGCGCATACACACATGAGTTATGACCAAACTAATTAAATTGAACAAACTCAACCATTTTATCGGAAGATTAAATTGATAAAAAAATTATATGCCCATTGTTTCATTATATTGTGTCAAAATAAATTAATATTTAAATTAAATAAATTCTTAAGCTATTATTGAACATGTATATTATGAGAGGGGTGTTGGTTTTAAAAAACGTTATTAAGTTGTATTCAATATTTGTAACTTTTGATTGTAAATATTACGTTCATATTGTAATTTTTATTTTTATATGTTTGTGATGTTTTTAAGATTATCAAAATTTTAGATATATATAATGAAAATATTTTTCCAATTAATAATTCATGTAAATTATTTTTAAATTAATTTTTAATAGAAAATTCATAAGAGACCAATCATTTTTTAAAAATAATTGAAATTAATTTATCTATTACAGTACTTTTATATAAAAATTTATTATAATAGCAGGAAACTTGAGAGACTTGCACTCAGAAGCTTCAAAATATTTTTCTTGAATTTTCACATTTTTATTTTTTATTAAAATAATTTTCTTGCATTTAATTGATAATTAATTATACCTATTAAATATATATCAAATACACTTTATTTCATATTTAATATAAAAGTTTAACAATTTTATTAGAACATTATTATTATTATTATTATTTTGTTATAAAATATTAATGATTTATATAAAAATACGATTATTTTAAGGTAGAACAATAAAATAAAATAATTTTTATCCTCATTTCTAATCCTTATTCAAAATCATTACAAATTTTTTGGCAATAATTAATAGACGATTTTAACTTTTCGATAAATTCGTAATCAATGATCGTGAGAATCATGATAAGATACATAAGTATATATATTTTTCGATTAACATCCACAATTTAAATAAAAGTAATATCGTAGAATTTACATTTATACCTGAACAAATTATACACGGGGTGTGACCAACTCGATTAAATTGAATCAAGTGGACCCTTTTTTTCGTCAATTAAATCAATAAAAAAATTACTCTTTCGTTGTTTGATTATTTTTTGTTGGAAAAATTAATATTCGAATTAAACACATTCTTATACTATTACTAATCAATTAATCATGCATGTATGTTATGAGATGGGAGACGGTGTTTAAAATCGTTAATTAGGTATATTTAATATTTAAAAATTTTTATTATAGGAATTATGTTGACATTGTAGTTTGGAAAAGTAAAAGGTGTTTAAGGAGTTGTTTTTTACTATTTTAAACAAATTCTCACTTTTTGAGCATTAAGTAAGGGTGTTATAAAACGAGCATCGGCTTTAAAAACAATTATATGTACAAATTTATTATAAAATTTAATAAAAGAATATTAGAATATGTGAGTATCACTTTGATGTGTCCATGAATTTAATTTTAATGTTACAAACAAAATAGTTCTTATAAAATGCTTTGTAAAATTAATTAAATGTAGAGATACGGGTGTCGGATCGCTCCAAAAAAACATGAAGCATGACTTACAATATGCATTTGAATTTTGCTTTTTTCATCATAAAACCAAATATATCGACAAGTGAAATCAATCACGCCTCTCATCACATTTACATTCTAATTGTTTTCATCGTACAATCAATTTTACTAAAAATAATTTAGTAACAAATTAAGCAATCACGTCTTTTATGATGTCATCGACAATAGAAAAGATTCACAAATGTTATTTTTACTTATTCAATGTCAAACTTTGCAAATGTTTGTAAATATTGGATTTCAAAAGCATTTTTTATGTGACAAAATAGGTTCGTCAATATCATCAAAATTATTATTATTATTAATATTCAAGAATTTAACTGAAACATGTTTTTTTTTCACCTAATTCTTTTCTCTTTTTAATTTTTAAACATTCAAATTTAGTTACATTTCACTTAATTTTTAATTTATCATATTAACTTTCAAATAATAAAATTTAACAAACAATAATGTTATGTGTATAATTTTTAAAAATATTTTCGTGCCGCGCGTAGTGCGGCTTTGTTGCCTAGTTATAATAGCAGGAGGAGATCGGAGAGGCTTTCACTTAAGCTTCAAAATAGTTTTCTTGAATTTTAACATTTTTGACTTTTTTATTTAAATAATTTTCTTGAATTTAATTAATCATTAATTGTACCTATTAAATATATGTTAAATACACTTTATTTCATATTTAATATAAAAGTTTAGCAATCTATATTAGGACATTATAATTATTATTTTAATATAAAATATCATTATTTATATAAAGTAGCATTATTTTAAGGTAAAATAATAAAATAAATTTTTATAGATCGTGTTATTTCAATCGTGTTCAAAATCATTGCAATTTTTTTCAATAACAATAAATAAATGATTTTACCTTTTTAATAAATTCGTAATGAGTGATCATGAGATATTGAAGTATATATTTTTCGATTAACATCCACAATTTAAATAGAAGATATCGTAGAATTTACTTTTGTACATGAACAAATTATACACGAGGTGTGACCAACTCGATTAAATTGAATCAAACCAATTTGATCGATTAAATCAATAAAAAAATTATACATTGGTTGTTTCATTATTTTGTGTTAGAATAAATTAATATTCTAACAATTAAGCACATTCCTATACTATTACTAATCAATTAATCAATTAATCATGTATGTATGTTATGAGACGGGAGACGGGATATAAGAACGTTAATTAGTTTTAATTATATTTATAAATATTTATTATAAGAAATATGTTGACATTATAATTTGGTATGTGAAAAAAGTAAAAGGACTTTAAAGAGTTTAAAAGTTGATAATGTGTAAGAGGATCTTCATTTTGTTTATATTCTAATTCTTTTCATCACACAGTCAAATTTAATAACAAATTAAGCAATCACGTATTTTATAATGTCAACGATAATAAAAAAAAGATTCACAAATATTAACTTTACTTATCCAATGTCAAACTTTGCAAATGCCTGTCAATATTGAATTGGGTTAAATGGCAGTTAGGTCACTCAACTGACTGCAAACTTTCAGTTGGGTCATCCAAGTCAAAAAACTTTCAATCAGGTCACTTAACAAATAAAAAATTTCAATCAGGTCATAGAACACGTTAGATGACCTGATTTTATCGTGTTTAATGACCTGATTTTAACCTGTTTAATGACCCGATTGAAATTTTTTAACGTGTTTAATGACCTGATTGAAAGTTTTTATTTGTTAAGTGACCTGATTGAAAGTTTTTTGAGTTGGATGACCTAACTGAAAGTTTTGAATCAGTTGAGTGACCTAACTGCCATTTCACCCATATTGAATTTCAAAAGCAAATTTTTATGCGACGGAATAGGGTGTCATCATTATCTTCGAAATTAATATTATTGAATGTCAAACTTTGCAAATGTCTGTTAATATTGAATTTCAAAAGCAAATTCTTATGCAACGGAATAGGTGTCAATAATATCTTCGAAATTAATATTATAAATATTCAAGAGTTTAACTGAAAGATATTATTTTCTACTAATATTAATCTCTTTAATTTTTAAACATTCAAATTTAATTACAATTCACACAATTTTTAATTTATCATATCAACTTACAAATAATAAAATTTAACAAATAATGATGTTCTGTATACGAAATTTTTTTTTTGATAATCATTCTGTATACGATTTTTAAAAATATTTTCGTGCCGCGCGTAGCGCGGCTTTGTTACCTAGTTACTTATAATAGAGAAATACAAAATGTCCACTATCTGTTTCTCAATACAAAACCCCTTCACATAACTAAGGATGATGAAACCACTTACTCTTTCGGCAAGAAGTCTACTTTCAATATGCACAAAACATAGAAGAAATAATGACATTTTTACCATTTTTTTAAAACTTTTTGACAAAAATACCACTTTTAAATTTTTTGGCCAAAAATATCAGTCTATTACGCATTTAAAAAATGGGTAATATTATTATGCATTTGTCAAATGGGTAATACATTTAAATTACAAAAAAAAACGGGAAAAAATTTTTTAATTTTTTTTATTCGTGTCACGCATTCGAGGAATGCGTAACACACCAAAGTTTGGGGTGTTACGCATTCCTGGAATGCATGACACGAATAATTTTTTTTTTTTGTTTTTTTTTAAAATTCTTACATGATACTCATTCCTCATGTGCGTAATAGAATTACCCATTTTATAAATGCGTAATAGGTTGGTATTTTTGGCCAAAAAATTTTAAATTAGTATTTATGTAATAAATTTTTAAAAAATGGTATTTTTGGCCATTACCAGCAAAAATCCATCTAATCATGCCTAAAAAATATAGTATTAATTAGACAACTAGACAAGAATAACAATTAACTGCACACCACTTTTAACTACTATCCACAGAATAATTGTCTGTCCAACAAGTATTTTCATCTATACATCAATGTCAGTGAGACTCGACCTATAAGCTCAAGTTGTCTTCCAGTACCCAGTTCCAAGGACAGCATAAGCATGCTCTACAGTATTAAATGTCAACTCAAATTCTTGTTATCCTTCATACTCGCTTAAAAATTTTCTTTGTTCTTCGAAAAGTACCTCTATTGTTCTGAGGTTAATTTACCTAACATTTAATATACTTCGAAATTTTGAACCCTTCTTGTACCCTTTCTTAATAATCGATACCTTTATGACTGAGATGAACCCTATATATATAGGGAATATGGACTATCTATCTTTGTGATAGAGGTCTGGTGGAACGCCACCGATTGTGCTATTGCTTGTCATGAGAGTACTAAAGGCCGGCCACCTTGGGTACTATGGCGATTGTCTTAGTGACATGCAACGAAACGAATGTTCAATAATTATATTGATCTCTCAATTAATCCTTTTATAATAAATTTTCACTATCAACAATTTATCCTATACCTATCATTATTCAACATTCATTCTGTCCATATATATTCTTGTTCGAAATTCTTTTGAAACCTGAGATGATTAGTCCTCTTAAGTTGCAGAAGTGTATACCAAAATTTTGGACTGATGAAACTTCCCTTCCGGAAAGTAATTTTAGTAAAGCAAGTTTGAGTAATGATCGCCAAGTAAGAGTAGACCATAACACTAGTTTGCCCGATAGATCTTCAAAACATAAATATATATAGTGTTTTCTAGTTCTGCATTGAGGTCATAAGAATCTGAATTGGATATTACTGAAATCCATCCTTTCAAATTGAGGAATGAAGTGATGTGGGATCATTTATGATATGTTGTCTGTTGATGGAAAGTGATCATTTTTCATTTAGGGAAAGATAAAGTACATCAATGATAATTCCCTATCATTACATTTTGGATATGATATTAAAGGACGATTTAATTTCTGAAAGTTTTGAGATTTTTATATATGAGACATTTGATAAGATTATGAGCTTGATTCACATTGAAATTTAACGAAGATCCTACGAATTTGCTTAGATTGACCTTTTCCCAACGTATTAAAAAGAGACTAGTATTGATGTGAACGTCATTATCTTTCCATTTGGTTGATACTTCATGTTATTAGTAATTGCAAGGAAATTATGATGTCAAGATTCTACTATTTAGAATCGAATGAGAGATTATAAGATTAATTTTATAAAGAGGTATTTAGAGTCATATCTATTGAACTCATTGAAGAACTCGTGACCTATTTCTACCTAATGCATGTTTGTGATAATTCCGACACTTAAAGAATGTCTTGTTGTGATTTGAAAGTTTATAATCCTGAGTACGATAATTGTTTTACCCATTTACAAATACCCAACCCAAGTGCAGTTACAATGTTTTCATGAAGATGCCACTCCCCCAGGCTTAACCTGTGGAAATCCAAAATGAGAATACTTTAAGATCATGAACCTAAAGCAGAACCAAGACTTAAACCAAAACTAAATTGAAGGTGATTGTTCGGAATAATTCCTTGATTCTTCTCTAGAAAGAGAAAAGCTTATGAAAGTAAATTTATCTTATGATGAAGAAACTCAATCCATACCATCACTATTAAGAATTTTAAGTAGTAAACTAATGATAAGATCAAAAGGACTATTGATTTTGAGGTACAAGAGCATGGTTGAGAGAAATTGAGAAGATTATGAGATTGGTGCGTTGAATAAGTTAAGATTACCATCGTGACTCTGTATGTGTTGAAGAGTGAATTTGATTATTGGTGGAAGACAATCGAGGACTATATATCGGAAGCACGATGATGATGACATGAGTTAGAATGAGTGGTTTCTTGACAAGTACTTTCCTAAGTATATGGAAAGTCATACGAGGATCAAGTTTCTTAGAATTGAAGCAAACAGAAATATCAGTTTTAGTATTCGAAGCTAAGTGGACTGAACTCTCTAGATTCGTTCTTATCATGACGATACCAATGGAACTGAAGTTAAGCATTTTTATAAGGATTACAATCATGGTTTAAACTGCGTCCTATTTTTTTAGGAGATATTAACTACACCTCTTTGGTTTATAAAACTATAATAGACGTAAGTGAGAGAGAATTATGTCTCCAAGATTTTAGTGTAAGAAAATTAAAAAGAATCGAGAATATTTTGGGATAATTAGAGAATATATTTAAAAGTTAGAAGGTGACCAATAAGTGGCTTGAATATTGAAAAGATAGAGAACATGGATAGTAGAAGCAATGACGATTTATATGTTAAAAGTGAAAGACTGAGAAACTTAAGCTACATAAGTACTTTTACCAAGATAGAATTGACCACTTTTATGGATATAAGAGGAATGGAAGGAAATATCCCAGATCGTGTATCTAGACGAACAATTAACTACGATAGACGGGAAGAGAATATAAATAATAACAAAAAACTCGAGATCTTGTAAACCAAAAGCAATTAATCTTATTAGATATCGATTTCATTTGCTAGATTATGAGACAAGTGTGTGAAAACATTCAAGACCATATAACCAGACTATTGGTAGTTGTTTTAATTGGGGAAAAGTTGACTTTATTGTTTAGCCTATAAAGAGAAGGAATTATCTATTTTCAATGTGGAAGGAATGTAGTTTTGCCCGAAAGTATTGTTGGAAAACTTAGTGTTTTAGACTAAGTTGTGGATCATTTTGAGACTCAGTTTGAGTGATAAACACTATATGTTAGTGTTGTGTATTGGCTGAATTTTATTCTACTCTGCGAGAGGAATCCAACGCATTTTTACACGCTCAAAATGGCGATAAAGGGTGAATGAGAATTGATATTCCAAAGAACGACCCTTTAAAGTGATATTTAGAAGTGTACCACATCGAGAGTAGTACAAACCTATTCCTTGTGTTTTATTATAAATACCTTATCCCACATCGAAAAAGAATAACAAGTCCTTTCAAGTCTCTCTTTATAAATAGAGTCTTAGGGCATCAATTTTATTAAGTCGTGAAAATATTGACACCTCTATAATTTCACTCTTCTCAGTTTTAAACTTTCAAAATATTCCGGTGATAGTTTCGGACTCGATTCAAGTTCGCTGAAAGTATTTTAGATTTATCGATTATACTAGTATCTCGTTTTATCCTGGGAGGCAGGTCGCTAAGCACAGACGGTGAGGGGCGAAACTGCTTTAAGATTGTTGGACAATCTTGTACGATATAGACAAATCCTTTATTATAATACCTGAGTCTACCAATGTTCAGTTAACCAATTAGAAAACTATGAATTATTTTAGAACCAATCATAGATAATTCCTAAATTTTAGACAAATCATGTTATATCAAGAGTTTTCCTTATTTACATTCACCCTACCTCATTAACCATGGTTAGTTTTTTTTTTTTTTTTTGCTAATTACCATGGTTAGTTAACACTTCTAATTTAAATACAATAATGATTTTATTAGACATATCCATAAATACATATTTTTAATATTTACATATCCATAAATACATATTTTCCTTATTTACAATTATACCCTACCTCATTAATCATGGTTATTTAACACTTCTAATTTAAATACAATAATGATTTTATTAGACATATCCATAAAGACATATTTTTAAATATTTACATATCCATAAATACATATTTTTTAAATAAAAATTAATATTTTAATTTGAAATCAATCATGATATCCTTTATTATAATACCTGAGTCTACCCAGGTATAGAGTTAGATGCAATCAGCCAATCAGAAAATTTTGAATTATTTTAGGACCAATCAGAAATCATTCCTAAATTTTAGACCAATCATAATATATTAAAAAATTTCCTTATTTATCATTCTCATCCTATTATACTAACAATGGTTATTTAACAATTCTAATTTAAATATAGTAACGACTTGATTTAATATATCCATATATTATATATTTTTTAATGTCAAAAAATATTTATTATAAATAGTGTTTTAAATTAAAATCAATTAGGATTATACAAATATTATATCCTTATATATAATAAGCGTAAAATGGATCTTTTTCATAATTTTGGTCATTGTACTACCAAAATAATTACAACCATTGAATCTAATATTTTTTAAAATAGACGATCAAGATTATATCTTCTTAAAAAGAAAATTACAATCTAAAAAATATATAATTAAAAAAGTTTTTATTAGAATTGAATTTTAAAAATAAATAATAATATGAAAATGATATAATTAAAAAGGTATAAAATTAATTTTTTTCATTTTTTTTATTAATATTAAAAAAAGTTCATATTTACTATCCACGATGTATTTCGAGATCTATAAATCATATTTGGATGATTTTATAGCCCACACGAAGCTCATAAAATTATCTTTAATTTAGTAATGATTTAACATTTATTATCGAAATGGAAACACTCGGAATCTCAAGAGAAAATATAATTACGAAGTTTTACATTAATCATATTCAGTGTAGTGTAGAATACCCTACATTGATAATCCTATTCAATGTAGAAAAATAAATTATATATTATTTAAATCATTGACATACGCATTTTCATATTTCAAAATCAATACACTTTTTAGTTTACATGTAAAAATATAAAATATTTATTATGTTATATCCAACATTTTTCATCTATTTATTTTGCGATCTAAAAGATTGTATTAGAATTATATTTTAAAAAGAAAATTATAACATGAAAATGATATAATTAAAAAAGTATACAATTGATTTTTTTTTACTAATATTAAAAAAAGTTCATATTTACTATTTGGGCTCTATCTCAAGATCTAAAAATCAGATTTGGATGATTTTACAGCCCATGCGAAACTTATAAAATTATCCATAATTTAGTGAAGGTTTAACAATTATTATCGAAATGGAAACACTCAGAATCTCTAGAGAAAATATAATTACGAATTTTTACATTAATCTTATTCAATGTAGAAGACCTACGTTGATAATCCTATTCAATGTAGAAAACCAAATTTTATATGATTTAAATCATTGGTATACACTTTTTCGTATTTCAATATAAATACAATTTTTAGTTTACATGTTAAAATATAAAATATTTATTATGTTAGATCAAACGTTTTTCATCTATTTATTTTATGATCTAACGACTCTTATTTATTTTGTCGTACTAAAGACCAGATTACTGACTAGCAAAGTTTTGGACAAAATCACTCTTAAACTTATTATTAAAGTCACTATTTTTTTGATATTTCATAGCAAATTGGTCAATTCAGCGCAAAAATTCTAATAAATAACCATTTTTTAATAGATAATTTATTTATCAACAAAAGGGCATACAGTAGAACCTTGATAAATGAATATTCCATGAACGAATAATCTCATCAAATGAATAATTTTTACCAGTCCCGACATAATAGAGATAGTGTATTTTTTTATCTCTATAAAAGAATAATCTCGATTAATGAATAAAATTTTCCGGTCCCGAGCGCATTCATTTATCGAGGTTTAACTGTATGTCATCTACACAAATAATCATTCAAATTTTCTTCTAAATCACTATTTTTTATAGGTAAATAATTTATCAATAAAATGTCATACATCTGCAAAAATAATCAAGATTGGACAAACACACATTAAAATAGATCATATCTAGGTAACAAGGTTTCCTTAATCCAAACTACAATCGTTGATAAGATCTTGAAATATATATTCTTTCTGGCGAAATAATCCAACAATTTATTCTAATCGTGAGGGAAATACGTATGTGATTTGTGAGAACGTGTTCGAACAACTAACCGTAACTGCGATTCTATACTATCCAAATTCTAAATCAACGAACCGATATAAAAAAATAATGTAAATCTAAGATCCTAGATGCCAAAATAAAAGAACTTACTCTCAAAAGACAAAGAACAAAACCCAATATATGGATAGTCAAAATTCACTAACGGGATACTAGACTCTCAATAAAGAGATATATTTGTTGAAAATCAAAATAAAATCAAGGGAAAGAAACGGGAGTTATCATTCACAAGGATAAATCCAATATATCAGTAGATAAAATCTACCAACGTGGTACTAGACTCTCAATAAAGAGAGATATTTATTGAAAAACAAAGCAAAATTAAGAAAAACAATAAAATGGGCTTATCATCAACCAAAACGCAGATGTCAACCCCTAAACTTTAGCTTAGTATTTTTAATACTAAACCTTAAATATAGGTAAAAAATTTAATAACTTGGTAGATAGATTTTAATCAAACAGAGATATTTATTAACAACAAAAAAAAATAAAAAAAGAGGGGATTCATTTTTATGTACTCTACTCTTAGTTTTATTTTGTATCATTTCAATGTTGTTTTCAATTATATAGTAACATACTTAGATAATTTGGGCAAAGAGTAACATTATATGTAATTGTCATATTTTTATTTTCGTGTATTATTTTCGTTTCGTGTAAAAAAATTAAATGTAGTAGCATTTTGTGTTCGAATTTTGGGTACACAAAATAATTTTATGTCATTTTCATGCAAGATCCCAAAGACACATGGCATGAATTTACACAACACAAACGATTTTCCAGATCTACATAAGCGCTTTCTTTTAATATATGTCGAAAAAAATACTCATTGTTAAATGAAAATGAATTTCATGTTTTTAACCTGATAATCAAATTACAAGGACACATATATAATAATGTGATTACGTATTTATATATTACACATTTGATTTTAGTTTTATGTACAATTTTCTATTTTAACATGTTAGTCAAATAGAAAAAATATAGGTGATACTCATTTTCAAATCCAAAACTCAATATCCGAAACAAAATTCGTCGGATTTCGGATTACATTTGATTTTTTTGGGTATCCAAAATTAGTAATAATGTAGTCAAAATTAAAATAATTGCTACACGCAAACAATATTAATTATATTTATACAAAAATTAAAAATTAAAATGATTAACTTAAGTAGTCAAATATAACATAATATACGATTAACATACTAAGTAAAATTTAAAATATGTTAAAAAAATCTTTTTATACACAAAAATGAAAATTTTATGTAAAGTAAAGAAAATTACATCTTAAATATGTCAATAAAATTTGAGATTGAGAAATAGAAGTTCTAATTACTAAATTAGTATTGACTCTTTCTAATGAAATATTTGAATAAAAATAAATAAAATAATATGTCTTACATCTAAAATATTACATAAAATAATTTCAAATTATAATATTATATTATTTATATATTGGGTTTCGATAGTGGATCGGGTTTTAAATTTCGGATAGGATATCGGTTCGGTACAACTTAAATCAAAATGCAAATCGAAACTATTTTGGGTTTAAAATTTATATCCAAACCTTAATTCTGAAATTCGGGTTCGGTATATCTAAAATTCTATGGATCAAATCGGATACCACCATATCGAATTAATTTTCCTTCTTTATTTATTTGTTAAAGAACTAATATTTAATATACCATATTCTGATAGAAAAGAACAAAATTCAACATACATACTCCCAAGCTGAATATACACATTTTAAGTTATCATGACTTTAGGGTTTATGACACCTGAAGATGGTCGAGTAACTTGGCAAGCTCCAACAGTTGATAGAGTTAAGGTCAATACTGACGCAGCACTTTTCAACAATCTACACAGGTACAGCCATACCCAAGTTGTCCGAGATCATAATGGAGCTTTAGTTGAAGCTATGTCCAGGTGCTATTCAGGTACTTTGTCTCCGGAATTGGCAGAAGCAATGGGGATTCGTGAAGCTCTTAGCTGGGTAAAAAAGGAGCAGAAGAAAAATGTTGTCGTTGAAACGGATTGCCTAGCAGTAGTTTAGTGGATCCGTAGCTCTTTTGTTGCTCTATCCTACCTGGGGAGGGTAGTAAATCAGTGTAGACAACTTCTGATAGGTTTGCAAAATCAAAACGTGACGTTAAGATTTGTGAAACGATCTGCGAATAACGTAGCTCATTATCTAGCGAGTTATAGTTCTTTTTTAGCTGATCGTAAGTGGAGAAAGGAAAATATCCACCCGGAATTCCTTTCCGTTTTATGTAATGATTTGAATCAATAAAATCATTTTCCTTTGTGGCAAAAAAAAAAAGACAACAAGGTGATGGCTATCACCATAAACTCTATCAGTCATATCTAACTCAAAGAATGAGATATACTTGATTTGTTTGGTTAATTGATAATGTTTATTTTTTTATAGTAAATCAATTTACTAATAAATGAACATAAAATTTGTAAAAATGATATGGAACAAACAATATGTTTATACTTAAATTTTAATGAAATTATTTTCCTCTTTTTATATAAATAATGATTAAAATATTATGTTTATATTAATTAATTAATTAATTTTATCATTCAGTGCGTAGTACGGGTAGAACGCTAACCAATCAAAATATGACAACTCACTCTTTGGGATTTTTTTTTGGACCTCTAGAATTGCTCATTTCCTATTTTATTTGCATTTATAGAATGAAAAATATGTATTTGATTTATTTTTCTATTAATAATTATGTTTTCATTGTTCTCTACGCATGATCCTCAAAACATGATTTTATTGAACCAAAATTTCTGTAAAAATAGCATAAAATGTCGTTAATTTACTTGGGTAAAAAATAAAAGGAAATAAGAAAATTGATATGTATCTCAGGTAAATTTTATCATATATTAAATGTAACAGCCCCAAATCCGGGGTCAGGGATTTGGTCGTCACGCGGAAATCCTTAATAACAAATCACTTGTTTAACCACATTAAACCATCTGTAGTCATTAATAATTGAGTTACAACATTTGAGACCCCAACCACCAAGCATCTTTTAGGTTATAGGGCTAGAAACAAGAATCAACTCCTTACTACTAGTATAACTTCGTTGAGAAGTACACCAGCAACTAGTACTATATTATGCAAAGTAACATATATATTACACATCAATATACTTACATATAACTTACTCCAGCTATAAACTTTCTAGATCATATCGTCTTCATAAGGGCACGCTGCCCGCTTCATCTAAGCCATGCAGATAACCTCGTCCGACTACCTTCCACTGAAAAGTTAATATTTGAAAACAAGCAAGTATGAGCGAAAGAATTGCTCAGCAAGTTATTACTAGAGTTTAACAAAATATCTCATCATGTGCATGGGTTTCCAACATTCAACCGATACTTAATATCATTCTTGAAACATTTATAACCACGTAATTCTATAGGGAAAGTATAATGTTTGAAAATAATATCAACTGAACAATATACCAATATAATATAAAAGATGTCGTTACAAGGTAATTAAATAGATTATTACCATAAATAGTCACATCTTGTTTGCGCAGTAATACACCAACATAAACTTGCTGGTTATTCAATATGAAATCACTTACTTATTGATAATATAATATCAGTTCTCTTCTATAACAAGATAATAATCAATACATCATCTTAGTATAATATCTCAAGGTAATATAACATTTAAAATCAAGCTCTCAATATAATCTTTCCATTTCCTTTTATACAACAATTGTATATAAAAGTAATATAAAATCAGTTTCTCTTCAATCCATAAACATAATTCCATAATTTCATACCATTTCCTTTTTCAGAATGCAAATCTGAAACCATTATCAATTCTTCTTTTAAAAGTTTTGGGGATATCCGCTAGCGCCAGATACGTTAGGACGATGATCAGTCGCCTACGTACCTGCTCCTTGTTTACTACTAGTAGAAGGAATGTCAAACATCCCTGGAAGAAGGTTCTCCACTACATCCTCCTGGAGGAAGGTTCTCCACTACATCCTCCATCGGCAACACATGGGCCGAAAATAAAATAATGAGGAAGGTTCTCCACTACATCCTCATAAAATGATGGTTGCTGGACTGTGCCGCACACAGCCTCTTACGCTTTTTGTTGCAATCCCCCTTTGTCATTCAATATTCCATTTACAAAACACCATTCCACATTTTCCATTTTTCCGTTTCCATTTCCATTCTTATTCACATATGTCATTTCTACTTCCATTTCACATTCACATATATCATTTCCATTACCATTTCCATATATCATCAATGTATCAATTCAAGACATACATTCATTTCACTGTGAAATTCCTTAAACCTTTTAACAATATTTAATCACCCTTAAAACACTTAAAATATCTAAAGAATAACTATTCAATAATCCCCTTTTTAAATGAATATTATAATTAATATTCATTGAATTAAATAACCATTAAAATAACATTTATTAATATCATTCCAGATATTTTTAACCGAAAATGTCTCATTTATTAACCATTGGAATATCTTTATTACTATTCCGGAACAAAGCGATTGTAAGAAAACATTTTAAAAATAATATTCATCTAATTAAATAAATTTAATTAGTCGAATAAGGTTTATTTAATCAGTAGATGCTCCCAGAGGTCTCTACTAATTAAATAAACACTAATTTATTGGTGATGTTGCCATTAGGTTAATTATTGCGAAATTCTTTCTAAAAACTTTGTCCGGGTTTTCGAAAATATACTTTACAAGATAACCCCTTCCATTTTTCCATTCATATATCAATACCTTTAAATTACACCAACTAAAATACTTTACATGTAAATCCCTTTTAAGAAAATCTGTAAATATCAACCATTGTCCCCTTATATAACAAAATATTTATTAATAACGTCTGAAACAGATTAGAACTCAAATATCCCTAATTTACACATAATTGCAATATTATAAAATAACTTTAGATAACAATTGATACCATAATATCATTAAAATAACCATAAATAACAACTGATACCATCCCTTCCCATATCACTTTACTCTTTATAGTATACCACTCTCTCCATATCACATATATTTCCAGTCAAACTATTTTACTTAAAAGTAAACAATTTATCAAGATAAAGATAGAAGAAATCTTGCAAATATGGACTGAAGTCTTATTCTACACATTTCATATATTTCAAAATAAATATACTCTGAACGATAGAGTATGTATAAATAAACTTGCCTCTGGTCCTTAGCAGAAAACAGAAACCGCGAATAATTCCTTCGCACTTCATCCAAGCAATTCCATAGAGGTAATTTACCTTTCTTCATACGACGCCTCGATCCTTCCTTTTTGATACACGTTGCTCCACTTGATCACGCCCTAATGGTACTATAATTGTTACGATTACGTGTCAGTCCCCCCTCGTATCTCGAGTAGACACCACTCGGAATTACTACTAAGTCACATAAAGTCAAACTATCGGTGTCCTCCCTATGGTTGATTACTCTAACACCACGTAATGCACACAACCCATTTAGTCAACTTCACTTAACATATATATATTTATAATACCATTGACATTCTATGACAAAACTTGATTAATAGCTAGTCCTCAAAACACAATTAATCCTCAACTTAGCACATAAGCCCTCGAGACAACAATTTCCCTTGAAACAATAATTAATCTTTGAAATAATTCACTTAGACATATACACATAATCAGTTAACACCCAAAGCATACCTTTAAACCATTGAAATCAAATAATTTAAATAAATTTAAATGTAGGGGATTTTTAGAAAATTTCGGCATGATGTATTCGTTTATCGGACTATGGGCACATCCCCTCAATATTAATCAAAAACAATTCAACCCTGTTTTTACAAAAAATAAAGCTGCCTAAACTTGCAGCAACATAAAAGTAAACAAGTACAGAAAGTATCCGCCCAAACTTGCGGCACCTAGCACATAAGGAAAAGTATCCGCCCAGACATGCGACACCTAGCACATAAGGAAAAGTATCCGCCCAGACATGCGGCACCTCAACATTTAAGGAAAGTAAACTAAGTTTATCCACATTTAAGCCAACACCACGTAGTTGGTACTTATACTTTCAACATATACTATGACTCGATTTATAACATCTAACACATAGACATTTACGAGTTATCCAACTCTTATGACTATACATTATATGACGATAACAATTAGCACTTAGCACTTAGCAATTAAAAATTACAATTTGGAAACTAACAATTAGCAATTAGCACTAAACATTTAGCAATCACTAAACTCAATAATTACGATTAATCACAAATATAGACTCTCCGAATAAAATACGGAAATCCCAATAATATTCACAATCCACCATATTAATCTAATTACGAAAATTAGCATATTAACTTACAATTTAAATCCAACTTAATTACCACAATAATCTCACCATTTAACTAATTAAATTACAACCATATACCTAAAATTCCACATAATCTAATTACTAAAATTAACACCATAAAACTCACAATTTAAAACTAATTAAATTACAACAACATTTTCGAAATTTAATCAAAACGAAAATTAAATAATTAAATCCGAAAAGAGGATACCATTTTGGTTCTGATTCGGCTCGCCCGAAAATCAAACTACCGAAAATCAATCTCCCCCATCTCTCTCTCTCTCTCTCTCTCTCTCTCTCTCTCTCTCTCTCCCCTCTCTCTCTCTCTCTCTCTCTTACTCGCCATCACCAGCCTCCCGTTCTCCCTTCTTTGCTGCTGTAACACGCCGCCGCTGCCACGGTGGCCTTCTCCGGCCGCCACCTACCCAACGCCGCCCTCCTTGACACCGTTTCCACCCTCACGCACACATCCCCGCACATATGCACACACATACACACGCGTACACACACTTATATATACACACACGCGAGTATATACACACACACATATGTATGTATTAGTCCCAATTGAAAACCCCCAATTCTCAAACCCTAATTTTTCCCTCTTTTCCCCCAATTCTCTCTCTTCCCGATTCTGTTTGTTCACCTATGGTGTGTTTTGTGCTATTGGGCTTGGCCCAATCCCTTTATATCACTACTACTAAATAATAACCCACTTCTAATTAAACCCGCAAAATATTACTCGGCTAAAATAATAATTTTTGAGCTAAAATAATTTTGATCAGTAAAATTTAAAACTCAACGTAATTAAATACTAGAATATTTTTAAAGATTTTCGGAGAAAGAAATAGAATTAAATCTAAATTTTCAAATTTGATATGCCTTTTACAAATATTAATAATTTATAAAAACAAATCATAAAAATAATAATTGTGATTCATAAATCACAATTTACCGGGCTTTATAAAAACACTACAAACACTAATGTTTTAGTAAAACCTCGAATTCTCGATATTATAAATTAATCGAGTAATTTCCACAAATCCTCAAATGATTAAAATAATCATTTTATAAGGATTTTAAAATCTCTAAATTATTTAGTAATTTATAATAAAATCTTTACTAAATAATTCCACACTCCAAAAATTAAACTTTTGCCCAAAATAAACTATTGACTCGAGATATCTACTCAGTCAATATAATTTTTAAGAAAACCCGATTACACTGAACCGAAAAATAATTAAATAATTCACTTTTGAAATTCCTTGAACTAGAATAATGAACAATAAAAAAAAAATTCCTCCACATTTTAGGAAAATCATTAATATTCTAAAATAATAATAAATCATTTTCTAAAAATCCGGGTTATTACATTAAATGAATGTGTTGTGATATTAATCTTTTTTTATATAAACAATTTTTCAAAATCGTTTAACACGCGTCCATGCAATTACACATAATTTGAAGAAAGTTACTTGAGATGTACATCAGATTCGTTACTCTCAAAACAAAATATAAAAAAATAATTTATTTTTTGATACACTATTTATTTTTGTAACTATTTTGAAATTTTAAAATTGTGCTTTCGGTGCGTAGCACGGGTAAAATGCTAGTTATATATATCAAAGATATAAACAAGTTAAGATATAGACCGAACGTTTGAATTAATCGTACAAAAGATCGAAATAATAAAATTTTCTTTGAATTCTAGAATGTAGAGGAACATTCTTAGATTTATTTAAAATGTGGGGGTATCTTGAAGATGTCTTGATACCTATACCTATAAGGTTAAGGAGTTCCAAAACCAATTGAGATTTTTTGGATGGATATATAGACAACAATGTAGTCTAACGATATCATGTAGTCTGTAGATGAATCTAATTTGTGAGATTCATAGAATGTAATTACGGAATCTAGGAATGCTTCTATGATGAGTTAGTATTTCCTTGTAAATTTGTAATTAAAATTTATCCGAATAAATTTTTGAGTTATTGGATGAATGCGAGATTGAACCTAGAAAGAGGAAAAGACTTGGAAAATCTGAAATTTTGCTTGAAGGTAAACCTCAAAGCTTGAGAGAAGCAATGAGAATTCTCTGATAATCCTACGAGAACGAGGATATCAGTAGAGAAATTGACTAGATTAAGAAGCCAATAAATCAAGATTTCTAACACGTATGTTAGAAAATGAACTGTGACATTTTTCAAATTAATATGATCTCTCTATATCCTTTGTTTGTGGGGGGAAAAGGATGTTAGGAAATAGAGAAAATTGATTCTATTTGATAGAATCGTGTTTAATAGCGTATGGATCTTCTTGCGAGATAGATGCCATTTGGGAAGAATTTTCAAATTAGAAAATAAATATATGGGTTAAAGAAAAGTAGAAGGTCAGACTGATAATTAAAAGTTTACAGTCAAAAGTGAAGACCTAACTTACTTTATGATATATTCTTGAGTTACGAGAATATGGTTCATCAAGATGATACTTAAATTGTCGGCATTGTGAAATTTAAAGTACATCAATGAACTTTGGAACAGTCTTTCTTGGTTTCTCTGGCTAAGGCAAGAGTGGAAAGTCTGTATTTTGGTGATTATGTTGATTGAAATAACATAGATACAAAAATTGGCGTATAAAATTTGATATTATTGTGATATGCTATGACTTCATAATAAACGATATAGTTGCCACTTTGAGGATGCTCAAATTTGGTAACTGAGTGAACGAGTATTGCCAGTTTAGGGATGCTTAAACTTTGTAATGAGATAAATTGAAATTACTAATTTTTGGGACGCTAAAAATTTGTAATGTCAATGACGAATTGAAGCCGTAGCTGATGACTGGTAAAGTAATTACCAAAATGTGACATATGCATGCCAATTTTGAGATATCAAATCGATAGAAAATCAGTGAATTGACAAGTGTGTATATGGTCTTTACACATGAGATGATAAAATTATTGTAATTGCACGTGAGTGATCTGATCATTACGAGAAGTAATGACAAGATGATCATCTCTAGTAATTTGGATAAGGCTTAAAGTTTTGATTTTGGAGATTAAAATCTTAATAACTTTAAAAGTCGTAAAGGATACATGTGACGTGAGTGATCTGATCATTGCGAGAAGTAATGACAAGATGATCATCTCTAGCAATTTGGATGAGGGCTTAAAGTTTTGATTTTGGAGATTAAAATCTTAATAACTTTAAAAGTCGTAAAGGATATATGTGACACATTGGTGATGTGAATCTTGAAGAGATCAATGTAACTAAATCTAGTATAGCTAGAATGAATATGTATATGATGTATCTATCCAAGTATAGATGAACAAGGATCTCTCAAGAATGATTGAAAGTCTTTTGTACATTTTAAAATTGTACAAAATTAGACATAGGTTACACAGTGGATAAACTGAGTAGATGCACGAGTCAAATGGAAGTTGGTCTCTTGAATGTGATTGCAATGAGACTAAGGTGTTTGAGATATACTCGTGAGTTTGGGTTGCATTGTAAAAGACATCTAATTGTACTATGTGGATATAGTATGGATGTTAGATGTTTGACTTTAAGAACTTAAAGGTCATTTGTGAATATAGTTCACATTAACAAAAGCAGCAATGTCATGGAATCCTAGATAGACGATTAAACATAGCTCGATTCACGATGGAATGCGAGTCTATTTCATAATTTGTATGCATAATTTGTATGTATGTAAGAGGGTGAATTGGTAGTAACTTTGTAAAGGATATTCCTAAATGACAAGAAAATGTATTTTCAATATGAATTTATTAGGAAAATAATTTGCAAATTGGGAGATCACATAGTTGTATATAAAATGGTATGTCTCGCCTCTATGACGAGGACATAATATCATTAAAACAATTACTCTCAACGAAAATTATTAAGATTGACTTGGTAAAGTAAAGTCAAATGATAATGTTGTGGATCCACTAACCAGATGGTTAAACTTATAGATAATCTGGTTAAACCAAGAAAATCTGGTTATACTGAGAGATAGTTGTAAAATCATCGAGAGGGATGGGCCTTAAGCCTATTGCTTAACGGCATCATGGTGGACACCCAACCATTGCTGACTGGAGATCCCAAGAACTTGGTTCAATGGGCCAACTAAATCATGATGACCAAATCACTGTGGGGGTAACCCCTGGCCTGTTCCTATGATGAGAAAACAGTGAGACCCGTAAGGTACGAGGTTAAGCTCTATGCTTTTAATAATCTTTGACGAATACATGGAATTCAAGTTTGAATGCATGAAATTCGGTTGAGTAAACGCGGGTTACTCTATAAGATAAAGATCACCTATGTGGGAGAGAAGTGGGGCCGCTTTAAAGGAGAAATGCGAGGCACAATTCTTTAGAAACTCCTGCAGAACCAGGATGATGTTCCATGGCCAAATGGACATAATCATGAGAACTGAATGAGTAAGGAAGGGTATAGTGATAAGTATATCATCGCTTAAACAAACGGTCGAACAGTTCAAGGACACTCGCGTCTACTGTCTACCAGTAAGGTCGGTATATTTACTTGAGCGGAGGTTCAAGGAGCATACCTCTATATACCGTATGCTATATCTGACCGTTGAAACTATCACCAAGTCAAGCTCTGTGTCTATCTGTCTGTTTGGTGGGTACTACTAGACCATCAATCTCATTTGTGGGGGATTGTTGGAAAAACTTAGTGTTTTAGACTAAGTTGTGGATCATTTTGAGACTCAGTTTGAGTGATAAACACTATATGTTAGTGTTGTGTATTGGCTGAATTTTATTCTACTCTGCGAGAGGAATCCAACGCATTTTTACACGCTCAAAATGGATAAAGGGTGAATGAGAATTGATATTCCAAAGTACGACCCTTTAAAGTGATATTTAGAAGTGTACCACATCGAGAGTAGTACAAACCTATTCCTTGTGTTTTATTATAAATACCTTATCAAGTTCGCTGAAAGTATTTTCGATTTATCGATTATACTAGTATCTCATTTTATCCTGGGAGGTAGGTCGCTAAGCACAGACGGTGAGGGGCGAAACTGCTTTAAGGAGACACGTTTTCTGGACTCGAGATTAAATCCAATCTCTGTTTGTTTTCTCAAACCCTTCTCCTTTAATTATAATTAATTATGTAATTATATGTTCATATATATCGTTACGTGAATTAATTAATTTCTTGCTATTTGTAATTATATCTTTGATATATATAATTTGTCTATATCGTACAAGATTGTCCAACAAGTATGTACAACCTCCAAGGGAAAAAAATTCCATAATAAGAATAAGTACACCTTAAGGAATAAAGTTAAGAGCACACATTTTTAATATGACCATAAGAGAATGTCATTTGGGATAACCAGATCAATGAAAGTACGATTCTTATTAAATCTATGAAAGCTCGTGTACTAATTTATTCAAGAGTTACTAGAACGTCTTTTATCTTAAATAGGTCTTTCGATCAAGTTGGAAATCAAGTATTTACCCTACATGAATCTATAATGATCAATGTAGATAGTCAAGAGATGATACATGTAGAAGATGATCAGGACGTCACATAAAAGTTTTGGGTCAACTTTGATCCCTATCATGTTCCGTTCAAGTTATAAGAGTCTAGCATGCTATTCGAAATAAGTTGGTTACCCAAACTTTTGATGTTTAAATCAATGATTATTGGATGTGTGAAGGCTAAAAGTGGGAAAGGAGAAGAAGATAATAGTTCATGGTAATTAAGAAACGTGGGAAGAAGTTTATTAATGATTCAAAACAAAAAATTACATTGTTAAGGATGCCAAGCTTACTTAGCATAAGAGGTAGATGAAGAAAGTTGACTTATGAGTTTATGAGTTAAAGGGATTTTAGTTTTTATGAGTTTAAATATTTTCTTGATAATTCATCAGGATTGTCACTAGATAGAAAAATAGAGTTGGAATGGACATGCTAACAAAACAAGCATTTGCTAATGCTAATGTTGGTGAGGTAACTTGATTGGTTGGAGAAATCCTCCAATCGATTTATAAAAAATATGAAAATGCAAATTTGGAGGTAAATAAATATAAGAATTTTTCAAGTCACATTTTAGTTTAGTTATTATTATAAATGTTAGTGTAGTTTTGAATATATATTAAGTCTCGTCTACTTTTATATGTAAGCGATAAGGAGGACTGAAGGTGGTGCCGATGATGGGGGGAATGTTAGGTTAGGGGATTACACACAATCCGAGATTCACAAACCACCAATACAAAGCACACACACCAATCGATTAGTTGACAAGATCCACCAAAGCGCGATCACACATTATTCAAGTATTACTTCTACTTCTTATCAAATCAATAAGTAAAAGCAAAACAAGAACAACAAACAATATTTGACGTGGAAACACCCACGTCCCAAACTTGTATTATTAATCCAATCAATAATACATCAAAACAATAACACCTTAACGGTGTCCCAAACCCGATACTTGAGCCAACAATGCCCAAGCATCTCCCAAACAATACTTAAGACTACATCTCTTAAGCTTTCACCACACCAAACAAATACAATATGACTATGTTTTATTTTTGTTTTTTGTGTTCTATGTAGTGAGTTTCCCCTGTTCCCTTCTCTTTCCTTTATGGTTTTTGTTTGGTTTGAGTGTTGGGGATGGTTTTTGAGGATTAGTCTTATATTTTGATATACTCTATAAATTTTAAGATGATATTTGATGTAATGTATTAAAATTGGTCGATGTTAGTTAAATGTGTGGTTCTTGTTGCTAGTTTAACTATATTGATGTATTAATATTTGATGTTGCCAGTTGTGGTTCTTGTTTGATTGGTAGCAATATGTATAACTATGTGAAGTATTTCTAGGACTTAAACAACTGATCATCTAATTGCTTACCTTAATCCATATTAGTCAATGCTTTGAAACCCCAATGATTTCTACTGTCTTCTATATTCATATGAATTGGTTGAAAATGATCTTAAGTAACGAACAACACTCATTTTATCTTAAGTTAAAGAGAAATGTCAATTTACAAGTCACGGCCAAAATATACACTCAAGAGAATTTCTGACGTATCTTCTATGGCTAGTGCACTGTCTCTGCAACCTCACGGAGTATTAAAAATCTTGGTATTAAAGATAGATATAGTAAAACAAGTTACTCCCTCCGTCCCCCTCATTTGTTTACGTTGGAGGGGGACACGAGACCAAGACAATGCATAAAAAATGAGTAAAGTTAGATGAAAAGTGGGTGAAGTGGTGGGACCTATCAATATTTAATAATAGATTTAAGATAGTGGAGGAAAGTAGTGAGTGTAATAGTGTTTTTATTATTAAATATGAGATAGTGAGGAAAAGTAGTGGGTGTAATAGTGAAAAAACTTATTATTTATGGTAACGTAAAGAAATGAGAGGAACCTTCCAAAATAGTAACTGTAAAGAAATGAGAGGGATAGAGGGAGTATTATGTTGTAAAGATATAGTAATATGTACAATTTGTGAACACCGAAAGTTAGTGTACCCCATTTCAATGAGGTAATTAAAACTAATAGCGATGGTAATTGAAATGCAAAAAAAAAAAAATACATTCATTAACCTTTGTCTTTACATGGTTTCTATTTTAATTTATTTCTAAAACCTATTTATGGTTCTAGTAATTTACGTGT
The DNA here is from genome assembly GCA_037693485.1 of Kitagawia praeruptora. Lineage (NCBI taxonomy): Eukaryota > Viridiplantae > Streptophyta > Magnoliopsida > Apiales > Apiaceae > Kitagawia > Kitagawia praeruptora. The sequence goes on along the minus strand of CM075354.1, from coordinate 105,141,078 downwards.
CGGTTTTTTTAAGTATTATACAATTTATAGACGTTATCTTAGATGAAAAAAATAAATTTTATGCATGGCATAACTGCATAAGATATGAAATGTCACTCATCTTGATTCTGTGTTGACTCAGTTCTGATTTGTTAAGGCTGGAATCCTCATAATTAACTCAGGTACTCGCTGAATTTGTTTGGATTATCCCTTACTTGATGATTCTTCGATTTCTGTTTTCTGATTCTGGGTGCTCGCATTAGACTCTGAAAATATCAGATGCTATCTTTGCTTTTCTGTTTTCTTTTTCTTTCTATAAGGATCACGCGTGCCATACTTCTATCTCAAATTTTAAAATATGTTTCAGTAGCGTGCATTATAAGCCTTGTGCCGAGCCGCTTCATTATATTCTCTTTTCTTGGATTGTACTGTCCTGCGTCCGAGTTGAATCATATTCATCTTGCTTTCTTGAGTTACCTTGTCTGCTATTAAGAGCAAGTCCAATGCAATGCTATCATTGGTGCTATTGCTATATTATAGCACCAAGTGCTAAAAAACTCATCTCCAAAGGGGTGCTATAGTTGGATAATTGGTACATAAATGTGACATTATTAATACACTTCAATTGCCATGCATACACATCTCCCAGTCCCACTACCTGTAATTTAAAAAAAGAAAAATACGAACACAGGTCACTGATTGGTTTTTTTTGTAAGAAAAAGTTATACATTTAAAATTAATAAAATATCTTTCTAATATGTGTCCAAGGACAATCATGCCGCTTCCAGAAAAAAACAATTCAATGCATTTTTTCCCATGGTTGATAGTATAAATTCATTGTGACAGAAGCGTAGCTAGACATATCTTTGGGAAGATAGCATGTGCCTCCCTCCGCAATGATAGAGCGATCAACATACTTGCATGCAACTTTGGGAAGATAACATGTGCCTCCCTCCGCAATGATAGAGCAATCAACATACTTGCATGCAAATATTGTATTTTGCAAAGCCGTCACAGGTAAAATTTGTAATAATTAGAAAAAGAATTGAGAGATTGTTATTATCTTTACCAATTCAGCAGAAAGCTCTATTACTAATTTACTATATATATTATTATTTTTTATTTAAGAACATCTAAATTTAGTTAAAGAAAGTTAATTTCATGAAAAATATGAAGTTATTTTATCATGGGATAAAATCTATTATATAACCTCAAGTTGTGAAATTTGAACATGTGTATAGATTTTGTGCTAAAAATGCACAGGTAATGTGCAAAAAATGTGCGGATAATGTACTAAAAATGTCTATTAATATAATTAGTGTGCTAAAAACTAGATACATTTCTTCTTTTTAAGAACTCCGAATTATGGCACCTAGTACTAACACTCCAAGTACGCAAGAGACAGAGAACCGTGAGGGCCATGAAGCTTTTTGTTGTTTGCCATAAGTTCTGTTCTTATTAAGCCTAAGAAGTGAGAAAATTTATAAAAGTAAAATTATTACATTCATATTTCTTAATAAATTCTACACAAATTAATGGTTCCTGAAAGTTTAAAGTTCAAACAAAAACAAGCGTAGTCATTAAGTTACCCTCTTTTTTCCTGGTCTTTTCTGATTGTTAACATTTGAAATAGGATGTCCGACACGTATTTTAAGGCTAGTTCCATAACTTATTTTTTAAATTCCTTTTTTGTATAAATATAAATGTATATAGGGTCTTACTCTAATATAAACCACTCTTAAGTTAGAAATCAGAAAATAAATAAAGAAAAATTAAATCGTGCCGGAATATAGCATATATTGTATGCAAACTGATCGTTGTGAGATGGAGAAAAATAAAGTAAAGTCAGATTTAAAAAAAAAACTCACCGATTGACGGGAAAAATCAAATTAAAAATGGAAGAGATTAGATGGGATTGTATATGTGAGGATGTATTTAATTTGTGTGTGGTGCCCATAACGTATATTAGATTGATTTAAGGGATAATATTAATTTCTAGTATAAGTAATTTAGTTAGGCCTATAATAATATTTTATATACTTTATAATCTACAATTTATTACAGAAATTTTACTAACTTAAAAAAAAATTAATACAAACACTTAATGTAACACCCCCAGATCCGGGGTCAGAGATCGGGTCGTTACGGTCTCATTTTCCATGATTAACACTTGTCTTGAGTCCAAAATAATAAGTAACATGCTGTGACCCCACAATAATATCCACACACACACACACACACACAATTATAGTCCCAGAGATGAAATTGAAATAAGTCTCACATTACGGATCCACGAATATAAGTTATTACAGACCAAAAGGATAACATCATAAGTTTAAAAGTTTTGTCGTTGATTAACATTATTGATACATATAATTAAACTGGTAAACCAAAGGCTGCTGATCTATGCTACCTCAGCAATGGCAACAATGATATCAGTGGGTAGTCTTGTGGGGCGGGTAACCTACTTGCGCCGAGTGCGCTTGACACGAGCCATCAGTCCTAGCTGTTGTTGTGACATAATAAATAAGCAAGGGTGAGCAATAGCCCACCAACAATAATATAACTGCATAGTGATATATATGACAGTTCAAAAGTATATTTTGAAACCATATGCCATGCATTAGCGAAAATAGTGCCAGTTCAATATAAAGGATGAAGTTACAAGGTAACTCAAAACATATATATTTCGTGAAAATATCTGCTATGTCAAGATAAGCAAGATACCATCATTTTAATAAAAGAGGAACTTGAAGAAAAATATTGCAATTCTAGTTTTCAACATGTTTCAACACTACCAACACAGATGGTGCAGAAGATTTCCAATCTTGAAAGATGAATTAATACGGGAGCATTGCCGCGCCAGATGCCCTGACGTTTACGATGATCAGTCCACTACAAGAAAAATAGCATCAGACAACGCATGTTACACAATGGTTGCGAAAAAAACCGTTGTCCCAAAAAAATAAACAACGGTGAAATTTTAGCTAATGAATAAACGTTGTGTGTCTTTGCAGCAGACAATGGTTATTTTCAACGTTTTAAAAAAACGTTGTCTAACTGGTGCCTCTTTGGTGAGACGAGACAATGGTTGTTTACCGAGGTATTGTGTAACGTGTATTAACACAAGTGCGTTTCAATTCATAATAAACCGTTGTACATAATGTGGCTTCAGACAATGGGTTTTCATAAATGTTGTGCAATTGAGACAACAGTTTTTAAACGCACGTTGTGTTAATACTTTGAGACAACGATTTTTATTGAATAGTTGTCTGAACTGTCGGCTTACCAGACAATGGTTTTATGAAACCGTTATCTGAACTACAAAAAAAAATTTGAATTGAATTTAGTGGGAAATAATGAAATATTTGGTGGGAAATAATGAAATAATTTGAATTAAATTTGGTGGGAGATAATGAAAAAATTTGAATTGAATTTGGTGACAATGAAGCACAATAACAGTTTTTCATAAAAACCGTTGTGTAATGTTTTACATTTTTAAATCGTTAAACAACAATTTGCGTGTTTTACTACGTTTTTATTAAAATCTCGTACAACCCGATTTTTTTATTTTTCGATAATTTTTTCCGAACACTAAAATGAGTGTTTATTAACATCCATATGGTTCAATCGTCGAAGAAATCATTCAAAAAAATTATTCAGTGAATCTGGATCGTGCCCCATTATAAGAAGCAACACTTTTACAACATTTTTGTTAAAAGCTCGTCAATAAACAGAGGTTGCCGGAAATTCTTACCGGCCAGAAACTGGGGAGCAGTCGCCGGAAATTGTAGTTGATGAAGAACATTCATCATGTTCTTGATTTTTTTATATTTGTTTAATAAACCTCTGTTTGATCTGTTTTGGTGGAAGTGTAGTAAAAAGTTATGGTTTTAACCATTTACTGTTTTACCATGTTAGTTTTAAAGAAATTACTTTTACCTTTAATGGTAAAATTTTATTTACTTCTCTAATCATTTTGATTTTATAATTTATTTTGAATCTGAATTTCCTTTTTAATTCAGAAATAATTTTACAAATTATATTAAAATTCAGAATTATTTCTGAATATTCAATCATTTATTTATTTCAAAATAATTTGAAATTTAATACTTTTAATTACTTTAATTAATTTCAAATAATGATTTATTTAATTTAATTTTTTGATGAATGTAATTATTTATCAAATAATTTTATTGATTAGTTATTAGTTTATTTTAATTAATTTAATTGGAATTATTTAATTTTTAATTAATTTATTTCTATTTTAAATGATTTAAAATGATTTAAGAATAGTAGAATTTTTTTTAAAAATTCAGAAAATGTTTTAAAAATATTTTCAAATATCCTGAGTTAGTTTTATTCAAAAACCAAGGTTGAAGATGGTTTTAAAAATATTTCTTGAGTTCAGTTAATTATTAAAGTGAGTTATATGTGGTGTTTTGTGGAATTTAAATGCTTATGTGCTATGTGAACTATGTCGAATAAATGCCAGTGAGTCTTAAATGCATTGTGTGGTATTTAATGTGATTATTTAGAGGTGTTTTAAAAAAATAGAATTTGATAGTCAGATGTATTAATGTGCTATAATTATTATAGAGCCGAATAAGAGGGGCGAAGGGAAGTCTAGAGTCAAGTCAAAGGGACAAAGGAAATGCTAGAAGTATAGTGAGGCGATCAAGTGTTAGACGAGTTTAGCGTCGTTTGACAGGCAAGTATTTCCTTTCACTTCTTGTTCAAGTGAAGTTATTCTTTAATTATTTTGATGATGAAATTTATCACCCCAATTATTTCTATCGATCTTGTTAATACTTGTTATTGTTACTAATTATTCATTTACACCCCATTTATTATATCGAACTCGTCGATACCTTCTTGAGCTTGTTATTCCTTAATTATTACCCAATTGTTGTGTCGAACTTGTCGACACTTTTTGATCTTGAATCCTTCATTGATTCTTGGATTATGAGTTGTTGTTCTGGAACGTGAGTTTTCCAGTTATTTGGTTGGCAAAGGTTGTCGATTATTTCGACACCTAGTAAGTTTGATATAGAATTGGAATGTTTTTAAAATGTGGACCGTAAGGGGTCGGACCAGATTCGTGGTCGGAAGTTATTAAGGCCAATGTGTGCCGTGGATCCATTATAGGACATTGTTGTGTGCGTTTGTCCGGGGTTAGTGCGTGACTGATCAACAGCCTAACCTTATTGTTTTTAAAATATATAAAAATCCAATTGCTTTAAAGCATGATTCCTTTGAAGCCTGTGATGTTTATTCATGTTGATCAGAACTTATCACTGTTCTTGATATTTATACATATTTATACTTGCTGAGCACTGTTGGCACACTCTTGCATTATTGTTTTATTTCCCCAGTTTATAGAGACGAGATGAGGGGACCTTGTGGTCAGATGAGTAGTCTTATTCCTACAGCGAGAGGTGATGCTCGAGTTGTTGACTTGGTCAGGTAGTGAATTAGCTTTGTCAGAGGTTGGTTATCTAGTTCAACAAATGGACTTAGTTTGTTAGCAATTTGTATAACCATTTTATTCGGAGATTGGATTGTAATAATGTAATTTAGTAGTTGTTTCATACCATAACCTGTATGTGATCTTGGATCAGGGGTATTTTATTATTATATTATGTTTATATCCAGGTATGTGTTGTGTGGATTGTGGTTAGTGGCCCCAAATCTGTACCCTAGATTATGGGATGCCACAGTTTGGATGGTCCTTTCACTTTGCCTGTTTGTCTGGGGATGGTAGGTTGTACTCATGTTTAGCCTGGTTCCTACACATTCTTGGAAGCTTCTCCAAAATCTGGAGTTGAATCTAGGATCTCGGTCGGATACTATGGCGACTGGGACTCCATGTCGCGCCACTATCTCCTTTAGGTAGATATCTACTAGCCTGTCGACCGTATACCTTTCGTTGATCGGAAGAAAATGAGCTGACTTCGTTAGTCGGTCTATAATCACCCATATGGCGTCATGATTAGCTTTGGTCCTTGGTAAACCCACTACGAAGTCCATAGCTATATGTTCCCATTTACATTCGAGAATCTCTAAGGGGTGTAGAAGTCCACTGGGCCTTTGGTGCTTTGCTTTCACTTTCTGGCAGGTCAAGCATTTGCTTACCCACTCTGCAATGTCCTTTTTCATGTTGGGCCACCAGTAGTACTCTTTCAAATCCCTATACATCTTGGTACTATCGGGGTGCACTGAATACCTTGAGTTGTGTGCCTTATATAAAATTTCATCGTTGAGCTCTTGATCATTTGGGATCCATATCCTCCACATGTATCTCGTGATTCTTCCTTTATCCTTTTCACACTTGATTTCTTCTCCAGTCATTAACTCCTCAGCTAAGTTCTTTTCTGCTTCCATTACCCTTTCTTGGCATAGCCTAATCTTTTCCAACAATGGAGGCTGGATTTGAATTTCCATCAACTTCTCTTGACCCTCTTCAGGTATCTTAATCTCAATTTCCAACTTCTCAAAGTCTTTTATCAACTCTTCCTCCGTAGTTATCATTTTGAGCTTCTCTTTCCTACTAAGGGCGTCAGCCACCACATTAGCTTTGCCCGGGTGATAACGAATCTCATAGTCGTAATCCTTGATTAGTTCTAGCCATCTTCTCTGGCGCATGTTAAGCTCTTTCTGAGTAAAAATGTACTTGAGGCTCTTATGGTCAGTGTAAATCTCACACTTCTCTCCATACAAGTAGTGCCTCCAAATCTTTAAGGCAAAAACAGTTGTTGCCAATTCCAGATCATGGGTGGGGTATCAGATCTCGTAATCCTTCAATTGCCTCGACGCATATGCTATTACCCTACTGTGCTGCATAAGCACGCACCCCAATCCTTAATGCGAAGCATCACTGTAAATCACAAAATCTCCTTTTCCATCAGGCAACGCCAATACTGGGGCCGTTACCAACCTCTTCTTTAGCTCTTGGAAATTCTTCTCACATTTTTCAGTCCATTTAAATTTCTCGGTTTTATGGGTAAGTCGAGTTAACGGAGCTGCGATCTTCGCAAAATCTTGAACAAATCGTCTATAATATCCAGCCAGTCCGATGAAACTCCTTACCTCAGTTGGAGTGGTTGGTCATTCCCAATTTGAAACTGCCTATATCTTGGAGGGGTCGACTAGCACTCCTTCTTTGTTGATTACGTGCCCTAAAAATTGCACCTCATTTTTCCAGAACTCACACTTCGAAAATTTGGCATATAACTGCTCCTTCCAGAGTGTCTCTAAGGTTATCCTTAAATGTTCGGCGTGTTCTTCCTCCGTCTTTGAGTAAATTAGAATATCATCAATGAAAACTATCACGAACTTATCCAAATATTCCTTGAACACTCTGTTCATCAAATCCATGAAAGCTGCTGGGGCATTGGTTAATCCAAACGACATTACCAAGAACTCATAATGTTCATACCTGGTACGGAATGCAGTCTTCGGGACATCCTCAGGTTTAATCTTCAGTTGGTGATATCTGGTTCTCAAGTCAATCTTGGAGAAATACATAGCTCCTCTTAGCTGGTCAAACAAATCATCGATTTTGGGTAACGGGTACTTGTTCTTTATGGTTAGCTTGTTCAACTCTCGATAGTCGATGCATAATCTCATACTCCCATCCTTTTTCTTAACAAACAACACTGGCGTGCCCCAAGGTGACACACTGGGTCTTATCATACCCTTACTAAAAAATTCCTGTAATTGTTTTGCTAGCTCTTTCATTTCTATGCTAATCGGTACGGGGCCTTTGAAACTGGCGTCGTCCCCGGGGCTAACTCGATAGCAAACTCAATTACTCTATCTGGCGGTAATCCGGGAAGGTCTTGAGGAAACACGTCTTCAAATTCGTTAACTACCGGAATGTCTTGTATCTTGGGCGCCTCTTTCCGGGTGTCTATAACGTAAGCCAAATAAGCTTCGTTCCCTTTTCGTAGCAGTCTCTTGGTTTGCGCCATGGTTAGAATGGTCTGGGTCTGTCGTAGCCCCTTAAACACTATTTCCTTCTTCCCAAGGGTTTTCAACTTAACCTTTTTACCCTTACAATCTATCTGCGCATTATTGCGAGACAACCAATCCATTCCCAAAATGACATCAAATTCCCCTAGTTTAAAAGGAATCAAATCAACATAGAATGATCGTCCTCCTATTTCTAATTTGCAATTGGGGTGAATCTGATTAACTGGAACGACTTCCTGATTAGCTATTTCTACTTGCAAGGAATCCCTTAGTTGCTGGGTCTTAATCTTCAATTTACGCGCAAAATCTCTAGATATAAAAGACTTAGTTGCTCCGGAATCAAATAAGACATTTGCACTGACTGAATTGAGAGAAAATGTACCTGCTATCACATCCGTTTCCCTCACGGTATCTTGCACTGTCATGTTAAAAGTTCTAGCAGTTGGTGGCCTATTGGAGGCAGCTTTGCTTGCCCCTGAGGCTGTTGGTTTGTTCATCGGGCAATCCCTCCTCATGTGACCTGGACGACCACACTGAAAACAAGTAGTACCTTTGCTGGCAGTAGGAGTAATCGCGGTACACTGGTGGGCATAGTGGCCTGCTCGCCCACACTTATAGCAGATCGTCTGTTTCTGATACATACCCCGGAATGTCTCTTCCCACACGTGGCATATACCGGTAGTGGAGGTCTGGAAAGATGGGAACGGGACACTCCTGTTTGCTGGCCGCCCTGACTAACAGTTGTGCTTACGGATGGTCGGAATCCCTTACTCCTTCCAGGTAGGGAAACCGTTCCTCGGTTAAACTTATTCAAGGGTTTTCCTCCTATGGAACCTCCGCCCATGCTGGCATGCTTCCTTTTTACTCCCCCTTTTTCTCTTTCCCTCTGTGCCTGATCACTACCTGCTTCCACAATGGTTGCCTTTTGCACCAAGGTGGCATAATCAGTAATCTCTAGTACCGCCACTCGATTCTGAATCCACTGTTTCAATCCTTGCTGAAACCTATTAGCCTTCTTCTCTTCAGTATCTACAAACTCTGGTACAAACCTTGATAACTCAGTAAACTTGGCTTCATAATCAGCCACTATCATATTGTTCTGCTTCAGCTCCAAAAACTTAAGCTCCATCTGGGTTTTCATGAACCTCGGGAAGTACTTCTCAAGAAACGACTGTTTGAACCTTTCCCAGGTCACTATAGCATCTGTTTCCATGTTCTTCTTGGCTTCCCACCAGTAGTTGGCCTCACCTTTTTGAAGGTAGGTGGCAAAGACAGTCTTTTGGGCCTCATCAATACCCAGAATCTCGAAAGATTTCTCTATTTCCTTGATCCATGCCCTTGCCTCAACGGGATCAGCCGATCCGTGGAACTCTGGGGGTTTGAGGGACTTGAAGGCCCTAAAAGAATTGGCCACAGTGGTATTGTTTCCTTGGGGTGGTTGAGGATATTGGTTGAAATTCTGCCTGAGCAGATCCATAAATTGTCCCATGGGGTTTCCGCCTTGGTTTTCCCCCTACTACTCGACTTCAGTTTCCCCTTCTCCTACTTCCTCTTCAAATTTCGCAGTGTAGAAAGTTTCATCTGCCATCCCATACTGGGAAACCTCTTGTTCATTGTAGTCCTGATCCTGTTCTTCATTATACTCTGGGTTTTCCTCATGTTGATTGCGACTCTCTTGGTCAGTAGACTCATGGGGGTTAGCCCTAGTACCCATTCTTCTCGGAGGCATTTTACTGAAAATTTAGACAATATATATTAGGTTTATTTACCTATTTCAGAGGGTTTCTCCTCCCAATATCGATGCATAATTGGATTTAGGATCCCACAGTTCTATATATCATGGCAATTTTAATCGAACGCAGTATATGCAGATATAATATAATAAGCTAGTGATCGCGCCGCATGGAGACTGAAATGAATGAAAGGGAAATAAATATATACAAGGTACCGAAAGGTACAATATCCAGGTTACAACACAGTTTAGAAAAGTACAACCATCCGAATAACAACTAGTCAAAAGTGAAATATGCTGTCTATCTGTCTAGTCTATAATAGGGAAACTACATACTGAAACTATCCCACCAAAATCGGCACTACTATGCCGTACAAGACTAGACAACTAGACTACTATGTCACTATCCCTGCAGTCAGCCACAATGGTGAAACATCATCCGAACCCTCCTCATAGCGATGCGAAAAACCTCCTCTGCATCCACCCTGGATACCATACCATGTCCATCACTGGGTAGCTATCGCACCCTCACTCGAGCCCTCAGCTCTATGCAGGTCACTGCCCTGTAAATCTCCCTAGCCCTGGCACGTTCCCCACCATGATGCCCCATCCGGGTAGCTCTCTCCTCTGCTAACTCTTTGCGGGACTCTACCAACCGGGCCTCAGCTATGGCCAGCTCTGTAGTCAGTTGGTTCACCACGAAGTTATGCACTCCTATAGGTATCCCCTCAAGCGGAACATGGGGTGGAGTAGAGGGATCTACCGGCTGTGCGGCCTCCGTCTGCTGTGGCTCTGGGGTCAAATCCTCAAACTCATCGGATAATGGGCTCACAGGTAGTGGTGGTGGGGTAGGGGCTCTCTCACCAGAGAGGGGTGGCACATAAAGTCCGGAACTCTCTACAACATCATCCACTGGCTCATCCACATCTCCCTCAACACCCTCTTCTCCATCCTATCCTAAAACAGTAGCCATCACCTGCTCAGTGGACATGTTAGTATCCTCCTCCATCACTCTAACATCATGTACAAGCTGGGCCTCCTCAGAGTCCTCCTCATCAACATCCTCAACAACTATCTCAGCGTCCTGCCCTGCCTGGACCTCCTCCGGGTCCTCCTCCTCCTTAGACTCCATAACATCAGTGTCAGCATGGACCTCCTCAGGGTCCTCCTCCTTCTCATCAGGTAAGTGCTCATAATATGGGTCTCTGGTCCGGAACATGTCCTCATCATGCTGTCTCGCAGATGCCTCCTTGGCAGCCATATCGCTCGCCTACACAAGATGAACTATATTACTATCATGATACTTAAAGAGTTCCCATAAGGGTTTTAGGTAAACTTGGCAAGAGTTCTTATTATCTTAGTGAATTTATTATTATATAACGTCGTATCATCTCTTGGGATATATAACTCTCGCTCTGATACCATTTTTGTAACACCCCCAGATCCGGGGTCAGGGATCGGGTCGTTACGGTCTCATTTTCCATGATTAACACTTGTCTTGAGTCCAAAATAATAAGTAACATGTTGTGACCCCACAATAATATCCACTCACACACACACACACACAATTATAGTCCCAGAGATGAAATTGAAATAAGTCTCACATTACGGATCCACGAATATAAGTTATTACAGACCAAAAGGATAACATCGTATGTTTAAAAGTTTTACCGTTGATTAACATTATTGATACATATAATTAAACTGGTAAACCAAAGGCTGCTGATCAATGCTACCTCAACAATGGCAGCAATGATATCAGCGAGTAGTCCTGTGGGGCGGGTAACCTGCTTGCGCCGAGTGCGCTTGACGCGAGCCATCAGTCCTAGCTGTTATTGTGACATAATAAATAAGCAAGGGTGAGCAATAGCCCACCAACAATAATATAACTGCATAGTGATATATATGATAGTTCAAAAGTATATTTTGAAACCATATGCCATGTATTAGCGAAAATAGTGCCAGTTCAATATAAAGGATGAAGCTAGAAGGTAACTCAAAACATATATATTTCGTGGAAATATCTACTATGTCAAGATAAGTAAGATACCATCATTTTCATAAAAGAGGAACTTGTAGAAAAATATTGCAATTCTAGTTTTCAACATGTTTCAACACTACCAAAATACGGGAGCATTGCCGTGCCAGGTGCCCTGACGTTTATGATGATCAGTCGTATGTCATGCATCTCATCAATCGTTCTCTACATGTAGAAGGTAGCTCCGACGGATTTACTTGTCTACCACCCTCTGGAACTCCCCAGCCAATGGTTGGGCTATTGTTGGACCGGCACCATTCGGCCACTTACGCGTCTCCTAGTTCATTTAACATCCATCATTGTGAAACGTAAAGTTCGTTCCCCTTTTCCCCAAGTAAGATACTTGTTGATAAGACTCCTCAAGGTAGTCGTATCTAGTTGGAAAGGAAAATTCACCAATATTTCCCAAGCTGCTGCTTGTTAATGGATACCAACTTGTTACAACATTCTTACCCCTCGAATGATGAGAAGGTACACAAGATTTAATAGATAAACAGCAACCAAGTTGCGAGTGAAAAGAATAGTTTCAACAATCTATGACCGGGTAGTCACAAGGTAAATAACATTTTTTAAGTAAGGTTCCCTTATAATAGAATTGCATGAAGAATGGAGTCACTGGGAACCTTCCTTGATAATATAATACTAATAATAAGATTCCGAAATAATTTACATAATATTTGAAGGTCAAAGATGATATCTGAATGAAGTAATTCATTTTTAAAGCGAGTTAGAAGAATTAAATCAATATTCCCAAGAATATTTATTAAGTCAAAATATTGATGGAATAATTCTAATATACGATATTATTCAAAATAGTCCTCGAGTAAATATTTACAAGTAATGTTCATTAAGTAATTAATGAATATTTAAATAAGCAGTACTTCCTAGATAAATACAGCTCAAATGAATATTCGAAATAATATTCACTGAACAAATAGTGAATATTCAAAGAATATTACTTATCAAATGGATAAAATTCGAATGAATATTTGAAATAATATTCACTGAATAAATAGTGAATATTCGAAGAATAATACTTATCGAATAATAAAAATCGAATGAATATTCAAATTAATATTCACTGAATAAATAGTGAATATTCCAATTGATAATACTTATTGAAGAAATAATATTCCAAATGAATACTCAAAACTGGATTTGATAATTGAGTGGACCTTAAATGAATATTGACAATAATATTCGATAAATAAATCAACTCTAGATGAATATTGAAGATAATATTCATCACATAAATAAAGGTCGAATGAATATTCGAAATAATATTGATTAAGTAAATAATCTCGAATGAATATTCAAAATAATATTCCTTAAATAAATAAAGCTCTTATGAGTATTCAAAGTAATATTCGTTGAATACTCGAATGATTACTCCAAATGATACTCAATAAATAAATAATGGAAAATATCTACTTAGATATTTCCCTTCGAAAATAATCGCGATATATCAAGAAATACTGACTCCCGGTCTATAATCAAAGAATGAGATTCATACGCCCCTCTCTAAGGGTCTTAGTAATATCCGGCTTATAACTGATATATTAACTATCTAGTTTATAAGCCAACAATAATTCAGGGACCAAGTATATCAATATATCTTGAAAGTAGGCATGCATGCTATGACATAGGTATAACAAAAAGCATATATATATATATATATTCACAACAACCGCCTTTAAAAAGGATTTGAACTTGCCTGGAAATCGAGTGCGGGTGGAGGTGGAGGTAGTGGTAGCGTGCCCCGGGTCAGCCTGACGATCTATAAATAGCCTGTTAGGAATAATTCATGAGTTGTGATGTTAAGAATAGAATTTTACTTATACTTGTTGTATATCCGGATTTATAAAGGATTTAGCACTTTGTATAGGAAATATGTTTTAGACAGTTATCTGTAAAGTTTAGTCAGGAATGAACAGTGCATCGAGTACTACATGTCAAGAACTGAGATTGAATCCTGATACGTCAAGTCAAATACTGATCAAGTACTGATGGGATGGTCAGATCCTGATGCAAGATGGAATCCTGATATCAGTCGTGTTACTGATGATGTCATTATGGATGCTACAGAAACTGGCAAGTGCTATAAAACAGGATCTTTGTTTGAGGAACAAGCAAGAAGATTTTATGAAGGAACGAATTTTCTATTTATGGAAACTATCAACTGGACGGCAGAACATTGTCATGTATAAATTATCTTTCTGTGATTAGTTGATAGAAAGCATTATAAATACTCTCTCTATATCATTGTAAAAAAAAAAGAGTTCGAAGTGTGAATGTGCGTAGCTCTGTATAAGGTTTGTATTCGAGAGTTCGAAACAAACAGAGAGAGAGTTTTATTTTGTCAGCAGCTGCTAAAGGTATTTGTACACCTTTGGTAGAGTTTGTATTTGATTATTTAATACAAACAGAATTTGATTCATTCGTTTATTTTTGTTTATATAGCCAAGCAAAAATCAGACACGATTATATAACTTGTATTCAACCCCTCCTTCTACAAGTTATTCGAGTTAACAATTGGTATCAGAGCAAGTTGATTTCGAATAATCATAAAGATCTGCAATCATGTCTGGTTACAAGGATGGGAATACTAAGATTCCTATGCTCAAGAGAAACGAATATACTCTATGGGAAGTAAAGATGTTGCATCATCTGGAAGCAACAGATCCTGATTATCTTGACAGAATCAGAGATGGACCTTTTATCCCAACAAAGGTTGTTGGACAAGCAACTGTTGATGGTCAAGTTGTTCCAGAACATACAGCAGAGAAGCCAAAATCTGAGTGGTCAGATAAGGACAAGGAGAATGTTCTTAAAGATGCTAAAGTGAGAAACATATTATTCAACAGTCTTGATTCTGTTCTCACTAACTATGTTCTCTCTTGTAAAACTGCTAAGGATATATGGGACAATCTTAAGGTTCACTGTGAAGGAACTAAACCTGTCAGGAAGAATATGAGGACACTACTTATACAACAGTATGAGTACTTTGAATCCAAGTCTGGTGAGTCACTTACTGATACCTTTGATAGGTTTACAAAACTCATCAATGAGATGGCCATGCATGGTAAATATTATGACTTGGAGGATATGAATACAAAGTTCATGAAAGCTTTGCCTGATTTCTACAGTGAGAAGATATCTGCGATTGAGGAAGCTAATGATCTGGATGAGATATCATTAGAGGCAGTGTATGGAAAACTGAGAGCTTATGATCTTGACAAGCAGCAGAAGAAGAGCAAGAGTGAAGGAAAGATGAAGACTGTTGCACTTACTGCTCAATCTGAATAAAGAAGCTTCCGGAAGAACAGCATGAAGAGACTGCTATAAAGAACTCAAGGAAGAAGAAAAGCAAAGAAAGTTCTGAGTCAGAGACTACTAATATGGACTCTGACAACAATGATTCTGAATCTGAGATGCAGGAACTCTTTGCTATGTTTGCTAAAGCTTTCAAGAAAGGAAGATTCAACAGGGAAAGATTTAGCAAAGGACCTTTTCAAAAGAAGGAGGAGAAGAAGAGTGACAAAGGCAAAAGTACAATTGTCAAGCTTGATAAGGCCAAGATCAAGTGCTTTAACTGCAGCGAGCTTGGACACTTTGCTAGTGAGTGTAAGAAGCCTAGGAATTCAGGAAAGGGTAATGCACTTATGGTCACACAGAAGGATTGGGCTGATTCCAGTGATTCTGAAGATGAATTGGATTATGACAACATTGCACTGATGGCAAATGTTTCAGACAAACCTGGATCTCCAAAGAAAACTTCTTCATCCTCTGTTAAGGTATCACTTCACTCTCTTGATTCATTTGATAACTTAAATTCTGATGAAATTAGATCTATCCATGCTGAGTTTAAGAATCTTATGACTAATTTTAGAATTCTTACTTGTGAAAGAGATGAACTTAAGGTTAAGAATGATAAATTAGTTGATAGAAATAATTTTCTTGAATCTGAGTTAATTCAAATGGAAGAATACAAGTTAAGTTCTGATAAAGCTAAGCATGATTATAGTGTTATTCTTGAGGCTTATGACTATGTCAGAAAAGAACTAGAAGAAGAGAGAGATGTGATTAAGACCATTAACAATTCTGGTAAAAAGACCATAGAAATCTTTGAAAGTGGAATTCGTGGTAAGGTTAATGGTTTAGGTTTTGATAAGGCTAGACAAGAAGAAAAAGTAGCTATTGTCAATGATGATTGTAAAGTAGAAACTAGCACATCTAAATCTGAAGGTAAGAAAATTGTTTCTGAACCTAATCATGTTAAATTTGTTGATTCAGAAGGTACCCCTGTTGTACACAAAAGGATTAATAATAGTAATTCAGATGAGAAAGTGTTAGAGAAACCTAAGAATGTAAACATAGGGTTTCTGTCTATGTCTCAGTTGAAACAAAGATTAGATGGTCTTTTAGAGTCTAGCAAGATCAAGAGAAATAGGAATGGAAAAGAAGGTATTAACAAAGAGAATAATTACAAGAATGTACCTGATGCACCTAGGAAAAAATGCTGTAAGTGTGGAAATCATAATCATTTGGCCCTAGACTGCAATCAAAAACCTTTTGGAAAACTGAGTCCAGATTCCCCAAGACTCAGAAAATTCAATACCAACCATAAAAAGCTTGTAATCATTGTGGTAGTTTACTTCATTCCATTTACATGTGTAGAGAATATCATGAAATGTATTATGACTATTATTCTCTGAAATCTGAAATTCCTAGTCACAAACAGTTTGTGAAATCAGAGTCTAAGGTTGACTCTGCAACAAGTAAAGTAAAGGCAAAATCTTCAAAGCCTGTTGTTTCTAAATCTAGTAAGAAAGGATCCAATCAAAGTTGGGTCCTAAAAAATTCTAACTAGTTACTTTTTGTTTGCAGGGCACAGGAAAGAAGCATTCAATTATCTTGGACAGTGGATGCTCTGGACATATGACTGGAAAGAAGTCCCTGCTTACAAAGTTTGAGAGGAAAGCTAGCCCAGTAATATCTTTTGGAGATGGCAACAAAGGAGAAACTCTGGGATATGGCTCAATTGTTTTGGGGAATGTCATCATAGAAAATGTAGCACTGGTTGATGGCTTGAAACATACTCTTTTAAGCATAAGTCAACTGGGTGATAAAGGTTACAAATCAATCTTTGACAGAGAAGGATGCAAAATCTTGAATATACAAAATGGAGACATTGTACTAACTGGTCAAAGACATGGTAACATATATGAAGCCAGCTTAAGTGATACATCTAAAGGAATTGTTAGATGTCTCTACAGCAAAACAACAAGTAATGAAAGCTGAAATTGGCACAAGAAACTCTCACATCTCAACTTCAAGAAGCTTAATCAACTTGTTAAGCATAATATGGTTAGAGGCCTACCTCAGGAAAATTATGTGCAAGATGGACTTTGTGATGCATGTCAGCTTGGAAAGCAAAGAAGAACCACTTTCAAGAGCAAGACTGAAAATTCAATTACTGAACCATTTCACATGCTATATATTGATCTGTTTGGTCCAGTAAACATTATGTCTATCAGCAAGAAAAGATTTGCTCTAGTGATAGTGGATGATTTCACAGGGTTCACATGGGTGTTCTTTCTACATAAGAAGGATGAAGCTCCTCAGCAAATCATTGAACTTGTCAAGAATATTCAGAATAACTCTGAGTACAAAGTCAAAGTACTTAGGAGTGACAATGGTACAGAATTCAAGAATTCTACAATGGAGAATTTTTGTGCAGACAATGGAATTACTCAACAGTTTTATGCACCTGGTACACCTCAGCAAAATGGTGTAGTGGAAAGAAATAACAGGACTCTCATAGAGGCAGAAAGAACCATGCTTGCAGATGCAAAACTTCCAACCTATTTTTGGGTAGAAGCTATTAACACTGCATGTTTCACTCAAAACTGTACCTTGGTAAATAGTCATGGAAAAACTCCCTATGAGATGATCAAAGGAAAGAAACCAAGTGTGAAATACTTTCACATCTTTGGATGCAATTGCTATGTCCTAAAAGTTCATCCAGAACAACTTGGAAAATTTGAAGCCAAATCGGATGAAGCAATCTTTCTAGGATATTCAGCATCTAAGGCCTTCAAAGTTTATAATCTCAGAACTCACATTGTTATGGAACAATTCATGTTGCATTTGATGATAAGAAATTAGGAATTCTGCAAACTGATGAGAGCCATGTGACAGCCCCAAATCCGGGGTCATAAATCCGGGCCATCACGGACCAATTTCCATTCAATATCAATATCTCTTGAGTTTTTTTTTAATAATTAATACTTATGCCATTGACCCCGCAATAATAAACACACACACACCAGTCATATGCTCAGAGAACAACATTCACCATAATAAAAGTTTAGAATTTAACAGTTATTACAAACCCAGAATCATCCTTAAATACATTGCTGAATAATACTTCGTCATGAAGCATTTCAACAACCAAAAGTTTTATACATGTTTACACATTTAATTATACATAGAGCTACCAGGACCCGTTTGCCTCTACGCTACCTCAGGAATCGATGCTAGCGTGCTCTCAGAAGGTCGCCTTCCCCCTACCCTCTTGTGGGACGTTCTGCGAAGTATTGGCATTCCTAGCTGTATATAGATAAGTAGCAAGAATGAGCCAAAATAGCTCAGCAAGATAATTTCTATCTACTAATATCAAAGGAAAATAATCATCATATATATATTTTAATAAACAATTTTCCAGATATTATGGAAGGAAACTTTATTTCCGTTCAGGACATATACTTTTCAATTATCTTTGTACGAAAAGAAATATATAATATTATAGCCTCAGTCTCTCTTCTAATATCATGTAATAACTGGAAACCAGTTATAGACTTTGAGAAAAATGACATTCCTATTTAATAATACATCATCCACTTTCTATTATAAGAAAAGAAATCTAGGATAATATAGTATCAGTTTCTCTTCTTAAATAATATAACAATCAATATACCCATTCAGTGTAATATTTCAAGATAATATGAAAACTTGAACAAATCTCTCGCTATAATCTTCTCATTTCCGTCTTATGCAACAATCATATAAATTAATATAAAATCAGTTTCTCTTCGTTTGTAACAATAATTCCATCATTCCATATCACTTTTCTGTTTTCAGTTATAGAAATCTGAAAACCATTTTCAATTCTTTCTTTCAAGTTTTGGGGATCTCTGTTGGCGCCAGATACGTAGGACGATGATCAGTCGCCTGACCGTATCCGCTCTCTGTTTACTACTAGTAGAAGGGATGATCCCTACCTGGTAATCAACCCTGGAGGAAGGCTACCTGCTACATCCTCCCTTGGCATCTTCGTGCCGAAATAAAATATTGGATGCTGGACTATGCCACTACCACACAGCCTCTTACGCTTACTGTTGCAATCCCCCTTTTTCAAACCATCTAATACCATTTCACATTTTCCATTTCCATTCACATTTCCATTCACATTTCCCTTCACATACATCATTTCCATTTCCATTTATCATCACCTTTAAAATTTATATATGTCATAATACTTTGATTATGACTCAGACATCTCCTCTGTATTCAATGAAATCAATATGCTTTTATATACGTAGAGTATTCCATTTATATCAAAAGTATTAAATACCATTCAATAATATTTATTAAATCACAATACGTAGAAGAATATAATATTATAAATCATATAACCCTAGATAATAACTGATTCCATTCCTTTATATCTTTAGATAACAACTGATACCATTCCTTTATATATATCTCTATATAATGACTGATACCATTCCTTCATATTCCCTTAGTCATAAGGCATGTTCACTTCATGCATAATCATCTCTATGTATATTCATATCCATCTCATACTCATACTCATATCCATATTCATATCATACTCATATACCTTCCCTTTTTACATCAATAATCAAGGAAAACAAATTCTTAACAATATAGTAATAATAGCATCACATATATATTCCATGAAATCAAGTTTCTTTGAAGATAATAATTTCCAAGTAGGGATAAAAAAGATCTTGCCTCGATCTCTGTATCCTGGCAGTATGGCTCGTGGCTCTCCCGAAGTTTCTATAAACACAGAAAGACTGTCGTTAGAATACCACATCTCTTACTCACCTCACTCTTGTCTAACAAGACCCTTGACACTTTAATATATGTTTAACATATCACTATTACCACAAAGGTTCAAGAACTTAACCATTTATAACCTCAATCGAAGTTTCAGGGGTTTTCACCATTTCCCCTAACGACCACACTTAACTGTAAAAATTCTCAGAAAATATGGATTTCGAATTTTACTACAAGGTCAACTGATAATGACTCTCTGTCTACCCTACTGCAATGTCCCAAAGTTTTATAATTTTTAAAAATGTCTAAGTATGGTAGTTATAGCCTCAAAGTTGGTACAACTACAGTATCTCGACTTTCGAACGCCTTTCACTAAAACTGACTTTTCTCCTAAACCGTTCATCAGATTTTAACGCACCTTATATCAAAACGATCTATGAACCAAGCTCTATCTCATCATGGTCACAAGAGGGTCTGGACAGTAACCTACCGTACGTGACTGTTGTTCCAAAACAGGGCATCTACTTGGTTAAACGAAAATCGGACATTATAACCGCTGTATTTTCATACTTTCCAAAAATCCAACTCCTCCAACTCAATCATCAAACACAATAATCATCACCTACACCATGTGGTCTTCATTACCAGCCATGGTTACAAGCCCAAACACTTCCATATTCAACTTTAAGCACTTACAAACACTTATAACATCATAATCATAACATTTATACCACTTAATCACTAAACACAACCATATCCATCATAATATAAAAGAGCAAGCATGATGATACCTTCTTGAAGCTTTGATAACCCTTAACAATCCTTGATATATCCTTAATCAACTTTATACTAGCTTGAATCAACTAAAAGAACCATGAAAACAAAGTTAACAATTCGGAATTACTATTCATCAGCTGAAAGAACATGAAAAACGACCCCTTTACCTTGCTTTTATGGAAAACTCTTGTGAAATACAACTTGTAGGTTATCTCATGGGCTTTCTAAAAAGCTATAGAACGCAAAATTTGGCTGAGAAACGAAGAAGTTATGCTCATTTTACTGGGCTGTTCCTGTTTTGGCCGAATGGTATATATGAAATGAGATGGGGAGAGGTTTTTTTCTTGATCCTTGCTCTTATCTTGTGTTAATCTTGGTCATTCTAGATTACCTTGGAAGCCTTGGAAGATATTTGTGATTAAAATCCATGTTAAAGTACTAATTTACCCTTAAAATCAAGTTAATGGAAAGTGATGCCCCTTGGATGATCTAATCTCTTATTTTCTAAATTTTCTAAGTAAAATGCCCATCACATTGGTAAATAATATGGTATGTATCCTTGTTATATTACTAATCTTGGTTGCTTGGTTTCCATACTCGTCTAATTGTGGTTCGTTTCGAATATATCTCGTTATCCAGTGGTTTTGAAATCGTTTATAAAATCCAAATTCCCTTAGCATCCTCTTAACTTAAAAATCCCTTGGTTTAACTTAAATCTTCTAATTCCTCAATATATAATTCCTTTAATATTTCCATGCTCCTTAATATCCAATAGAAGCTCTTTGGAAGTCAAAATCCTCAAAAATCCATGTTTAGGAATTTCTGAAATCCATTATCATTTTGAGTCACTTATTTTCGATGTACAACACTAATATGGTTTTTGTTTATTCATTTTCCGTTTCCATTATAGAGTACCTACATACCATTTCTCTAAATCCTCAAAATTTACTATTCATGGGATCACTGTAGTATTGCTAAAGTTAGGGTTATTACAAGCCATGACAAATTGGAATTTGAAAATCTGAAGAATTCTGAGATACTCTCCAGTGATGATGAAGGTTCCCCAGAAGGAATTTCTATTGCTTCTCAAAGAAATGCTACTGTTGAGGAGGAGCAAATAAATCAAAGAGAACACAAAGATCATCAGGAGCAGACTAGCTATTCAGAGTCTACTCCATCAGGAACTGATCTTTCAGAGTCTACTGAGGAAAGATCAGTAACTAGCAGCAATATGGAATCTATTGATCAAAGGGAAGTTATTGAAGGCAGAGAGAATTCTTCTACAAGAGATACCACTAATTTAGGGGGAGAATCTAGCAGAGGCAATCTACCACCTGTTAGAAAATGGAGAAAGGATCATACTGAAGATTTGATTATTGGTGATCCAAATAGTGGTGTTCGAACTAGAAGATCAATTCAAAATGAATGCTTGTATAGTTACTTTCTCTCAAAGAATGAACCTAAGAAGGTTAAAGAAGCCTTACAGGATCCTGATTGTGTAATTGCAATGCAGGAGGAGTTAAATGAGTTTGAGAGAAACAAAGTCTAGAAACTGGTACCATTACCTAAAGATAGATCTACTGTTGGTGCAAAATGGGTTTTCAGAAACAAGCTAGATGAATCTGGTATGATTGTAAGAAACAAAGCAAGACTGGTGGCCAAGGGTTATTCTCAGGAAGAAGGCATTGATTATGATGAGACCTTTGCACCTGTAGCAAGATTGGAAGCAATCAGAATGTTTCTTGCATTTGCAGCTCATTCAAAATTCAAGGTATACCAGATGGATGTAAAGAGTGCTTTTCTAAATGGCAAACTTGATGAGGAAGTGTATGTGGAACAGCCACCTGGATTTGTTGATCCAAAGTTTCCAAATCATGTCTACAAACTTGACAAGGCACTCTATGGACTAAAGCAGGCACCAAGAGCATGGTATGAGACTTTGTCTAAATTTCTTCTTGAAAATGGCTTCACAAGAGGTACAATTGACAAAACTCTATTCTTTAGAAAGATAAAAGGTGAATTACTTTTAGTTCAAGTTTATGTTGATGATATCATATTTGGCTCTACTAATGAAAAGTTGTGTGCTAAGTTTAGCAAGCTTATGCAGTCTAAGTATCAAATGAGCATGATGGGTGAATTAAATTATTTCTTAGGCTTGCAGGTCAAACAGACTGAGACTGGTATTTTCATTAATCAGTCAAAGTATATTAAAGATATTTTAAGAAGGTTTGACTTTCAAGACTGTGCAGTTGCAAAAACACCCATGGCAACAGCCACTAAACTAGACTCTGATCCTAAGGGAAAGAGTGTGGATAATACTAGTTATAGAGGCATGATAGGCTCATTGTTATATCTAACTGCAAGTAGACCAGATATAATGTTTTCTACCTGTTTATGTGCTAGATTCCAAAGTGATCCTAAGGAATCTCATTTAATTGCTGTGAAGAGAATTTTTAGATATCTCAAAGGAACTCCAAATTTTGGTTTGTGGTATCCTAGAGAATCTGATTTCTTCCTAATTGGCTATTCAGACTCTGATTATGCAGGGTGTAAGATAGATAGGAAAAGCACTACAGGTACATGTCAATTCTTGGGAAACAGATTGATTTCTTGGGCAAGCAAGAAGCAACAATCTGTTTCAACCTCAACTGTAGAAGCTGAGTACATAGCAGCAGGCAGTTGTTGTGCACAACTCCTTTGGTTAAGAAATCAGTTGATGGATTATGGTATGACACTTAGTAATATTCCTATGTTTTGTGATAATACTAGTGCTATCAAAATTTGCAGAAAATCCAGTTCAACATTCAAGGATTAAGCACATTGATGTCAGGTATCATTTTATTAGAGAACATATTGAGAATGGTACTGTGGAACTTCATTTTGTTCCTACTGACAAACAACTTGCAGATATTCTAACTAAACTACTTGATGAGGCTACATTCAGTAGATTAGTAAGTGAGTTAGGAATGTTAAATTTCTAGATCTTTAACATCTGCAAAAGTAGCAAGGTATGTTGTTTTTAGCTTATAGACTTGATATTCTTGTCAGGATCTATATTTGATTGTTAAATGCTTTAGCTATAACACTTTGCCTTGATAAATTTCAGTATGATAGACTTGTTAATAATCATCAAGATTAGAATTGTTATCAGGATGCTGACGTCATCAGTATTGTGCAGTATCAGGATTGTGAAAATTGTTTCAGATCCTGACGTTTACTTTGTGTAGTAATCTAATTCTGAGATGTGTTAAGTCTATACCAGCAAGTTTTAATATTTGCATACTGATAAATTATACCATTAGTCAGATCATTTGATAAATAGGGAACAACAGACAAGTAGATAATAAGAAATTGTATTTTCATTAATTGAAAGCATTACATACATGGAAATGAAATACAAATATCTTTTTGTCTAATTTCTACTAATAATCCTATTCTTGTCTAAAGTTGTTGTTGTTCTTAGTCTTCAAAGATCTACTTCAGGACAAGGAGCATCTCGAGAGTCACCTTGATGATTACTCCTGGATTCCTTGTCTGGGCGACTTGAAGGAGAGCAGCTGACTTGAATGTATAGCATCTCCATCAAGATCAACCTCAGACTCTCGGCCAAATTCTTCATCCTCAAGTTTTGAGGAGGTTAGAGGGTGATTATATCCAACAGATGGATGTTCTAAGAAAAGGTTCTGGACATTATATGGATCTACTCCAATCATGTCTAAAACGGTGAGAAAAGTCATCTCTTCAAAGAGACAAATATTGAATCTTTGATGTTCATCATATGTGAGAAATCGAAAGATTGGATTGAAGGTCATTGTATTTTGTGGAAGCTCTGTGTTTACAGAGAGGTTTTGTGTGTTTTTGGAGTTAAGAAAGGCAAAAGACATCAAGGGTTTATAAAGGAAAGAGTGAGAAGCTAAACAGTCATTTTAAATGTACATTGTATTGGCGTATATACGTATGACTGGTCCTTTCATATTTCCAAGATATTTTTGACAATCTAACAAGTTTTTTTGTTTAGATTATTGATGTTCTTTTCAGGTTAAATTCTAAGATTGCCACGTGGAACTCCATTTAATCTTTGGAATCAGGATGATAGTGATCAGGAAAACGAAAGTGATTTTATCAGGATTGATGATTATTTTTATTATTTTTAATCATATTCAGAGTTGTGATTATCTTGGTGAAAAAGGTCACATCAGAAAATGAAGCTGATCAGTATTGATTTTATTTTGATTTACCCTGATTTATTTAATTGAAATCAATTTTGGATTTTATTTTCAAAAAAAAAAATCGTGGGTAAACTGCATTTTTCAGGGACTGACACCTGTCAACCTACGTGTCAACGTGGGTTAGTGGGTCTGAAGGATTTTTGAATATATATTTATTTTGAGACTCTGATTGTTTATTGTTAAATTCTAATTCGTATTTCCTAAAGCAAAAACATTCATTCAAGTTCTCAAAATCACTAATCAATTTCAAGATTTCTCAAGTTCATTTCAGATCAAAAATGGCAGCTCAAAGAAGTCTACCTAAATTAGTAGCTTTCAAGTTTGGTGACTTTGATTTTATGATGAATAATCATATTACAGCAATCACCAGCAAGAAAGGAGTATCAGCTGATTTTCATCCTGTGATGGATTTTATGGCTATTGGACCTTTGCATTATGCATTGTCAGCATCTCCAGAAATAAATCAAGCTGCTGTTTTACAAGCTTGGGAGAATGCCGAGGTAATTGATTCTACTCAGGGTCAATCAGGTAAGATTGTTCTACACTTAGGACAAGATACTTATGATATTACTGAATCTATTGTTAATTCAGTACTTCACTTACCTGTTACTGATAATTATGCAAGCGAACCATCTGATGATGATGTAAGAACTATGTTGTCCGCATTAGGTTATAGTGGATCTCTAGACAATATGAGCCAGTTAAATAGGTCTTTTCTTAGAAAGGAATGGTCTTTCTTCTTTGATCAAATTGCTAAATGTTTTACTGGTAAATGTAGTTCTTTTCAGCAAATTACTTCTGTTACTTCACATATTGCTTACAGTTTGCTTTATGACAGAGTAATTAACATTGGTCACATTATCTTAAATCAGATGAGTATTAAACTTGGGTTAAGAGATCAAAACAGGAAAATGGTTTATCATCATAGATTTATGCAAATGTTTATTAACCATTTTATTCCTGATGTTGAAGCTAGATTTGGTAGAGAACATTGTGTTCTTCTTATGTACAGCAAAAGAGAATTTTCTCTGACATTACAAAGAAAGACAATGAAAAGAATCTAGATGAAATACCTGTAATTCATTATCCACATCATGTTCAGGTAATTCTTAAAACTCATATTCCTACTCTCTACGATTCTTCTTCTTTTGTGGTGAAATGGCTCAGGAATCTCATTTGGAGGAGAATCCACATGTGTCTACCTAAGTAGCCCAAAACATTATAGTCTCTGAAACAAATCAAGAACAACATTTTAATCCACAGCCTATTGTTTCAAAGAAACCAACCTCTGGTGTT
Source organism: Kitagawia praeruptora (assembly GCA_037693485.1). Taxonomy (NCBI): domain Eukaryota; kingdom Viridiplantae; phylum Streptophyta; class Magnoliopsida; order Apiales; family Apiaceae; genus Kitagawia; species Kitagawia praeruptora. Next base: position 105,114,965 of record CM075354.1, on the reverse strand, counting down.
TCTCAAAAGACATCAGTTGTAAGGAAGAGAAGATTTGTTGTGTCAAGTAGTAGTAGTTCTAGTGAAGATGATGATAATATATCTCTTGCTGAGAGAGAAGAATTGAAGGCTGCAATTCGACTTTCTAAGCTAGGACAAAGAGATGAAGCACCTAGTCATAGCCAGGCTGCAGTCTCTCAAAAGACTGTAGTACTTAAAAAGGGAAAACAGTTATTGGATATTGTCTCTCAAAAGACTGTGTCTATTGAAAAAGGATCTCATCCCAAGATCACTTCTGTGTCTACACCGCTTGAGGCTTCTCAGGATAAATCTTTTGCTCACTATACTAGGGGAACAAGGAGAAAGATTCAATTGTCACCTACACACACAGAGTCTAGTCCAACTAATATCATGCAGGTCTCTACAAATAAAGCAACAATCAAGTCAGCAAATGACAATAGAGATCTGGATATTGATTCTTTATGGGAAACTACATTATCGTACAAACTGGCTATGGGAGTTATTTCTATCAAAGTGAAGCTGTCTAAGCCTATTCTAGATTTTCTAATTGAAAGAGTACCAAAACTTTCATTTCCAGAAGAGTATGGACTTCTACATCAAAGACTTGACTTAATGAAGATGTATTTCTATGTATCTGTCAGAAGACAATTAGTCAAGAAATTTGGACTCTCGAAGCATGTTGCACTTCAATCACTTCATGCATATTTATTTGACAAGGATGTCATTATTGAAGATGCTTCAGCTCAAGGTGAACAACTGGAGGGAGTAGATAGTGGAATGCAGTCAACAAAAGATACTATTGCACTAGTGGTGGATAGTAGGAAAGATCAGATCACAGTCACTGTAACACAAGAACCATCTAGTCAGAGGTTGGATGACTCAGGAGCTGTGATAGCTGATGTTGAAAGGTCTTCTGAGATGACTAAGATTGCAAGTGAGAAACCCTATGATATGGGAGGAATAACTTTGACTGGTTGTCTTGAAGATCAAACAAATATTATTCAGTCAGAGTCTATCCACCTTGAGGGTGTGTCTCAGCAAACAACACTTAAAGACGGTGACATACTAACTATGGTGTCTAAAATGAAGTATTACTGAAGACATCAAAGTCTAGTAGAAAACCTGAAAGTGGTATACTGGAGCCTGTAGTCTCTGAAAGGAAAGAAAATGATTGTAAGGATTCAGAGATTATAGCAGCTCACTCCTTGGAGAAAACCTCAAGCCCCTTGCCATATGAGGAACCCTCTCTCCATGTGAGTTCAGGTATAAAAACTTCTTCTAAACTCTATTTTTCTGTAGGTCATGAGAGCACTTATCCAAATTTGAGTGATACACTTGAAAAGATGGATATTGATCCACAATCAGAGAGGCTGGCTCCTGACCAGGCAAAAGGAGAGGTAGAAAGAGTGTTGACTTTAGATAGTCAAAGTGATAATGAGGGTATGGATGATCAACTCCATAGTGAGGGAGAGAAAATTAGGAAACCACCATCATTTGATTTCTGGGATCAGGTTTTTCCTGAATCTTGGTCTAACAATCTTGGTATAGATGCTGGTACTTATTCTTTTATCAAGATGTATGAGAAGAATGACTTAGCAAAGCACAACTCAAAGCCAGAAGTTAAAGCTCAGAAGCAAAAAGAAAGGCTTGCAGGAATTATAAACAGAAGAGGTGAAAGGCTAAGACAAACTTCTACAACATCAGTACCAGTAAATATTTCTAATGATCCTAGTATTCCTTTGTTTGTACTACCAATATCAGCCAGAATTGAGACATCAACAGTATCTGATCAATCTAAGGAGGAGTCAGGTTTTGTAGATGTTAGTACACAGAATACTGGTGAAGGACAAGATGATCATATTGCAGCTTCAGATCAGAAAGATGAAGATGTTTGTAACTCTAATCGAGTTTTATTACTTGAATATCATTCTACACAGGCAACTTCTTCTACAAGACTTGAATCTGAAGATATTCCAAACACTTTAACATTGAAGTCAATTCTGAAGTTCTACAAGACATTCAGAAATCTCAAGTTGAAATTCAATCAAGACTTCAAACACTTGAAGATAACCAAGTCACTATTATGGAAAATCAAGCAGTTCTGATGAATCTCATTTGTTCTGTTACTGAATCCCTTAGAATTAATGTTGCTGATGTCAAAAAGGAGGAGATAAAAATAGTTAAAAGGCAACAGACTGGGGGAGGAGATAAACAGACTGGGAGAAATAAAAGAGGAACTAAGGATGACAAAGGTGAATCTTATCAGGGAAGTGGTAAAGGAAAAGAAGCATCAAATAGTTGAATTCTTTCTTCTAAGTACTGGATACTATGTCTATATCTGAAGAAGGAGGTACTTAACTTCATGATTTTTGAATTCATAAATTCTATTCTGATTGTATTGTTATATGTTTTGACATCAACAACTCAGATATATGCTTCAGATCATAAAGAATAAATAGGGGGAGATTGTTAGGAATAATTCATGAGTTGTGATGTTAAGAATAGAATTTTACTTATACTTCTTGTATATCCTGATTTATAAAGGATTTAGCACTTTGTATAGGAAATATGTGTTAGACAGTTATCTGTAAAGTTTAGTTGGGAATGAACAGTGCATCGAGTACTACATGTCAGGAACTGAGATTGAATCCTGATACGTCAAGTCAAATACTGATCAAGTACTGATGGGATGGTCAGATCCTGATGCAAGATGGAATCCTGATATCAGTCGTGTTACTGATGATGTCATTATGGATGCTACAGAAACTGGCAAGTGCTATAAAACAGGATCTTTGTTTGAGGAACAACCAAGAAGATTTTATGAAGGAAAGAATTTTCTATTTATGGAAACTATCAACTGGACGGCAGAACATTGTCATGTATAGATTATCTTTATGTGATTAATTGATAGGAAGCATTATAAATACTCTCTCTATATCATTGTAAAAAAAAAGAGTTTGAAGTGTGAATGTGCGTAGCTCTGTATAAGGTTTGTATTCGAGAGTTCGAAACAAACAGAGAGAGAGTTTTATTTTGTCAACAGCTGCTAAAGGTATTTGTACACCTTTGGTAGAGTTTGTATTTGATTATTTAATACAAACAGAATTTGATTCATTCGTTTATTCTTGTTTATATAACCAAGCAAAAATCAGACACGATTATATAACTTGTATTCAACCCCCCCTTCTACAAGTTATTCGAGTTAACATAGCCAAGGTATTCGGGATTAATCACTTAACACTTTTAAAAAGGTTATGTATAAACTTTACTTAAGTCGAAATACGTTTTCGAATTATCTCGTTATACACCTCTTAGTGTAACTCTTTTTATCACCGATACGATTCGACATTTGTTTGCTATTATGACATGTCATCATACTCACACTTGATACATACTTAAGCCATGTAAGTTTTAAGGTCGATCATTTACGAATCAAGATTGTACTACGAGTTTTATCGCCCTTTTTCTAAGTCATTTACCAAAGTCATAACCTAGAATGCTTTTAGGGGTTCGTTCGCGTTTAACCTTGATTCGAACATTTTTTTAACATCGGAAAACGATCCATTTGACATGTGGTTTTCTCTCACACCTTTCTTTTTACCTCTAATATTTAATTATCAAGATTCGCCACTAATTTCGTAATATTAAAGGAATCCAATTTCAGTTACGAACTTTCGTTTACGGTTTCAAACCACTTTTACGAATTTAATCATAACTCCTAAACCGTAAGTCCAGTTCATACGATCTTTATATCAAAACGAATCTTATAACATAATCTAGCTTGTCATGGTAGAATACACAGCTAAACAGTGAGTTAAAGCTACTGTGATGCATGGTTTCTTAAGGTTTACGAAATTTTGGCATTACGACAACTATGTTTACACGTTTAATTTCCAAAATTCAAACCATCCAATGATCATGGTTTTCACTCCAACAAGACATACATGTTATTTAACTTTGAACTAAGGCCAAGCAATGCCTTTCCGTTCATCTAAACTATTTTAACATATATCAAAGCCCAATCATAATCATGCTTATAATCATGCTAACACCATAACTACTTAGATCCATCAAGAACAAGCATAAACTTAAAGTAGATCTAGGGTTTTTAAGAGTGTTATACCTTCTTGAGAGTATGTACTAGCCTTACAAAGCTTGGTATGGTCCTTGGATAGCCTTAAGTTAGCTAAGATCAACCATGAAAACAAGAAAATCAAAGATTAGTTCATGAAAACACTATTCACCCTCCTCTTAAATCATTTTTTTGAAAATGGAAAAAGAAGAGATTGAAGCTACGATTTTTAGGAGATTACTTTTATGAAATATAGGACTCAAAATAAAAATTACAAGATCAAACAAGGGGTGGAAGCTTGACTTTGGATCTTGAATTCTTGTTTGGGCCGAATGGAAGAAAAAAGAGGAAATGGTGGAGTTGTTTTGTTTCTTTTGCTTCGCTCTCATCCAAAGTGAATTATTGCTATGTCTTAAGATAAAATATTTGATAAAGTAGCTTTAATGAAGGTGATGATGCAAGGGATGATGAAAATGGGTGGACATGTGTTGATCTTTTGATGGTTTAAGGCTAACCAAGTGATTTGATTTGCTAAGTACTAGTTGATCTTTAATTGTGCTAGTTACTTGAGTCACCACTTGGTTTCTAGATATTTTCCTTAGCACATGCATGCATCTTGATCGTTCGTAGGAATAACTCATTCGTTTCTAGTTAGGGTTTTACCGAAAACCTTTTTAATAATTATAATACCAATATCCATCTTTCTTGATAACTCTCGAATTTAAATTCCTTAAATCCCTTTAATAATTCCTTAAGTCTTGCAGTGTCCAGGGAAATCTCGGAGAAAATAAAAGTGCTATTGTTCTGAATCCGATATCATTTACGTACACTTATCTCGCCCCTGGATCATGAATACGAACTCCGAAATCCGTTCTGAATACTTCTATATAGCGTCGTCTAATAATATTCTCGTTTCCATCAAAAACACTATTCATACTTTATTCTTTCTTTTATTCCTTATGTTTATTAAAAATGTCCTGGTCCTCTTTCGGGCATTTCTTAACTCTTTTACGGAACCACTGGACTCATATCAGATATTGATTTGGATGAAATAAGAATAATCTTCCTCTTTGGAATTAATATAACATATATTCCTAGGAGATAAATTATTTTAATCTATGCTGTCAACCAAAAGCATTCTTCATGACATATAAATATTTGAATCTAAATCCATCTCATTCATTCATTAAATAGTCGTTACATCGCAGTCATAACCACTATTCACTCCTACATCATTACATAATAAAAAGTTTTAATTCTATCAAAAATCTGGGTTCTTACACTTAAGTAACTTATAAATTTTAATTTGCTTATCATTTGACTAACATTAATCTACTTTAAATAAAAAATTACTTTCTTATGAGTAGGGAGAATGTATAAAAAAAATACTTGTACGGGCGCCGGCGAAGGAGCCCCAGTCGCTTTTTGGTGAACGAGATTGACATCTAAAATTGCAAAAGAAAAAAAAATTTAGAACAAAAGAAAAAATTTGTCAAAAAATAAAATACATAAATATATTAATAAAATGCAAATTTCTTACAAAGCACTGCTCCTAGCACTCCTACTGCTAGGAGGAGAGATAAAATTGTGAGCGCCATGAGTTTATATTCATAAAACTTTTTATTTCCCGCCATAAATTAATTTCTTTGTTATATAAAAGTAACTCATGGGCTTTTGCAAACCTAAGACTTTGACAATGCAAGAGAATAACTAAATACGGTGGAGAAAAGAATTGAAGTTGGGTTGCTGTCTTGTTAGAAAGAAAGCATCACAGACATCAAAGTGGAATAAAAAAAATTCTCGTTAGCCAAAACTAGCAAATTGACACCAAAAGAAGTTGATTGCGAGCGCAGAAGTCCTTAGAGCAAGTCCAATGCTAGATGCTAAATTGCTATTGCTTTTGCTATAATATAGAACCAAAAAGTGAATTTTGGTGCTAAAATAAAACTCACCCTCCAAAGCTATTTCTATAACTAGTTTCAAATTTAAACAACTCTTTTAACTTTTACCTGACTCTTTTAACTTCTATTGAATATTCTCATCAACAAACTCATCTCATTCTAGTTTAAATGATGATGTGGCATGGATGCATAAATGCATCCTTTGTTTCAAATTTAATACCAAGGATGCATAAGAGCAAGTCCAATGCTAGATGCTAAATTGCTATTGCTATTGCTATAATATAAAACCAAAAAGTGAATTTTGGTGCTAAAATAAAACTCACACTCCAAAACTAGTTCTATAGCTAGTTTCAAATTTAACCAACTCTTTTGACTTTTACCCAACTCTTTTAACTTTTATTGGATATTCTCAACAAACTCATCTCATTCTAGTTAAATGATGATGTGGCATGGACAGTGGCGGACGCAGAAATAATTGTTAGGTGGGGCCAAAAAATTAGCATGCTATAAATAACCAGAGAAAGTTGGAAAATTAAGAAAAAGTTGTCAATTTAATATCCTACCAGAGTTAGTTGGAATTCTTTTTTTAAAAAAAAGAGTAGTAGTGCAGATGCAGGGAAAAAAAAGAAAAGAAGTAGTAGTGCAAACTGTAGAGGAAAAATGAAGGAAAAGGAGTAGCAGGAAGGAGGAGTCGAACTCTGGTTTGCTGGCTAGAAAACATACCAGTTAACCAGTCAAGCTGAAGGCATAATACATGCTGAATACATACTACTTGATTTATATCTCGATCTCAGGGGGGGTCAGGGCCCTCACTGGACCCCCTGGATTCGCCTCTGGGCATGGATGCATAAATGCATCCTTTGTTTCAAATTTAGCACCAACGATGCATAATATAACGATAGCACCAAGGATGCATCCAACTATAGCACCCCTTTGGAGATGAGTTTTTTTAGCATTTGGTGCTATAATATAGCAATAGCACGAAGGATAGCATTGCATTGGACTTGCTCTAATATAGCAATAGCACCAATGATGCATATAAATATAAACTAGCTTAAGAACTTCTAGTCTAATAATTCGTGTACGTGTAAGTAGAGTTAGCCAAACGAGTGGGTTTACTCGGACCACACGGGACCAGCTCGTCAAAAACTCGCCAGAAAATCGGTACGGTACGGGTCAATTCAAAACCGACACAAACCGTTCTTTGATCCGGGCCGTTCATGAGTTAATATTTGGTGAACCGTAACCAGCTCGACACGACACGTAAAAAACCCGCCTAACCCGTGTAGCCAACCCGTCCCGTGCAACCCGCCTAACCCGTGTATAATAAACTAGATTTCAACTATTTTTATTTTGCTTTTAAAATCAAACATATACTCATGTAATAATGTCAAATTATATTTAAAAAAAAACAATTCGAAGACGAAGTACTAATTTTTAAGAGCTTTTCTTGAAAATAAGAATTTTAAATTTTTTTTGTAAATTAATCTTTCAAATAGAGTACTAACATTTCAACTAATATTTATTATATTTAGAAAAATTTAAAAATCAGTGCATCTACTTGTCTTTTATTACAAAATCGTATTTTTTTTAAATATTTTGAAAAAATAGATAAATTAAAAAATATATATTTTTGATAATTTGTCATGTAATTAATCTAAAAAAATGTATACTCAATATATGTTAAAAAATGTATGTTGAGTGTTGCCTGTTGGTACTCAGTAATCAAAAGATGCCTTCCGTAGGGGTGATCGTTAATCGCACCAAATCGCAAAAATCGTCCGCACCATACCGCACGGTTTTTTTTGTGGTGTAGTCGCGGTTTCAAAATTTGAAAAACCGCGTGGTGCGGTGCCGGTTGCGGTTTAAATTTTCTGAAACGCGGTTCAAACCGCACCGCACTACAATATTTAATATATTATATAAATTTATATATATATATATATATATATATATATTTATATATAAGTATGTATCAATTAATATTGTATAGCCCATCAGCCCATTTACTTATGTATAGCCCTTCCGTGACTTGAAGTCGCGGTGCTGCCCTTGACTTGAAGTCACGGTTTGCGTGGAACCCGCCAACTCATTCAACTTGTTCGTCCAATTCGTGTGACCCGCCCAAACCGTTAAATTCGTGTGAGTCGTGTGCCGTATACGAATCAATTATTCTATAACCGGAACAGCCCGGCACGGCCCGTAAAACTAACCGTGACATTCACGAGTTCACCATAAATCAAACTGGCCCAGTTCAAAATTGGTCCGATTCAAAATCGGCCTGGCACGCCCGGCCAGACGGTTTGGCCACCTCTACGTGTAAGGCATGAATAACTTTAACGATATTTGTAAAGGGCAAAAGGTCACTTTGCCTACTGTACTATTTAAAAATTTCCACTTAGCCTAATGTAGTATCGAAAGGTGTTGGTCCAGGAAAGTATTGCAGAAGGGGGGTTGAATGCAATACTAATAAATTTCAAAAACTATTTCAACAACTTAAATAGAATTTGTGATTTACTAGTAGAAGAAATGCAAACACAAGTAAAATCAAATACGAAGATTTCACAAAATAAATGTTTTATTTATTTTGCAAAGTTTTGCTACAACCTTGAGAACAAAATAATTCTCAAGCTACAAATACTCAAGAGATTACAGTTGTTGAGTTATTTAATGTATAAGTAGAATGCTCTATTTATAGAGTGATAATCTACTGTACTATCACCATCAACATGGGTTGTTGAGTTGCTGTTATATTCCTTTTGCAGCTCATTCCATGATTCATTCCCATGTGATCAACACAAAGTAACTTTAAGATACTTTCCACATTTGAACCACCCAGATCTAGCCGTATTCAATTTTATCTGCTCTAGACTTTACAGGTTGTTCCATGTGATCTCTCGAGCTTCAGTTATAGACTTTCCAAGCTTGCTGTAAAGGTTGAATATTACAACACGCCTGCTTCTTTTGAACATGTACTCTGTCGTTTAATTTGACTTAGAAAATTCCTAAGTCAGGCTGATTCTATATGACAGTATGTTTGCCACAAAGTTTGCTGTCAATGGATTATGCTTTGGTTGACAGTATGAATTTCCCGCAGATATTACTGTCAAGAATTTTGCTTTGGTTGACAGTATGAATTTCCCGCAGAGATTGCTGTCAAGAGTTGTGCTTTGATTGACATCATGTTTTTCCCGCAGAGATTGCTGTCAGGAATTCCAAACTTACTGTCGCAGACTATATATCAAAGTTGCTGTCATTAGAATCTCCGCCAATGTTGCTGTCAAGTTGAAACTTGCTGTCGACTCCGTGAAACTTGCTGTCGACCTAGGCAACATGATGTTTCCTTGTAACCTTACTGTCAGGGCTTGACAGTAACTTTTATTCCTTCTGTCGAACTTATGTATTTCTTGAGGCTTGAACATAATCGAACTTCTTCCAAGAATTACACTTATTACATGACAGTATTTATTTAAATTACAAGAATACATTTCAGGCTATGACAGTATGTTCTACTTAGTAAAAACTAAGTATACCAATAAAACTAGTTAAGTTGTCTATTCCATCACCCATAAATCCCAACAATCTCCCCCAATTTGTTTTTATGGACAATAAGGACAAATTTACAAATATCATGCTGACAACTTAACTAACATAGATCAGAAAGAATAAACTCTTCATTTCTGACCAATGATTAAACTGAATTGTTTTCAAACAATATATCACAAAAGTTCACAATTAAAAAAAACTTTACTTATCTTGATTTGAACTTTTCACTTTGCTCCTTTTCCCTTAGAGCTCTTCTGAGATTTTCAATTAACTCTTTTTCTTCAGGGGACTGTGCATCATCTTCATTTTCCACAATGTATTTTCTGATCATTGAGGAAGCAGTGTTTAATGTATCTCTGAGTTCCATCCAGTAAACATTTTGCTTTACAATTGATCTGAATTTTAGCACATCTCCCTCCATCTTGAATCTCCTGCCAGGAAACTGATTTAGAGTTTCCCTTCTTTGTTTGTCCAAGCTGGGATCCTCTCCTCTCCTCTGATCAAGAATCATATCAAGCTCCCAAGAACACAGTGTTTCAAGACTGTTAGTTGATCCAACCACTTGCCAGTATAATTCTTTTAACACACTGGTCTTCAATTTAGAGAAACTATCTACATAAATTTCTTCTTTGCCATACTTGATTCTCAAAGGATTGTCCAGTACGCATGGCTGATAGTTGGATTCTTCACTGTTGATCTTATTGATTTTACTGTAATTTTTCTTCATTTCAGCTTCAATCTCATCTTCTATCTGTTGACGAGATTTTTTCCTTGATGCTAATTCTTCTTTGAACCTTTGCTCTGCTTCATACATCTTCATTTCATGTTCTGAATAAGGTTTTCGCATTTCAATCCAGTTATAATCAGGAATAGGATTGTCTTCTTCATACTCCAAACCAAGAATTTGATAGACATCATCATCATTGTGAAGTGTCCAATCACCAAACTTCTCAATAAATTCAACATGCCTGGCTTCATAGTACTTGAGAACTTGATCCATGATCTTCTTTGAAACATTATCATAGGTTTGCAGTAGCTCAACCATCCTTTCCAGATTGAAGAAATCAATTCTTCGTTTTACTATTTCAGAAGTTTGAATGAGTTTCTTGGAGATCACCTTTGATTTTGATATCTGAGTGAAGTCAGATTCCACTATAATCAACTTTTCATTGTTTTGCCATAGAATGTATCTTGCAACTTCTTCTTTTGGTCCATCAAATTCTATGGATACAGAGGTGATTGTTTCTTTGGCATTCAGCTGCATCATTTCAAAGCTATTCATTCTTCTCCTCATGATAGGTTTCTTGAGTCCCAACCCTGTAGCTTTTCCTTCTCCTTTGTAGACAGTCTTTCCCTTTGTTGGTCTTTTTGATTTTCTCTTGATTCTTACTGTCTTGAATGATTTGACAGTAGGATCGTTGACAGTTTCTTTTCTAGGGCTTCTGACAATGTCTTCTTTGACAGTATCTTCAATGACTGTTACTTCATCCTGACTGACAGCATCTTTATTGACATCCTTGACAGCATCTTTGTTGACAGTATCTTTTTCAAGATGTATACTGTCAATTTCCATTTCTTCTTGATTTCCTTTCAATGCTTCAAGTACTTCTTCCTCTTTCTTCTCATCAACTTTCTTGCTTGAGCTAGAATTTTCAGAAATTTCCTTTGATTCTGCTTCTTTGACTTGAGTTTGCTCTTTTGAAGAGTCTCTCAGTTCTGTTCTCTTAGGTACTCCAGCTTCACCTCCATCTTGATTGTCATCATCATCTTTCTCCAAAGTGTCATCAAAAGTGCAGTTTCCTCCTTGAGCATTTCTGCTTGAGTTTGCTTTGGCAATGAGCTTTTTAATTTTGGCACTGTACTCCATTTCTCTCTTTGCCAATAGCTTGTGAATATCTTTGACTGCCTGAATCCTTTCCTTGGTGATGGGTGCTTTCAGCAATAATTTAAGTACTTCCATGATGACTTTGCTTTTCAGAGATGTTTTGCCTTCAAGTGTTAAGAATACCAGACCTTTAGTTCCTTTGGCTGTTGTCTGTTTAAAGCTTACACCATATGGCTGGAAACTTACTTCTGGAAGTTTGTTGTTGACCATTGTGCCCAGTTGCATATAGAGACTTTCATCAAAGATAGTAGAGTTTTTCTTCACTAGAATCCCAAGGATGTATTGGACTCTGGCAGAGAAAGTTTCCAACAGTTGAGTTGTTATGAATATTGAATGTCCACTCTTCAGATACACTTCAACTGCCCACCTCTTCTCTGAGCTAATCTTCACAGATAGATTTACAATCTTTTCTTTCAAAGCTTCTGCCAACTTAGCAGGTTTTCCTTTAGTCACTGTGATTGCTTCATTCACCAGATTGTTGAATTCCTCATCCTTATTATTCAAGGTGCTCTCCATATGACTTACTGTTATTGAGTCAGCTTCTTCTTGGGAATATGTACTTCCATCAGTCCAAGTGATAGGCTCTGAAGAAAACACATATTCAGGCAACTTGCCTTTGCCTTTACCCATCCTATTTGATTCCTCTTTTTCTCTCCATAGCCTCTCCAATGTGGATTCTTTCTTCTCAGGAACTGGTTCATTGATTTTGATTGAGGATGCTTTATTTCCTTGTATTTGACTTAATACCTCCTTGGATACTAGCATTTGTTCCCCATCTACTTCAGCTTCAAAAAGCTCCTCAGTTCCAGAGGCTATTGCAGTTTTTACTCTCTCTTGCTCCCCCTTACTCCTTTGCTCCCCCTGTCTTTTAGCTTCCCCTTGTAACTCCACCTTTCTTCCTGGTTGCTCAGCCTCTTTCTGATCTTTTACTTTCTCCCCCTTAGTTAAGTTTGCAGCATGAATTAATGAAGAGAGTGACAGTAGTGTGGCTTGAATTTCAGCAAAACCAGTCTTCACAGTAGATGACAGGTTGTCCAGTTTGCTTTCCATTGTAGCACATCGATTTTCCAGTGCTTGGAGCCTGTCATTTGAGGATGCAGAAGGACCACCAGACCTAAGCCTTTTAGGAGGTAAGGGATAAGTCTGGGGCATGGAGGCTGTTGGGGTTCTCACACTCTCAGTGTTTTTATAGATGATCTCATCATCTCTCACAAAAGTTCCCTCAAGGCCTAATGCCTTTTGTTGATTGGCTCCCTCAAGTTCACTCTGGACATGCTCAAGTCCCTCCCCTTTTGCCAGCACATTTGGCTGCCTCTCATTTTTAGTCTCACCTCTCTGTTCTTTTATCTCTCTTTGATTTTTCACTCCCTCACTCATCCTAGATGCAGTAGTATGAGCAGTACTAACATGCAAAAGAGTAGATTTTACCTTGAAGGCCTTTGAAAGGGGCAAGTCATCATCAGAGATATCTTCCACTAATCCCTCTTGTAGTTGTGGTTGATCAATATCTTTTGTCAGAATGGTACTGTCACTTGATTGTTTGACAGCACCCTCTGTTTTGTCTTTGACAGCATCTTTGGCTGTGACAGCAACTTCCCTAGGGTAAGATGCTTTGAGGGAATCGATCAAGATGCTGGCTGTTTCAATTTCTGGCAAATTTGCATCTTGATCTAATCCAGTGTTTGATGTGGTGGTATCCATTTCACTTTGAGAAATGGGTTCTTGTGGACCACTAGATGGGGGCTCATCCATGATTTGAGATGGATGATCAAAACCTGAGGGGTTGGTACTGTCCCCCTCTCTAGGTTGTTTAGAAGAAACAACAGATGTAGGAATGAAAGAAGAAGATTGAAGTTCAGATTGATTAAATGGCTGTTCCACAGAAAAAGATTGTGGAACATCAATAGTATGAATGAATTCCTCACTGTGTTCTATCTCAATGTGTGTATCTTCAAATACAGGTTCCTCAAGAGTGAGTTCTTGAGTTTGTGCAGACTCTTTACAAGGTGCCTTGGGAGACAGGCCAATTTCAATAGATGTCCCTTGTTGAGAAGAGACACCTAGAGGTGAGTTTATTTCCCTATCATCCTCTACAGTCTTTTGGGAAACTGTAGGGTGGCTGACAGTAACCTTGGCCCTTCTAGCTCTCTTCTTCTCAGGCTCAGAAGGGGCTACTGTGGGTTCTATTCTACTACCATCCTTATTTGCTGCACTAGGTGCAGTAACTCCCTCTTGACTCACCACATTGTCACCAATTTCACTCTCCAGGGATCTTTTCTTGGATTCCTGTTTGGCAATTTTAAGGGCTTTTGGTAGTCTAGAGTCCCTAGGTGGAATGTATGGTGTAGAATGTGGGTTAACTGAATTTGGGTCTAATTCAGCTTCATTCTCTATTGTGAAAACAGTGTAACCTGTTGGAAATGGAAAATCAAGGTTGGGCACTTGATTTACCATGTGTTGTGTGAAACATAGTGGAATATGTGCATTCAAATTTTGTGTGTTAAGAGATGTGTGAGTGTTTTTCTTTAAAACAGGACATTCTTCAAAATCAGAAGTATCCTCAATATTTCCACAAATATTATTAATACACATAGTTAAAAAGCGAGGATAGATAGATACCTTCTTGCCTATTGCGCTTTTCAACTGTGCCATGATCAGTTTTTCAATGTTCACCTTGTATCCATGGACTAATGAATGAGTGAGCTTCTTGATATATGATGGTATTCCATTCCAGCTTGTAGTCTTGGTAGAGAACACCTTCACCATTACATCAAAAATCATACTCCACTCTTTTCTCAGAAATTTCCTGTCCATTTCTCCTGTTTGATACCACTTATCCGAAGTTTCATCAATCTTAGATCCTGAATATCCAATCTTCAGAAAGAACTTCTTCAGAGTATCATCAGTTGCTAGCTCCTTAAAGCTTTCTTCACTGGTCAACACAATACCCAAAGCCTCATTGATATTCTTTACTGAAAGAGAATGACTTGCATCATCTATATTGAACTTAATTGATTCATTCTCTCCAGTTCCTTGAGCACTTGCTGATTTCCAGAATTTTTCAATTCTAACAGCATCAATTTTGGGGGAAGAGGTTATTGCATGACCTAGGTAGGATTTATTTAAGAAGGAAATAAGTCCTTTGAAGTTTTCACCAGCATCATTAGGAGAAAAGATACCGGCAAAGTTGGTTTGAGCAACACTTTGTTTAGGTGCCATTGTTGAATGCTTTGAAAAATGAGAGAGAAAATGCGGTTTTTGGATGCAGAAGGTTGAGAGGTTTTTGCAAATGAAAGTGATAGTAGATTAAACGGTAGATTCAGTTTCTAATATGAATCGATTTAACCTCTCTTAAATGAACGTGTGATAATGATATTACCCATTAACTCCACTTGCTATATTACGTGGCAATTGCTATTAGATCGTGGATTGGTGAAAAGAAATATACGTATATATATATATATAAATTAATATATATATCTTTCCACTATCTTTAACAGCAACTTCTCGTGACAGCATCTTTCATTGACAGTAACCTGTGCGCTTTTCTTTCTCTACCAATTCTGACAGCAATTTCTTGTGACAGCAACTTTCATTGACAGCAACTTGTGCGCTAACAACATTTCTGTCAATCAGCTTCATGAGTGACAGTAAGTTTTATCTGACAGTAAACTTATCATAAGATCATGCTGTCACTGTTCACACATAACTTAAGTTAAGGACACATGATTTCTTAAAATTAATTTAAGACAGACATGTAAAACTATTTTAGCATAGTCATAGCAAACATGATATCTAAAAATCCTTTTAGCATAGTCATAGCAAACATGATATCTAAAAATCCTTTTAGCATAGTCATAGCAAACATGATATCTAAAAATCCTTTTAGCATAGTCATAGCAAACATGCTGTCTGAACAAGTATCACAATGTACCTTAACTTCTCATGACAGTACCTTCTAGTGACAGTACCTTTAAAAGTTTCTGTCATGAGCTTCGGCTTCTTATAATTGATAAACCAGTTAGATGATCATACCTGATTTAGCATTCCTAATTCACTCACCAACCTGGTAAATGTTGCTTCATCCAGTGGCTTGGTGAATATGTCTGCAAGTTGCTTATCTGTTGGAACATAAACCAATTTTACATCTCCTTTTTCAACATGCTCCCTGATGAAATGATGCCTTATATCAATGTGCTTTGTTCTGGAGTGTTGAACTGGATTGTCTGATATGGCTATGGCACTAGTGTTGTCACAGTAGATAGGAATATTTGACAACTTTAGTCCATAATCCATTAATTGATTCTTCATCCAAAGAATTTGTGCACAGCAACTTCCAGCTGCAATATATTCAGCTTCTGCAGTTGATGTAGAAACTGAGTGTTGCTTCTTACTGAACCATGACACCAATCTCCCCCCAAGAAATTGACAGCTTCCTGTAGTACTTTTTCTGTCAATTTTGCAGCCAGCATAGTCTGAATCAGAATATCCAATTAGATCAAATCCAGTTTCCTTAGGGTACCAAAGACCTAGATTTGGGGTGCCTTTGAGATATCTAAAGATTCTTTTAATTGCAACTAAGTGTGATTCTTTTGGATCAGCTTGAAATCTTGCACAGAGACATGTAGCAAACATTATATCTGGCCTGCTTGCTGTTAAGTACAGCAATGATCCTACCATGCCTCTGTAGGTACTAGAATCCACTTTCTTGCCTTTAGGATCTAACTCTAATTTGGTGGCTGTTGAGATAGGTGTCTTGGCAGGTGATGAATCTTCTAAGTTAAACTTCTTGAGAAGTTCTTTGACATACTTAGATTGACAGATGAAGATTCCTTCCTTCTTCTGATAGATTTGAAGACCAAGAAAGAATGCTAATTCTCCCATCATGCTCATTTCATACTTGTTTCTCATTAGAGATGAGAACTTTTCACACAATTTTTCATTTGTTGAGCCAAAGATTATGTCATCAACATATATCTGCACAAGAATGATGTCTTTGCCATGGTATTTATAGAATAAAGTTTTATCCACCATACCTCTTATAAATTGATTTTCCAGGAGAAAAGTGGATAAAGTGTCATACCAGGCTCTTGGTGCTTGCTTTAAGCCATATAGAGCCTTGAACAGCTTGTAGACAAAATTATGCAGTTTGTCATTTTCAAATCCAGGAGGCTGTTCAACATACACTTCTTCTTCTAATTCTCCATTTAGAAAGGCACTTTTAACATCCATTTGAAATACCTTGAATTTGCAGTGTGCAGCAAAAGCTAAGAAAATTCTTATGGCTTCAAGTCTGGCAACAGGAGCAAATGTTTCATCATAATCTATCCCTTCCTGTTGACAGTAACCTTTGGCCACTAGCCTTGCCTTATTTCTTGTCACATTTCCACTCTCATCTATCTTGTTTCTGAAAACCCATTTTGTCTCAATGACTGATTTTCCTTTTGGCCTTGGAACTAGTTTCCAAACATTGTTTCTTTCAAATTGATTGAGCTCCTCCTGCATGGCCATCACCCAATCAGAATCCAACAATGCTTCTTCAACTATTTTTGGTTCCATTTGAGATAAGAAACATGAAAACATTCTTTCAGCAGAGATATTCCTCCTTGTCCTTACACCAGTAGTGGGATCTCCAATAATTAGATTACTGGTATGATCTCTGTTCCACTTTGTTGATTGAGGCAAGCTACTTGTTTGATGAGATTGTCTTTCATCAATATGAGGATTTGATTCTCCACCATTTTCATTATTCTGCTCATTTTGCTCAAATTCTCCAGTCTCACATTCTTGTTGATTGATGCCTGAAATTGTCTGTGATTGAGCTGAGGTTTGATTTAGATTATGAGAATTGACAGATTCTTTCTCATATCCCATTGATTGAATGAGACTTGGTTCTTCATCACCAAATTCTTCTTTTTCCAAGTATCCTTGTTTCTCAAATCTGAAGGGTTGCATTTGACCATCCTCATGTAGCCCTGGAAACTTGGTTTCATCAAACGTGACATTGACACTTTCTTCAATTGTTTTGTGCTCCATGATATAGACTCTGTAGGCAGTCCTTTCTATCCCATATCCCATGAAAATGCCTTCATATGCTTTAGTATCAAACTTGCCTTTTCTTTCATGGTTGTCTTTCATCAAAAAGCACTTGCTTCCAAAAATATGAAAGTACTTGACAGTAGGCTTCTTTCCTGTCAAAAGATAGTAAGGAGTATTGCCATGAGCCTTGTTGATTAGTGTTCTGTTCTGTGTGTAACAAGCAGTGTTGATGGCTTCTGCCCAGAAATATGTTGGTAATTTAGCATTACTCAACATAGTCCTTGCAGCTTCAATAAGAGTCCTATTTTTCCTTTCTACAACTCCATTTTGCTGTGGAGTTCTTGTAGCAGAGAATTGTTGAACAATTCCTTGATCTTTGCAGAAGTTTCCAAGTGTAGCATTTCTGAATTCAGTTCCATTGTCACTTCTTAGAAATTGAACTTTTGCTTCAGGGGTCCTGTCAAGTACCCTTATGTGATCAATGATTTCTTGAGCAGCTTCATCCTTTGATTCTAAAAATTTCACCCAAGTGTACCTAGAATAGTCATCTATCATGACCAGTGCATATCTTTTTCTGGATAGTGATTGAACATTCACTGGTCCAAAAAGATCCATGTGTATCAACTTGAGTGCTTCTGTGTTAGTGTTGAGTTGCTTTGATTTATGCATTGCTTTCCTCAGTTTTCCCATTTGACAATCTTCACACAGTCCTTCTTGACAGAATTCCTGTTAAGGTAGTCCTCTCACCAATTCCTTCTTCATCAGCATGTTCATTGTTTTGAAGTTGAGATGAGAAAGTTTCTTGTGCCAAAGCATGCTATCTCCAACACTTGCTTTGCTGTAGAAGCAAAATATTCTTTCCTCATTTGTTGAGTTTAAGTCTGCAACAAATAGGCTTCCTTTCCTTACTCCTTTCAGAGATAGGCTTCTATCCTTCTTGTGGTGAATTGAACATTCCATCATGCCAAAGTTTACTTTGAATCCTTTGTCAGTGAATTGACTGACACTGAGCAGATTATGCTTCAAACCTTCCACAAGAGAGATTTCTTCAATGACAACATTTCCAGCTTTTAAACAGCCATATCCCACAGTGTAACCTTTGCTGTTGTCTCCAAAGGTTATTGTTGGGCCAGCCTTCTCAACATATTGTGATAGCAGGGATATATCACCAGTCATGTGTTTGGAACATCCACTGTCGATTATCCACATGACCTGTTTACCTTTCTTTCCCTGCAAGACAGAATGAGTTTAATTTGCATTTGGTACCCAAGTCTTGTTGGGTCCTACATACTCAGTATCATCAGAAACTTTATCAATATTTGAAACAATATTATCAGAAGATGGTTCCTTGACTTCTTTTATTATCCACTTAGTTTTTGACTTTGACTTTTTCTTAGTGAGAGCAGACTTCTCACTTTCTTTAGTGGATTCAGAAGTCTTTGCAGTTTGCATATAAGAACATAATTCATTAGATGAAATTTGCAAATTAAAACATGTACTCATGGCAGTAATTTTGCATGGCATACAGTCAATGTTATTACAAACTACCAATTTTCTTTGCATAATGGGGGTTCTGTGTAAGTTCCCTTTCAACTCTGTTGCATTAGATATGCTACTAGTTGATTTCTTACAAACATGAGTTAAATGATGTGAGGAGCCACAATTATTGCAAAGTTTCCTTGGTGCCTGCTTAACATATGCATAATTATTCTTTTTATCAATGCCTAGCTTCCCATTTCTGTTTTTGGACTTGGAGACTACTGTCTTGACAATCTGTTCAGAAGATGCTGTCGAACTATTTTTGACAGCATCTTTTGTACTTGCTGTCTTGACGGTAGGTTTGAAAGTTACTGTCTTGGATGACTTCTTGACAGTATCTTTTGAACACTTGGTTGGACTGTTTAAGACTGTTTCTGTCATAGACATTATGACAGAATCTTTTTCTTTCTTAGATTTACTGTCAATCCTCTCATCTTCATCACAGAGTTCTTGATTAATAATTAGGGAGTTTTCATTAACCTCAAACTCTGTACTTTTGAAAATTGGGTTACTCACATTTTTGAGGATGTGAGGTCTTACAGTATTATTATCATCATTTTTCTGTATAACAGCCTCTTTACCAGGTCTCCTGCTATAATCATAGCCTATGCCTATCTTCTTACTTTCAGTATGTTTCTCATGATACTCTTGAACTAATTTAGAGGAATTTCTAAATGCCTTTAGCTTAAATTCATTCTCAGAAATTTCTTTTCTTAGATAATCCTCTATCTCTTTAGCACAGATTAAATCATTTTTTAGTCTTTCGTTTTCCTGAGCTAAAGAATCAATAGAACTGGTCTTAAGCAACAACACATCATTGTTAGATCTGAGTACTTCATTTTCTTTAGTTAATCTAGCAATTTCTTCATTTGCAGCAGATAAACTAGTATGAATATTAAACATTTCAGTACTCATTTCCTCAATAGTTTGCTTATAGTCATTTAAAGACATATCTAGTAATACTAGAGATGGTACCTGACTTGACGAGGTTGATGCTTCTTCATCCTCTCTAGCCATCAAGGCTAAATTCACAAATTCCTCTTCTTCTTCATTATCAGATTCATCCCAGCATTTTCCTTCAGCCACATAGGCTTTTCCTTGTCCTTTCTTAAATTGACTCCCAGTTCCTCTCTCCATTCTTTGTATTTGTTTTGGTCTTTTGCATTCAGTAGCAAAGTGACCAAGTTCATTGCAATTGTAGCATCTAAACTTTGACCTATCTACCATTCCTGTTTTGTATCCTCCCTTGGTGCCAGTAGCAGGTTTTGATGAGCTTCCTTGGTTATATTTCGGAAATTGACCTTGAGGCTTATATGGCTTGTTCCTCCTGAACCTTATATTTTTGAATTTTCTTGCCATAAAAGCCATTGTTGGATTATCCATTTTCTCCATTTCTTCTAGAGTGAAGAATTCTTCATCTTCAACATCTTCTAGTTGAAGGACAACCTTTTCTTCATCTTCAACCACCTCTTCTATTTTCACAGATGAAAATTGAGGTTGTTGATCATTTTGAATTTGCTCACTTGCTTGAAAATATGATGGTCCTTGAGCAACTAGAGCACCAGCCATGTTTGCCATCAATCCTTTGGATCCACTTTGTATAGCTTTCTTTTGATAATATTCAAGTTCATAAGATTTTAGAACTCCATACAATGTTTCAAGAGAAACAGAATTTAAGTCTCTCCCTTCTCTTATGGCTGTTACTCTGTGCTCAAGATGTTCTGGAAGAGTTAGCAGAAACTTGATATTGACTTCCTTCTTTTCATAAAACTTTCCATGAATTTGAAGCTCAGCTATCAGTTTGCTAAATCTTTCAAACATGTGGGTTAGCTCTTCTCCATGCTTGCCCATAAACGCTTCATATTGTGACACCAGTATTTGTTTTTGATTCTCTCTGACCTCTTCACTTCCTTCACATAACAGTTCTATCTTTTTCCACATATCCCTGGCAGAGTTGCATGCTATTATATTTCCACTCATAGCTTTGTCCAGGGTAAGTGCATCTAGTAGAATGAGTTGCAGATGATCATCCAGTGCTACCTTTTCTTTTTCTGAGTCATTATACTCAGAAGGCTTCTTAGCAATCCAATGAGCTGGGATTACTACATCATTCACTGTAGCAGCTGGGATTTCCTTTTGAGGAATGAAGGGGCCATTTTCCAGAATACCTAGGAATAGTGGATTCTGTGCTTTGATAAATAACATAATCTTCTTTTTCCATATGTTGTAGTTTTCTTTATCAAAAGCTGGAATCTTGATATTACTTGACCTTTGAATACTTGCCATTTGGATCTCAGATATGTGTATTAATCTGATTGCTCTGATACCAGTTGTTGGTCCAGGAAAGTATTGCAGAAGGGGGGTTGAATGCAATACTAATTAATTTCAAAAACTATTTCAACAACTTAAATAGAATTTGTGATTTACTAGTAGAAGAAATGCAAACACAAGTAAAATCAAATACGAAGATTTCACAAAATAAATGTTTTATTTATTTTGCAAAGTTTTGCTACAACCTTGAGAACAAAATAATTCTCAAGCTACAAATACTCAAGAGATTACAGTTGTTGAGTTATTTAATGTATAAGTAGAATGCTCTATTTATAGAGTGATAATTTACTGTACTATCACCATCAACATGGGTTGTTGAGTTGCTGTTATATTCCTTTTGCAGCTCATTCCATGATTCATTCCCATGTGATCAACACAAAGTAACTTTAAGATACTTTCCACATTTGAACCACCCAGATCTAGCCGTATTCAATTTTATCTGCTCTAGACTTTACAGGTTGTTCCATGTGATCTCTCAAGCTTCAGTTATAGACTTTCCAAGCTTGCTGTAAAGGTTGAATATTACAACACGCCTGCTTCTTTTGAACATGTACTCTGTCGTTTAATTTGACTTAGAAAATTCCTAAGTCAGGCTGATTCTATATGACAGTATGTTTGCCACAAAGTTTGCTGTCAATGGATTATGCTTTGGTTGACAGTATGAATTTCCCGCAGATATTACTGTCAAGAATTTTGCTTTGGTTGACAGTATGAATTTCCCGCAGAGATTGCTGTCAAGAGTTGTGCTTTGATTGACATCATGTTTTTCCCGCAGAGATTGCTGTCAGGAATTCCAAACTTACTGTCGCAGACTATATATCAAAGTTGCTGTCATTAGAATCTCCGCCAATGTTGCTGTCAAGTTGAAACTTGCTGTCGACTCCGTGAAACTTGCTGTCGACCTAGGCAACATGATGTTTCCTTGTAACCTTACTGTCAGGGCTTGACAGTAACTTTTATTCCTTCTGTCGAACTTATGTATTTCTTGAGGCTTGAACATAATCGAACTTCTTCCAAGAATTACACTTATTACATGACAGTATTTATTTAAATTACAAGAATACATTTCAGGCTATGACAGTATGTTCTACTTAGTAAAAACTAAGTATACCAATAAAACTAGTTAAGTTGTCTATTCCATCACCCATAAATCCCAACAAAAGGGTCATTGTACTTTCCATTTTTTCTCTTTTCCCCATCGCCGTCAGTCAAGAATTGGCTCCGTTAGTTTGACTGTTAAAATGCTGACTGTGATGCACAGTCAGCCTGCCACGTGGACGCCACATCAACACAACCATAATTTTTTTTATAAAAAAATATTAAAAACTTTAAAAATTATAAAAATTCATAAAAAATTCATAAAAATCTCACCCCCTCTCCTTTTCAATTCATTCAAACCCAGCAAAATCTCTCTACTTTTCTTCTTCGATTCTGTTGCTTACAACCGATGCAAACACCCCTCCCCAGTTCAAAACAGTTCTTCTTCATTTTTTTTTTCTTCAATTCATACACCCATCTCACTTCCCTTTCCCTCTTTTTTTTTCTTTTCTGTATAAACCAAATACCTCCATAAAGGAGGTATTTTCTGAATTTGCGAGTTATTAATTCGAGTTCTCAGTTCTTTAGTTTATGAAGCGAAGGGGTTGAATGGGGGAGAGAGGAGGCCGAGGGTTGTGACAAATGGTTGTTGGTGAGAATGGACGAGGTGAAGTGGTGGTGAAGAGAAAGGGGAGCACTGGCTGTTGAGTTGAGTGTGGCTGAAGAAAAAGGCATTGTGGGGTTGTTGGTCGTGAAGGAAGAGGGGAAAGAAGATGGGGATGAAGGCAGGAGTGGGAATTAGTGGTGCGGTGATGATGTTTGAAGGAGAGGCAGCGGGGTGTGAACGAAGATGGTGGGTTTGTCGAGTTGTTTGAATGGGTAGTGGTGTTAAATTAGATGTGGGCGGAGGAGGTGTGGTGAACGGAGGAATGGGTGGACGGACGGTCGGAGAAGAAAGGGGATGAGACGGAGATGGTTTGTGCAGGCGGAGAGCTGTGGTGGTTTGGTAGAGATGGGTGGAAAAGGAGGTGCTGGGCGGAGTTGTTTGCAGCGGAGGTGCAGGTCAGAGGCGGGAGAGTTGGTCGGTGCTGTGGTGGTAGAAGGAGGGTGAAGACAGAAGGGATGGTGGTGAAAGTGAAGAAGAATGGGGAAAGGAGATGAGATTTTGGATTTAATTGAGGGTTTATCGTGGGGTTTAATTTGGGGTTTTGTGTTGCTGATGTGTTGCCCTACGTGGAGTGGTGACTGTGCAGCCACGTCAGCCGTCCGTTAGGCAAATGGACGGCGTTTTTTTTAACAGACGGCGATAGGGAAGAGAGAAAAAAAGGAAAGTGCAGTGATGCCTTTGATAGTACAGTAGGCTAAGTGGAAATTTTTAAATAGTACAGTAGGCAAAGTGACCTTTTGCCCTATTTGTAAAAGATTTTAAATTTGTATATAAATATAGGTATATTATCATATAGAAATCAAATTAAAATAAAAATTAGAAACTAATCTTAGTCCTTAGATTAATCTAATTCAATACCCCGCTAGGGGTACCACATACAAATCCAATATACCATCACATACACAATCCCAACTAATTCCACATATCGGTGAGTTTTTTTTTTTGAAATCTGACTTCACTGTATTTTTCTCTATCTCCCAACGATCAATTTGCATACCATATGTGTTATATTCTGATGAGATTTAGATTTTTTTTTTATAATTTCTAGTTTCTAGCCTAAGAATGGTTTGTATTAGAGTAAGACCTATATCTATAAATTTTATACAATTTTTTTTAAATAAGTTATGTAACTATCCTTAAAATACACATTAAAATGCGTGTCGGACATCCCTATTTCATAATCAAAGGGACGGAGGGAGTAATAACATATCACTGTAGTAAGTTTAACCTTGTCATTTCTCCATGTGACAAATATGTTGTCGATTCCATTACCACCGGCTAAAGATACACTTAGTGATGGTTGTACTAGCAGACAAAACTCAAAAGATGAAGATGATGATGATGGTGATCTGAAATCTAATCGGGATATGAATGATTACAAGGGTGACTATTCCAAATTAATTAATCCACGGCTTTCAGATGAGCAAGGCCGACAGGAAGAGGTGGGACCTCAAGTAAGGTTGTTCTTGGTGTTGCAGTTCGGCTTTCATCTATAGTTTTCCTCATTGTTTTCTTAGTTTTTTCTAAATGGTGTGGATAAAAATCTTAGTTTTCATTTGTTTAGGAAAAAAAATCATATTTAATATCTAAAAATTAATTTATAGTACATTTATTTGTTTTTTGCTAAGTTAGTATAAGATAACGGTCATGTTTTGCGCGATTGTTAAGTACCTACTTATTTTTTGTAAAATTAAGAGTTCAATCCTTGAAATGTCCTTTTTGTGAAAATAAGCATAAGATTGAAGGACACTTTGAGGGAGACCTTTGAATAAATTATGTGTAATTAGGAAAAGAATTAAGAGATTATTGTTATTATTTTTACCACTTGAGTAGAAAGCTCTATTTTTCTACTTCCTTTATGGGATTTAGTTAGTTATACGTTATGGGGTTGTATGATTATTCCTCGAGGAAAAAGTCAATATGATATCATTGTGTAGTGTATGTATGATTTCTTTATATTATGAGGCTCTATTCACAAGGTTTCATCTATATTTCATTTTAACAAAACTAGCTTATAACCCGTGCAACGCACGACTTCTTTTTTAATATTTATAATTTATAATTATATTAATTTTTAAATTTATATGTTATTAATTTATATATCCAATTGTTGTTAAAAATTGAAATATATAAGATTTTACATATTCGATTTAATATTTGTATTCTATCTTGAATTCTTAAATTTTGATTTGAACGGTTTTACAGTCCACATGAAATTAACAAAATAAAATTTTATTTATTGATGGTTTAACGAGTATTTTCCAATCAAATCAACACAGAATCAATAGAGAGAATCAATTGACGATTTTTTACGTTGAAAATTCTATTCGATTTATGAATTTTACTTATAATTCGTTTTGATTATCAAAATTCCCTTGTTATTATTTGAAGATTGTTCTACTAACAACCAAATACAATTTTAACAGTAAGTGTAAGAGGGGTTTTGTCCAAACCTTTGATAATCGATTGTCTGGTCCTCCGTACAACAAAATTAATAAGAACAGTTAGATCTTAAAATAAATAGATGTAAACCGTTGGATTTAGGACTTCTACATTGAATAAGATTAATGTAAAAATTCGTAATTATATTTTCTCCTAAGATTCTAAGTGTTTCCATTTGAATAATAATTAGTAATTCATCACTAAATTAAAGATAATTTTATAAGCTTCGCGTGGATTGTAAAATCATCCAAATCTTCTAGATCTCAAGATAGAGCCCAAATAATACAGCCATTTTTTAATTATATCCTTGTTAAATTATAATTTTCTTTTTAAAATTCAATTCTAATACAACCTTTTTTAATTATATCCTTTTTACATTATTTTTTAAAATTCACTTCTAAAGCAACCTTTTCTAATTATATTCTTTTTATATTACATTTTTTTTAATTTGATTTAATCTTAATCGTCTATTTTTAAAAAATTTAGATTCGACGGTTGTGATTATTTTGACGATACAGTGACCAAAATTATGGATAAGATCCCTTTTACGCTTATTATATATAATGTTGAGTATTGAATACAGCAAAAGAATACACAGGGGGGTGAATGGATTCTTGAACTTTTTCTTGTTCTTGAATCTGTGTAGCAAGATAAGTGTTTGTGTGTGCAAATGTGAAGGTGCGGATAAAGAACACAAGACACAATATCACTTTAATCTAATATATTATTAGATAAAGATTTGCTACAATCTATGAATACAAATGATAGTATTCTCAGCTTCGTTTTTCTCAGAGAGATATATCTTACAATGTGTATGAAAAAATTAATCAACTAAAGATGTGAGATTGTATTCTTATAGAACATGAATACAACTCACTTACTACAAATAAGGTTACACGATAAATTACTTTCTTGTATGTCTATCCTTTTTTGAGTAAGCATCCAAACGGTTACAGATTTGACTTTGCAAAGTTCTATTTAGATCCACTTCTTTAGCTCTTTGTCTCTTCTACATCTCTCCAAGCTTCCTTGTAGGCTTTCCAGAGCACGTTACAGATTGTGGTCCATAAAATGCATTGGCTTGTTGCAGGACTTGTACAATTTCTTCAGTAGTTTGTCTCCAAGGATGTATTCAAGAAGTGGCTAAGTGATTGATTCGAGAACTAGGATTAGATAACTCTGAGTTCTCGAATACTGTATGTTTGACATATCGAATCACTTCTCGAATAACACTTTTCTTCAGGGTTCCTTGAGTTGTCGAATAGAACACTTGACTTGTCGAATCCCTGAGATGTCGAATAGCTTTCTAAAACCTTGAGATATCGAATGGAACTTTGACTTGTTGACTCTTTGAGAACTCGAATACCACTTTGACTTGTTGACTTCTTGAGTTCTCGAATAGAGTATTAGACATGTCGAATCTCTGAGATATCGAATGAGATATTGAATAGTTCATTCAGATATATAGAACAGTGTCTTCTCATATATCGAATCTCTGACTTCTCGAATGCTAGACTTCTCGAACAGACAAATGTACTTCTCGAATTGGTACTTAGGCAAATTCTTCATTTCTTCAAATCCCAACTGTGATTATTTGACAGTCTTTATCTTCTTGCTTGAGGCATGAACCTTGGAACTTCTTTCAAGCATTATTCTTGACTTTATAAGTACAGTTACACAACTAGGATTTGATGCATATTACGTACAAGTACAAAACAAATAGAAACTCTATAACTAGAGGTTCCCTCAGTTAAGAGGTCATGTACGTAATGCAAAGCATTACAAACAATTAGGCTTGTTATTAGATGTAAACAGGCATGCCTCTGTGACTAACAATCTCCCCCAAATTGTGAGTGAGACCCTTAGTCACAATTTCATGTATGATAACAAGCCTAACATACATAAAGATAAAACTTGAAAAGTACAGGTATGAAATTTGATTGAGAACATGAATGAAATTACAAGTTGAGTAATCTTACAATATGGTGAAATACTAGCCATTCTCATTTGATTCTATCTCCATTGCTTTGGCTTGTAGATCATCATATGCTTTCTGTTTTCTTTCTTTCTCCTTTCTTGCATTCTCATCCATGGCCTTTATGATCTCTGCCAAGGCATCCAATTCTTCAAGCATGATAGAGTTTTTGAAATCTTCAAGTACTGGACGGTTTCAGAATGTTGGCAGGATAGTGACTGAGTAGGTTCATTCTTATATTGATATTATCTCCATTTCTTCTCCTATACTTCACCACATAGGGATTGAATTGAACTCTACAAAATCCTTTTGCCCTTAGCTTTTCTGCTTCAACTTCCAGCCTGTCAGTTTCCTTCTCCATTTCTAGCCATTACTCAAAGCACCCCTTCCTTATCTTCTCAGCATAGTCTCTCTTCATCTTCACAAAGTCAATCAACTCCAGCTTCCATATTCTCTCCACTTTGTCTTCAGAATCCAATAATGCAATGATTCTTTCTATTTCATCTAATTTGCCCCAATTTTGACACTGTCCTTGTTTGACTTTCTTCTCCCTTCCATCAGTATATTTGATCTCAAGGCAATCATTCACAATGGCAACATAGTAGATTCTTTGAGCTATTAGATATTGAAATTGGTCTTCATCAAAGTCTTCATCAAGTGGTTGGAGTTTCAATCCTGTATAGATAGTTAGGGCTCTAGACTTGGGTAGCTTCACTCTTCTTGCATCTTGTTTGAATTTGAACTTTTTCACTTGGTGACTTGGCATAAACTTGTGACCTTTGCTTGTAGACCATTGTAGTACTCCATTAGCAGTTTGCTTTTGGAAACATACATCTGGTTTCTTGATTTGAATCCTCTTCTCTTCTTGAGGTGGCAAAACAGTTGCAGAAGCCATTGAATCAGATTTTGGTAGGTCATTACTAACAGTATTCACCCTAGACTTAGAGTATTGTGTTGTGGTGAGTTTACTGCTAGCAATGCCTAAGGCTTGCTGTTTTCTAATTTTCCTCTCATAGACTTTACTTTGGTCATCACCATCTTTCTTGTCTTTGCTGTCCTTTTTCTTCTTCTCATCTTTATCACCCTTATCACTCCTGTGATGTCTTCTCCTTCCATCACTCTTGTCTCCATCTTTGTCTTGATCACCATCCTTATTTCTCCTAGGTTGGGCCATTTCTGGAATTGCACCAGTTGCAATGAAGGATCTGAGAATGTGAAGTGCTTCTATCTCTTTAGCATTTCTGTCTCCAACTTTCTTCTATAGTTGATCAATGATAGCAATAACAAGTCTGTGATTTCGAGGAGTGAGATCATTGCGAATGACCAATTGTTTAGTGTCTTCAATTTTGGTGCCAGACTGATAGATAATTGTCAATGGCTTCTTAATCACTTCTGGCAGCCTTGAAGGTTTGCCATTCCTCAGGTCATCATACAAACTTTTATTGTTCTCATTTCTCTTCTCAATAAGCTCAAGTAGTGCATCTATCTCTGAGTGTTTTAGGGCTTGTAGAGTCTTGTAGGTTAGATGCCATATCTTGGACGTGGACACCATCATTATCTCCTTGATCCATAATCCATCTATCTTTCTGAGTATCACAGTGAGATAGTCAATCCGATCCTTCAAGCTCCTTAGATATAGTTGAGTGTCATTGGCTTATTCCCTTGAGACTTTCAGAAACTCCAAGAATGCATCATCATGGTAGACATTAGAATTTGCAACTTCTTGTAGCTTGGCCTCAATAACCACCTTTACTTCTACAGGCTTGGCACTTTCAGATTTGGAAGGTAGAGGTTTATCAGATGGCATGCTCCCTGCAACCACTGTAGTTGTGATAGATTGCTTCTGACCACTAGGAGTAATGACATGCATAGTTGGTAGAGTAACCACTGGCAGAGAAGATGGAGGTTCATCAACCTTAGATTTGCCTTTGCTTGAGACATGAGTTATAGATTTTGAAGCCCTTTGATGACCACCCTCATTTAATTTGATGCCTTTTGCTTGAGGTTTCTCCCCCTTTGGATTTGAATTCCTTGATGTCCTCTACTCCCCTTTAGGCTTGTTTTCAGGCACAGAGGTTGTAGGTGTGACCTTTGGGGTTGAAGATTCTTCAGGTAGAGGGAGACCCATGTGTTTCATCATTGCAGACAACATTGTTAGTCACAGAGGCATGCCTGTTTACATCAAATAACAAGCCTAATTATTTGTAATGCTTTGCATTACTTACATGACCTCTTAACTGAGGGAACCTATAGTTGTAGAGTCTCTACTTGTTCTATATTTGTAATAGGCACCAAATCCTAGTTGTGTAACTGTACTTATATAGTCAAGAATAATGCTTGAAAGAAGTTCCAAGGTTCATGCCTCAAGCAAGAAGATAAAGAATATCAAATAATCACAGTTGGGATTTGAAGAAAGTGAAGAATTTACCTAAGTACCAATTCGAGAAGTACATTTGTCTATTCGAGAAGTCAGGGATTCGATATCTCAAGACACTATTCGATATCTCTGAATACACTGTTCGATATCTCATTCGATAGCTCAGAGATTCGATATGTCTACTACTCTATTCGAGAAATCAAGAAGTCAACAAGTCAAAGTTGTATTCGAGTTCTCAAAGAGTCAACAAGTCAAAGTTCCATTCGATATCTCAAGGACTCAGAAAGCTATTCGAGATCTCAGGGATTCGACAAGTCACAATGCTCTATTCGAGAACTCAAGGATTCCCAGAGAAAAGAGCTATTCGAGAAGTGGTTCGATATGTCAATATAACAGTGTTCGAGAACTCAGAGTTATCGATCAAGTCAATTCTAGTTCTCGAATCACTTACTTAGTCACTTCTCGAATACATTCTTGGAGACAAAATACTGGAGAAATTGTACAAGTCAGAAACCTGCAACAAGCCAATGCACTTTATGGATCTCAATCTGTAACGTGCTCTGGAAAGCCTACAAAGAAGCTTGGAGAGATATAGAAGAGACAAAGGGCTAAAGAAGTGGATCTGAACAGGCTTTACAAAGTCAAATCTGTAACCGTTTGGACTCTTACTCAAATAGGATACACAAACTAGAAAGTAATTTGTTTTAACTACCTTATTTGTAGTAAGTAGGTTGTATCCATGTTCTATAAGGATACAGCCTCACTTCCTTAGCAATTAACTTTCGGTGAGTCAAGTTTTTCATATTCATTGTAAGCTATATCTCTCTGAGAAAAATGAAGCTGAGAATACTATCATTTGTATTCACAGATTGTAGCAACCTTTATCTAATAATACATTAGATTAAAGTGATATTGTGACTTGTGTTGTTCTTTATCCGCACCTACATCTTTGCACACACAAACACTTATTTGCTACACAGACTCAACCAAGAAAGTTCAAGAATCCATTCACCCCCCCTCTGTATTCTTTTACTGTATTCTATACTCAACAAGTGGTATCAGAGATGGCTGTTTATTCAAAAACATAAAAATGATCATGAGTTCGAATACACCAAAGACTACAGGAACGGTGAAAGTCCCTAAGTTTGACAAAGAGAATTACAACCTCTGGAAGATAAAGATGCAGTTGTTCATCAAAGCATCTCACCATTTGTATCCTGAGATTCTCATGAATGGTCCATTTGTTCCCCAATAGGAGATTCCTGAAAAGACTGTTGGAACCACTACTATTCCAAGATCTTATGTGGCTAAGGATCCATCCAAATGGACAGAATCAGAAAAGGACATGGTTGCCCTTGACAGTCACCTCATGTTGCTGATTATAGATTCCATGGACATGTCAATGTTTGCAAACATTGCTTCATCTACCACTGCCAAAGAAATGTGGGATCACATTGAGGTGTTATGTGAAGGAACTGATGAGGTAAGAGAGAACAAGAAACAGATACTGGTCACACAGTATGAAGCTTTCATGGCACAGCGAAAGGAAAGCATCACTGAGATGTTTGAGAGATTTCACAAGCTAGTTACTGAGTTGCAGATGAATGGCAAGGTTTACAGCACCAAGGAATTGAACATGAAGTTTCTGCTATCTTCACCAAATCATCTAGAGCAAAGGGTCATTTCTCTAAGGGAAAGAGATTTGAACAAAGTCACATATGATGTGCTCTATGGGGTTTTAAAAACTCACGAGCTTGAGTTGCTTCAGAAAAGGGCTATCCAAGCCAACCAAGGCAGAATGATAAACACATCATGTGCCTTGATTGTCAACAAATATATTCAAGACCTAGAAGCATCTACAAGCCAATTAAGGATAGAGGAGGTAGTAGAAGATGAAGAAACTGAAGCTGAGGTAAGTGAACCTGTTGAGGAGAAGGAGGAAGATGAGTTCTATATTCTTGAAGAACTAGATGGGATGGAAAACACTTCATATGCTTTCATGGCCAGAAAATTTCCAAACATCAGATTTAAGAGGAATCAACCCTTCAAACCCAAAACCATTCATTCAACAGGAGCAAGGCACCTGTGAAACCAAACAAGAATAAGTTCAAAACCAGCCATGTGGATAGGTCATCTATAAGGTGTTATAGATGCAATGACCTAGGGCATTTTGCAAGTGAATGCAAGAAGCCTAAAAAGAAGGATATAGATTATCTTGAGCTCGAAGCTAAGTATGAGGCCCTTCTGAAAAAGTAGACACAAGGTAAGGCCTACATAGCTGAAGGGAAGTGTTGGGATGATTCTGAGAATGATGGAGAGGAACAAGAATTTTGCAATTATGCCTTGATGGCCAATTCCAAGGATGACACATCTCCATCAGATCCTCATGTACC
The DNA here is from genome assembly GCA_037693485.1 of Kitagawia praeruptora. NCBI lineage: Eukaryota > Viridiplantae > Streptophyta > Magnoliopsida > Apiales > Apiaceae > Kitagawia > Kitagawia praeruptora. The sequence continues at coordinate 105,082,760 of CM075354.1, read as the reverse complement.
ATCTCTCACTACTATAGACATGTCTGTTTCTGAGTACAAATGCATGATTGAACAACTATCTATTGAGATGTTTAACATTCATACTAGTATGACTGCTGCTAATGAAGAGATTACTAAACTGTCTACTAGAAATGAAATATTAATAAAAAAGAATGAGGAACTTGAGCTAATTGCTATGCAAGTAGAAAACCTTAAGAAAGAAGTTGAATATCTGCAGAATAAGGTTTTGTGTGCTAGTCAGGTTGAAAAGGCTCTTAGGGATGAATTAGCTAAAAATGAATTCAAACTGAAAACTTTCAAGAAATCATCTGGTCTAGTGCAATCCTACTGTGAGAAAATTGAAGCTAATCCCAAGGCTGCTATTGGACTTGATTATGGCACTCTTAAACAGAGAAAAGGCTATGCTGTCATTGAAGATGACACAGTTGTTCATAGGGAAGTGCCTCACATTTTGAAAAAGACTGAAAATCCAATTTCTAAAGAATCAATATTTGAAATTGATGAGGATGCCTTACTCATCAAGCAAATGTTGAATGATGAGGATGAGGCACAATCCAATGAACAATAAGCATCCTCTAAGAGTGAGAGTGTCAAGTCAAAAGCCAAGGAGCCAGTAGGTAATAGGTCAAGACCTAAGAAGTTTATTAAGTTTGTTTCAGCTGGGAAGAGTGAATCTGAGAACAAAGTGACTAAGAAGAAACAGAATAGAAATGGCAAATTAGGGATTAACAAAGATAATAACTACGCTTATATGCCAAATGCCCCTAGGAAAACTTGTCAGAACTGTTTCAGTACCAATCATTTAACTCATACATGCAGAAACCTGTTGGTAGTGTGCCCAAACCTTTCTATGATTGCTCTGTGCCTCTAAGACATAGAGATGCTCCATTTTGTGATAAATTTGACTGTATGCCATGCAATATGAATGTTATGACTAGTTGTTTCAATTTGAGAAGACAATTCATTGATGGTTGTATAAGTCACAATTCTCACATACACTACACCAGGTCAAAGTCTTCGAGTCCTCCTAAAGATAGGAAGGTACCTCTGTCACCTAAGTCTGAAACCTCAGGTTCTAAGACTTCTAACAGTGACAAGAAGACTAACACCAAGAAAGTTGACAAGCATGTTGTTTATGATAAAACTGTTTCTATGTCACATGGACCCAAACTTGTTTTGGTACCAAAGGAGAAGTAATACCTTTGTGTTTGCAGGGCAAAGAAAGTGAAAAGAAGGTCATGTGGATTTTGGACAGTGGATGCTCAAATCATATGACTGGTGATATGGCCCTACTATCACAGTATGAGGAGAAGGCTGGCCCAATGGTTGCTTTTGAAGATGACAGCATGGGTAACACATTGGGATATGGCAACTTAAATGTTGGTAATGTCATCATTGAAGATGTAGCACTAGTCAAGGGACTCAAGCATAATCTGCTAAGTGTTGGTCAGTTTACTAATAGAGGATTCAAGGTGGATTTTGACAAAGATGAATGTTTGATCACCCACAAGAAGACTAGTGATTTTGTTCTATCTGGAGTAAGAAAAGGAAGCCTGTTTGTAGCCAATATGGATTCTGCAAACAAGGACAAAATTTGTTGCTTTTACTCAAAAGCATCAAATGAAGATTGTTGGCTGTGGCACAAGAAACTATCACACCTGAACTTCAAAGCCATTAATTCTCTAGTCAAAAGAGAGTTAGTGAGAGGCATGCCCACACTTGAGTTCTGTCAAGAAGGAGTGTGTGAGGCTTGTCAAAAAGGAAAGATGAAAAGATCAAGCCACAAGTCAAAGACAGTGACATCAATAACCAAGCCCCTGCAACTCATTCATATGGATTTGTTTGGGCCTGTTAATATTATGTCACTAGGAAGAAAGAAGTATGCCTTGGTAATGGTTGATGATTTTACAAGGTATACATGGGTGGAATTTCTGGCATCAAAAGATGAGGCTCCACAAGTAATCATTGAGCACATAAAGAAAGTTGACAAGGAAGCAAAGGCCAACAATGCAAGTGTGATTGCATTGAGAAGTGATAATGGAACAGAGTTCAGAAATGCCATGCTTGAAGCATTCTGCAAAGAGAATGGGATTTCTCAGCAATTGTCAGCTCCAAGGACTCCACAACAGAATGGAGTTGTTGAGAGAAAGAATAGAACTCTGATTGAGGCTGCTAGAACAATGTTACTTGATGCAAAGATGCATACATGTTTTTGGGCTGAGGCTGTGAGCACTGCATGCTATATCCAGAACAGAACTCTCATAAACAAAAACACTGGAAAGACACCTTACAATTTGATGACTGGAAAGAAGCCTACTCTAAAGTATGTTCATACTTTTGGAAGCAAATGCTTTGTATTGAAGGATAATTCAGAATATGTTGGAAAGTTTGATGCAAAGACATTTGAAGGAATTTTTCTTGGCTACTCTATGGAAAGAATTGCATACAAAGTTTATGTCATCAATCAAAAGAAAATTATGGAAAGCACAGATGTGACATTTGATGACAGCAAACTACCTGGACTAGAAGAAGCCAATGATGAAGATAAAGATCCTTTGAAGTTTCATAATCTAGATGATTCTGATGAAGAGACTGAAACTGAAGTTGAAAATCAAGTTCAACAGACTCAAGTGAATGATAATACAAGAGAAGAATTTGTGCCAATCAATAGTGGAGAGACTAGCATCCAAGACACACATGTGAGTAGTGGCAACCTCACAGGGGGAGAAAATCAGGATGATCATGAATTGGATGATGAAGCAACATCAAGAATGAGAAATCAGGCTGAGCACTCAAGGAAATGGGATAGATCACACACTGCAGAGCAAATCATTGGAGATCCTAATGCATGAGTAAGAACTAGGAGAGCAACTCAGAATGAGTGTCTCTATGGTTGTTTCCTATCTCAGGTTGAGCCTAAGAAACTTGATGATGCACTGTTGGATCCAGATTGGATTATTGCCATGCAAGAGGAGCTGAATCAATTTGAAAAGAACAAAGTATGGGAACTTGTGCTTGCACCAAAGAATAGAACCATTGTTGGAACAAAATGGGTTCTGAAGAATAAGATGGATGAAGATGGTGTAATAGTAAGAAACAAAGCAAGGTTGGTTGCAAAAGGATACTCTCAACAGGAAGGCATTGACTATGATGAGACATTTGCCCCTGTTGCTAGATTGGAAGCCATCAGAATATTCTTGGCATTTGCTGCTCACTCAAACTTTAAAGTTTATCAAATGGATGTCAAGAGTGCATTTCTGAATGGAGAGTTAGAAGAAGAAGTTTATGTGCAACAACCACATGGCTTTGAGGATCCACACTTCCCAGAATTTGTCTATAAACTGCTTAAGGCACTGTATGGACTTAAGCAGGCTCCAAGGGCATGGTATGATACTTTATCTCAATTTCTCCTTGAAAATCAATTCACTAGAGGCACATTGGACAAAACACTGTTTTACAAGAAACATGGTGATGATATTATCTTAGTTCAGATCTATGTGGATGATATCATATTTGGTTCTACTAATGAGAAACTGTGTGAAAAGTTCTCTAAGCTAATGTAGAGCAGATATGAGATGAGTATGATGGGAGAGTTGACATTCTTTCTAGGGTTGCAAGTCAGTCAAAGGAAGGATGGTATCTTTATCAGTCAGACCAAGTACATCAAGGATTTATTGAAGAAGTTTGACTTAGAAGACTGCTCACCTGCAAAGACACCCATGGCCACTGCAACTAAGTTGGATGAAGATGCTAAAGGCAAGAAAGTAGATATCTCAGTCTACAGAGGCATGGCTGGTTCTCTACTCTATCTCACTGCAAGTAGGCCAGACATCATGTTTGCTACATGTTTATGTGCTAGATTTCAATCAAATCCAAAGGAATCACATTTGATTGCAATAAAAAGGATCTTTAGATATCTGAAGGGCACTCCAAACCTGGGCTTATGGTATCCTAAGGACACAGGGTTCAATCTGGTTGGTTATTTTGATGCTGATTATGCTGGATGCAGAGTAGATAGAAAAAGCACCTCGGGTAGCTGCCTTTTTCTTGGACAAAGGTTAGTCTCTTGGTATAGCAAGAAACAACAATCTGTGTCAACTTCTACAGCTGAGGCTGAATACATAGCTGCTGGAAGTTGCTGTGCTCAAGTGCTTTGGATTAGAAATCAACTTAGAGATTATGGACTTGTGTTGGAAAGAATTCCAATCATGTGTGACAACACAAGTGCAATCTCTATAGTTGCCAATCCTGTCAATCATTCTAGAACAAAGCACATTGACATCAGATATCATTTCATTAGAGAGCATGCAACTAATGGAACCATTGAGTTGCACTATGTCTCTACAGGTAAACAACTAGCTGATATATTCACTAAGCCATTAGATGAAGCCACCTTCACAAGGTTGGTTAGTGAGATTGGAATGCTGAATTCTTCAGATTCTGGCTAAGTGAATACAACATCTAGTTTGTTGCAGCAGTAAACACTTACTTTATCTAAATTCTCAATATTTTTGGAGTAAGTGTTGGCTGAAGTATGATTTATAAATATTTCAAATCTGCTGCATATGTTGAAAAATCATATTTTGCCAACTTGAAATTTCTATGAAATTTTGAGAAAATCACTGTTTAATTTGCTAGAATATTCTTAAATGAATATGGCTGGTGAATTTTAAAAGATAGTGAAAATTAATTTTTGTGAGTGATGAGTATATTTCGATAAGTCAGACTTCTCGAGTGATTCACTATTCGACATCTCTAACAAGTCTCATTAGAGCACTCTCGAGTTCTCGAATAGAGTCTTTTAGAGTTATCGAATAGAGGTATTCTTGACTTCTCGAATATAGTGTTTTAGTTCTCTAATGAATGAGTTCTCGAATACTATATTTGAGTTCTCGAATCATTTGAAAAGGCTGAATTCTCGCTGAATCTTAACCGATTTTGGACTTTTGTCTAAAATTTTAATTCACTCATAAAAACACATTTTACCTAATTTAGAATTTAATCTAAGTTAGATAGCTGCCAGTTGTGAGTTTTCAACCTGCTTGAGTTATCGAATAAGCCTTTCTTGACTTATCGAATAGGTTTTTTCTACTTCTCGAATGCTTGACTTGTCGATACAAAACATACATCTAATCGACAATTCAAGTACTTCATACTTATACAATTTCACATTTATTCGATTCATTTCATTCGATTTCTCAAGCATCAAAGCTCCCAAAACCCCTGAAAACCCTAACTGCTAAAAGCCAAATTTCTTCTTCAACCTTCATTCTCTTTTCTCTTCTCTCCAAATCAATGGCAACTGTGAAATTCAACACTAAATTCATTGCTATCTCAAGTGATGTCGAAGCCCCAAATGCTAACTACAAGTGTTTCGTCAAATGGATGTCTGAATCTTATATCAAAGAAGCACTTACGGCCAACCCAACTCTGTATCTAGACATTCTGGAGCAATTTTGGAATAATGCCATTACAGAAATAGTTGCTCTAGATGATGGCAGTCTGGGTTATATCATTAACTGCAAGATACTTGGTAAAGAGTTCAACATCACTTCTGAGGACATGAGCAAGGCCCTGGGTCTTCACCAGAATGAGTATGATGACCTTGTCACAGAAGATCAACTAGTGGAATTCTTTGAACTAATAAGGTACTCAGACACCATCAAGGTTGGAAATATAAAATGGGCACATCTACGAAAAGAGTGGAGCTATGTGTTTGCCACTCTCCTGCAAGTATTCAGTGGAAGGAAATCCAGCTTTGACCAACTAAGTGCTCCTGTTCAACAGATATGCTATTCACTTGCCTATGATAGGAAAATTGATGTTGGAAAGCTCATAATGCAGGAACTCTATGGAAAACTTGGTAAGAACACAACCAAGAGAGGTAATGATATCTTCTTTCCTAGGTTTATTCAGTCTGTACTTAATTATCTAGATACAAATGTGGCTGATTTACCTGGTTTAGATAAAAGTAGATTAGGCTACCCTAGATCCATGACCAAACTCATTTTTGGTAATTTGGATACTAGGAATGATGTGGATGTAAGGCTTGTAATAACTTCCCATATGCAGAAGCTATTTGAGGCTTACCCTCACAACTTGCCAACATTTGCCTCCAAATCTGAGTTAGCCAGACCCAAGCAAGTAGAACACAGTGCTAACCCAGGGTCTTCTAACCAACCACCTCAACCAAACACTCTACCAAACATTGAGCCAACTGCATCATCCTCTCAAAAGGGTGATGTTAGTAAAAAGGAGAAGAAGAGAAAACAGGTTGCTTCTGCACCTTTAACCATTTTATCTGAAGCAGCATTGGCTGTAGAATTAGGAAGTGAGGCACCTGAGTCACCCCTAATTAGGCCAAAGAAGAAGAAAACTAAAACCACCTCTTCAGTCACACAAATGGCTGAAGTTGTAAAATCAGGGGCAAACAGTTCACTAGATGTATCCTCTCAACAGGGTGCATCTATAGAATCAAGCATCCTCCCCAATGCACCTACCTATATAGAGTCAGCACATGGGAGTGATAAGGCTGGCACTACACTGAGTGGAGAGCATATCTCAATTGAAACTCCCTCTATCTCTCAGGGGGAGTTGCCAAACTCTAATCTAAAAGACACTTCTCTTCCAGAATCTACCACTCAAATTTTTTTGCAGCCTGCAACTCAAGCAATTGAGGAGCAAGGCATTGATCATCAAGAATTTTTTTCTTTTGATGAGCCAATGAATTCAAGTGACTTGGTGCTTGACACCTTGCTCACCACCCAGGACCCACATTTAGATGGTGAGGGAATGCATGCTGGGGCATCTCCTAATGACACCATCACAAACACAGAGGTTCCACTAGTTTTTACTAGAGACTCTATGCATGTGTCAACTGCTGGTGTAACTCATCCCACTTCTGTGGAGACACCAGTAGTAGAGTCAATCCATCTGGTTACAGAAGTTGCATCTGTAACTGAGGAGTCTAGCTTGCCTAGCTCTAGCTCTGACTTTCTGTCACAATGGCTGAAGCCTGTGCAACATGACAGTGCTTCAGGATCAGGGTCTGTTCCACCAAAATTGACGGTTGAAACACTTCAAAGCTTAGTTGTGGATCAGATTCCTGAGTTTGTCAAGATTGCTCAGAACTTGGTCACCTCCAACATCCCTAATCCAGACTATGAAGCCAATCTGCTATGCCATAGGGATGATGTGGAGATGTAGAAGACAAAGATAATTGATGATGCTGAGAGAGATGGTAATATAGATGCCTGGTTGCAAGGAAAATATCTCAGGGAGGAATACATCACTTCACTAGGTTCCAATGCCAAATCTCTGACCCCTGGTGAAGTGTATGAGGCCATGAATGATTCACACAAGGGATTCCTTAAGGCTGCCCACTATCTTGGAAAAGGAGTCAAAACTGAGGTCAGCAGAGTGTGTGATAAGACAGCCACTAAAGTGGAAGAAATCAAGAGGACCTTTGATGCCAAATTTCCTCAGTTGGATAGTGTGCTTAAAGACCTCAAATACTGTAACACCACCTACACCAAGATGGATCATGGGCTAGCACTGCTAAAGGATACTGTCACAAGTCTGGGGCATAAATTTCAATCTCTATCTGATCAAACCACAGACTCCAATGCCATGCTGAAGACAATGTTCAAGAATTTATATGGAGACAGGCTGGTAACTGAAGTTCCAGTGCATGACATGACTAGGTTTGAAGTGCAGAGACTTAAAGAACAATCCCTGTCTGGCTTCAAATCTACTGAATTGTTCAGCAAGGTAGATGCACTTGAAAAGGAGGTAGCTACTCTCACTAAGTCTAATGCTCATCTTACAAACAAGGTTGCACTTCTCAATGATCAGCTGGACACTCAAGCAACCACCACAGCTAATGTTCTTCTGCATCAGAAATCTATGTTGGCTGCCATGATGAAGCATATGGGTCTCCCTCTACCTAAAGAGTCTTCAAACCCAAAGGTCACTTCTAAAGCCTCTATGCCTGACAACAAGCCTAAGGGGGAGAAAAGGATAAGGAATTCAAATCCAAAGGGGGAGAAACCTAAGGAGATAGGCATACAACCAAAGGGCTTCAAAATCCATACCTAATGTGCCAGGCAAAGGAAAATCCAAAGTTGATGAGCCTCCTACCTTACTGCCAGTTGTCACTCTACCAACTATGCATGTCATTACTCCTAGTGGTCAGAAGCAATCTATCACAACCACAGTGGTTGCAGGGAGCATGCCAGTTGATGAACCTCCATCAACCAAATCTGAAAGTGCCAAGCCTGTAGAAGCTGAAGTCATTATTGAGGCCAAGCTATAAGAAGTTGCTAATTCAAATGTCTATCATGATACAGCCTTCTTGGAGTTTCTGAAAGCCATAAGGGAACAGGCTGGTGATACTCAGTTCTAACTGAGAGAGTTGAAGGAGCAGATTGACTACCTTATTGTTATTCCTAGGAAATTCAACAACTTATGGTTCAAGGAGATAATGATAGTATCTAAGTCAAAAATATGGCATTTGACTTTCAACACTCTACAAAGCCTAAAGCACTCAGAAGTGGATGTGTTCCTTGGACTGATTGAAAAAGGGAATGAAAATAACAAGAGTCTCTTTGATGACTTAAGGAATGATCAACCCTCAAGGCTACCTGAAGTATTCACAAATCCTAGAACCCTCATCTATCAAGCTGCAACCAGAATTGATGATATCAAGCAGCTGATCATTCCTAAGCATCTAGTCCCTCAGAACAAACCTTTCATTATTGCCATCATTGAGAAGCTGAACAAGAAGAAGGGTGTAAGAACAGTAGAAGAATTGGAAGCTATATCTTATCTCAGATCATACATTGCAACTGGCATTGTACCTGAGTCTGTCAAGTTCAACCCAAGCAAGGATGGTGATCAAGACAAGGATAAAGATAAAAGTGATGGAAGGAGAAGACATCACATGAGTAATAAGGGTGATGAAAACAAGAAGAAGAAGAAGGATGACAAGAAATATGATGATGACCAAGGCAAAGTCTATGAGAGGAAAATTGGAAAACAGCAAGCCTTAGGCATTGCTAGTAGTAACCTCACCACAACACAAGACTCTGAGTCTAGGGTGAATACTGTTAGTAATGACCTACCAAAATCTGATTTGATGGCTTCTGCAACTTTTTTGCCACCTCAAGAAGAGAAGAAGATTCAAGTCAAGAAACCATGTGTATGTTTCAGAAAGCAAACTGCTAATGGAATACTACTATGGTCTACCAACAAAGGTAAAAAATTCTGCCTAGAAATCAAGTAAAAATGACTAAGTTCAAGCATGCTGCAAGAAGGGTGAAGTTATCCAAGTCAAAGGCACTGACAATTATTCCAGGATTAAACCTACCACCTCTGGATGAAAACTATGATGAAGACCAACTGCAGTTCCTATGGGCTCAAAGAATCTATCATGTTGCCATTGTTGATGATTTTCTTGAAATTAAATATACTGATGGAAGACAGAAGAAATTCAGACAAGGAACATGCCAGCACTGGGGTAGGCTATATGACATAGAAAGGATAATTGCAATGTTGAATTCTGAAGACAGAGTGGAAAGGGTATGGAAGCTGGAGTTAATTGACTTTGTCAAAATGAAAAGAGATCACCAGGCAGAAATGAGAAAGAACAGTGAAGAGCTACTAAAGAAAAGGGAGGAGGAGATGGTTGCAATGGAAGCTAAGGCTGATGAATTGAGAGATATGGGTCTGTGTAGAGTCAAGTTTAATCCTTACATCATTGAGTACAAGAAATATGGTAGAAATGTAAAGATTAGAATGGACTACATCAGTTCATATTCTGAGAAACAGCTGAATGAAGTACTCAAGGATTTGTCAGGCTCCCCTCTAATTGAAGAAATCACTGCAATGGAAGACATTATTCTTGCCATGGAGGAAAATGCAAAGAAGAAAGCCAAAGAAGCTGAAGAGAAGATGAAAAATGAGAATCTGCAAGCCAAAGCTCAAGAGATGAATCCAAAAGGATATGGCTAGTAGTTTCTCATAACTTGTAAGAATACTTCTATGTATTTTCTTCAATCAATCTACATACCTGTACTTTTAAAGTTTTATCCTTATGTATGTTAGGCTTGTTATCAAACATGAAATTGTGACTAAGGGTCTTACTCACAATTTGGGGGAGATTGTTAATCACAGAGGCATGCCTGTTTATATCAAATAACAAGCCTAATTGTTTGTAATGCTTTGCATTACTTACATGACCTCTTAACTGAGGAAACCTCTAGTTGTAGAGTCTCTACTTGTTCTGTACTTGTAATAGACACCAAATCCTAGTTGTGTAACTGTACTTATATAGTCAAGAATAATGCTTGAAAGAAGTTCCAAGGTTCATGCCTCAAGCAAGAAGATAAAAACTGTCAAATAATCACAGTTGGGATTTGAAGAAAGTGAAGAATTTGCCTAAGTACCAATTCGAGAAGTACATTTGTCTATTCGAGAAGTCTAGCATTCGAGAAGTCAGGGATTCGATATCTCAAGACAATATTCGATATCTCTGAATACACTGTTCGATATCTCATTCGATATCTCAGAGATTCAATATGTCTACTACTCTATTCGAGAACTCAAGAAGTCAACAAGTCAAAGTGGTATTCGAGTTCTCAAAGAGTCAACAAGTCAAAGTTCCATTCGATATCTCAAGGAATCAGAAAGCTATTCGAGATCTCAGGGATTCGACAAGTCACAATGCTCTATTCGAGAACTCAAGGATTCCCAGAGAAAAGAGGTATTCGAGAAGTGGTTCGATATGTCAATATAACAGTGTTTGAGAACTCAGAGTTATCGATCAAGTCATTTCTAGTTCTCGAATCACTTACTTAGTCACTTCTCGAATACATTCTTGGAAACAAAATACTGGAGAAATTGTACAAGTCAGAAACCTGCAACAAGCCAATGCACTTTATGGATCTCAATCTGTAACGTGCTCTGGAAAGCCTACAAAGAAGCTTGGAGAGATATAGAAGAGACAAAGGGCTAAAGAAGTGGATCTGAACAGGCTTTACAAAGTCAAATCTGTAACCGTTTGGACTCTTACTCAAATAGGATAGACAGACCAGAAAGTAATTTGTTTTAACTACCTTATTTGTAGTAAGTAGGTTGTATCCATGTTCTATAAGGATACAACCTCACTTCCTTAGCAATTAACTTTTGGTGAGTCAAGTTTTTTATATTCATTGTAAGCTATATCTCTCTGAGAAAAACGAAGCTGAGAATACTATCATTTGTATTCACATATTGTAGCAACCTTTATCTAATAATACATTAGATTAAAGTGATATTGTGACCTGTGTTGTAATTTATCCGCACCTACATCTTTGCACACACAAACACTTATCTGCTACACAGACTCAACCAAGAAAAGTTCAAGAATCCATTCACCCCCCTTTGTATTCTTTTACTGTATTCTATACTCAACAAACATTAATTGTTGATGCAGAAGAACATCAGCTGTGGTGGTGGCTTGAGTGCTCAACTGCTCAGTAAGAGTTGCAAATTTGTCTGTTAGCTGAGCATTGGACTTTTTGAGAGAGGTCACTTCCTGTTCAAGAGATTCCACCTTTGTGAACAACTTAGTGGCTTTAAAACCAGATAGTGATTGATCTTTCAGTCTCTCCACTTCAAATTTGGTCATCTCATGCACAGGGACCTCAGTCACCAGCTTATCTCCATATTGATTTTTGAACATAGTCCTCAGCATGGCATTGGCATCTGTTGTTTGATCTGATAATTTTGCCATCTGAGTAGTCATAGTCTTGATAGACCCCTAGACCAACAGCATAGAGTTGTCCATCTTGATGCACTCAGACTTGCAGAGTTGAACCTCCTTGATAACATTATCCAGTTGGGGAAATTTGGTATCAAAATCCCTTTTAACTTTCTGTACCTCTTTGATTGTAGCTGCACACACTTCATTCACTTCTGTCTTGAGACCCTTGCCAAGATAGTGTGCAGCTTTGAGAATTCCTTTATAGGTGTCATTCATTGCTTCATAGACATCACTAGGAGTGAGAGATTTGGCATTGGACCCTAGTGATGTTATGTATTCTTCTCTGAGGTACTGGAGGCCTTCTGAGAGAGCAATGTCAAATTTCCCTTGCAGCCAGGCATCTATATTGCCATCTCTCTCAGAATCTCTATTATCTTGGCCTTTTACAGCTCCACATCATCTCTGTGACATAGCAAAATTGCTTCATAGTCTGGATTTGGCATGTTTGAGGTGACAAGGTTCTGAGCTATCTTTACAAACTCAGGAATTTGATCCACAACTAAGCTTTGTAGTGCTTCAACCGTCAATTGTGGTGGAACAGATCCTGATCCTGAAGCACTGTCATGTTGCACAGGCTTTAGCCATTGTGACATAAAGTCAGAGCTAGAGCTAGGAAAGTTAGACTCCTCAGTTACAGATGTAACTTCTGTAATCGGATGGATTGACTCTACTACTTTTGTCTCCACAAGTGTGGGATGAGTTACAACAGTAGTTGACACAGGCATAGAGTCTCTAGTGAAAACTAGTGAATCCTCTGTGTTTGTGATGGTGTCATCAGGATATGCCCCAACATGCATTCCCTCACCATCTAAATGTGGTACCTGGGTGGTGAGCAAAGTGTCATGCACTAAGTCACTTGAGTCCATTGGCTCACCAAGAGAAAAGAATTTTTGGTGATCAATTCCTTGCTCTTCAATTTCTTGAATTACAGGCTCCGAAGAAATTTGAAATTTAGATTCTGGAAGAGAAGTGTTTTTTAGAATGGATTTTGGCAACTCCCCCTGAGAAATAGAGGGAGTTTCAAGTGTGATGTGCTCTCCACTCAGTGTTGTGCCAGCCTTATCACTCCCATGTGCTGACTCTTTACAGGTAGATGCATTGGGGAGGATGCTTGATTCTATAGATGCACCCTGTTAAGAGGATACATCTAGTGAACTGTTTGCCCCCAAGTTTACAACTTCAGCCATTTGTGCGACTGAAGAGATTTCTTCTTCTTTGGCCTTTTCAAGGGTGACTCAGGTTCCTCACTTGCTACACCTAATTCTACAGCCAATGCTGCTTCAGATAAGATGGTTAAAGGTACAGAAGCAACCTGTTTTCTCTTCTTCTCCTTTTTACTAACACCACCCTGTTGAGAGGATGATGTAGGTGGCTCTGTGTTTGGTAGAGTGTTTGGCTGAGGTGGTTGGTTAGCAAGCCCTGGGTTAGCATTTTGTTCTACTTGCTTGGGCTGACTGTGACTTTGAGTCAAATGTTGGCATGTTGTGGGGGTAAGTCATAAATAAACCCTCCATATGGGGAGTTATGTTAAGTCTTACATCCACATCATTCCTAGTCTCCAAATTACCAAAAATGAGTTTGGTCATGGATTTAGGATAGCCTATTCTATTTCTATCTATCCTAGGTAATTCAATCAATTTATCATTTTTAAAATTAAGTACAGATTGAATAAAGTGAGGGAAGAAAATGTCAGTACCTCTCTTGGCTGAGTTCTTACTAAGTCTCCCATACAACTCTTGAAGAATAAGTTGTCCAACATCTATCCTTCTACCATAGGCTAAGGCATAGCCTATTTGCTGTGCAGGTGCACTGATTTGATCATAGCTAGACTTCCTGGCAGTGAAGACTTGAAGAAGAGTAACAAACACATAGCTCCACTCCTTTATGAGATTCTTCCTGGTTAGATGCCCAAGCTTAATCTCATCTGAATACCTGATGAATTCGAAGAAGTCCAGCAACTCAACATTCGTGGCTAGTGGGTCATATACTTCGTGTTGAGAGCCCAATCCTAGTGCTTGATTCACATCCCCAGCAGTAATAGTGATGTCATTGTCTTGAATTTTGCAGAAAATGGTATAAGTGAGAGTGGCATCCTGAAGTGCATTAGTCTCACAGACAGCAGAGCTCCAGAATTGCTCTAGAAGGTCTAGATATAGGGTAGGGTTAGTTGACAGAGCATTCTTGATGTAAGATTCAGACATCCACTTCACAAAGCATTTGAAATTGGCATTAGGTGCCTCAACATCACTGGTTAAGGCGATAAAGTTGGTGTTGAATTTCACGGTTGCCATTGATACACAACAAGAGAGAGAAAAGAATAAAGTTTGAAGAAGAAATTTAGCTTTTGAGATTAGGGTTTTCAGAGGTTTTGGAGGTTTAGATGCTTGAGAAATCGAATGAAATGAATCGAATAGATGTAAAATTGTATAAGTATGAAGTACTTGAATTGTCGATTATATATATGTTTTGTATCGACAAGTCAAGCATTCGAGAAGTAGAAAACAACTATTCGAGAAGTCAAAAAAGGCTTAATCGATATCTCAAACAGGTTGAAAACTCATTGCTGGCAATTATCTAACTTAGAATAAATTCTAAATTAGGTAAAATATGTTTTTATGAGTGATTTAAAAATTCTGAATAAAAATCCAAAAACGGTTAAGATTCAGCAAGAATTCAGCCTTTTCAAATGATTCGAGAACTCAAACATAGTATTCGAGAACTCAGTCATTAGAGAACTAAAATACTCTATTCAAGAACTCAAACATTTCTCTGTTCGATTTATCTAAAGACTCTATTCGAGAGCTCAAGAGTGTCTTAAATAGACTTGTTAGAGAAGTCGAGCATAAACAAGAAATGACTCATTCGAGAAGTCTGACTTATCGAAACGTTCTTTTCACTCATAAAAATTTAATTTTCACTATCTTTAAAAAATTCACCAGACATGTTCTATAAAGAATATTCTAACAAATTAAATAGTGATTTTCTCAAAATTTCATAGAAATTTCAAGTTGACAAAATATGATTTTCCAACATATGCAACAGATTCGAAATATTTATAAATCATATTTCAGCCAACACTTACTCCAAAAATATTGAGAATTTAGATAAAGTAAGTGTTTACTACTGCAACAATCTAGGTGATATGTTCACTTAGCCAGAATCTGAAGAATTCAGCATTCCAATCTCACTAACCAACCTTGTGAAGGTGGCTTCATCTAATGGCTTAGTGAATATGTCAGCTAGTTGTTATCTGTAGAGACATAATGCAACTCAATGGTTCCATTATTTGCATGTTCTCTAATAAAATGATATCTGATGTCAATGTGCTTTGTCCTAGAATGATTGACAGGATTGGCAACTATAGAGATTGCACTTGTGTTGTCACACATGATTGGAATTCTTTCCAACACAAGTCCATAATCTCTAAGTTGATTTCTAATCCAAAGGACTTGAGCACAACAACTTCCAGCAGCTATGTATTCAGCCTCAGCTATAGAAGTTAACACAGATTGTTGTTTCTTGCTATACCAAGAGACTAACCTTTGTCCAAGAAACTGGCAGCTATTTGAGGTGCTTTTCCTATCCACTCTGCATCCAGCATAATCAGCATCAGAATAACCAACCAGATTGAACCCTGTGTCCTTAGGATACCATAAACCCAAGTTTGGAGTGCCCTTCAGATACCTAAAGATACTTTTTATAGCAATCAAATGTGACTCTTTTGGATTTGATTGAAACCTTGCACTAGGGCTGGAAAATGGATAATACGGATGCGGATACAGCCATATCCGAATTCGGATCCGTTTTTTACAACCGTATCCGTATCCGTATTCGAATCCGGGAATATCCGACAAAACTTTACCCGAATCCGGCAGATATTATCCGAATACGGATAATATTCGGATCCGAATCCGTTTTGAAAAAAAATAGTTTTTTTTTTCTGAAATTTGCATTATTATAAAAAACAGGCATTTTTTGCAAAAACAAAAAAAAAACAGACATATTAAAGAGATACTCGGTTCTAATTTACAAATTACAAAAACCATATCCAAATTTGCATATGCAAATAGTATACAAAATATACTATATGCCATATCCAAATAATTAAGACCATACTACTTTAGACTATACAAATAGTGAATTATGTAGAATTATGGTAGATAGACTATGCTACTTTAGAAATTAGAACGTGTTGGACTAATTTTTATTTCATTTTATATTAAATTCATTATATTTTATTTTAAGAATAAATGATAAAAATTAAAAATGTATTAAAAATATATTATATATAATTACTTTCGGATACAGATATTTTCGGATACGGATGTACCCGTATCCATATTCGTATCCTAAACTCTCGGATTCAGATACGGATAATATCCGATTGACACCGGATACGGATAATATCCGCTTTTTTCCGGATACGAATACAGATATTTCGGACGGATATCGGATTTTTCGGATTTTTTTTCCAGCTCTACCTTGCACACAAGCATGTAGCAAACATGATGTATGGTCTACTTGCAATGAGATAGAGTAGAGAACCAACCATGCCTCTATAGACTGAGATGTCTACTTTCTTGCCTTTAGCATCTTCATCCAATTTAGTGGCAGTGGTCATGGGTGTCTTTGCAGGTGAGCAGTTTTCTAAGTCAAACTTCTTCAATAAATCCTTGATGTACTTGATTTGACTGATAAAGATACCATCCTTCCTCTGACTGACTTGCAACCCTAGAAAGAATATCAACTCTCCCATCATACTCATTTCATATCTGCTCTGCATGAGTTTAGAGAATTTCTCACACAGCTTCTCATTTGTAAAACGAAATATGATATCATCCACATAAATTTGAACTAGGATAATATCATCACCATATTTCTTGTAAAACAGTGTCTTGTCCAATGTGCCTCTAGTGAATTGATTTTCAAGGAGAAATTGTGATAAAGTGTCATACCATGCCCTTGGAGCCTGCTTAAGTCCATACAATGCCTTAAGCAATCTGTAGACAAATTCTGGGAAATGTGGATCCTCAAAGCCAGGTGGTTGTTGCACATAGACTTCTTCTTCCAACTCTCCATTCAGAAATGCACTCTTGACATCTATTTGATAAACTTTAAAGTTTGAATGAGCAGCAAATGCCAAGAATATTCCGATGGCTTCCAATCTAGCAACAAGGGCAAATGTCTCATCATAATCAATGCCTTCCTGTTGAGAGTATCCTTTTGCAACCAACCTTGCTTTGTTTCTTACTATTACACCATCTTCATCCATTTTATTCTTCAGAACCCATTTTGTTCCAACAATGGTTCGGTTCTTTGGTGCAGGCACAAGTTCCCATACTTTGTTTCTTTCAAATGGATTCAGCTCCTCTTGCATTGCAATAATCCAATCTGGATCCAACAGTGCATCATCAAGTTTCTTAGGCTCAATCTGAGATAGAAAACAGCCATAGAGGCACTCATTTTGAGTTGCTCTCCTAGTCTTTACTCCTGCATTTGGATCTCCAATAATTTGCTCTGTAGTGTGTGATCTATCCCATTTCCTTGAATGCTCAGTTTGATTTCTCATTCTTGATGTTGCTTCATCATCCAAGTCATGATCATTCTCATTCACTATTGATTGGCACAAATTCTTCTCTTGTATCATCATTCACTTGAGTTTGTTGAACTTGAGTTTCAACTCCAGTTTCAATCTCTTCATCAGAATCATCTAGATTATCAAACTTTAATGGATCTTTATCTTCATCATTGACTTCTTCTAATCCAGGTAGTTTGCTGTCATCAAATGTCACATATGTGCTTTCCATAATTTTCTTTTAACTGATGACATAAACTTTGTATGCAATTCTTTCCATAGAGTAGCCAAGAAAAATTCCTTCAAATGCCTTTGCATCAAACTTTCCAATACAAAGCATTTGCTTCCAAAAGTGTGAACATACTTTAGAGTAGGCTTCTTTCCAGTCTGATAGTGTTAGTGCCCTAGAGACAATGTAATTGTGCTTCTAGGATAGACTATTTTGTTATTCAGTGATTATGTTATATCGATTATTCAACAATAATTTATTATGTCTTTATTTACTGCGATATAAATATTAGAACAATAAATGTCCTTGGAATATGTAACATGTATTCTATATCTTTAAGTATGTGACTTAAAAGTGAGATTATAAGAATAGTGTTAATATTTCTAAATATCCCTAATCGAGCATTATTAATATGAGACAATTATAATGCATAAAGATTAGTATGTTTGTTGACTGATGACCACATCTCATTGGTCATAGGTATAGTGATACTAAAGTAAAGAACATAGGTGCATGTAATATTTTACATGGCACTGGGTTGACCCACAGTGAGTTTCTACATGTTGATAATGTCATTAGAAAGACTCACAGTGATAATGGTGTAATGATCCTTAGACTTGAGATCATTATATTTCTGTACGAGGATTAATATACTTTGACTACATTAAAAGTTACCTTTGACCGGGTGATGATAAAAATGTACATCGGGTATATTATGAGACGTATGAGAAATATTAATGATAGATAAAGGATTTAACCCTCCTATTATTAGGAGAGATATTATTGGCCTCTTGATTGAGTGAGACTATGAAAATGCATGGCCATGCTCAAATATTGATTTGTTTTTAATAGTCTACTCATTGATCAAGGAAACCCGAATTAAACATTGATGAGGATGACTAATTACATGCCTCGAGTTTATTCTATAATATATGGTTAAAGGGATTATATTACACGGAAACATTAATCACGAAAGGTTTAATTGGATCACCAATTATTATTACTTGGGTAGCAATGATGTATTACTAGATGCCGCTCATTGTTTATAATTTTATTATTGGATATTAAAATTATTACCAACGTAATAATAACCTTTGGGTTCGACTTAACTAAGTGACCACAATAGGATTGTGAACTTAGAGGCATAGAGTTTGGTAAGATTTACTGGATGAATAGGAACAAATGTTGTTATGTGAACAAATGTTGTTCTACCAAACTATCCAAGAATTATATATGATATAATTGACAAATGTTGTCTACCTAAATAATCATTTTAAGGAGAAAAGCCAAAGCTGACCTTAAAAGGGTTGAAATATGGATCTTGGCTCACTAGAAAGGTATAGAGAAACTTTTCGAATTGATAGGTAGGGCTATTAATTTGATAAAAATAGTGGGAGATATATATTATGAACATATATGAATAATCACTTGAACATAATTTAACAATTCCGTAGACTAATTATTTTATGCATTTTTAACATTGTAGATATTCGAAATGGCAAACAACACAAACAACACTTTCTCTGTGCGATCAGTCCTTGAGAAGGACAAGATGACAGGATCAAACTTCCTTGAATGGTCTAGGAATTTGAGAATTGTTCTCATGCAGGAAAAGAAATCTTATGTGATTGATATTCCTCCACCGGTAGCCCCTGCTGCCAATGCCACTGTTGCTCAGCAAAATGCTTATCAGAAGCATATTGATGATGCGACTGATGTGGCTTGTCTTATGCTTGCCACTATGGATGCTGAGCTTCAGAAGCAGCATTTTGATATGAATGCTTATACTATGTTTGAACATTTTTCGACGATGTTTCAATCACAGGCTCGTGTGGAAAAGTTCAACACGAGCAAGGCACTATTTTCGTGCAAGCAGGGCAACGGACCAGTCGGACCACATGTTCTAAAGATGATAGGGTATTGTGATTACCTTGCTCGTTTGGGTTACCCGCTTCAGCGAGAGGCTCAAGTCGATATAATCTTGCAATCTTTGAACAGCGACTATACTCAGTTCATTATGACTTTTAATATGACTGAGCAAGATAAGACTCCTATGGAATTATTGGCCATGCTGAGGACCACTGAAGCAAATATGGTCAAGGCACCTGAGAAAGCTCCCATAATGATGGTGGGCAAGAAAGGTGCTAAGGGAAAGGGGAAATGGAAGGGCAAGAAAAATGTTGCATCAAAAGCTCTTGCTCCTTCCAAGCCCTCTTTCAAAAAGGCTGGAAAGTCGAAGGGAGATGCCGCGAAGGCTGACAAGGGTGATTGTCACTAATGCAAGAAGCCGGGTCATTGGAAGCGAAACTGTCCAGATTACTTGGATGGTCTGAAGAAACTGAAGGCTGTTCAGATTTCTGATTCAGGTATTTATGTTATAGAAGTCAATTTATCTACTTCTACATCATGGGTATTAGATACTGGATGTGGTTCTCACATTTGTGTTAATGTGCAGGAACTTCGAAGTAGTAGAGCATTGGCGAAGGGAGAAGTTGACCTACGCGTTGGCAATGGAGCAAAGGTTGCTACTTTGGCTGTAGGGACTTATCATTTATCGTTGCCCACAGGGCTCATTTTAGAACTTGAGAACTGTTTTTACGTGCCTGCGATTTGCAGAAACATTATTTCCGTTTCTTGTTTGGACAAGATTGGTTTTTCTTTCTTAATTCAGAACAATAGTTGTTCCTTTTCATTGAATAATGTTACCTATGGGGTTGCACGTTTGTTTAATGGTTTATATGTTCTTGATCTTGATACTCCTATCTATAACATAAATAACAAACGTCTTAAAACAAATGACTCAAATCATATATACCTCTGGCATTGTCGTTTAGGCCATATAAATGAGAATCGCATTTCCAAGTTACATAAGGATGGATACTTGGACAAGTTTTATTTCGAATCATACGAGGAATGTGAACCATGTCTCATTGGCAAAATGACTAAAGCTCCTTTTACCGGTCAAGGTGAGAAGGCCACCAAACGGTTGGAACTGAAACATAGTGATGTATGTGGTCCAATGCGTACGATGGCAAGAGGTGGCTATTACAATTTCATAACCTTTACCGATGATTTTAGTAGATACGGATATGTGTATCTTTTGAAGAACAAATCCGAATCGTTTGAAAAATTCAAAGAGTATAAGGCTGAAGTAGAGAAGCAAAAGAGCGAAAGTATTAAAACTCTACGATCTGATCGTGGGGGAGAATACTTAAGCTTAGAATTTAAGAATTTCTTAAAGGAGTGTGGTATCGTATCACAACTCACTCCTCCTGGAACACCACAATGGAATGGGGTGTTTGAAAGGAGAAATCGTACCTTGTTGGACATGGTGCGATCGATGATGAGTCATGCGGATCTTCCAATTAGTTTATGGGGTTATGCCCTAGAGACGGCTGCACAAACACTAAATCGAGTTCCTTCAAAATCGGTTCAAAAGACACCATATGAGTTATGGACTGAAAAATGTAATAGCGTTTCATTTATGAAAGTTTGGGGATGTGAAGCGTTTGTGAAACGTTTGATCTCTGATAAAGCTAGGACCGAAATCAGACAAATGTAATTTTGTAGGATACCCGTTGGAAACTAAAGGGTATTATTTCTATAAACCTTCTGAGAACAAAGTATTTGTTGCTCGAACGGCTGTATTTCTAGAGAGAGAATTGCTTTCTAAGAAAAATAGTGGGAGGACAATAGATCTCGATGAGGATCGAGAACTACAAGATATTGTTGAACCAGAGTTGGAACATGAGCAGAATGAGACTCAAGATGTTGAGAACAATACTGCTCAAGAAACACAGGTCGTTCGTAGATCAAGTAGGATTCGCCATGAGCCAGAGAGATATTATGGATTTCTCCTAACTCAAGGTGGCGATGTGATGCTTGTAGATAATGATGAGCCTCTCACCTACAAGGATGCTATGAATAGTCCAGATTCTGAGAGATGGCTGGAAGCCATGAAATCTGAGATGGATTCCATGTATGAAAACAAAGTATGGAATTTGGTTGCACCACCTGATGGGGTTAAACCCATAGAGTGCAAGTGGGTTTTCAAGAAGAAAACTGACATGGATGGAAATTTACAGACTTACAAAGCAAGACTGGTGGCGAAAGGTTTCAAGCAAATTCATGGTATTGACTATGATGAAACTTTCTCACCGGTAGCTATGGTCAAGTCCATCAGGATTTTGCTTGCGATAGCGGCTTATTATGACTATGAAATCTGGCAAATGGATGTCAAGACTGCCTTCTTAAATGGAAGCTTAGAAGAGGATGTGTACATGACACAACCTGAGGGTTTTGTCGATCCAAAGTTTTCTAGAATGGTTTGTAAGTTGCTACGATCTATTTATGGATTGAAGCAGGCCTCAAGGAGGTGGAACATCCATTTTGATGAAACAGTCAAAGATTTTGGCTTCATACAAAATGAGGATGAACCGTGTGTTTACAAGAAGGTTAGTGGGAGCCATGTGGCATTCCTAGTATTATATGTGGATGACATATTACTAATAGGGAATGACATTCCTTCTCTACAGGCTGTGAAGACTTGGTTAGGAAAAAGTTTCTCGATGAAAGACTTAGGCGATGCTACCTATATCTTAGGGATCAGGATCTATAGAGATAGATCTAAAAGATTAATCGGCCTAAGTCAGAGTACATACATTGACAAAGCATTGCATCGTTTTGGAATGCAAGAGGCAAAGAGGGGCTTTGTCCCGGTGTCTCATGGGATAGTGATCTCAAAAGAAAACTGTCCTAAATCATCAGATGATAAGGACCGTATGAGTAAAGTACAATATGCTTCGGCAATTGGTTCTATAATGTATGCGATGATATGTACTCGTCCTGATGTCTCGTATGCTTTAAGCATGACGAGCAGGTACCAGTCTAATCCAGGTGAGGGTCACTGGACAGCTGTCAAGAATATTCTTAAGTACCTTAAACGGACTAAAGATTCGTTCTTGATATACGGAGGAGATGAGAAGCTGGTTGTAAAAGGTTACACTGATGCTAGTTTCCAGACAGATAGGGATGATTCTGTGTCCCAGTCTGGATTCGTGTTTTGTCTAAATGGAGGTGCTGTAAGCTGGAAAAGTTCGAAGCAAGAGACAGTAGCTGATTCTACAATGGAAGCTGAGTATATTGCTGCCAGTGAAGCAGCAAAAGAGGCTGTTTGGATTCGGAAATTTATTTTGGGACTTGGTGTGGTTCCGTCTATCGCAGATCCAGTTGATCTGTATTGCGATAACAATGGAGATATTGCGCAGGCAAAGGAACCAAGGTCCCATTCCAAAGCAAAGCATATACTTAGGAGATATCACCTTCTTCGAGAGATAAATGAGAGAGGAGATATACATATATGTAAAGTGCATACTAATGATAATGTTGCGGACCCACTGACCAAAGCTTTGTCGCAGCAGAAGCACGAATGTCACACTAGTTCCATGGGTATTAGATACATGGGCGATTGGCTCTAGTGCAAGTGGGAGATTGATAGTGTTAGTGCCCTAGAGACAATGTAATTGTGCTTCTAGGATAGACTATTTTGTTATTCAGTGATTATGTTATATCGATTATTCAACAATAATTTATTATGTCTTTATTTACTGCGATATAAATATTAGAACAATAAATGTCCTTGGAATATGTAACATGTATTCTATATCTTTAAGTATGAGACTTAAAAATGATATTATAAGAATAGTGTTAATATTTCTAAATATCCCTAATCGAGCATTATTAATATGGGACAATTATAATGCATAAAGATTAGTATGTTTGTTGACTGATGACCACATCTCATTGGTCATAGGTATAGTGATACTAAAGTCAAGAACATAGGTGCATGTAATATTTTACATGGCACTGGGTTGACCCACAGTGAGTTTCTACATGTTGATAATGTCATTAGAAAGACTCACAGTGATAATGGTGTAATGATCCTTAGACTTGAGATCATTATATTTCTGTACGAGGATTAATATACTTTGACTACATTAAAAGTTACCTTTGACCGGGTGATGATAAAAATGTACATCGGGTATATTATGAGACGTATGAGAAATATGAATGATAGATAAAGGATTTAACCCTCCTATTATTAGGAGAGATATTATTGGCCTCTTGATTGAGTGAGACTATGAAAATGCATGGCCATGCTCAAATATTGATTTGTTTTTAATAGTCTACTCATTGATCAAGGAAACCCGGATTAAACATTGATGAGGATGACTAATTACATGCCTCGAGTTTATTCTATAATATATGGTTAAAGGGATTATATTACACGGAAACATTAATCACGAAAGGTTTAATTGGATCACCAATTATTATTACTTGTATAGCAATGATGTATTACTAGATGCCGCTCATTGTTTATAATTTTATTATTGGATATTAAAATTATTGCCAACGTAATAATAACCTTTGGGTTCGACTTAACTAAGTGACCACAATAGGATTGTGAACTTAGAGGCATAGAGTTTGGTAAGATTTACTGGATGAATAGGAACAAATGCTGTTATGTGAACAAATGTTGTTCTACCAAACTATCCAAGAATTATATATGATATAATTGACAAATGTTGTCTACCTAAATAATCATTTTAAGGAGAAAAGCCAAAGCTGACCTTAAAAGGGATGAAATATGGATCTTGGCTCACTAGAAAGGTATAGAGAAACTTTTCGAATTGATAGGTAGGGCTATTAATTTGATAAAAATAGTGGGAGATATATATTATGAACATATATGAATAATCACTTGAACATAATTTAACAATTCCGTAGACTAATTATTTTATGCATTTTTAACATTGTAGATATTCGAAATGGCAAACAACACAAACAACACTTTCTCTGTGCGATCAGTCCTTGAGAAGGACAAGATGACAGGATCAAACTTCCTTGAATGGTCTAGGAATTTGAGAATTGTTCTCATGCAGGAAAAGAAATCTTATGTGATTGATATTCCTCCACCGGCAGCCCCTGCTGCCAATGCCACTGTTGCTCAGAAAAATGCTTATCAGAAGCATATTGATGATGCGACTGATGTGGCTTGTCTTATGCTTGCCACTATGGATGCTGAGCTTCAGAAGCAGCATTTTGATATGAATGCTTATACTATGTTTGAACATTTTTCGACGATGTTTCAATCATAGGCTCGTGTGGAAAAGTTCAACACGAGCAAGGCACTATTTTCGTGCAAGCTGGGCAACGGACCAATCGGACCACATGTTCTAAAGATGATAGGGTATTGTGATTACCTTGCTCGTTTGGGTTTCCCGCTTCAGCGAGAGGCTCAAGTCGATATAATCTTGCAATCTTTGAACAGCGACTATACTCAGTTCATTATGACTTTTAATATGACTGAGCAAGATAAGACTCCTATGGAATTATTGGCCATGCTGAGGACCACTGAAGCAAATATGGTCAAGGCACCTGAGAAAGCTCCCATAATGATGGTGGGCAAGAAAGGTGCTAAGGGAAAGGGGAAATGGAAGGGCAAGAAAAATGTTGCATCAAAAGCTCTTGCTCCTTCCAAGCCCTCTTTCAAAAAGGCTGGAAAGTCGAAGGGAGATGTCGCGAAGGCTGACAAGGGTGATTGTCACTACTGCAAGAAGCCGGGTCATTGCAAGCGAAACTGTCCAGATTACTTAGATGGTCTGAAGAAACTGAAGGCTGTTCAGATTTCTGATTCAGGTATTTATGTTATAGAAGTCAATTTATCTACTTCTACATCATGGGTATTAGATACTGGATGTGGTTCTCACATTTTTGTTAATGTGCAGGAACTTCAAAGTAGTAGAGCATTGGCGAAGGGAGAAGTTGACCTACGCATTGGCAATGGAGCAAAGGTTGCTGCTTTGGCTGTAGGGACTTATCATTTATCGTTGCCCACAGGGCTCATTTTAGAACTTGAGAACTGTTTTTACGTGCCTGCGATTTGCAGAAACATTATTTCCGTTTCTTGTTTGGACAAGATTGGTTTTTCTTTCTTAATTCAGAACAATAGTTGTTCCTTTTCATTGAATAATGTTACCTATGGGGTTGCACGTTTGTTTAATGGTTTATATGTTCTTGATCTTGATACTCCTATCTATAACATAAATAACAAACGTCTTAAAACAAATGACTCAAATCATATATACCTCTGGCACTGTCGTTTAGGCCATATAAATGAGAATCGCATTTCCAAGTTACATAAGGATGGATACTTGGACAAGTTTTATTTCGAATCATACGAGGAATGTGAACCATGTCTCATTGGCAAAATGACTAAAGCTGTATACATTTCAACATTCTCTGCAACAGCCTCTTCAGTCTCTACAACTCCAACATTTTCTGTAATAATCTCAACAGTCTCTGCAATATTCTCTGCAGTTGTATTAGGAACATTCTCAGCAGGTTGTTCTAGAATTTCAACAGACTTTGTAGTAAAACCTTGAACAACTTCTTCACCTTTTTCAATAGTTTGGTGAGCATCAGATAATATCTCAGTATGAGTAACTACTTGTTCATCAAGTACTACAATTGCTTGATCTGCTACACAAGTTTCTTGAGAATATGCAAGTACAGGTGAAAGAGAAACTTGAATAGGATCAGAGAATGGTATGAATGTTTCAACAAAATCATCCATTGTAGGAAAACCATCTCTATTGTCCTCATCCATTTGTATATCTTCAGGTGTGTGCACAGCTTTTTCTGCAGTATCTATCTCAACAGCATGTATCTCTTTAGGGATTACCTCTGGAGCT
The DNA here is from genome assembly GCA_037693485.1 of Kitagawia praeruptora. Taxonomy (NCBI): domain Eukaryota; kingdom Viridiplantae; phylum Streptophyta; class Magnoliopsida; order Apiales; family Apiaceae; genus Kitagawia; species Kitagawia praeruptora. Next base: position 105,056,400 of record CM075354.1, on the reverse strand, counting down.
TCAACATTCATCTCTTCATCAGATTCAGCAATCAGCAACTTTCTTCTTTTATAGGTCTGCACCTCAACTGCTACCTCTTCTGCATCAGAGGTTGACTCTTCATCTACATCAATAATTGATGGTGATGGAGACCTGTTTGCCCTTTCCTTTCTCTCCTTTCTAGACCTCTTAGCTATAGCAAAGCTATGCCTTGAATTATGTGCAGGATGCTTTGTTCTACCTCCACGTTTAGGTTTAGTCTGATTAGGGTTAGGTTGAGTGGTTGCTAGTGGTTCAGTTGGTGTGTGTTGTGGAGGTGTAGTGCTTGATTCATGGATTTCAGGTTGAGTGTTTAGATTTTGGTCAGTGTTTGAGGGTTGTGGAAGATCAGTGTTTAAAGGTTGATGCTCAGGCTGTTGTGGTTCTTGAGGTTGATTGGGAAAATTTTGTAGAGCAAGAGGTAAAACTAACTCAGGCACAGCCTTGGTGGCATCCTTGTTAGTCAAATCAGAAAATATTCTCTTATTGACTTTGAAGGGCTGAATCACATCATCCTCAGCAATTGCAATGTTATGCACACAAGCAGTGAATAGCAATTGACAGAATCTAGCAAAATAAACAGTAGTAGATTCTGACAACCTATCACCTAAGTTCATTAAGACAAGTCTACCAAAATCGAAATTACTTCCATAGAGAAGAGAATACCCAATTTGGATACTGTCCATAGGAATTGCATCTCAGTTAGTAACCTTCTTGCCAAAAGCCCTTGTAATACAGTCGAAAAAGAAACTCCACTCATTCCTTAGCTTCGGCCTTTTCACATTTCCCAATCTAGCAAGAGAATCTGAATATCCAATTTGTTGCAACATCTCTCTCTGAGTATTTTTAGGAGCAACACTGTAGGAAGTGTGAGTATCAAAACCCATGGTTTCTCTGACATTAGTTGAAGTAATAATGTACCCTACTTCCTCATAAGTGAAAATAATAGATGGAGTCCCATTCTCTCCTCTATCATCATAAACAGAATTCTGCCAGAAGGAAGCAATCTGTGAGGCAGACAGCGTTTGTGGTTGGACCAGAGCTTGACCTATCTCTGAATCCCTCAAGAAGTTTTGCATCAAATGAAACGCGTCTAGAACGTTTTCATTATTCAATGGGGCTGCATAGTTGTTAAAACAAACAATAGACCAAGAGCAGAAAAAGGTTTGGTGGCCATTAGAACGATTTGAGAAGAAAAAAAGAAAGAAAGTGATGTGTATGAAAGGTGTTTGCTAAAATGCCCAAGTGAAAGATACGAAGTAACTGAGTGGTTTTGTAAAAAGTAATTGTGAGTGGGTGTGAAAGTGTATGAGTGAATATAAATTAAACCCAAATGTTTTAATATTGAAGCACGCAACCAGTTACCATGTGTGAGCGGGACACGATCCTTGAGAATTGTGTGAGTGGGACACGTGGCAGAAAATTAGCGGAACAGCTTTGCATGCTCAGTAAATATAGCAATAATTACTGCTACTTTCTCTCTCCCATTACTGACACATTTTAACACTCCTATACTAATTAACAGCTGTCAAAACTCTTTTTACCCCAAGTTTGAAATCATCTGAAATAAAATAAACCTTAGAGTATTAGACAAAATCCATCAGTGTTTGTCAATTCTCCAACTTCATTATTGTAACCCTTTCAAAAACTGCACAGGTGTGAATATATGTGTGTGTATAGCAGAGTTTACTAATCCAATTTTTAGAGCATCTAATATTTCATAAAATCCATAAAAATAAATCAGTAAACACTGGATGCACAAACTCTCATAGTAAACACTGAATGTATGATGAATGCTAAACTCTGTAGGAAAAATAATATACAGAAACTCTGAAATAACTTATACCCCCTGCTAAATAAGAATTTACAGAAAGAATAAATGCAGATTTTTTTTAACAGAAGTTGTAACTAGTCACCAAAAATCCTATAATTTTAGCCCTTATCATTTTGACAAGTTCCTGGGTCTTCCTAATCTATGACCAGTCACCAAAAATCCTGGAATTTTAGCCCTGATCTGTTGATAAGTTCCTGGGTCATCCTAGTCTTTGACTAGTCACCAAAAATTAGAGAATTTTAGCCCTTATCTTGTGATAAGTTCCTGGTTCTTCCTGATCATTGATTAGTCACCAAAAATTAGAGAATTTTAGCCCTTACTATTACCAGCAAGTTCCTAGTTCTTCCTAGATACAACATAATCAGAAAGAAATTCTAGATCCTATATACAACTTCTTCGGGAGTTTACTGATTACAACATCTAACCAAATAGAGGTTAACTAACATAGTTTAGATGTCATCAACATCAGAAGTTATTCATGAGAGGCAATGCACACAGTATTTACAGACTCGGAGTTTAGGATAGATAAACTAAGAGATGCTATAAATATGAAACAGTATCATGCTTGTGTTAATTTTCTGCATAATCTAAGATTAGATCACAAATAACTTAGAAAGATTCATGATTATAACTGAGAATCATGCTTCATACAGTTTTCTTCATCGGTGTTCATATCAGACAATAACATTATCAGAGTTTATTCAACATGTTAACAGTGTTTAACAGTATACGAACAGAGTTTGCATAGCAGAGTTTAAAAACAGAGTTCACATAGCAGTTAACACATCACAGAAACATAAGTAATGCATTACACAAGTAAAATTTTGAGTCTAACCAGTATCTCTAGTCAAAACCAGAGACCATTCCAAGTTCATTTACCATCCTTGTAAATATAGCTTCACTCAATGGCTTGGTGAAGATATCTGCTAGCTGTTGGTCTGTAGACACAAAATGAAGCACAACGTTTCATTCCTCTACATGTTCTCTGATAAAGTGATACCTTATGCTAATGTGCTTGGTCATTAAATGTTGTACTGGATTACCTGTCATAGCAATAGCACTTTGATTATCACAATAAATAGGAATCTTACTGTACCTCAATCCATAATCCATCAATTGATTCTTCATCCATAGAATCTATGCACAACAGCTACCAGCTGCAATATACTCTGCCTCAGCTGTAGATGTAGAAATTGATTTATGTTTCTTGCTGTACCAAGAAACAAGCCTATCACCCTGATAAGTGGATTTTATATCCACTTGGAACATTCTATATCGGCTTAAATTGATTGTCTTGGACTCAAGTTTGTTGTATTTTTGATGTGTTTTGTGTAGTTGTGCAGGGTTGTAGCTATCGGTTAGTGTGGTGTTTCTAAACGATATTAGAGTGGAATTGAGCATTGGAATGAAGGATGGTGAATTTCCCTAAGCTACCATGAGGATTCATAAGTCAAGAATTGAAGAACGGGAAGTGGCAAAAGAATCGGAAGAGAAAATGGAAGTGAAATGAGAAAATTGTGGAAAATTCAGATTTGCCGGTAGGTTGTGCAGTCCACTTTGTTTTGGCCATATCTGGAGTTCTACAAGTCCGTTTGAGGCCCGTAAGCTGTCCACGCGAAGCTCGGAGAATGTTCTAGAGAATAAAAAGATTTATAGCAGAGTTCTCCACGCCGCCGCGCCAAAAATACACTAAAAAGCCGCGCGGGCGCGCTGGGATAAATGCCAGAAATTTCAGCAGCGCGGGGGCGCCAGATTTACACTAGAATTCCGCGCGGCCGCGCCCAGCTGCGCCAGAAAATTCCCAGGAGCTGTCAGAATTCTATTTTTAATGGGAAATTACCTTGTTTTCTATTCCTAATCATTATGGAAGATGTTGAACGGCCAGAAACTTCCAGAATCATACTTAAACAAGGGAATTGCAATTCTATTTCAATTAAAGATGGAAAATTACCGGAATTCTATCCTATTTCAATTACGGTAATGGCTTGGTCAAGGAGGCAATTGGGGGCTATAAATACACACCTTGGGGCACAGAAAAATCATAATCTACACATCCTACACACTAAATTCGTTCATAGCACAAGGAAGAGAAGCCAAGGCGAGGATCGTGACGACAAGAAGATCTAGATATAGTTTTTCTTGTATTCCTTTGTGGAGGCGTATCTTTTGGATGCTTGTTACTTTCACGGATTTGTTCACTAAACCTTATTCTATTATTGATTTATTCATCTTCATCTTCATTATCTTGTTTTATATCATGCTTTCGTCAAATCCCATGGTGACGAAAGGTTCGATTATGAACTAATCGTTATCGTGGGATCCTAGTGGATTTATCTATGTAGCTTAGTAGTTTGCATGCCTTAGAGATTTATGTGTGGTGAATTCTTGATATCCTCGTATGGTTAATCTTAATGCTTTTAGATGCGTAGCTAACATCTAAATTGAATAGTTAATCTCTTGCTAAACGAGAGTGGATCTTGAGATTTAGAACTTGCCATGCTAGCATAGGATAGGTTGATGTTAAGCATCATGATTTGTGGCATGAATAGAGATATTATGCTACCCTATGTGATCTAAGTGGATAACTTGTGCTTCAACCTTTATGTTTTCAAATTCTATAGAGATATAGGGTCTAAACATAATAGGTGCCTACTCATCTTCTATCTCTTTTGTGGATGTATGCGTAGATTGGTACTAGTATACTGAGAGGTAACTTTTACTCTTTTCGTGTTATCCGATCAGATATCAAAACCATCGCATGTTTTAATTAAAGGTTGCAACTCTAAATGAAGTAGATAATGAAACTAGGATTCCATGTTTATTCTCACATAAGTAATTCGATTGTTATTCTCATTAATTGTTTAATTCTTAGTTTATAAATTTGCACTTTAGTTTAATTTAGGTAATCAAACCCATATTTGTTATTTCTCTTAGCAGTGAATTGAAACCATACATTGTTGCATAGGCATATTTACTGAATAGAACCATAACTTGATCCCTGTGGGAACGAATTTGGACTTAACCTTATATATTACTTGTGACCACGTACGCTTGCGTAATTTTAGCATAACAAGTTTTTTGCGCCGCTGCCGGGGATCATCGGTGTTTTTATTTCAGTTTATGTGTTTGTCAATAGTGGTCGTTAGCGTTCACTGACTCGGAATCTTACTTAGTTTGTTTGTTTCGTGGTGTTGCAGGTACTTAAGTTTGTATGCGAACACGCTTACAAGCTCGTTTGGAAGAACTGGCGGAAGACGATCGTGTAGAGAATATAGAGAATAAAGAGGAATCTGAGACTACTGTAGAGATGGGTGACGCAGCAGCAGCAGTCAAGGCTTTGAGGGAGTATTCTCAGCCGAAGATCAATGATATCCAGTCTAGCATTATCAGGCCAGCTATTGCAGCTAACACTTTCGAGATCAAGCCGGGCACTATTCAGATGCTACAGAATTCGGTTCAGTTTGGGGGTGCTCCTACGGAGGATCCTAACATGCATATTCGGGACTTTATCGAGATCTGTGATACTTTCAAGTTTAATGGTGTTTCGGATGATGCTATCAAGTTGAGGCTTTTCCCATTCTCTCTAAAAGATAAGGCTAAGAGCTGGCTACACTCGCTACCACCTGGTTCCATTACTACATGGGAAGATCTTGCTCAGAAGTTCCTTACTAAATTCTTCCCTATGGCGAAAACTGCAGCAATAAGGAATCAGTTGACTCAATTCCAACAGCAATCTGGCGAGACCTTGTGTGAGGCTTGGGAACGCTACAAGGAGATGCTAAGGAAGTGTCCTCATCATGGCATGCCGGATTGGATGGTTATTAATGGTTTCTACAATGGGTTGGGAGCACAGTCTAGGCCTTTGCTAGATGCAGCATCAGGTGGAGCTCTGTGGGCGAAGAGTTATGATGAAGCTTATGAGCTTATTGAGATGATGGCTGCTAATGAATACCAGAATCCAACCCAAAGGCTATCTCAAGGCAAGGCAGCAGGAATTTTTGAAGTAGATACAGCTGCAATGATTACGGCTCAGTTGAAGGCTCTTGCTATGAAAGTGGATTCTCTTGCTAATTATGGAGTTCAGCAGGTGGCTAGTGTTTGTGAGTTATGTGCGGGCGCACATGAGACGAATCAGTGTGCTATCTCTCCTGAATCAGTACAGTTCGTGAGTAATTTCCAGAGACCTGCTGCACCGGTTCCAGCCACTTATCATCCTAACAATCGAAATCATCCTAATTTCAGCTGGAGCAACAATCAAAATACTCAACAGTCTTATCAGCAAGCGAAGCCGTACAATCAAGGCTATCAGCAGCCTTATGCTCCAAGGACACCATATCAACCTCCGGGATTTCAGCAGCAACAACCCCAGGCTCATGCGGGGCAATCATCTAATGATAAATCTGATGAGATGTGGATAGTGGTAAAGAACCTACAAGCTGGCCAGAAAGTTTTGGAAACCCAGTTGGGGCAGATTACAAGTGCCTTGGTAAATATGCAACAAGGAACTCTTCCAAGTGATACAAGGGGTAATCCAGGCAAGAGGGAGGTTCAAGAACAGGTCAATGCAGTTACTTTGAGATCTGGAAAAGTCACGAGTGATCCTAAATCAGCAACTGAAGAAGAGGAAGATGTTCAGAATCAGCATGTTGAAAAATCTGCAGTGCCAGTAATTGAGAAATCTGATTTAGTGGCTGATCAGCTAGATGGTGAGAAGAGCAAGAAACCTGTTGAAAAGTTTACTCCGGAGCAATCTTCAATGAATAATTAGATTTATCCACCTCCGCCATTTCCTGGACGTTTGAAGAAAAGTCAAGAGAAACAGTTTCAGAAATTTATGGAGGTCTTCAAGAAACTGTCCATTAACATTCCTTTTGTTGAAGCATTGGAGCAGATGCCAAGATACGCGAAGTTCTTGAAGGATATTTTGTCACGGAAGAGAAGGTTGGAAGATTTTGAAACAGTGGCATTGACGGAGGAGTGTAGTGCTGTTCTGCAACAGAAGTTGCCACCTAAACTGAAAGATCCGGGAAGTTTCACTATTCCATGTACTATTGGCAACCTTTCATTCGGCAAATGTTTATGTGATTTGGGAGCTAGCATTAATCTCATGCCCTTGTCTGTTTTCAAGCAACTTGGTCTACCGGAGCCGAAGCCGACTAACATCTCTTTGCAGTTGGCTGATAGGACGATCACTTATCCGAGGGGTATAGTGGAGGATGTTTTGGTGAAGGTTGATAAGCTCATATTTCCTGCTGATTTTGTGATCTTGGATTTTGAGGAAGATAAGAAGATTCCCATAATCTTGGGAAGACCGTTCTTGGCTACAGGAAAGACTTTGATTGATGTGCAAAAAGGAGAGCTTACAATGAGGGTGCAAGATCAGAGTGTCACCTTTAATGTGTTCAAGGCTATGAAATTTCCAATAGAGGATGAAGAGTGTTTCAGTGTGGAAACGGTTGATACAGGTCAGAGAAAGAAGTTGGATCAATTGTTGAGCGAAAAATCGAAGATGCGCGTGCTAAAGCATCCTATCAGTGATTCCATTGACAGATCTTCAGTTCGAGATCTCTCGAATGTCAAGCTCGGAAAACTTCCATCTCATTTGAGGTATGTCATTTTGAATGATGAGTTAGTGATTTTTGAAGAGGGTCACGATAATGTGTTAAGAAGGTGGAGCATGGATGATGAGGTAGAGGAGTGTTCTTATCAATCAACTGTGAAGCAAAAGCACCTTAGAGGTGTGAAGAAGAAAAAGAAAAAGTCGATTGGAGGAAGAGGCAAAGTGAAGTTTGATTTAGAAAAGATGTGGGAAGATAGCAAGAAGGTTGTCAGACAATGGGTGAATGGTTCTTCTGCTAAAGACAAGTCAAATGCAATCTTCGAGCCACCATGATTTGAATCATATTTGTCCGGCTAAATGACATTAACGACAGCGCTTCTTGGGAGGCAACCCATGTGTTCGGTAGTCAGGTATGTTCTCTACTATCCCTTGTATTTACTTCCATTCAATGCGGACATTGAATATTTTAAGTTTTGGGGGTGGTTTCGCACTTATTCACGCAAGAGAACGTGGTCAACAAGTAATATAGAGTAAATAGGATTCGTTCCCACAGAGACTCAAATTGTTCGTTATGTTCACTTATGCACCAGCTTATGATTTACACTCACTGCTAAGACAATCACAATTTTGGTTTGATTTAACTATTGTTTAATTACCAACTAAGCCAATTACGAGAAAATAACTTAACTTTAACCTTATAATAAACAAACATGGGATTTCAATTTCAATTACTACTTCATCTAGAATCTTATGCCCCTTAGCCTAGCATGTGACCGAGTTGATTACTGATTAGATGCACTAAACTGATACATACCAACTTTCGTTGTGCATATACCATCCTACTGATCATCCACAATTGATAGAAGTCAAGTAGTCACCAAATATGTGTAGTCCCTATATGTCTATAGCAATTGAACACACACCGGTTGAGAATCAAGCACCCATTAAACCACATAGTCGATGCAAGACGGTTAGAATTACATCACAAATTAATACATGTTCTTCACATGCAAAAACCTATGCTAGCATGAATTGTTCTAAACCCTAGATCCACTTTCGCATTCACTAGGATTAAACAAACAATTACAAGTGTTCGCGACGCACTTATAACGAATAAGCTTAAACATACTAGGTAATCAATACAATCAATCACACACCAAGGCATAAAAACACTCAATTACTAGAATCCATAGCAAAATCCATTAAAACCCCATGATAACGAATTAGCCCATAATTGACCTAATTGTCATCATGGGTTCTTTGGAAAACATAATTCTAAAATCAACAAGTAAAAATAAAGAAGAAGAATAAGGTTTAGAAGTAAATCCCCACAATAGAAGAATACAAAGGTTTCAAGAATAATCCTTGCTTGTCACTAGCTTGGAAGAATTCCTTCTCCTTTTCTCTCCTCTGACAAAACTAGGTTATATGTAACGTATGTATATTTATTTGATTACAAGGGTATGACGTTTATACATAAAAAAACGTTTCCTCCCTCTTGCTCAATAAAAATATTTAATATTCTATTACAATTAGAATTTAATTAAGGTGCTAAAACCTGCCCGGAATATAATTAGAACTCGAAAAGGGCAAAACAGGAATTTCCCAGCCATGCTTCACAAAGTCTGCACGCGCGAATTAATTCAGTACTTTACTTGCACGTGATTCCTATCCCAGGTTGTAGAAAATCTCTCAAGCTTCGCGTGGGCAGTAAGATCGCTGAAAACGGACTTACAGAACTCCAGATATGGCCAAAACAGTATAAGCTGCGCAGCCTTCCCAGAAAATCCGAATTTTAATCATTTAATTCCCAAAAAATTGTAGAAGCATCCACCTTAATCAACATTCTAGTAAACCTGCACAACTAAGCAAAACACATCAAAACTACAAGAAACTTGAGTCCAAGACAATCAATTTAAGCCGATTTAGAATGTTCCAAGTGGATATAAATCCACTTATCACACCCCCAAACTTAAACCGATGCTTGTCCTCAAGCATTAACAATTACAACTAACTAACTAGTACCACTTCCGTAGGTGATCACGGTTGCATTTGGCATATGCAACAAGCCCTTTAAACCCCTAGGCAGCCCTAGTGGACGAGTAAGGTCTCGTGAGGGCCTATAGCGAATGTACCCACAAAATCCATTTAACCTAATGCAATGCAATGCATGAATGCAACTAATATGAAAATGCAAGATCCCCTTCAAACTCACCAAAACCAACTAACAAGCAAATATCTCAATGAATGTAACAAATCCAAGCAGAGCTCGACTAAATCCCCGTATACTAACAAATACATGAACAGAAACGTGCGTGTGTGCGATGCTCATCAGAAATACTCCCAAAACTAGGTCAAAAATCATACATGCTTTCCGTCAAGACAATCACAGGTTTATAATCAGAATAGACTGTAGACACTCCATAACCTAGGAACACCTCCACCCTTATCCAAGGTAGACAGAAACTCATGCTTTATTACTATACTACGACACTACATATACAATAAGCATGCTTATTTAACCGTGCAATGAATGAGACCCCTAAAGGCTTATACAATAATACCCATGTAGCGAGTGTTGGGTCAGTAGATCCCAGGCTATAAAGCCTTAGGTCACTAGGACTAAGTCCCCTCAGACTTAATTACTCGAGTATTAAAGAGCTCACTCTGGTTAATTTTGCATATGAACAAATAATACTTGACTTTTTTTTTCCTTTTCTCTTTTTTTCTTTTTCTTCTTTTTTTTTCTTTTTTTTTCTTTTTTTTTTTTCAATCTGGAATGAGCCTTTCTCATTTCCAACCCTAGACTACTCATATAAATATGAGCTGGCTACTAGCCATTTGACGCCTACCCATTATTGACACATATTAACAACTAGCATGAAAATTCCTGGTTTCCCCCAAACTTAGACTTTATTGTTCCTACGCTATAAAGGGAATAACGAAAATTCTAAATATAAACAAGTGATTAAATCTCAAAACATCCCACCAGCATGACCCTAACCTAGCCCAAAAGCACCCCAATGAGACTGTGTAATAAATTTTGTTCCCGTAACATGCAAGTCAATTTCATAGAAACTATAAATCAGCCCTCTACTCATCATCATCACACCTAAATCAACATCCACCTATCAATCAGAATCAGCTCATCCTAAGGGATCATGAAATATGCATGCCATGAAAATGCAACTAAATGAAAAACTCACATGGTATACGAAAATAAAACAAAATGTCCTATATGAAACAAACGTAGATAATACGAACATAACAATCATGCATGAACTATCACTACTATGCAAACATGATATCCTATATGAACACAAAATACAACAATATATATACAACTACTCATCCCTCAAACCACCCCCAAACTTAACATATTCAATGCCCTCATTGAATGGAAAGTAATACAAGGGATAGCAGAAAACATACCTACTCGTCCTCCTCTTCGGAGGAATCATAATCTGGCGGTGGATACTGCGTACGAGCTCCATAGACTGGCCACCTCGCCTGAATACCTGCATCTGTCAAAGCTGTAGCCATATCTTGAGCATATTCCCTGTTACAAGCATGTATAGCATCCATCCGCCTATACAAACGCCTAAAGTGGGCCTCCAAAACTCTCGGTACTTCAGAACCCTGTGGCTGAGCGCCCGCTCCATTACCACTAGCATCAACATCATCAACAATATAACCAAGCCCCCTCGGATCTGGAACCCCACCTTGCCAGTCAGGCATTCGATCAATAGACACATCAGAAATGGAAGGCAAAGGTGACTGCAACTCCTCATCCGCACCCCAGATAACACCACTTTCCTTACATAAACCAGCTATAACAGAAGCATGGGGCATCGATGATAGCGCATGAGATTTTAAAAACCGTATAATATTCTGATGAACAATATAGGCTACATCAATGTACTCCCCCTTTAGAATGCCCTAAAGAAGAATCAATCTATCAACTGTGACCTCACCTATATGAGAAGTAGGCATAATATTCGCACAAAGGAATGCATACCATGCACGTGCAAATTTATTCATAGCAGAAGACAGAAAATTAACTGGCGCATTGGTTCCCACTTTATACTTCCAAACCGTACCAGGAACACATAATTCACGAACAATTGCCTCCAAATCCACATCCTTACTAGTCTTCCTTGCCCAATCTTCAGCCCCCACAAGCTTCGGTGGTTGTCCCAAAATTTTACGAATAGCCTCAACACTATACTCCACCTATTTACCTCGAACCACACACACCTCATCCGGCTCACCCTTAGCATTAGCATAAAACTCCCTAACAACATTCACCGGAACTGGAGCAGGTGCCTTACAAATCTCTCCCCAACGTAACTCACTAATCTCATCAACCAACCCATAATGACGAGTTGGTAAAAACCCCCTTTCTTTCGCCACCGACTTAGTCAACAACCTATTATACTCAACCTCCGCATCCGGAGAAGAAAATCTCTCCACCCTAATAGCACCACCCCTCATTCGCTTAGGCGCCATAATAATCAAAACCCCACTCAACAATAGCACCACCAAAAACCACCAAGAAAAATCCCACCAAAAACCACCAAACCAAATCACACCAAAAATACCCACGTAACAAGAATAATACAAAAAACCCCAATTTACAAGAACACAAATTCGTAGTAAAATTAAATAGAGAAAAGAATTCCCACTACGAATCAAAGAGGTGAACTTGTACTAATTTTCCCCCAAACTTGAATTTTTAAGAGATGTAGAGGAGAAAAATAATGAATTGGGTGTGTATGTATGGGTATATATAGGCCATGGAGTGATAGGATGAATATAAGAATTTTAATGTGAAAAGGAAAAAATTTGGGTGGAATTTGGAATTTGATATGGGATAGAAAAAATATTTAATGGATAAAAGGAAAAGATTTAGAAAAGAAATAGGAATTGGAAATTTTTTTTTAGGAGAGATGAGGGGTTTTTGGAATTAAAATAGGAAAAGATTTAGGGAGGAGATGGGGGTGTATAAAAAGAATGGGGTGTAGAAAGATTTTTATTTTTTTTTATACATAATATACACCACGTACAAACACACAACACTAAATAGGAGTCAGGAGACATGCTGAAAATTTCTGCACCACTGGAACCACACGCGCAAGCTGCGGAAGTTGAGTGCAACTCGCCTCATGAACAGAGACGCATCCGCAACTAGCGCCACAGGGCCGCTAGTTGCCTCATTAGCAGTAACGCAGACGCTAGTTGCGTCTTAGGGCCGCAACTTGCCTCCTTAGCAGTAACGCAGACGCTAGTTGCGTTACAGACCCGCAATTTGCCCAAAAATTCGTTTTTTCTGATTTTTTTTTTTTTTTTTTTTTTTTTTTGATGATTTTTTGATTTTTTGATTTTTTTTTTTTTTTTTTTTCACACAACACAAAAAAAATTTTTTTTTTTTTTTTTTTTTTTTCCTACACTAATGCATGGGTTGCCTCCCACGAACTTGGCCACGATTTTCATCTTGAAAATTTTCTGCACCGCATCTCTATAAGGCCATTTAATGATCTTTTCTGGAGCGACTTCTTCAACAACAAGCTTTACCCGTATTCGCTCCTCACAAGATCTCTTAACAACATTCTCCCGCCTACCTGAAAAGTTAGCAGCAATAACAATAGCAAGCAAAGGAGATGAATTACAAGAAGCATACCCCAGGTGAACTAGCAATGTTTTGAGCTCGAATTCGGGAGCTCCTTCAATTGATGGCTTAAGGCGCACCTGAGAATTCCAGAGATCTTCCACACCAAGCAACTTATGTGGAATACGTAACCCTATCAACCAAGGCACTGTAATCCTCAGTTGGCCATGCTTTGCCTTCTCCTCCGTGTCATACTTTTTACTCTGCCCTGCATCAACCAATTTCAAGCTAAAACACTCCTCATCCTCCGCCGGCAAATTCATGGCTAGAGTTTGCTTCTGAAGCCCTTGTGGATATGGAGGAGGAAAATCGATTTGGACGATCTCTGTAGTCTTCTCCGGAGTAGATTTGTCAACAGGAGTGATGCTCTTTTCCTCTTCGGCCTCCAGCTGGTCGAAGTCAGATTGCAACGAAGCGGCATTCAACAACTGAACATGCTCTTCTAATTCATCATCTTCCACACTGAGACACTCTTCATCCTTCGAAGGAATTAGCATAGCCGCTTGAGCCTTGGAATTTTCTTGATCTTGGGCTGATTCTTCAAAATTTTCAGATTGCAAAGGAAGTGGTTGCGGTTGATTATTCAGAATTGAATTTTCTGATTGGTTTGCCTCCGACTCTGCTTCCTTATCAGCTTCATGTTCTGCTTCTTCCCCATCTCTGCCCTCAGACTCTCCTTCCTGAACTTCGATCATGGTCTCCCCCGTGGCTAAGAAAGGCCAGTCAAGACTGATAGTAAGATTCTTGTCCTCCTCCTCTACATCTAGGCCTTCTGTGTCACTTGCAATTTGATTCAATGTTTGTAATGCATTTGCAATTTGACCAATCTGATCTCCTATTCTCTGGAGAGACAATGCATTGCTTTTAGCCATCAACCTCAATTCTTCTAATTCAGCTTCTTCGGTCGACTGTTGGATAGACCAAGTCTGAAATTGCTGCTGCTGAAATTCAGGAGGTTGAAAGTGTTGATGCACTGGGGCATACTGATGCTGAAATTGTTGCCCCTGTTGCTGCTGAATTCCCCCTGGACTGTATGGCTCATCTTCAAACTGCTGATTTTGGAGCGGGTAGAATGGATATTGAGATTGCTCCATACCACTCTGATTGTAGTCCCAGCTGAAATTTGGCCGGTTTCTGTTATACTCACATTGATGAGTGTAATGTCCACCTGCACACAGCTCACAAACAATTACGAATTCCTGCTCCCAATAATCCATCAAATAAAAAGAAAAAAAACGTCCGAGTCAGTGAATTTAACCCAAATTGATGACAAGATCATAAACTAAACAAACAATGAACCGAGTCCCCGGCAGCGGCGCCAAAAACTTGTTCGCACTTATTCACGCAAGAGAACGTGGTCAACAAGTAATATAGAGTAAATAGGATTCGTTCCCACAGAGACTCAAATTGTTCGTTATGTTCACTTATGCACCAGCTTATGATTTACACTCACTGCTAAGACAATCACAATTTTGGTTTGATTTAACTATTGTTTAATTACCAACTAAGCCAATTACGAGAAAATAACTTAACTTTAACCTTATAATAAACAAACATGGGATTTCAATTTCAATTACTACTTCATCTAGAATCTTATGCCCCTTAGCCTAGCATGTGACCGAGTTGATTACTGATTAGATGCACTAAACTGATACATACCAACTTTCGTTGTGCATATACCATCCTACTGATCATCCACAATTGATAGAAGTCAAGTAGTCACCAAATATGTGTAGTCCCTATATGTCTATAGCAATTGAACACATACCGGTTGAGAATCAAGCACCCATTAAACCACATAGTCGATGCAAGACGGTTAGAATTACATCACAAATTAATACATGTTCTTCACATGCAAAAACCTATGCTAGCATGAATTGTTCTAAACCCTAGATCCACTTTCGCATTCACTAGGATTAAACAAACAATTACAAGTGTTCGCGACGCACTTATAACGAATAAGCTTAAACATACTAGGTAATCAATACAATCAATCACACACCAAGGCATAAAAATACTCAATTACTAGAATCCATAGCAAAATCCATTAAAACCCCATGATAACGAATTAGCCCATAATTGACCTAATTGTCATCATGGGTTCTTTGGAAAACATAATTCTAAAATCAACAAGTAAAAATAAAGAAGAAGAATAAGGTTTAGAAGTAAATCCCCACAATAGAAGAATACAAAGGTTTCAAGAATAATCCTTGCTTGTCACTAGCTTGGAAGAATTCCTTCTCCTTTTCTCTCCTCTGACAAAACTAGGTTATATGTAACGTATGTATATTTATTTGATTACAAGGGTAGGACGTTTATACATAAAAAACGTTTCCTCCCTCTTGCTCAATAAAAATATTTAATATTCTATTACAATTAGAATTTAATTAAGGTGCTAAAACCTGCCCGGAATATAATTAGAACTCGAAAAGGGCAAAACAGGAATTTCCCAGCCATGCTTCACAAAGTCTGCACGCGCGAATTAATTCAGTACTTTACTTGCACGTGATTCCTATCCCAGGTTGTAGAAAATCTCTCAAGCTTCGCGTGGGCAGTAAGATCGCTGAAAACGGACTTACAGAACTCCAGATATGGCCAAAACAGTATAAGCTGCGCAGCCTTCCCAGAAAATCCGAATTTTAATCATTTAATTCCCAAAAAATTGTAGAAGCATCCACCTTAATCAACATTCTAGTAAACCTGCACAACTAAGCAAAACACATCAAAACTACAAGAAACTTGAGTCCAAGACAATCAATTTAAGCCGATTTAGAATGTTCCAAGTGGATATAAATCCACTTATCAGTGGTTTGAGGGATTAGTAGTTGTTGTTCTATTATTGTGTCATGTAGGATATCATGTTTTGCATATTAGTGTAAGTCATGCATTTTATGTTCGTATTATCTACGTTTGTTTCATATAGGACATTTTGTTATTGTTGTTTGTTACCATGTGAGTTCATATTAGTTGCATTTTCATGGCATGCATTTTTCATGATCCCTTAAAATGAGCTGATTCTGATTGATAGGTAGATGTTGATTTGGGTGTGATGATGATGAGTAGAGGGCTGATTTATAATTCCTAGGTAATTGACTTGCATGTTTCGGGAACAAAATTTTTACACAGTCTCATTGGGGTGCTTTTTGGGTTAGGTTGGAGTCATGCCTGTTGGATGTTTTGAGATTTAATCACTTGTTTATTCTTAGAATTTTCGTTATTCCCTTTATAGCGTAGGAACACTAAAATCTAAGTTTGGGGGAAAACAGGAATTTCATGCTAGTTGTTAATAATGGCTAGGCGTCAAATGGCTAGTAGCCGGCTCATATTTATATGAGTAGTCTAGGGTTGGAAATGAGAAAGGCTCATTCCAGATCTTCAAAAAAAAAAAAAAAAAAAAAAAAAAAAAAAAAAAAAAAAAAGAGTCCAATTTTTATTTGTTTGTTATATGCAAAATTAACCAGAGTGAGCTCTTTAATACTCGAGTAATTAAGTCTGAGGGGACTTAGTCCTAGTAACCTAAAGCCTTTGTGGTTTGGGATTGCTGACCTAACACTCGCTACATGGGTATTATTGTATAAGCCTTTTGGGGTCTCATTCATTGCACGGTTAAATAAGCATGCGTATTGTATATAGTATTATGTGTCATAGTAATAAAGCATGAGTTTCTGTCTACCTTGGATAAGGGTGGAGGTGTTCCTAGGTTATGGAGTGTCTACAGTCTATTCTAGTTATAAACCTGTGATTGTCTTGACGGAAAGCATGTATGATTTTTGACCTAGTTCTGGGGGTATTTCTGATGAGCATTGCACACACGCACGTTTTTGTTCATGTATTGTTAGTATACGGGGACTTAGTCGAGCTCTGCTTGGATTTGTTGCATTCGTTGAGATATTTGCTTGTTAGTTGGTTTTGGTGAGTTTGAAAGGGATCTTTGCATATTCATAGTAGTTGCATTCATGCATTTGCATTGCATTGCATTAGGTTAAATGGATTTTGTGGGTACATTCGCTATAGGCCCTCACGAGACCTTACTCGTCCACTAGGGCTGCCTAGGGGTTTAAAGGGCTTGTTGCATATGCCAAATGCAACCGTGATCACCTACGGAAGTGGTACTAGTTAGTTAGTTAGTTAGTTGTAATTGTATATGCTTGAGGACAAGCATCGATTTAAGTTTGGGGGTGTGATAAGTGGATTTTATATCCACTTGGAACATTCTATATCGGCTTAAATTGATTGTCTTGGACTCAAGTTTGTTGTATTTTTTATGTGTTTTGTGTAGTTGTGCAGGGTTGTAGCTATCGGTTAGTGTGGTGTTTCTAAACGATATTAGAGTGGAATTGAGCATTGGAATGAAGGATGGTGAATTTCCTTAAGCTACCATGAGGATTCATAAGTCAAGAATTGAAGAACGGGAAGTGGCAAAAGAATCGGAAGAGAAAATGGAAGTGAAATGAGAAAATTGTGGAAAATTCAGATTTGCCGGTAGGTTGTGCAGTCCACTTTGTTTTGGCCATATCTGGAGTTCTACAAGTCCGTTTGAGGCCCGTAAGCTGTCCACGCGAAGCTCGGAGAATGTTCTAGAGAATAAAAAGATTTATAGCAGAGTTCTCCGCGCGGCCGCGCCAAAAATACACTAAAAAGCCGCGCGGGCGCGCTGGGATAAATGCCAGAAATTTCAGCAGCGCGGGGGCGCCAGATTTACACTAGAATTCCGCGCGGCCGCGCCTAGCTGCGCCAGAAAATTCCCAGGAGCTGTCAGAATTCTATTTTTAATGGGAAATTACCTTGTTTTCTATTCCTAATCATTATGGAAGATGTTGAACGGCCAGAAACTTCCAGAATCATACTTAAACAAGGGAATTGCAATTCTATTTCAATTAAAGATGGAAAATTACCGGAATTCTATCCTATTTCAATTACGGTAATGGCTTGGTCAAGGAGGCAATTGGGGGCTATAAATACACACCTTGGGGCACAGAAAAATCATAATCTACACATCCTACACACTAAATTCGTTCATAGCACAAGGAAGAGAAGCCAAGGCGAGGATCGTGACGACAAGAAGATCTAGATATAGTTTTTCTTGTATTCCTTTGTGGAGGCGTATCTTTTGGATGCTTGTTACTTTCACGGATTTGTTCACTAAACCTTATTCTATTATTGATTTATTCATCTTCATCTTCATTATCTTGTTTTATATCATGCTTTCGTCAAATCCCATGGTGACGAAAGGTTCGATTATGAACTAATCGTTATCGTGGGATCCTAGTGGATTTATCTATGTAGCTTAGTAGTTTGCATGCCTTAGAGATTTATGTGTGGTGAATTCTTGATATCCTCGTATGGTTAATCTTAATGCTTTTAGATGCGTAGCTAACATCTAAATTGAATAGTTAATCTCTTGCTAAACGAGAGTGGATCTTGAGATTTAGAACTTGCCATGCTAGCATAGGATAGGTTGATGTTAAGCATCATGATTTGTGGCATGAATAGAGATATTATGCTACCCTATGTGATCTAAGTGGATAACTTGTGCTTCAACCTTTATGTTTTCAAATTCTATAGAGATATAGGGTCTAAACATAATAGGTGCCTACTCATCTTCTATCTCTTTTGTGGATGTATGCGTAGATTGGTACTAGTATACTGAGAGGTAACTTTTACTCTTTTCGTGTTATCCGATCAGATATCAAAACCATCGCATGTTTTAATTAAAGGCTGCAACTCTAAGTGAAGTAGATAATGAAACTAGGATTCCATGTTTATTCTCACATAAGTAATTCGATTGTTATTCTCGTTAATTGTTTAATTCTTAGTTTATAAATTTGCACTTTAGTTTAATTTAGGTAATCAAACCCATATTTGTTATTTCTCTTAGCAGTGAATTGAAACCATACATTGTTGCATAGGCATATTTACTGAATAGAACCATAACTTGATCCCTGTGGGAACGAATTTGGACTTAACCTTATATATTACTTGTGACCACGTACGCTTGCGTAATTTTAGCATAACACACCCAGAAATTGACAACTTCCACTGGTGCTTTTTCTGTCTATCTTACAGCCTGCAAAGTCTGCATCAGAGTAACCAAGTAGCTTGAAATCTGATTCTCTGGGATACCACAAACCTAAAGTAATGGTGCCCTTGAGATATTTAAAGATTCTTTTCACAGTTATGAAATGTAGTTCTCTGGGTCTGCCTGAAACCTTGCACAGAGACAGGTTGCATACATGATATCAGGCCTACTTGCTGTCAGATAAAGAAGAGACCCTATCATGCCTCTGTAGTTTGTCATATCTACTGAAGCCCCTGTATCTTTGTTGTTGTTGCCATGGGAGTTGATGCAGATGAGCAGTCAAGCATACCAAATTTCTTGAGAAGATTTCTAGTATATTTTGCTTGATTTATGAAAATCCCATCATCTGTTTGCTTCACATGTAGGCCTAGAAAATAACTAAGCTCTCCCATCATACTCATTTGATACCTGGACTGCATTAGCTTGGCAAACTTTGTACAGAGTTTATCATTAGTAGACCCAAAAATTATATCATCAACATATATTTGAACCAAAAGCAAGTCACTACCAGATTTAAAGTAGAATAGGGTTTTATCTATTATACCTCTGTAGAAACCACTTTCTAGAAGAAATTGAGCCAGAGTTTCGTACCATGCTCTTGGTGCCTGCTTAAGTCCATAGAGTGCCTTATCAAGCCTGTAGACATAATATGGATATTTGGGGTCCACAAATCCTGGTGGTTGTTCAACAAACACTTCTTCTTCAAGTTTCCCATTCAGAAAGGCATTTTCACATCCATCTGAATACTTGAATTTCTTATGAGAGGCATATGCTAGAAACATCCTTATTGCCTCCAATCTTGCAACTGGAGCAAAAGTTTCATCATAGTCTATTTCTTCCTGCTGTGAATAGCCTTTTGCCACAAGTCTTGCCTTGTTTCTTGTAATAACCCCCTCAATGTCAGTTTTATTCCTGAAAACCCATTTAGTACCAACAATAGATCTATTCTTTGGTCTTGGTACAAGGGTCCAAACTTCATTTCTCTCAAATTCATTCAACTCCTCCTGCATTGCTGTTATCCAATCAGAATCTTGAAGAGCTTCTTCAACTTTCTTTGCTTTAGATTGTGACAAGAAAGCATGAAACAGACATTCATTTGTTGTTGCACTCCTTGTCCTTACTCTTGCATCTGGATCACCAATAATCAAATCAGGTGTGTGACATTTTGCCCATTTCCTAGCTGAAGGCAAATGACTTCTCTCAGTTTTTGATCCTCCCCCTGGTTCCATGTTCTCCTGATTTTCTTGTTGCTTTTCTTCATTCTCTGAGGCTCTATTTGCACTAAATCACGCAAGCGTACGTGGTCACAAGTAATATATAAGGATAAGTCCAAATTCGTTCCCACAGGGATCAGGTTATGGTTCTATTCAGTAAATATGCCTATGCAACAATGTATGGTTATTATGCACTGCTATGACAATAACAATTTTGGGTTTATTAAACTAAATTAACTAAGACACAGATTAACAAAACTAAGAATTAACTAATTAACAAGAATTAAAATCTAATTACGTCTGCAAGAAAAACCATGGAATCCTAACTTCATTAAATACTTCGTTTAGATCTAACGCCTTTAATCACTATATGCAATGGTTATGATATCTGATCGGATAACAGGAAACAAGTATACGCTACTTCTCAGTATACGAATACCAAACTAAACATACATCCACAAAAGAGATAGAAGATGAATAGACACCAATTATGCTTAGACCCTATATGTCTATAGAATTTGAAAACATAACGGTTGAAGAACAAGTTATCCACATTGATCACATATGGTAGCATATTATCTCTAATCATGCCACAAATCATGATGTTAAAACATCAACCTATCCTATGCTAGCATGGTAAGTTCTAAATCTCAAGATCCACTCTCGCTTCACAAGAGATTAACAAATTAGATGTTCATGACGCATCTAAACACATGAATCACAACCATACGAGGATATCAAGATATACATCACACACAGATCTTTAAAGCATCAAGATACTAAACTCCATAAATAAATCCATTAGAATCCCATGACAACGATTAGTTCATAATCGAACCTCTCGTCATCATGGGATCAAGTGAAACCATGATAAAAACAAAGTATAAAAAGATACAAATAAACCTAAGTAATTGATATGTAATGGTTCTACTCCTAATGATCTTAATGATTCAATTTACAAGGGTTGGATGTGTTTATATAGGCTCTACAAGTCTTGCCCAGCAAGAAAATACCAAAACAGAATTATAGTAGAATTTCTGCAAAATACGTTTCCTAAACTGATTCTGTTTTAAAGGGAAATTCGCAGCTGTCTTTTCTTCAGTAATTCTGGAACGTTCCAGCTGCAATTGGGCCTCTGGACCACCTTAGAATGATAGAGAATCTCGTTATCTTCGTGTGGACAGTAAGATCGCCCATGTGACGCCCCCAAATCTGAGGTCAAAGATTCAGGTCGTCACATCATCATCCAACCATGTCATACCTGTATTAACTTTACAACTCAACAATACATCCATCCATACCTCAATCTTACACACAATCAAGTTAGAGCCTCAGAAATGATAAGCAAAAGTAACACTAAATATTACAATTCATCTGTACAATCCAAAGTCTTACGCAATTCCACTTATACAACTACACTTGAAGACAAGTCTTACTATTACAGTTGAAAACCTATCAGACTACTCTGTAGTATTTATCAGGGACTAAATCATCTCCGGGTAATTCTTCTACTCCTCTTCTGCTGGTGCGGAGTTAATCGGCCAAATTCTTCCCTCTCTGAAAAGTTTTTATAAAGCAAGAATGAGCTACATAATGCTCAGCAAGTTCACTATTTTGTAAAATAATAATGTGGTTTATTTCGAAAACATTCCCAACTATAGGGGTATATATCTCAGATTTCAAAACATAATTGGACAATATATGTGCCCGAGTTTGAATAAAACATCTATACTCACTAAGGAGTTTTAGGATAACATATGAACCCCTTATAAGGTTCCCATTTCAATATATCTCAAGTTTGAAAATATATACATATGAGTATATCATTTTCGGCAAAACACTCTACGATTAACATACTGTACAGGGAATACATCATTGCAAACCTCTTTCCTTCCATTAGCTTAGAAGGTTTCTCATACAAAAACATTTCATTCTTTGAAACAATTGCAAGAGTGCACTAACACGTGCCAATCTTTATAGAAAATCTTGCAGTTCTAGATACTGCACGATGTCAATATTTTCTCATCAAAAACCACACTATCGGCAACTTGGCACTTAGGCCCAAGAAGCAGTGTTTGAGTATTTTTCCAAAGTGGAGGATGGGACTGGAAGAAAACATAAAAACCTGACGAGGATTGACGATGATCAGTCGCCACATCCAAGTCCAATAATCCGCGGGTCTTCTCTACCGGTAGAAGGATAGAAGCTACATCCGTAACTATCCCCGAGTGAAAACTACATCCGTAATCACCCTCGATGAAAACTACATCCGTAATCATCCTTCGGCAACACCTGGGCCGGAATAATAATTGATGGACCGCCTGGCTCACGGCCGCTTACACATCCCGGGAATCTTTCGTCAACGATTCCCACACCTGCCAGAGTCCCTTTTTCTTTTTCTTTTTAAAAACTTGATTTTGATTGAAAACTGAGTAATTGAGGTCCGACCGTAGTCGACCGATGATTCTTGAAATCGTACAAGAAGCGGAACCTGACCGGGGGTTTTCGAAAATGTTTTGAGTTCGAAAGAGTTCGAGTTTGAAAGTATTAAAGGTATCTTGGATTAGCTTTGACTTTAAAATAATGAACAATAATTAATAATTGATATTTTAAGATTTAATATTATTAATTAATAAAATAATTATTTAATTAAATAAGCTTTTAATCCAAGATGGGTATTTTGAGTATTTACGAAGATATAAAAATAATTACTTGAGTATACGATACTCCCCGAATGACCTTTCGGGTTTTCGCAATTTAATTACGATATAATAATATACCTCTCCCCGGTCAATAGTATATACGGACCGCTACGACCTCTATTGCTAGAGTCGTTGTCCGAAGAAAACATTTCATTCTAAGTTCAAGGGGTGCAAACATATATGTACTTATACATCTCAATTTCATCGATACTTCGATAAACATAAACATTTGATACGATTGAAAACTACAAACACAACAGTGAAAATCCTTGTATATGTAAGTTTTGAAAAGTAAACTTGCCTTGGTTTGGTTGGGGTGGTCGAGCGTGCGGAGTGGAACGATCTATACATAAGCAATAACCGTTCGTTAGTACCTTAAGGACTTCGTCTTATGACAGTCTAGCCCCACTATAGGTTCATGTCATCACTCGATTATGCTCGTCACTTATTCGACTTTATTTAGTTACCATACCCGAGTCACGTCCATTACCCCTAGAATTATACTCCACTTAACGACTTTTTCCCTTGCGCGAATTTTACTCTAGCATTCTTATAAAATTGAAAAATTCATATTTTAATCCAATTCTTTTTGGGTAGCCTTCACCACTGCATTTCCTAGCTTCTCTAATTTTTCCATGATCCCACATAAATTTTTAGGGGTTTAAACAACGTTCACAAGGGGGTCATTTAGTGCAGTCCGGAATCCAGAAACACAATTTACTTCTCCGGCCATAACTTAAAATCTATACATCACCTAGTCATGAACCTTACATTTCCAGAAAATACATTCAAATACCTTTCCAACAATATATGGTAGGACCTCAGGGGACAAGATTTGAGGGTTCAAAACCGTGTTACAAGACAGGTCAATGTTCCTGGAAAAACTCAGCATGCTTGTTTCACTTAAATCAACCAAGATTCTTATTTCCACAACACAACCAACATCTAAGTCACCTAGTTCATGC
Source organism: Kitagawia praeruptora (assembly GCA_037693485.1). Lineage (NCBI taxonomy): Eukaryota > Viridiplantae > Streptophyta > Magnoliopsida > Apiales > Apiaceae > Kitagawia > Kitagawia praeruptora. Next base: position 105,032,360 of record CM075354.1, on the reverse strand, counting down.
TTTATAACATTCAAGGAGATAAATATACTAACCACAATCATAAAAATCACAATCACAACACTTAAACTTAAGATCTATATCATCCATCACTTGAACATCCAAGATTAACACAAATATACATGGATCTATCATTGAACATCATAAACACTACATGGCCAAGAGGGGTTATGATTTTATACCTCCTTGAGTACCTAGGAGCCTTGGGTAAGCCTTACAAAACTCAAGAACACCTTGAATGATCTCCTACAACCCTTACAATCCAAGATCTAAAAGGAAAACCAAACATGGTTACTATTCACAATATCTATAATAATTAATATCTTGAAATTGGATGGATGAAATGGCTTGAAACTCTTAATATACCTTGCTTAGATGATGGAGAGGGCCTAGTATTTATGCCTTGATTTATGAGTGATGAGAAATGGAGGAGGAAGAAATTTTTTTCTTCCTTTATGGTCTTGGCCGAGAGCTCTCTTCCAAGGGGGGGGGAGAGAGCTTTTGGTGTTTTTGATTTTTGTGGTTTGTTTGAAATAATAGATAAAGTGAGGTTGGGTGATACATAATGTTGTATGTATAAGCATGGTACAAGTCTAGGTATGGCCTCCTTGTACTCTTGTCTCCTCTTTTTGAAAAGCAATGTAACTAGTTACTATTCCTCTTGCCATTTGGTTTAACTAGTTTGTTTTTCCTAACTACTTAGTTGCATGGGACTTGCATGCAATACTACTCCTTGTATCACTATTCTTCCACCAATGTTTGTCATTTAATCTTTAATTTGTATCGTATCTTAATTAATCTCTCGTAATAATATTTTGTCGCGTAGAGATTTCCCCTATAATTCCTTAAGTACTTAATTGTGTAAATTCCTCGAATGTCCATAATTCCTTGTCATAATCCTTAATAAATCTTTTAACACTCTAATCATTCTCAAATCCCAAGTTTTATAAATCTTACTAACAACAAGACTCTTACTTTCAACCACCTTCCCTTTATCTCATATAGTGAATGCAACAACATAGTTTCTCAGACAATCAATTCCATTAAACAACATGGATGACTAGAAAGGCTCCAAATTGACATTACCACATGATATTAAATAAAAGAAAATATTGCAAAAATTAGGGTTCTTACAACCCAAAACCGACTTCTAGAACTGAAGATATGGCCCAAACAGTGAATCTCACGCGTGTAGCCCAATAAATCCGAATTTTAATAAATTAAATCTCCAAAAACGACAAAAACATCCACCATAATCAACATCCTTGTAAATCTGCACAACTAAACAAAACACATCAAAACTACAAGAAACTTGAGCCCAAGACAATCAATTTAAGCCATTATAGAATGTTCCAAGTGGATATAAACTCCACTTATCACACCCCCAAACTTAAACTGATGCTTGTCCTCAAGCATAAACAATTACAACTAACTAACTAACTAGTACCACTTCCGTAGGTGATCACGGTTGCATTTGGCATATGCAACAAGCCATTTAAACCCCTAGGCAACCCTAGTGGACGAGTAAGGTCTCGTGAGGGCCTATAGCGAATGTACCCACAAAATGCATTGCAATGCAATGCATGAATGCAACTAATATGAAAATGCAAATAATCTAGTACTAATATCCTACCATACTTTCAAATCCTCTCATGCCATATCAACTTAAGAATCAAAGCAAATACGCAATGTCTTGGTGTCGAAAGTGCAAGTATTCACATAGTCTACTCAATGAACATGCATAAGTTCTCACAAGTCCATGTCAAGTGTAAGAATAAGTTAGTAACCATGCTAAGCCTACAAGAGTACATCTTTGAGACAAAACTCGGGATCTCATATGCAAAAACAAGCAAACACTCACAATCCACTCACAAAAGAATATTCACTCAAGAACAAGGGTAAGTGTATCACTCAATTCCAACAAAATCATAAACATGCTTGACATTTGGTATCAATCTAACTCTTAACACAACATACATCAATGACGATAATCAAAAGGTCTTTATTTGGGTTGTAACGGGGCTAGGGACAAGGTATGTCAAATAAGGCAAAACAGGTGAAGTGTCAAAAGCTAGTAGGAACTATAATAAATCATACACAACACCCTATTTTTCCTCCCCACAAAATTTTACTATTTTTCTTCCAAAAACAAAACGCTCGACTAGTCGACTAAAGTAGGATCATAACAACACAAACATGCTCTCATAATATATATATATTTTTTCTTCTTTTTTTTCTCTTTTTTTTTTCTTTTTTTCGAGAGCTAAATATAACACAAACAATAATATACACAATAACAATGATCCCATGATTTTATTACACATGCCGACTATCAAGTAAACAAACCCAATTTTCAATATTTCCCCCAAAAGTAAGACCAACAATAAACCCCTCCTTGCACACCTTATTACTCCCTTAAGCACTCTACTAGCCTTTGACAATGTGGGTTCAAATTAATGTAAGGCCAATACAAGAAAAAAAGTCTAGGCAAGTAATGTGGTATGTCACCGAAAAATAGGATTAAGCTCAACGGGTTAACTAATTGATCATGTAAATATGGTGTGGTAATATGGGAAAATATGCGGTTATTCCTAATGCCTTTATCATTTTAATCGTCAAATAATGTCATGCGTTTCAAGAAAGACCTCAAACAACTGCTAGCAATGCAAACAATCTGTGGACACTCAACCAAACGAATAATTTGCAACAAATATGCAATAAGGCTCAAAAACTCACTTGGTGGAAAAAAACATACTCAATCCCAAGCAAAAAATCTCTTTAATGCACCTACTTGTATTCAAAGCATGCAAACTAAATCATCTTGCACATATTCATGTCCTTCTAATTACTCACAACATTCAATAAGTCTACTAGCTTCAACTTACTAGTGTATGTGTGTGCACAAGAACAAAGCATATCACTTCTCAATCAAAAGCGTCAACAACACAAAATTCCTATCAAGCATGGGTGCAAATGCAACTATTATGAACTCACATGATATACGAAAATAAAAACAGAATGTCCTATATGAAACAAACGTAGATAACACGAACATAAATGCATAATTTACTACTACTAATATGCAAAGCATGAAATCCTACATGAACACAATAACTACTACAACAACTACTAATCCCCCAAATCACCCCCAAACTTGAAATATTCAATGTCCGCATTGAATGGAAGTAAATACAAGGGATAGTAGAAACATACATGCTCGTCCTCATCCTCCTCATCGCAACTCACCAATAAGCTCAACCAACCCAACAATTTTTTTCTCGCAAAAATCCCCTTTCCTTAGCAATTGGCCTCAAAACAACCGATTAAATTTAACCTCCGCCGTCAAAAACGAAAATTTCCCAACATTAGCACTATCTCTCCCATGCTTACGAGCCAAAAGAATCAATACCCAACTCACAAGAAGCTCCACCAAAAATTACCAAGCAATACCACACCAAAAATACCCCAATATATCAAGAATAATACAAAATCCCAAATTTACAAGAACACAAATTCGTAATCAAAATAAAATTTGAGAGAAGAAATAAACCCACTACGAATTGGAGAGGTGAACTTGCAATTAATTCCTCTTTAGAATTGAATTTTTAGAGATTTAAATAAATAGAAGAGGAATTGGATTTGTATGTAGAGGTGTGTATATATATAAGATGATGGATAGATGAGATTTAAAAATTTAGAGTGTCGAGATATGGAGAGGTTAGGATTTGATGTATGATAGATATAGGAATTTAGAATTGAAGAAATTTGAGTTAGGATAGAATTTAGGAGAATTTTGGTGGCAAAAACACTGAAATTCGGGAAAAATTCTGGCAGAACAGGGGTATAACGCAGCAGCAAGCTGCGTTACAAGGTCTTTGGCGCGGAACGGCAGACACGCAGGAGCTACCTGCGTGTTAGGGGCGGAAACAGAGTGTCACGCAGGCGCAACCTGCGCAACTGGGGCGCAAATTGCGCTGAATAGAGTAACGGGAACGCAGGTTGCGTTATAGGGGCACAACTTGCGCGAAATTTCACTGTTCACTTTATTTTTATTTTTATTTTTTTTTTGCAAATTTTTTTTTTTTACACAACACTACTACTTTTTTTTTTCACTACACTCTTTTTTTTTTCATACAACACTCAAATTTTTTTTTTCTTCATACACTAATGCGCGGGTTGCCTCCCACCAAGCGCTTCTTTAACGTCAATAGCTTGACGGTACTTCCAAGCCTCCACTAAGGATGATAATAGTTCGCCTGGTCCTTTCTTCGCAATACTTCATCATCATCTCAGCGGCACACTTTTTGCTCTTTCTCCTCGCTTGGCCTATTCGTATGACAACTATGTCCTCTTCCCATGCCTTCATCTGTTGACCCAAAATTTGACAATTTGTGGAACAACACACATTCGCGGGCTTTACTTGAATATAATGGAGGAGGGTAAATGTAAATTGCTGAAGCCTTTGGTTCCTCAACGAGAACTTCCTCCATTGACTCTAATGCGCTACCTCCATCTTTAAAATCTGAGACAAGTATAAGATCTGCATCTTTCCCATGTTCTTCATCCTCTTGGGACGCACATACCAATTCTTGAAATTTGCGTAGCTCATTAGTGTCCTCTTGGTACGCACATAACAATTCTTGAAATTTGTGAAGCTCATCAATGTCTGTCTCAAATAGTGCCCTTTCCAAATCATCCACCTCACTAGCTTGATCAAATTCCTCACATGGCTTGTGAACACTCTCCTCCTCTTGGAATTTGTCTTCTTCAATTATGCATGCAGTACCATGCTCCAAGTCATCATTATCCTCTGGAATTGCTTCTGGTATGAATTGTTGTTTCTCTTGTTCCAAGACACTCAAAACTTGAGCAACTAGTGTCCCCATAGATTTGGTAAGCTTCTCATGATTCTCTACAAGCATCCTAATCTCCTTCCTAAGCTCCTTCAAATCATCAACCTCATCTGACTTAAAAGTAGGAATAGGTTGCTGATGTTGAAACTCTTCACTACCAAAGACATATGACATATCTGGAACATCTTGCTGGTACTGTTGAGGATGATATTGAAAATATGGTTGCTCTTCATAAGTGACATATGGATCAACTCCTCCGTAGTAACAATATTGTGAGGGATCATGAATGCCCAAACACCGCTCACATTGCTGAGGCTGTTGAATACCACCTTGGTTGCTCCAGCACTGATACGTCTCATGTGCGCCCGCACATAGCTCACAAACACTAGCCACCTATTGAACTCCATAGTAATTTAGAAAATCCATCTTCAACGGCAATGCTCTCTGACAAGTACCTGAAACACTACGAACAAACTAACTAAGTAAGAAATCCGAGTCAGTGAACTCTAACGACCACTATTGACAAGCACATAAACCAAAAATAAAACACCGATGATCCCCGGCAACGGCGCCAAAAACTTGTTTGCACTAAATCACGCAAGCGTACGTGGTCACAAGTAATATATAAGGTTAAGTCCAAATTCGTTCCCACAGGGATCAAGTTATGGTTCTATTCAGTAAATATGCCTATGCAACAATGTATGGTTATTATGCACTGCTAAGATAATAACAATTTTGGGTTTATTAAACTAAATTAACTAAGACACAAATTAACAAAACTAAGAATTAACTAACTAACAAGAATTAAAATCTAATTACGTCTGCAAGAAAAACCATGGAATCCTAACTTCATTAAATACTTCGCTTAGATCTAACGCCTTTAATCACTATATGCAATGGTTATGATATCTGATCGGATAACACGAAATAAGTATACGCTACTTCTCAGTATACAAATACCAAACTAAACATACATCCACAAAAGAGATAGAAGATGAATAGACTCCAATTATGCTTAGACCCTATATGTCTATAGAATTTGAAAACATAACGGTTGAAGAACAAGTTATCCACATTGATCACATAGGGTAGCATATTATCTCTAATCATGCCACAAATCATGATGTTAAAACATCAACCTATCCTATGCTAGCATGGCAAGTTCTAAATCTCAAGATCCACTCTCGCTTCACAAGAGAATAACAAATTAGATGTTCATGACGCATCTAAACACATGAATCACAACCATACGAGGATATCAAGATATACATCACACACAGATCTTTAAAGCATCAAGATACTAAACTCCATAAATAAATCCGTTAGAATCTCATGACAACGATTAGTTCATAATCGAACCTCTCGTCATCATGGGATCAAGTGAAACCATGATAAAAACAAAGTATAAAAAGATACAAATAAACCTAAGTAATTGATATGTAATGGTTCTACTCCTAATGATCTTAATGATTCAATTTACAAGGGTTGGATATGTTTATATAGGCTCTACAAGTCTTGCCCAGCAAGAAAATACCAAAACATAATTATAATAGAATTTCTGCAAAATACGTTTTCTAAACTGATTCTGTTTTAAAGGGAAATTCGCAGCTGTCTTTTCTTCAGTAATTCTAGAACGTTCCAGCTGCAATTGGGCTTCTGGACCACCTTAGAATGATAGAGAATCTCGTTATCTTCGCGTGGACAGTAAGATCGCCCAAAACTGACTTCTAGAACTCAAGATATGGCCCAAAAAGTGAATCTCACGCGTGTAGCCCAATAAATCCGAATTTTAATAAATTAAATCTCCAAAAACGACAAAAACATCCACCATAATCAACATCCTTGTATATCTGCACAACTAAACAAAACACATCAAAACTACAAGAAACTTGAGCCCAAGACAATCAATTTAAGCCATTATAGAATGTTCCAAGTGGATATAAACTCCACTTATCACACCCCCAAACTTAAACTGATGCTTGTCCTCAAGCATAAACAATTACAACTAACTAACTAACTAGTACCACTTCCGTAGGTGATCACGGTTGCATTTGGCATATGCAACAAGCCCTTTAAACCCCTAGGCAGCCCTAGTGGACGAGTAAGGTCTCGTGAGGGCCTATAGCGAATGTACCCACAAAATCCATTGCAATGCAATGCATGAATGTAACTAATATGAAAATGAAAATAATCTAGTACTAATATCCTACCATACTTTGAAATCCTCTCATGCCATATCAACTTAAGAATCAAAGCAAATACGCAATGTCTTGGTGTCGAAAGTGCAAGTATTCACATAGTCTACTCAATGAACATGCATAAGTTCTCACAAGTCCATGTCAAGTGTAAGAATAAGTTAGTAACCATGCTAAGCCTACAAGAGTACATCTTTGAGACAAAACTCGGGATCTCATATGCAAAAACAAGCAAACACTCACAATCCACTCACAAAAGAATATTCACTCAAGAACAAGGGTAAGTGTATCACTCAATTCCAACAAAATCATAAACATGCTTGACATTTGGTATCAATCTAACTCTTAACACAACATACATCAATGACGATAATCAAAAGGTCTTTATTTGGGTTGTAACGGGGCTAGGGACAAGGTATGTCAAATAAGCCAAAACAGGTGAAGTGTCAAAAGCTAGTAGGAACTATAATAAATCATACACAACACCCTATTTTTCCTCCCCACAAAATTTTACTATTTTTCTTCCAAAAAAAAAACGCTCGACTAGTCGACTAAAGTAGGATCATAACAACACAAACATGCTCTCATAATATATATATTTTTTCTTCTTTTTTTTCTCTTTTTTTTTTCTTTTTTTCGAGAGCTAAATATAACACAAACAATAATATACACAATAACAATGATCCCATGATTTTATTACACATGCCGACTATCAAGTAAACAAACCCAATTTTCAATATTTCCCCCAAAAGTAAGACCAACAATAAACCCCTCCTTGCACACCTTATTACTCCCTTAAGCACTCTACTAGCCTTTGACAATGTGGGTTCAAATTAATGTAAGGCCAATACAAGAAAAAAAGTCTAGGCAAGTAATGTGGTATGTCACCGAAAAATAGGATTAAGCTCAACGGGTTAACTAATTAATCATGTAAATATGGTGTGGTAATATGGGAAAATATGCGGTTATTCCTAATGCCTTTATCATTTTAATCGTCAAATAATGTCATGCGTTTCAAGAAAGACCTCAAACAACTGCTAGCAAAGCAAACAATCTGTGGACACTCAACCAAATGAATAATTTGCAACAAATATGCAATAAGGCTCAAAAACTCACTTGGTGGAAAAAAACATACTCAATCCCAAGCAAAAAATCTCTCTAATGCACCTACTTGTATTCAAAGCATGCAAACTAAATCATCTTGCACATATTCATGTCCTTCTAATTACTCACAACATTCAATAAGTCTACTAGCTTCAACTTACTAGTGTATGTGTGTGCACAAGAACAAAGCATATCACTTCTCAATCAAAAGCGTCAACAACACAAAATTCCTATCAAGCATGGGTGCAAATGCAACTATTATGAACTCACATGATATACGAAAATAAAAACAGAATGTCCAATATGAAACAAACGTAGATAACACGAACATAAATGCATAATTTACTACTACTAATATGCAAAGCATGAAATCCTACATGAACACAATAACTACTACAACAACTATGTGACGCCCCCAAATCCGAAGTCAAAGATTCAGGTCGTCACATCACCATCCAACCATATCATACCTGTATTAACTTTACAACTCAACAATACATCCATCCAGACCTCAATCTTACGCACATACAAGTTAGAGCCTCAGAAACGATAACCAAAAGTAACACTAAATATTACAATTCATTTGTATAATCCAGAATCTTACGCACTTCCACTTATACAACTACACTTGAAGACGAGTCTTACTATTACAGTTGAAAACCTATCAGACTTACTCTGTAGTATTTATCCGGAACTAAGTCATCTCGGGATAAATCTTCTACTCCTCTTCTGCTGGTACGGAGTTAACTGACCAAATTCTTCTCTTTCTGAAAAGTTTTTATAAAGCAAGAATGAGCTACATAATGCTCAGCAAGTTCGCCATTTTGAAAAATAATAATGTGGTTTATTGCGAAAACGTTCCCAACTGTATGGGTATATATCTCAGATTACAAAACATAACTCGACAATATATATGTCCGAGTTTGAATAAAACATTTATACTCACTAAGGAGCTTTAAGAATAACATATGAATCCTTTATAAGGTTCTCATTTCAATATATCTCAAGTTTGAAAATATATACGTATGGGTATATCAGTTTCGGCAAAACACTCTACGGTTAACATAATGTACAGGGAATGCATTGATGCAAAACCTCTTTCCTTCCATTAGCTTAGAAGGTTTCTCATTCAAAAACATTTCATTCTTTGAAATAATTGCAAGAGTGCACTAACACGTGCCAATCTTTATAGGAAATCTTGCAGTTCTAGATACTGCACGATGTCAATGTTTTTCTTATCAAAAACTACACTATCGGCAACTTGGCACTTAGGCCCAAGAAGCAGTGTTTGAGTATTTTTCCAAAGTGGAGGATGGGACTGGAAGAAAACATAAAAACCTGACAAGGATTGACGATGATCAGTCGCCACAACCAAGTCCAACAATCCGCGGGTCTTCTCTACCGGTAGAAGGATAGAAACTACATCCGTAACTATCCTCGGGTGAAAACTACATCCGTAATCACCCTCGATGAAAACTACATCCGTAATCATCCTTCGGCAACACCTGGGCCGGAAAAATAATTGATGGACCGCCTGGCTCACGGCCGCTTACAAATCCCGGGAATCTTTCGTCAACGATTCCCACACATGCCAGAGTCCCCTTTTTCTTTTCTTTTCAAAATCATTTTGATAGAAAACTTGAGTAGTTGAAGTTCGACCTCAGTCGTTCGATAATTCTTGAAAAACGTACAAGAAGCAAAACCTAACCGGGGGTTTTCGAAAATGTTTTGGGTGAGAAAGAGCTCGAGTTTGAAAACGCTAAAGGTATCTTGGATTAGTTTTGTCTTTAAAATAATGAACGATAATTGATAAATAATATTTTGAGATTTAATATAAACAGTTAATAAAATAATTATTTAATTAAAATAAGATTTTAATCCAAGATAGATATTTTTGAGTATTTTTAACAACGTAAAAATAATAATTACTTAGGTATACGATACTTCCCGAATGACTCTTCGGGTTTTCGCAATTTAATCACGATACAACAATATACCGCTCCCCGGTCAATTGTATATTTGGACCGCTACGACCTCTATTGCTAGAGTCGTTGTCCGAAGAAAACACTTTCATTCTAAGTTCCAGGGTGTACAAACACATATGCATATATCTCAAACTTCAACATAATCTCGTAAAGCATAAGCATATAATACATTTGGAAGCTATAAACACAACAGTGAAAATCCTTATATATAAGTTTTGAAAAGTAAACTTGCATAGGTAAAATCAAGAATATAATCTTTTGAAAATAAATACTTAGGGTTGGAAAACTTGCCTTGGTGAGGTTGGGGTGGTCGGCTCGCGAAGTGGAATGGAAATCTATACATAATCAATATTTGTACGTTAGTACCTTAACAACGCTACTTAATCATAAGGTTTTAAAAAAATCGTAAGACCAACTTAACGACTCCACTTGTGACCACTAACCCTCTCATATGACCATGTCGTCACATTATCACTTCCGTTACCCATTCGACTCAAATCTATTCCTCAAACTCGAAACTCAAGTGAAGATTCTTAAAACTACTTTAAACTAATCTCCTAAGTGGTTTTTCACTTGCGCGGATTTTACTCTAACATTTTTATAAAATTGAAAAATACATATTTTAATCCAATTCTTTTTGGGTATCCTTCACCACTGCATTTACTAGCTTCTCTAATTTTTCCATGATCCTACATAAATTTTTATGGGTTCAAACAAGGTTCACAAGGGGACCACTTAGTGCAGTCCGGAATCCAGAAACACATTTCACTTCTCAGGCCATAACTCAAAATCTATACATCACCTAGTCATGAACCTTACATCTCCAGAAACTACATTCAATTATATTTCCAACAATATATGGTAGGACCACAGGGGACAATATTTGGGGGTTCAAAACCATGTTACAAGACAGGTCAATGTTCCTGGAAAAACTCAGCAAGCATGTACCACTTAGATCAACCAATTTTCTCAATTCCACAACACAACCAATACCTAATTCACTTAGTTCATGCTTTATAACACTCATGGAGATACATATACTATCCACAATCATAAAAATCACAATCACAACATCAAAACTCAAGATCCATGTCATCCATTACTTATACAACCAAGATTAACACTATAACCATGGATCTAACATTAAACATCACAATTACTACATGGCCAAGAGGGGTTAGGGTTTTTATGCCTTCTTGATGTTCTTACAATCTCAAACAAGCTTGGTTAACCTTGGGGAAGCCTTACTCTATGCTCACCATCTTCAATCTCACCAAAGAAATCAAGAACATGGAAGTGAGTTTCCTGACTGGAAAAACACGCCCCAAAGATCAGCCAAAACGAAGCCCTTGCACTCGTTTCCTGGTCGAGGCTCCTGAATTAAAGTTGTAGAGAGTCTTCACAGCTTTCTAACCATATAAAGAACAAAAAATTTCATTGAGTAATGAAGTCTCTAGGCCCGTTTTACTGAGAGGGTGTTCTGCTGGGCAGAATGGTTTTGTTCTTGGTTTTATGTTCTAATAATGCCATACACTTGATATATATCTATTTTTGGTTGGATGCATCTCATCCTTGCTAGGTGGCAACCTCTTATTGGCTCCTCTAGATTTCTTATCCACTTAAATTGCAACCAAGTCCTTTGCTAATTGCAACCAAGTCCTTGTCTCTTGTTTCTTGCACTTAAGTACTTTTGTTTTGTTTTCTTTTCCACCGCTTTGATTTCCTTGTCGTTTCTTGAATAAAATAAATACGTTACAACTTATACGTTGCATATTATTGCTCTAATATAGCACAATACCTCGAACGAATATTAATTCCAACATCCCTTGTTTATTTCTCTTTATCTCAGAAAACGTTCTCCCGATTTCTCAAGCATTCCCTATTTCTCAATTCTAAGAGTTTATTCTCAATCCTCTTTTTTTCTCATAATATATCCTTCCTTGGACTCTTAATATACCATATCCTTAATCCATGCTTCGTTCGCTCAATCGCTTAATCTTGTTGTAACGTCTCAGTGGTTCTCGTTCTAAATCCTCGAATCAAATATAATAAAATCCTAACATATTAAATCCTTAATTTCTCAAAATTAATATCTCATTTCTTGAATATAATAATATATAATTCACTGCCCGGTCAAATATTACACCAGAATACAAATTGGAATTTCTGAATTCCGATCGTCTTTACATACACTTATTTGCTCCGTGAATCACTAATATGACTTCGAAATATCCATACCATGTCTTGTACATAGGGTGGCGTGAAAATTTTCTTGGTCCTCAAAATCACTATTCATCCATAAATTACTATTCACGCATGACAAACACTATTCACGTATATACTTATTCTTAATAAGAAAAATTTTAATTCTACCGAAAATCTGGGTTCTTACAGTCTCCCCTCCTTAAAAGGATTCCGTCCCGGAATCAGTTTAGGAATCACTGGGGTTACTCCTTCTTTGTTTCACTCTTTCAACTTCCAGGTGGATTCTTCCACATCTTGATTTTCTCACAATTCCTTATTAGTTTGAAAACCTTGTTCCTCAGCACTTGTTCTTTTCTATCCATGATTTCCACGGGTTGCTCCACATAGGTCAAGTCTGGTTATAGGTCCACTTGGTCGTATTCTATCACATGCCGATAGTCGGTGTGGTAGGGTCGTAACATAGACACATAAAACACATTATGAATTTGCTGCAAGCTTGGGGCAAGGCTAACTCGTAGGCTAACTTCCCAATACGCCTCAAAATCTAAAAAGGTCCAATAAACCTCAGACTTAGCTTCCCTTTCTTACCAAACCGCATCAATCCTTTTCAGGGGGATACCTTTAGCATCACGAAGTCTTCCACCCCATACTCCTTTGATATCTCATAAAATTTGACCATTCGAAATAATGGGTTTCGTAAAAACTAATGACTTTTACATACACTCGTCTGCACCGTAAAGGCGTAATATCAATTCGAAATCTTCATTTAATAATTCGTACATATCGTGATTGCAAAAATTTCTCATCCATACATAAAATTAATTTTCATCCAGGTTCGAATATTCACGAAAATTAGGGCTATTGCAGTCTCACCAACGCTTTAATGTTGCTTCTCAACGCATGCTCTCCTCGACCTGTATTCCTTATCGGTTGTTCTATGAATGAAAATTTCTATCCCACTACTTATACGTTCTTCTTCTACCTTGTTCATAGTATCCGTGTTGAGTCCTTGTATCGTTGGGCCGTGAATACTTTGTGGTCGTGTTCTATAATCTGAGACAACGTCAATACACACGGTATTCCTCATTTTCCTTGGCTTGATTAGCACGCATGTGTTGCCTCCCGTCAGTCGTTACCACTTGCTATGGATACTATATAGTCTTCGGTATACGTCGAACCAGTTCAGCTACTATATCCCTCGTTCATTGACTTCTTCGTAACGCAAGAAAAGCGAAACTTCTTCTTTCGTAGTACGCTTTACAAGAGACGTCCTTACGTCCGCATGGTGCCGATCGTGATAACAACATTCGTTTGATGGATAAGTTTTTATTCTCGACTGCCCCGTGAAATCTAAGGCACGAAACTAATTATAAATTCGATCGTCTGGACAATTCTTCTTCCCTGTCCATCAGCCACAGATCAAATTAGTACATACATTCAATCTCTTTATTAATTATACTTGAAAGCACCTTCAATATTCGAAGTCTAACCTTAAGTCTCTATCTGACGTAATCACTGCAGAAGTTTTATATTGCACCACCATCTCTTCCGTATATAAATCGATAATCTTCTAAATGGAAAGTCTCTCGTAGGTAAATCACTTGGTCCAACAATTATAAATCAACTAGGGCCATCTCTCGGCCCGGTCTTCGGCGACCTACTCATGAAATTCATTATAATTCTGTCCACGTTCAAGATTTTCTACGGGTGGAATTGATCCACTAGATCTCTATCATTTTGTTTTTGACATGTTGCGTTTGTACTTAATAGCTTGCCAATAAAATTCTTCATACCTGTCTGCCAAACATTCTCTTAATTCTCTATACATCTTTGTCCTTCCCCATAATTTAGTCATTTTCCTCTAACATTATTCTTTATTGTATATACTCTATTTTCTTGGTCAATACTGACTGAATTCCAATTTCGAATAATCCCTTCTATAAGTATCGGCCACCACACTGGCCTTTCTTGGGTCATAACAAATTTCTCCATTATACTCCCTGCTCCCTTTCGTCACCTTCTCTTTCTTATGTTTAGTTCTAATATGAAGATATACTTAAGGCACTTGTGGAAAAAAAAATTCACACTTTTCTTATAAGATTAACGTCTCCGTTTTATGCGTGAATGCTATCATGACTAATCCCGACTCACGGTTAGTATATCACATCCCGTAACCTTTATGTTGTTTAGAAGTATAGGCTATCATCCCCTTTCTACTGCATCAGCACACCTCTTAAACTCTTGAAAGATGCATCATCGTGACTCTCAAAGTCCTCTTTTTATCATCAAGTATAGCTAACAACGAGGTTGTTGCTAATATCTCATTTCATTCCAAAACTTTGTTCATTAATCAATAAAGGCTTCTGACTCATTAATCCACTCAAACGATACTACCATAATTTTATAACGTTTATATTAGTGTGAAATGCCAATTTTGGCACAGTACAGAGGTCGATCTTGAGTTGGTGAAACCCGCTTTTCAACCTTATCTTTGAAAAACTACTACGTGTTTTAACCGGTCAACAATTCCTACATCTCCGGTTAGGGGTATCGATTCTCGATGGTATATGTAAGATGTCATACGCTCGTCCTCTTTCACAACTGGCACCAATCAGCCTGAGGCCTGTATGCTGCTGCGATTCCCAATAAACTTGATTAGGTGGTAATCTCGAAGGATCATTGGGATATATCTATGCATCCATTTGCTATTAGGGGCCTTTTAAACTTTATGTCTCGCTATGTGCATCAATCCCTTTTAGCTAAGTAAAGCTTTACATTCTTGCCACGATATTTCTTCCTTTCTTATCCATCTCACTTCCATGTTAGTTTCCTCTAAGGATATGTCTTACATCGCAATCGATTTGAATTTCTTGGATCAGGAAAAGGCTTGGTAACTCCAGAATTCATTACTATAACATCCTGACAACGGTTGGTAGGAACGTACTCCCAACCACCTCATCATTTCCTATAACTTTCCTCACACTAATATTAAAGGTCTTGTGTTATGCCCCGACATGTTATTCCTACTTTAAATAATTACTCGGCATCACGCTCTGGCTGCACAATTACAACATTTGGTTTTTGATCTCATATTGGTGCAACGGTTCACAATTGTACCTCCCGTTCACCTTAGAGTAATGACTTTTGAAAGGAATGGTTTCAAAATAACAAGGTCCAATAGATAATTTCAATAAGAATTCCACATTGGATGTTCCAAGAATGTTGATGGTTCCAAATACTAGGAGTCTCAATTTTCGGAGATGTAAGGATGGACAGAAAGAATACAACAAGGTTTATTCCTTCATGTCCTGATAATTTTGTAATGTGATATCATAGAGAATATTGCACGAGGGCAATGATTGTTGGATACAAAAGTCATAAAGACGATCTTTATACGATTCTTACATCTGGTGAATACTTTTCCTCTTGAAAAATAGAGGATCTGAAAAGTCCCATTGATAAAGGTCAACCGATCGAAAGCAATTCTACTCTATGACAATAAAAATGAAGCAGTTTATCATTCAAGTAATCTATGGTTTCAAATGAATCTTCATTATATGAATGAAAGAACAGAATATTCAAGTGACATAAGGTCTGATACGAAGATGGGTAGAATTCAAGTTGAGTGGGCGACCTCACTAGGTCTCAATCAAGTTATTCGTCAAAACTTTCATTATCATACTTTACCACATGCAAAATGCATTGAGGAATTGCTGAATGAATTAAATTGGGAGTTGGACCAGTGAAACAATAACTAGTCCTTTTCAAGAAATACTAGCAACTAGCTAGACAAAATTTGCTAGTTCACTTGTTTGAGACATCACCACTAGCTAGGACAATTAGCTAGGTGTTCTTCACAACATTACAATTTTGACTAGTTAGAACAATCAACTAGTCATTCATATTGACATATCGACTAGCCAGTTTCAATTGGCTAGAACGGAATTTCAACATCGTAGCCACTGAAGAAACTTTAGGCTACTCGGACAACGAATGGAAATAAGAAGTTATTAAGTTTGAAAAAGAAAACTATAAAATCTGAAGAGAATGTTCTAGGTATCGGAACAATCGATAACCTCTCATCAAATATTACCTACCAATGAAACGGTCCACCCAAGGGTGCTTCCGTACACATGCTTTATCAGATCCTACAGTAGAATTAAATTCAGAATACCAATATCAAAATGATATCCTTACTATGATTTCAATGTACGACGCACAATCTCATTTTGAATAGAAGAAAGGATTCATGAGGAATATCTGGATGTTAGATCATCCCTGTTCTCAACAAGTTGATAAATATTTATGGGCTCGACTGAAGAGTGCAAGTATGAAAGAAGTAGTCAAATATCAATATTCGTTTAGGAATATTCATTGATTAATTAAGGAAACAATTGTTGAACATTCCTTGGATAATTGAAAGAAAGTGTAAATAGGCCTGAGCAGAACGAAATAATTATAAACTTCAAATAAAATACTCGGGGATCAAATAAGATACTTTGGATGAGTCCTGGTTTAGAGAAAGTATATCACTGGTGGTTATTCCACAAGTTTGAAGTAGAAAGCTAGAAGGATTACCTGATATAAACTAATCGAGGTAACATGGTTAATGAAAAGTTTAAAATGAAGTAGTGCACCAGCGAGTAGTTACCAAAATGAGTTAATAATCATTCGTGCATCTCATTATCACCACTGTGAGGGTAACTCCATCTCTTCGTCTTCGTAATACAAGACACCAACTAGTGCGTCTCTCAATCTTCATCTTAGAGTCAATTATCGAGTTAGGGTTTCACAAATATATCTATCATCTTCGTGCTTTATCTTGAAGACCAAGCTTCATATCATTCCGGGGACACGTGCTAAGTCCATAGGGTCCTACTTCATGCATTCCGACATGAATCACAAGTGGCCAGTTCCCCCTGGGAACAGATCAAAGAGATCTCTCAGGGATCTCAGTGCAGTCCATAGGTTCAGTGGCGGGTGTGTGCATGTGAACATATACCAAAAATATTGATGTCTACAATACATATATACGTAGTCCCTGATAACATCTCTATCAAAGGATCCCACTCTAGACCCACTGGTCTTTTCTTTTGATAGACTCTGAGATCACTGCATCGCTCGTTGTAACCATATTCAACTTCACTTGAGTCCCTTTGTTAATTCTACTTGCTTGTTCTCTAAGTTGAACTACCATGCTCTAGCGTCCGAATCATGCGTGGAATTATCTAGCACGCTCGTCTTATGATAACATTCTCGTATAACACACGTAAAATTTGCCATCAAGGGTAATGAAATCCACAACGGCATAATAACCACCTTTTAGGTAAACCCGTTACTTATCAAAAATCGGATCTTATAGCCAAAGTAAAAGACTGTCATTATTCCAAGTACTAAGTACCCTTAATTATGTAGGGAAGTCTAAACTTCTTGATTCTTAAAATGCTACCTCCTAAACTGTGGAGGACTATGGGCCACAAAATTTATGCCAGCCTAGTCATCCGATCATATTGGCAATATCGCCTCTATCTCAGTTGCTCTTGAGATTTCGCTCTGCTTCCTATATCATTACCTATGATAGGTCATGTACGACTCTCAAACCTCTATTCATCATTCTGAAGGTCTCTAAGGATTCTATCGACCCTAGTATAATACCTCCAGTAAACACTCCAGTCCATTCTACTCACCGGTACCTCTTCCGGTAGTCCAATAATAAGTTTACTACGATCTCTTATGTCATTCTCCTACTTAGACTTAACTCTCAACACTCTCGTTTCTGAGTACTGTAACTTATCTCTCTGATACCATTGCTGTGACGCCCCCAAATCCGAGGTCAAAGATTCAGGTCGTCACATCACCATCCAACCATATCATACCTGTATTAACTTTACAACTCAACAATACATCCATCCAGACCTCAATCTTACGCACATACAAGTTAGAGCCTCAGAAACGATAACCAAAAGTAACACTAAATATTACAATTCATCTGTACAATCCAGAATCTTATGCACTTCCACTTATACAACTACACTTGAAGACGAGTCTTACTATTACAGTTGAAAACCTATCAGACTTACTCTGTAGTATTTATCCGGAACTAAGTCATCTCGGGATAAATCTTCTACTCCTCTTCTGCTGGTACGGAGTTAACTGACCAAATTCTTCTCTTTCTGAAAAGTTTTTATAAAGCAAGAATGAGCTACATAATGCTTAGCAAGTTCGCCATTTTGAAAAATAATAATGTGGTTTATTGCGAAAACGTTCCCAACTGTATGGGTATATATCTCTGATTACAAAACATAACTCGACAATATATATGTCCGAGTTTGAATAAAACATTTATACTCACTAAGGAGCTTTAAGAATAACATATGAATCCTTTATAAGGTTCTCATTTCAATATATCTCAAGTTTGAAAATATATACGTATGGGTATATCAGTTTCGGCAAAACACTCTACGGTTAACATAATGTACAGGGAATGCATTGATGCAAAACCTCTTTCCTTCCATTAGCTTAGAAGGTTTCTCATTCAAAAACATTTCATTCTTTGAAATAATTGCAAGAGTGCACTAACACGTGCCAATCTTTATAGGAAATCTTGCAGTTCTAGATACTGCACGATGTCAATGTTTTTCTTATCAAAAACTACACTATCGGCAACTTGGCACTTAGGCCCAAGAAGCAGTGTTTGAGTATTTTTCCAAAGTGGAGGATGGGACTGGAAGAAAACATAAAAACCTGACAAGGATTGACGATGATCAGTCGCCACAACCAAGTCCAACAATCCGCAGGTCTTCTCTACCGGTAGAAGGATAGAA
Source organism: Kitagawia praeruptora (assembly GCA_037693485.1). Taxonomy (NCBI): domain Eukaryota; kingdom Viridiplantae; phylum Streptophyta; class Magnoliopsida; order Apiales; family Apiaceae; genus Kitagawia; species Kitagawia praeruptora. The sequence continues at coordinate 105,013,197 of CM075354.1, read as the reverse complement.
ACTACATCCGTAACTATCCTCGGGTGAAAACTACATCCGTAATCACCCTCGATGAAAACTACATCCGTAATCATCCTTCGGCAACACCTGGGCCGAAATAATAATTGATGGACCGCCTGGCTCACGGCCGCTTACAAATCCCGGGAATCTTTCGTCAACGATTCCCACACCTGCCAGAGTCCCCTTTTTCTTTTCTTTTCAAAATCATTTTGATAGAAAACTTGAGTAGTTGAAGTTCGACCTCAGTCGTTCGATAATTCTTGAAAAACGTACAAGAAGCAAAACCTGACCGGGGGTTTCCGAAAATGTTTTGGGTGAGAAAGAGCTCGAGTTTGAAAACGCTAAAGGTATCTTGGATTAGTTTTGTCTTTAAAATAATGAACGATTATTGATAAATAATATTTTGAGATTTAATATAAACAGTTAATAAAATAATTATTTAATTAAAATAAGCTTTTAATCCAAGATAGATATTTTTGAGTATTTTTAACAACGTAAAAATAATAATTACTTAGGTATACGATACTTCCCGAATGACTCTTCGGGTTTTCGCAATTTAATCACGATACAACAATATACCGCTCCCCGGTCAATAGTATATTTGGACCGCTACGACCTCTATTGCTAGAGTCGTTGTCCGAAGAAAACATTTCATTCTAAGTTCCAGGGTGTACAAACACATATGCATATATCTCAAACTTCAACATAATCTCGTAAAGCATAAACATATAATACATTTGGAAGCTATAAACACAACAGTGAAAATCCTTATATATAAGTTTTGAAAAGTAAACTTGCATAGGTAAAATCAAGAATATAATATTTTGAAAATAAATACTTAGGGTTGGAAAACTTGCCTTGGTGAGGTTGGGGTGGTCGGCTCGCGAAGTGGAATGGAAATCTATACATAATCAATATTTGTACGTTAGTACCTTAACAACGCTACTTAATCATAAGGTTTTAAAAAAATCGTAAGACCAACTTAACGACTCCACTTGTGACCACTAACCCTCTCATATGACCATGTCGTCACATTATCACTTCCGTTACCCATTCGACTCAAATCTATTCCTCAAACTCGAAACTCAAGTGAAGATTCTTAAAACTACTTTAAACTAATCTCCTAAGTGGTTTTTCACTTGCGCGGATTTTACTCTAACATTTTTATAAAATTGAAAAATACATATTTTAATCCAATTCTTTTTGGGTATCCTTCACCACTGCATTTACTAGCTTCTCTAATTTTTCCATGAACCTACATAAATTTTTAGGGGTTCAAACAAGGTTCACAAGGGGACCACTTAGTGCAGTCCGGAATCCAGAAACACATTTCACTTCTCAGGCCATAACTCAAAATCTATACATCACCTAGTCATGAACCTTACATCTCCAGAAACTACATTCAATTATCTTTCCAAAAATATATCGTAGGACCTCAGGGGACAATATTTTGGGGTTCAAAAACATGTTACAAGACAGGTCAATGTTCCTGGAAAAACTCAGCAAGCATGTACCACTTAGATCAACCAATTTTCTCAATTCCACAACACAACCAATACCTAATTCACTTAGTTCATGCTTTATAACACTCATGGAGATACATATACTATCCACAATCATAAAAATCACAATCACAACATCAAAACTCAAGATCCATGTCATCCATTACTTATACAACCAAGATTAACACTATAACCATGGATCTAACATTAAACATCACAATTACTACATGGCCAAGAGGGGTTAGGGTTTTTATACCTTCTTGATGTTCTTACAATCTCAAACAAGCTTGGTTAACCTTGGGGAAGCCTTACTCTATGCTCACCATCTTCAATCTCACCAAAGAAATCAAGAACATGGAAGTGAGTTTCCTGACTGGAAAAACACGCCCCAAAGATCAGCCAAAACGAAGCCCTTGCACTCGTTTCCTGGTCAAGTCTCCTGAATGAAAGTTGTAGAGCGTCTTCACAGCTTTCTAACCATATAAAGAACAAAAACTTTCATTGAGTAATGAAGTGTCTAGGCCCGTTTTACTGAGAGGGTGTTCTGCTGGGCAGAATGGTTTTGTTCTTGGTTTTATGTTCTAATAATGCCATACACTTGATATATATCTATTTTTGGTTGGATGCATCTCATCCTTGCTAGGTGGCAACCTCTTATTGGCTCCTCTAGATTTCTTATCCACTTAAATTGCAACCAAGTCCTTTGCTAATTGTAACCAAGTCCTTGTCTCTTGTTTCTTGCACTTAAGTCCTTTTGTTTTGTTTTCTTTTCCACCGCTTTGATTTCCTTGTCGTTTCTTGAATAAAATAAATACGTTACAACTTATACGTTGCATATTATTGCTCTAATATAGCACAATACCTCGAACGAATATTAATTCCAACATCCCTTGTTTATTTCTCTTTATCTCAGAAAACGTTCTCCCGATTTCTCAAGCATTCGCTATTTCTCAATTCTAAGAGTTTATTCTCAATCCTCTTTCTTTCTCATAATATATCCTTCCTTGGACTCTTAATATACCATATCCTTAATCCATGCTTCGTTCGCTCAATCGCTTAATCTTGTTGTAACGTCTCAGTGGTTCTCGTTCTAAATCCTCGAATCAAATATAATAAAATCCTAACATATTAAATCCTTAATTTCTCAAAATTAATATCTCATTTCTTGAATATAATAATATATAATTCACTGCCCGGTCAAATATTACACCAGAATACAAATTGGAATTTCTGAATTCCGATCGTCTTTACATACACTTATTTGCTCCGTGAATCACTAATATGACTTCGAAATATCCATACCATGTCTTGTACATAGGGTGGCGTGAAAATTTTCTTGGTACTCAAAATCACTATTCATCCATAAATTACTATTCACGCATGACAAACACTATTCACGTATATACTTATTCTTAATAAGAAAAATTTTAATTCTACCGAAAATCTGGGTTCTTACAAACTACTAATCCCCCAAATCACGCAAGCGTACATGGTCACAAGTAATATATAAGGTTAAGTCCAAATTCGTTCCCACAGGGATCAAGTTATGGTTCTATTCAGTAAATATGCCTATGCAACAATGTATGGTTATTATGCACTGCTAAGACAATAAAATTTTGGGTTTATTAAACTAAATTAACTAAGACACAAATTAACAAAACTAAGATTTAACTAACTAACAAGAATTAAAATCTAATTACGTCTGCAAGAAAAACCATGGAATCCTAACTTCATTAAATACTTCGCTTAGATCTAACGCCTTTAATCACTATATGCAATGGTTATGATATCTGATCGGATAACACGAAACAAGTATATGCTACTTCTCAGTATACGAATACCAAACTAAACATACATCCACAAAAGAGATAGAAGATGAATAGACACCAATTATGCTTAGACCCTATATGTCTATAGAATTTGAAAACATAACGGTTGAAGAACAAGTTATCCACATTGATCACATAGGGTAGCATATTATCTCTAATCATGCCACAAATCATGATGTTAAAACATCAACCTATCCTATGCTAGCATGGCAAGTTCTAAATCTCAAGATCCACTCTCGCTTCACAAGAGATTAAAAATTAGATGTTCATGACGCATCTAAACACATGAATCACAACCATACGAGGATATCAAGATATACATCACACACAGATCTTTAAAGCATCAAGATACTAAACTCCATAAATAAATCCGTTAGAATCCCATGACAATGATTAGTTCATAATCGAACCTCTCGTCATCATGGGATCAAGTGAAACCATGATAAAAACAAAGTATAAAAAGATACAAATAAACCTAAGTAATTGATATGTAATGGTTCTACTCCTAATGATCTTAATGATTCAATTTACAAGGGTTGGATGTGTTTATATAGGCTCTACAAGTCTTGCCCAGCAAGAAAATACCAAAACAGAATTATAATAGAATTTCTGCAAAATACGTTTTCTAAACTGATTCTGTTTTAAAGGGAAATTCGCAGCTGTCTTTTCTTCAGTAATTCTGGAACGTTCCAGCTGCAATTGGGCCTCTGGACCACCTTAGAATGATAGAGAATCTTGTTATCTTCACGTGGACAGTAAGATCGCCCAAAACTGACTTCTAGAACTCAAGATATGGCCCAAACAGTGAATCTCACGCGTGTAGCCCAATAAATCCGAATTTTAATAAACTAAATCTCCAAAAACGACAAAAACATCCACCATAATCAACATCCTTGTAAATCTGCACAACTAAACAAAACACATCAAAACTACAAGAAACTTGAGCGCAAGACAATCAATTTAAGCCATTATAGAATGTTCCAAGTGGATATAAACTCCACTTATCACACCCCCAAACTTAAACTGATGCTTGTCCTCAAGCATAAACAATTACAACTAACTAACTAACTAGTACCACTTCCGTAGGTGATCACGGTTGCATTTGGCATATGCAACAAGCCCTTTAAACCCCTAGGCAGCCCTAGTGGACGAGTAAGGTCTCGTGAGGGCCTATAGCGAATGTACCCACAAAATCCATTGCAATGCAATGCATGAATGCAACTAATATGAAAATGCAAATAATCTAGTACTAATATCCTACCATACTTTCAAATCCTCTCATGCCATATCAACTTAAGAATCAAAGCAAATACGCAATGTCTTGGTGTCGAAAGTGCAAGTATTCACATAGTCTACTCAATGAACATGCATAAGTTCTCACAAGTCCATGTCAAGTGTAAGAATAAGTTAGTAACCATGCTAAGCCTACAAGAGTACATCTTTGAGACAAAACTCGGGATCTCATATGCAAAAACAAGCAAACACTCACAATCCACTCACAAAAGAATATTCACTCAAGAACAAGGGTAAGTGTATCACTCAATTCCAACAAAATCATAAACATGCTTGACATTTGGTATCAATCTAACTCTTAACACAACATACATCAATGACGATAATCAAAAGGTCTTTATTTGGGTTGTAACGGGGCTAGGGACAAGGTATGTCAAATAAGCCAAAACAGGTGAAGTGTCAAAAGCTAGTAGGAACTATAATAAATCATACACAACACCCTATTTTTCCTCCCCACAAAATTTTACTATTTTTCTTCCAAAAAAAAAAAACGCTCGACTAGTCGACTAAAGTAGGATCATAACAACACAAACATGCTCTCATAATATATATATATTTTCTTTTTTTTCTTTTTTTTTCTTTTTTTTCTTTTTTTTCGAGTGCTAAATATAACACAAACAATAATATACACAATAACAATGATCCCATGATTTTATTACACATGTCGACTCTCAAGTAAACAAACCCAATTTTCAATATTTCCCCCAAAAGTAAGACCAACAATAAACCCCTCCTTGCACACCTTAATACTCCCTTAAGCACTTTACTAGCCTTTGACAATGTGGGTTCAAATTAATGTAAGGCCAATACAAGAAAAAAAGTCTAGGCAAGTAATGTGGTATGTCACCGAAAAATAGGATTAAGCTCAACGGGTTAAATAATTGATCATGTAAATATGGTGTGGTAATATGGGAAAATATGCGGTTATTCCTAATGCCTTTATCATTTTAATCGTTAAATAATGTTATGCGTTTCAAGAAAGACCTCAAACAACTGCTAGCAATGCAAACAATCTGTGGACACTCAACCAAATGAATAATTTGCAACAAATATGCAATAAGGCTCAAAAACTCACTTGGTGGAAAAAAACATACTCAATCCCAAGCAAAAAATCTCTCTAATGCACCTACTTGTATTCAAAGCATGCAAACTAAATCATCTTGCACATATTCATGTCCTTCTAATTACTCACAACATTCAATAAGTCTACTAGCTTCAACTTACTAGTGTATGTGTGTGCACAAGAACAAAGCATATCACTTCTCAATCAAAAGCGTCAACAACACAAAATTCCTATCAAGCATGGGTGCAAATGCAACTATTATGAACTCACATGATATACGAAAATAAAAACAGAATGTCCTATATGAAACAAACGTAGATAACACGAACATAAATGCATAATTTACTACTACTAATATGCAAAGCATGAAATCCTACATGAACACAATAACTACTACAACAACTACTAATCCCCCAAATCACGCAAGCGTACGTGGTCACAAGTAATATATAAGGTTAAGTCCAAATTCGTTCCCACAGGGATCAAGTTATGGTTCTATTCAGTAAATATGCCTATGCAACAATGTATGGTTATTATGCACTGCTAAGACAATAACAATTTTGGGTTTATTAAACTAAATTAACTAAGACACAAATTAACAAAACTAAGATTTAACTAACTAACAATAATTAAAATCTAATTACGTCTGCAAGAAAAACCATGGAATCCTAACTTCATTAAATACTTCGCTTAGATCTAACACCTTTAATCACTATATGCAATGGTTATGATATCTGATCGGATAACAGGAAACAAGTATACGCTACTTCTCAGTATACGAATACCAAACTAAACATACATCCACAAAAGAGATAGAAGATGAATAGACACCAATTATGCTTAGAACCTATATGTCTATAGAATTTGAAAACATAACGGTTGAAGAACAAGTTATCCACATTGATCACATAGGGTAGCATATTATCTCTAATCATGCCACAAATCATGATGTTAAAACATCAACCTATCCTATGCTAGCATGGCCAGTTCTAAATCTCAAGATCCACTCTCGCTTCACAAAAGATTAACAAATTAGATGTTCATGACGCATCTAAACACATGAATCACAACCATACGAGGATATCAAGATATACATCACACACAGATCTTTAAAGCATCAAGATACTAAACTCCATAAATAAATCCGTTAGAATCCCATGACAACGATTAGTTCGTAATCGAACCTCTCGTCATCATGGGATCAAGTGAAACCATGATAAAAACAAAGTATAAAAAGATACAAATAAACCTAAGTAATTAATATGTAATGGTTCTACTCCTAATGATCTTAATGATTCAATTTACAAGGGTTGGATGTGTTTATATAGGCTCTACAAGTCTTGCCCAGCAAGAAAATACCAAAACAAAATTATAATAGAATTTTTGCAAAATACGTTTCCTAAACTGATTCTGTTTTAAAGGGAAATTCGCAGCTGTCTTTTCTTCAGTAATTCTGGAACGTTCCAGCTGCAATTGGGCCTCTGGACCACCTTAGAATGATAGAGAATCTCGTTATCTTCACGTGGACAGTAAGATCGCCCAAAACTGACTTCTAGAACTCAAGATATGGCCCAAACAGTGAATCTCACGCGTGTAGCCCAATAAATCCGAATTTTAATAAATTAAATCTCCAAAAATGACAAAAACATCCACCATAATCAACATCCTTGTAAATCTGCACAACTAAACAAAACACATCAAAACTACAAGAAACTTGAGCCCAAGACAATCAATTTAAGCCATTATAGAATGTTCCAAGTGGATATAAACTCCACTTATCAGGCTCCCCCTGGATTTGACTGCTCAGAGTTTGAACTTCTAGATTTTGGACTTTCAGAGTTTAAGTCATCAGATTTTGATCCAGATTTTTCAGCTGACTCACTTTCAGAATTTGAGTCATCACATTGAAGTGATTCTTCATGCTCCCCCTCAACTGGTTCTCCCCTTGAATGTGGCTGAGAAGTTTCTTCAGTGTTTACCAGTAGAGGTTCAGAGTTTAGCTCAACAGAGTTTGTCAGTTCAGCATCATCAGAGTTTACTTCATCAGAGTTTAAGTCTTCATTTTCAAAGTGCAGTTGATCATGTTCATCTACATCTTCAAGTCCAGTTATTTTCTTGTCATCAAATGACACATGTATTGACTCCATGATCACCTTGGTTCTCAGATTATAAACTCTGAATGCCTTAGTTGACAGTGGATAGCCAACAAAAATTCCTTCATCAGCTTTTAGATCAAATTTTGTCAAGTGTTCAGGATGAGTTTTCAGCACAAAACACTTGCACCCAAAAATATGAAAATATTTTAGGTTTGGCTTCTTTTCCCTCACCATCTCATATGGTGTTTTTCCATGCTTGTTGATCAGAGTAGTATTCTGAGTAAAACAAGCAGTTTGAACAGCTTCTGCCCAGAAATAGGTTGGCAATTTTGCTTCATCAAGCATAGTTCTGGCAGCTTCTATTAAGGTTCTGTTCTTTCTTTCAACTACACCATTTTGTTGTGGTGTACCAAGTGCAGAAAACTCTTGCTTCACTCCTCTGTTCTTGCAGAATTCTTCCATTATTGCATTTCTGAATTCAGTTCCATTATCACTCTTAATTATCTTGACTTTGTGTTTTGATCCTTTGTCCAGCAGCTTTACATGCTCCATCAGAGTTAATGCAGTTTCATCCTTCTTTGCTAGAAAATACACCCATGTATATCTGGTGTGTTCATCAACAATGACTAAAGCATATTTCTTTCTTCCAATTGACATTACATTCACTGGTCCAAAGAGATCAACATGTAGAAGGTGATAATGATCAACAATTGAAGATTCAGACTTGCTCTTGAAAGATGACTTCCTTTGTTTGGCCTTTTGACAATTAAGAATCACATAGGCCATCAACATTTAATAAAGATTTTGGAAGTCCTCTAACAAGATTCTTTCTAATCAACTCATTGATGTTGTTTAGATTCAAATGAGAGAGTTTCTTATGCCACTTCCATCTGTCTTTACTGGACATTCTTGTTGACATGCACACTGCTTTGCCATCAGAGTTTGTTGACAACTTTATTTCATAGATATTATTATGCCTATTTCCAACTAGAACAACTTTCCTGTAGATTTACTGATGATTTCACAATATTCAGGATGAAAATCTACATGATATCCTCTGTCACAGATTTGACTCACAGATAGCAGATCATGATTGAGTCCTGGAACCAGAGCTACATTTGTGATGATGACACTTCCAAGATTGATATTGTCATATCCCAGAGTACGTCCTATGTTGCCATCTCCATAGGAAACTTTTGGGCCAGCCTTCTCCACGTACTCTGATAGTAGGGCTTTATTTCCAGTCATGTGTCCTGAACATCCACTGTCCACGACTAGGGTATTCTCCCTGGTGCCCTACAATCACAAACATTTACTGAAGGTCAATTTTAAGGATCCAGACTTGCTTGGATCCTTTGGCTTTCTTAACTTTGTTAGCTTTAGCAGCGGAATTTACATTATCAGAGTTTAAGCTAACATTTGCAGTATTAACCTTAACCCATTTCAAATTGGGCTTAAGTTCATAGTAATTATGATAAATAGCATGATAATCCCTGCAAGTATAAATAGAATGCCAAGTACTTCCATAATGTTTGCATAAAGTCTGTGGTCTAGCTCTAACATTATCTCTCTTTACTTCTGATTTAGAAGGTAAAGAATTAATATTTTTATTCTTCCTGCAAAAGCTAGCAAGACGGTTAGTGCTACCACAGTTATGACATGTCTTTCTTGGAGCAAAAGTAGCAAGCATTGGATAATTACCTTGAGAAATGCCTACTTTACCATTTCTGTTCTTTCTAGACACTTTCTGTTTCTTCACAGATTTTAACTCCTTAAGCCTATGCTTGAGTTGTTTATCTGTCATTAAACCAATATTAACTTGTTTAACACTAGTTTTTACCGGTTCTTTCTTAACAGTTCCTTTTTCAGCTTCAGACTTAGGTTCATTTACTCCATGAACAAATTTTGTAGTAGGAAGATGAGTTCTAATTTTGACTTGATTTTGAAACCTAAGTTCATCTCCATCACAGTAACCTAAACCAACTGTGTTTGACTGAAAAACCTCATTAGTGTCTTTTCCAGAATCAGTCCAAGTTTTAATTATGTGATTTGCCTTCTCCAATTCAGATTCTAGTTGCTTATATCTGCCTAGCAACTCCTGTTCTAGATAAATAGCATCATCTCTTTCTTTCTGAACTTGTTGCATGTTTTCAAGTTTTTCTTCAACAATTTTATTTCTCTCTTTAAGTTCAGAATTCTCAGTTTTAATTCTCTCATTCTCTAATGTCTGATCTCTATAACTGATATGCAATGCCTTAAGATTAATTCTCAATTCAGATATATTATCAGTATTATAAGCATAGGTAGTTAAGGGTACCTTGTTTTCAGACTCTTTTGATTCATTTTCAATAGAAGCCATGAGAGCATAGTTGACTTCCTCATCTGAGTCTGAAGTGTCTGCCCAATCTCTGCCTTTTGTGATGAGTGCCTTTTCAGTTTTACCCTTCTTGCACTCAGGAGCATAGTGACCCATCCCCTTACACTTGTAGCATTGAATATCAGACTTATCTTTCTTCCTAGATTTAGTCTCCTTTCTCTCAGACTTTCTGAAACTCTTCCTGTCTGAAGTTGAATCTCTAGAGAACCTATTTTCGTTCTCAAAGTTCTTGAAACCCATCTTCTTGAAAGTATTCACCATCAAGACAGCCATTTTTCTCATCTCTTCATCATCCTCAGAATCAGATGATTCATCAGTGTTTGAGTTAACATCAGAATCTGATGACTCACTTTCAGAATATATAGCTAAAGCTTTTCCCTTAGCTTTCTTCCTTGATGCTTCTTTCTTCACAAGTTTCTCTTCAACCTTAAGAGCAACAGACTTTGCCTTCTTGCTTGATCTTCTGTTTCTCTGTTCCATTTCCAGTTCATGAGTTTTGAGCAACCCATAGATTTCATCAATTTCAGTATCAGCAAGATCATAATTATCTCTAATAGTGGTTGTTTTCACATCCCACTTTTCAGATAGAGCAAGAAGAAATTTGAGATTTGAGTCTTCTAGATCATACTCTTTATTTACCAATGACAAATCATTGAGCAGTTTACAGAATCTGTCAAATGTTTCTGTCATGGTTTCTTCAGACTTTGTCTCAAAGTGCTCATACTCCTGTGTGAGTATGTTTCTTCTATTCTTCTTGATAGCAGCAGTTCCTTGACATCTAACTTCAAGGGCATCCTAGATTTCTTTTGCAGTTGTGCAATTAATCACTTTATTAGACATAACATTATCTAAAGCACTATGTAATAGATGTCTAACCTTTGCATCCTTAGCAATAGATGAAATATCCTCAGGAGTCAGATCTTTCTTTTCTTTTGGAACTGTTTTAGCCTCTTGACCAGCAGTAGCAGTAGATAGCTTGGTAGGCTTATGAGGACCTTCATAAATTCTGTCAAGATATTCTGGATCTGTAGCCTCCAGAAAGATAGTCATCTTCACCATCCAGATAGCATAATCTGCTGGCCTCAGAATAGGAACCCTAATAGTCTCATAACGACTCACAGTAGTAGGGGCCTTCTCAGAACCTAAACCTATTAGAGGAGGAATCTCTGCCATTGATTATTGTTGTGTGTGGATCTTTAACTGTATAGAGTAATAGATCAGCTCTGATACCACTTGTTAGGCCGAATACACAAATATAATCAAGATTTGTATGAGAGATTAACAAGAACACACGTTTTAACAATTAAAAACTATTTGGAATTAATAATTCCTCTCTCAGTGATGTAAACTATCACAGAGATTAGGTTACAATGAATAATATTTCGTTGTTCGATTACCCTTCTAAGGTTAACCTAACTGTATTTATAAAACATACAGCTACTGTACAATCGTAAAATTGATACTCCTATAATTAGCTATACAATTGATATCAATCACAATTGCTACACGTCTCCTTAGTCAACACAATCTCTTTGACAGCTATCCAATCTTCAAAGATATTGCTTCCATAATTATCTTCAATTATTCTTCAAATTTTTGTTGACCCGTAGACGCTTCTCTCAGACAGAGTTTAACAAACTCTGTCGATCTTCCATCCGTCAGCGTTTAGCTAAACTCTGACCGCTTCCAGCTAAACTCTGATTTATCACTGTAACACTTAAACACTAATTAATACTTACATCAATTATATCTAACAATCTCCCCCAACTTGTTCATTATAAAAAATGCACAAGTTAACAATAATTGATGATGTCAAAACAAAATAGACAAATGCAGTGTTTAACAAATAATCAGAGTTTAAACTTCTACTTAAACAAAATCTACAGAAAGCAAGAAATTCTTACAGAGCATCATTCACTTAATTTCTTCAACATCTGGTGTTGATCTGAGATAGTCAATCAGCAGTCTTCTCTCTGCATTTTCAAGTTCTCTCTGCATAATCTCCTTGATCTCTTTCAGCTTAGGATCAGTTTCACCAGTTTGATAGATAGCAGATCTCAGAGAATAGATTTTGTTTCTTCTCATTTCATTTCCTAGTCTGATGAAATGTGTTGTCTTTGACTCAGAGTTAAAATCAAGAACTATTATACCCAAATCTATCCTCAGCTTAGCACTATCTCTCTTCATCTCAACTAGATTACCATGATAGTCTCTATACTTTGGAACATACTGACTCTTATACTTTATGCCTCTAACTGCCAAATTATGAAGCATCTTCTTTCTCAGCACATTTGCAGCTTGATAAGTCCTTTGATTCTTCATTCGGAAAATATATAGAACATATTCTAATTCCTCCCATAGCTTCAAATCAAGATCATACTCACTAATCTTGTATACAATCCCATCTGCCTTAAACTAAATTTTTTGCGTGTAGTAAAGAAGACAAACATATAACTTTGTTTTGAACCGAAACTATTTAGTAGTTAAAGTTTGGTTTGATTTGGATTGTTTCCCGAACGTCAGGGCGTAGTATTTTTTTTATAGAAGAGATGTGGACTGCTTCGTGCTTCTGTACTCGCAATTTTTCAATGCTATACTGTAATCTAAATTTTTGGCATGTACTAATATCAAATTTAATAGATAATTAATAAGTTTCTAATATTAAATTTAATAGATAATTAATGAGTTTTGAAAAGTGAATTTTACCATATATCTTATGAATATATATTTAAAGTTATAAAATATTAAGTTTAATTATGTTGTTAGTGAGAGTCGAACCCTTGACATATGGTAGTACTCGCTTATTATCCCTCTTACTCTTATTATATAATAGGATATAATTCACATTTTAGAAAAAAAGTAATATGATTCTAATTTCATCATTTTAGATTATAGTTCAAACTAAAATTTATTTGTACCTAAATCATCTATATATATATATTATATCATATTATTAGAACTAGCGTTCTACCCGTGCAACGCACCGAACGGTAAAATTTATCAATTAGTTAATATACACATATTATTTTAATCATTATTTTAAAAAAGATATTTTCATTCGGATGTAATTAATTTAAGAATAAAATTAATTATTCGCCAACTTATACTAGTTGCATTAATGCTATCAATTTTATCAAACACTTATCATAACAAGATCTTCTATTTCTCAATTTCAAGTTTTCTTGAAATATTTAAGATGCAATTTTCTTCATTTTACATAAATTTTTCATTTGTGTTGTATACGACAAAATATTTTTTTAACAAAATTTAAATTTTACTTATTATATCAATTCATGCAATATGTTACATTTGAATACTCACTTCAATTATTTTAAATTTTGATACATTGTTACTAATTTTTTATACAAAAAAAACATATGGATTACACCCAACGGATTTGGTTTTGAATTTATTTTTAAAACCCGAAAATATTTGGATATGCATTTGAATTGTACAAAATTCGGACCGAACCCAAGCCGTTGTCATCCCTACGCATAAAATAAGACATTTGACAATGAGTATCACCTATCTTTGTTTAATTTGACTAACATATTAAAATAGAAATTTGTACATGAAACTAATATCAAATGTGTAATATATAAACACATACTTATATTATTATGAGTAAAGTACACTTTGTTTACTTGTACTTTGGCCTTGACACCAGTTGCAATACCGAACTTCAAAAGTGAGCATCTGAAATACTGTAGTTGTTATTTCGTTAGAGGTTGTGTATTTCCTTCTGTCTGGCATTAACTCCGTTAAAAGGCCAGAGGTATCTCTGTCTTTTCACAGCCATTTCTCTGCGCGGGCTTTTGAGAGTGGGGGCTTCAGCTGGCGGGAATTTGTAAGTATATATACATGTTTACAGCCCTAATTTCTTCAATTGTTCCAATTGCAAGCTCTCTCTCTCTCACTTTTACTTCTCCCCAAACACAAAAATTGCTTCCAGACCACGTACGGATGAAGAAATTGATGTTATATTTGATCTTGCTTGCTACTGTGATCAGATGAGTGCAACAAAGACACAATGGTTTGGGCCAAACGCAGGTAGGAGGTTCATATTGGATTGCTTGCTATTATGATACATTTGATCGATGCATGTAGGAGGTTCTAATAATGGAGGTTGGAGATGGATGCAATATTCTTTGTGGGTTATAAAGAAGGTTGGAGATGAATGTATTGTTTGTGGTTGTTGGATTTATTGTGAGGTGTTTTAACACCGAGAAAACGTCTATGTTCAAAGGGGATATTTCCAATTATTTTCTTCCGACAGAGATATTGTAGGCGCGGTGGCTCGATGTCAACGGATCAGACTCGTGACAACAGTAATAGGATCATATCAAAGAATGATCAGAAATGAAGACAGCGATGCCGTAAGATAGAAAAAGAAGATAGTTGTATTACTTCGGCATTACGCAATAGTTGAAGACCAGATGCAAGTATTTTCTTGATCATCCTAAACACTTTTTATTTTCTGTTTCATTTATTCATATCATGACAAATATTTATTGTTCAGAGCTATTTGTGGTTCTTAAATATTTTTGTGCAAACACAGTTGCTTGATATTGGTACCCTTGATGTGGGGGAATTGTTTAAGATAAACTCTTCATATCCTTATTATCGTAGTAAATAATAGGGATGTCAACTGTATGTGAAACTAAGAATTTCCTGTTGAATTCGGAAATTGCCCTATTGGATTGTAAAATGGTAAAGCGTAGGAGGCCATGATGATTTCATGGTCCAGCAATATTTAATGGAAAAATGGTAAAGCGTAGGAGGCCATGATGATTTCATGGTCCAGCAATATTTAAGGAGGATATGGTAACCATTCCATCTTCCTATAGGATAACATTACTTGCCTATTTTGGTACCTTCATTGAAATCCGGGTTATACACACGGGTATAGAAATGTACCGGTGGTAGTATAAAGGGTCTCATTGCTTTTGAACCTGATCAGGGGGCAATGGTGGTTCGTCTTTATTTTCTTTTTATATATCCAATCCATATCGCCCGAATGGCTATGATATATTGTGAGTTGGCAGATGATTCATTTTTATGACATGCCAAATGATTTCAGTGATGATTTGAATTATATCACAGTTGTTGATTCAGTTTCTCTATAAACTGTTTTATATTTCAATTGATTTTATGCCCCACTTATCCTGGTTTTATATCAAAAAATTTATACGCTCGCTGAGCATTTTCTTTCGCTCATACTTGCTGTTGTAAATTCTAACATTTCAGTAAGGTAGTTTGGCAAGACTTATCCGCACAGCTCAGAAAGAGAAGAAGCGTGATGCCATTTCAAAGATGACTTGGCTCAGAATGTCTAGATTTAGAGTAAGATCTATTTTATATAATTGAGTTCTAATATTTATTATTATTATGTAATGGTCTGGTTAGCCTGGCGTACTTCTTATCGAAGTTACACCAGTGGTTTAAGATTTGATCAAAGAGAATATTGGGAATGAATGCTTTTTATCTAATGGAATTTGGATTCTTGTTTCTAGCCCTATAACCTTAAAAGATCTTGGTATGTTTGGGGTCACAAATGTTATATTTCCAGTGTTAGACAATCAGAAATGGTTGATTATTATTAAACAGATGTTTTATTTTGAGGATTTTAGCATGACGACCAAATCTCCTGACCCCGGATTTGGGGGGCGTTATAGTTGGTATCAGAGCAGGGTTATAGTAAAATAGAAACGAGAGTGTGCAGGAGTGTGTATAGCTAAGTAAGGAACGTTAGAGCTCATATAGAGTTCGTACTGGACTATTGAATGTAGTACCAATTAGTAAGTTAATATTGTAGTACTTGTTTGAGATAGTTGTGTTGAACTGGATAGACCGCCTTGCTAATGGAGTTGTCTACTGTGGAATCTTCAGAGAATATTACGAGTTGACGATAGCATACGATATCGATATTCTTAAAACGTGGAAAGGAAGAAGCTTAAAATCGAATGACGAGCTATCAAAGGAGCCAACAAAGAAGACATAAGTAGAGACCTTGGCAATACCTTCCTTTTCTATGAATTATTTAATATCCCTCCTAAAGAGGCATTCTTTAAAAGATATATTTGTTTTTCTAAACCATGACATTTTGACACTTGTGTTTAACCCCATTTTGGATTTCATGTTTCAAAGGGTATTATGAAACCTACTTTCAAATTTCTGAGGTTCTCAACTTTTTGTTTTCTCGAGTGATGAATAACTTTATTATGCAATATGGTACCACTTATTCGGTACCTTCTTTTTGGATCTTCTTTTCAACAATAACACCTTTGGAATCCCTTTCATATTTCTCTACTCCTACTGAGACGAACAACCCTATTTATAGGGGACACTAGGTATATTTGTCTGTGTGATAAAAGTTGGATGGGACGCCATCACTGGTATGTTGTATATTACAAGAAGGCTGGCCACCTTTAATTGTAAATGTCGGAGCTAAGACACGCAACGTCGGGTTCATATGATCATATTGATCTCTCAGTTATTCTTTTATTTCAAATCAGGTTGCTTTAAAAATTAGTAAATTCATAACCATAATTGTGGGACATTTGCTATGATATGGAATTTGTTCTCTTCAAAATATCATGATTCTTGTTATCTTTACTAAATTTCAAGGGTATGCCAATCAGGTCAAAATAAGCGAAATTCACATATAGAAATTAGATTCGCAACAGAATCGCCAAGAGCAATAACGAGTCCTAAAATGATTAGAATATCATTGACATATCAATGGAATCGGTTCACTATCTCTCTCTCAAGGATATTATGTTAATGAAAAGTTGGTCGAGCCATATTTGAAACGAATAATGATGGGTTGTAAGACTCCAGTGATAACTGTCTCAGATAGAGACCATATAGTTGAATTGAGATTTTGGAGAAGTTGTTTAAGAAGGAACACTATCCCTAATTTTGTAAAGCACGTGTTGATGATGAAGGAGTTAAAGAACCCCACTAGTTGCCTTAGCTGATTCCGAGGACGGAATACTTATAAGGGGGGAAGAATGTAACGACTGGGAAAATTACGTGAAATTTATTATATTAAAATATATTTTTAGTTGATTTTACGGTGTTTTAGTTTATTTTTAATGCATTTAAACGCGTTATGATTTTTATTAAATAGGGAAATTATCCCATACGTGTTATGTGACTTCTGTGTAGCATAGATTATTTTATTCTATTTTTCTGTAATTTTTATATTTTTAGAATACAGTTATTTCGCATTTTAATTTCCGGACCCAGTCCCTGTACTAAATCCGAGGCCTTGTTTTTTATAAAATTATTTTTATATAATGATAGGATATTTAAAGATGCAATATTTTGTAATTTTTGTAATATTCATAATTTTTGGGAAATTTTGACATTTATATTATATTTGATTAAAAATAAAAATTTTACATTTTTATCCCATAAAAATTATTTTTAAGGCTTAATGATTTTAATTAGGGGTTAAAAATATTTTTGGGGTATTAATTTTCGATTAATATAAATAGCAGCTGAATTATTTTTATTTTTTAAAAGAATCAGAAAATCAGATTTTCTGATTAATTTTCATGGAATTTTCTGGAAAACTGTTCTTGGTGTTCTTGAGAATCAAACTCACTTTTGAAGGTGATTTCGGGATCCAAATCTTTCATATGAGTAACCAAACTGAATCTCATGATCTCTACTACATGATTATGTGGGTGTGTATATGTATGTATGCCTCAATCGTAAATATTTATTTTTATTTAATTTTCGAATTATTTGAATTTGGTGTTTGTTGTGGAATAAAAACTAGGTTACGAATTGTATTTAATGCTAGGGTTCTGGAGCTTCGTGCTTTAATGGCTGTTTCCGTGTTCGAGACTAATCGGTCCTCACAGAATGCCTACGTATCTCGTATTGAGAATCAAGCCAAGACGTAGTTCTGAGAATGAGGGGTCAGACCCTTTATATAGGCTGAGAAGCCCTAAAATCGTAGTAGAATTAGGTGACTTGGTGGGCAAGTCACCGCCTTGAGGAAGGTTCTAGACTCCTTCCTTGTAGGAGTCAGTTCCCATATCGAATTCTGTGCCTTGGAGGCTAAGCTTGGTAGGAGTAATATCCTTATCTGACTCTTATTGCTGAGCTGGTTATTACCCCTAATATTAATTATGAAATTAATATTATAAATAGGGTTTGGACCCATCTGGTGGGCCCCACGTTTTGACCATATTGGGTCTAATTAACGCCACATTAAATGTGTCTTTAGGGCTTACTTTAAGCCCATATCATTTGCCCCCCAACTTCTAGGAAAACTGATCAGGTTTTCCTTGAAGTTTTAACGGCCTTTCCGAGACTTGGGTCAGGGTTTATTGCTCTTACGCGAGTACTTTCAATAATATCATCTTATTGTAAAGCGTGGAGCGACCGACGCATTTACGACGATGTTGAACGACACTAAACGGTGTTAAACGGCACTACACAGTGCTAATCAGCCTTAAACAACGTTTAAACAGTGTTAAACGATGTTAAACGGCATAAAACGGCACTAACAGCACTAATCGGTGCTAATTTGTGCCTAAACGGCACTAATTTGTGCTTATCGGCACTAATCTGTGCTTATCGACACTAATCTGTGCTTAAACGGCACTAATCTGTGCTAATCGACACTAATCTGTGCTTATCGGCACTAATCTTGACCTCTTTTTAGTACTGAAAATCATTCGAGATTCGCTGAAAAAGTCGAGATCTAGGTCTTAAAAACTATCCGAGGTTCGCTGAAAAAGTCGGGATCTAGGACCACAAACTATCCGAGCTTCCCTGAAAAAGTCGGGATCTAGGACCTCAAACTACCCATGATCGGCCAGATCAACGGGTAGCTTGTGGTCGGCTACCTGCTGATCGGCCGGAGGGCTTGAATCCACCATGGTCGGCTGAAAGGTGGTCGGCCGAGAGGCCCATAACGCCGTGGTCGGCTGGGAGGTGGTCGGCTGCGGTCCCTCGTGCGCCGTGGTCGGTTGCTTCGTGGTCGGCCTGCTTCCCTCGGGCACGGTGGTCGGCTACCTCGTGGTTGGCTAGGAAACCCGGACCTGAAAACCATCCGTGGTCTTGAGGATCAAGAATCTTGATCTTGATCTCGAGTCATCCGTGATATTAAGGATCAAGAAACTTGAACTTGCTCTTAAGTCGTCAGTTTGGTCATTCGTGACTTCTAATGATATTACTCCTTAATTCATGATTAGCACTGCTAATCTTGTGCTTAAGGCTAAACTCGTTACTTAACTTCTTAAGCGCAACCATCCGTGCAGCAAATATTTCAGCTATTTCTTTTCTGGCATATATAAATTATAACGATTCTTTCTGTATATCGCGGATAATTTCTGTGCTCTTTTTTTTTCTTTAAACGATAGATGACCTGTAAACGCGAACCAAGCTGAAGTTCAACTTGATGTAGCAGGTCATGCTTTTTCTATAAAAGAGGGGAAGCAACCTTCATTTCACTTCACTTCTTCATTTCGAAGCTCTCAAATTCTTAAGTTATCTAGCCTTCAAGTTGCAAGATCAAGTTCAAGCTTCAAGATCAAGTTCCAGCTTCAAGATCATGTTTCAGCTTCAAGATCAAGATGTCAGAAGGTGATCGCCCACTGGCTCCCCTTGTCTCCATGATGGAAGTTATGGCGAATAGGAGTAAAATGAGGACCACCAAAGGTAAAGAACAAATCAAACCTCCTTCATATGTTGAAAATAGATTTGAATCCTTGCTAGATCTTCTAAACATTATGAGGGAAGCATTCCCAAACTGTGCCAGCTTAGATTCTTTTAACAGTCCGAGTAAGTTGTCGGAACGAGATGTCCAAGAAATAAGGGAGACATACCACTTTCCAAGTGCCATTAAGGTTCGTCTTCCAAACCCATCAGATAGAACATGCAACTGGCATCCTGAAAGGATTTGCGTTCACTGGGGTGCCTTAGATGCTGGGTTCAGATTCCTGATTGATAATTTTATCATTAGATTGCTGGCGGAGTATCAAATCCACCCCTGTCAGTTGTATCCCAACGCTTGGAGGTACATCTCTATTTTCTTAATAAGGTGTCGCCAATTGGAGATTCTTCCGACTACTACAATGTTGGGAAGTATCTTCGGGGCCAGAAACTCTTCTGACTCCAAGAAAGGATGGGTTAGCCTTCAGCACCGAGCTAAACTTCCACACATAGTGAATCCTTTCTCCTTTCTAGATTCACAACATTTCTGGGAAAGGGAGTTTGTAGTTCTTGAGTGGAAAGGTGGTGACTGGGGCAACTTCTTTGTGAAGAGATTTGGATCCGTGGAAGATAGTTCACATTTCGTATGTGATCTTAGTGACTCATAATTGTGGGATCGAGATAGGCTTCGAGCTGACGATGGCCGTACACACTATAAAACTTTTCTGAATGAAAAGAATCTTATTGAGGCTGGCCTTAGCTTTCTTTCCATTGAGGGTAACTTTCTTACTTGAGCTTATTATGAACTCTGTTTGTTCTTATCCCGATGTTTTTCTCTTTATATTTCAGCTACCGAGGAGATTGATAGTCGTCCTCAAAACCAGCCGACTGTGACTAAAAGGATGAAGAAGAAGGCTGAGGAACTACTGAATCCTACTAAGCCTCATATCCCTAACTTCTTGGAGCGCTTCTCTCAAGGCGGAAAACGATCCCGAAACGCTGATGGGGATGTCAGGACTCCTTTCATACCTCCTTGGGGTATATGTGAACAAGACTCAGTCTTCGGGAGCCCGCATCTAGCTCTAGACTGGTCCAAGCTTTCAATCACTCCTCCCGATCAAGTGACTATGCACGCAGGTGACAAAATGGATGAGTCTCAGGTTATGGGCGCTCAAGCCTTGTATCAGGTATGAAATTCCCTCTGTTAAGTTCGACACTATTATTGATTTCGACTTTGTGTATTCCTTGTAGCTCACCCATTTCCTTATTGCAGGCTAATGCTTACTTTCAAACTGTCTCAACTCAAGGCCGGGCTTTTAGGGATGAGAATATTAGCTTGAAGAATGACTCTGCAAGGTTCAAGGAAGAGATTGAAGATCTGCACTCCCAAATTGTTCGTGCCGAAGCTAATGTTGCATCCACCCGTAAGCAACTTTCTTCTTTAGCCCAAAAGAATGCTTCTGATGCTGATAAGGTGATCCAGGCCTATCATAGGACCCAAGATTTTCTTAAGTTCATCGATGATCATGATGATGAGATGTGTCCCTTCAACATGTCTGTTGGTTGGGATAAGGCCATCAATGCTGTGAGCCATAAGCATCCTTCTATTGTCAACCCGGCTGATTTTCCTTGCCCTAACTGGGGTGTCAACCCGGCTACTCTAGCTTCTGGTTCGGGAACTAAAGTTGTTCCTCAGACATCAGGATCCGGCTCCAAAGGCAGTCATCGACGCTCTGGATCCAACTCCAAGGGAGCTGTCCAAGTTGCTAGCCAAGACTCATCTTCTTCTGGCTCCCGTGGGAAGAAACCCCCGCCCACAAGGAAAGTTGGAGTGGTTCGACAACCAATCCCTGGCAAGAGGCTGATCCGAAATAAGGGCAGTTCTTCTTCTGATTCATCCTCTGAAGAAGAAGGGACCGGAGTTGCTGTGGTTCAGCCTATGGTGGTGGCCGAGCCTGACAATGACTCCGGTGAAGACTCGGAGGAGGAGAGCGGGGAAGAGGAGTCTGCAGAGGAGTAGCTAGAGTTGGTTTGTGGCCTTGCATGGCCTTATTAGCCGCGTATGGCTTTATATTTCTAGCTTTCAACCAAGGTCCTTCGGGATCAAACTTTTATTTGCTTACCCTTCGGGGTCTTTATTTATGCGCTTGTTTTCCTCTTTTGTCTGTTTACTTGCTTTCGGTACTTGGTCTTTCTAGACTTACACTCAACAGGTGCTTGGTACATAAACAAAATCATAGAATCATTGAAGGAAAACAAACTTGCATTACTAATTCGAAATGGGCTCAGCCCTTACATAACTTATTATTGTCCTACTCGGGGCGTTAAGCCCTGAAATGGTTTCATCAAACCTTATTTCTACTTCTCCTAATAAATAGATAATGAGCTAAGTCCTTACAAGGATAGGTCAAACATAATAAATCTTGAGGTTCAAAGCATGCCAGGTACGGGGCACCTCATTCCCGTCCAAAGTCTCCAACTTATAGGATCCTCATCCTAGTGTCTTCCTGACTCGATATGGTCCTTCCCAATTAGGGGCTAGTTTTCCCTTCTGGCCAACTCCAGAAGCCTCGATCTTCCTCAGAACTAAGTCACCTTGCTGGAAGAACCTTTCCTTAACCCTGTGGTTGTAATAAAAGGATGTTTTCTTTATGCTCCACATTTCTAGCATTTGCCTCGTCCCTGACTTCATCAATCAGGTCTAGGGCGAGTCTCATGCCCTCTTCATTAGTCTCTGGTTCAAATGCCTCAACTCGAGGTGACGCATGCATAATCTCCAGTGGCACAACTGCCTCGGCTCCATAAGCCAGCAGAAACGGGGTTGCTTCGGTGGTCACCTTGCAAGTGGTGCGATAATCCCAGAGTATAGGCAGCAACTCATCCACCCAAGTGTTCCTTGAGCGTTCGACCCTTTTCTTTAGTCCATCAAGGATGATCCGATTAGCTACCTCTGCCTGTCCATTAGCTTGTGGATGTGCTACTGAAGTAAAACGAAGCTCAATAGCATTTTCTTCGCAGTACTTCTTAAACTCTTCATTGTTGAACTGTGTCCCGTTATCTGTCACAAGGATTCGGGGAATTCCGTACCTGCAAATAACATTTTCCCAAAAGAACTGGGCAACTTGTTTGGTGGTTATCTTGGCCAAAGGTTTAGCCTCAATCCACTTGGTGAAATAGTCGATAGCCACTATCAGAAACTTTCTTTGTGCAGAAGCCATAGGGAAAGGACCAAGTATGTCCATCCCCCACATCACAAACGGAATAGAAGAGTTAACTGAAGTTAACATCTCAGGCGGTTGCCTTACAATTGGAGCGTGCTTCTGACATCTGTCACATCTCTTGACGTAATTCTGTGCATCGGCCAACATCTCCGGCCAATAGAATCCTAGTCGAGTAATCTTGTGAGCTAGGGCTCTGCCCCCCAAGTGTTGCCCACATATCCCTTCATGAACTTCCTCCAAGGCTTCTCTTGCCTCTTGGGGTCTCAAACATTTCAAGTACGGGATGACAAACGATCTCTTGTACAGGATGCCTTCGATCAGGGCATATCTCAATGCTCTCACTGACAGTTTTCGTGCCTCCAAGGCATTGTCAGGGAGCCATCCGGATTCGAGGTGAGTTTTAATAGGATCTATCTAACAGCTTCCCACATCAATTGGTGCTACCAACTTAGAGTTGATGGTCGGGGCCTTCAAGACCTGGAAGTAAACACTCCCTGCATAGTTCTTGATTTCAGAATAAGCGAATTTAGACAAGGCATCGGCCTTAACGTTCTCTTCTCTCGGAATGTGTTCAACATAGCATTCCTCGAACTGAGTCATAACAGCTTTCACGACTCTCAGGTATTTTGCCATAGTCTCATCCTTGGCCTCAAATTCACCATTCACTTGCGAGACTATCAATCTTGAATCTCCACACACTTTGAGGTTCTTGACCCTCATGACTCTAGCCAAACCCAATCCGGCTATCAATGCCTCATACTCAGCTTCATTGTTGGTAGTAGGAAAATCCAACTTCAAAGCATACTCAACTGTGAACCCATCGGGGCTTTGCAAAACCAAACCTGCACCACTAGATTTTGTTTTTGATGCTCCATCAAAATAGAGCACCCAATATTCCTTCTGATCAGCTACCAGTTCTTCATCTTTATCTCCATTCTCAAGGGTGGTTATCATCTCCTACCCCCCGACTTCTTGGTTGTTAATGGTGCATTCAACCACGAAGTCAGCCAATGCCTGAGCCTTGATGGCTGTCCAAGTCTTATACTTGATATCAAACTCTCCAAGCTCTATGGCCCATTTGATTAGCCTTCCGCTGGCCTTTGGGCTATGCAATATGTTCCTTAACTGCTGGTCCGTCAGGACTTCAATTTTGTGCGACTGGAAGTATGGTCGTAGCTTCCTCGAGGCCATTACCAAAGCCAATGCAAACTTCTCTATGGTTGAGTAATTCAACTCAGCCCCATGCAAAACCTTGCTCATATAATAAATAGGTTTATGAATCTTTCTCTCTTCTCGAACAAGAACAACACTCAATGTTTGCTCAGATACCGCCAGGTATAAGTAGAGAGTTTCCCCAGGGCTTGGTTTGGCCAACAACGGGGCCTCAACCATGTATTTCTTCAGCTGCTCAAAGGCCTCTTGGCTTTTATCAGTCCATTCAAAAATTTTCACCTTCTTTAATGCTTGAAATAAAGGCAAGCACTTATCACCAGACTTGGAGATGAATCTCCCTAGAGCGGCCACTCTGCCTGTTAACTTCTATACGTCCCTCACAGAACGGGGTGGTTCCATGTCTAAGATTGCTTTGATCTTGTTGGGATTGGCCTCTATGCCTCTTTTCGAAACCATCAAACCCAAAAACTTTCCAGATCTAAAGCCAAAAGCACACTTGGCTGGATTCAACATCATCTTGTGGTGCCTCAGCACTTCAAATGCCTCTCTAAGGTGCTTAATGTGATCTGCCTTGAGTAGGCTCTTGACTAACATGTCATCAACATAGACCTCCATGGTTTTTCCAATCAGATGGGCGAATATCTTATTCACTAGTCGTTGGTAAGTAGCTCCTGCATTCTTTAGACCAAAAGCCATAACAAGATAGCAGAAAACACCAAAGTCAGTTATGAAAGATACCTTAGGGATGTCATCCTTGTGCATCTTAATCTGATTGTAGCCGCTGAACCCATCCATGAAGCTCAACATCTCATGTCAAGCTGTGGCATCTATCAACATATCAATCCTTGGAAGGGGAAAACAATCCTTCGGACATGCATCATTCAAATCAGTGAAGTCTATACACATCCTCCACTTCCCATTCGCTTTCTTGACCATTACAGGGTTTGCTAACCATTCGGGAAACTGAATTTCTTCAATAAACCCAGCCTCTAAGAGCTTGTCAATTTCTTGTTTAATGGCCTCCTTCCTTTCAGGAGCAAAGTTTCTCTTCTTCTGCTTTACTGTCTTTCGCCCAAGATCAACATTCAACTTGTGAGTTATGAGTTGGAGATCAATCCCTGGCATGTCAGCTGCAGTCCAAGCAAACACGTCACTGTTTTCTTGCAAGAAGGCCGTCAATTTGCCCTTCAAGGGTTCCTTTAGTGAAGCTCCTATATAAGTAACTTTCTCAGGGTTGCCCAGCTCTAGAGGTATGGGGACCAAATCCTCTGCTGGCTTCCCTCGGTGTTCATCATCACCACGGACATCCATGTCTTCAATTGGGAGTACCTGCCCCCCGACTCCGTCAGCTCTCAATGCAGACACATAACAACTTCTTGCCATCTTCTGATCGCCCTTTTGTTCTCCAACACCGTTCCGGGTTGGAAACTTGATTTTCATATGGTAGGTTGAGGCTACAGCCTTGAACGCATGAAGTCCAATCCTTCCAAGGATTGCATTATAAGTTGAGGATGCCTTAATCACCAAAAAATTCAGCATCTGAGTAGCCTCCTTAGGCTCTTGCCCAATTGTCATGGGTAGCTGAATAGTTCCCTCAACTTTGGACTCTACCCTATTAAATCCGTAGATTGGCATATTGGTTGGGGTAAGCTGAGAGTCGGTGTATCCCATCTTTACAAACGCATTATGAAACATATTATCAACAGAAGCGCCATTGTCTATCAAGACTCGCTTCACTTCTGAGTTCCCAATCACAGGGATTATAACCAACGGGTCATCATGGGGGAACTTCACCCCTTCAAGATAAGAATCATCAAAACCAATTACGATTTCAGTTCTAGCACGCTTCGGGGCCTCTCCTACGATGTGCATCACCTCCCTGGCATATGCCTTTCGAGTGTTTCGAGTTGTACCAGTCGCTGTCGGGCCTCCCCAAATCATGTTGATAACTGGCCCTCGGGGCTGCGTGTTACGATCACGATCATTATCCCTTCTATCATTGTCTCTCCTATCGTAGTCCCTTCTTTGGGTTCCATGATCTTCACCCTTAGTGATTTTATTCAACTTTCCCTTGCGGATCAAAAATTCAATCTCATCCTTCAACTGCCTACAATCATCTGTATCATGCCCCACATCTCGGTGAAACCTACAGTATTGCTCCTTATCTCTCTTTGCGGGGTCACCCTTGAGTGGCTTCGGCCATCGAAAATCCTTATCTTTCTCAATCTCTAGCAAGATTTGACTCCTAGGAGCATTTAACTTTGCATAATCAGAAAACCTCGGTCCAAAATTCTTTTTTGGTGCTGATTCAGAGTCTTTGCTAGTACGGGGATACTTGTCCCTAGCATCATACTCCTGATCCTGCTTTCTCTTCTTTGTATCACTGTTACCTCGACCATTGCTCACTATGGCCTCCTTCTTTATACTATCCTCAGCCTTGATGTACTTGTCAGCCCTTCGCTGGAGCTCAGCCATATTCTCAGGAGGATGCTTCGCCAATGACCTTTTAAAGTATAGGTCGGTGGTGCCATGCTCCAAGGCTACCATTGCCACCTTATTTTCCAGACCAGTGATGTTCAAAGTCTCCTTGGTGAACCTCTTAAGGTAGTCTCTCAGATCCTCATTCTTTCCTTGCACCACATACATAAGAGATGCATAACTTTTCTCATGCACTCTCCCGCTGATAAACTGGCTAACAAAGGCAGCACTTAACTCTTTAAAAGAGGCGATCGAGTTTGCAGGCAAACGGCTGTACCATCTTTGAGCCATACCCAACAGGGTTTGAGGGAACGCCCTACACTTCAAAGCGTCACTTGCAGGCTACAACAGCAGTGCGTTTGAGAATGTCCTAACGTGGTTTGCGGGATCACCCGTTCCATCATAAGCCTTAATTGTCGGCATCTTGAACTTCTTTGAGATACAAGCATTCATCACCTCCTCATTAAACGGGGGTGTGGGATCGTCAGGATCCCCAAGTGGCATCAGATCCTTGGGGTTGCTCTTGGGGGTTTCCACCCTCGTTGTTCTTCCAGCTGGGGCACCAGCCCTTCTTTGCCTTCTTGAAGACCTCTCCAGATCTATAAAGGGAACCGGTCCTGATGTTGGAGGAGGTTGAGTCTGATTTAACCTAGCTTGTTCTCTTGCAATATCGTCCTTCAACCTTAAGATCTCGGCCTCATGAGCCCTGATCCTCTCAGCGACTGTCAAAGGAGGTCCGTCATGAACGGTTTATGTTCTTCTTCTGGGTTCTCTGCTAGCATGTCGCCTCCTCGGGGCTTCATCACAATCATCCTTATCAGACGATGAATCATCAGTGTAGGGGCCAGAGTAGTCAACATACTCTCGATCTCGGATCTACAAGGCGTGGCCACTAGGTCCAGCTCCTTGAGTAGGAGGGTAGTTAGGCAGTCCATACATTGGGTTGGTGTTCACGGGGAGATCCGTATTATGGATCTGAACCCCATGTGGGGGGTTGTTAGGATCGACAACCAAGGGAGAAACCACCACCTGAAGAGGATTGGTCCCTTGATTTGTGTGGATGATCGGAGGTAACGTACTCTCAACATGGGACGTTGTCCCTAGAGGTTGAGAAACTTGATGTTGAACAATCGCCCCGGTCGTCTGAGGCGCCGG
Source organism: Kitagawia praeruptora (assembly GCA_037693485.1). Taxonomy (NCBI): domain Eukaryota; kingdom Viridiplantae; phylum Streptophyta; class Magnoliopsida; order Apiales; family Apiaceae; genus Kitagawia; species Kitagawia praeruptora. The sequence continues at coordinate 104,985,335 of CM075354.1, read as the reverse complement.
ATCCGTAGTGGGTGGTGCAGAACTGAGTGGCAGAGGCTCGGTAATTGTCGGTGTCCTTCGTGTTTGAACCATGGTTGATGTCTTCTTCCCACAGACGGCGCCAAATGTTGTGGAATAAAAACTGGGTTACGAATTGTATTTAATGCTAGGGTTCGGGAGCTTCGTGCTTTAATGGCTGTTTCCGTGTTCGAGACTAATCGGTCCTCACAGAGTGCCTACGTATCTCGTATTGAGAATCAAGCCAAGACGTAGTTCTGAGAATTAGTGGTCAGACCCTTTATATAGGTTGAGAAGCCCTAAAATCGTAGTACAATTAGGTGACTTGGTGGGTAAGTCACCGCCTTGAGGAAGGTTCTAGACTCCTTCCTTGTAGGAGTCAGTTCCCATATCGAATTCTGTGCCTTGGAGGCTAAGCTCGGTAGGAGTAATATCCTTATCTGACTCTTATTGCTGAGCTGGTTATTACCCCTAATATTAATTATGAAATTAATATTATAAATAGGGTTTGGACCCATCTGGTGGGCCCCACGTTTTGACCATATTGGGTCTAATTAACGCCGCATTAAATGTGTCTTTAGGGCTTACTATTAGCCCATATCAGTGTTGATTGTACGATGATTTGTTGTTTATGTGGTTAGTGTCTATAGATTGCTTATGATCTCAGGAGTTTAATTATGATTTTATTTGATTTTTCATGTCCGATTTAGCAAATCGAGTTTAGTGGGGGTGAGATATAATTTTGATTTTTCCGGCTTGGTTGTTAATTGTTTGATGTTCTTGATGGTTGATATAGATTGTAGGAGTCATAAGCTTTGTTTTTATGTAAAGACCTTGTAGTTTGGTGAAGGATTTAAGGTCGTCGTAAAATTCTTGAAGCTCGCCAGAGAGCTTCGATTTTTCGCCGGAATCGACTTGGCCGGTTTTCGCGTTTGTTGTTATGATTATTTTGTTGGGTTGATTTGAAATGTGTCACAAGCAAAAATCTGTAGAAAGGGTTGCGTTTTGAGACTCGTCGGAGGTTGGCCGGATTTTGGCCGGAGCGGCATGAACAGTACTTGGGGGGTGTCTGGTGATGTTGAAGACGATGATGGTTCTTAAAAAAAAAAAAAAAAAAATTCTTTACTTTTATTTACTTTAAATTACTTTTAATAATTCTGAATTTTAATTTTAAAATTCAGAAAATTATTTTCTAAAATTGTTTTAGAAATTCAGAATTTAGTTCTGAATTAATATTTTAATTTTCAAAAATTATTTTATTATTTATTTATAATTCAAAAATGATTAAGAGATAAATACTTTTAATTATGATTAATTAATTTCAAATAATAGTTAATTAATCCAATTATTTGATAAATGAGATCATTTATTGAATAATTTTATTAATTAGTTATTAAGTGATTCTAATTAATCTAATTAGAGTTATTTAATTCTTAATTAATTTATTTAATGATTTAAAAATAGAAAGAAATTGTTTTAATCCTAAAAATAATCTGGGAGTCATAAAAATAGTTTTAAAATTCTAAAATTATTTATAAACCCGGATTAACTATTTATTAAAATATTTTGGGGATTCAATAATTACCCGGGGGGATTATTAACGATCCTTTTTAATTCAAAAAGGGTATTTAAATCTTTTAAAATTCTTTTAAGTGCTTTAAAAATATATTTAAATATTCTAAAAATGCTTTGAATGCTCTTTTATTTGTAAGTCGTATCTGCTATGTGAATTACGTACTATGTGATTATGTGATCTACTTATCGAGTCCTTAGTAAATTGTCTAGGTATTATGTATTGAGGATTAATTGGTAAGTATTGATTTATGTTTGTCAACGGAGATAAATAGATGTCTAATAATGGAGGTTGGAGATGGATGCAATATTCTTTGTGGGTTATAAAGAAGGTTGGAGATGAATGTATTGTTTGTGGTTGTTGGTGAAAGGATATCTTCGATATATTATTTATTTTGGTATTTGTACGATTTAACATAAAATTTAATTACACTTAGTTATCCTCTCCACTAGGTCATTAATTTAATTGATTCCGTCAAAAGTCAAAAGTCGAATTCTAGCAATATCTATTTTTAATTATACGAGATATTCCATTATTGCGAAAAATTAAATTACATTTTTATGGAATATATCTCTACACCAAGGCAATAAGATCGAAAAAGAAATATTGATATTTAATTTTTTTTAGATCTCCGTTGCGAAATTAATAAGGCGACAGGCTCGAACAAAGAATATTCAAGGATTAATATTCTTTAGAGAACTCGTGCTATATTTAAAAACGATCAGTTTTTATTCAAAAATATTCCGCTTCGCACTCAAAATGTTTTTTATCCTCAAGAATATTAATGTTCAGTGGTAGAATATTAATACTCATTTTTATCTCGTGCCAGAAATATTTAAAGTAATTTTTCTCCCATATCTTAAATTTATTTCATTTTCAGAGAAAATTATTTTAAATACTCAAAAATATTTCCTACACTCTCAATATATTTTATATATTAGGAAATATATTCTAAGTATTTATTCAAGTCATAACATTGGTCAAAAGATCTATCTAATTCACGGAAAGACCAATCGTATCTTATTCGGAACCGAAACCTGATTTAATCGTATTAAATCCAAATAAAATACTTTCACTTGCTAGAATGACTTGAAACTTGTGATAGATCACTTAAATGTTATTTTCAATACATGGTAAAATTTTCGTAATTTTCTGAGAATTTTGGTCCGGGCACGAAAATCGAGGCAGTGGGTCCACGTTTGACCACAGTTGACTAAGTCAACGTTGACCATAGTTGACCAAAACTTCCAGAATTTCATTTTATGATATTCCTAAATGCTCCATAATTTTAGAATTATTTATTTGGAATTTTCGTATTAATCGGGTATTTAATTAACGAAATATATTACGTATTTATTCGTTAATTGATACGAGTCCGATACAATTAATTAGAGCTCAAAACACAGCTGGGATTTTTGTGTAGAATACCACTCCCACTTGCAAAGAAACACAATACCACTCCAAAGAAACACAAAACCACTTTTCACCTCATCAATCCAAGTGCTTTCAATCTCAACCACTCCTTTTTCCTCTAATCTCCACCCTTCCTTCCACCCAACTCCTCCTATAAATAAACCCCTTCCCCCAACCATTTTCTTTAATCTAAAGAGCCAAATAATTGCTGGGAATTAAGAAGTGAAAGCTCTCTCAATATATCCAAACACTCTCTACACCCACTTCATCTCAAAAACCTTCTCTTTCTTAAATATACTTACATATATACAAGGTTTTTGTTCCATCAAGCTTAGTTCAACCAACCAAGATCTCTCCCACCTAGCAAGCTCATCTACCACCACTATTCGACCTCCCGAAGGGCTGCCCAAGTTCGACCATAAGCCAAAATCCGGCCGAACCTCCGGCGAATTTTTCCGGCGATCTCCAAAAGTGGTAATTTTTAGCTTCATTATTCGAGTCTTAACCGACCATTTTTATGTACGTATAAGAGCTCTATACCTTCATCTTATATTCTTTATTAAGCTCTTATATCGGATCTATATTTGACGACGGTCAAATTACACATCGAGCTTGATTTGATTCCCTTCTATCACCTTAGTGTTCCGGGGGAAAAGAATCTCAAAGCCATAATTAAATCTTTAACGCACTTACTTTGGCCATTAATATTTTATTGTTGTGTGGTGTGTTTAATTACTCGTACGTGTGTGTTAATCTTAACGCGTAATAGCGTGGCGCAAGCCTTTTATATATTTTCCGCACTTTTTATTCTCGTCCTCACACTTGTGAGTGATTTTACTTTCCGCATTTTTTATTCTCGTCCTCACACTTGTGAATGATATTATTCTTAACGCGTAATAGCGTGGCGCAAGCCTTTTATATATTTTCCGCACTTTTTCTTCTTGTCCTCACACTTGTGAGTGATTTTACCTTTTCGCACTAATTTAACGCATAATAGCGGCCCTCATTTTATCCTATAGATAAAGTGAGCTACTTTTCTGCACGTGTGTGTTTTATCTGTGTGTTGTGTTTTATTTGTGTTGTGATATATTTGTGTGTTGTATTAATTCGGCCAAATTAATATTAAAGTGCAAATTGTTAAAGTAATATTGTAACACTCTCGTTTAAAATATAAATACGAATAGTCTATAACAAGACTATATCGAACGAGAAGTTGTTCACCAAAGATCCTTAAGCTATAAAGCATATCAAGGACTTGATTTATACATTACTTCGAAAATAGACGTATTTTCAATAAAGAAGTAATTGTAAGTATACTTCGATCTTTACAAAAAGACGAACCAAAGTATATGATTATAAACCTTATAAGCCTTCGAGCTTAAAGGACATAATCAATATTTACAAACTCCGAGATATATTTAAATCTCACTATACGGAGTATTGTATTAAAAGTATTCTTCGATCTACAAGTCATATCGACTAAAGAATACACTTAAAGTCATAAGCAAATAAAAGCTTATTGAACTTATCATATCTAATATTCGTGTAAGAATATTATAGTCACCCTAGGACATATTAGTCCAAAACCTCTCTTTATATTACGGTTTGTTTCGTAGATATTTTTTCTAAGTTTTGCAGTGAGGTGAAGCTGGAGTGAGGTGATTCTCGTTCTAAGACCCAAGTCCTAGGCACTAGCGGGGAGTTAGTGGCCTTTGCACCGTGAAGAAGAGGAAAGACCCAAGACCTTTCATCTAAGATCCAAGACCGGCAAAAGCGAGGAATTCAAAGACTACACCAAGGGTTCTACATCAACTTTGAAGAAGTAGCGGGGAGTTGCTATCTAAGATAAGTTGTGTAGGTTTCACAACGACATTGAGGGAGTAACGGGGAGTTACGGTCCAAGACAAGTCTTGTGGGTATTACATTTATTTTGAGGTAGTAGCGGGTAGTTACGTATCAAGATAAATATTTGTAAGGTTGTGTAAGGCTTCTCCGCCTACTATAAAGGAGTCTCTTTATAGTGGAAGAAATCTCGAGTCCGGAGAGGAGCTCGAGGACTGGAGTAGGGGTGAGCGAATCCATTAGGGGTTGCGCCATCGCGAACCAGGATAAAATCTCCTGTGTGGTATTTTCTTTCCTTGTCTTTTATTTCTGCACTTATAAACTGCATAAACGACTCTGTAAAGTTTTAAAAAGAGAAAATTATTTTAAAACGCCATAATAATTTTTAAATTGGTAATTAAGCTATTCAACCCCCCCTTCTAGCTTAATATAGCCCTCTTACGGGACCTAACAATTGGTATCAGAGCGGTACTTTTTAACGTATTTGTTGAGTGAATTGTAGATTTACAGGCACAACAAAAAGTGATCCTACATGGCGTATCTAAATACCATCGGTTGCGGTGAAGGCCTATCTAGCTCTCGCCCTCCTCTATTTGATGGCACAAACTTTGCAACATGGAAAACGAGATTTCGCATCTATGCTAGATCTCAAGGAGTCAAAGTTTGGATGGCCATAGAAGATGGAGTTGTTATTCCTACCGAAACAGTTGACGGTGTCATTGTTGAAAAGAAGGTTAGTGAATACACTCTCGCCGAGGAAAATATGATGAATATAGCCGCTAAAGCGGAAATGGTTCTCACAAGTGCACTTGCAGAAAAAGAATATAAAAGAGTAAACAATTGCAAGTCCGCACAAGAAATGTGGAACAAATTAGTGGTTACCTACGAAGGAACCATCGATATAAAAGATTCTCGAATGGATACTTTAATCCACGAATACGAGAACTTTAAACTCCAAGAGGGAGAAAATATCATCGATATGGAAACAAGATTTACTCGTATAATCGATGAATTATCTCAACTCGGAAAGAATTATTCTCGAAATGAGAAGAACCGAAGAGTTCTTAAATCTTTACCTCCTAGTTGGAAGGTTAAAGTTACAACTATAAAAGAAATGCATAATCTAAATGATTATGACATTGATAGTTTATTCGGGAATCTTCGTGCATACGAAGAAGACAATATTCCGGATAAGGTCATTCCTAAAGTGGAAGACAAAAAGAAAAATATGGCTTTAAAAGCTATATTAATTGATGAAAATGAAAACGACGAGGAGTTGAACGAAGAACTCCAAGATCTCGATGAAAGCGAAATTGCTTTACTTACGAGACAACTTCGTCGTGTGCTACAAAGCAAGGCTCAAAGATACGGAAAAGGCTTCCTTAAATCAAATAATCAACAAAGAGTTTTTAACTCTAAAGGAAGACCTAATTACTCCCAAAATTATAGTCCTAACTATAAGAGTAATTTTCCAACAACGAGCTATAATAAAGGCAAAGGCACTCAAAATACAAATGCCTATAATAATGCCAACAACAATAATAATCCTACTTACACTCCTCCAAAATATAAAGAACAAACTCTGGAGGAAACACAAGAAGTGTGTTTCGAGTGTAAGCAGCCGGGTCACTTCAAAAGAGAATGTCCAAAGCTTGCTAAAGGAAGAATTCTCGTGGCGGAAAACGGTTGGGATTTAAGTGAAGATGAAGAAGCTCCGGAAGCTAGTGAAGAAGTTGTCAATTTGTGCTTAATGGCTATCGGGGATGAAGCTACTTCAACGGGAGCCTCCACTTCTCGTCAAGAGGTAAGTTCTAATCTCAACTACATCTCAAATAAATTGCAATTAGATGAATCTAATTTGAATCTAGTTGATATGAGTAAGTATGACTTAATTGAGCTTGTAGTAGGTATCAACAATAAATATAAAGATGTTGATAAGAGATTCCATCTATTATGGTCCGAGAAAATGAAACTCGAAGAAATGTATCATAATTAAAGCAAAGAGTTCACTCGGATGATGGATATACAAACTCAAAACGAGAATGAAATGACATTTTTAAATGATCAAAATCATCTCTTAAAAGTTGAAGTAAACAACTTCAAAGACAACGCTCTCAATCTTGAAGTAGAAAATGTAGCATTAGTACTTCAAGTAGAAGAGTTAGAAAATGAGAAGTTGCAACTCAATGACAACATTAGTAATCTCAATGTTGATCTTTTGAACTTAAAGATTCAAAACGAATCAATGGTTCGAAATAATGCAACGTCTCAATCTCATGAAAACAATCCTGAAAAAGAGAATGAGGTATCACAAATCTTTGAGTTAAAAGAAAAAGAGTTACAACAAGAAACTCAAAGATTAAAAGAAGAAAATTTCAAGCTCATATCTCAAGTTATGGATCAAGCAAAATTCTTTAACAACAAGATTGATGCCTTAAAAGATGAAAACGAAAATCTTGAAACTGTTGTTCAAAGATTTACTAAAGGCAATGAGATGTTAGACAAAATGGTACACACTCAAGTACCCCGTAACCGTGAAGGTTTGGGATATGATAGGAATGCTCCTCCTAGAGAAGTTGTTCAACCAAAAGTGCAACCTATAATAGCTCCTCCTAAACCACAATCTTTAAAATGTACTTATTGCAACAAAGATGGACATTCGGTCCTATATTGCAAATTCAAGAGTGGTGAATTCAAGGGGAAGCATGTATAGATTCGTAAAGGATCAAGACCATACAAGAATGTTGAAAAACAAGTACCATTTAACAAAGTTGCTTATAATGGTCAAAAGCAACAAAGGTTTCAACAACCTATTATGTCTCAAAATAGAAACACAATGCACTATAACAATGCTAGTAGGTATGCATCTAGAAATCAACATGCTCCCATTCGGAATTTCTATCCTCAAAATACTCCCTACTTTGCAAATGCTAGAAATAATATGCATCGTGTTAATTCTAGATTTTATGATAATGCTAGATATCCACAACATCATGTTAGACATCATGCATCTAGAAATATCTATATGCCTAACAATGATTATTCTATGCCTAGATTTTATCATGCAAATTCGAATATTATTTATGATGGACTAACCCCAGGACCCTCAAGACAAAAGGGTACCTATAAATTTAATTGATTTATTTTGTAGGTGTGTCTTGCCGCTAAGCAAGACATGTGGTGCCTTGATAGCGGTTGTTCAAGACATATGACCGGTAATGAGTCACTATTGAACAACATTAAAAAGGTCACTGCGGGGAGTGTCACATTTGGAGATAGTAGTAAAGGCATCATTGTCGGCATCGGAGACATCGGGAATAGTCGCTTCAAGATTTCAAATGTACAACTAGTCACGGGACTAAAGTATAATCTTCTCTCGATAAGTCAACTTTGCGACAATGATTACAAGGTAATTTTCTATACTACTCATTGTTGTATTTTAGATAAAGATTGGAAATTGATTCTCACTTGCCCTCGAAACAAAAATGTCTACACATGTGACATGAGCAAGAATGAGAATGTATGCTTAATCACAACAAACGATGACCCTTGGTTATGGCATCGAAGATTAGGACATGCCAACATGAAGTTGATTAAAAATATATCAACTAAAGATCATGTTCGAGGTATACCAAAATTAAATTATCAAAAAGATCATACTTGTGAAGCTTACGAAATTGGAAAACAAATTCGAGCATCTCACAAAGCTAAATTCATGGTATCAACCTCTAGACCGCTCGAGCTTTTACACATGGATCTTATTGGTCCGGTTCCAATACAAAGTCTCGGAGGTTGTTCATACACGTTAGTAATCGTTGATGATTATTCACGATTCACGTGGACAGAATTTCTCAAATCAAAAAGTGATGCTTTTGAATCTTTCTCTTCTCTATGTAAAAAGATTCAAAATCAACAAAATAGTACCATCGTCTATATACGGACGGATCATGGTAAAGAATTTGAGAATTCTAGTTTTACGAACTTTTGTGATGAAAATGGAATCACACATAATTTTTCCGCACCATACACTCCACAAACAAATGGAGTTGTAGAAAGGAAAAATAGAACATTACAAGAAATGGCAAGCACTATGCTTAATGAATATCGTCGACCTAAATATTTTTGGGCCGAAGCAATGTCAACTTCTTGTCATATTCTTAATCGGGTTTTGTTACGACCAATATCTCAAAAGACTCCTTATGAGCTTTATTTTGGCAAAACACCGAAGCTTAGTTACTTTCGAGTATTTGGTTGCAAATGCTTCATATTAAACTCGAAAGACTATCTTACCAAATTTGATCCTAAATCAAATGAAGGTATATTTCTTGGATACTCTACAAATAGCAAAGCCTATCGAGTATTTATAACACTTGTGGTGGAAGAATCTATGAATGTTGCATTTGATGAAAGAAAGCCACCATCTAAGTACAAAGATCTTGTTGAAAATGACAAAGTTGAACAAGACGATGTAGAAAATATTATTCGACAATTCGAAAATATGGATCTTGGAACTCCCATCCCAAGAAATCCATTAGAATTAGCCGAAACAGAAGTAGAACTTCCAAAAGAAATTCCTATTATTAGAAGTCATCCACTAGATAATGTTCTTGGAGACTTGAATAAAGGAGTTCAAACGCGGTCACAAGTACAAAACGTTGTGAATCATCTTAGTTTTCTATCACAAATAGAACCTAAGACCGCTAAAGAAGCTTTGCTAGACGAGGATTGGATCTCGGCAATGCAAGATGAATTACTACAATTTACTCGTAGCAAAGTGTGGCAACTTGTTCCAAAACCCAAAGATACTTCCATAATTGGAACCAAATGGGTATTTAGAAACAAGTTAGATGAAAACGGAACAGTTGTTAGAAATAAAGCAAGATTAGTCGCTCAAGGCTATACCCAAATGGAAGGGATAGACTTTGATGAAACTTATGCACCCGTAGCACGAATTGAATCAATTCGAATGCTATTAGCTTACGCGTGTCATAAAGATTTCAAAGTATACCAAATGGATGTCAAATCGGCTTTCTTAAACGGGATATTAGAAGAAGAAGTTTATGTTAAACAACCTCCCGGTTTTGAAGATGCCACACATCCAGAATATGTGTACAAATTAAACAAAGCTTTATACGGCTTAAAACAAGCTCCAAGAGCTTGGTATGAAAGGTTGAGCAAGTTCCTACTAGAAAACAATTTCAAAATGGGAACGGCAGATAAAACCTTATTTACAAGACAAGAAAAAGATGATATCTTGCTTGTACAAATATACGTAGATGACATCATTTTTGGATCAACCAATGATGCACTATGTAAAGAATTCTCTCATAAAATGAGCAAAGAATTCGAAATGAGTATGATGGGTGAATTGAATTTCTTTTTGGGATTGCAAATTAAGCAATCTGATGAAGGCATACATATTTCACAATCGAAATATTGTAAAGAAATGCTAAAGAAATTTGAAATGGAAAACCCATGTCGACTTCTTATAAATTAACAGAAGATCCCAACGGAATACCCGTTGACACTAAGAAATATCGAGGCATGATTGGTAGCTGCTATATATTACCGCAAGTCATCCCGATATTCAATATAGTGTCGGTAAGTGTGCTAGATTTCAAGTAGCACCAAAAGAATCTCACTTATCCGCGGTAAAACGGATATTGAGATATTTAAAAGGAACCACTGACGTAGGTCTTTGGTATCCAAAAGGAGTACCATTCGACTTAGTATGTTTTTCTGATTCGGACTATGCCGGGCATTTGGTCGACAGAAAACGTACAAGTGGTACATGTCAGTTTTTGGGAGGATGCCTAGTATCTTGGTTTTCCAAGAAACAAAATTCGGTATCTATCTCCACTACGGAAGCGGAGTATATAGCGGCCGCAAAATGTTGTGCTCAAATATTATGGATGAAGCAAACATTAGCCGACTATAATACTAAATTTGATGTAATCTCAATCTTATGCGATAACACGAGTGCTATTGATCTTAGCAAAAATCCCGTGTTACATTCAAGATCTAAGCATATAGATGTAAGACATCATTTCTTACGTGATCATGTCAATAAAGGCGATATAAAAATGACTCATATAGAAACTGAGTACAATCTCGCAGACATATTCACGAAACCATTGAATTCCGAACGATTCACTAAACTCCGTTTGGATTTAGGAATGTTGGAAATTCCAAAATAATGGTTTATATTGATATATCAATATTATCAATATTTATATATTCTTGTGAGAAAATTTATCATTATTTATAGTCATCTCACGAATTATACATCCTTCGGGATAATTGTTTCTCTAAAACTCAGATTCATCGATAATGATAACATATGAAACTTTATCGATTGGGTTTTTATCGAGAACTATTCGAGTAAATATTTATCAGAATTAATTTCGGAAATATTTCTGAGATACTAAATAAATGATATTTATCTCAAATACAAAGAATCAACACATTAGTATTATTACTCATATTTTAGTACTAATATTTAATATATTATTATAATAATATATAATAATTATTATTAATTTTCAAAACTATTTTCGAAAATATAAATATATTATTTTCAGATTATTGGTGTATTTTGACCCAGTCCATATTAATTGGACCATCCCAACTCAGCTTGACCCAGCCCAATAACTAAAACCCTACAATCTGGACCATTCATTTTAAGGATGATTTAATCCTGGCCGTTAGTTATCTAAAATATATATACTAATCTCACACACAAAATTCAGTTTGCGTGTATACTGTTCAAGCCGCGTGAGACTCTCTCTCAAACCCTAATTTCAATTCCTCTCGTCTCTTTCGCCGCTTTCTCAAAAACTTCGATCTAAACCCTAATTTCTTGATCGATTTCAAGCCTCTAAACACTAAATAAAGTTTATTTATCATCCTTTGTACCGATTAATCTCATAATCGTTACGAATCAAAGCTGAGTTAGGATAAATCGAAATGATTTTGAAAATTAAGTCGTTATCATCTCAATTGATATCGATTTACGAATCAAAATCGACAGATATATACATATATACACTCTATACACACACTTGAGCACCTGATTTCAAGTTTATTTACGATTCATTCAAAACCCTAACTTTCTCTTGAGTGTTTTGTGCAGGAATGATGAAGAAACTCCTAGTTAAGGTGTTTACTGGGCTAATAAGCTTCAAATCAAGCCTCGAAATGGTTTGAATCGGAAGAATCGGTGCGACTCAGTGAGTTAACTCGATGAGTTAACTCGGTGACTCAACTCAAACTCGTGCGAGTTTAGAGTTTTAGGACTGGTAAGTACTCGAGAAGACTACGAGGCCTCGAGCAAAGATATAACTTCGGTTAAACTCACTATGTTGCGTGTTCTCTGTGAAAACTTTGTGATTACATAAGTGACCTTTGCTTGAACTGTCGTACTTGATGAAATGGTCCTCTTCTATAAATAAGTATATGGTTGAATCTCTGTAACTCGTATATCAGTTTAAGTATTGATACAGCTGGGTTCTCGATTGTGTAAAAACTAGTGCTATAATTCGGATCTTATTGATATATACATGTGTGATGATTCACTAGTCTGGATATTCGTAGTAACAACAAAAGAATAATGATGATTTTGGTAATTTAAAGAATATTTGCAAATTTGATTTATTAATGCCTGAGATTGAATTTGTGAAATTTGACCTAGTCAAATACATGTGCTGGTCAGGACACATTAAAATGAACAGATTGTGGGTTATAATATAGATGTTAAATGCTTTATAATTCTGGATTGTGTTATTTGACTTGGTCAACTGAGTAATTTGAGAAATTAGAATTGTTTATCTTGGTCCTCTCTGTTTGGTTTGACTATGGTCAATATAATGTTGAAAATGCAAATTGTGGTTTCTATATATGCTGACTAAATGTGTGTGACCTTTATGATAACCTCAATTCCTATCTAGCTATCAGCTCACAATTGCAACTATGCTAACTAAGTTTACAATTCCAGTTAGTTTATATTGTCATGCATACACTCACACACTTGCCCTCACTCAAAGACCTGGCTAGGGATCCCTTTGAGAACCCTAGTATCTGGACACTGGGGTGCAACGGCCACTTAGAGAAAATAGGATTCATACCTTGCATTTATATTACTTGTTTATTCCAAAACTATGTTCTGTAAAGAGGTGTATGTGTCCTGGTTTGCAATACACACTTGCCTATGTTGTATGACTTGGTCAATACATTATCTGTGCATCTTAAATGAAAGAAAGATTGTGGTCTGGTGTGCATATCCCTTTCAATCAATCATTTGTAATATATATAACCTTGAGTCATTAATATATTCTTATAAGTACTAAAAGTGGTAGCTTGGCATTAAATGAGAATGACCTCATCTGAATTTTAGAGATTACAAGTTTGTCTCTATGAGATAACTTTTAAGCAGAGTCATCCATCTGTCCCCTTTCATGAATACTCAAAATTGTCAACCATGTCATACTATCTTTACAAAGTTACTTTATGTGATTAAATGTAATATTCTGTGAATATATTATAGTTGCCTTGATACATATGCCTGACAAACTCTGAAAAATCCTTCTATCCATACTTGTCAAAGCATCTCAATTTAATTGAAACACTATACTATGTACCTTACTGCATCATGAGTTGCACACTCTTACACTGAAGTTGTCACTTATCTGCACTCTTACTCGGATTTGGTCTTGAAAAATTATGCAAAATCAGATATTTATATAGTATATAAACATCCATGTATGTCAAAATTCATGTTTTACAGCTGCATACTCTCATATTAGCATGAATCATGTCTGTGAATGCCCTGCAATCCATTTATTATGTGTACTATATGTTCACCAACCTACATCTCTTCTTTGTAGATAAAAATGTGTGCATGCCTATCCATTCTTACTTGAGTAGACTGTATATATATATATCCATGCATGCATAAGCATTAAGACACACACCTGCACTTAGTCTCCATTTCATGGAATACACACCATTAAAACCAAACCCAAAAGCCAAAAACCTTCAACTCCTTCCTCTGTTTCCTACCATGAATAAGAAAAATTTTAACCACAACCTATTTGCTCCCTTCACACCCTACTGTCACCCAGACAACTCAAAGGAACACTATCACAAGAAAATCAAACAAGAACCCCCCTCAAGCCTAAATGAATTTGCTTATTTCTCTCATAGTAATAAGCTACCTGTGTTTAGACATCCAAACCCTAACCCTATGTTTCAAGCTGTGCCCATTTCTGAGAAATCTGTCAATTCTCACATGCCTAGAACAAACCTCAAATCTCCTAGTCCCACTCTAGTAAGGTTGTCCAATACTGGCAAGCTTAATAGAATGCTAAACAATAACCAACCTGGAATGATGGTGTTTGTTCCACCAAATGGAGACATTCATAGCTTACTCACTTCAAATAGATGGGAAAATTATGTGTTTTATAGGGGTCAAAACTACTACACTCATCTCATTGCTGAATTTTATGGTAATATGGAAGTGCAACAAAGGGTTGATGGGATTTTCTACTTAAGTTCATTTGTGAATGGTAAGAATGTTTATGTGGATCACAATGTTCTTAATAAGTCTCTTAGGTTAGGAAACAAACCATCTGAACTTCCTTGTGTCAATATCTTTGAAAAGTTTGTTTTTAACCAAAATGAATTTGAGTTGTTTCTTGGTGTTTTCTGTGAAGAGGATGTGCCTGAGGGTCTTTGTGTTAGGGAATTTGCTATAAATTTTAGACATTTCTTGCCTAGGTTTCAACAACTTGCTATAGTCCTAAGGTCAAACATTCTGCCTAAGCCTAAACATGACAAATTCTTTGACTTTGTTGACCTCAAAGTGATGTTTAAAATTGTGTCCAACTTCATTGATTTTAATCTCAATTATGTAATTGTGTTGAACATGATAAATGCTTTTAATGTGGACTACATGCCCTATGGTTTGCTTTTAACCTCTGTTTTTGAAACTCACTATATACACATGTCTAGGATGCACTTGAACAAAGTTGACTATTGTGCTATTGATAGTTTAGTTCAACCTAAACTCTCTCTCAAAAACTGTCAAACTAGTCATCCTAATAGGATTGTTATCCCATCCCTTGCTCCCAAATCAGATGCTTATGCTATTCTTAGGGAAGAGTTTAACAAACTTAGCCTAGATATGGACATACTTAAAGAGTCTAACAACGAGCTTCACATTAGGATTGAAAACCTAGAGGGTATAATCCATAAGAACAAGGGTAAGACTGTTGAGCCTATGGTTGTTGATGAATCTGATAAGAATATTGAGAAAAAGTTGGTGGATGAATTGGTTTCTGTTGGTACCAGTGATGAAATGGATAAAGTTTATGCTGCTTTGCCTGATTTAGGTGAAGATTTGGGTGTTGTTGCTTCTGATCCTGTTATGAAGTGATCTGTGTGCCTGCATGTTTTGTGCTACTGTGTGCTGATACTTGAGCTTAAAAATCTGTGTTGCTTACCTCTGTTTGAAAGACTTCAGCCTGTAGTACTTAATTTGCTATGTTTTTAAGTTCTTGTTATTTTGCTTTCTGCTTGGAATAAGACCAATGCAATCAAGTTCTCTATGAATCAGTGAACCACACTGATTGAATTAGAACTCTTTTGATGTATATACTAATTGCATTGACTGAAGTTTGCTTACTGCACCTGTTTTGGTTATATCTGTCTTAAACTGCAAATTTTGGTACGATCTAGCATTATGAACCGTTTAAATATGATGCATCAATAGTGAATATTGTGCAATTTCCAATTATGTTACAACAAGTTAGATTGACTCTCTTGGATACTTGGTCTATAAGTTTTACAATCATCTTTATCTAAGTGAGTTATCTAAATTATGTCAATATATTCTAGATGATTCAGAAAAGTCTGAGAAATAAGTAAGCATGACTAATTGACAGTAGTGCATATATATTTTTGATTTTGTATCAGCATGCATCTACAGATATGTACGAAGAACTGACTTTCAAGATCAGCCTTCAACATTGTTTATGGAAATTTCGATTCAGAAAAGAAAACAATATGATTGTTCAGATTACAGTTGAAAAGGTTTATGTTCTTGTAAATCTGAATGACTTATGATTATATGAATTCTAGAGACAGTAGTCAAAAACTTTGTAATAAGAATTTACTTAGTAAGATTGACTGACTTTGTACGAAACATTATCATCGTTTACTGTTTAAAGTTTTATATTATGTACACGTCTCATATACAGGCTTAGTGTCAAAAACACGGCTGTAACATTGCCATAAAATAGCTAGTAAAACTGATAACTTGATCAAGAGTTAAAGTCAGTGACATTTAAACTTTGGTAACACACCAAATTAAGTATTCACGCATAAATAAATCTTTTTGGTACCATACCAAAAGAAAAAGAGTTTACGATTCATTTACTAAAAATAATTTTTTTTTTAACAATTAAAGATGAAAAGGAAAAGAGAAAGAAATTCTGTAATATTTCAAGGGGAAGCCACAAGGAAAAAGAAAAGATAATTGATCAAAAAGAAAAAATCGGTACTATACCAATTCAATTGGCCTTAACCGAAGTTTTCAAAATAGGGAAGAAGAAGAATTTAACAATTTGGTGATACACCAAGTTATATTGTTACAAAAAGGGGAAGAGATAAGGAAAGTAAAAATGATTTTGATTCAAAAACGAATCATATTGTGAGGGGAAGCACTAAATTTTGATAAAAACATCAAAATTTACACCAAAAATGAGAAGATATAAGAAGAAAACTAGTACCCTTAGTTAAAAAGGGGAAGAGAAAATTAGACATTTTTGGTAATATACCAAACAAAAAAGGGGAAGAGAAATTTAGATCCCTAATTTAAATTTTCAAAATTTCTTATATGAATTATGCCTAACAATATTTATGTATCTCATAAGTTGTTTTGCAGGAATCAATTAGTGGAGAATAAGAGTTACCGAGTGCTTCGAATCGAGTCTAAAATATTTTTTTAACTCATGCATACACTAAGGGAAAGCACACACGGGTAAATTTTTAAATTTTATGTTTTGTTTGGCAAATACCAAAAAGGGGAAGATTGAAAGGATATCTTCGATATATTATTTATTTTGGTATTTGTACGATTTAACATAAAATTTAATTACACTTAGTTATCCTCTCCACTAGGTCATTAATTTAATTGATTCCGTCAAAAGTCAAAAGTCGAATTCTAGCAATATCTATTTTTAATTATACGAGATATTCCATTATTGCGAAAAATTAAATTACATTTTTATGGAATATATCTCTACACCAAGGCAATAAGATCAAAAAAGAAATATTGATATTTTATTTTTTTTAGATTTCTGTTGCGAAATTAATAAGGCGACAGGCTCGAACAAAGAATATTCAAGGATTAATATTCTTTAGAGAACTCGTGCTATATTTAAAAATGATCAGTTTTTATTCAAAAATATTCCGCTTCGCACTCAAAATGTTTTTTATCCTCAAGAATATTAATGTTCAGTGGTAGAATATTAATACTCATTTTTATCTCGTGCCAGAAATATTTAAAGTAATTTTTCTCCCATATCTTAAATTTATTTCATTTTCGGAGAAAATTATTTTAAATACTCAAAAATATTTCCTACACTCTCAATATATTTTATATATTAGGAAATATATTCTAAGTATTTATTCAAGTCATAACATTGGTCAAAAGATCTATCTAATTCACGGAAAGACCAATCGTATCTTATTCGGAACCGAAACCTGATTTAATCGTATTAAATCCAAATTAAATACTTTCACTTTCTAGAATGACTTGAAACTTGAGATAGATCACTTAAATGTTATTTTCAATACATGGTAAAATTTTCGTAATTTTCTGAGAATTTTGGTCCGGGCACGAAAATCGAGGCAGTGGGTCCACGTTTGACCACAGTTGACTAAGTCAACGTTGACCATAGTTGACCAAAACTTCCAGAATTTCATTTTATGATATTCCTAAATGCTCCATAATTTTAGAATTATTTATTGGGAATTTTCGTATTAATCGGGTATTTAATTAACGAAATATGTTACGTATTTATTCGTTAATTGATACGAGTCCGATACAATTAATTAGAGCTCAAAACACAGCTGGGATTTTTGTGTAGAATACCACTCCCACTTGCAAAGAAACACAATACCACTCCAAAGAAACACAAAACCACTTTCCACCTCATCAATCCAAGTGCTTTCAATCTCAACCACTCATTTTTCCTCCAATCTCCACCCTTCCTTCCACCCAACTCCTCCTATAAATAAACCCCTTCCCCCAACCATTTTCTTTAAGCTAAAGAGCCAAATATTTGCTGGGAATTTAGAAGTGGAAGCTCTCTCAATATATCCAAACACTCTCTACACCCACTTCATCTCAAAAACCTTCTCTTTCTTAAATATACTTACATATATACAAGGTTTTTGTTCCATCAAGCTTAGTTCAACCAACCAAGCTCTCTCCCACCTAGCAAGCTCATCTACCACCACTATTCGGCCTCCCGAAGGGCTGCCCAAGTTCGACCATAAGCCAAAATCCGGTCGAACCTCCGGCGAATTTTTCCGGCGAACTTTTTCCGGCGATCTCCAAAAGTGGTAATTTTTAGCTTCATTATTCGAGTCTTAACTGACCATTTTTATATACATATAAGAGCTCTATACCTTCATCTTATATTCTTCATTAAGCTCTTATATCGGATCTATATTTGACGACGGTCAAATTACACATCGAGCTTGATTTGATTCCCTTCTATCACCTTAGTGTTCCGGGGGAAAAGAATCTCAAAGCCATAATTAAATCTTTAACGCACTTACTTTGACCATTAATATTTTATTGTTGTGTGGTGTGTTTAATTACTCGTACATGTGTGTTAATCTTAACGCGTAATAGCGTGGCGCAAGCCTTTTATATATTTTCCGCACTTTTTATTCTCGTCCTCACACTTGTGAGTGATTTTACTTTCCGCATTTTTTATTCTCGTCCTCACACTTGTGAGTGATATTATTCTTAACGCGTAATAGCGTGGCGCAAGCCTTTTATATATTTTCCGCACTTTTTCTTCTTGTCCTCACACTTGTGAGTGATTTTACCTTTTCGCACTAATTTAACGCATAATAGCGGCCCTCATTTTATCCTATAGATAAAGTTTGCTACTTTTCTGCACGTGTGTGTTTTATCTGTGTGTTGTGTTTTATTTGTGTTGTGATATATTTGTGTGTTGTATTAATTCGGCCAAATTAATATTAAAGTGCAAATTGTTAAAGTAATATTGTAACACTCTCGTTTAAAATATAAATACGAATAGTCTATAACAAGACTATATCGAACGAGAAGTTGTTCACCAAAGATCCTTAAGCTATAAAGCATATCAAGGACTTGATTTATACATTACTTCGAAAATAGACGTATTTTCAATAAAGAAGTAATTGTAAGTTTACTTCGATCTTTACAAAAAGACGAACCAAAGTATACGATTATAAACCTTATAAGCCTTCGAGCTTAAAGGACATAATCAATATTTACAAACTCCGAGATATATTTAAATCTCACTATACGGAGTATTGTATTAAAAGTATTCTTCGATCTACAAGTCATATCGACTAAAGAATACACTTAAAGTCATAAGCAAATAAAAGCTTATTGAACTTATCATATCTAATATTCGTGTAAGAATATTATAGTCACCCTAGGACATATTAGTCCAAAACCTCTCTTTATATTACGGTTTGTTTCGTAGATATTGTTTTCTAAGTTTTGCAGTGAGGTGAAGCTGGAGTGAGGTGATTCTCGTTCTAAGACCCAAGTCCTAGGCACTAGCGGGGAGTTAGTGGTCTTTGCACCGTGAAGAAGAGGAAAGACCCAAGACCTTTCATCTAAGATCCAAGATCGGCAAAAGCGAGGAATTCAAAGACTACACCAAGGGTTCTACATCAACTTTGAAGAAGTAGCGGGGAGTTGCTGTCTAAGATAAGTTGTGTAGGTTTCACAACGACTTTGAGGGAGTAACGGGGAGTTACGGTCCAAGACAAGTCTTGTGGGTATTACATTTATTTTGAGGTAGTAGCGGGTAGTTACGTATCAAGATAAATATTTGTAAGATTGTGTAAGGCTTCTCCGCCTACTATAAAGGAGTCTCTTTATAGTGGAAGAAATCTCGAGTCCGGAGAGGAGCTCGAGGACTGGAGTAGGGGTGAGCGAATCCATTAGGGGTTGCGCCATCGCGAACCAGGATAAAATCTCCTGTGTGGTATTTTCTTTCCTTGTCTTTTATTTCTGCACTTATAAACTGCATAAACGACTCGGTAAAGTTTTAAAAAGGGAAAATTATTTTAAAACGCCATAATAATTTTTAAATTGGTAATTAAGCTATTCAACCCCCCCTTCTAGCTTAATATAGCCCTCTTACGGGACCTAACAGTTGGATTTATTGTGAGGTGTTTTAACACCGGGAAAACGTCTATGTTCAAAGGGGATATTTCCAATAATTTTCTTCCGACGGAGATATTGTAGGCGCGCGAGCTCGATGTCGACGGATCAGACTCGTGACAACAGTAATAGGATCATATCAAATAATGATCAGAAATGAAGACGGCGATGCCGTAAGATATAAAAAGAAGATAGTTGTATTACTTCGGCATTATGCAATAGCTGAAGACTAGAGGCAAGTATTTTCTTGATCATCCTAAACACTTTTTATTTTCTGTTTCATTTATTCATATCATGACAAATAGTTATTGTTCAGAGCTATTTGTGGTTCTTAAATATTTTTGTGCAAACACAGTTGCTTGATATTGGTACCCTTGATGTGGGGGAATTGTTTAAGATAAACTCTTCATATCCTTATTATCATATTAAATAATAGGGATGTGAACTGTATGTGAAACTAAGCATTTCCTGTTGAATTCGAAAATTGCTCTATTGGATTGGAAAATGGTAAAGCGTAGGAGGCCATGATGATTTCATGGTGCAACAATATTTATTGGAAAAATGGTAAAGCGTAGGAGGCCATGATGATTTCATGGTCCAACAATATTTAAGGAGGATATGGTAACCATTCCATCTTCCTGTAGGCTAACATTACTTGCCTATTTTGGTACCTTCATTAAAATTCGGGTTATACACACGGGTATAGAAATGTACCGGTGGTAGTATAAAGGGTCCCATTACTTTTGAACCTGATCAGGGGGCAATGGTGGTTCGTCTTTATTTTCATTTTATATATCCAATCCATATCGCCCGAATTGCTATGATATATTGTGAGTTGGCAGATGATTCATTTTTATGACATGCCAAATGATTTTAGTGATGATTTGAATTATATCACAGTTGTTGATTCAGTTTCTCTATAAACTGTTTTATATTTCAATTGATTTTATGCCCCACTTATCCTGATTTTATATCAAAATTTTTATACGCTTGCTGAGCATTTTCTTTCGCTCATACTTGCTATTATGAATTCTAACATTTCAGTAAGGTAGTTTGGCAAGACTTATCCGCACAGCTCAGAAAGAGAAGAAGCGTGATGCCATTTCAAAGATGACTTGGCTCAGGATGTCTGGATTTAGAGTAAGATCTGTTTTATATAATTGAGTTCTAATATTTATTATTATTATGTAATGGTCTGGTTAGCCTGGCGTACTTCTTATCGAAGTTACACCAGTGGTTTAAGATTTGATCAAAGAGAATGTTGGGAATGAATACTTTTTATCTAATGGAATTTGGATTCTTGTTTCTAGCCCTATAACCTTAAAAGATCTTGGTATGTTTGGGGTCACAGATGTTATATTTCCAGTGTTAGACAATCAGAAATGGTTGATTATTATTAAACAGATGTTTTATTTTGAGGATTTTAGCGTGACGACCAAATCTCCTGACCCCGAATTTGGGGGGGCGTTACAGTTAGGTTCAATACAAAACACAGTGAATTTAATTATTTTTATCAGCACCAGGCGGAAGAGAGCATCAGAAGAGAGAAGCGAAAGGGAGAAGACGAATTCAATTATTGTGGAATTAAAGTATTACATGTTATTAAAATTGTATTTGGTTCTAAATATGCTAAACTTAGCGCCAAAAGTGACTTAACATTAGAATTAGAGTAGGTGCGCTAAAAAAATACATATTGATTAAAAAATATGTTCATTCTAAAGAACCAATAAATTAATAACGCGTGAATTGATTACAGGATTACAGGACTAACCTTGTCTATAAGTGGATAGCATGGAACAACCGAGTATGTATTTTCCAATTATCATTCATTTGTTTTTTATTAGCAGCTCGTTTAATATATCCACATCCTCGAATTATTATTTAGAACACCCTAGGATGGTTGGAACACGTACAGAGTAATCACTACACCTCTACTGATTTCACAGATCCCTAACATAGTATTTTTATCATTGCCAAGAGGATAAAATTTTTATCTACAACACCTCTTTAGTTTTAGTAATTAGAGTGCCAAAGGTATACGTATGCATCTACTCGTCATCATCACCAGTCAATCAGGCTCAATTAGTATACCTATACGTGCATAGAAAAGTGCGCTCATAAATAGATTTAAGTCCAGAACATAAACTTTTTCAAAACGTTAATGTAGAGTATAAGCTAAGTACATCTAGTTATAAGCATCACTAAAGTGGATTTCCAATTTACGAGCTATGCCAACGCAATGACATAACACATGATACACATCAGATATTTTTAACAACTTTATACAACCCTGAATTGTTGTAATAAGGTCACAATGAAAGGTATGAAACAAAAGAAATAACATAAAAGCACATTAGCTGAATGTTGAAAGCAGCTTAAAAAATCTTTTAAATCCATACATATAATTAGGCATTCTATCAAATAGGTAATAGTCACTTCATATCTGATATCCGACATGATTCTTAAATATGTTACCTCTCCTAGAGGATCATTACGGCATGAAGACATCTCTCGGAGAGTTGTAGGCACATGGCAATTTAGAAGGGCATGAAGAATCAAGAAGAAATTGGATCAATAAAATGTACCGGGCAACAACAATGTCAATCGTGTAATATAAAATAAATCATAGCACAAAAACGGAATTGAATTAGAAGCAACAAACATGAGGCTTGCAGTAGCTAACTTAATGAAGGGATGAAGGGAGTCGAAAAGATGACCAGGAAGGGAAGAAGATAAGAGAAGAGATTTAACTGGGCAAAAATGCCATCACACAAGCAACAACATTGCAATTCCTTTTACAATTAAATTTAATACCAAAAAACAAATTTACGACGAAATTTCCGTCGTAAGTTTGCTGTAAAAATGACGACGTTTCACTATAAGTAAAATTAATTTATTTTACAATTAAATTTAATCGAAAAAAAATAAATTTACGATGAACATTTCGTCGCAAGTTGAATGATGCTCCCAAACTTACGACGATTTTTATTTCCGTCGTAATAACATACGACGATATTCCAATTTCCGTCATATGTTTGGCACGCAAAAAAAAACGTCGTAAGTTTGCCGTCGTAAATGGCCATATTTTTTGTAGTGTTGTTTTATAGAACAGGGACATCTATAACCTTTATTAATAAGAGAAACACCCTTTTAACGGTACCACTTTTTGGTTCACACTATATTTTGATTTCACCCCTTTTTGGTTCGCACTATATTTTGGTTTCACCCCTACAATCCTATTTCTACTATAATTCTGTTTCTATGTTGTTTTTTTAATAAAATAGAAATCCTATTATAATTATAATTCTTTTATTACAACTTTAAATAAAAAATTAGTTTCACCCATATAATCATATTTCCCTTATATTCTATGTTATTTTTTAAAGAAAATAATAAAATTGAAATCCTATTATAATTATAATACATTTTTTTATCATAATTTAGAATAAAAAAATAATACGATCAATTCTCCGAAAGATTTTTCAAGGAGAACAACTAGAACATGTTTCTATACAATACTCTAGAACAATTTTCCCTACGATTATATGTTATTTTTTAAAAAAACATAATAAAATTGAAATCTTATTATTATTATAATTCTTATATTGTATTAGCAATTTTTTTATTATAACTTTAGAATAAAAAAATATTACGATCAATTAGCTTAAATAATTTTCAATGAAAACAACTGAAACGTGTTTCCATGCACTTCTATTAAACAATCAAAGTTTATAGTTTTTTAATCGTATAAATTTTTTATGCAAATAACATAGTTCTTTTTATAATTTTATAATATAATTTTATAAATATTAAATTAAATAAAAAATTAGTAATTAATTAACATAAATCCCCGAGCCCGTGCTTCGCACGGGTTATCATCTAGTAAATGTAATTATATAAGGAATAAAATGTTTCCCAAATGTGCATGTTGCTGTATTAGATATATAATAGATAGATCGTAGTTAATGGGACTATCAAAGATATATTTAATTATCCATTTTTCAATATATTGGTAAAGTTAATGAATTTACAATTATTAAAATTGATCAGTACAAATTGACAATTATGTGGGCAAGTTATTAGGGTTTTGCACGCCCATTTCAGACAGTCCCAATTAAAAAGCACCATGAATCAGATGGGTCAGTGTTGAAAAAGGTATACACTCTATTAGTATCTCCCTCCACCCTAGTAAAAATCTTTACATATTATCATATTACAAGAAAATATATATATATGAACCAAGGGGATCAAGCTAACAAAATTAATATAAAAGAATTTAAGAAGTGAACACAACACAATCGCTACAGAATGATGATGCAGTTTGTCACTCAAAAAATAAAAACCAAAGCATTTGTATACATTTGAACTCCAAACTGCATGGTCTTTGTTACGAAAAGAAGAGAATTTTAATGTACATTCTTTAACAGACCTAATACTTGTTGCATGGTAGGTCTTTTCCAAGACACCTTCGCCGTGCACAAGTACCCAACTCGTAGACACTCCACCATCTCACTCAGTGACTCACTACCGAGTCTCAACCTCGAGTCCAACACATTCACTCCAAGTCCTTCTTTAACCAATCTCCTCACTTCATCTTCATGATCCTCCGAACTGAGTTGACCAGTCAATAACTCGATCAAAACCCTACCAAAATCATACACGTCAGCTTCACGGGACCCACTGACCCCATCTTGGCCAAATCCAAAGTCAGCAATTTTGGGCTCCAATTCATCGGAGAGTAAGATATTGGACGTCACCAAGTGGCCATGCACCACAGGCTTCGAGCAGCCGTGGTGGAGGTAAGCGAGTCCACGGGCGATGCCTACCGCGATGCGGTGGCGTGTGAGCCACTCCATTTTGTCAGGGGATGAAATGCGGGGTGTGGTTTCGTTTCCATTGATGTGCTCCCAAGTGTCTGTGCTCCAGTCCTCTACGTTAGTTTCACCTGCTGGTAGCTCGTGGAGCCATTGATGGAGGGAGCCATTGGACATAAACTCGTACAACGCTAACTTCTCGTTACCTGAAACAAGTGTATGAAACAATTTAATAACAATTCCAGATGGTTCATCAAGAAACTTATTGCTTATGTCTTGTTCTTGTACGTCTTGCAAAGCCATTATAATTGATCCAATTAAACACTCTAATTAATATAATATCTTCTAAAACATCCAAAAGACCCTAAATATCAGGCCTAAAAAATTTAAATAGGCTTTGCAACTTAGTAATTCGGTTAAGGATGTCAATTAGCCTTGTACTCCGCATTAATGCATTATTACAAATCCATATTAGCTAGTACTCTTAGATTTTGTAGTCTCACCGCGTCACTCTTTTATCTTTTTTTTTAGCTACAAGTCAATTGCAGAGATTATGATCTTCGTAAAAGCATACAATTTCGGAAACTCAAACATATCATGATTTTAAATACTCGATCATATATATTCAAGTTATTGAATACAGTATCTAAAACTACCAGAGAAATGTACCTGCAATACAGTAGCCGGAGATAGGCAACAGATTTTGATGTTTAAACCTTGAGATGTCATCAAAGATTACTTTCATTTCATCACAATCAACCTCCCTGTGGCTCTCTAACACCTTGATTGCTACATGGAGTTCACCTGGCAGGACAGCTCTGTAAACAGGCCCACACCTGCCTTCTGCTAACAACGACTCTCTCCCAAAATGTGATGTGGCAGCAAGCAAGTCCATGAAGGTGAGATAGTTCATCAATGGCTTTTCAAACATTACTATAGGTGCTGAAGCTGGTTCCACAATATCAGCAACCCATGAGGTCCCTGACTCTGTTTCAAATGAAAAAGGCCCTGATAATTCTTCATTAGAAGATATCTGAGTTGGTTTGGGGATTTCCCATTTGTTTTTCTTGGCCAGTTTTCTCTTTTCTAATACACACAAAATGTATATAAGCAAGGCCATGAAAAACATTATGGATGAAATTGACATGGCTAGAGCCAAATGTTTGTGTTTGGATTTGTGCCTTCTTTTATGCGGTGGGAATGGTATTGAATGTGGTACTGTAGTTACGTTGAATTTTCCGGCATGGATAAAGGCAGAGTGGCCAAATTCTTGGATATTTACTGAAGTCAAGTGGCCAGTAAAATTGTTTAATGAAATGTTCAAGAATTTGAGGTCAGAAAGTGAAGGAAAATCAGAAGGAAATTTACCATACAAATGGTTTATCGAAACATCCAAGTACCGTAATGAGTGGAGACTCGAAATTGCATTTAAGTTACCTGAAATGTTACACTTTGAGATATCAAGATGTTGTAGATTTTTCAGCATGTTGAGACCAGGAGGCAAGATTTTGAGTTTGTTATGTGAAAGGTCAAGTGTTAGGAGCTTTGGAAAAATGGAAAGATTTGCCAAGTTTGTGAACCTATTTTGGGACAAATTAACACTGTGTTCCCGAAACAAAGAAAGAAAAGAAAAGAATAGAAAATGAATAATTTTCTTTTCTCTCCAAATCTTTTCAAAAGTGGGAAGAAAATTTTGGAGACAAATACACATGAAATTTCTTTCTAAATCTTTAGAAATCAATTCTTTTCTTTCCTAAAAAATCATTCAGGAACAAGTTGAAGAAATTAA
Organism: Kitagawia praeruptora; assembly: GCA_037693485.1. NCBI lineage: Eukaryota > Viridiplantae > Streptophyta > Magnoliopsida > Apiales > Apiaceae > Kitagawia > Kitagawia praeruptora. Next base: position 104,958,450 of record CM075354.1, on the reverse strand, counting down.
ATTTCTCGCTTTCTTTTCTTTTCTTCCTATAAAATGTTTCTGGAACACAGTGTAAGGGCTCTCATTGATGAAAATTGACCAAAATATGCACCCATTCTGAATCCAATGGTACCTACTAGCATGTTCTTGGATAGGTTGATTTCAACTAGGGTTGGTATAGACCAAAACCAACTAGGAACATGACCCTCGATGGAATTGTTGGAGAAATCAATTGACTGAAGATGAGACATGTTCTTGAGAAACTTCCATGAAACAGAGCCACTTAGATTTCTTGATGAGAGATTTATGGTGGTTAAAATATTTGGGCTTGCACAGTTCAGATCACGCGATATAAACCAAGAGGAATTATAACCAGGGACCGAGCTGAAGGCCTTGTTAAGCAGATCTTGGTCTGTGGTGATGTTGCATGTAGATTCTACTAAGATGATATAGGAGAAGAAAATCATGAATTTCAAGAACATTAGCTTCATTTTCTTGTAATCTTTAGCGGTCACTCTTCTTGGCTCCTGCAAGTGCGCAGTGCGCTTGTTTTTGGCTTAACATGAGTTTTGTAATAGAAATAGCATTAATCAAAGAACTTTCCAGTTCATGGTACTTTTCGGGGAAGTAAAGACTGTAACAGGGTTCTTAAAGAAAAACTAAGAGGATATTTGAGAAAGGTGATATTGCAAAATATAATTTATAGCCAGAAATGAAAAGGTGGTATTGAAAAAGAAAATAGCAAACGAGGTAAAGTCTAGTATAACCTTAAGACCATACTTGTCCATTATGGTTCTCATTTGATACATTTCTTTACTTGGTACAGTTGTACTTACAGATCATTTCTTTGAAACCAGTTCGACATTTTCTAATACATAATACATAATTTGCACAAAATATAGAATTCTCGGGGTATTAGTGTGCTAGTATGCCCTCCGAATTAATCGAACTACGCGCAAGCTGGTCCAGAAACCGAATTATAAAAAAATATATATAGAATTCTACTCTCTGATTGTATACACTCCTTGAAAATATAAAATCCAAACTCCTCGTATCTATGTTTGCTTTATAAAGAAAGTGCAACCCAAGATGACCATTACAAATCTGACAAATAAAAAAAGAAAGATGACCATTACAATAAATTTTTCACCATTGTTAATTTATTTTAAAATATATGTAGTGCTCTGCAAGAATTCCTCACGGAACTTAACCTAGAGGCACACTTCAAGAATATTTTGGTAATGCCACTTCAAAATTCAAATATTTCAGTAATAATAATTTCAGATGATATAGTAGGTAGTAATATAATTAAAGTATCCGCTGCATGACTACCAAATCATTATAATAAGATAACATGGGATACGTAGATAAGGTAGTCATCCAGAAGCCCATATTTCGCATCTATTTTCGTGACAAATCACATTGATTTTCATATAATACATATACATGTGGGGAAGATTATGCAATTCCATATAGTAAATTTGTAGCTTTTTGACATTACAAAACAAATCAGAGGAAAATGTGGACACTGATATAGTAACAAGTCAAGTGTGTATTGTTAGTTTGTACAAAAGACATTACACATGAACTGGACTGGTCAAGGACTCATAGTGGTCCTTTTTGACATGATTCGGTTTCAACGAGTATAACATGAAATTTACGAATTAGCAAAAAAATATAATTAATTAGCAAAAAAAACATGAAATTTACATGTATCTTAATATTTAATTTATTTTTTTTTATAATATTTCAACTTACAAAATCACATAAATTATATTCAATTTTGCCTGTGCATCTCACATAAATTTCTATATATGAGGACTTCTTTAGTTGTCATTTTTCAAGATTAATGTGTTTAATTTAGACATTGTTGGGCTTCATGAAAATGTAAATCACCTCTAATTGAGTTTGTAAATATTTGTAGTTACATACCTAACTTAAAGGATTGGTATACAGGCCCCGTGGGCCAAAAACTTATTGGGGCTTTTTAAAGGACTAATGATAGTCATGTTGAACAAGTTTCAAGGATGTCAATTACTGTATTTGTTCTATTGTTGTGTTGGTGGAAAGTTTGCTAGTTCCGTTTCCCCTCTGAAAATGGTATTTCTTTCGTCTCTTTCATTTTGGTAAATATTGGAGAGACTCAGATGATCAAGTAGCACCAATATGAAGTTTCTTTTCGGATTTTAAAGTATTATTATTTAAATTTCCGAGGACACTATGCATGTTAGATGATAAACTTTATTGAATGAAAGAAACTAAATTTCTTTCTCCGGTTTTGCCGCTATTGTATTTTGATACAATTCATATACAAGAATACAAAAAAAAAAAGTAGCACCAATTTTGGTAAATATTTTTAAAATTATTCATTTTAATAAATAAAATTCTCATCAACACTTTTTTGGGAAAAAACTCCCAATTTAGGACCATTAACTTACGTGTCTGTACTATGCTTTTTTTTCCTCTTCAAAATTAGTCTATCAAAATTCTCTCGAGAGAGGCTTAAACGAGACTCTTTCCCACGGCACAAAAATGAAATTTGTCACAAAACAATAAATATTTCATTTTTACTAGTCGGACACATTTGATCAGAATGAACAATATTCTAAATTATATATACGTGTCTTGGTAAGGTGTTAAATTATATGCTCATACTATGGTTGTAAAAATCGGTAATCTGTATAAATCGGTTGAGCTATCGATTTAAGATTAATCGGGTAATCGGGAATTAATCGGAGGGATTAATCGGATATTATAATAATACTAGCGTAATAACCCGTGCGAGGTACGGGCCATTCTCTAGCAATTGTTATAAATTATGTATAGTTTTACGATTTAAGGATATTTTTGAATATAATTGCACCTTTTATGTTCATACATATTATAATGTCAGTATTTTAATTTATGTATTATTTTATTTATGTATAGATCATATGAGCACTAAAAATAGGATGTTTTGTAGCATATAAATATATTGTATAGGTTATAACAAAATTTCTTTTAGAACAATGATAAAAAGACATATCATCGATGTGAATAATACTCGTCATACAATACTTTCCAGATAAAATTAGTACGCTACTTAATATTTATTTTTTTTAAATATCTCATCAAGATATAAGTCGCATAGAATTATACTCCGAAATTACGAGAGGGTTGATTCCCAACACTAACATAATTTCATATATTTTTTGCATAAATATTAAAGGGATGGTGCTTTTGTAATTTTTAAACATATAGGGATATTATCGTAAGTTCACAACCATTAAAATGACACTTTTTTGCACTTGTGTTGTGGTTTAATATATAGTGATAGATAGATCGTGTACCATATTATGAAACCTAAAATATAATATTTTTAAAATAATACGAATCACCATTATTTTTACTCAGAAATTAAAATAATAGTAAAAATAAGATAATGGAGATGTCGGGTTTATGTAAAAGTTTTTTAACTCAAAACTAAAAAGTCAATGTAGCACAGTAGGGATGGGCATTCATCCCGGCCCGCCCGATCCCGATCCGATCCCCGCACCGAACGGGGCAGGGATTCGGGGATTTTTTCGGGTACGGGCCGGGGAGCGGGGACAATTTTCAAAACAAAAACGGGGAGCGGGCCGGGGCTGGGTTTTTATGTGTCCCCGGCCCGATCCCCGATCCCCGCCCCGATTTTCTCTCCCCGACTCGATTTCACCATACTTTAATACACACACACACACACACACACACACACACATATATATAAATTAATAATCATATATTAATATAAACGAATTTCCAATACTTCATATTGGAAACAAAATGATGTTTTAATTTTATATGTTTGTCTTTCTAATAGTTAAATAACTTCATTTCCATGTTATTTATAATTGTTTCTTTAAGTAATATTTTTTTTATCTTAATTTAGTGCATATGAGCTTATTAGTTAGAAAATTATTTTTATTTTAAATAAAATTCCCCGATTCCCCGTGGGGATCCCCGTTACCCGTTTGGGCCGGGGATGGGGAATGAAAAATAGTCCCCGACGGGGATCGGGCCGGGGACGGGGATCGGGTTTGAAATCGGGGATGGGGGCGGGGATAGCACTCCCCGTTCCCGAAGTGCCCCGACGCCCATCCCTATAGCACAGTGGTCGGTAGGATAACTTGTGTAAAGGAGATTCTATGTTTGATTCACCACAAAAACTCATTTTTTTCATTTAAATAAAAGAGTGGCAATTCATGTAATTTTATAACTTGTAAGGGTATAACTGTAATTTCACAAGGGGATTATTAGCTCAAATTATGTCCTTGTTGCTCTATTATATATACCATTATTTTTACTCAGAAATTAAAATAATAGTGAAAATAAGATAATGGAGTGGTCGGGTTTATGTAAAAGGTTTTTTAACTCAAAACTAAAAAGTCAATGTAGCACAGTGGTTGGTAGGATAACTTGTGTAGAGGAGGTTCTAGGTTTGATTCACCACAAAAACTCATTTTTTTTCCATTTAAATAAAAGAGTGGTATTTCATGTAATTTTATAACTTGTAAGGGTATAATTGTAATTTCACAGGGGGTTTATTGGCTCAAAATATGTCCTTGTTGCTCTATTATATATAGAAAGAGAAGAGATTTAATATATTAGTCTAATTTACAATTACACATATCATTTTAATTATATTCACAAGATTAATCAGATTTTAAAAATCGAATCGATTATTTACCTTACGGGGATTAATCGGCTAAATCGGGGATTTTTAGAACCATACTCAATACTATCGTACATCATCTTCTTTAAAATAGGTACAGTAAAAGAAAAGCACCTTGAATCACCCATTTGATACGTATCAGGTTGTTAAATTTCAACGGTTCGCACAAATTATACAAAAGATAAGTAGCGTGACATTTCAAATTGGGTTGTAAATTGATCCGACTATTGATATCTCAACTTATATTCGGTTCAAAAATATGATATACGTGTCATATTCGTTTTATAAATGATTCAAACTTGACGGAAAAATTGAAATCGGATAAAATATTATCCCGGATATGAGCACTCATATACCCGTTAAGATTATATCTTATATTTTTTTTATAAAAATGCTCCTACCCAAATATGTTTAATGATCCATATTCGGTTTAAACCTGAATCTGAATTATATTTTTCTTTCATTATGTTTTTAACTGAATAGCATATTATAATTTATTAATAACATTTATAAATTTAAATTTTCATAAAATACTACAAATACTTAATAGATCAATTATATAAGTTTTCAATTCGTGATTATTAAGTTTTTATAATATTATATTTATTTTAGAATAAATGATTATTTGTATAATTCAAATAAAAATGATACATAATGTTAGTGAATTATATTTGACTCGTATTTGATAGATCACAAACTACTTGATTAAAATAAAAATAAAAAATACGATATTAACTCATATTCGGTTCATATCCGAATCTCAATATTCAGGATCATTTTAGATCCGAATAAATTAATCGTGGACCCATATCTGAACATGATAAAGTAAGTGATCAATTACTTGAGTAAAGGAATGTCCTCTATCGGCTATCCTGATCATTTTTCAACCGTACTCAAATGTGTTACTGTAGGAGTTAGGACCACCGTTTTCTTGTCAAAAAAGAGTAAATATGCACATGCATACTTAAACATTATCTAAGCATTATCACTATTTCAGGGAGTAGTAACTACTGTAGTTACATACATACATGAATATAGATGTAAAATATAGGGGGTTTATATCAAACGGGCCACCCATTTCGTTCAAAACTATCAATTAGGCCATCCAATTAAAAACTATATCATTTAAACCACCTAAATCACAATATATATCACTTAGACCACCCATTTTAAAAAAAGTTAACAAATTGAACATAAAATAATAATAATAGACCCTCTGTATGCAAATAAATATCCCAAATAAACATGCGGCAAATTTAGGTGGGTATTTATGTGCATACAGGGGGTCTACTATTATTATTTTATGTTCAATTTGTTAACTTTTTTTAAAATGGGTGGTCCAAGTGATATATATTGTGATTAAGGTGGTTTAAATGATATAATTTTTAATTGGGTGACCTAATTGATAGTTTTAAACGAAATGGGTGGCCCGTTTGATACATGACCCTAAAATATAGTTATGCACTTATGCTTCATTAAGGCATAGTACAGGAATATAGTTATAAATTGGTAGGATTGAAAGTAGCTATTGTTATAAATTATTAGCTATATTACTAACATTAACTGCTTAGGGAAAGAGAGCAAGAGAGAGAGAGAGCAGTATATAGAAGCTGCTTGGTATGTTATTTCCATTGTCTAATAAGCCTTTTATAGGCAAAGGTAGCAAGCCCATTTTGACAAAATGGCAATCAACCATGTAAACATGCAACACGTTTTACAACACTCCCCTTTGATTGTCATTTTAGTACGGATCATAGACTGCCTCGTTAAAACCTTGTCAAAGAAAAACCCAGTGGGATAAAAACATAGACGAAGGAAAAAGAGTACAATCTCCCCTTGGAAGAAATCGATCATTCACTGAAGTTTTGTTGCAACATATCCTTGAGTCGACGCATTCCAATGTTATGTCGTAGTTTCCCGAATGTTGAATTCGGTAATGATTTTGTGAATAAGTCTGCAGGATTGTCACATGACCGAATTTGTTGTACATCAATTTCACCATTCTTTTGAAGTTCATGAGTGTAGAAGAATTTTGGTGAAATGTGCTTCGTTCTGTCTCCTTTGATATATCCTTCCTTGAGTTGATCAATACATGCAGTGTTATCTTCAAAAATAACCGTGGGATTTCTCGTGATGTCCGGTAATCCACATGATTCTTGAATATTCTTGATGATAGACCGCAACCAAACACATTCTCTACTGGCTTCATGAATTGCAATTAGTTCTGAGTGATTTGATGAGGTTGCCACTGTAGTTTGCTTTATGGATTTCCAGGAAATGGCTGTACCGCAATATGTAAATACATATCCAGTTTGTGATTTGCCAAAATGAGGATCTGATAAATATCCAGCGTCTGCATATCCAATCAACTGGGATGTCGCGTTTTTCGGGAAGAATAACCCAAAATCAACTGTTCCACGAAGATAACGAAATATATGTTTGATCCCGTTCCAATGTCTGTCCATCGGAGCAGAGCTAAACCTAGCCAATAAATTCACAGCAAATGCAATATCTGGCCTTGTATTATTCGCAAGATACATAAGTGCACCAATTGCAGCAAGATATGGAATTTGAGGACCAAGAACATCTTCTTCATCTTCTCGTGGTCGAAATGGATCTTTATCAAGTTCTAAAGATCTAACCACCATTGGAGTGGTCAAAGGATGAGATTTATCCATGTAAAATCTACTCAAAACTTTTTCTGTATACGTGGATTGGTGGAGAAAAATTCCCGATGACAAGTGCTCGACTTGTATACCAAGACAATATTTTGTCTTTCCAAGATCTTTCCTCTCGAATTCTGTCTTTAGATATATGACAGCATCATCAACCTCTGTAGTTGTTCCTACAAGATTTAAATCATCCACATATACAGCAATGATCACAAAACCAGATTGTGATTTCTTGATAAAAACGCATGGACAAATCGGATTATTAATATACCCATTCTTTTATAAATAACGACTAAGTCTGTTATACCACATACGACCAGATTGTTTCAGCCCATACAATGATCGTTGAAGTTTAATGGAATATATATGACGAGGTTTCTTAAACTCATCCATTTTCAACCCTTCTGGGATTTTCATAAAAATTTCACTATCAATTGAACCATATAGGTATGCAGTAACAACGTCCATAAGACGTGTGTCCAATTTTTCATTAGATGCCATACCTAATATGAAACGAAAAGTAATTCCATCCATTACTGGCGAGTATGTCTCTTGATAATCAATGCCAGGTCTTTGAGAAAACCCTTGAGCCACAAGTCGGGCTTTATATCTCATTATCTCATTCTTTTCATTTCGTTTTCTTATGAATACCCATTTATTTCCAACAGGGTTCACACCAATTGGTGTTTGGACAACAGGTCCAAATACTTCTCTTTTACGCAATGAATTTAATTCTGTTTGAATTGCGTCTTTCCATTTAAGCTAGTCTTTTCTTCGACGGCATTCATTAACACTTTGTGGTTCAGGATCAGAATTTATATCGACATCCAATGCCGCGGAATACACAAATATATCATCGATTATGGCTTTACTTCGATCCCATAATTTCATGTCATGTAAATAATTTATTGAAATTTCATGATTACTTAATCCCTCATCTTTAGGGACTAGAATCTCTTCAGGAGATAATACCACTTCAGGGGTATTTGCTACTTCTGGAGCATTTGCCACTTCAGGGGCATTTTTCTTTGTTTTTCGTTTTCGTGGTGCAACATCTTTTGCACCGACCGGTCCACCACGCTTCAAGCGCGGATTTGATTCCGTAACCAACACTTTTGATTTTTGAATTGGTACATCTATTCTAGCTGGAGTATTTACTGCAGGTATATGAGATTTTATAATTTTTCTAGAATCGTTAAATGCGTCAGGCATTTGGTTTGCGATATTTTGCATATGAATAATCCTTTTAACTTCAATTTCACATTGACCGGTACGTGGATCTAGAAAATGTAATCCCGATGCATTCCATGTAATGTCAGAATTAGCTTTATTCGAATATTTATCTCCCCCTAAAGGAGGAAACACTGATTCGTCAAAATGACAATCTGCATATCTCGCGGTAAATAAATCTCCAGTTAGTGGTTCAAGATATCTAATTATAGATGTCGAATCAAAACCAACGTAGATACCTATTCTTCTTTGAGCTCCCATCTTCGATCTCTGTGGTGGAGCAATCGACACATATACAGCACTTCCAAAAATTTTGAAGTGAGAGATATTAGGAATTTGACCAAGTATTAATTGTAGTGGAGAATGTTTGTTATAGGCAGTTGGTCTAATCCTAATAATATTGGCAGCGTGAAGTATTGCATGACCCCAAATGGATGTAGGTAATTTTGCTTTCAACAATAGTGGTCTTGCAATAAGTTGAAGTCTTTTGATAAAAGACTCAGCTAATCCATTTTGTGTATGTACATGAGGAACTGGGTGTTCAACTGAGATTCCTACAGACATGCAATAGTCAACAAAAGTTGCAGATGTGAACTCGCCGGCATTATCTAAACGAATTGACTTAATGCAATGATCTGGGAATTGAGCTCGTAGTTTGATTATCTGGGCAAGTAATTTTGCAAAATCATCATTACGAGTTGAGAGAAGACAAACATGAGACCATCTAGTTGAGGCATCAATTAATATCATGAAGTACCTAAATGGGCCAGAAGATGGGTGGATAGGCCCACATATGTCGCCTTGGATTCTTTCAAGAAAATTTGGACTCTCAAACTGAACTTTAGTAGAAGATGGTCGAGTAATCAATTTTCCTAAAGAACATGCTGAGCAAGGAAGGTCATTGTTTGAAAGAACTTTAAGATCTCTTAAAGGATGTCCAGTAGAATTCTCTATAATGCGACGCATCATAGATACACCAGGGTGACCTAATCTTTCATGCCAAAGTGTAAATGATTTTGGGTTTACTAGTTTTGAAGCAATGACATTGTGTGACTCAATGGCTCTAATTTTCATCATATATAATCCTGAAGAAAGTGAGAGAAACCTTTCTAAGATTTTCTTGTTGCTAGAATTAGCTGAAGTGATAAGAAGATATTCTTTACCAGCCTCGGAAGTGGTTTTGATGTGAAAACCGTTGAGTCGGATATCCTTAAAACTAAGAAGATTTCTAGTAGACTTACTAGAAAATAAAGCATTTGGAATACGTAAGTGTGTACCATTAGGTAAGATAAAACTAGCTTTTCCAAAACCCTCAATTATATTAGAAACACCAGATATGGTGGAAACTTGTGCTTCGGTTTTGGTTAGAAGGCTAAAATATTTCCGGCTCTGTAAAATCGTATGAGTTGTGCCACAATCAGCAATGCATATATCCTCAGAAATCATTCTGTGCATAATAAAGAAACACACTTTTATTCGATAGAAAAACATAACACACTACATAGCTCAAACAAGATAATACACAATATTATAGTAATTTTATGAAGCTAATCTTCAGCTTCCCACATGGGAGTTTCGTTGGTTTCATTCGGACCATTAATGTTTATTCCTCCAGTTGTAACTATCGGAGAATTATCTAGATTATTGTTGGCGAAATTTGTTTCCACCATTTTTCCTTTTGATTTCTGAGATGATTGGTATAGATCAACAAGATGTTTTGGGATATGACAATTACGTGCCCAGTGTCCTTCCATTCCACAATTATGGCATGTATTATTCATTTTCCCTCCCTGTGGTGCCTTTCTTTTGCTCTGTTCAGATTGCCACTTCCGGTGAACAGAGTTGTTATAAAGACGAAAGTGCCCGTGACTTCGACCTCGTCCACGGTATAGACCTTGGCCTCGTCCACCTCTATGCCCTTTTCCACGTACATTCTGCTGGAATGACGTGTTATTTACTTCAGGTAAAGGGGCAGATCCCGTTGGACGGGATTGATGATTTTTAATCACCAATTCATGATTCTGTTCAGCAACAAGGAGAGTTGATAGAAGATCCCCGAACTTGGTGAATTTGCTCTCCCTATACATCTCAACTAAGTTGGTATTATTGGGGTGAAAAGTTGATAGTGTTTTATCGATTTTTCTTTTCTCAGTAACTTTCTCACCGCACATAATGAGTCTAGAACTTATCTTGAATAAAGCAGAACTATATGCCCGAACACTTTTGAAATCTTGAAGTCTAAGATTAGCCCAATCATTTTCAGCTGCAGGTAGATAAACTAGTTTCTGATGATCGAACCTATCTTTTAAATTTTCCCATAAAATGCAAGGATCCTCAACTTCTAGGTACTCAGATTTTAAATCTTCATGCATATGGTGTCGGAGAAAAATAATAGAGGTAAAGTTTTCTTCAGCCGTGGCATTATTTCCTGCCTTTATCGTATCGCTTAATTTCTTTGAACCAAGATGCAGTTTTACATCTTGTACCCATGACAAATAATTATCTCCAGAAATATCCAACGCAACGAACGATAGGCTTGTTAGATTTGTCATACTAAATCTGAATTTAACACACAAATTATTAAACTTAAATCATCAAATATAAATATTACATAACTCCTAGTTAATCGGGTGCGTTAACAGATACACAATAATAAATGTATTTATCGTTATTATTACTGATATTATAAACAGATCTAAGTATAGAACAACAAATGGATATTCACCCGTCGTACGGACGTCTACGTATACAGGTTATCTCCGATCAATAAATAAACTTAAATCATGCATATGTTAGCTTGTGAACAAAAATTATTTACCGATATATAATAATTAATCAACAGCATAATAAAGCACATTTTGATAGTGATATGGGCATTTCTCTTTTAAGGCCATTAATTTCAGAGTTTCTTTTTGAAAGATTCCCATATAGTAGGCGGATTAACCGACCATGTAAATAAAAAATCCAGTATAGTAGGCGGATTAACCGACCATGAAAATAAAAAATCCGGTATAGTAGGCGGATTAACCGACCATAAAAATCCGGTATAGTAGGCGGTGCTCCGGCCATATATGTATATTAAAATAAAATTATACCTTCTCAGTTTCGGCTGGGATTCGTGCTGATAACGTGTTATAAATTATTAGCTATATTACTAACATTAACTGCTTAGGGAAAGAGAGCAAGAGAGAGAGAGCAGTATATAGAAGCTGCTTGGTATGTTATTTCCATTGTCTAATAAGCCTTTTATAGGCAAAGGTAGCAAGCCCATTTTGACAAAATGGCAATCAACCATGTAAACATGCAACACGTTTTACAACAGCTATTTATTTTTAAAATCATGATAATGCATAAATAGTATTGAATAAAGTTTTATGCAGTACTCTTTAATTGGAGTATTTGGAGTACATATACATTTTACTTTCAAAATTTTACAAACTTTATTATTTTGAAAATTTTACAAACTTTATTATTTTGAAAAGCTTAGTACATGAATATCATTATTTCATCGAAAATCTTGAAAATTTTGTATGTTTTGCTAACAAAATATTGCAAAATGAATTGTTCTGCGAAACACATTTGGGTTGCAAAACATAAAGGATTTTCAAGATGAACACATTGCAAAACATACATGATTTTCAAGATTATTAATGAAATTATGATATTCATATAACAACGTTTGCAAAATAATAAATTTTAAAATAGTTTGAATGCAGAACGTATATGTACTCTAAGTACTCCAATTAAAGAGTACTCCATAGAACTTTTCTCAAATCTATACTATTATATAAATTCCGAAACATTGAAAGTTTTGGTACCTGATATGGGCTAAAAGTAAGCCCTAAAGACACATTCAATGTGGCATTAATTAGACCTAGAATGGTCCAAACGTGGGGCCCACCAGATGGGCCCAAACCCCAATTATAATATTAATTTCGTAATTAATATTAAGGGTAATTACCAGCTCGACAATAAGAGTCAAACAAGGATATTACTCTTGCCTGACTTAGTCTCCAAGATACATATTCTAACATGGAAACTGGTTCCTACATACCAGGATCTGGAACCTTCTTCTAGTCGGTGACTTGCCCACCAAGTCACCTAACCCTACTACGATTCTAGGGCTTCTCAGCCTATATAAAGGGTCTGACCCCTCAATCTCAGAACTACGTCTTGGCTTGATTCTCAATAACGAGATACGTAGGCACTCTGTGAGGACCGATAAGTCTCGAACACGGAAACAGCCATTGAAGCAAGAAGCTCCCGAACCCTAGCATTAATTACAAATTCGTGACCTAGATTTTAATCCACAACATTTGGCACCGTCTATGGGAAGAAAACATCAACCATGGTTCAAACACGAAGAACACCAGCAACTACCGACCCTATTCCACTCAGCTCTGCTCCGCCGGCAACAGGTCCGGTGCCCCCCAACAACCGGGACGATCGTTCCGCATCAAGTTTCTCAACCCCTAGGGACGACTTCCCATGTTGAGAGTACGCTACCTCCGATCGTCCACACAAATCCAGGGACTAACCCTCTCCAGGTGGTGGTTTCTCCCTTGATTGTAGATCCCAACAACCCTCCACAAAGGGTTCAGATCCACACTACGGATCTCCCCATAATCACCAATCCGATGTACGGGCTGCCTAGCTACCCTCCTACTCAAGGAGCTGGATCAAGTGGTCATGCCCTCTATATCCGAGATCGAGATTATCGCGATTTTTCTGGTCCTTATACGGATGATTCATCGTCTGATGATGATAGTGATGAAGCCCCGAGGAGGCGATGTGCTAGCAGAGAACCAAGAAGAAGAACACAAACCATCCATGATGGACCTCCTTTGACAGTCGCTGAGAGGATCAAGGCTTATGAGGCCGAGATCTTAAGGTTGAAGGACGATATTGCGAGAGAACAAGCTAGGTTAAATCAGACTCAACCTCCTCCAACATCAGGACCGATTCCAATTATAGACTTAGAGAGGTCCTCAAGAAGGCAGAGAAGGGCCGACGCCCCAACTTGAAGAACAACAAGGGTGGAAACCCCCAGGAGTAACCCCAAAGATTTGATGCCGCTAGGAGATCCGGATGATCCCACACCCCCGTTTACTGAAGAGGTGATGAATGCCCGTATCTCAAAGAAGTTCAAGATGCCAACTATTAAGGCTTATGATGGAACGGGTGATCCCGCAAATCACGTCAGGACATTCTCAAACGCACTGCTGTTGCAACCTGCAAGTGACGCCTTGAAGTGTAGGGCGTTCCCTCAAACCCTGTCGGGTATGGCTCAAAGATGGTACAGCCGCTTACCTGCAAACTCGATTGGCTCTTTCAAGGAGTTAAGCGCTGCCTTTGTGAGTCAATTTATCAGCGGAAGAGTTCATGAGAAAAGTTCTGCATCTCTTATGTATGTGGTACAAGGGAAGAATGAGAATCTGAGAGACTATCTTAAGAGGTTCACCAAGGAGACGTTGAATATCACCGATTTGGAGAATAAGGTTGCCATGGTAGCCCTGGAACACGGAACCACTGATCCATTCTTTAAAAGGTCATTGGCAAAGCATCCTCCTGAAAACATGCCGAGCTCCAATGAAGGGCTGACAAGTACATTAAAGCTGAAGATAGCATGAAGAAAGAAGCCACAATAAGTGGAGGAGGATGTAACAACGACTCCAAGAAGCGAAAGCAAGACCATGAGTATGATGACCACGAGAATGATGCTAGGGACAAGCATCCCCGAACTAGCGAGGACTCCGACTATGCACCTAAGAAGAACCAAGGACCAAGGTTCACTGAGTATGCAAGGTTGAATACTCCTAGGAGTCGAATCTTGTTGGACATTGAGAAGGATAGGGATTTCCGATGGCCAAAGCCACTCAGGGGTGATCCCGAAAAGAGAAACAAGAATCGGTATTGCAGATTCCACAGAGATGTGGGGCATGACACTGATGATTGCAAGCAACTCAAAGATGAGATCGAGTTTTTAATCCGAAGAGGGAAATTGAGCCACTTCACTAAGGGTGAAGATCGTGTTAATCAAATTAGAGATTATAATAGAAGGGATGACGTTCACGATCACAACCCACAACCCCGATGGCCAGTAATCAACATGATCTCAGGAGGCCCGACTGCGGCCGGCACAACAAGGAATTCTCGGAAGGCTTATGCCAGAGAAGTGATACACATCGTGGGAGAGGCCCCGAAGCAGGCTAGGACTGAAATCGCAATTGGCTTTGATGATTCTGATCTTGAAAGGGTGAAGTTCCCCCATGACGACCCGTTGGTCATAACTCCTGTGATTGAAAACTCAGAGGTGAAGCGAGTCTTGATAGATAATGGAGCTTCCGTTGACGTTCTGTTTCATGATGCATTTGTGAAGATGGGGTACAATGATTCTCAGTTGACCCCCAATAACATGCCTATATATGGATTTAATGGAGTAGGATCCAAAGTTGAAGGGACTATTCAATTGCATGTGACTATTGGACAGGAGCCCAAGAAGGCCACTGAGATGTTGAACTTCCTGGTAATCAAGGCGGTTTCAACGTACAACGCTATCCTCGGAAGGACTGGACTTCATGCATTCAAGGCTGTTGCCTCAACTTATCATATGAAGATCAAGTTCCCAACCAGGAATGGTGTTGGAGAACATAAAGGTGATCAAAAGATGGCACGAAGCTGTTATGTAGCCACGTTAAGGCCTGACGGAGTCGGGGGGCAGGTACTTCCGATTGAAGACATGGATGTCCGCAGTAATAAGGAACACCGAGAAGGGCTAGCAGAGGACGTCACACAGAAGCCTCGGACGGCCATTGAGGCTAAGGCGTTAACTGACTTCGTGGTTGAATGTACCATTGACAACCAAGAAGTCGGGGGGCAGGAGGTAGTACCCCAAGCAGGAAGTGAACTTCAGAATAAGAAGGTGGAGACCATAAGGAGTGGTGGGTGCTCTATTTTGATGGAGCATCTAAAACAAAATCTGGTGCAGGCCTAGTCTTGCAAAGCCCCGATGGGCTCAAGTTATCCTAGTAGGACCGATAAGTCTCGAACACGGAAACAGCCATTGAAGCAAGAAGCTCCCGAACCCTAGCATTAATTACAAATTCGTGACCTAGATTTTAATCCACAACAGTACCTGATTTTTGGTACCTATTTTTTGGTACGTCGTGAATTTACTTATTTACCCTCCACTCTAAAAAAATATATATGATATCTATACTATTAAAACTCCTAAAATAAATAATAACATAATATAATAAATGGTAAGTAGTCGATTGACTTTTTTCATATTTACTTTTAATTGAAGATATTACCTTTTTATAAATACCTAAAAACATCAATCATATCATATCTTCCAATCATTAATATTGCCTTCCGAATTAAAACACATTGCCTTTTTAATTTAAAACTCATTTTATAATAATTAATATATACCCATAATAAATTGTAAGTAGTCGATTGTCTTTTTTCACATTTACTTTTTATTGAATTTACTTATTTACCCTTCACTCTAAAAAAATATATATGATATCTATACTATTAAAAAAGCTAAAATAAATAATAACATAATATAATAAATGGTAAGTAGTCGATTGACATTTTTCATATTTACTTTTAATTGAGGATATTACATTTTTATAAACACCTAAAAACATCAATCATATCATATCTTCCAATCCTTAATATTTCCTTTCGAATTAAAACATGTTGCCTTTTTAATTTAAAACTAATTTTACAATCATTAATATATACCCATAATAAATGGTAAGTAGTCGATTGCCTTTTTTTCACATTTACTTTTTATTGAAGATATTACCTTTAATAAACACCTAAAAACATCAATCGTATCATATCTTCAAATCATTAATATTTCTTTCGAATTAAAACACGTTAACTTTTTAATTTAAAACTAATTTTACAATCATTAATATATACCCGAAAATGTCACATCATATTTTTCAATTATTAATAAAATATATTAAAAATTTGTATGTGTTGTTTATAATAAGAAAACGTTATTATAATCCGTAAACAGAGTATATTAAATGATATTAAATTAAAATTAATCTATACTATATAATAAAAGACGAAACATTAAAAGTTTTGGTACCTATTTTTTGGTATATGTTTTTTAGGATTTCGTGAATCTACTTATTTAACCTTTATTATAAAGAAAAAAATATACGATATCTATACTATTAAAACACCTAAAATAAATAATAACATAATATAATTAATGGTAATTAGTCGATTTCATTTTTCACATCTATTTTTAATTGAAGATATTAACTTCTATAAACACCTAAAAATATCTATCATATCTTCCAATCATATCATATCTAGCAATTATTAATATATACCCAAAAATATCACATCAAATCTTCTAATTACTAAGAAAATATAATAAAAATCCGTATATTACGAATAATGACCGTTAAATTTTTAGTAAACAATCAGAATCATTAGATGTAATGATTAAATATATTATATAATTAAATTAATTTACTAAAATTTCAAGATTCGAATTCTCCTTTATTATAAAAAAAAATATATATGATATCGATACTATTAAAACACCTAAAATAAATAATAAAATAATATAATTACTGGTAATTAGTGTACTTCCTTTTTCACATTTACTTTTAATTGAAAAATTACCTTCCATGAACACCTGAAATTATCAATCATATCATATCTTACAATCATATCATATCTAGCAATAATTAATATATACCCAAAAATATCATATCATATCTTCTAATTACTAACAAAATATAATAAAAATCCGTAAACTACGAATAATGACCATTAGATTTTTAGTAAAAAATCATAATGGTTAGATGTAATGATTAAATATATTATATAATTAAATTAATTTACTAAAATTTCAAGAATCGAATTCTATCAACGACACATATATTTTAAAATTTTATAATATAAGTTTTAAATCATGCATATCATTAATTATATTTATATTAAATTATTAAAATTAAATTTAAAATAAAATATTGTAAATAATGATTATATAAAAATATAATTGTAACATAAAATAAAATTTGTTACATATCAAAAAAAATTCGTGCATCGCACGGATTATAAGCTAGTAGTATTTATACATGTACGTATAGATTTACTAGAAAAAGACTACCATTTAGTATAAATAAACAAAATATAATTCAATTCAAATATCTCATCACTTTGCAATTCATTACTTTCTTAAGTACACGTTTAAAAGTTCATTTTATTCTTCTCCCCATACTAAAAAAGAAGTTATCAGAGGGACATCTCCCATGAGAGTCGTCTGAAGCCTGCTCCCCCCCTCCCGCCTCGCCCTCTCTCCTCCCCCCCTCCCGCCTCTCTCCTCCCCCCTCCCTCTCCCTACGCCTCTCTTCTCTTTCTTCCCTCCGCCTCTCTCCTTTCTCTTCCTCCGCCTCTCTCCTCCCTCCTCCCTTCTCCCTCATTTTCTTTCGATCTTGTTTTTCCAGATTCAATAAAATCGATTAGCTTTGCTTTCGTATCGATCTATGTGGGTTTTGTTTTCGTCTCGCTTTATGCGTGTTGTCTCGCTTTATGCGTGTGTCTCGCTTTATGTGAGTTTGTGTGTTATCAGTGAGAATGAGTTAGATGGAATTTTGGGAGATCTGGATTACTACATCAGTTATACTTTCGGCATGTCTATAGCTGGATTCTGGCATGTAGATAGCTGGGGTATGCTTGGAACTTTCGGCATGTCTATAGCTGGATCCCGGCATGTAGATAGCTGGGGTATGCTTGGAATGGTTGTGACCGCATGTGCTCACCTTTCACAAATTATAGTTGTTCATTATTCGAGGATTATTGTTCCTCATTGCTTAGTTTTTGCAACTGAGTCGCCTGAACACCGCAACAGCCGTGGAACTATTGTGAAGGTCAATTGTGAAGCTACCATTTTCGGAACCGATGTTGGCTGGATTACTCGAGAAGCCTTTGTATTCATTTTCAATTTCAAGAATCCATGGATTCAGTATGTTAAGCAGTCTGGAAACAATGCGGCTATTTGTTTAGCTCGCTTTATTGTTTATCAACCTGATTGCATTGTCAGTTGGGGATTTGTCCCGGCTAGACTTGTTTTAATTTAATGATATGAATTTGCATTTTGTCAAAAAAAAAAAAAAAAAAAGTTCATTTTATTCTTAATCCACCTACGTATGGATATAGAAAATTTAGAAATGGGAATGACCAGTTGACCACTTTGCGCATTGAATAATACTAATTGCAACATATGTTGAACATGAGTTACACAAATCAAGTGATCGATATATATATATATATATGGTTGGACTCCATAGCAAATACCTTATATAACAAACAAAACACCTCATATCTAATAGATCCATTGCTCTTGGCGGGGCCACCCAATACAAAAAATTCTTATTTTTTTAGGCTCTATCCATCCAACAAAAAAAAAATTGAAAATTTACTGTTCATCGATGACGTCATCAGTGACGTCATCATGAACAGTAAAATTTTCAATTTTTTTTTTTTTTTTGGCTGGATGGATAGAGCCTAAAAAAATAAGAACTTTTTGTATTGGGTGCCCCTGGCGGGGCCAATGGATCTATTGGAATAAATGATTTTATAGTGTTCTTTATTGTTTGTTATATAAGAGTGTTCTTTATGGAGCAAAAGGCCTATATATATATATATATATATATTTCATTTATCTTCACTTAAATTGATATCGTTAATTTGTTTTGATTAAGTTAATTAAAATGGAATTAGATATTACAAAGTTATAGATTCAGATTCATATATTGACAGATCTAAAAGTTTTATGAAATGACATTTTTTTCTATATTTTTTTTCACAATTTTTTGTTAATATATTTAACATATATATGTTAGGTGTAATATGAATTGATAATTGGTCCATTTATTTAAAGAAAAATAAGTAGCTCGTCAGTTTGAGTGTAAAAAAGATACTCCCTCTGTCTCTTTTTACTTTTCTTATTTGAAATGTCGGGATTGTTCATAACATGAGACAAATTACTAATTTACATTTAATCTATAAAATCAAATATAGTCATGAGTGATCTTGTTGGATTCGTATTTATGAATACTTTAATACAGTGAAATTTTTATATCTAAAACTAATACAAAATTGAAGATATTAACGATCAAAAGTACGCGTTGGCAAACGTGTCCAATCAAAACAGGAATGATATTTAGGGACGGAGGGAATAGTAAATTTACAAAAATGCCATTAGTATTTTTATATGAAAATACACTAGTGCCTCAGGTAAAGTTCCTGAGGTAATCTCAGGAACCTTTTTCTCATAAAATTATCATTAGAAAATTAAGATCCACCTCATTTCTGCATTGATAAATAACCAGCACTTTTTTAGCCAAGTGAAGAGGCAATATCAGATCGCTTGGCCCTCTTCCCCCTCTCCCCTCTCCTGCGGGCTAATAATAGTAATTACTTCTCATAAAACATACTTAATTGTTACTAGTATTAAATTAATTTATATTTTGTTTGTAGTTCAAACTAACTAATGATGGTGGAGTAAGGTTGGATAGTCCAAGTGATTAAGGATATATCATGGATTCGATCCTCGCTCATCCCGATCGAGAATTATTAAAACTCATTTGTAAGCTTTATAAGCACTTTATTGTCAAAAATCTAATAATGGTGGCATGCACCGGTCTTTGTAGATAATTTAATTCTCTTTGAAATAATTCATTATAGTAATTTCGGGTGTTGATCCATTTTATCACAATTTAAATTAAAAATGTCCAAAATATCACATCTGAAAAAAATGGTCCAAAATATTATAGATAAACGCATCATTATGTCATGTTTCTCAGAAACGCATTGGCGTGTTTCGTTACTGTTTTTTTTAAAAAAAAAAATAACACAATACTCCCTCCGGTCCATTATATATGGCATTTGACTTTTCCACACGTAACTTTAGGTGCTTTGACTACATAGCTAAAATAACTATTTTTTAATTTTTCTTTTTTTGATTAAAAATATAGTATTTTAATTTTTATTTAGAAAAAGAAATTTTAAAAGATAATAATTTTAACTATGTATTCAAAGCACCTAAAGTTACGTGCAGAAAAGTCCAATACCTTATATAATGGACCGGAGGGAGTATAAGATTGTGTTGCCACCCATAACGCAATATCTTGTTACGTCATGCGGGGGAATTGCTGCTCTAAATTTGGTATTATCAAATACGTAGTAATGAAAACGTTGGATTATCATACGTTGGTAACAGAAACGCAAGTTTATTTTTCGTTTCCATAATTAGAAAAGATTTTGTTTATTTATGTTTTTGTTTGTTTTTTTGTTTTTTGTTTTTTTTTGTTTTCTCTTAAATATATTCTAAACCCAAAATGAAAACGTTGAATCCTAAAATTTAATTGTTGAACCCCTAAATTTAATTAAAATTGTATTTTTTAAATTTAAAAATTTTAATTAAAAAAATTGAACCGGCAGTTTGATTTTTAAACGCTAACGCGCTTAAAAATCAGGATAAGTTAGGATTTCCTTAAACCCTAAACCCTAAGTTCGTATACAGTTTATTCGTCGTTCAAATATTTCTAGAACTCATAACGAAAACGTTTAACCCCAAAAGTTAATTGTTGAACCCCTAAATTTAATTAAAATTGTATTTTTCAAATTTAACAATTTTAGTTAAAAAATTAAATTCGCCGGATTTAATTTTGTAATTAAAATTTTTAAATTTTATATGTATTCCCTTCGGGTTTCAACAGTTAACTTTTGGGATTCAATAGTTCCATTTTCAATTTATAATATATTTAGGAGAAAACAAAAAAGAAAAAAAATAATTAAAAAATAAGACAACAAACAAACTTTGTCCCGATGGTTATTAACTATGGGTGGTATTTATAAGCAACGTTTCGTTTTCTCTTTTTAAAAAAGAAAAAAAAATATAGGAAATGCAAAACGCCATTGCGTTTTTAAGGTAACGGTAATTTAATATACGTTATTCTGTTATAGTAAGGGTCATAATTTCAGCTTATGATGTTTTAGACATTTTACCTCCAAATTATGATAAAGAAGATCATTTCTCATTAATTTCACACTTAATAATTTATATTTTGTTTGTAGTTCTAACTTCTAACTAACTAATGATGGTGGCATACTGGCATGTACCGTTCTTGGTAGATAATTTAATTCTCTTTGAAATAATTCATTGTCGTAATTTCACACTTAATAATTTATATTTTGTTTGTAATTCTAACTAATCATTTAATGATGGTGGTTGATAATTTAATTCTCATTGAATTAATTCATTGTACTAATTTCACATTCACAAGATTTCTTTATTTAATTCTCTTTGAAATAATTCATTGTACTAATTTCACACTCACAAGGTTTTCTTTAGTCAACGTAAAAAATAGATCACAGGTCATTCTTATCTCTTTTTCCAAATTAGCCAGAGGTCACTTCATAATGGTTATGGTTGACTTGAAAGCTCAAAGTAACTTTACTTAAATTATTAATTAATAATAATACAATATAAGTTTATTTAATAATAATAATAAAAAGCATCTTATTAAATACTCCCTCCGTCCCCGCCAGTTCTTTACATGGCGGCTGGGCACGGAGGTCATGGATAGTGGGTGTAAAGTGGGTGTAATATTGTTAAAATAAATGAAGTAGTGGGTGTAATAGTGATTTTATTGTTAAAATAAGTGAAGTAGTGGGTGTAATAGTGATTTTATTGTTAAAATAAGTTAAGTAGTGGGTGAAATAATGTAAAGTATTGTTAAAATAAGTGAAGTAGTGGGTGTAATAGTGTTAAAACTTACTATTTTGGGTAATGTAAAGAAATGGTAGGACGGCCAAAAAAGGAAATTGTAAAGAAATGGATGGGACAGAAGGAGTATCTTTTTGTATTTACAACAACGCATCACGCAGCACTATATTTTTAATAAAAAATGTGTTGTTTAATAATTTTTTTAATTAAAAATATTGTGAAAATACTTTAATTCCAAAAAAAAATATCATAAAAGATATTAAATAAAACCCTGTTTTTTTATTTAAGATTTATAGGAATATCTAAATACCTTACATTGTAGTACATAAACCAAACCAAACCAAACATACCCAGTATATCCCGCTCAGAGCAGGGTCTGGGGAGGGTAAGTTGTACGCAGACCATGCCCCCGCTTTCTAAGGCGGGGAGGCTGTTTCCGTGAAGACCCCCGGCTATGTGCATGACAGTTACGGCGTGTGATGAAAACACAGGAATCTTACAGGTACGAGAATGTTTAAAGCAATACCTGAGCCCATGGCGTCCTCCACATGGGACCTACCCGCCTGTTTGGAATTCTGATATTCTGATATTGAGGTCCTGATGCTTTCCACTTTTTCAACTTGTGCGAATATCTCCGGTCGCGACCCCTGCAAAATACACAACACACAAACAAAAGCAGACCAAACCAACCGAGTTCTATAAGAATATACCGGTCCAAGGCAATCAGAAGACAATAAACGAAAAAAGCGACTTCTAAGCTAAAGCTAATCGAGACAAACCAACTCTGAGGTTCTCCACAACGGAGCCGCTCCCTAAAAGGGAATCTACCACTCTGATCTGACGCCTCCACGCGCACCTGTCAGCTACCATGTTCTCATTCAAGTTCATGGCCTTCAGATCCAACTTAAGTTGTTCTTCCCACGACCTCCTCGGTCTGCCTCTCCTCCTCACCCCATCCACCGAAAGACTCTCTACCCTCCTCACTGGGGCTCCAGCCAACCTCCTACGGACGTGGCCGAACCATCTCAACCTCCCTTCCCTGACTTTCTCCGAGAGAGGCGCCACTTCAAGCTCGCTCCTAAACACCCCATTTGGAATTCTATCTAACAACGTGCGCCCACACGACCACCGCAACATCCTCATTTCAGCCGCTTCCAGCTTCCTTTCGATGTCCTTCTTTTCCGCCCAACATTCCGAACCGTAAAGCATCGCCGGCCGGATTGCCGCTCTATAGAATTTCCATTTCACCTTTAAAGGGACCTTCTTGTCGCACATCACCCCTGACGCTGCCCTCCACCTTAGCCACCCAGCCTTGATACGATGTTTGACATCGTCTTCAACCTCACCCTCCTTCTGAATGATCGACCCCAGATACTTGAACTTATCCGTACTAGGTACGATCTGATCTTGGATCTTGACTGCTACTCCTCCCTCGCTCTCCTCACCACTGAAGTTACACCAAAGATATTCGGTTTTAGAACGGCTCAAACGTAGTCCTTGTGACTCCAGAGTAGATCTCCAAAGTTCCAACTTCTCGTTAACCTCCCCCCTCGACTCAGCCACTAACACTATATCATCGGCGAAGAGCATGCACCAAGGGACGGTATCTTGGATCTCTCGCGACATGACATCTAGGATAAGGGCGAAAAGAATAGGACTAAGGGCCGACCCCTGATGAAGCCCTATCTGAACAGGGAAAAAGCGAGAGTCACCCACTGGGGTCCGGATGCAAGAAATAGCTTGGGAGTACATGTCTTTAATCGCCCTAACGTACGCTGACGATACTCCCCTCTCTGTAAGGCTCTTCCAAATAGCTTCAGGGGGGATGCTATCATAAGCCTTCTCAAGATCAATGAACACCATATGAAGGTCTCTGCGACGCTCCCTGAACTTCTCCATAAGGCGTCTGATTAGATGGATGGCCTCTGTCGTCGATCTCCCCGGCATAAAGCCAAATTGATTCTCTGAAATTACCATTTCTCTTCTAATCCGGCTTTCAACCACTCTCTCCCAAAGTTCCATTGTATGACTGAGTAATTTAATGCCCCTGTAGTTACTACAACTCTGGGCATCGCCTTTGTTCTTGAAAAAAGGGACCACGAAACTATGCCTCCATTCAGTAGGCATCTTATCACCCAAGAGAATATCATTGAACAAATCTGTTAGCCATTGAACGCCAACCTCACCCAGACAAAGCCACGCCTCGATCGGGATCTGATCTGGCCCAACCGCCTTCCCTCTGGCCATTTTAGGCAGGGCACCCTTGACTTCCTCCTTGCTGATACGCTCACATGAACCAATAGAAAGCACCGACGAAGGAGGGACCTCCAGCTCCACACCCGAATCACTCCTCCTATGCTCATTGAAAAGAGAATGAAAATACGAGCTCCACCTCTCCTTGATAGCCTCTTCATTCAATAACACCTGGCCTGAATCATCCTTAACAAACTTAACAGAATCCAGGTCGCGCCGCCCTCTCTCCTAGCTTTAGCTAATTTAAAGATAGCATTCGCTCCTTCATTGGTATCTAGCCGCTTGTACAATCCCTCATAGGCTTCCTCTTTGGCTTTCGCTACGGCCTTTTTTGCCTCTCGTCTCACCACCTTGTACGCTTCCATCTTCAGAGTTTTCTCCGCCCCTGCACTCATGAACAAAAGTTCTTTAAAGAGCGCAAGTTTAGCCTTAACTTTCTTTTTGTAGTACATCTGATAGTTAAAAGAAATCGACGTCACCGACCATGGAAAATTGTTGTTGAACTAGAACGGACCGAGGTGGCAAGTGCCGGAAGATTGTGGAACTTCAATATTTTGAATTAGTAAACAATTTTAATAAAGTATTAAAAATGTAACTAGCATGCATAACCATTACGTACTTCTCCACGGGTTGATATCCGATCCAAACAAGCAAAATACAATAACACCAAATCTATCTAGAATTAAAATTAAACATCTACACAAATTTGTAAATTGTGTTGATTAAAATATTTCATATCTATCCATTTGTATAACTGTTTCGATTCTAATATCTTCTTTAAAGGAAACTCGAGGACAGGTTTTTCGAATATATATGATTTACAACTTGTCAAGCAAATCGAACTTCAAGACTCCAAGGATGAGTCGCTTCCATGATTTCAAGTTCATTGTTGGTGATTATAAATTCTTTTTATTGCTCAATCGGTTATTTTTATCCCGCTAGGAAAACATATGACTCGATCAAACTTGCATGTTAGGTAATATAAAATTATTGGAAGTATCTGGAATGAAGCACCTCTGTCCTCTACACATATATAATCACGGCACTTACGAATCCTTATCACAACTCACTATAAAATATTTTAATTATAAATTACCTTAAAAAATTAGTTAAATTATTAATTTTTCTAAAATTTCAAGGTACTAGATGCTAGATTTAATAACATCATATTCAAAGTTTCGTTTTTTTGGATTTGAAAAGTGTGTTATTAGGTGATTCATTCACTTTTGCGTCTGATGTGAGGTCAAATTTTCAAGTTGGAATGTCCCATTTTTGAGATTATCTCTATAATATCAATATTTTAAATACTCCGTAACAATTTAAAATTTTGGGAAGTAGATATGATTCAAACTTAAAATTTATTATAATCAAAGTTTTGATATTATGTTAAGTTAATAATTTTTATAAAATTTTAAAGTTAATGTTTAACACTTTTTTAATGATCATTTCTGCTATAAAGGATGTTAAAATCAATGTTTTTTGAATAACTAAACTTACACTTTACAAATGAGTATTTGTTCTAATAAATTTTGTAATGAACATAAATCACATCAAATTTAAAATGATATTCCTAAAAGATAAAATTTTATTACTTTAATTATTTTATTACATTCAAATCAATGTTAATATGATACCCTTATAATACAATCGCTCTATAATACAATCGCTTGTTGTTAAACTTACAACTTTCCTTGGTCCCCCACGGGGTGTCTCAGATGATTGGATAGTGGTGCTTAAGGCTTGCTGCCTTGAGGTTACGAGTTCGATTTCCTGGACATTTCGGGATTAAGTGGGCTACCATGTTTGGGGTATAAGTGTGCTAATATGCCCTCCAAATTAGTCGAGATGCGCGCAAGCTGGTCCGGACACCGAATTATAAAAAAAAAAAAAAACTTTCCTTGGCTAATATGTACTCAGTACACCTAATTCCTTCGAGAAGTTATCCTGTATTTTGGGAGAGAGGTCTCATTTGTAAGTCATATAAGGTTAACAATTAAAAAAATTGTACATTAATACGTATAGGGTTATATTTTTTGAAAAATCTTTAAACAGTCAAGAAAATTGTACATTAACACGTATAGGGTTATATTTTTTGAAAAACCTTTAAACAGAAAATCCTAATAATTCTTACATATATTTCATAAGAATATTCATTTTATTATATACTCCTTCCGTCCCAAAAAGAATGATCTTTTGACTTTTTCACGCATTAAATGCGCTTGATTGAGTTATTTGTAAATATTATTTTTTCAATTTTTTTGTTTTGTATTAAATTATAGATTCTATATTTTTATACAAAACAAAAAATTAAAATATATATATATATATATATATATATATATATATATTATTTATAAGTAGTTCAACCGAACACATTGAAATGCATGAAAAAGTCAGAGGATCATTCTTTTTGGGACGGAGATAGTATTAATTAGGAACAAAATTTTTCAAAAACACTATATATATCTGATATGGGCTAAAAGTAAGCCCTAAAGACACATTTAATGTGGCATTAATTAGACCTAGAATGGTCCAAACGTGGGGCCCACCAGGTGGGCCCAACCCCTATTTATAATATTAATTTCGTAATTAATATTAGGGGTAATAACCAGCTCAGCAATAAGAGTCAAACAAGGATATTACTCTTGCCTGACTTAGCCTCCAAGACACATATTTCAACATGGAAACTGGTTCCTACATACTAGGATCTAGAACCTTCTTCTAGGCGGTGACTTGCCCACCAAGTCACCTAAATCTACTACGATTCTAAGGCTTCTCAGCCTAGCCTATATAAAGGGTCTGACCCCTCATTCTCAGAACTACGTTTTTGGCTCAATCCTCGAATAAGGACATACAAGCCACTACGTCCTAGGTGAGCCCTCATCGTCATAGCCCTGAGGGCACCATCACCTAGAACTACGTCTTGGCTTGATTCTCAATAACGAGATACGTAGGCACTCTGTGAGGACCGATCAGTCTCGAACATGGAAACAACCATTAAAGCTCGAAGCTCACCAACCCCTTTGCATTGAATACACACAAACCCTAGCCGCACTATTCATAACCTAGTTTTCATTCCACAACATTTGGCGCCGTCTGTGGGAAGAAGACATCAACCATGGTGAACACACGAAGATCAGTACCAACCTCCACCGAGGCTGCCTCTACTGAGGCCTTGCCTCTAAACTCTGCTCCACCTGTCACCGAGCAAGTACCCCCAACGATAGGGGCAATCACTCAAACTCAGGCTTCTCAACCTCCAGGGACGAATCCCCATGCTGAGAGGACGTTGCCTATGGTCATCCATCCGGGTCAAGAAACCAGCTCCCTTCAGACGCTGGTTGATCCCAATCGCCCGCCACCAGGAGTACAGATCCATACTACGAATCTCCCCAGGAATACCAATCCGATGTATGGTCTGCCTAATGACCCTCCAATTGTTCACAGTCTTGGACCAAGTGGCCACGCCTTGCAGATCCGAGACCAAGAGTATTATGACTACTCTGGCCCCTACACTAATGATTCATCTACTAACGATGATGATCATGATGAAGCCCCGAGGAGGCGACGTGCTAGCAGAGAGCCAAGAAGGAGAACGCAAACTATCCACGATGGACCTCCTTTGACAGCTGCTGAGAGAATCAAGGCTCACGAGGCCGAGATTCTAAGGATAAAGGAAGATATTGCGAGAGAACAAGCTAGGTTGAATCAAACTCAGCCTCCTCCAACTTCGGGATCGATTCCCTTTATAGATCTAGAGAGGTCTTCAAGAAGGCAGAGAAGGGCTGATGCCCCAACTGGAAGATCAACAAGGGTGGAAACCCGCAAGAGCAACCCCAAGGATTTAATGCCACTTGGGGATCCGGATGATCCCACACCCCCGTTTACTGAGGAGGTGATGAATGCTCACATCTCTAGGAAGTTCAAGATGCT
Organism: Kitagawia praeruptora; assembly: GCA_037693485.1. NCBI lineage: Eukaryota > Viridiplantae > Streptophyta > Magnoliopsida > Apiales > Apiaceae > Kitagawia > Kitagawia praeruptora. The sequence continues at coordinate 104,929,922 of CM075354.1, read as the reverse complement.
GACAATTAAGGCTTATGATGGAACGGGTGATCCCGCGAACCACGTTAGGACATTCTCAAACGCACTACTGTTGCAGCCTGCAAGTGACGCTTTGAAGTGCAGGGCGTTCCCCCAAACTTTGTCGGGCATGGCTCAAAGATGGTATAGCCGGCTGCCTGCAAACTCAATTGGCTCCTTTAAGGAGTTAAGTGCTGCGTTCGTTAGTCAGTTTATCAGCGGAAGAGTTCATGAGAAAAGTTCTGCATCTCTTATGTATGTGGTGCAAGGGAAGAATGAAAATCTGAGAGACTACCTTAAGAGGTTCACCAAGGAGACGTTGAACATCACTGACCTGGAGAATAAGGTGGCCATGGTAGCCCTGGAACACGGAACCACTGACGAGTTCTTTAAAAGGTCATTGGCCAAGCATCCTCCTGAAAACATGGCTGAGCTCCAGAGAAGGGCTGACAAGTATATCAAGGCTGAGGATAGCATGAAGAAAGAAACCGCGGGAGGTAATGGCAAGGGTAACGTCGACTCCAAGAAACGAAAGCAAGACCAGGAGTATGATGCTAGGGACAAGTATCCCCGAACTAGCGAGGACTCCTACTATGCCCCTAAGAAGAACCAAGGACCGAGGTTCACTGAGTATGCAAGGTTGGATACTCCTAGGAGTCGAATCTTGTTGGACATTGAGAAGGATAAGGATTTCCGATGGCCGAAGCCACTCAGGGGTGATCCCGCAAAGAGAAACAAGAATCAGTATTGTAGATTCCACAGAGATGTGGGGCATGACACTGATGATTGTAAGCTACTCAAAGATGAGATCGAGTTTTTGATTCGTAGACGGAAACTGAGCCACTTCACTAAGGGCGACGACCGTGGTAATCAGAGAAGAGAGTATGATAGGAGGGATGACGATCAAGATCGCAACCCACAGCCCCGAGGGCCAGTAATCAACATGATCTCAGGAGGCCCGACTGCGGCCGGCACAACAAGGAATTCTCGGAAGGCTTATACTAGAGAAGTGATGCACATCGGGGGAGAGGCCCCAAAGCGTGCAAAAACTGAAGCAGTGGTTGATTTTGATGACTCAGACTTGGAAGGGGTGAAGTTCCCCCATGACGACCCGTTGGTCATAACTTCTGTGATTGGAAACTCAGAGGTGAAGCGAGTCTTGATAGACAATGGAGCTTCCGTTGACATTCTATTTCATGATGCATTTATGAAGATGGGGTATAGTGATTCTCAGTTGACCCCCAATAACATGCCTATATATGGATTTAATGGAGTAGAATCCAAAGTTAAAGGGACTATTCAGTTGCCTGTAACTATTGGACAAGAGCCCAAGGAGGCCACTCAGATGTTGAACTTCCTGGTAATCAAGGCGGTTTCAACGTACAACGCTATCCTCTGAAGGACTGGACTTCATGCATTCAAGGCTGTCGCCTCAACTTATCATATGAAGATCAAGTTCCCAACCAGGAATGGTGTTGGAGAACATAAAGGTGATCAAAAGATGGCACGAAGCTGTTATGTAGCCTCGTTAAGGCCTGATGGAGTCGGGGGGCAGGTCCTTCCAATTGAAGACATGGATGTCCGTAGTAATGAGGAACACCGAGAAGGGCCAGCAGAGGACATCACACAGAAGCCTCGGACGGCCATTGAGGCTCAGGCATTAACTAACTTCGTGGTTGAATGTACCATTGATAACCAAGAAGTCGGGGGGCAGGAGGTAGTACCCCAAGCAGGAAGTGAACTTCAGAATAAGAATGAGAAGACCAGAAGGAGTCGTGGGTGCTCTATTTTGATGGAGCATCAAAAATAAAATCTGGTGCAGGCCTAGTCTTGCGAAGCCCCGATGGGCTCAAGTTATCCTAGTAGAACTTAGCTTCATATTTATCTAGTAGAAGTAGAAATAAGGTTCATTGAAACCATTGAAGAGCATGTTGCTCCGAGTAGGACAGTAGTACTCTATGTAAGGGTTGAACCCATTTCAAGTTATTAATGCAAATTTGATTTCCATTCATTGATTGCGTGATTTTATTTATGTGCCGAGCACCCGATGAGTGCAAGTCAAGGATGACCAAGTACCGAAAATAAAAGAATACACGAATGGAAAACAAACCAATGCATAAGTGAAGATCCCGAAGGGTCAAGAGTTAGGTTACAACGCGACCAAGTAAGAGTTTAAGTCTGTAAAGGACCCTGGATAAAAGGCAAGAAGATAAAAGCCACATGCAACAGTCAAAGCCACGAAAGGCCGAGGATGTTAAGAACTAGCTACTCTTCAATATGTCTTAAGTACCTGGCTTGAGAATTCAAGGATGAAGACCAATAGAGAACAATGATGTATTTGCTTGGACAACGGCTGACATGCCAGGGATTGATCCCCAATTTATAACCCTTCGTGTTGAATGTCGATCCTGAAAAGAAGACAATAAAATAGAAGAAGAGAAATTTTGCTCCTCAAGGGCAAGATGCCATTAAGCAAGAAGTTGACAAGCTCTTAAAGGCTGAGTTTATTGAAGAGATTCAGTTTCCTGAATGGTTAGCAAACCCTGTGATGGTCAAGAAAGCGAATGGGAAGTGGAGGATGTGTATACTTCACTGATTTGAATGATGCATGTCCGAAGGATTGTTTTCCCCTGCCGAGGATTGACATGTTGATAGATGCCACAGCTGGACATGAGATGTTGAGCTTCATGGATGGTTTCAGCGGCTACAATCAGATTAAGATGCATAAGGAGGACATCCCTAAGGTATCTTTCATAACTGACTTTGGTGTTTTCTGCTATCTTGTTATGGCTTTTGGTCTAAAGAATGCAGGAGCTACTTACCAACGACTGGTGAATAAGATATTCGCCCATCTGATTGGAAAAACCATGGAGGTCTATGTTGATGACATGTTAGTCAAGAGTCTGTGTAAGGCAGACCACATTAAACACCTCAGAGAGGCATTCGAAGTGCTGAGGCACCACAAGATGATGTTGAGTCCAGCCAAGTGTGCCTTTGGAGTTGGATCAGGAAAATTTTTGGGACTGATGGTTTCGAAAAGAGGCATAGAGGCCAATCCTGACAAGATCAAAGCAATCTTAGACATGGAACCACCCCGTTCTGTGAGGGATGTACAGAAGTTAACTGGTAGAATGGCCGCTCTAGGGAGATTTATCTCCAAGTCTGGTGATACATGCTTACCTTTCTTTCAAGCATTGAAGAAGGTGAAAAATCTTGAATGGACTGATAAAAGCCAAGAGGCCTTTGAACAGTTGAAGAAGTACATGGCCGAAGCCCCGTTGTTGGCCAAGCCAAGTCCCGGAGAGACTCATTATATGTATCTAGCAGTGTCTGAACAAGCATTGAGTGCCGTCCTCATTAAAGAAGAGAACAAGGTTCAGAGGCCTATCTACTATGCAAGCAAGGTGCTCTACGGAGCCGAGTTAAATTACTCATCAATCGAGAAGTTTGCTTTGGCATTGATAACAGCTTCAAGAAAGCTACGACCATATTTTCAGTCACACAAAATCGAAGTCCTGACGGACCAGCAATTGAGGAACATATTGCACAGCCCAAAAGCGAGTGGAAGATTGATTAAATGGGCAATCGAACTTGGAGAGTTTGACGTCACGTATAAGCCTCGAACAGCCATCAAGGCTCAAGCATTGGCTGACTTCGTGGTTGAATGTACCATTAGCAACCAAGAAGTCGGGGGACAGGAGATAGTAATCACCCCTGAGAGTGGAGATAAGGATGAAGAATTTGTACCTGATCAGAAGGAGTATTGGGTGCTCTATTTTGATGGAGCATCAAAAACAAAATCTAGTGGCGCAAGTTTATTGTTGCAAAGCCCCGATGGGTTCATAGTTGAATATGCTTTGAAGTTGGGCTTTCCTACTACCAACAATGAAACTGAATATGAGGCATTGATAGCTGGCTTAGGCTTGGCAAGAATCATGAGGGTCAAGAACCTCAAGGTCTGTGGAGACTCAAGGCTTGTAGTATCACAAGTGAATGGCGAGTTTGAAGCCAAGGCAAAATATCTAAGGATTGTGAAGGGTGTTATGACCCAATTTGAGGAGTGCTATGTGGAGCACATTCCAAGGGAAGAAAACGTTAAGGCCGATGCCCTCTCTAAGTTTGCTTCCTCTGAGATTGAGAATTATGTAGGGAATGTTTACTTCCAGGTCTTGAAGGCCCCGACCATTAACTGGTTGGTGGCACCAATTGATATAGGGGGTTGTTGGATAGATCCCATCAAAGCTCATCTTGAGACTGGTTGGCTCCCTGATAATTCCTTGAAGGCACAGAAACTGTTAATGAGAGTTGAATCTCAAATCCCGACACAAAAGTTTAGCCTAGACGGCCAAAAAGGTTGTCTGCCTCCAATCGAGTTTGTCATTTGAGTTTAAAGACTTGAATCAAGAGCCGTCAATCGAATTCAAACCAAAGCAAGGTTGGAAATCTAGAATCAAGATAAAGGGTTGACAACCAGCTAAGGCACACCAGACTTGAAGTCAAGTGCTGAATGGCAAAGAAACTTCTTGAACGATCAACCGAGAAGCAAGACCTCCACCATATGTAGCAAGGGGGCAAGAACTAAGGGACTTCATCATTTTTATATCTTAGAATAAGAGTTAAGGGTTGATGATAACCAACAACCATGAATGGATTCAAGGTTTAAAACCAAGGATTCAACAAGCGAGTTAAGGCCCAGAAGGTCACGAAAGCCAATTTGAATTGAAGGATGTATGTTTGGTCATCGACTTCGAATACTGACGTTGAGGTTTAAAAACCGGGGCTCAGCAGACCGGAGGCCGCCGATCGGGGCACCCGGGAAGCTTCAGCCGACCGGTCTTCGTTTCGATGTCGAGAGTCCCGACATCGTTTCGATGTTGAAAGTCGATCCCGACGTCATTTCGAGTATGAAAGCTAAGCTAAAGCCATTGAAGGCCAACAAAGCTACTAAAGCCAACCTTGGATCAAGAAATTCAATAATAGTTCAAGAATGAGCCATTGAATTAACATTCCAACATGGTGATTGAAAGATTTGAAGTAATTTCCATTTAAGATCAGGCAAGCATGAAACTCTTAAAAGGAGATTGAAGCTAATCAAGAAATTAGGAAGCCTTAAATAAAAGTCATGAATGACCAAGTTATTGATTTTCAAGTAGTGAAAGTCGATATTGATGTTAAGATTCCATATTGATGATCGATGTCGGTATGCGAAAATCAAAATCACTGGTAGTGCAAGACGCCCTAGCCGACCGCAAAGCAGCCGACTGAGGCCTACAAAGGAGCTCTGGCTGACTGACATCAGTCGTCGGTGTGGGTTTTCAACATGGCCGACTGACCTCCTAGCCGACTGGCTTCCCGTACGTGTGATGGCCGACCGACGTTGACTGTCGGTACGGGTTTTTGACTCGGCCGACTAATAGTGGTGGTCGAGTCGGGTTTTCACATTTTTGTTTTTGTTTCTCCACCTCGATGATCAAGGTCGATATTCAAGTTTAAAAATCAAGTACGAATATTGGTGTCGAGGTTCAATATCGAGAATCAAGGTACTATATAAAACCTCAAATAGAGCCATGAAGGGCCAACATTGATTCCATATCGATGATCGATATCGGTATGCGAAAATAAGTAACTCTAGCCATGGAGGGCCAACATTGATTCCATATCGATGATCGATATCGGTATGCGAAAATAAGTAACTCTAGCCATGAATGACCAACATTGATTCCATATCGATGATCGATATGCGAAAATAAGTAACTCTAGCCATGAATGGCCAACATTGATTCCATATCGATGATCGATATCGATATGCGAAAATAAGTAACTCTAGCCATGAATGGCCAACATTGATTCCATATCGATGATCGATATCGGTATGCGAAAATAGGTAACTCTAGCCATGAATGGCCAACATTGATTCCATATCGATGATCGATATCGGTATGCGAAAATAGGTAACTCTAGCCATGAATGGCCAACATTGATTCCATATCGATGATCGATATCGGTATGCGAAAGTAAGTAACTCTAGCCATGAATGGCCAAACATTGATTCCATATCGATGGTCGAAGCCGGTATGCAAAAATTGAAAATCACTAATAGTGACCAAGTCGGTTCCATGTCGATGGTTGATGTCGGTATGTGAAGATCAAAATCACTGATAGAGATCGAGCCAACCACTGTAACAAAGAAACGGAGCAAAAAATTTGCTGACCGAAGTCCCGGCCGACCAGCCCTCCGGGAAGCCCTCCAGCCGACCGACTTCGACCGCCAGCATGGATATTGAACCGGCCGACTGGTGTCCCAGCCGACTGGCCTTCCGTGCACACGTCGGCCGACCGACGTCGACGGTCGGTATGGGTTCGACAAAAAAAAAAAAAAAAAAAAGGGAAAATTTTTTCAGCCGACTGGGTCACCGGCCGACCGGCCTCCCCAGACATGCTCCAGCCGACTGGAATCAACTCTCGGTACGGGCTCGTTCCAGCCGACCGGCTCCTCAGCCGACCGCCCCTCCGGGGAACCTTCCAGCCGACCGACTTCGGTCATCGATACGGGTTTTCTGCCTTCGTTTCAAAAAAAAAAATTAATAATAATAAAATAAAATTCGGCCGACCGAGGTCCCGGCCGACTGGCTCACCGGAGGCCCTCCGGCCGACCGACATCGATTGTCGATATCACAAAAAAAAAAAAATCGGCCGACCGAGGTCCCGGCCGACCGGCTCACCGGGGACGCCCCGGCTGACCGACATCGATGGTCGATATGAATATTTGGTTCGGCCAACTGACAGTGGTGGTCGAGTTGAGATTTCACATTTTTTGATTTTGTTTCCCCGTCTCGATGATCAAGATCGCTATTGAGATTGTCTTGAACAAGATAATCAAGCGAAAGTTGAAATTGAGATTAAGCACCGTTTAGTGTCGTTTAGCACAGTTTGATGCCACTTAGATCATGTTCGGAGATGGAAATCCATGATTAGAATACTGAAATTGACGTTTGAAACCTGAAGTTGATGTTTGAAACTTCACCTTGATGATCGATATGTCACGTTGATGACCGACCTCATGTCCCGGACCCTTCAACACTGTTTGGGCCATATCTTGAGCTCCGGATGTCAGATTTGGACGATCTTACTGTCCACGCGAAGATCACTGAGTTTTCTACAGTCTTGAAGACCCTTGGCCGACTGATGGATGGCCGACCGAGGCATTTTGGAGCCCTTAGGCCGACCGGGAACTCAATCCGACCCTTCAACGCTGTTTGGGCCATATCTTGAGCTCCGGATGTCAGATTTGGACGATCTTACTGTCCACGCGAAGCTCTCTGAATTTTCTACAGTCTTGGAGCTGGCCGACCGAAAAAAACCAGCCGACCGGGTCTCCGGACGACCGGCCCTCTGTAACGTGCTCTAGCCGACCGACATCGACTGTCGGTACGGGTTTTTGCCCGGCCGACCGACAGCGATGCTCGAGGTGGGTTTGCAAAATTTCATTTTTTTTGTTTTTTGTTTTTTGTTTTTCTGATTCGGTAATTAAGGGGAGTGAAAATTAAGCACAGATTAGTGCCTGTTAGCACAGTTTAGTGCCGATTAGCACCGTGTAGTGTTGTTTAAGCACCGATTAGTGCCTGTTAGCACAGTTTAGTGCCGATTAGCACCATGTAGTGCTGTTTAAGCACCGATTAGTGCATGTTAGCACATTTTAGTGTTGATTGGCACCGTTTAGTGCCGATTAGCACCGATTAGCACCGTTTAGCACCAATTAGTGCCGTTTTGTGCCATTTAACATTGTTTAACACTGTTTAAACATTGTTTAAGGCTGTTTAGCGCTGTGTAGTGCCGTTTAACACCGTTTAGTATCGTTCAAACATCGTCGTAAATGCATCGGTCGCTCCATGCTTTACATTAAGATGATATTGTTGAAAGTACTCACGTAAGAGCAATAAACCCTGACCCAAGTCTCGGAAAGGCCGTTAAAACTTCAAGGAAAACCTGATCAGTTTTCCTAGAAGTTGGGGGGCAAATGATATGGGCTAAAAGTAAGCCCTAAAGACACATTTAATGTGGCATTAATTAGACCTAGAATGGTCCAAACGTGGGGCCCACCAGGTGGGCCCAACCCCTATTTATAATATTAATTTCGTAATTAATATTAGGGGTAATAACCAGCTCAGCAATAAGAGTCAAACAAGGATATTACTCTTGCCTGACTTAGCCTCCAAGACACATATTTCAACATGGAAACTTGTTCCTACATACTAGGATCTAGAACCTTCTTCTAGGCGGTGACTTGCCCACCAAGTCACCTAAATCTACTACGATTCTAAGGCTTCTCAGCCTATATAAAGGGTCTGACCCCTCATTCTCAGAACTACGTTTTTGGCTCAATCCTCGAATAAGGACATACAAGCCACTACGTCCTAGGTGAGCCCTCGTCGCCATAGCCCTGAGGGCACCATCACCTAGAACTACGTCTTGGCTTGATTCTCAATAACGAGATACGTAGGCACTCTGTGAGGACCGATCAGTCTCGAACATGGAAACAGCCATTAAAGCTCGAAGCTCACCAACCCCTTTGCATTGAATACACACAAACCCTAGCCGCACTATTCATAACCTAGTTTTCATTCCACAACAATATCTATATATATGCATTAATATCAATCACAAAATCCTTGAGTAACATCACAAAATTTTCATTAATTTAATCAATTTTTGTGAAAATACCCAAGTTATGATATAAACCAATATGAGATTAAATGTTCAGCATTATAGACTAGTACTATTATAAGCAATGGATATATTTGGTTGGTTAGTTGGTTAACACATTCCCCTTCCCAAAATAAGAGTTACATTCACAAGGATTCATTAAGATTTCAAGGGTCTATTCCAAGTATAAGAAACAAATTAAATTAAATTAACTAAAAATTAAAAAAAAAATCTAATCTGTACTATACTATTATTACTATTATAAGCAAACATGAGTATATTTGGTTGGTTAGTTGGTTAGTTAACACCTTCCAAAAATAAGAGTTCCATTCACAAGGATTCATTAAGATGTCAAGGAGTCTATTGCAAGTATAAGGAACAAATTAAAATTAAATTAACTAAAAATTAAAAAAAAATACGTAATCTATCTATAATACTCTATTACAAGCAAACATGGGTGTATCTTGTTTGTTAGTTGGTTGGTTAACACCATCCCAAGTTCCATTCATAAGGATTCATTAAGATGTCAAGAAGTCTATTCCAAGTACAAGGAACAAATTAAAATTAAATGAACTATAAATTTTAAAAAATATTTACATAATAATTTATGTTATATTGACCATTACTACAAGCAAACATGATATATTTTGAAATATTAAAAGTTGAAAGACGATCAATCGATAATGTACTTCTTTTTGGTACTCGGACTTTATTACTTAATTGTTGCTACTTTGATCCAAAATTAAATTTAAACACATCTTTAAAACCTGTATATTTTAATTATTTAAGCAATTTCTAAATTAAAATTTACTATAATGATTCTAAGTATTTATTTTACAAACATATTTTTTTACCAAAATGCAATTTTTTTTAAAAAAATTTAACACCTTATTATTTTTAATACCTATATTATTAGGTTTAATTATTATATAAATCAATTATATTTGGAATATTTATAGCAAATATTAATAGAGAAAAATATGAAATAATAATATAAAATGATATATAATAAAAAATTGTGTGCATCACATGGGTATATAACCAGCCTATAATTGTTGTTAGTTTGGTTTTTTTGTTCAACCATTTATAAAAATAAATAACAAAAATACTATATTCGATGATAGTTACCACGATCAACATACGTACACAATAGTATTTTAATCTAATACAAATACAATTTTTCTGTGAAAACAAAAATACAGACGGTTCACATATAGCTCTTTAACATCGTCTATCACGTGTTTAGGCATCAGTTTCATTTGAAATTGGAGTCAATATTAAACTAATAATATTAAACTATAATTGGTTGAATAGTTGAACCATTAAAAGAATAATGATCGTTAGATATTTAGTAAATAAATGATAACCGTTAAATCTAATAATAAGGAATATTATAAATTTAAACTCCTATTTTAAAGATCCAAGGTTCGAATCCGTTAACAACAAATCTATATTAAGATTTTATATTATTAGTTCTAAATAATACATGTCATTTATTAAATAACTATTATTGTTACTAATAATTTATTAATTAATATTACAAATTTAAATTATATTCATAAAATTAAATTATATCTATAATAAATTATTATACTCTATTTCGTTTAATCATATAATTTTAAAAGTATTAAAAGTAACTTGTATTTTGAATGGGTTATAACATAGTATAAATGTAATAGTGAAAGCAACACAAGTATTTGAATTTTCAACCCCGGATGTTTTATTATCTACCATGAGAAGTAATTTTACTCAGGGGGTGGTATTGTATTATAACTTTAAATGACTTTTATTGACTTCTAAAAAGTTAATGACTTTTGTTAATTTGATAAACTTTTAATAACTTTTAAGGAGTTTGTATATTTCATCATTACTTTTACAGACTCTTTTATATTGACTTTTGAGGAGTTTTACTTACATTTAATGACTTTTGATCGATAACTTTTACAGACTTTTTTATATTGACCTTTGAGGAGTTTTACTTACATTTAATGATTTTTGATCGATAACTTATATTAATATGAATATAAAATTATAAATACGTAACATATAAAAAAATGTAATAAATAATAAGTTTATATTAAAAATTATATAACAAGAAGATCAAATTATTGATATTTCACCAATAAATTATATATATATATATATATATATATATATTTATATATATACAATTGTAATATAAACTATTATTAAATTATTGATTTTTAATTTTTAATCTTGGATATATATGTATGTAGGTCACAGTAGCGAGCACTGTATACTCCAGGTTATCATAGGCGAAAGGCTGAAAGTGCTAGAGGCATAGTAACGGAGGAAAAGATCTTCAAAGGTTTATCATTTAACCGAAGGATATGCAATGTATTTCCGAAAATTTAGACAATAAGACTTTAATGTCGGAAAATAAACATCTAAAGATCTTGAACTTGAAGTCCACGTAAGAGAAAAGATGACATTAAAACTCAGAAAATAGAATTTTTAAGTAAAGTAAACTTTTTTACAACAAAATTTAAACGAAAAGAAAATTATATAATTAATAATTAATACAAACAGAAATCCAACCAAAGGGGATCCCTTTGGTTAGACGTGTCAAATATCCAAATGGTATAAAATCAAGTAAAAAGTATAATTTTGTCCTCCAACAACAATATATAGTTTAATTAAATTTAAAATAAAAATAAAGATAAGTAAAAAAGGACTCAATATATATTTTTTTTTTTGCAAATGAATATGTGTAAATATGAACATTAACAATCTTAACATTCACAATAAATACATAAAAATTAAAATTAAATCAAAACTAAAAAAATACTAGAAGATAAAAACTTTCAAGTTAAAAAGTAAATCAGTCAAATCAAAGAGATAATATTTGACAAAAAAAATCAAAGGGATAATAACCATCGTTCATAATTTAAGAGAGAAGATATTCTATTTGGGAAAGAGAAGTGACAAAATTCTAATATAAATGAAATTGAAGAAAATAAAATAATAATATAGAAGTCATGTGAAATCTTACCTCAAACCTCATGACTTTTCACATTAGATCTCTAGTTATATTTTAAGTTAAAAGTCATAAAAAGTCATTGTCATTGCAAATTCATGACTTTTTGAATAACAGTCTACTTTTAAAGAGTTGTTAAAAGTTTAAATTGAATAACACCTTACTTTTAATGACTTTTTAAAAGTTGTTGAAAGTCTTAATTCAATAACACCATACTTTTAAATACTCTTTAAAAGTTAGAATTGAGTACCACATGACTTTTTTTTTTTTTTTTTTTTTTTTGAACAAAAAGAAATCAATCCATTAATCAAAAGCCATACGGCATCTACAAAAACAATCGCAAGAACAGACGCTTAAGGGGATCGCTGTTGAATCCTTTCTAAAGGCAACCAAGCGATTTAAAGATAATTGATAATTGAGTACCACATGACTTTTAAAATCCTTAAAAGTCATTAAAAGTTGGTATTGAATACCACCCCCTTAGTAAATTGTTCATAATCCAACCAATTTCATAAGAAAAAAGAAATTATGTAATCCAATATATAAAGAAATTAGGAAACTTAAGATATCTTAAGTAAATTAGGTGAGATAAAAAAATCTTATATGCAAATGTGGGATGAATGTATATTTTTTGTAAAATTAGGATTCATTTAAAATTTTAACTATAATTTACTATTTTGTACTAAAATTTTAGAAAATTACCTAAGATGTATCTTAGATTTTATATAAAACCTGGTAGTGTGAATAAATTAAGGATTTAAAATAAAATCGTACATCAATCTTAATTAAGCTTTATGTGTTTGCATTATGATTGTCCCATGATGAAATTTAGTTGTAATATCCCGTAATTTTTAGAATAATAATAATAAAGAATAAGAGAATAAAAAGGATTAAAATTAGATAATAAATCCTATTTATTATTTAATTTAAATTTTTTTATTCTCTTATTCTTTATTATTATTATTCTAAAAATTACGGGATATTACATACCACCCTCCTTAAAAAAAATTTGGTCCCCAAAATCTGGTAGTGTGAATAAATTAAGGATTTAAAATAAAATCGTACATCAATCTTAATTAAGCTTATTTGTTTGCATTGTGATTGTCCCATGATGAAATTTAGTTGTAATATCCCGTAATTTTTAGAATAATAATAATAAAGAATAAGAGAATAAAAAGGATTAAAATTAGATAATAAATATTTATTATCTAATTTAATCCTTTTTATTCTCTTATTATTTATTATTATTATTCTAAAAATTACGGGATATTACATACCACCCTCCTTAAAAAGAATTTGGTCCCCAAATTCTCAAACTCCTATACTCCAAAAGTTCGTGACACATCTACTCTAAAATTATAGTCCTAACGACAGTCTGAAGGATCGCATCCTAAAGAACCCATACCTAATATACTCCGAAGGACAGCCTGCTCTGATACCATATGTGATAACCCGGGTCAAATCCCGAGTCTTTTTTCGAAAATTGGGTCGAGTCCCGATGCCGAATCCGGGATAAGCCAAAGTAAAGTGACCCAATTGCAGCCAACTTGGGTAATCCACAAGCCCATCACAGGCCCCCAAAAGATCATGATTTGTTGGTGCTCTTAGTAGTTGTACTTTGTCTTATAAACTGAACTGAAGTCTCAAATCTCCTCGATGTGGGACTGAGGTGTTACATTAGTACTCCTCTCGTCCTCCGTTGCACTCATTTATTTATGTTAAGATTTGATACAGAGACTAAAATAATGAGTAAAGTAGGTCTTTTTTCATAAATATCCTAACATATAAATATTTTCGCAAAAATAGTGTTATTTTAAAGTTTTTTGCAAAAATATCAATTTTTGAAAAAAAGTTGCAAAAATACGGAATGCAACTACATTCAACTATTTTGACAATTTAGTAAAAATACGATTCAACTACTTGCAACCCTCTGCAACTTTTTGCAACCATATACAATTTTGTAAAAAAGGTTGTTATTCAATCCAACATACACAAGCAACCAAAATTGGCGGAGTCTCGAACAATTAAAATCAACTGGAATCAACCTCCAAAATAAACTATACAATTTGTAGATCTTTTTATGTGAAACTTACATTAAGGTATTATTGGCATGGCACAGACAAAAACTCTGTAGTGAGGTGATTTGGATGGTTTAAAAGCTAGGACTACAGCAGAAATGAAATCATAATGATCATTCCTAGGTAGAGTAAGTAACTGATTGGTGGTTGGATTGTATATGTAATATCTAAAATTGGGTTTCAATGCGGTAGTGGGACCAGAAGAACATAAGAGTAGACCAGCACAAGAATGGACAATACGAATCCTTGTAATACGAAATTCGCGAGCATAAACAAAAGGGAGTTCGCTAAAAGGGGATGTTGTGTGCTTATCGAAATAATCATAAACTTGAGGATTCGTCGGAATTGGAGGATGAATCCGATCAGGTCCGGGTCGGAGGAGGGAGGAGGGGTGAAAGAAGAATGGGGTGAAGAAGATGGGGTATATTTGCAATTAAGATGACATCAGATAGTGTATTTGCAATTAATTTGAAAAGATAGTATTTTTGCAATAACTAATTAAAAACTTAGTATATTTGTTAAATTTCCTAAAGTAAGAGATTGATAAAAATAAAAAAATTATTTAAAATGGAAAATGAAATATAGTGAAGTAATAACAAATATAATTGATTTTTAATTTTATTGTGATTGAAAATTTTAGAAATATAAAAAATTGGGAACGACATCTATACTCTATATTAATGTGCAAAACCATGTTTTAATGGTACATGGTACACAATAGTACCAAAATACCAAAGTACCAAAGTACCAAATTTGGTTATCACTTAACTCGGGGTTCGATTCCTTCCAAATACATAATTATACAAGATTTATCTATTTAATTTAATTTCATTAAAATTTCATCCCGTGTTCGATTCCCTATCACCACATTATTAAATAGCGTTTATTTGTTATATACTTTTATCGTTCAATTATTTACAAGTTTATATTTAAATAAAACTTATTAAATATATTTTTTTATTTATCTATTTTAATTTTTTTAATTTCACCCGTATTCAATTCCCTATAATTACATAATTTAATAGTATTATTTATTATATATTTTTATCATTCATTTTTTTTACAAATGCATTTTAAAATAATATTCATTTATTACAATAGTACAAAAATACCAAAGTACCAAATTTGGTTATCACTTAACTCGGGGTTCGATTCCTTCCAAATACATAATTATACAAGATTTATCTATTTAATTTAATTTCTTTAAAATTTTATCCCGTGTTCGATTCCCTATCACCACATTATTAAATAACGTTTATTTGTTATATACTTTTATCATTCAATTCTTTACAAGTTTATATTTAAATAAAACTTATTAATTAAATTTTTTTATTTATCTATTTTAATTTTTTTTAATTTCACCCGTATTCAATTCCCTATAATTACATAATTTAATAGTATTATTTATTATATATTTTTATCATTTAATTTTTTTACAAATACATTTTAAAATAATATTCATTAATTATATTTATTATCGATAATTTACACGTGTCCGTCCGGCCGTGCTTCGCACGGGTTACCGGCTAGTCCAAAACATAAAGCGTAAAAAATGGTTAGAACGGTGGGTAGGAACATTTTGCAGTGATAAGAATTTTTTTTGCATTCCGATAGAAATTAAACTTTAATAAATTATTTTATACTGTAGTTCCAGAATGCTAGGTAGAGAGAGCTTCACCAATCCGACACACTCTACTTGTCATAAACGGTAGGCGTCAAGTATTTATACATCACATCCTGTCTGTTATCTTTTTTCCACTATAAATACATACATTGCTGGCACTCAAATTGTCGTTACTTTACAGATACATTAATCAAACAAGAAGAGATCAAACACAAACATCGGAAACTACATTCTAACAAAACATTCAAACCCTCCCTTCATGTCAACTTTCTTTACCTCCATTTCACCTTAAAAATCCACCTTGATTTTCACGTCCTATGGCAGCCACTGCCACTCCCGCCAAAAACACGACACGAAAACAAGGCGAAGGCCTCCTGTTAGGCCGGTACGAGATAGGAAAACTCCTTGGCCACGGCACTTTCGCAAAAGTATATCATGCAAGAAATATTAAAACCAATGAAAGTGTTGCGATCAAGGTCATTGACAAGGAGAAGATTCTTAAAGGTGGTTTGATCGCGCATATTAAACGTGAGATTTCTATTTTACGACGTGTTAGACATCCGAATATTGTGCAGTTGTTTGAGGTAATGGCTACTAAATCTAAGATATTTTTCATTATGGAATATGTTAGAGGTGGTGAACTTTTTAATAAGGTTGCTAAGGGTAGATTAAAAGAAGATGTTGCTAGAAAGTATTTTCAACAATTAATTTCGGCTATTGGATTTTGTCATTCTCGTGGCGTGTTTCATAGAGATCTGAAACCGGAAAATATTTTGTTAGATGAAAATGGTGATCTTAAGGTTTCGGATTTTGGACTTAGTGCTATATCTGAACAAATTAGAGGGGATGGTTTGTTTCATACATTTTGTGGTACACCTGCTTATGTTGCTCCTGAGGTATTGGGGCGAAAAGGGTATGATGCCGCTAAGGTTGATTTATGGTCTTGTGGGATTATATTGTTTGTGTTAATGGCTGGTTATTTACCTTTTCATGATCAAAATATTATGGTTATGTATAAGAAGATTTATAGAGGAGAATTTAGATGTCCTAGATGGTTTTCGCCTGAATTGAGTCGGTTGTTGATTAGAATTCTTGATACTAATCCGGAAACTAGGATGACAATTCCGGAGATTATGAAAAATAGATGGTTCAAGAAGGGGTTTAAGCATATTAAGTTTTATATTGAGGATGATAAATTGTGTAGTGTTGAAGAGGATGTGGATGATGCAATTAATTATATGTCAGATACTTCTATGTCTGAGTCAGAATCAGAGATGGAGAGTAGGAAGAGGTTCTTGAGTTTGCCTAGACCGGCTAGTTTGAATGCGTTTGATTTGATTTCAATGTCGTCGGGGTTTGATTTATCCGGATTGTTTGAGGAGGAAGGGAAATATTCAAGGTTTGTGTCAAATGCACCTGTGCCTAATATATTATCCAGATTGGAGGAAGTTGCGAAGGTGGTTAGTTTTACGGTGAGGAAGAAAGATTGCAGGATGAGTATGGAGGGTTCTAAGGAGGGAGTTAACGGACCTTTGACAATTGTTGCTGAGATATTTGAACTGACACCAACGTTGTGCGTAGTAGAAGTGAAGCAAAAGGGCGGAGACAAAACAGAGTATGAAGAGTTTTGTGACCATGAATTGAGGCCGGCATTGCAGAATCTTTTGTTGTTGGAGTCTGCAGAATCTTCACAAATGCCCTCAGACACTGAATAGGAGATAGATAGAGAGACACAGGTTACGGCCTTTTCACTTTCCTTTTTGTTCTGTATTTATAATTTCTGTATAGATAGTTGTTTGTTTTTGTTTCTGTTACTGTGTCTCTTAATTGGAGCATAACGTGTTTGCATCCTGTAATGCTTACTCTGTTTCGTGATAAATGAAATCACTGAAATTTATAAATATAAATTATGTACTATGTTGGCTACTTGGCTTCTAGTTCCTTTAGTTATAGTAATAGCTCTTGAAGTACCCACAGCATATTGCATCTCTGTGGTTGCAGTCTATAGCATGGATTACACAAAATATTTAGCTATCGATTGTGCTAATTGACATGGCTACACGATTTTTGATGGAAGCTTAGTTTGAGTAAATAAAACAGGAAAGCAATCATGAGAAACAGCTTAATGCCTAGGAAATAATTTACGCGGAAGCTAATCAGCCTTATCATGAGCAAAAGCTTAACACATAAGGAATAAGTTACACAGAAGCTAATCAGCAATGCTGCACAATTTTGCTTTTTTACTTTGTTAATAATCACATTATAGTTACGTGATTTATAGGCTTAGTATCCACTCTATTGATTAAAATTATTGGATGGCATAAAAGAAATCATTTTCCGATTTGTATGGGTCTTTCTGCCTCGCGTTCCAGCTTCTTAAGTACTAGTATTTGTTACAAAGTAAAAGAAACACATTCATTTTCAGAGAGGACATGTTTCGTGTAATGATAATGCTTAAAGTAACCGAACTTTGGTGAATGCAGCTGTTGAAGTAGCGAAACACAATATTAATGTTGACTAGAACCATTGCTTGGTGTAATGAGCATGAGAATGAAGATCAGAAAGCTAGGGTATGAAAAGCCTTCAATGTTTACTTGGAGTCCTTAATTCTACGCCAGTGGCATCTGATGCCAGACTACGGAGATGTTATTTTGAACATTCTTCTTACTTGAAATGTTAATATTTATGTTCCGTGGCATAAGTTTGTTGCTCAAAGAATATTAATACTTCTTGCAAATTACTAGTCAAAACTATCGACGTGAAGGACAGAAACTAGCTACTCCAAGATTTATATTGGTAATATCACTGATTTATTTGTGAATCTCTTCAACTCATATGACCAGTCAGACTGCTCGGCTGGAGTACAGCTGCTCATTATGTGATTTAATTGTTGATATAAACTTTACAGTTGATGAACTGTGGCTGAAGGTTACAAAATTACTTGACCTATAAACAATTTGTTTTTTCTTGTTTTTACAGAAAAATACAGATATTTTCTGTGAGGTGTAAATTTTTTTGGTTATCAGTTGATGCTAGCAATCCCATAACCTGGTACTCCCTCTGTCCCAGTGGGTTCTTCCCACTGGGTTCGGGCACGGAGACCAAGAAATTGTATGAAAAATGAATAAAATTAGATGAAAAGTGGATAAAGTGGTGGGATCTATGAATTTTTAATAATAGATTTGAGATAGTGGAGGAAAGTAGTGGGTGTAATAGTGTTTTATATTATAAATTTGAGATAGTGGAGGAAAGTAGTGGGTGTAATAGTGTTTTATATTACTCCCTCCGTCCCGGCCATTTGTTTACATTTGGTTTGGGCACGGAGACCAAGAATAGTGGGTGTAATATTGTTAAAATAAATGAAGTTGTGGGTGTAATAGTGATTTTATTATTAAAATAAGTGAAATAGTGAGTGTAATAGTGATTTTATTGTTAAAATAAGTGAAGTAGTGGGTGTAATAGTGTAAAGTATTGTTAAAATAAGTGAAGTAGTGGGTGTAATAGTATTAAAACTTACTATTTTAGGAAACGTAAAGAATTGGTTGGGACGTCCCAAAAAGGAAAGTGTAAACAATTGGTTGGGACAGAGGGAGTATAAATTTGAGATAGTGGAGGAAAGTTTGTGGGTGCAATAGTGTTTTTTATAATTAAAACTTTACTAATTTTGGAATGGGTAGAAATGATGGGACACCCCAAAATAGTAAGTGGGTAGAAATGAATGGGACAGAGAGAGTAGCTTTTAGTGTCAAGTTAGGAGGATATCCTGTACTCGTGCACTCTCGGTATGTGTTTATTGTTTCTTGGTGATATGTAATTGACATTTTGGCATTTTATTCTTAATAAATTTTCCTACTTCTACGTTTGAATGTGAACGATGCAAATTATGTTTGTAATTTCTCTGGTGTGGTTTACTGCAAGAATGGGTGGCAGTTCAAAGATCATTTGTCAATCTGTTGTTTTCTGAGGTCGATATCTGAACTAAATTCACTGTTTCGATCCTAAACCGCTACACGCTTGTTGTGGACATTTGTCAAATTTTTAATTTTTGATGTCGATGTCTGAACCTCAATTCACTGTTTCGATCCTAAATTACTACTGACTGGTTTGCAGTACCAGATTACTGTTTAGCTTCGTGGTCCAGTGTTTCTGAGAAACGAGGAGCCACAAGCTTGGAACAAATGTCTGTCGACTGTCATGCGTTATTATCTAGTGAAATGCACGAGATACCAAATTCGTTTTCATATGCGATACACAATAACACAATACTGGCTGTATAATAACAAATCATGCGACGATAAATTAGGCATTGTTCCTTAAATTCGAATATGTATCATCAATAATTTAAACACAAGGACAAACAAAAGAAACCCATACAGTGCAAATCAATCAAGCTTGTGCAATTGTTCTTGACATTACAAGGTGATATGAAGATCTCGAATATGAATAATGGTTCGGTATAATGGTATCTCTCATGGTCCTTGTCGTCTCCCATGTAATGTGAAGCTGTTATTTGTATAATGTCCATTTTCCTAAACAATTAAAATGAAAAATCATCAGAATCGATTAATCTCATTATAATCAATTTAAGAAATGTTATTTTCAAGTGGAAACAAGCCACGAAGTTTAACGGACGGTTATCATTTGATAAGGAGCAATGTTCATGCTGGAAACGATAACTTAATATATAGTTACGTACATCAAAGATGTGTCTGGCACTAAGTATTAAAGAGTAAATAATTGGCACTAAGATTCAAAGAATCATATCATGTATTATTATACTTAGTATTAGTATAAGACACGTTAAGTTACTATCATTCTTTTTGTTGTATGGACTCCTGACATTTGGTGTGGTACGTATAATGGCAAGAGAATCCACAGAAAACACTAGTTTAATTTATAGTTTATTCAAGGTACCACCAAGCAAGCAAACAACAAGACTTACTCAGTTATAATACCACTCAAAGTGGTGTCTGAGAAGTGTAGATGTACGCAGACCATGCCCCTATACAATGTCCAAGTACAGAATTACAAATACAGAAATACAAATACAGAAAGAAACTTAATACAAACTAGGAAACTCACGCACACGCAGGAGTCGAACCCCTGACCTCCTTTGAAGGAGGTCAGTGGCTCAACCACTGCACCAAGCAAGCAAATGAAGACTTATTCTTATTTTTAAATTACTTGATGATAGTGTTGCAGATTTCGGAAATCGGAACTATTCGGTTGAGGTACCGATTTACGATTTATCGGGTGATTCGGTTGAAAAATCAGTGATTTATCGGCGATTTTTGCAAAATCGGTCGAATCGGTTCCAAAATTTTGACCGATTTTTGACCGATTTATCGGCGATTTTTCAAAAATCGGCCGATTTCTATAACAGAGCTTGATGAATATAAATTATAGTAAAACTATTGTGTAGATACCTGTGATATTTGGATGCAGAGAGCTCAGTCATCTACTTGGCTCCAGAACAGATTCAAAAGCACCCTACATTAAAATGATTTGTTAAATAATACAGACTTAGTTTTAAATATTGTTGAATTGCTATCTTGTCCGTTAAATTCATTTCAACTTACTCCTATCAATCCTCGATTCAGAAATATTTTAGAGATAAATGTATGGGGTTAATTCAGCACAACTTTAGTGCAACAAGAATTTACTACATAATTTATTATCAACATCACTCACTTTAGTATCAGTGTTTCCGATGATGATTCTGCAACGATAGATTAATGATCTACATGATACTATGCGTTGATTGCAGCCACGACGCACATCATATCCCTCCTAGCAATGTGGTTCTCATTTAGGACTAGTACATGTTGGAAATATAAACTAAAACAGCAACATAGAGGCAGTTATATATCGTATTAAACAAGCCAAGGTTAAGCAAACTGTTAACGAAACAAAACATGAAGGTATATAACATGCATATCAGTAACTGTACTAACAAAGGAAGAACATAAGACACACCAGTAGCCATAGCTATAGCAGTATATCAAACAAATAAACAGTTGAATCGTCAGGACTTTCACGAAGTATTGACTGTTCTTGAAGACATAATTGCCCCCACTTACTGTGTCAGGAAGCTTGCAACACCTCTCCGAGGATAAAACAGCTCCGAGTAATGTAATCACAGCAACTAGACTACTCAACTTCGACTGGCACCTCAGTCGCCGGAAAAACTCACAAGAAGCTACAACAGGAAGGGGCTAGAGAGTGTAGAGAGGAGAAGAGAATGTAGGATGTGGTTTATTTATATTTTCAAAATCAGCCTGCTTAGCTCTCTATTTATAAGAGAGGCCATACGTAACTGATACCACCCAATTAATATTGTAACTCTCATTTCATTTATTAAGAATGAAACGGCTGATTTAATAATAGAAATCGTAACAGTTACGTTATATATTTATCCACATTATGACTTCCAATTAATAGAATAAACGCTCAGACTCTACTATCAAGACCACGCAGAAGTTACTGTCAACAAGACCCGACAGTACCTTTAAAGTAACTGTCATCAGTTTGAACATGACAGTAAGTTTACTTTCTGACAGCAACCTTGTTACTGATAGTAAGTTTTACCTTCCCGACAGCAACCTTGTTATGACAGCACAGTCTAGCTCTCGAGAGTTTACAGGACTTTCAATCCAACTCTTGACAGCATGTTTATAAAATTAAAATAATAAAATTCCTCCTCGCCCAGGTCGCCTCGCGTACGCGAGACGCCGAGACATTCGCCCTTCGACCGAGCCGAGTCGAGACGTGGCGTGGCGTGGCGAGGCGGGCGGTGGCGGCGCGCGTGTGTGTGTGTACGCTCGTGAAGCACACAGTAACACCATGCACCATCATACACCTTAGTAGTTGTACACTACCCATGTGTGTGATTCTATATAAAGCCAACAACCCCATTTATTTATTTCAATGTGGGACAAATACACATTCTCATTTTCAAGCTCTTTCAAGCTACTAACTTCAACTCCATTTCTCTATGGGTTTCACTAAGAAAATTACTTAGACCCATATATGAAAATTTAAGTCCTCATTGCAAGGAACAATTTCCAATCGTTAAAAACCGGAATTAACATCAAGAACATAAAATAATTATGCTCTAAAAACTCCATTTTCTAACAATCCCCCACAAATCCATACAGAAATGCTCCAGGTTTTTCATCATGACTTGTTTTTCAGAGTCTGTACCCTTCCGGGTTTGAACCCTCCTGAGTCCCCTACTTCGATGACTACCGGATTCAGATGGAATGTTTCACCTTGAATCTTAATCCATTTCGTGTAATCATGTTCCATAGACGACGACAAATCAAAGGCTATGGTGCCAATCTACGGCTTTGAGACATTAGTGGTCTTGTCTCGATCCTGTTCGTCGAATGCTTCAAGGAATAACCCTTTCCTCTAATTGCGACCACACAATTACATTCGCTTAGCTGGGCATCTCCAGAGATGTACTACTACCATCTCATCGAATGACTTGACCCCATTCAGAGTTATATAAAACTCTTGCTTACTAGCACTGTCAGTACCTTCTAGGTTTACAGGTGATAGACTCAGATACAAAAAGTATCATCTATGTAGCAAAGGTACTTCCAATTCATCCTTACAGCTTGTTATTACCACATTGAATACACTTCAAGGGATCTCCTCTCATGTGTATTGGGTTCCCACTGATGATGAATATGATGGGTTGACAGCCCCATCCCCAACCTCGACTTAAGGACCACTGCAGGTTCCAGTCCTTTAGTCAAAGGATCAGCTATATTATTCTGAGTTCCTATGAACTCTACAGCAATAATCCTATCAGACACTAAACCCCTAATAGATTTTAGTCTAATGTGCCTCTTAGTCTTAGCATTATACTTTTTACTGCTAATCTTGTCAATAGTTGTTTTACTATCACAATGAATAGCAAACGCAGGAAGCGGTCTGCTTACTACAGGTATCGCAGACATAAGTCCATGTAACCATTCAGCCTCCATCCCCGTGACATCAAGCACACACAACTCAGCCTCAAAAGTAGACCGAGTTACTATAGTCTGTTTGGTCGACTTCCATGATATTGCTCCCTGTAACGCCCCAAAATCCGGGGTCTAGGATTTGGTCGTCACGCGGAAATCCTCAATACCATATCACCTGTTTAACAACATAGAATCACCTATAATCATTTAACAACTGTATTACATCCTCTGCAACCCCAACTAACAAGAATCTTTTAGGTTATAGGGCTAGAAACAAGAACTAAAGTCCTTTCATTACTCAATTCATTACATCCATTCAATTACCTTACACTATCTTACAAATCTTATACTACTAGTATAGCTTCGTTGGGAAGTACACCAGTAACTAGTACTACTCTGTACAATGTAATATTTATTACACATCAATATACGTACATATAACTTCTCCAATCGTCGACTTTTTGGATCATGTCATCTTCACACGGGCACACTGCCTGCTTCTTCCGAGCTATGCCGTTATGCCTCATCTGTCTACCTTTTTCTGAAAGGTTAAAGTTTGAAAACAAGCAAGTATGAGCGAAAGAATTGCTCAACAAGTTATTACTAAAGTTTAAAATATCTCCCATCATACACATGGGGTTTTCAACATTCAACTGATACTTAAAGTCATTTTGAACATTTATAAACATGAAACTTTCAATAGAGAGAAAAGTATGACCTTTGAAATAACATCAAATGAGCTAATTAAGCTCATAATAACCATAACAATATTCATACCTTAGTGAAATAGTATTACACTATAGGTTTGATAATCTTTTAGAAAGCTTCTCAAAATAACCATAGTAACCTCCATACCTTAGCAAAATAGCATACACTATAGTATTGCTAATCCTTTAGAAAGCTTTCAAAATACGCAGTTCACTATACTGCCATGACCATCCATTTTTATCGTACATATACCGACCCGTTATAAGGTTCTCTTCCAGTATTTCTCAAGTCTGAAAACATATGCATACATGTACATCATTCTCTTCAAGACACCCTACAGTTCATTATTCTGTACAGGGTATAAGTTCTTTGGGCACTTGATAAGTTTAAAACTTATAATTAACTGATAGTAAGAGAGTCAAGATTTGTGAAGTAAACATTTGAGACTCAACAGCAATTGCTAACATGACAATCGAGATCTTTGAAAAGTAGACTCTCGATTTGATACCATACAGTTCAAGATACTGTATAGGGGACATATAATTAGAATACTTATTCGTTTCGAGTGCAAGACCGACGATTTATAATTCGATAGTTTGCAGAGTTCGAGTATAATAACACTTCTCAGTATAACAACTAGAATTTGAAAACTTGGTACGTTCGTCAGAACATTTCATACCTTCCAAGGAATAGAAAACACCCTGGAAGACTTGATTCTTGAATCGAATTATCAATAAACATTTCTCATTCTTTATCCAGAAATATAACAAAAGATTTCTGAGGTACTTTGAAAAGTTCATCACCCTGTCAACACTATCGGTAATTCAGCACCTAGGCTTGCATTACAGTGTTGCAGTACAATTCCAATTGGAAGAATAGGGATAATTCTGGAGCCTTTACCACGATACCCGGTGATCAGCCGTTTGTATCGCATTTTTCTACTAGTAGATGGATGGTCCCTAATCGGGCTGCCACCCTGACCGCATATGGGCCTTCATATGGACCGTAGTCCCCTCATCCCGCTGTAGTGGCTACACTGAATGTAGTCCTCTACGCGTGCATGGACCGAAGTCCCCTCTTCCTCCAGTCCCATGAAGAATCCTATCCATCATTGGAACAGAACTTAATCCAGTTCCCCAAGCACAAAGCTTGTTGATAGGTCTGATATAGTTACATATAACTTTACTTCCAGGAATATTTAAGGAAGTAACCTTGATATGTGGGTTGACCTTAGTCAACAGATTTCATTGACACAGGAAGCTCATTACAAAACATGACTTGGGAATTAGTCGATAATCTTATTGATTTGATAAGTTGAAACATGTACTGAGATCGGGCAGTGATCCAGAAACATAACCGTTTTTGGTAAACGAGGAGGTAAAATCATTTATTCACTTTCTGAACTGAGTTCCAAATTTTTGAGGAGTCAAAGAATGTTTGCTCTCAGCTAAAAGAATTTATTTGAATCCAAAATGATATTTGGGAACTCCTGATGTTTTTGAATAAACTTTCTGAGGATCAGAAGATATTTTTAATGATTATGATAGTCCTTAAATACTTTAAATAGCATTTCATAACCTTTGAATCATCTAGAGTATTTAATAAATATTTAAATAATATTTATTAAATAATAAACATTCACTAATACCTTTTTAAACGAATACTCAAAATAATATTCATTTAAATCAAATACATATCCATATGATATTTAATAATATCACTTAAACCTCGAAATATCCAAAGTATAATATTTGGAGTATTTTAATCAACATTCAGATACTGCGCCTCCGGTACTCTTCCGGGGTTTCCTAAAATATTCAATATAAAATATTCCCGACTCGCGGGCTAGGTTCGAAAGCATAATACTTTTATTATCTTAAAACTCTATGACCTAACGTATACTGGCATTATACCATCATTGAACATAATACTTGCTCTACCTCCAGAGCCTTTATCATAACTGGTTCATATTAACACCCTCATAACATAGAGTCCATACCTCTAATACGAAAGATTTATATATATATATTCACAATATAATTCGAGAGGTAGAATCATAAAACATCGACACCCATTGATAGTATTATAAGTCATGGGGTTTTGATCATTTGCATAAGCAGAATTTACTTTTCTCGGCAAGCCAAGAATATACTGATTTTAAAGAAAGAAGCATGAGATTGGAAAGCTTGCAATCACGGGCTTAAATTTAATTCGCATACTTCATATATTTCAAAACATATATATATACTCTGAACGATAGAGTATGCATAATTAAACTTGCCTCTGGTCCTTAGCAGAAAGCAGAAACCGTGAATCAAATCCTTCGCACCTCGTCCAAGCAATTCCATGAACCTTACCTGACGTCTTGATCTTTCTTTTTGGATGCACGTCGCTCCAATTTGATTACACCCTAATGGTACTGAAATGGTTACGAGTACGTGTCAGTCCTACCTTGTATCTCGAGTAGACACAACTCGGATTTACCACTAAATCACATAAAGTCAAACTATAGGTGTCCTTCCTATAGTTGACTACTCTAATACCACTTATTGCACATAACACATTTAATAAAATAAAATGAAAAGGACATGGCCCCCTTTATAAAGTGGACACTTCCTGGTGCTTAAACACCTCACCACCATTTAATAGCCTTAACCAATTTAATAAATAAATAATCCTCAAAGCACCATTGATCCTCAATAAAGTCATGTAATACATCCTTAATCCTCAAGACACATTTAATACTTGACTTAGCACATAAATTCTCGAGGAAACAATTAACCCTCAAAATAATTCACTTAGCACATATTCACATAACAATTAACATCCACTTCATGCCTCTAGACCATTGAAATTAAATAAGTTAAATAAATTTAATCGCAGGGGATTTTCAGAAAATTTCGGCATGAGGTATTCGTTTATCGGACTATGGGCACAGCCCCTCAATGCCAATCAAAAACAATTCAACCCTGTTTTAATAAAAATAAAGCTGCCTCAACTTGCAGCAACATAAATTAAACAGGTAAGGAAAAGTATCCGCCCAAGCATGCGGCACATAAACAATTAAGGAAAATAAACTAACCGTTTATCCTTGCTATACAACATTTAAAAACCATACAATCAGGAAATAAATTCCTATTATAAGGAAACTTTTTGAAATAACCTTTTTTTTTGTAAAATTGACTATCCCGGGGTCAGAGCCCCTCAATTATAATCAAAACCATTTGAAAATAACTCATACATCATGTTATCTTGCCAACACAAGTCAAGAACAAATGCCTTAAAACAATTTTCCAAACATTGACATTTATATGAAATTTCAGTTTTAATGTTCTCCGCTAAAACTTTCATAACTCAATAACCGTAACCTTAAATAATGCAAGGTTTTCGCGTACGTAAACTAGAAACAATAGAGAATAGTTTGTCTTAAGGAATAATCATCAAAACACAGGTGTAAATGCCTCAATTCTTCTGTCTAAAACAAGACAGTTACTACATACTCTTCATTGTCACTGAACTACGTTTTCTTTTACCTTAACTCCTTATCCACATGTTATAAAATTACCAAAATTTATAGGGACCATAATTAGACCCTTCTCTACAACTTTCGTTCTTTGGCCAACCAACAATAAAGGCCATAACCTCCTCAAAAACACTTGTCAAAACAAAGCAGAAAATCTGGGAATCAAAGTCACCTCTGCGCAATCTTGGTACAAACATTTTTCATAAATCGAAATATTCATCTTTTCCAATGAAATTTTTACATCATCCTTTTAGTTGTTATATACATCTCTCATAAAAATTTTAAAGCTTAACTCACTCTTTATCATACAGAAACAATTTCACAAAGTCGTGATAACACTGCAATTCGTGTATTTCTGCACCCCTTTACTAATAAATTCATAACTCCCAACTTACATATCTATAATTCATAAAACTTTTCATGGAACTTCTACAAACTAAAAGCAACAACTTTCATGTATAAATCACAAGCAAAATCGAAGTTTAAGATCATGATTTTACCTGTGCAAAAAGGTCCAGAAGCTGTCCAGGAGCTGCAGTTGCACTGCTTCTCTCTCTCTCTCTCTCTCTCCCTCTCTCTCCCAGATCTGTCGGCTGTGTGTGTTTTGAATATATGGCTGCTGTGTATAGTATAAGTGTGGTTGTATTTTGTTGACTAATTGGCTTGGCCCAATTATATAAACTAACTACTAACACTCATAATCCACTTCTAATTTAAACCCGCAAAATATTATTTGGGTAAAATAATAGCTTTGAGTTAAAAATCTCAATCCGTAAAATAATAATAATCCCAGCATAACCAGATACTAGAATATTTTTAAAGACTTTTGGAGAAAGAATTAGAATTAAATCTAAAATTTCTAAATTGATATGCATTTTACAAATTATTAATAATTTATAAAAACAATTCATAAAATTAATAATTGTGATTCATAAATCACAATTTACAGGGCTTTATAAAATACCCCAACCATTATTGTTTTAGTAAAACCTCGAATTCTCGATTATATATATTAATCGAGAAATTTCTACAAATCCTCAAATAATTAAAATAATCATTTTCTAAGGATTTTAAAATCTCCATATTATTCAATAATTTAAAATAAAATCTTTACTAAATAATTCCACAATTCAAAGCTAAATCTTTGCACAAATAAACTATTGACTCGAGGTATCTACTCGGTCAATATAATTTTAAATAGGAGGACCAGGCTCCACTTAACAGAAAATAATTAAATAATTGAATAATAAAATAAAAAAATTCCTCCTCATTTTAGGAAAACATTATTATTACTGAAATAATAATAAAATCATTCCTTGAAAATTCGGGTTATTACAGTCTACCCTCCTTAAAAGGATTCCGTCCTCGGAATCAGCTAAGGCCACTACTGGGATTCCTTAACTCTTTCATCATCAATATTTATTCTGCCAAACCAGAGATAATGTCCATTCGTAAACAACTTCTCCGAAACCTCAATCCAACCATAGGATCTCTATTTGACACAGTTATCATTGGAGTCTTACCACGTTATTCCTTTCACACATATACCTTGACCAACTTTCCATTATCATACTATCGTTGAGAGAGAGAGTTCACTGATTCTATTCACATAACACTCTTGAGAGATATTGCACTCATTCCATTAATCATAACATTCATGAGAGAGCGAACTTAGTCTATCGATACGCCATTGATATTCTATTCGTTTTGGGATTCGCTCTTGATCTTAACGATTCTGCTCGAATCTAATTTCTATCAGCGAACTTACAACTTGTTCGACCTGGTTGGCATCCCCTTGAAATTCATTATAGATAGCAAGAATCATGGAGCTTTGAAAATATAGCTGCCATATCAAGGCAATTGTCACACGCTGGTGATCATAAGGCTATGAGTTTTAAAGTAAACCTTAATTAAGATAAGAGAATTTACCGAGAGATCAATATGATCATAAGAACTCACGTTGCGTGTCTCAGTTGAGACATTACTGAAGGTAATTAGCCTTCTTGTATTTCACAACTCACAAGTGATGGCGTCCCATCAGACTTCTATCACACAGACAGATGGTCCTTGTGGCCCCTATAAATATAGGGTTGTTCGTCTCAGTGGAAGTTGTGAAGTATGAAAGCAATTCAAAATCAAGTTAAGGATTATCATCTTTTGACAATTAATTCATAAAGGGACACCTTGAGTCAAAATTGATCAGATTCCAAGGTGAGATTTCAAAAGAAATGATAACCAGAAGGATACTGGTATTTAACAAGCAAGTGGTGCTATACCACCATAGGATTATCCACTATTGAAGAAAAGTGGAATCTTGAATAACATTATCTAACAGGGCTTCGAAAACCTGAAACTAGGTATCATGACAGCCTCTGACACAATTGAAACCATTATGGTTTAACATGAGCATTATCAAATAACTTCGAAGAGGGAGTATATCTTTTATCGAAATTCTCTCTTGGAGAGATATCGAGATAGATCATCGACTCGGGAGTTAATCAAAATAATTTTGCAAATGGAGAGATATCAAATAATTCACCATTTGGGGAGGTAATCAAAATGATTTCACGAATGGGGAGGATATATTGCCAAGGTCTCCACGTATGTCTTTTACGTCGGCTCCTCTGATGGATAATCGTTCGATTCCAAAGCTTTTCTTTTCCATGCACACCCTAAGGTGCTTGACAACTTACGTCATCGTTGATTCGCAATAGTTGCTACGGATTCAGCCATTGGCGTTTATATTCGTAATGAGTTCTATTCGACTCGACGCAAGCATCACCAGCAAGTGTTCTATTCTTTGAGTAGACTTCGATACTGGTGTCGCCCTTAGAATTGACGAATTCTACTTTTCGACTAGGCGATATTCCGGAACATCATTAGAGAATACATACTTAAATCCAGTCAACTTTGTAACTATCTTTGTACCAGGTACCCCTTTTCTCGTGTCAATCCCGGGTGCTACAAGCTTAACATTTTTGGCATAACAGCCTTCTTATTTAAATCATCCTTGGACTTTCTCAGTCCGTCTTGATTCTTAAAACATATCTCGTCTTCATTGACCAATCTCAACTTCATCATTTCATCTATGTAATCATTTGAAACGATCAGTGTCTGTCCACCAATCTATTCATATAATTACCTCAAACTCTCTTTAGCTCGAGGAAATTTAATAACTGCCACTTCAATGAATGATCTTTCATAGTGATCTTGTTTTGTTTCCTTTTTCGGAATTTTAACAGTATGAGCACAACCTCAACACATTGCTACCACAATACTTGATGCCAACTTTCTATTCTTCATCATCATATTGAAATTTCCTATAATTCGGGGATACATGACTGTTTCCATGAATCCCCTAACATCATCTTAACTTCGTGCCTTTGGCGATCAATGCCCTGACCGGCCAATACTTGTCTCTGAGGATTCTTTAGCAGGCATCCATCACCACAATATGTGAGGTCTATATCATCATATTCTTCAACATAACATTTCAATCTTATCTTACTCATTGGCACTACGTCCAGTAGTCCAACAGGAACTCTACATGAGTTCTGGCGTTCTCACATAACTATACACACTCCTACTCACTCTCGTTTCTAGTTTACTATAACCTCATCTCTGATACCATTTCTGTAACGCCCCCAAATCCGGGGTCTAGGATTTGGTCGTCACGCGGAAATCCTCAATACCATATCACCTGTTTAACAACATAGAATCACCTATAATCATTTAACAACTGTATTACATCCTCTGCAACCCCAACTAACAAGAATCTTTTAGGTTATAGGGCTAGAAACAAGAACTAAAGTCCTTTCATTACTCAATTCATTACATCCATTCAATTACCTTACACTATCTTACAAATCTTATACTACTAGTATAGCTTCGTTGGGAAGTACACCAGTAACTAGTACTACTCTGTACAATGTAATATTTATTACACATCAATATACGTACATATAACTTCTCCAATCGTCGACTTTTTGGATCATGTCATCTTCACACGGGCACACTGCCTGCTTCTTCCGAGCTATGCCGTTATGCCTCATCTGTCTACCTTTTTCTGAAAGGTTAAAGTTTGAAAACAAGCAAGTATGAGCGAAAGAATTGCTCAACAAGTTATTACTAAAGTTTAAAATATCTCCCATCATACACATGGGGTTTTCAACATTCAACTGATACTTAAAGTCATTTTGAACATTTATAAACATGAAACTTTCAATAGAGAGAAAAGTATGACCTTTGAAATAACATCAAATGAGCTAATTAAGCTCATAATAACCATAACAATATTCATACCTTAGTGAAATAGTATTACACTATAGGTTTGATAATCTTTTAGAAAGCTTCTCAAAATAACCATAGTAACCTCCATACCTTAGCAAAATAGCATACACTATAGTATTGCTAATCCTTTAGAAAGCTTTCAAAATACGCAGTTCACTATACTGCCATGACCATCCATTTTTATCGTACATATACCGACCCGTTATAAGGTTCTCTTCCAGTATTTCTCAAGTCTGAAAACATATGCATACATGTACATCATTCTCTTCAAGACACCCTACAGTTCATTATTCTGTACAGGGTATAAGTTCTTTGGGCACTTGATAAGTTTAAAACTTATAATTAACTGATAGTAAGAGAGTCAAGATTTGTGAAGTAAACATTTGAGACTCAACAGCAATTGCTAACATGACAATCGAGATCTTTGAAAAGTAGACTCTCGATTTGATACCATACAGTTCAAGATACTGTATAGGGGACATATAATTAGAATACTTATTCGTTTCGAGTGCAAGACCGACGATTTATAATTCGATAGTTTGCAGAGTTCGAGTATAATAACACTTCTCAGTATAACAACTAGAATTTGAAAACTTGGTACGTTCGTCAGAACATTTCATACCTTCCAAGGAATAGAAAACACCCTGGAAGACTTGATTCTTGAATCGAATTATCAATAAACATTTCTCATTCTTTATCCAGAAATATAACAAAAGATTTCTGAGGTACTTTGAAAATTTCATCACCCTGTCAACACTATCGGTAATTCAGCACCTAGGCTTGCATTACAGTGTTGCAGTACAATTCCAATTGGAAGAATAGGGATAATTCTGGAGCCTTTACCACGATACCCGGTGATCAGCCGTTTGTATCGCATTTTTCTACTAGTAGATGGATGGTCCCTAATCGGGCTGCCACCCTGACCGCATATGGGCCTTCATATGGACCGTAGTCCCCTCATCCCGCTGTAGTGGCTACACTGAATGTAGTCCTCTACGCGTGCATGGACCGAAGTCCCCTCTTCCTCCAGTCCCATGAAGAATCCTATCCATCATTGGAACAGAACTTAATCCAGTTCCCCAAGCACAAAGCTTGTTGATAGGTCTGATATAGTTACATATAACTTTACTTCCAGGAATATTTAAGGAAGTAACCTTGATATGTGGGTTGACCTTAGTCAACAGATTTCATTGACACAGGAAGCTCATTACAAAACATGACTTGGGAATTAGTCGATAATCTTATTGATTTGATAAGTTGAAACATGTACTGAGATCGGGCAGTGATCCAGAAACATAACCGTTTTTGGTAAACGAGGAGGTAAAATCATTTATTCACTTTCTGAACTGAGTTCCAAATTTTTGAGGAGTCAAAGAATGTTTGCTCTCAGCTAAAAGAATTTATTTGAATCCAAAATGATATTTGGGAACTCCTGATGTTTTTTGAATAAACTTTCTGAGGATCAGAAGATATTTTTAATGACTATGATAGTCCTTAAATACTTTAAATAGCATTTCATAACCTTTGAATCATCTAGAGTATTTAATAAATATTTAAATAATATTTATTAAATAATAAACATTCACTAATACCCTTTTAAACGAATATTCAAAATAATATTCATTTAAATCAAATACATATCCATATGATATTTAATAATATCACTTAAACATCGAAATATCCAAAGTATAATATTTGGAGTATTTTAATCAACATTCAGATACTGCGCCTCCGGTACTCTTCCGGGGTTTCCTAAAATATTCAATATAAAATATTCCCGACTCGCGGGCTAGGTTCGAAAGCATAATACTTTTATTATCTTAAAACTCTATGACCTAACGTATACTGGCATTATACCATCATTGAACATAATACTTGCTCTACCTCCAGAGCCTTTATCATAACTGGTTCATATTAACACCCTCATAACATAGAGTCCATACCTCTAATACGAAAGATTTATATATATATATTCACAATATAATTCGAGAGGTAGAATCATAAAACATCGACACCCATTGATAGTATTATAAGTCATGGGGTTTTGATCATTTGCATAAGCAGAATTTACTTTTCTCGGCAAGCCAAGAATATACTGATTTTAAAGAAAGAAGCATGAGATTGGAAAGCTTGCAATCACGGGCTTAAATTTAATTCGCATACTTCATATATTTCAAAACATATATATATATACTCTGAACGATAGAGTATGCATAATTAAACTTGCCTCTGGTCCTTAGCAGAAAGCAGAAACCGTGAATCAAATCCTTCGCACCTCGTCCAAGCAATTCCATGAACCTTACCTGACGTCTTGATCTTTCTTTTTGGATGCACGTCGCTCTAATTTGATTACACCCTAATGGTACTGAAATGGTTACGAGTACGTGTCAGTCCTACCTTGTATCTCGAGTAGACACAACTCGGATTTACCACTAAATCACATAAAGTCAAACTATAGGTGTCCTTCCTATAGTTGACTACTCTAATACCACTTATTGCACATAACACATTTAATAAAATAAAATGAAAAGGACATGGCCCCCTTTATAAAGTGGACACTTCCTGGTGCTTAAACACCTCACCACCATTTAATAGCCTTAACCAATTTAATAAATAAATAATCCTCAAAGCACCATTGATCCTCAATAAAGTCATGTAATACATCCTTAATCCTCAAGACACATTTAATACTTGACTTAGCACATAAATTCTCGAGGAAACAATTAACCCTCAAAATAATTCACTTAGCACATATTCACATAACAATTAACATCCACTTCATGCCTCTAGACCATTGAAATTAAATAAGTTAAATAAATTTAATCGCAGGGGATTTTCAGAAAATTTCGGCATGAGGTATTCGTTTATCGGACTATGGGCACAGCCCCTCAATGCCAATCAAAAACAATTCAACCCTGTTTTAATAAAAATAAAGCTGCCTCAACTTGCAGCAACATAAATTAAACAGGTAAGGAAAAGTATCCGCCCAAGCATGCGGCACATAAACAATTAAGGAAAATAAACTAACCGTTTATCCTTGCTATACAACATTTAAAAACCATACAATCAGGAAATAAATTCCTATTATAAGGAAACTTTTTGAAATAACCTTTTTTTTTGTAAAATTGACTATCCCGGGGTCAGAGCCCCTCAATTATAATCAAAACCATTTGAAAATAACTCATACATCATGTTATCTTGCCAACACAAGTCAAGAACAAATGCCTTAAAACAATTTTCCAAACATTGACATTTATATGAAATTTCAGTTTTAATGTTCTCCGCTAAAACTTTCATAACTCAATAACCGTAACCTTAAATAATGCAAGGTTTTCGCGTACGTAAACTAGAAACAATAGAGAATAGTTTGTCTTAAGGAATAATCATCAAAACACAGGTGTAAATGCCTCAATTCTTCTGTCTAAAACAAGACAGTTACTACATACTCTTCATTGTCACTGAACTACGTTTTCTTTTACCTTAACTCCTTATCCACATGTTATAAAATTACCAAAATTTATAGGGACCATAATTAGACCCTTCTCTACAACTTTCGTTCTTTGGCCAACCAACAATAAAGGCCATAACCTCCTCAAAAACACTTGTCAAAACAAAGCAGAAAATCTGGGAATCAAAGTCACCTCTGCGCAATCTTGGTACAAACATTTTTCATAAATCGAAATATTCATCTTTTCCAATGAAATTTTTACATCATCCTTTTAGTTGTTATATACATCTCTCATAAAAATTTTAAAGCTTAACTCACTCTTTATCATACAGAAACAATTTCACAAAGTCGTGATAACACTGCAATTCGTGTATTTCTGCACCCCTTTACTAATAAATTCATAACTCCCAACTTACATATCTATAATTCATAAAACTTTTCATGGAACTTCTACAAACTAAAAGCAACAACTTTCATGTATAAATCACAAGCAAAATCGAAGTTTAAGATCATGATTTTACCTGTGCAAAAAGGTCCAGAAGCTGTCCAGGAGCTGCAGTTGCACTGCTTCTCTCTCTCTCTCTCTCTCTCCCTCTCTCTCCCAGATCTGTCGGCTGTGTGTGTTTTGAATATATGGCTGCTGTGTATAGTATAAGTGTGGTTGTATTTTGTTGACTAATTGGCTTGGCCCAATTATATAAACTAACTACTAACACTCATAATCCACTTCTAATTTAAACCCGCAAAATATTATTTGGGTAAAATAATAGCTTTGAGTTAAAAATCTCAATCCGTAAAATAATAATAATCCCAGCATAACCAGATACTAGAATATTTTTAAAGACTTTTGGAGAAAGAATTAGAATTAAATCTAAAATTTCTAAATTGATATGCATTTTACAAATTATTAATAATTTATAAAAACAATTCATAAAATTAATAATTGTGATTCATAAATCACAATTTACAGGGCTTTATAAAATACCCCAACCATTATTGTTTTAGTAAAACCTCGAATTCTCGATTATATATATTAATCGAGAAATTTCTACAAATCCTCAAATAATTAAAATAATCATTTTCTAAGGATTTTAAAATCTCCATATTATTCAATAATTTAAAATAAAATCTTTACTAAATAATTCCACAATTCAAAGCTAAATCTTTGCACAAATAAACTATTGACTCGAGGTATCTACTCGATCAATATAATTTTAAATAGGAGGACCAGGCTCCACTTAACAGAAAATAATTAAATAATTGAATAATAAAATAAAAAAATTCCTCCTCATTTTAGGAAAACATTATTATTACTGAAATAATAATAAAATCATTCCTTGAAAATTCGGGTTATTACACTCCCCCTGCTAAGGTGAACACGTATCCAGTCACTCCATTGGAACCAGACTTCTTAGCTATCCAACTTGCATCACTGTACCCTTCAAGCACACCAGAAAATCTCCTATAGTGTAAACTAAGGTACATTGTGCCTTTTAGATATCTAAGTACTCTATCAAGAGCATCCCAATGAGTTCTGTTTGGACAACTTGTATATCTAGCCAACTTAGACACAGAGTATGAAATATCTGGTCTAGTACAGTTAGCAAGATACTGCAAACTCCCGATAATCTGAGAATACCTTAACTGAGACACATGTACTCCTGAAGTATTCTTAACAAGGGAAACTTTAGGATCATAGGGTGTACTAGCGATTCTACACTGTGAATAACCATCTTTCTCAAGTATAGATTTCTCTATATAATGAGACTGCGATAAAGTTATTCCCTCAGCTGACTGTGTCAGCTTGAGACCAAGAATCACACTAGCCTCACCCATATCCTTCATTTCAAAATGCCTTTTCAAGAAAGCTTTTGTCTCGTTAATAATCTCAATATTGGTTCCAAACAGTAATATGTCATCTACATATAGGCACAAGATGACACACTCACTACCTTTAACTTTGGTGTAGACACACTTGTCACTATCATTAATATCATAACTAAACGGCACTATAGTTTCATCAAACTTTTTATGCCAATCCCTAGGAGCTTGTTTCAAGCTATAGATGGATTTGATCAACTTACATACTTTCCTTTCGTTACCAGATGCAACAAATCCCTCAGGCTTATCCATATAAATCTCTTCTTCAAGTTCACCATGAAGAAAAGCTATCTTTACATCCATTTGATGGATGATAAGACCATGTACGGAAGCCAATGCTACAAGCATTCGGATTGTTGTCATTCTAGCTACTGGAGAGTATGTGTCAAAGTAATCAATGCCCTCCTTTTGCTTAAAACCCTTAGCTACCAGTCTAGCTTTGTAATTATCTATTGATCTGTCAGGGTTCAACTTCCTTTTAAAGATCCATCTGCACCCGATAGTAGAACACCCAGGAGGGAGATCAACTAACTCCCATGTCCCGTTAGAAACAATAGAGTCAATTTCACTCTTTACAGCGCCCTTCCAATGCCTAGACTCTGAAGAATCCATAGCTTGTCGGAAAGTTAAAGGTTCGTCCTCGACATTGTAAGTGATAAAATCACTTCCAAAATCCTTGACTACCTTTGCACGCTTACTCCTTCGTGGTTCCTCTACCTCCTTAGGAGTAGAGCTACTACTAGGTTCCGCCCCCACATTTGTCATCTTTTCCACATGATCAGGAATAAAACTTGATGTGTGAGTAGGATCTTCATTAGAAGTATCTTGAGGCATACCAGTATTCATAGGGTAGACATCCTCAAAGAATGTAGCATCACGAAACTCAACTATCGTGTTTACCACTATACCATCTATGCTAGATTTTAATACTAAAAATCTCATAGCTGTAGTGGTCTCAAGATAGCCCAGAAAGATACAATCAACAGTCTTCGGACCTAGTTTCTTTCTCTTATGTTCAGGGACAAGTACCTTAGAAGGCACCCCCACACACGAAGATACTTAAGACTAGTCTTCTTGCCCTTCCATAACTCATAGGGTGTCAAATCCATGTGTTTCAGAGGGACTCTATTCAGAATATGGCAAGCCGTATTCAGAGCCTCTCCCCACATGTATTTAGGCAGCCCAGAGTTAATAAGCATACTATTAATCATATCTTTAAATGTTCTGTTCTTTCACTCAGCAACCCCATTAGACTCAGGTGTGTATGGTAGGGTAACATCATGAACTATACCATTGCTTGCACAAAATTCATTAAAAGCGTTACTCGTATACTCACCACCTCTATCAGATCTCAACCGTTTAGGTACCTTACTAGTTTGTTTTTCTACTTCAGTTATATATATAATGAATTTACTAAGTGCTTCATCCTTATGTCTAAGTAAATAAACATAACAGTATCTACTACTATCATCTATAAAGGTAATGAAGTATCTAAACTGGTCCTTAGTCAACACACCACCAAATTCACAAATATCAGTGTGTACTAAATCTAACAAGTCTGAATCCCTAACAATATTATGAAAAGGTTTCTTTATTTGTTTAGCAGACACACATACTTGACATTTAGAATTCTTTTCTATAGTGTGTTTTGGAATCAACTCTAAGTTCATCATATTTTTAAGAGCACCAAAGTTTAAGTGACCAAGTCTAGCATGCCATAAAGTTGAAGATTCAACACAGTTAACAGAAGGGGTAATATTATTAGTCAACGCACCCAAAACGGGCTCAGCATTTATTACAAATAAACCATTTGACAAGTAACCCTTGCCAAAAAATGTACTAGTATGAATAAGAACTACTTTATTACATTTGAGAGAGACTTCAAAACCATTAGCTACTAAACAGCTGCCACTTATTATATTTCTACGCATGTCAGGAACATGATGCACTCTCGTCAGGGATAGAACACGACCCGAAGGAAACTTCAAGTCCACGTTTCCTATTCCATGTACTTGAGCGGCACTTGCGTTCCCCATCGTCACTGTCAAGCTATGACTCTGTTGATAAGATACAAATAAACTAATGCCAGCACAAATATGCACATTAGCTCCAGTATCAATCAACCATTCATTTGACAGATAGGTGGAAAATAGTACAGGGTCGTAGGTAACATACCGGTCCACGTTGGTTTCAGAAGCCAAAGCCTCACCAACAACCATGTTCGCTACAGGCCCACTTGAGGTTCCAAGCACAGCATTCGCTTGAGCTACCGCCTCGGCTTTCTTCACTTTCTTTGTAGGGCAGTCCTTACTCCAGTGCCCAACCTGCCCACAAGACCAACATGGTTTGTTTGCCTTTGGTTTCTTGGCCTTATCCTTGTCATTCTTAGGTTTATTACTATTACCCTTCTTAGAGACAACCTTCCTTTTCTATCCTACAGTTGCTACATTTACCTTCGTACTTCCATGCTCAATCGGCATCACATGTCCTTGTTTGGACTTGTGTTGTTCTTGCACCGAGATGTCCAGCATAAGGTTGGTCCAGGTGATCTCTCCTTTCTGTCTTTTCAGGGAGAGAGAGAACTCTTCCCAAGAATTTGGGAGCTTTTCAATCACACTCATCACCTTAAACTTTTCGGGGAGGTCCATTCCGGACTCCTTCAAAGCATGCACTATCATCTCGAACTCATGCACTTGCTCAGTCATGGACTAATTGTCCACCAGCTTAAAATCAAGTGAGTCAGTATTATGTGTCTGGTCCAGCTTCTCCCATAAGAGTTTTGCGGTGTAGGCATCAGAGGAGTACACATCAAACAAGGTGTTCGTTAGAGCTGCCAAAATTGCCGCCCTAGCCACCCCATCCTTCTCAGCCCACTTCTCAAAACCCTTAACTGATTCAGCCTTCTCTTGATCCATAACCGGCTTCTCATATTCCACAACAGACCATAAACCCTTTACAATCAACCACAACTTCATCCTTTTCTGCCAACGAGAAAAGCCAACGCCCCCATTGAATGTCTCCGACAAGCCAGTTAATTCAACGGGTTGTGGGAAACTGTAAGTGGTCCAATCTATGACCCCAACAGATGCAACCGAAATACCACTAGCAGGAATTTCACTCTCGTTAACCATTATGCTAAATACTATATAACCGATTATCTCTTCAAGAATGTTGGAAATATAAACTAAAACAGCAACATAGAGGCATTTATATATCGTATTAAACAAGCCAAGGCCAAGCAAACAATTAACGAAACAAAACATGAAGGTATATAACATGCATATCAGTAACTGTACTAACAAAGGAAGAACAGAAGACATACCAGTAGCCATAGCTATAGTAGTATATCAAACAAATAAATAGCTGAGTCGTCAGGACTTGCACTGTTAGTCACAGAGGCATGCCTGTTTACATCAAATAGCAAGCCTAATTGTTTGTAATGCTTTGCATTACTTACATGACCTCTTAACTGAGGGAACCTCTAGTTGTAGAGTCACTACTTGTTCTGTACCTGTAATAGGCACCAAATCGTAGTTGTGTAACTGTATTTATATAGTCAAGAATAATGCTTGAAAGAAGTTCGAAGGTTCATGCCTCAAGCAAGAAGATAAAGACTGCCAAATAATCACAGTTGGGATTTCAAGAAAGTGAAGAATTTGCCTAAGTACCAATTCGAGAAGTAGTTTTGTCTATTCGAGAAGTCCAGCATTCGAGAAGTCAGGGATTCGATATCTCAAGACACTATTCGATATCTCTGAATACACTGTTCGATATCTCATTCGATATCTCAGAGATTCGATATGTCTATTACTCTATTCGAGAACTCAAGAAGTCAACAAGTCAAAAGTAGTATTCGAGTTCTGAAGGAGTCAACAAGTCAAAGTTCCATTCGATATCTCAAGGACTCAGAAAGCTATTCGATATCTCGAGGATTCGATAAGTCAAATGTTCTATTCGACAACTCAAGGAATCCTGATGAAAAAGAGCTATTCGAGAAGTAATTCGATATGTCAACATAACAGTGTTCGAGAACTCAGAGTTATCGATCAAGTCAATTCTAGTTCTCGAATCACTTACTTAGTCACTTCTCGAATACACTCTTGGAGACAAAATACTGGAGAAATTTGTACAAGTCAGAAACCTGCAACAAGCCAAAGCACTTTATGGATCTCAATCTGTAACGTTCTCTGGAAAGCCTACAAAGAAGCTTGGAGAGATATAGAAGAGACAAAGGGCTAAAGAAGTGGATCTGAACAGGCTTTCCAAAGTCAAATCTGTAACCGTTGGACTCTTACTCAAATAGGATAGACAGACTAGAAAGTAATTTGTTTAGCTACCTTATTTGTAGTAAGTAGGTTGTATCCATACTCTATAAGGATACAGCCTCACTTCCTTAGCAACTAACTTTTGGAGAGTTAAGTTTTTCATATTCATTGTAAGCAATATCTCTCTGAGAAAAACGAACCTGAGAATACTATCATTTGTATTCACAGATGGTAGCAACCTTTATCTAATAATACATTAGATTAAAGTGATATTGTGACTTGTGTTGTTCTTTATCCGCACCTACATCTTTGCACACACAAACACTTATCTGCTACACAGACTCAACAAAGAAAAGTTCAAGAATCCATTCACCCCCCCTCTATATTCTTTTACTGTATTCCATACTCAACAAGTGGTATCAGAGTGGGCTATTTATTCAAAAACAGAATAACGATCATGAGTTGGAATACACCAAAGACTACAGGAATGGTGAAAGTCCCTAAGTTTGACAAAGAGAATTACAACCTCTGAAAGATAAAGATGCAGTTGTTCATCAAAGCATCTCATCATTTGTATCCTGAGATTCTCAAGAATGGTCCATTTGTTCCCCAACAGGAGATTCCTGAAAAGACTGTTGGAACCACTACTATTCCAAGATCTTATGTGGCTAAGGATCCATCCAAATGAATCAGAAAAGGACATGGTTGCCCTTGACAATCACCTCATGTTGCTGATTATAGATTCCATGGACATGTCAATGTTTGCAAACATTGCTTCATATACCACTGCCAAAGAAATGTGGGATCACATTTAGGTATTATGTGAAGGAACTGATGAGGTCAGAGAGAACAAGAAACAGATACTGGTCACACAGTATGAAGCTTTCATGGCACAACCCAAGGAAAGCATCATTGAGATGTTTAAGAGATTTCACAAGCTAGTTACTGAGTTGTAGATGAATGGCAAGGTTTACAGCACCAAGGAATTGAACATGAAGTTTCTGCTATCTTCACCAAATCATCTAAAGCAAAGGGTCATTTCTCTAAGGGAAAGAGATTTGAACAAAGTTACATATGATGTGCTCTATGGGGTTTTAAAAACTCATGAGCTTGAGTTGCTTCAGAAAAGGGCTATCCAAGCCAACCAAGGCAGAATGATAAACACATCATGTGCCTTGATTGTCAACAAATCTATTCAAGACCTAGAAGCATCTACAAGCCAATTAAGGATAGAGGAGGTAGTAGAAGAGGAAGAAACTGAAGCTGAGGTAAGTGAACCTGTTGAGGAGAAGGAAGAAGATGAGTTCTATACTCTTGAAGAACTAGATGGGATGGAAAACACTTCATATGCTTTCATGGCCAGAAAATTTCAAAACATCAGATTTAAGAGGAATCAACCCTTTTCAATAGAAGCAAGGCACCTGTGAAACCAAACAAGACTAAGTTCAAAACCAGCCATGTGGATAGGTCATCTGTAAGGTGCTGTAGATGCAATGACCTAGGGCACTTTGCCAGTGAATGCAAGAAGCCTAAAAAGAAGGATAGAGATTATCTTGAGCTCGAAGCTAAGTATGAGGCCCTTCTGAAAAAGTAGACACAAGGTAAGGCCTACATAGTTGAAGGGAAGTGTTGGGATGATTCTGACAGTGATGGAGAGGAACAAGAATTTTGTAATTATGCCTTGATGGCCAATTCCAAGGATGGCACATCTCCATCAGACCCTCAGGTACCATATATCACTACTATAGACATGTCTGTTTCTGAGTATAAATGCATGATTGAACAACTATCTGTTGAGATGTTTAACATTCATACTAGTATGACTGCTGCTAATGAAGAGATTACTAAACTGTCTACTAGAAATGAAATGTTATTAAAAAAGAATGAGGAACTTGAGCTAACTGCTATGCAAGTAGAAAACCTTAAGAAAGAAGTTGAATATCTGCAGAATAAGGTTTTGTGTGCTAGTCAGGTTGAAAAGGCTCTTAGGGATGAATTAGCTGAAAATGAATTCAAACTGAAAACCTTCAAGAAATCATCTGGTCTAGTGCAATCCTATTGTGAGAAAATTGAAGCTAATCCCAAGGCTGCTATTGGAATTGATTATGGCACTCTTAAACAGAGAAAAGGCTATGCTGTCATTGAAGATGATACAGTTGTTCATAGGGAAGTGCCTCACATCTTGAAAAAGACTGAGACTCCTATTTTTAAATAATCAACATTTGAAATTGATGAGGATGCCTTACTCATCAAGCAAATGTTGAATGATGATGATGAGGCACAATCCAATGAACAACAAGCATCCTCTAAGAGTGAGAGTGTCATGTCAAAAGCCAAGGAACCAGTAGGTAATAGGTCAAGACCTAAGAAATTTGTTAAGTTTGTTTCAGCTGGGAAGAGTGAAGTTGAGAAGAAAGTGACTAAGAAGAAACAGAACAGAAATGGCAAGCTAGGGATTAACAAAGATAATAATTATGCTTATATGCCTAATGCCCCTAGGAAAACTTGTCAGAACTGTTTCAGTACCAATCATCTAACTCATGCATGCAAGAAACCTGTCTTCGCACCTAGTTTCTTTCTCTTATGTTCAGGGACAAGTACCTTAGCAAGGCACCCCCACACACGAAGATACTTAAGACTAGTCTTCTTGCCCTTCCATAACTCATAGGGTGTCAAATCCATGTGTTTCAGAGGGACTCTATTCAGAATATGGCAAGCCGTATTCAGAGCCTCTCCCCACATGTATTTAGGCAGCCCAGAGTTAATAAGCATACTATTAATCATATCTTTAAATGTTCTGTTCTTTCACTCAGCAACCCCATTAGACTCAGGTGTGTATGGTAGGGTAACATCATGAACTATACCATTGCTTGCACAAAATTCATTAAAAGCGTTACTCGTATACTCACCACCTCTATCAGATCTCAACCGTTTAGGTACCTTACTAGTTTGTTTTTCTACTTCAGTTATATATATAATGAATTTACTAAGTGCTTCATCCTTATGTCTAAGTAAATAAACATAACAGTATCTACTACTATCATCTATAAAGGTAATGAAGTATCTAAACTGGTCCTTAGTCAACACACCACCAAATTCACAAATATCAGTGTGTACTAAATCTAACAAGTCTGAATCCCTAATAATATTATGAAAAGGTTTCTTTATTTGTTTAGCAGACACACATACTTGACATTTAGAATTCTTTTCTATAGTGTGTTTTGGAATCAACTCTAAGTTCATCATATTTTTAAGAGCACCAAAGTTTAAGTGACCAAGTCTAGCATGCCATAAAGTTGAAGATTCAACACAGTTAACAGAAGGGGTAATATTATTAGTCAACGCACCCAAAACGGGCTCAGCATTTATTACAAATAAACCATTTGACAAGTA
Organism: Kitagawia praeruptora; assembly: GCA_037693485.1. Classification (NCBI taxonomy): domain Eukaryota; kingdom Viridiplantae; phylum Streptophyta; class Magnoliopsida; order Apiales; family Apiaceae; genus Kitagawia; species Kitagawia praeruptora. Next base: position 104,885,041 of record CM075354.1, on the reverse strand, counting down.
ACCCTTGCCAAAAAATGTACTAGTATGAATAAGAACTACTTTATTACATTTGAGAGAGACTTCAAAACCATTAGCTACTAAACAGCTGCCACTTATTATATTTCTACGCATGTCAGGAACATGATGCACTCTCGTCAGGGATAGAACACGACCCGAAGGAAACTTCAAGTCCACGTTTCCTATTCCATGTACTTGAGCGGCACTTGCGTTCCCCATCGTCACTGTCAAGCTATGACTCTGTTGATAAGATACAAATAAACTAATGCCAGCACAAATATGCACATTAGCTCCAGTATCAATCAACCATTCATTTGACAGATAGGTGGAAAATAGTACAGGGTCGTAGGTAACATACCGGTCCACGTTGGTTTCAGAAGCCAAAGCCTCACCAACAACCATGTTCGCTACAGGCCCACTTGAGGTTCCAAGCACAGCATTCGCTTGAGCTACCGCCTCGGCTTTCTTCACTTTCTTTGTAGGGCAGTCCTTACTCCAGTGCCCAACCTGCCCACAAGACCAACATGGTTTGTTTGCCTTTGGTTTCTTGGCCTTATCCTTGTCATTCTTAGGTTTATTACTATTACCCTTCTTAGAGACAACCTTCCTTTTCTATCCTACAGTTGCTACATTTACCTTCGTACTTCCATGCTCAATCGGCATCACATGTCCTTGTTTGGACTTGTGTTGTTCTTGCACCGAGATGTCCAGCATAAGGTTGGTCCAGGTGATCTCTCCTTTCTGTCTTTTCAGGGAGAGAGAGAACTCTTCCCAAGAATTTGGGAGCTTTTCAATCACACTCATCACCTTAAACTTTTCGGGGAGGTCCATTCCGGACTCCTTCAAAGCATGCACTATCATCTCGAACTCATGCACTTGCTCAGTCATGGACTAATTGTCCACCAGCTTAAAATCAAGTGAGTCAGTATTATGTGTCTGGTCCAGCTTCTCCCATAAGAGTTTTGCGGTGTAGGCATCAGAGGAGTACACATCAAACAAGGTGTTCGTTAGAGCTGCCAAAATTGCCGCCCTAGCCACCCCATCCTTCTCAGCCCACTTCTCAAAACCCTTAACTGATTCAGCCTTCTCTTGATCCATAACCGGCTTCTCATATTCCACAACAGACCATAAACCCTTTACAATCAACCACAACTTCATCCTTTTCTGCCAACGAGAAAAGCCAACGCCCCCATTGAATGTCTCCGACAAGCCAGTTAATTCAACGGGTTGTGGGAAACTGTAAGTGGTCCAATCTATGACCCCAACAGATGCAACCGAAATACCACTAGCAGGAATTTCACTCTCGTTAACCATTATGCTAAATACTATATAACCGATTATCTCTTCAAGAATGTTGGAAATATAAACTAAAACAGCAACATAGAGGCATTTATATATCGTATTAAACAAGCCAAGGCCAAGCAAACAATTAACGAAACAAAACATGAAGGTATATAACATGCATATCAGTAACTGTACTAACAAAGGAAGAACAGAAGACATACCAGTAGCCATAGCTATAGTAGTATATCAAACAAATAAATAGCTGAGTCGTCAGGACTTGCACTGTTAGTCACAGAGGCATGCCTGTTTACATCAAATAGCAAGCCTAATTGTTTGTAATTCTTTGCATTACTTACATGACCTCTTAACTGAGGGAACCTCTAGTTGTAGAGTCACTACTTGTTCTGTACCTGTAATAGGCACCAAATCGTAGTTGTGTAACTGTATTTATATAGTCAAGAATAATGCTTGAAAGAAGTTCGAAGGTTCATGCCTCAAGCAAGAAGATAAAGACTGCCAAATAATCACAGTTGGGATTTCAAGAAAGTGAAGAATTTGCCTAAGTACCAATTCGAGAAGTAGTTTTGTCTATTCGAGAAGTCCAGCATTCGAGAAGTCAGGGATTCGATATCTCAAGACACTATTCGATATCTCTGAATACACTGTTCGATATCTCATTCGATATCTCAGAGATTCGATATGTCTATTACTCTATTCGAGAACTCAAGAAGTCAACAAGTCAAAAGTAGTATTCGAGTTCTGAAGGAGTCAACAAGTCAAAGTTCCATTCGATATCTCAAGGACTCAGAAAGCTATTCGATATCTCGAGGATTCGATAAGTCAAATGTTCTATTCGACAACTCAAGGAATCCTGATGAAAAAGAGCTATTCGAGAAGTAATTCGATATGTCAACATAACAGTGTTCGAGAACTCAGAGTTATCGATCAAGTCAATTCTAGTTCTCGAATCACTTACTTAGTCACTTCTCGAATACACTCTTGGAGACAAAATACTGGAGAAATTTGTACAAGTCAGAAACCTGCAACAAGCCAAAGCACTTTATGGATCTCAATCTGTAACGTTCTCTGGAAAGCCTACAAAGAAGCTTGGAGAGATATAGAAGAGACAAAGGGCTAAAGAAGTGGATCTGAACAGGCTTTCCAAAGTCAAATCTGTAACCGTTGGACTCTTACTCAAATAGGATAGACAGACTAGAAAGTAATTTGTTTAGCTACCTTATTTGTAGTAAGTAGGTTGTATCCATACTCTATAAGGATACAGCCTCACTTCCTTAGCAACTAACTTTTGGAGAGTTAAGTTTTTCATATTCATTGTAAGCAATATCTCTCTGAGAAAAACGAACCTGAGAATACTATCATTTGTATTCACAGATGGTAGCAACCTTTATCTAATAATACATTAGATTAAAGTGATATTGTGACTTGTGTTGTTCTTTATCCGCACCTACATCTTTGCACACACAAACACTTATCTGCTACACAGACTCAACAAAGAAAAGTTCAAGAATCCATTCACCCCCCCTCTATATTCTTTTACTGTATTCCATACTCAACAAGTGGTATCAGAGTGGGCTATTTATTCAAAAACAGAATAACGATCATGAGTTCGAATACACCAAAGACTACAGGAATGGTGAAAGTCCCTAAGTTTGACAAAGAGAATTACAACCTCTGGAAGATAAAGATGCAGTTGTTCATCAAAGCATCTCATCATTTGTATCCTGAGATTCTCAAGAATGGTCCATTTGTTCCCCAACAGGAGATTCCTGAAAAGACTGTTGGAACCACTACTATTCCAAGATCTTATGTGGCTAAGGATCCATCCAAATGAATCAGAAAAGGACATGGTTGCCCTTGACAATCACCTCATGTTGCTGATTATAGATTCCATGGACATGTCAATGTTTGCAAACATTGCTTCATATACCACTGCCAAAGAAATGTGGGATCACATTTAGGTATTATGTGAAGGAACTGATGAGGTCAGAGAGAACAAGAAACAGATACTGGTCACACAGTATGAAGCTTTCATGGCACAACCCAAGGAAAGCATCATTGAGATGTTTAAGAGATTTCACAAGCTAGTTACTGAGTTGTAGATGAATGGCAAGGTTTACAGCACCAAGGAATTGAACATGAAGTTTCTGCTATCTTCACCAAATCATCTAAAGCAAAGGGTCATTTCTCTAAGGGAAAGAGATTTGAACAAAGTTACATATGATGTGCTCTATGGGGTTTTAAAAACTCATGAGCTTGAGTTGCTTCAGAAAAGGGCTATCCAAGCCAACCAAGGCAGAATGATAAACACATCATGTGCCTTGATTGTCAACAAATCTATTCAAGACCTAGAAGCATCTACAAGCCAATTAAGGATAGAGGAGGTAGTAGAAAAGGAAGAAACTGAAGCTGAGGTAAGTGAACCTGTTGAGGAGAAGGAAGAAGATGAGTTCTATACTCTTGAAGAACTAGATGGGATGGAAAAAACTTCATATGCTTTCATGGCCAGAAAATTTCAAAACATCAGATTTAAGAGGAATCAACCCTTTTCAATAGAAGCAAGGCACCTGTGAAACCAAACAAGACTAAGTTCAAAACCAGCCATGTGGATAGGTCATCTGTAAGGTGCTGTAGATGCAATGACCTAGGGCACTTTGCCAGTGAATGCAAGAAGCCTAAAAAGAAGGATAGAGATTATCTTGAGCTCGAAGCTAAGTATGAGGCCCTTCTGAAAAAGTAGACACAAGGTAAGGCCTACATAGTTGAAGGGAAGTGTTGGGATGATTCTGACAGTGATGGAGAGGAACAAGAATTTTGTAATTATGCCTTGATGGCCAATTCCAAGGATGACACATCTCCATCAGACCCTCAGGTACCATATATCACTACTATAGACATGTCTGTTTCTGAGTATAAATGCATGATTGAACAACTATCTGTTGAGATGTTTAACATTCATACTAGTATGACTGCTGCTAATGAAGAGATTACTAAACTGTCTACTAGAAATGAAATGTTATTAAAAAAGAATGAGGAACTTGAGCTAACTGCTATTCAAGTAGAAAACCTTAAGAAAGAAGTTGAATATCTGCAGAATAAGGTTTTGTGTGCTAGTCAGGTTGAAAAGGCTCTTAGGGATGAATTAGCTGAAAATGAATTCAAACTGAAAACCTTCAAGAAATCATCTGGTCTAGTGCAATCCTATTGTGAGAAAATTGAAGCTAATCCCAAGGCTGCTATTGGAATTGATTATGGCACTCTTAAACAGAGAAAAGGCTATGCTGTCATTGAAGATGATACAGTTGTTCATAGGGAAGTGCCTCACATCTTGAAAAAGACTGAGACTCCTATTTTTAAATAATCAACATTTGAAATTGATGAGGATGCCTTACTCATCAAGAAAATGTTGAATGATGATGATGAGGCACAATCCAATGAACAACAAGCATCCTCTAAGAGTGAGAGTGTCATGTCAAAAGCCAAGGAACCAGTAGGTAATAGGTCAAGACCTAAGAAATTTGTTAAGTTTGTTTCAGCTGGGAAGAGTGAAGTTGAGAAGAAAGTGACTAAGAAGAAACAGAACAGAAATGGCAAGCTAGGGATTAACAAAGATAATAATTATGCTTATATGCCTAATGCCCCTAGGAAAACTTGTCAGAACTGTTTCAGTACCAATCATCTAACTCATGCATGCAAGAAACCTGTCTTCGCACCTAGTTTCTTTCTCTTATGTTCAGGGACAAGTACCTTAGCAAGGCACCCCCACACACGAAGATACTTAAGACTAGTCTTCTTGCCCTTCCATAACTCATAGGGTGTCAAATCCATGTGTTTCAGAGGGACTCTATTCAGAATATGGCAAGCCGTATTCAGAGCCTCTCCCCACATGTATTTAGGCAGCCCAGAATTAATAAGCATACTATTAATCATATCTTTAAGAGGTAATTGCATTTTGCACCCTCTAACTTTCGTTCAAAATCAATTTTGTACCAGAACTTTACAATAAACAGTTTGCTACCCTTAACTTGTAATTTGAATGCAAATTGCACCCCTTTGTAATTTTCTGTTAAATTAAGGAAGGGTAAAATAGGAATTTTGGTATGAAATTTATGTAATATAAATTTCATATTTTCCAAATTATTTTAAAAATTGGAATCATATTATAAAATTTATAATTAAATTTTAATTTTTTTATCTCCAAATCATGCTAATAATTATAAATACATTTCTTATTACAAAAAATTTATTCCAAAATTTATAATTTTACTAATATTAAATTTTTAAATATATTTTAGCATTAATTTTGATTAGATATTAAATTAAATATAGAATTTGATTCACTAATTCTTTACAATTATTTTAAGTTAATATTATTTTAGTAAGAAATTTATTTTAATATGAATTTTTAATATAAAAGAATTTTTTAGCATAAATTTTTAACTTATTTGAAATTCTAACCATAAATATTATTTATATTTGATTCCAAAATTCCGATTTTACCCTTCCTTAATTTAACAGAAAATTACAAAGGGGTGCAATTTGCATTCAAATTACAAGTTAAGGGTAGCAAACTGTTTATTGTAAAGTTCTGGTACAAAATTGATTTTGAACGAAAGTTAGAGGGTTCAAAATGCAATTACCTCTATCTTTAAATGTTCTGTTCTTTCACTCAGCAACCCCATTAGACTCAGGTGTGTATGGTAGGGTAACATCATGAACTATACCATTGCTTGCACAAAATTCATTAAAAGCGTTACTCGTATACTCACCACCTCTATCAGATCTCAACCGTTTAGGTACCTTACTAGTTTGTTTTTCTACTTCAGTTATATATATAATGAATTTACTAAGTGCTTCATCCTTATGTCTAAGTAAATAAACATAACAGTATCTACTACTATCATCTATAAAGGTAATGAAGTATCTAAACTGGTCCTTAGTCAACACACCACCAAATTCACAAATATCAGTGTGTACTAAATCTAACAAGTCTGAATCCCTAACAATATTATGAAAAGGTTTCTTTATTTGTTTAGCAGACACACATACTTGACATTTAGAATTCTTTTCTATAGTGTGTTTTGGAATCAACTCTAAGTTCATCATATTTTTAAGAGCACCAAAGTTTAAGTGACCAAGTCTAGCATGCCATAAAGTTGAAGATTCAACACAGTTAACAGAAGGGGTAATATTATTAGTCAACGCACCCAAAACGGGCTCAGCATTTATTACAAATAAACCATTTGACAAGTAACCCTTGCCAAAAAATGTACTAGTATGAATAAGAACTACTTTATTACATTTGAGAGAGACTTCAAAACCATTAGCTACTAAACAGCTGCCACTTATTATATTTCTACGCATGTCAGGAACATGATGCACTCTCGTCAGGGATAGAACACGACCCGAAGGAAACTTCAAGTCCACGTTTCCTATTCCATGTACTTGAGCGGCACTTGCGTTCCTCATCGTCACTGTCAAGCTATGACTCTGTTGATAAGATACAAATAAACTAATGCCAGCACAAATATGCACATTAGCTCCAGTATCAATCAACCATTCATTTGACAGATAGGTGGAAAATAGTACAGGGTCGTAGGTAACATACCGGTCCACGTTGGTTTCAGAAGCCAAAGCCTCACCAACAACCATGTTCGCTACAGGCCCACTTGAGGTTCCAAGCACAGCATTCGCTTGAGCTACCGCCTCGGCTTTCTTCACTTTCTTTGTAGGGCAGTCCTTACTCCAGTGCCCAACCTGACCACAAGACCAACATGGTTTGTTTGCCTTTGGTTTCTTGGCCTTATCCTTGTCATTCTTAGGTTTATTACTATTACCCTTCTTAGAGACAACCTTCCTTTTCTATCCTACAGTTGCTACATTTACCTTCGTACTTCCATGCTCAATCGGCATCACATGTCCTTGTTTGGACTTGTGTTGTTCTTGCACCGAGATGTCCAGCATAAGGTTGGTCCAGGTGATCTCTCCTTTCTGTCTTTTCAGGGAGAGAGAGAACTCTTCCCAAGAATTTGGGAGCTTTTCAATCACACTCATCACCTTAAACTTTTCGGGGAGGTCCATTCCGGACTCCTTCAAAGCATGCACTATCATCTCGAACTCATGCACTTGCTCAGTCATGGACTAATTGTCCACCAGCTTAAAATCAAGTGAGTCAGTATTATGTGTCTGGTCCAGCTTCTCCCATAAGAGTTTTGCGGTGTAGGCATCAGAGGAGTACACATCAAACAAGGTGTTCGTTAGAGCTGCCAAAATTGCCGCCCTAGCCACCCCATCCTTCTCAGCCCACTTCTCAAAACCCTTAACTGATTCAGCCTTCTCTTGATCCATAACCGGCTTCTCATATTCCACAACAGACCATAAACCCTTTACAATCAACCACAACTTCATCCTTTTCTGCCAACGAGAAAAGCCAACGCCCCCATTGAATGTCTCCGACAAGCCAGTTAATTCAACGGGTTGTGGGAAACTGTAAGTGGTCCAATCTATGACCCCAACAGATGCAACCGAAATACCACTAGCAGGAATTTCACTCTCGTTAACCATTATGCTAAATACTATATAACCGATTATCTCTTCAAGAATGTTGGAAATATAAACTAAAACAGCAACATAGAGGCATTTATATATCGTATTAAACAAGCCAAGGCCAAGCAAACAATTAACGAAACAAAACATGAAGGTATATAACATGCATATCAGTAACTGTACTAACAAAGGAAGAACAGAAGACATACCAGTAGCCATAGCTATAGTAGTATATCAAACAAATAAATAGCTGAGTCGTCAGGACTTGCACTGTTAGTCACAGAGGCATGCCTGTTTACATCAAATAGCAAGCCTAATTGTTTGTAATGCTTTGCATTACTTACATGACCTCTTAACTGAGGGAACCTCTAGTTGTAGAGTCACTACTTGTTCTGTACCTGTAATAGGCACCAAATCGTAGTTGTGTAACTGTATTTATATAGTCAAGAATAATGCTTGAAAGAAGTTCGAAGGTTCATGCCTCAAGCAAGAAGATAAAGACTGCCAAATAATCACAGTTGGGATTTCAAGAAAGTGAAGAATTTGCCTAAGTACCAATTCGAGAAGTAGTTTTGTCTATTCGAGAAGTCCAGCATTCGAGAAGTCAGGGATTCGATATCTCAAGACACTATTCGATATCTCTGAATACACTGTTCGATATCTCATTCGATATCTCAGAGATTCGATATGTCTATTACTCTATTCGAGAACTCAAGAAGTCAACAAGTCAAAAGTAGTATTCGAGTTCTGAAGGAGTCAACAAGTCAAAGTTCCATTCGATATCTCAAGGACTCAGAAAGCTATTCGATATCTCGAGGATTCGATAAGTCAAATGTTCTATTCGACAACTCAAGGAATCCTGATGAAAAAGAGCTATTCGAGAAGTAATTCGATATGTCAACATAACAGTGTTCGAGAACTCAGAGTTATCGATCAAGTCAATTCTAGTTCTCGAATCACTTACTTAGTCACTTCTCGAATACACTCTTGGAGACAAAATACTGGAGAAATTTGTACAAGTCAGAAACCTGCAACAAGCCAAAGCACTTTATGGATCTCAATCTGTAACGTTCTCTGGAAAGCCTACAAAGAAGCTTGGAGAGATATAGAAGAGACAAAGGGCTAAAGAAGTGGATCTGAACAGGCTTTCCAAAGTCAAATCTGTAACCGTTGGACTCTTACTCAAATAGGATAGACAGACTAGAAAGTAATTTGTTTAGCTACCTTATTTGTAGTAAGTAGGTTGTATCCATACTCTATAAGGATACAGCCTCACTTCCTTAGCAACAAACTTTTGGAGAGTTAAGTTTTTCATATTCATTGTAAGCAATATCTCTCTGAGAAAAACGAACCTGAGAATACTATCATTTGTATTCACAGATGGTAGCAACCTTTATCTAATAATACATTAGATTAAAGTGATATTGTGACTTGTGTTGTTCTTTATCCGCACCTACATCTTTGCACACACAAACACTTATCTGCTACACAGACTCAACAAAGAAAAGTTCAAGAATCCATTCACCCCCCCTCTATATTCTTTTACTGTATTCCATACTCAACAAGTGGTATCAGAGTGGGCTATTTATTCAAAAACAGAATAACGATCATGAGTTCGAATACACCAAAGACTACAGGAATGGTGAAAGTCCCTAAGTTTGACAAAGAGAATTACAACCTCTAGAAGATAAAGATGCAGTTGTTCATCAAAGCATCTCATCATTTGTATCCTGAGATTCTCAAGAATGGTCCATTTGTTCCCCAACAGGAGATTCCTGAAAAGACTGTTGGAACCACTACTATTCCAAGATCTTATGTGGCTAAGGATCCATCCAAATGAATCAGAAAAGGACATGGTTGCCCTTGACAATCACCTCATGTTGCTGATTATAGATTCCATGGACATGTCAATGTTTGCAAACATTGCTTCATATACCACTGCCAAAGAAATGTGGGATCACATTTAGGTATTATGTGAAGGAACTGATGAGGTCAGAGAGAACAAGAAACAGATACTGGTCACACAGTATGAAGCTTTCATGGCACAACCCAAGGAAAGCATCATTGAGATGTTTAAGAGATTTCACAAGCTAGTTACTGAGTTGTAGATGAATGGCAAAGTTTACAGCACCAAGGAATTGAACATGAAGTTTCTGCTATCTTCACCAAATCATCTAAAGCAAAGGGTCATTTCTCTAAGGGAAAGAGATTTGAACAAAGTTACATATGATGTGCTCTATGGGGTTTTAAAAACTCATGAGCTTGAGTTGCTTCAGAAAAGGGCTATCCAAGCCAACCAAGGCAGAATGATAAACACATCATGTGCCTTGATTGTCAACAAATCTATTCAAGACCTAGAAGCATCTACAAGCCAATTAAGGATAGAGGAGGTAGTAGAAGAGGAAGAAACTGAAGCTGAGGTAAGTGAACCTGTTGAGGAGAAGGAAGAAGATGAGTTCTATACTCTTGAAGAACTAGATGGGATGGAAAACACTTCATATGCTTTCATGGCCAGAAAATTTCAAAACATCAGATTTAAGAGGAATCAACCCTTTTCAATAGAAGCAAGGCACCTGTGAAACCAAACAAGACTAAGTTCAAAACCAGCCATGTGGATAGGTCATCTGTAAGGTGCTGTAGATGCAATGACCTAGGGCACTTTGCCAGTGAATGAAAGAAGCCTAAAAAGAAGGATAGAGATTATCTTGAGCTCGAAGCTAAGTATGAGGCCCTTCTGAAAAAGTAGACACAAGGTAAGGCCTACATAGTTGAAGGGAAGTGTTGGGATGATTCTGACAGTGATAGAGAGGAACAAGAATTTTGTAATTATGCCTTGATGGCCAATTCCAAGGATGACACATCTCCATCAGACCCTCAGGTACCATATATCACTACTATAGACATGTCTGTTTCTGAGTATAAATGCATGATTGAACAACTATCTGTTGAGATGTTTAACATTCATACTAGTATGACTGCTGCTAATGAAGAGATTACTAAACTGTCTACTAGAAATGAAATGTTATTAAAAAAGAATGAGGAACTTGAGCTAACTGCTATGCAAGTAGAAAACCTTAAGAAAGAAGTTTAATATCTGCAGAATAAGGTTTTGTGTGCTAGTCAGGTTGAAAAGGCTCTTAGGGATGAATTAGCTGAAAATGAATTCAAACTGAAAACCTTCAAGAAATCATCTGGTCTAGTGCAATCCTATTGTGAGAAAATTGAAGCTAATCCCAAGGCTGCTATTGGAATTGATTATGGCACTCTTAAACAGAGAAAAGGCTATGCTGTCATTGAAGATGATACAGTTGTTCATAGGGAAGTGCCTCACATCTTGAAAAAGACTGAGACTCCTATTTTTAAATAATCAACATTTGAAATTGATGAGGATGCCTTACTCATCAAGCAAATGTTGAATGATGATGATGAGGCACAATCCAATGAACAACAAGCATCCTCTAAGAGTGAGAGTGTCATGTCAAAAGCCAAGGAACCAGTAGGTAATAGGTCAAGACCTAAGAAATTTGTTAAGTTTGTTTCAGCTGGGAAGAGTGAAGTTGAGAAGAAAGTGACTAAGAAGAAACAGAACAGAAATGGCAAGCTAGGGATTAACAAAGATAATAATTATGCTTATATGCCTAATGCCCCTAGGAAAACTTGTCAGAACTGTTTCAGTACCAATCATCTAACTCATGCATGCAAGAAACCTGTCTTCGCACCTAGTTTCTTTCTCTTATGTTCAGGGACAAGTACCTTAGCAAGGCACCCCCACACACGAAGATACTTAAGACTAGTCTTCTTGCCCTTCCATAACTCATAGGGTGTCAAATCCATGTGTTTCAGAGGGACTCTATTCAGAATATGGCAAGCCGTATTCAGAGCCTCTCCCCACATGTATTTAGGCAGCCCAGAGTTAATAAGCATACTATTAATCATATCTTTAAATGTTCTGTTCTTTCACTCAGCAACCCCATTAGACTCAGGTGTGTATGGTAGGGTAACATCATGAACTATACCATTGCTTGCACAAAATTCATTAAAAGCGTTACTCGTATACTCACCACCTCTATCAGATCTCAACCGTTTAGGTACCTTACTAGTTTGTTTTTCTACTTCAGTTATATATATAATGAATTTACTAAGTGCTTCATCCTTATGTCTAAGTAAATAAACATAACAGTATCTACTACTATCATCTATAAAGGTAATGAAGTATCTAAACTGGTCCTTAGTCAACACACCACCAAATTCACAAATATCAGTGTGTACTAAATCTAACAAGTCTGAATCCCTAATAATATTATGAAAAGGTTTCTTTATTTGTTTAGCAGACACACATACTTGACATTTAGAATTCTTTTCTATAGTGTGTTTTGGAATCAACTCTAAGTTCATCATATTTTTAAGAGCACCAAAGTTTAAGTGACCAAGTCTAGCATGCCATAAAGTTGAAGATTCAACACAGTTAACAGAAGGGGTAATATTATTAGTCAACGCACCCAAAACGGGCTCAGCATTTATTACAAATAAACCATTTGACAAGTAACCCTTGCCAAAAAATGTACTAGTATGAATAAGAACTACTTTATTACATTTGAGAGAGACTTCAAAACCATTAGCTACTAAACAGCTGCCACTTATTATATTTCTACGCATGTCAGGAACATGATGCACTCTCGTCAGGGATAGAACACGACCCGAAGGAAACTTCAAGTCCACGTTTCCTATTCCATGTACTTGAGCGGCACTTGCGTTCCCCATCGTCACTGTCAAGCTATGACTCTGTTGATAAGATACAAATAAACTAATGCCAGCACAAATATGCACATTAGCTCCAGTATCAATCAACCATTCATTTGACAGATAGGTGGAAAATAGTACAGGGTCGTAGGTAACATACCGGTCCACGTTGGTTTCAGAAGCCAAAGCCTCACCAACAACCATGTTCGCTACAGGCCCACTTGAGGTTCCAAGCACAGCATTCGCTTGAGCTACCGCCTCAGCTTTCTTCACTTTCTTTGTAGGGCAGTCCTTACTCCTGTGCCCAACCTGCCCACAAGACCAACATGGTTTGTTTGCCTTTGGTTTCTTGGCCTTATCCTTGTCATTCTTAGGTTTATTACTATTACCCTTCTTAGAGACAACCTTCCTTTTCTATCCTACAGTTGCTACATTTACCTTCGTACTTCCATGCTCAATCGGCATCACATGTCCTTGTTTGGACTTGTGTTGTTCTTGCACCGAGATGTCCAGCATAAGGTTGGTCCAGGTGATCTCTCCTTTCTGTCTTTTCAGGGAGAGAGAGAACTCTTCCCAAGAATTTGGGAGCTTTTCAATCACACTCATCACCTTAAACTTTTCGGGGAGGTCCATTCCGGATTCCTTCAAAGCATGCACTATCATCTCGAACTCATGCACTTGCTCAGTCATGGACTAATTGTCCACCAGCTTAAAATCAAGTGAGTAAGTATTATGTGTCTGGTCCAGCTTCTCCCATAAGAGTTTTGCGGTGTAGGCATCAGAGGAGTACACATCAAACAAGGTGTTCGTTAGAGCTGCCAAAATTGCCGCCCTAGCCACCCCATCCTTCTCAGCCCACTTCTCAAAACCCTTAACTGATTCAGCCTTCTCTTGATCCATAACCGGCTTCTCATATTCCACAACAGACCCCATTGAATGTCTCCGACAAGCCAGTTAATTCAACAGGTTGTGGGAAACTGTAAGTGGTCCAATCTATGACCCCAACAGATGCAACCGAAATACCACTAGCAGGAATTTCACTCTCGTTAACAATTATGCTAAATACTATATAACCGATTATCTCTTCAAGAATGTTGGAAATATAAACTAAAACAGCAACATAGAGGCATTTATATATCGTATTAAACAAGCCAAAGCCAAGCAAACAATTAACGAAACAAAACATGAAGGTATATAACATGCATATCAGTAACTGTACTAACAAAGGAAGAACAGAAGACATACCAGTAGCCATAGCTATAGTAGTATATCAAACAAATAAACAGCTGAGTCGTCAGGACTTGCACTGTTAGTCACAGAGGCATGCCTGTTTACATCAAATAGCAAGCCTAATTGTTTGTAATGCTTTGCATTACTTACATGACCTCTTAACTGAGGGAACCTCTAGTTGTAGAGTCACTACTTGTTCTGTACCTGTAATAGGCACCAAATCGTAGTTGTGTAACTGTATTTATATAGTCAAGAATAATGCTTGAAAGAAGTTCGAAGGTTCATGCCTCAAGCAAGAAGATAAAGACTGCCAAATAATCACAGTTGGGATTTCAAGAAAGTGAAGAATTTGCCTAAGTACCAATTCGAGAAGTAGTTTTGTCTATTCGAGAAGTCCAGCATTCGAGAAGTCAGGGATTCGATATCTCAAGACACTATTCGATATCTCTGAATACACTGTTCGATATCTCATTCGATATCTCAGAGATTCGATATGTCTATTACTCTGTTCGAGAACTCAAGAAGTCAACAAGTCAAAAGTAGTATTCGAGTTCTGAAGAAGTCAACAAGTCAAAGTTCCATTCGATATCTCAAGGACTCAGAAAGCTATTCGATATCTCGAGGATTCGATAAGTCAAATGTTCTATTCGACAACTCAAGGAATCCTGATGAAAAAGAGCTATTCGAGAAGTAATTCGATATGTCAACATAACAGTGTTCGAGAACTCAGAGTTATCGATCAAGTCAATTCTAGTTCTCGAATCACTTACTTAGTCACTTCTCGAATACACTCTTGGAGACAAAATACTGGAGAAATTTGTACAAGTCAGAAACCTGCAACAAGCCAAAGCACTTTATGGATCTCAATCTGTAACGTTCTCTGGAAAGCCTACAAAGAAGCTTGGAGAGATATAGAAGAGACAAAGGGCTAAAGAAGTGGATCTGAACAGGCTTTCCAAAGTCAAATCTGTAACCGTTGGACTCTTACTCAAATAGGATAGACAGACTAGAAAGTAATTTGTTTAGCTACCTTATTTGTAGTAAGTAGGTTGTATCCATACTCTATAAGGATACAGCCTCACTTCCTTAGCAACTAACTTTTGGAGAGTTAAGTTTTTCATATTCATTGTAAGCAATATCTCTCTGAGAAAAACGAACCTGAGAATACTATCATTTGTATTCACAGATGGTAGCAACCTTTATCTAATAATACATTAGATTAAAGTGATATTGTGACTTGTGTTGTTCTTTATCCGCACCTACATCTTTGCACACACAAACACTTATCTGCTACACAGACTCAACAAAGAAAAGTTCAAGAATCCATTCACCCCCCTCTATATTCTTTTACTGTATTCCAAACTCAACAAGTGGTATCAGAGTGGGCTATTTATTCAAAAACAGAATAACGATCATGAGTTCGAATACACCAAAGACTACAGGAATGGTGAAAGTCCCTAAGTTTGACAAAGAGAATTACAACCTCTGGAAGATAAAGATGCAGTTGTTCATCAAAGCATCTCATCATTTGTATCCTGAGATTCTCAAGAATGGTCCATTTGTTCCCCAACAGGAGATTCCTGAAAAGACTGTTGGAACCACTACTATTCCAAGATCTTATGTGGCTAAGGATCCATCCAAATGAATCAGAAAAGGACATGGTTGCCCTTGACAATCACCTCATATTGCTGATTATAGATTCCATGGACATGTCAATGTTTGCAAACATTGCTTCATATACCACTGCCAAAGAAATGTGGGATCACATTTAGGTGTTATGTGAAGGAACTGATGAGGTCAGAGAGAACAAGAAACAGATACTGGTCACACAGTATGAAGCTTTCATGGCACAACCCAAGGAAAGCATCATTGAGATGTTTAAGAGATTTCACAAGCTAGTTACTGAGTTGTAGATGAATGGCAAGGTTTACAGCACCAAGGAATTGAACATGAAGTTTCTGCTATCTTCACCAAATCATCTAAAGCAAAGGGTCATTTCTCTAAGGGAAAGAGATTTGAACAAAGTTACATATGATGTGCTCTATGGGGTTTTAAAAACTCATGAGCTTGAGTTGCTTCAGAAAAGGGCTATCCAAGCCAACCAAGGCAGAATGATAAACACATCATGTGCCTTGATTGTCAACAAATCTATTCAATACCTAGAAGCATCTACAAGCCAATTAAGGATAGAGGAGGTAGTAGAAGAGGAAGAAACTGAAGCTGAGGTAAGTGAACCTGTTGAGGAGAAGGAAGAAGATGAGTTCTATACTCTTGAAGAACTAGATGGGATGGAAAACACTTCATATGCTTTCATGGCCAGAAAATTTCAAAACATCAGATTTAAGAGGAATCAACCCTTTTCAATAGAAGCAAGGCACCTATGAAACCAAACAAGACTAAGTTCAAAACCAGCCATGTTGATAGGTCATCTGTAAGGTGCTGTAGATGCAATGACCTAGGGCACTTTGCTAGTGAATGCAAGAAGCCTAAAAAGAAGGATATAGATTATCTTGAGCTCGAAGCTAAGTATGAGGCCCTTCTGAAAAAGTAGACACAAGGTAAGGCCTACATAGTTGAAGGGAAGTGTTGGGATGATTCTGACAGTGATGGAGAGGAACAAGAATTTTGTAATTATGCCTTGATGGCCAATTCCAAGGATGACACATCTCCATCAGACCCTCAGGTACCATATATCACTACTATAGACATGTCTGTTTCTGAGTATAAATGCATGATTGAACAACTATCTGTTGAAATGTTTAATATTCATGCTAGTATGACTGCTGCTGCTAATGAGGAAATTGCTAAACCGTCTGCTAGAAATGAATTGTTAATAAAAAAGAATGAGGAACTTGAGCTAACTACCATGCAAGTAGAAAACCTTAAGAAAGAAGTTGAATATCTGCAGAATAAGGTTCTATGTGCTAGTCAAATTGAAAAGGCTCTTAGGGATGAACTAGCTGAAAATGAATTCAAACTGAAAACTTTTAAGAACTCATCTAGTCTATTGCAATCCTATCATGAGAAAATTCAAGCTAAACCCAAGGTTGCAATTGGACTTGACTATGGCACTATTAAACAGAGGAAAGGTTATGCTGTCATTGAAGATGACATAGTTGTTCAGGAGGAAGTGCCTCACATTTTGAAAAAGGCTGAGACTCCAATTTTTAAAGAATCAACATTTGAAATTGATGAGGATGCCTTACTCATCAAGCAAATGTTGAATGATGAGGATGAGGCACAATCCAGTGAACAACAAGCATCCTCGAAGAGTGAGAGTGTCAAGCCAAAAGCCAAGGAGCCAGTAGGTGATAGGTCTAGACCTAAGAAGTTTGTTAAGTTTGTATCAGCTGGGAAAAATGAATCTGAGAAGAAAGTGGCTAAGAAGAAACAGAACAGAAATGGCAAGCTAGGGATTAACAAAGATAACAACTATGCTTATATGCCTAATGCCCCTAGGAAAACTTGTCAGAACTGTTTCAGTACCAATCATCTAACTCATGCATGCAAGAAACCTGTTGGTATTGTGCCCAAACCTTTCTATGACTGATCTGTGCCTCTAAGACATAGAGATGCTCCATTTTTTGATAAGTTTGACTGTATGCCATGAAATATGAATGTTATGACCAGTTGTTTTAATTTGAGAAGGCAATTCATTGATGGTTGTATCAGTCACAATTCTCATACACACTACACCAGGTCAAAGTCTTCGAGTCCTCCTAAAGCTAGGAAGGTACCTCTGTCACCTAAGTCTGAAACCTCAGGTTCTAAGACTTCTAACAGTGACAAGAAGACTAACACCAAGAAAGTTGACAAGCATGTTGTTTATGATAAAACTATTTCTAAGTCACATGGACCCAAACTTGTTTGGGTACCAAAGGAGAAGTAATACCTTTGTGTTTGCAGGGCAAAGAAAGTGAAAAGAAGGTCATGTGGATTTTGGACAGTGGATGCTCAAATCATATGACTGGTGATATGGCCCTGCTATCACAGTATGAGGAGAAGGCTGGTCCAATGGTTGCTTTTGGAGATGACAGCATGGGTAACACATTGGGATATGGCAAGTTGAGAGTTGGAAATGTCATCATTGAAGATGTAGCACTGGTCAAGGGACTCAAGCATAATCTGCTAAGTGTTGGTCAGTTTACTGATAGGGGATTCAAGGTGGATTTTGACAAAGATGAATGTTTGATCACCCACAAGAAGACTGGTGACTTTGCTCTATCTGGAGTAAGGAAAGGAAGCCTGTTTGTAGCCAATATGGATTCTGCAAACAAGGACAAAATTTGTTGTTTTTACTCAAAAGCATCAAATGAAGATTGTTGGTTGTGGCATAAGAAATTATCACACATGAACTTCAAAGCCATTAATTCTCTAGTCAAAAGAAAGTTGGTGAGAGGCATGCCCACCCTTGAGTTCTGTCAAGAAGGAGTGTGTGAGGCGTGTCAAAAAGGAAAGATGAAAAGATCAAGCCACAAGTCAAAGACAGTGACATCAATAACCAAGCACCTGCAACTCATTCATATGGATTTGTTTGGGCCTGTCAATATTATGTCACTAGGAAGAAAGAAGTATGCCTTGGTAATGGTTGATGACTTTACAAGGTATACATGGGTGGAATTTCTGGCATCAAAAGATGAGGCTCCACAAGTAATCATTGAGCACATAAAGAAAGTTGACAAGGAAGCAAAGGCCAACAATGCAAGTGTGATTGCACTGAGAAGTGATAATGGGACAGAGTTCAAAAATGCCATGCTCGAAGCATTCTGCAAAGAGAATGGAATTTCTCAGCAATTCTCAGCTCCAAGGACTCCACAACAAAATGGAGTTGTTGAGAGAAAGAATAGAACTCTGATTGAGGCTGCTAGAACAATGTTACTTGATGCAAAGATGCCTACATGTTTTTGGGCTGAGGCTGTGAGCACTGCATGCTATATCCAGAACAGAACCCTCATCAACAAAAACACTGGAAAGACACCTTACAATTTGATGACTGGAAAGAAGCCTACTCTAAAGTATGTTCATCATTTTGGAAGCAAATGCTTTGTATTGAAGGATAATTCTGAATATGTTGGAAAGTTTGATGCAAAAGCATTTGAAGGAATTTTTCTTGGCTACTCTATGGAAAGAATTGCATACAAAGTTTATGTCATCAGTCTAAAGAAAATTATGGAAAGTACAGATGTGACATTTGATGACAGCAAACTACATGGACTAGAAGAAGCCAATAATGAAGATAAAGATCCATTGAAGTTTGATAATCTAGATGACTCTGATGAAGAGACTGAAACTGAAGTTGAAACTCAAGTTCAACAGACTCAAGTGAATGATAATATGAGAGAGGAATTTGTGCCAATCAACAGTGGAGGAACTAGCATCCAAGACACACCTGTGAGCAGTGGCAACCTCATAGGGGGAGGAAATCAGGATGATCATGTTTTGGATGATGAAGCAACATCAAGAATGAGAAATCAGGCTAAGCACTCAAGGAAATGGGATAGATCACACACTGTAGAGCAAATCATTGGAGATCCTAATGCAGGAGTAAGGACTAGGAGAGCAACTCAGAATGAGTGTCTCTATGGTTGTTTCCTATCTCAGGTTGAGCCTAAGAAAGTTGATGATGCACTGTTAGATCCAGATTGGATTATTGCCATGCAAGAGGAGCTGAATCAATTTGAAAGGAACAAAGTATGGGAACTTGTGCCTGCACCAAAGAATAGAACCATTGTTGGAACAAAATGGGTTCTGAAGAATAAGATGGATGAAGATGGTGTAATAGTAAGAAACAAAGCAAGGTTGGTTGCAAAAGGATACTCTCAACAGGAAGGCATTGATTATGATGAGACATTTGCCCCTGTTGCTAGATTGGAAGCCATCAGAATATTCTTGGCATTTGCTGTTCATTCAAACTTTAAAGTTTATCAAATGGATGTCAAGAGTGCATTTCTGAATGGAGAGTTGGAAGAAGAAGTTTATGTGCAACAACCACCTGGCTTTGAGGATCCACACTTCCCAGAATTTGTCTACAAATTGCTTAAGGCTTTGTATGGACTTAAGTTGGCTCCAAGGGCATGGTATGATACTTTATCACAATTTCTTCTTGAAAATCAATTCACTAGAGGCACATTGGACAAAACACTATTTTACAAGAAACATGGTGATGATATTATCTTAGTTCAGATCTATGTGGATGATATCATATTTGGTTCTACTAATGAGAAACTTTGTGAAAAGTTCTCTAAGCTAATGCAGAGCAGATATGAGATGAGTATGATGGGAGAGTTGACATTCTTTCTTGGGTTGCAAGTTAGTCAAAGGAAGGATGGTATCTTTATCAGTCAAACCAAGTACATCAAGGATCTATTGAAAAAGTTTGATTTGGAAGATTGCTCACCTGCAAAGACACCCATGGCCACTGCCACTAAATTGGATGAAGATGCTAAAGGCAAGAAGTAGATATCTCAGTCTACAGAGGCATGGTTGGTTCTCTACTCTATCTCACTACAAGTAGGCCAGACATCATGTTTGCTACATGCTTGTGTGCAAGGTTTCAATCAAATCCAAAAGAATCACATTTGATTGCTATAAAAAGGATTTTTAAATATCTGAAGGGCACTCCAAACTTGGGTCTATGGTATCCTAAGGACACAGGGTCCAATCTGGTTAGTTATTCTGATGCTGATTATGCTGGATGCAGAGTGGATAGAAAAAGTACCTCAGGTAGCTGCCAGTTTCTTGGACAAAGGTTAGTCTCTTGGTATAGCAAGAAACAACAATCTGTGTCAACTTCTACAACTGAGGCTGAATACATAGCTGCTGGAAGTTGCTGTGCTCAAGTGCTTTGGATTAGAAATCAACTTAGAGATTATGGACTTGTGTTGGAAAGAATTCCAATCATGTGTGACAACACAAGTGCAATCTCTATAGTTGCCAATCCTGTCAATCATTCTAGAACAAAGCACATTGACATCAGATATCATTTCATTAGAGAGCATGCGACTAATGGAACCATTGAGTTGCATTATGTCTCTACTGATAAACAACTAGCTGATATATTCACTAAGCCATTAGATGAAGCCACCTTCACAAGGTTGGTTAGTGAGATTGGAATGCTGAATTCTTCAGATTCTGGCTAAGTGAATACAACATCTAGTTTGTTGCAGCAGAAAACACTTACTTTATCTAAATTCTCAATATTTTTGGAGTAAGTGTTGGCTGAAATATGCTTTATAAATATTTCAAATCTGTTGCATATTTGGAAAATTATATTTTCTTGTTAACTTGAAATTTCTATGAAATTTTCAGAAAATCACTGTTTAATTTGCAAGAATATTCTTAAATGAATATGGCTGGTGAATTTTAAAAGATAGTGATTTTTTTTTGTGAGTGATGAGTATATTTCGATAAGTCAGACTTCTCGAGTGATTCACTATTCGACATCTCTAACAAGTCTCATTAGAGCACTCTCGAGTTCTCGAATAGAGTCTTTTAGAGTTATCGAATAGAGATATTCTTGACTTCTCGAATATAGTGTTTTAGTTCTCTATTGATTGAGTTCTCGAATACTATATTTGAGTTCTCGAATCGTTTGAAAAGGCTGAATTCTCGCTGAATCTTAACCGATTTTGGATTTTTATTCAAAATTCAGAATTACTCATAAAAATATATTTTACCTAATTTAGAATTTATTCTAAGTTAGATAGCTGCCAGCTGTGAGTTTTCAACCTGCTTGAGTTATCGAATAAGCCTTTCTTGACTTATCGAATAGTTGTTTTCTACTTCTCGAATGCCTGACTTGTCGATACAAACCATACACATAATCGACAATTCAAGTACTTCATACTTATACAATTTCACATCTATTCGATTCATTTCATTCGATTTCCCAAGCATCAAAGCTCCCAAAACCCCTGAAAACCCTAACTACTAAAAGCCAAATTTCTTCTTCAACCTTTACTTTCTCTTCTCTTCTTTCTGTATCAATGGCAACTATGAAGTTCAACACCAATTTTATCGCCCTAACCAGTGATGTTGAAGCACCCAATGCAAACTTCAAGTGCTTTGTAAAGTGGATGGCTGAATCATACATCAAGGATGCACTCTCTGCCAACCCAACACTGTATCTAGACATTCTGGAACAGTTTTGGGGAACTGCTATTGTGGAAGTTGTAGCCCTGGAAAGCGCAATAACTTCATACATAATCTACTGCAAGATTCAGGACCAAGAAATCACTATCACCACTGCAGACATGAATCAAGCACTGGGCCTACAACAAGAGTCATATGACATACTGGCCACGAATGAAGAGTTAGAAGAATTCTTTGAGTTCATCAACTACTCAGATGGGATCAATCTTGGAAAATTAAACAGGAAGAATCTGAGAAAGGAGTGGAGCTATGTGTTTGCAACCCTTCTTCAAGTCTTCACTGCCAAGAAATCAAGTTTTGATCAAATCAGTGCACCCGCGCAACAAATTGGTTATGCATTGGCCTATGGAAAGAAGATAGATGTTGGTCAAATCATCCTACAAGAGCTGTATAGGAGTCTTGGTAAGAACACAACCAAGAGAGGTACTGACATTTTCTTCCCTCGCTTTATTCAATCTGTTCTTAATTTCAAAAATGCTCAATTTATTGAACTGTCTGGGATAGATAGAAATAGAATAGGCTATCCTAAATCCATGACCAAACTCATTTTTGGTAATTTGGAGACTAGGAATGATGTGGATGTAAGACTTAACATAACTCCCCATATGGAGAGTTTGTTTAGGACTTACCCCCACAACATGCCAACATTTGACTCAAAGTCAAAGTTAGCATAGCCCAAGCAAGTAGAACAAAATGCTAACCCAGGGCTTGCTAACCAACCACCTCAACCAAACATTGAGCCAACTGCATCATCCTCTCAAAATGGTGATGTTAGTAAAAAGGAGAAGAAGAGAAAACAGGTTGCTTCTGCACCTTTAACCATTCTATCTGAAGCAGCATTGGTTGTAGAATTAGAAAGTGAGGCACCTGAGTCACCCCTTATCAGGCCAAAGAAGAAGAAAACTAAAACCACCTCTTCAGTCACACAAATGGCTGAAGTTGTAAAATCAGGGGCAAACAGTTCACTAGATGTATCCTCTCAACAAGGTGCATCTATAGAATCAAGCATCCTCCCCAATGCACCTACCTGTACAGAGTCAGCACATGGGAGTGATAAGGCTGGCACAACACTGAGTGGAGAGCACATCACATTTGAAACTCCCTCTATCTCTCAGGGGGAGTTACCAAACACTAATCTAAATGACACTTCTCTTCCAGAATCCACCACTCAAATTTCTTTGCAACCTGCCACTCAAGCAATTGAGGAGCAAGGCATTGATCATCAAGAATTCTTTTCTTTTGATGAGCCAATGAATTCAAGTGACTTGGTGCATGACACCTTGCTCACTACCCAGGACCCACATTTAGATGGTGAGGGAATGCATGCTGGGGCATCTCCTAATGACACCATCACAAACACAGAGGTTCCACTAGTCTTTACTAGAGACTCTATGCCTGTGTCAACTGCTGGTGTAACTCGTCCCACTTCTGTGGAGACACCAATAGTAGAGTCAATCCATCCAGTTACAGAAGTTGCATATGTAACTGAGGAGTCTAGCTTGCCTAGCTCTAGCTCTGACTTTCTGTCACAATGGCTGAAGCCTGTGCAACATGACAGTGCTTCAGGATCAGGGTCTGTTCCACCACAATTGATGGTTGAAGCACTTCAAATCTTAGTTGTGGATCAGATTCCTGAGTTTGTCAAGATTGCTCAGAACCTGGTCACCTCCAACATCCCTAATCCAGACTATGAAGCAATTCTGCTATGTCATAGGGATGATGTGGAGATGTAGAAGACAAAGATAGTTGATGATGCTGAGAGAGATGGCAATATAGATGCCTGGTTGCAAGGAAAATATGATATTACTCTTGATGAAGAACTTCAATATCTCAGGGAGGAATACATCACTTCACTAGGATTCAATGCCAAATCTCTGACACCTGGTGAAGTGTATGAGGCCATGAATGAGTCACACAAGGGATTCCTCAAGGCTGCCCACTACGTTGGAAAAGGAATCAAATCTGAGGTCAGTAGGGTGTGTGACAAGACAGTCACTAAGGTAGAAGAAATCAAGAGGATCTTTGATGCCAAATTCCCTCAGTTGGACAGTGTGTTTAAAGACCTCAAATACTGTAACACCACCTGCACCAAGATGGATCATGGGCTAGCTCTGCTAAAGGATACTGTCACAAGTCTGGGGCATAAATTTCAATCTCTATCTGATCAAACCACAGACTCCAATGCCATGCTGAAGACAATGTTCAAGAATTTATATGGAGACAGGCTGGTAACTGAAGTTCCAGTGCATGACATGTCTAGGTTTGAAGTGCAGAGACTTAAAGATCAATCCTTGTCTGGCTTCAAATCTACTGAATTGTTCAGCAAGGTAGATGCACTTGAAAAGGAGGTGGCTACTCTCACTAAGTCTAATGCTCATCTTACAGACAAGGTTGCACTTCTCAATATTAGTTGGACACTTAAGAAACCACCACAGCTAATGTTCTTCTGCATCAGCATTCTATGTTGGCTGCCATAATGAAGCATATGGGTCTCCCTCTACCTGAAGAGTCTTCAAACCCAAAGGTCACTTCTAAAGCCTCTATGCCTGACAACAAGCCTAAGGGGGAGAAAAGGATAAGGAATTCAAATCCAAAGGGGGAGAAACCTAAGGAGATAGGCATACAGATAAAGGAGGGTGGTCACCAAAGGGCTTCAAAATCCATACCTAATGTGCCAGGCAAAGGAAAATCCAAAGTTGATGAGCCTCCTACCTCACTGCCAACTGTCACTCTACCAACTGTGCATGTCATTACTCCTAGTGGTCAGAAGCAATCTATCACAACCACAGTGGTTGCAGGGAGCATGCCAGTTGATGAACCTCCATCATTCAAATCTGAAAGTGCCAAGCCTGTAGAAGCTGAAGTCATTACTGAGGCCAAGCTACAAGAAGTTGTTAACTCAAATGTCTATCATGATACAGCCTTTTTGGAGTTTCTGAAAGCCACAAGGGAACAGGCTGGTGATACTCAGTTCTATCTAAGAGAGTTGAAGGAGCATATTGACTACCTCACTGTTATTCCTAGGAAATTCAACAACTTATGGTTCAAGGAGATAATGATAGTATCTAAGTCAAAAATATGGCATTTGACTTTCAACACTCTACAAAGCCTAAAGTACTCAGAAGTGGATGTGTTCCTTGGACTGATTGAAAAAGGGAATGAAAATAACAAGAGTCTCTTTGATGACTTAAGGAATGATCAACCCTCAAGGCTACCTGAAGTAATCACAAATCCTAGAACCATCA
Organism: Kitagawia praeruptora; assembly: GCA_037693485.1. Taxonomy (NCBI): domain Eukaryota; kingdom Viridiplantae; phylum Streptophyta; class Magnoliopsida; order Apiales; family Apiaceae; genus Kitagawia; species Kitagawia praeruptora. Next base: position 104,859,830 of record CM075354.1, on the reverse strand, counting down.
TCTATCAAGCTGCAACCAGAATTGATGATGTCAAGCAGCTGATCATTCCTAAGCATCTAGTCCCTCAAAACAAACCCCTCATTATTGCCATCATTGAGAAGCTAAACAAGAAGAAGGGTGTAAGAACAGCAGAAGAATTGGAAGCTATATCTTATCTCAGATCATACATTGCAACTGGCATTGTACCTGAGTCTGCTAAGTTCAACCCAAGCAAGGATGGTGATCAAGACAATGATAAAGATAAAAGAAAGGAGAAGACATCACAGGAGTAATAAGGGTGATGAAGACAAGAAGAAGAAGAAGGATGACAAGAAAAATGATGATGACCAAGTCAAAGTCTATGAGAGGCAAATTGGAAAACAGCAAGCCTTAGGCATTGCTAGCAGTAACCTCACCACAACACAAGACTCTGAGTCTAGGGTGAATATTGTTAGTAATGACCTACCAAAATCTGATTCGATGGCTTCTGCAATTATTTTGCCACCTCAAGAAGAGAAGGAGATTCAAGTCAAGAAACCATGTGTATGTTTCAGAAAGCAAACTGCTAATGGAATACTACAATGGTCTACAAGCAAGGGTCATAAGTTTTTGCCTAGCAATCATATAAGAAGAACTAAATTCAAGCATGCTGCAAGAAGGGTGAAGTTATCCAAGTCAAAGGCACTGACAATTATTCCAGTATTGAACCTACCACCTCTGGATGAAAGCTATGATGAAGACCAACTGCATTTTCTATGGGCTCAAAGAATCTATCATGTTGCCATTGTTGATGATTTTCTTGAAATTAAATATACTGATGGAAGACAGAAGAAATTCAGGCAAGGAACATGCCAGCACTGGGGCAGGCTATATGACATAGAAAGGATAATTGCAATGTTGAATTCTGAAGAAAGAGTGGAAAGGATATGGAAGCTGGAGTTAATTGACTTTATCAAAATGAAAAGAGATCACCAGGCAGAAAGGAACAAGAACATTGAAGAGCTACTAAAGAAAAGGGAGGAGGAGATGGCTACAATGGAAGCTAAGGCGGATGAATTGAGAGCTATGGGTCTGTGCAGAGTCAAGTTTAATCCTTACATCATTGAGTACAAGAAATATGGTAGAAATGTAAAGATTAGAATGGACTACATCAGTTCCTATTCTGAGAAACAGCTGAGTGAAGTACTCAAGGATCTGTCAGGATCCCCTCTAATTGAAGAACTCACTGCAATGGAAGATATTATTCTTGCCATGGAGGAAAATGCAAAGAAGAAAGCCAAAGAAGCTGAAGAGAAGATGAAAAATGAGAATCTGCCAGCCAAAGCTCAAGAGATGAATCCAAAAGGATATGGCTAGTAGTTTCTCATACCTAGTAAGAATACTTCTATGTACTTTCTTCAATCAATCTACATACTTGTACTTTTAAAGTTTTATCTTTATGTATGTTAGGCTTGTTATCAGACATGAAATTGTGACTAAGGGTCTTACTCACAATTTGGGGGAGATTGTTAGTCACAGAGGCATGCCTGTTTACATCAAATAGCAAGCTTAATTGTTTGTAATGCTTTGCATTACTTACATGACCTCTTAACTGAGGGAACCTCTAGTTGTAGAGTCACTACTTGTTCTGTACCTGTAATAGGCACCAAATCCTAGTTGTGTAACTGTACTTATATAGTCAAGAATAATGCTTGAAAGAAGTTCGAAGGTTCATGCCTCAAGCAAGAAGATAAAGATTGCCAAATAATCACAGTTGGGATTTGAAGAAAGTGAAGAATTTGCCTAAGTACCAATTCGAGAAGTAGTTTTGTCTATTCGAGAAGTCCAGCATTCGAGAAGTCAGGGATTCGATATCTCAAGACACTATTCGATATCTCTGAATACACTGTTCGATATCTCATTCGATATCTCAGAGATTCGATATGTCTATTACTCTGTTCGAGAACTCAAGAAGTCAACAAGTCAAAAGTAGTATTCGAGTTCTCAAGGAGTCAACAAGTCAAAGTTCCATTCGATATCTCAAGGACTCATAAAGCTATTCGATATCTCGAGGATTCGATAAGTCAAATGTTCTATTCGACAACTCAAGGAATCCTGATGAAAAAGAGCTATTCGAGAAGTAATTCGATATGTCAACATAACAGTGTTCGAGAACTCAGAGTTATCGATCAAGTCAATTCTAGTTCTCGAATCACTTACTTAGTCACTTCTCGAATACACTCTTGGAGACAAAATACTGGAGAAATTTGTACAAGTCAGAAACCTGCAACAAGCCAAAGCACTTTATGGATCTCAATCTGTAACGTGCTCTGGAAAGCATACAAAGAAGCTTGGAGAGATATAGAAGAGACAAAGGGCTAAAGAAGTGGATCTGAACAGGCTTTGCAAAGGGCTAAGATCACTGAGGATCCATTGCTACTGAACATGTGCCTTCTTCTCAACAGTTGGCTGATATACTGACCAAGCCTTTGTCTGTCAAGCAGAAAAACTATTTGATTACCAAGATTGGAGCCTCAACAAAGCCTCCTCTCCACTTGAGGGGGAGTGGTAAAGAATATGGTGCAATGAAAGGTGGTGCAGCTGCAAATTACAGTTATGAGAAGGAATGAAGAGCAGCTGCATAAATGATTAAGACATTATTTACTTAAATAAATTAGTATTTATGAGTTGTCACTCCTGCAGGGATTATGTGGACCATGTGTCATTTATTATTATTGTCATTTCTAGTTTTGTCCTAGGTTGGTTGTTATGATCGTGCTTAAAAGAACAGTAGTTTAGCTGTGTGGTCATATGTGTATTTTGACTGATAATCAATTTGAAACAGCTTCACATCCTCTATATTTTCTCTCATTGTGTTAAATTTTCTTGCTCTTTTTCATTTAGTCTTTAATCTTCCTGTTTATCTCGGTTTTAATTCTCGGATTTTGAGATACCTATAGATCTCATAAACTTAATGAAATCTCTTCAGAAAGGAAATAATTAGTACTAATGATCCCAACTTAAAAGATCGTGAAAGAAGGTAGTGGATTAAGTATTTGTATTAATGAATTAGTATGGTTGACGCTCCTAATTAAATGATGATTAGCCATTATATCTTAATTTTCTTCATAAATTAACAAATATGTTTTGACTCTTTCTTTCAAATCATGCTTTTAGTCCTTCGTAATACCTTGCGTTTGCCACTAACCACTACTGAGATACAATGGTGCGTCGCAGTATCATTGTCTTGAAGAGAATTTATATAAAAAAAACTGTACAAGAATTGCATCTTTTTTTCGTTTGCTTGTTTTTAGATATTTTTTTGAGTATCAAACAAGGAGAGTGAAATGCCTACTGCCTAGATGGGCTCTTGGTTAATTTGAGTGGCTTAAGTTCGACTCGTAAAATATTTATACTCCATTTAACATAAAGTGTGGCGAGTTGGAGTTCCAGCGTGCTCGACTCGTGAGTCTTTATTATATGTGTTATGTGTTGAATGTATTTTACAAATTTAATCGAGTCCAGTTCAAATTAAACTTGTTATTTCAAATTCTGGTCAATGTTTAATATAGTTAATTCATGTTTTCGATCTAAATTCAAGTTCATAAAACTTTTATAGATATGAATTTCGAATTCAAATTTATAACTTGATCGAATTCAATTTGCTAGAGACTCAATTGATTTCAAACTGTTTGAAAAAATAAAAAGTTGCCACCACTACTGAATATTGTGATTCTCCGATTACAAAGCAAGAAACATAAATATGAATTATGATTACAATGGAAATTAGATAATCCCACGTTCGAGAGGTGGGTCTCTCCAACTAAGCAGCTCCAAAACAATAAACTCGATAATCCCCAATTTCCCTTCTCCAACCCTAACATGCATCCTCTTGTTCAATGACTTCTTTGCCCTTATCTTTCCTTTGTTGAGACTGTTCTGCCCTTTTCCCTTTTTTCCTGACATAAGATATAACATTTGTTGTCTTATTTTGCTGGTTGCTTCCCATATGGGTAAGTCCTTCCATTTAATGAGCACTTCTGGTAATGACCATTCCTTCTGCTGTTTATTTCGAATTTCGATCACTCGTTCCGAAGTGGCTTCCATTACCAGTTCAGGGGAGATTTGAGTAGGAATTGATTGTACCCCATGCACACTGCCTTCAGCCTTTTTTAATTGGGAGACGTGAAACACATTGTGAATTCTAGCTGAGGACGGTAGATGCAGTTTATAAGCTACGAGTCCAACACGCTCCAGAATAGGGAAAGGGCCATAAAATCGTGGAGATAATTTGTCGTTAATACGCCTTGCCAGTGATTTTTGCCTATACGGCTGTAGCTTAACATACACATACTTCCTAAGGTGTATTTCCAACTCTCTCCGATGCTTATTTTCATATGCACGCATCCGGTGCTGGGTCTGTAGCAGGTTGGCTTTTAACTCATTTAAAATGGCATCTCGTTCCATTAGTTGTGGTCAGTAAAGCGAACCAAGGTAGGTGGGGGTCTCCCATAAACTATCTCAAAGGGAGAATACTTTGTAGAGGCGTGGGAGCTGGTGTTATAACAAAACTCTGCCCAAGACAACCACCTGGCCCATTTTCAAGGTTTCCCCTGAATGAAACAACGAAGGTAACTCTCTAAAGTCTTATTGACCACCTCCGTTTGGCCGTTCGTTTGAGGATGGTAGGCGGTACTTCGAAGCAACTCAGTCCCCTGTACCCTGAACAATTCTTGCCAAAACAGGCTCATAAAGATTCGATCTCTATCCGACACGATGGTGAAAGGGAAATCGTGAAGTCGTACTATTTCCTTGATGAAGACTGTAGCCACACTTGGTGTAGAGAAAGGATGAGAAAGAATGATGAAGTGGGCATAGATAGATAGCCGGTCAACTACTACCAAAATGGTGTCGACCCCTTGTGATTTGGGCAGACCTTCTACGAAATCAAGAGAAATATCCTTCCATATTCTCGAAGGAATTGGGAGAGGCTGTAAGAACCCTACGGGAATCAATATCGACTGTTTCTATTGTTGGCAAATGTTGCACTCTCGAATATATTTTGCCACAATTTTGCGCATCCCTGACAAAACCACTCACTGAACAACCTCTTATACGTTTTAATCTCTCCCGAATGTCCTCAAATAGGAGAGTCGTGGTACTCCAACAATAATTTGTTAACCAGCATGGAGTTTGGGGCAAGTACTATGCGTCCCTTGTACCTCACAATACCATGCACCAGCTCATACCCTTTGGGATTAGGCCTCCCGTTCTGTATATCAGATTTTAATCGTTGCACAAATTCATCTCCATCCAGGGTTGCTTGTATTTCTGGCCAAGACACCCCCTACGGATATCAAGCTTCCCAACGCAATTGGTTCCAGGTCCATACGAGATAGAGCATCCGCTGCGTTATTCATTTTTCCAAGCTTGTAAGTGATTGTAAAATTATATCCCAACAACTTACTAACCCATTTCTGGTATTCCCCTCCCACTTCCCTTTGCTCTAAGAGGATTTTGAGGCTCTGTTGATCAGTTCGATTCGTAAATGGGTTCCATAGCAAATAATGCCTCCACTTTTGCACTGCTAGCACGATGGCCATTAGTTCCTTTTCATGTATAGATTTGGACCTCGCCCCTTTGTCCAAGTATCTTGCTAAAATAAGCAACCGGGTGCTCGAGTTGCAATAAGACTACACCAAACCGTACCCTGATGCGTCCGTCTCGATAACGAAAGGTGAACTAAAATCTGGCAGGTTTAACACCAGAGCTGTTATTAATGCTTCCTTCAGAGTTTCAAATGCCCTTGTGGCTTCTTCTGTCCACCCAAAGCAATCTCCCTTCAGTTGGTCTGTGAGCGATCTCGCTATATTCGTAATTCCGTATGAGCTTTCTATAATACCCAGATAATCCGAGGAAACCACGCAGACTCTTCAAGCATTTGGGAATGGGCCAATGCATTACTGAACGAACCTTTGAAGGATCCACGGCCACTCCTTCCTTCGAAATTAAATGGCCTAGATATGCAACTTGTGGTTGTCCGAATTCAAACTTTTTGAAATTTGCATACAACTGCTGTTCTCGTAACAAACTCAACACTGCTTCTACATGTCTTTTGTGTTCCCCAACATTAGAGCTATAAACAAGAATATCATCGAAAAATACGAGCACAAATTTACGGAGGTACGATCAAAATACCTCATTCATAATTGACTGAAAGGTGGCAGGAGCGTTCATAAGCCCGAAGGGCATGACCAAAAATTCGTAATGCCCCTCGTGTGTCTTGAATGCCGTCTTAGAGGTATCTTCTGGCCTGACCGTCACCTGATGGTACTCGGACTTGAGATCGAATTTAGAAAATACAGTTGCTCCATGTAGTTCATCTAGCAGCTCGTCAATAACGGGAATCATAAACTTATTCGGATCTGTGGCTTTGTTAATTGCTCGGTAATCGACGCAGAACCTCCATGAACCGTCTTTATTTTTAACTAGTAAAATCGGACTCAAGAATGGGCTATCTGAGAGCCTGATTATGCCTGCAGTAAGCATATCCTGTATGAGTCGTTCAATTACGTTCTTTTGAGCATGGGTGTACCGATAGGATCTCACGCTAATGGGATCAGTGCCTTCCTTGAGCACTATACTATGGTCCTGTACTCTCTCTGGTGGTAGACTGTGAGGCTGATTGAAGACATCTTCGTACTGATGGATTAATGGAGACAAAAACTGAGGAATTCCCTTCCTATCTGTAGAACCTTCGACCTCATTACTCGTGGCCCCTAAATAATTGAACTCTACTAAGAACCCATGCCCCTCCTTTCGCAGTGTTTTCATCATGGCCTTCAGTATTATCCCGGTCCTTCCTAACGAAGCATCACCTATCAACACTACTGTCTCCTTGCCCATCTTGAATGATAGTCTTTGTAACTTCCAATTTGCTGTCATCGTGCCCAGTTTTTTGAGCCATATATTAAAACCCTAGAATCAGATCCGAATTTCCCAGCGAAATAGGTAGATAGTTCTCCACAATTGTTAGCCCTTGCATTTCTAAGATTACAGACCTACACTCTCCACAGCTTTCAACCATATCACATGTCCCCAACGAAACCCCAAATGTCTTCGACGGTTGACACTCCACACCTAACTTTTTCACCGCGTGCAAGGCAATAAAATTATGCGTTGCACCGGGATCTATCATTACAATGACAGGCACACCATTTACCACCCCCATTACCTTGAAAGTCTTTGGACTTATGATTCCTACAACTAAAATTAAAGAGATTTCCGGGTGCACTTCCTCCTCGGGCCCTGTCTCTACTTCTGTGTCTGTCTCCCCCATTCCTTCTTCATCTTCCATCGAACTATCCTCCTGAGTAAGTAGTACACTAAGCTCTTTTCTTTTACACTTATGTCCCCGCGCTCCACTTACCATCGCAGCAGAAACACAAACCTTTAGACCACTTCTCTTGCAACTCTTTGTCACTCAGCCTTCGAATATCACCACTTGGCTTCGGGCTACTACCCGTAAAAATGCTAGACTGTGCATAGCCTCTGGGATAAAAGATTTTGGGCTAGTTGTATAACCAGTGATAGAGGAGAACGGTGATGACATTACAGAAGATCCCCCATAAGATAGTGGCTTCGAAAATATAGAAAACCTTATTTTCATTTACCCCTTCTGATTAGAACACTTAAAATTTTCTTCCACCGTATGGGCCAGTTCCATGGCATGATCCACCGTAAGGGGCCCCAAGAGTCTCACTTCCGCCCTTATATCATCCCGAAGGCCATTAAGGAATTGGCCCTATGTTAATTCCTCAGAGACATTATCCAGGGGAGCTAGTAATTCAATAAAATTGAGACGATAATCGGAAACATTAACTCCTTGTCTATGTGCCAACCACTATTCTTGCAAAGATCCAGTAGAGTTCGAGCGAAAGTGCCTCCTTAATAATCCTTTGGCTTGCTCCCACGTCTCGATGGGTCGTCTTCTATGTTCCCATTGGAACCACAGTAATACTTGCCCTTCGAGTGCCACTACTACAGCCTCCACTTTCTCCTTCTCCGTTAACCCATAAAATTAAAGAAACGTTCCGCCCGTAATATCCATCCATCTGGGTTGACCCCATCAAATAACGGTATGTCCAATTTATTGTGACGCCATGAGTTATAGTTGTTTCCCTGTTGAAAATCATTATTTGCACCGAAACCCGACACACCTGACCCGAGATGCAACCCCGACCCGTTTGTTGCTCCATGACTAGGGATGGGCGTCGGGGCACTTCGGGGCCGGGGAGTGCTATCCCCGCCCCCATCCCCGTCCCCGGCCCGATCCCCGTCGGGGATTATTTTTCATTCCCCGTCCCCGGCCCAAACGGGTAACGGGGATCCCCGCGGGGAATCAGGGAATTTTATTTAAAACAAAAAATAATATTAAATAATTTTAAACATTAACTAGTGAGCTCAAATGTACTAAATTAAGATAAGAAAAATATTACTTAAAGAAACAATTATGAATAACATGGAAATGAAGTTATTTATTAGAAAGACAAACATACGAAATTAAAACATCATTTTGTTTTCGTAAAATTTCCAATATGAAATATTGGAAATTCGTTTATATTAATATATATATATATATATATATATAATGTGGTGACATCGAGTCGGGTAGTGCAAATCGGGGCGGGGCGGGGTCGGGGATCGGGCCGGGGACACATAAAAACCCGGCCCCGGCCTGCTCCCCGATTTTCTTTGAAAATTGTCCCCGCTCCCCGGCCCGTACCCGAAAAAATCCCCGAATCCCCGCCCCGTTCGGTGCTGGGATCGGATCGGGATCGGGCGGGCCGGGACGAATGCCCATCCCTATCCATGACCTAATCTAACTCCATAACTCGGCCCACCACCTGAACCCGACCCGCCTCCTACAAACCCTCCCCCCTTTTTTGCCGCCACACTACTGCTACCTTCACCAAACCCTAATTCCCCTTCCTCCACCTATACCACCATGGGAGATTTGTCGTGACTCACTTGGAAGGTGGTTAACGTCGATTGGATTTCTGATTGGAATTTGAGTTGGTCATCTCTCATCGTTGAGATGAGTGTCTCCTGGTTATCTCTAGATCTGCCGATCCTCCATTCCAGCCTGGTCACCACCGCCGCCAACTTCTCATCTTGTTGATTTGCTATCTCATCCAACGTCGTACTTAAACGATTCACAAGAATTTGTTGCATTGCCGTCACCGCGCTTTTAACATCGGCGCTCACCTCATCTGTAATCGTTTCCCTCAACTCCGTATGGCTCGTCTCTAGCCGCTCCTCCAGTTTACTCAGACGATCGTTCTCCGTTCTACCTTGTGCCATGGATCTTAAGGATGCTTTGATACCACTTGCTAGAGACTCAATTGATTGCAAACTGTTTGAATAAATGAAAAGCTGCCACCACTACTAAATATTGTGATTCTCCGATTACAAAGCAAGAAACATAAATACGAATTACGATTACAATGGAAATTAGATAATCCCACGTTCGAGAGGTGGGTCTCTCCAACTAAGCAGCTCCAAAACAATAAACTCGATAATCCCCAATTTCCCTTCTCCAACCCTAATATGCATCCTCTTGTTCAATGACTTCTTTGCCCTCGTCTTTCCTTTGTTAAGACTGTTCTGCCCTTTTCCCTTTTTTCCTGACATAAGATATAACATTTGTTGTCTTATTTTGCTGGGCTGTTAAGAACCAGTCCATCTAAAACCTTAAGGTGTTAGAGGAAGGCCCAACTGGATCTTTATATTATATTCTAACACTCCCCCTCACTCGAAAGCCCATTTTATGGGTCGAAGAGTGGACCACACACTACACCATAAAAGGCCTACGACCACATTTAGAGCCAATGTTGCCTTTGCCATGCATGTTTTTGGCTATTACAATATTATCATTTTTATGTTGCCATAGGTAGGAGAAATATGTTGACATAGAATAAAAGTGTTTACCTGTTACCGTAGGTATAAAATTGTGTTGCCATAATTTTGTAATCAACAAAATTTTATATTTTCTATTAATTTTTTTTACCTTTTTCACAAGAAAATTACTTTATTTCGATAAAAATTAAAGCAATAAGTTTTTATAAAAATCTAGAATATGTCCGTAGAAGTGAATATTTCATTAAAAAGGTTAAAATGTTTTATGGTGAATAATTTTATTTTTATGTTCATTAAAAATTATTAAACAAAATTTTTAAAATGATTTATTATCTAAATATATTTTTATATATCATTAAAATAAAAATATTGTCTTATATGATTAAAAATATTTAAATATATTATTTCAAATTATATAAAAAAGAATTGAACGGTTAATTAACAATTTAATTATTTTTCCAAATAAATAAAAGAATAAAAAATAAATTATTTTTTTCCTTCTAAGAGAAAAAAAATGAAAATTTGGGAGAAGTTGGATCAGTCATGAGCAGCAACAGATGAAAATTATACAGATAAAAATTATTGTAATAACCCTAACTTCAGAAATGCTACAGTGATCCTATGAATAGTAAATTTCGAGGATGTAGAGAAATGGTATATAGGTACTCTATAATGGAAATGGAAAATGAATAAACAGAAACCATATTAGTAGTGTACATTGAAAATAAGTGACTCGAAATGACGTTAGATTTCAGAAATTCCTGAAGCATGAAATTTTGAGGATTTTGAATTCGAATAAGCTTCTATTGGACACTAAGGAGCATGGAAACATTATAAGAATTATATATTGAGGGATTAGTGAATTTAGAATTGAGCCAGGGGATTTTTAAGTTAAGAGAATACCAATGGAATTTGGATTGTTAAATGATCTCAAAACCACTGAGATAATGAGGTACATTCGTAACGAACCACAATTAGACGAATATGGAGATTAAGCAACCAAAATTTATAATATGACAAGGATACATACCACATTATAATTACCAAGAGTGCTAGCATTATAACTAGAAAAGAAAATCAAGAAAAAGGAATTATGATATCACCAAAATGACATCACATTCCACTAACACTAACTTAAGGGCAAATTAGTAATTTCACATGGTTATAATCACAAAATATCTTACTAATCTTCCAAGACAAGCTAGAGGATCAAGATTAAACCAAGCAAAACTCTCTCCCCTTCTTGTTAGCAACATTCGGCCAAGTAGAAAAAAAAAAAAAAAGAAAAAAAAAAATCAAAACCCTAGTTAGCATCAAGATCAAATCCAAGGAAAAATCATGGAGGTTCTTGGAGACTAGAAAGAGATATCCACCAAGTTTCATAGCCATCTAACATCATTTTCCAAGGTAATAAAATCATTTAAGTGCAAGATGAATAGTAGTGAATAGTAGTTTTCAAGTTTTAATCTTTGTTTTTATGGCTCCTTTAGTTAATCCAAGCTAATTCAAGGTTGTTCAAGGTGTGTACAAGGATTATTAAGGATTATTAAGTGTTCTTCAAGCTTCAAAGAGGTATAACAACCCTTGCCTTTTGTATTTATAGTAGATATTGAAGTGATTAGTAGTTAAGTGTGGTTAATGGAAAGTTTATGATGAATATGTGTTATGAATGGTTGGGTGTGATATGAAATTTGTGTTGTGAACTTGGAACCATGGCTGGAATGTAGTCCACATGGTGTGGGGTTTGATTATGGTGTTTGATGATGGTTTTGGAGTGGTGAAATTTTGGAAAGTATGAAATTACAGCAGTTATAATGTCCGATTTTCGTTAGAACTATAAACTGCCCTGTTTTTGGACACCAATGCAGTACGGTAACTTGCTGTCTAGCACACTTAGTGACCATGAAATGATAGAGATTAGTTCATAGATCGTTTTGATATAAGGTGCGTTAAAATCTGACGTACGGTTTAGGAGAAAAGTCAGTTTTAGTGAAAGACGTTCGAAAGTCGAGAAATCGTAATTGTACCAAATTTGAGGTTATATTTACCATACTTTAACATGTTTAAAAGCCACGAAATTTTGGGATATGGTAGTAGTGTGGTCAAAGAACTAATACCAGTTGACCTTGCATTAAAATTCGAATTCTAAAATTTATAAGAAATTTTACAGTCGAGTGTGGTTGTTAGGGGAAATGGTAAAAACCCCTGAAACTTCGATTGAGCTTATAAATGGTTAAGTTCTTGAACCTTTGGGATAATAATAACACATTAAACATATGTTGAAGTGTAAAGGGTTTTGTTATACAAGAGGATAGTGAGTAAGAGATGTAGTGTTCTAATGACGGTCCTTTTTGTGTTTATAGAAATTCCGGAGGAGGAACCAGCCCCACTGTCAGGATACAGAAATCGAGGCAAGATCCTTCTATCCCTACTTTAAAAATTATTTATCTTCGGAATAATAATGATATCATGGAATATATTTATGTATATGTGATGCTTTTGTTGCTATATTGCAAAGAATATATTTTCTTGATTGTGGGAAGTTAAAGAGAGATGAATATGTTTTCTGAAATATGAATATAGAGATGATTATGAATGGAGCGAATATGCTCTAGGGTAAAAGAGATATGAAAGAGAATGGTATCAGTTGTTATCTAGGGTTATATGATTTATAATGCTATATTATAAACATTCTTTTAGTGTATGTTATATACATATATTTTATAGAAGTAATGTGCGAGAATGGAAATGAGATAAGTGAATGACATATGGAAATGTGAAATGGTGTTGATAAATTGAATAATGATCTTATAAAAAGGGGGATTAGCAACAAACTTGCATAAGAGGCTATGTCAGGGCTGTGTGCGACATAGTCTAGTATTCATGGTTCGGCACGAAGATGCCAAGGGAGGATGTTAGCAGGTGCCTTCCTCCAGGAGGATGTTAGCAGGTGCCTTCCTCCAGGGATGATGTTAGCAGGTGCCTTCATTCCTTCTACTAGTAGTAAACAGAGAGCGGATACGGTCAGGCGACTGATCATCGTCCTACGTATCTGGCGCCAGTATATATCCCCAAAACTTGAAAGAAAGAATTGAAAATGGTTTTCAGATTTCTATAATTGAAAACAGAAAAGTGATATGAAACGATGAAATTATTGATATAGATGAAGAGAAACTGATTTTATATTAATTTATAAAATTTCTGTACAGGAGGGAAATGAGAAGATGATAGTGAGAGATTTACTCAAGTATTTATGTTATTTTAAAATATTACACTGAAAGGGTATGTTGGTTGTTATAATATTTAAGAAGAGAAACTGATACTGTATTACTTTGGATTTCTTACTTATAATAGTAAGTGGATGATGTATTATTAAATAAGAGTTTTATTCTTCCTTAAAGTTTATAAATTGGTTACTGCTTACATATGTATATATATGTATACTTGGTTACATTTTAAATTCTAGTTTTCAATATTATCTTGCTGAGCTATTATAGCTCACTCTTGCTACTTATCTATATACAGCTAGGTATGCCCATACTACGCAGAACGCCCCGCAAGAGGGTAAGGGAAAGGCGACCTTCTGAGAGCTCGTTAGCATCAATCCCCGAGGTAGATGACCATCGCAAGGGGTTTAGTGGGCTTATGTATATTAAGTGTGTAAGTTTGAAAGATTGTAATAAATTTGGTTGTTGAAATGCTTCTTGTAGAAGCATCACTCAACAATGTACTGAAGTATGATTCTGGGTTGTAATAACTTTTTAAATTCTAAACTCTTATTATGGTGAATGTTGTTCTCTGAGCATATGACTGGTGTGTGTGTGTATATTACTGTGGGGTCAATTGCATAAGTATTTATATAAAAAAAAAAACCCAAGAGATATTGAATTTGAATGGAAGTTGGTTCATGATGGCCCAAATTCATGACCCCGGATTTGGGGCTGTCACAGTTGGTATCAGAGCTAAGAGTCATAATGCTCAGGAACAAGAGTGATAATAATATTGTATCATTTATAATATTAAATTTTGAACTTCCATCAAGTTCAGGGGTGGTATAACGCAGGTAGTATTTATTTTAAGTATTGTTTATAATTTTATAGACCGTTACTAATATAGTTTATGTTTACCTTATAGGGAGAGGAGATGGGAGAGCCCAGTCATGTTCGTGAGATTGGAGAGCCGGGTCAGGACCCCCAGTGGCTAGGACTACCTGAGCAGGAGATTAGAGACTTGTTGCTGGTAGGTGTAGAGGTTCCAGAGTATGCTATCACTGACCTCAGGAGGAGAGTTCACGCAGAGGCCATGGAGAGACACCAGATCAGGATGAGACTTGAGGAGGCAGAGGAGCGCAGACAGAGGGATGCTGTGGCCATAGTGCCATACACTGGTAGACCATATGTAGGACCTGATGGGGCCGGTCCTTCCCGAGTGCGGTCGGATATTCCTGAGGAGGAGATGCCCTTGCGTAAGAGGCCTAGGTTATCTGTTATACCTGAGGAGCCGATTGAGTGGAGGGACATTCACGTGACTCCTACTCCTGCCCCACCTGTCCCAGTGCCATCACCAGTTCCATCTCCTCTACCTAGCCCCGACCCTTTTGAGGATCCAGTTGAGCAGTTCACTCCACCAGGACACTTTATCTTATCAGAGGATGAGTTGGAGGATGACCCTTCCGAGGATGCGGACACAGAGCCAGTTCCTCCATCTCCACCATTTGCACCACCACCACCTCCACCAGTGGATGCACCCCCACTTGTAGACGTACCTCCCCCAGATGCTATGCCACCTCAGGAGGCACCTATGTTTCCAGCTGGCCAGTTGCCAGCTATTTTCTTGTCAGAGTACTTTGCCCTTCAGGGACAGCTGGATGAGTCCCGTCGGACTATAGATACGCTTATACAGAGGTTAGACAGGACGAGAGGAGGAGGAGGTGTGATACCAGATGGGTTGAATTTGAGCATAATCAGTATCGAGCTACGGGCACTCGGTGATATTAGGACGATGTTGGGAGACAGAGGGGATCCAGTATGGAGGGCTCAGATAGTTGATACAGTCACCACTATGGTAGCGCAGATCAGGGACGTTATCAGGGCGTCGTTACCATGATTAGGAGTAGTAGTTTTGGATACTAATCAGACTAGTCATCTTGTGGATGTCATTTTGGGGATTAGGTTAGTTGTTTACTGTCTTAATCCCAGTCTGATTAGAGGACAGCTAGTAGTGCTTTTGTTATAGCGAGTTAGTATGTATAGTTATGCTTTTGGGGTTTCGAACCTTGTACCTTATGATGTATGATATTAGTAGTAAAAGACGTTGTACCCAAGTTGTAAAATATTATGTAAATTAATGAAGTTTATGTACTTTGCCTAATTTATTCGTATTTTGATATTAAATGTTGAGATTCGAAAATGTTGATATATATGAGGTGATTGACTTAAATGAAAAGATTATTGTGCTAAAGGTACTAAGCTTATTTGTCAAAGTTGTATTATGACTAAATATTACTTGTGTGGAGTTAAAAATACTGGGATACATAAATAAGATTAACTAATGATATAGTGTGCATATATGGAAATGATGTATATTGTACCCTAAATTTGGGTGATTAATGAAGAATACTATTATATACAGAATCATGCCGCCTAAGCGTAATAATAGGATGAATGCAAGGGAGAATGAGAGAGAGAGGAAGCAAGTCAGAATAGGCAGGGTGAAAATGCTCATAATGAACAAGATCATGAGGAAGAAGAAGATGAATCAACTGGCCAACAGGGAAATCAGGATGGTAACCCTTTTAACCAATTTATGGAACTATTGAGGCAGAATTTAGTTAATCCACAGAATCCACCACAACCACCTGTTCTTCCCAACCAGGCAGCTAACTCCTTTCGTGCTTTTAAGTCACTAAAACCCCCAGAGTTTGAGGGAACTGTTAACCCAGTAGCAGCCAGGGCATGGCTGAAAGAGATGGAAAAGGCTTTTGAGATACTGAGGGTAGAGGAAGATCAGAAGACAGTTTTTGCAGCCTATCTCTTAAAGGGAGAGGCAAATTACTGGTGGGAAACTAAAAAGAATCTGGAAGGAGCGGGAGTGATAACTTGGGAGCGTTTCACTAGGGTGTTTCTAGACAAATATTCCCCTAGGTACTTGGAGAACCAGATGGAAATAAAATTTTTGGAGCTTAAGCAGGAAAACCTATCAGTGGCAGAATATGAAACTAAGTTTACAGAACTGTCTAGGTTTGTTCCAGAATTCGTGCGTACTGAAGAGCAACGAGCGAAAATGTTCCAACAAGGATTGAAACCATGGCTACGTACTAGAGTGGCACCATTTGAGTTGACCGAGTATGCTGCAGTAGTTCATAAGGCATCCATTATCGAAGCTGAGAGTGAACAGACTCAAATAGGACGAGAGAGTAAGAAAAGAAAATTTGAAGGTCAGAAGGGAGGTTCAAGTGAGGGAAGCTATTTTAACAAATTTGGTAAAGGACAAAAACCCCAGTTTGGAGGAAAGTCAGGGAATAATAAGACTACCAGTGAGACTGTGAATCAGGGTGGTAGATCCACAGGAACATTTCAATCTAGTCAATCTCGAACACCATTTCCAGACTGTAACACGTGTGGTAGGAAGCATACGGGAGTGTGTAAAGCGTTAGAAATAAACTGCTATAACTGTGGACAAAAAGGACACTATTTTAGCCAGTGCCCATCTGCTAATACCAATCCTAAGAGGGACATCAAGTGTTACCAGTGTGGGAAACTAGGACATATTGCCAGAGATTGTCGTTCCGGGGGATCATCCGTGCCAGAACAGAGTGTGACTGCTTCAAATAAACCTACTGCCAGGGTGTACAATATGACTTTAGGGGAGGCATTGAGAAGGCCGGATACAGATGCAGGTGAACATTTTTCTAGTATTTAAATTTTTAGTGTAAATGTTTGGTTAGGGATCAATGTGGTCAATGAATGGTATAGGTAGGTTGATAATCTAGATAAGGAAAATCAGTATCTGTTAGGGGTTAGAAATTCTATGAAAAGGAGAATAATAGTATTTTGGGGGTAAACCACAGACTTGTTTATATACGAACAGGAAATATATATTATAGGTAATATTTTCTTACAATTGTTTCAAAGAATCTTATTCTAGTCGGATTTCTGGAAGATTTTACAGAGCCAAGATATAATAAGAGCGAAATATGTATATTTTATGTCATGATAGAGATCAATATAGGAATAAACCATAAGTGAGATACACTACCAGTCAGGAGAGGCCAATGTGGTGGCCGATACCCATAATTAAAAGAGGAATGTTGATGAATGACAAGCAAGTTTATGTTGGTGTAATTCTGCGCAAACAAGATAGAGATATTATGAAGGAAAAAGGATGGAGAAAGTGATATAGAAGTTATAAGGTGTAGATAAAAAGGTATCTATGGACAATTCTGACGTGATTCCGGGACGGAATCCTTTTAAGGAGGGAAGGATGTAATAACCCTAACTTCAGTAATGCTACAGTGATCCTATGAATAGTAAATTTCGAGGATGTAGAGAAATGGTATATAGGTACTCTATAATGGAAATGGAAAATGAATAAACAGAAACCATATTAGTAGTGTACATTGAAAATAAGTGACTCGAAATGACGTTAGATTTCAGAAATTCCTGAAGCATGAAATTTTGAGGATTTTGAATTCGAATAAGCTTCTATTGGACACTAAGGAGCATGGAAACATTATAAGAATTATATATTGAGGGATTAGTGAATTTAGAATTGAGCCAGGGGATTTTTAAGTTAAGAGAATACCAATGGAATTTGGATTGTTAAATGATCTCAAAACCACTGAGATAATGAGGTACATTCGTAACGAACCACAATTAGACGAATATGGAGATTAAGCAACCAAAATTTATAATATGACAAGGATACATACCACATTATAATTACCAAGAGTGCTAGCATTATAACTAGAAAAGAAAATCAAGAAAAAGGAATTATGATATCACCAAAATGACATCACATTCCACTAACACTAACTTAAGGGCAAATTAGTAATTTCACATGGTTATAATCACAAAATATCTTACTAATCTTCCAAGACAAGCTAGAGGATCAAGATTAAACCAAGCAAAACTCTCTCCCCTTCTTGTTAGCAACATTCGGCCAAGTAGAAAAAAAAAAGAAAGAAAGAAAAAAATAAAAATCAAAACCCTAGTTAGCATCAAGATCAAATCCAAGGAAAAATCATGGAGGTTCTTGGAGACTAGAAAGAGATATCCACCAAGTTTCATAGCCATCTAACATCATTTTCCAAGGTAATAAAATCATTTAAGTGCAAGATGAATAGTAGTGAATAGTAGTTTTCAAGTTTTAATCTTTGTTTTTATGGCTCCTTTAGTTAATCCAAGCTAATTCAAGGTTGTTCAAGGTGTGTACAAGGATTATTAAGGATTATTAAGTGTTCTTCAAGCTTCAAAGAGGTATAACAACCCTTGCCTTTTGTATTTATAGTAGATATTGAAGTGATTAGTAGTTAAGTGTGGTTAATGGAAAGTTTATGATGAATATGTGTTATGAATGGTTGGGTGTGATATGAAATTTGTGTTGTGAACTTGGAACCATGGCTGGAATGTAGTCCACATGGTGTGGGGTTTGATTATGGTGTTTGATGATGGTTTTGGAGTGGTGAAATTTTGGAAAGTATGAAATTACAGCAGTTATAATGTCCGATTTTCGTTAGAACTATAAACTGCCCTGTTTTTGGACACCAATGCAGTACGGTACCTTGCTGTCTAGCACACTTAGTGACCATGAAATGATAGAGCTTAGTTCATAGATCGTTTTGATATAAGGTGCGTTAAAATCTGACGTACGGTTTAGGAGAAAAGTCAGTTTTAGTGAAAGACGTTCGAAAGTCGAGAAATCGTAATTGTACCAAATTTGAGGTTATATTTACCATACTTTAACATGTTTAAAAGCCACGAAATTTTGGGATATGGTAGTAGTGTGGTCAAAGAACTAATACCAGTTGACCTTGCATTAAAATTCGAATTCTAAAATTTATAAGAAATTTTACAGTCGAGTGTGGTTGTTAGGGGAAATGGTAAAAACCCCTGAAACTTCGATTGAGCTTATAAATGGTTAAGTTCTTGAACCTTTGGGATAATAATAACACATTAAACATATGTTGAAGTGTAAAGGGTTTTGTTATACAAGAGGATAGTGAGTAAGAGATGTAGTGTTCTAATGACGGTCCTTTTTGTGTTTATAGAAATTCCGGAGGAGGAACCAGCCCCACTGTCAGGATACAGAAATCGAGGCAAGATCCTTCTATCCCTACTTTAAAAATTATTTATCTTCGGAATAATAATGATATCATGGAATATATTTATGTATATGTGATGCTTTTGTTGCTATATTGCAAAGAATATATTTTCTTGATTGTGGGAAGTTAAAGAGAGATGAATATGTTTTCTGAAATATGAATATAGAGATGATTATGAATGGAGCGAATATGCTCTAGGGTAAAAGAGATATGAAAGAGAATGGTATCAGTTGTTATCTAGGGTTATATGATTTATAATGCTATATTATAAACATTCTTTTAGTGTATGTTATATACATATATTTTATAGAAGTAATGTGCGAGAATGGAAATGAGATAAGTGAATGACATATGGAAATGTGAAATGGTGTTGATAAATTGAATAATGATCTTATAAAAAGGGGGATTAGCAACAAACTTGCATAAGAGGCTATGTCAGGGCTGTGTGCGACATAGTCTAGTATTCATGGTTCGGCACGAAGATGCCAAGGGAGGATGTTAGCAGGTGCCTTCCTCCAGGAGGATGTTAGCAGGTGCCTTCCTCCAGGGATGATGTTAGCAGGTGCCTTCATTCCTTCTACTAGTAGTAAACAGAGAGCGGATACGGTCAGGCGACTGATCATCGTCCTACGTATCTGGCGCCAGTATATATCCCCAAAACTTGAAAGAAAGAATTGAAAATGGTTTTCAGATTTCTATAATTGAAAACAGAAAAGTGATATGAAACGATGAAATTATTGATATAGATGAAGAGAAACTGATTTTATATTAATTTATAAAATTTCTGTACAGGAGGGAAATGAGAAGATGATAGTGAGAGATTTACTCAAGTATTTATGTTATTTTAAAATATTACACTGAAAGGGTATGTTGGTTGTTATAATATTTAAGAAGAGAAACTGATACTGTATTACTTTGGATTTCTTACTTATAATAGTAAGTGGATGATGTATTATTAAATAAGAGTTTTATTCTTCCTTAAAGTTTATAAATTGGTTACTGCTTACATATGTATATATATGTATACTTGGTTACATTTTAAATTCTAGTTTTCAATATTATCTTGCTGAGCTATTATAGCTCACTCTTGCTACTTATCTATATACAGCTAGGTATGCCCATACTACGCAGAACGCCCCGCAAGAGGGTAAGGGAAAGGCGACCTTCTGAGAGCTCGTTAGCATCAATCCCCGAGGTAGATGACCATCGCAAGGGGTTTAGTGGGCTTATGTATATTAAGTGTGTAAGTTTGAAAGATTGTAATAAATTTGGTTGTTGAAATGCTTCTTGTAGAAGCATCACTCAACAATGTACTGAAGTATGATTCTGGGTTGTAATAACTTTTTAAATTCTAAACTCTTATTATGGTGAATGTTGTTCTCTGAGCATATGACTGGTGTGTGTGTGTATATTACTGTGGGGTCAATTGCATAAGTATTTATATAAAAAAAAAAAACCCAAGAGATATTGAATTTGAATGGAAGTTGGTTCATGATGGCCCAAATTCATGACCCCGGATTTGGGGCTGTCACAATTATACTCCCTCTGTCCCATCCATTTCTTTACAATTTCCTTTTTGGGCCGTCCCACCATTTCTTTACATTACCCAAAATAGTAAGTTTTAACACTATTACACCCACTACTTCACTTATTTTAACAATACTTTACACTATTTCACCCACTACTTAACTTATTTTAACAATAAAATCACTATTACACCCACTACTTCACTTATTTTAACAATAAAATCACTATTACACCCACTACCTCATTTATTTTAACAATATTACACCCATTTTACACCCACTATCCTTGACCTCCGTGCCCAGCCGCCATGTAAAGAACTGGCTGGTACGGAGGGAGTACAGTTTTTGCACGGGAACAGATGAAAATAACATAGCGGCAAAAAGACCGCCATTCAATTTGCTCACTTTATCAATATTTTTTAAGATGCTCTCACGTTCCCAGACTCTCACACCTCACGTCCTCACCCGTCTCTCTCCCTCTCCCCATCTCTCTCCCTCTCTCTCTAACATAAATCTTTTTACAAATTTTAGCTCTACCTCTCTCTCGTGGTGAAAACTCTAAGAGTTCAGGGGATTTCTTCTATTTGAGGCTTCCTCTATTGATTGTGTTTTGAAATAGGGTTTTTAATTTGTGTTGAAATTGGTTTGAATTTAAGAACTCAAATTAATTAACCGCTCTTTGATTATTTCGGGTTCTCTCTGTTTCTTTCAGGATTGATTTAGGTTTTATCTGCTTAGATGGGGTTGCTTCTTCGATTTGAATTAAGGCTTCAATTTGGGTTCAAAATTAGGGTTTTCGTTTGAGGGCTTCGATTTGTAGGTATGACCCTTTTTTTCACTTATTATTTGTTTTGATGTGTAGTGTTATAATACTGTCATAGTATGGCCAACTAAATGTTTGTTAAATTCTAATATAAAGAGCAGATATTCAGATTTCCTTTTATAAGAGATTGATTTAAGAAATTCTTGTAATTTGAATTTCAGATTAAGGGTTGCTTGGAGTCTGGTTTTGGTCCTAATTAGTTTAGCAGCATTGCATCATTGCTCAAGTTTTTGTGAAAAGCCCTGAATAACTTGTGTTTTGATTAAAAAATCTGAATAACTTACAACTGTTATGCTATGTAACCATAACTGTATATGATAATATCAACATTGCCAAGTAAAGTTCAGTGCGCATTAGTTTCTTTGTGTGATTTTTGGCTATCTATGTTCATTCACTTGTATCGTGACTGAACTGAAATTCTATTCTTGATTCTCTACCTTTAACCCTATACATTATGCATACTGCAGGGTGTATATAGTTACCCAATTGAAAAACAGGCACTTTTCTTGTTCTCTGCAATGTTATATTTTTCTATTCTTTACTGGTATACAGTGTTATGAATTGTATAACTCATTTGCTTATAGGAAAAATATTGTGTAGGAGAATTATAATTTAAATTCCTGTTTTCGTTACTGGTATCAAGTTTGGCATCTCCGCTTGTATTTGTGATGACTTTGCTGCAGTCACCTAAGATTTATAGTCTTTTGGTAGGTTAGTTCTATGCATATTAGGGATACTCATTAGGTCTTATGATGCATGAGATGCAAAGTTCAGTCCATTATAAATATTGGTACTTTTGATTACCTATAGTGATAAGACCTATTTCCATTTTAGCTGTTTGCAACATGTTACAGCTTGTAACTTCCTAACAATCATTCTTAACCAAATTTGTAGACTACACTACAGAAAACCAAAAAGTAATAACAAAATGTAACCATCACTTTCATCTTTCGTGCATCTTGGAGTGGATGGAGAGAAGCGACACTTGCCCAATGTGCAATCAGGTCTGTCACTCGCAACATCTTTTATGAACTCTTATGTAGTTGAGCAGCTTCTAATCTGTTAACATGACATGCTAGCACTAAAATCGCAACTTAGCCGCACCTTTGTTTTATAGACATAAGTTAAAAAAATTGTATGCTTTATCATTTGTAAATGAATGAATCCACTTTCTTAGCTTAACGATGAGTAATGATTACAAAGAAACTGAATAATGTTTAATTATTATACTATATACATTTCCAGATAATTTAATGTAATTGGTTCAGATCCAGAGGGAAGGCTTGGTGAAGCTCCCAGACCAGAACTACGCGAGCGAGCATGGACGTATATCTAGTGCTTGCTTTGATGCAGCTCGGGGAATTATTTCTAGGCTTAAGGTGCTTTATTTTGCTTTGTTTTCCCTTGTTTCTTAATCCTACCATTCTTGCTCTTTCCAAAATATGCACTTGACTTATGTACTGAAAGTGCAGAAGATTTGAATTGTTATAGTCAATAGAGAAAAGTGTCTGTAAAATGAAACTTAAAATTCAAACATAAATCCATAGATATCAACTAAAAATTTGTTACTCATTTGCATGATTGTAAAAATAAAAAATTGGAGCTAATTGGTTGACGTATCGATGAAAAATTTTAATATGTTAATGGAGGATTATTTTGAAAAATTAGGCAGATGTATATTAATTGTTTAAATACTATTTTACATATTAGCTTCATTAATAATAAAACATATCTTTTAAGAATAATTTTGCACTATTTATTGGGTTATAAAAATCGAATTGGTAACATATCTTCTAAAGATTAATTGGCAATCAAATGAGAATTTTTTAACAAATAATGAATTTTGGAACACTGCTCAGTTGTTACATTTATGTTATTCAAGTAAAAGAAGAAACACAATTTTAAGAACTTACAGTGAGCATTCTTTTATATTTTTGGTCAAATAATTGGAAACATGTTGGGCTAATTTGTTACTCCTAGCATTTTCTTACTGTAAAAAACCATCAAATCCTACATTGTTCAGGACATAAATTGGTTTTATTTCGAATGAGAATATTGTATCTCCAAGCTACGTCAGTTTAGACCAGGTTTTGATTAGTTTATACAGTAGTTTTCTGAACTTCCATGTTAGGGGACTGCTGATGAGGCTTGTTGATTGGTGTCCTGGAAGGCAGCGCTGGGAGCTCTGTAAGGACAAACTAAAAGCCGGCAATAACTGGTTTTAAGGTAAATTCTGATAAACAAGTTAAAACATCTAAAATTGAAGCCTAACCTTCCAGAAGTTTCAATGCACAGTTTTGCATAGTCGAATTCATACAAGCCTGATAATTAAGTGATGAATCACTTTAATAAATTCACGTCATAACAAAGAATTATGCCACAACTGGCACCAGAACAAGTTTCCTACAATGAAATCATACAATTGCAGAAACGTTTCCAATTAACTATAAATGACAAGTTTAATATATAGATACACACTTCTACAGAGCAAAGGGGATCAGGTGATATACAATTGTTTCATGGAGGAGACAGACGCAATAATTTCTTGTCAAACTGATCAAAGATTAATATAAATTTGATTCACAATCCTAGGTTGTGTCAATAGATACCATTCTTTAACTTTACCAGCAGGAAACCAGTGCAACACTAAACTATGCCTGCATGAGAAGTTGCTAACTAGTGAGAAGAAATAGCAGTTGCATGGCTTCGACAAGTTACAATAGCCAGGACTTGACAAAATTCTGAATAAATTATATCACCGAATGTGTGCGTGGGTGTGTTGTGCTATGCATGTGTATTATAGAATATTAATGTTTGGTTAAACTGACAGATGGCAGCTGAAATGAGAGGCTCCAAGGGCTCCAAGTGGGACAAGAGGATTATAATGCCTAGCCAGGCCTTTCTTGCGCGTAATGTGCAGCTCTAGTTTAGCATCATCACTTAACTGTTCCCGCTAGCTAGCAGTCAGTAATGAGTCATGCCATGTGTTTATGTTTTACATTTTTTGCTATTATGTTATACTTACGTACTTAGTAAGATTGTTGTTTATGTACTTTTGGCATCAGTTTTTATGTCTTTTGCTCTGAATTTGGGTTGTTGGTTGAGATTGTATTGAATTTGTATGTATTGTTATGATGGTAATTAAAGTTGGTTGTGTTGATTTGGTTTTAGGGAATGCATATTTTCATATATATGATTTTTTGTTGGAAATCAAAAAGTGTTGCCATTGATGTTATAAAGTGTTGGCAAAAAGGAAAATTAATGTGAAGAAATGTTGCTAGAAAATGTTGCTATAGGCAAAATTTTGTGTTGGCATTAAAGTGGGGCCCACAGTGGTCCCAAAAGTGGGCCTCACAGTGGTCCCAAAAGTAGGCCCCACAGTGGGTCCCACTATTTTTTAAATTAATGTTACACAAGGCAACATAATATTATGTTGCTAAAGACTAATAATAATGTTTGTTATAACAATTTTATGCCAACATTAAAACTGATGTTGCCGTTGACCCCAAAGGCAACGGCAAAAATAGCAACATCAGTAAAATGTTGCCTTTGGGGTTTTTTGGGCCTACAGCAACATATTTTGGGCCTACAGCAACACTTTTTGGGTGTTGCCGTAGGCCTTTTATGGTGTAGTGACGAATGCTCATCTTTGGAGCATAACTTTGCCTTCGTGTCCAAAGTAAATTATGAGAATATTGGGGGTTACAGAGAGTCGAATCTGGAATCTCTGCGTGCCTGAGCTTTGATACCATGTTAAGTAATCAACTCATCTAAAACCTAGCTCTGATACCATGTTAAGAACCAGACCATCTAAAATCTTAAGGTGTTAAAGGAAGGCCCAACTGAATCTTTATATTATATTCTAACATAAGCCATAGCACAATTCCAAGCTTTTTATGTAAGGATTGTGTGCCCATGTTGAATCAACTCTATTCATTTACAACCTTGGTTTATCTCTAAAATATTTCGGAATCGAGGATTGATAGTAGTAAGTTGAAATGAATTTAACAGACAAGATAGCAACTTAACAATATTTACAACAAATCATTTTAATGTAGAGTTCTTTTGTATCTGTTTCTGGAGCCAAGTAGATGAATGAGCTCTGCATCCAATATCACAGGTATCTACAAAAAAGTTTTCTATAATTCATATACATCACGTAGTTCGAAAAAACAAGAAGTCTTCATTTGCATGCTTGTTGGTAACTTAAATAAACGATAAATTAAAGAAGTGTTTTCTGTCCGTAGTTTGTATAGCCATTATACTTGATCAAGTGTCTTGAAGGAGTCCATACAAGAAAAAGAATGATAGTAACTGAACTTCTTGAATTTTCTCTCCCACAAGTTTAACACAAATTCGAACAATATTGCAGGCTCGACAAATGCATTGCTGAGTCCATTAGATGGCTTTACTGTTGTCCCAATTGCAGATTCTTTGGAGAAATGGCCCTTTATCTCACAATTTGGAGTAAAAATGTCCAAAATATCACAGGCCCAGGCCCTTTGTATCACATGGAAACACATTTTTTTTTTTCACGTTATTGACTAATGCATTTTTTTTTTGCATGGCTTTCCTTGACATGGCAGGTGGTAATCATGGAAGCTACTCCCAATTTTTTTTCTTTTAAAAATTATAAAGAAAAACACATTGTTTGCATGCGTGCATGGCCTGAAAACGCATTATATTGATGCGTTGCTAGTTTAATCACCAATTTTCTTTAAAATTAATTTTTTATTTAAAATTTTTAGATTTAAAAAATAAAATTTAAATTAAATTTAGGGGTTCAACAATTAACTTTTGGGGTTCAACGTTTCCATTTTGGGTTTTATAAATATTCAGAACGATGAATAAACCGTATACGAACTTAGGGTTTAGGATTTGGGGTTTAGAATTTGGGGTTTAGGGTTGTTTACAACCCTAAACCCTAGACCCTAGACCCTAAACCCTAACTTATCCTGATTTTTAAACGCGTTAGCGTTTAAAAATCAGGTCGCCGGATTCAGTTTTTTATTTAAAATTTTTAGAATTAAAAATACAATTTTAATTAAATTTAAGGGTTCAACAATTAACTTTTGGGGTTCAACGTTTCCATTTTGGGTTTAGAAATATTCGGAAAGACGAATAAACCGTACTCAATAAAAAAATAATAATAATTGTGAGATGCATCCATAATTACTCCATCAACGCAAAATAAACATGCGTTTTCAGTTTTTACCAAAATGAGTATTCGCCATATGGTTGCCACCTGAAGAGAAGAAATGCAAAAAAAAAAATGCGTTAATAGAAAACGCAAAAAAAAAAAATGCATTTACCTGTGATACTAAGGACCATTTCCCGGATTGTGAGATTTAGGACCTTTTGACTCCAAATTGTGTGAGAAATGGCCAAAACCCGATTTTTTGCCCATTTTCGGTGTTCCAGAGCAAGTAAGCATTTGAGATACATATTACGTTCTCCATCTACTATTTTATTTTCCATTTTCCATTTTCCATTTTCCATTTTACCTCTTCTTTTCCTTTAAGAAAGTACTAGCCATAACCCGTGCGAAGCACGGATCGTAATAAATATCTTAAATTTCTAATTTTTATTTTTTTTAAATAAAGTAAAATCTTGAAACACCAAGTATATATCTGGTAAATAACTGATTGCTAGTTAATAGACTCCTAGTATATAACTTCACTATTAAATTAATATTTAATAATATTATTTTAATTAATTAAATTTACATAACTTCATTCTGTTAATATAAGAGTAGTTATATTATTAATTGTATTTATTATTAATCTATTATAGATGCTTTTTAAATATTAATTAAAAGAGTCATAAGTTCTATATAATACTATATTCCTGACTTTTATTTCAATTTTTAGTTAATAGACTCATAGTATATAATTTCATTATTAAATTAAATTATTATATAATATTATAATTTTAATTTATTAAATTAGTTCAGAGATGACTTGTTTCAATGGTAGTTCTTATTCTTATTGACTTTCTATACACTTAAAAAATTTGAATAGTAAAAATAATTAAAAAAGTAAAATAAATTATTAATTAATTAATTAATTAATTGGCATACCGTGCATACCACGGTATACATAGTATACCATTTAAAGGGGTTTCTGCTTTTAATAAAGCGTATAGATATACGGATATAATGTACTATTAAATTTTGGATATTTACCAAAAATACTATGTTTAAAGTTTCTATTTGCAAATATACTATCTATTTGAATTAATTGCGATTTTACTATACTAAGTTTCAAAATTGCAAAAATACTACAAATTAGGTCAACCCTTCCCCCCTCCCCCATGTGCCCTCCATGTGCCGACTCACCCTCAGTTTCACCCCCTGTGTACTTTTTTTTTTTATAGGTGGGATGCTATTTTGGTGGATTTGGGTTGCATGGCCTCGCAGGGGCAACCACTTTCAACCGAACATGCAACTAAATTACTGAACATGTTCCATTATATATATATATATTAGAGTCCAAAAAATAGGTCGAAAATGACTTTTGAAAAATGGAACATGAAATCAGCTTCAGCCAAACTGCTGTCAACTACTCCTCAACAGCTTCAGCCACTGTTCTAGTTGTTTTCCCTCCGATTTTGAGTTTTTAATCTGGCATTTATCTTTGTGATTGTGTGCAAGTGCAGAGATTAAGTGTTAGTTTTTCTTTGTCAGGCATTTTAGCTATTTCTACTTCTTTAATGTTTCCAGTATTTTTTTTAAAGGTAATATTCTCTTCAAGTCTGATCTAGAATATCTTATGAATTTCTCTTGAATCTCAGTTCGGAACAACCTCAGTGTTTTTCGTCATTACTCAATTTTCTCCTGACAATTTACGATTTGCACTACTATCTCGGAGAAGAGTACCTATTAAGGATAAAAATCTAACGAGTGCATATATGTTTATGAGCATACTCTAACAATGTTGTTAGAAGTCATCCTAGAAAACAATACAAACCTCACCAACTGCTAGCGTTTCTGCCTTAATGATGGAGCCTTTTAAGGAACTATTTAATTCTGAAAACAAGAAAACAAAACCACAGAGAACAAACTAGAATGAAACTAAATTGTGCATATAACATGCATATTTAAAACTCCTCGACGTTGTGGTAAATTGGTGTCTTTCATGTTCACGCTGTTATGGCAACTTCTGATCACTTCCCTCCGAGTTCCATACTATATCTTTTAAAGAAGGCCTCAAATCTTGGTTGTAAAATTTAAGATATTCCATTGTATCACCGGCTTTTTTGGTCACCTCAACTACATGAAACGAAGGCGTTACTTCGAATATTTCTGCATCAATTGCTAGCTGCCCTTTTCTCCCTTCTTTACTTCCTTGCATTTTCACCTTCCCGTCTTTCTTCTTGACCTTAAAATTTTCCGTCATAGCGACTTTTTCCAACTTTGAAACTATTGATGATGCAGATTCTTGTGATGTGAACCGAGATGGTGATCTTTCAATCTTATCATCCTGAAATAATCCTGATAAATCGAACCCTGGTGAGAGAGATATAAGATCGAAAGCATTCAGTGGTGTCGGCCTCATGGAAGAACTTGTTGAAGCTTCCTCTTTATCATCATGTGAATCCAAATCAATGATGCCAGGAAAATCAAGAACGCTGCACGGTGTGCTACTACTAGGCATATTACAATTAGTCTTCGAAATTGGAATGGGTTTAAATCCTTTCTTAAACCAAGCATTTGCCATTAGCTTTTCCAATGTGATACGTGTGACTGGATCAGGATCAAGAATTCTTGATAGAAGCTTTCGGACTTCAAGAGGGAACCATTGCGGGCATCTGAATTCACCTTTGCAAATCTTTCTATACATTTCCATTAGATTTTTATCTGTAAAAGGAAGATAACCTGCTAGTAAAACAAAAAGAATGACTCCACAGGACCAAATATCAGCCTTTTCCCCGTCATAGCCTCTCTTGTTAATCACCTCAGGTGCAACATAAGCTGGTGTTCCACAAGTTGTGTGCAACATTCCATCTTGTCTTTTTGACTCAAGCAATGCACTCAATCCAAAATCCGAGACCTTTAAATTACCATATTCATCAAGAAGGAGATTCTCGGGCTTTAGATCACGATGATAGACACCTCTGCTATGACAGAAATCAACTGCAGCAATTAATTGTTGAAAATACTTACGTGCAGCATCTTCTTTAAGCCTACCTTTGGCAATTTTATTGAAAAGTTCTCCGCCTTTGACATACTCCATGGCAAAATAAATCTTGTTCTTGCTAGCCATGACCTCAAATAGCTGAACCACATTAGGATGTTTCACAAGCCTCATAACAGAGATTTCTCGCTTAATTTGATCCGTTAATCCCACCTTGAGGACTTTCTCTTTGTCAATGATCTTCACAGCAACGCTCTGGCCATTTTTGAGGTTCCGAGCATGGTAGACCTTGGCAAATGTCCCCTGGCCTAACAATCTTCCAAGCTCATATTTGTGCATTAACATTGTGCCATTCTTCTCCATTTCTGCGAACAATTAAACAATGGAGAAACAAAATGACAATGATAATTCACTTCATTTGATACAACTGCACAGCAATTTGGAAATTACAACCAAGAATAAAGGAGGAAGAGGGCTATCGCCCTGATAAAGCAGTGATCAAGAATGTCCCTGTGTTAAAGACCAAGTTGTAAATAATAATTATGTGAAAATGAAAAGAAAAACTGTCATGGTCTCTTGCAAAAGATTTTAGAAACGAAGGCTCATCACCTTGTATATTTTTGGACTATATATAGTAAAAAAAATTGGTTAAGATCTACAATAAAAACAAGAGAAAATGACCAAAATACCTCAAAATGAGGCACCTATGGACCAAAATACCGTTTTTCGCGAAGCTTGGTCCTATCTACCCACGAGATGCGCCTGTGGGAGAGGCGCATCTGTGGTACTGTAGCAGCCAGAAAAAACATCTCCCCCCGGCTTCTCTTGGAGCTCTTGTTGCCGGCGACATAGGCGTTTGAACGTCGATATCACAGATCTGTGACACTACAACACTGCCAACAACAAAAAACACACCTATGCGATCGCAGCTCTGTCCTCTTTCCCTTCCCCATGTCCGATTCGATGCTAAAGCCCCGCAGGGGCATGGTCGACCTCGAGAAATAATGAAATCGGAAAAAATGGTTTGAATTGGGGATTTAAAATCCGGCAACTAAAACGTAATTTTAATATTATAGATGTGTAGAGAATCGAATTGCGATTCTATTGATATATAGAGCATGTTCTGAATGTTTGTGGTGTTGACGAACGAAGAGAATCAAAAACGACGCCGGAATCGCCAACGGCGAGAGCTCTCGCAACGATGAAGATGACGTCAGATACGCTAATACAGATTGCGTATCGCCTGATACGCAAGATGCAAATGCGTATCTTGAGGCACTGTAGCAGCAATTGCACAGCTAATGGGTGACGTCATCACGCGGGTTATAGTAGCGTATCTCAATTCACGCTATTTCTGTAGGCGTAACATAGATGTGGCTCTTTTACCAGAAGCGTGTCTCAAGATACTCCTCTGCCAGTAGCGTGTCCCGTGGGTATTTAGGGCCGCGTTTTTGGATCTGGGTATTTTGGTAATGGGAAGGGGAGAATGAGGTATTTAGGACCTTCACCCTAAAAACAAACAAATTTTAAAAATACGGATAAATTTTAATATTGATGGTGGTATAATGCGAGAATGTAAGTCCTATTTAGTAGCAGGCACACTAGTTCGATAACTTTTTCTCAGGTAGTTCGATATATTAATTATCGAGAAAATTTGATACTTAAAAAATGCGGATAAATTATCATATCGATTACAAAAGTTTAATTTTTTGATTTAATACTGGTTTTTTTTTTCGAGTTTAATCATTGAAAGTACGAAATAATGTTAATCGGATAATCTGTAACTAGTCGAGATGATTAATCGAATTATTAATCCGAAAATTCTGATTAGTTGTCGCTTTTTAGAACATTGTGTGGTTTTTTTGTTAGTCTTCAAAGCAATTCCTTGTGATTAGACATCAGTAAGATAAAATTTATGAAAACTGCTAAACATAAATAGATTTAGGAAATAGATGAGAAATATGTGGCAGAGAAAGATGTGGGTTTGAGCTATAATGAAACTGAAAAAATTACAACAAATACATTTGCACACACCTGACACACGAACAATTTTTTTCCATCTCGAAAGCAGACCTCCCATTTACAGGCCACAATATCTTATACTTTTATGTATCTAACCACATTTTGTATCAGTCTCTCACTCTCGCAACCATATCCAAAACAGCTTGAGTGGTGTCTGTTCTTTACAAGTGTGATAACTGAACAACGCATTAGAGACCTTAAAACAGAACAACCTTTAGAAGTCCTACCTGATAAATATTTTCTATAAAAAGTGGGGAGAAGATGTGGTCTAAGTAACTTTGTACTTGGTATTCAGTGATACATGTTACAACATGAACAGTCCCAAATCAAGTTGCTTCTGCTGACAAAATCTCTAGCTCAGCCCACCAAAGGGGAGAGAGTCTTGGAGTAGCTGCATCTGCTGATACTCTGATGACTTCTCGCAGCTTAGATATAATTTCCTTTACAGTCGGTCTCTTCCTTGGATCCTGTTGGATGCATTCTTGGACGACATCACAGATAACCTCAAGCTCGTTATCTTTGAAGGACTTCAAAGTATGATCAATCATTTCGTTAAACTTTCGTTTATCTTTTAGGTACTCAGATGCCTGAAAAGATTCACTGATGTTGTTTAGATACAAGTATAAACATGGCTTTAAAGTTTTATTATACGTGTGTGTAAATCGTAATTTTGATTTACCCAGTCCACAAGGTGCCCTTGTTTCTCTGAATAAGAGAGCCTCCCTGATACTATCTCTAGCAGCAAAACTCCGAAATTGTAAACATCTGTTTCAACATCTGCAGTACATGGTAAATCACAATGCTTCGATTCATTTTCTGTAGACACCCTTGATTTGTATTGAAGTTCATTCCAAAAATCAATCTCAGCAATCTGATGCAAAAGAGAGAACCAAAAAGAACGTAACTAATAACAGAACATCTAAATATGAATCTGGAAATTCATGCTACTACATAATACTTGTCAGTGAACGAATGAATATTTTTTTGAATATGAGAAAAAAAAAAAGCATACTTTTGCAGCATAATCTTCAGTTAAAAAGATCGTGTCTGATTTTAGGTTGGAATGTGGCATTGGGGGCTTAAGGCCATGCATATATTGTAGGCAGTAAGCTGTTCCCATTATGATCCTCACCCTTGCATTCCAGTCGAGATGTTCAAGTTCCTTCACTGAGAAAATAAAAAATTGAATGGGCATATCTCCATTACATCTTGTTAGGCGACCAATTAGTATAAATATCAGTTAGATAATCTAATACTTACTGTGCAGATGCTGAAAAAGGGTCCCATTAGGTGCAAACTCAAATACCATCATTCTAACAAAAGGTTTATTCTCCTCACAGTAACCAATAAGGTTGACAAAGTTCTTGTGGTTTATCCGTGAGAGTGAATCAATCTAAAAAATTGACAAAGAAAGTAAGAGGGGAAACCTATTGTTCAGTATGTAAATATCCTGATGCTTATGTAAAAAACTGACCTGCTTTCTATACGCAGTTTCTGACCGCTTTGACCATTTTTTACAAGAATTAATAGAGGTTGAGACAACAGAAATCTCAACTCCACTAGATAATATTCCCTTGTACATAGTGGAGGAATCATGAGTTTCAATTATGTTGCTGAAATCCTCACAGGCGGTTTCTAGCTCATCCAGCTTTAGCTTAGGAACACCTGCAATTTCAAACAATTAATTATACATCATGGCATATTGAATCTAGATCGTAGAGTAAGTCACATTAATAACAAACTGATATGCTGGTCAGTCAATAAGTCAGCCAATTAAGTTTAGGTAAAAAAACTCACCTGGATCAGTTACAAATAAAAGGCAGACCTATAAAATAATACAGGGTCCGCTGCAGGCAGAGCAATAACTAGGAAATCCTAATTGATCTGAAGAGTATGGTGCCATTGTTGTAAATCCAGAATAGGACCTCCACACAAAAGAGTCAAGCATTTTTTAATTTCCAGTCCGAGTATGATCACAGTACTTTTAGCTGATTGTACGATCGCAATTTAATAAACATTTAGGGTCTTTTGACAGTTTCGAAGAAATGTTTCATCCTTTAATTGCCATGGAACGAGATCAGTGATAGACGTTAGAGTCAAACACAGCAATGATGATCAAATGGGAGCCAACAGTATGTCAAAGATACATGAAATTGGTATAATAACATGTAAATATAAAGAGAGTAACTTGAACTGATGCTGTTAAAGTTTATGATTTTCTATTTTTCTGGTAACATTTTTTATACTGCAACAATTTGGGATGGGTTATTCCGCTCTTCCTCGAAGTTGTTTATTGTGTGTATGATACAGCTGTTTGAATATTTGCACTAATGATAAGCTTAAAAAGCCACAAAGATCAGAGACAATAGCTTTATTAACTAATATTTTAAATTAAACATATTTCCATTATAGATGAAAGAACTGTGGAGCTCCAGCTTGAGATAATTGTAAAGCTGTAAGCAATGTATGTTTGGCAGTTCATATAGGAAAACGTAAAGAATGCTGCTGTATATGTTGACGTGCATACCAATGGTTTGGTTTAGATGTGTAAATTTGGAAATGATACCTGTGACAAATGCTTTCTGTAATTGTCCACTCAATCCAGTCCTCCAAGGACGTATGTTTCTGACTGCCCGGGTACGGCAGACAAAGCATAAGACTGTAACCACTAATGAGAAAAAAACAGCAACTGATATTCCAACTATATATTTCCACTTATCTCCGGAATGTCCACCTGCATCCTCATTGGTAATTTTAGGTTGAGCAACAGCATGGTGAGGTTTAGAAGGTGCAGACGAGGGCAAAGGTTCTTTCTTTTCCTTTGGTACAGCAGGAAATGAACCACTACTCCTAGTACTAGGAAGAGCAATAATAATGGGCTCTGCTGTAGAAACACTGCTGGCAGGAGCAGCAGCTAGATTACTGGACTGTTCAGCTAGCCGACGACGTACAATGTCGTCTAGGTTCTTTATATGTGACTCCGAAGAACCTGCAGAGTTTTAAAAACCTACTATAGTAAACTGAGAAGCGTAAGACTTTTACTTAATGCTCTTCATCTACTAGTAGTTTGTGCATACTTGGTGGATTGTTGCAGAAAACCTCTGTATCATCAGTAAAAGGGCCTTCTTCAAACTTGAGCCTTCAAAAATAGTAAGAGATTAACATAAACAAAACACAATAACAAGCCAGTAAGTAGGAGAAAAATAGGGGAGGGCGTAGTAATAAATTCTGTAGGCGAATAGAAAACCCATTTCCAAAAAGCTAAAACTAAACAAAATAAAACATGTGAAAGGAAATTGAGGATTCTTACGAAGGCAACATATGGAGATAACGATTCAGTGTCTCTATAATCCCTGTGCTGCAGAGTTCGGCTTTCAACATGGTTTCTGCTTTCATGAAGGCTTCTGTTTTCTTCAGTGATAAAATATCACAATGCAAGATGCTACACAACGTATAAAATAGATCACAGACAATTCAACAGTACCTAGTTTGTAGCTGGCACATCATGAAAAATTGCACTATGCATATCAGGCAACTTACACGAAATATGGTCCATAACATACAAAATTTGTTAAGAAAAACAGACAATTCAGATGTACAGGTACTGATTTTACACATCACACAAAGCTCAATGGATATACTGAACTCCTGTAGCATTATCATACTATCAACAAAATATGTATGTAAAGGAAGATAATTTGTTTGTGCACGAGTTATAATGGGGTTTCCCTTTGAACTTAATTGTTTTCATGTGGAACACATATCAAGATGCAATAAGAAACATTATCCATTTCATATTACAGGACTGGAATAATTCGACAAAGAAAAAACAAACGCTCTACAGGCAATAGCATACAGATAACAGTTTAACTTTTTGACTTGTTCAGTGTCCTAAGCAGGCTTAAAGAAATACCAAAAAATTTAAAATTTGTTATCTTTAATTGAAGCAAAAAAGTAAAAGATTTGGTTACACAAATATATATTAATAAATCTAAATTTCTCATATAATAAATAAAATTATGGCTTGCTCTGTACCTTGTGACAATAACACTACAGTGCATTACCAGATTTTATGAGATAGAGGGTGTAACTAGAGCAGAGTGGAAATATGGCAGAACATATTTTGAAAATTAACAAATGGAACATTTTCATAGTGATGGCTGCAAGATAAGAAATAAGCTTGACACACAGTGAAAGTTCAAGGATTGTAATATCTTACCATTGCCCCAATTTTCTATTCGGACAACCATATTCAGTGGCAGCACCAGATACATGACTTCCATCAGAATGCAATTCAGAGGACATATCAATATTTTCATTCTGTTTAGAAATGCCTTCAAACTTATCGTTATCAACCAACCTGGTTTAGGTACATTGAAGTACAGGTTTCATTTATCTTAGAAATAAGATACAAAACTTTGCAGCTCTAAAATAAATCGGAAGATCACATCCATATAATTAACTTACAAAATTTTTAGTGAAGGCATCTGTGCAATCTCTGCTGGAATAATTCCATTCAAACTATTATTCCGTAAGTCCATTATCTCCAGCATTGCAAGACCACCAAACTCCTTAGGGATAGAACCAGAAAATCGGTTCTGAGAGAGTACACTGCCAATACAAAGAGACAATAAGAAACTAATTGATGTTCAAAGGATCTACAAAACAGAACAGTGCACTTAAATCATTATGTTGATTGAGAAGTACATCCACATTGCATCTATCACTTATGGTGAATATATAAATAATCATGGCGCATAGATCTTAGAAACTCAAAACTGAAATCATAAATTACACTGATGTTCTAGACAAATTTATAGTTGACCCAAATACATCAGCTTTGTACAATTTCCTTCTTTCAATGCACTGTCAATTTTTCACAACAAATACACACACAAACACATACACCCTCTTTGGCCTTGAACAAAACTTGCATATTGCAAAATGAAACTTCTTGTGGACGGCAATCAATTTCGTTGCAATAGCACATGATGTATGCAAGCTAAGAAATATGACTGTTCATATATCACTACACAAAAATAACATATTGAATGTGAGCTGATAAGATACAAATCCGGCAATGATAGACAAAATAAACAGTTATACTTACAGGATTCTTAGTTGTGTAAGTTTTCCAAGATCCGGTGCTAATACTCCTTGAAGCGAAAGCCCAGTGAGATCCCTGTGCAGAGAAGAACATTAGAGTAACCCCATTCTAACATTAACAATGAGCAACATAACTTGCTACAATTATTGCTCATACTACTAAAACTGTTAACATCATTACATAATGTTACAACAAGTAACAGATTTCATAAAATATTTCATTACCCTTTAATGAAGACAAATTCTAGCTAAATTGAAGGGCGTAGATATTGAATCATTTTTTAGTTACAAGTATGTGCGAGTGTATGCTTTAAAAAAAAAAATTGATTAAACTCACAACATTTGCACTTGACCGTTGACACAATGAACACCTGACCACATGCATGGGTTGCAGTCATCAGGATTCCAATCCGAAAAAGCACCTAGTGGATCCAATTTAACTGCAGCACGAAACGCTAATAATGCAAATCCTGTATTTCCATTTCAAATGATCAAAAATGACTTTTGAGCACACTGCACACGCGCGCGCACACACACAGAGAGAGAGAGAGAGAGAGAGAGAGAGAGAGAGAGAGAGAGAGAGAGAGTATAAGTGCATGATACCTTCATAATTTAGAAAGCATTGTCCTTGAATTTTTGAAGCAAAAATAGAAAGTGTAAAGCAGATTAGTTGAATTCCACATGTGTTCCATCTAGCCCCCATCGCTCGCAAAACCATATATCACAATGGTGGAGGCAGTGATAGTATCTGCCAACAGCCAGGATTATGTACAAATTGGTACACAAAATCGCCAGCTTTCTTTACACAAACCACACTCCGAGTTATAAACTACTCGGACGTGTGATTTTCCAACATCAACAACCCAATTGGCATAGATAAACAAACAAATGTACACCAAAAACCATACACTACACAGAAACTAGCTAGCCCTCTTACACAAACTGACCAAATGACGGTCCCTCGCCGGGGATTCCTATCCCACAAGTTTATATCACAACCCTGTTTGAAGAACCTGTTGCAATAAAATATAAAAAAGCATAAATCACAATGAGACTGCAAAAAATAAATGTACGTTTATTGAATAGAATGGACAAGGAATAACCTCAAGTGCAAGCAATCGTAAAAAAAAAAAAAGGCAATATGTGAAATGTAAAGAGAAAGGCAAGACATACCAGAAAAGGGCAAAATAATGCAATCCAGTTGTTGCTGCTGTAATAAATGTATTCCCCTGGGGTAAAAAATCAATTGCATGCAATTCTTGGAAAGGGGCTAATATTTGTAGTAAAATTCTCTTGGGAAATGCAGGATTGAATTTTACGATGATGACATTTGGTAAGATTGTTGTTAATAGTTGAAAAGGCAGCTCAGAAAAATTTATTTAATATATTAAATTTTTGGGTGAAAAATTTATGAAAATTTGGAAAATGTTGTGTATTGTAAATAATTCACTGCCCTTTCCAGGATGATCTCAGAAGAGGAACCTCTCTTCCACCATCATTTTTCTGAAAGAGGATGAAAAAAAGGTTTCTCTTTTACATTTGTTAGCATTTTCTTTCTTGCCCAATTTTTTTTTTGTTTTGCTTTCTTTCTCTAGGCCAACGTGGCCACCCCACATAGTACTAGTGTTATATTTTCCTCTGTTTTTAGTTTCTACATCTTTGCTATGTGCCCTTGTACCCCTTCTTTATGTACTTTTATATTTTATGCTTCTTCCTTTTTATTTAAACTAGTTGATAATGCCGCGCTTCGCGGCGGCTTTATAAATTTTTAATAAAAATTGTTTATCATACATTTATCTTATATTATATCATCAATATTAAATTTTATCAATTAACACGGTCCTTTTTACCGTGCCACTCTCGCGTTAAACACTGTTCTTCCAATTGAGTTGCTGTCTCGTTAAACACAATTCTTCTTATTGAGACGTTATCTCTCGTCAAATACGATTCTTCTTATTGAGCCATTTTCTCGTTAAACACGATTCTTCCTATTGAGCCGCTCTCTCGTTAAACACGTGAACCGCCCTCTTGTTAAAACCGAAATCCCATCTTTAACATATATTATAAATATTTGTATAATCCTTTTAATCCATAAAACTCGAAACCTAAAAATAAAA
Source organism: Kitagawia praeruptora (assembly GCA_037693485.1). Taxonomy (NCBI): domain Eukaryota; kingdom Viridiplantae; phylum Streptophyta; class Magnoliopsida; order Apiales; family Apiaceae; genus Kitagawia; species Kitagawia praeruptora. The sequence goes on along the minus strand of CM075354.1, from coordinate 104,820,903 downwards.
TAAAATTTATAACATCAAAATAAAATTCTAATTGTTAATACTCCCTTTGTACCTCTTATTTTTTTACAATTTTTTCATTGCTTGACACGCATTTTAAGGTGTATATAAAATACAGTTTCATAACTGTTTTATTTATTTATTTATTTTTGGGAAAAAAATTTAACATTAAATTAGAGGGACGGATGGCATACGATTTTTTCCAGTGAACCGTTTTCTTGTTAAACACGTACCGACCAGCTCTCGTTTAGGACTGAAATCCCAGCTTCATTATATACTTAAAATATAAATATGAATCGTACAATATTAAATTGATAAAATAGTGAGAATGTACTTTTAATTTTAGGTATATATCAATCTAAAATAAAAATTTAATGGTTCCTTCTATTATGCTAACATTTATTTTTAAAAAAAATATGAAGACTTTTTGTTATGAGAATAATATTAGATTGATGCATATATTCTTCTAATGCATTATGCAAGTATACTTAACTTGTATAAAAAATAAAATAAAGGATTTCTAAGATACCAACTCACCAACCGTTCTTGTATTCAACTTCCAATAAAATTTTTGATTATATATCTTATCTAAAAATTAGATCTCTTCTCTTCTATAATTGGAAGATTTATTCTATTTTTAATAAAACTTTTAATTATAGGTTTTATCTATAAATTGAATACCTATTCTTGTTCTAATAAATTTTTTAATTATATATCTTTTCTATAAATTTGAACTCTTCTCCTTTATATATTCGAACATCTATTATGGTTTGAATATGTAGTGATACAATCTTAGAAGGCATCAGATAACCTTCAGCGTAACCTCGTTTATACTTACTTTATTTATATTTGTGCAATACGATATTTTGTACCAATTGCTTGCCAATTAACAATTTCCAATAAAATTATTATTAATTTTTATATGCTATGAAAAGGAGATTTAATACCAACATGATACTTGTTTAGAAATAAAAACGAAAAAAAGTGCACAATATTTGTACATGCATTTCAACTTGTGCATATATACAAACTCTAATATACAGTAAGTGTCCTTCCTCTCTTTGATCAATGCATTCATGATCGTCAAAGGAGTCGCATCTTTATTTCTTTTCATGTTTTTCTACACATATTTTTAATTATATAAAATATATATATTAATAAAAAGTATTTAGTTGAAATTCTTGAAACAAATTTAAAATTGTAAAAGAAAATAGCCAGCTGGAATTATCAAATAATCACAAAATCATCATTCTTTAGCTGAAATTAACAATATCGGAGCATAATAAGTTAAATCACAAACAAAAACAATGATACCAAGAATTAAAAAAAAAATAAGATGTATCGTTTTTCGATTGAAGATGGTTCTTTTTCGGTTGAAGAATTTGATTAATTTATTTACTTACAATTTCCTCGTTCAAAATCATTCAATATATTTTCGGTGTCTTCTGAAACTATAGATCTGGCCAGTATCAAAATTAATCAAATATAAATCTTTGTTGGCAAGATGAATAATCTCTATTGAATGTGAACAAATAAAATATAAATCTGAATGTGAACAAATAAAATAAAATATATATTCTTCTGAAACTATAATCTGTTGAATGTGAACAAATAAAATTAAAGGTGTAAAAAAGATGCTTATGAAACATAAACTAAGCAGCTAATTAGTTAGAAGATTTTGCCGATATATCTATTCCGTTCTTGATTTATAGCTAGCTTATTATTCTTTTATAAGGTTTCTTCGTGAATTCAAACTTCTTTTCTTTACAAATTCGAATGGTTATTCTACTTCCAATAAAAATTTTAATTATAAATCTTTTTCATAAATTCGAAATCATATTCCACCTCCAACAGAACTTTTAATTATATTGTTTACAATAAAACTTTTAATTATATGTCTTTCCTATCAATTCGAACTCTTCTCATCTATAAATTCAAATACCTATTTTATTTCTAATATGTTAAAAGATATTTTTATATTTATTAGTATTTATTCGAACTTCTATTCTCGTAATAGAATTTTTAATCATATGCCTTATAATTAAATACTTATTCTACTTACAATGGAAATTCTAATTATATGTCTTCCCAATAAATTCGAACTCTTATCATCTATAAATTCGAACGCCTATTCTACTTCTAATATGTTAAAAGATATTTTTATATTTATTAATAAATATATTTTTTAGGGAGAAAATTTATGAGATTTTTAAAAAATCCTTTATTATCGAATATAATATTTTTTTACGGATAGAATTGCAGTGGAAACAGTAGTTACAGTAGTGTTTTCAGTGTCAAGAGTTAGTGGAACATTTTTTAGGTTAACAATAAACAGAAGAGGATGGCGTTGAGCGGGTGTTTGGTGCGTCGGATTGTTGGCTGTGGCATAATTGAAAGTCGCAAGTGTTTTATGCGTCTCAACTCAACTCTCACTTCCCCAAGCTATTCGTCAGGGTTTCCCCTCTTACGCCTTTAATTAAGTCGTAAATTCGAACTCTTATTTTCTATAATTTCGAACTCCTATTCTACTTCCAATAGAACTTTTAATCATATGCTTTATAAATACTTATTCTACTTTCAATAGAAACTTTTATTTATATGTTTTTTTCTATAAATTTGTACTCTTATTCTCTATAAATTCGAACTTCATAGAACTTTTAATCATATGCTTTATAAATACTTATTCTACTTCCAATAGAACTTCTAATCATATGTCTTCCTATAAATTCGAACTCTTCTCCTCTACAAATTCGAACACCTATTCTACTTCTAATATGTTATATAATATTTTTATATTTATAAGTGTTTAAAATCCTAAAATTCTAGAAAATTAGAAAAATAGATTGAGACGATCTTAGAGCGCCACCTAAACTCCCGCGTATCCTCCTTTATATATATACTAGTCGATAAAGCCGCGCTTCGCGGCGGCGTTATAATTTTTTTTAAAAAAAATAACACATTTACGTTATATTGTAATATTAATTTTAAATTTTAATAATTAAATATCCTTTTCTAATGAATCGATTTCTTGTTAAACACGATTCTTTCGATTGAGCCGCTCTCTCATTAAAATCAAAATCTCAACTTTAACATATATTATAAAGACTTATATAATATTTTTTATCCATAAAATCGAACAATAAAAAAAATTATGACATCAATATCAAATTCTAATAGCTAATACAATCTTTTCTAGTGAGTCGTCTTCTCGTTAAATACGTTTTGAGTCGCTCTTATTTGGAACCGAAATTCTAACTAATTATATAAAGAAAGTAAATTCCAATTTTTATATTCTTTAAACTTTCTAATATTTATAGAGTTTTAAAAATGAAAATACATCTTATTTTTTCTGTATATTATAGATATTCATGTACTTATTTACAACTGCATGAGAATGTCTTTCTGTTATGTTAACATATAAAAAAATTAAATTCGAAGACTTTTCGTTAATGGAATAATATTAAATTTATGGATATATTTTTCTAATGCAAGTATAATTAACTTGTATAAAAAAGATAAAATAAAGGATTTCTAGGAAAAAAGATATATAATTTTAAAAATCGTGTAAGACGTCTCCACCGTCCTCGTATTCTACTTCTATTAATAAAACATTTTTATTTTATGTATTCCTTATATATTCAAACATTTTTATACGGTCTTCTCTAATGAATCGTTTTCTCGTTAAACACGGTTATTACTATTTATCTGCTCCCTAGTTAAGACCAAAAACCTAACTTTTACATGTATCACTTGTATGATAATATTTATCCATAAAAATCAAATCCTAAAAATAAAATAAAATTTATAACATCAAAATGATATTTTAATAGCTAATACAATCTTTTATAGTGAGCCGTCTTCCTGTTAAACACGTTTCGAGCCGCTCTCGTTTGGGTCGAAATTCCAAATTCATTACATATTATTATTGATACTTATCTTACACAACAACTTTTTTCCTAAAAATTAAAACCTAAAAAATAGAGTGAATTCCAATTTATACTTTATCTAGACTTTCTAAAATTTATGGAGTTTTAGAAAATGAAAGCACATCTTATTTTCTCTTTATATTATAGATACTCCTATTTTTATTTAGGATTCCTGCATGAGAATGTTCTTTTATAATGTTAACACATCAATTCTTTTCTTTTAAATACGATGACTTTTTTATGATAATAGTATTGGATTTATGAATAAATTTTTCTAATAGAAGTATAATTAACTTATATAAAAAATATATAATTTAAGAAGATCGTACTTTCTATAAAATATTTAGTTATATGGATGCTCTATATATTCAAACACATATTCTACTTCTAATAGAACTTTTATTTATATGTTTTTCTATAAATTCGAACTCTTATTCTCTATAAATTCAAACTCCTATTCTACTTCCAATAGAACTTTTAATCGTATGCTTTATAAATACTTATTCTACTTCCAATAGAAACTTTTATTTATATGTTTTTTCTATAAATTTGAACTCTTATCTCTATAAATTCGAACTCCTATATTCTACTTTCAATTGAACTTTTAATCATATGCTTTATAAATACTTATTCTACTTACAATAGAACTTCTAATCATATATGTCTTCCTATAAATTCGAACTCTTCACCACTATAAATTCGAACACCTATTCTACTTCTAATATGTTAAATGATATTTTTATATTTATAAGTGTTTAAAATTCTAAAATTCTAGAAAATTAGAAAAATAGATTAAGACGATCTTAGAGCGCCACCTAAACTCCCGCGTACCCTCCTTTATATATATATATTGATGATTGATGTTTTTTCGACCAAGTTTTAGTTAACTGATCAAATTTTGACCATAATTTTATTAATATTTTGATATTTTTAAAACTTGAGCATGATAATATATATATATATATATGGATATAGTTTCATATTTATATAAATGTTAATATTTAAAAAATATATAAAATTTATAAAAAAAAAAAAGGAATTGATGTGCATGAGGGTTCTACATGAGGTTACTGAAAAAAATTTGACCTTGCGAGGTCACTTATTTTATAGGTTCTCTGTGTTATAATTTCAAGAGAGATCTTAAGGTTATTCCCAAGCCCAGTTTTCTCATAAAATAATCAAATTCTGAACAACTTTACCAATATTTAGTAAAAAAGGATATTTAAATAGAAATAGGGGAAGTATATTTTTGCATTTTTGCTTTTTAGTGTCCATAAAACCATCTACAAGGCAGTACCATTTGATGCATCAAATACTCTATTCTAAAAACTGGTAATTAATTGATTAATTGCGACACGGTGATTAATTGATCGTTGGAGGAAATGGCACAAAAATCCAAGTTATATATGGTATCATGAGCTACAAAGTTTGTCATGAGGCTGAGGGAAAAAAACTCAGTTATATTTAAGTAAGTGTTTGGGCCAAGGAGTTCTACAACTTATCAGGAATGGTTTAAAAGAAAAGATGGATTGCTAAAAAAAACCTAGATGGATTTTCTTCTCGATCACCACGTTTCTACATTACCTCTAATAAAAGTGAAGAGATAAAAAGATAGTAACTAGGATTTTATTATATCAACATAACATTTGTAATACATGGCTCGATATTTATATAATAAATTTTTATAAACTAAATTACTAAATTATCCTTAATATTAATTATCACTAATATAATAATTATATATATTCTAACACCCCTCCTCAAACTCACGATGCTGCAGCATTAAGCATTGAGAGTTTGTCAGATAAGAATCGAAAGCGTGAAATCGAGTGAGTTTTGGTGAAAATAACAGCAATCTAAAGTGAAGAAGAGACATAAGGTAAAGTGATGGTACCCTGCTGCAAATGATGACGAATGATATGACAATCAATCTCAATATGTTTAGTACGCTCATGAAATACGGAATTACGAGCAATATAAACTGCACTCTTATTATCACAATATAGCGGAGTAGGTTGAGTAAGCTTAACACCCAAATCTGCAAGCAACCAGCGTAACCAAACAATTTCACAAGTAGCAGAAGCCATTGCACAATACTCAGCTTCCGAAGATGATCGAGAAACAACATCCCGCTTCTTACTCTTCCATGAAATAAGAGAATCACCAAGAAAAATACAAAAACCAGTAGTAGACTTGCGATCTTCAGGATCTCCAGCCCAATCAGCATCATTATAAGCACACAACTCTAAAGATGAAGTAGAAGGAAATAAAAGATCGACTTTGAAATTGAGTCCCTCTAAGGTATTTGAGAATACGAAGTACAACACCCCAATGAACAGTAGTAGGAAAAGTGACAAACTGACTAACAACCTGAACAACATGCGCAATATCCGGACGAGTAACATTGATATAAACAAGACTACCCACAGTAATACGATATAAAGTAGGATACGCTAAAGGAAGACCATCAGATGATGAATAACGAACAAGCATCTCAAGAGGAGTATCAACAGTCTTATTATCAGTAAGACGAGCATGATCAAACAAATCAGCAATGTATTTAGACTGAGATAAAAGATAACCTTGGGACGACATAACAACCTCGATCCCTAGAAAATATCGAAGCAAAACCAAATCTTTCATAGCAAAACAACGAGCCAACTCTCATTTTAACGATTCAATACCAACACAATCATCACCAGTAATAATCATATCAACGACATACAAAGCCAAGAGAATACGACATGCACTTGTACAACGGACAAATAAAGCAGAATCATGATGACAAGAATGAAATCCAAGTGAAATAAGCACAGTGGCGAACTTCTCAAACCAATAGCGGGATGCATGTTGAAGACCATAAAGTGACTTACGAAGCCGACAAACATAACTAGGATGATGAAGAAAACCAAGAGGAGGCATCATATGAACTTCTTCATGTAGATCATCATACAAAAAAGCATTCTTAACATCTAACTGAAATATGTTCCATTTAGAAATAGAAGCAACTGCAATCAAAGCACGAATAGTAGTCATTTTGGCAACAGGTGTAAACGTCTCCTCATAATCCAAACCATTCTCCTGAGAATATCTTTTAGCAACAAGCCGAGCCTTGTAACGCTCAACAGATCCATCAGATTTGGTCTTAATTTTATAGATCCAACGAGAGCTAATAGCATGTTTCCCTGGTGGTAATGGAACCAAATCCCAAGTATGTGTCTGATGTAAAGCAGTAAGTTCCTCAGCCATAGCTGCCTGCCAAAGAGGATCACGAACAGCATCTGACACAGGCTCAGACAAACCGTGAATAGATGTAACAAATGAAGCAAAGGAAGGAGAATAAGAGGAATATGAAAAATCAGGATGTCGTGTGGACTTACGGATACGAGTAGATTGACGAGTGGGAGAAGGTGGATCCAAAATCTCTAAAGAGGATTGAGTGGTCGTAGACGGAGGCGGAGATGAGGGAGTCTGGTATGTCTTATGTTAGGTCGAATACACAATATATATAATCAAGTACTGTATGAATAAATAACAAGAACACACGTTTTAGTACTTAAAACTGTTTGGAATTAATAATTCCTCTCTCAGTGATGTAAAATATCACAGAGAGCTGCTTAGGTTACAATGAATGATATTCGTTCACGATAGATACTCTTCTAGGGTTAACCTAACTGTATTTATAAGATATACATCTACGTACAATCGTTAATTGATTCTCCTAAAATTAAGCTATACAATTGATATCAATTACGATTGCTACACGTCTTCTAAGTCAATTCAATCTCTTTGACAGCTATCCAATCTTCAAAGATATTGCTTCCATATTAATCTTAAATTAATCTTCAACTCTGTTGACTTGTAGACGCTTCCAGTAGACAGACTTTAGCAAACTCTGTTGCTCTCCTAGCCAGCAGTGTTTGCGCTTCCTTGTGTTCAGCTAGCAGTGTTTACACTTCCTTCTGTCAGCGTTTGCGCTTCCAGCTATCAGCGTATACTCAAACTCTGCTACGATTGCTTTCATTAACAAGTTAAACTCTTTTTATCTGTAACACTTAAACACTGACATTAAATCACATCAATTATATCTAACAATCTCCCCCAACTTGTTCATTAGAAAAATGTACAAGTTCACAGTAATTGATGATGTCAAAACAATCAAATAAAAACACAGTGTTTAACATATAACCAGAGTTTAATCTTGACTTAACAAAATCTACAGAAAATTCAAATTACTTACAAATTCTGTCTACCTAACCTCCTCAAGATTTGGAGTTGTTCTGAGACAATCTATCAATAGTCTTCTCTCAGCATTTTCAAGTTCTCTATGCATAGCTTCCTTGATCTCTTTTAATTCTGGATCATTCTCATCAGTTTGACAGATAGCAGCTCTTAGATCATAGATTTTATTTCTCCTCATCTCATTACCCAGTCTAATGAACTTGACTTCTTCTGATTGAGAATTAAAATCAAGAACTGTAATCCCCAGATCAGTCTTTAATTTAGCAGTTCCTTTCTTCATCTCCACAAGATTTCCATTCCAATCTCTGTATTTAGGAACATACTCTTCAGTTGTCTTCGATCCTGTAAAAGATTTGGCTCTCAGCATATATTCCCTTATAGAATTAGCAATAAGCTCTGTTCGTCGGTTCCTGACTCTGAATATATGCAGGACATACTGAAGTTCTTCAAACAACTTTAGCTTGATTGCTTCTTCATTCACTCTATACACTGTTCCATCTGTCATAAAGTATAATAGAAAGTGAATATCTAAGCTCTTTTGATGAACTAGTTGAACTGATTCCAACTTGTCCAGATTTTCTTGAGTAATACCAGAACCAAGAGAGACAAGTGCAGAGGGATCTCTTGGACTGTTACTAACTCTCAAATCTCTTCTTGAACCTAAGACAGAAGTATTCCTGCCTAGTGGCTTTCCTGAACAAGCAACATTATGTTGATACCCACCAGTCACTCATGTTTATGCTTGAACTGGAATCTTTGGCCTAGAAAACCCAGGTAAAGGTTTGCTTTGAATCTGTACAACTTGTGTGGCAACAGAGGTTGTAACTGTCATTTTGCCTTTGCTCTCTTCACCCATCACCCCTTTTAGCTTTAACTTGGCATCAAGAGAAGACTTTCTTATCAACTTTCCTTCTTCTTCTTCTTCTTCCTCTTCTTGAATACCAGATAAATTCTCTTTGATTTCAATCCCTTTCATTGCAGGCTTTGAAGCTTTGATAGTCTTCTTTCCTTTCTTGGACTTCAGTGCCTTTAAATGTTCTTTTTGCAACAGCTTTTCTTCAGCATGTATGTCTTCAAGTGTAGCCTCAGCATTTTCCTCACGAAAAATCTTAGCAGCTAACTCTTCATCTGTTTGTGGATTGTTAGTGAATAACAAATCCTTTTGCCTTGAAGCAGAAGTACTCTGAAGATTTGTATCTGCCACCAAATTTGGCTTTGACCTTGTAGACCTTCCATGTCCATGTCTTGGATTTGCACTTCTTAACCCCTTATCAGCATTTGCACCTTCTTCATCCAGATGATCCTTCTTTGATAGAGTTTGAGTTTGCTTGCACTTAGTTTTAGTAATTCTCTCCCCTTTTTGACATCATCACCATCTGGAATCAGAATAGAGGTGATTAACTCAAGAGATTTTGCAATAGAATCAACCTTTTCAGTCAGCAAAAGCTAATTCTGTTCAACTTTGCTCAATCTGTCATTAAGAGTCTCCTGAGCTTTGGAAAAGTGTTGAAATAGCTTAGAATTAGCTCTTTGAGATTTCTCCTCATGAGTAGCAACCTCTGTTCGAAGATCAACAATTGCCTTCTGATTATCATCAAATCTGTGATTCAAGGACTTGATCTGAATCACTGTTCCTTGTAGACAAGTGAAAATATCAGGATTTGAAATCTTTGAAGAATTTGCCTTGAGAAAGGTAGCTGCTCTGCCAGGAGGAAAAATACAATCTGACTTGTACCAATTTGCAGTTTGCTTTGTCAAATAATTATCATCAATTTCATTAACAGAAGGTCCTGCAAAGTCTGGTTTTTCTCCTGTTTTCTGACCATCAGTTTGAAATTGTTCTTTATTAGCTTCTGTACTCCTGTCTTCAAAAGAATCACTAACTGAAACATCAGTAGGTGCAACTGAAGCAATGTCTTCATTTTGAGCAGCAACTGGTTCTTGAGCAACCTGTTTTCCTTTATCACTTTTTGTATGCTCTGAAGAAACAACTTTTTCTGGTTGATCAATCTCCTCACCATGATCAGAAACATGATGTGCATCAGAGTATAATTCTGTGTGTGATGCAACCTCAGTGTCTTCCAGGACAACAGTAGGCCCATCTGCAACACCAGTATCAACAGAGTTTGTAACCACCATGGGTGTTGGAGTAGATGCTTCATTGTCAAAAGAAAATGGAGTGGGAGTTTCATCAAACTCTTCCATTGTAGCCAATGCATCTCTATCATCATTATCAGTCTGAACCTTAGCAAGTTCTGGTTCAGCAATCTTGAAGCCTGATTCTTCTACAGTAGGTTCTATGATAACCTCTGTCTCACCAGTAGGAATATCCTTAGAAATATTCTCTTGAGCTTCAACAACTTGCTCATCATCAGAGTCTGTAAGAATCAGCCTCCTCCTCTTTGCTTGAGGCACTTCAATCATTTCTTCTTCTTCACTAGAACTGTCCTCAACTGGTGGTAATGAAGGCCTATTTGCCCTTTTAATGATTCTTCTGGAATAAACAGCTCTAGGAGATGTCTGTTTAGCCTTGGAATGTTTTGTGTTAAGGGCAATATGCTTTTTCCTTTTTGGTTTAGATGTTGGTTGAGGTTGAGTAGTAGTGACAGGCTCAGGGTTTGTTGGCTCAGGGTTTATTGGTTCAGGTTGTGTGTGTGTTGATGTAGTAGGTACAGTGTTTGTTGGTGTTGGCTCAGGTGATGGTACAGGATGAGAGTGTATGATTTCAGTGTGGTCAGTGGCTAAAGGTTCAGACATTTGTTGTGTTTCTGGTTGTTGTGGCTGTTGTGGTTCATGTGGTGATGATTGAGAATCTTGGGGTTGATTTAGAAAGTTTTGCAGGGCAAGTGGCAAAACAAGTTCAGGTACATCTTTACCAACATCTTTATTTGTCATATCAGAGAATATTCTCTTATTGACTCGAAAAGGTTGAATCACATCAGCTGCATCAATTTCTAAACCAGGTACACAGGAATTGAACAAAATTTGACAAAATCTAGCAAAATAGACTGTTGTAGACTCTGACAATTTATCCCCTATATTCATTAACACATATCGACCAAAATCAAAATTACTGCCATAGAGTAGAGAATACCCAATTTGCAGACTATCCATTGGAATGGCATCCCAGTTGGTGACTTTCTTCTGGAATGTCCTAGTGATACAGTCGAAGAAAAAATTCCATTCCTTTCTAAGATTCGGCCGTTTGACACTACCAAGCTTTGCCAAAGAATCCATGTAACCAATTTCTGTTAACATGTCCCTCAGATTCTGCTCAGAAACAATAGCATACGAGGTATGTGTGTCAAAGTCCATGGTCTCTCGAACAGTTTGTGGAGTTATCACAAACTCTTGTTCATCATGAGTGAAGATGATAGACGGAGTCCCATTCTCTCCTTCATCTATATACCTTGAGTTTTGCCAGAAAGTGACAATCTGTGATGCAGATAGAATAGCAGGTTCAATCAATGCTTGCCCAATCTCAGAGTCACGAAGAAAATTTTGCATAAGGTGAAACGCTTCAGGAGCACGGTCGTTCTCAAGTAGAGCTGCAAAATTGTTAGGCACAAAACGAAGACCAAACGAGGTAAAAGGTTTTGTTGCCATTAGATCAAGAAATAAGCAAGAAATGACAGTGAGAATGATAGGTAGGAAAGGTGTTTGTGAAAATGTCGAAGTGAAAAATAAAGGAGGTCTGTGTTTTTGGTAAAGTGAATATGAGTGGGTGTGAAGTGAGAGTAAAAAAAATGATTTGAGTAGTAATTAAAAATTAAAACTCAATCGTTTATATATTGAAAACACGCAATCGTTCCTAGAATAGTGTGAAAGTGGGACACAATGATGGGTGAGTGGGTGAAAGTCGGACACGTGTCAAACATGCAGCGAATCACTTAATCACGCGTAGTAAAAGCAATTATTACTGCTGTCTTTCCTATTATCAAGACACTTTACCACAATTACACTTATTAACAGTTGTCAAACACTCTATTTACTCCAAAATTTTCAAATTATCTTAATGAAAATTTACCTTAGAGTACGGAACACAATCCATCAGTGTTTGTCAAATTTTCAAACTTTATCACTAAAACCCTTTCAAAAAGTGCACAGTCGTGAATATATGTGTGTGTGTGTGTAGCAGAGGTTACCAAATCAATTTTTATAGCATCTAATATTTCATAAAATCCATAAATCAAATCAATAAACACTGAATGCACAAACTCTCATATTAAACACGGAGTATGTGATGAATGCTAAACTCTGTAGTTCCTTAAATACAGAAATCTGAATTAACCCTATTCCCATTGATGTTCATGATTATCCAAGTAAGCACACAGTCATTATAGACAAAAAGATCAAGAGATAGACATCAAAGCATCATTCAGTGAGTAACATGTCAAGGATTTCCTCACAAACTCTCAAAGCACACAAGTGTTTAGGTGAAGTGTTTTCTCTCAAATTCAATCAGTAAAAGCAGATACTTCCATAGGCTTGAATTTCCACCAAATCTACACTACTTTAATTACATATATGCACAAATCAAAAGGACTTTATTCAGGGTTGTAATTTAGTAAGATCAAACAGGTGAGAAGAGATGTTTTTAAATGAATAAATTTCGAACTGAACAATTTAACAGACCAAAGTGTTCAGTCACACTGTTAGTACATATTTGTACAAGATGATCAGTATATATACATTTTTTTTTATTATGTATATATACTGAGAAAACTTTCCTTTTCTTGAGAAACACTCACCTGCTTGCATTTGATTTTCCAAAAGAATATAACTGCTCTTAATACGTCAGATTTTAAGAAAAATGAGCAGTTAATTAGGCTCAACGGGGTTTACTAAGGATGGTATTTATGAACAGTGTTTGAAGAAAGATTGTAAATCCTAGTGCCTTTATCATTTTCATGCACACACATATCATGTAGTCTCAAAATGGTTTAATACAAGTTCTAGAGCAACATACTCACTGATGAACATCACACATCAATAAAATCTGATTGATATAAAATGTATCAATCAGTTATTTGGCTCAAAATCTCACAGGGTGCAGACATGAATTGTTTCTCACCAAACTAAACAATGACACATCTCAAGTTTTAAAATTTTCACAAGTACAAATAAGGAATCATCAAGAACTATGTATATGTCTTGGGAACAGAGTGTTACTATTCAGAGTTTAGAGTTCATCAATATCAGAAGTTATTCATGAGAGGTAATGCACACAGTATTCATAGACTCAGAGTTTAGGACCAAATAAACTAAGAGATGCTCTAAATATGAAACAGTATCATGCTGTGTTAACTTACTGCACAGATTCTGATTAGATCACAGTGACTCAGAAAGAGTCTTGATTTATTCACTGAGAATCATGCTACATACATATTTCTTCATTGGTGTTTTCATCCAGACAAAAATCAATTCAGAATTCACAGAGTTTATCAAACATATTAACAGTGTATGATAGAAAGACATGCTGACAGAGTTTAACAGTGTTAAAATAAAAACATGTGAACAGAGTCTGCGTAACAGAGTTTAAACAACAAAGTTCACATAGCACTTAACAATTCACAGAAATATGAGCAACACATTTTATAAGATAATTTTGAGTCTAACCAACATGTTTAGTCAAAACCAGAGACCATTCCTAGTTCATTGACCAGCCTTGTAAATGCTGCTTCACTCAAAGGCTTGGTGAAGACATCTGCAAGTTGTTGATCTGTAGACACAAAGTGAAGCTCAATGTTGCCTTCCTCTACATGGTCTCTGATAAAGTGATACCTTATGCTGATGTGTTTGGTCATTGAGTGTTGTACTGGATTACTTGTCATTGCAATAGCACTTTGGTTATCACAGAAAATAGGTATTTTGCTATACCTCAATCCATAATCCAGCAATTGATTCTTCATCCATAGAATCTGTGCACAGCAGCTACCGGCAGCAATATACTCTGCTTCAGCTGTAGATGTTGATATTGATTTCTGTTTCTTGCTGTACCAAGAAACAAGTCTGTCACCAAGAAATTGACAACTTCCACTGGTGCTTTTTCTGTCAATCTTACAGCCTGCAAAGTCTGCATCAGAGTAACCAAGTAGTTTGAAATCTGATTCTCTTGGGTACCACAGCCCTAAAGTTACAATGCCCTTGAGATACTTGAAAATCCTCTTCACAGCTGTTAAATGTGGTTCCCTTGGATCTGCCTGAAACCTTGCACACAGACATGTTGCATACATGATATCAGGTCTACTTGCTGTTAGATAGAGAAGAGAGTCAATCATTCCTCTGTAACTTGTCATATCTACTGATGACCCTGTATCTTTGTCCAATTTTGTTGCAGTTGCCATGGGAGTTGTTGCAGATGAACAGTCAAGCATGCAAAATTTCTTGAGAAGATTTCTGGTATATTTTGCTTAATTGATAAAGATTCCATCATCTGTTTGCTTCACCTGTAAGCCTAGAAAATAACTTAGCTCTCCCATCATACTCATTTGATATTTGGACTGCATGAGCTTGGTAAAATTCTTATAGAGTTTATCATTAGTAGATCCAAAAATGATGTCATCAACATATATCTGAACTAAAAGCAAGTCACTTCCAGATTTGAAATAAAACAGACTTTTATCAATTGTACCTCTGTTGAATCCACTTTATAAGAGAAACTGAGCCAGAGTTTCATACCATGCTCTTGGTGCCTGCTTAAGTCCATAAAGTGCCTTGTCTAGCCTGTAGACATGGTCTGGATATTTTGGATCTACAAAACCAGGTGGTTGTTCAACAAACACTTCTTCTTCAAGTTTTCCATACAGAAAAGCACTTTTCACATCCATCTGAAAAACCTTGAATTTCTTGTGAGAAGCATAAGCAATAAACATCCTAATTGCCTCCAATCTGGCAACTGGTGCAAAAGTCTCATCATAATCTATCCCCTCTTGCTGTGAATAGCATCAGTTTTGTTTCTAAAAACCCACTTAGTACCAACAGTAGACCTGTTCTTTGGTCTTGGTACTAGTGTCCATACTTCATTTCTCTCAAATTCATTTAACTCTTCTTGCATTGCTGTTATCCAGTCAGCATCTTTAAGAGCTTCTTCAACTTTCTTTGGTTCATTTTGTGACAAGAATGCATGAAACAGACATTCATTTGTTGTTGCACTTCTTGTCCTTACTCTTGCATCTGGATCACCAATGATCAAATCAGGTGTGTGAGATTTGGTCCACTTCCTACCTGAAGGCAATTGACTTCTTTCAAAGTTGGATCCTCCCCCTCGATCCATGTTCTCCTGATTTTCTTGATATCTTTCTTCATTCTCTGAGGCTCCCCCTGAATGTGACTGCTCAGTGTGTGAACTGTCAGATTTTGGACTTTCAGAGTTTGAGTCACCAGAGTTTGATTCAGAATTATCAGCTGAGTCATTATCAGAATTTGAGTTATTACTTTGATGAGTTTCTTCATGCTCCCCCTCAACTGGTTCTTCTCTTGTTTCTGGCTGAAAGGTCTCTTCAGTATTTACCAGTAGAGGTTCAGAGTTTGTCAGATCAGACTTATCAGAGTTTAATTCTTCAGAGATTAAATCTTCATTTTCGAAGTGCAGTTGATCATGTTCATTTACATCTTCAAGTCCGGTTATTTTCTTGTCATCAAAAGACACATGAATAGATTCCATGATCACTCTGGTTCTCAGATTATAAACTCTGAATGCTTTAGTTGACAGTGGATAGCCAACAAAAATTCCTTCATCTGCCTTCAAATCAAATTTGGTCAACTGTTCAGGATGAGTTTTCAACACAAAGCATTTGTACCCAAAAATATGAAAATATTTCAGGTTTGGCTTCTTTTCTCTCACCATTTCATATGGTGTTTTTCCATGCTTATTTATCAGAGTGGCATTCTGAGTAAAACAAGCTGTTTGAACAGCCTCTGCCCAGAAATAGGTTGGTAATTTTGCTTCATCAAGCATAGTTCTGGCAGCTTCTATCAAAGTTCCGTTCTTCCTTTCAACTACACCATTCTGTTGTGGAGTGCCAGGTGCAGAAAACTCTTGTTTAATTCCTTTGTTCTTGCAAAATTCTTCCATTGTTGAATTCCTGAATTCAGTTCCATTGTCACTTCTGATAATCTTCACTTGATTCTTTGACCCTTTGTCTAGTTGCATTATATGTTCTGCCAGTGTTAATGCAGTTTCATCCTTCTTTGCTAGAAAATACACCCATGTGTATCTGGTGTATTCATCAACAATGACTAGAGCATATTTCTTCTTTCCAAGAGACATAACATTCACTGGTCCAAAAAGATCAACATGTAGAAGATGATAAGGATCAACAATTGAAGACTCAGATTTGCTTTTGAAAGAAGCTTTTCTCTGTTTGGCCTTTTGACAAGAATCACACAGGCCTTCTGCATTCAACAAAGACTTTGGTAGTCCTCTTACAAGATCATTCTTTATTAGCTCATTGATGTTGTTCAGATTCAAATGAGAGAGTTTCTTATGCCACTTCCAACTCTCTTCACTGGACATTCTTGTTGACAGACACACTGCTTTGCCATAAGAGTTTGTTGACAATTTTATTTCATAGATGTTATTGTGTCTGTTTCCAACTAGAGCAACTTTCCCTGTAGATTTACTGATGATTTGACAATATTCAGGCTGAAAATCTACATGATATCCTCTGTCACAGATTTGACTCACAGAAAGTGGATCATGCTTGAGTCCTGGAACCAGAGCTACATTTGTGATGATGACACTTCCAAGATTAATATTGCCATATCCCAGAGTATGTCCTATGTTGCCATCTCCATAGGAAACTTTTGGGCCAGCCTTCTCCACATACTCTGATAGCAGGGCTTTATTTCCAGTCATGTGTCCTGAACATCCACTGTCCACGACTAGGGTACTTACCCTGGTGCCCTGCAATCACAAACAATCACTGATTGTTAGTTTTAAGGATCCAGACTTGCTTGGATCCTTTTGCTTTATTGAATCTGTTAGTTTTTGCAGCGGATTTGTCATTATCAGAGTTTAAACTAACATTTTCAGTCTTAGCACTTGCAGAATCAACTTTAACCCATTTCAAATTAGGTTTCAGTTCATAATAATTATGATAAATATCATGATAATTCTTGCAAGTATAAATTGAGTGCCAAGTACTTCCACAATGTTTGCACAGAGTTTGTGGTCTTGGTTTGACATTATCCTTTTTCACTCCAGATTTGGAGGGTAAAGAATTAATGTCTTTGTTCTTCCTGCAAAAACTAGCAAGATGATTAGTGCTACCACAGTTATGACAAGTTTTTCTAGGTGCAAATGTGGCAAGCATTGGCCTATTTCCTGATGTTATGCCTACCTTTCCATTTCTGTTTTTCCTAGGCATTTTCTGTTTGTTGACAGATTTTATTTCTTTAAGCTTATGCTTGAGTTGTTTATCTGTCATTGAACCAATATTAACCTGTTTGACACAGGTTTTTACTGGCTCACTTTCAACAGCTCCATGTTCAGTTTTAACAGTACCATGAACAAATGTTCCAAATTTCTTAGTAGAAAGTGGTGGTCTAATTTTGACTGTATTCTGAAATCTAAGAACATCATCCTCAGAATAACCTAGACCTACTGTGTCTGATTGAAAAACCTCTTGAGTGTCTTTTCCAGAATGTGTCCAAGTTTTAATAATGTGCTTTGCATCCTCCAATTCAGATTCTAGTTGCTTATACTTACCTAGCAACTCCTGTTCTATAAACACAGCATCATCTCTTTCTTTTTGAAGTTTATTCATGTTTTCAAGTTGTTCCTCAACAAGTTTATTTCTTTCTTTGAGTTGAGAACACTCATTTTTGATTCTCTCATTTTCTAAAGTCTGATCCCTATAACTGATATGTAATGCTTTAAGATAAATTCTCAATTCAGTTATATTATCAGTATTATAAGCATAGGTAGTTGGAGGTACCTTAAGTTCAGAATCTTCATTCTGAGTAGAGGCCATGAGTGCATAGTTCACCTCCTCATCTGAATCTGAGGTGTCTGCCCAGTCTCTGCCTTTTGTGTAGAGTGCCTTTTCAGTTTTACCCTTTTTGCACTCAGGAGCATAGTGACCCATCTCCTTACACTTGTAGCATTGAATCTCAGACTTATCTTTCTTACCAGATTTGAAGTCCTTTCCCTCAGATTTTCTGAAATTTTTCCTGTCAGACTTTGAGTAATCCTTGGAGAATCTCTTTCCCTTCTTGAAGTTCTTGAATCCCATCTTCTTGAAGGTCTTTACCATCAATGCAGCCATTTGCATCATCTCTTCATCATCTTCAGAATCAGATGATTCATCTGTGTTTGAGTCAACATCAGTGTTTGATGACTCACTTTCTGAATGAGTGACCAAAGCTTTTCCTTTTGCCTTTTTCCTTGTGCTTCTTTCTTTGAAGATTTTTCTTCAACTTTCAGAGCAACAGACTTTGACTTCCTGCTTGATCTCCTATTTCTCTGCTCCATTTCCAATACATGAGTCTTGAGCAGTCCATAAATTTCATCAATCTCAGTATCAGCAAGATCATAGTTGTCTCTTATAGTGGTTGCTTTCACATCCCACTTTTCAGAAAGAGAGAGAAGAAACTTGAGATTTGAGTCTTCTAGATCATATTCTTTGTTAACCAATGATAGATCATTGATCAGTTTACAGAATCTGTCAAATTTATCTGTCATGGTTTCTTCAGACTTTGCCTCAAAATGCTCATACTCCTGTGTGAGTATGTTCCTTCTATTCTTCTTAATTGCAGCAGTTCCTTGATATCTAACCTCAAGTGCATCCCAAATTTCCTTTGCAGTTGTGCAGTTAATCACTTTGTTAGACATAACATTGTCTAGAGCACTGCGAAGTAAATGCCTTACTTTGGCATCCTTAGTAATAGATAAAAGATCCTCAGCAGTTAGATCTTTCTTTTCCTTAGGAATCACCTTCGATTCCTCACCAGCAACAGCAGCAGTTAACTTTGTAGGTTTATGAGGACCTTCATAAATTCTATCAAGATATTCTGGATCTGTGGCTTCCAGAAACATGGTCATCTTTACCTTCCAGATTGCATACTCTGATGGCTTGAGTATAGGAACCCTAATCGTTTCATACCTACTAACAGTAGTAGGTGCTTTCTCAGAACCTGATGGAGGAGGAATCTCTGCCATTGATTACTATTGTATTTTGGATCTTGAACTGTAATAAAGTAACATATTTGCTCTGATACCACTTGTTAGGTCGAATACACAATATATATAATCAAGTACTGTATGAATAAATAACAAGAACACACGTTTTAGTACTTAAAACTGTTTGGAATTAATAATTCCTCTCTCAGTGATGTAAAATATCACAGAGAGCTGCTTAGGTTACAATGAATGATATTCGTTCACGATAGATACCCTTCTAGGGTTAACCTAACTATATTTATAAGATATACAGCTATGTACAATCGTTAATTGATTCTCCTAAAATTAAGCTATACAATTGATATCAATTACGATTGCTACACGTCTTCTAAGTCAACTCAATCTCTTTGACAGCTATCCAATCTTCAAAGATATTGCTTCCATATTAATCTTAAATTAATCTTCAAACTCTGTTGACTTGTAGACGCTTCCAGTAGACAGACTTTAGCAAACTCTGTTGCTCTCCTAGCCAGCAGTGTTTTCGCTTCCTTGTGTTCAGCTAGCAGTGTTTACACTTCCTTCTGTCAGCGTTTGCGCTTCCAGCTATCAGCGTATACTCAAACTCTGCTATGATTGCTTTCATTAACAAGTTAAACTCTTTTTATCTGTAACACTTAAACACTGACATTAAATCACATTAATTATATCTAACATCTTAGGAACTGAAGTACTGGAACTTGTGGGTGAAGCTTCCTCAATATCCGAGTCAAAAGGATCAATACGAATGAGATCTGCCTATTGCATGTTATGGGAACTAGTAGAGACAGAAAAATATTGAATATGCTCAAGAAACACAACATGATGAGAAACATATAATTTTTGCCTAACAGGATCAAAACAACGATATCCATTATGACTAACACTATAACTCAAGAAAACACACAAAGCAGATTTAGATGATAATTTTGTACGCTCAACATGAGGGAGAAGAACAAAACAAGTAGAACCAAAAACACGCAATGAGGAATAATCTGACACATCTCCATATAGTTTCTGAAAAGGAGATAAACCTGAATTATGAGAAGTATGAATCATAATAATCATATATGTAGCAGTAAGGACTGCTTCCCCCCCCCAAAATACACCAGGAACTTGAGCCGACAACAAGAATGAGTGGGCTCAGTGGCGGAGCCAGCCCACGGAGTGAGGGACGGTCAAAATGGTCATTGTCGGAGCTAGCCGCGCGAAGCGCGGGAACTTTTAGCGTACGGATTTTTTTTCCACTAAATCAAAGGGACATTTTATCAAACACTTGGGGAGCGGAGATCATCAATATCACAAATTAACAATTCTAAGAGATATATTCAGATTATATATATAATGTACAAAAACTTTGGTGTGGGCTATGTTTACAAAAAAAAAAAAATATTTTGGCCAAAATATTTTTTTCAGGGAAGGCCTAAACCTTTCCTGGCCTTAACGTGGCTCCGCCATTGAGTGGGCTGTTTCCACAATATGACGATGTTTCCTTTCGGCAACACTATTATTTTGCTGAGGTGTGTCTGTACATGAGATTTGACGTATGGTCCCATCAGAAGCAATAATTGGAAAAATTCATTAGAAGTGTATTCACCCCCCAAATCACAACGAAAACATTTAATAATAGCATAATGTTGAGTATGTTTCAGAGCACGAAATTTCTTGAATATATCAAGAAAATCATATCTATGTTTCATCATATAAACCCATGTATAACGAGTATAATCATCAATAAAAGACAAATAATATCGAGAACCCCCTTTGTGGGTACGGGTGATGGTCCCCACACATCGGAATGTATAATTTCAAAAGGAGCAACTATATAAGAAATACTTTTATAGAAAGGCAAAGCAGCAAATATAGCCAGTTTACAACCACTACAATCAGAAATATCATTAGTTTTCAAATGTCCTAAAACTCCAGTAGAAACCAAATACTGTAAACGATGGGTAGAAACATGACCCAAACGGGAATGCCAAAGATAAAAATTTGATGAAGAACTACTCAAACAAAAAGATGATAAATCAACACTAGAAGCTCCAACATCCAATACTTTCAGTTCATCCAAAACATAGAGTCCTCCCTGCCTACGACCTGTCCCAATCACTTTCTGAGATCTTGGATCCTGAACACAACAAGTAGAAGCAGAAAATGAGAGCAAATATCCAGATGCACATAACTGACTCACGGAAACCAAATTCAACTTAAGATTAGGAACATAATACAAATCAAAAAGTGACACTGTATGTGTGGAAACAGAACCAACACCTTCCAATAACATAGGAGAACCATCAGCAATCATAATGGACAAAGACGAAGTAGAAGACAATGAAGTAAAAGATAATAAATTCGGAGACATATGATGAGAAGCACCTGAATCCAAAATCCATATGGAAGAAGAAATATCTGATGAAGTAGAGGACAACAAACCTTGCGAAAGAGATGCAGACATGGCATGTGGTTGAGAAGCAACAAACTACTTAAATTGCTCATACAGATATGGATTCAAAGAGGGAGCAGCCATCAAATTAGTAGAGGGTGATGATGCTCGAGGTGTCCAATTAGTAGAGACAGAAGTGAACTGAGGTGCAGGTGGTGAACGAGATGTCCAAGAACGTTTTTGGTGTTGAGGTGAACGAGATGTCCAAGGTCGTTGTTGTTGTTGAGGAGAATGTTGTTGCTGAGGTGGTCGTTGTTGCTGAGTTAATAGTTGAGGACAAGAAGATTTCTAATGACCCTTTTCTCTACAATAAGAACATTCATCTTGAAAATTCCGAAAAACCTGGTTTGAGTACTATCTAATGGTCGTGGAGGGACAACAAAAACGGAAGGAGTATTAGAAGACGTGTTTTCCTTAGCGCTATTAGATTTAAGACGAATCTCCTCCGCTAGAAGCTCATTAACAACAGAATCAACTGATGGAAGGGGAGTGCGATGAAGAATTGACCCTCGCAAGGGTTCAAAATCAGATCGAAGAGCCATTAGAAACTGAACCAAACGTTGTTCTTCTCGTCTCTCGATATAAGCAGATAAAGCGGTTAATTCTGCAGGTTCAGTTAATGCGAGTTGATCCCATAGAATGGACATGGCAGAATAAAATTCTTGAACAGACATATTATTTTGTTGAAGTGCACGAATATCCGTCTCTAATTGATATTGTTTAGCAAAATTGGATTGTGTATACAATCTGGACAGATGATCCCATACCTCTTTAACCGTTTCATACTTTGCCAACTGAGTGCCAATAGAGTGGGTAATCGAGTTGTTAATCCATGTAATGATTTTCGAATTATCAGCCTCCCAAGTCTCAATCGCAGTTAGAGACTCAGGAGTCTTATAAAAATTGAATATTCTTATAAAATTCAGGTACACAAAGTGCACACTCAAAGATTAGGTACACAAATTGATTGGTTTTATAAAGTTCAGGTACACAAAGTGCACAATTGATAGTTTAGGTACACAAATTGCATAATGTGCATACTTGAAGTACACGAAATGCATTTAACTCAAAATCTAAATGGCTGAGAATTCAAAATGTGAAAAGTTAGACTAATAAAATTGATCATTAAAGAAAACGAAGTCAACTGACGAAGGCACTTCTGGATCCAAAAAAAACTCCATGAACTAAAATAGCTCTTCGAGACTATAAATAAAGAAAGTGGATGCTGTCCTAATTCTAGACAATGAAGGGGCAGAGATTAGGGTGGAATTCTACTAGTTTCAGTAGAACTATTACTGTATAACTAGCGTAAAAGTTCGTGCGAGACACGTGCCTGTATAATCACTGAAATAAGTTTTTGCAATAAATTGTATAAATATTGTAATAATTTTGTAAATTTTTTACATTAATTTGTAATTAGAAATATGATAAAAGATAATATTTTTATTTTATCTTATTTTTGGATAGCAATTTATAATATTGCATTGTCTTGAACCAAATATTTTAAAATTTGATTAGGTTTACTTAAACTTGGATAAATATCTATACGATAATAATAACATTATTATTGTTAAGAGTAATGCTAGATACCCCAAATTGGTACCCAAATATTGCTCCCAAATGATGTGGCAATGCTTACATGGAATAATGGAAATTTTTGATTGGGTGGTTGGTGTGAATGCAGGGGGGTCCACTATTATTACAACCAATTGAATTGTTACACTAGGCATTTGGAAAATTTTGTGGGTACCAATTTGGGGTACCTAGCATTTTCCTATTGTTAATTGGTATATATTAATTCAGATTTCGATGACCTGATTTGAACTTTATCAATTTGAACAACTGAATATAATATTAATAATCATGTTAGCATTATTGTTCGCGTGTGACATGGGCGTACGTGAACTCATATCATGTTAAGATCATAAAAATATATTTGTAAAAAATAGTCAGGTATGTATGACTATGAGTAGAGTTATTAACAAAATTTCTTAGTTTTACGTAAAAATTATTCATGTGATTGTCTTGTTCTTTTTTTTTTTCATACATATATATTTAAACATATATTTATATACCCTTTTAAACTCAACTGCCCATTTTTGGTCTACTATTTCATACCCAATATCTAAGTTTTTTAAACTTAGGTTCAACTTAAAATCCAAAAGTTTTAGTAGTATGATTACACGAGTATCAATGACTTATTCATTTATATACATTTTGAAATCCTAAATTTTAAAAAAACTCGAATTCAATTATATATTTAAATTGCTTAAAGTCTAAATGATTGTTCGAACAAAATCTCTAATTAACTCATATATTTACATTTTTATAAATCTAAAAATTATATATGATACAATTATAGTATTTTCCAAAATGTAATCACACTTTATTATTTCAATGAAATATAATACTATTTATGATTTCAGTAATCTAATATCTTATATCTACAAGGAGACGGATGTTAACAAATTCAATTTTTTTATCTAATCTGAGTTACATTTATGTAAAATTCTTAGTTTTATTTTCTATAAATAATAAATAAAACAATTTACTTACTTAAAAGGTAAGTAAGTACTGCGACTTTCACCCATCTAGTGGCTTCAGTTAACCAAGTACTGCGACTTTCACGAGCAACTAGGTCATGGTACTGCGAATTGTTGACGAGCAATTGGGTCATGATACTACAGATTGCTGGCAGCTCAAGGAATAGATTGAGAACCCCATTCGAGATGGGAAGCTAATTGATTGGGTAGTTCATGAGGTGAAGAGGTATGACACTAAGCCGGGTCTCGATTACATTGATGTCCCACCACTTGGGCAGAAGGGAGGAGGTCCACAAGGATAGAAATGATCGTACTGGGAGTATTCATGTCATCATGGAGGGACCCTATATTAGAGGAGATAGCAACAAGGCTAGGGAGAGGTATGCTTGCAAGTCTAGGGAGCGGCCCCTCACCAATGTGGATCACCTTCAGAAGAGACCCCCAAAGCACTTCAATTGGGAGGGCACCAACATTATGTTCACAGAAGAAGATGCAAAATGGGTTCATAATCCCCATTCTGATGTCCTACTTGTTCGAGTACGGATAGGGTCCCAAAACATCTACAAGGTCCTAGTTGATAATGGGAGCGCAGTGAATGTCCTTACTTATGAGGTTTACAAGAAGATTGGATTCGTCCTTATTCCAATAGTTGAATACCTCTACGGGTTCATCAGGGCTTTAGTTAGTGTGAAGGGACACATAAGGCTCCCCATCACTTTGGGTAATGAACCTTGCATTACTACGCAGGTTGCTGACTTCATGGTTGTTACTCAACCCTCTTCTTACAATGCTATTGTGGGGAGGCCCATTCTCAAGGAGATATGGCTAGTCACCTCTATCTACCATCTCTCCATGAGTGGATTGGATGTTTTAGAGGAATACAGTATGAATCACGAAATTATTAGAACAAGACTCTACACTCCATAGAGAGAGGGAACAAGCCTTTGCCTAATGGGATAGATGTGGAAAAGGAGGAAAGGGTTCGGAAAGGAGCTATGAATCCTTCAACAGCTTATAACATGATATCCATTACGGAGCTTCTAGAGCATTACTTCGATAACTTGGGTATTCAGGTGGAACCACTCCTCGGGGCCCTTATGATAGAGGCCTCTCAGCTAGGTATGACCCTCCGAGAAGAGATCATAGAGGAAGCAAGTGATGGCGAGGAGACCTCGAAACATGTTGTTACGGGAGCCCAAAAGGGGAAGCAGACTCGCAAGGAGACATCCACGCTGGTAGACCTACCAAATGGGATCACTCGAGAGGCACCTATTATTACTGAGAAATTGGATCGCTCGGATGAGAATGCGAGGCATGGGGTTGCCGTTGGTCCTACACAAGGAGGGATCGCTTTCTAGGAGGTGGAAGAGCCTAGTAGAGGTTGTGAGTATGATCTTAACCTTGATCCTCGCATCCCAGAGCATGTAGAGAGAGCTGAAGCTGCGGAAAATACTATTTCTATCCTTGTTGATGCCCAGGATCCCTCTAATGTCCTAAATATTGGGTCGCAACTCAGTCCCAATCTCTAGGAGAGGCTCATTAATTTTCTCAAGGCCTACTTGGATGTGTTTGCCTGGTCTCACGAAGATATGATTGGAATTGATCCCAATATTATGTGTCATAGGCTCAATCTTGATCCCAACAAAAAAGGGTAAGGCAAAAAAGAAGACCCATCGGTGGTGAAATGGATGAGGCTCTCAAGGAAGAGGTTGATAGGCTTCTTGAGGTCGGGCTAGTTAGGAAATCCTTCTACCCTATATGGCTCGCGAAACTGGTCCTCTTGATAAAGCCAAATGGAAAATGGAGGATATGCTTGTACTTTATTGATCTTAAGAAGTACTATCCCAAGGATAACTTTCCCTTACCAAGGATTGATCAATTGGTGGGCTCTACAGTAGGGCACACACTTCTTAGCTTTATGGACATTTATTCCATGTAATATTAGATACCCGTGTATTGTCCTAATCAGGAGCACGCTTCATTCATCACAAACAGAGGACTCTACTGCTATATAGGGATGTCCTTTGGCCTTCGCAATGCTGGGGCTACCTACTAGAGGCTTGTCAATGTGATGTTTAAAAATCAAATCGGGAGAATTATGGAGGTGTATGTGGATGATATGCTGGTAAAGTCTAAGGAAGATGGGGATCACATAGGTCACCTATCTGAAATGTTCGATATCGTAAGGAAGAATAAGATGAAGCTCAACCTCCAGAAGTGTGTGTTCGGGGTCGAATCTGGAAAGTTTCTTGGCTTCATTGTCAATCACATGGGCATCGAGATTAACCCAGCAAAGATCAAGGCCTTGACGGAGATGCCATCCCCTAGGAGTGTTAAAGAGGTTCAAAGCCTAATTGAGAGAATAGGTGCCTTTAATTGATTTTTCTCAAAGTCATCTGACAAGTGCCATGAGTTCTTCAAGGCCATTAAGAAGGTGGGTAAGAATATCGAGTGGACCCCCAAATGCAAGGAGGCCTTTCAGAAGATAAAGGAGCATCTGGGTTCACCCTCTTTGCTTTCTAAGTCTAAGAAAGGGATACCTCAGGAAGGCTCCTCAAATGGACCGTGGAACTTGGGCAATTTGACATCGAGTATGAACCTTGAGGTGCATTGTAGGGACAAGCTCTAGCTGATTTCATCTTAGAGTTCCCTCCCCAATCTGAGAGAGATGCATGGGCTCTCATAGCGAGTACCCCAGTGATAATGGAATCCGATTCCAAAAAGGAAAATGCTACTTCTTGGTAGGATCTCTACGTAGATGGGGGAATAACATACTTTCAAGGAGCTAGAGCTGGGATAGAGTTGGTTGCTTTTAATGATCACAAGATGAGAAGCGTAGTACACTTTACATTTCAAGCCATCAATAATGAAGGAGAGTACGAGGCTTTTATCGTTGGCCTCAAGCTTGCTCTAGAGATGAAGGTGGAGATGACTCTATGTTGGTTACTCATTCCATTGGTTGTGGCTGGCAGGTCAGGGTCCCTCCAACTCGAGCTCTACTTAAGGTCAATCACAAGCTCTATCTAGATTTGACCCAACTCTAGGGTCCCAAATCATGGGATCTTTGGAACGAACTTAGAAGGGCCTACAAAGTAAAATATGTGCTTTATGAGGGAACCTATCATCTTTTAGACATGAATGAGAAGTTTATACTGCAAGCCTAGAATGCGAAGCATCGTAAAAGTACTACTAGTAGTGGA
Organism: Kitagawia praeruptora; assembly: GCA_037693485.1. Lineage (NCBI taxonomy): Eukaryota > Viridiplantae > Streptophyta > Magnoliopsida > Apiales > Apiaceae > Kitagawia > Kitagawia praeruptora. Next base: position 104,793,391 of record CM075354.1, on the reverse strand, counting down.
GACATTGGCTCTGCATTTATAATTTTGAGGCCAACACATTGATGCGAGGCCAAACACCCTAGGTCAAAGCGATTTGAGGTCTAAACGGCCCTATTAGCGACTAAAGGAATCTAGGATCCTCTATGAATGCTAATATGTGCAAGTAGCTTCAATTATCATGGATCAACATCATGTGAGGAGAAGATAGTGGGTTGTTAATGATCCCGAACATTAGGTGTGCTCACCTCCTACTGTTCAAAAGAAGAGAAGCCAAAATACTTTTAAAAAAATGAGCTCAAGAGGCACCAGCATCAACACCTACATTTTTGTTGACCTCCTCCTCAACAATCGTACTATAGGTAAGACACAAGAATGCTTGTGGTAATGTTGAAGGAGTTAAGTACTCACGCTTAGCATTGAAAGTCAAAGTGTTCTTTTATAGCAATAAAGAGTCCTAGTACCCTCGCTTAGTGATGAAGAGGCCTAGTAGGATCTCATCAAACTCTTTATATAAAAAATGTTGTCAACTCCAAATAACACAGAAAAATTGATGCAACACTTTGATTTATCATCATATCTACAATGATGATAATGAATTGGGGGTAGTGACATTATAAAAATCACCTCACCTTGATCACAAACGTTCCCTCTTGTGTATCGCACACAACTCTATAATTTTTACAATTCACCAAAACTCCTATAAATATCAATATTTATAGGCATCACATATATTCTAATCCTAATCTATTTCAAATCCTTTTAGTGATAATTACCATTCTTTATCTTGGATAGAAATCTTTTCATAATTAATATTCCCACCAAAATAAAATTTACCTCAATTATCACAAATTAGAATTCTACTCATGATAGGATTTTTAATTTAATTAGGAATTCGGGATGGACCCCAACTAAATAATTGGTTGAAGTCTTAAAATTCATTAAAGACGACAGAGTAAGATAGAGGGTGTTGTAATTATTATAAATAATATCTCAATATCTAAATTTTGTAAGTTATAATACTCGTACATTTCTCAAACAACCTTTCACCATTATCTTAATAATTTTTTATAGTTTATGAGTATTTTTACTTCTTTTTTAATAGTTAAATTTATTTATGTTAAAATTAGTATCCATTTTAACAAATTTCGGAAATGAACATCGAATTCGAAAATTGTGATGATAAGAGAAAATTTCTTACCATTTGAATTATCTCTTAGCATTATAGTTTTAGGTTCTATTTTATTTGAGATTAGGTGAAAGCAATATTCAATTACATAAATATAAAAGAAATACTATTACTTTTAAGAAAATTGGAAAATACCAAACAAGTTAGTTTTTAAGATTTATAAATACCAGTATTTTTATCATCATATCCCTACTTTCTAATCCTTTAACCTCAGGGAGGTTTATCCTTTTTTTCTAACCATATAATTCTATAATAAATAAAGGAGGGAATCCATTACAGAGACTAGCTCCCGAAGGAGCAAGTTCAGACTTACCCTACCAAGGTAGGAGCAAGTAAAGTTCAACGTCAATAGCAGAGAAACATCATCACCAATAAATAGTAAAATCTATGAAACAAAAACTAAACCTTAAACAGCTATAGCAAAATAGAAATGCATAAATCATAATCTTTCACTCGTCCAAGACGAACTCCATATAGTACAGGCCTGATCTTGCTTTCCTGATCACTACTGGAGTCTTGATCTTTATCGGTATGTCCCTTGTCTCGATCAATATCAATCCTTCCCAGCAAAGCTGCAGAGCTAACAACCACCCCATGGTTCGCTCCTGGACTAAGGCGCTTCATCCTATTCAAGTCTTGAGAGAAACCAGCCATTTTCATGCAAGCAGCTTCCATGTCCACTTTCACAGTCCCATGCTTCCTGGGTCGTACCTAGACACTGTCTCAGAACTCTCATCGTTATCCTCAACTAACGTCTTTCAATATTACTGTCATCAATATCAACAGCATCCCGGTAGCGGCTCAAACCAGAGCTCAGAATAGTCCGATAAGGCGAACCCCTTGCCACTTTTTCATCAATATCCTCCACATAACAAAGCTCGCTTAGACCCAAACAGGTTCCATAATGTTTGAGAGATAAACAACCATTCCAATGCTGAAATTTCTCAAAAGACACCAACATTGTAGATTTGTTCCTAACAGCATGATTTACAATTATTGTAGACACCAAAATTTCTCGACGGGATCATTGTTCAACGTAACATCATATGTTTCACTACAGAAAGCTATCGGTGACCCTATAGCTTTAGCCACATGACAGATCCCCTGAATAGTCTAGTGAAGATATAAGACTTTTGCAAACTTGACTGATCAAACTCTTACATTTTCAGACATGAATTTCAGGGGAATATTCATGCCACTGCAACAACAAAAACTCATATTGTCCAAATCTAAAAGGATTCCTCCTTAAAGCATTTTTAACAGTAGAACTATCCTTAAAATGAAGCACTAATTAAGTAGCCAGAAAAATGATTGTGCATATTCAACAACCCAACAGATTTAAACATGTTAAGGCTAAACATTTCACTTCTTCAAACTGAAATAAACATTCATTCCTAGGTAATGTTAAGCAATAGTTAATCTAATTCATAGTAGAACGCGACTTAAGAAATCAACCGAAGGATCCACACAAACAATCCTAGAATCTATGTTTAGAACATTCTCCGAACATGAAGAGTAGATGTCTAAAACACTAGTAGAAAAAGGGAAAGATGTAACCTGATTATTCTAAAGCCTGATTGTTCCAACCGCTAGCAGAGCCACCAGACCTAGATTCATGATTATCCAATTCCTTCGCTACTTTATAGTCTCTCATACCATGGAGAATACATCTCATACCTTCCTTCTTCATAGAAACACACCCTTTTTAAAGTGACGTGTTTTTTTCTCCCTTGAATCCATTCAGATCTAGTAATATCACATCTATGTTCAGTGTTCTCATCTGGAATTGAGTTATGAAGGTTTTTGAACATGGGGGTTTTGAGAGTGTTCTTGTGAGAGATCGTCATGAGAATCCTAGAAAATTCAGTAGCACACGAAAAGGAAAAGTTAAAGGAAAGTGGATGGTAGCATGTAAAAGAAGAAAGAAATCCATGGGAAATTGAGAAATCCAAGCAAATAGGTATAGTTTCTGTTAGAGGTCCAATCTCTTAATGGGCCGAACCAATGGTCCAATGTTAAGCCCAAGGAATAAAACAACCTGTTCTACATGAACGGTCACATGGCTATCAATGGCCGACCGTGGCTATGATGAAAGGTATTTTACCTTTAAACGGTCACATGGCCCCATGATCCAAAGAATATTTGATACTCTGGAAAGCAGATCTACATCTCAACAACTGCAAAGAAAAATAAGTATAAAAGGAGGTAAGATTGTTCATAAAATCCATGACTACACACAACAACACAAATTCTCTACGTTCAAATTACCTTACAAAAAACTGACTAACTTATTCTCACACCGGAGGTGAATCGGGGGGCTCCACCCTCGCATTCTCTTTCTGCAGGTCCTACCGAACGAAGCCTGGGAGAAAACTGGTCGTAACATTTGGCGCCGTCTGTGGGAACGTTGAGATATACTCGTATTAAAAGACCTACCAGAAAACTATGACGATTGAAGAAACACCCATCAATGATAGCAGCACCGTGGCTGGAAACAGTCGTTCCGTTCCTCCTATATTTCCGAGGACAACCCCACCCATTCCCCCAAGGCTGCTAAACTTTAATGAAGAAGGAGATATGCCAACTCCTGAGGAACAACAAGAGATGCTCGCGAAATGAAGAGAGCAACAAAAGGGGAAGGGGAAGCATAAGGAGATGGAAAAGAACAAAGAAACTGAACGTCTGGCAAAAAGAAGGGAAGCCGATCGTTTGAGGCTAGAAGGCCTAAAGCTCCGAAGAGAAGAAATCGAGTTGCAGGAGAAATCACTTCGTGAGGCCCTCGAGGCCGAAGACCCAGAGCTCGAAGAAGATCGGAGAGAAAAACGAATTAGGAACGACGATGATGAATCTGGACAATCCGAATCTTATTCAAAACGTACCCGATCGAAGGTACTCGACTCATCCGATTCAGAAGAAGGCCCCCACACTGACGACCGAATCCGAAGGCTGGAGAAAGTCATGTTCGGAGAGAAAAAGATCAGCCATGAACCTATAGTCACCGAAGAGGTAGAATAGTTTCGGCCACCACCCGGAAGGCAGTTTCTAAAAATGCACGAATTCAACGGAAAAGGCGACCCAGAAGACCACTGTGAGAAGTACGAATCACTCATGACTGGTATGGGACATTGTGATATGATGCTTTGCAAGATGTTCAAAACCTATCTCAAACGAAACGCGTCCATGTGGTATCGATCGCTCAGACCTAGGTCGATCGGCTCGTACGAACAAATCAAGAAGAAATTTTTGAGGCACTACTCTCATTTGTGCCGAAGAGAGAAAGATACAGAGGCCCTGATTCATTGCAGACAGGGGCCGAACGAAGATCTAGGCGATTACTTGGCGAGATTCAAAGAGGAGGCTGGAATGGTCACCAATTTAGATAGAATAAAGGCGGCAGGTTTCCTTGCGGCCGGCCTAGACCCCATTAAAGGCAAGAAACTCCGATCCTCACTCTACGATGTACCTCCCAAAAATTTGAACGACATTTATCTTAGGGGAGAAGCAATTAGAAGGAAAATTGAATCGATCGGGGGATACAAAGAAAGTAAGAAAAATGTCTCCGATCGAGATGATAAGAGAAATGACAGAAGAGACGACCGAAGGAGTCGAGGTGATGTTAAAAGTAGATCGAATGACACAAGGCCTGATAAAGGGGCCAAACGAAGGCGGGATAGAGATAATGCTGTATTCACACCACTCAACACACCCATCTCAAAAATTCTCCATGAAATAAAGGGTAAGCCCGGGTTCGTTCGACCACCCAGGCTAAAGACCCCTGAAAATAGAAGGGACGAAAACAGACACTGTGAATATCATCAGGATAAAGGTCATAACACTGACGAGTGTTACCACTTGAAGAAATTAATTGAGAGAATGATAAAAGACGGAGAATTGACCAAATTCGTCGAAGATCTGAGAAACAAACTCGGACCGAAAGAGAGAAAAAGAGAAGACAAGGAAGCCGAAGGATCTGAAAAGTACAGAGGTGAAGTTCGAACAATCTCCGGAGGAACCATACTGGATCGGGACAGCAAGTCAGCCCGAAAGAGGTATGCCAGGCAAATCTACAACCTTTACCAATCAACTGCAGCCAAACAACCACTTCCGATCTCATTCACGGAGGACGATTTCGAAGACGTGATATGGCCACACGAACACCCACTCGTTATAAATCCGGTGATAGGGGAGAACAAGATCTGGAAAGTATTGGTCGACGAAGGAAGTTCAGTCAACATCTTGTATCACCGGACCTATTGCAAAATGAACTTGGGGGGCGAACAACTAGAGCCATGCCATGAAGCACCGCTATACGGCTTCGGTAATCAACCTATACCGATCGAAGGAACTATAACACTGAACGTCTTATTGGGGAAAGCACCATTCACAGCGGTGAAAGAAGCGAAATTTTACGTTGTTAGAGTCGACAGCCCGTATAATGGGATCCTGGGAAGACCGACTTTATCCCTATTCCAAGCTGTATCGTCTATCCCCCACTTGAAATTGAAATTTCCAACCGAACACGGGATCGGAGAAATGAGAGGCGACCAAAAAGCTGCACGAATCATTATGTTGGAAGACCTAGAGAAGGAAAAAGATGTCGAAATGACCGAAGCGGGGAAAAGGAGAAGAAATGAGGCCGAAACAGGAGGCAGTCACCAACTACTGAATATCGAGTTAGAGAAATTTGGAGCCGACCTGTCAAATCCGATAGCCGAACCGGCTGTCGAAACCGAAGAAGTTGAATTGTACGTAGGCCAAGCAGGGAAGATGATTCAAATAGGAAAGAACATGGAGCCAGAGCTGAAGGAGAAAGTCATCAAAGTCATTAGGGAATTCCACGATGTATTTGCATGGAATCCCGAAGATATGCCGGGTTTGGATCCATCGGTAGCCAAACATTGTCTTAACGTAAAAACCGAAGCCCAGCCCGTGAAACAGAAAAAGAGAAATTTTGCCATGGAAAGACAGAAGGTCATTCAGGCCGAAGTCGAAAAATTGCTAGAGGCAAAATTCATCGAAGAGACAGATACCCAGATTGGTTGGCGAACGTGGTTGTGGTGAAAAAGTCCAACGGCAAATGGAGAATGTGTGTGGACTACACCGACTTAAATAAGCACTGTCCGAAGGATCACTACCCTCTACCGAACATTGATCAACTGATAGATGCAACCTCGGGGCATCAAATACTCAGTTTCTTGGACGCGTTCTCGGGATATCACCAAATCGCCATGAACACCGAAGACATACCAAAGACAGCGTTCATCACACCGAATGACACTTATGCTTACGTGAAAATGCCCTTCGGACTGAAAAACGCAGGGGCCACTTTCCAAAAAATGATCAACAAAGTATTTAAAGCTCAAATCGGTCGGAATATGGAGTGTTATGTGGACGACATGATTGTCAAATCTCTCTTTAAGGACCACGCTGAAGATTTAAGAGAATGTTTTGTAACGCTCAGGGAAAACAACATGAGGATAAATCCGAACAAATGTACGTTCGGAGTCAACAGCGGAAAATTCTTGGGGTATATGGTTAGCGCCAGAGGAATTGAGGCAAACCCAGAAAAGATCAAAGCGGTCATCGATATGGAAGCACCGAAGACGATCAGGGATATTCAGAAGCTGACCGGACGGTTAGCCGCCCTGAGGAGGTTCATTTCCAGATCGGCCGAAAAGGCCTTGCCATTCTTCGAAGTACTTCGGGGACCCAAGAACTTCGAGTGGGGGCCCAATTGCCAAAAAGCATTTGAGGAAGTTAAAGAATATCTAGTAAAAGCCCCACTCCTAATGAGGCCCGATCCGAAAGAAACTTTGCAGCTGTACTTAGCTGTGAACGACCGAACGCTCGGAGCAGTGTTAGTCAAAGAACACGAAGGGAACCAGCATCCGGTGTTCTACGTTTCTCATATTCTCAAAGATGCAGAAACTAGATATCCGAACGCAGAAAAGTTTGCCTACGGATTGATAATGGCAGCAAGGAAATTAAGACACTATTTCTAAGGAAGGACGATCAAAGTAGTAACAGACCAACCCTTGAAGAAAATCTTACAAAGGCCAGAAGCATCGGGCAGAGTGGTAGCTTGGGCGATCGAACTTGGGGAGCACGACCTGGAATATACACCAAGAACTGCGATCAAGGCCCAGGCACTTGCAGATTTTATGGTAGAATGCTCATTTTCGGAACCGAAGGATTTGACTCCCGAAGAACAACTAATTCTGGTGCCAGGAAAATGGAAATTATTCGTTGACGGGTCGGTCGCCAAAGAAAAGTGTGGGGCCGGTTTAATTTTAACAAGCCTAGAAGGATTCGAAATATGCCAAGCTATTAGGTTCACTTTCCTTTTAACGAACAATGAGGCCGAATATGAAGCACTTCTGGCAGGCCTAGATTTGGCGAGAAATTTGGAGGTTAAGCACCTAAGAGCATTCAGCGACTCAATGTTGGTGGTAAAACATTTCACAGGAGAGTATGGACAAAAAGATCCCCGAACGAAGGCCTACACCCTTAAGGTACGCGAGAAATCTCTACTATTTGAATCATTCGAATTAAATCAGGTAGCAAGAGAGAACAACAATCGGGCGGACGCTCTATCAAGGTTAGCCTCGGCAGAAATCCAAAACCTCAACGGGTCAATTTATCTGACCGAAGTAAAAACTCCTTCGATAGACAAAAAGCAATGCATGGAAATTCACCAAGGAACCAACTGGATGACCCCAATCAGAGCATTCCTAGAGAAAGGAACTTTGCCACTCGAACGAAGGGAGGCACAGAAGGTAAAACATCGATCGGCCAATTATACTATGGTTGGAGGCCGTTTGTTCAGAAGATCGGTGACGTAACCCCTTCTTCGATGTTTAAACAAAGATGAACAGGTTTTAGCCCTCGAAACAGTTCATGAGGGAATTTGTGGAGAATATCTAGCAGGAAGGTCTTTGGCCCTCAAAATTCTAAGGCAAGGGTTTTTCTGGCCAAAAATGAAGGAGGACACGACCGAATACGCCAAAAGATGTATACAATGCCAGTTATTCAGCACTATAACGAAGCAACCACCCGAGGAGATGTCTTCAGTTCTTAGCCCCATTCCATTTGCTATGTGGGCGGTTGATATTGTAGGGATTTTGCCCACCAGTACCAAACAAACCAAGTACTGCATTGTGGCGATCGACTACATGACCAAGTGGATAGAAGCCCGACCACTTTCATCCATTACCGAAGAAGCAGCAAAGAAGTTCATGTTAGAACAAGTAATATTAAGATTCGGTATCCTTATGGTATGTGTATCGGACAACGGAACCCAATTCATCGGAAGCAAATTCAGAAAATTCTTAGCTCAATTCGGGATTCGGCAAAAATTCATTTCGGTCGGACATCCCCAGGGAAACGGGGCGATCGAAGCTTCAAACAAAATTATCTTCGACGGAATAAAGAAAAGGCTGGGAGAAGCCAAAGGACTTTGGGCCGAAGAGCTACCATGGGTTCTATGGGCATACCGAACGACACCAAGGTCATCAACAGGAGAAACACCCTTCAAATTAGCTTTCGGAACAGATGCTCTTTTGCCAGTCGAAGTTTGCCTAGAATCTTACCGAACACAAGTTTTCAACATAGAGACAAACGAATGTGGTCTCCGAGCGAATGTGGACTTACTCGAAGAAGAAAGGGAAGCAGCTCACCAAAGGAACTTAAGGTACCAGCTTCAAGCAGCACAACACTACGATTCGGGAGTAAAAAAGAGATCATTCCGAATCGGAGACTTAGTGCTTCGAGAATTGGCCACATCAATGCCCACAAAACAAGGCAAACTTATGCCCAACTGGGAAGGCCCTTATGTGGTAAGCGAAGTGATTCGACCGGGCACTTACAAGTTAGCTCATTCGGACGGCAGCTTGATTAAGAACACCTGGCACGCTGCTCGCCTTCGCCATTTTTACCAGTAAGCTTACTGGAAACATTTTATTACCCTTTTAAATTTGTGGTTTAATGCAAGTTATCTTTTGAATTCCCTAAGTAAGCATCAATCTGTAATACAAAACCATGCGAGTCCCACATGATCAATAACAGATTGTTCGCTACATTTTTCTACATGCCATAATTAAGCAAAATGGACCCATGTTTGGGGCCGACCAAGTAAAACATGCGCCCCTCTAACTTGTTTCTAGTGTTCAAATACATTCTGATTTAAGTTACCAATACTTGACATATCCAAATTCGGGGCCGACCGAACGAAATTTGGACCCTTACAAGAATGTCCTAGTATGTAAGTGGCTTTGTCACTCATTAAGTCCGGGAGGAAATATTTTAACCGACCGAACGGGGCCTAAATCCTTTACAAAACCCCTTAAAAACTGGGGGCAGCTAGGTTACGACCGAAGACGCACAACATGCTAGGTTACGACCGAAAACGCATAAAAAATGAAAAATTATGCTAAGGGAATTGAAAGCCGAAGATGCATAAAAAATGAAAAATTATGCTAAGGCAATTGAAAGCCGAAGAGGCATAAAAAATGAAAAATTATGCTAAGGCAATTGAAAGCCGAAGATGCATATAACAATTATGCTAAAGCAAAAACCGAAGATGCATAAGAATGAAAAGAAAAATTATGCTAAGGCAGAAAAAGCTAAGATACATTAAATTATGCCAAGGCAAATATAAAAAGCCCGAAGGCACTAATTCGTAGACTAAAGGCAAATGTTAAATTACAAAGCCCGAAGGCCATAAAATAAATATAAGGCTACTCCATCGAAGGCTCATCAGGAAGCGGCTCATCTTCTCCCGAAGAAATAACTTCGGGGTCATCAGACTTTTCCCTACCCACTGGATCAGTCATACCCATTGCAGCATCAAGCAGTTGGGTATGATCAAAACCAAGTGAATGGGCCTTCACCACAGCATCATCATAACCCATCTGGTAGCATCGTTCCTCTGTCAAAAGAAGCTGCTTATGCAATTTCCGAGCACTCTTTCTTGATTGCTTCAGCTGGGTGTTCCTCCATTCGATGCGCCTTGAGCTTGTGGCCTTCAGCTTCTCCAACTCTTCCTTAAGCCCATCCCTTTCGGACCTTAAAGCCTCAGCCTCGGTAGAAGAGTTCCGAAGATCCTCTTCGGCTTTGACCACCCTTACTTCCAGCTGATCAACTTGCTTCAGTCTGGTTTCCATCCCTTCTACCCGTTCAGTCACCACAGCTGACCAGGCAGCGCCCTGAACACAAACATGGAAAACATTAAAAATATCTAAGGCAAGTATATACGTACGAAGGAAAAGAAACTTACCATAGAAAGAAGGGTCATCATTTCAGTACAAGCTTCAACATTATTCAGCTTAGCGATAGTTAGTCGATCGGCTGGAAGAACGAGGCCACGACATAGATCAGGACCCACATTCTTTGCTGAAAAAGGAACTGGGACAATGATCTGGTCGGTCTCCAAAACACTCCATTGAGGAGAATACACATTTAATTCCGTATTCTCCGACCGAGGTCTCTTCTTCGGTTCGACAGGAGTATCCTGATCTGACTCTCTGGGAGGCGAAGAAATAGGTGGAGTAATGACCAAGCTTTTTTCCCCTTGATCAAGAGCCAAGGTTTCCACCCCTTCGACCTGCTTAGCAACATTTGCTTCGGCCGCCAGAGCAGCAACAGCTAGGTCGGCCGCCTTCTTCCTCTTTCGTTCTAGAATATCCTCTCGAGTTATCACTATACAAGATAAAGAAGAACATTATATACAGGCTAAAGGCAATAAACAGGAGTTATCATACTTTCGGAAAGATAAATTGCAGAAAAGAAGAACAGAATGAAGGAATGTTACCATTACCCCAAAGACCGACCAACCAGTCTCCATCCCTACTATCCGATAATGGTACCTTGTCCATAACAAGGTCACACAGTAATCGGTAGTCATGCTTATCCGCCTCCGTGAGTTCGGGATATACATACCTCGTAGGATCGACCACCTTCCAAACACCGAACTTCTCCAACTTCGGGCCAGAAACAAAAACCCATTTAATATGAGCCTCCTTATTATTTGAGTTTGTAAACGACCAGTCAGGCCTGCCCACTCGCCGAGCGATGGTGTAAAAACCCTTACTTTTCGGATTCTGGCGAAGCTCGTAATGATGCCAAAATAGAGACGTTCTTGGGGTCACTTTACTAGCCATGCATCGAGCTTGGAAAGTATTTACATGAATAAAACTGTTCGGGTCCAGCTGACCGATAGCGATGCCCGACTGCTTCAAGACACTTTTTAAAATACGCAATATGGGCAATCGGAAGCCACATTTGAATGCCGCTTCGGATATACCCGTAGCGAACCCTCCCCCACAAATAGCTGCGACTTGGGGATTTTGCCAAATCCTATCATCCTTCCTTGGGGCGAAGAAATACCATACATATTTCAACACACAATAGGTCGAACATAAATGCTCTATATCGTCTTCGGTCAGCTGAGAAGGACGATTGGCGGTCGGATACTCTACGACATTGCTAAAAGGAGAAGAGACCGAAGGATCTTTACCTTCGTTTGACCGGTCCATATCCCTGCATTCGGAAATGTAGAGATTAGCCATGTACTCGGACAAAAATAAAAATAATCGAAAGGAAGAAAAAGATCGAGTACAGAGGGCTAGGACCGGCCAAAAAATCCCTACCATCTAAAGATAAAGTGATTCAGACTCACGACAGTCCGAAGAACATTCGACAGATTCAAATATCCCGAAGGATGTATCTCTCCTAAACAATTTATAAGTTCCAGAAATCCTAACGAAACATGCAAATAGGGCAAAGGGACACTAACGCTCCTATTTCTTATCCCAAGAACACAGGTAAAATCATGCGTATACTCGCATATGTGTGTATATAGATACTTACATACAGATGCCTACATATATATTCAAGAACACATATTCAAGAATGTAAAGAGACGATATACAATTAGTTGGAATGAAGAGTATATAGACTTACTGTTCTGAAGATTGCTGGTAAGATCGAGTTCCCGGGGATAAAACGCTTGAATGTGGACGTCAACCGGAATCGGAGAGTCAAAAGAAATTGGTGACGAAACGACGGCTCCAATGGTTGCTAAAGCTTTTCTCTAAAAGGATTCTTTTTCTCTGAAAATATGAGGGCGTATGCGTAAAGGGGAAAAGAAAAGAGATGGGGGTTTAATAGAGGGAGTGTGACGGTTGGATGATTGGCGTTTCAAATTCAACGGTTGAGATTGGGGCGTGAATCTTCAGAAAAGGCAGCTGTCAGTCATAAAGGGACACGACTTCCCAAGAAAAGACTCGACCTTGTCCTTCGTTCTCATTATCCAGATAATACAATCGAAGGCCGACTCAGTTTTTAATTATCGTACTAAAAAGTTATTTTTTGGAAGGGCATCCGAACGAATGTTCCGAAGATGGGCCAAGGCATTAACTTTTCTTTTTAAAAGTAATTTCGGGCGACCCGAAGGGGATATTCCAAAGAAAGACTTAGGCTTTAGCCTTCGTCCTGAGGATTACTTCGAACGAAGCCTAGGGACATGTTAGAGGTCCAATCTCTTAATGGGCTGAACCAATGGTCCAATGTTAAGCCCAAGGAATAAAACAACCTGTTCTACATGAACGGTCACATGGCTATCAATGGCCGACCGTGGCTATGATGAAAGGTATTTTACCTTTAAACGGTCACATGGCCCCATGATCCAAAGAATATTTGATACTCTGGAAAGCAGATCTACATCTCAACAACTGCAAAGAAAAATAAGTATCAAAGGAGGTAAGATTGTTCATAAAATCCATGACTACACACAACAACACAAATTCTCTACGTTCAAATTACCTTACAAAAAACCGACTAACTTATTCTCACACCGGAGGTGAATCGGGGGGCTCCACCCTCGCATTCTCTTTCTGCAGGTCCTACCGAACGAAGCCTGGGAGAAAACTGGTCGTAACAGTTTCCTTATTATATTAGTTACCTTTATTAGAGATTAGGTATTGATTATTTAAGTGATCATTATATTGTGAATGAATTAAGGCTTTATGCCTTCATGAAAAGAGATTTTACGAATACTTTATCTTGCATCAAGAGCCTAGTTCATTAACAAAGGTGACGATGATGATGGTTTTGTGGGAGAGACTGTACCAATCCAACGATGATGCGATGACATATAAAAAATCAGGCGATCATTTTTTTACCGAAAATTATGACAATTTACAACAAGAATTACGACAACTCGATGATTGTTTATCAATGGGAAACAACGACGACGACCCGATTATCGTTTCTCGACGGAAACAACAACAAATGACGATGACCGACAACCGTTTCTCGATTGGAAACGATGCCATTATTTTTCAGGTTTTTTAATTTTTTTTTATTATTTTGCAAACTCTCGATATTTATTGTTTTGAGTATCTTGAGTTTGAGGAAATGTTAACATATTATTATGATGAGTAGTGCTAGAGGTACCAAATTGGGTACTAAAATTTGTTATCAAATGACATGGCACTATGTTAGGAATAATTCATGAGTTGTGATGTTAAGAATAGAATTTTACTTCATAAGTTGTGATGTTAATATACTTCTTGTATATCCTGATCTTATAAAGGATTTAGCACTTTGTATAGGAGATATGTGTTAGACAGTAGTCTGTAGAATTTAAGTCAGGAATGAACAGTGCATCAAGTACTACATGTCTGGAACTGAGATTGAATCCTGATATGTCAAGTAAAATACTGATCAAGTACTGATGGGATGGTCAGATCCTGATGCAAGATGGAATCCTGATATCAGTCGTGTTACTGATGATGTCATTATGGATGCTACAGAAACTGGCAAGTGCTATAAAATAGGATCTTTGTTTGAGGAACAAGCAAGAAGATTTCATGAAGGAAAGAATTTTCTATTGATGGAAACTATCAACTGGACGGCAGAACATTGTCATGTATAGATTATCTTTCTGTGATTAGTTGATAGGTAGTATTATAAATACTCTCTCTATATCATTATAAACAGAGTGAGGACGTGAGAGGAATCGTGATTTTGTATGCGTAGCTCTGTATAAGGTTTATATTCGAGAGTTCGAAACAAACAGAGAGAGTTTTATTTTGTCAGCAACTGTTAAAGGTATTTGTACACCTTTGGTAGAGTTTGTATTCGATTTATTTAATACAAACAGAGTTTGATTCATTCGTTTATTCTTGTTTATTGAATCAAGCAAAAATCAGACACGATTATATAACTTGTATTCAACCCCCCCTTCTACAAGTTATTCGAGTTAACACACTAATTACTTGGCATTTTGGGATGTTTTAATTGGATGGTCCTGGCGGGCCCATTATAATTATAACCAATCAAAACAATGCCATGTCATTTGGTAACAATGGGCCCGTTTGGCTTCCCTTAAAATAAGTAACTTATAGCTTAAAGTGATAAGAGTCATATAAGTGATAAGTATACGTGCGGACATCAAAGCAAAAATTGCTTCTCTAGAATGGTACAAACACAAAATATGTAATAGACATGACATTATTGCTTGGCTAGCAGGCTAGCAGGCTACTGTATTTGCTTTTTTGTAATTGTTTTTGCTTGTATTCGCTTTTGATAGCTTCATAGTTGTAGTTTGAGCTAGCTGCTCTTGGTTTTTTAGCTCGGCTTGTCGAGTCTAAGCTTCTTCCTTGTTGCTTTCTTTCTTGTTGTTAGATTGCTTCGAGGTAGTTGCTTCTTGTAAATCCTTCTTTCTTTCTATATATTTCTACATTTAGCAAAAAAAAAAATCAGAGCTTATATGTAAGAACCGTGGTTATTAAATCCATTTAATTACTATTTTGGTACTTAGGAATAAAAATATTTTTTAAATTATTTATTCCTGTTTGACGAGTCAAGGTGTTAGATGTTGATTGGTATCAGGGGATATGTGTTATTATTAAGTGATCAAGGTGAAAATATTTTATTATAATTTATTTGAATTTATATCAGTATTTCGATTCGGTTCGGCGAATATTTGAAATTGCGAATGTGGGAGGATATCGTTAAATTCGAATAAATGGATCGGGAATGATCGTTTAGGACCCTGTATGTGTTTAATGATTGTGTTAGACTCCAGGATAATTATCTTTAACTTTTTCGAAAAATGTGCAATTCAGTTCATCCATATCTTTTAAAAGTCGTTTTCAAAATCCCTGGGACTTCAATTTAAAATCATTTTCGTATCAACAATCATCAGATAAATCTCAGAATATTCGAAACTTGTATTTTATTCGTTTTACGAGTCTTAAAAATCTTCAGTAATCATTCGTTATTTTCGTCAAAATGTTTTTGTTCGAGTCGGAACCATAATTGATTTAATTGATACGTTCCGAATCAATTAAAAGTTAATTAGGGTTCCGAGCATTTTAGGAATAGAAATACACTACGTTAGTGTAATGACCAACCAAACCTTATCTTCAATCAGCCAATCAAATTTCTAACAGCTGGCCAATAAAAAATCAAAGAAAAACAAATTTTCAAAAATCATATTCTCTCTCTTGTTCTTGGAGATCAAACCAACTTTTGAAGGTGGTATCGATATCGGAATCTGGTGTTCTTATACTCTAATTGAAGCTCTTGAAGCCTAGTTTCATAATCTGCAATCAAACTTCGTGGAGGGTAAAATTTCGATTTCTTATGAATTTTCTTTTAAATCTGCATTTTTAGGGTTCTTCATCAAATTGGGGATTTTCGATTCGTTGATTTGTTCGGTCGATTTTATTGTATGTATAGCTTCTAGATATTCTAAGGAGCTTGTATGTGTGTCTAATTTCATTATTCTATCCCTAAATTGCCTAAGTCGAAATTATGGTTCTTAGTTCAAATCGGGGCTTTTTGATTTAGAAATTGGTTGTGTGTTTTGATGCTTCCAATTGCTTTATTGAGTTGTTTAGAGTTGATTTATGTAGTTAATTGCATTGTGGGGTTCCGATTTGGTGAGGTACGAATGTCCATGTTGGAACCGAGTTTTGAATCAATTTTTCGTCATGTGTGTTGATTGTTCGTATATGTGGTTATTATGGGTAGATTATAAGTGATGCAAGCTTCATTTTGACACCTAAAACGCTGAGTTTGGTTAAGAAATGGGCGAAAACGGAGTTTTGGGCGGAACTGCGTCGAGCTCGTCAAAAATGGACGAGTTTGGTCATTTTTTTGGACGTTTTGATCGTGTGTGTACTGTGCTATGTTGCCCAGTTGTTGTGTGTTGCTTTGTGTGGTTTTGGTATCGAATCGGGAGCTTAATCGAGTGTTCCTGGGTTTTCTGGCATGCCGGAAAATTGTCGCCGCCGGCGTGAATAGTAACCGGGAAGAAGATGAACAGTATCCGTTTAAAAAAAATTACTTTTAATTATTCTGAAATTCTGAATTTTAATTCTAAAAATTCAGAAATTGTTTTCTAAAATTATTTTAGAAATTCCAAATTTATTTCTGAATTATGAATGTAGTTTTCGAATTTTTGTATTATTTGTTTGTAATTTCAAAAAGGATTAAAGATTAAATACTTTCAATTATTTTAATTAATTTCAATTAATAATTTGATTAACATGATTATTTGGTAAATGTAGTCATTTATTGTATAATTTTATTAATTAACTATTAGTTGATTTTAATTAATTTAATTGGGATTATTTAATTTTTAATTATAAATTTAGTTAAAAAATGTTTTAAATGTTTTGAAAATGTTTTCAGATATTCTGAACTAGGTTTTATTCAAAAACCAAGATTGACGATTGTTTTGAAAATATTTCTTGAGTTCAATTAATTATCAAAGTGAGTTATCTGAGCTTTTGTGAAATTTGCATGCTTCTATGCTATGTGAATTATGAGGAGTAAATGCTAGTGAGTCTTAAATGCTCTGTTGAATCCAATGTGTTTATGGAAGGTGATTAAAGTCGAATAATGATAGTCAGATGTATTAATGTTAGTTAATGATTATAGAATCGAGTAGACGGAACGAAGGAAAGTCTAGAATCAAATTAGAGGGATAAAAGGGAAGGCTAAAGTAGAGTGAGGCGATCAAGTGTGAGATGGATTTAGCATGGTTTGACAGGCAAGCGTCTCCCTTCACTTCTTGTTCAAGTGAAATTATTTTAATGATTCTGATTATAATAACATCCAATTATTGTCGATCTCGTCGATATTTATTATTATTCTTGCTTATTCATTTATCACCCCATTTATTGTATCGAACTTGCCGATACCCCTTTTGAGGTTATAAATTCTTAATTATTACCCAATTATCGTGTTGAACTTGTCGACACCTATTGATCTTGAATACCTCATTGATTCTTGGATTATGAGTTGTTGACCTGGAACGTGAGTTTTCCAGTTATTTGGTTTGCAAATGTTGTCGATTGTTCCGACACCTAGTGCGTTTGATATAGAATTGGAAGGTTTTAAAAATGTGGACCGTAAGGGGTCGGACCAGATTCGTGGTCGGAAGTTAATAAGGCCAATGTGTGCCGTGGATCCATTAAAGGACATTGCTATGTGCGTTTGTCCGGGGTTAGTGCGTGACTGATCAGCAGTCTAACCTTATTGTTTTCTTTAAATAAATAAAAATCCAATTCTAATCTATACATTGAGATTGAGTTGTTTTGATACCTGATTCCCTTGAAGCTTATTTCATTATATTTTGCTATCAGAACTTTTATCAGTTCTCATCGTTGATGCACCTTATTCTAGTGGTGCAATGTTGGCTCCTCGTGGTAATAAGATAATTGACTTGGTTGATTCTTTTCGCAACATGAGACATTTCTTCTTGTTTTCAGAATTTATAGTCGTTATTGATGTTGCTATCACTATTCGCACTTTCTGAGCGTTGTTGGCTCACTCTTGCTTTAATGCTTATTTTCTCCAGTTAGTAGAGATGATTAGTGGACCTTGTGGTCAGTTGGTAATACTCTTCCAGCATCAAGAGGAGACGTTTGGGTTATTGATTTCTTGGGATAGTGGTTTGGAAATTTGTCAAGGTTGGACATCTAGTTAGGCAGTGATTTCATTTAGTCATAAAGTTGTATAACATTTTTTATTCTGAGGATGGTTTGTAATAATGTAATTTGATAATTTGTTTCATACCATAACCTGTATGCGATCTTGGTTAAGGGGTTTCTATTATTATATCATGTTTTATCCAGGATTGTGTGAGGTTGTTTGTGGTTAGTGGTCCTAGATCTGTACCCTGGATTATAGGATGCCACAGTTGGTATCAAAGCTACAGGTTATGGTCACTGAAACAGATTAGGAGGGTTGAGTGTACGTGTCTAAGATAGACATTAGGTGGGACGATTTAGGATAAGGTTCGTCTTAGGTTATCACGATGAATATTGCGACGCTACGTAGTCTTTCGACATATCATGCGAATAGGAGTTCAATTTGTTTGAGGATTTGGCTATGAGCGAGGTAGCTAATCCAGAGCCGTATAAGCTAATAGGGCAACTGGAGCTACGAGTTTGGTAGACATTATCTCGAGGTTTTCACGAATATTCTAGAACTTTTTTGCATCATTAGTTACGATGTGAACGTTATAAAGGGAGTACGAGAAGATTATAAAAACGATATGGGAAGCGATTATTGGCATGGATTGGAAGTTATGGCATACCTACGCACGTACCCCTAGTCATTGATCTCATTCAATTTATTGTCAGAGAGAATTGTCAAATGTTTCGGAAAATTCTTATTCTTGCTATAAATTGTTGTGAATTAATTCCCGGTTTAAATCATAGCTGAAGCATTTGTTGCATAGTGACGGTTAAAAATCGAGAATGGATTGAGATCTTCTTATTGATTCAACTCATTATTGTCAGGCCGGTTTTGGCAGCTAAGTATATTGATGCTTAGTCGACAAAAGTGGAATTCTGAATAATTAGGAATTTCTTGAACATTTGTTTAATCGATAGTTGATGCATACGTTTGGAGATCAACTATACTTCAATTGATGATAAGCTTTGTAAATCAAATTTACTTACACACAGTCCTTTTCTTTCAGAAATATCCTTATTTTTTCAGAGGGTACTTGATGCAACTTTATATACAAAATTTTGAGACCCTTGAACTCTTTCTATTTTCCCCGAATATTTGATCTTCCACTACGCCATAAACAGCCTACTACAACACTTAGGGGGGGGTGTTACCTTCTCGGGTGTTACCTTAGCTATGAATTTTTGGACCTACTACAACACTCTAGCTTTGGTGTTACTATATCCTTAAAGGTATGTTACCATAGCTGTGGAAGGTGTTAAACTTAGTAACACCATGGGCTGTGTTACCTTAGAGTATAATTAACATATTTTTGAATTTTATTTATAATTAATGATTTAATAATTATTAAAATTTAAAATTCAATAATTTTAATCAAGCCATTTAATTTATTGTTATAAAAATAATATTATATAAAATACTTGAATTATTTATATTTTTACAATATCAATATACTTATTAGTAATTTTATTTAAAATATTTTAAAATAAAGTAATATTCAAAAAATTTTAAAATTTGATTAAATTAATCAATAAAATTATTGGAGAAAATAACAGGGTATAATAAATTTAAATTGTTATTCAATAATTACAATGATAAAAGTTATTGTCATATATTTTTTATAAAAAAATTAACTAATTTTGTAATATTAGAAAATGAAAAAAGTGTGGCAAAAAAATGAAAAAGAGAAAAGCAACCAATGAAAAACTGAAAATAAAATGGAATTGGCCGGCGGCAAAACGAAAATGAAAGCGGGCAACTCAAATTTGGTCAAAATTGTTTAAGTGGGAGAAAGCGGGCAAAACAAATTGGGGAAAAACAATTAGGTCTCTCTCTCTCGTAACCTCCCTCACCTCTCTCTCTCGCCTCCCTCACCTCTCTCTCTCGCCTTCCTCTCGAACCTCACTGACCTCTCTGTCTCTCTTTCTCGCTCAAAATTGGGGAAAACCTCGCTCAATCTCACACCCAGTCTCTCAATCAATCAGTCTCTCTCTCCATCTCTCGCTCAATCTACTTTCATTTATGGTATGTTATTAATGTTTGTGTTTTCTTTATTGCCATTAAATCTTTATTTTGTTTTTACAACTTTGCTTAGATTAAATTAGCCCTTCATTTACTTTGATGACTCTCTGCAGATGCTATCTTTGAATCTCCTGTTGATTGTGGATCATATTGTTGTTAATTAAGCTGGGGTTGTTAATTAAGTTGTGCAAATAATTGGGTATCATTTTTATGTATATATTTGTGTATGCTGATTGCTCTTATCCTTTATGGATACCTAATACCCATCTCACTATATATTTCTATTGAGCTTGTGAAGGTTCTTCAAGCAAAATTCATTAACAAGAATATACACATGTACGATGAAGAGACAGAAACTCCTGCTCAAGCACGAACATCAAATTTGAATGAGGAGTTAGGCCAGGTTGATACAATTCTCTCTGATCAAATTCTGTTTATTTATTTTTTATTGTTACTTGTGTTGGTTTAAGCTATGAGCTAATAATATGTGTTTTGAATTTGCAGGGCTTGATTTCTTGCTAGTTCTTTTTTCGAAGAGATTTGTAACAACCCTTTTGTATTGTAAGTTTTCTGGTTCTTTAAATTTTAATTGGAACATACCCCAGTTCTAATATGTTTGTCAATGATTTTCTTGCTTTTTATTCTGTGTAAGTTTTTATGAATCTATTGCATGTAAATACTAAATACTTAGCTCCTTAAGTAGTATTCGATATGTTTGATGGGGTGTAGCATAGATTGAATTTTATCATTGTGATAATTCGATGTGTTTGGGGGCACCAAAGCAAATTCCACATAACAACTGTAATCGGTCCAGTACTTTCAATTCCGATGAAACAAGTAAAACTTGGGAGTGGTAAGATACATTTTATTCATCCTTATGTGCAGTTATAATGTAATATGTAGATTTTAGTATATCGTATTTTTCTGATTTGTTGACAGCAACTCATTGTTCAATAGTTTTGCCTGTTAGTAGAAATATTGAAGGCCAATTCATCATATCACTACTTCTCCAAGTGCATTCTTTATGCATACTAAATACTTAGACATTGTTACTTAATGAATTTGTACCTCATTATTTTATATTTGGATTACTGTTTTCTTGATTACCATTCTTTTACAGCCTTACTAAATATTATGTCATATTGTTATTATTTTTTTATCGGCACATAATTGTTTCTTTCAGGCCTATAATTGACTGCAATGCTATGTGTTAATAGAATTTATGTACCATTTTTTCAATGGTAATTTTATTGTTCGTATAATGCTTTGATATTTTTATGATCTGGATATTTTATGATTTTCAGTTTTAAACTTAACAATATAATTTTATTTTTCAATGTGTTGTATATGACTTTCATTTTTCATTTTTTTTATATTTTTGAATTAATTATATTACTAAAGTCTTTGTGCCTGTTTTATTAACACGTTAACAAGTCACGTTAAGAATCTCAATGTCGAGGCATCTCTCCAAGTCATGTCTAATCCTAAAGATCTCAAGCACTTGCCACAACTCAAGCACTACATGACAAGGTATGCTCCATTATATCTAACCAATGTTAATATTGGTCATTCATTGCTTGATTTGCCTTTTTCTTACCTGTTTAGACCTCAGTGGAAGTACTATATGCAATATAATCACCAAATGAATTGGTTCTCTCTTACAGTTACCTCGCCTTAATCTTTTCTCCACTTATATAGAGGGATTCCCAACCAGATCATGAACCACTCCAACTTGCAGTATCTGAGTCTGCACTTCAGCTCTTGCGATGACAATGGTACTATCCCAAAGTTTATTGTCTCTTTCAACAACTTAAGATACCTTGATTTTTCCTATAGTTGGTTGACATGTGTTATTAACCATGAGCTTGGGAACCTCTCCAAGTTCCAGCATCTTGACCGCATGTCTAATAGGTGGTGGGAACCATCAGTGGTTATCTGATTTATGTTTTTTTTTAAGATACCTTGACTTGAGTGGCATAAGGATTGATGCTCCTGGTATTGATAAGAAAAGCTTTATCGTGAGGATCCCTTCTATAATTTTTATGCATCTAGCGAGCTGTAATCTCTGCTCCTACTTTTGGAAATTTAATTTTCTTCCTCTATTTATACCATTCATCTCAAAGAAAATCACATCAATTTTATAACGTGATAGATGGTGGAATCCCAGAGTCTTTTCGTTTCTTGAGATTTTATTACTTATTGCAGAAGTTTTTATTTTTCTAGGTTTTAAAGGTTTCAGGTTTTTGCTGATTGCAACAATTATGCTTTTTACTGAACAACATATGTATTTATGCTTCCTAACTGCAGATATTTTCTCATTTTTGCTATATCAGTTTGCATTTTTTGTTTCAGGTTTTGCATATTTAGTTAGGAGTTCATTTCAAAAATGGAGTTTGATTTTTAAGCTATGTTGGTTTTGGAGATCTCTAAGGATTTTGCTTCAGACTTTTTGTATAGTTTCAAGTCGGCAAGCTTTAGTGACAAGTCCAAGAATGTTTCTTCTAGCCAGCTCTTTATAAAATGATCCTTTTTGTGAATTTATGTCATGTGTCAGGATCTAGAGATTCCTGGCAAGGTTTTACTACTAAGACAACCAACAACAATTCACTAGCTTTCTAACCTACTGATTCACACTGTCAATTTGCCAAACACCTTAGATGCTGTGAGTAACAACAATCTCCAGAGATCAACAGTATAACTCCAAAAATTTCTCCAGGTCACAATCTCCACAACCCCCACACTTCGCAACAATCAGAAACTACAATCTCCAATTCAGATTCACCACAAGTTAACTCCCAGTTACAATACAACAACTTGCACACCACTTCACAGCACAGATACTACACAACAATCACACTCAATCTCCAGGAAATACAATCCAGCCTAGAATGTGTCTGCAAGAGATTATAACATCCCGCTGTGTTGTTTTTAAGCAAAATAAATTAAGTTTTAAGATTCCATCATTCCTTTCTTAGGCAATACATAATTAGCTTGAAGGTAAATAGTTGCTCATAACAAGTTGTCTGTTTTACTTTCATCCATGACTCGTACAATTGCAACAAGTTCTGTTGTAATCTGTTGGAAATTGTAATCACTAGCTCTTTAAAATCCTAAAACCTGACTAAAGCTAACATGTTTCCTTTATTTGCCATGTTTGTTTTTCTCTTGTCATCTAAGGCCTACATCAACACCCATGGTTCTCTAATTTTGTTTTTATTTCTTTTCTTTCAGAGGTAAAGGGAGTAACACACAGGAATCTGTAGAACAGAATGAAAGCGATGAGGATATGGAGGAAGATCGCGATAAGGATATGGAGGAAGATCAGGGGAAAGTGAAGTAGAACATTAAAATGTACAATGATATACACTCTATTTTAATAAAGGCATTATATTGTATTGAGTAAATGTAATCGGTTGCACGATTTGTAAATTTTTATTTAAATTAATGATTTTTTATAGTTTGTAGTTTTATTTTAGATTTGACATTTGGCTGTTTTTTTATTTTTTTTTGTTGTATCTATGGATTTTTAATGAATATTAGAGGAAGGAAATGGTAGAAAAATAATTAAATTTGAATTATTAATTTTAAAACAGACAATTTATGGGGCCCACATGTGGGACCCACATAATTAATTAATAATTTTGCATAATTATAACATCTGAGGTAACATAGATTTGGTGTTGCTATAGAATTGTTTAGTGTGTTACCTTATAGGTCTATGGTAACAAATTTGCCTATGTTAGCTTATGTGTGTCGAGGTGTTACCTTAGACCCCAAAGGTTACATAGAACAAAACTATCCCAGCTAAGGTGTTACCTTAGCCTTTTTTTGGCCTTTGGTAACGTTTTTTAGGGTCTAAGGTAACACAGTCGTGGTGTTACCGTAGGCTGTTTATGGCGTAGTGTTCTTTATTCAAACTGAGATGAACAACCTATGTATATATGGGATTCAGGGACATCTTATCTCTGTGATAGAAGTCTGGTGGGGTGCCATTGATTGTGTTTGTCATGAATGTACTAAAGACTGGCCATCTTTATGTACTATGGTGGTTGACCAAGTGACAAATGCAACCTGATAATAGTTCAAAGATCATATTGATCTCTCGGTTAAATCCTTTTACAAAAAAAAATTATCAAACAAAACCTAGTGTATTTCTATACATGATATCTATTTATTCCATTGAATTTCTCTTGTCAGAAACCCTGATAAGTTTAGATTATCAGTGATGAAGAACTACGAAGATAGATGCGACGACATTTAAGTGGTCAAAACTGCAAACTATGCTGACGAAGTATTGATTGAGCAAGTTGAGAAGTGGTGTTAAAACAGAGGTGGCATATCACATTGGATTAATTATTGGATTAATAACTCATGTACAAAGATTCGATGTTGCAGAAATTGAGTAAAGGTAAGGATCAGGTAATAAGGGCATAAGATTATGAAATTTGTAAAGATTGAAAAGAGAATGATGATGGAAATGTGTGGTATGTGAAGTCAGTTTATTTTCTTAGTTGTTCTCTGCAAGTAGAGGCAGTTTTATTATTATATATATATAGTTGAATTGTGGGATTGGAAAATAGGTGGATAGTCATATTTACGAATACTTCATGCCGAAATTTTCTAAAAATCTCCTGACCTTGGGTTTGGGAGTGTTACAGAATGGTTTATTGATGAAAGATTGTTTGGACATATGGATTATCATAGGATTATGAATGTTTTGAAACCCATTGTTGGGTATGAGATTTAGAACTAAAAGAGGGATAACTTGAGTGAAGCAGAGTGAAATAGAATGAAATTGGTTGTAAGAGTTAATGGGAGAGGCTGAAACTTAAATAAGAAATGGTATGATTATGTTGGCGTTAATATTTTGTGTGAACCCCGTTTAAAGAGTCGTGATTATTAAGAGTAGAAGAGAGATGACCAAGATAGAGAAGGATGATTAGAAGAGGAAGATAGAGAACCAGGAAATGTACCTAAACGTTTTAGCAAAAGATACGGAGTCGAGAAAAAGTATATTGAGATTGTTGAGGTAAATGCATAGAGTGTAATTATGGTTAGTAAGAATAAAGTGGAATGGAGTAACAGAGTTAGAAGATGAGAATTGTATGCCGTAAGTGTAAGAAGATGGGACATTTTGCCAGAGATGGTATCAAGTCAGTTTCGGTGGACTCTATGATGGGAATAACATATCTATTTTCTATAAATTACTAGGAAATAAGAAATTCATTATGATTACGAATTACGTATCAAGAATTTGAATGTGACAATAGTGAAAAGAGTAAATTATGACTCAAGATTGAATTAAATAGCTAACTACGAAGTATCAACCAATTGTGGGTGAGGACAAGAAAGTGAGATGATAAGTGGATTTTATATACACTTGGAACATTCTAAATCGGCTTAAATTGGTGTACTTGGCCTCAATTTTGTTGTAGTTTTGATGTGTTTTGTTTATTTGTGCAGGGTTGGAGTGATATCGATTAAGGGTGTAGATTCCGTCATTTGGGAGTTGATTTATGATATGGATTGAAGAATGGAGGCTAATGTCAGCTACCAAGAAGTATGCAAGTCATGAAGGATTAAAGACGGAAGCTTATGCAAAAAGAACGGGAAGAAAAGGTTGAAAAACGAAGAAATCATGCAGGAAAAAAATCCATCAGAATGTTGCTGGGCAGACTGCGCCAAATCTGAGCAAACTGCGCCAGTTTGGAAGATTTTATGCAGAATGGGCTCGCGCAGACTGCGCCAAAGCCGCGCAGGGTGAGCCAGGTGCGGCCAGAATTGCAGAAAATTACCCTTTTGCCCCTGTTCGAGTTCTGATTGAATTTTAAGTAGTTTCTTCTAATTCTAATTGCAATTTAGGATATTTTCTTGCTGGGCAAGACTTGGAGTACCTATTTAAACACATCCAACCCTTGTAAATCATATCATTATATACAATTATATATCATAGCTTTGTTTTGCAAGAGAGAAAAGGAGAGAAGGATTCGAAGCTCGGTGACAAGCACGGATCTAGATCTACTTCATCTTTTGTATACGTTGAATTATAGATTTTTTTTCTCAACTCTTTGCTTTATTAATATTATTGTTTCTTTCTTTTATATATTGATAATTATCATGTTTTCATCAAATCCCATGGTGACGAAAGGTTCGATTATGAACTAATCGTTGTCGTGGGATCCTAGTGGATTTATCTATGTAGCTTAGTAGTTTGCATGCCTTAAAGATTTATGTGTGGTGAATACTTGATGTCCTTGTATGGTTGTGCTTATTGTATTTAGGTGCGTCGCGAACATCTAATATGTTAATCTCTTGCTAAACGAGAGTGGATCTTGAGATTTAGAACTTGCCATGCTAGCATAGGATAGGTTGATATTTTAACATCATGATTTGTGGCATGAATAGAGATATCATGCTACCTTATGTGATCTAAGTGGATAACTTGTGCTTAAACCTCTATGTTTTCAAATTCTATAGAGATATAGGGTCTAAACATAATAGGTGCCTATTCATCTTCTATCTCTTTTGTGGATGTATGTGTAGATTGGTACTAGTATACCGAGAGGTAACTTTTACTTGTTTCGTGTTATTCGATCAGATATCAAAACCATCACATGTTTTAATTAAAGGCTACAACTCTAAGTGAAGTAGATAATGAAACTAGGATTCCATGTTCATTCTCATATAAGTAATTTGATTTTAATTCTTGTCAATTAGTTAATTCTTAAATTTATAATTTGCATCTTAGTTTAATTTAGATAATCAAACCCAAATTTGTTATTTTTCTTAGCAATGAATTAAAATCATACATTGTTGCATAGGCATATTTTCTGAGTAAAACTTAACCAGATCTCTGTGGAACGAACTTTAATTGTATTACTTGTGACCACGTACGCTTCCGTGAATTAGTGCAAACAAGTTTTTGGAGCCGCTGCCGGGGATCATTGGTGTTTTATTTTTATTTTATGTGCTTGTCAATAGTGGTCGTTAGCATTCACTGACTCGGATTCTTATTTAGTTTGTTTGTTTTGTGGTGTTTCAGGTACTTAAGTTTGTATGCGAACACGCTTACAAGCTCGTTTGGAAGAACTGGCGAAAGACGATCGTGTAGAGAATTTAGAGAATAAGCACGAGGAAGCTGAAACTACAGTAGCGATGGGTGATGCAGCAGCAGCTAAGGCTTTGAAGGAGTATTCTCAGCCGAAGATCAATGATATTATCAGGTCGGCCATCACGGCTAATAACTTCGAGATCAAGCCGGGCACTATTAAGATGCTACAGAATTCGGTTCAGTTTGGGGGTGCTCCTACGGAGGATCCTAACATGCATATTCGGGACTTTATCGAGATCTGTGATACTTTCAAATTCAATGGTGTGTCGGATGATGCTATCAAGTTGAGGCTTTTCCCATTCTCTCTTAAGGATAAGGCTAAGGGCTAGTTACACTCTTTACCACCTGGTTCCATTACTACATGGGAGGGTCTTGCTCAGAAGTTTCTTACTAAATTCTTCCCTATGGCGAAAACTGCAGCAATAAGGAACCAGCTAACTCAATTTCAGCAAAAGTCTGGAGAATCTTTGTGTGAGGCTTGGGAACGTTACAAGGAGATGCTTCGTAGGTGTCCACATCATGGCATGCCTGACTGGATGGTTATCAACAGTTTCTACAATGGGTTGGGAGCACAATCTAGACCTATGCTAGATGCAGCATCAGGAGGAGCTCTGTGGGCTAAGAGCTATGATGAAGCTTATGAACTTATTGAGACGATGGCGGCTAATGAATATCAGAATCCAACCCAGAGGCTTTCTCAAGGCAAGGTAGCGGGTTTGTTTGAGTTGGATACAGCTTCAGCTATTGCAGCTCAGTTGAAGGCGTTGACTATGAAGGTGGATTCTCTTGCAAATTATGGAGTTTAGCAGGTGGCTAGTGTTTGTGAGCTATGTGCGGGCGCACATGAGACGAATCAGTGTGCTATCTCTTCTGAGTCAGCACAGTTTGTGAGTAATTTTCAGAGACCTACTGCACCAGTACCGGCTACTTATCATCCTAGCAACAGGAATCATCCCAATTTCAGCTAGAGCAACAATCAGAGTGCACAACAACCTTATCAGCAAGCGAAGCCATTCAATCAAGGCTATCAACAACCTTATGCTTCAAGGACACCATATCAACCTCCAGGATTTCAGCAGCAACAGCCCCAGATTCATGCGGGGCAAACTTCTAATGAAAAATCAGAGATGGATGATTTGAGGATGATAGTGAAGAATCTGCAAGCTTCTCAAAAGATCTTGGAGAGCCTGCTGGGACAGATTTCAAGTGCTTTATTTAGTAGGCCACAAGGAACTCTTCCTAGTGATACAGAGACTAATCCAGGTATGAGAGACAACAAAGAACAGGTGAAAGCTATGACTTTAAGATCAGGGAAGGTTACATCAGATCCAAAATCAGCCGCTAAGGAAGATGAAGAAGTGCAGAATCAGCAAGTTAAAAAATCTGCAGTGCCCGAAATTGAGAAATCTGACTTAGTAGCTGATGAGCTAGATGGCGAAGTAGAGAAGAGTAAGGAACCTGTTAAAAATTCTGTGGAGCAGTCTACAAAGAATACTCAGATCTATCCTCCTCCTCCATATCCTAGAAGACTCCAGAAGCAGAATTTGGATAAGAAGTTTGCTAAGTTCTTAGAGGTATTCAAGAAGTTGCAGATTAACATTCCTTTTGCGGAAGCTCTTGAACAGATGCCGAGCTATGCCAAGTTCATGAAGGGTATTCTTTCTCGTAAATTGAAGCTCGATGAATTAGAGACCGTTGCTCTAACAGAGGAGTGTAGTGCCGTGCTGCAACAAAAGTTGCCACCTAAGCTTAAAGATCCGAGAAGTTTCACCATTCCGTGTACTATTGGCAACCTTTCGTTTAGCAAGTGTTTGTGTGATTTGGGAGCTATTATCAATCTCATGCCCTTGTCAGTCTACATGCAACTTGGTCTACCGGAACCAAAGCCAACTAACATCTCTTTGCAGTTGGCTGATCGTTCTATCACATATCCTAGAGGCATAGTGGAGGATGTCTTGGTGAAAGTTGATAAGCTCATCTTCCCTGCTGATTTTGTTATTTTGGATTTCGAGGAAGACAAGAAGATTCCTATAATCTTGGGAAGACCATTCTTGGCTACGGGTCGTACTTTGATTGATGTGTAGAAAGGGGAACTCACTATGAGGGTACAAGACCAGAATATCACTTTCAATGTTTTTAATGCAATGAAATTTCCATCAGAGGAAGAAGAGTGCTTGAAGGTGGATTTGGTGGATTCTGCAGTTACTACGAAGATTGAAAAATTTCTGAAGTCAGATTCTTTGGAAAAAGTTCTAGTGAATGATTCTGATTTTGAAGATGAGGATATAGCCGAGCAACTACAACAGTTGAATTCAGCTCCGTGGAGAAGGAGAGTTGACTTGCCTTTTGAATCTCTTGGTTTAGCAGAGTTGAAAAATTCGGAGGGGCGTCTTAAACCATCTATTGAGGAAGCTCCTACACTTGAACTCAAACCACTTCCTGAGCACTTGAGATATGCTTTTCTTGGTGATGCATCTACATTACCTGTTATTATTGCTTCTAACTTGTCAGCTAGCGCGGAAGAAAAGCTGTTGAGAATCTTGAGGGAGTTCAAGTCAGCAATTGGTTGGACCATATCAGATATCAAGGGAATCAGTCCTTCTTATTGTATGCACAAAATTCTGCTAGAGGAAGGAGCTAAGCCTACTGTGGAACATCAGAGAAGACTTAATCCGATTATGAAAGAGGTGGTGAAGAAGGAAATTCTTAAATGGTTAGATGCTGGTATTATCTATCCTACCTCAGACAGTTCTTGGGTGAGTCTAGTTCAATGTGTGCCGAAGAAAGGAGGCATGACTGTTGTTGCTAATGAGAAGAACGAGCTCATCCCTACTCGAACAGTCACGGGGTGGAGAGTTTGTATGGACTATAGGAAGCTCAACAAGGCCACAAGAAAAGATCACTTTCCTCTTTCATTCATTGATCAGATGTTAGACAGATTGGCAGGACACGAGTATTATTGTTTGCTTGATGGTTATTCTGGTTATAATCAGATTTGCATTGCTCCGGAAGATCAAGAGAAGACCACATTCACATGTCCTTTTGGTACTTTTGCTTTTCGACGAGTCTCTTTCGGACTTTGTGGTGCTCCTGCTACATTTCAAAGGTGCATGATGGCTATTTTCTCAGACATGATTGGCTCGAATGTGGAGGTCTTTATGGATGACTTCTCAGTTTTTGGTACTTCATATGATGAGTGCTTGCATAATCTTGGTTTGGTATTGAAACGTTGTGTAGAGATTAACTTGGTGCTTAATTGGGAGAAGTGTCACTTTATGGTGCAAGAAGGAATTATTCTTGGGCACAAGGTATCTGGTAAGGGGCTTGAAGTGGATAAAGCTAAGGTGGAGACAATAGAAAATCTTCCTCCACCTATCTCTGTTAAAGGAATTCGCAGTTTTCTTGGTCATGCGGGATTCTATAGGCGATTCATTCAGGACTTCTCGAAAATTTCTAAACCTTTGTGCAACTTGTTGGAAAAGGATGTTCCTTTCAAATTTGATGATGAGTGCCTTGCAGCTTTTGAGCTCTTAAAGAAGAAGTTGACTACTACACCTGTCATTACCGCACCTAATTGGGAGGAACCGTTCGAGTTAATGTGTGATGCAAGTGACTATGCTGTTGGAGCTGTGCTAGGGCAAAGGAAGGATAAAATTTTTCATGTGGTTTACTATGCTAGTAAAACCCTGAATGATGCACAGCTTAACTACACTACTACTGAAAAGGAGTTGCTAGCAGTTGTCTACGCTTTCGAGAAATTCAGATCTTATTTGCTTGGTACGAAAGTGATTGTTTACACGGATCATGCTGCTATTCGATATCTCATGTCGAAGAAGGATTCAAAGCCTAGATTGATTCGTTGGGTGCTGTTATTGCAAGAATTTGATGTGGAGATCAAGGATAGGAAGGGCACAGAAAATCAGGTGGCTGACCATTTATCACGACCACGGTAAGGATTCACTTGCCAAATCTCTTATTAATGAATCTTTTCCAGATGAGCAACTGTGTGACATGGATCCATTAAAGGACATTGCTGTGTGCGTTTGTCCGGGATTATTGCGTGACTGATCAGCAGCCTAACCTTATTATTTTTTTAAAAATAAATAAAAATCAATTTCTAATCTATACATTGAGATTGAGTTGTTTTGATACTTGATTCCCTTGAAGCTTATTTCATTATATTTTGCTATCAGATGTTTTATCAGTTCTCATCGTTGATGCACCTTATTCTAGTGGTGCAATGTTGGCTCCTCGTGGTAATAAGATAATTGACTTGGTTGATTCTTTTCGCTGCATGAGACATTTCTTCTTGTTTTCAGAATTTGTAGTCGTTATTGATGTTGCTATCACTATTTGCACTTGCTGAGCGTTGGTGGCTCACTTTTGATTTAATGTTTATTTTCTCCAGTTAGTAGAGATGATTAGTGGACCTTGTGGTCAGTTGGTAATACTCTTCTAGCATCAAGAAGAGACGTTCGGGTTATGGATTTCGTCGGATAGTGGTTTTGGAATTTGTCAAGGTTGGACATCTAGTTAGGAAGTGATTTCATTTAGTCATAAAGTTGTATAACATTTTTTATTCTGAGGATGGTTTGTAATAATGTAATTTGATAATTTGTCTCATACCATAACCTGTATGCGATCTTGGTTAAGGGGTTTCTATTATTATATCATGTTTTATCCAGGATTGTGTGAGGTTATTTGTGGTTAGTGGTCCTAGATCTGTACCCCGGATTATAGGATGCCACATTAAGTCAGTAGAGTGTTTGGTAAATCAGAACTTATAAATTAGTAGAGTGTTTGGTAAATCAGAACTTATAAGTTAATTTTTTATTATTTTCAAAATATTTATTTTTTAATATATCAATGGATAGATCTCGATGAGTAGAGAAATTTGATATATACATATCAGTTTTCAAATGAACGGATCAAAAGATATATGATTTTGAAGATTTGAAAGATATTATATATTGCGTATATCGAGAAAACAGAATAAGTTGAAAGTTGAATGTTAGGATTTAGGGCCCATTTGGCTTACCTTAAAATAAGTAACTTATAACTTAAAGTGATAAGTAAATCAGAGCTTATAAGAGCCCGTTTGGGTACATGGGCTTAAAGCAAAAATTAGCTTTAAGTCGTTTTTAAGGTGTTTGGCAACGGGAGCTTTAAGCCGGCTTTAAGTTAAAAAACTACTTTAAGTCATAAGTTCCATTTAGGTACTTTTAACTTATGACTTATGACTTATGGAGTTTTTTTTTTTTCACAATTCTTGTAAAGTTTAAATATTATGATTTTTAAATTTTTTAAAGTCAAATTTCACTTTAAGTCAAAATTATTAAACCTCCATTTAACTTTAAGTAAAATTACCCAAACACTTTCATTCAACTTAAAGTAAACAACTTCACTTTCTCCTTTAAGTTAAAAATACCTCCATTGAATCAAAAGTAACTTATTTTAATCAATCCCAAACACCCTCTAAGTCATTAGAGTGTTTGATAAATTAGAACTTATAAATCAGTAAAGTATTTGGTAAATCAGAACTTATAAGTTATCTTTTTTATTATTTTCAAAATATTTGTTTTTTAATATATATCAATAGATCTCAATGGATAGATCTCGATGAGTAGAGAAATTTGATATACATATCAATTTCTAATTAACGAATCAAAACATATATGATTTTGAAGATTTAAAGGATATTATATATTACGTATATCGTGAAAATAGAATATGTTAAAAGTTGAATGTTAGGATTTACAACTTTCAACTTATCAACTTATTTGTATAAATAAGTTCGTTCAACCTGTGCTGCAAACACTTTAAGAAAATTGCAAACGCCCATTTTGACATATAAGTTGCATATTTATGGTAGCCAAACATACACAATATTTGGTATCCAATTTGGTACCTCTAACATTTTTCTATTATTATGATATAATATGGAAAGTTATCGTAATTATTATTATTAGAAAAAAATATGATAATTGCTTTATTACAATTAGATATTATTATAAATGAATTAAGATTTATGAGTTTATCAAATAAAATGAATATGTGAATATTTTATCAACGATTAAATAAAATACTCCCTCCGTCCCAAAAAGATTGACACACTTTACTTTTAGGGACGTCCCAAAATTAATGAACCTACTTTGCTTAATATTTTTGAACACTACTTTTCACTATTACACCCACTACTTCTCCATTTTATACTCTTTTTTACACTATTACACCCACTACTTTCCTCCACTATCTCATATCTATAATTAAACATTAATAAGTACCACCACTTTATCCACTTTTCAACCAACTTTATTCTTTTTCTACTACATTTTCTTAATATCCGTGAAAGTCAAAGAGTGTCAAACAATTCGGGACGGAGGGAGTAAGTCGTTGCGAATAGTTTATCAAATAGGAAGATGGAGCGAAGGAATTGATCGGGAGTGAGGAAGGGATTCTGGAACGAAAGAGCGAGAGAGAGAAAGAAGCGTTTGGAACTACTTTTAAAAATCTTACCACGGGTGGTTTACTTTCGCGCGACTGGCAATCCCAAGGTAAAACCGGCTACATTTGAAGTTTTATTCTCTCATAAGCAAAAATAATTAATTGCAAAATTAACAATTGTAGATGTCCCAGTCTGTCAAGTATTAAAATTTGACCATTTCTGACAACGACCATAAGTCTGGTAACTGTAGAGTAACATGCAGTATTTTCATCAAGCTAGGGGGATGAAGAATATGTCAGAGTTGTCTTTTAGTCGGTATTCAATTCATTTAAGTGCCGCCCCAGTGCTCCACAAAAATTCGGGTTGATTGATTGATTGACTATGGAGTCACCAATGGCAGACAGACTCGAGTCACTAAACAAAATCTATATAGGGAGTGAGTCACATGCATGGTTTCATTTTCAACGTTAATAATTCAATTTTAGAGTAAACTTCCCAGATTTTACATTCATTTTTAAAAAATTGATCAGATTTTCAATTTTACAAAATGGTGGTCACACTTCCCTTTTTCCTTTCAAACAAGTAACTGCAGGCAATTTTCAGATTTTTGGTATGGGTAAAATAGAAAAAAAAAAAGCTTGAGATCCCAAAAATTGTCCACAAAAATTTTCAAATTAATAAGTTTCACTATATGATTGGTTATATTCGTAAAAATAACAATGCCCCCATGTATGCACATCAATTCACCAAAAAATCCACAAATATGAGTTGTCAAGATTTAATTAGTCAATTTATGTGCATGCATGGGGAGCATTATTATTATTATTACGACTGTAACCAATCATATGGTGACACATATTAATTTGCGGATTTTTTGGATAATTTTTGGGGGTTTTAGTTTTTTTTTTAGCAAAAAACATATTTGCCCATTTTACCCCTGCCAAATAAGCTGAAAATCATCTCCAGCCACTTTTTTGAAAGGAAAAAGGTAAGTTTGGCCACCATTTTGAAAAATTGAAAATTTGGCCTCTTTTTTGAAAATGAATGTAAAATCTGACATTTTTTTGCAATTAACTCTCAATTTTATTACCAAATAATTTTCAGCGACCGTGAGAATGCTTAAATTAATAAATTATACTCCCTCCGTCCCAGCCAGTTCTTTACATGACGGCTGGGCACGGAGGTCAAGGATAGTGGATGTAAAGTAAGTGTAATATTGTTAAAATAAATGAAGTAGTGGGTGTAATAGTGATTTTATTGTTAAAATAAGTGAAGTAGTGGGTGTAATAGTGATTTTATTGTTAAAATAAGTTAAGTAGTGGATGAAATAATGTAAAGTATTGTTAAAATAAGTGAAGTAGTGGGTGTAATAGTGTTAAAACTTACTATTTTGGGTAATGTAAAGAAATGGTGGGACGGCCCAAAAAGAAAATTGTAAAGAAATGGATGGGACAGAGGGAGTATACTTTTTGGGCACCTTACATGGAACTGTTGTAATTTTAGTTAAGCTTTACACAAGAATGTGAAGAGTGAAGGGTCTTTTAATAAATAATGAGAGAATAAATCACAATTATTGATTGTTATCGTAAGGAAGTGATCACATGCTTACCTATAATTAAATTAAAATACTAATTAGAGTGCTTCTGTGGCGCAGCAACCTGTATAATACAACACGTACCTTGGTATTATTAGTGCTATCTTATTTCCCGTGCAAAACATGAGTTACTTTTAAATATTTTTAAAATTATATAATTAATAAAATTGAGTTTAATAATTTATTATGAATATAATTTAAATTTGTATTATTAATTAATAAAATTATTAGTAATAATAATAGTTATTTAAAAAATGATATAAATTGATTAGAACTAATAATATAAAATCTTAATGTAAATTTGTTGTTGACGGGATTCGAACCTTAGATCTTTAGAAGAGGGATTTAAATATAGAATATTCTTTACTATTAGATCTAACGGCTAGCAACTATTTACTAAATATCTAACGGTTACTTTTTTTTAGATGGTTGAACCAAGTTGAACCAAACAACCAAATTATACCTCTGTTTGCTTATTATATAATAGTATAGATAGTATAGATATAGATGTATTTAAGAAAATTAAAAACAAAATTAAGTTGGTTAATGTTGTAAATAAGTCTGAAATACATGGATATAAATTGGTTAACTTGTAAAAATAAGTCGGTAGTGCAAGTGACACTCGCAGAAATAGTGCAGGAAAAAAACATACTCCCTCCCTCCGTACCGATCAATTCTTTATATTTGATTTGGGCACGGCGATCAAGGATAGTGGGTGTAGTATTATTAAAATAAGTGAAGTAGTGGGTGTAATAGTGATTTTATTATTAAAATAAGTGAAGTAATGGGTGTAATAGTGTAAAGTGTTGAAAAAATTGAGTTAAGTAATAGATGTAATAATGTATTTTATTGCTAAAAGTTATTACTTTTAGTAATGTAAAGAATTAGTGGAACAGTTCAAAAAAAGAAGTATAAAAAAATGGAAGGAATAGAGGGAGTAAGACGATAAGAATCAATGGCGCATTTACCTCCAAAACGCACGGTACACTACTTGCATGTAATACGTGAGAAAAGTATTCAATATGCAGATGAAATGATCAAATATCAGTATACTTGTATTTAAAGGGGAAAATGATGTAACATGTGGAAAACAAGATCTACAAAATACTATATCCGTATCGATACGTTTCTTCCCACTATTTTCATTAATTGTTTTTAATACTTTTTACATAGCATGGCTCAAAAACTTCAGTCTTAGCTTTTTTACTAGGAGTACTATTCTTTTTCGAACTTAGAAGCGTAATAAATTTATAATGTTGCGCAAGCGTTTTTCATGTCAGACTCAAAAATGATACTATGTAAATTAGGTTCTAAATATTATTGGACAAGTTTAGAACGGTGAATCTATCTTCTAACGATATCTTCTAACGATTAATCATGAAGATTAATTCGAATATTAATGGAATGTATTAAAATATTAATTTTATATAACTAATTTTAATATTGAAAATTTTCTTTTATACAAATAAAAATAAAAATATATTCATTTTATTATCAAACAAGGTTAAGTTATATTTTTATTAAAAAAAAAATCATATGTTTACAATTTTATTCTTAATTTGACCGTTTTTAATATGTTGACCCGATTTGTCCTTAAATTAATTCCGCCTTAATTTTTATCGATTAATATCGTTTAGATTCGATTAATCATCATTTAAAAAAAAGTTTTTTAATTAAATTTTACAAAAATTTAACATTTTTACCAACCGATTAATTTACGTAAATGGTTGATTCCATTAGACTCAATACTGTTTGCTTTCAAATTTCATATTTTACAAAGAAAAATGTTAGGGATCCAAAAAAATCTCCCAAAAAAGTTACCAAATGCCACATATATTACTCTAATCAATAATCTTTATTAATAAGTGAAACTCTCTTTCATTGGAGCGCGTGTTGGTACCAAATTTTGGTTATATTTATTTATTATTATATTTATTTTATTAATGTAAATATATAGTAATACATGATTGAAGACAAGAACTATGAGAACCATGTCATGATGGTCATAAACATAATTTTTTTTTAAAAAAAATTTGGAAAAATAAATTTTAAAAAAAATCTGAAAAAAAATGTGGGAAAAAAATCTGACGTCATGTTAACGTCATACTGGTGATTATTTACAAAATCCGGTGATTTTTACAAAATCTGGTGATTTTTAACGAAATCTGGTGATTTTTCAAATTTTGTAAAAAAATACCAGAATTCAACAAAATCACCAGATTTTGTAAAAAATCATCAGTATGACGTCAGCATGATGCCAGAATTCTTTTTCCCCTAGATTTTTTTCCAAAAAAAAAAATTTCCCAAATTTTTTTTAAAATTAAAATATGTATGACATCATGATTACATCATCATGGGTGGGGTTAGTGTGTGTGAGGGTGTAGGTTATTAGTGTGGGTGCCCCTAGCGGGGCCATTAGATTAGATTAAAATGGAGGGATGAGATTAGATCTCATATCTCACCAAAATAAAAGGTTCTCACTTGAGCAAAAACCTTATTATTAATTAATATAGGAGGATAATTTAGTAATTTCATGATAATTACATTGTCTCTCGATATATTAATAATGAGTTTTCCAATATACCCAAAACTAATGTCTAGTATAATGGTAAGTTATCTTTTTCCTAAGTTAGAGGTCAATGGTTCAATTCTTTTTAATACACGATATATTAGTGAAATGTTATTATTAATATAATTTAGTAATTTCATGATAATTAAATTATCTCTTGATATATTAATAATGAGTTTTATAATATATCCAAAACTAATGTCTAGTATAGTGATAAGTTTTTTTTTTCTAAGTTAGAGGTCAATTATTCAATTCTCTTTATGAACAATTTTTTATCATTAATACAATATATGAGGGTTGTCTCACGATATATTAATAATGAGTTTTAGAATATATTCAAAACTCATATCTAAAATAAATGAATTCAACTTAACACTCGAGTTAAGTCTCGTCTTATGATGAGTTTTTAAGTCTCGTCTTTTGAAGTGTGGGTTCTGATTTTCAATTCTAAGATATTGAAGAGTCTTTTGTTTCTCTTTCTAATGGCAAGTTCATCTAAACAAAATATGGAAAATCGAAACATTGAAGAGAGGTATGCTAATCTGACAATCGATGATAATGACGAGGAAGGGTTGATTGTGGAAGAAGATGATGAAGAGGGCTCAAAATCGGATTTGGCACTCTGTCTGGTGGGTAGTTTCTTAACGAATAGAAAGATCAATTTCACAGCAATGCAGGACACTCTTTCTTCTGTTTGGAGACCTGTGAAAGGAGTGTTTATGGAGGAGACAATCATTCCTAACATTTTTCTGTTTAAGTTCTTCCATGAAATGGATATGCAGAGAGTACTAGATGATGGTCCTTGGACGTTTAATAATCAAGCTTTACTAATCAAAAGGTTGGATTCAGGAGAACAACTATCTGATATTAAACTACATGAACTATACATGTGGATCCAGGTTTATGATTTACCAGTTGGATTTAATTCGGAATCCATTCTAAAGTCGATTGGGAATTATGTTGGGAGGTTCTTACAGTCAGATGAGAAGAATTCCCAGGGGATATGGAAACAGTTCTTACGTATTAAGGTGGCCATTAACGTTTATAAGCCTCTAAAAAATCAAATGCGCATTAAGAAGCCAAGAGGAGACTGGATGTGGATAAAGTTCAAATATGAGCGTCTTCCAACTTTCTGTTTTTATTGTGGTTTGATAGGCCATTCTGAAAAATTTTGTGAAATCCTGTTTGATGATAAAGACAATGTTGGAAATAAGAAGTTTGATGCATCTCTCAGAGCACCAATGAAGAACAAGGTCCTTGCAAGGGAGAATCAATGGATTCGAAATTCAAATGGAGGGAAACTGATAGCGAAGAAGACGGAGGTGAACGAGGATGACGGAATGACGGGCGGGATAGGTAGTAAGATCCATGATTATAGGGATATGCAAAGTAATACGGGTGAAAAGGAGGGAGAAGTTGATGAAAGTGGTATTTTGAAAAAAGATAATGTTAATGCAGGAGCAAATCAGGGGATTGTGATATATCAAAATCAGAAAACTGGTAATAAGGGCGCAAATTCTGATTATTCAAATTCAATAAGCCTTTTTGGAGGGAGTGGTATAGCAGACCGAAATTGGGGGGAACACAGTTGTAGACAAGAACAAAAAAAGAAAGACTGGATATGGGCCGGGTGTAGATATGGATGGGAACGTAAATAATGATATGCAACTGGGCCTCGTGGAGTATGTAGGAGAATACATGGACCAAGACTCTAGTATAATTTCAAGGATTAGCAACGATCCAAAAAACGTGCAACAGGCGGGCTTCGGAGCAGAGGTCCGCCCATTAAAATGAGTATTTTCAGTTGGAATTGCCGTGGGCTTGGGATCCCATGGGCTTTACAATTCCTTAAGGAGTCTGTACTCCAAAAGAAATCCAATTTTGTTTTCCTTTGTGAAATTCTCTGCAATAAAAATAAAGTTGATAGAGTTCGAGATATGCTAGGTTTTGAAGGTGCCATTGTTGTTGATTCTCAAGGGCATAGTGGTGGTCTTGCTTTCCTTTGGAGATATAAGGAGGAGGTTACTTTACTGTCGTTGAGCAAAAATCATATTGATGTCATGATTAACATGAAGGGTGTCCAAAGGTATCGTTTAACAGGAATCTATGGTGAGACGGATCGAGCTAAAAGAATGGAAACTTGGGCTCTAATAAGGAGTCTATATAATCAAAGCGTAGAGCCTTGGTGTTTAATAGGCGATATGAACAATGTTCTGAATCCAGAGGACAAGAAGGGTGGGCGCCCGTATCCAATATTGTTAATCAGAGGCTTTCATTCGATTTTAGACGATTGTGATTTGAATGATATGGAGTTACAAGGTTACATGTACACTTGGGAAAGAGGTCACGGGACTGATCAATGGATTGAAGTCAAGCTGGATAGAGCTCTGGTTTCCAGTAGTTTTTTTTACAAGTTTTCACAGAGGCCAAGTTATCTAATTTGGATATCTCAACATCAGATCATAGCCCGTTGTTACTTGAACCAATCAGTATTCCTTTAACGGTCATAGGAAGGCGTTTTAAGTTTGAAAAGGCGTGGTTACGCGAACTGATGTGTGAGGAAATTGTGAAGGATGTCTGGAGTTCCAATCAGGAGAAAACTCTTAATGAGAAGATAGCTATTTGTTCAGAGTTGTTAATAAAGTGGGGCAAAGAAATTACGGGTAGTTTCAGAACAAGAATAAGTGAATGC
Organism: Kitagawia praeruptora; assembly: GCA_037693485.1. Lineage (NCBI taxonomy): Eukaryota > Viridiplantae > Streptophyta > Magnoliopsida > Apiales > Apiaceae > Kitagawia > Kitagawia praeruptora. Next base: position 104,752,801 of record CM075354.1, on the reverse strand, counting down.
AAACGTGTCATGAAGTCAGTGAAGGCAAGGAGAGATGCAAATTCAATCAAATTATACCAAGAGGAGTCAAAAAAGTTGACTGCGATTTATAGCTAGCAAGAAGTTTTTTGGAGACAACTTTCTAAGCAGCTTTGGTTAAGAGAAGGCGACCAAAATAGCAAGTTTTTTCATGCCTCATCTAAAACTCGTAGGAGGAGAAATCAGATAACTGTTCTGCAAGATAGTAATGGTAATGAAGTGGATTGGGAATCAGGTTTGCAGGAGGTTATGGAAGGCTATTTCAGCGATTTATTCAAAGCTTCTTACACAGAATGGGAGGAAGTTATTAGATGTGTCAGTGAGAGGATTTCGAGTTCTGCAAATCAACGTTTAACAGAACCAGTTGAAGTGAATGAGGTAAAGAAAGCGCTGTTCAGCATGCATCCGGATAAATCTCCAGGGCCCGATGGTATGAGCCCTGGATTCTATCAAAAGTATTGGAAAGTTGTTGGTGCAGACTTAGTTGATCTTGTGATGCAGTTTTTTTACAAATGGCAGGTTCGAACAGAGCATTCCCGACGCTATTATTGTTTTGATACCTAAGAAGCAAGTGCCTGTTACTATGTCTGATCTTAGACCGATTTCTTTGTGTAATGTAAGTTACAAAGTAGCTTCTAAAGTGCTAGCCAACAGGCTCAAGACAGTGCTGAACGACATTATATCTTGCAATCAAAGTGCGTTTATTCCAGGGCGGTTTATCACAAATAACATAATGATTTCACAAGAAATTATGCATTTCATGAAGCGAAAAACAAAAGGCAAGACAGGGTCAATGGCTCTTAAGTTGGACATGAGCAAGGCTTATGATCGTGTTGAATGGGGGTTCTTAAAGGCAATGCTATCTAAGTTGGGATTTTCAGCAGTTTTGGTGAATCTGTTAATGGAGAGTGTAACATCGGCCAGATATCAAATTAGTCATGGTGGAAAATAATTTGGTCATATCATTCCGGAGAGGGGTATTCGCCAGGGTGACCCATTATCCTCATATTTGTTTCTTGTTTATATAGAGGGGCTTACATGGGTGATTGAGGATTTTGAAAGAAGAAATCTGATTTCTGGTATTAAGATAGCTAGAGGTGCTCCTATTATTTCTTCAATGTTCTTCGCAGATGACACATACATTTTCTGTAAAGCAAAGTGTGACGAAGCTGTTCAGATTAATAATTTGCTAGCTATGTTTGAGAAGGCGTCAGGGCAGAAAATCAATGTTGAAAAGTCATCTGTGTTTTTTCAGCCGTAATACTCACCATGAAGTTAGACAAGCTATCTGCAATTTGTTATGTTTTCACGAAGCTGACGAGCACACCAAGTATTTGGGGCTTCCAAATACCATAAGTAGAAATAAATTGGCTGTGTTTGGATATTTGAAGGATCGAATGAGGAATCACATCCAAGGCTGGGATAAGAAACTTTTATCAAAAGGAGGGAATGAACTTTTGATTAAATCGGTGGCTCAAGCGGTTCCTAACTATGCTATGAGCATTTTTCTGTTGCCTCAGAAAATATGCTCGGAAATGGAAGGTTTAATGTCTAGGTTTTTTTGGAGGTCCTCAGGTAATAAAGATAGAGGTATTTGCTGGAAAAGTTGGGCCTCTATGTGTAAGAGTAAGTCGCTGGGTGGTTTGGGTTTTCGTCATTTGCATGACTTCAATGTAGCTTTACTGGGTAAGAAAGCTTGGCGCCTTGTCACTAATCAGGATGCCCTAGTCAGTAAACTTTATAAAGCTCGATATTACCCTTACTGCTCTTTTCTAAATGCAAAGACTGGTAATAATCCCTCGTACGTTTGGAGGAGCATTTTAGAAGCTCAGGTGCTGCTAAAATTAGGAGCTGTTCGTATAATAGGAGATGGAGCTAATACTGATATTCTAAGCGATCCTTGGCTGCCTAATCAGGAAGATCACTTTGTACATTCTGCTCATCAGTCTTTACAGGGGAATAATGTGTCTTCTTTGATGATCACAGGTCAAAGCGAGTGGGATATGGAGGTGCTGACGGATATTTTTGATGAAAGAGAAGCTAATATCATAGCTGCTATTCCTATTAGGGGCTCTGATTCTGATTCTTGGTATTAGAGTAAGGAGAAGTTGGGTTTGTACACAGTTAAGAGCGCTTATGCTTTCATTCAAGACAGAGTTAATGCTAACGGATTGAGTGACAACTCTGGTCTATGGCGCAAGTTATGGAACTTGAAAATTCCAACCAAGGTTAAGGTTTGCGTTTGGAGAGCACTAGCAGACGCACTACCAACTAAAGATCAGTTGCTTAAGAGAAGGGTGGCAGTAAATGGCTTGTGTCCTGTTTGTAACAGTGTAGAGGAGAATACTTTTCATGTTCTCATTCACTGTCCGTTTGCTAACTCTTGCTGGAATCAAATGAGTTATACGAGGGATATCAGAGAGCCAACAAGCATTCACGAATGGTTAGATGCAGTTATGAAAACGTGTTCAAAAGAGGAGGTTCAAAAGGTGATGATGGTAATATGGGCAATTTGGAAAAATCAGAATGATGTCATATGGAACCAAAAAGGATTGGATTTTTCAGAAGTGTTAGTATCAGCAAATCTAGGTTTTAATCAGTGAAAGAGTGCACAAGACAGAACATTCGATAACTATCTTGGGTTCATGACTCAAGCGGATGGAAAGGAGCACTGGGAGCTACCAACCGAAGGTAAGGTTAAAATTAGCACTGATGCTGCAATTTTTGGTTAATCTAGTCGTTTTAGCTACGCGTTTATTGCTCGAAATCATCGTGGTGAGCTGGTTGAGGCTGTTTTAAGGTGTAAACAAGGCAGTAAAGATCCTCTTTTGGTAGAAGCTATAGGTGTCCGCGAGGCATTGAGTTGGGTGAAAGAGAAGGGATGGCAGGTAGTTGAGTTGGAAACGGACTGTCTAGCCTTGATTTGGGTAGAGTGGTTGATGAGTGTAGGGGCTTGTTACTTCTTCTAAAAGAACGTCAAGTAACGTTAAATTTTGTAAAACGATCTGCGAACAAGGTCGCTCACTTTATAGCGAGGCAATCTAGTTCTATAGCTGATCGTATTTGGGTTGGGGAATATTTACCCAGATTTATCTCTTGTAATTTCGAATGATTTAAAGTTTTAATGCAAATTTATCTTTTTGGCAAAAAAAAAACTCATATCTAGCATAGTGGTAAGGATTCTCACCTACAATGTATTTATGTTACTTTATAATTAAATGGTAAGAGGTAAAATTCTCACTTCTAAGTTAGAGGTAAGAGGTTTAATTTTCATTAGAAACAATTTTTTTTATCATTTATATAATATAGAAGGGGTAATTTAGTAATTTCATGATAATTAAATTGTCTCACGATATATTAATATTGCGTTTTATAATATATTCAAAATTAATGTAGCATAGTGATAAGGAATCTCCATTCTAAGTTAGAGGTCAATGATTTAATTCTTATTAGGAATAATTTTTTTATTATTAATATAATATACGGGGTTGTCTCGCGATATATTAATAATTTGTTTTATAATATTTTCAAAGCGGTTGTGTAGCCTAATGGTAAGGAATCTCCCTTCCAAGTTAGAATTCTTTAATATTATATATGAGGGTTTTCAAGGGTACAAATCTTTTTAGAAACAATTTTTTATCATTTAATATTATATATGAAGATTGTCTCACGATATATTAATGATGAGTTTTAAATGATATTCAAATCTCATGTCTAGCATAGTGCTATGCTAAAGACTCTAACTTCTAACTTAGAGGTCATGGGTTCAATCCTCACTAATGTCATTTTTTTTATTAATACAATATAGTAGCTGAGGTGGCATCGAGGTGGTAGCTGACATGGCATCTACGTGGCCGATGAGGTGGATTAAATTGTCTTCCAAAACCCTTTTTGCTATTAATAATATAACTAGCTTTGTAACCCGTGCAAGGCACGGGCAACCTCTAGCATCACATGTAGTGCAATTATATATATGTATTCTTGTGAAATATTACATTAGCGATATATTAATGACATATTATTATTAATATAATAAATATAGGAGGGATAATTTAGTAATTTCATGATAATTAGATTGTCTCTCGATATATTAATAATGAGCTTTTCAGTATATCCAAAACTAATGTCTAGTATAATGGTAAATAATCTTTTTCCTAAGTTAGAGGTCAAGGGTTCAATTCTCTTTAATACATTAGCGATATATTAGTGAAATGTTATTATTAATATAATTTAGTAATTTAGTGATTTCATGATAATTAAATTGTCTCTCGATATATTAATAATGAGTTTTACAATATATCCAAAACTAATGTCTACCGTCTAGTATAGTGATAAGTAATTTTTTTTTCTAAGTTAGAGGTCAATTGTTCAATTCTCTTTATGAACAATTTTTTATCATTAATATAATATATGAGGGTTGTCTCACGATATATTAATAATGAGTTTTAGAATATATTCAAAACTCATATCTAGCATAGTGGTAAGGATTCTCACTTATAATGTATTTATGTTAATTTATAATTAAATGGTAAAAGGCAAAAAATCTCACTTCAAAGTTAGAGGTAAGAGGTTTAATTTTCATTAGAAACAATTTTTTTATCATTTATATAATATAGGAGGGGTAATTTAGTAATTTCATGATAATTAAATTTTCTCATGATATATTAATATTGCGTTTTATAATATATTCAATATTAAAGTAGCATAGTGATAAGGAATATCCATTCTAAGTTAGAGGTCAATGATTTAATTTTTATTAGGAACAATTTTTTTATCATTAATATAATATATGGGGTTGTCTCGCGATATATTAATAATTTGTTTGTTTGATAATATTTTGAAAGCTCACTACAAGAAATATGGCTTTTACCTACCAATTGTAAATGTAGGTAAAAGTATGATATTGGTAAGTAAAGAGAATTACCTACCAATATAGTATTGGTCGAGATTGGTAGGTAAAAGTTGGTGGAGAAAGACTCATTACCTACACATTTATATATTGGTAGGTATATAATTTGTGGACCCCACAATAATAAGTCAGCAGATGACATGTCACTGACTTATGTGGCCATTATGTGTTGCTTACATGGCATACCGATGTGTCATCTAATGGCATGCATATGTGGCGCCTTATGGACATGCCACATGGAGTCTCGTTAATGCGCCATGTGGTACCTCTTCATCATGCCACGTGGTGCCTCACTGTTGTGCCATGTGGCACATCTCATATCATCACATGTGGTGCTCCATAAATGTGACATATGGCACCTCGAAAAAGCGCCACGTGTAACACCACATAATTGACATGTGGCAATTTCCCAATGGTAGCAATTTATTATATAATGATACAAATTTTATTTCCTGTAAATAAATTTTTTTAATTAAATAAACAACTCAAAAATTACAAAATTGTATTTAATAAAAATAACCTAAAAATGAAAGTTTCAAACGAGTTACATAGAATTGAAAGTTCCAACAATATTTAAAAAAGCAGATTAAAATAATTCATCTAAATTTTCATCTAAATCTTCATTTGTTGGAGATGTGTTTGGTTGTGGCATAAGATTGTTTTTGCACAGCACGTTAACAACTTCATCAAGACGTTTATTGGCTTCATTAAGTTGCTGCACTAAATCCTGATAACTCGGTTGGTCAGACTCGATAGTAGTACCGCGAGCTTTCTTGTTGGATGTGCCACTAGATCTTCCCCATCCTCGCAAGTATACTGAATGACGACCAAGTACTGCTTCCATAATTTCCTTATCTGACATTTCTTCTGGAGTATAACATTGTCTTATATCCATCATTTTATCCTAGTTACATAATACTTATAATTAGTACCTCAGAAGCAAAGTATATATGTACAAGTATGAGTAGAAAATAAAGAGATAAATATATTACTCACATATAAATTTTGAAGATCTGGCCCAGTCCATCCATTTTCATCAAAATGATTTAAACGCCAAGTTTCAATTTGTCCTGTTTTTGAAGTCAATTCCATTCCACGTCGAATATGATGTCGTGCAGTTGACACTGAACCATTTTTAGACTCCCACGGTCTTTTGGACCGATTAATGGTATTTTTAGCAGCTCTTTCCTAAACAAAAAGAGTAAATCAACAAATGTTAAAAAAAAAAACAGGACTGATTAAAAATTACTAGGTCACCTTAAACTGATCTGAACACCATCGATCACATAAGATCTCCCAATCTTCTTGGTGGTCCTCATTCATGTCTGGACATCGTTTTTTCTTCGCCATATCAACATTTTTCATACCTCCAATGCTTTTAAAATATGAATGCAACTTATACTTATGTTGTTTCCACGATTTCTTCATTTGATCATCAATACATAATATAGTTGTTTTATCCCGCAAGTCAATGTCAAAATTTTCCTGAGTACGTGAAAACAACAAACACTTAGGAGTTGGGACATAAAATAAGTGCATAAAAAAGGATAGCTAATAAAGAATGTAACTAGCTCACACAAAAGAAAGACAAACTAATAGAAACTATTGGCAGATAACCCTTTTGACATATATATTATTTATAATAAGACGACATACAAATATATAAAAACATACAAAGTCATACTTTACACTGTAGGAAACCTTAGGACAAATTAAATCAAATCTAATTTTATAAAAAAATAAATTTCAAAAAACCGTTCTAGCTAGATAACAAATAAATTTTTACATTATTTTACCTTCACAGGACTTGTCCTCATGTAAAATGGACATCTATATGTATAAATGATCGATGATATTACATTCTACATAAGTACAAAATGAATATGCAGATAAATCAAGAGCAATACAGATTACAAGTTTATAGAAATTTTGTCCACGAGATGGAGAATGCTGATAATCCTATTATCACTGATCAACATTATTGTCCGAGTCATATTTGTAACAAAGAGGTACACATAACACTTGTTTATGTCACCATTGTAAGATATCCATGTTATCTGTACACAAATGTTAGAAACACTTATATAGCTATGAATGACAGGCACAGTCATCAATTAAAGAACATATGGGGGGAGTCATCAATTAAAAAACATATGGGGGGAGTAAAGTACACCAGTAATTAACAATAAATATCCAATGCAGCAGAAAAGCGCTTTGTTTAGAGCTTAAGCTCCAAGATATAAGCCTGAGTTACAATGGAAGAGCAGTAGCAAAATCAGAGTGTTCAATGTCAAAGGTCAATCCTAAGGTTACGGGCATTCTCTTGTTTGTCTTAATACTGTTAGATTAACAGTATATGTGAAAGTTAACAATATACTAATACAACTCTGCATATGGAATGTAGGCATTCCTACAGATATAGATTTGTATACATACACTGAATTGCTTATTCTCCCATCTATTGGAATCAGCGTTAAATAATTTCATGCAAAAGGAAAGGATTAAACAATATTTGTTTACTTGCAGGAAGATAAGACGCACGTGTAAAAGAAAGTGATCGACTAGAAGGACTTTAGATTTACTAAATAACTAATTACTGGTCAAAAGATCACAATGACTTGTAATGTATATAACTGATCATTGATCACTGGACTTGTGATTAGTCGTTTCTACTAATTCCTTGTAGGCTTTGTGTCTGTTTTATATGTTCTCAGTTTAGTACCTAAAGCGCAATACTAAAGGGGGGGGGGGCAAACATAGCAATAGAGCAGAATGAACATAAATGTATAATAATGTAAGAAAAGTTACCAAAAGATAACTTCGCAGTGGTGCTCTGACCTCCTCAGGAACGAGTCTCCAATCTTTATAAAAAAATGTACCATGATTACGAACAATAAATCCAATCTCGTTGTTAAATCTTTCAGCATTACTACAAATTGGTTGACGACAATCTGCATCAAATATTACTGATAACTTTCCTGTTGCAGCTGCCTTAGCAATTTTTGAAGTCCCCATTCCGCGAGTTGCTTTACGTGGGTTAACTTTTCGATCTACATATGTGTTCAACAAACAAAAAAAAAATTCAAAATGCAATACAATAAATAATATATGAAGACAAAAGTATATTACAAACTACCAGATCTTGCAGTATTGTCATTTTCACCGGTCAAAGGAGCTGTAGCACTAGGTTGTCCAGTCATAGCATCAGAATGAGTGTTGCCTTTTGGTTCACTGGTACAAACATTTGTATCTTTTATTGGTAATTCTTGTTGATTACGTATCATGGATCGAGTAGGGCGACGTCCAGGCAACAGGGTATGCAATCCTATATAAAAGATTATAAATTAAAAGACTACATAAATGAAATATAGCACCCTAACAAATCACTGTTAAATTGGTACTAGCTAGTTTGTTTTGTGATGTTATTGATGTTGCAGGAGATGATGAAACGGCAAATAATGTCGCAAGAGATGAACCAGGCAAAACAAACCCATGTAATTTTAAAGATGTGATGCCCTGTAGTTAAGTAATGTGCTACATGTGCGGTTGTGCCTGTCAGTATTGCAAGGGGGGACTGATCACCACAAACATCTATAGTTATATGTGTACACTGTAATATAAAACATTTGCACAGATTCATGCTAATTAGAATAAAAACTGCATCTAAAATCTTAATCAGCCATCGTCTAAAACTTCTAAATAGTTAATCAAATCCTATGCTCCTTGTGTTATACTACAGTTGAAACAGATAAACTGAGACATGTGCATGTGTAGCTACATACTTAATAGTCTTCAGAACTTTTCAATCTAAATATGTGTTCAACAAACAAAAAAAAATCAAAATGCAATACACTAAACAATATATGAAGACACAAAGGATATTACAAACTACCAGATCTTGCAGTATTGTCATTTTCACCGGTCAAATGAGTTGTAGTACGAGGTTGTCCATTCTTAGCATCATCAGAATGAGTGTTGCCTTTTGGTTCACTAATACCAACATTTGCATCTTTTGCTGGTAAATCTTTTTGATTACGTATCATGGATCGAGTAGAGCGGCGTCCAGGAGACATGGTATGCAATCCTATATAAAAGATTATAACATTAAAAGACTACGTAAACGAAATATAGTACCCTGACAAATCAGGGTTGCATTTGTTGGTACTAGCTACATACATAATAGTCTTCATAAAACAAATAGCTTTTAAGTTCATTTTTATAAAATACTCAAGTCATGTAATGACCAATTTCTTGTTATCTTTAAAACCCTAAGATAACTTTAATTTTGATCTCACATTCAACATGATCTCAAAACACAATAAACATAAACACACAACTAGTGCATAAAATAAACAAAGAACAAATGAATTAAATTGGTACACACAAGAACTAATTACATACTTAATCACTATTACAATAACAAAATGAATATGGATATAATACCAAATGAAATTAATTTGGTACTATAATGTCAAAACACACAATCAGTGCACACAATAAACATAGACCAAATGAATCAAATTGGTAAACACACAACCAGGGTACTACATCCTTAATCACTGTTACAATAACTAGTTACACACAAGTTATAATACACACCGTTTATATCCAAACACACAATACACACCACATAACCAGTATTTAAACATACATAATTAAACTGGACTTGCATATAAACACAAAAAGAAGAGTAAAGATATTTACAGATGAATTACCGATTAGAGAGAAAAGGCAGGACTCTTAGCTTTGACGGAAGGTGGGTAGGGTAAGCAGTTGCTTAAGAAGTGGAGGAATTGGGTATAAGTTTTCCCAATTATACCTAATCTTATGGATATAGTAGGAATATTATGCCGCGTAAGTAGTTCTAGATAAAAAGTTAAAATTAATAAAAAAAAATTGGGGGGAATGATGAGCGCCAAAACTAAAAAAAATTAGTACACAAGAATAAGTAGTCCATTATTAGATGTGTTGCATATTATTTGATTATTATATAAAAATATTAAAGCTATCGAATTTATTCTTATCCAAAATGATAAAATATTTATTAAAGAGTCGATTTTAGATTATTTATTAAAATTATAATTTAATTTTATAAAGTGTCAATTTTATAATTTATGGATTTTATATGATTTGATCTATTCAAAATTTGATTTGAATAAATGTAATCTCTTTATTATATATTTTTATATATGAATTTTTAGTAAATTAATTTAATCATTTAATATATCTTATTATTAGATCTTTATTACTAAAAATAATGATTTGAATATATGGTGAGATATTTTTGGGTGTATATTAGTGATCGCAAGATTAATTTTAAATTAAAAAGTGACGTGTTTTAATTACAAAAATTACTACTAAAAATAATTATGAAAAGACATGGTGTGCTATTTTGTATATATATTAATTATTGTAATATTAGTTTTAAAATAAATGGTAAAGTGTTTTAATTAAAAGTAAAATCTTTGAAAAAATGTGTAATTGAGTTGCTGGAGCAGAAAAAAGAGTCCAAATAGAAACTTAATGTGGATGAAGGAATTTTAATCGGAATATAATTACATTAACATTAGTAGTTTTTTGAGTTGTTTTTGTAATTTAATTATTTATTTTAGTAATTAGGATAACCAAACCAAAAACCGAAACTTTAAATTATTGTAATATTAGTTTTAAATTAAATGGTAAAGTATTTTAATTAAAAGTAAAATCTTTAGAAAAAATGGGTAATTGAGTTGTTGGAGCAGAAAAAAGAGTCCATGTAGGAATTCAATGTGGATGAAGGAATTTTAAGGGTGATGACCCAAAATAATCATTTTTGGGATCTAGTGGCCCAAAATACCGATTCTGAAAAAAATGACCCGAAATACCGACGGGATACGGAGTTTCGGCCTCCGTGTATTAGCATGATACGAAACACGATCTTCCGTGTTATGCATGATACGGAACACGGTCCTCCGTATTAGCATGATACAGAACATGGTCTTCCGTATTAGTGCTGCGCACCAACCTAACACGGAAGACCGTGTTCCGTATCATGCTATGTTACGGAAGACGAAGTACCGTATTACCACTCATGTCACGGTACACGATTTAACGTGTTGGGTCAGTATTTTGGGTCAGACATGCTCAAATATGAGTATCTTGGTAATTTTCTCGAATTTTAATTGGAATATAATTGCGTTAACATTAATAATCAGCTTTTTGAGTTGTTTTTTTAATTTAATTATTTATTTTAGTAATTAGGATAACCAAACTGAAAACCAAAATTTCAAATGTTTCGGCTTTAATATAATAGTACGAACTTAGAACCCGTGCGATGCAAATAATAATTATTATAATTATTTTATAATTATTATTTCTAATAATTATTTTATTATTACTGACTTTAATAATATTAATATTTATTTTATTTTAATAATTAGGATAACCAAACCGACCAAATTTTCAATCTTTTCGCTTTAATATATTAGTATAGATAGATAGATAGATAGATATGACTACAAGCCATATACACTAACTTCATACCAGTTTCAGCAAATTTTAATTATTTATTTAAAATCCAATTAAATATTAACAATTGTAATGATCGAACTTTTTTAAATCGAAAATGAAATACCATTAATTTTCATCCAATTCGATTAACCGTGATCTTAATGGAGCAAAAATGGATAGGTATATAAAAATCTGATACATCTATAAAAATCTGACATTTAATTCATTCCGATCTATTCCAAAAATTTAAATAAATTCGAATATGAATTTACGCTGATCTGATTCAAAATCAATGTATTGAGAAACTTCTGTGTGTAGAGTTCGCGAACAATTCGAGTTTGGTTCCTTAACACATCCATACCCACTCCAGAGACAATCTGTCAAAATAGGGGCAATACTAATCTTCAAAAACACAACCAGCCACATGGCTATCCTTGAAAATCATCCACCAAGTGTGCAAAAAGTTGCCCAGGAAACCGTCCAATATTCGGAAATAGCAAAAGATACTCTTGACACACCCTCCAAAACAACATAAACCATAACCCCCCACACACATTTTGGCAAAAGAGAATAGAGCATAAAACTTGAAGCACTGAACAACCCCATGACTGATTTTTGACTCCACCAAGTAAACTTGCAAATTTGACCTTGTAAAAAAGGAAATTACTCGGAAATTAGACCAACTAAGAAACTCCAAATAACTCCAAGTAATACACCCCCAAAACAAGCATAACAAACTTCTCACTTGGTACCCAGGAGAAGAAAACCAAGAACAAAAAAGATTTCCTTCAAAACCTCGACACCCACCTCCAATAAAAGGAACACCCTCCCCTGTTACCAACTGACTCCATTGCAAAATCAAGCACACTTGCAGCAGCCACAAGACTCCAAAACACCTGACTCAATATACCTAGGCTTAGTATCTTGTAACCAATTCCACTAATCAATAGCCAGGGCTATTGATAATTTTGATAATTATCAAAATGACTAATTTAAAATGATTTTTCAGAAGGGCCACTAAGTCTCAAAAATGATTATTTTGATAATTTTCTCAATTCCCAGGGCTATTGATTTGTACGTCGCATTTAAAGCCTGAATGACTTTTGAAATATATTAAAAGGTCACGAAAGAAAATAAAGACAGAAACTGTGAAACCAGTCATGAAATGCAGAGCTGCACATATACCAGTTCTCAAGCACTCAATCTAAAATTGATCTTAACGAAGACAAATTTTATTTAAAATCAATAATGTTGAAATCGGGGAGAGATGATCAAGAAAAAAGGTTTGGTACAAACCAGAGGAAAGTGCAGCATCGATACAACAGAGGCTATAATTGAAGCTAAAAGAAAATTTCTGCTTGTTCTACTTAGCAAAAGATAATACAAAATAAAATAAAATCTGCTTGTTCTAGCATCATAGGCAGATAGCATACCTGTGTGCACAGTATACTCTAACCTGATTAGTGGAATTGGTTACAAGATACTAAGCCTAGGTAATGATCAAAAAAAAATATTTGGCTATTCCACCACAGCAAGCCTGGAGTAATCTGCATTATCATCTAAAGAACTAATGCCACTTCCGCTTTCTTCTTCACTTGGCTCATCAGGCTATCTATAGAATAAAGAGTAACAAATGTATTAGAGCAGTCAACTAATAAAAAAAGAATGTAACAAAAATATTGTAGGATGGACCATTCATGTTTAGTTAGCTTATTATTAATAAACAGTAAGTAAGATTTTTCATATACCACTTTTAAAAAGAAAAAAATAACAGAGGCAATAATTATAAAACCAGTAGGTGATCGAGAATACAACTTAACAATTAGACTGGATTGTAACCTGGTGATCAGTTTTTAAATACGTCAAAATGAGTATTAGCACCAATCTACAGAGAAAACTTCAATTCCATTCATTTGTACCAGAGGGATTAAAAGGTATATATAACTGTGACAACAATTCAAAAAATTCTATATATGCATTTATCAAGTTATACATGTATAGCACTAAAAAAGCAGTGGGAATCTAGAAATAGCATTAAAAATTCTATGCAAGAAGCGACGAGGATAAGTGCAATAATTATACAGGAACTTACCGTCAATACAGGCTGCAATCAGGATGGCTGTTGAGAAAATTCATCAGGCATCTGATTCTGTTTCAGAGGGCGTCTCATTGTCTTCATCACTTGAACAAAGTACTTCTTTATCATTGAAAAATATACCTCCATCATCATAACCATCATCTAGTTCAGTTTCATCTAGATCAGCTTCTTCACAAATGGAATTTTTATTGTTGGAGAACAAATCAATGACAAGTTCACTTGAAATACTAAGGGAAGGAACATCCTGTCGAACCAAAGATGAGCTTTCTATTAAATCTTCACTCGGTTTAAAAGGTGGTAACTGAAATGATTCTTCCTCTTGGAACACAGATAATTCGTTTGCATCATTATGCGGTTGATCATTTTCAACATCAGATAACTCAGGAATATCATACACATTTCTGTGATTTACTTTTTGCACAAACCTCCAATTTGAACCACGCTTTATATCAAGAAGATAAAAAACTTGTTGAGCTTGAGTTGCCAAAATAAAAGGCTCAGTAGGATACCAATCGGTAGATGTATCAACAGATGTCAGATTATTATCAATATATATCGATCTACCTTTTGGATTAGAATTATACCATTTGCAACGAAATAAAAAAACTTTTCGATCAAATAGGTATGATAGCTGTAAAATCTCAATCAAGGACCCATAATATACTACATCATCGCTATCATGATCACCTTCAGTGCATACTCCAGAACACTGTGTCCGAAGAGTATCATCATACGCTTTGCACCGAAATCGAACACCATTAACAATACAACCTTGGTAACTATTGTATCGTTCCAATGGACCTTGAGATAAAGAGTACAAATCATCATTAACATTCGTTGATTCTTGAACTTTCATTTTCGACACCTTCAAAAGGAAAAATATATACATCAATAATTAAAGAAGTTAAATTATATAATTATCAAAGACCATATCTAACCTTCTTTTTGAACCATAGAGGGAATTCTTCTTTTTGCTTAATTTCAATAGTTGAAAGTGAAACGCCTCTTTCTACCAATATATTTCTATGTTCACTACATAAAAAGAATGCATCATATATCAATAAGTTATATAAATATGTTGTTGCAATAACAAGAGAAAAAGTTTTTACTTACTCGATATATTCTTGGATGTCATCAACAGAATTGTTCAGTATATACCACTGAATGGAACTCTTCCAACTCCCTAACAATTGTAGAGTAGATGCCCCTAATGGACGAACATGTGACATGAAAATGTTCATCTGATGCTTTGGAATAGGTAAATCCCAATTACGTTCAGGTATAGTGTATCTTGTTTCTATGTTAGAAACATATCTAGATAAAAAACTTACAGCCTCATCTACAACAAAAGCTTCTGCAATTGAACCATCAGGTCGTGCCATGTTTCTTACGTAACGCTTGTACAAACCCATATGTCGTTCTGTTCCAAACATCCATCTTGTATTAACCGGACCACCTAGCAAAACTTGATCTGGTAAGTGTACACAAAGATGGACCATTATGGTACAAAATGCTTGGGTAAATATCTTTTCCAACTTGCACAAAATTATTATAATTCCTTCCTTCAATTCTTCAATATCTGATATTCGAATAGTTTTCGCACAAATTTTTTGAAAAAACTGACATAACTCAATCAAAGTACCACGAATGTTCTTTGTCAGATAAGGTAGTATAGCAACTGGCAATATCTTATGAAGTAGAACATGACAATCATGACTTTTCATCCCCTTGAGCTTGTTATTATCTGTAACACATCGACTTATATTTGAAGCATATCCATCTGGTAGTCTAACACCACGAATAAATTGACAAAAGCCTTTGCATTCTTCTTTTGTTAAGGTATAACTAGCATGGGGTTTTTCAAATTTATTATTAGTGGTCTTTTTCAACCAAAGCTCTTCACGAATATTTAAGTCCTCTAAATCTTTACGAGCTTTCAAATTGTCTTTAGATTTACCCTCAATATCTAAAAGTGTACCTATAATATTATCACAAACATTCTTCTCTATATGCATCACATCAAGATTGTGGCGGAGTAAAAGTTTTGACCAATATGGCAAATCAAATAGAACACTTCTTTTACTCCAGTTTAACTCATTGGCTCCACGTTTACGTTTTTTAGAAGAGTTGTTTGGTGCTTTACCAGGTGTACGTGTAGGCAATTCCTCTAGCTGTTTTAAAATGTCTTCACCAGTAAAAGTTCTCGGAGGACCACGTAACTCGCTAGATCCATCATATTCTTTGCTTTTTCGCCAAGGATGGTTAGCATTTAAATAACACCGATGTCCTGTGAAACATTGTTTATCTGTTATTCTTCTAGACCTTGTATCTTCCAAACACACAGGACATGCTAATTTTCCCGCAGTGCTCCACCCAGACAGGTATGCATAACCTGGAAAATCACTAATTGTCCATAATACAGCCGCTCTAAGCTTAAACATACACCCTCCATATGAATCATATGCATCAATTCCATCCCATAACTCTTTAAGTTCTTCAATCAGTGGTTGCAAGAACACATCATAGTCTTTTCCGGGTGATTTTGGACCTGGAATCAATAAAGACATGAGATAGTTTGTACCATTTGGAGAAGCCCAAGGTGGCATGTTATAAGGAATTAATATCACAGGCCACAAACTATAAGTTGATGATAAGTTAGAAAAAGGGTTAAACCCATCTGATGCCAACCCCATTCGTACGCTCCTGGAATCTGCAGCAAAATCAGGGTATATATTATCGAAATGCTTCCAAGCCATCCCATCAGCGGGATGACGTAATATACCAGGTTCATCCTTACGTACTTCTTTATGCCATCGCATGTCTTTTGAAGTATGTTTGGAGCTATACAAACGCTTTAGTCGATCCTTTAGGGGGAACCATCGAAGTCGTTTATGTGGGATCTTATTCCGTATGTAACGACTAGATTGACATACAGGACATGACAAAGCAGTTGCGTTCTCACCGAAAAATAGAGCACAATCATATCGACATACATCAATTTGTTCATATCCTAAACCCACCTCACACAGAAGCTTCCTTGTTTGGTAATAATTTTCTGGGCATTTATTACCTTCAGGTAACATCTCTTTAATACACCTCAGAATATCCTCAAATGCTTTATCAGTTAATTTATTAACCACCTTAACATTCATTAACCTTACCACTGCACTTAGAACTGAAAAATTCTTACAGTTTTCATACAAAGGCATGTGAAGAGATTCAAACAAGGCGTCATACTTGTCACACACATTAGAATCATCGGTGAAATCACTACTTGGACCAATGTCAAAATACTTACTATTAATGGCATCATTAAGGCCAGTAGCCAAATCATCATGATCATCATTTATATACTCATCTTCAGTATCAGAAATCAATTCATCTTCTATATTTTCTACATGTTCACCATGTTTATACCATATCTTGTAAGAACTAAGGAAACCATGCGTAAGCAAGTGTAACTTAATCAATTTGAGGCTTTGTAATTGCTTATTTACACATCGACTACAAGGACATAACACCATCCCTTTGGAGTTTGTACGCTGGCTTGCAACATTTATAAATTCATTAATACCATTTGCATATTCTACTGACAACTTATCTGGTACATTTATCCATGAACGATCCATCTCTAACCTGCAAAAATTTAAACCCATCAGAAAAACCTATTTTATAATTATATTTTTACTAAGAATGATTGTTTTTAAACATATATGTATATAAAATTATAAATCAGTAAATTAGGTTATCATTTTTTTGACCAAATTTAATAATAAACACACTACTTATAGGGATGGGATATGTACTATATATTATACATCTTTACCAGCTCACACTGTTTGGAATTTTAGTAAAACTGTAAAATTGATCAAGGTAAAAGCCCAACTGCAAATAACAACTGGTTATTATGTATCTTTGACTATATCTTACTTTATGTAATTGCTTGCTTACGTTACCTAAATAATTACACAGAGAAAGATGTATATATGATCTAATTTGTGAAGTTTGAACTGCCAGTCTAGGCCAAGCACACAAAATCAGACATCTTGTTTAACTAGTTAGCTATAATGTATAGGTCTCATGGTTTCTATAAGCCTAAGAAAAAGAATAAAAATCATAAACAACATTAATAAAATACAAGTAATGATTCTTTAGGAAAGAAATATATATATAGGAGGGGACCAATTTATAATAGGTTTGGTTGTACAAAAGTTAGAAATTAAAAGGATACATGTTTTATTACAAAAGACAAATCATACTTGTGGAAGGAATATTAAGTACTTGGGGAGATATCAGACTTGTGTTTATATCAACATAGGTTATTTATATAAAGTCTTTATAGTACACCCTCTAGCTCTTCAATACAATATCTTACACAGAGAAGCTAGCACCAGGCTTTATATAGTCCAGGAATCAATTTACTTTGCATTATTTAATTAGCTAGCTGCTATATATTTTTTGGTTGGGTTCTATCTCGCACACACATCTCTTTCTCTCATCTCTCTCTCAAACTTTGTGACCAATGGCTACTGATGAAAATTGATATGAAAAAGTGGAAGGAAGAAGACAAGGTCGAGTAAGGGTAAGATCTCACAAAGAGGGATGGGATATCAAGATAATTCAGATTGTCCGTCAAAGAAAGAAACGAACCCAAACCCCATTATCCTGCAGAACCCAAACATGTTTCACTATGCTCCATAAACAACTGTTCAACCATATCCCTCCTATTTTACTGATCAAGCAGCTGCTACATCTAGAAGCTTTGGGAGGCTTGGTCCAAATGGTTTAATTGTTGGACCTGCAGGGCAGAGTTCGTCCGGAGAGTTTGGATATGTGTATCCTGATCAGTTTCCGGTACATGATTCCATA
Organism: Kitagawia praeruptora; assembly: GCA_037693485.1. Taxonomy (NCBI): domain Eukaryota; kingdom Viridiplantae; phylum Streptophyta; class Magnoliopsida; order Apiales; family Apiaceae; genus Kitagawia; species Kitagawia praeruptora. Next base: position 104,734,418 of record CM075354.1, on the reverse strand, counting down.
AAACCACTCCAGTGAATTACATTGCATTTTGCATCCGAGCATTCTTTTCAAGTTTTTATTAGTGTTGGTACTTCGTTAGGGGTTGTATTTGTAGATATGGATAGCCCTTCTGGTGAAGGAAGGCAAGCTGCTCCAAAGGATTTTGTTTGTCTAGTAACAGGTAATATATTTGATGATCCAGTGACACTAGAGACTGGACAAACTTATGAGCGTAAATCAATCCAAGAATGGATGGATAGAGGAAATTCAACTTCTCCTATCACACGACAGAAGCTGGATGGAACTCAGCTGCCTAAAACAAATTATGTGCTCAAGCGTCTGATTGCAAGCTGGAGAGAACAGAATCCCAGTTTCGCTATAACACACTCTGATAATCAGTATCAAGAAAGTAACCCGAATTTCAATTATATTACGCATTCGGTTTCTCCTGATAGTGTCATAAGCCAAGTTAAATTTCGGTTCAGTAATGGTGACAAAAAATTTGAATTTTGAAAGATCCCCATCCATGATCCCCATCCATCCGATTGAGGATATGTACTAAAACAATTGAACCTAAGATAATTCAATATTATTTCAGTCTAAAAGCAAAATAAGCAAATAGATTATGGATTTAGAAACTTATAATCTTAGATAAAAATTAAGTGTATGCTTTAATTCCTAAACAAAAACTAACAAAAGAGAGAGACTGTAAAACACCATTATTAGTAAAATAATAAGAATTAAATAACACTTCAATCTAAACTTAACCCACCCAATTAGTTAGCATTAGCAAGAGGTATATACACACACATGATAGAAAAATTATAGAGATTACCCATACAGGACAGATAAATTAATGATGAATTAGGGAGTTTACCCGAGTAAGATAAACTTTGGTTCAGGAATCAGTTTGCTTCTACTCTCCACATCAACGAGTTTCGCGATCCGAAGTAATTAGGGTTCTTATTTGGCTTAACAAATTTAACAAAATTACCCCCTTGTCCTAATATATTGAGATTATATTCACGTATATATTATAGTAACATATATATACAAGTATATGATGATCTTTTGAAAAAAAAAGTATATAATTATCTGGCAGCTTATTTAGATTTGTAGTTGGCCACATAAGATTATATGTAACACGTAAGCATTTTCAGAATAAAAGTTTTAAGATAAGAAATTATTAAAAAGTACAACTTAGCGCTAGAACCAGGAAAAAGATCTCAAATGTGATATCTGTACCGTTAAATCTCTTTACTTACCATTTATTATTTTTAGTTTTCAATTATATTCTAAGATACTATATTTACTTACCAATATTTTTTACCAATAAATATTAGTAGGTAAATGTTACTTTTATCTACTAATAATTATTGGTAGGTAAACTATTGGTAGGTAAATATCGAATTTCTTGTAGTGGCTGTTGTGTAGCCTAATGGTAATGAATTTCCCTTCTAAGCTAGAATTCTTTAATAATATATATGAGGGTTGTCAAGGGTACAATCCTTTCTAGAATTAATTCTTTATCATTTAATATTATATACGAGGGTTGTCTCACGATATATTAATGATGAGTTCTAAATTATATTCAAATCTCAAGTTTAGCATAGTGGTAAAGACTCTCACTTCTAACTTAGAGGTCACGGGTTCAATTCTCACTATGATCATTTTTATTATTATTAATACAATATAGTAGCTGAGGTGGCATCTAGCTGACAACTGACGTCTACGTGGCCGATGAGGTAGATTAAATTGTCTTCCAAAACCCTCTGTTGTGCTATTAATAATATAATAGATATACACCTACTCCTACTAAAACCTACTTCTACAGTAAATTTTATTACATACATCTACTTCTACTAAACTTATTACATACGTGCGATGTCAGATTTTTTTTTTTGATATGTTATAAATTTTATTATGTTACAATAATTATGTCTTTATATAATCAATATTTTCAATGGTTGTTATAATTTTAATATATTTTAAATTAAAAGGTGGCATGTTTTAATTAGAAAATAAATATTTATGATTGAATATTGAATAATTGATGTTTGTAGATATTTATAAAATATGAAAATATTTAATTAAAAATTTGTTTGTTTTAATTAGAAAAAGCAATTGACTACTTAACATTAATAATATTATTTATTATTTATTTATTAAAATAAAAGATCGAAAATCATAAAAATTAAAATTTTAATATTTTGATTTGAATATAATAATATAGATTACACAATCAAACTTTGGTAGTAAGTATCAAATCAAATCGATGAAACTTCATTTAAATAAATTATCTTATGCCGTGCGAAGCACGAGTTATCAACTATAATTATTTATTTATTAATATATTTAATTATTTTTTTTATTTTATTAATGTAAATATATAATTATACACGATGAAAGATACCTACTTCTATGTTTGCACTAAATCACGCAAGCGTACGTTGACACAAGTAATATAGAATTAAGTTGAGTTCGTTCCCACAAAGATCTGGTTTAGGTTTCAATTCAATTAATGCACCTATGCAACAATGTATGGTTTTTATTCACTGCTAAGACAATTAACAAAATTGGGTTTTTGATTAACTAGATTAACTAAGAAGTAAATTAACAAACTAGGAATTAAGTAACTAATAAGAATTAAAATCGAATTACTTATGCAAGAAAAAACATGGGATCCTAACTTCATTAAATACTTCGCTTAGAGTTGATGCCTTTAATCAAAGTATGTGATGATTATGATATCTGATCAGACAACACGAAACAAGTATAGGCTACCTCTCAGTATACGAATACCAAACTACTCATACATCCACAAAAGAGATAGAAGATAACTAAATCACGCAAGCATACGTGGTCACAAGTAATATAGAATTAAGTTGAGTTCGTTCCACAGAGATCTGGTTTAGGTTTCAATTCAATTAATGCACCTATGCAACAATGTATGGTTTTTATTCACTGCTAAGACAATTAACAAAATTGTGTTTTTGATTAACTAGATTAACTAAGAAGCAAATTAACAAACTAGGAATTAAGTAACTAATAAGAATTAAAATCGAATTACTTATGCAAGAGAAAACATGGGATCCTAACTTCATTAAATACTTCGCTTAGAGTTGTTGCCTTTGATCAAAGTATGTGATGGTTATGATATCTGATCAGACAACACGAAACAAGTATAGGCTACCTCTCAGTATACGAATACCAAACTACTCATACATCCACAAAAGAGATAGAAGATGGGTAGACACCAATTATGTTTAGACCCTATATCTCTATAAGATTTGAAAACATAACGGTTGAAGAACAAGTTATCCATTAAGATCACATAGGGCAGTATAAGTATTCTCATCTTACACTACGAATCACGTTGATGAACAATCATGAACCTATGCTAGCATGACAAGTTCTAAATCTCAAGATCCACTCTCACTTCACAAGAGATTAACAAAACAACTTAGATGTTAGCTACTCATCCAAGAAGAATAAGCACAACCATACAAGGATATCAAGAATTCATCATACACAAATCTTTAAAGCAAACAAACTACTAACTACATAGATAAATCCGTTAGAATCCCATGACAACGATTAGTTCATAATCGAACCGCTCGTTATCATGGGATCTGATGAAACCATGATAATAAACAAAGTATTAAAGATTATGAATAAACTAGAGTATGAGTTTAAGAAAACAAATCCCAAAAACATCCAAGGGTATCGCCTAATTTAGAAGAAAACAAGAAATAGATCTAGATCTCCGTTGCTTGTCACGAGCGTTGGAATCCTTCTCCAAGTCTGAATCTCTATCTCCAACTCTCTCTCTGTGTTATGTGAAGTAATGGTACGTTTTATGATGGTAGGATGTGTTTATATAGGTCATAGGAGTTTTTTCCAGCAAGAAACTACTAAATCAGAATTAAAATAGAATACGTTTCCTAAACTGATTCTGTTTTGAAGGAAAATTCGTAACTGACTTTTCTTCAGTATTTCTGGGCCGTTCCAGTTGTAATTGGACATCTGAACCACTTAAGAATGAAAGAGAATTCCGTTATCTTCGCGTGGACTGTAAGATCATCCAAAACGGATTTATAGAACTAAAGATATGGCCCAAACCGTAAATCAGAAATTTTTCCAGCAATTCCGCCAGGCCATGGCCTAGACTCCGCACCATGTCCCGAAGTAAAATCTCCCCAGGCGCGCCATAGCCTACACTCTGCGCCATGTCCCGGCTCTGCAACTGCCCGCCATGATTTCCTTCATTGTTTCGTCGCTTTTCTTCTGCTTTCTCTTGCTCTTTCTTCGAATAATGTCGTCTTCATTCCTAGAACTCCAAACTTCCCCAAGACTGGTACGAGAAACTTCATTTCTTCACTTCATACTCTTTAAATCCACTCAGCATCACGAAATCGCCAACTTTAACCAACGATTCATAACCCTGCACATCTCAACAAAACACATCAAAACTACAACATTCTTGAGATCAAGACTTCAATTTAAGTCGAAATGAAGCGATCCAAGTGGATATAAAATCCACTTATCATTCTACTATAAGTCTTATTACGTACACACTTTTACTAAAACCTACTTCTATTATATAATCCTTATAAATCTTATTACATGCACTACTTTATAAATCTTATTCTACTTCTACTTTAATTTTATCAAATCAAATCAATGAAATTACATTTAAATATATTATCTTGTGTTCGTGCTTCGTACGGGTTATCAACTAATTGGTTGTAATAATAATAAATCAAATGATCTCACATGTATTCACATTAATTCCATCAATCAATATTTTCCAACTTATCATGTAAGAAGTGTCACATCATTTTGGATAACTTTTTAAGAATATTTTTTGATTCCCTAACATCACTCTTTTACACTCTTTTACGAACACCAAAAAAGATTGGAATCACATCACACAAATAACAGAGTATTTGCATATGTGAATGTGAGACAGTGAGAGGGTTACAAGTTCCACATATAAAGGATTTTTTTTCCCCAAGTTAAGGTTTAAATAACGAATAATGTTAGGGATATCAAAATTAGTTCACAATTTTTTTTTCAAATACACGTGACAAATTTAGGAATATTTTTTGGTTCCCTAACATCATTCTTGTACACTCTTTTACGAACACCAAAAAAGATTGGAATCACATCACACAAATAACAGAGTATTTGCATATGTGATTAAAGTTAGGACAATCTTACCATAAATTAGAAGTTAGGACAATCTTACCATAAATTTTATCAATCAACGATTGAAATTTGATATATTTAATTTTCCAATAAGACAAGATTTTTTTTTTTTTTTGTAAATTATAGAACATGATACATAATTATATTTTTTTAAATTACGTAATTTTTATGAAAGGATAAATTGTTTTTCACGGAATACAACTTATATTTTATCATTATAATATGTTTAAAAAATAACCATGCCATAAAACAATTAATTACAATAAATAAATATTATAGAAAAATAATATGTTCAGCAATATAATATATAAATAATTTTAAAATTCTAAAATTAATGTGATTCTACATGAAATCTGTTCCTGTGTATCAGTATGCATTGCCAATTATGTTGTGCTGGGGATGGAAGATGCGTTTTACATCTTCAGATGTACAATTTCGCAATTAAGATCTAATGAAAAAAATGATATGCCTTCTATTTGCTTAGTTCCCAAAAGTTATTCTATTTTACTAATTGTTTTTATTATGATTGCATTTGAGCTTATGTGGGTTGTTAATTCATTATGTAACGATATGATGGATTATTTTTTTGCCTGAAAAATAAAGATTTTCATTAAATTGAACAAACACACAGCTGGGGTACGATCAGGTTGAAAAACAAAGGCAAGCTAAAACACTTCTGATTTGTTTCCTGACCATTTGACAATACAGAACTGAAAAATTCTGTTAACGGAAAATGAAATCAAAGACAACCCAATAAATCCAAATTGCACCAACATCCATAAATCCAGTAATATCACAATTGACGTTAACACGTAAGAACCATTGGTAGCCCATTGTTCAGGTGGAGCACCCCAGCTATCTAATTGCCGGGAACCAGCTATATATACACTTGCCGTAAGTGAAAAAAACTCCCCAAGGATGAACACTTTCCGTTGTGAAAGTGAGCTTTTGCAATAATCATCACTGCCTCAACTTCGATGCGGCCTTTCCAGATCTTTCGAGACATCAATTGAAACATTCTCGAAGGTCGAAAATAACAAGACACAACAAAACAAAATATACTAAAACATACGGACCACTCCAAAAAGAGAGACATACGCATAAAGCGTTACTTCGCCCAAGGCGATGCAATTCAAAAAGTTAAAAATCTCGAATTGACACCAAATTTTAATATGATGTTAAGCTGGAGATTTTGAGTCTAAAAAATGTGTTTATTTGATATTTCGAGTTATAAATCAAAACAGATCTGAAAAAACTCGAATGGGTTTTTCAAAATTTTTAGGAAAAAATTCTTATTTATGGTGGGATGAAATGGAATTGTGAAGTTGGGTGAAGGCTAAGTTGGAGAAGGAGGAGTGAGAAAGAAGGAGGAGGAGATTGGAGCTTAAGATCGGCCGACTCTCATGGAAGAGAGATTAGATTTTTTTGATAACGATATAATGAATTATTAATCAGCTTGATGTTTCGTAATTTATTCTGAAATAAGTGTGTGATTTAATTATATAGCAATATAATGGATTATTTATCAGCTTGATTTTTAGTAATATAATCTGAATTAAATGCAAAAAAAAAAGCGATTTTTCTAGTATGATAGGATTGGGTTCGTTCCAATAAAAAAACTTGTACTAAAAAGAAAGCTTCTTGTAACAAAAGAAAGTCTTTGAATTTTTCACTTTTCATTTTTTTTATTGTAGAAACTAGAAACTACAACTTGACATTCATATCCACTAAAGTATTAAAATAATGACCTTCACCTTTTTGCTTTATGTCAACAATTGCCCAGCTGTTTATACGGTTTCCCCCGTATTTATACGTTTTCGTCAGTATTCGTACAGTATTTATACAGTATTTAACGGAGATACGTGTATAATACTAAGTATTATACATATTTCCTTCTCAATTCTACTTAAAATTGGTGTATAATACTCATAAAGTTGCTCCTACGCGCATGTTGTGCTGTCCTTCGTTCCACGTACCCCCCTACACGTTGTTACAGTAGTTGGTTTCAAAATATGTGGTGGAAACTCATTGTCTTTTCAAATTCAAATTTCCCTCTTCTACTAATTGTACTTATTAGTAGTGATGTCCTACATGGTTTTGAGATATTACTGTCAATCATCTATTTCTTTTTGCCTGTGTTCCTGTTATTTATCTTGAAGAAGTCTGCAGCTTATGATATTTTGATTGCTTTTCTTTAATAGTTATCTAATTTTATGATTTGTTTATGTAATTGTAGAATTGTTTTGCTTAGTGTGAAGAGGAGGATTAAGGTATGTTCTTTGATGCGTATTGTTGCTATGTGTTTGATATAATGTGTGAAAGAGGTTGAGGTGTGTGAAAGAGGTTGAGGTGTGTGAGATGTTTTTTGCTTTGTAAGTGTATAAAGCTGTTAATTTTTTTTTGGGTTTTTCAGGTTTGGTGTACTTTGCAAGAAGCTGGTGTAGGCTGCTCTATTCATTAACATGATAAGTGGTTAATTTTTCCAATTTTCTTTGTTTTGACCGTAGTTTTTACAAGATTTCTAAGTGTTTGATCAAATGTCTGAAACAAAAATGTTATATTTTTCAAGAATTTGTAAGTGTTTGATTAAAGGAACACTAAATAATTTGGTTTGTATATTTTTTAAGATTTTGTGGTATGAGGGGGTTGCAAAGAAGTTAGTAATGATGTGGTCATACTTACAGGTACAAAAAATTCAATCATGAGGTATTGTTTCATGAGGTGAAGGAAATGTAATGTCATGGTTTGCGTATTAGTGGTGATGTAGTACATGCTTATTAGTAGTGATGCTTATTAGATGTTTGAGATGTGTTTTGCTTTGTAAGTGTATAAACCTTATAAATTTGTATGTTTGTGCAGGTTTGGTGTACTTGGCAAGAAGCTGCTGGAGATTGTTATGTTCATTAACGTGATAAGTTAGTAATATATCTGGTTTTGTTTTTTTTTTACCTAAGTTTTGATTATTTAATTATAAGTGATGATTGTTATTATGTATATTACCTAAGTGATGATTGTAAGTGATGATTGCTAATGATGACCTCATATTTACAGGTAGAAAATATGCGAAAAGGTTGAATCCTGAGTTCAAGTAAGTGTAATGTTTTGAACAAGGTGATTTATACCATTATCAAGGCTTTAATTTTGTGTTATATGTTTTTATGAAGTTGGAGTGTGTAGCCAAAGATTAATGATGTTTTATAGGGTTTTGGAGTTAGATACTGAGTTTAGATTAAGCAGATTCATTACTTTTCAGTGTGTTGCTGCGTGGTTCAGAAATGTAATTGAATAGAGTTTAGGTGCGGTGTGAAAAATGAGGAGAAGATGGAGTTCAAGATTCCAACTGTAATGCAAAAAATTATTTGTTGTTGCAGGGCCAATGTAATGATAAATGCGGAGGAGGTATTATAGCCATGAAATTGCAAGCGAAAAGAAGCGTGAAAGAACATAGCTTTGTAATGGCCAGCACAACTATAGTATGATGTGTTGGAAAATTGTTGATGTTTGAATGTCTTAAAAATTTGCATTTGTAAACAGGTTATGATGTAAAAAAAATCTATAGAAATCTGATAGCATTCATTTTGTATATGTAATTTTGATGGCATAGAATTTGACAATGTTGATCTTGGGAAGGAATTGATTAATGTGTATTCATTTTGTATATGTAATTTTGATGGCATACAAATTGATTAGTATGTATTCAGTACTTGAGCCTTGGTTAATACGATTTGGCATTTCAATTATGTTTATGGAAGGTTATACGTTAAAGCATTTTCGATGTTGATACTGAAACACAAGAGCCTTGGTAATTTCATATATCTAAAAGCATTATCATGAGCAAAGCCAAATGAAAATTTATAAGCACTTCATAAAGATTCATCTTCACATTTTCATGAACAGAATCGCCGGAACATTCCCAAGATCTCGAAGACATACACTGAGCATAAAGACATAAGCACACATTTCATTCCTTTTAGATATATGAAATGACCTTTACTTACCATTTGTTCCGGAATATTAGTCGAATAGAGATTCTGATGCCAAAATATTTGACTATTTTCGAGTGAATATTTGTATGGAATTGAATTTGATTAAACAATCATGGATTAAAAGAAAGTACTAATTAAAACACCACATTGCATACATAAAAGTATGGATTAAATCCATAGCAGAATAAGTACTAACATAGTCCAACTTTTAGCTTACACAATTCAAACAATGTAGAAAACATTAAATGTCTGGTTGTCAGAGTAAACAAATCTGAGCTTTTTCCAACAATGAAATTCTTATTGAAGGTGAAGGCATCCCATCCAAGACCAAAACGGCACATTTTTTGGTATCGGTGGACTTGAACATTCCATTCAACACCAAGGTAGTTCAATTTGACGACTTGAGAATTCCTCCATGTCCTATAGATTGTGGATAGTCTGTTTGAAATATACTGCATAATTGAACATTGTAGTGTCATTGCTTACTTAACAAAAATGTAGAGACATAGTTTTGAAGAGTATCTAATAAATTGTGTCTGAAATGTTTACCACTCCATGACCCTTTTGATGTATATGTGTAGAGACATAGTTTTGAAGAATATATAATAAATTGTGTAAGAAATGTTTACCACTCCATGACCCTTTTGATCAATATGTGAAACTCTTATGATCACTGTGAACTCTGTTTCATGAATCGAACCATCCACCATGTTGTCATCTACAAACAATCAATTTAAGTTACAACAAAAGTATAAATAAATATAACAAAGTATAAATATGTTTTATTTTGATATTGTACCACTTTTTTGCGAAGTAATAAATTTGTTAACAGCCGTTGCTTCTGATTCATGCGGAGTTGTTCCATCAAAGTTATTCCTTTCTGTAAAATAACATATTTTTTACTTTTTATGTTAATGAGTAAAGATGAGAAAGTACAAGGCAGAATGTAACGCACCACCAATGCTAATGTTCATGCCTTTCGGATAAAAAACTCCAACGGAAAATGTAGAAAGTTCCACATAAGTAAAAACTAGGACAAATTCCTCTCCAATTGAATATCTCTTCAACATATTATGGAGACCGGAAAGTAAATTCACGCCATCCCAGAACTTTACCACATATTCCATCCTATCATCCATTATGAGTTTAACTTGCTTTGCAAGTGTCCACTCATAATTATCCACAAATTTCCTAGGTATTTCCTAAATAAACAGAGTTATTTGGAAAAAATTTTTGACTTGAGAAATGTAGAGTTAGTGACATATTTTGAAGGTGAGAAAAAATACCAATTCCCCAGTTGTTATAGTCCTGTCATTCATTATTTTGTACCATTGCTTGACAATGTCTCCATGCTCATTACCTAAACAAAACTCAATAAGACCAAAGTAGATTTTCACCAAAAAACATAGTAGCCATGAAAGAAGAAAATAAACAGAAATAATAAAAAAAACATTTCTAACCTTCAATCCTGCAGTATTTAGTACAATTTTTTTTTTCAAATAAAGCAATTTCAAATTTATGAGGATCAGAAGTTCCTTGAAACACACAAACATCGCCATTTCGTAAATTTCCAGCTTTGACAAAAGCATGCCAGCCTTTGTCAAATAACAGCACTCCATTAGACCACTTTAACCTTATCTTGAACATAAGGTTCTTAAAACCTATCTTAATACAATTAATACTATCATCAAGACCAAGCGCATAACATGTATCAGTTCTGAAGACCTAACAGATTAAAAGAAAAATGTGAACACGAAGTACATGAGATATACCAACAAAATAACATGTTAATATACAAAGAATACATTATGATATTTATGCTGCTTCAAATGTTCTTTCTGAATGAGTAAATCATAATCTCCAAGACAGCTATTGTATGCATTGAAAGCTCAAGTTCCACAAAGTTTGTCAATTTCAGTATCCGGCAATTTCCAGTGAGTATCAGTTTGATGCAATTCCTTTTGCTGTTTACTATAGATTGGATAATTTATCTCCATTGCATAAGGAGTAAAGATGCTAATAGAGAAATCAGAGCCACCATTAAACTGAAGAGCAACCATACTATAAGGCTTCACCCAATAATGAAACATCATTTCACCCAAACCTTGAATCCATTTCATACGTTTATTATAATTTCCAAACCATAAGTCGCCAGATGGTGTTTTTAAAAAAACAGTTTCAGAAATTTGGTCACCATAATCACTAATAAATGCATTGGGTAAAATCTGTAAATTAAAGATTGATACATGTTACAAGTTGACTAAACAATATTACCAGAGTTAATAACATTAAGTGTAAAGATTAGGACAAGAAGATACCAATATTCCCCTAAGATAATTTGATGCAAAGTTTAGGCATAAGAAAGGGACCTGAATCCTGCTTTTATTCATCCTTAAGTCAACTGTATACATGAAAGTGTAATGAAAAGCATTATCAAGACATTACTGGCAGTACTTGGTAAAGAACAAATTCTTATCTTTTCTTTTACATGGAAAGATTACAGTTAACAGTTTTGCAGGATAACTTTTAAAGGATGAAAGAATGGATGTTACTACTACCTTTTAGAAGAAGAAGCCCTTTTGTGAAACGATAGTGTAATGTCAGATTGGTACATGTAAAGTAGAGTAGACAACTATTTTACTACACCTTTATAAGCTTTTATGGGTGAAAACTGAATTCGTACAGGGGTAATAAAGTTTTGAGAGGCTCAAAAATAGCAATGTCAAATGTGTTTAAATGCATAGAGGAAGACGCCAACTAACTAAAGCCTTCTTTGTAAGTAAATTTGGAAATTATTTAAGATATGACAGCATTTCGTAATGATTGGTTCTAACTTTAGTAAATTTTAAGCGTTTTGGACATAAAATATACTTTAGACACTATTCTATTATAAAATACATTATGAGATTAATCTAGGAATAAGCGTATACCGGATTATCATTCGAACAAGATTTTTAGTTATTTCCTTCGTCCCAATTTTATTGTGCATCTATCAACCAAATAACTGTATTATTTTTTTTAATAATTAAGATAACCAAACAATGAACCAAACCGACTAAACTTGCAATCTTTCGGCTTAAATATATTAGAAATGAAATATTAATGATTGGAAGGGCAATCCGGTAATTACCATTAATGCTGTTATGTTATTAATTGGAAGAGTCCAAGAAGAAGGTCTATGTGGGTGGTTGAATTTGAACTGGAATAAAATTACGTTAACATTAGTATTTACCTTTAATAAGAATTTTAATTAGAGTATGATAACGTTAACATTTGTAATAAAATATAATAATATTTTGAATTTTTTTATTTTAATAATTATGATAACCAAATCGGAAACCAAACCGAACAAAATTTCAATCCGTTGGGTTTCTTTTTGTTTGTGTAATAAAATTGTTTGTGTTACCGACGGAACTTTCAATCTTTTGGATTTAATATATTTGAAAACAAATATTAATGATTGGAAGGCAATCCGCTAATTACCAATAATTCTATGCGTGGCCAGATGCAATTGTGGTTTTCACACTTATTTGTGTTTTACAATATGGCTTTCTGTTTTACCAAAGTGTCAAGAACTATTTCATGGATGTTTAGTGAAATAAACATAATGGATGTATAACGTAGCACAATTATTACTCTTAAATAACACAAGGCGAAGTAATATATCAACGATAACTCAATAACATTGTATGAACAATAAGAATCTTAAAGATAACAACGTACAACAACTCGACAAAAAAAAAAAGACCGCGCCAGCGGGCACAATCCTAGTATATATATAGGCAAGTGCTCAAATGAGACCCCAAATTAAAATGAGAACTGAGACTAAATCTCAGCCCTCTATTTTTTATAACTTTCTTCTAATCTACACCATACGATCCTTTATTTCATTTTATCTTCTCCAAACAACATCCCACTCACCTGCCAGTTTTTCCGATCACAACTCCATTTCTGTTACTCAATCCAGTTTTTTCGATTAACTTTTCCGATTACAACTCCACTTCTATTACTCAAATCATCAGATCTGCTATCTCACATATATCTCTTAATATACATATATAACTCTCACACACATATATACGTATATACACGTATATTGAAACATCCCTCCTCTATGCTTTAAAATTTTTCAAAATCATATTTAGTCGTAGACTTTCATCTCCCTGATATCGATTATAGACCATTACAACGGAATCTTCGAAGAAACTCTCGAAGGTATAAAAGAAAAAGAAAATGTCATGGATCAATTGAAGTTTGAGTTCATCACGGTGAAGGACTACTAATAATCGGCGAGCACGATAGTGACTTTATAGGTTAGAGAAATGGTGACGGTGACTCAGATCTGGTTTGATATTATTACGAATATAAATCTGATTTTTTTTTTTTTTGATTTTGTGCCCAGAATTTTTGGTGATTTGAGTGTAAAATTGGTGATTTGTCTTTAAATTCTGGATCAAAATTTTAGTTTGCTTATTCTCCCCGTCTCTCTTCTTTCTCTCTATCCCTCTCTCTCGTTGTAATATCAAACTCTATCATTTTAAAAACACGACATTGAAACACTCCTCCTCCATGCTTTAAAATTTTTCAAAATCATATTTCGTCCTAGAATTTCATCTCCCTGATGTTGATTATAGACCATTACAACGGAATCTTCGACGAAGCTTTTGAAGGTATAAAAGAAAAAGGAAGATGTATAGATCAATTGAAATTTGAGTTTATATAAAGGCTACTAACAATCGTCGAGCACGATAGTGATTGTATAGGCTAGGTAAATGGTGATGATGACTCAGATCTAGTGAATTTGATACTGTTACGAACTTATATCTGATTCTTTTTGTGATTTTTTGCCCAAAATTTTTGGTGATTTGAGTGTAAAATTGGTGATTTGTCTTTAAATTCTTGATCAAAATTTTAGTTTGGTGATTATGTAACTATTGGTAGTGAATATAATCTAGAATATTGGTGATTTGAATATGGATTTGGTGATTGAGTAGTTTATAGTGTACGGTGATTATGACGATGTGTTCTATATTAATGATTTGGTTTCAAATTTGGTGATCCATGTGGTGGCGATGGAGTACAAATTATGGTCTGGTGATGGTTATGTTACGATCGGTTTTGATGGAAGTTATAGTGGTTATGCTGGAGATTGTGATTGTCAGATATGATGGATGTGATGGTAATACAAGGATAGGGGCAAAATATCGTGTTAATGGAAAGGAGAGTGAGTCGATAGCGACATGTAAGGATCTTGCGTGTTTGGATATTGAGCTTCATTTATGGCCCCATGTGCAGTTCTCACAATAAAGGGGTCTCATTAGAGTAGCCCTCTATATATATATATATATATGTGTGTGTGTGTGTGTGTGTAGAGCTGTTAACGAAACTAGATGTTCGTGAGCAAGCTCGAGCTCGGCTCGTTAAGGGCTCGATTCGGCTCGGTTCGTTAAGCACTCGAGCTCGAGCTCGAACACAAAAAAGTGTTCGTTAAGCTTAACGAGCTCGAGCCGAGCTTTAGGGTGTGCGGCTCGAGCTCGACTCGAGTTCGGCTCGGCTCGGTTCGGCTCGTTAAAAGCTCGAAAAAAATTGTATAAAATAATAATATTTTATTTTTTTATATATTTTATTATATATATTATATATAAAATTATAATATTTTATTATTATTAAAGAGCTCGGCTCGTTAAGAGCTCGGTTCGTTAAGGGCTCGGCTCGTTAAGGAAGTTCGATAAAAGCTCGTGTGCGGCTCGATTTCTTAACGAACTCGAGCTCGAACAAACATTTTGTGCGTTAACAAAGCTCGGCTCGGCTCGGTTCGTTAAGAAAAAAATTTCAGCTCGGCTCGTTTAGCTCAAAGCTCGGCTCAGCTCGGTTCGTTAACAGCTCTATGTGTGTGTAATAAAAATAGAATGTTTGATGTTTTCCTAAACAAATACTAAGAGGGTGTTTGGCCCCCCTTTTTTTTTTTTTCCTTTCACTTAAAGCTTGGACGGAGTGTTTGGCTAAGCTTAAAATAAGGCTACTTAAAGTGGAAAGTAGGCTAAAAAAAAAAAGTAGCTTGGAGGTACTTTTTTTCCACTTATTTTTTTTCGTATATCAATTTTTATGTATTTGAGTCACCTTTTAACTTGTATTGTATTCTTTGCATATATTTGTATTTTATACTTTCAAAAAAATATAAATTTCTTTTTTTTTTAATTAATTTTTTAATTAAAAATTTACTTTAAGTGGAATTAGCCAAACAGATACACCTAACTTTAAGTAAAAATTATCACTTTTCAATTAAAGTGAGTAAGTAGCACTTTAAGTGATAAGTAACATTTTTTAAGTTAAGCCAAACACGCTCTAATTCATAATTTTTCACTTTCCCGAAACAAATATTCAAGATAAATTAAATTTAAGATGTGTATGAACAAATCCATACACATAAAATCATATACGTGGAGGAAGATGGTAATTGCCAAACATAAAGCATTTGTCACTCCAAAGTCAGAAGTAAAGAATAACAAAACTACTTTAAAAATAAAAAGTGGGTTTTACATGGAGAATTTCTATTTGAGATGCACACCATACGTGCAACACTGTTACACTTACACCTGGAGCTAGGGCTGCACAAAGGTTCAAAACTGGACCGGACCGAAGACCGGATTTTATTGAATTCATGTACCCGGGATCGGACCGGTCATAACCGATCTTTGGGACCGGACCAGAAAAATCCGGACCGGACCGGAACCGGACCGGTTAGTTAATATTTTATAAAAAAATTAATTTTTATAATTTAATTTTCATTCTTTGTTGATTTATAAATTACTTGGTAAGTTAATTTAAATTTAAAAATAAGTAAATGTCATATTATTTGTAAAGTAACATTAATTTGTAAACGTAATTATAAATTATATATATTATGAAATATGAAATTTAATCATTTATATTATAGTGTTTATATATACTATTTCATAGTTTTATTATTTACCAATTTGGATCACTAAAATATGTTATGTGTGAATATTTAATCATTAAACTATATAATTTAAAAGACAAAATAGTGTAAAGTTAACTATATACATAAAATCCGGTCCGATCCGGTCCGGACCCTGTGTTTTCAGGGTTTGGACCGGACCGGATACCGGATTTTTTTGATTTTACGGATCGGGGACCGGACCGGTTATATTCGGTCCGGTCCGGTCCTTGGACCGGTAGACCCGGTCCGGTCTAATTTACCGGTCCAAACCGAAAAGTTGTGCAACCCTACCTAGAGCATGTTTGGCAACACATGCTTAAAGTAAAAATTAGTTTTAAGCAGTGTTGTAAAAAGCGGGAATCGGACTTAATCGGTAGAGGTACTGTCCAGGGATTAATCGGGGATTTGAGGATTAATAGGAATGATTAATCAAATAATCGGATTATTAATCAGTTCGGTAACCCATGGAACAAGGATTAATCGGTGATTAATCGTGATTAATCACCGATTTTTAGAACAGAGGTTTTAAGTTGTTTTTGGGGTGTTTGACAACCACGGCTTTAAGCCAATTTTAAGTTAAAACACTGCTTTAAGTCATAAGTTATATTTAGGTACTTTTGACTTATGACTTATCGAGGTTTTTTTTTTTCATGATTCTTGTAAAATTCAAATATTATGAATTTTAAATTTTTTTAAGTCAAATTTCACTTTAAAATCCTCATTTAACTTTAAGTAAAATTAACCAAACACTTTCATTCAACTTAAAGTAAATAACTTTACTTTCTTATTTAAGTTAAAAACACCTCCATTAAATCAAAATTAACTTATTTTAAGTAATCCCACACCACCTTCTAATTCTAGTTAACTTAAAATATAGAGGGGACGGCTCCTTTAAAATATGGCCCGCGAATTAAAAGTTGATACCCTTAACTGCATTATATTTCTACTATAACGGTTTATCCGTGACTAACAATTTTCCATTTTCACAACAATGTCCATATTTCACAACTCATAAGTCTCTCAACCCCACTTATCATCAAAACTCAAACTCTAGCAGTGAGCATCAAGATTGCATATTAACATATATAGTGTACATGCTTTTTCCTCCACTTGTTCATCTTCACATTACATCACTTTTTCTGCCCGTCATTCACGGTCGCACAATCTCTTTCACAGGTAGGAAACATTTGAACTTTCTTCTATGTACATGACTCTGTTTTCTCTGCTCTGTTCATATGAGGCAGTCTAAGTGAATGTATTGATGTAGAATGCTTTAGTTTTGTGTTTCTTTTCTTTGAATGTGATAGGAGTATATGGTATTGTTTTATCTAACAAGTGGGATTTTTGTTTTCTGTTTTTTATATGCCGTGCTGATACGAGAGTCTTGTGTATCGGAATACAATTTTGAGTTTTTATATTGAGGTTGAGATGAGAATTTATTGAGAAAGTTTAATGTTTGTTTTCGGGTTTTAGAGAAAGTTAAGGGTGAGTGAACCATGTATCTATATTTCTTAGATTATTGTGGTGAAGAGAAACATAAAAGTAATATGGTTGTTCATCATTAAGTTTTATTCATTGTTTAGCTGGAGTTTCAATACCACAACTAAATTTTTGCATTTACTACATTGTTTTTGTTGCCCTTTGTTTGATTTTTAGGCTTTCACGAATTGAGAAAATATGTGTTCAATTGATTTGGCAGATAGAAGCTACATGTCTATATATTAGTGTATGTTGTATCATGTATGTATTATTTTCATTGTTTTGGCTTATAACTATGCACTTTTTAAATTGAAGCACATGTTTTGATTCTTAGTTTAGTTACCCAGATGCATGAAACACCATAGCACTAATCTTTGTTTTTTGTTTCATTCTTTGTTGTAGTCTAACAAAATTAGACAACAACTGAGCCAACAGAGTAGAGGAAGCAGAGAGGATCCACCAATATGGAGGGAAAGAAACTAAACTTTAATGCACCGCTTTTATCTGTGAGAACTAGAAGAAAGGATATAGAGTCTCCACCACGGTGTAAGCAGCTTTCTGTTCCTCCACGCAAATCAGTGTCGGGGTTAAGTGAGGTGACTAAGCCAGCTGCAATTCCTTTTGTGTGGGAACGTACTCCCGGAAGATCTAAAGTTGAAGGAGAAATAGAGTCTTTGACTCAAGAAGAACCTTCAACTACTCCTAGGTTTCCTCCAGGAAGAGCATTTGATATTAGAAAGCGTGTTTCAGGTGAACTTCTTAAGCATCAAAATGTTTCGAGGCTTCAAATGGAAGCATCTCCTCTGAATGAAAGCGCGAGTGTCATTTGTATGGATGAAGGCTCTGCTTTAGAGGACGAGGATAAAGCAGTTCTAGAATCACTTGATATGTTATCAGAAACAGAGTCGTGTTCTTATAGCTGCAGTATCAGTGGTTCAAGTGGCAGTGATGGTCCATTTTCACAATCATCCACAGCTTTCAGGGCAGATCCACAGACTCTTGATCTTATGATGGCTCGTTTCTTGCCTGCTGCGAGGGCTATGATTATAGAGACCCCAAAATATATTAAGAAAAAGAAATCTGTTGAAAGCCAATCGCCGAAGAATGTTAAAAAGGTTGTTAGTGGAGAATTAAGGCCTTTCATCGAAAGATATGGCTCAAACACAGCATCAGACTATAATCCATACAAAAGGAATGCATTTAGTGAAGTTGAGGATGACGAGTATGATGATTGTCATAGAAAATCTGGTATAGCATGTGGATTGTTGCCTCGATTATCTGTAAAAAAATCTTTGAATTTTTTTGATCCAGTGCCAAGGATAAAATCCAGGCCCCAAAGTCCCATTTCATCTACTCCTGAGGTTAGAAGAATGGCCAGAACAGCTCATAGTGGGCCTTTACCACAAATTCAGCATGAGAAGGTAATTAATAAACTTCAATTTTGCTATTTATTTGTTGTGCTTAATGGTTATGTATATTAACAACTTTGTAACTTTGCTGCAGAATTCGAAGGACAGTTACTGGGATGATATTAAAATTGGAGTTAAGCAGCAAGAACTTATTGAGAAAAAGTTGCTTGGTCTCAATCAGGTTGGTCATTCCACTGACTCGTACAGAAAAGATAGTTTACTCCCTTGTACACGCTCAAGGAGTGCTTGTATATCTCCCTACCGGAATGAAAAGCCCCGGTCTCCCTTTCATGATGGCGCAAGGTTTCTTGGTGTACCAAAAATGGTTAAAAATACAGCATCTGGTAATGTCACTTTAACTAGCAAAGAGTCTGATAAATTTCTGGACTTCTCAGCATATCAGATGTATAAACAGGAATCGGATTTGTTAAGCAGTTTAGCTGAAAAAATATTGTACATAGATTTGGTAAACAATACAGAAGTGCCAATTCTGGATTCGGAAGAAGAAATGCTTGAGAAATTTTCTGCGAAGAACATGGGAGAAAGCAGGGGAAGTGAAGAAACTTGTAAGCCAAAATACATGGAGACAATTGAGATGGTAAAATCTACCGCCATTGGGTCAACAGTAGCAGGATCGGCATCTTCTCGAGTCCTATTGAATCCCAAAAGAAGTGCAGACAACATTAAAGTCTTGAAAGAGGAACAAGATATTAGTCATGAAGCCAGGTCCTTACAATGCTCTGTAGTTCATCCTGCTAAAAATTTAGCCACACAAAATGAGAATTTCGAAAAAGTGAATGACGAAGAAAATGCAAGTGTTGGATTTCCTCAATCACCTCTACCCCCACCTCTACCAAAATCACCTTCCGAGCCTTGGCTATGGCGTAATCTATCTTCCATTTCCTTACGAAATCCATTTTCGCATGGCCAACCTAAGAAGAAAATTCGGAAGAATTCCTCAACTAGTTCCAAGTGGGAGACCATTGTAAAAAGTTCCAATGTCTCGCATGACCATAAACGTTATTCCGAGGTAATTTTATCAATCTACCTCCCATTTCCTAATTGCAATAGAATTGGATTTTTAACAAATGGATAATTTCTTAAAGAAAGTCATCAACTGTTACTGTTTTTCGTAGTCGGAAACTAACTGATTTCACATTGTGTACTGCTATGACAGGAACTCGTTTCTCATGTTTCTAAGCAGTAAGCAGTTCGAAAAAAGAGCTGGAGGGGCTGCTCCTGCAATATTAACTCTGGTTGCACCTCAAAACCGGTACAAAAACATAGATGAATTCAATTATTATTTGGTTTTAAAAGGCTAAATGCTTGTTTAGTCTTTAGAAGTTGGCTGTTGCGCACACGCCGAACACGGATTACGCAGTTATAGCCGTCTCTCACATGTCTGGAAATTGTACTTTTCTTTAATGCAGTTTGCGTAGTGTCAGTCCCGTGAACTCACAAACTGAAATGTGAGTGCCTACATATAAATGGAGGAAGGGCTTTGAGCTCTCCCCTAAATTCTTTTTTAATTGTAAAATTTTGACTTGAGCATGTTACAAAATTTTCATCTGAGCAGAACAATTCAAAAATTATACTCCCTCCGTTCCTAAATGTTTTTCCTGTTTACCTTTGACACGTTTGCCAATGTACACTTTTGATCGTTAATATTTTCAATTTCGTGTTAGTATTAAATATAAAAATTTCACTGTATTAAAGTACTCACAAATACGAATCAAACAAGATCACTCATGAATATATTTTATTTTATAAATTGTGCGTAAATTAGTAATCAAGCGCTTACAATGAACAAAAACAAAAGTCAAAACCAGAAAAACTTTCAGAGGGAGTATAATGTACTTCCCACTCGAAAAGGGCTTCAAAAGGGTTCGAGAAATATGCTTCTTATCTCGGACGAGATTTGATAAAGATTCTTTAAATTTCGATTTTTGAAAACCGAAAAGTTTAGTGCAGCACTATACTATTTTAACTTTTTGATTGGAAAGTCTGACCAATTTATTTGTACAAATCACCTGAAAGATTTGTTTATGCATACAAGTACAAATCAATCAAACAGATGTAATAACAAGTCACATGACTACTGTTCATTACTCCCTCAGTGTCTTTTTAACTTTCCTCTTTCAATTTTTGTTACTATTCATTATAAGCGATTGATTACTAATTTACGCACAATTTATAAGACAAAATATAGTCATATCTTGTTGGATTCGTATTTATGAGTACTTTAATACAGTGAAATTTTTATATTTAGTACTAATACGAAATTCAAGATATTAACGATCAAAAGTGTGCGTTGGCAAGTGTTTTTAAAAATAGGAAACTTATTATGAAACGGAGGGAGTATTTGTAAAACCCCGATTTTTCGGACTATTATTTCTAAATTCTCAACTAAAATAAAATACAATTCTTTATTCAATAAATCCAAATTCAACGAAAGTCAAAGCCAAAGTCAACACCATAATCTGAAACAATCAAATTAGAATCGAAACTACACAAATTCAATAATCAATGTCCAATTAAAAACTGAAATTATTCTATAATGCGATAAATCTTTTCCTATAATTGCATATAAACCAGGTAGCATAAAATCCACAAGTTCACATCCTTTTTCGATCCAAAGCTTAGTAACCTGAAATATATTAAAACAATGAGCTGCGAAGCCCAGCAAGTAACTATCGCCCGACGGCTCAAAATAAAAACTTTAAAAATCATACAAAAGTTCTAAAGTTATAAATCAATAAAGGAATCTTAACAGTAAATCACTTTTTATTCCCACAGTTCTAAATTACGGTCACATTATGCCAGTGACACGGCTTCTATAGTTCGATGAGGGCTAGTTTACGTCCCTCGTTAAGTCTTACTCAACAAGGTATCTATGTGTTCCGGAACGTGCGTAAACTAGTTCTATATGTCACACTATCCAGTGACCGGATTCTATGATTCGATACGCAACTAAAACTGGGGATTCTTATAAAAATCTTTTCTAAATTCTATTTTCGATATCACAATTTTCAAAAAAATCATTTACTTCAAATACAATAAAGTTAACCGAAAAGAACAAATTTGATAATATTAGTGAGCAACGAAAAGTCACTTACCTCGATATCGATGTCGTACCCTGAAAATAAAGTAACAACAAATCCTAAATATTAATTCATTATCTATTAACAGTCAATCAAAGCAAATAAGCACACACCTTAATAGAACTCATGCGGCGCTACATATAACTTACTCAAAGAAAATTCCAAAAATCACACACCAAAATATCTTACAAAATAGACAATTGTTAACAAAATCAGCCCTGACCAGTTTTGGAAATTGGCAAATTACTCTACGAAAATCATTTTATCTAAAAAGGCACAAAGCACGAAAAACATAGGCAATTCCGAGACCTTTCCAGAATGGTAAGGCTCGTCAAAAACGGATAAGTAACGAATTCAGAAATAAAGAAAATGTAGACAGGTAGAACAGAATCAGCACCTGATCACAGTAGTAATTTGATATTTAACACATCAAGTTCACAGAATTTATTAATGGAACGTTAAAGCAAAATGCAGATATCGAAACAAGCTTTCCAGAATGGTATCGCTCATAGTTTTTGAACAAATTTCCGATTTACTATGAATTTTCGAAGTTCGGACATCAGAACTGAATTTAACCCATCAGATTATACAAACAGCAGATTTTGACATGCTTACAAGCAGAATTTCACAAAACACAGAGAATGAAAGTTGTAGAGAATTCAAATACCTTTTCAGAAAGTCTAATTTCACGAAATTTCGATGAATAGCGAATCAGATACGATTTTTACAAGAATTTATAATCCAAATATACTATACATACAAAATCGGAGTAATGATACCAAGACAATGATCATATAACAAATAACTCATGGATATATACAAAACATCACCACATATACCAAACTCAAGAAAACAACTAATCAAAATCAATCAAATATAATACACATGAATTAACACGAATATCAAGAGAATTAAAGAAAGTTACCCCTTCTTTTTATTCTTGTTATGAGTCTTCCTCCTCTCTTCCTCTTCTCCTCTTGTGCTCTCTCTCTCTCTCTCTCTCTCTCTCTCTCTCTCTCTCTCTCTCTCTCTGCGTTTCTTTTTTTACCTGACAACTATCTAGAATTCTAGGGTTTTTCTATATTCTTTTGTAACCGATATCTTTGTCCTTACTAATTACTCTTTAACGATACATCCTTTTTAATAAAAAAACTACTAATATTTAGCCAAAATTAAAAACTTAAAAATCAATTACGAGTTACAACCTATTAATCTTCTATTTTTAATGACTTTCTCCAATAACTCTTCTAAAATTGAAAAATGCTATAATCTTAAATCCTAAATTATTAATACTAAATTATCAAATTATTTATTAAAATTAATCTAAAAACCTGGGATGTTACAAACTACCCTCCTTAAAGGAATTTGGTCCCCAAATTCTCAAGAATCATAATATTTCTAGAACCTCACCTATCTCGAAAATTCGCGAGCTACCCAAATTACCCACAAGTCAAGCCTAAGGCAGTCTACAGGGAAATAACCTAGGGCTCTGATACCAACGGTAAAACCCCGATTTTTCGGACTATTATTTCTAAATTCTCAACTAAAATAAAATACAATTCTTTATTCAATAAATCCAAATTCAACGAAAGTCAAAGCCAAAGTCAACACCATAATCTGAAACAATCAAATTAGAATCGAAACTACACAAATTCAATAATCAATGTCCAATTAAAAACTGAAATTATTCTATAATGCGATAAATCTTTTCCTATAATTGCATATAAACCAGGTAGCATAAAATCCACAAGTTCACATCCTTTTTCGATCCAAAGCTTAGTAACCTGAAATATATTAAAACAATGAGCTGCGAAGCCCAGCAAGTAACTATCGCCCGACGGCTCAAAATAAAAACTTTAAAAATCATACAAAAGTTCTAAAGTTATAAATCAATAAAGGAATCTTAACAGTAAATCACTTTTTATTCCCACAGTTCTAAATTACGGTCACACTATGCCAGTGACACGGCTTCTATAGTTCGATGGTTCGATGAGGGCCAGTTTACGTCCCTCGTTAAGTCTTACTCAACAAGGTATCTATGTGTTCCGGAACGTGCGTAAACTAGTTCTATATGTCACACTATCCAGTGACCGGATTCTATGATTCGATACGCAACTAAAACTGGGGATTCTTATAAAAATCTTTTCTAAATTCTATTTTCGATATCACAATTTTCAAAAAAATCAATTACTTCAAATACAATAAAGTTAACTGAAAAGAACAAATTTGATAATATTAGTGAGCAACGAAAAGTCACTTACCTCGATATCGATGTCGTACCCTGAAAATAAAGTAACAACAAATCCTAAATATTAATTCATTATCTATTAACAGTCAATCAAAGCAAATAAGCACACACCTTAATAGAACTCATGCGGCGCTACATATAACTTACTCAAAGAAAATTCCAAAAATCACACACCAAAATATCTTACAAAATAGACAATTGTTAACAAAATCAGCCCTGACCAGTTTTGGAAATTGGCAAATTACTCTAAGAAAATCATTTTATCTAAAAAAGCACAAAGCATAAAAAACATAGACAATTCCGAGACCTTTCCAGAATGGTAAGGCTCGTCAAAAATGGATAAGTAACGAATTCATAAATAAAGAAAATGCAGACAGGTAGAAAAGAATCAGCACCTGATCACAGTAGTAATTTGATATTTAACACATCAAGTTCACAGAATTTATTAATGGAACGTTAAAGCAAAATGCAGATATCGAAACAAGCTTTCCAGAATGGTATCGCTCATAGTTTTTGAACAAATTTCCGATTTACTATGAATTTTCGAAGTTCGGACATCAGAACTGAATTTAACCCATCAGATTATACAAACAGCAGATTTTGACATGCTTACAAGCAGAATTTCACAAAACACAGAGAATGAAAGTTGTAGAGAATTCAAATACCTTTTCAGAAAGTCTAATTTCACGAAATTCCGATGAATAGCGAATCAGATACGATTTTTACAAGAATTTATAATCCAAATATACTATACATACAAAATCGGAGTAATGATACCAAGACAATGATCATATAACAAATAACTCATGGATATATACAAAACATCACCACATATACCAAACTCAAGAAAACAACTAATCAAAATCAATCAAATATAAAACACATGAATTAACACGAATATCAAGAGAATTAAAGAAAGTTACCCCTTCTTTTTATTCTTGTTATTAGTCTTCCTCCTCTCTTCCTCTTCTCCTCTTGTGTTCTCTCTCTCTCTCTCTCTCTCTCGGCGTTTCTTTTTTTACCTGACAACTATCTAGAATTCTAGGGTTTTTCTATATTCTTTTGTAACCGATATCTTTGTACTTACTAATTACTCTTTAACGATACATCCTTTTTAATAAAAAAAACTATTAATATTTAGCCAAAATTAAAAACTTAAAAATCAATTACAGGTTACAACCTATTAATCTTCTATTTTTAATGACTTTCTCCAATAACTCTTCTAAAATTGAAAAATGCTATAATCTTAAATCCTAAATTATTAATACTAAATTATCAAATTATTTACTAAAATTAATATAAAAACCTGGGACGTTACAGTATTTGATTACATAGTTCTTAACTTTCGTAGGCCCTTGAACCTTATACTTCACATGCAAGTATGATATATCACTTCAGTACAGCGAACACAACGTGGATGTTTTGTCTAGCTTCCAGCATTTTTTCAAAATAATTAAAAGATTAGTGACAGGATGTAGTCATTGATTGAAGAATCAGAAATGGATTCGAATGCCTGATTGGACGATGCATTTTCAATTTCTTAGTATATTTGTATTTTTATGCATATAGTGTAGTGTACTCAATATTTTGGTTTAAAGGGTACTCAATTTTTGGTTTTTAAAGGTATGTCCAAAGTTTAACCATAAGAATTCAATCATAAACATTTTGGTCAATATTCTTACAGAGTGTGTTGACACAGTCAACAAACACGAACACGTTGAGCATGTTGCCAACAAAGATGATGACATGGCAATCAAGGCAGTACAAGGCAGTGTAGCTCAGGTGCAATGCTCACGAGTTTGTTATGTTGCCAGCTAGCTCACAGCTCAGCAGAAGTTAGTTACATAATGATAGATTGTAGTTTGCTTAGTGAAGAAGCTAAGCTCTCTTATAAATAACTTGTATCAAACATTTAGTTAGTTAATGAAATATCTTCATCTCTTTCATTTCAATCTCTCTGCAACTGCTCTCTCTCCAATGGAGATTTCATAAACTGTCATGGTATCAGAGACCAGGTTGCTCATGATCCACAATTGCACAGATACAGATACATATTGTCTATATGTATACATATGCTTCCGCTGTACGATCTAATTCTCAGAATCAAGTCTCAAATGCAGTTTCGATGACGAACAACACTACGAATACTGTGATAGATATAAATCATCCATATTATCTAAGTTCTGCTGATCATCCAGGACTATCTCTTGTTACTGAAGTTCTCAACAATCAGAACTATCATCATTGGAGTCGATCAATTAAGATCGCATTATCTGCCAAATTGAAGCTTGGATTCATTGATGGAACTCAAGCTAAACCTGCTGTTACATCTCCATAATTGTGTCTGTGGATGAGAAGTAATGATCTGGTTATCTCATGGCTGTTAAACTCAGTGTCACCTGAAATTCGCAAAAGTATTGTGTATCTCACAACTGCAAAACAGATCTGGGATGATCTTGCTGCTCGATACTCTCAGAGCAATGTTCCGAGGTTGTTTCAACTCAAGAAGGACCTTGCATCACTAAATCAAGGTACAAAATCTATAACTACCTATTTCACCATGTTTCGAAGCATGATAGATGAACTTGATAATCTCTCGCCTATACCTCGATGCACTTGTGCTAATTCCAACTGCTCATGTGGTAATACTCAAAACCTTGACAATTATGAGAAGATAACAAAACTAAGTCAGTTCCTTATGGGATTGAGTGATCAATTTACTAGTGTTAGAGGTCAGATTCTGCTAATGAATCCTCTACTTGATATCAGTCAAGCCTACTCTATGTTGCTTCAAGAAGAAAATCAGAGAGAATTTGGCAATTCCTCTATCTTCATCTCTGAAAATGTAGCAATGAATGTTAAAGCCAACTCTGTTAATTCTGGAAGTTCTGGTATGAAAACTAAAGCTATCAGAAAGACAGCTGATTCAAGCTTGTTCTGTGATTACTGCAAATTGACTGGTCATATCAAAGATAAGTGTTTTGCACTACATGGATATCCTGATTGGCATAGGATGTATGGACAACCAAAGCCTAAGGTCAGAAATGCTCAGAAGAAATTTAGTGCAAATGCAAGTATGAATACTGAAATTAACAATTCAGAGTCTATTATGCCCTCTGCTATGGTTAAAGAGACTACTGCACCTGCTTTGACTGAGAGTCAATATCAACAACTGCTAAGTCTGCTTCAATAGAATCAGGTCAAAGCTAATGTTAATGCAGCTTGGATAAACTCTAGTGCAAAATCTGAGTCTAATTGTGCAGGTACTACATTCAATAGTACTCACTTTGTAGCCATTGCTCATAATGTTCAATCTACTGACTCATATAACACCTGGATCATAGATTCAGGTGCCACACATCACATAACACCTCATTTCCAATTACTTGACAATGTTCAAACTGCTCAGTCTGAGCTTCTTCTTCCTAATGGTCACAAAACTTGTGTCACTCAAATAGGAGATGTTAAACTCACTTCTGATATTATCTTAAGTCAAGTTCTGTATGTTCCTGAGTTCCAATGCAACTTATTGTCAGTGCCTAAGCTAACCTCAGATATTGCTTGCAATATATCTTTTTCTGCCTCTAAATGTGTTTTTCAGGACCATGCTATGCAGAAGAAGAAGATAGAGATTGGTGAACTAGATGCAGGACTCTACAAACTATATACTCAGAAAAATATAACTGTCTCTCCTCATGTCTACAATGTCACCAACTATAGTCAGTGGCACAACAGACTAGGTCATCCATCTCTTCCTGTCCTTAAGAAAATTTCTGAATTAGATTTACAAGACAATCATGATAATAAGTCTTGTGATGTCTGTCAATTTTCTAAACAGTCTAGAATTCCCTTTCCTGTAAAGGAATCTAATAGTTCTGAATGTTTTGATCTTGTTCACTGTGATGTGTGGGGACCATATAGACATGTTACTCATGGAAAATGTAATTCCTTTCTTACTATTGTTGATGATTACTCCAGATGTACATGGTTGTATCTTTTGTCTGATAAATCTCAAGTTCCTAAATTGATTCAGTCTTTTCTAGCCTATGTTTCAAACCAATTTAACAAGACTATCAAAATTCTAAGATCTGATAATGGTACAGAGTTCATAAATTCTGAACTTAACAACAAACTTCAAGAGTTAGGAATTATTCATCAAACATCATGTCCATATACTCCTCAGCAAAATGGCATTGCTGAGAGAAAACACCAACATCTTCTTAATGTTGCCAGAGCATTAAAATTTCAGTCAAATGTTCCTATTTCTTTGTGGGGAGATTGTGTGCTAACTGCTGCTCATCTTATTAACTTACTCCCCTCTACTCAGCTCAATAACAAATCTCCTTTTGAAATTCTTTTTCATAAAGCACCAAAATACTCTTATCTCAGGAACTTTGGCTGTCTTTGCTACATCAGCAATTTTCATACTAATGGAGATAAGTTTGCTACTAAAGCACTCAAGTGTGTTTTTGTTGGCTATCCTTTCAACAAAAAAGGCTATAGAGTGATTGATTTACTCACAAAGAAATGCTTCACTACCAGAGATATTGTTTTTAAAGAGCATATATATCCATTTCAGAATACCACTTCTGACACTACTGATATCACTTCTACTAGCAAATTATTTGCTGATTCTCCACTCTACATAAATCTTGATACTGAAGTCATTACCATTCCTAACACTTCAGCAGATTCATCATTACATACTCATTCTCCTACTCCCTCTTCCTCTGATCAGTCTCCTTATTCTGATCATTCTGCAGAGACATCTATCTCCACTAACCAACAACCTATCTCCATTAGACCAATCAGACATAAACTTCTACCTTCAAAACTTAAAGATTACACAGGTCTTCCAAAGCATCTAGTTCCCAACTCTGCATCTTCTTCAGCTGGTCAGGTATCAAGCACTGTCATTTATCCTATTCAAAATTATATTTCCTATGCAAATGTTTCTCCTGCCTATTCTAAGTTTCTAGCTGCTACTGTTCAATCTTGCACTCCATACACCTATAAACAAGCAGCTACTGATTATCATTGGCTTCAAGCTATGAAAACAGAAATTAATGCTTTAGAGAGTAATCATACCTGGGAAATTGTTCCAAAACCTAAGGACACACATATAGTTGACTGTAAATGGCTTTTTAAGATAAAGTACAAGCCAGATGGGAGTATAGAACGTTACAAGGCACGATTGGTTGCTAAAGGTTTTACTCAAACCTATGGTCTAGACTATTTTGAGACTTATGCCCCAGTTGCTAAAATGACCACAGTTAGACTTCTTATTGCTATAGCAGCTGCTCAGAACTGGCCTATAACTCAGTTGGATGTTACTAATGCATTTTTGCATGGTGATTTACATGAAACTGTCTATATGAAGCTGCCTCCTGGCTATTTACAACTATCTTCTTGTTTTGATCTATCTGCTATTAAAGATCCTACTACTGTGGTTTGCAAGCTTAACAAGTCCCTTTATGGACTTAAACAAGCACCGAGATGCTGGTTTTCTAAGTTCTCCAAAGCCCTGATTGAATATGGTTGTTCTCAGTCTCATTCAGACAACAGTTTGTTCACTTTTGTGTCAAATACCAAATTTGTGGCTGTTTTGGTGTATGTTGATGACATACTTGTCACTGGATCAGACAAGGGTCTCATGCAACAAATTATTGATTTTCTGGCTACTAAATTTAAGGTCAAAGACTTGGGTGCTCTCAAGTACTTTCTTGGCATTGAAGTTGCTAGGTCAACTCAGGGTATTTACTTGCATCAAAGTAAATACACTTTGGATATTCTTAAAGATACAGGGTTACTTGCAGCTAAACCATCCAAGATTCCAATTGAACAAAATCACAATCTGCAAAACAATTGCAGTCCCTCTCTATCAGATGTCAGTGCATCTTTGTACAGGAGAATTGTTGGTCGTTTGTTATACTTGACTGTCACTCGACCTGATATATCTTATTCAGTACAAGTACTGTCTCAATTTCTGGCATCTCCACGGTCTGATCATCTTCAAGCTGCATACAAGGTTGTTAGATATCTCAAGAATGCTCCTGGTCAAGGCATTCTTATGGCTGCCAATAATCCAATGACTCTTACTGCCTTCTGTGACTCAGACTGGGCAGGTGATCAAGAATCCAGACATTCTTTAACTGGATATTGTGTGAAATTTGGTAATTCTTTGATTTCTTGGAAATCTAAGAAACAACATACTATCTCTCGATCATCAGCTGAGGCTGAGTATCGTAGTATGGCTGACACTTGCTGTGAACTTACCTGGCTACTCAACTTGTTTCAGACCTTTGGTATCTCTAACCTTACTCCAATATCCTTGTATTGTGACAATAAGTCAGCAATCTACATTGCTTCAAACTCAGTGTTTCATGAACGAACGAAACACATTGAACTTGACTGCCATTTAGTTCGTGAAAAACTACAATTGGGCATGATCACTCCTGTTCATATTTCTACCTCTCTTCAGCCTACAGACATATTCACCAAGGCGTTGTCTTCAGCTCATCTTATTGAGTTCAGTTCCAAGTTAGGAGTGTTTAATCTCTTTTCACCTCCTAACTTGAGGGGGGATCTTACAGAGTGTGTTGACACAGTCAACAAACACGAACACGTTGAGCATGTTGCCAACAAAGATGATGACATGGCAATCAAGGCAGTACAAGGCAGTGTAGCTCAGGTGCAATGCTCACGAGTTTGTTATGTTGCCAGCTAGCTCACAGCTCAGCAGAAGTTAGTTACATAATGATAGATTGTAGTTTGCTTAGTGAAGAAGCTAAGCTCTCTTATAAATAACTTGTATCAAACATTTAGTTAGTTAATGAAATATCTTCATCTCTTTCATTTCAATCTCTCTGCAACTGCTCTCTCTCCAATGGAGATTTCCATTTCACCCAAAACCTTAAGGTACCTTAAGGTGTTGGGGAAGGCCCTTTCAAGGATCTTATACTCATATATATTTAACATTCCCCCTCACTCGCAAGCCCACTATGGGGTAACAGCCCACTATGGGGTAAGAGTGGTCACTAGGAGCCCATATTTGGAGCAATACCTTAGTGCCAAATTAAATTGAGAATATTGGGGGTGGTGGGGTTCGAACTTGAGACCTCCACAAACACCAGAGCTCTGATACCATGTTAGAAACCATTTCACCCAAAACCTTAAGGTACCTTAAGGTGTTGGGGAAGGCCCTTTCAAGGATCTTATACTCATATATATTTAACAAATATGTTTTGTTTTTTTGTTAAGCGAAGCATATATTAAAAAATAAAGGAAAACCTCGTATTGGTTACAACAAGCTAAAAAAAACTTTCTTAACATAATGTACCAAGCAAAACAACCCTAACACTAGCTTATTACAATTTGTCGACTTTGATCCTCCACTTTGAAAATAGGTCACAATTTACATGAATATTTGTGGAAACAAAGTGCATGTATAGGCCTAGTAGTGATAGTTATGCAAAACTTTTAAACCTCAGCCAGCTCTACCGGGAGCTCGTCACCTGCTAAAATAAAACCATCAACTATTACAATGCCTTCCTGAAAGACTTCCTCCATCATCATCTTCTCTATATTATCAGCTGCAATTACTTCAATGTCAAGACTAACCGAGCATGCTGCGTTAGTCTATCCTAAAATTAGAAAGCCTTTTTTATTTGAGAGAAGCATTCCTTCATCAAAATCTACAAGATCTGAGGTCTTGTCCGGGATGAGCACAACTTGGTAACTCAGGTCATCGATGCCAAATCCCAAATCGCAGTCCAAAAGTTCTTCAACACCTCCAACAGCCCTGTTTAGAGTGTACAGCTCAGCACACACTCTTTTCCCCAACTTTGAGATAAATCGTGCAGGCTTGTTTCTTGTCGGGTACACATATGACACCATATAGAACCAACGAGTATCTTTAATACGTATGTTGATCTGCGTTGCAATATCATACACACCAACATGAGCTCATTTTTTTAGAAAATTTGATTTTTTAATTGTTAAATTATGCCTAAAAAATACTCCAATTGGGTACTTATTTGCATGTGAAACTGACAAATAAGCATTTGAGTTTGTAAAATCCCTAAATATATGTTAAACAAAACAAATGAATCTAGAGATACCCATATGAGAAATACTTATATTCTTTACTATAATTTTTCTTTTTTACTAATTTTAATATTATATTAGAATAAATGAATAGGTGATAAAACATCACCCCATGCATGAGTCCTTGTTACAACCATAAAATGTGAATATAAGATGCAAATACAAAAACGAGAACCTAATCTAAATTGGGTAATGACAGGACAAACCAATCTTGGATATGATTCTGGAGTTGAATCGCCCATTTAGAGAGCCAATATGAGGAAGAAGCTTAACATCTGATAACGTGAATATAATTTGGAGAAGGGAGGTTGGATTAAGACAATCTTCGTCATAAAGTCTAATATCATTGGTTATCTCCACACATGATAGCAAATAATCTGCAACATAAGTAGATACAGCTCTGTTACCGGCCGTGATGAGGTGTTGCCCCCTGTGGAACAAAGCAAGCTAGGAATTTCAAGTGATAAAGGAGCAGTTCATATCCCACCACCATATATGGTCTTTATAAACATTGGGAAACGGTGTTGCCACGTGAAATGTTACCTTAGATGGCTAAAAATCAATTAAAACGGGTGTATGCCAATATCATAGCCGAATGTTGCCGTTCATATTGCTTTAGATGCAATTTTATCCTCAGTAGCAACACTTATATGGATGTTACATTACATACCCGAAAAAGTGTTAAAAAAAGTGGGGAAAAAAGCCCGCTTTAGTGAAAAATGAAAGCCCGCTCTAATGTAATATTATACACTGTCTCAAATAATTAAGCTTGAAACTCAAAATAATTTTATACCGCTCACACTCTCAAAACTCTCTCCCTCAAGCACTCTCTTTTTCTTCCTTAAACAATTTTTCTTTTACTCTCCATCTCCAGTTGAAGCTGACTCTTTCTCTTTCACTCTCCCTCTCCGGTCAAAGCTCATCACCAGTTCGAAGCTAATCTCCGGTCGAAACTCAACTCCGATCGAAGTTCGTCTCTGTCCAATTAGTTCGTGGTATGTTTGTTTTTTCATCTAATTAGCTCATCTCTATTCGTAGTTTATAGTCTACAATTCCTAGTTTCTTACTTTTAGTTTACGAACCCTAGCTTTTTGAGGTTTTTTTATTTTGTTCATTTTGAGGGTTTACAAGCCCTAGTTTTGGGTTTTTTTTTTCTTTTTTTAATTTTTATCCTAATTGGAGCTTCTTTATGGGGTTATGTTGATTTGCTTATATTGATGTATTATTTCATGGTTTGGAGCTTCTTTATGGTTTGATTTTGTTATGTGGGTTGCTTTTTAAGTAGGTTTATGATAAATTTTGTGCTGAATTTGAGCTGCATGTGTTGAATTCTTGAAGGATTAATTGGCTGATTAGAGTATTGTAATTGTTTTCGGGTTCGAAAGTGTTAGCACTATGTGTTTTTAGGGTACTAATATTGTAAAATTGAGTAGTCGTTAGTGTGATCTAGCATTGTGTTGGGCTGTTAGCTCCGAGCTAGTAAACACTATTTATGTTGGTTTAGCTTGATGAGTATTGTTCTTGATAGCTCTTCAAGAGCTCGGACGTTGAATTAAGAAAATTATTATGCTGACTCAGATGTGTGTAAGATGAGTGATTTCATACTGAAATCTGAATACAGTGACTATCTTCAAAAGTACTTTTATTTTATTTATTATTATATGTATAAGTAAGGATTTTGGTGGATGGTGAGGATCTCACTGGAGGGGTGAAGATTTTATAAAAAATACTCCCTCTGTCTCTAAATACTTTTTCCATTTGAGTTGGACACATTTGCCAACGCACATTTTTGATCGATAATATCTTCAATTTCGTATTAGTATTAAATATAAAAACTTCACTGTATTAAGGTATTCATAAATACGAATCCAACAAAATCACTCATGACTATATTTGGTCTTATAGATTAAACGTAAATTAGTAATTTGTCTCATGTTATGAACAGGGCCGACATTTCAAATGGACAAAGTATAAAGAGACAGAGGGAGTACTGTGTAGTAGCAAAGTAAATCTAAGGTATATCACAATATATCAATTTGCTAAAAATTACTTTTCATTTGTAATATATGTGACATGGTATGTTTGTGAGATGGTATGTTTGTCCTAATAAATTATTGAATGAAATGTGAACTACTTATAGCTAGTAGATTAGTTGTACATTTTAAACTTAGGGAATATAATATAGTTATTGATATGAGTTTGATAAGTTAGGTTTTAGTAATTAGATTGCACTATATATTTAAGCATATATATATAGGCCTTTGCTCCATAAAGAACACTCTTATATAAAGAACAATAAAGAAAACTATAAAATCATTTATTCCAATAGATCCATTGGCCCCGCCAGGGGCACCCAATACAAAAAGTTCTTATTTTTTTGGACTCTATCCATCCAGCAAAAAAAAAAAAAAAATTGAAAATTTTACTGTTCATGATGACGTCACTGATGACGTCATCGATGAACAGTAAAATTTTCAATTTTTTTTTTTTTTTGCTGGATGGATAGAGCCTAAAAAAATAAGAACTTTTTGTATTGGGTGGCCCCGCCAGGGGCAATGGATCTATTAGATATGAGGTGTTCTTTGTTGTTCTTTATTTAAAGTGTTCTTTATGGAGTCCAACCCATATATATATGGGTTGGACTCCATAGCAAACGCCTTATATAACAAATAATAAAAAACACCTCATATTCCATTGCTCATGGCGGGGCCATCCAATACAAAAAGTTCTTATTTTTTTTCCCTCTATCCATCCATCATCTCAAAAAAAAAAAAAAAAAAAAAATTTAAAAGTTACTGTTCATGACGATGACGTCATCATGAACAGTAAAATTTTTATTTTTTAATTTTTTTTTGCTGACTTGATAGAGGGTAAAAAAATAACAACTTTTTATATTGGGTGCCCCTGGCGGGGCCAAAGGATCTAATAGATCTAAGGTGTTCTTTTTGTTTGTTATATAAGGGTAGGGTAGGGTAGGGTAGGGTAGGGTAGGGTGGGGTAGGGTGGGGTGGGGTGTTGGGGGTTGGGGTAGGGTGTGTATTTTTGTGATTTTGGGGGTGTATTTTACTCATTTCAGGTGGGGGGTTGGAGGTTGGGGGGTGGGGGGGATTGAGGTGTTTGTAATTTTTTGTGATTTGGTGATTGCTTTACGGACTAAGTTCTCATTCTAACAGGTTCCCACTAGAGTAGCTCCCGGTAGATCAAAAGAAAACCCACCTATAGAAGAAAACCACAAAACCCGTCAATCAACCATTGATTGAAAAAGAATGCAACGATCATAATTTTCTCCATGCATTTACAGATCTTGTCATATTTAGGCTAGAAGGGCAGCATGAGAAATCAAAAATATGTTAAAGATACATAAAGATTTATTTTCCTTATCTTGAACAAATCAATTGAAGACAATTATTTGTACATTAAATATTAATACGTGTACCATAATTTTGGCATGGTTTTACTGTCATTGCATATAAAATTTACCACTAAATATAAAATCCTATAATCAATAACAAAATTCACATTTCAAATTACTAATTCTATCTCAACACATCTAGCGAACACTATAATGATTATTAACGTGTTCTTTAATTTAAAAATTATAATATTCTTTTAAATGTTCTTTATACATAAATTTAATTAAAAAAATAATTACTTTTATATTTAGAAAAAACAAGTTGTTCTTTAAAATGTTCTAAACCTCAACATTAGTAGGCTGTTAACTTGGATGTTCATATAATTGAAAAAAATCAAAACTAAAAAACTAATAAAGCAATTAGAGAATGATAATACTTTAATTATATTTAGATAGATCATTTAAAACAATACTTAAGATAACACTTAAAAGAACATTTAAAGGCCACTGTAATATTAAGATGTTCTTTAAAAAAATAAAAAACTAATAAGACAATTAAATTGTTTTTGAAACAAATTTAAATATTTTTTATATTTTGAATTACAATAAAAAAATTAATAAAGTGTTCTTTAATTTTAAAAATTATAATTTTTTTAAAATGTTCTTTCTAAATAAATTTAATTTTTAATAAAAATATTAATATTTTTTGAAAACATAAGTTGATTTTTAAAGTGTTCTAACCCTCGGACATATAGAATATAATAAATGAAAATAAGATAATTTTTTTATTAGTGTTCTTTTAAAATGTAATAAACTAGAAGGACAACTAAAGTTTTTCTAAAATAAATTAAATTACTTTTTTTCTTCAATGAAAAACGTTAAGAGACACTTAAAAGAACACTAATTAATATTTAATTAACATTTAATTTTTTTAATCTATCGATCCTTAATTGTATGGAACACTTAAAAAATTCGTTAGTAGTATTTAAAAAAATTTATTAAAAGAAGATTTATTAAAATTTAATTAAAGTTTGATATTTTTATTCTATTGATCCTTTATTTTATAGAACAGTTAAAAAAAAACGTAATTATTATTTTAATTAATTGTTTTTATAAGAATTCAAAATTAATCATCAAAAAAATACTAACAAATATAGTAACGATTTTTTTTTCCGTAAAACACCTAAAAGAATATCATAAAGAACCATGAAAACTAAAGAACATTTAAAAGAACACCTAAAAATAAAGAATATTTAAAAGAACACTTAGTAATATTTCAATTTAATATAGGAATTTTTTTTAGTCCATAGAACACTTCAATGAACACGTTAGGAGAACACTTAAAAGAACACATATTAATATTAATTAATATTTTTTTTTAAATTGTCGATCTTTAATTTTATGGAACATTTAAAAAATTTGTTAGTTGTATTTTAAATAATTTTTTAAAAGAAGATTAAAAAATTTAATTAAAAATTTATATTTTTATTCTATTAATTCTTTATTTTATAGATCCCTTAAAAAACACGTAATTAGTGTTTTAAATAATTTTATTTATAAGAAGTCAAATCATAAAAAAAACAAAAACAAAAAGAGTAACCAAAAAATATCTAATAAAACACCTAAAAGAACATCATAAAAAACCATTAAAACTAAAGAACACTTAAAAGACACCTAAAAATAAAAAAAAACATTTAAAAGAACACTTAGTAATATTTCAATTTAACTCAAAGATTTTTTTTTTAATTTTGCATAGAACACTTCAATGAACACGTTAACATAACACTTAAAAGAACACTATTAATATTTAATTAATGTTTTATTTTTTTTTATCTATGGATCTTTTATTTTATGGAACACTTAAAAAATTCGTTACTAGTATTTTAAATAATATTTAAAATAATATTTATTAAAATTAAATTAATTTGGTATTTTTATTCGATTAATCCTTTATTTTATAGAACACTTAAAAACTCAGTATTTAAATTAATTTTTTTATAAGAATTCAAAATCATCAAAAAAATAGAACAAATAGAGTAACCAAAAAATATTTCGTAAAACACCTAAAACAACATCATAAAGAACCATTAAAAGTAAAAAAAAACACTTAAAAAATACCTAAAAATAAAGAACAATTAAAAGAACACTTAGTAATATTTCTACACCTAAAACAACATCATAAAAACCATTAAAAATAAAGAACACTTAAAAAATACCTACAAATAAAGAACAATTAAAAGAACACTTAGTAATATTTCAATTTAATTGAAGATTTTTTTTAGTCTTTCATAGAACACTTAAGAGAACACTTAAAAAAATATTTTATTTAATTAAAATTTGAATTTTTTAATCTATCAATCCTTTATTTTATAAAACACTTTAAAAATAAGTAATTAGTAATTAATTAATTTTTTTATAATCATTCAAAATCATCAAAAAACAGAACAAATAGAATAACCAAAAAACATTTAGTAAAACATGCACCTAAAAGAACATTATAAAGAACCATTAAATTACTTCATAAAATTTTAATATTATTATTGACTGGAAAACCGGTAAAACACTAAGTAGAATCTTTTTTAGAATCTTTTAATATTTTATATTGTCTCTTACTTTAGAATAAACAATTAAATAATTAGTAGAAAACTTTTAGATTAATGATTAATAAAATTAATGATATCAAGATTTCAAAACAGTTATAAAAATGCCTTATACAACATTCCTTAAAATTATAATATTTGATTTAATAAATTAAATAATTTTCAATTATAATTTTAAAAACCAACGGTACATAGTAGAATAGTTTTATTGTTGAGTAAATACTAGAACATCTAATGGAATCTTGATATTGTTGTTCAACTTATAAAAGTAGAACACTTGATTTTGTTCTGATTCATTTCCTATAATTATGGATCTTAAAAATTCGTATTTGTAGTGTTTTTTGTTTACAAAAGGATAATTATAGTGTTCTTTGTTTCCAAATTTATGGTTAGACGGCCGTTTGACTATTTGAGTACAGAAATAAATATACTATACTATCACTAATAAAGAAGCATTGATTCCTTAATTATGATTTTGCACAATCAATTAGGTGACTAACTAACAATTTGAAAATATAGTTTAGTGTTTCTGTTAGGTAATTGCACTTATAAATTTGAAGTATTACTCCTTTGCCATTATGGAGTACCTTAAGTTTTCTATCTAACAAGTTTTCTCTAGATCCTTACTATATATATATATATATATGGATTTTGGTCCCTAACAATCACATGTTAGGAATTTTCGCGGAACGTAAAAAAGGTTATCCGCGGAAGATTTCCGCGGAACATAAAAATATTTTTTATAAGATCCCAGCCGTTGGATTCTTGATCCAATGGCTGGGAAACCATTTGTTATATAAAGGATCACTGACAAACACTTGTCAGGGACCAGGACCCTATATATATATATTTTTTAATTTTGTTAATTTTAATTTTAATTAGGGCTTTTAATTTAATTGTGTTAATTAGGAGCTTTAAATTGTAATTTTGCTGTTAGTTTCTATTTGTATGTCTTTATGTTTGTTAATTGTGTTTGTATGTTTTTATGTTTGTTGTTACTTGAATAAGCCATGTTTTCTCTCTATATTTCATATGTATATCCTGTCAAAAACATAATCTGTGTGGCTCTGTTTTATGTGCATTTTATATGCTCTATTTTACATGCCTTGATTTTATATGCCCTGTTAATGCAAATTTTGTATCTTTTATATATTTTTTGTTTTTGCTTCTTTGTGTAGATAATAGGTTTGTGAATTTGCACACATGACTTGGGTTTCACTTCCTAGATACAGTGAGTCTTATAGGGATGGGGTAACAGACTTTGTTAGGAATGGATTTGATAATTTTGGCATAGGTGATGAACTAAGATGTCCTTGCAAAGATTGTAGTAATCGTTTCTGGTATTCTCAAGATGTATATGATCATCTCATACTAAACGGTCCTTGTCCAACATTTTCTAATTGGATATTTGAAGTGTCAACCGACAAGTTTAGAAAAACTAATAATAGGATGGATTGTAATGCGGGTATGGGCCTAGGTGAAGATTTTGATGAAATGATTCACGATGAAGGTAGATTTAGAACTGGAATGAACAAATCTGTAGAAGATTTTTATAAGGATGTTGAGAAAGGAAAACAACTTTTATATCCCGGGTCTGAGAATTTTACTCGTTTAGGGTTTATAGTCAAACTTTACCAATTAAAGTGCAGTCATGGGTTTACTGAGTCTGCATTTAGCAGTATTCAAGGGTTGATAAAAGTGGCTTTTCCCCATGTCAATCTGCCTCCTTCTTTTAGGGCTGCCAAAAACATGATTACAAATTTAGGTCTTCATTATGAAAAGATACATGTTTGTCCGAACGACTGCATGTTATATTGGGCTGAAAATGAAAATGAAACTAAGTGCAAATTTTGCGGGGTTTCAAGATGGAAAGTCCGTAAAACAGATACCAATGCATCAGTTTCCGATAACTTCCAAGAAAAAGATTCTAAAATTCCTGCAAAAGTGTTGAGATACTTCCCGTTGAAACCAAGGCTGCAACGTTTGTTCTTGTGTAAAGATTATTTTGAACTCATGACATGGCATGAAGTTGGACGAACAAAAGATGGGAAGTTAAGACATCCGGCCGATGCAGAGGTCTGGAAGTCAATGGATGCCAACCATCCAAATTTTGCAGCAGACACCCGAAATGTTAGGTTAGGTCTAGCTGCAGATGGCTTTAATCCTTACCGAGCAATGAACATAAGTCATAGCACTTGGCCAGTTGTTCTCGTCAATTATAATCTTCCTCCTTGGTTGATTATGAAACATGAGAATTTAATTCTTTCAATGCTAATCCCTGGTCCCGTATACCCTGGTAACGACATCGATGTGTATATGCAGCCACTCATTGCGGAGTTAAAAGAATTATGGGAAGTAGGTTTAGAAACTTACGATGCCTTCAAGGACCAAACATTTATGTTACACGCGAGTCTCTTTTAGACAATTAGTGATTTTCCAAGGTATGCACTTTTATCGGGGTGGAGCACCAATGGTAAACTAGCTTGTCCAAATCGCCACTACTGCACTTCTTCAACCTACCTGAAACATAGTAAAAAAGTCTGCTATATGAACCATAGAAAATTCCTTCCTCCTGACCACGAACACAGGTCTGATACTAGAAGATTCAATGGTATGGCTGAAACAGATGGTTGGCCACCTCCATTATCTGGAGTGGATATTGAAGAACTATTACATGGGTATGAGAACTGTTACGGGAAGCGTGGTTTAAAGAAAAGGAAAAGAGGGACAAATTGTCCTTTTAAAAAGAAGTCCATCTTTTTTCAGTTACCATATTGGAAGGATCATTTAGTTAGACATAATCTAGACGTCATGCATATAGAAAAAAATATTTGTGATAAAATATTAAGGACTTTGTTGGATATTGGTGGCAAGACGAAAGATCATCTTAGTGCTCGAAAAGATTTGCAAGAAATGGGTATTCGCAAGGTTCTACATCCTGTTAAAATTTGTGACATCAATAAGTATGAATTTAGGGCAGCAATTTTTGACATGACAAAAAAAGAAAAAAAAAGCTTCTGTTCTATATTTTTTAATGCTAAACTGCCACATGGAACTGCATCGAATATTAGTCGTTGTGTGCTAATTGTTGAAAGAAATATATTCGGGCATTAAAGTCATGATGCACACTTTATGCTCCAGTATTTATTACAATTTGCTGCTGTGAAGACCTTAAAACCAGAGGTTGCATTGGCTTTGGTTAGATTGGGTAACTTTTTTAGGGGGTTATGCGGAAAAGTGATTGAGTTGGAAGATGTTCAGAAGTTGCAAGAAGAAATCATCGAAATACTCTATCAATTAGAAACGATCTTTCCACCATTTTTTTTGACATCATGGTTCACCTACCAGTTCACTTGTGTAAGGAGGTGGAAATTGGAGGACCGGTGCACCTTAGATGGATGTTCGGAATCGCGCGGTAGTTGAGTAAATTGAAATCATACGTCCGGAATAGGAGTAAACCTGAAGGGTCCATTACCGAAGGGTACTTGGCAGAAGAGTGCGTGACATTTTGTTCTAGATTTCTAAGTGCAAGTTGCAACACCAAGACTACTGATGAGAATTAAATATCGGGTACTCCATTGGGTCGAGGAGAAATAAAGATGGAATAGCTATAGAGTTGGCAGAAAAAGTTTGGATTAATGCTCATCGATATGTACTTTTCAATTGTGGAAACATCGAGATCGAAAAGTTGATTGAGTACGTCCTTTATATATATTTCTAGTATTTACTTTAGTAAATATAGTAGTTTAAACAAGTATGATATGCAACAGTCATAATATTTATATGTATAAATTGCAGGGAACATCGCACCTTATTTGAAGGTCAGGGAAATTCAAAGAAGTACGATAGAGAAAAAACACATAAGAAAGAATTTCCCAATTGGTTAAAGAATGAGGTCAAAAAAAGAAGTGAAACTTCATTAGAATTGTTAAATTTGGCAAGGGGGCCTCAACGAGCAGCTAAGAAGTTTAGTGGCTATGTGGTAAATGGATTCCGATTCCATACAAAAACACGGGATGCCAAGTGCACCACACAAAATAACGGTGTCATTTTGACAGCCCTAACCACCAGTTTTGCAAGTTCGAAAGATAAAAATCCAGCAGTTGGGGATGTTACTTATTATGGAGCAATTGAAGAAATTATTGAAGTAGAATACTAGGGAGCAATTACGGTAGTTCTATTCAGGTGTTGTTGGTACCAAAAGGATAAGGACTGTTATGGGTTCACACGAGTCAATTTTAGTAAAATAGTTCAGATGGATGATCCTTTTGTTCTAGCTACACAAGTACAACAAGTGTTCTATATTCAGGATTGTATTGAAAAAAATTTACATTTTGTTGTTAAGAAATTACCAAGGGAGAACACTGATCTAGGCCAGGGAAATGATGTACTTGAAGATGTTTATGGACCCACTATGCATGATACCGAACTCGGCTTTGAATTGCAGAACCAGCTGACTGA
This sequence comes from Kitagawia praeruptora, assembly GCA_037693485.1. Lineage (NCBI taxonomy): Eukaryota > Viridiplantae > Streptophyta > Magnoliopsida > Apiales > Apiaceae > Kitagawia > Kitagawia praeruptora. Next base: position 104,691,525 of record CM075354.1, on the reverse strand, counting down.
TGATAGCAGTGCAGGGATGACGTGCCCAGAGAACAGTTTCTTGTCTCGTCTAGTAGTAGAGAGGAAGATGACGATGAATTAAGTGAATGAATAGACTTATTGATTTCCTGTAATTTCATTATGTCAATTTCTTTGCTTGTAATCCAGTGAATTTTTCTCGTACTTGTAATCCAGTGAAACTTGTATTGTACTTGTAATTTTTTCAATTTGATTGCTTGTAATCCATTGCTTTTATTTTACTTTACTAGCTTTTTGATTACTTGTATAAATTTTGTATATATTAATTCACATTGACCATTTATTTGTTATTCGTTTCTTGCTTATGTTAGTAAAATTTATGGACTGATGAATTTTCATGTTTACATTATTCTCAGGAAATGGCGGTAGACAAGCATATATTCATCAGGTTCTACCACAAGGGAGAGTTTCAGAAAACAAAATATTCAAGCGGAACTTGCACCAAGATTCCTAAACCCGCTGATTCTGATAGATTATCATTCTCGGTAATTATGGAGCATGTGAAAGATGATGTTGGATACAATGAAATTGGAGGAGTTTATGTGAAGCAAGGAGGAAGTGGTTGGAAAATAATCAGTAATGATGCAGATGTGACTGGTCTAGCAAATGGGTTAAAAGATGGTTCTTTTTGTTGACAAATCTATTGAGCCCGCTGCTTAGATACAGCCCCATGTAATCATAAGACCAAGGGCACAATATTTTGAAGGTAAAATCTAGTTGGCTAAATTTATTTTATTGCTCTATTTTGATTAATGATACATTTTATAATTTTGTGTCGTAATTACTGTTGTAGGTCCTAAATTCCAATTGAAACGGAAGTTTGTGACGATTCAAGATCTTAAGCAACAACAGTTGGATAAAAAGAAGTCTACAAGACCATGCGAAAATGAGAAGGGACATGACAAGCAGAGTGACAACATAAATAAAGAACCAATTGAAAATGACAAGCATTTTTTTTAAAATTTTGTTAACATTGTTATCATTTTTTGTCCTTTTTTACTTGATTATTATCATGTCATATATTTGAGTTTGTTATTTGTTGCCTTAATGTAGCTGAAGATTGCAGAATTTGAATTAAATTGAAGAAGGAGAATGGAAGAAAACCGGAAAGAAGCTGAAAAACTGAAACTGAAGGAGAAGGCAACTGAGTTTTTTGGTGCTGAAAAATCCAAAAAAAAAAAAGCAACAAAATAGTTGTAGAGGAATGGTCAGATCTTGAATTGCCATTTCCTGACAGGGCCTATGTTTCTGGACATGATAGTCTAAGCGAAGAGGAAAGAGTTTATGTTATTCCCCGGGTATGTCATAATCTGATTTTGTAAAAAAATGAACTAAATTGTATCTTTTATTTTTTTGGAACTAAATAATACTGTTTGTTTTGATTTCATTTTGCTTATTTAATTAGAAAAAAAAAAAATTAAGTTCAGAAGGTGAAGAATGTCGCGTGTAGAAGAAGTGCCCGTTCATGTGCAGCTAATAATGTTAAAGGGAGAACAGAGGTATATGAATAGATTTTTTGAAAATTGGCCAAAATGAATCCTGATCTGAATGTCAATGTGGACCAATTGTGTGCCGAAAGTTCCGTTGATGAGGTTGATGCAGCAGATGATGAGGGCGACGAAGGTGATGAGAATGAAGAAGAGCTGGATGCATCAGATCATGAGGTAGATGGAGAATAAGCTACCACATGATAACCTTCTGTTTAAATTATGTGTTAATAGTTGGCTCACTTTATCCTTTTTGTCTAATTAGTAGTGAAGCCAAGTGTATGCAACTTAGTCGGTTTGATAATTAAGTGTATGCGATCGACAAGACTTTGTCATTTTATTTTGACATATCGCGCGATCTTTTGGATGGTAATTATGACGATGTCATATTGTAATGATAACTGTTGGTGAATTGGTAATGATATTGAAGGTAGGTTTTGCCTGAATTTGTGGCTTTTAATGCCTGGCTAATTGTATTTTCAAAGGGAACCATTCACTTTTTAAAAAAAAAATTTGTTGCAATTGGGTCCAAATATGTTGCAAATAAACATTAAAACAGCTACAAAATTATTGCAACAAGGGTATAAACTGTTGCAATTAGTCTAACAAATTCATTGCAATTGGACTAATATTTGTTGCCTTAAAGTGATTTGTTTGCCAACCATTTGCTACTGCAATGATTTTTAAACGTTGCTAAAGACTATAAAATGTTGCTACAAGCCTTTTTTGCAATGATTTTTAATGTTGCTATATGGTACAGAAATCATTGCTAAATTGATCTATTGCAACGGGGGCGAATGCAACGCTGAAATTTTTCACATTCGTTGCAATAGAGTCTACTGCAACGAATATTGGCCTTAAGGCAATGTATTTGTGGTGTTGCAATATGTTATCTATGGTGTAGTGAATGGCAAAATCACAAGGGTGTTGGTATTGTGTAGACTGCCATAGATTTTATGTCAACACCGGAAACAGTATTACTATTTGCACGAAATATTGCCATAAGTCCCTAAGGTAACATGATGATGATGCTTGTGTTGGCTTAACCTCTAAGGTCACATGACAATTTCCAACACCTTCAAAATTGATCAAAGTGCTGCCTTAAATCTTATAGTAACATTTTTAGCATTTTTAACACTTATTTTGGGTGTTGTTGAAAACCATATATGGTGTAGCGTTCGGTGAATCATAAAAACAAATCTTCAAAGCTTGTTTTGTGTGTATGGACATAAGAAAAGTTAATGGTCTATATTCTCTACACCTGCTGCTATGCAGAAGGCACATACATTTTACATCAGTGGCACAACTAAACCTACGAAGTGTGGCATTAGTGGGAAGCCTCCAATGATAAGTAATGCTAATGCATTCCAGAAAGCATGACGATTTACGTTAAGTATTGTCCATACAGTGATGAGATGGTACTTTCACTATTATGTAATTTTTCTAATATTCTAATGGAGTCACTCGACACTCGATACCCGAATACCAAATATAATATATATATACATACTTAATATCTATGAAAATGACTAAAATTTCAAAGTGATCATGAGTACATATAAAAAAGGTTTTATGAAACAATTTTTTTTTTCATTTTTTCAAGATAAACAAAGCTACAACTAATATCATTACTCGTATCTAATTTTGATTTTCTCAACCCGACTTGAATTCCATTAATATACATCTTTCCATTCTACCACTAAATAATATATATATATTCAAAATATATGCATTCTATTAACGACACATGCATTCGCTCTGGTTGTCTAAATAGACTTCAAATTCCCTCCATCTTGCCACTCGATTAGATGCATGAATGTTAAAAAGATGTGCTATTATACATCAATTATGTGAATCGAACCATTAACCTCAATCACCGAGCTAATGATGCTTATGTAATTATGATTATATAGATAAATGTTTAACTATTAGTAATAATATTGTGTTCTGCAAACTTTTTCTAAAGAAAAGAAAAGAAAGGTGAAGATATAATTTTTTCAACTTCTTCCATAGATTATTTTAGACAGAAAGTAAAAGATTGATAAATATTAGGGAAGAAAATCTTGTAACTGTCTCTATACATTTTCTATTTATTTTCTTTTCTTTTAGTGATTAGCAAAGACAGTGTACATATTTATTTCTTTTTTAGTTCATAACAAAATATATATTTTTTCACATGTCTCTTATAGTTACATGATATATTAGTTATTTATATCTTTTATGTAAATTTGTTTTTTGTTACATATATATCTCTTTTTGTGTATACAAAGCGGCTTCATTTTCTCGTGTTGCTTCCATGTTCACCTTTTTATTGTTGGACCATCGAAGGTGTGGCTCGACATAAAAATCCTGCGTTGGGAAAGATTCCAAGAATTGGGAAATGAAGTACTTAGAGATTAAAACAAAATTTTTACAGTTGAGGGGTGAGTGTAAAAAGCTGTGAGAGAAAGTGGAGAAGCGAAAAGGTTCTGTTGTCTCTACGTCTTCTCACATGCAAAGACTAAGACTGGGAGACGAAGTACGACAACCCGGGTCAAATCCCGTGTCTTTTTCGAAAATCGGGTCGAGTCCCGATTCCGAATCCGAAATAAGCCAAAGTAAACTTGCCCAAATGCAGTCAACTTGGGTAATCTACAAGCCCACCACAGGCCCCCAAAAGATCATGATTTTGTTGGTACAATTAGTAGTAGTACTTTGCCTTATAAACTAAACAGAAGTCCAAATCCAATTACATCCATCTATATCTAGTTCTTTTTAGATGCAAGAGTCGTTGCAACACAAATGAACTGACAATACACTCAAAAATCTGTTTCGTTTAGCTCTTGTTCAAAATTATGTTACCTTAAATGAATGGAAAGATGATATTGAACATGCTACTCAGTGGGAAGTTGGTTCAGAATGGCCTAATGAACTTGTCACTAATGGGAGTATGGTGAAACAACATGAGATAGGGTGTAGGTAATCTGTAAGTATAGAAGGAACTTGAAAGTCAGGATGGAAGGGCCTTCATTTTTATCCTTTCTTGATACTGGGAAGTACAAGAAGAGAAATTAGAAAGTCACTACTGACATTTAATTCAAATTCATGTTTCAATTTAAATTTATATGAACGGTTGGTTACAATTAGACCTGCCAAATCGGGTAAACGGATCGGTTTCGGATCGGATCTGCTTCAGATCGGATCCACTTTCGATTAAGGTACTATTTAGAGCCTGTTCGGTTCGAATCGGATCTGATTCGGTTCGGATCCACTTTCGATTAAGGTACTATTTAGAGCCTGTTCGGTTCGGATCGGATCTGATTCGGTTCGGGTAAAATTCGAATTAAAATCAGATAAATTTTGGATTAAGATCGGATCAAATTGGGTTCGGCTCCCTTTCGAATTTTTACTATTCGGATCGGATTTTGTTTGGATGTAGGAACATTCGGTTCGGATCGGATTGTCGAGATATATCTAATTTTTTGATGTACCCAAATTTTCCAAAAACCAAAAAATTATTTTGGCTTGAGATCATAGCAATGAACAACTAAATTGACTAGTACTAGTAACTAGTGCTTTGTTACGGCTTTTTGTTTCATTTTAAAAAAATTATTTCTCGACGATCCAACTGTCGGATGTAAAAATATATCTAATTTAGTGATATTCGCAAATTTTCAAAAATAAATAAATTAATTTGGTTGGAAATATTAGTAGTCAACTACCGAATTGACTAGTACTCGTAACTAGTGTTTTGTCACGGATTGTTATTCTATTTTTTTAAAATTATTTCTCGACGATCCAACCATACGGATCTCAAGATATATCTAATCTAGTAATATTCCCAAATTTTCATAAAATAAAAAATTAATTTGGTTGGAGATCTTAGTAGTGAACTACTGAATTGACTAGTACTCGTAACTAGTGCTTTGTAAAGATTTTTGATTCTATGTTTTAAAAAATATATCTCGACGATCCAACCTTACGGATCTCAAGATATATCTAATTTAGTGATATACCATAATTTTCAAAAAATAAAAAATTACTTTGGTTGGATATCTTAGTAGTCAACTACCGAATTGACTAGTACTCGTAACTAGTGCTTTGTCACGGATTGTTGATTTTATTTTTTAAAAATTATTTCTCGACAATCCAACCGTACGGATCTCAAGATATATCTAATCTAGTGATATTCCCAAATTTTTAAAAAATAAAATATTAATTTGCTTGGAGATTTTAGTAGTCAACTATTGAATTGACAAGTACTCGTAACTAGTGCTTTGTCACGGATTGTTGTTTCTATTTTTTAAAAACAATTTCTCGACGATCCAACCGTACGGATCTTAAGATATATCTAACCTAGTGATATTATCAAATTTTAAAAAATAAAAAAATAATTTGGTTGGAGATCTTAGTAGTCAACTACCGAATTGACTAGTACTCGTAACTATTGCTTTGTCACGAATTGTTGATTCTATTTTTTAAAAATTATTTATCGAAGATCCAACCGTACGGATCTCAAGATATATCTAGTCTAGTGATATTCTCAAATTTCTAAAAATAAAAATAGTTTGGTTGGAGACCTTAGTAGTCAACTACCGAATTGACTAGTACTCGTAACTAGTTCTTTGTCACGGAATGTTGATTCTATTTTTAAAAAAATATTTCTCGACGATCCAACCAGACGGATCTCAAGATATATCTAATTTAGTGATATTCCCAAATTTTTAAAAAATAAAAAATTAATTTGTTTGGAGATCTTAATAATCAACTACCGAATTGACTAGTACTCGTAACTAGTGCTTTGTCATGGATTGTTGATTCTATTTTTTAAAAATTATTTCTTGATGATCCAACCGTACGGATCTCAAGATATATCTAATCTAGTGATATTCCCAAATTTTTAAAAAATAAAAAATTAATTTGTTTGGAGAGTTTAGTAGTCAACTACTGAATTGACTAGTACTCGAACTAGTGCTTTGTCATGGATTGTTGATTCTATTTTTTAAAAATTATTTCTCGACGATCCAACCGTACGGATCTTAAGATATATCTAATCTAGTGATATTCCCAAATTTTCAAAACATAAAAAATTAATTTGGTTGGAGATCTTATTAGTCAACTAACGAATTAACTAGTACTCGTAACTAGTGTTTTGTCACGGATTGTTGATTCTATTTTTTAAATATTATTTCTCGACGATCCCACCGTACGAATCTCAAGATATATCTAATCTAGTGACATTCCCAAATTTTCAAAAAATAAAAAATAAATTTGGTTGGAGATCTTAGTAGTCAACTACCGAATTGACTAGTACTCGTAGTTAGTGCTTTGTTACGGATTGTTGATTCTATTTTTTAAAGATTATTTCTCGACGATCCAACCGTACGGATCTCAAGATATATCTAATCTAGTGATATTCCCAAATTTTCAAAAAAGAAAAAATTAATTTGGTTGGAGATCTTAGTAGTCAACTAGTGAATTGACTAGTACTCGTAACTAGTGTTTTATCACGGATTGTTGATTCTATTTTTTAAAAAATATATCTCGACGATCCAACCGTACGGATTTCAAGATATATCTAATTTAGTGATATTCTTAAATTTGTAAAAAATAAAAAATTAATTTGGTTTAAAATCTTAGTAGTCAACCATCGAATTGACTAGTACTCGTAACTAGTGTTTTGTCACAGATTGTTGATTCTATTTTTTAAAAATTATTTCTCGATGATCCAACCGTACGGATATCAAGATATATCAAATCTAGTGATATTCTTAAATTTTCAAAAAATAAAAATTAATTTGGTTGGAGATCTTAGTAGTCAACTACCGAATTGACTTGTACTCGTAGCTAGTGCTTTATCACAGATTGTTGATTCTATTTTTTAAACATTATTTCTCGACGATCCAACCGTACGGATCTCAAGATATGTCTTATCTAGTGACATTCCCGAATTTTTAAAAAATAAAAAATTAATTTGGTTGGAGAACATAGTAGTCAACTACCGAATTGACTAGTACTCGTAACTAGTGTTTTTTCACGGATTGTTGATTCTATTTTTAAAAAATTATTTCTCGACGATCCAACCGTACGGATCTCAAGATATATCTAATATATTGATATTCCTAAATTTTCAAAAAATAAAAAATTAATTTGCTTGGAGATTTTAGTAGTCAACTATTGAATTGACTAGTACTCGTAACTAGTGCTTTGTCACGGATTGTTGTTTCTATTTTTTAAAAACAATTTCTCGACGATCCAACCGTACGGATCTTAAGATATATCTAACCTAGTGATATTATCCAATTTTAATAAATAAAAAAATAATTTGGTTGGAGATCTTAGTAGTCAACTACCGAATTGACTAGTACTCTTAACTATTGCTTTGTCACGAAATGTTGATTCTATTTTTTAAAAATTATTTATCGAAGATCCAACCGTACGGATCTCAAGATATATCTAATCTATTGATATTCTCAAATTTCTAAAAATAAAAAAATAGTTTGGTTGGAGACCTTAGTAGTCAACTACCGAATTGACTAGTACTCGTAACTAGTTCTTTGTCACGGAATGTTGATTCTATTTTTTAAAAAATATTTCTCGACGATCCAACCGTACGGATCTCAAGATATATCTAATTTAGTGATATTCCCAAATTTTTAAAAAATAAAAAAATTAATTTGTTTGGAGATCTTAATAATCAACTACCGAATTGACTAGTACTCGTAACTAGTGCTTTGTCACGGATTGTTGATTCTATTTTTTAAAAATTATTTCTCGATGATCCAACCGTATGGATCTCAAGATATATCTAATCTAGTGATATTCCCAATTTTTTAAAAAATAAAAAAATAATTTGGTTGGAGAGTTTAGTAGTCAACTATTGAATTGACTAGTACTCGAACTAGTGCTTTGTCATGGATTGTTGATTCTATTTTTTAAAAATTATTTTTCGACGATCCAACCGTACGGATCTTAAGATATATCTAATCTAGTGATATTCCCAAATTTTCAAAACATAAAAAATTAATTTGGTTGGAGATCTTATTAGTCAACTAACGAATTAACTAGTACTCGTAACTAGTGTTTTGTCACGGATTGTTGATTCTATTTTTTAAATATTATTTCTCGACGATCCCACTGTACGAATCTCAAGATATATTTAATCTAGTGACATTCCCAAATTTTCAAAAAATAAAAAATAAATTTGGTTGGAGATCTTAGTAGTCAACTACCGAATTGACTAGTACTCGTAGTTAGTGCTTTGTTACGGATTGTTGATTCTATTTTTTAAACATTACTTCTCGACGATCCAACCGTACGGATCTCAAGATATATCTAATCTAGTGATATTCCCAAATTTTCAAAAAAGAAAAAATTAATTTGGTTGGAGATCTTAGTAGTCAACTAGTGAATTGACTAGTACTCGTAACTAGTGTTTTATCACGGATTGTTGATTCTATTTTTTAAAAAATATATCTCGACGATCCAACCGTACGGATTTCAAGATATATCTAATTTAGTGATATTCTTAAATTTGTAAAAAATAAAAAATTAATTTGGTTTAAAATCTTAATAGTCAACCATCGAATTGACTAGTACTCGTAACTAGTGTTTTGTCACAGATTGTTGATTCTATTTTTTAAAAATTATTTCTCGATGATCCAACCGTACGGATATCAAGATATATCAAATCTAGTGATATTCTCAAATTTTCAAAAAATAAAAATTAATTTGGTTGGAGATCTTAGTAGTCAACTACCGAATTGACTTGTACTCGTAGCTAGTGCTTTGTCACAGATTGTTGATTCTATTTTTTAAACATTATTTCTCGACGATCCAACCGTACGGATCTCAAGATATGTCTAATCTAGTGACATTCCCGAATTTTTAAAAAATAAAAAATTAATTTGGTTGGAGAACATAGTAGTCAACTACCGAATTGACTAGTACTCGTAGCTAGTGCTTTTTCACGGATTGTTGATTCTATTTTTAAAAAATTATTTCTTGACGATCCAACCGTACGGATCTCAAGATATATCTAATATATTGATATTCCCAAATTTTCAAAAAATAAAATATTAATTTGGTTGGAGATCTTAGTAGTCAACTACCGAATTGACTAATACTCGTAACTATTGTTTTGTCACGGATTGTTGATTTTATTTTCTTTAATTATTTGTGGACGATCCAACCGTACGGATGTCAAGATTTATCTAATTTAGTGATATTTCCAAATTTTCAAAAAATAAAAAATATATTTAAAAAAATACATGTGTCAAAATTTATTAAATAAGACTGAATATGTCAAAATTAGATACATGACTTATATAACGCTTCCATAAGCGCTATGGAAGTGAATGCACTCACTTAGACAGCGCTTCAGTAAGAGCTATATAAGTGAATGCCCTTTAATTTCTGCCCAGAATATGTAGAATTTATTTATTTATTTATTTAATTTTTTGCTAATTATGTGCAGAATTTATTAATTTATATTTGCAAATTGAATTAAAATATTATTATATACAAATATCGTAAGCAATATTCAATGACAATAATAAATATATAGCAAATCAGAAAATATAAAAATTGACAAAACTAAACAAATAAAGGTCAAGAAAATATTAATCTATATAAAATTATTTTATCGGATATTTTTCGATTCAGTTATTTTTAGTTTCGGATTTACATCGGATTCAAGTCATATTCGTTTCGGGTAAATTTTTATTCGGATTTGATCGGTTCTGATTATAATTGGATACATGGTCATCATTGGATATAGTACTTCGGATAATTTTTGATTAAATTTCCGGTTCGGTTAATTTTCGGATCGGGTCAAATCGGTTTTCGGATCGTTATCGGATTTGATTAAATTGAACTGGTTTCGGTTCAGATTCGGATTGTTTCGGTTTCAGATACAATTTCGGATAATTTATTTCGGATCCAATTTCGGATTCAGTTCCACATATTTCTGTTCGGTTTTTCGGATCCAGACCCATTTTGCCAGGTCTTGTTACAATATTAACAATTATTCTACACAATAATATATTAAAATTAACATTTGTAATTTTAGCTTTCAAAATATAAGTAAATGTAAAATCTCGTACTATTATATTATATTTTAAAATGTTTGAAAGAATAGAAAAGACTATTAATTTAAAATCATTGAAATAATAATACATTAAAAAATAACATATTTGCACTGATTATAAATTAGTAAATATAATATTACTTTTATGAGTTAAGTTATATGGAGACTTTTGAGTGGAGACGATGGAGACCATATAGATTATGCACTCAAAACATTGCAAAACATAAATATTTGCAAAAAATGTTCAATGACGAACATTATTATTTCATTCAAAATCTTAAAAATCATATATGATTTGCAAACAGAACATGTTTTGGAGAACAATACGTTCTGCAATATTTTGTTTGCAGAATGATATGGGCTAAAAATAAATCCCTAAAGACACATTTAATGTAGCATTAATTAGACCCAGCATGGTCCGAACGTGGGGCCCATTAATAAGGTCAAAAGCCCTAATTTAATATAAATTTCATAATTAATATTAGATGCAATAAACAGCTCAGCACTAAGAGTTAAATAAGGATATTACTCCTGCCTGACTTAGCCCCCAAGGCATCCAATTCAATAAGGAAACAGACTCCTACAGGGAAGGAGTCTAGAATCTTCCTCAAGGCGGTGGCTTGCCCACCAAGTATCCGAATCCTACCATAATTCTAAGGCTTCTCAGCCTATATAAGGGCCTGACCTTTCATTCTCAGAACTACGTCTTGGCTTGATTCTCAATACGAGATACGTAGGCACTCTGTGAGGACCGATTAGTCTCGAACACGAAAACAACCATTAAAGCTCGAAGCTCACTAATCCCCCTTTGCATTAAATACACATAAACCCTAGTCGCAATTCGATAACCTAGTTTTTATTCCACAACATTTGGCGCCGTCTGTGGGAAGACAACATCAACCATGGTTCAAACACGAAGGACACCAATCTCAACCGAGGCTACCACCGTCACCTCTGTTCCACCCGTCATCAATGAACAAGGGTATGCACCCCCATCAACAGGGACGGCCACTCAACCTCAAGTTTCTTAATCTATAGGGACGACTCCCCATGATGAGAGAACTCTACCCGTGGTTGTCCATCCAAACGAGGAGACCAACCCTCTTCAGATGGTGGTCTCTCCCCTTGTCAATCATCCACTACCTCCGGGGGTGCAGATCTTTACTACAGATCTCCCTAGAAGTACGAATTCGACATACGGGTTGCCTAACCACCCTCCGAATACTCGAGGTGCTAGGCCAAATGGCCATGCCCTGCAGATACACACTACGCCATAAATGCACAAATGCAACGCCATGTTTACTGTTGCTTTAGGCCAAAAAAGCATTGCGTTAGACCAAATGCAACACCAGGGGGCGTTGCATCCGCCACCGTCCTGTTAGACCCCCTAATGTAACGCTTTTTGGCATCTAAGGCAACATCAATAAGCGTTGCATCTGACATATAATGCAACACCAGAGCATTCAAATGCAACATTAAAAGGGCGTTGCATTTGACATTAGCTAAAATTACAATTCCACGTCACTAAGTGGGTCCCACTAGCTTGCCAGGTCACCAATGGGTCCAGTTGGCATGCCACGTCAGCAACAGTCCAGCTGGCATGCCACGTCAGCATGTGGTGCCCACTTGCCGTGTCCTCATGTGGGGGCCCACGTGCCATGTCAATGATGGGGCCTGCCATGCCACGTCAGCAGTGGGTCCCACATGCCACATCAACTATAGGTCCCACATGCCACGTCAGCATTGGGTCCCGTGTACCACGCCTGCAGTGGGCCCATGTGCCACGTCATCACTGGGGCCCACAATCATATTATGCAACGCTTTTATTTCCTTTTTAAAACACTAGTATATTATCAAATGCAACACTAAATTTACCAAATGCAACACTAAAATATCTAATGCAACGCTAGAAATATCAAATGCAACGCTTTAATTAAAATTTCTACAATATCTTGTTTGATACATAAGAAAACCCATCCAAAACATCAAAATACATTCGAGGCATTCAACCATCCATCCAAAACCATTATTAATACATCCAAAAGGAATCCAACATCATACTAAATTAACAAGTACATATGATTAAGTCTAAAGTTTAAAAGTACAAAATCACCCTGTTTAGGTATTAGGGCCAATCAACTTCTCTTTGCTTCTCAGGTACATTCGCTTCAACAAGTGGCTGTGACTCGGTAGCATTCAGAGGCAAACCTAAAACTTGGTAGTGGAAAGATCAGAAGGATTAGCTTGTAAGAATTTTGAAAGATGATTCATCAGCATTTGTAGAGTGTGCATCTGTTCCTCCATTTCCAAACCAGTCAGAAAAGTTGGGGCAAAATGAGGTACCAACGTTCTGAAGGAGTGCTTTAATTTTCTGTAGTAGTACATCAATAAAAGCAAGTATTCAGCTTTGTACCCTAAGTTTACACTCTTAACTTACTGAAATATATCTGCATATGTTCAAAAACATCAAATAACTCTATATTACCCGCTTTTCATCTGATCTGTTTGCAGCAAATATTTCCCGCAAGCTAGGCCCCAAATTCAGGCCAGCTGAATTGCAACACAATATCAAGTTATAACATAAACAATCTTTAACCAAACTGTAAACTCTAGATAAGAAACAAGATAAACAAAATCAGACATTAAAGCTACCAAAATTTCACCTTACATTTCTGTATGGTCTTTTGGCCTTGCAAAGAGATTTAGTTACTTTAGCATTCAAAAACCTCCACTGAATCACAAGAATTATATAGGCATACTCATGTTCTCCAAATTACATTAAAGAAACAACTCAATATGTCAAACTCAATATCTCACTTGATAACCTATATTTGAATAAATGGGGGCTAAATTTCAGAGCAATGGTTGCAAAAGCATAATGGTCAACACAATATACCTACTCTGTCATTTGCTGAAACATTCCTGGACCAATTTGCTTGTGATAGACCTCGTTCCGGCAGTTACAAGACCTCTTACCTGGAGCTGGCTTTAAAACATTTTTCTCCCTCCACACCTAATTTAATGCATATGCATCTTAATGAGATTTACATTGTATAAGAGGATATCAAGTTCCCTATGGCCCCTACATGATAGCAGGCTCATGATGTTCAAAAACTAAACACCTAATTAATTTAGACAAAAATCACAGTGAACCACATCACTTGGGGATTATTTTTTAACTTTCTTTGCCAAATATGACTTGAGAATATATCCTATATTAAAGTCGCAGAAAAACGTAGGCTTTTTGAATTTCAAGGTAACTGAATTTTTGCAAAATCAGTGCAGGAATCCAGGATTTTCGATGCCAAAGATATGTCAAATATATGCTCATTATTGTGCCTAACAAAGAAAAAGGTGGAAAAACAGTAGCAACATCTGGTTCTATCGTATAACTATGTGTAGTGGTCATACAAGTTTTACAGAGATCTGACCAGACATGCATCAGTCAAATCAAGATAACATAAGTAAAATCATCTTTCATTCCTTGAAAACATTAACCGTGCAAATACATGGAAATATATCCTGAGACATGAACTTACCTTCATTGTTCCACCCATGTATAACTACTCCAGAGTTGCCTCTAGTTCAACAATTACATCATCACCTTTCACAATTTTCTCTTCCTCATCCATTGAACCTCCACCACCGAAGAACCTGTACAGGTTTTAACTTGTTAATACTGGGAGAACAGTGATAATAGACATCAACCTATACGTGTTCCCATAAGATTTTAAGAATATTCTTATACGCCATGCTTGTATGAACAATGAGAGAAAAAACTAGTTCATGTTCTATTTTCTAAATGAGGTAAAAGACTGTACAATGTGGAAAATAGAAAGGTTAAAATGCATAAATACCAGCATCATTTTTGGGCAGTCCACTGCATTGAAGAGAAAGAAGGCTATCTTCGTCGAGGTTGTACAACATAAAAATTGTCAACAACAATATACTTTAATAGCAGAGGTAAGGTATGTTGTTAAATTTCAGCTGCATACACCTTCACATCATCCTTACTAATCTTGTCCCTGATTTTAATTCAATAAATTAACATATCAATCACTATTACACAATTAATACACAAACAATTAACATATAACTGAGTCGAGTTACAAGAACAGACCCGGAGATATGGGATTTGCCGGAGAGGAACTCGTTGAGAGACTTGAGTCCCGACTCAGTGTGTAGATCTGTGAATGTAATGGCCATTTCTAAGGCTTTGAGGCTGATTAATTGATTGATTGTTAATTGAGCGAAGCAGAGATGAGCAGAGGCGGCGATGATTGAGAGAGTAGGGCTTGTAGAGTAGTGAAGTGCGATACTGGAGTGAAAAGTTAGGGTTCTAAATTGATGGTTTGAGAGAGGTGAAGTGTGGGAGAGATTCGTGCGAGTGAGAGATGAGCAGAGGCGGCGATGATTGAGAGAGTAGTGCTTGTAGAGTAGTGAAGTGTGATACTGGAGTGAAAAGTTAGGGTTCTAAATTGATGGTTCAATTTTGTTGAGATGGAAACGAGAAAGAGGGTAGATAAGGAGCAGAGGAGTGTTATACTCTTGTTCCCCAAAATTTCCAAAATTTCCATCTAAGAGGGAAATTTACCGCCCAAAATTTTCACCTCGTGTCCTGTGCTCCAAGTGTTATACTGTTATGGATAATGTGTGCCGCACTATTGGATTTTTATTTTCAGAGAATGCAATTTTAATTTTAGTTTTAATTCAAAAATTTTTTAAAATAAATCTAGAATTTTTTTAAAACTAATTACTACATTACTAAAAACCAAACCAAATAAAAAAAAATCATCGTTACTAATTAAAAAAAAATCTACTTTGACGGTTTGACCGTTATAAAACCAAATCAAATACATCTAACAATTTTTATAAAAATTTACCACATTACTAAAATAGTTAGATCTTGACGTCCGTACATTTGGAACATCGAAAAAATAATTAAAAAAATAGATTCATCATTCAGGGCAAGACTAGTTAAAAGAAAAGTCTACTTTGACCGGTTTGACCGTTATAAAACCAAACAAAGTACATCTAGCAAATTTTTCGAAAATTTACCACTTCACTAAAATCGTTATATCTCGACAACCATACGATTGGAACGTCGAAAAAAGAATTTAAAAAAAATAGTTTCATCATTCGGGACAAGACTAGTTAAAAGGAAAGTCTACTTTGACCGGTTTGACCGTTATAAAACCAAACCAAGTACATCTAGCAAATTTTTCGAAAATTTACCGCCTCACTAAAATCGTCATATCTCGACGTCCGTAGGAATGGAACGTCGAAAAATAATTTAAAAAAATAGTTTCATCACTACTATTTTCAATATGACTCGTAACTAGTGCTTTGTTACGGACTATTGTTTCTATTTTTTAAAAAATATTTTTGAACGATCCAACCGTACGGATGTCAATATATATCTAATGTAATGATATTCCCAAAGTTTTAGAAAATAAAAAATTAATTTGATTGGAGATCTTAGTAGATCACTACTATTTTCAATATGACTCGTAACTAGTGCTTTGTTACGGATTATTGTTTCTATTTTTTAAAAAATATTTTTGAATGATCCAACCGTACGGATGTCAATATATATCTAATGTAATGATATTCCCAAAGTTTTAGAAAATAAAAAATTAATTTGATTGGATATCTTAGTAGATCACTACTATTTTCAATATGACTCGTAACTAGTGCTTTGTTACGGATTATTCTTTCTATTTTTTAAAAAATATTTTTGAACGATCCAACCGTACGGATGTCAATATATACTAATGTAATAATATTCCCAAAGTTTTAGAAAATAAAAAATTAATTTGATTGGAGATCTTAGTAGATCACTACTATTTTCAATATGACTCGTAACTTGTGCTTTGTTACGGATTATTGTTTCTATTTTTTAAAAAATATTTTTGAATGATCCAACCGTACGGATGTCAATATATATCTAATGTAATGATATTCCCAAAGTTTTAGAAAATAAAAAATTAATTTGATTGGATATCTTAGTAGATCACTACTATTTTCAATATGACTCGTAACTAGTGCTTTGTTACGGATTATTCTTTCTATTTTTTAAAAAAGTTTTTTGAACGATCCAACCGTACGGATGTCAATATATACTAATGTAATAATATTCCCAAAGTTTTAGAAAATAAAAAATTAATTTGATTGGAGATCTTAGTAGATCACTACTATTTTCAATATGACTCGTAACTTGTGCTTTGTTACGGATTATTGTTTCTATTTTTTAAGAAATATTTTTGAACGATCCAACCGTACGGATGTCAATATATATCTAATGTAATGATATTCCCAAAGTTTTAGAAAATAAAAAATTAATTTGATTGGAGATCTTAGTAGATCACTACTATTTTCAATATGACTCGTAACTAGTGCTTTGTTACGGATTATTTTTTCTATTTTTAAAAAAATATTTTTGAACGATCCAGCCTTACGGATGTCAATATATATCTAATGTAATGATATTCCCAAAGTTTTAGAAAATAAAAAATTAATTTGATTGGAGATCTTAGTAGATCACTACTATTTTCAATATGACTCGTAACTAGTGCTTTGTTACGGATTATTGTTTCTATTTTTTAAAAAAATATTTTTGAACGATCCAACCGTACGGATGTCAATATATATCTAATGTAATGAGATTCCCAAAGTTTTAGAAAATAAAAAATTAATTTGATTGGAGATCTTAGTAGATCACTACTATTTTCAATATGACTCGTAACTAGTGCTTTGTTACGGATTATTCTTTCTATTTTTCAAAAAATATTTTTGAACGATCCAATCTTACGGATGTCAATATATATCTAATGTAATGATATTCCCAAAGTTTTAGAAAATAAAAAATTAATTTGATCGGAGATCTTAGTAGATCACTACTATTTTCAATATGACTCGTGACTAGTGCTTTGTTACGGATTATTGTTTCTATTTTTTTAAAAATATTTTTGAACGATCCAACCGTACGGATGTCAATATATATCTAATGTAATGATATTCCCAAAGTTTTAGAAAATAAAAAATTAATTTGATTGGAGATCTTAGTAGATCACTACTATTTTCAATATGACTCGTAACTAGTGCTTTGTTACGGATTATTCTTTCTATTTTTCAAAAAATATTTTTGAACGATCCAACCTTACAGATGTCAATATATATCTAATGTAATGATATTCCCAAAGTTTTAGAAAATAAAAAATTAATTTGATTGGAGATCTTAGTAGATCACTACTATTTTCAATATGACTCGTGACTAGTGCTTTGTTACGGATTATTCTTTCTATTTTTTAAAAAATATTTTTGAATGATCCAACCGTACGGATGTCAATATATATCTAATGTAATGATATTCTCAAATTTTTAGAAAATAAAAAATTAATTTGATTGGAGATCTTAGTAGATCACTACTATTTTCAATATGACTCGTAACTAGTGCTTTGTTATGGATTATTGTTTCTATTTTTCAAAAAATATTTTTGAACGATCCAACCGTACGGATGTCAATATATATCTAATGTAATGATATTCCCAAAGTTTTAGAAAATAAAAAATTAATTTGATTGGAGATCTTAGTAGATCACTACTATTTTCAATATGACTCGTGACTAGTGCTTTGTTACGGATTATTCTTTCTATTTTTTAAAAAATATTTTTGAATGATCCAACCGTACGGATGTCAATATATATCTAATGTAATGATATTCTCAAATTTTTAGAAAATAAAAAATTAATTTGATTGGAGATCTTAGTAGATCACTACTATTTTCAATATGACTCGTAACTAGTGCTTTGTTACGGATTATTCTTTCTATTTTTTAAAAAATATTTTTGAACGATCCAACCGTACGGATGTCAATATATACTAATGTAATAATATTCCCAAAGTTTTAGAAAATAAAAAATTAATTTGATTGGAGATCTTAGTAGATCACTACTATTTTCAATATGACTCGTAACTTGTGCTTTGTTACGGATTATTGTTTCTATTTTTTAAAAAATATTTTTGAATGATCCAACCGTACGGATGTCAATATATATCTAATGTAATGATATTCCCAAAGTTTTAGAAAATAAAAAATTAATTTGATTGGATATCTTAGTAGATCACTACTATTTTCAATATGACTCGTAACTAGTGCTTTGTTACGGATTATTCTTTCTATTTTTTAAAAAAGTTTTTTGAACGATCCAACCGTACGGATGTCAATATATACTAATGTAATAATATTCCCAAAGTTTTAGAAAATAAAAAATTAATTTGATTGGAGATCTTAGTAGATCACTACTATTTTCAATATGACTCGTAACTTGTGCTTTGTTACGGATTATTGTTTCTATTTTTTAAGAAATATTTTTGAACGATCCAACCGTACGGATGTCAATATATATCTAATGTAATGATATTCCCAAAGTTTTAGAAAATAAAAAATTAATTTGATTGGAGATCTTAGTAGATCACTACTATTTTCAATATGACTCGTAACTAGTGCTTTGTTACGGATTATTTTTTCTATTTTTAAAAAAATATTTTTGAACGATCCAGCCTTACGGATGTCAATATATATCTAATGTAATGATATTCCCAAAGTTTTAGAAAATAAAAAATTAATTTGATTGGAGATCTTAGTAGATCACTACTATTTTCAATATGACTCGTAACTAGTGCTTTGTTACGGATTATTGTTTCTATTTTTTAAAAAAATATTTTTGAACGATCCAACCGTACGGATGTCAATATATATCTAATGTAATGAGATTCCCAAAGTTTTAGAAAATAAAAAATTAATTTGATTGGAGATCTTAGTAGATCACTACTATTTTCAATATGACTCGTAACTAGTGCTTTGTTACGGATTATTCTTTCTATTTTTCAAAAAATATTTTTGAACGATCCAATCTTACGGATGTCAATATATATCTAATGTAATGATATTCCCAAAGTTTTAGAAAATAAAAAATTAATTTGATCGGAGATCTTAGTAGATCACTACTATTTTCAATATGACTCGTGACTAGTGCTTTGTTACGGATTATTGTTTCTATTTTTTTAAAAATATTTTTGAACGATCCAACCGTACGGATGTCAATATATATCTAATGTAATGATATTCCCAAAGTTTTAGAAAATAAAAAATTAATTTGATTGGAGATCTTAGTAGATCACTACTATTTTCAATATGACTCGTAACTAGTGCTTTGTTACGGATTATTCTTTCTATTTTTCAAAAAATATTTTTGAACGATCCAACCTTACAGATGTCAATATATATCTAATGTAATGATATTCCCAAAGTTTTAGAAAATAAAAAATTAATTTGATTGGAGATCTTAGTAGATCACTACTATTTTCAATATGACTCGTGACTAGTGCTTTGTTACGGATTATTCTTTCTATTTTTTAAAAAATATTTTTGAATGATCCAACCGTACGGATGTCAATATATATCTAATGTAATGATATTCTCAAATTTTTAGAAAATAAAAAATTAATTTGATTGGAGATCTTAGTAGATCACTACTATTTTCAATATGACTCGTAACTAGTGCTTTGTTATGGATTATTGTTTCTATTTTTCAAAAAATATTTTTGAACGATCCAACCGTACGGATGTCAATATATATCTAATGTAATGATATTCCCAAAGTTTTAGAAAATAAAAAATTAATTTGATTGGAGATCTTAGTAGATCACTACTATTTTCAATATGACTCGTAACTAGGGCTTTGTTACGGATTATTGTTTCTATTTTTTAAGAAATATTTTTGAACGATCCAACCGTACGGATGTCAATATATATCTAATGTAATGATATTCCCAAAGTTTTAGAAAATAAAAAATTAATTTGATTAGAGATCTTAGTAGATCACTACTATTTTCAATATGACTCGTAACTAGTGCTTTGTTACGGATTATTTTTTCTATTTTTAAAAAAATATTTTTGAACGATCCAACCGTACGGATGTCAATATATATCTAATGTAATGATATTCCCAAAGTTTTAGAAAATAAAAAATTAATTTGATTGGAGATCTTAGTAGATCACTACTATTTTCAATATGACTCGTAACTAGTGCTTTGTTACGGATTATTGTTTCTATTTTTTAAAAAAATATTTTTGAACGATCCAACCGTACGGATGTCAATATATATCTAATGTAATGAGATTCCCAAAGTTTTAGAAAATAAAAAATTAATTTGATTGGAGATCTTAGTAGATCACTACTATTTTCAATATGACTCGTAACTAGTGCTTTGTTACGGATTATTCTTTCTATTTTTTAAAAAATGTTTTTGAACGATCCAACCGTACGGATGTCAATATATACTAATGTAATAATATTCCCAAAGTTTTAGAAAATAAAAAATTAATTTGATTGGAGATCTTAGTAGATCACTACTATTTTCAATATGACTCGTAACTAGTGCTTTGTTACGGATTATTGTTTTTATTTTTTAAAAAAATATTTTTGAACGATCCAACCGTACGGATGTCAATATATATCTAATGTAATGAGATTCCCATAGTTTTAGAAAATAAAAAATTAATTTGATTGGAGATCTTAGTAGATCACTACTATTTTTAATATGACTCGTGACTAGTGCTTTGTTACGGATTATTGTTTCTATTTTTTAAAAAATATTTTTGAACGATCCAACCGTACGGATGTCAATATATATCTAATGTAATAATATTCCCAAAGTTTTAGAAAATAAAAAATTAATTTGATTGGAGATCTTAGTAGATCACTACTATTTTTAATATGACTCGTAACTAGTGCTTTGTTACGGATTATTCTTTCTATTTTTCAAGAAATATTTTTGAATGATCCTGCCATACAGATGTCAATATATATCTAATGTAATGATATTCCCAAAGTTTTAGAAAATAAAAAATTAATTTGATTAGAGATCTTAGTAGATCACTACTATTTTCAATATGACTCGTAACTAGTGCTTTGTTACGGATTATTTTTTCTATTTTTAAAAAAATATTTTTGAACGATCCAACCGTACGGATGTCAATATATATCTAATGTAATGATATTCCCAAAGTTTTAGAAAATAAAAAATTAATTTGATTGGAGATCTTAGTAGATCACTACTATTTTAAATATGACTCGTAACTAGTGCTTTGTTACGGATTATTGTTTCTATTTTTTAAAAAAATATTTTTGAACGATCCAACCGTACGGATGTCAATATATATCTAATGTAATGAGATTCCAAAAGTTTTAGAAAATAAAAAATTAATTTGATTGGAGATCTTAGTAGATCACTACTATTTTCAATATGACTCGTAACTAGTGCTTTGTTACGGATTATTCTTTCTATTTTTTAAAAAATGTTTTTGAACGATCCAACCGTACGGATGTCAATATATACTAATGTAATAATATTCCCAAAGTTTTAGAAAATAAAAAATTAATTTGATTGGAGATCTTAGTAGATCACTACTATTTTCAATATGACTCGTAACTAGTGCTTTGTTACGGATTATTGTTTCTATTTTTCAAAAAATATTTTTGAACGATTCAACCGTACGGATGTCAATATATATCTAATGTAATGATATTCCCAAAGTTTTAGAAAATAAAAAATTAATTTGATCGGAGATCTTAGTAGATCACTACTATTTTCAATATGACTCGTAACTAGGGCTTTGTTACGGATTATTGTTTCTATTTTTTAAAAAATATTTTTGAACGATCCAACCGTACGGATGTCAATATATATCTAATGTAATGATATTCCCAAAGTTTTAGAAAATAAAAAATTAATTTGATTGGAGATCTTAGTAGATCACTACTATTTTCAATATGACTCGTAACTAGTGCTTTGTTATGGATTATTGTTTCTATTTTTCAAAAAATATTTTTGAACGATCCAACCGTACGGATGTCAATATATATCTAATGTAATGATATTCCCAAAGTTTTAGAAAATAAAAAATTAATTTGATTGGAGATCTTAGTAGATCACTACTATTTTCAATATGACTCGTAACTAGGGCTTTGTTACGGATTATTGTTTCTATTTTTTAAGAAATATTTTTGAACGATCCAACCGTACGGATGTCAATATATATCTAATGTAATGATATTCCCAAAGTTTTAGAAAATAAAAAATTAATTTGATTAGAGATCTTAGTAGATCACTACTATTTTCAATATGACTCGTAACTAGTGCTTTGTTACGGATTATTTTTTCTATTTTTAAAAAAATATTTTTGAACGATCCAACCGTACGGATGTCAATATATATCTAATGTAATGATATTCCCAAAGTTTTAGAAAATAAAAAATTAATTTGATTGGAGATCTTAGTAGATCACTACTATTTTCAATATGACTCGTAACTAGTGCTTTGTTACGGATTATTCTTTCTATTTTTAAAAAAATATTTTTGAACGATCCAACCGTACGGATGTCAATATATATCTAATGTAATGATATTCCCAAAGTTTTAGAAAATAAAAAATTAATTTGATTTGAGATCTTAGTAGATCACTACTATTTTCAATATGACTCGTAACTAGTGCTTTGTTACGGATTATTCTTTCTATTTTTCAAAAAATTTTTTTGAACGATCCAATCTTACGGATGTCAATATATATCTAATGTAATGATATTCCCAAAGTTTTAGAAAATAAAAAATTAATTTGATCGGAGATCTTAGTAGATCACTACTATTTTCAATATGACTCGTGACTAGTGCTTTGTTACGGATTATTGTTTCTATTTTTTAAAAAATATTTTTGAACGATCCAACCGTACGGATGTCAATATATATCTAATGTAATGATATTCCCAAAGTTTTAGAAAATAAAAAATTAATTTGATTGGAGATCTTAGTAGATCACTACTATTTTCAATATGACTCGTAACTAGTGCTTTGTTATGGATTATTCTTTCTATTTTTCAAAAAATATTTTTGAACGATCCAACCTTACAGATGTCAATATATATCTAATGTAATGATATTCCCAAAGTTTTAGAAAATAAAAAATTAATTTGATTGGAGATCTTAGTAGATCACTACTATTTTCAATAAGACTCGTGACTAGTGCTTTGTTACGGATTATTCTTTCTATTTTTTAAAAAATATTTTTGAATGATCCAACCGTACGGATGTCAATATATATCTAATGTAATGATATTCTCAAATTTTTAGAAAATAAAAAATTAATTTGATTGGAGATCTTAGTAGATCACTACTATTTTCAATATGACTCGTAACTAGTGCTTTGTTATGGATTATTGTTTCTATTTTTCAAAAAATATTTTTGAACGATCCAACCGTACGGATGTCATTATATATCTAATGTAATGATATTCCCAAAGTTTTAGAAAATAAAAAATTAATTTGATTAGAGATCTTAGTAGATCACTACTATTTTCAATATGACTCGTAACTAGGGCTTTGTTACGGATTATTGTTTCTATTTTTTAAAAAATATTTTTGAACGATCCAACCGTACGGATGTCAATATATATCTAATGTAATGATATTCCCAAAGTTTTAGAAAATAAAAAATTAATTTGATTGGAGATCTTAGTAGATCACTACTATTTTCAATATGACTCGTAACTAGTGCTTTGTTACGGATTATTCTTTCTATTTTTAAAAAAATATTTTTGAACGATCCAACCGTACGGATGTCAATATATATCTAATGTAATGATATTCCCAAAGTTTTAGAAAATAAAAAATTAATTTGATTTGAGATCTTAGTAGATCACTACTATTTTCAATATGACTCGTAACTAGTGCTTTGTTACGGATTATTCTTTCTATTTTTCAAAAAATATTTTTGAACGATCCAATCTTACGGATGTCAATATATATCTAATGTAATGATATTCCCAAAGTTTTAGAAAATAAAAAATTAATTTGATCGGAGATCTTAGTAGATCACTACTATTTTCAATATGACTCGTGACTAGTGCTTTGTTACGGATTATTGTTTCTATTTTTTTAAAAATATTTTTGAACGATCCAACCGTACGGATGTCAATATATATCTAATGTAATGATATTCCCAAAGTTTTAGAAAATAAAAAATTAATTTGATTGGAGATCTTAGTAGATCACTACTATTTTCAATATGACTCGTAACTAGTGCTTTGTTACGGATTATTCTTTCTATTTTTCAAAAAATATTTTTGAACGATCCAACCTTACAGATGTCAATATATATCTAATGTAATGATATTCCCAAAGTTTTAGAAAATAAAAAATTAATTTGATTGGAGATCTTAGTAGATCACTACTATTTTCAATATGACTCGTGACTAGTGCTTTGTTACGGATTATTCTTTCTATTTTTTAAAAAATATTTTTGAATGATCCAACCGTACGGATGTCAATATATATCTAATGTAATGATATTCTCAAATTTTTAGAAAATAAAAAATTAATTTGATTGGAGATCTTAGTAGATCACTACTATTTTCAATATGACTCGTAACTAGTGCTTTGTTATGGATTATTGTTTCTATTTTTCAAAAAATATTTTTGAACGATCCAACCGTACGGATGTCATTATATATCTAATGTAATGATATTCCCAAAGTTTTAGAAAATAAAAAATTAATTTGATTAGAGATCTTAGTAGATCACTACTATTTTCAATATGACTCGTAACTAGTGCTTTGTTACGGATTATTGTTTCTATTTTTTAAAAAATATTTTTGAACGATCCAACCGTACAGATGTCAATATATATCTAATGTAATGAGATTCCCATAGTTTTAGAAAATGAAAATTGACACGTCACCCAGGTGGGTCCCACAACTGCCACGTCAGCATTTATTAAAAATTCAAAAATACCTAATGCAACGCTTTTAAATTACAAATGCAACACCTCTTTCACCTAATGCAACGCTTCTGCCACGTTAGCCAATGACACTGCAGCAAATGTGGGTCCCACATTTGCCACGTCAGCAAATGTGGGCCCCACACTTGCCACGTTAGCACCTGTGGGCCTCTGCCACGTCACCCTGGTGGACCCCACATTGCCACGTCACCCTGGTGGGTCCCACAACTGCCACGTCAACATTTATTAAAAATTCAAAAATACCTAATGCAACGCTTTTAAACAGCAAATGCAACACCTCTTTCACCTAATGCAACGCTTCTGCCACGTCAGCCAATGACACGTCAGCAAATGTGGGCCCCACATTTGCCACGTCAGCAATTGTGGGCCCCACACTTGCCACGTTAGCACCTGTGGGCCTCAACCACGTCACCCTGGTGGACCCCACACTACCACGTCAGCATTTATTAAAAATTCAAAAAAACCTAATGCAACGCTTTTAAACAGCAAATGCAACACCTCTTTCACCTAGTGCAACGCTTCTGCCACGTCAACCAATGACACGTCAGCAAATGTGGCTCCCACATTTGCCACGTCAGCAAAAGTGGGCCCCACACTTGCCACATCAGCACCTATGGGCCTTTGCCACGTCACCCCGGTGGACCCCACACTGCCACGTCACCCTGGTGGGTCCCACAACTGCCACGTCAGCATTTATTAAAAATTCAAAAATACCTAATCCAACGCTTTTAAACAGCAAATGCAACACCTCTTTCACCTAATGCAACGCTTCTACCAAGTCAGCCAATGACACGTCAGCAAATGTGGGTCTCACATTTGCCACGTCAGTAAATGTGGGCCCCACACTTGCCACGTCATCAAATGCCACGTCAACACGTGTGGACCCCACTGCTGCCACATCAGCATTTTTTAAAATTAAAAAAATATCTAATGCAACGCCTGCTGCTAGTGTTGCATTATGTGAAACACCGTGGATCAAATGCAACACTAAATTATATGTAATGCAACACCAGCTCAAGTTCTGTTTCGTTAGACCCAAAATTTCATACCTAACGAAACACTTTCACTGAAACACTTTCTAAAAGCGTTGCATATGAGCATTTATGGCGTAGTGACATGAACCGTACCACCCTCCTTACATTAGAGGCTTGGGTCCTGATCAAGGATATTATGACTACTATGGTCCTTATACTGATGATTCTTCATCTGAGGATGACGATCGTGATCAAGCCCCGAGGAGGCGACATCCAAGCAAGGAGCCTATAAGGCGTACTCGACGAATCCATGATGGACCCCCTATGACAGCCGCTGAGAGAATCAAGGCTTATGAAGCCCAGATCCAAAAGCTAAAGGACGATATAGAAAGGGAGCAGCAAAGACAGAACTAGGGTCAGAATCAGAATCGACCTCCCCCAAATACAAGAGAGATTCCTTTTTGTTTGATTCGGAAAAGGCCTCCAACGAGGTAGAGAAGGGCTGATGCCCCAACGAGAAGAGCAACTAGGGCAGAGGCCCCCAAGGGTAACCCCAAAGAGTTGATGAAGCTAGGAGATCATGATGATCCTACACCACCATTCACCGAGGAGGTGATGAATGCTCACATCTCTAGGAAGTTTAAGTTGCCTACTATAAAGGTTTACGATGGAACGGGTGACCCCGCAAACCATGTGAGAATGATAAGTGGATTTTATATCCACTTGGAGCGTTCTATATCGGCTTAAATTTATTGTCTTGGACTCAAGTTTGTTGTAGTTTTGATGTGTTTTGTGTATTTGTGCAGGTTTGCAAGAATGTTGATTATGGTTGATGCTTCTGTCGTTTTTGGAGGTTAAATTTATTAAAATTCGGATTTTCCGGGAAGGTTGCGCAGTCTACACTGTTTTGGCCATATCTGGAGTTCTAGAAGTCCGTTTTCAGCGATCATACTATCCACGCGAAGCTTGGGAGATTTTATACAACAAGGAACAGATCTCCCACACGCAGGCGGCGCGTGGTTGGCGCAGGCAGCGTGGCAAGCAGACTGATGGGAGCAGGGAAATTACTGTTTTGCCATTTTCAAGTTCAAATTGTATTTTGGGCAGTTTTTAGTACCTTAATTGAATTCTAATTGTAATAGAAGGTAATTTCTTGCTGGGAAAGAAATCTAGAGCCTATTTAAACACATCTTAGCATTGTAATTCGTATCGTTTTATTATTATTATATCATAGCATATATCTGCAAGGGAGAAAAGTGGAGAAAGGTTTAACGCTCGGTGACAAGCACGGATTTAGATCTACTTCATCTTTTGTATACGTTGGATCATAGATTTGTTTTCTCAACTCTTTATTTTAATAATATTATTGCTTCTTTCTTCCATATCTTGTTTATTATCATGTTTTCATCAAATCCCATGACGATGAACGGTTCAATTATGAGCTAATCGTTGTCATGGGATTCTAACGGAGTTATTTATGTAGCTTAGTAGTTTGTTTTCTTTAAAGATTACGTGTGGTGAATTCTTGATATCCTTGTATGGTTGTGTTTCATGTATTTAGATGCGTCGCGAACATCTAATTTGTTAATCTCTTGCGAAACGAGAGTGGATCTTGAGATTTAGAACTTGCCATGCTAGCATAGGATAGGTTGATGTTTTAACGTCATGATTTGTGGCGTAAATAGAGATATTATGCTGCCCTATGTAATCTTAATAGACAACTTGTTCTTCAACCATTATGTTTTCAAATCTTATAGAGATATAGGGTCTAAGCATGATTGGTGTCTATTCATCTTCTATCTCTTTTGTGGATGTATGTTTAGTTTGGTATTCATATACTAAGAAGTAGCGTTTACTTGTTTCGTGTTGTCTGATCAGATATCAAAACCATCATGTGCATTGATTAAATGCATCAACTCTAAGTGAAGTATTTAATGAAGTTAGAGTCCCATGTTTATTCTTAATTAAGTAATTCGAATCAATTCTCATTAGTTAATTTAATTCTTAGCTTTATAATTTGCATCTTAGTTTAATTTAGATAATCAAATCTCAAATTTGTTATTTGTCTTAGCAGTGAGTTAAAACCATACATTGTTGCATAGGTACATCGACTGATTTAAAACCAAAACCAGATCTCTATGGAACGAACTTGATTTCTATCTGTATTACTTGTGACCACGTACACTTGCGTGATTTGTGTTAACAGAGAACATTCTCGAACGCACTGCTATTGCAGCCTTCTAGTGATACTCTCAAGTGTAGGGCGTTCCCTCAAACCCTGTCTGGTATGGATCAAAGATGGTATAGCCGATTACCTGCGAATTCAATTGGCTATTTTAAGGAGTTGAGTGCTGCTTTTATCAGCCAATTCATTAGCGGAAGAGTTCATGATAAAAGCTCCACATCTCTTATGTATGTGGTACAAGGGATCGAAGAATGAAAATCTGAGGGATTACCTCAAGCGATTCACTAAGGAGACAATAAATATTAATGACTTGGAAAATAAGGTGGCCATGGTAGCCCTGGAGCACGACACCACTGACCTCTTCTTTAAAAGGTCATTAGAGAAGCATCCCCTTAAGAACATGGCTGAGCTCCAACGAAGGGCTGATAAGTATATTGAAGCTGAGGATAGCATGAAGAAAGAGGCCGCAGTAGGTAATGGAAGGGGTAACAATGAATCGAGAAAGCGAAAGCAAGACGATCAAATTAGATATTATAAAAGGGATGACGATCAAGATAGCAACCCACAGCCCCGAGGGCCAGTAATCAACATGATCTTAGGAGGCCCGATTGCGGCCGGCACAACAAGGAATTCTCGGAAGGCTTATGCCAGAGAAGTGATGTACATCATGGGAGAGGCCCCGAAGCGTGCAAAAACTAAAGTAGTGGTTGGTTTTGACGACTCAGACTTGGAAGGGGTGAAGTTCCCCCATGACGACCCGTTGGTCATAGCTCTTATGATTGGAAACTCAGAGGTGAAGCGAGTCTTGATAGACAATGGAGCTTTCATTGACATTCTGTTTCATGATGGGGTACAATGATTCCCAGTTGACCCCCAATAACATGCATATATGGATTTAATGGAGTAGAATCCAAAGTTGAAGGGACTATTCAGTTGCCTGTAACTATTGGACAGGAGCCCAAGGAAAGGAGGCCACCTAGATGTTGAAATTCCTGGTAATCAAGGCGGTTTCAACGTACAACGCTATCCTCGGGAGGACTGGACTTCATGCATTCAAGGCTATTGCCTCAACTTATCATACGAAGATCAAGTTCCCAACCAGGAATGGTGTTGGAAAACATAAAGGTGATCAAAAGATGTCACGAAGCTGTTATGTAGCCTCGTTAAGGCCTGAAGGAGTCGGGGGGCAGGTCCTTCCTATTGAAGACATGGATGTCCGCAGTGATAAGGAACACCAAGAAAGGCCAGCAGAGGACATCACACATAAGCCTCGGACAACCATTAAGGCTAAGGCATCAACTGACTTCGTGGTCAAATGTACCATTGACAACCAAGAAGTCGGGGGGCAGGAGATAGTACCCAAAGAAGGAAAAGAACTTCAGAATAAGAATGAGGAGATCAGAAGGAGTGGTGAGTGATCTATTTTGATGGAGCATCAAAAAGAAAATCAAGCCATGCAGACCTAGTCTTGCAAAGTTAGACTTAGCTTCATATTTATCTAGTAGAAGTAGAAATAAGGTTCGATGAAACCATGCAGAGCATGTCCCTCCGAGTAGGACAGTAGTACGGGTTGAACCCATTTATGTTATTAATGCAAGTTTGCTTTTCGTTCTATGATTCTATTTATGTACCAAGCACCTGATGTGTGTAAGTCAAAGATGACCAAGTACCGAAAATAAAAGAATATACGAATGAAAACAAACAAACACATAAATAAAACTCTGAAGAGTCGAGAGTTAGGTTACAGCACAACCAAATAAGTGTTTCAAGTCCTTGAAGGACCCGGGATAAAAGACATCTGGCAATCAAGGTTGTGGAGGCTAAGGACTAGCCACTTTTCAATGTTTTCAAAAATGACTTGGATGGAGAATCTAAGGTAGAAGACCAATAGAGAACCTTAAACAAGGATCAAGAAGTTCAAGCAAACTCTCGTCTTAAAGAGTTTAAAAGGCAAGACGCCCACATGATTGTCTTATTTGAAATCTAAATCGAGGAATCAACCTTGAATCCTTGACCTAGAATCAAGAAAAACAAAAAACAAATGGAACCAAGACAAACGTTGAAGTCCTGATGGACCACCCGTTGAAGAAACATATTGCATAGCCCGAAAGCCAATTGAAGGAACCCCTTGAAGGGCAAGTTGACAGCATTCTTATAAGAGAACAGTGATGTGTTTGCTTGGACAGCAGCTGATATGACAGGGATTGATCCCCAACTCATAACTCACAAATTGAATGTCGATCCTAAACGAATGATAATAAAGTAGAAGAAGAGGAATTTTGCTCCAAAAAGGCAAGAGGCCATTAAGCAAGAAGTTGGCAAGCTCTTAGAAGCTGGGTTTATTGAAGAGATTCAGTTCCTCGAGTGGTTGGCTAACCATGTGATGGTCGAGAAGTCAATTGGGAAGTGGAGGATGTGTATAGACTTCACTAACTTAAATGATGCTTGCCCTAAGGATTGTTTTCCTCTGCCAAAGGATTGATACGTTGATAGATGCCACAGTTGGACACGAGATGTTGAGCTTCATGGACGGGTTTAGTGGCTATAATCAGATTAAGATGCACAAGGATGACATTCCAAAGGTATCTTACATAACTGACTTTGGTGTTTTCTGTTATCTTGTCATAGCTTTTGGTCTAAAGAATGCAGGAGCTACTTACCAACGATTGGTGAATAAGATATTTGCCCATCTGATTGGAAAAACCATGGAGGTCTATGTTGATGACATGTTAGTCAAGAGCCTATTCATGGCAGACCACATTAAGCACCTCAGAGAGGCATTCGAAGTGCTGAGGCACCATAAGATGATGTTGAATCCAACCAAGTATGCTTTTGGCGTTGGATCAGGAAAGTTTTTGGGTCTAATGGTTTCAAAGAGAGGCATAGAGGCCAACCCTGATAAGATAAAAGCAATTTTAGACATGGAACCACCCTGCTCTATACGATATGTACAAAAGCTAACCGGCCGAGTTGCAGCCCTAGGGAGATTCATCTCCAAGTCTGGTGATAAGTGCCTGCCTTTCTTTCAAGCGTTGAAGAAGGTGAAAAATTTTGAGTGGACTCTTGAGAGCCAAGTGGCCTTCGAATAGCTGAAGAAGTACATGGCTAAAGCCCTGTTGTTGGCCAAGCCTAGTCCCGGAGAGACTCTCTATCTATACCTGGCGGTATCTGAACAAGCATTGAGTGCTGTCCTTATTCGAGAAGAAAGCAAGGTTAAAAAACCCATCTATTATATGAGCAAGGTGTTGCACGGGGCTGAGTTAAATTACTCTCCCATCGAGAAGTTTGCTTTGGTATTGATAACAGCTTCGAGGAAGCTACGACCATACTTTCAGTCACACAAGATCGAAGTCCTGATGGACCAGCAGTTAAGAAATATTTTACACAACCCAAAGGTCAGTGGAAGGCTGATTAAGTGGGCAATCGAACTTGGAGAATTTGACATAACATACAAGCCTCAAACAGTAATCAAGGCTCAGGCATTAGCTGACTCCGTGGTTGAATATACCATTAGCAACTAAGAAGTCGGGGGACAGGAGATAATGACCACCCCTGGAGGAGAGGATAAAGATGAAGAGCTTGTACCTGATCAGAAGGAAGATTGGGTGCTCTATTTTGATGGAGCATCAAAAACAAAATCTAGTGGTGCAGGTTTGGTTTTGCGAAGCCCCGATGGGTTCACAGTTGAGTATGCTTTGAAGTTAGATTTTCCTACTACCAACAATGAAGCCGAATATGAAGCCTTGATAGCCGGATTGGGCTTGGCCAGAATACTGAGGGTCAAGAACCTCAAAGTTTTTGGAGATTCAAGACTGGTAGTCTCGCAAGTGAATGGTGAATTTGAAGCTAAGGATGAAACTATGACAAAGTATTTGAGAGTTGTGAAGGCTGTTATGACTCAGTATGATGAGTGCTATGTGGAGCACATTCTAAGAAATGAGAACATTAAGGTCGATGCCCTATTTAAGTTCGCCTCTTCTGAGATAGAAAATTATACGGAGAGTTTTTACTTCCAGGTCATGAAGACCCCACCATCGATTCGAAATTGGTAGCACCAGTTGATGTAAGCTGAAGGATAGACCCTCTCATAGCTCATCTTGAGACTAGTTGGCTCCCTGATAATGCCTTGAAAGCACAGAAACTATTAGTGAGAATGTTGAGATAAGAGGTCCTTTGTCATTCCATACTTAAAATCTTGAATCTCAAATCCGGACATAAAATTTAAGCCTTGATGGCCAACAAGGCTGTCTGCCTCAAATCGAGCTTGTCGTTTGAGTTTAAGGACTCGAATCAAGAGTTGTCAGTCAAGTTGAGACCTAAGAAATGTTATATGACCATAAAAAGAAGTTTGGAAACCTAGAATCAAGCTAAAGGGTTGAAAACCAACAAAGGCACACCAAGCCTAAGGTCAAGCGCTAAGAAGCAAGTGAACTACCTGAACGATCAACCGAGAAGGAAGACCTCCTCCATGAGAAACAAGGAGGAGGCAAGAACTAAAGAACTTCATCACAAGGATGAGAGTCAAGGGTTGATGATAGCCTTAAGATCAAGGATTCAGCAAACAAGTTAAAGCCCGGAAGGTCACGAGGATTAAGAAACAAGTCGTTTGAGTTCAAGGTTCACGAAACCCTTCAAGGCATAGCAAACACCTCCATCAACATACCAAGACTGATTTTCAATCCTTAGCCAAGGCACGAACAAAGCCGAAATTAAAATTTAGCACCGCTAGCACCGTTTAGTGTCATTAGCGTCGACTAGCGCCGTTTAGTGCCTTTCAGCGTTGTTTAGTGCCGTTAGCACCATTTAGTGCTGTTAGTGTTGCTAGCACCGTTTAGTGCCATTTAGCGCCGATTAGTGTTGTTTGACCTCGATTGGTTTTAGGTCCAAGGTCCATAACTTTTCAAGACCATGGTTGATTTTAGGTCTGAGATCCATAATCTCTAAGACCACGGTTTTTTTAGGTCCGAGGTCCATAACTTTCTAAGACCACAGATGATTTTAGGTCCGAGATCCATAACTTTCTAAGACCACGGATGATTTTAGGTCCGGGTTCCATAGTTCCAACCATAAGTGGCCGACCACCGATCGGCCGACCACGACATTCTAAAGGGCTTCGACCGACCACCGATTTGCCGATGATAGATTGCCCGTAGATCCAGCCGATCACGGGTGATTTGTGGTCCTAGTCCTCTAGTTTTTCGGCTGACCAAGATTAATTTTCAGTACGTGAGCTAGTATTTAACTTCAATCTTGATATACTAAATGTGAATAGGGCTGAAAACGAATCCGAGTAATCCGGGTTCGAATCCGGATTCGATTCGTTAAAAACGAATAGCATTCATATTCGTACAATAAACGAGCGAATTCGAATCTTATTTTATAATTCGAACGAATATCGAGTCGAATCTCACCAGCCACTTCGGTATTCGTTCAATTTTATATAGAATAACTCGAATAATTTTAGAGTACTCGATAATGTATGTATTCGATTAAAATTCGTAAGTTATGTATGTATTATATATTGTATATGAAATATATATATTAATGTAATGTTCTAAAAATTAACATATTTTGGTATTTTGTAAATAATTATTCCGATATGCTTAATTTTTTAAAATTATTTTGAACGAATTCGAATTCGAATTCGAATATCGAAAAACGAGTAGCTCGGTACTCAATCGAGTCGAACCGAATCAAATATGAACATTTATATTCGAATTCGAGTCGAATCTGAGCAAAATATAAACATGTTAATTCGAATCTAGACCGGATCCGAATGAATAATTATAAATTCGAGCCGAATCTGATCACACTAGTGTTCGCACATATTCGACTCGTTTTCACCCCTAAATGTGAAAATCAGTACGAGAACGAAGTCAAAGTTTAGTGCTGTTAAGCACCGTTTAGCACCGTTTAGTGTCGTTTACTACCGTTTTGTGCCGTTTAGTGTCGTTTAACATCGTTTAAACGTCGTTTAAGGCTGATTAGCACTGTTTAGTGGCGTTTTATGCCGTTTAGCATCGTTTAACAACGTTTAAACGTCGTTTAAGGCTGATTAGCACTGTTTAGTGTCGTTTAGCATCGTTTAGTGCCGTTTTATGCCGTTTAGCATCGTTTAAGGCTGATTAGCACCATTTAGTATCGTATAGCACCGTTTAGTGCCGTTTTACGCTGTTTAATGTTATTAAAACATTGTTTAAACATCGTTAAGGCTGATTAGTGCCGATTAACATTGAATCAACATTGTCGTAAATGCGTCGGTCGCTCCACGCTTTACATCAAGACAATACTTGTGAAACACTAGTTTATGAAGATGAACCCTGACCCGAGTCTTGGAAAGGACTGTTAAAACTTCAAGGAAAACCTGATCAGTTTTCCTAGAAGTTGGGGGGCAAATGATATGGGCTAAAAATAAAGCCCTAAAGACACATTTAATGTATCATTAATTAGACCCAGCATGGTCCGAACGTGGGGCCCATTAATAAGGTCAGAAGCACTAATTTAATATTAATTTCGTAATTAATACTAGATGCAATAAACAACTCCGCACTAAGAGTCAAATAAGGATATTACTCTTGCCTGACTTAGCCCCCAAGTCATCCAATTCAATAAGGAAACAGACTCCTACAAGGAAGGAGTCTAGAACCTTCCTCAAGGCGGTGGCTTGCCCACCAAGTATCCGAATCCTACCATAATTCTAAGGCTTCTCAGCCTATATAAGGGCCTAGCCCTTCATTCTCAGAACTACGTCTTGGCTTGATTCTCAATACGAGATACGTAGGCACTCTGTGAGGACCGATTAGTCTCGAACACGGAAACAACCATTAAAGCTCGAAGCTCACTAATCCATCTTTGCATTAAATACACATAAACCCTAGCCGCAATTCGATAACCTAGTTTTTAACCCACAACACAGAACATAAATAATTTTCAAAATTTTTAATGAAATTTGCATGTAAAACATAAATGATTTTCAAGATTTTCAATGAAATAGTAATTTTCATAGAACATGATTTTCAATGAATACGTTTTTGCATGTTTTGATTGACATAGGGTCCCCGATCTCCACTAAAATTTCGGTCTCCATAGAACTTAACTATTACTTTTATTATCAATCACTCAATATGTACGAATATAACATTTTTAAAAAATATTAAACTAATCTTTTCTTTCTACTACAATGTTTTATTTGACTAGTATATGTATATACCTTTCAGTCTCTCAAATATTAGTTATTTCACTTATTTTGATATTTGAGCTTATTGTTAGAAGTCAAACCCGTGTGTTGAAAATAAATTGTAGGCAGCAGCTTTGAACAAAATGGTTGAACCTTTGAAGTCTCTCTTGGTGGGCTAATAAATATGTAAGCAATGATGTATGTTTGTAGTTTTGGAGCCTATAAATAAGGCTTGCTGCTACGTAGTTTACCACACCAAAAAACATATGTAATACCACAAAACTATAAACACTTTCATTATCAAAAACACTAAACACTATTCCGCTACTTTGTTCATGGTATCAGAGCCAAGTTCTATCCTAGGGAAACACATTTCAGAAGAAGAACAAACTGTCAAGCCCAGGTGAAATTTTTGAGTTTTTTGAAGGTGGTCGAAACTCAGTTTTGAGCATACCATTAGATTGGCCTCACTGATACGAGTCCAGAGGTATCTTCCGAATTCAAAACCGATGTCAGACGAAGCCGTACGAGCTGCCGGAAGTTTTTCAAGAAGAAGATGATGAATAGTGACTGAAGACACTGTTCATACATGCGGTACTGTTCATACATACGGTACTGTTCATACATACGGTACTGTTCATACGAGATGAAGAACTGTTCATCGCCGGAGACAATGGCTGAATAAATGGCTGAACAACCAGAAACCACAACACAATTAGTCTCTATGGAACAAATGGAACAAATGTTCCAATTATTTTAGAAACTACAAAAAAATCCAAACCTCCCAGAAACCGGAATATCACAAACGGTGCGTGTTGCCGAAAAACTAAATTTCACTAATTACACCAAATGGTGTAAATTAATACATATTGCTATTGGTGGTCGAGGCCGGCTCAATCATATCACAACCAATCCCGTTCCACCAGATGACCCTGAGTACCAACAGTGGGCTCAAAAGGACTCGATGGTCTTGTCTTGGATCACTGAAAATATTGATGGAGATCTTGTGAACCAATTTCTGGATTACAAGACTGCCCGGGAACTATGGAAGGGAATTGAAACTCTCCTTAGCAGTGGGAGAGATGAACTCCAGATCTATGATTTAAGTTCAAAGGCAGCAACTATGAGACAAGGAAGGGACACTATAGAAATATATTTCAGTAAACTCAACACTCTGTGGAAGGAAATAGACAGGAGAATGCCCAACCCCATGAAGTGTGCAGAGGACATTACTTTATTTAATTCCTTCATACAATGGCAAAGATTGTACCAATTTCTGGCTGGAGTAAGTGATACTCTAGACAAAGAAAAGAGGTATATATTGTATCAAGATCCACTACCCACCATTGACGCAGCCTACGCGTCCATAAGACGGGAGATTGCCCGTCGCGGCATAATGGCCAGCAACTCATCATTGGGACGAGAACCTTCAGAGATTGGTAGTGGGCTCCTCATAAAACATCGGTCGGAATACTCGTCATTCCAACGAGAGGATAAAACTCAGCTCAAGTGCAGCCATTGTGGTGGTACGAAACACACCAAGGAGGGTTGTTTCAAAATCATCGGGTATCCAGAATGGTGGGACGACATGAAGCAGAGGAAGGGCGCCTCCAAGGCTATAATTTCCAGGACCGGCGGTAAGGCCAACCTAGCTGTAGGTGGTCCAGATAGTAACGACGACAAACCCCTCACAACAACGCTACATACTGATCAGACATCAGGTACAGTCCGTGAAAGCAAAGTCACCAGAAATCAAAATTCTTTGGGCCTAGTATGTAACCAAATATCCAATCCATGGATTTTTGATTGTGGGGCCACCGATACAATGACCTATGATTCTTCCGATATTGTGTCCTCCAACAACACTCATCGTACCCAAATCCAAAGTGCAAATGGAGAATATATTTCCGTTACCCAGGCCGGAACTGTGGATGTTACCTCTAATATCCATTTACAAAACTGCCTCTTAATTCATAGTCTTACTCACAAGCTTTTATCTGTTAGCCAGTTAACTAGGGAACTTGACTGTACTGTTCTAATGACATCATCTGGTTGTGTTGTGCAGGATGCTCAGACGGGACGGATCATTGGGCATGGTACTGAATGAGGAGGATTATACTATGTGAATGAGGTGACTCAAAACGGTAACGCTTTGCTTGCTCATGGATCACCGGAACATCAACTCTGGATGTGGCACCGTCGGCTAGGTCACCCCTCCATAGGTTATCTCAAACGATTATTTCCCTCTTTAAAGAACATTGCCATAGATTTGAACTGTGAAGCATGTGTTTTAGCTAAAAGCCATAAGCACTCATACTATCCTAGTATGACTCATAGCACTCAACCATTTGCTTTGATTCATTCTGATGTATGGGGACCAGTTCTAGATTTTACCCTTCATAATTTTTCATATTTTGTTTTATTTGTGGATGATTGTACTCGCATGAGCTAGGTGTATTTTTTAAAACACAAATCTGAAATGTTTGATGTCTTTGTTAAATTCTACCACATGATTTGCACTCAGTTCAAAGCTCAACCAAAAATTTTACGGTCTGACAATGGGGGGGAATACATTAACTTGAACATGAAACAGTTCATTATTGACCATGGCCTCCTCCACCAAACCACATGTTCTTACACACCTCAACAGAATGGTGTAGCTGAGCGAAAAAATAGAACCCTTCTTGAAATCACCCGAGCCCTTATGATCGAATCTCATGTTCCTGTTCACTTCTGGCCCGAAGCTATTGCTACTGCTACCTATCTCACAAACCGCCTTCCCACAAAACCCCTCAATTACAACACACCCCTCAATAATCTTGGGTCACACGTCTCAATTCCATCTTCACATTCCTTGCCTCCTCGAGTCTTTGGATGCATTGTCTATGTTCATCTTCAAAAAGGGGTGCGCACCAAACTAGAACCCAGGGCTGTTAAATGTGTCTTTCTTGGGTATGGGGTTAATCAAAAGGGGTATCGGTGTTATGACCCTATCCAGGACAAAATCTACACTATTTTAGACTGTGAATTCTTTGAACAGTCTTACTACTATACCCAGCTTAGTCCTCAGGGGGAGAGTTTGAGTGATGACCTTGATGACCTAAGCTGGTTAACATATCCAGAAGTGATGAATCCAGATCCTACAACACAAGTAAGTAATACCACCGATGTTGCTCCTGAAGCATCAGTATCTCCTCCATCAGTATCTCTTATTATGTCCACTCCAGTTTCGTCTAATGAGCATCCTTCTGATGACCTCTCCTCAGCAGAGGTTAATTCTGAGAACTCTGGAACTGATACTATTATTGAGACTAATATTTTTCCTAGTGATAGTGTTCCAAACATGTATCAGTTACCCCCGAGAAGTACAAGAGGAGTTCCACCGAGAAGGTATGATCCAGAGTATGAGGCCCAACGGTCTAAATATCCTGTAGAGAGAATCAGCAATGAGAACTTGTCCAGCACAGCCATGGATTTTACCGCCTCTGTATACTCCACTGACATTCCCAAAACAGTGGAGGAAGCCCTTGGAAATGAAAAGTGGAAACAAGCTATGGAGGACGAGTATTCAGCTCTACAGAGAAACAAAACATGGGAAAAATGCATCCTACCAAAAGGAAAAAAAAAGGTAGGTTGCAGATGGGTATTCTCTATCAAATACCGAGCAAATGGAACAGTTGAGAGGTACAAGGCACGACTAGTGGCTAAAGGATATACCCAGACATATGGAATTGACTACTCTGAGACCTTCTCTCCTGTAGCCAAGATTGATACAATACGGGTCTTGCTCTCAATAGCAGCAAACAAGGAGTGGCCCATATACCAGTTTGATGTAAAAAATGCTTTTCTTCACGGAAGTATTGATGAAGAAGTATATATGGAGGCACCACCAGGGTATTCTCAGGAATTTGGAGATAAAGAAGGATGTAGACTGAGGAAGGCACTTTATGGGCTAAAACAGTCCCCTAGGGCATGGTTCGGAAGATTCACAAAAGCTATGAAGAAGTTTGGGTACAATCAAAGCAACTCAGATCACACCCTATTCTTGAAGAGGGTTGGAGATAAAATCACTTGCTTGATAATTTATGCGGATGATATGATTATCACTGGAAATGATGAGGAAGAGATCACTAACTTAAAAGGAAAACTATTTCAAGAATTTGAGATGAAAGATTTGGGGACTCTCAAGTATTTTCTTGGCATAGAAGTTCTGAGGTCGAAACAAGGAATCTTCATTCACCAAAGAAAGTATATCCTTGATCTTCTGGTAGAAACAGGAATGCTAGACTGTAAACCAGCTGAGACACCGATCGTTGCTAATCATGGTCTTCAAATTCTTGAAGGAGCAAAACTGGCTAAAAGAGAACAATATCAGAAGATTGTGGGAAAACTCATTTACTTAGCTCACACAAGACCAGATATAGCTTATGCTGTAGGAGTGGTGAGCAGGTTCATGCACCTCCCACAAGTACAACACATGACAGCAGTAATGAGAATTTTGAGGTACTTAAAGGGTACAAGTAGCACGGGAATTTACTTCGCCAAAAATGATCATCTGGATCTAATTGCCTACACAGATGCAGACTGGGCAGGAGATCGTGATGGCAGGAAATCCACTTCTGGGTACTTTACTCTAGTAGGTGGTAACTTGGTCACCTGGAGAAGTAAAAAACAGAAGGTGGTGGCCTTATCAAGTGCAGAGGCAGAATTCAGAGGAATTGCAAAAGGAATAACTGAAATCCTATGGATTCGAAAACTCATGAATGAACTTGGTTTTCCACATAAAATAGCATGTAAGCTATTTTGTGACAATAAGGCAGCTATAAGTATCTCAGAAAATTCGGTCCAACATGACAGAACGAAGCACGTCGAGATAGACCGACATTTCATCAAGGACAAATTGGAAGATAAGACAATCAAACTTCCGTTTGTTCGATCAAATGATCAATTAGCTGATATCCTGACAAAGGCAGTCAATACTAAAGCCTTCGATGAGACTTTACGCAAGTTGGGCATTGGAGCACCGACTGCCCAACTTGAGGGGGAGTGTTAGAAGTCAAACCCGTGTGTTGAAAATAAATTGTAGGCAGCAGCTTTGAACAAAATGGTTGAACCTTTGAAGTCTCTCTTGGTGGGCTAATAAATATGTAAGCAATGATGTATGTTTGTAGTTTTGGAGCCTATAAATAAGGTTTGCTGCTACGTAGTTTACCACACCAAAAAACATATGTAACACCACAAAACTATAAACACTTTCATTATCAAAAACACTAAACACTATTCCGCTACTTTGTTCACTTATATCCCTTTCCCTCTGGTTAACAAACCCCAAACACCTAGTTACTGCATATACATTTTAACATAAACGTAAAATGCTCAAATGATTTCTTATAATTTGTAGATATTTTTGTACTGAATTCATCTACGTATACTAATATTAATAATGCATGGGAATGCACAATAACAGTTTCACTGTGTTTGTTTCTGGAAAAGCAACCACCATCATACTGTTTACCACTATGCGCCATACATGGTCAGAGTAGCTCCTACTAACCTATATATAGCCTTTCTGTATCCAGAAAATTACCTTGCTGATCACTAGCAAAATGTTTGTGCTATTTAAAATTTTGTTTTTTCTAGGTGGTTCTTGTTTGCCTAGTGGAATAAGGGGACAACGAAAGAGAAAGCGTCGTGTTGATCTCTGGAACTTTCTTTAGATGACTCTTCTGGTTTTCGATTCCTACGTTTTGGCTGAGTTTGAGCTGCAAATCAGGCGACGGCTCTGTGAACTTCATCAGTTTCTTATGATTCTGTTGCCAATTCCAAGACACTAGTTTATTAGTTGATGCAGAAATGTAGTTTAAAGACAAAAACAAAAGAACATAGGATACTGGGGAGCTGCGCATCACCACATATTTGGGTAATTGACAGATTTTTCCCACTTACTTACGCTAATTACCCTAATTTTTCTTATGTTATTTAGTCGTCCTATGTCAACCCTAGTTTATCCCAAAGGAAGCTAAGTTAAGTGACATCTTCATGCAATCATAATTAGATAATGTAAAAACTATAGTCAGTCCAGGTTCATTAATGTTACCTTGACTCCAGACGGGGACTCAAACTCCCTCTGCATACTTGATCTGGGATATTGCAAAGTACAGTCCCTGTAAGGTGATTGAGCTGATGTCATTGTGGAATCAACCCTTTTATGATCATCTGCGAAATGACCTAATGACCATTTGTTGCCGTTGTTTTCGATATATCTGGTTAACATATTTTGTTTTTCTTGAAATGATTGGCAAAGAAATGACTTGCTCAAG
Organism: Kitagawia praeruptora; assembly: GCA_037693485.1. NCBI lineage: Eukaryota > Viridiplantae > Streptophyta > Magnoliopsida > Apiales > Apiaceae > Kitagawia > Kitagawia praeruptora. Next base: position 104,649,439 of record CM075354.1, on the reverse strand, counting down.
CGTTTGACACCTGATTCAAGATCTATATTTGTTGGGTACCTTGAGTTGATTCCTGCATGGTGGCTATATGAATATAATTGATTCCTATGAGAAAAGAGATGGTTAGCTTCAATACAATTAATATCAATAATACTATTCATATTCTGATATATATATATATATATATATATATATATATATATATATATATATATATATATAGGTTTTTGCTCAAGTGCGAACCTTTTGTTTTGGTGAGATATGAGATCTAATCTCCTCCCTTCATTTTAATCTAATCTAATGGCCCCGCTAGGGGCACCCACACTAATAACCTACACCCTCACGCACACTAACCCCACCCCCGATGACATCATCATGATGTTATAAATAATTTTTTTAAATTTTTTTTTAAAAAAAAATTAATAAAAAAAATCTGGGGGAAAAAAATTTCTGACGTCATGCTGACGTCATCCTGGTGATTTTTTAAAAATTTTGGTGATTTTTGTTGAATTCTGGTGATTTTTTACAAAATTTGGTGATTTTTTACAAAATCTGGAAAATCACCAGATTTCGTAAAAAATCACCAGATTTGTAAAAGATCACCAGATTTTGTAAAAAATCACCAGTATGAAGTCAGCATGATGTCAGAATTTTTTCCCAGATTTTTTTTCCAAAATTTTTTTTTTTTTGCGAAATTTTTTTTTTTTTTGCGAAAATTATTTTTTTTTTCAAATTTTTTTTTTTAAAAAAATTATAATTATGACATCATCATGACGTGGGTTCTCATAGTTCTCATAATAAGGGTTCTTAATGGAGCAAGACTATATATATATATATATATATATATATATATATATATATATATATATATATATATATATATAGGGAGGTGCTCAAATGAGACCCCTCTTATAATGAGACCCTCTCTTATAATGAGTCCCCATGTAGGGATGGGAACGGGTCGGGTTCGGCTCGGGTTTTGCAAAATCCAAATCCAAATCAAAATATTTTCCGGTTTCGGGTTTCGGATCGTATCGGGTTTCGGATTCAAAACTCAATAACCAAATCCAAATCCGTCGGGTTTCGGATCGGATCGGGTTTTTTTCGGGTATTCAAAATTAAAAATAGTGTAAGTAAGTTGCTTAACAAAAAAATAAAAAAAATTGTGTAAGTAAGTTAAAAAATACCGCTACATCCATGACAATTTATTTCTCGATCTTTCCATATCTTATGTCTCAAAGATATGTGTATGTATAATATGTATTTATAATATACATTTATATAATATATATATATATATATATATATATATATATATATATATATATAAAATAGTATATGTATAATATGTATTTATAATATAAATTTATATATAATGTATAAAATATAATAAATAAAAGTCGGGTATTTTTCGGGTTTCGGGTTCGGCTCGGGTTTTGATCGGGTTTCGGGTTTCGGATCGGGTTTCATGAAATCCATATCCATATCCAAAATCTTTCGGGTTTAAAATTTAAATCCATATCCATATCCAAATCCAAAATATCGGGTTCGGATCGGATAAAAAATCGGTTTTCGAATCGGGTATCCGTCGGATCGGATTTTTTTCCCATCCCTAACTCCATGAAGAACATCTTATATGAAGAACAATAAAGAACACCATTATAACACTCATATTTAATCTAATTTAAGAGTTCCGTCATGGCACCAAATACAAAATGTTCTTATTTTTTTACCCTCTATCCATTCAGAAAAAAAGTCACTGTAGATGTCATCAGTGAACAGTGATTTTTTTTTTTGCTGAATGTAAAGAGGATAAAAAATAAGAATTTTTTGTATTGGGTGTCCCTGGCGGGGCCATTGGATGTATTGGAAGTGTTCTTTATTGTTCTTTATATAAGAGTGTTAATTATGGAGCAATGACCTATATATATATATATATATATAGGGAAGTGCTCAAATGAGACCCCTCTAATAATGAGACCCTCTCTTATAATGAGTTCCCCTCATATTTCATCTATTTTAAAGGATCCCGCTAGGGGCACCCAATACAAGAAAGTCTTATAATTCTATCCTCTATTCATTCATCAAAAAAATTTTTTTAAAAAAATATTTTTTTTTCAAAAAAAAAAAGATGACGTGGCAACAGTTTTTTTTTTTTTTTTGAATTTTTTTTTTGATGAATGGATAGAGGATGTAATTATAAGACTTTTCGTATTGGGTGCCCCTGACGGGGCCCTTTAGAATAAAAGAAATATGAGGGGGACTCATTATAAGAGAGGGTCTCATTATAAGAGGGGTCTCATCTCATTTGAGCAGCCCTATATATATATATATAAATGTCCAATGTTTGTATATTTTTTAAACATAAAAATGCACTACAATAAAAATTAAAAATTGTAGTACAATAAATTTGATTTGCAGAACAACTTTATTTTTATCATAAAATTTGTTTTGAAAAAGATTGTAGTTATGGATCAGTGAAGAAAGTATGGATGGCCGGAGGGGTAATGCATATGATATATGAAATTATAAATTCGTTTTGTTGGAGTAGATAGTGTATAAGGTCTAATATTTAACTGATCTATACTCAACACAACTATATATAAGTATGTATATTTACCTTAAAGAGTGAGACATGATATTACTTGCAGATTGAGAGCGATGCTTTGGTAGACTTTGAAGACGTCTATAATTGTCAGAATTCTCTGTTTCAAAGGTGCCACCGTTTTTCAATATGAAGTGGTTAAGTGGATTTAATCTTTGGTAGAAAGCATTTGGAACATAATAGTTTCCTCCAACTGTTTTACTTGTTTGTCCACTAAGAACTACAACAAAGCAAAGCAGCATATCAATTTCATGTTCGTACTCTATATGTAGTAACGTAATGCAAATGCATTTACTATTGTATAAGATTATGAACATAATACAAATCAGGGCTCATGATCGACCTACGTACTGCAATCAACAGGGTGTACGTTGTAGTTGAATTCAATGTGCTCAATCAAAGAGAATCAAGTTAAAGCTAATTCCTAAGCATTTTTACCTTGTCCAAAGTCATCAAGTTTCTTACTCCTAAACATCTGATGTAATACCCAAAAGAGAGAGGATTAGACATCAAGTAAATGTAAGCATATGGAACCAAATTTAGAAACCATGCATGTAATGTGTAGCTAGGCTTACCTGCAAATGACTTTTTACATGTGCAATGTTTAAGCCTCTAACATTCATTATTTGAAGAACCAATTTCGGAGTTGCTCCTGCACAAAACAAATTAGAATAAAAAGGATTGTATTAACAGTGATAGCGAATCAAGTTATCTCTGATTCAATGAACAAGTTTTAGAATTTGTGTTTGGTTATAGCTAATTAGTTGAGTTAAAGAAATATCAACATGGATAAATTGGAAGCAACACAAAAGATTTTCTAAATTATGAGTTTTCTTTTATCAGAATAATTGCAAATATATAATAACAAAGGTCTACATATATATAAACAATTCTATAGGTTTAAACTTACTCTCTTGTCCACCAAGCCTTTCTATAGCATGCACAAAAGAACGATGAAGTTCAGGAGTCCAACGAAGCCTAGGCATTTTAGATCGAACATATCGCCGAACTGTACCCTTTTTTTCAGTTCCATTTCTACATTCATGATTTTCGAACTCCCCCAATTGTCTATCACTGTATTCACCTCCCAGCTCAGGAACATCATTGTCACATTTATCATCGCCTTCGCTGTTGGCTACTTCATTCAAGTCGAAAGATGAATTATTATTCGAAGATTCAGACGATGTGTTTTGGATTTGTTCTTCACAGCCATCAACCATATCATTGTCAGACAGAATATCTACTTCACTAATTGCTGTACTCATTCTCCCCAGTTTTTTCTCTTCAAACAGTGGAAATTCATGAGAGTTAGTATGAAACATAATAAATGGTCGGAAAACTAATATGCAACTATAAATGGCTTTCATTCTTGTTTACAAGTTCAGTCAATATCAATTATTGTGTAAATATTTGCATGAGTAAAATAAAAAACCAGTGTACATATTCGACCGTGGATGATAGCATAACTCATCCCAAGAATATTTACGATCTGTCCCTGACACCAAAATTATAAATATATATATATTGAATATTTAAAAGCAGAAGCTAACTAAGAAGACAACATAAATATCAGTGCTAATACAAAGTAAAATAATGGGGTAGGTAAAGAAAATAATACTAGTATTGATCTTACTTTCAAGATGTAAGAAAAAGAAAAACCAAACAATTGAATGTTTTTTCAAGTAATTATTTGAGACGAACATTTTTAAGATGTACTAAAGAAACCATGGTTGAATGTTTTTCAATAATTTTTAGAACCGACAAATAACAATAGAAAAAAATGAAACAAAGAAGAATGGATTGGAAGGTAAAATATATGATCCAAGAAAACATCAAATGCAGTTTGCAAATACATATATGCAAATTGATTTTATCGTTAGTATCATTTTTTCTGGGACCAAATAATTAAGTAAGAAGTTCCAGACAAGAAAACGATAGAACAAAGGATGAAGACCTAGTAGGTTGGAGATTAAAAGAAGAAAAAGTGGCAAGATCATATATTTTTAAAACAACACACTATGTACCAGGTATTTTCACTACAAAGCACTAGGATCTGGACATAAAATCACTTTTTCATCACTTTTGTCATAACAAACACAATCAATCAAGTTTGTGTTTTAAGCTTTAAACAGCAAACTTCCAAAGGAACTGCCAAACTGGTAGATTATGTTTCATGACACTTCCACTCTCCATATAGATACATCAAAAGAGTTAAAATAGACAATTCTCCAAATTCAAGAACATAATCACATACTTGTCTAACACACACACATGCATATCAAAACTGGTAAAAAGAGATAGGATCGAAGGTGGTACCTTTTTCTCCCTAGTAGGTTGGAAGGCTTGATTTATTACACTAGCTATGGAGAATAAAAGCTGGGTGACCAGAGTTTATAACCAAGTCGGAGCCCCCACTTGTGTGTGTATTATATAATGCTTTAATCTTGAATTATGGAAAGTATCATGTGACCTCTTGGAAAAAGCCTTTTATCTTTTTATCCTTTTCTTCTAATCACAGACAATAAGCTTCTCTTGACAGTTGTCCGTGTGAACATTCATATGAAGAAAATTCTTTTGAGGTTAAATTGCAAGAAATGTATGGGACCATTTCTATTATTTTGGAGAACCCATAAATCAAGTCTTCCTACCTAAACCAAGACCTTTATTCTTTTTACTAAATTTCCTTCTTTTCTTTGAAAAAAATACTATTATCCTGACTTTATATAAGAATTTATAATAACATTGACCTGCCCATACGGATTATTAAGTAATTAATGTTCTTAAATCTTAAAATATCAGAAAAATATCCCAACAGAATCTTATATTGTAACAAATATTAATCAATACCGATAGCTTGTTATGTTACTGCAAACCATCTTGTAAAACAAAATATCATCTTGAAAACAATGAGATTATTTTACACTCTTAAAAATTGTAAATATACATTATTTTTCACTATTTAGTATAGTGGTGAAATGATGTAAAACTTGTAGATAATAACAATATAACAATATATGTATTAATTGTTTAATATGAAGACTAAGAAACAAATCACACATATATATGCTTACAATATACTTCTCATTGATATGAAAATAATAGGATTATATTGTTTAAATAGGAAAAACTAATCATTACAAACTATGGATAAGAATGATGATTTGATATCATCTTATCTCTTATCTTATTCTTACGATATCATCTTATCTCTTATCTTATTCTTGCTGTTCAAGACAAACATATTATCTTATCTTATCTTTAAATCATGCTGACATATCAACACTTTATTTCCATAACTAAAATAACAGGATATATGTTTGAATTAAACAAAATATTCCAACAATCTCTCCCTTAATTCAAACATGTATGATGCATTCGTCCAGCCCGTATGGCTGATTCGACTGAGCCCGTATGGCTAATTCGACTGAGCCCGTATGGCTATTAAACTGAGCCCGTATGGCTAATAATCTGAGCCCTTATGGCTAATAATCTGATCCGTCTGACACTACTAACTTGCCTGTTTGGCTATTACTGTGCCCATCTCGTTCTGCATGGCTTTCTGCCACTCTATCTTGTTTTCTGCCTTCAACAAGCTTCTCCAGCATCGCCTCGTCTTTCTCGGCAGCCCCATACTACACATGCATCCCATATTACACATGCAGCTTTGACACCATCCTTCTGCAACGTCTACCTGAAACTATCACTCTGTGCCTCCACTATCTTGTTTTCTGCCTTCAGCAAGCTTCTCCATCATCGCCTCGTCTTCCTCGGCAGCCCCATACTACACATGCATCCCATATTACACATGCATCTTTGACACCATCCTTCTGCAACGTCTACCTGAAACTATCACTCTGTGCCTCCACCACCAGCGGCGGCTTCACCACCGCCTGGCGACGGAACAACAAAACCTCGCTCTGATACCAAATGTAGATAATAACAATATAACAATATATGTATTAATTGTTTGATATGAAGACTAAGAAACAAATCACACAGATATGCTTATAATATACTTCTCATTGATATGAAAATAATAGCATTACATTGTTTAAATAGGAAAAACTAACCATTACAAACTATGGATAAGAACGATGATTTGATATCATCTTATCTCTTATCTTATTCTTACGATATCATCTATCTTATTCTTGCTGCTCAAGACAAACGTATTATCTTATTTTATCTCTAAATCATGCTGATATATCAACACTTTATTTTCATAATTAAAATAACAGGATATATATTTGAATTAAACAAAATATCCCAACAAAACTGGTGTCTGTAAAATGTTTGTAACCTGTAAATCTGAAAGAGATTTGCATTTGAGACTATGCACGTATGTGTATAGCTAAAATATTCTTTGGAATACAGGGAAAAAAAGAATCTTGATGATAGTCTTTTTGTTAATGCTCTGTTGAAGCTATTATATGATCGAGATTCTAATATTGTCTCAGCACATAATGATGCAGTCAAATGAGTACTGCGGTCTAACGGAGCAAGATTTTTAGCTAGGTTACAGTAAAAACGTTTCGTGTTAGTTAACTTGAATAAAGTAGCGTAATTTTGTGAACATAGATTACTTTGAAAAATCAAGCATACAAGTCGTGTAAATAATATATATTGATAACGAAAACTTTAGATTATATAACCACCAAATTTTTGGGAAAGCACTAGTTTATTTAGTAAGGAATATCTTAGGTTGAAAATTAGTCAAAAATGTGTGAATAATAATATTCAATTTCAGTTTTTTAATATAGTAAAAGCCTTTTAAATTATTATGTTGTTTAAATTGATAAAAATTCCGTTCTCAAGTGGAGACTAGTATAAAAATTATTAATCTCTTTATGATGATATTTAATATTTTTTAGAAAAATTGTAGTGTTAATTATCGGGCTCAACTTTCGATTATTTTGATAAAATACCCATCTTTAAACATTTTGTGAGTATGGAAAATATTTATAAAAATATTTTGGCAAATATTTTCTTTTCTAGTAACTTTTAAACCATTCATTATGATCTTTATTGTCCTTAATTGGTCATTGTGATCTTCGCAAAATGAAAAATATTCATAAAAATTAAATAATGATATTGAAGTTATAACTAATTTTTTGAACTAAATGTGCTAATAGATTTATTTTTAGTATATTTTATGAAATTCAAAAAAATCATACACATTATAAATATATATTATTGTGTAGAAAATAAATTTTAATTAATTTAAAATTGAAAAAATTAAAACCATCACTTTCTTAAAATGAATATTTTCCAGGTTCCAACCATGAGTTGTGTTATATATATATTAAACTCTTGAACCTTCTTTTTGTTCTTTTTTTTTTTTCTCATTTTAAGAACCAAAAGATATTCGGGTGAAGGCCCAAAATAATTATTTTTGGGATAAATTTGCCCAAATTATTGATTGTGGAAAAGTTGGCCCTAAATACCGTGTGCACCGTATTCTTCAAATACGGCGTTTCGTGTACCGCAACATCGAGATACGGCGTTTGGTGTAACGTATTAGGTTAAAAGTTTAGTACCCGTGACGGGGCCTGTAAGAGTATCGCATTGATACGGTGTTTCGTATGAAGTATCAACGCTAATACGGCACACCAAACACCGTATCAGCTGCTAATACGGCACACCAAACGCCGTATCAGCTGCTAATACGGCACACCAAATGCCGTATTAGCCACTGATACTTCACACGAAATGCAGTAATAGATCGGTAAATAGGATCAGACATGCTCAAATATAATTATTTTGGTAATTTTCTACAGATATTCAAGCCGGAACGTCCTGACCGGCATGATATTCCAATTTTCAAACGCATGCAGCGGCCAAGAAAATCGAATAAATTCAGTCAAATTTTAAATGGCCACTTCAAAGACTTAGCATAATTTATTGGCCATATTGGTTGTGAAATAGTCAAGAAATTTAGTGAGGTGCTTGCAATTATTAACACATAACCCCCACTTAATTACATAACTCCAATGAGATAGTATGTCCCAGAGTATATTATAATCAACAGTATTTAAATTAATTCCCATGCACTTTGTTTAATCAAGGTACGTACTTAATCTAGGTTAAATGTCTTTGTCAATGAAAGCTCTAGATAGAAGAAACAAAGTAATTACTCTTTGACAGATACTTAGAAGCTTAAAATTAGAAGAATGTCAACCTTTCATGCACGCGAGAGATAAACCAAAAAAATGTTTGGTTAGTAGTACTTGTTTTTATATATTTGCATGAAAAATATTCTACTTCCCTGTCAATACATTATGTATAGCGTATTGTTGATGTCATTTAGCTTTCTATAGAATTTTAAGTGATTCCTTAGTCTATTCATGAATTGGAAAATGGTATTAAGAATTCCCACTTTGTTTATGCTGGACCACTTAATAAAAATTGATTCCGGCCTTTCAAATTAAAATTTCTTAGAGTTAAAAGATTTTTTTTTTAATTTTGTAGTAAAGTGTAAATTGTTAAATTTTCTCCAACATGGCCGTTCCTGCACCGAGGAGATGGATCTTTTAGGATCCAAAATTTTAGTGGACTCAGTTTTCATAAATTAATATTATATGTATTCAGAATTTGAACTTGTTGTGAGGGAAAAATGGTACAACACTTTAATGAAATAATTACAAGAATAAACCAAGAAATTCCAAAAATATCAATCAAATAATCGAATTTTAAGCCAAAAAACCCTAATCTCATGAACCCTAATCCGAGAGGGAGAAGAGTGATTATATGGACTGAGTTTGCAAGGTACCCCAGGCTATGATGATCGAATATGACCTATTCAATCCACTGTTCACAGCTAGGAGCAAGTGTTAGAGGTGTGTGTGTATCCAACCCCCTGCAAAGTGCCTACATACTCTTATTTATATACACTACAAGAAAACAAGGCTAAATATGACCGAATAAATATGACCGCGGCTAAATTCGACCGTATTCGGTGGAAAATTTTCGGTCCGGCTAAATTCGACCGAATTCGATCGAATTTAGCCGCGGTCATATTTATTCGGTCATATTTAGTACTAAATTCGACCGATTTTCGTTCGGTCGAATTTAGTAGCTACTAAATTTGACTGATTTTATTTCGGTCGAATTTAGTAGCTACTAAATTCGACCGATTTTCGTTCGGTCGAATTTAGTAGCTACTAAATTCGACCGAGTTTTCGTTTCGGTCGAATTTAGCAATCGCAAAAAAATGGGGGGAAAAGTCCCGCCCATAATATTTTGGGTCGAATTTATAAATGTGACCGAATTCGGTCAAATATTAAATTTGACCGAATATGGTTGAATTTACCCGCATTAAATTCAACCAAAAATGGTCGAATTTAATAAATGTGACCAAATTCGGTTGAATTTATTATTTTTAGAAATTGAAAAAATATTATTAAATATTTAAATAAGTAGATTGCCTAAATAAATTAAATAAGTATCTAATAAATTTGAAAAAATATTATAACATATTTAAATTAAATAAGTTAAATTTTTATTTTATTCAAAAAACATTAAATTTTTATTTAATAGATTGTCTAAATAAATTAAATAAGTATCTAATTAGTTTGAAAAAATATTATTAAATATTTAAATGTTTGTACACATCATGAAAAAATATTTAAAAATACAAGGATAACATTATTCATATGTATAAATTTAGTTTATGAGTAAAAAATGTATATATGATAGGAGAAAGTTGAATTTTATTTAGTAGATTGTTTAAATAAATTAAATAAGTATCTAATTAGTTTGAAAAAATACAAAAAAAATATGAGGATATTGGAAAGACATATTGTACATCATGAAAAAATATTTATAAATAGAAGGATGACATTAATCATATGTATAAATTTAGTTTGTACAAAAAAAATACTCATATGATTTTATAAAAATGTTCATTTTTATAAAAAAAATGTTCTTTTTTTTTTGAAAAATATCTAATTAGTTGTAAAAAATACAAAAAAAATATGGGAGTATCCGGAAGACATATTATATTATATAAAAAATAGAAAATAATAATGAGGGGGAAAAAAATTAACGGTCAACTAGTACTTTTACTAGTAACTAGTGTTTTCTCACGAATTATTGTTTCTATATTTGAAAATTATTTTTCGACGATCCAACCGTACGGATGTCAAGATATATCTAATTTAGTGATATTCCCAAATTTTCAAAAAATAAAAAATTAATTTGGTTGGAGACCTTAGTAGATCACTACTATTATAACTAGTACTAGTAACTAGTGCTTTCTCACGAATTGTTGTTTCTATTTTTAAAAATATGTTTCGACGATCCAACCGTACGGATGTCAAGATATATCTAATTTAGTGATATTCCCAAATTTTCAAAAAAATAAAAAATTAATTTGGTTGGAGACCTTAGTAGATCACTACTATTGTAACTAGTACCAGTAACTAGTGCTTTCTCACGAATTGTTGTTTCTATTTTTAAAAATTATTTTTCGACGATCCAACCGTACGGATGTCAAGATACATCTAATTTAGTGATATTCCCAAATTTTCAAAAAATAAAAAATTAATTTGGTTGGAGACCTTAGTAGATCACTACTATTGTAACTAGTACCAGTAACTAGTGCTTTCTCACGAATTGTTGTTTCTATTTTTAAAAATTATTTTTCGACGATCCAACCGTACGGATGTCAAGATACATCTAATTTAGTGATATTCCCAAATTTTCAAAAAATAAAAAATTAATTTGGTTGGAGACCTTAGTAGATCACTACTATTATAACTAGTACTAGTAACTAGTGCTTTCTCACGAATTGTTGTTTCTATTTTTAAAAATTATTTTTCGACGATCCAACCGTACGGATGTCAAGATACATCTAATTTAGTGATATTCCCAAATTTTCAAAAAATAAAAAATTAATTTGGTTGGAGACCTTAGTAGATCACTACTATTATAACTAGTACTAGTAACTAGTGCTTTCTCACGAATTGTTGTTTCTATTTTTAAAAATTATTTTTCGACGATCCAACCGTACGGATGTCAAGATATATCTAATTTAATGATATTCCCACATTTTCAAAAAATAAAAAATTAATTTAGTTGGAGATCTTAGTAGTCAAATTTTGAATTGACTAGTACTAGTAAGTAGTGCTTCGTCCCAGATTATTGTTTCGATTTTTTAAAAAAATATTTCTTGACGACACAACCGCACGGAAGTCAAGATCCATCCTTTTTAATGTTATTTCCAAAATTTCAGAAAAAAATGAATTAATTTATATTGGTAATTTAACGGTGAACTAGTTTGGAAAATAAATTAAAAAATTAAATAAAAAAAGAAAAAAAAATCAAAATTTAATTTAAAATTCATACACACCAAAGTAGTCATACGCAGAATTTGTGTGATGAATCTTACGCTACTTTCACTAATTTTTCATTTTATTTTAATTTTATCCCCATTCTTAATTAGTTTGTAAAATAAATTAAAAAAATTTAATAAAAATTGGAAAAATGCCTAATTTTAACCATATGTGGTCGAATTTAGAACACTAAATTCGACCATATTCGATCGAATTTAGCCTTGCTGTCTTTATAATGGATTTCTCAATCAGCGTCTACGTGGCTATCTCTCATTGGTCCATTTACCATCACTTGGATTGATGAATCAATTAATCTGAACCGTTAAAAAAGATTGAATCCAAGCCATTCATTATAATACATACATAAATAATATATACATATATACTAAACCCCCCACCCCCATCGTCCCACCCCCCTCCCCGACCCACCCCCCCTGCCCCCTTCCCCTTTCCCTTTCCCCCCGCCTCCCCACTCCCTCCCCCCTTCCCCACGCCTCCCCACTCCCTCCCCCCTTCCCCACTACCGCCCACCCCTCCCCCATCACTTATCTATCTCTCTCTTAATTCTCAAACACACACTCTCTCCACTCTCCGTCTTGTATACACACATATATATACATTTAATCTTCAAAAAATCATATCTTACAATCCGTTCATCCAAAAATTAGTGATTTATATATGTATGTGTTCTACAAATCGAGCTCTATCCATTGATAAATTTCTTGGTGAGTTTTTTATTTTAATTTAGTTTCGAAGATTTATAGTGCTTTTGATGATTTTGTTCTTGCAGGGTTGTAGCTTAGAGCCGATTACAACATATATATTAATTTCATAATTTTCCGGGCGAATTTTATATTGCCGGAAAATTCATGGGTTGGCCGGAATTGGATTTGTAAAATGTTTTTCGAAATTTTGTTTTAGCTATAATATAGTTCATTGCTTGGTGATGCTTGTATAATTATTTGGGATTTTTCAGATTTTATTTTATGTCGTCGGATAATGTTTGGTTGACCGGAATCTGAGATTTTTTTTTAAAATGTCGTTCCTTAAATTCGACCGAATAAGGTCGAATTTAGCATATTAAATTCGATCAGATTTGGTCGAATTTATAAAAAATCAAAATTTTCATAAAAATTTAAAATTTTAAAAATTTTGGAATTTTTGATCGAATTTATAATTCGACCAAAAACGGTTGAATTTAATACTGCTAATTTTGACCAAATTTGGTCGAATTTATCCTAAATATGACCGAATTATTCGGTCGAATTTATCCTAAATATGACCGAATTTTTCGGTCGAATTTATCCTAAATTCGACCGAATTACTAAATTTGACCAGCGCAAATATGACCAACAGAAATTCGGTCGAATTTAGCTAAATATGACCGAATTCGGTCGAATTTAGCCGAATATGACCAAATTTCTGCGGTCATATTTAGCCATTTTTCTTGTAGTGATAAGAGATCAAGTCCTCATGTAGTTCTTTGTGATTATCCTTCGTTTCCCTCTGCCCTATCCTCTGTAACAAACCCTCCTCAATCCATATCTCAGCTGACCTAGTTATCCAGTTGTTGCTTCATGATAATCCCCGCTTTCTATCGTGATATATCCATACATACACACGTATATATATATATTCCATATATATATGATATTAATCCCTGATAACTACTACTGATAAACCGTTCCTATTGTTTAGGAGATATTTTGAAGATTGTTACGACGTGTAGTATCCAATCTCCTATAATATAGGCGATTACGAGCCCGCTGGTGTATTTTCTGGTAACCTTTGGGGTTCATGCGCGTACCCCTAACCTGGCAATCTGCTACCTAGTTGAACCCCTGCCTGGCCTTCACACAGCTTTACCCTTATCCGGGGTTCACATGCACGCACCCCTGTATGAACATACCTTGAACTAGATGCCAGAATCCTATCCTCCAGTTTATTTATAAGGCATACTAGATTACTGTACTTACTCCTTAGCTCAATCTATCCGTCCATATCCACCTGATTCGAGTCCATAACCTTAGTGGGCCTTAAATCAAGTCCAAGGCGGATTTTGGGCACAACAACTACCCCCCGGTTCCTTGTAGCCATTTGAATGCAAAAGGAACCTAACGTCATTCATACCCCCACCACCCTTCCATTCCATGTGAACCCCTAGGCCTACGCGAGCGTACTCATTGTAGGAAACAAGGGATTCAACCAGGAAGTATCCATGCTCGCAACCGTACCCCTCTGTCTGTACCTTGAGGTTCACTGTCCCCCAATTTGTGGATGCAGCCGTTGAACCTCCTAAATTTATCACCCACTGTATACACGCGTACTTCCTTGAGGATTTAATGAATCACTTAAGATAATTATTCCTTTTAGATGATAACTCCTGAAGTAAACAAAGTCCTAGTTGATCTTTAATTGCCTGAATTCCAAATCCCACAGCAACTCTAACATTTCGAAATTTGAATTCCATAAAACCACTCTACTTCCCCAAGAAACCCAATGTATTTAGCCTTCCGCCTGTCTACATTCATTCTCCTTCATTTTCCAAAACACTCTTAATACCTATTTTTTTTTTAAAATCTCATACACGGGCCTGATCAGATGAAGACACGTGGCCTGCTTGTTCATATCCCCATGCCCTTATATGTACACCTCTTTGCACCATTTTCTTATTTTCACTCTTTTCTATAGCAAAACCTCTTTCTCTCCTTTGCTCCAAGCGGTTCATCTTCTCAGACCTCCACCCCGGTGAAGGTTTCCATTTTCCGACCATCCTCTTTGCTTCAAAGGTATTTCTTCTTTCTCCTCTCATATTAATCTCCATATTTTCCCATGCTTAACGATTTACAAACGTGTCATTGTGTACCAATCGGTATTTACATTCCATATTTATGACTTTCATGTATTTGATTTACTTTGTTCATCACTCCTTCTATGATTTGCCCACCATCTGTAGATGCATGTTAAACCAAGCAAATACCCTTGTCCTGTATTGAGTTTTCTTTCAACCCTTGTCTGTTTAATTTCTCATGTATGCACGCGTATACTCATCAATTGTATGCTGGTTATACTTTTCCCCTTTGTTCATCCCTCCTATTCTGTCCTTAATTGTTGTTTTGATAGTGTCTTTGAACTTTATGTCAATTGACCCCTGCATATACCCTACCTGATTTAGGCCTTTGTCCAAGACCTATTAGGAGTTGCTCCAGACCTTTCACCCTTTTTTTTATCTTCTTTTAAATAAATCCCGTTTTATGGGTTTCACTTATATGAACCCCAGGGTGAATTTGGATGCCTACAGTTACTTCCCTTTGTTGAAACGAGAGGAAACGATCCTGGAGCAATTGGGGGTTTCCATCCTTGAACCCCTATAATACTCCTCCACTATCTTTTTCCTAACATGACAATTGCCATTCCTAAAAAATTTCTTCAGAGACTTGGAACTCACACTGCTTTTCTGTGTGCAGATGTCGAGTCAATCCACAACTGGTAAGTCCCCGGCTTCCATTGCCAAAGAGATTTCTCAAATGGCAGAAGCCTCCGAAGGTGACTCATTTTCCTCACCCAATCCCATATCCAGATTCCCTCCCATAGCTTCCACAGTGAGTGGCCGTACTCGCTCCAAAGTCAAAGTTCTTGACCCCACTACTGCCCAAATCTCACTTAAATCTCACTCTTTAGATCTTTCTTCACTTGTACCCAATGTCGTTAGTTCTGATCCCCATGTGTCTCAGAAAGAGATTGATTCATTAGGGCATGTATCTCTAGCAGTTGAACCCTTCGATGATCATCCTGAAAATAGCACAAGTCCAAACAGAACTACCCCTATCCAGACTTCTAGTGTTGCTACCCCCCAGCTATCTTGTGCCAAAACACAGACCTCTATGACCGCCCAAAAATTGGGAAACCTCCTTGAAGCTTGCAACCCTGGGTGTTCACTGGTTGTACCTCAGCCAGAAGAGAGATGTCACGATTTCTCTAACTTTGAAACAGACCAAGTCATTCCCTGTGCTGTGTTATCTGCCCAGTTTTTTAGACTAGGGTTGTCACTACCCCTTCACCCTTTTATTCTTGATATCCTCGATACTTACAAGCTTGCTCCTTTGCAACTAACTCCGAACTCATATCGTATGGCCATATGTATATATATCTTTATGACTCCATGTTCCAAGTTGAACCGACTGCTCGTGAGTTGGGTTTCTTTTACCAACTCAAAGAAACTGGAAAAACCTCCGGATTCTTCTATCTTACTACCTGGAACATTCATCAAGGGAAATGTATAAAAGGCAATAAGAATGGAATGTCTGGGTGGCACAAGCAATTCCTATATTGCTACGATTGCCCAGAGTACCGAAAGGAATTTAACCCCTAACCAGACATGCCTACTCAAACCGTTCTAGTGGGGGCACTAGTACAAAACTGACCTTATACATCGCCTCTTATACGTCGGTTCCGGCCAAAGGCGATGTAAAAGGTCAATTTTTAACATTTTTTACGTTGGTTGAATAAAACGCCAACGTATAAGGTCATATTATACGTCGGTTGAGGGAAAGGCGACGTATAAAAATCCACTTTATACGTCGATTGAGAAAAAGGCGATGTATATAATGCTACTTTATACGTCGGTTGAAAATAGGCGACGTATAAAGTGCTACTTGATACGTCGGTTGAGAAAAAGGCGATGTATAAAGTTCTACTTTATACGTCGGTTGAAAAAAGGCGACGTATATAATACTACTTTATACATCGCTCTTAATATAACCGACGTATTAAACCTTTAAAAAAGTGAGTGTTGTATCGCCACGTGTCACATTACTATTGGGTGTTGAGGAAGCACACATATTGTGCTTCTTTAAATTACTGTCAGCCGTTGGATTAAGCACACGGATTCATTATTATTGAATCTCGACCGTTCATTTTGTTTTCCATTTTAACTCTATTTTAATTACTCCATTATTATTATTATTCAATTTCACTCTCTTTTAATTTCTCTCCCCCGTCTCAATCTCTTTCTCTCCACTCTCTTTTGTTCTTCGGTTCTTCTTGTATTTCCAACAATCTAATTGTTTACTATGATTTCGTTGCTTAAATTCTTAGTTTTTATATTCAAATTCACCGTCTTTCAATTCTCTACAGCCTCATCCCCTTCAATTAAATTTCTGCAAATTCGAATTTTTGGGGGTTTTGATTGATTGTCGATTTTGGTTTGATAATGGTTGTAATACTAATTGTTATGTGTTTATACTAATTGGATTTTTGATGTGGCTATTTGAAGCAGATTGAGATGAAATGGAAGGAAGGAAAATCTGAAGCGCAAGTTATATTGGGGGTAGTTGCAGTACCGAGAGTGAAGGGTGTGGGAAGAGGTAAGCGAGGAATTGAGAGAAGAGGAGGAGGATGAGTGAAGAAGAGGAGGCGATTGTGTTGGTGAATGGGTGCCACGAGTGTGTTTGAGTTTGTGCGAATCAGAACAAGGGAGACAGGGGTCCTGGGGAGTGCAGATGTGTATGGCTGGTAATTGGGATTGGTAAGGCTGAAACAATTCCCTCCCCTGTTCTTGCTACAACGTTGCTGGGTGTTGAGTGTGTTTTGTCGAAGTGGTAGTGTGTATATGGCTGTGCGAAACAATGTGGGGGGTTGTGTCAACCGAGCTCAGTGCGCGATGAGTGTGTGTGTAAATCACTGTGTACGAGTTGGGCTAGATAATGGTTGGTTTATGTAAATTCTCTATCTATTTTCAGTAATTGATGAACCTAAGCAAGTAGTTTCACGTATCCCGGGTTTGTTTAGCCAATCCGATTTGGCTGACAAGGAAGTCGATACATTTGATGTGGTAGTTTGCGGTGGAACTTTGGGAATTTTTATTGCCACTGCATTGAGTTCCAAAGGTCTTCGAGTAGGCATTGTGGAGAAGAATGTACTAAAAGGGGTATAATGTTGTGAGAATATGTGACACATTAACAATAATTGGATTTCGATGTCAGATGGTTGATGTTTTCGTACTTGCTAATCAGAGAGAACAAGAATGGAATACATCGAGGAAAGAGATGTTGGAACTTGTAGAAGTTGGCATTCTTGAAGAGGAAGATATTGAAAATGCTACATCTGCAACATTTAATCCTATATGAGCTCAGTGCGCGATGTTGATTAGTTTACGAATTTTGTACCTCTTGTGATAGTGGTGCTAGCTCTGATTTGTAAATATTTTTTTGGATAATATACTGATCAGTTTTCTATTTTAATTTTTTAAATACATTCTTTAGCTACTCCCCTCCATGTATCTCCTAGAAACATTTCTAATTTGTAAATTCAGGTCAAAAAATAAAATAAACAAATTAATTTTTTTTTAAATTTTTTAGAAGAACCGACGTAAAAGATAACAATATACATCGGTTGTTTAGAAGAACCGACGTAAAAGATAACAATATACATCGATTGTTTAGAAGAACCGACGTAAAAGATAACAATATACGTCGGTTGTTTAGAGGAACCGACGTAATAGATAACAATATACGTCGGTTGTTTAGAAGAACCGACGTAAAAGATAACAATATACATCGCCTTTTTAACCGATGTAAAAGAATCTGACCTTATACGTCGCCAGCCCATACATCGCCATTTAACCGATGTATAAGGCCTATTTAACCGATGTATAAGGTCATTTTTCTACTAGTAGGGAAGAGTTGGAAAGGGCCGAAAAAGTTTTGAGAAAAAGTGCAGGGCTAGGAGATGGTGCTAGCCTGCTTTCTAAGAAAAAATTACTTCGTTTGGGTTTTTCCAAGAAAGTCAGCTCCAAGTCTCCAGGGGACTCTCGTACCCCTGTTGAGGAAAATCTCACTGATGGAACCCTACTTGAGCCAGGTCCACACTCATATTCTTAGTAGCATACACCCACCGTTCCATTTATTTTCCTTTATTTGATGCAGCATGCTTTCCATAATTTTTTGCACACATGATTTACTTTATTTCTATATGAGTACTATCTTTACCTTTGTTTTGACTTTACTAACCCTTCACGTGGTAATGCAGGTATGTCTTTTTCAGTGCCTTCCTTCATCACCAAACGTTCAGCACAAAAGAATGTTCCCAGATCACCCGTACCCCCGTCTTCTGTTGAGAGAACCCCTGTTCCATCTACAAAAATCAACCCAGCTTCCATGGAGAAGAATGTTTCCTTAAGGAAGAGGCCCACACAGTACACTCCTGAGGTATCTGGGGCATCTGGTTCCCGTGGGAGTAAACGTTCCAGGCATGAGATTGAACTAAGTCCTTCTGACACCATTTCTCCTGCTCCCCTTACTACTTTCATAGGTGCTATCAAGGATAGATTCCCTGTACGTTCTATCTCAGAGTGGGATAGCCTGAGCTTTGAAGAAGCTGCAAACAGGATATCCCTAGTGAATGCTGAAAGCCTCTTCCTATCTCTGAAGTATAGCAACCAGATTCTTGGGGCTTCCAAGGCTATTGAAGAGCTCGATAGGGTACGTTCAGAGCTGAAAACCTTCCAAAATGATAAGAAGAAACTACTGGCTTCGAACAAGAATCTTTATGAGAGTGAGGGTACTCTGATCCAGGAGAGGGATAAATTGCTGAGGGAGAGAGAGTCCATGGATGCCATTATCCTCAAGATGGATAAGGAGAAGGAAGATGCAAATGCCACCAGCAAAAAGGAGAAGGAGAAACTTGAGTTGAAGGTCCGAACCCTCCAGGGTGCAGTCGCTAAGTATAAGGATACCATGTCCAGGCAAGGTGACAAGGAATACAATCTGGGTTACAAGGCTGGGATCAAAGATTATATGACTTCCACATATGAGGCTTTTCCAAACTTGGAGTGGAGTATTCTGGGCCAGGATGCAGTTGAGGCCATAGAATCAATCAAGGAGGAGCAGGCTGTTGCTGCCATGCAGGTGAATCCCCCTGAGGTGCGTATGGAGGAAGCCCCCCAGGAAGTGGCTGTAGAGGTTCCTACCGATGCTATTGCAGGGGATGCAATCGAAGCTATAGAGATCCAACCAGGGGAAGCTACAGATGGGGGTCCAACCGAGGAACCCCAGGTGGAAGCCCCCTCATCCAATCCTGAAATTCCGAAGGCTTCTCCAGTCAACGAGGACCCCTCCACCTTTCCGCCCGAATCAGACCAGTAATTTTATCTTCAGCCCTTTTAAGCAGACTTTAATGAATCCTTTTCTGGCATTAATTGCCTTAAACTTGATATTTTGAGGGTGCGGACTCCTCTGAAGGTCTCGCAAGATGTAATTTCTTTAACTTGGTTTTATCTCGGATCCTTGCTAAGGTTTTCAATGCTTTATCTGCTTTTGATCAGTATATGCTTGCCATGCAGTTAAATTGCGCGTGCACACACCTTTATTTAATCCCATACCTAGCGTCTTTTGCTTGATATGCCATGTCCTGTGTGACAACCATGTCACGAGTTGCCTTGTTGGGAGTTGATGCCGTGTTTCGTCTTAAGATAGTTAGGCATTCGCTGTATTCGGGGTTCACCTGTTATACCCCTGGATGTTAATATCCCTTCCTTAAGATCAATAGGTATTCCACCTGCTACATTCCTATCATGGTTTTTTGGATTTTCAGATCCGTAGGCCAAACGAAATCCTTCATGAGTTTGCCATTTCCACCCCAAGTCCTCAACCAGCAACCAGTCCTTTCTTAACCATAAATCCCCGGGCGATCGGTGTTCCATTGATCGTACCCCTAAATCAGACCATTTCCATGTGATTTCCTCACAAGAACATTTTCCTTAGCCATTCCACTTTCCCAAAAGATAAAGCCTCACTCACCCAGTTTCCCTGGGATCGTAGCGGGGTTATTTTTCCCTTGTGAACTTGGCTTCCATAGCCATGCCCAAATCCTCCAATGAAGCCAGTTATCCACCATACTGATTACACGGTATTTTGGGGTTCGAACGGTTGAACCTCCGCATGCGAGAACCTTGTGATCCTAGTTACCCTAGAACCTTCCTACTATGGGATTCCATCCCCTTTCATGCATGAGCCATACATGTCCCAATCCATGTGCACATAATCCCCGTATGTTTCCATCCATGTATCCATATAATCCATATTTATATAACCCGTGTAATCCATTAACATACATTCCATATGTTTTCCATCCATGTTCATATAATCCATATGCTTCCATCCATTATATAATCTTTATTTTAAAATTTTATCCATTTTTAAGTTAAACTATCCTTCCATTAATCGATGTATACCTATTACCCCCCGAGTTCTTTAATATAATTAAACTTATAATGAAGAACTAGGTTCAACAGTCGTATCCCTTTTTTTTTTACATAGACAAAACAGGTTACACATAGCATGCATTCATCCACATAAATCCATATATTTTTATACATAAAACGGTAATGAGAGTCTGGAAAAAAACAAGTCGATTTCAATTCCATTAAATCATATCATAATTGGTGTTCAACAGGTAGGCGTACATTCACAACCCCCCAAGCACTTTATTAACATAAAAGAAAAATTTCTGGCCGACTGATCCTAATATCATGGTAGCTACAACTAATAAGCCACTTTTATTTTCCTACACCTGAAAGAGGTCTACAAGAAACGTTACCTGGGTTCAACTACTGGTAATATTTCTTAAGGTGTTCGGCGTTCCACGCCCTCGGGATTAGCTTCCCGTCCAAATCCTCCAAATGATAAGTTCCTTCCCATAAGACCGATTTGATCACATATGGGCCTTCCCAATTTGCCTCAAAGGCCCCATATCCTGGAGTCCTCATGTTAGGCATCATCTTCCTTAAAACCAGATCACCAACCTTTAAAGGTCGTGCTCGAACCTTGCCATCAAAGTACTTGCGAGTCCTTTGTTGATAGGCTGCAAGCTTCAGCTGAGAGGTTGTACGAACCTCTTCCACCAAATCCAAGTACAAACGGTGATGAACTTCATTTTCCATGGGATCGAAGTTATCTCTCCTAAATGAACCGGCACCAATCTCCACGGGTACCATTGCTTCGCACCCATAAGTTAGTGTGAATGGGGATTCACTAGTTGTAGTCCTAGGTGTTGTGTTGTAAGACCATAACACCATGGGAAGTTCCTCTGGCCAGCAACCCTTCTTATCTTCCAACTTTGCCTTTAAAGTATGTTTAATGATTTTATTGATGGCTTCAGTCTGACCATTGCTTTGGGGGTGGCAGACTGCAGAGAAGCCCTTAACAATTCCGAGGTCTTCACATAAACCTCTCATTTCCTTGCTATCAAATTGCTTGCCATTGTCAGATATCAACTTATAGGGAATCCCATATCGGCATATAATTGCTCGAAATACGAACTCCTTTAATTTGGCCGCAGTGATCGTAGCTAGGGGTTCAGCCTCCGCCCACTTTGTAAAATAATCCACGGCTACAACGGCGTACTTTACTCCTCCCTTCCCCTTAGGGAGTTCTCCAATCAAGTCAATTCCCCAAACAGCAAAAGGCCATGGGCTAGAGAGTGGCTTTAATGGCACAGCAGGATTCCTATTTGAGTTGGCATACCTGATAGAGTATATTTTTATATATATTTTAGATGATTTTATTCTCATATTTATTGTGTTTTGCATTGATTTGGATTTTTATTTAATAGATTTTATTGTAGGAAATAAAGAATTCATAACTTGGAAGGATTTGGAGAAAAAAGAGCTATTTTGGAGATAAAATAGGAGAAAATTCGTATTATTGGGCTACAGGGGCTGTTCTACACTGTTTGGGCCATATCTTGAGTTCCAGAAGTCAGAATTTGACGATCTTACTGTCCACGCGAAGCTTGTGGAATTATCTTTAATTTAGAGGTGGTCCAGTAAGCAAAATCCAACTGGAAGAGCCCAGAAACAGAGGAGCAAAATTATTGACGAATTTTACAAGAAAATCCTATTCAATTATGGATATCTTTTTGTAAATTGATTAGGATATTAAAAATACTTTTATTAGGAGATAGATATCAGATTTAATTAATGGGTTTTATTATAAAAGGAAGAGAAAACGTGATATGGAGATAGATAGACATATACAGACGTTTTACATAAGCTAGGGTTTTGGTTTTTTCTCTCTTCATCTCTTCCTTTGTAAGCACTTGGTTTAATTTGGATCTTTATTGTTCTTCGTTTATACAAAGTTTAAGGTACTCTTTATCTCATCTTGTTTATTAGTACATGTTTATTATGGCTTTCTTGATTATTATTGTTAGTTTTAATCCTAGAATGAGTGAGTAGTTTAATTCTAGGGTATTAAGGGGAGCCATGTTTGCACCATGATTTGGGCTTAATTTGATTAGTAGATTGATGGGTAAAGAGTAATTCTGATTGATATGTTATAATTCTTAATTTGTGTAATTGCGCAATATCACGGATTAATTGATTGCAATAGGAGTAATAGATCGAGAGATTTTACTACTAGAGGCCTACATACAATTAGCAGAATTGAAGGTGAGTGTGAGAACATCATTAGATTTTCTGAGAGTGTTAATGCTTGAGAAAGATTAACCGTTAATGCTTGAGAAAGATTAACCATTGCTTTAATTACTTAATCCCATTGAAAAGCTATACTTTTGTGATTTGTTTGGTGTAAACATGGTGAACCTGAATTGCCCTAGATCCTTTAATTAATTGATTTAAAACTTTGTTAAATTTACTTTAGTAGTTAATAAAATTCCAAAACAATTGTTGTGACTAGAAACAATTGATAGCAATTGAATTGAAACTGAAACTGTCTCCTTGAGGATTCGACCCGTATTTGCTAGTATCTACTACAATTGATACCGTGCGCTTGCGGTTAGGTATAATTTGACACATCAAGTTTTTGGCGCCGCTGCCGGGGAGACGCCTAGTTTCTATAATTTTAGTTTGATTGTTTTAGATTGTTTCTCTTGTCTCTTTGGAACTCTTGTTCCAACTGAGACCGATCTTACTGCTTTTCCTTGTTTAGTTGTTGATGCCCAAGACCAGGTCTCAAACGAAAATAGATCAAATGAAAGAGGATACAACTCCACTTAGTCCAGATTCTGGAATTACTTGTCAACAATACATAGATCAACAAAGGAAAGAGAAGCAGCAAAAGATATCTGAACCAAAGATTGAGATGGCGGACCTTCCTCCCAAATCTTTGAAGAATTACTCACAGCCCTCTCCGAGTGGGGTACCTACTGGCCTTGCTATGCCAGCGATTCAAGCAGCAAATTTCGAGATTAAGCCTGCTTTGCTCACTATGATCCAACAGAATCAATTTGCCGGGCTTGCCTCTGAAGACCCTACAAATCATCTGCAACGGTTTCAACAGCTCTGTTCTACAATTAAACATCAGGGAGTCACTCCAGACCAGTTGAAAGTCATGTTGTTCGGTTTCTCTCTTCGTGATAAAGCTCAAAAGTGGTTGAATGATATTGACTTGACCAAGTGGGATGAGATTGCTCAAGCCTTCTTAACTGAGTTCTTCCCTCCTAACAGAACCGACGACTTGATCGACAAGATGATGGGTTTTAAGCAAGATTATGGTGAATCTCTTCGGGATGCTTGGGATAGATTCAAGGATTATCAACGTGCATGCCCTCACCATGGTCTTGAGAAGTGGTTTCTGCTTAAACGCTTCAACAATGGTCTTGATCCTGAGACAAAAGGTATGGTTGATAACGCTGCAGGTGGTGTATTTCTGGATAAGGGAGTTGATGATGCACATGCTTTTCTTTCAAATTTGGCTGCTAATCACTTCAGTAACCCGAGAGCAACCAAGAAAGGGGGTAAACTTGAAGTGGATGCTTATTCTTTATTATCATCTCAACTCGCTGCATTAACTCAGGAGATCCACTCATTGAAGACATCTCAGCCCTCTACTCAACCTATGAGTATCAATGCATTGGCATCCATGGCTCCTATGAATAATCCTGTTTGTGAAGTCTGTGGCATCCAAGGCCACTATAGTAACGATTGCCATTACAATGCTCAAAATTCACAACATTTTCAGATGGAGCAAGCAAATGTTTTCCAACAGAGGCAGCAGTACAATCCATACTCCAACACTTACAATCCTGGTTGGAAAGATCATCCGAACTTCTCATATAGGAACAATAATGCTCAGAATACAAATGTTCCTAATCAGCAGCAATATCAGCAGTCGTACCAGCCTCCTCCACAGCAGCAGTATAGGCCTCCTCAAGGACCTATGAATCCCCCTGGATTCCAAAGGCCTACTCAGAATTATGCTCCTCAAGCCAATCATGCTGCACAGGCTGATAATCAAGGTGATATGATGAAGATATTGTTACAAATGCAAATAAAGATGAACCAGATGGAGATTCATAACAAGATGTTGGAAACTCAGATTGCTCAAATGGCCAGTTCTTCATCTACAAGGCAACAAGGCTCTTTACCAGCACAATCAACTCAGCCAAAGGAAAATGTGAATGCCATTGCTCTTAGGAGTGGTCGTACATATGATGCTCCTCCAATGCCTACTGACGATGTTCCTACTGAGAAAGAAAAAGAGGATTCTAAGAAAGACATGGTAGAGAAAGTTGTGGAAGATACAAACGAAAGTGAAACTGAAGAAAGCAAGAAAAAGGACAAAGAGAAGACTGCAGTTACTCCTCCACCATTTGTGCCAAAGCTCCCATTCCCTAGCAGGATGAACAGAACTAAGGTGGACCAGCAGTTTGGTAAGTTCATGACACTTGTCAAGAATCTTGAGGTAACAGTTCCTTTCACTGATTTAATTTCTCAAGTTCCATCATATGCAAAGTTTCTTAAGGATATTCTCACTAAGAAAAGATCTTTTGGTGAGGTAGAGACAGTAGCTTTTACTGAAGAGTGTAGTGCTGTTTTACAGAATAAGTCTCCACCTAAGCTTAAAGATCCTGGTAGTTTTTCGATCCCGTGTCATTTAGGTGCATTGTTCATTGATAAAGCTTTATGTGATTTAGGCGCTAGTGTCTCAGTCATGCCTCTCTCGGTTTTTCAAAAACTAAATATGGGAGAATTAAAATGTACACAGATGACTTTGCAAATGGCAGAACGTTCGATAAAATATCCCCTTGGAATTTTAGAGGATGTGCATGTTAGGGTTGGAAAATTCTATATTCCTGTAGACTTTGTAGTTCTAGATATGGAAGAGGATAGTCAGATACCTATTATTTTAGGTAGACCATTTCTTTGTACTGCAGGTGCTATTATTGATGTTAAAAGTGGGACTCTCACATTGAGCGTTGGTGATGATAAAATTGCTTTTACTCTAACCTCTGCTCTTAAATCCCCTTTGCTTGAGAATACTTGTTGCAGTATTGATGTTGTAGATGAAATTGTCCAAGATTATACTCCTCAGATTCTATTGAATGATTCATTGGAAGCAGTGCTCATGCTTGAAGCTTCAGAAGGAGAAGGACATGCTGAAGTCGATTCATTGATTCTTGAGTTGAATGATCACAACATTGATTCCATTGACAGTTCTTCAGTTCGAGATCTCTCGAGTATTAAGCTTGGGAAACTTCCACCACATTTGAGGTATGTCCTTTTCAATAATGAGCTAGTGATTTTTGAAGAGGGGCATGATAACGTGTTGCGAAGGTGGAAAACCAATGATAAGGAAGAAGAAAGTTTTGTTCAGCCGGTTGAGTCGAAGAAGCACTCTAGGGGTGTGAAGAAGAAAAAGAAGAAGATTTGGCCGTTGGTTAATAAAATCAAGTTGAAGTCTGATGGAAGAGCTTTGTGGAAAGCAAACAATCAAGATGTCAATGTTTGTAGGAATGGTCTTTCTGTTGAGGATGGTTCAGTAATTCTTTTGAAACCGCCTTGAGTTGAGGAAGTAACGTCAAGCTATTGACGTTAAAGAAGCGCTTCGTGGGAGGCAACCCATGTATTAGTATAGGGAAAAAAAATTTTGTTCAAAAAAAAAAAAAAAAAAAAAAAAACGAGTACAGCAGAAGCATCCCGCGCATCAGGCGCCAGAACAGCGCATCAAGCGCCCTGTCACGCAGAAAGAGCCTGCGCATCAGGCGCCAAGGCCGCGCAGGAGACCCAGTAACGCAGGACGGATCTGCGCAACAGCCCTGTTTCCGCGCCATTCCACCCAGAAACGCAGCCTGATGCTGCGTTACACCATGTCTGCCCAGAATTTTTTTTTTCGAAAATTATGTTTTTGCTCATAAATTCCACCCCAAATTCAATCCTAATCCAAATTCTTTCAATCCCTAATTCCTATATCTATCCTACATCAAATCCTAACCTCTCCAAATCTCTCCTACACAATTAAATTTTTAAATCTCATCTATCCATCATCTTATATATATACACACCTATCCATAAAAATCCAATTCCTCTTCTATTTTATTTAAATCTCCAAAAATTCAATTCTAAAGAGGAATTAATTGCAAGTTCACCTCTTCAATTCGTAGTGGGTTTATTTCTTCTCTCAAATTTTATTTTGATTACGAATTTGTGTTCTTGTAAATTGGGATTTATATTATTCTTGATATATTGGGGTATTTTTGGTGTGATATTGCTTGGTAATTTTTGGTGGAGCTTCTTGTGAGTTGGGTATTGATTCTTTTGGCTCGTAAGCATGGGAGAGATAGTGCTAATGTTGGGAAATTTTCGTTTTCGACGGTGGAGGTTAAATTTAATCGGTTGATGTGAGGCTAATTGCTAAGGAAAAGGGATTTTTGCGAGGAAAAAAATTGTTGGATTGGTTCATATGATTGGTGAGTGGTTCGGAAGTGGTGAGTGGATGGCTCCTAAGCGACTGAGGGGTGGTTTTCACACCCGACACCTTGATTCCAGGGGAGTTTTCTTTCTTTTCTTTTTAGTGTATTTTATTTTGTTTTTAGTTGTAGTTTTGTATCTTGTTCATTAGTTCATTGGGGACAATGAACCGCTTAAGTGTGGGGAGGTGTTCTCAACGTAGTGTATTACTTGTTTAAAAAAAAAATCCAAAAAAATTAAAAAATTAAAAATACCAAAAATAATTCTAGCCATGCAATTTGATTAGTTGTTGTATTTTGCTTGATACACCCATGCATGCGTAGAAATTTTGTGTTTATTGATGCTTTTGTATGAGAAGTGACGTGCTTTGTTCTTGTGCACACACTTACACTAGCAAGTTGAAGCTGGTAGACTTAATTGGATGTTGTAAGTGATTAGAATGACATGAATATGTGCAAGATGACTTGGTTTTCATGCTTTGAGTACAAGTAGGTGCGTTAGAGAGTCTTGTTACTTGGGATTGATTATGTTTTGTCACACCAAGTGAGTTTTGAGCCTATATGCATATCTTTTGCATGATTTTTCGTTTGCTTGAGTGTCCACATGTTGTTTACATTGCTAGCACTTACTTGAGATCTTTCTTGAAATGCATGACATTACTTGATGATGAGATGATAAAGGCACTTAGGTTTAACCTCATATTTCCCATATTTCCACACCTTTTAAACATGATCAATTAGTTAACCCTTTGAGCTTAATCCTATTCTTTCGGTGACACACCACATTACTTGCCAGTATCCTTTTTATTCTATTGGCCTTACATTGAATTTGATCCTAAATTGTCAAAGGCTAGTATTGTGTTTAAGGGAGTAAAAAGGTGTTAAGGGTGTTATTGATGATCATACCATTGGGGAATATTGATTTTGGGTTGATGCTTGCTAGTCGAAATTCATAAAAATATCTATTGATCATTGTGTTTATTATTTAGCTCTCTAAAAAAAAGAAAAAAAAAGAAAAAAAAAAGAAAAAAAAAAGAAAAAAGAAAGAAAAATGAATAAATTTGAGAGCATTCTTATGTTTGTATGATCCCTCTTCATTCGACTAGTCAAGTTATTATGTAAGGGTTATTGAAAAATCCAAGTGTGGGGAAGTATTTGTGGTTTTAATAGAAAGGGAATGGAATGAATTATATTGTTGGGTACTAACTTTTGATTTAACCTGTTTTAGCTTTACTTGACATACCTGGTCCCTAGCCCACGCTACAACCCGAATAAAGACCTTTTGATTGTCATCAGTGATGTATGTTGTGTTGAGAGTGAGATTGATTGCGAGTGTCAAGTTGTGTTTATGATTTTGTTGGAATTGAGTGATACACTTAACCTTGTTTTTGAGTGAATATTCGTTTTTGAGTGAAAGGTGAGTTATTACTTGTTTTGGCATAGGAGATCCCAGGTTTAGACTTAAAGATGTATTTCTTGTGGGCTTAGCATGATTACCAACGATTTTTACACTTGACATGAATTTTTATGACCTTCTGCATGTTGGTTGAGTAGACTACGTGAATACTTGCACTTTCGACACCAAGACATCGTATGTTTGCTTTGATTCTTAAGTTGATGTGGCATGAGAGGACTTGTGTGTGTGGTGTTGTGTTGGCATTGATCTTTTGCATGGTTAGATGAATTTTGTGGGTACATTCACTATAAACCCTCACGAGACAACACTCGTCCTACTAGGGCTGCCTAGGGGTTTAACGGCTTGTTGCATATGCTCAATGCAATCGTGTCATCTACGAAAGTGATGTTTGTTAGGACTTAGTTTTTATTTCACTTATTTGCCCGAGGACGTGCAAATGCTAAGTGTGGGGATGTTTGATAGAGTATATTTTTATATATATTTTAGATGATTTTATTCTCATATTTATTGTGTTTTGCATTGATTTGGATTTTTATTTAATAGATTTTATTGTTTTATTGTAGGAAATAAAGAATTCATAACTTGGAAGGATTTGGAGAAAAAAGAGCTATTTTGGAGATAAAATAGGAGAAAATTCGTATTATTGGGCTACAGGGGCTGTTCTACACTGTTTGGGCCATATCTTGAGTTCCAGAAGTCAGAATTTGACGATCTTACTGTCCACGCGAAGCTTGTGGAATTATCTTTAATTTAGAGGTGGTCCAGTAAGCAAAATCCAACTGGAAGAGCCCAGAAACAGAGGAGCAAAATTATTGACGAATTTTACAAGAAAATCCTATTCAATTATGGATATCTTTTTGTAAATTGATTAGGATATTAAAAATACTTTTATTAGGAGATAGATATCAGATTTTATTAAGGGGTTTTATTATAAAAGGAAGAGAAAACGTGATATGGAGATAGATAGACATATACAGACGTTTTACATAAGCTAGGGTTTTGGTTTTTTCTCTCTTCATCTCTTCCTTTGTAAGCACTTGGTTTAATTTGGATCTTTATTGTTCTTCGTTTATACAAAGTTTAAGGTACTCTTTATCTCATCTTGTTTATTAGTACATGTTTATTATGGCTTTCTTGATTATTATTGTTAGTTTTAATCCTAGAATGAGTGAGTAGTTTAATTCTAGGGTATTAAGGGGAGCCATGTTTGCACCATGATTTGGGCTTAATTTGATTAGTAGATTGATGGGTAAAGAGTAATTCTGATTGATATGTTATAATTCTTAATTTGTGTAATTGCGCAATATCACGGATTAATTGATTGCAATAGGAGTAATAGATCGAGAGATTTTACTACTAGAGGCTTACATACAATTAGCAGAATTGAAGGTGAGTGTGAGAACATCATTAGATATTCTGAGAGTGTTAATGCTTGAGAAAGATTAACCGTTAATGCTTGAGAAAGATTAACCATTGCTTTAATTACTTAATCCCATTGAAAAGCTATACTTTTGTGATTTGTTTGGTGTAAACATGGTGAACCTGAATTGCCCTAGATCCTTTAATTAATTGATTTAAAACTTTGTTAAATTTACTTTAGTAGTTAATAAAATTCCAAAACAATCGTTGTGACTAGAAACAATTGATAGCAATTGAATTGAAACTGAAACTGTCTCCTTGAAGATTCGACCCATATTTGCTAGTATCTACTACAATTGATACCGTGCGCTTGCGGTTAGGTATAATTTGACACATCAATACCTTTGGCATCGATCACATTCCTTTGAGAATTTGTGCGCATCCTGCTGTAGGGTTGGCCAGTAGTACCCTTGTCGAAGTATTTTGTGAGCCAATGAGGTTCCTCCAGAGTGGTTTCCACATATGCCTTCATGCACCTCCCTCATAATATATTCACATTCATTGCCTGCTCTACATCGTAGAAGCGGTTTGTTGAAGCCCCTCTTGTACAGCTTTCCATCGTACAGGGCGTAACGCGTAGCCTTATACTTCATTCTTCGGGCTTCATCCTTTTCAGCTGGCAGAACCCCTTTTGTTATGTATTCTAGGATGGGAGTAATCCATGTGTCTTCTACTTGAACCTCAAAATCCATACAATCGAACCTTGGAATGCTAGGTTGTTGTTGTATTTCCAACGGTATCACCCCTAGCATAGTTGCTTCCCTATTAGAACCCATTTTTGCCAAGGCATCTGCACTTGAGTTTTCCGTCCTTGGAATTTGCACCAGATTGATTTCTCCAAACTTGCTCATCAGCTCTTGAGCGTACCTCATGTACAGATCAGTGCGTGGACCCCTAGCTTGAAAGTTACTTTTGATATGTCCCACTACCAACATGGAGTCACTATACACAGTCATATTTACCACTTTCATTTCAAGTGCCAGTTTCAGCCCCGCAATCAGGGCTTCATATTCGGCATCGTTGTTTGTAACCTTGAATGTAAAATGAATTGAGCTCTGCAACTTGTGGCCTTCGGGGCTTATCAGGACTATACCAGCACCTGCCCCATTTCCATTCATGGCTCCGTCCACATATAGGGTCCACCATGGTGCGCAATTTTCTGTTTGGGCTTCCTTCTCCAGAGGTTCCCTCATGGTTTCCTTGGTTTGAACCTCAAAGGATGGTGGGAATTCCAATAAGAAATCAGCAAGTGCCTGTCCCTTGATAGCTCTTCTTGGCTTGAATTCAACATCAAATTGGCCTAACTCCACAGCCCATTTCATCAATCTTCCTGAGGCTTCAGGTTTGTGCAGGACCTGCCTCAGTGGGAATGAGGTTCGTACCTCTATCGTGTGCGCCTGGAAGTATGGCCTTAACTTTCTTGATGTCAGAATCAACGCGTAGGCTAGCTTCTCCATGTTTGTATATCTGGTTTCAGCATCCAGAAGCCTCTTGCTCACATAATACACAGGGTACTGGGTTTGATCTTCCTCACGAACCAAAAGGGAACTAATAGAGTGCTCAGAAACCGCCAAATACAAAATCAGGGTTTCACCCTCTATTGGCTTCGCCAGCAATGGAGGGCTTCCTAATTGTTCCTTCAATTTAGTGAAGGCAGCTTCACATTCAGGCATCCACTTAAAGCCTTTTTTCTTCTTGATAGCTGCAAAGAATTCTCGACATCTGTCAGAGGACTTGGAGATAAACCTGTTCAAGGCTGCCACCCGTCCGGTAAGGCTTTGAACTTCCTTCACACTTCGGGGGGATCTCATTTCAACTAGTGCCTTTATTTTAGCAGGATTGGCTTCGATTCCTCGATGATTCACAATGAAACCCAAGAATTTTCCAGACTCCACCCCAAACACACATTTTTGGGGGTTCAACTTCATCCTATATTTCCTTAGGATGCCAAACATTTCAGTGAGGTGAGCAACATGGTCGCCTGCTACCTTGGATTTTACCAGCATATCGTCCACGTATACTTCCATAGTTTTTCCAATCTGGTCTTTAAACATCTTGTTGACCAGCCTTTGGTAGGTTGCTCCAGCGTTCAGCAACCCGAAAGGCATCCCGATATAGCAGTAGAGTCCTCTGTCTGTGATGAAGGAAGTATGCTCCTGATCGGGTTCATACATCGGAATTTGATTGTAACCTGAATATGCATCCATGAAACTTAGCAAGGCATGACCGGCCGTAGCATCGACTAGTTGATCAATACGCGGGAGCGGAAAGCTATCCTTGGGACATGCTTTATTCAAGTCAGTGAAATCAACGCACGTACGCCATTTGCCATTGGGTTTCTTTACCAAGACCGGATTTGCCAACCACATGGGGTAGAATGATTCCTTTACTAGCTTGGCCTTCAACAGTCTGTCTACCTCTTCTTTCAGGGCGACGGCCCTTTCCCCACTTATTGCTCTCCTTTTCTGCCTTACAGCCTTCATGTCTGGATCAATGTTAAAATGGTGACACATCACCCTTGGATCTATTCCCACCATGTCCTCATGGCTCCATGCAAATATGTCTAAGTTGTTTCTTAGAAATACCACCAGTACTTTCTTGACTTCAGGGTTCAACTGTTTACCAACCCTCAATTCCTTAGTAGGATCAGCTGCATCCACCAGGATAGATAAGGTGTCTTCGGCCGCCCCAGTCTTTTCCTTTGTTTCGGGCATTCGAGGATCAAGATCAATTTCCACTGGGTTCACCTGTTTTGCACCCTGATGGGGTTCCACCAACTGACCATCGGACTTCATTGACTCCTTCATATCGTTTTCATTATCTACACTTTCAAAATCACTGTCACGAACTTCTTCAACTATGCCTTCGATCAATGGCTCCTCAGGAGCTTCCAGCATTAGTATCCCGTTAGGGGTACCTACCCCCCGAAAAGGTGCAACATCTATATAGGGCTCCTCGCCTGGATGTTGTACAATCATGACAACATTACACATGTCTCTTTCTGGTCTTGCTTCCTTTCGACGTAAAGATTCATCTCCCTTCCCCGTGCCGGGGTCCAGGTAACGATAGCATTGTTCCGAGGTGCCCCCATCCACCAACAATAGATGTTTACAAGCTTGTTCAGTTGTATGCAGGGCTTTACTATAACACTCCCTTGAATCTGATTGACATCCTTGAACACACCCAATTCCTCCGGGAGTTGGGAATTTCATTGACAGGTGATAAATGGACGTCACTACTCGCATTTCCTTTAACATCGGCCTTCCAAGTATCCCATTATAGGAAATGTCCTCATTTACCACCATGAATTCTACCACCTGTGTGGCTGACCGGGGTTCCTCTCCCAAAGTGAGAGGGAGTTTCACTCGTCCCACAATTTGTACAGGGTTTCCAGTAAATCCGTACAATTCATTGTAAGAAGGAGCCATTTCTTTGTCAAGTAACCCCATTTTCTGGTAAGTGCTGTACGCCAAGATATTCACCGAACTTCCATTATCCACCAATACTCGGTGTACGTTCAAACCTCCGATTGCAGCTTTAATTACCAAAGCATCGTTATGCGGGTGGTGCACGTGCCTGGCATCCTCCTCGGTGAACGTTATGTCAACTGCCTCGCCCTTAAAGAGTTTGGGCGGCCTTTCAGATAGGTTGTACACATTCGTGAGGGGTACGCCCCTTGCTTCCCGGGCATAATTTTTCTGGGCGTTCCTGCTAGTACCCCCGATATACGGTCCACCAATTATAGTGCGGATACTGTTGGCTCTTGTAAGGCGTTCAGGATTCACCTTTTCAGTTTCTTTGTGAATTCTATCATTCTTGTCCCCTTTAGCTTCTGGAGCCACGAACTCGGTGAGGTAACCCCTTCTTATAAGGTCTTCGATGTGGTCCTTTAAATGTCGGCATTCCGCCGTTTCATGTCCATTGGCATCGTGAAAAGCACAATACCGTCCTTCATTTTTATTCCCTGGAGGCCCATTTCTTACTGGCTTTCTAAACATTCCTGCCTTGTTCCCTACTTCATACACCTGTTCAATGGAAGCCGTGAGCGGGGTGTACTCAGTGTACCTGCCTGAACCCTGAGAGTCCTTCCTAGTGGGATATTTATAATTTACTGTCCTTCCTGTGTTGGTTGTATTCACCGTTATAGGGGCTGTCTTTTCATCACGATGGGTGCTTCTAGTAGAGGAGCTTCCACCATAGGAGGTTCGTTTATGGTACCCCCTATATTTCGGGCTGTATGACCTACGCCTCTTGCTCCCGCTCCATTCCCTTGAACTTCGACTCTTCTCAAGTTTAGCCATTGACTCTTCAACCACCTTGTGAGTTTCTGCCTTGGCGTAGAAGTCTGCAAAAGTCTTGGGCTCCGCCCCTTGTAGCTCTTTCCAGAAATCAGTGCCTGGGCGTACGCCCGCAATCAAGAAATTCTTATAGGTTTCATCTGTGGTCTTCCTCACCTTAGGAACCTCTGCATTAAACCGTTTGAAATATTCAGTGAGGGTTTCATTCCTTTCCTGCTTGATGTTCGCCAAAGTGTTAGCTGGGGGTGCGAACGCAAACGAAGCCCGAAATTGGGTCACGAACATTTCACTCATTTGCCTCCAAGATTGGATAGAGTTTGGTCGTAGCCTCTTGAACCATTGATGAGCACTATCCCTTAGTGTAGCAGCCAACAAGCGACACTTCGTTAGGTCTTTCACCTGGTACACTTCCATTTCCGTATCAAATTGGCTAAGATATTCCACTGGATCAGTGGTTCCACTGAATTTTAGGTCTCCCACCCCCCGGTATTTTGGTGGGAGTGGCGAATCCCTCACCCTCTTGGTAAAGGGTGAAGCCACTGTCAAGCCTTCCAGTGATTGTTTTTCCACCTTTAACTTCCTTAATGATTCACGCAGATCCTTTACCTTGTAGTGCTCATTCTCTTCATCTGTGAATTTGCTGCCATCATCGCTAGAAATTTCATTTAACTCATGGCCATCATCATTATTTTTGGGGTTATGCCGAGAACTACAGCTTCGCTCAGCTTCAACCCATTTGGATGGCCTAACAGACTTGGAAACAGATTTATCCTTTCTATAACTCTGAGACCCTTGTGATTTTGCCTCTGGGGCTTTCTTGGTTTGTTTTTCCTTCTTCCCATCAAGTTTGTGACGCAGGTCCTTGGCGTCCACCTTGTTACCCAACCTGTCAAAGACACTCAAGCTACGGGTGGGTGAACCCCGTGACTGTCGTACCTCTTCTTCTCCTTCAGTCCAGTCTGGATCTGTTTGGTCAGTCTCCACATCAGAAAATCCCTTCTGTGAGGCCTCTTTTTTCGACCCCCCATCACTGTCAAAATCTAACCGAACAGGTGTGACCACCTTCTTTTTAATCTTTCGATCCATGGAACCATGCCTTTGCTTCCATTTCTTTAGCTTTTCATATTTCTTTTCCAAAGTAGCGATTTTCTTCTCCATCTTCTTAATCTTATCCTTCAGCTCCTGATTCATTTTCTCCTCATCCCGCTCCTCATCATCACCACTTCGTCCATCTTCCGGTGTGTAATCATCCCCAGATTTTCGAGACATCTCTTCCCTCAAGAGATAAAACCACCCCTCTTTCTAGCGCCACAAATGTTGTGAGGGAAAAATGGTACAACACTTCAATGAAATAATTACAAGAATAAACCAAGAAAATCCAAAAATATCAATCAAATAATTGAATTTCAAGCCAAAAAACCCTAATCTCATGAACCCTAATCCGAGAGGGAGAAGAGTGATTATATGGACTGAGTTTGCAAGGTACCCCAGGCTATGATGATCGAATATGACCTATTCAATCCACTGTTCATAGCAAGGAGCAAGTGTTAGAGGTGTGTGTGTATCCAACCCCCTGCAAAGTGCCTACATACTCTTATTTATATAAGAGATCAAGTCCTCATGTAGTTCTTTGTGATTATCCTTCGTTTCCCTCTGCCCTATCCTCTGTAACAAACCCTCCTCAATCCATATCTCAGCTGACCTAGTTATCCAGTTGTTGCTTCATGATAATCCCCGCTTTCTATCGTGATATATCCATACATACACACGTATATATATATATATTCCATATATATATGATATTAATCCCTGATAACTACTACTGATAAACCGTTCCTATTATTTAGGAGATATTTTGAAGATTGTTACGACGTGTAGTATCCAATCTCCTATAATATAGGCGATTACGAGCCCGCTGGTGTATTTTCTGGTAACCTTTGGGGTTCATACGCGAACCCCTAACCTGGCAATCTGCTACCTAGTTGAACCCCTGCCTGGCCTTCACACAACTTTACCCTTATCCGGGGTTCACATGCACGCACCCCTGTATGAACATACCTTGAACTAGATGCCAGAATCCTATCCTCCAGTTTATTTATAAGGCATACTAGATTACTGTACTTACTCCTTAGCTCAATCTATCCGTCCATATCCACCTGATTCGAGTCCATAACCTTAGTGGGCCTTAAATCAAGTCCAAGGCGGATTTTGGGCACAACAGAACTATTTTTAATAGATATTTTTAAAATAATTTTTAGTATAACAAATTTGTTAAAATGATGATCTTATATTTATATTTATATTTATATGTGTGATTTTTAAGTTTGCCAAAACTTTAGTTCCAAGTGTTTGATATATAACTGAGTAAAATAAAATGTTAATACTAACAATTTTATACTTAGAAATATTTGAAAAAAATTATCCTTTAGGGTTTGTGCGGGGGGCTTTGTGCCGTTTTATAAACATATGTTATATAGGAATTACATGTTTTGCTTTGATGATAACAAATAGATTTTGTTTTGATGATAACAAATAGCTTAGATAAAATTTTTATTTTCAACTTGTAAGTGATCGATGGATAATAATTAATGAGTAACAATCAATTAGGTAGCTAAATTTTGTGTTCTTATTTATCCATATTTTGGTTGAAATTCTTTTTTGGATATTAATTCACTTAGACCTATAGCAAGCTATGTGATGTATCAATTAGGCATGTGTTGTAATTTAGGTGTCCAAATAGTTAGTTCTTCAAGAAACAAGAAGATCCACATATTAGGTACTGAACTTTAAATATTCGAGAGTAAGTTTTTGCAAGTGAAGTGTGGAATATAAATAAAGAATTACAAATACTCATATTGGAGATCGATTGCTAAATTTAAATAACGACTTAACAAATGCAAGTAATAGTTGATTATGAAGTCTATCTTCAATCTTGGAGATTAAAGTGACTTCACAGTAAAGAAGAGATAAATCCTGACGACAATAGTTCGCAGATAAATCACATGGGCTTAGGAGCTAAGTCAATTTACCATTCCTATTGATCCCTTGAAGATAGAATTATGCACAGTGTTAAAGCATTATGGAAGAAGGAGGTCAAGAATAGAGTTGGAGAATCTTGAGACATTTTCTGAAATGGATAAGCAATTCAACAGAATGTGTAGGTGACAAAGCTTTCCGTGAAACATACTTATGAATTATTGATGTAAAAGTTTTGTTACACTTGGTCTATATAAAACCAAGTGTGCAACATAAATTCAGGTTTGTAGAACACAATTATTTTTGCTAGTTTTTTAGAGAGAAATCTTGTAAGGCAAAAATAATCAAACTGTGTAAGCAGTTGTGAATCATTTTTCAGAGATTCTTCAAGAAATACACAAACAGACTCAGGTGGATGTTTTTTAAAGTGTTTCTTGTTTACATTCTTCTTTACTCACTTCGAAATTATTCTACATCACAAAACTAAAGAAAAACACAAAGAGATTTTAAGATTTCATATATTTTATTCAACCCCCTTCAATAGATATATTTTATATATCTCACTTTGAAATAACAACATCCCTAGATCATCCTCGCTATTTGCAGTGTAAATGAATCAAACGGTTAGTGAGCTATTGATGTAGGAGGATTTACGGTGTTTAGGATGCTTGGTGGCATACATGCTAAAACGAGAAAAACCAACAAATGCTATTAAATTTCTAGATGGGTGACCATGCATGTTCATGCTCAATTTTGCATAATCACGCTATTTTGTAATCATTATTTTAGTTTGAATAGGATTTGATTTGATTTAGTTATAGAGTTTATTATCTTTATATAAATAATACTATGATGTACGATAAACATTTATGAATTTTCTCATCTTTATTGTGGATTCAAGAATTTCTTATGAATTTAAGGATCGCCTTGTGAATTCGAGGATTGCTTTATAGATTCAAGGTATTTAAGGATTTTTCTTGTAAGAGCCATTTGAAGTTTAACACTTACTTCTCCTTGGCTTCCGTGCTGCATTAGTTGGCATTAGAGAAGGTGTTATCCTGTCTTTTCGCTACCCTATGGGAGACGATCCAATTACTAAAGAAGATTTAGTAGAGGTTACAACTGCTTTTGCCATGACCCTCACAATTTTGATAGACAGGATGACTGCTTTGACAAAAAAGAAGAATAAGAATAACGAGCAACGTAAAGGGAAATAACAGATCAAATTCGAGTCCCTAAAGATCGGAAATATCATGTTGGTGAAAATTATAGCTCGGAATCAAATATAGATGATCGTCTCAATGACAATGATATTGCAAAGGTTTATATACCATTATTTTATGGGTCTTTAGGAGTTGATGAGTTCCTAGGTTGACAAATTGATGTTGATAGATTTTTCGATATCGTGGAGGTTCCTGAATATGTAGATTATGATGGTCGCGATTTTTTAATAGGCGTTGCATCTAGATGGTGGGAAAGAATGTTCTTCAAATACGGTAGCGAAGAAAAGGGTTCTTCAAACATGGGAACAAATGAGACATTTTAGGATGGAAAGGTTTTTACCTGAGGATTATGAGTATAAGATGTACATTGAGCACAAACCGGATGATATCACCATTCTACATTATCATGAACCTCGTCATGTTGGTAATGTGTTTGACGAGTGTCCTCAAATAAAACAAGATACTTTGTTAGATATGGAGATAGTTGGAGAAAGGTGTGATATAGTAGGCACTAAAAATTGTATGTATTGGTGTTGTGACAAAATTGATAGGTTATCTAAAGAAGTAGATGATAAGAACTTGGATGTTGATGAACACATCGAAGAAAAATTTGATGATACCTACAAAGATGATTATAATGAAGATGATAAATCAACTATACTTGGATACTTATAAATTAGTAGATGATTACACCATCAGAGTTTAATTCAGATATTCTACAAGGTGAGTCCCAAAACTTTTGAGAATGTGGTAAACTGTGAAAATCATGAAAACATACTTACGAGGGACATGACGATTGAATTTAAATCACCTCCACAAACTTATGTATAACATTACTTGGGATAATTCATTGGTTGACAACAAATTAAACGGGAATTATATGATTGACATCGCTAGTTTGAAGTACAAGTATGCTATAATATTTATAATTTTAATGAGGATACATGCCAATTTGTTATGGGTTCACCATATTAAATTAATTTGAATGTATGTCACAAAAGTAGGAAGAAGATAATTGAGTTTATAAATATTAGTATGACTTATATTGTGTATCCATTGAAGGATAATGGTTTCTTCATTTCATCGTTAAAATTTGCAATTTTGTTTGTAAGGGAAATGAGTTTAAATTTGGGTTCAATTGTTTTGTTGACAATTGGTGATCAAGATGTCATTCCAAGTGTCGTTGTCACAAAATATTGACCTTGTATAGTGTTATGGTAGAAATTCTTAAATTCTTATGAGACCTTTCCCCATAAAAATTAATACCACCAAATAGGCAAATGCGATTCTTTTTCTATATGAGAACTCAGGGTCGAGTATCCTATAAGTGGAAAAGATTGATTATGGAGAATTGTTAGTGTTTAGGATGCATGGTGGCATGAGCACGCTGCTGGATTGCATGACCATGTCAAAACGAGAAAAAATAACAAAAATTATCAAATGCCTAGATGGGAGACCAGGCATGTTCATGCTCATTTTTGCATTATCATGCTACTTTATAGTATTTAATTTATTTTAAATAAAATTTTGTTTTATTTCGTTTTAGGGCTATGAACAATATTATATATGATGTAGGAATGATAATCTTTAATTGAATTAAAAAATTTCAGAATTTTCTCATCTTTCTTGTGGATTCAAAAATTCCTTGTAAATTATAAGATCGCCTAGTAAATTCAAGGTGTTAAGGAATTTGTCGTGTAAGAGTCCTTAAAGTTTTAGCGCTAATTTTTGGTTGACTTCGGTGTTGTATTAGCTACTCAAATTCGAATTGTAAAATATTCAAGTTTGTATATATATATATATATATATATATATATATATATATATATATATATTACATTTTCTAATTTATCGCTTTCGAGTTTTTCACAATATTCAGTAAAATTAATTCGAGTTTCTCGCTAAACTCGAACATATCGAATTTTGATCGATTTGAACTTCGAACTTAAAATTTATGGTTCGATTGAGCTCGAACCGAACTATTAAGTTAAATTCGAAATGGAGCTTGAATCGACAATTTGATAGTGTTCGACTCAGTTCGGTTCGTTTATAGCCAACCACTGTACGAACCTATTAGAACTACTGTATGAGGTTCGGCTCGTTTAATTTTTTTTTTTTGATATTGATAATAAATTGTTTTAATTTTAAGCAGTATTCTAAGACAACCTCACCGTCACGATTCCTTTCAAATTATACAAATAATCTGATAAAAATTTTAACTGTATGAAAAAGGTCCAATAAGTATGGGCTTCTCTCGTATAAATGCTTTCATCATTTTTGGACACAATATTTTAAGTTGATCAGAAGCTGGACCAGCATGAAGACTATCCGATTTTCATACACGGGACCATATATATTTTAGCATGAGTAGTGCTAGGTGCACAGAAAATTTGTACAGAAATATTCATAGAATGAGTTGGATTCCACTTATATATGTTTTTATTGGTGGATACTAATGTGAATGTAGGGGATCCATTGTGTTATAACCAATTAAATTAAGACACTTATCATTTTGTAAAAGTTTTTGTGAAACTTTACGTAACTCTAGCATTTTCCTTTTAGCATTGACGTACTTTGCCTCCAAATCCATTTGTCATGTCCAAAACTCCAAATACACCCTTTCGACCAAGTGTTCTACACGTGGGCCACCCACATGATTAATTGTCCACTAATCATTACTCCATCCCTCTCTTAATATTACTCTTGTTAACGATCAAAAGTGTGCGTTGGCAAACGTGTCCAGTCAAAACCAGAAAAACATTAAGGGACAGAGAGAGTACATAATAATTTACTAACTTAAAATCCATGCAACGAAAGTTCTGTAATATAATGGATTTATTTTAATTTAAACTAAAAATTATAAAAAATGAATTTTGTAAGTTTAAAATTTTAAATGATATGATCCGATAATGATAACATATATGTTGTCCATGATATTTTTTAAAAAAAATGAATTTTAATTTAAAGATATGGAAAAAATGATATGATTTAGCTGAAAGACGTAATAGGTTTGTTATTAGTTATCATAAAATTATTATTTGATTTTATTTAAATAAAACTACCCGAATAGGTTTTACTAGAAAAAAAATAAAAAAATAGAAATGGTAACGTATTTTAGTTGAAAAAAGTAATTGATTAAGTTTTAGTAATTATAATTAAATTATAATATTTTATTTTATTAAATTACATGTCACGAAGCTAATAAGGAGAAGGACAACTACCTACCATAAACAATTTCTCCACCAATTAGTCCTCGATCAAATTCATAATACATCTCATTTTATGGTTTTTGATTGTGTCGTATATGTCCCTATTACCATACCACAAAGAATTAAATGAGAGTTTAAAGGAGAATAAAAATATATATAGGTTCTTATTTATCATCTATTATAAGATATCTTAGAACGGTGATATGTTTTTTATCC
The DNA here is from genome assembly GCA_037693485.1 of Kitagawia praeruptora. Lineage (NCBI taxonomy): Eukaryota > Viridiplantae > Streptophyta > Magnoliopsida > Apiales > Apiaceae > Kitagawia > Kitagawia praeruptora. The sequence goes on along the minus strand of CM075354.1, from coordinate 104,607,057 downwards.
AATATATTGATTATCATTTTGATGAGTTTGTGTTCCCTCTACATTAGGGGGAGATGAAGTCTTGCATAGGGTTAAATTATAATCCACTTGAGAAAAAATTTCTGGAATGTGTTTATATTTGATTCAAATGATTTTACTTAAATAATTACAACTTGACTAATCGAGCTTTTATATAGATAGGAAAACAGGAGTACAAAATAAGACATTAAAAATATTAAACCACGTACATGTATGACTCTTACTAAATACATTTAACTTGAATAGTTCATGATGTTGGGTTTCGGGACAATAAACGCAGCGAAAAATAACGGCAAAATAATAAAAAATCCGAAACCTTAACCCTAGGATCCGTGTACAAGGCATGACAGATTATGTAGAAGCGAAATCATAGCTTTTAAGAGCTTTACGAATTCAGAAAGATGGAGGTCCATGAAGCAATCACCACACACTACTAAAAAACTGTTAATAGACATCACCATTTTTAACATCGATTACAATAAAACCGATGTTAAAAATCCATTTAACATCGCCCGTTTTAAAACCGATGTCTTTTAAACATTCAGACATCACTTGACATATCAACCGATGTCTAAATGTTTTCTTAAAAATTTTTAGACATCACTTCATTTATGAACCGATGTCTAAATCTCTCATTAAAAAAATAAACGCCCACCCCCTCTGAAATATTCCCCCCCCTTAATTTTATTTTCCCCTTTTAAGTTTCATTACCCGCTAATTCAGCCAAATCTGTTCCCCCCACCCAAATTTTTTGTATTCCCCCCACCTCAATTCTAATATCAATTTTGGTTTTCCCGGCTTAGTCAAATTTTGGTTCCCCCCCTCAGATATTGCCTTTGAGAAAAAATTAAAAACATAAAAACATATAATCAAAATAACAAAAAAAGCTTATATCTATCATTCTCTTACTCTCTACCCCCGACCTCACCCCCTCCTCAAGAACCCTAAATCTCACCTTTCTCTCTCTCTCTCTATCTCCCTCTCTCCCCCCTCTCATCCCCCTCTCTGTACTCTCACCCTTCTCTCTCTCTATACTCTCACCCTTATCTTTCTTGAAGCTTGGTTCGACCGGAGATTGTTCGATTTGAAGAAACAAAACTGTGAACTCAATTCGATTTATTTGAAGCTCAAATTGGTAAGTGACTAAGCTTGTGTTTGATTTTAATTAGTTGGATTTAGTTTTCAATTGGGGATTTTTGAGCTCGAAGCCCTAATTTTTTTAATTCGTTCTTAGATTGAATGTTTAGTTGTTTGTATACCTTCCATGTATGTTTAGGTTGAATGCTTGAATGTTTTTAATTGGAGATTTGTAAAGTTGCATAGCTTTTAGTTTAATGTTTATTTGGGAATTTTTTTATGGCTTTAGGTTATGGCCTAATCTTTTACAAGAGAGGGAGAAGTGGACGATCGACGTCGCAGATATCCCTTGTCTATAAGTGCTCTTGAAACCCTAATCCCCCAATTTCCTAATATATATTTATATTCTGTCTTTTGTTTTAATTGCATATCTTGTTATATTCAGTTGTCCACCTTGTCCAAAACGTGCAATAAGGCTAATTTGTTGTGCGATTTACTTTTTACCATGTCACAAGTTTTCTTCTATACCACTTAATCACTCGCTTGCATATTTGCAACCAGTTAACAAGGAACTTCTAGGTTTACTCACTCCAGTAGTGCAATGATTTGAAATATTTCATTCACCTACCGTAGCATCTACTCTAAGAAAGCTATGGTAAGATCTTATCTGCTACACTTATTCAAAATGATAGTGTGCATAACCTGGATAAAGGTTTTGGTACCGTCTTGCATCATATTCTATAGACTATATGAAGTTTATTCAGCTTCAACTTATTAAGCTTTTTGTTAAATGTTTACACTAGTAGCAGACAGGGATGGACAGTACGAACGTGTATGCTTACATTTCAATTATAGCCCTTTTGTTTTGCCTTCCTCCAGCAATACTTGTAGGTGTCCTGTTCACCGACAATTATACTATTTCTTTACTTCAAAATGAAAAAGGTTGCTCTAAATTCCCAAATTAATGAATGCTTTAACTTGCTTTGCTTTTAGATCGAGGGACTCAAGCTGATGCAATACGGTTTCCAGGATGCAATTTGCTAAAGTGGGTCTATACAAATTCGTGTCTGATTTATTTTGGATTGGAATGTTCTTTCATTTATACAATCAGGTACTCATTCTACTAGTGTTCTAATTACAAAGGTTAGAAAGGAATGGGCTTAAAAAAAAAAATATATGTTTATATTCTATTCCTTGTTTCCTAATTTCTATTTTTCTTCTGAAGTACTAATGCTAGTGTATCTTCTAATTGTTGTGTTGCAGTTTGAAGATTTCGCAAACCACAATGCTTTTGAGCTATTAATATGTTCGATAGCCATGTATTTTCTTCTACATTCATCATAAAAGTTGAAAGAGTTAATAGAAGAAATATCGACTTCCCTAAACTTATAAGCAATTTGGGTTTCAACTGTTTTGAAGAGGTTCATCTTAAACATAAGTTGATACATGATATATAGATGAGTAGGTGGTTGTGAAGCCAATAGAGGCATTTTTTTGACATGATGAATCTTGAATTATGTTGAGTTTCTATGTAAATTAGCAACAGATGCGTAAGATAATTCCTTTTGTCAATCTTTATATTGTACTCCCTGATTACTTGCTAATGTGAGTTTGTGGGGTTGATTTTGAACAGGTTGTCACTGCAACGGTCCAGCAAGCAATGAAATATATATATATGAAACTCCAGACATTGAAACTAAAACTGAGCTGATTAAAACACTTAACAGTGTATCAGCGAGCCATGTTGATAAAAACACTGGCAAAAATCAAGGAAGAGCAAGGGAACATTGTCAAGGCTGCTGATTTGATGCAAGAAGTTGCGGTCTGTATTTGATTATGTCATGACAGTTAATTATATGCACACAGACACCCACATTCAGACACAAAGATTTTACTCCTAGCTGGTATCGATGTTTAGTAATGAGTCATTTGTTTATCTGATGTTAATTATGTCAGTGTAAGGGGTGAACAGCCTCTTTACAATCTATACCTTCAGTGGCTTTTCTGCTAATTAGCAATTTCTTCTTAACAGCCTCTTCAGGTCACAGTGGTCGTCCAGCTCATGTCACGAAATCACCTGGTAATGGTGAAGAGGTGCATGATGTTCAGAAAAGAAAGAATATACCTGTTGGCCCTGACGGGAATAAATACGTACAATAAAATACTAAAGTTGGAAAAGTGGAACTGGATACGGTCATTAAATAAGTACTCATGGTTTACTTGCCTGGTGCCCTGGTATATGTCAATATCTCAGGCTTGAATACCTAAATAAACTTGTTTTCTTTTTTGTTTTTACTATTATTATTTTATAATTAGCGATGTTCAACATTTTACCACAATAGTTTTACAGAGAACTAGTTCCAGAATCTTTGCATCCTTTACATGGTTCAATTGGAAATTTAGGCTTGTTAAATTCAACTATTGCTGATATGGCTCATATACATGAGATCCTACCACCTGACAGGTCTCTGTTCCAGGTGAATCCGCAAAGTTTATTCATTGTTGTGCTACTTCTAACGTCAGTAATATGAAATATGCATTTATTTTTCATTCCTATAACAAAATTCAGAGATGCTGATTAAAGCACTGGGAACTGCTCGTCGCCGTAAAAGAGTAGTCGAGGAGAGAAACATTAGAATACTAATAGCTCAGATGCATGTTGTCAAGGTTTAAAGCTCAGAATTTGCTCAGTACTCTTTTTTGCTTAAATATTTAAGTAGTTTTGCTTAAAAAATGAGATGCACATGGAATAATTGCGTTTAAAATGATCAGCGACTTGGAATCATTAACTGCTAGCTAGGTCAGTTGGTGGAGTCTACAGCTAGCTAAATATTTAGCTGAGTACACAAACTTGATACCATCAATTGCCATCTTTATAGTACTGCTTCTCTTATTCTTGACCTTAGCAATTTCAAAACATGTTCCTTGTTTCCTTGAGTGATATATTGATATATTCCGGGTGCTTATTCTTTTAGATTTCTTAGCCATTTTTTTTACTTGGTTTGGCTTTTCCACTTTGTGCAGTTTTCTTAATATTTACTTGTCATCATGAGGGCATCATTGCAGCTTAATCATTGAATCATTTCAAGCCATGCTTCCTGCTTAATTTTTTTTTTCTTTTCAGGTGTTGTGAGAATTCCACCAGCAGAACTTGTTTTTCTTCCTTACCTCCATGCATAATAATAAAGCCAAACTTTGTTATAAGTTGTTATAGCACATCTGTATTTGTTAGAGTGCTATTTGGTAGCTTTGATAATCCATCACTCTTTATTTATGCCTTTAACTTGACCTGCACTATCTTTATATAACTTTCTTTGTTTTGTTGTCTATACAGGCTTCGTACATGTATATGGCCCTCTTGCACATTTACATGACAGTGATACATTTGAAGTTTGGGTCCTTGGTACCGTTACTACATAGATTTTTTTTTGAAACTCAAATAATTCATTAATAAAAAGTACCAGGTTAGAATCTTTTCAATTTAGTCCTTCTAAAAGAGTCCGAGCATAACACATCTTATTTCTTGTTTTCCTCGTGTTTATAATTGACATTGTTTTCTTTATGTAGAGCTTCCCGATCGCAGTTCAGCTGCATTGCTGCTTCCAGTGAGTAAAGATAGCTGGACAAAAGAAGAGAATCACAAGCTCTTAAATGGAATTCTGCAGATTCTAGAGATTGGGTATTTGATAAAACACCTTTCCATCCTTTTTACATGTATCTTGGATTTCATATTGCCACTCCATTTTTAGGGTATTAACATAATTGCTGTTATCTTCTTACAGAGGTCGAGAACACAATCCAATGGCAAAGTCCAAGAATTCATTCAAGATCGTATTTGACCTTACTTCTGTCGAATCAGGTTTTGTTGGATGGATATCCAGTACTAGTGCATGTTGGTTTCTGGATTTATAGTACTTGTACCTTTCAGTTGGTTTTTGCGAATTTCAATGTTTTACGGATTTAATGTCTAGTACTGTAATGTTTGAATTTGGCTATATATAGCTGGTTGATCCTGTATACATTCTAGATTGCAAGTTATGCTTGTTTTCGATTATGGCTGGAAGCTATGAATGTATGTTTGAATGAACTATGGATGCTTGTAAATGATTGACATTAATTGAATGAATGTCTACTTAATTTTGTACATGTTGATGGCAGGTGGCCTGGTAGTTTTGTTTGTATCAATATGAAAAACAACATTAGTTTTTAAATGTCAAATAGAGAAAATTGATGTCTAATAACTACATACACAGCCAATTGTCAATATAAATTGATGTCTACTTGCAACTTACACATCGATTAGAGACAAGAAAAATGATGTAATAATAGACCTTGCACAACGTTCATTATTATAAAAACTGTTATATTAGAAGTCTTAAACATCAGCTGAAAACGATGTCTGATGGACCTCAGACATCGGTTTTAAAATTAGGTAACCAATGCAATAGTTATCTTCAGCATCGTCTAAAACCGATGTCTATGAGAACTTTATACATCGGTTTTTTAAATATTAACCGATGTTAATAAAGGCTTAGACATCAATATTTGGAAACAAACAGATGTCTATGTTGAATTATTCTATGTTTGCTACATGTTAAATAACAGCTAAGACCTCTAATATAACAATTCAAAAGATAACCTCATGCAGTTAACCCAAGAAGATAGTTCATAAACATCAGAAATATGTTTAAAACTGATGTATTATACGCTAAAAGACATCGGCCAGAAACCGATGTCTAAACGTTCAGACTTTAGACATCACCGACAAAGACATCGGTCAGAATTTTTCAAAGACATCGGCCAGAAACCGATGTCTATTAGCAACCGATGTCTAAACGTTCAGACTTTAGACATCACCGACAAAGACATCGGTCAGAATTTTTCAAAGACATCGGCCAGAAACCGATGTACACAACCCTTGCGTCAAGATCTGTGGGTTGTGCCGCTAAGTTAGTCCATACGAACGTCCGATCGTCCAATGATCAAGGGAGCCGGGACTAGCCGAAAACTGCCTCTCTATCTCTCTCTCTCTCAAGCTCAATTAATTAAATATCTAATTTCAAATTTAATGATTTAATTTAAATTCATAATTTAAATTAAAATTCCTTTCAAAAGTTCTAATTGTGTAACTCTTTAGGTTCTTATAACACTGGCAATAATTTTAATAACCAATAATAAAAGTATAAACAATGAGCGACATCTAGTAATACATCATTGCTACTCTAGTAATAATAATAATTGGTGATCCAATTAAACCTTTCGTGATATAACCCGTGTAATATAATTCCTTTAACCAAATATTATAGATTAAACTCGAGGCATGTTATTAGCCATCCTCTTCAATGTTTAATCCAGGTTTCCTTGATCAATGAGTAGACAATTAAAACAAATCAATATTTGAGCATGACCATGCATTTTCATAGTCCCACTCAATCAAGAGGCCAATAATATCTCTCCTAATAATAGGATGATTAAATCCTATATCTATCATTCCTATTTCTCATATGACTCATAATATACCCGATGTCCACTTTTATCATCACCCGGTCAAAGGTAACTTTTAATGTAGTCAAAGTATATTAATACTCGTATAGAAATATAAAGATCTCAAGTCTATGAATAATTACACCATTATCACTGTGAGTCTTTCCAATGACATTATCAACATGTAGAATCTTACCGTGGGTCTATCCAGTACCATGTAGAATATTACATGCACCTATGTTCTTGACTTTAGTTACGATACTTATGACCTATGACATGTGGTCAACATTCAACAAACATACTAATCTTTATGCGTTATAATTGTCCCATATTTATAATACTAGATTAGGGATATTTAGGAATATAAACACCATTTATATAATCTCATTTTTAAGTCACATACTTAAAGAGATTGAATACGTGTTATATATATTCCAAGGACATTTATTACTCTAACATTTATATCGCGGTAAATAAAGACATAATAAATCAACATAGAATAATCGATGAAACATAATCATTTAATAACAAAATAGTCTTTTCCTAGAAGCACAATAACATTGTCTCTAGGACACTAACACTATCACATGAGTCTAAAAAATTGGTAGAATTTTATAGAACATTGTGAACTTTCAATACGTTAATTTCAAACATTCTCCCACTTAACGTATTGACGATGATGCCCTTGGCGGTGGCGAATCCCTAATGATGAAAAGGTCACCCACGCAATCATACGCGGTTAGAGTAATATTTCGATAAGTCGGGATGCCATTTCCACGAGGAGTGCACTAAAAGTAACGCGCTAATGCAATAATGTTTGTTATTCTTGATAGTGTGTGCAAATGTCAAAGTTGAAATTGTATTTGAGGGTTTTAAAAATTAATGAGAATACATGGGGTATCGGAATCCACACATCCTCTCGACTAGACTTTGGTCGATGTGCTTTACTTCTTTATAATTAAAATCTACATGCTAATCCGGAACACTAAACTGGTAACAGATCACGTCTCCGTGCGCCTGGCCATCCCTGTTTCATGCGGTATGACATGTCATGGTCACCCAATTAACCCTTAAGACCCAATCTCTCAGTGAGGTCCTTTACGCTCAAGTTCCGATTTGATTAAAGTGTTAATACTACTGTATATAGAGTTGCAATTTATTCCCCCTTACCTGTTCTGTGCCATCATAGATTGTTTTAATTGTGTCCCAAACCTCTTTTGAAGAGTTGAGTTTAAGGATGCTATCAAACATATCCTGGTCAATTCCATTGAAAAAGTGTTCATGTCTTTCTTGTCCTTGTGCACAACCTCAGTACCTTCCTTAGTCCATTCATGTAGAAGCTTTGCCACAGGATTTTTCTATGCAGTCAACAAATTCTTCATCTAAGGCCATTAGATGGAGACTCATCTTAATCTTCCTGAAAGTCATATGTTTACCCTATTTGTAAAGATCGAGGATACTACTCAACTTAAACAAGAATGTAATAGTAAATAGTATATGTACTATCACAGGGATCTCAAATGCTTAACTGTCAAGAGAAAGAAGACAAAGTCAATCTACTGTTTTGAGGTATACTACACTTGAAGAAGTTCATTCAGTTGATCAAGCGTCAGTGGAGTAATCAAGACAGTGGGTTCAATTTATAGTGACAAGAGTTTCCTTTAGAAAGGTTTGAATAAAAGAGTGAAGAAAAGGAAGACAGAAACCACAGCTTTAAAGTCAATATATGAAGAACAATCATTGCGGTTAGTCACTTATGCACCAGACCGTGCATCGAGTGTCAACATTAAATAGTGGTTGTTCGTCATTAACTTCATTGGTTCAAGCTATCAAGACTGGTATAAAGGGAAAATCATTGTGCAAGCAACAAAAGTGTTAAATTAATTAATCACAAGGATTTTACTATCAAGTGGACTGACTATAAGGAAAAAGAATTATCACAAAGAAATGCAAAGTGATATATTCTTAAAGCTGAACCCAGGTTGGAATTGATATATTTTTTGTTAACCAAAAGGAGTTGGGTTTCAGACACTCAGGAGACCACAACTTTGACCGTAAAGATTTACTTATATTAATAAATATTTTATTTAATTAGATAATTATATTTATAAATATCTAATAATATTAGATATTTACTTTTATAATTCTTAGATTAATTTAATTATTTTTTAATTAAAGATCATAAGTTATGCGGGACAAAAAGCATTTCTAGCGAGCCCAGGACAACATAGGCCCCGGTTTTTGCAAATGAATTTGCAGGTCATTAGGTTAACAGGCAGGCGCGTGTTATTTGAAACATTTGAAAAAAAGGAATTGATTTATATTAATTTTTATTTAATTAATATAATTATGTTATTGATTTAATTAATAAATAAATTCATTGTGAATTAATTTATTTATTAAATTAGTTTTCATGTTATTTAAATTTGAATTAATGTATTAATTTAAATTGATATAATCATTTATTCAATTAATTGATTAATTAAATAAATGATTAATTGATTAAATTAGCTATTTGAATTAAAAGAGAAGTGGGCAAAGTTTGATGGGCTGAGTTATTTGTGTTAAATTAAAAGGCTGAAGGCTGGTTGTTTAACTCGGCTCCATTACATTTATGGTATAGTTCTGAACTGAGTTTACATTTGTGGTACACTTTGTTCAACGTTTTCATTTCTGGTATAGGTGAAAAAAGTTAATAGAAAACGCCACTTCTAGTGGCGTTTTCTATTAAATTTTTTCAGCTCACTTTTCCCAGCACTTGGCATAATTTGTGAGTACAAAATGTAGTTTCTAGTAGTCATTTTACATGGCTTAAAGAATGTGTTTGTAAATGAAATTTTTTCAAATTTTTTGTTTCGTATTAAAGAATTGACATTTTACTTTGGTATAATACGAAAATCTCGAAAATTTATTATGTCTAACTAGCTTATTATTTGGTCCGAACATGGGAGGTCAACATCAAATTGTTGAAAAAAATTTCGAGTAGGCATGTTTAGGGGAATAAAAAATATACCTGTACATGTTTTTTTTACGTTTTTCTGTTCCATACTCAAGTATTGACGTTGTACTTTGGTATAATACAAAAATCTCCAAAAATTATTATGTCTAATTATCTTATTTTTTGGTCCGAACATGGCAACTCAACATCAAATTGTTGAAAATTCTTGCGAGTAGGCATGTTTAGGGGGAAAAAAATATATACTTGTACATGTTTTTCTTACGTTGTTTTTGTTCCATATTCAAGTATTGACGTTGTACTTTTGCGTAAACCAAAATTTAGGCATAAGTAATTTGTGTAATTACGTTAAATGTTCATCCGAATATGGCAACTTCACATCAAATTCTTAAAAAAAAACCTTGGCGGAGTTACGTTGAGGGGCATAAAAAACATGTTAGAAAACATTCAATTACTTTAAATAAACATACTACATCATACAAGTACTTCAATTTAAAAACAGAAAATTGAAGCAACATACAATTAGATTTAATTGAAAACAAAAAATTACATTAATGTAAACATAAAGCCGAATACTTATTGTGAAGACTCACTTCCTCGCCTCCCACAACACATGGCTACCTGTGTGACTGCGAAGACCTCCATATTAAAACAAATATTTTTAACGATAATAGTACATATATTAATTTCAAGATTTACCAATTATTAATATTTCAAGATTTACCAATTATTAATATTTCAAGATTTACCAATTATTAATATTTCAAGATTTACCAATTATTAATATTTCAAGATTTCAATTTCAAGATTTAAATAATTCATAACTTGCATACTGTCTAATGTACTGATACATGAATAGTATGACCCGTGAAGAGACTTGAAATAATGCATCTGAGATTTCATCCTATCTTATCCACCGACAGCTGCTTTAAAAAAATCTGGCTTCCACCAATCAGCTCCTTCATATCTTATCCGAAACTGCCTATATTAAGAACTCTAGCTAATTGTTTTCTTCACACCATTCATTTCCTCGTTCTTTTCTCTCTGTATGTCCATTACATTATTTCTCCATGCAGCCTACATAATTCCGATCCTTGGAAGCTTTGCTTGCTTGCTACCTTGCCTTGTTCGTCTCATTGAAGGTACACGATATAAAATCTTAATTTCGTTTAAAGTGACAGATATTTTAGCTTAAATGTATTCTTCTTTGTATAAATGCATCTGCATTGTTAATTACAAATTAGTAAAATAGTAAGCTAATATTCTTAACTTCATTTATTAGGTTTCCGGGAGAATGGAAAATTACGTTAATGTTAATTTCTTTTGGGGTGGAAGAATGATTAGACGGGGGGATGATATTCGATATTCGAAAGATCCGGGTGGTCAACGTTACGTTATGTTGGGCACGAAGTATGAAGAATTTAGGGGTATTGTTTATGAAGTTATGGGCATAAATCCAAATCATTGGGATGTTAAAATGAGCTATAAATACCCCCAAGTTGGCATAGGGAATGTTGCATCACATTTTTTAGTAGGGCAAATTACATCCGATATGGACGTGGATCGGCTGTTGAGCATCCCTCATACGATGATGATGGGTTTAGGTGATGTTTCTGTGTTTTTGGAGGTCGAAAAAGTACAAGAGGATGACCCGTACAGTTACGGGCATAATATGCACCCTCAACCAACCCATTCAAGTTACCAGGAAGATACTGGGACTAGCAACCAAGTCCCAGAATTTGGAACAGCCGGGTGGTCAGACTATTATTTTGGTGGAGGAGACGAATATCAAGGTCATGTCGGCGGTTCAAGTAGCTATGCAATCCAACAAAGGCAGCCACAAGATGATTATCAAGTGCAAGATTACTACACTCCTACTGATTACATTGAGCCGTCTCCACGAGTGCAGCCTGTTGCCGGTAGAGAGTTGGCCCTTGTACATGAGAATGCAGAATCCGACTTTGGTAGTTCAAGTAGTGAGGATTTGGACAACCTTGGCAGTGATGCTGAGGAAGATGTATCGGAAGACGAGGACGAAGAGGAGGTGCCTAGGATGACTATGATTGAGACGGCTGTCATTGATGGTGGGAGGCACGTCCCCAGAGCACCTTGGTTTGAAACTGAGGCGTATACACCAATTGTGTTACACAACCGAGATGCAAACTACAATGTGGTAGATCCTGAAAATGAAAATCTTTATGTCGGACAGATGTTCAGTGACAAAACTACGCTTGTCCATGCAGTGCGAAATATGCACATTAAGAGTAATCGGATGTACATCGTGGTTAGGAGCAATCCTGACCAATTCATCGCAGAGTGCACCGTGCAGAATTGTCCGTGGAGAGTGAGAGCTGCGAAGAAGAAGACTCACGGTTTCTTTCAAATCACAAGATTGACTGAACACGTTTGCTTGTGTGATCATCCTACGCAGGACCACAAAAAGATTACTGCAAGATTGGTTGCAGATATTGTCAAACCACACGTATGTTTTTCATTTTCGAATGTATTATAATTCATTTTCATTACTAAACTCGTTATGACGTGTTCCTTAAAATGTTTGACAGGTTGTAGGCTCACCGAATCTCCCAATAAAGAATGTTTTGAGCTTGGTCACCATAGAATTAAATCACAACGTGAAATACATGAAAGCGTGGAGAGGTAAGCAGTTGGCGGTTGAGGATGTGTATGGCAAGTGGAGCACAACATACGACATACTACCACAGTTCTTCATGGCCATTGCTCATTCCAACCCTGGGAGCGCGTTTGTGATTGAAGCGGTCCCAGATGAGAAAGTTGCACATCAATCCATTTGCAAGCGGGTTTTCTTTTGCCTTAAAGCAGTCATGGACGGTTGGCAACATGCTCGGCCCGTACTTTCAATCGATGGTACATTTCTGAAGGGCAAATACAATGGCAAGTTACTCATTGCTATGGGTGTTGATTCCAACAATCATCAATACCCCGTATGTTATGCTTTGGTTGAGGAAGAGTCTGAGGATAACTGGGGTTGGTTTTTACGACTATTGCGTGAAACTGTTTGTAAGGACAGGAACCGTGTTTGCATAATATCAGACCGTGCTGCTGGAATTCTCGCAGCAATATCCAATCCGGGCAACGGCTTTGCACCCCCTTTTGGGATTCATAGATGGTGTCTTCACCATTTCAGAAGTAACTTCTCTAGCAAGCATCCCGGGGGGGACCTTAAACGCTTGATGTGGTTAGCTGGAAGTACCCCGCAGGTCAAAAAACACAATGCCTACATGAAAAGAATAGGGGAGATATCAGTTGCTGCTCTACAGTGGCTTTGTAACGTTTCTCCTGAACTGTGGACCATTAGTCATGATCGGGGCGGTGCTCGTTACGGACAAACCACTACCAACATTATGGAAGGCTATAATGGAAACATACGAATGGCTCGCTTCCTTCCTGTTACAGCAATGATGGAGTACATATTCTACAGAAATGTTAGAATTGTCAACACACAGAGGAACCAAGCCGTTGCAGCTGTGCATGACGGCCAACAATTTTGTCAAAGGACGAATGAAATGATAACACGATATATGGAGAAGGCTAAAGCACATTCGGTGACAACACATAGTCGTCAACATGGCATTTTCACAGTCTTCACTCAACGTTATCGGGTGAAAGGTTGCACGAAGGGGGGAAACCAGCAGAATGTGGACATAAGTAAGAAAACTTGCACATGCGGAAAATGGAAATGTCACCATATGCCTTGTTCTCATGTCATGGCCTGTTGTTTAGTGGACAATATTGATTGGAAGCAGTGGGTTGGACCTTACCACTACTCCTCGAAATTGCATAAGTTATGGGAACCCCTTATATTTCCATTGCCAAGCACGGACTTGTGGAACTACGTTTTACCTGACGAGTGGCAACAGTTTGGAAAATTGATACCAAATCCGGCCTACAAGAAGGTCAAGAAAAAGAGTGGCACAAGGGGACAGTCCGTAAGAATTCGAACTGAAATGGACCAGTCAAGATCGGGGATAAAGTGTAGTCGGTGTAAGCAAGAAGGACATACAAAACGGAGCAGACTTTGTCCACAACGTCCCCGGGAGACATCTACTTGATGAAATAAAGTCTTCACGTGTCTCATGTCATTTTACTTCATGCATGTAGTTTGTTTATCCTAGTTTGCTTTGCTGTTAACTGTTTTGTGTGATTTGAATTTTCCATTGTACTTTGCCTCATAATAGTTGTATTTGTGTGCTCCTTATCAATTTCAATTTCAATTATGAAAACATGGCAGTTTTGTTTTATGTAAATTTTTTTAAGAATTTGATGCATACGCGTAGGAATTTTTAAGAATTTGATGTTGAGTTGCCATGTTCGGACCAAAAAAGAATATAACTCGTCATAATAAATTTTCGAGATTTTCGTATTATACCAAAGTAAAATGTCAATTCTTTAATACGAAGCAAAAAAATAGAAAAAATTTCATTTACAAAGACATTTTTTAAACCATAAAAAATGACTACTACAAACTACATTTTGTACTCAAAAATTATGCCAAGTGCTGGGAAAAGTGAGCTGAAAAAATTTAATAAAAAACGCCACTAGAAGTGGCGTTTTCTGTTGAAAGAAAATTCAACAGAAAACGCCACTTCTAGTGGCGTTTTCTATTAACTTTTTTCAGCTATACCAGAAATGAAAACGTTGAACAAAGTGTACCATAAATGAAAGTTGAATTCAGCTCTATACCAGAAAGGTAAACGAGCCGTTTAACTCGGCTGTTTTAACAACAAAACAATTAAATCAGCTTTGACCAATTGTTTGGCAAAGAAGTCTGTCATGATCAGAGCAGTTGGTAATGTCACGTGAATACACAATATAATACTCCCTATGTCCCATTAGATTCTTTACATTGTTTTAAGACTGTCTGGCACGTATTTTAGGGTGCATATAAACTATAGTTCCATAATTTATTTTTACAATTTTCTTTTTATGTATAAAAATAGAACAATCCTATTTTTATACAAAAAAAGAAAATTTTAAAAATAAGTTATAGAACTATCCTTAAAATATATTTTAAAATGCGTGCCAGACACTCTCCAAACAACGTAAACAAATGACCGGGGGATGGAGGAAGTATATTTATAGGGATAATATAACCTAACAGACTATTACAATGGATTTTTTAAGTTTAGAATCCGGCTCAATGAAATCCTGAGCCCAATAACTATTAATGACCTTTCCAACTCGCCCATTTGTGACAAAGTTCGCTGTACTGATTTTGTATTTTGAGCAAATACAAAATGGCTGAAGGCTGAAATTGTAAAAGGATTGAATAGTTAGGCAGGAACACGTTGCAGAAAACTGTCGGGTGAAGTATTCACCTTCCTCACTGCGCGTGTCTTCCACGCGCGAATTCAACTCAGTTGTTCAGCAAGTGTTAATTCGAATACCCTCGGAAACCTTAATACCCTGACCGAACAAAAGAGTTAGATACCCTTGGAAGCAAAATGTCTCTGCCCACATGCATAAATATCTTTACAGAAATTACTATCTCGATAGTCGATACCCTTGCATTTAGATACCCTCAACGACAATTTCTGATACCCTTGATGAGTAAAATGAGAAGAAAAGAGACAGGGACTTCAGTTATTTGAGAAGATAAATATTGGCAGCTGTGTTGAAAACTTCAGAAAGTATCTTCACAATTCTCTCAAACACAGAACCAAGACAGAAGAGAGAAAGATCAAGAGAAAAAAGTTCTGTTCTTCATTTTAATTCTTGTAAATTATTTCTGAGTTGTATTGTTAAATCTAAACTAATAGAAACAGTTTACTTGTAACTATCTAACGACACTATGCCATAGATGGCTTTTTACAACACTTAAGGGGGGTGTTACATGGCTTTTTACAACACTTAAGGGGTGTTACCTTTTTGGGTGTTACCATAGCTATGAAATTTTGGACCTATCACAACACTCTAGTTTTGGTGTTACCATATCCTTAAAGGTATGTTACCATAGCTGTGGAAGGTGTTAAACTTAGTAACACCATGGGCTGTGTTACCTTAGAGTATAATTAACATATTTTTTTATTTTTATTTGTAATTAATGATTTATTAATTATTAAATTTTGAAATTTAATAGTTTTAATCAAGTCATTGAATTTATTATTATAAAATAATTTTCTATTAAATAATTGAACTATTTATATTTTTACAATAATAATATATTTTTTAATAATTTTATTTAAAATAATGTAATATTAAAAAATATTGAATAAAATAATAGTGTAAAATAAATTTAATTTATTATTCAATAATTGAAATATTAAAATTTATAGACATACAATTTTTCATAAGAAAATTAATAATTTTTGTAATATTATAAAATGAAAAAAAAGTAACTTAATGAAAAATTGAAAAAAAAATTAGGAATTGGCTAGGCGGCAAAAGAAATGAAAGCGGGCAAATCAAATTAAATTGGGTCAAAATTGGTTTAAGTCGGGGGAAATTGGGGATCTGCTCTGCTCTCACCTCTTTTTCGGTCTATCTCTCTCATCTCACTCACTCACCTCTCTCTCAATTAGGTCAAATTTCACACTCAATTAGGTAAATATAATCAATTTCCAAATCTACCATAGAGAAGGAAGATAGGGTTAGTGAATTGAATTGAATCGAATTGTGGGTGAGGATGAAGAGCAGTAGCAGTTCGGGAGGAAGAACATGGCAATCGACAACAACAGTATCATCTTCGGGGAAGAGAATACAAAAGGAGATAAGTGAACTTAACTTGGACCCACCCCCTCACTCTTCTGCTGGCCCTAAAGGCGATAATATTTATCATTGGCATGGGTTGCTACTCTCATTGCCCCTTCAGGTACCTCTACAAACTCTCTATCATTTTTAGTTACGCGAGAAAGGGTCGGGTTATTTCACAATGTTTACTGTTAAATAAACTCTCTAACTGGGTTTAGTGTTATTTTACAATGTTTCTTTTATAACGCCCCAATACCTTGATGTTTATTCGTTTATGTTAAATAAACTTTTACTTGAGATTTTGTTAATTTAAAATTAGGGATTTCAATTTAATTTTGTTAACTAGGGGTTTTAAATTGTAATTTTTCTGTTAGTTTATGTTTTGTGTTACTTTGTGTTAATTGTATTTTGAATTACTAGGGGTTTGTAATTTTGTGTCAGTTTGTGTGTTTGTATTTTGCTTGTAAATTATGTTATGTTTTGTGATATTGGGATTTAGTTGTGCTTCTGTGCTATAGACCCTATTTGGCTATTTGTATGTTTGTTGTTGCTTGTATAAGCCCTGTTTTCTCTCCATTTTTTCATAAGCTCTTACCTTTGTCATGGCTATTGCTTTCAGGTATTCAATGTTTCCGCCTTTTTGTAAATGCCTAATCCATATTAATGTCGTGGCTGAATCGGAAACATTCACGAAATTTTCTATATTAAATCTAGTTCTGTCCTTAAACCAGTACCGACTAAGACTGCATATATTACTAGTTAAAGTTTTGTTATTTATTATGTCTGTCATTGTTGTTGTGTATGCATTTTACAAATTTGATGTGCGTGGGTGTTTGGAATCTTGATAACACTATCAGGATTTTGTACTAGTCCCAAAGTTAAATTAACAAGTAATAATCCCATTGAGTTTAGCAAAGTCGATGCAAACATGCTTCCAACTGTACTGCTTATTGGACGGCCAAATGTTGGCAAATTTGCTCTATTCAACCGGTTAGTGTCCATGAAAATTTCTATGTTTACTTTTCCGTTCATAGATATATGAATGTTAAGTTAATCATTATTATTTTTTCATGTCAGTGAGTAGTACTTACGAATTCTGTTTTTATTTTGTAGTTTGATCCGACGAAGGGAGGCTCTTGTTTACAATACTTAGTGATTTACGGTTTAGGGTATTGGATTCTGCAAGTTTGGAGGCAGAGGCTTCTTCTCAGGTGGAATGACGGTAAATTTGTTAAAACGGTCTCAGCTTGCACTTTTCCTAATTGATGCAAGGTTAGTAACAAGATTTTTAACTTAGTAAATATCATATGGGATATGTTATTGTAATGACTGTTAACTTAAATGAACGTAATAAGAATTAAAAAGTACCAGCGGTGACAACAACTATGTTGACTTCAGCTGTTTGAGATGTACTGTATATTGAACTGTAATGCCCCTATACATTTTAAGGAGTGAAGGTGAGTCAGGGCATATATTAGGTGTTTAATATATCTCTTAATGTAAATTACTTATAATTTATATATATATATATATATATATATATATAGGCTTTTGCTCAAATACAAACCAATCCTTAAATACAAACTACAAACTAACACTAAATTAATTATATTTCATCTATTCTAAGTTTCCCGCCAAGGGTACCTTCACGAAAGATGCTTAAAATAATTGGCTCTATCCAACAAAAAATAAAAAATAAAAAAAAATCCCTGCCGTGGAAATGCGAAGCATTTAAGACAGTAAACGGATG
Source organism: Kitagawia praeruptora (assembly GCA_037693485.1). NCBI lineage: Eukaryota > Viridiplantae > Streptophyta > Magnoliopsida > Apiales > Apiaceae > Kitagawia > Kitagawia praeruptora. The sequence goes on along the minus strand of CM075354.1, from coordinate 104,589,043 downwards.
AGTTAGGTAGTCATGAGGGCCGAAGGCTCTCGACACACCCGCCAATCGTCTATTGCCTTTACCATTGATTGTCATTCCTTACAACTTTAGAATGATAAAGGCGCGAAGCGCCGTACAAGAAGGTGCGAAGCACCGTTAACCAGTGAAATCCACTGCCACGTCATCACGTGAACAATGATTTTTTTTTTATTTTTTTTGTTGGATAGAGCAAATTATTTTAAGCATTTTTTGTATTGGGGTACCCCTAGTTTGGTCATTAGATTAGCTTGAAATATTAGATTAGTGTTTAGTTTTTAGTTTGTAGTTAATTTTAGTTTGTAGTGGAGTAGGACTATATATATATATATATATATATATATATATATATATATATATATATATATGTATATGTAAACATAACCATTTTAATATCAAAAAGTACTTAAGCCAATTGCCCTCTCTGCTGAGACAGGTCAGGGTATATATTTTCAAGTGACATTCAGTTTTTTCTTAGAGAATAAATAATGTAATAGTTGTGAAGTCTCTTAACACAATTGCCCTCTCTTATCAATGTGTGTATGTTTTTGGCTATAATGTTTTTACTTTATGTGGTCTATTTTCTGACTATTTTACAGCTCCAGTTACAGGGCTGAACAACAATGAATATAGTATCTTCTGTGTTGCTACTTATTTTTCTCTGATTATTGCATGGAAAATCTAAAAGGCATGGGATATCCTGTTGATGGACTTGCTTTTGATCCCGACTTGGTGAGTTTTATTGTTAATGTGCACTGAGTTTAAACGTTTATAAAGCAGCTTTAATTAATTCTTCACTAGGTAATACTGTCTTGCTTTGTAATTCTGCTAAGTAATCAGAGGTCTTGTCATTGACAAAGAGCGAGGGAACTTGGTAAAAGCAGATCGATTTGTATGCATGGCACACAAATGCTCTCGACTCAAGCTGTGAGGTGTGACTTGTATCTTATAATCTTATTTTGAATTACCACGGATTAATATAAAAAAGAAATCCACCTAAACTTCTAAATTTTAATACTAGGAATTATATTTAGTAACTAGTTTGAGACTTGAGAGGCGGCCATAATCATGATTCACGAGGATTGTATAGAGCCCTCGATATCGCGGACTCTGGACTATGCAGGGATATACAGATTGGTATCAAAAATGGAAAAGAGACAATCTGAGTGATTAGCTGATTTTCTCACATTTGTTTTTAGGAATATGCTGGAGGAGTTTTTCATTCGTTTAGAACACATAATCTGAGTCCTATGACAACATATCTAATATTCATGTTGTTAATGCAGGAGGAGTTTCAGTTGGCTACATTCAAGAACAAGAAAAAAGACAATCTTTTTGCTAATAGGTTATGTTATTTGAGGATTAATTGTTTCTGATGTTTATTCAATTTAGCATCTGACTTTAGTATCGGTAAATTGCTAATTACTGTATGTGGCTAGGTAGGATGCTCTTTCAGTATTATATTAATCTCTACAAGGCTTAATTACGAGAAAAACAATATCAAAGTACTTTCTTTGCAGTTTGACGTCTATATTACTATGTTACAACACAATTTACTTTCAATATCATGAAATACTAACCTATCAGCTCACATTTTAGTTTGTAGATCATAATTGTGATTGGGCAGTGGTGTACAATTTAGATTGGCCTATATTACAAAATTAAGGAAGTAAGAAAGAGGTGTAACTTGTGCTAATATAGTATAGGGAAATAAATTCAACTCAGTTGTTGTGTGATTTTCATATGCAGTAAATTGCCTAAGAAACCTCTTTGAAATGCTTTGTATATATACTTCCCCTACTTCATTGTTTTGTCTATTTTTCCCTTTTGCAATGCTTTGAAATGATCTTTTATGACCATTTGTGCATGTAGGTGCTTAAAAATTGGTCTTAAAATTGGAGGATAACATTAGTAATATTGAAGCTGGTTTGTTTTCACTTCCAGGAAACCTTCTGATTGCTTGTAAATCTTCTGATCATGAGAAAAGGAAAGGTGTGCCTTGGACAGAAGATGAACACAAGTGAGTAACTGATCATACCACTATAGGCAATTTTTTATAAGACTTCGAAAGCATGGCAAAGGAGACTGGAGGAACATTTCGCGAAATTTGACAAATGCTACTCCATCCGGCAAACACAAATTTCTTGAAGACAACAAATTGAGGATTTTGTGATTATATATGTAACTTTGTTTTGACAAATGTAATACTCAAAATTTTCAAGTTATTTAATATTTGTATTTACTTTGACAAGATTGCATTAAAGCTTGAATACAGAGGTATTGTATATTTGTCACTTGCTAGTATTGACCTGCTTAAATAAATATAATTAAAAAAAGACTTTGGTGGGTCCCACATGTGGGACCCACATAATTGATTAATAATTTTGTAAAATTAAAACATCTAAGGTAACATAGATTTGGTGTTGCTATAGAATTGCTTAGTGTGTTACCTTATAGGTCTATGGTAACGAATTTGCCTATGTTAGCTTATGTGTGTCGAGGTGTTACCTTAGACCCCAAAGGTTACATAGAACAAAACTATCCCAGCTAAGGTGTTACCTTAGCCTTTTTTTGGCCTTTGGTAACATTTTTTAGGGTCTAAGATAACACAGTCGTGGTGTTATCGTAGGCTGTTTATGGCGTAGTGCGAGTTTTTACTCCTATAACTTATCTCTCGAATTGCTTTTTAGTATTCGATCTTTTTATTACAAATATAGAAAAGTTCATGTCGAATTTCCTATAGTTTTGCAATAATTAGTTTGATTTTGAAATCTTGTAATCTGTACCCGTATATTTAGACACACCCCTCGAAGTTTAATATAATTTTATATTTAACTTGAATAGTGGCTTCGTTTTATTCGGCAACGATTTGTTTAAAAATTAATTTACACCCAATAGCAATTTCGATAAAACTGTATAGTTTGTATTGAATCCCCCTCTACAAACTATTTTGGACCTAACAACTGATATCAAATCCTTTTGATTGACGCACAAATCAAGATCCTTATTTTGTGGTCCTCCAATTGATTTTCGAATTTGTTGACCCATACACAAAACAATTCCGGTATTAGACCAAAAATCAACTCCTCTTACTTTCAAATTTTTTAACTTTCAAAAAATTTCAATTCTTGACATTTGTGAACTTTAAATAATTTGAACTTAAAATAATCTAAATTTATTTTTGAATTTTTTAACCTTCGAAAATTTTCATTTCATTATATTTTTTATCTTTAAAAAAACTGAACTAATTCGAATCTTTTAATTCTTGAAATGTTAAATACTTGGAATTTTTTATTTTTAAACAACTTGAATTTATTTTCGATTTGTTTAATTCTCAAAATTTCCAATTTTTGATATTTTCGAATTTTAATCAACTTGAATTTATTTTCATATTTTTTAACTATAAAATTTTTTCATTTCTTCAGATTTTTGGTTCTTAATTAATTTGATTTTAATTTCGAATTTTTTAATTCTTGAAGTTTTCAATGCTTGGAATTTTTTATTTTTAAACAACTTGAATTTATTTTCAAATTGTCTAATTCTCAAAATTTTCAATTCTTAAGAATTTCAAATTTTAATTAATTTGAACTTATTTTCAAATTTTTTAATTCTCATAAATTTTCAAGTCCTTGAAGTTTTTTAATTTTAAATAATTTGAATTTATAGGTTCTTAGAAGATTGTTATTGAAGATTCCTCGGTACGTCAAAGATGATTTTGAATCTTTTGAAGAAAATGTATTTTCAAATGTAATTATTTCTACTTGCTGAAGAAAAATTTGTTAAGTTTTTGTAAGTCATATCCCATGTGACTTATTGGTTTTTCAGAAGCAGGAATGGAAGAGGTTTTAGTGGATAGAATTTTTCTTGAAGATTTTAGTCAACTCTAGTGATTCAATGATACACAAACACTTAGTGGATTTCCCCAATGCTAAATCCAAAATACTTAGTGGTTTGTACCAATTGTATATCTTTCAAGAAATCAACAGAGATTTTAGAATAATGAAATCAAGGAGGTTTGAGAATGGACTAGACTGCAAACATCGCAGTCAGAAATTAATGATGAAACCTCATAACAGACAGGGAGAGTTACTAATTCAGAAATTAATGCTACATCCAGGGATCAGGCATATCTATTCCGAAGCAGAAACTTTTTAGGATAAAGTTCAACTAAAGAGGTGGTTACAAGACTGAGATGGTGGAAATTAAGAAACAAGACTTGATAGTTGTAGTTATGAAAAGATATCTGTGATAATTAACTATCAAGGTATGCAACACAGTACAGAATTCTAATAGACAATGATGAATAGTGATTCATTAAATTAGATGAAACAGAATCATCAAGGCAGAACTTATATTGCTAAAGGAAAGAGTTGGGATGGATCAGATGATGATTAGAAGAACTTAATGTATATCTTGCTTTCATAGCAATCTTTGAAGATGATTCACCTCATATGTCTCAGGTATTAACTCTTCGAACTAATGTAATATGTAATTCTCAGAAATTCAAAGCATGTTAATATCTTAGTTTTTAATTGTTATATCTTTGGTTAGAAGATCTTAATATGTGTATGAATATTTGCTGAATTAAATTAATTACACACTATGCCATAGATGACATACAGTAACACCACGACTGTGTTACCTTAGATCTTAAAAAATGTTACCAAAGGCCAAAAAAAGGCTAAGGTAACACCTTAGCTGGGATAGTTTTTTTCTATGTAACCTTTGGAGTCTAAGGTAACACTTGGACACACCTAAGCTAACATAGCTAAATTCGTTACCATAGACCTCTACAGTAACACACTAAGCAATTCTATAGCAACACCAAATCTATGTTACCTTAGATGTTATAATTTTGCAAAATTATTAATCAATTATGTGGGTCCCACATGTGGGCCCCACAGATATTGTATATTTTAAAATTAATAATTCAAATTTAATTATTTTTCTACCATTTCCTTCCTGTAATATTCATTAAAAAATGCATAGATAAACAAAAAATAAAAAACAGACAAATGTCAAATCTAAGATAAACTACAAAATGTAAATATCATTAATTTAAGGAAAAATTTACAATTCGTACAACCGATTACATTTACTTGAACATCCAAACAAAAACTAACCGTACAAAAATTTGTCTCCTGCTATGTGTCTAACTCGTATCAATTCATGCCGTAAATTTGAGAACTTGAGCTCCAAGTCATTCTGCAAATTATTATGCAAAGGATAAGTATTACATGTAAGAATCAACAGTAGCAGAAATTGAGGAATTGTTTAATGGAAAATATGACTTACATTGCTAGCTGTAACACCATGTCTGTCCACAGCTACAGTTGGTTGTGGCGTATGTTCAGCTTGAAAGGCGTTAGTCTGCTATTTCTGATCAAAACCATTGGACACAATTCTACACAATTCTACAATATTCCCATCAGTGTAGTTCCCTATTATAAGATCTGGTTTACATTCCAACAGCTTAACTATCTTTTCAGTAGCATCCTGGTGATGAGAAAAGGAATGACGAGATGATCCATGTTAATGCAACTAGACATTTTGCAAAATTAGTATTTCTAACATGCAGCATAAATTTTGTCAAAAAAAAACATTCAGCATAAATGACCAAGTGTTAATACAAGTGCATAATGTGGTCAATATCTGGTTGCTTCAGTGGGCACATGTCGACTAAATAAGACTTCATTTGATTTTTATAGTGTTCCATATAACAAAGCCTTTCATAAACTAAGGGTGAAGAAACAAAGGAAGAACTTGCCTGTGAAAACCTCTCTAGGAAAGGGTAAATGTCAAACCTAGAAACCCATTCCTTCAGAATTCCTTTCTGAGTTTTAAATGGAATCCTGAGAATGTGAGAATGCATGGTGTTGTGAATTGGCTCTATTTCCTGATTACACTTTGTACCATGACTATCTGGTATCCATAGAAGTTTGTAATTAAACAGTTGACTGGTATATATATATATATATATATTTATATATGCATTCATGTATCTATGTCTCACCACTATAATATGAGGCTTTATGCTCAACCCTTGCTTCTTGATCCGGAGCAGCAGTTCTTCGTCTAAAGCTCTTACTTGATCTAGAATATAAACCACCTGCATTCAATGATATAACTTTCTTAGCTTACAGTCCTACTTTCTTAGCTTAAGTTGGGTTCAAATGGCCACCTGAGATGTTGGCTGCCATGGACACTCCCACAAATAGAGCAAATGCATGAGCTATGGCTATTGCTACTAAACCAGCTAGGTCCAATGCTACATCATCTGTTAGGTGCCCTGCAAGTTCAATTCATCACCACAATAATAACGATTATTCTCATGATTGGCGTAAACAGAAAAAAAAATTATAGTATGACTGTGAGTTTCTTCAAAAACAGTGATGCCTTTTTGCAGCTTCTTAGAAAAGAACAAAATCAACATCTCCAAAAATTATCTAAAATCAACATCTCCAAAATTTATCTAAATTTATCAGCATTCTACACAGAGGAGGATAAAGACCTAACTGAGCTTCAATTATAGACTTCTAATTACCTGAATGAGGGCATGTGAAGTTACTAAAATGGTTAGTAGGTGCCCCATAGTATTGTAAGATGCTACGTGTACTGTTGTTGAGAGTTTGTGCTAACTAATCTGTTAGTATGGCTAACTATCAATAATTAAAATGTTGATAGACCCTGGGCATAAATACAATATCAGTTCATAACATATACATAACTGTAGGAATTAAAAGTATTGCTCATCTATTACTCAATTTCCCTAGATGCCTTACGGTTCTAAGACCCTTTTCTTTTCTCTTCCAAAACCTTTCGTACTCTTCCAGTGTCATCTCCTGCAATTCACAAAATGTATATTAACTTGAGAACATTACATCGCAAGTCAAGGGATAGATGAACAGAAACTTAAGAGAGGAACCACTAATGAAAAAACCTGAGTTAAGATGAACAAAATGTTATTAATGCTAGATAATGTAAGCTGATGCATGAGAATAAAATGTTAGCAAACCTGTAATAGGAAAATGTTAACAAACCTGTAATAGGCAATAGTGGATACAGTTGAAGCTTGGATTGTAGTACTTACCGTAAACAAGATGCATTTCATAGACAACATGAATTTCCTTAACTCGATTTGGTAATTCACCAGCCAAATCAGTCGGGTTCTTCATTGTCGCAATGCCTACATACACCCTTGCCATAATTATTTGATCACGAATCAATCAAACAATCGAATCAAATTTGTCATTCTCATTTTCTTTCCTCCATATATTATACTTACCCTTGCATCATTTTCGAGCTTCACAGTTACTTCATCATCTTGTTTTACCAAATTAGGAGCACGTTTTTCTCGATTCTTTTCTTTTAAATGCTGCACAACAATTAAGCTAACACAATATCATGTTTACAAGTATCAAATCCATCCATCAAATCAAATGTTTTACAAAAATATATGAACATTACTTCACAACACAAAAATCACAATGCTACATTCTGTCAAAACTTGTACATCAAATTATTATAAAACCATATGATTTGTATCAATTAAAAGACATTATCAGTATACACACACCAAGAACAACACAAAAAAACAAACTTTATATTACTTTTCATCTACAATATAGCTATATACAATCATCCAATCAAACCGACACACATAAATATATATACAAATACATACACACAAAATATAAATATAACAAAAGAGTAGTTGAGCACTCCACTATATTTCCAATTAACTACGTCATCCATAATTTTTATCAAGAAAATGACATAATCAGTATAAAACCAAACACAAGTATACAAACTTCATACAAATTGAAATTCTAATACATAAATATCGAGACAAAGAAATCGAAGCATACTTTCGTGATAAAAGTCCCTTTAGGCGCGAGAAACTCTATATCATTCTAACTAGTCGCCTCTTTCGCCCAAGCACCACCCACATTCGGAGACCCATCATGTAAAACCAAATCAAAAGCCCTAGACCCATTCTCACTCAATAACCTATTAATACTCGCCCTAACATATACAAATCGAAGCATATAATACAAAGGCTGCTTCGATTAAATCCAGGACGAACCCTAATTGGACCCTAATTCTTTCTGAAGGATGGAGTGACTGACTGAGAAATGAGAGAAAGAGAGACTGGATATTAAGAACTCAAACATAATAAGGAGACTGAGTTTGATTATTGAGTATTTCCCCCAATTTCCCCCGCCTTGTATTTATGAATTTTCATTTTGCCGCTCAGCATATTTTGTTTTGCCGTTCCTCAGAGTACTCTGCTCCATCAATAATTTTAGTGTATTGTATACTTATTTTAAAATATATATATTACATATTTATTTTAATATGTTGAATATTAAATAATAATTATTAAATCGATTATTTCAGTTAATTTGTTCATACAATCTCTTCCAAAATTTATTAATATTAGTTTTTACAAGTTGTTACTTTCTCTCATAATATTTTTATTGATTTGAGTCAAAATTTAATAATTTTTGAATATTTCTTTAATTATTTCAAAACTCTTTTAATATAATTTTATTATAAATTTTTTATAATATTATATCATATTATATAATAAGAGTTTTTTTTCATTTTCTAATATTACAAAAATTATTGATTTTCATATAAAAACTTGTATGACTATAAAGTTTATTATTTCAATTATTGATTAATAATTTAAACTTATTATGCCCTACTATTTTCTCCAATAATTTTATTAATGATTTTAATCAAATTTTAATAATTTTTGAAAATTAGTTTACTTTAAGATATTTTAAATAAAATTATTCAAAAATATATTAATATTGTAAAAATATAAATAATTCGATTATTTGATAGAATATTATTTTTATAATAATAAATTCAATGACTTGATTAAAAATATTTAATTTTAAAATTTAATAATTATTAAATCTTTAATTATAAATATATTTCAAAAATATATTAATTATACTCTAAGGTAACACAGCCCTTGGTGTTACTAAGTTTAACACCTTCCACACCTATGGTAACATACCTTAAAGGATATGGTAACACCAAAAGTAAAGTGTTGTAGTAGGCCCAAAATTTCATAGCTATGGTAACACCCGAGAAGGTAACACCCCCTGTAAGTGTTGTATAAAGCCATCTATGGCGTAGTGACAGTAGTGAGTTAGTCCTGTTCCTTAGACACTATCTTTTAATTCTTAATTGTTATATGTTAAGCATATAAGACCTCTGCTTCAGCTAGTTTCAGAGTCCGCAGTGAAACAGTTTTGTTTATTCATTCTGAATTGTTTGTTAAAAAGGTTTAAAAGATGGATTGATTACCTAGGATGTTTGTTGAAAATAAAGTTGTATCTAAAACTGACTTAGGTAATAGGGACTGTTAGATAGCATTACATATCATAGTTTGCATGTTTCAAATGTGTGATGGTTTAATGTTGTATGTATGCTATGTTTGTTGTTACCTCTAAGGCATAACATAATTAGTTTGTTGGGTTCTGAGGCATAAAACGCAGCGGATAAACGTAAATAAAACAAAATTTTCGAAACCCAAACCAGGATCCATGTATAATTCCGGGCAGATAATGGTGAAATCGAATCATACCTTTATAAGATCTTGTTTCACGAACTCAACGGAGATCCTTGCTTGTAATCACCACACACAGTCCTTGCGTCAAGATCCGTGTCTCTAAGGTAATCCACACGAACGTCCGACCGTCCAACGATCCGAGGAGCCAGGTACTAGCCCGCGAAGAACAGCCTCTCTCTCTCTAGCCTCTCGAAGATGAAGCTGTTAGGGTTTTGTCAAAAACGATTTAATGACTCTTGACCCTAAAGTAATACATCATTATGTATTTATATGAGAGAGATAATGGGCTAAAATCAAAAAACCGATTTGGGCTTCCTTAAACCCAATTCTATTTCTATTCTGATTTTATTATTGTACTTCCTTAAATCCAATTTTGTTCTTACTTTATTAAATTCGAATTTGCTTAGATAATTAATTAGGACCAGTCCAATTAATTAAATAGCCAATTCTCAATTTAATAATGATTTAATTTAAACTAAAACTCCTTTTAAGACGTTCTAAGTGTGTGACCCTATAGATTATTATTACATTGGCAATAATTTTAATATCTAATAAAATTATAAACAATGAGCGGTATCTACTAATACATCATTGCTACCCAAGTAATAATAATAATCGATGATCCAATTTAAACTTTTGTGATTAATGTTTCTGTGTAATATAATCCCTTTAACCAAATATTATAGATTAAACTCGAGGCATGTGTTTAGTCATCCTCTTCAACATTTAATCCGGGTTTACTTGATCCATGAGTAGACTATTAAAACAAATCATTATTTGAGCACGGCCATGCATTTTATAGTCTCACTCAATCAAGAGGCCAATAATATCTCTCCTAATTCTAGGAGGGTTAAATCCTTAATCTATCATTCATATTTCTCATACGACTCATGATATACCCGATGTCCACTTTTATCATCACCCAGTCAAAGGTAACTTTTAATGTAGTCAAAGTATATTAATCCTCGTATAGAAATATAATGATCTCAAGTCAAAGGACCATTACACCATTATCACTGTGAGTCTTTCTTATGACTTTATTAAACATGAAGAATCTCACTGTGGGTCTGTCCAGTACCATGTACCCCTACATGTACCTATGTTTTTTACTTTAGTATCTCCATACTTATAACCAATGAGATGTGGTTATCTGTCAAACAACTTACTAGTCTATTTACGTATTATTATTGCCATGTAATAATAATACTCGACTAGGGACCTTTAAGAATATGATATATTATATAATCTCAAGTTCAAGTCATGTACTTAAACTATACAATGTGTATCATGATTCTAAGGACATTTATTATGCTAACAAATATATCGGAGTAATTAAAGTCATAATGAAAACGTTTAATGAATAATCAAATGACATAAGGGTTTATTAAAAGAAACAATGTATTGCCTATAGGGCACCTACACTAACAATCTCCCACTTGCACTAGAGCCAATCACCCATGTATCTAATACCCATGGAACTAGTGTGACCATCGTGCTTCTGCTGTGACAAGCCTTTGGTCAGTAGGTCTGCAATGTTATCATTTGTGTGTACTTTACATATGTGTATGTTACCTCCGTTTAGACAAAACACAAAACCAGACTGTGATACAGTATCATCCCTGTTTGTTTGGAAACTTGCATCAGTGTAACCTTTTACAACCAGTTTCTCCTCTCCTCCATACACCAAGAATGAATCTTTAGTCCTGTTCAGGTACTTTAGAACATTCTTGACTGTCGTCCAGTGACCTTCACCTAGATTAGGCTGGTATCTGCTCATCATGCTCAAAGCATACGAAACATCTGGGCGAGTACATACCATTGCATACATGATAGATCCAATTGCTGAGGCATATGGAACCTTACTCATGTGGTCCTTCTCATCCAATGATTTCGGACACTGGTCTTTAGAGATCGTTATCCCTTGAGACACGGGGACATATCCCCTTTTGCATTTTGCATACCAAAACGATGCAAAACCTTATCAATGTATGTGCTCTGACTTAGACCGATCATCCTTCTAGATCTATCTCTATAGATCCTCATTCCTAGAATGTAGGTTGCCTCTCCTAAGTCTTTCATAGAGAAGTTGCTCCCTAACCAAGTCTTAATAGCCTTTAGAGTAGGTATGTCATTCACCACTAGTAGTATATCATCAACATATAGTACTATGAATGCCACATGGCTCCCACTAACCTTCTTGTAAACACACGGTTCATCTTCGTTTTGAACAAAGCCATACTCTTTGACTATTTCATCAAAACGAATATTCCATCTTCTAGAGGCTTGCTTCAATCCATAAATGGATCAACGTAATTTACATATCTTGCCAACATTCCTTAGATCGACAAAACCTTCAGGTTGTGTCATGTACACATCCTCTTCAAGGCTTCCATTAAGGAAGCCTGTTTTAACATCCATTTTCCAGATTCCATACTCATGGAATGCTGCAATGGCAAGCAAAATCCTTATGGACTTGACCATAGCCACTGGTGAAAAAGTTTCATCATAGTCAATACCATGAATTTGTTTGAAACCTTTTACAACCAGCCATGCTTTATAGGTCTGAACATTTCCATCCATGTCAGTTTTCTTCTTGAAAACCCATTTGCACCCTACGGGTTTTACCCCTTCAGGTGGATCAACCAAAGTCCATACTTGGTTTTCGTACATGGAATACATCTCGGATTTCATGGCTTCAAGCCATCTCTTAGAGTCTGGACTGTTCATAGCATCTTGGTATGTGAGAGGCTCATCTTCATCGATCTATAAGCATCAAATCACCACATTGAGTCAAGAGAAATCCATATCTCTCTGGCTCATGGCGAATTCTACCAGTTCTATGAACAACCTGTGTTTGTTGAGCATTATCATTATCCTGCTCTTGTTCCACTTCAGGTTCAATGCTATTTTGTGGTTCCCGATCTTCATCGAGATCTATAGTTCTTCCACTGTTTCTTTTGGAAACAAAATCTCTTTCCATGAAGACAGCATCTCGAGCAATAAACACTTTCTGCTCAGAAGGACTATAAAAATAATACACATTTGTTTCATTAGGGTATCCCACAAAATTGCACTCTTCGGATTTAGGTCCAAGCTTGTCAGATACTTGACGTTTCATAAATGCCTTGCATCCCCAAACTTTCATAAAGTTCATGCCTGACCGTTTCTCCTTCCATATTTCACATGGAGTCTTTTGAACCTTCTTAGTAGGAACACGGTTAAGTGTGAAAGCCGCTGTTTCTAGAGCATAACCCCAGAAACTTATTGGAAGATCTGCATGACTCATCATCGATCGCACCATGTCCAACAAGGTGCGATTTCTCCTCTCTGAAACTTCATTCCATTGAGGTGTACCTGGCGGAGTAAGTTGTGATACAATACCACACTCTTTTAAATACTCTTTTAAATCGGTGCTTAAGTATTCACCCCCACGATCGGATCGTAAGATCTTAATACTTGCACCTCCGCCAATTTGCTTCTCTACTTCAGCCTTGTATTCTTTGAATTTTTCAAAAGAATCGGATTTACTCATCATAAGATATACATATCCATATCTACTGAAATCATCAGTAAATGTTATGAAGTAGTAGTAGCCTCCTCTAGCCATCACACGCATTGGGCCACATACATCACTATGTATTAGCCCCAGACGTTTAGTGGCCCTTTGACCCTTACTAGTGAAAGGGGCTTTAGTCATCTTACCAAGCAAACAAGATTCGCATTCTTGGTATGATTCAAAATCAAACTTATCCAAGTATCCATCCTTAGGTAATTTGGATATGCATTTCTCATTTTTATATGGCCTAGACGACAATGCCAGAGGTATGTTTGATTTGAGTCATTGACTTTAAGTCGTTTGTTTTCTATATTATAGACATGATTATCTAAATCAAGAACATATAAACCATTAAACAAACGCGCAACACCATAGGTTAAATCATTCAAAGCAAAAGAGCAATTTTTGTTCTTTATTGTAAACGAAAAACCTTTCTTGTCCAAACAAGAAATAGAAATAATGTTTCTGCGAATCGCAGGCACGTAAAAACAGTCTTCTAGTTCTAAAATAAGCCCAGAGGGCAAAGATAAATAATAAGTGCCTACAGCTAAAGCAGCAACTTTTGCTCCATTGCTAACTCGTAGGTCCACTTCTCCCTTAGCCAAAGTCCTACTTCTCTTTAGTTCCTCCACATTTATACAAATGTGAGAAGCACATCCGGTATCCAATACCCAAGATGTAGAAATAGACAAATTGACTTCTATAACATAAATACCTAATCCAGAAATCTGAATACCCTTCATTTTCTTCAGATCCTCCAAATAAACAGGACAGTTTCTCTTCCAGTGACCAGTTTTCTTACAGTAGTGACATTCACCCTTAGCAACACCACCTTTAGGCGTTAAAGCCTGTTTGGGACCTGACTTTGGCTTGGGTGTAGAATCAGATCCAATCTTCTTCTTACCCTTCCACTTGTCTTTCCCCTTCGCCTTACCTTTATTGCCCACCATCAGTATGGGAGCAGGTTTAGCTGTCTTCATGTTGGTTTCATATGTCCTCAACATAGCCAACAATTCAGTAGTTCACAACAAACTGAGTAAATTTGTTGTTCAAAGAATTCATGATTAGGTCAATACCAGTTTCCGGACCAATCGGGAAACCCAAAGTAGCAAGGTACTCAATGTAACCAATCATCTTCAGAACATGTGGGCCAACTTGTTCACTTGCCCCTTGTTTGCAATTAAAGAGTGACTTACTCGTGTTGAATCTTTCTTGACGAGTTTGGCTTGCAAACATGCTTTGCAAGTGCTCATTGATAGTATATGCATCCATATGCACATGCTGTCTTTGAAGCTCAGCCACTCATAGTTGCCAACATGAGACATGCAACATCATTTGCATCATTTTCATCCTTTGTGCGGGCCGCTCGTTCCTCAACAGTAGCGTTCTCAGGAAGGGGACCTGGCGGAGGGATATCAATGACATGAAGCTTGCGCTCCTGCCTGAGGACAATCCTCAAATTCCTCTGCCAGTCTAGGAAGTTGTTTCCTCCTGTCAGTTTGTCCTTTTCAAGGACTGATCGTACGGATAGTGTGTTTGTGTTGTTTGCCATTAGTATCTACAATGATAAATGCATAAAATAAACATTAGATTGTCTGGGTTATAAATTATTATGTTCAAATGATTATGATATATTCATAATATATCTCCCACTATTTTTATCAAATTAATAGCCCTTACTATTAATTCGGAAAGCATATCCCATAAATCTTTCTAGTGAGCCAAGATCCATATTTCGTCATGTCCTAAGTCAACCACTGGTAGTCCTTAAAACATGATTATTTAGGAAGACAACAGTTGTCAATTATATCATATATAATTCTTGGATAGTTTGGTGAACAACGATTGATCTTATCTATCTAATAGATTTTTAACCAAACTCTATGCTTCTAAGTTCATAATAGTTGAATATAACCGTTTATTTTCACCTCATTATGACGACTCGGTTAAGTTAGACCCAATGATACAACGGCCGAATATAACCGTTTATATTCGTCGCATCTCACCACGATAGACAGGAGTCCCCTGCCACTGGCAGTCATTCCCCTTGTCGATCTAGGATTCGATGAGTGTTCATTCATTGGAAAGCATCTGATTAAAACTTAACATTTTGTTAAGGGGTTTAGAAAATTTATAACGATCATGATCACATCATAAAGAGATCCTCATTTTTCCTTGAACCAAATATTTCAAGTTGACATCTTCAATTGTTCATTTCCCAGGTAGATGGAGGATCCCAATGGTCACACTTAATACCCATTAACCTTACGAATACGCATATCCGCTTTTGATAGAAAATCCCAATTTTATATATCAAAAATCCATATTTAATTCCGTGTTTTAAAAACCCATATTTCATAAACACAAGAATCTCATGATCGTTTGTTAATTTTAAAATCTTGAATCGTTACAGATTTTATCTTGTTTAAGCAGGCATGGCATGGGTGATGTATCTAATACATTCATTCATACATGATTAATCTAATTAAAGCTTGCATCTCTATGTATCCTACACATACATTCATACATCAAATGTAAAGTAAGTGCAGTATGTAAACGTGATTGGTTATGGCCTTTATCCTGTATGATCCTCTCAAGCTAATGAAAGGATCAAGGTCAATCTATGGTGGAATAAACATAAATACAAATTACATGTCTTCATTCTTCTTGTCTTCTTGGTTGCTCCTTCTCTTGGACCATCCTTCAATCTTCAATTACATTACATTGAATAATTGAATACATTCTACACTAAAGTACTTACATAATAAAACTCGAGTTACATTCGAGGTTCAACAATTACAAGAATGAAGAAAACGACATGCAAGTCATATTTATAAAACCAAAACCATTAATCTAAGGGTCTTAAGGCCATAACCATCGCCATGCTCAAGTAACAATTAAATAACATGTCATATTATATAATCATGTTATACCATATCATATTTCAGATGATCCAATCAATGAAATCATATACCGCAAAAATCAAAAAATCAGAATCAAATTCTGAAAACAATAAATCGTCTTTTTCATGCAATAAACGGCGTCAAACGCCTTACAAACGAGTCGGTGATAGCCTTTGCTATCAGTTTTGTTCAGACGCTCGTTTTCAGTCAGAAAACACATATTGTTTGCGAAAATCGGACACTGGACAGATTTCACCAGATTTGCACAGCGTATACAGAAATCATATCGTATACAATCCCCATATAAAGAACAAACATTAATCACACACACACACACACACACACATATATATATATATATATATATATATATATATATATATATATATATTAATCACACACACACACACACACACACACACACACATATATATATATATATATATATATATATATATATATATACAGATTATATAATCATCATATGATCATCTCAATCATCTTAAATCATAACAGAACCATATATATGCATCATAACATATTATAAACAACATATATAAGAACATAAACATGGCAGATTCGCAAAACATGCATACTCACAACATATACAGTAAAGACGTAACCAAATCAACCCCTTATACACGTAGCTCTGATGCCATTGCTGGGTTCCGAGGCATAAAACGCAGCGGATAAACATAAATAAAACAAAATTTTCGAAACCCAAACCAGGATCCATGTATAATTCCGGGCAGATAATGGTGAAATCAAATCATACCTTTATAAGATGTTGTTTCACGAACTCAACGGAGATCCTTGCTTGTAATCACCACACACAGTCCTTGCGTCAAGATCCGTGTCTTTAAGTTAATCCACACGAACGTCCGACCGTCCAACGATCCGAGGAGCCAGGTACTAGCCCGCGAAGAACAGCCTCTCTCTCTAGCCTCTCGAAGATGGAGCTATTAGGGTTTTGTCAAAAACGATTTAATGATTCTTGACCCTAAAGTAATACATCATTATGTATTTATATGAGAGAGATAATGGGCTAAAATCAAAAAACCGATTTGGGCTTCCTAAAACCCAATTCTATTTCTATTCTGATTTTATTATTGGACTTCCTTAAATCCAAATTTGTTCTTACTTTATTAAATTCGAATTTGCTTAGATAATTAATTAGGACCAGTCCAATTAATTAAATAGCCAATTCTCAATTTAATAATGATTTAATTTAAATTCTTAATTTAAACTAAAACTTCTTTTAATACGTTCTAAGTGTGTGACCCTATAGGTTATTATTACGTTGACAATAATTTTAATATCTAATAAAATTATAAACAATGAGCGGTATCTAGTAATACATCATTGCTACCCAAGTAATAATAATAATCGGTGATCCAATTTAAACTTTTGTGATTAATGTTTCTGTGTAATATAATCCCTTTAACCAAATATTATAGATTAAACTCGAGGCATGTGTTTAGTCATCCTCTTCAACATTTAATCCGGGTTTACTTGATCCATGAGTAGACTATTAAAACAAATCATTATTTGAGCACGGCCATGCATTTTATAGTCTCACTCAATCAAGAGGCCAATAATATCTCTCCTAATTCTAGGAGGGTTAAATCCTTTATCTATCATTCATATTTCTCATACGACTCATGATATACCCGATGTCCACTTTTATCATCACCCGGTCAAAGGTAACTTTTAATGTAGTCAAAGTATATTAATCCTCGTATAGAAATATAATGATCTCAAGTCAAAGGACCATTACACCATTATCACTGTGAGTCTTTCTTATGACTTTATTAAACATGAAGAATCTCACTGTGGGTCTGTCCAGTACCATGTACCCCTACATGTACCTATGTTTTTTACTTTAGTATCTCCATACTTATAACCAATGAGATGTGGTTATCTGTCAAACAACTTACTAGTCTATTTACGTATTATTATTGCCCTGTAATAATAATACTCGACTAGGGACCTTTAAGAATATGATATATTATATAATCTCAAGTTCAAGTCATGTACTTAAACTATACATTGTGTATCATGATTCTAAGGACATTTATTATGCTAACAAATATATCGCAGTAATTAAAGTCATAATAAAAACGTTTAATGAATAATCAAATGACATAAGGGTTTATTAAAAGAAACAATGTATTGCCTCTAGGGCACCTACACTAACATAGTTTGCATGTTTAATATGTGCAATGGTTTAATGATGTATGTATGCATGTCTGTAGATTACTCAATTAACAGAGATATCTCTAATCCATCTGGACCAAAATAAATCTGGGTACCAAGAACTTTTTATCCATATGTGAAATGTAGGGCTTAACAGGTTAATGGATTATGCATTATTATTGAGTTATTCAAAGCATATCATCGAAGAAAGAACCCTGCTATC
Source organism: Kitagawia praeruptora (assembly GCA_037693485.1). Classification (NCBI taxonomy): domain Eukaryota; kingdom Viridiplantae; phylum Streptophyta; class Magnoliopsida; order Apiales; family Apiaceae; genus Kitagawia; species Kitagawia praeruptora. The sequence continues at coordinate 104,570,561 of CM075354.1, read as the reverse complement.
AAATGTGATTGTGAAGACAGGCCAAGTGCACTAGTACAGAATAGGCTTTTAGCATCGGTCAAAATAGCCATTAAGCGTCGGTTATTGGGCGTAGTATATGAAGGCGACACTATAGGTATAGGCATTAATGTACTAATTTAAATTGATTTAAGTAATTAATGAATTAATCATTAATTGATTAAATGATTAATTGATTAAATTAGTTATTTGAATTAAAAGAGAAGTGGGCTGAGTTATTTGTGTTAAATTAAAAGGCTGAAGGCTGGTTGTTTAACTCGGCTATTTTAACAACAAAATAATTAAATCAGCTTTGATTAATTGTTTGGCAAAGAAGTTTGTCATGATCAGAGAAGTTGGTAATGGTGAATACATGAGTAAAATGTTAGAAATCAGAATCCCTAAATATACTCTAGAATATATTGTACAACTAGAATATCTCTTTTTGATTGTAATACCATATATATCTTTTAGGGTTGTATAGGTTGTCGGTGTAATATACTCTGTATATATACATTGTAAAGAACACAGAACATATATGAGAATTATTCTTCTTCTCAATAAACGATTCTATTAATCGTCCTTATAATTCTAGTTGGTATCAGAGCCTACTGCTCAAAGATCGCTATAAAATTATTACCATGGTAAGTACCAGTACTGACTCTTCTCTTGATTCTTCAACGGGTGGATCTACTGTCTCCTCGATGAATACTTCAACAATGAACATGATGATAGCTTCAGAACCCATGTCAATTCCTGGCGGAATAAAATTAAAGGGGGGTTCTAACTATGATGTTTGGTCTCAGTTTGTGACTATGTTCATTGTTGGGAGAGGTAAAAAAGGGTTTATTACCGGTACTACAAAGCAACCTGATGTTGGTGATACAACTTATGATAAATGGATCATGGATTATGCTATCGTAAATGGATGGCTTATCAATTCTATGGAAACTGATGTCATGATGTTGTTTATTCGTCTACCCACTTCAAAGGAGGTTTGGGATGCTGCTAGTCGTACCTTTTTTGAGGGTGCTGATAAATCAATAATTTATGATTTATCTCGAAAGGCAATGTCTATGAAGCAGGGAGGAAGACCTATTTCAAATTACTATTCAGATTTGAAATTTATTTGGCAGGAACTTGATCATCGTAAACCCATCACGTTTACTCAAGCTGATTATTCCGAAGTAAGTAAAAATTCGGAAGTTAATACTAACAATAATTCTGAGCATGCTAATTGTGACAGATATCATTTACCACCAAGAAGTAACCGTGGGGTACCAGCAGAGATATTTTCACCAGAACCAGTTAAAAGATCCAAGTATCCGATTGCTCATTATGTGTCTACTCACAGGCTAGCAGAATCATCTAAAACTTTTGCTAATAATATTTCTACAATACATGTTCCGAGTAAAGTCAGTGAAGCATTGTTAGATGTGAAATGGGCAGAAGCCATGAAAGAAGAGATGACAGCGTTAGAGGAGAACGATACATGGGAATTAGTTCCGTTGCCAGAAGGAAAGAAAACTGTTGGTTGCAGGTGGGTGTACACCATTAAACAGAATCCAGATGGCTCGATCAATAGAAGGAAGGCAAGACTTGTTGCTCAGGGATTTACCCAGACCTATGGGGTTGATTATGAGGAGACCTTCGCTCCTGTTGCAAAAATCAATACCATACGAGTTTTATTATCTCTGGCTGCAAATTTTGATTGGCATATACAACAATATGATGTAAAAAATGCTTTTCTTCATGGAGATTTGAAGGAGGAAGTGTACATGTCAATGCCACCAGGATATTGTGTTCCTAACAGTTCGGTTCAGTTGGTTTGTAGGCTGAAGAAGACTATATATGGCTTACGGCAATCTCCAAGAGAATGGTTTGGTAAATTTCGTTCTGTTATGAGGAAATATGGATATAAACATAGTAATGCTGATCATACTCTGTTCTTAAAGAAAGTAGGTGATAAAATTACAGCTCTTATTGTATATGTGGATGATATAATAGTGACAGGGAATGATCTAGCAGAGATGGAAAATTTGAAGTGTTATTTTGCTCAAGAGTTTAACATGAAGGATTTGGGGAACCTAAAATATTTTTTAGGCATTGAAGTTAATCGTTCCAATCAAGGTATATTTCTGTCACAACGGAAGTACGTGCTGGACTTATTAAAAGATATAGGTATGCTTAATTGTGAGCCAATTAAGTCTCCGATGGAACAAAATCATGGTCTAGAAGAATGTTCTGACCAGATTCCAGCAGATAAAGGGAGGTATCAAAGGTTAATGGGTCGACTAATATATTTGTCGCATACTAGACCTGATATTGCATATGCTGTAAGTGTGGTGAGTAGGTTCATGCATAATCTGGGTAAGCAACATATGGATGCAGTTGTGAGAATTCTACGATATTTGAAGTCAGCACCAGGGAAGGGACTGTTGTTCTCAAAACATGGTCATACAGATATTCTAGGGTACTCAGATGCTTCGTGGGCTGATAAAGGAGATAGAAAGTCAACTTCTGGTTATCTTACGTTTGTTGGAGGTAATCTTGTGACTTGGAAAAGTAAGAAACAGAAGGTGGTTTCGTTGTCAAGTGCAGAGGCGGAGTATCGAGCAATGGTAAAAGGAATATGTGAATTGCTGTGGTTGAAAGGTCTTATGGGGGAGTTAGGTTACTCTTCACAAAGTCCTATGAGATTGTTTTGTGATAATCAGTCGGCAATTAAAATTGCTGAAAATCCTGTCCAACATGATCGAACAAAGCATGTGGAACTTGATAGGAACTTCATATATGAGAAGCTAGAAAACAAGGAAGTTGAAGTACCACATGTTAGTACAAAAGGACAGATTGCGGACATGTTAACCAAAGCCTTATCGAACTCAGATTTTGCGGATTCTCTTGTCAAGCTGGGCATATATGATATCTACGCTCCACCTTGAGGGAGGGTGTTAGAAATCAAAATCCCTAAATATACTCTAGAATATATTGTACAACTAGAATATCTCTTTTTGATTGTAATACCATATATATCTTTTAGGGTTGTATAGGTTGTCGGTGTAATATACTCTGTATATATACATTGTAAAGAACACACAGAACATATATGAGAATTATTCTTCTTCTCAATAAACGATTCTATTAATCGTCCTTATAATTCTAGTTAAAAAGCAACAAAAGACAAGATAAAATTAATTGTTCATTTTCATTCCTGTCTCCAAGACCACAATATTATTTGTAGGGATAACATAACCTAACAGGCTATTGTAATCGACTATTTAAGTTTAGAACTCGGTCCAATGAAGTCCTCAGCCCAATAACTATTAATGACCTTCCCAACTCGGCCATTTGTGACAATTCTCACTTCTTCAAAACATCCTTGTCCTCAAGGATGAAAAAGAAGAACCCTTCTGTCATGTTCTCCCAACCTTCAAGGTGAGCCTGTTTTGTATCAAGTTGAAGCTTTGTTTTCTATTCCTCAGCTTTGAGTAAATCCATAGCTTTACTGTCTTTCCAAGTTTTATGTGATTGGTGAACCTCTGGCTTGTTATCATCTATGGCAATCAGAACCTTTTCACTTTCTAGCCTTCTGCTCTCCTCCTCCATTTTAATGTTCAGCTCTGTAATTTTGCTCTTCAGTTCAACTTTAGCTTGTTGAATCTTTTTCTTGGCCTCTTTAGTATCATGTCTTCTAACTTCGAGTTGCGCCAATTCTTCTTTCTTTTCGGTTATACAGGACAACAACTTAAGTAAGTTTGTCCTTGCTCAACCTTCTCGCTCTTCAAAATAACCGAGTGATGAAGAAAAGTTTGATATGGAATACTTGAGTGCCATCAACTTCTTTTCAATCAAAGCACTTTTCTCCAGAATCTCCGAGGAAAGGATATTCAACGACCTATGCTTCTGCTGTTTAAGTAGGATACTATCATCTAATGCTTCTATTTCTGGAGAGTTCTCCAATCTCAACAAGTGCTCTCTCAAGTGACTCAAACGCCGAAATAGCGTTGGTCGAAGTGGAAAGCATGTCTTGAACTTTTTCCAAATCTGAATACAAATCCTTCAAAACCTTTATTAATATGGTGTCATCTAATGACTCATTCAACTGCCCTGTAAACAATTTATCTTTGTCTGATGCTTCTAACTCAGCAAGTGGCACAGTCTCTAGGATATCATGGTCCATTAAATCACACTTTATAACGCTTCTTGCATCCACAAAACTTGGAATTTCATCTAAGTCAAGATAATCATCTACTTCAGGTGCAGAAGATCCATTAAACTTTAAAGGATCCCCTTCATCTACCCGTACAAGCTTTTCAAGGCAATTAATGTCTTCCCTCTGATTTCCAGGAGCCATTTCAGTTGAATAAAGCATTCTTTTCAACTCATCCCTTTCTTGCATAGCTTTTTCATATAGACCAAGTAGCTTCTTATTCTCTTCATGCATTTCAGCAAGTGCTCTGTTCTTCCCAGTATCATTGTCTATAAAATTAGAGTTGCCAAACAAAACCCACAATCCGACATTACCTTCGTCATGCAACGTCGCGGACTTAATACTAGCTAGTATTAGCTTCTTTGCGACATTATCTCCCAACTATAATTTCTCCCACCTGAACTCTTCATGACATTTATCTTTAAAAACAGATATTACAAATATGAACATAATTCTTGTAGATAGTTGCGAATTACCCTCCAGCTCAACAGTTTCAGTGTAAGGTGTTGCTCCAATTCCTCCACGATTGATACTGAAAGTGAACGACTCAAAAGTTGAACCCCTAGATGACGGTGTTTTAAATTGGTCGCCCGCATATGGAACCTGAATTCCACCAGAATATGTACCAGATCCAAACAAGTTGTTGCTGGTACCGAATTACGTAATTACTAGGCCAGGTGTTGTGCAACCAAAACCAAATCCTGCTGGTAAGGTTGGTTAATTGGCTACAAATCATAGCGCAACCAAAACCAAATCCTAGGGACTTGATGCGTTAACAGAAAGAGTCTGAGAAAATGAGGTAGATCCTCTGGAATGAAAAGTTCCACCATCAATTAGAGCTGGGGTAGACACAAAATAACTTCTACCTTTCCCAAGTGTAGTCGCTGGCGTTCCACCATTGGGGAATATTGACCCCAGAGGATTGATATATTACCATGGAGGCACTGAGGTTGTTGTGTAACTAGGAGTGAACCTAAAAGAATTAGTAGGGGCATACCCAAAAGGAATACTATTTTTCCCAAATGTAGGCATGGAAGTTTCACCATCACTGTATGTATAAACCTTCGCTACCTCTACAAAATTCTCCCTCCTCGTCTCTCATCCATACACCACAAGCTGCCTACTATGTAGATCCTCATTAATCTCCTGATGATTGCCATCATCCAATGCCATACTCCTCTTCTCAGTACGACTACCAACTCCGCCTTCTCCGCTTATATTACCTCCCATGTTCCCAACCTCTATGCGCGCTCTTCATATTTTCATCCCTTGAACCAATCAAACCTCCCGTCTTCTACATCTTAACTACTCTACCAAAATTAATCTCAATCAATCCCCACACCTTCTCCCATTGCTTATCATGAGAGTAACAAGGCAAAACGGCATTCCTACCCGGGAATTCTCTCACGGACATTTCATCACACACCTTCATCGTAGACCCAAACAAACCCATTTCCTCATGACCTGCAATATCCTCAACATCGACTTCTCCTTTCTCTTTAACTTCACCATCTTCTTCTATTTCATTGTCCCAATCCCACGACCTATCCCACAGCTCACATTCCTCTGAAGTATCCCAATTCTCCTCACCCTCATCACAAACATCTCCACTATCCTTAAAAGCAACCTTTCCACCAAGAACCGACTCACTATCATCTTTAACTTCTGTTTCTATCTCAACATCACTCTCATCGTCCCAATCCCACTCCCTATTCCACTACCCGTACCCCACTATATTCTCCTCACCCCCATCACTCCCAACCTCCTTAACACTCTCCTCAACCTCTGTAAACAAACTAAACCTTCATCTTCATCACAAGCATCTCCATTTCCCTTAAAAACTTCCACCCAGAATAGACACTCTAACAGCACCAACCCTATCATTTTTAACACTTAATTCACTCGCAACAGTCACCTCATTTCCATTCACCTCTCCAGTAGCAACAGGCAGCAACATAACCTTTCGGACTCTCTCAGGATTTTCATCAAACATGAGAGGAGCAGTGTAAACAGGTGTAGAAACATGTGTAGGAGTTGGAGGGAACTCACTTACCAAATCTGAATAGACCTCTGATTGTTGAAGCTCAATGCGGTCCATGGTACCAGCTTCAATGGCGTAATATGATTGTTCAGTGGAGAGAGTGTATGGTGGTGTGTAGAAAAGAGGTCATGTTTGAACATAGGAGAAAAGAGGTGGTGTTTGAGGTGTATATTCCGGTGGTATTTGAGATGGGTGGTAGAAATAAGGTGGTGCATACGGGTACAATCTAGACGAATTATACCAGTTAGGGTTTGGAGTTTCAGTTGGGCTCGCCGTGCCGAGGACGGACTGGCTCTGGATACCATTTGTCATGATCAGAGCAGTTGGTAATGGTGAATACATGAGTAAAAAGCAACAAAAGGAAATAACAGAAAAGTAAAAGACAAGATAAAATTAATTTTTCATTTTCATTCCTCTCTCCAAGACCACAGTACAAATATATTTATAGGGATAACATAACCTAACAGGCTATTGTAATGAACTTTTTAAGTTTAGAACCCGGCCCAATGAAGTCCTCAGCCCAATAACTATTAATGACCTTCCCAACTCGGCCATTTGTGACAAAGTCAGCTGTACTGATTTAACTCAATTGCAAATACAAAATGGCTGAAGGCTGAAAATTCCAAAAAGATTGAATAGTTAGGCAGGAACACGTTGCAGAAAGCTGTCGGGTGAAGTATTCACCTTCCTCATCGCGCATGTCTTCCACACGCTAGAGCTTATCCAACAAAAGCCGCGCGCATGTACTGTAACACCTCTTCCTTTGGTTGGTCTTCAGCATATCAATTCAACTCAGTTGTTCAGTAACTGTTAATTCGAATACCCTTGGAAACCTTAATACCCCGACCGAACAAAAGAGTTAAATACCCTTGGAAAGTAAAATGCCTCTTCCCACATGATGGCATAACTATCTTTCCGGAAATTACTATCTGGATGCCCTTGCATTTGGATACCCTCAGTCCCTCACCGACAATTTTTGATACCCTTGATGAGTAAAATGAGAAAAAAAGAGACAGGGACTTCAGTTATTTGAGAAGATAAATATCAATCAAGGTAGCTGTGTTGAAAACTTCAGAAAATATCTTCACAATTCTCTTAAACACAGAACCAGACAAAAGAGAGAAATATCAAGAGAAAAATAGTTTTATTCTTCATTTTAATTCGTGTAAATTATTTTTGAGCTGTATTCTTAAATTTAAACCGATAAAAACAGTTTACTTTTAACCTTGGAACTATCTTGCGAGTTTTTACTCCTAAAACTTATCTCTTGAATTGATTTTTAGCATTCGATCTTTTTATTACAAATGTAGAAAAGTTCATGTCGAATTTTCTATAGATTTGTAATAATTAGTTTGAACTTCAAACCTTGTAATCTGTACCCGTGTATTTAGACACACCCCTCCAAGTTTAATATAATTTTATATTTAACTTGAATATTGGCTTTGTTTTATTCCACATCGATTTGTTTAAAAATTAATTTACACCCAAATAGCAATTTCGATAAAACGGTATAGTTTGTATTCAACCCCCCTTCTACAAACTATTTTGGACCTAACACTTCCAGTGAAAATAGTTATCTTTGTCTAGCACTGGAATCTTTGTGCCTGTGTCACTTCTACCCATGGTTGCTTTTGCTTAGATCTCTAAATTCAAGTATGTTAGAACTTGCACTAATACCAGTTATTGAGTTCCAACAGTGCAACTCTAGATTGTAGAAGGGAGGGGGGTGGAATACAATCTAGTGAAATTTTCAATTTTTCTTTCAAGATATATTTAACTTTGAAAGTTCACTATACACAATGATTTAGATTAAAGTATGTATTCGAGGTGAGAATAGATTAATAGCAAGTAATCTTATACAGTAAATGAATATATAATCTTTAAAATTTTAGGTGGATTGAATCGAGCCTCCTGAGGTATATATTGAACAACGCATGTGTTAAAAAACACGGCTGCAAAATACGAAGTTTAATACAAGAAACCTAAGAATTTTTCTTAATCAACTAAGTGTTTCTTTATATCTTACGATGTTTACCCATACAGATTATATATACAGTATGAAGACAAACAAAATACATAAAATGGAAAATGCGTTTTTGGTAATGTTTATCACGTGCACATCCTTGAAACTTCACCATTTCAGGAAATGCCTTGAAAGACTTTGCTTGTAAATTTAGACAATTCCAGAAATGCTTTAAGTTTGTGCACGTTGCTTTCTTCGGTTTGTTACTAAGTTCATGCAATGACTTAGCTCCCAAGTTCTCGTGATGCTTCATGCAAAGAAGCCTTTTGTTTGAATTTTTCTTCTCTGTACTGTCAAGTCACTTTCAGCTAAGATATAATAGTAGCTTGCCGGTCAATAAGCTTTGCACTTCTCGAGCTATCCTTAAATCTCACAATTGAAAGAAATCTTAATTGTTGGTTTCTTCAACTCTTATTTTGATCTTGGAAAATAAGTCGATAGTGACTGATTTCACATTTCATTTGTAAGAATTTTTTTGCCTTCAAATATTTACACTTTGACACCCTATTCTTTATATCTTCTGTGTCTTCGTACACTGTTCATTAGTCACGGGTGTGCAAGGTGATTATGAGACTGTCCTTCATTTGATAGGTTCTTTTAGAGAACCCGAGCACTACTCCTGCAATCAAGAGATCTCGAATGAGCGTTTATCTGGACTTCTTGAATTACTTCTCAAATCCAAAGTTGAGTTCTCGAGCTGATGTATCTTGATTTCTCGAATGAATAAGTCAGGACTTATCGAATCAGTCACTTCCTGGAGTTCTCGACTTAGTCACAATGAGGACTTTTCGAATAACCCTTGAGTTCTCGAATACAGCAGTTCCATGACTTCGATCTCGATTAGGTGAGTTCTTAACTTCTCAAATAGATCATTTTGTAGACTTCACGAATCCACACTTCTCGAACCACTTGCTTGAGTTGTTTCAGTAAACCTCCTACTTGATTACTCATACTCGATTAAAGAATCTCATACCTTGTTGCAGAAATACTTCCTAATTATTTGCAGGATCTAATCACATGATGCAGCTTTAGTTGACTTGCACCTCAGTTAGCTCCCTCATTTGTTTATCAGCTCTAATCACTTCATACAATTCTTGCATTAGGTTATTCGTTATCATATGTCCTAAACATGTATACCTCTATAGTACTTGTAAAAAATATTTTTTTTTTCGATTTGTATAAAAAATAGATTCTATTTTTTATTAAAAACAAAAAAGTTTTAAAAAAATTATTTATAAGTATTCAAGCACATTGAAATGCGTGAAAAAAAGATTTGAGACAAATAAAATGGGATGGAGATAGTCATTTGTTTTAAAGAATGTACTATTTTGAATGTAACACAACTTGTATTTCACCATTATAATATGTTTAAAAAAAATCATTATGACAAAAAATAATTAATAATATTATAAAAATATATAATATTCTATAAAATAATATATTAAATAATTCTAAAAATGTAAATTCTAAATAGTTCAATGTGGAACCTAACCCGGATTAGAATCATTCTAGTTAATCTTCGACTAATGTGATAAATTGTATTCCCTCCGTTTTTTCATTTTTTTACACTTTCTATTTTGGGTCGTCCCTTCCATTTCTTGACATTACTTAAAATAGTAAACTTTTAATAATATTAAACTCAAACACTTATCTTAGTACCCAGACAAATTTTATATTTAAAAACTTAATCATACTTAAGAATGTTAATTAATCCCACAAATTACCATAACTTTTACTCTAAATAAAAATATTTCATAATCTAACCCAACATCTCCTTCTTCTATTTTTCTTTCACCTAATCAAACTTGCAATCTCCTTCTTCTCTCTTTTCTTCACCATGAACCCTAAACCTCAACTTTTAATTTTATGTCAATCTCTTTCTTTTACCATCGATTAAACTAATATAATGGAATCCCAAAGTATACATGATTCAGCCCCAAGTTTTCATTCCGATTCCGAAATCGAATGGTCTCCGTCTCAATTAGTCCCTGTTGAAGATTTATTTCAAGTGGTCATGGATACTCCAGAAAAATCAAAGAATTTTGTATTAGAAGAGAAGCCACACTCTCCGTTATCCCCTGTTACAGAGTTGGTTGAAGTTATTGCGGGTACTCCAGAATCGGCGAAGGATCTATTATTAGCAAAAAGGCCAATAGTAAGGACACCAGGCAATTTGATAGCAAAAAGGCCAATATTAAGGAAATTAACCATGCAATTTGACAGCAAAAAGATTAAAATTTGATGGCCTAACCGGACTTCTCCCAATTCTTCTTCCTAACTTTTTCAATTGAGGGATGGTATGACATCTTCTTTTACATAATTAGCATTGATGTTTTCATATAGCAAATATTTACATAATTGATGTTTTCATATAGAAAAAGTTTACATAATTAGCATAGTTACAACAAAATTATTGTCCAGTAGAGTAGTAACCTTAGACCAAAACTCAAAAGCATGCTTCATTTCTTTGTGCTGGTTCTTCTTGTTTCACTCCACTTCATTTAGAATTCCCTACACCAAGTCTCGAGAGATAATAATTTGAGTAGGAACTTATCCCAAATTCTGAAGTTTTTTCTTCCCAATGTGAGGGAGTTTGTGTAGTTATTATTTCCACCATTTTTCAGTATCTCCGTCATACAATTCATCAAATATAGCCAAACTTAATTTAGTGTTGTATGTGAAACCTCTTCTTAATTTGAGCACTGCATCGACCAATTGACAAACTGTTTTTGGTGGCTTTTCATGCTGCAATCCTTGTATTATTCTAAAAAAATGAAGATCATTGATGTTTAAGTCCAGACTATTAGGGGGTTGACTTGCTAAAGTGATATGGAATCCATCTGATTCAGCCACTTTGATAAAATCTAGGTCATCATCCTTTATATGAGATCTTGCGTTGTCTTGTTGAATGATTATATGTTTGTTGAGATCAGCCGGCCATTTAGTTTTAATAACATGTATGATTTTCTCAACCAAACATTGTATAATCACCAACTTATTGATACTTTCAATGGCCTTAACTTCCATAGTGCCTTTAGCTCTATTCTTGCTTGACCTCACCGCTGGTTCTTCAATAGTAAAGGGAAATATTCCTGTTTTTCCATCGAATACACATACCCCATATTCGTTGTATCGAGGCCTAGCTATTGCACTCATAAACATTACTTTTGTTATGAATCGCTTTGACTTACATGTTTGGTGTGGTTCTTCGGGTTCATTTGGTAGGAGATAGTATTTATGACTTTGCCTTGTCATATAGAACCGTTTCTCATCTATGTAAATTATATTAAACATGCCTACATACATGGGATTCGTGTGGAGGGTTGAATGCTCAATATTATTTAAGACAAACTTAACTCTTGCTTCCTTATTAGGAAGAGTTGGAAATGGTTTCAATACATTAATTGGAATGAGATCTAATTTTTCCTTTTTTGAACAAGTTTATGCATGGTATAATTTGCTTCCATTTAATTGTTGTGCCAATGTCCTAATATTAGTTCTGAGGTGAAGACGAATTAGCCTTACCTTTTCCAAGTCCGGAGAACATCTTGTAATTCCACCCTTGTATTTTCTGTCCACATTAGGAACTACACCTTCTTTGATTGCTTTAAAGACAACTTTCCATATCTTGGCTATTGTTATTCTACTGACCCCATAATCATAACCAAGTTTCTTGATCATTCCACATTTGAATTTGTTGTTGTTGTAGTTTAATAATAACACATAGGCAATCTATTTCTTTTCTGAGTTTTTCAATCTCTTTTGCCTTGTAGTGCTACCATGGGTGGCTGGAGTAATATTTAAATCTGAAAGTAGAGAATATGCTACCTTCTGTTGTACTCCTATTCTACTGAGCTACTTGATGAATAGGTTGCAGTGAGAAGTGGCTTTTATAAAGTGTAAATGACGATTAGCTTCTTTGTGTATAAAGTACTTCAAAATCAGGTGTACTTTTTGTAGTTAAAAGTAGATAAAAAAGGCAAATTTTGTAATCAAACTTTTAATCTAGGCGGGTGTTTTATTAAGTTTCCCTCCCATGTTCAGACCACTATTTTTGTTTGTTTAATATAGCAACTTGTGTATTACTTTATATTAATTATTTTATATCTTTGTCTCCGTGCAAATTTCATTTGATAACAACTCCACAGGACGAAGGGAGTACTATTTTTTTTATCAAAAAAAATTTGGCTTGACACAATTCTCATCTTCCTACTCTCTACCTACTAGACAGGTGTCATCCAGGTTCTCAATTTTTGCCGGTTTCTCAATCCATATATATATATATATATATATATTTATATATATATATATATAGTGAGAGAGAGATAGAGTAAAGTTCTATGAAGTACTCATTTAGAATTTGGAGTCAGTTGTCAGGTGTTTAAACATGTAACGACAGCACGTGATATCTATTTTAAATTCACCAATCACACAGAGTTACTTGATTACCCAAATAAATTAGTTCCTAATTGAACCCAAGCATATATATATATATATATGGGAGATCTCTATGCGGAAGTAATAAAAGTAACCTAGTAACTAAAGTAAGATCGTTGATTCTAAAACAAATGGATGGTGTGGATTGCATGATAAAACACTTGAAAAGTACGTTGAAAAATAATTGAGGGGCAAAGTAGGAAAAGTGTAAACAATGAAAAAATAGCACGTTCTCAATAAGCCACAACCATAGGACCTCAATTGACGTTTAGTTTTATATTACAAGCATCTAAACTGATTTTAGATAAAACAAGATTCATCTTCACGCCATGGAGCGAGGTATGGCCAACATTGTTCTGTAGGTTATCTACAAGTAGTAACAAGGTTCTATAACATGTCTATGTAATTTTAGTATAGTTTGTTTGTTCAGTATCACTTGTTTGTTCTGTAAGTTTAATATGTTCTTCATTAGTTGTAAGTTATGACATGCTACTGTTGTAAACCCCTTAAGAGATTTGATTATTTCATGAATTTTGTGTTTAAGTTTTATAAATTGAGTATAGGTCTAGAAATTTACTTGAATAGCTTTTTATGCATGATTTATGAAGAGGATTGATCATATTTGTGTAATGTAATATCAGTGTGGTCTTTACAACATTTGTATTCTGTATATTCAAAAAGTTATGCATCATGTTAGTTACTGACATGCTGGTATCAGTACGTTGAACATGTTCAAAACTCTTGCCTATAAAATGTGTAATGTATTAAGTTATGATAATTTTTCCAAGTACCATGAATAGGATTGATTACGTCAGTGTGCTGCGAGTCCAGTTGTTCTGTATTAAGTTGGAGCTATATAAAGTTGGAATCATTTCGAGAAGGTTGAAAATACACTAATGTGATGTTCTATTACAAAAGTTCTATCATAGGTTTTATTAAAATTTGGTTGAACAAATTGTGGGGAACATATTACTGTGTTCATCTATTACATAAGTTCTGTACGATGTTTTAATAAAATTTGGTTCTAAAAAAGTGTTGTGCCGACATAAAGCTGTAGATTTTGATACTATATGTGTACATTACGTTTCTGCTTTATGTAAACACGTGACTTAATATGTTTGATGTACCATACTGGAAAATAGGTACTGGACACAGTCGTCGTCTAAAGTTACGAAAAAAATAACACAGAGTGCCATTTGTCATGGATTTGGTTTCTATGTCAAGTATTACTGACAAAAGCGTTGAGACAGAAAGAATTGGGGATGTCTATGCAAGTGGTACAAATATGGAGAATGCAATTGTGATTAGGTCCACAAATAAAACAAACAGAAATCACAAAGGTATTTTTCATTTTGTAGAAGACATTATTTGTTGCTCACATTTAGGTGTCCAAAATTCTCGATCACCAGGAGACTTAACATAAGAAACATCCAAAATATCACCTCCTTCATCACTTGTGTCATCGCCTGACTCAAAATAAGAAAAATTCAAATTTTCTTCTTCTTGATCAGTGATGTCATCTTGGTTTGAATGTAAGTAAGGAAATTCCAAATCTTCGTCTTCATGTTCACTAATATCATCTTGCTCTCAATGGTGAGGGATGTAACGAGTAGAAGACTAGAAAGCAGGGACACTTGGGTAAACTACCGTATCCTCATGTCGGATTCTTGGACACGCGTGTCCCACGGGGATTCTTCTATAATCCTTTTTTCGATTTTCGTTTTCACCAATTGTAGTCCAAATTCATTTCAACTAACTATTTTCACAAAATCAAGTATCAATATCTATAAATATATACAGAAGTTATTGATTATCATGTTCATTTTTGCATAAATGAAAAGATTAAACCCCCACTTTTGTATTTTGGATGAACAAAATATGCATTTCATTTAGTTTGCATACAGATTTTGGTTCTGTCAATTGGTTTTAACATGCGTAACATGAAATATATATGAAAATTTATAATTTATATGACGTGTCCCCCCCGCACCCGTATCCCATATTTTTAAATTTGACGAATTTACATGTCCCTGTACTACGCACCCGCACTCACGCACCCGTGTCCTTGCTTCTTAGGTAGAAGATGTACTGGCTGCAATAATTAAGAAAAATAATTTAAAGCATGCATATATTGACTACTCACATACGAGTCCATTGATATCAGCGTATAGATATAAGGGGATCTGATAACTAAATGATGTTGGGATTCTTTGACATTGTTGCGTAATTGATAAGCAATTACGCTTATCTTCGGTCTTTGTTTTATTTATTAACAAAGATATTAACAATAAGACAAAGATTAAGCTAAGAAGAAAGGGATTGAGAGAGATATGTACAAACTGGGATTTCATTAATTGACTACATTGTTGCTGTGATGTTGTTATTAAAAACCAACGATGAGTACATGACTATATAGTCTTCACAGAATCATTCAGATCCCTACAAACCAGGGATATCAAGTCCTAATGTTTCTCTAACTTATTTGATCTGATTTCCTAAACAAAAGCAATTACAACTTTCACACTAGACGTTGATTTATTCATAAATAAATAAACAGATATGTTTAGATTAAATAATCCCAACATACTCCCCCTTAATTTAAACATACATCAATCCATTTGCTTTTAAACCTTGTGTACCCCTCTGGCACTTCATACGGGCAATTCACATTTGCTCGCATGGCACGTCGACACCTGTACCCGTCTGACACGTCGACTTCTGCGCGCCCACTGGCACGAAATTCTGTCACTCTTCTCGAGTAGACAACCTTTGCACTACTAGTATCTGCGCCATCTGCGCAACTAGTATCCGCGCACCATTTGTGAATACACGCCCAAGTTATCGGCTGATTAAATCCAATTTAATCACTACCCCGATATACTATCTATGTTGCAAACATCCCCACGAGTCAATTTAGACAAGATGATGGGAAACCCAACAATCCCTCCCCCAGCATTTACAGATGCCTCTCTTGGGACTAGGTAGGATCAAAATCCTCCCCCCCCAGCATCTGCCACAGTCAGTCCTGGATAAATGCCTTCAACGGAAACTCGAACTCGTGACTTTGCAAACTTCAAATTTCACAGGCCGTATGGCTTTCATCCTGCTTGCACTAATGCAGGGATCAACTCATTAGCCCGTGTGGCTTTCTTCCTGCCTGCACTCAGACAAGGGTTAACTTTTGTAGCCCGTTTAGCTTCTTTCTCAGCATCTTTGCATCTTTTTTGGACCTCCTCAAACCGATTAAATTCAGAGCGGTACTTCTCTTCCAGAAAAACCTTTTCCTGTTCCATAATTCTAGCCTCCCTTTCAAATGACTGTACGGTTGCATTCAAGTCTTCCAATTTTTTTTTTTTTGTTCAAGTCCCTAATTTCATGCTCAAGACCTGCTATCTTCACATCATAGCTTTTAATCTTTGTTTCTGCAGCTTTCATCTCCAAACTTAAAGTTGTCACTCTCTGTTCAGCACGTTCAATCTTTGCTGACTTATCTTTTATTTCGTCCTCCTTATCGACAAGTACAACAGAAAAATCATTTCTCAGAGCATCTTCCCTGAGTTGTGTTTGTTTGAGAGTTCTTGCACAACTGCTGTCTTCTCAAGAGCATTTTTCTTTTCTAACAGCAATATCACATTTCCTTTTCCATTCCCCTGCCTCGTCTTGAGCAGATATACTTTGTTCTTGAGCAGCAGCACTGCTCCTGGACCTAAGAATCTGCAAGTTCAGAACTGACCTGCTCTTCCTCTGCTTTCTGCTTTCTGCTTTGATAAAAGGTTTTCGAACTTTCTTTTCCATTCCATTCCGTCATGCCGAGCTGAATCTACAACCTATGATAAGCTAGAACATCTCTCTTCCAACGAGCTACATTTGCTTTGCAGATTTTAAATGCGGTTCAACAAGAACAGAAACAATCATAAGGGAAACTGAACTATTTCTGTGAAACTTCTCTTTTTGTGAATTAGTTCCGTTGTTCTCTTCACTGATGTTATTGGCAGATCTAGTCAGAGGAACAAAAAGACCATGGAGGATCCTTCTGTTTTTTTTCTTTAAGTAGGTGTGTAGAGTTCTTTCTTTCTTCCGTAGACATGTTCCTACTGCCGGGAGTAGCTGGAACTATGGCTCCAGGAGATGGTGATACATCAAACTGGAATACTTCCGTGCACATACCCGAACTTAGCATTGGCCCTGCAAGACCTTCCCGGAACCATTGTTGTAAATATGAGATTGTCTTTCATCATTCTGGCCTGCTCCTTGAATGGATACATGGGGAGCCAAATGCAACGCTAAGGCCAAACTGGTCTCCCTGTCACTCTTTGCCTTTCCATCAACATGAGATGCTTTGGCTTTCTCACTAGCTAGAACAGAATGAATTATCAAATTTCCATCTATCTTCACAAGCTTGTCATTTCGTGGAATATACAATGACGCAATAAGAGGGTCACTAGCATTTCATGAACTAGCAAACTCGTCATAACCGGACTGCTTCATATTTGACTCTGCTCCTCCACCATGATCCTTTCAAGCATCAAATTTCTTATCCGAACCTTCAGCTCCATATTCATGATTAGTTCCATTGACCATTAAAATCCTCTCATGACGCTGATCATAAACTCCATTACCAATATATCCAGAACCACCAGATATAGCATCTCGAATCCCACCATATCTTACATTTACCATAGGAACTAATCCTCCAAACAACAACATAAAAACAATATACCAAGAAAGCTAACACTCGCAACCTTCTTAGTTTTACTTTTACCTACATTCTTCTTACTACTCTCTTTCTTAACAGGTTTAACAGCCAGTTGTTGAGGTTTCAATCTCGGTATAGTAAATCTTAGCATTTAAATCCTGAATAGTAGAATGCATTACCCTTACCTTATCCTCTAACTCCTCAACATAATGCTTCTTCCTCTATCTCGAAAGCTGAGCACTTTCCCGATTCTTCATAAGCCTCGTCTTCCTCTACACTCTGCCATGAGGATGTTGACATTGACGCAAAGTTGATCACATAACACAACTCAAGAATTTAAACAATTGGCCTATATCAGCAGCATTGCCATGAGAGTAGAGCACTGTGAGTTTTGCAGATGAATTCCTGACATATACAACAGTTATACTGTGACCTTTCTTTGTTTGTAACTTGGACACTTCACCCTCTGTTTCATCTGTTCTCAACCTCTCTATCTCTTCTCTCTCTCGGCTGTCGTTGCCCATTACTACCACCAAAGACCAAACCATTTCCAGCTCTTCAACAACCACACATAACACAAAATTTTGTGCTCTACCATCATTCTTTCTCCATCCAGCAGTGCCCTAAACACTTCCGTACTCTCCTCAACTACTGAGTCGCATCCTCACTGAATGACAACCAGGAAACACAAGTATCCATAACCACAAAACAAACTACAACTGCAGCCTGCACCTCGCTAGGCTAGTCACCACCGCAGTAACCTCTCTGTCATCCAAATGCAGTGCAGCGCATATGCGTATCCACGCCCGATACACACACATACATTGCACATTTACCCCAACAAAAAACCACACCATCCACAAACAAGATAAAGAACAAACACCACAAACAATTCAAGCCCACCTTACAACCTACCATCTCAAACCTGCCTCCCATGTTGCTCCGCTGCCAATGAAAAGATTAAACGCAAGAGCTTCTCCTTTAACAGATTAGAAGAAATCGATACCAAAAGACCCTCATCCAATACATAACCCGACGGTGAAAAGTAACTACTGGCTTCAGGAAAGTTGAATCCATGAATGACCTCAACGACTTCAGCTCGGTCAAGGCTGGTTTGAGGAAGGCTAATTCTCTGATTCGAGACTCCACATAACTGCTCTCAACATTAATTATCCCTCAGCGACATTTCATCAAACACCTTGCGCGCATCAGAAATGAAATCCCTTTCAATCTCAATCGCATCTTCTTTGTTGGGTTTGGGAGTCAAGTAGAGGATTTATGGCTTGAAACAATATGTATCGGTTTGTGTATAGGTTTCAAAGTTCTGAGTGTTTGGGTCCCTTTTTTTTATTTTATTTTTCCTTCGCGAAGGAAGAGATGATGGATGAGTTAACTGTGTGTGTTGATTCTTAAGAATCGAAAGCTCTGATACCAAATGTAGAAAATAAGACAAAGATTAAGCTAAGAAGAAAGGGATTGAGAGAGATATGTACAAACTGGGATTTCATTAATTGACTACATTGTTGTTGTGATGTTGTTATTAAAAACCAACGATGAGTACATGACTATATAGTCTTCACAGAATCATTCAGATCCCTACAAACCAGGGATATCAAGTCCTAATGTTTCTCTAACTTATTTGATCTGATTTCCTAAACAAAAGCAATTACAACTTTCACACTAGATGTTGATTTATTCATAAATAAATAAACAGATATGTTTAGATTAAATAATCCCAACAGAAAACAGTGATGAGGAGTACGGGACATACAGTACATAAATGGTGAAGATACCACACTACTTACACAACACAGACATTATTTACAAATTACAAAGCATGATACATCAACATTGTTTAGTACAACAAAAAACTGGTTCCAAATTCCATGTAAGAATTGACAAACACAAAACATATCTACTAGAATTCTTGAAAAAAAAACCCAAACACTGGAGAATATGATAAAGAACAAAGAAGGTAAGTACAAAAAACATTGCACTGAAATTTCTCACTTTGTTAAAGAGGGAAACATATAGTAAGGAAATCAAGAATATCTACAGAACTTCACATAATAGAGGAATAAAGCTGACATGGCAGAGAGGGAAGCATTTCTTGATTTTTTTTGTTCAAAAACTCAATAAATTTCCATGATATACCTTCCTTATTGTGCATGATCAGTATCAAATGAAGAAAGAAATGGAAGATATCAAAATCGATTGTAAGCCAATGCAAAGATGAAACAAAGCATGAAAACTAAGTGCATAATCGTTTAAAACTGCCACTGTGATTGTGGTGCAAAAAATACACTACTACTATGAGATAGTCATAAAAAAAATTCAACTAACAACAAATAATATTTTCTTTAAAAATACAATACTTTACTCAACAAGCATATGTTTCCAAATTAAAATATCATAATCATAATTTTTTGAATTTATACATAAATTATTGTAATGAGGGATGTCCAATTAAATGTTGCCTACAATGTGTCCTGTAAATAATTGTTTGGAAAAAGATATGCAAAAATAAATTAAATTCTATAATAACTTGAGTTATTCTATAATAATTTTTTGAATTTTTACTTAATGTGAAAATTTTTCTGATGTAACTTGAGTTCACAAGAGGTACTAAACTACAAAAAAGTTACCACATTTTGTTTTTTTAAAAAAATACAAACATTTTATAAAAAGACGTTATAAATCCATTTTTAAATGTGTGTTCTGTAATAAAAAAATATATAAAGATATTATAACAACAACTATGTTCCAAAAAATTATATGTTGAAGAAACATTATGTTCGTTTAAAAGTAATTTTAATTTTTAAAATGTAAATTGAGACGCTCACACCAACGAAAAAGGTACCACATTTGTTTAAATTAATTGTATTATTTTTGAATTATTTGTTCATTCTGTAAATAAATTTAAAAATTATAAATCTGTTCAAAATTGATAAAAGGTTGTTTTTCCACATTTTTTATACAAGAAATGCAATATTTTTTAAAAGTAGTAAGTACTATAAAAAAATTATGAACTATATAAATTTATTTATTACCAATAAGATGTAACTTTTGATAGTATGCTCTGTAAAAAAAACAATTATAGCAATACTTAGATTTTGGAAATTAAAATTTTCAAAAATGTTCAAAATTAAAAAACATTTGTATAAAAAACAAATGCATAAGAAGAAAACAATTATTGAAAATACAGAACACGTATATGATTCCTAAAAAGCTAATACAAATTGAGACGTTCACGCCCCTTACAAATGGATAATTTTTCAAACCGTTTTAATTTGTGCATTTACAATGATAACCTTCCATGCATTACACATTATACATGTCAAATAAATCTGGAACGTTAAAAGTAAAACTAATAAAAAAAACTAATCAAAGGCCGGGCTGCCGAGTCGTTACTAGGTTACTCGCTTAAAAAAGTTACTCAGGACCCGTTTGGTAATAGCTGGATGAAAGGTTTAATTGGCTCATCATTTGGGCTGGTTCAGATTATTTGATAATATTTTAATAGTTCAGGATGAAAAAAAACTCCTGGATGATAAAAAAAATAGCTGGACAATACATCTTCATATGTCTCCCTGATATCTTTTCAATTCATCTATTCCTAAGGAACCCGCTACTATACTACTATCATATACATCATTTTTCGCGGGATTTTTAGGTTTTTGGCGGCTTTCTTAGGTTTTCCCCACTCCTCTTCAAGTCTGGTTCTTATATAAGCGCTCTCTTCTCATCACTCTCATCACTTATTGTTCTATCAGGTACGAATTATTCCTTTCTCTACCTGAATTGTTGATAATTATGTGTGTATTGCTTTTATATTTGTTCTTGTTTTGATTGATTTTATCCCTAAATTTATATAACTTATGATATTGCCTACAATATTAAGAAGAGAACCTCCTGGCCTGTAGTTTTGTTGATTGAGGTTAGCAGCTTTATTGCTTTTTATTTTTTAGATGCAAAGAAAAATATTTGCGTTATTATGCAGTTAGGAGATCCATTTTGCTTAGCTGATTTTGTTGAAACGTATTTGCAGTTGAAAGATCTATTTTGTTTATGTGTCTTGTAGTCTGTAAATGTCCTAATTCTCTTAAATGTTTTTATAACAATTTTTGTTGATCTTTTTTGTTTACTCATTTGCAGTCTGTAGATCTATTTTGTTTAAGAAGTTATTTAGAGTAGAAAGATCGTGAACTTGTATATGTATGAATTACACAAAGAATAGTACTTATAAGAGGAGACTGAAATTCACAAATAATGATATGAAGGTAATCACAATCTGGCATGCATCCTCATATCTTTCTATGATATCAAATTTTTAAGATTGGACCAATAAGCAGCTAGTTGAAAAGAGGAGAATTTAAGTCATGAAATTTTAATTTTGATTGTCATAATGGTGCAGGGGGCCTTACCCGTATTATACATCATCAAATTTCATGTGTTAGCATGTTTGTAATCAATCTATACTACATTTTCTCGTTTGCCAGAACTGTACATGCTGCTGATCAATAATTCACATCACATTACGAATTGCCTGACAAATTAAATATAGTAATCTACACCTATATGTATATCTGTGTGTGTTTTCTTTTGTCATGTCTTGCTTAATTTGCTAACTTGAGATAAATGTGATCATGTGTTAGGATAGTCTGTCCTTATTGTCTTGGACAATGACTTGGTTAAAAATTATATACGATGATTTTCACGTATCGATTTCTAGTTGATACCAGTTGATTTCAAGATTGTTATAAATACATTACCTAAATGGAAATTAACATCATCTAGAAAATTTGACAAAAAAATAATAACAAACAACATCATTCATTCAGATTTTCAGATTACCTCTGGTCCAGATCATTCAGAAATTTCAATCATTCAGAAATAATTGTTCAAATTTAACAAATGACACCTCACTGAACCTTCCTCTATAATATGTATATATATATATATATATATGTTACTTTAAACTTTTAACAACATTATAAACATTATAATGAGAACAAAATTAGGTAAAAACGATCAATAGAGATCGATGAAAAATGAAATATGCCTATATCTTTTAAAAAAACCTATACGTTACAGATTTATAACACAAGAACACGATATTTGGCAGGATGAGAACAAAATTAGGTAGAAAGATGTCCACATAAATCCATCAAACATGAAATCTATATAGTTTGCAATTTATATGTACTTATATATTCTTACCAATTTAAATTTATTTAAGAGTAAAAAGCACTTTGTGTACCTGAACTTTGGCAAAGACACCACTTGCAATACTACGTTTCTAAAACTAAGTAATGGATTTACTTAAATTTCGTGTACCACCGTCTATCTCTTGGAAAAGACGTTAGATCTTCAGGGGCAAATCAGTCTTTTCTTGTCTAGAATTACGCGGGCTTTTCAGAGGCGCCTTATCAATTCCCCCTTTTACTTCAACACTTTACTCTCTAAGTCAATCAATTAAACGCGAGAATTAGGGCTAATCTCTTCATTACATACACTGTAATCCGGCAAAGAAGCATCAACCACGAGTTGGGTTATTCGATCAAGAGAAGACAGAGACATATACTCTCCAAACAAATGACCACAATATACAGGTAAGCATCGATTCTGACAGTTTCGTAGTTAGGGTTTTGTTATTAAAAATTAGGGGTTTGTTAGTAACAATTAGGGTTATACGTTTTGCAAATGATTGGTGATCTTTTATTATTATTTTTTTGCCACATTTTACTGTTTTTAAATACAGTGATACATGATTAGTAGTCAGGGAGGGGTGTTCATCAACTCAAATCCTCTTCAACCAACAAATACTCCTCATGTCATACAACCAATTGGCACTGCAACTAAAGGGAAAGCCACAGTTACTACTTCGAGGAAGCTGGAGCTAGCTAGGAGAAAAAGGGAAAGTAGGCTTAAGCAAATGTGACAGCCCCGACTCGGATCCCTCATCCAAGACCCGACCCGGGACCGTCATACTACCTTTACTCTTGAACCAACAATAAAATTCTACATTAAACGTCTTACGCTTACATATATAAATACATTACAAAATTTTACAAAAGAACTGACAAGAGAAACCGTTCTACTCTCGCAGTTAAACATACTACATATTATTACCCAACGTCTTTTACACACTTTATATATAATTCTTCTAAGCAACCTTTCTTTTTCCTAAATCGCTTTCTCTTTTCTCTTACCGGAGGGATTTGATTCTTCACCTACTTCGTTCCTTCCTGAAAAGTGTCATTTATATAACAGGAATGAGCTATGAAGCTCAGCAAGTATATATTGCAGTGTATAATAAAAATGAGTCTTCTGCACAACGATTTATTGAAACATTACCATCATATAAAATGTCAAGATAGAAAATATTGACAAGATCATAAAGTGACAATAATTTTAAAGGGGAACTTGTAAGACTAACATAGAGGAATTGTGTTTTGACTGAGCGACCTTATTAGGTCTCTTAACCTTATCATTTCCAGATGTCATTGTGATCATCTGTCTTACTATTACCATTTGGTAATCTTCGTAACCACGAAATGGATCCTTTCGTACTTCCAGACGCACTTCAGGCAATCTGTCTTAACTATTACCTTTCGGTAATCTTCATCATCAATACCCCATAAAATGGGTTGTTAAACTCAGTCATATAATCGTCGTTCGGCTTAAATTATTTCATTCTCAACATGATTACTAGCCAGAACAATTGGCTAGCAAGGTCAACAATATCTTAATGTCATTATTCATTTGCATCAACCAGCATACTACAATCATCACAATACATCATAGCTAACGAACAATATTAGCTATTTACGTATACTACTATTTCGGAAATAATTCACATATATAACGTAACTGCGTAACAATCAATACGTTTCAACGATTTATAATAAAATCGATACATATTTGCTTTTAGAATAAAATAAAACAATATATACTTACCTTATGCCGCTTTAACTTTTAATATGATTGCCCCCTAATCCCTGGTCAGAACTTTAAATTCAGTTTAATATCCTAACAAAATCATTCCATTTATACTAACATTATTTAAACTATTTAACTCTAAAAATAATAAATAAAAATAAAAATAATAAATAAACTTAAACGAAGAGGAGGACAGAAACTAACCAGTTTCGTTGGCCCTTGCTACAATTTCTAAATATGGTAAGTTTATTTGTATATATAGAAGTAAAAGTGGTAGTCTATGCTTTCCTTTTCGATGTGGTACCAGCTGGTAGAGAAGGAAAATAATAGCCCAAAACTACTCATAAGATACTTAACTATTTGGAAGTATGGTTTACCAATTTCCTTTCAATTCTAACGAAAGTTGTTGCTAAATCTTTCTATATATTGTCAATCATCGCTCCTTTCATTTCCAATGTGGGAGCATAGGTTCTTTTATTCCTTACATATACACTTATCCCACATTGATAACATATGGAGCAAGGCTCTTGCAACTCTTATATAAATTGACTACTTCCACTTGTATCCTAATAAGGCATCATAGTGTCTCCCTAACATTTAATCTTTGGGGCTGTTCTCTTGTTGAACAATAAAACTTAACCTTGGCTTGGCTTCCACTTGAGAAGTTATCGTACTTTGATGGCATAGTTCTTAATTTGTAAAACATTTAAGAGGGCTGAAACCTCTCAAATTTTTTTCTATATCACCATTCATCCCACATCGAGGGCTGAAACCTCTCACATTTTTTTTCTATATCACCATTCATCCCACATCGAGAAGATGTACGCAATTTGTCCTCAATCACCTATATAAACCATAATAGGACGCATAGACTAAATCCATGAAAGTCTTTTGCTTTCACTCCGACTTAACTCGGAGCTGATACTATTTTAAAGTTTAAAAGTCTGAAACATGTTGAGGGCCGGCTTGGAAACCAAATTTAAGAGCAAATCTTAAATCACGAAAGTTTAAGCTTCTTCCACTGTACTCTTTTCTTTATAAATGAGGATGGTGCAACAATTGATAGCTATAAAAAGTTTATGTCGTACAAGGTTGTACATCCCACATCGAGAGGTTTTAAACCTGAACTTCCCTTGGAGCCTATAAAAGGAGTAAGTCTAAGTCATTTGAACTAAGGATTATGAACTTACTTTCGCCTTTCTTCTGAATGAAGATAAATAGGAAGTTTTAAACTTTGAATGTAAACAACATGGGTTTCTCTTAAAATTTAAATGCACAAGGAACGGTTGTACCACAAGGAAGTATTTTAAAGGAAACTTCTCTTAAGTTCTATATAATCCAAGGGAAACTTCTCTTAAGTTTTAAATAATCCAAGTGAACACAGGCTTAGAAAAACTAGACTTGCGTGTGGTTTCTCTTATGACAAGTTCATTCGTCCCACATCGAAATGATAACATGAAGGGCTCTTTTTTGGAGTCTATAAAAGATCAAGTTGAATGATTTCACACAAACCAGCAAAGTGCAATGAAGTATACATTGCCACTTAGCCATAATACAAAACTTTAACATGAGGTTGAAGCTTGATTCATAAGTAAGTTTTCTAAAGTCTAACAACCATAATGACAAGGTTTTTACCTTCTAATACTAAGTAGGCAGCAAGAAAATTTTATCTTCTTTGTATTTGTAAGGTTAGGAGACCTGCTGCCTGTCCCACATCGAAATGATGTAAAATGGAACTTTCTCACAAATCTATAAAGCTAAATATGTTTATCCAGGAACTTCACAAGGTTCAATTCTCTGGTGTCTTGGTGACTTGATTAAATCCCCACGATGCTGTAATTAAAGTTCAAACTTAAATATAATCTTGCCGTGATTTTAAAACTAAGAGGGCTGATGGGTCTTCTCAATAAATCTAAGTAAAATTTTCTTCGTCCTTATACAAGGTGCAAGTTTTCTAATGCTCCTGAAATCCTTAAATCCTTTATTGATAATGTTTGGGACTAAGGTATCCTATTAACATAAATCAAATTATGTCATACTCTTAAATTACTTAGCAAGCCATAATCTTTTATTCTCCTCTCACATTCTTATATTTAAAGACGGAATAAATTAATATGATTATATCATTCCTTATATTGGCTTCAAAATTGAAAATCCAATCCATCTACAATATAACACAATTCAATAATCTAATTATGAAATTTAGGTTGGGGTATTACATCCTTCCCTCCTTAAAGAAAATTTCGCCCTCGAAATTTAATACGCACCTGAATTGACGAATAAGTTAGGATACTTTAATCTCATCGTTTCTTCGGGTTCCCAAGTAGCTTCCTCGATATAATGATTTCTCCAAATCACTTTCACTAACGATATTGTCTTGTTCCTAAGTTTCTGTTCACGATGATCAATGATTTCTACTGGAAATTCTTCGTATTGTAAATTTTCCTGTATTTCTAATGGCTCATAATGGATAACATGTGTTAGATCCGCAACATACTTCCTTAGATATGACACATGAAAAACGTTATGTATGTGACTCAAACTTGGTGGTAGTGCCAATTCGTAGGCTACTTCTCCAACCCTTCTAAGAATCTCGAACGGTCCAATATAACGAGGACTTAACTTTCCTTTCTTCCCGAATCTCATAACACCCTTCCACGGAGAAATCTTAAGAAACACAAAGTCTCCTTCTTTAAAGCTCACATTTCGATGATCCTTATCGGCGTAACTCTTTTGTCTACTCTGAGCCGTCAAAATTCTCTTTTGTATCAACTTAACCTTTTCTGTAGTTACCCGGACCAACTCAGGCCCTAGCAACCTTCTTTCTCCTACTTCATCCCAACATAGAGGTGTTCTACATCGACGTCCATATAGGGCTTCGTACGGAGCCATTCCTATTGTCGTTTGGTAACTGTTGTTATATGCAAACTCCACCAAAGGTAAATGTTCTTCCCAGCTCCCTTTAAAGTCTAGTGCACAAGCTCGTAACATATCTTCTAAGATTTGAATTGTACGCTCCGATTGACCGTCTGTCTGAGGATGGAATGCAGTAGTCATACTTAACTTGGTTCCCATCTCTTGTTGAAAACTATTCCAGAATCTTGACGTAAATCTAGGATCTCTGTCAGACACGATTGAAACAGGTACTCCATGCAACCTAACTATCTCATGGATGTATAATTTTGCCAATTTCTCTAATGGTGATGTTTCAGATATGGCCAAGAAATGTGCACTCTTTGTTAGTCTATCCACAATAACCCAAATGACGTCATTTCCTCTTTGTGTTCTTGGCAATCCTAAAACAAAATCCATTGTGATATGTTCCCATTTCCATTCTGGGATAGGTAGCGGCTGTAGCAATCCTCCAGGCCTTTGGTGTTCTGCCTTCACTTGTTGACAAACAAAACATCTCTCTACCCATTCTGCAATCTCTTTTTTCATTTTAGGCCACCAAAAATATTGTCTCAAGTCCTTATACATCTTCGTAGATCCAGGATGTACTGAAAAAGGTGACGAATGAGCATCTGATAATATCTCTTTCTTAATCTCTACATCGGATGGTACACATATTCGATCTCGAAACCTCATAATCTCATCATTTCCTTTCTTGAAATCCTTCTTGCCCAAGTCTGAATTAGAACTTTTCCAAATTTCCTTCAATCGTTCATCTTGTGTTTGAGCTTGCTTAATCCTCTCTAATAACATCGGCCTAACATCGATATGGTACAATAAACTTCCACATTTTTCTGGCGTAATAAATTCAATTCCAAGTCTACAAAGCTCTTCAAGATTGGTTGATTCCACCATAACATTCGAACAACTCCCAACTTTCTTTCGACTTAACGCATCGGCTACGGCATTCGCTTTACCAGGATGATATAAGATCTCACAATCATAGTCCTTTAACAATTCCAACCACCTCCTTTGCCTCATATTTAAGTCCTTTTGGGAGAAAATATACTTTAAGCTTTTGTGGTCCATATAAATCTTACACTTCTCTCCATACAAATAATGCCTCCAAATCTTAAGAGCGAAAACTACCGCTGCCAATTCTAGATCGTGGGTGGGATAGTTCTTTTCATGAGTCCTCAATTGACGAGATGCATACGCGATCACTTTTCCATGTTGCATTAGCACACATCCCAATCCTTTCTTTGAAGCATCACTATAGATCTCAAAACCTTCAGTGCCATCTGGCAACGTGAGTACCGGTGCTGACGTCAATCGTCTCTTTAATTCGCTGAAACTTCGCTCACACTCGTCGGACTAGACAAACTTAACATCTTTTCTCGTGAGATTCGTTAACGGCCCTGCTATCTTGGAAAAATCTTGAATGAACTTCCGGTAATATCCAGCTAAGCCTAGGAAGCTTCGTATCTCAGTTACTGTCTTCGGTCTTTCCCAATTCATTATTACCTCAATCTTTGCAGGATCAACGGAAATTCCTTCCTCCGAAATCACATGTCCAAGAAAAGCAACTCTTCTTAACCAAAACTCGCACTTAGAAAACTTAGCATATAGTTGCTTTTCTCTCAAGGTTTGTAACACTATTCTCAAATGTTCCTCATGCTCTTCCTCACTTCTGGAGTATATAAGGATGTCATCAATAAATACAACTACAAACTTGTCCAAATAATCCTTAAACACTCGATTCATCAAATCCATGAATACTGCCGGTGCATTCGTCACTCCAAACGGCATAACTACAAACTCATAATGACCATATCGAGTCCTAAATGCCGTCAATGGGATACTCTCTTTCTTCACACTTAACTGATGATAACCTGAGCGCAAATCAATCTTTGAAAAGTACTTAGCTCCTTGCAATTGATCGAAAAGATCATCTATTCGTGGCAGGGGATACTTATTCTTCACTGTCAACTTGTTTAACTCTCTATAATCAATGCATAATCGTAAGGAACCATCCTTCTTCTTCACGAATAGTACCGGCGCTCCCCAAGAAGATACACTAGGCCTTATAAACTTTTTATCTAACAATTCTTGTAATTGAACTTTTAGTTCTTCTAATTCCTTTGGTGCCATCCTATAGGGTGTTTTAGATACAGGTTGTGCTTCTGGTACTAAATCGATACCAAATTCAACATCTCTTTCTGGTGGCAACCCTGGTAACTCTTCAGGAAACACATCCAAAAATTCTTGAACTACTGGAATATTCTCAATTTTACTCTCTTTCTTCTCTTCCCCTATTACATAAGCTAAAAATCCTTCACATCCTTTCTTTAACATCTTACTTGCTTTTAAGGCCGAAATCATAACCTTAGGCTTTTCTAACTTATTTCCTTTAAAGTACACTTTCTTCTTATTCGACCCGATCAGACAAATTCGCTTTTTCTCACAGTTCAAGTTAGCTTTGTACTTAGCTAACCAATCCATTCCTAAAATTACATCAAATTCTCTCAATTCTAGAGGCAACAAGTTTACTAGAAAGGTCTGTCCTCCGATCACTAAGGGACAATCTCTATAAATTTTATCTACACCCAAATTCCTTCCATTTGGAAGCTTAACTAGTAATTCATTACTCAAGGTTTGAACAAGCACATTCAACTTATTTATACACTTAATATCCACAAAGGAATGAGTAGATCCAGAATCAAATAAAACATGAACATCTTGAGCACAAAGTTGAAGCGTACCTGACACCACATCATTAGACTTCTCGGCTTGATAAGTTGTCATAGCATAAGTTCTTGCAGTTGCTTTTGGCTTTGAGGCTCCTGATTCTTCATTCCTATTTTCCTTTTTAACATTTCCTCCACTATTTTTCAATGGGCAATTGAAAGCTATGTGTCCTGGCTTCTTACAATTATAGCACGTGATCACATTGGTCTCGGTGCATTGGAATGATTTATGTCCTGGCTTCCCACACTTGTAACAATTGATACTCCCTTTCATGCACTCTCCTGAATGATTCTTCCCACATGTTCTACAAGTAGGAATTTTGTCCTTCTGGTTAGTCTCCTTATCACTCTTCTGAAATTTCTTTGGTCCTTGGTTCACATCCTTCTTAGTTACACGCATATCTCGTTCTTTCCTCTTATTATTGAAAAACTGATTCCTTTCTTCACAATCCTTCGCAATAATCCTCACTTTACTCACCAGCTTATCAAAATCCTCCAATTCTAACATAGATACTCTACTCCTAATCTGTGGCTTTAAACCTTCCTGAAACCTCTGACACTTGCGAGCTTCAGTATCTACTTGATGTTTCGCAAAACGAGACAACTCTAAGAACTTAGAGAGATACTCCTCATGAGAGTTTTCTTGTTTCAAATTCAGAAATTTCACCTCCATTTCATTTTGAACATTCTTAGGGTAATACTTTTCATAGAATAAGTCTTTAAACCTACTCCAAGTCATCTTATCGATATCCTCAGTCTGTTTCACAGAATCCCACCAAAACACAGCTTCACCCCTAAATGAGTGAGTGGCAAATTTTACCTTTTGATCTTCAAGACACTCCGAAATTTTGAAAACTCTTTCCATCTCCTTAACCCACGTATCAGCTACATGTGGATTTGGCTCACCTCTAAACGTTGGTGGGTCAGCTTCCCTAAACTGTTTATAAGTACACCTTTTGGTTTTCTCAGTTTCCTTTGTAATCTCAGTAGACGTTCCAATCTGTATAGGAGTGCCACTTAAGATAGCCTGATGTTGCTCAGGAGTCATTGCATCTACCAACCTTCTCATTGCACCCATCACTAAAGTCCTGTTAGGTATGTTACGCACATTTGATCCTTCCCTATTTTCATTGTCTTGTCTTATACCATTTCCTTCCATCGTGCTTATCTTACACAAGATAATAAACTATGTCATATTACGATTTTATGATATAATGTGCATAATACGTGTCATCCTTATCTTAGTACAACTACCAAATAGAAACAAAGGACATAACTGTTGGGTTTGTCTCTAGTTCTACTACCTTAGCCAACCAGAACCCTAACTAATTAGACCATAATTGGTCCCTCTAAATATTCTCATAAATATCCTTAATAAGATACTTTATCTTATAGGGTTCTTACGGTCCCTAACTACTGCTCTGATACCACCTGTGACAGC
Organism: Kitagawia praeruptora; assembly: GCA_037693485.1. Taxonomy (NCBI): domain Eukaryota; kingdom Viridiplantae; phylum Streptophyta; class Magnoliopsida; order Apiales; family Apiaceae; genus Kitagawia; species Kitagawia praeruptora. Next base: position 104,539,135 of record CM075354.1, on the reverse strand, counting down.
CCCGACTCGGATCCCTCATCCAAGACCCGACCCGGGACCGTCATACTACCTTTACTCTTGAACCAACAATAAAATTCTACATTAAACGTCTTACGCTTACATATATAAATACATTACAAAATTTTACAAAAGAACTGACAAGAGAAATCGTTCTACTCTCGCAGTTAAACATACTACATATTATTACCCAACGTCTTTTACACACTTTATATATAATTCTTCTAAGCAACCTTTCTTTTTCCTAAATTGCTTTCTCTTTTCTCTTACCGGAGGGATTTGATTCTTCACCTACTTCGTTCCTTCCTGAAAAGTGTCATTTATATAACAGGAATGAGCTATGAAGCTCAGCAAGTATATATTGCAGTGTATAATAAAAATGAGTCTTCTGCACAACGATTTATTGAAACATTACCATCATATAAAATGTCAAGATAGAAAATATTGACAAGATCATAAAGTGACAATAATTTTAAAGGGGAACTTGTAAGACTAACATAGAGGAATTGTGTTTTGACTGAGCGACCTTATTAGGTCTCTTAACCTTATCATTTCCAGATGTCATTGTGATCATCTGTCTTACTATTACCATTTGGTAATCTTCGTAACCACGAAATGGATCCTTTCGTACTTCCAGACGCACTTCAGGCAATCTGTCTTAACTATTACCTTTCGGTAATCTTCATCATCAATACCCCATAAAATGGGTTGTTAAACTCAGTCATATAATCGTCGTTCGGCTTAAATTATTTCATTCTCAACATGATTACTAGCCAGAACAATTGGCTAGCAAGGTCAACAATATCTTAATGTCATTATTCATTTGCATCAACCAGCATACTACAATCATCACAATACATCATAGCTAACGAACAATATTAGCTATTTACGTATACTACTATTTCGGAAATAATTCACATATATAACGTAACTGCGTAACAATCAATACGTTTCAACGATTTATAATAAAATCGATACATATTTGCTTTTAGAATAAAATAAAACAATATATACTTACCTTATGCCGCTTTAACTTTTAATATGATTGCCCCTAATCCCTGGTCAGAACTTTAAATTCAGTTTAATATCCTAACAAAATCATTCCATTTATACTAACATTATTTAAACTATTTAACTCTAAAAATAATAAATAAAAATAAAAATAATAAATAAACTTAAACGAAGAGGAGGACAGAAACTAACCAGTTTCGTTGGCCCTTGCTACAATTTCTAAATATGGTAAGTTTATTTGTATATATAGAAGTAAAAGTGGTAGTCTATGCTTTCCTTTTCGATGTGGTACCAGCTGGTAGAGAAGGAAAATAATAGCCCAAAACTACTCATAAGATACTTAACTATTTGGAAGTATGGTTTACCAATTTCCTTTCAATTCTAACGAAAGTTGTTGCTAAATCTTTCTATATATTGTCAATCATCGCTCCTTTCATTTCCAATGTGGGAGCATAGGTTCTTTTATTCCTTACATATACACTTATCCCACATTGATAACATATGGAGCAAGGCTCTTGCAACTCTTATATAAATTGACTACTTCCACTTGTATCCTAATAAGGCATCATAGTGTCTCCCTAACATTTAATCTTTGGGGCTGTTCTCTTGTTGAACAATAAAACTTAACCTTGGCTTGGCTTCCACTTGAGAAGTTATCGTACTTTGATGGCATAGTTCTTAATTTGTAAAACATTTAAGAGGGCTGAAACCTCTCACATTTTTTTCTATATCACCATTCATCCCACATCAAGGGCTGAAACCTCTCACATTTTTTTCTATATCACCATTCATCCCACATCGAGAAGATGTACGCAATTTGTCCTCAATCACCTATATAAACCATAATAGGACGCATAGACTAAATCCATGAAAGTCTTTTGCTTTCACTCCGACTTAACTCGGAGCTGATACTAATTTAAAGTTTAAAAGTCTGAAACATGTTGAGGGCCGGCTTGGAAACCAAATTTAAGAGCAAATCTTAAATCACGAAAGTTTAAGCTTCTTCCACTGTACTCTTTTCTTTATAAATGAGGATGGTGCAACAATTGATAGCTATAAAAAGTTTATGTCGTACAAGGTTGTACATCCCACATCGAGAGGTTTTAAACCTGAACTTCCCTTGGAGCCTATAAAAGGAGTAAGTCTAAGTCATTTGAACTAAGGATTATGAACTTACTTTCGCCTTTCTTCTGAATGAAGATAAATAGGAAGTTTTAAACTTTGAATGTAAACAACATGGGTTTCTCTTAAAATTTAAATGCACAAGGAACGGTTGTACCACAAGGAAGTATTTTAAAGGAAACTTCTCTTAAGTTCTATATAATCCAAGGGAAACTTCTCTTAAGTTTTAAATAATCCAAGTGAACACAGGCTTAGAAAAACTAGACTTGCGTGTGGTTTCTCTTATGACAAGTTCATTCGTCCCACATCGAAATGATAACATGAAGGGCTCTTTTTTGGAGTCTATAAAAGATCAAGTTGAATGATTTCACACAAACCAGCAAAGTGCAATGAAGTATACATTGCCACTTAGCCATAATACAAAACTTTAACATGAGGTTGAAGCTTGATTCATAAGTAAGTTTTCTAAAGTCTAACAACCATAATGACAAGGTTTTTACCTTCTAATACTAAGTATGCAGCAAGAAAATTTTATCTTCTTTGTATTTGTAAGGTTAGGAGACCTGCTGCCTGTCCCACATCGAAATGATGTAAAATGGAACTTCCTCACAAATCTATTAAGCTAAATATGTTTATCCAGGAACTTCACAAGGTTCAATTCTCTGGTGTCTTGGTGACTTGATTAAATCCCCACGATGCTGTAATTAAAGTTCAAACTTAAATATAATCTTGCCGTGATTTTAAAACTAAGAGGGCTGATGGGTCTTCTCAATAAATCTAAGTAAAATTTTCTTCGTCCTTATACAAGGTGCAAGTTTTCTAATGCTCCTGAAATCCTTAAATCCTTTATTGATAATGTTTGGGACTAAGGTATCCTATTAACATAAATCAAATTATGTCATACTCTTAAATTACTTAGCAAGCCATAATCTTTTATTCTCCTCTCACATTCTTATATTTAAAGACGGAATAAATTAATATGATTATATCATTCCTTATATTGGCTTCAAAATTGAAAATCCAATCCATCTACAATATAACACAATTCAATAATCTAATTATGAAATTTAGGTTGGGGTATTACATCAAAAGTCTATTTGGAAGTATTAAATTATGTTCATGAATGTTTGGTGCTTTTGGTCTGTGTAATGCACTTTTGGTCTGTATAATGCACTTAGTCTGTATGCATAGAATATGCAAATGTCTAGAAAATGCAAGTTGGATGAACCTTGAATTTAACTATTTTGTTGTAATGAAATGCTTTTTATTTACCAATGTTTTTTTTACGAAGCTCATGTTGATTTAACCTTAATTCATTAACAAGTGTAGAGATAATTCACAGTTGACAATCATGTCATCATGGTCAATTAGATAACCAAAGAGGCAGTGTAGAGATAATTGACAATTGGCATTAATTCATAGACAAAGAGACAGTATAAAACATGACCAAACAGTCAATACAGACCAATAACAATACAAGCATTTTCCTTACAACCTAAACAACCATAAGAGTCCTACATCAAACTAAACAAGGTTTCACTAATCAAGAGAATCAGAGTCATCGTCCTTAAATATTGTGTCATTCTGTGTCATTCCTGTTTGTGTTCATCATCAAATTAACAAGCACATACAATCCAATAATAGCTACAAACTGTTGCTTAGCCTTCAATTGATTTATCTCAGCTTGATGCCTCTCTCTCATACGAACCATCCTGTGCCTATACTTTTCCTCCCTCTCCAGCTGAGACGCCTGCAACTCCTCGATTATCTCTAGAGTGCGAGACCAAAGTTCCTCATCAATCCATTCCTGGTAGCCACAGTTGTTGTTCGGACATGCCCTGTATCTCCTACCCGCATTTGGCCCAAACCATTGAGTCTTCATTACACTCATCCTATCACGGTAGCAAGGTCCAAGATGGCATCAATTTCATCATCTGTACGAGCTCTGCTCGTCATTTTCTGTTTGGGGAGAAGTATGTTTAATTAGGGTTTGTAGAATAAAATGTATGTAATGCAAGTGTTCAGTGTACATATAACAGAGAAAAGCCCGCCAGTTCAAAGCCCGCTCAATTTTGCTTATGGAAAAGACTGTTATCACTACAAGAAATCCCGGTTTTGGCGACGGAAAATTCCGTCGCCAATGGCTGGTTTTCCGTAGCTATATCGATTAACGACGGAAATTGGCGACGGAAATGTTTGTCGCAATAAACGCCGTAGGGAAGGCCTCAACGACGGAATTTATATACCGTTGCCAATATAGCAACGGCCATGCAACAACTTGATAATGGAATCTTGTTGGTTTTGATCTCATTCATACAACTCCTTAGCGACGGAATTCCGTTGCTAGTGAAATTCCGTTGCTAAACTGGCAACGGACGTGTAACAAAATAATAATGGAATCAGGTTGGAGTGACCACACTCACTCAACATAACGCCAACGGATTTCCGTTGTTAAATGGCAACGGCTTTGTAACCGATTTTTCTTTACAGATTTACTTCGTCTTAAATCCGTTGGTAACTAGCAACGGTTCAGCAATGCAATTACACACATTTCACATTTTAAAAAAATGTTTGACGACGGAATTCCGTTGGTAATTAGTAACAATTCGGCAATGCAATTGCAAATTTGCACATTTTCTGTATATGTTTGTTCTCAAATTTAATCTAAAGTAATGACAAAATAGAAGTACACCAAAAGTAAAACAAGTAATTTTAACTTCCACACTTTTGCCAAAAATATGGCAAAGCTTACACATTAGAAAATAACAAAAGGGGTACAAACCAAGTTCTTGATACATATCGTACACAATAGAAAATAACAAAAGGGGTACAAACCAAGACAAAATGGGTACAAACCAAGTTGATGCATATAAGTTTACACAATAAAAAGAGTACAAACTAGGACATGATGGTTGAATCCGGAGATACACCAGCAATGAAGCACACATCCATTTTCCAATTTTCTGCATTTTTAAAGAATAAACTGATCAGCAATGGTCAGAGTCAATTGTTACTAGCAATGGAGTTATACATAGTAAGTACCTGTACAATGATGTTAAATAACACAAAGGACAGAGAAAGACACAAATGAACAATTATTGCAATTACAATAATTAAGAAAGACCTAAATATTCTCTGCAAATATAAGAAATCGCCGGAAACATCACAAATGAACAAAAAAATCATGTGCCGACTCCTGGTAGCTATAGGTCAATCCTGGCCAAATTACTAATACTACTAGCTACTTAACTTGAAATGGGCTAGAATAAATGGTCAAAGATTTAAGAGAGTCCTAACAAAAACTAAACTGAAGATTCAGATCATGTAATGAGAATGGCCACCAATTATTAACATGATAATTAACATAAAAATGGATTTAATTGCAGACAAGAAAACATGCGGATATTCAAAATCAATGGATTTTGAGAATAACAAACAAATATTAAGTTCTTAAAATTATAGCTGGTAATGGTCAATGACAGTTATAAACCAAATCCTAGCAGAAAAAAAAATTATTAATTTAAAGACACGGAAAAAAAAGCAACTAGAGATGGATTGATTAATTAAACAAAGGAAATAAATCTAACATTTTAAGGTGGCCAGCAATACAAAAACAAATAATGGTTCAGGACTCAAAATCAAGGCAGTAAACAAACAGGACAAGGCAACAGGAAGTTACGTAACTATATTGTTTCTATTTTTTAAAATATATTTCTCGACGATCCAACCATACGGATGTCAAGACATGTCTAATTTAATGATATTGCCAAATTTTCAAAAAATAAAAAATTTATTTGGTTGGAGATCTTAGTAGATCAATACTATATTGACTAGTACTCGTAACTAGTGCTCTTTCCCATATTATTGTTTCTATTTTTAAAAATATATTTCTCGACGATCTAACCGTACGGAAGTCAAGACATGTCTAATTTAATGATATTACCCAATTTTCAAAAAATAAAGAATTAATTTGGTTGGAGAACTTAGCATATCAATACTATATTAACTTGTACTACTAACTAGTACTTTGTCCTAGATTATTGTTTCTATTTTTTAAAATGTATTTATTGTCGATCCAACCATACGGATATCAAGATAGATCTAATTTAATGATATTCCCAAATTTTGAAAAATTAAAAAATTAATTTGGTTGGAGATCTCCGTAGATCAATACTATATTGAGTATTACTCATAACTCGTACTTTGTCCCATATTATTGTTTCTATTTTTTAAAATATATTTATCGATGATTCAACCGCACGGATGTCAATATATATCTAATTTAATGATATTCCCAAATTTTCAAAAAATAAAGAATTAATTTGGTTGGAGAACTTAGTAGGTCAATACTATATCTAGTACTCGTAACTAGTGCTCTATCCCATATTATTGTTTATATTTTTTGCAACTACCAACGACTTAGCGACGGATTATTGTGAACCGTTCCCATTCCGTTGCTATTGTTAACCGTTGCAAACCCGTTACCAATAGTCTCCGTTAACTACCAACGACTTAGCGACGGATTATTGTGAACCGTTCCCATTCCATTACTATTGTTAACCGTTGCAAACCCGTTACCATTAGTCTCCGTTGCAATGCCGTTGATAAGAATGGCCGTTGAAATTCCGTTGCAAAATTTCCGTCATTAATCCGCTCCAAAATTTATTCCATTGCAATTTCGTCGCAGTTATAATGTAGCATTTCCCTTAACTACGGAAGTATTCCGTCGCTAGAATCCGTCAAGAAATCCGTTGTTAAACCGTTACATTAATCTTGACAGAATGATTTCCGTCACAATTGTGTTACAAGAACAGGGCGGGATTTTTTCGCGCCTTCTTTTACGACGGAAATATGCCGTTGCTAAATATTTGTCGCTAATTCGTTGCCTTGTAGTAGTAAACTGTGCTGGCTTGTTTATTGTTGCTAATCCGTCGGCAAATTGCAACGGAAACCTTTCCGTTGCTAAAAGTCGTTGCTAAATCCGGGATTTCTTGTAGTGTATGCCCCTAAAGATTTAACGCCGTTTGCAAGAGATAGACGGCGGTACACGAAATTTAGGTAAATTCATTACTTAGTATTACACGTGATAGTTTTAGAAAGGTGGAATTGCAAGTGGTGTCTTCGCCAAAGTTCAAGTACACAAAATGTTGTTTACTCTTTATTTAATTATCAATATATTTTCCTCTTTTATGTATATTAAACTCATTTTAGATAATCTTTACTATTAAAATGATAAATTGCATCATCTTCCTCAACAACAAAAATTGTCCTAAAACATTTCTCGTTTTCGTCCTCTATACCTACTGGGCTACTTGTACATATAGATATCTTCTCATAATTTTATAATAAAAATTGTCATCCAGCTTCTCAATTTACGTCGGTTTGAACTCAATCTATAATTCTATATAGATATGCTACAGATGAGAACAAAATTAGGTGGAAAGCTATCCATACAGATGGATAAAATATGATACTATCTGCCTAAGATTTTAATAAACTATCTAAGAAAGGAATGTTACACAAGAAAAAGATATTTGTAAAGATTACAGAGTATTAGTACGATTCCAATATTGTTCTTGACCACTGTCGTTTTATGTACATGCAGCAAGTAACGAAAATCATACAAACATCAATATTATACAGCAACAATAATTGAAGATTTGAAGTACACTTATTAAACATCCATATATAGGATATTCTTTTACCATTTTCACTCCGACATCTTAACATTCCATTTGTTATTTATTAATATTATTGAATATTAACTTTGTATGAGATGTAGAAATCATTTATGATAGTACTCAAGAATTTACTTTTAGTTTATTTAAAAAAATAAGTAAATACAACAAGTTCGAAAATTATTTGTTCTGGGGCTAACTGAGCACACCTTCTCTTTCTTGTCCCATATATTTTTTTGACATTTTTGATTAATGCATGTATCGATCACAACAATTTCAGTTTAAAAATTCATTAAAATTCCATTTTACATAGAATTAGTGTTATAGTGAATTTAATTGTTGTAAATATTCAAGAAACATATATATTAATCAAATTTAAGTTGATTCTCTTATGATACCAATAAACATGAATTTAATTTGTATTTATTTACGAATGTCTTAATTAGTAAAAACGAAAAAATGTTTCCACCATACACCACCCGGCCATTTCCACATTTTTTCTTGAAAAATTGAAAAAATTAAACAATAAGAGTGTTCATCAAGCTACCTAGTATTCCGTGCGGTATGCAATTTCTGTATCATTTGAAATGTTAAACAAATAAGGGTGCTAATATATAAATTGAGCAAACATAAAGATAATTATAATGAAAAGGTCACACTTTGGAAATAAGACTAGAAAACAAAATATAAAATAAACAAAATCAAACACAAACATTTCGGCTGACACTCTACTTGGACGTCTTAATGTAAGCGACATGAGATGAATTCGCCACTTGGTTTAAAGCGCCTAAAACAGGAGCCAACAAGCACGTTGAAGATTCTTCTCTGTAGAAAAATCCCAAACACTTGCAGTCGGAATCACATTTCTTTCTGCAATCAGCAAGTGTGCTTCGTGGAGTTCCACTTGTAATGCCATTGGTGAAATGCTCTACACCCACAACTTTGTAGTAGTCGACAGCCCCCTTACCGCATGCTGGCAAAACTGGAGGTGCACAAGTCTTGCTCCATCCAGTCAGCCCTTTAGGCGTCGGGCAAGCTACGCATTGATCATCACTGCAAACTCCATGGGATCCGCATCGTTCTGGCAATTTACATTCGCTCTCTCGCCCTTCGTCTCTGTCGAAGAGGACATACGTAACCTCCCATGCACCATAATCAACGTGCTCTTCGTATGTGTATACTTTTAAGTTACCATCGCTAGCAACACGAAGCATAGAGTAAGTAGTATTGTATTTTGCTCTTGACAATACAGCCGAACCACTAGATGTGGTAGAGTTGTTCATGAAGGACTCGAGGTGAAACTCATTAGCCCAAACTGTGTCACTCTCTATATTCGTAAATGGCTCAATTGTAAACTGTATTTTTGTTAAAGTGTCTTTGCCTGTTCCAAACTCAGTTTTGTAATAGAGTATGGGAGTTTTGACATTGGAAGGCCTGTAATACAGAGATAGCTGGCTTTTCTCCATTATGTATGAGTACGGCCCGTTTGAGGCCTCAACATCAGATAGTCTACTCACGATCTTGTTCGCCCCACTGGATTGGAGATATTGGCCAACCAAAAGTGTATCAGTTGGGTGATCAAAACTTTGCCAAACAAAGTTGCCTTTGGAGTCGATTAGCACCAAATTACCATTTTTAAGTAATTCCAATCGTACCACGTCTTTGTTGGCAGTGCCAGTTTCCCAAGCCACCGTGCCATCAACATCAGCTAAGACAAGGTTTCCATCCCTGCCAAATGTTAATGTTGCCTTCTCTCTGACGGGCTTGGAACGATTGGCATCCCAAACCCAACGCATGGTTGATTCTGAACGACGATGGCCCATGCGTAGTCCGAGGATGAAGGAAGTAGGAGTGGTGTTGTAGAAACATAATACGAATGGAAATTTACCAATAGGCAATGCACGGTAGCTGGCATCATACTCGACGATGTACTCGCCTAGTTCGCCCTCGTTAGTGTATTTAAAAGTTGCATTAGCAGGTACAACTGCTTGTGCTGACGAGATTGATATCACAAAGAGTAATGAAATGAGAATTGGGTAAGAAAGCATAGGAGAAGTCATTTTGAGTTTTGTAGTATTGGTATGTTGTTAACAAAATGTTGCAACGTATTTATAGGTTAGTTTCGCTGATGGCAGGTTGGTTTTGTTAATGGCCCTTCAGATAAGGGTGGGCAGTCAAATCCGATGGCTCCGTGGACTACGAAACGCGTGGGATTTTTTGATACTCCCTCTGTCTCGAAATGAGTTGCTCGTTTGAAATGTCGGGACTGTTTATAACATGAGGTAAATTACTAATTTACATCTAATCTAGCTATAAGACCAAATATAGTCATGAGTGATCTTGTTGGATTCGTATTTATGAGTACTTTAATTCAGTGAAGTTTTTATATTTAATAATAATACGAAATTCAAAATATTAACGATCAAAAGTGTGCATTGGCAAACGTGTCCGGCTAAAACAGACAACTTATTTAGAGACGGAGGAGGGAGTAGTAATCTTTCGATCTTCGGACTTCTAAAGTACAATGTACAATATATCTAATTTTTAATAGTTAACGTACATAAAAGGACAAGAAATTTTGAATCCTATCTGACTGAGATTACGTACAATGCTTTGTTTCCTAAAAAGATTAAGGATTTTACACTCGGGTTACTAAATTAGTACAAAGGTCTGGTTTGGTAAATTTTAATTCGAACTTATAAGTTATTTATTTCACTACAAGAAAAAGTTCAATAGACATCACACTTTAGACATCGGTTGTAAATGCCACTCATGTTAAAACATGTAATAACATCGCCCATAATTAAAATGATGTCTTTATGTTTCGTAAAACTGATGTCTAAAGTCAGCCTTTAAAAAACAAAACACGCGGGCCTTCTTTGGTTTTCCCCCTTAACTAAAATTTTCACCTCTAAATCAAAATTCTCCCCTTTTGGCCAAATATTTCCCGGCCTCTACACAATTATTCCCCTTTAGACAAATTAAACACAACCTAAAACTAAAAATTAAACTCTCTCTCGATACTCTCTCTCCCGATACTCGCTATCTCTCTCTCTCTCTCGCTCTCTCCTGCACCACCACTCACCACGACCACCTGCTCTACTTACGATGACCACCTCCTCACCTCCGTCCCACACACTCTTACAATCAGAACCCTAAATCGAACAAGAACAACACATCAAGAACAACTCACGAAGAACCCTAGTTCGATTTGTTCCTCAATACTTAATTCACGAAGAAAAGCTCGAAAGCTCGGTTTGGCCCGCGACTTGTTCGATTTGCTATTCTCTTTGCTCGATTTGCTCTTCAGTTAGTAAGTAGTATCTACCTAATTCATGTAATTGCTCCATTTATTTGATTTTTAAGCTTTAATTAGGTTAATTATAATTGGGTTTGTTTGTATATACTTTGTTTGGGTTTGTATCTATATTATTTGATTTAATTAGGTAAATTCTAAATGGGTTTGTATATATATTTGTGAACTGGTTTGTATTAGTATTAATCACTTTGATTAGGTTAATTTTAAATTAGTTTGCATATGTGTTTGTCAACTGATTTGGTTTATATCTAGTGTTGGTTTGTATCTTTGTTTCGTTAATTGATTTATTTTGTTTGTATCCCTGTTTAATTTGTAACAATTAATTGTTCTTTCGTAGACTAATGTTCACTAGGATAATCCAAGAGGAACAAAATTTTGATGGGCTCGAGCCACTCAACAGGTATGCTTTGTGGAGCTATATAAAATTGAAAGGATGAGGTTTGCTTATAATTTATATTCAATTTGATGAAGTTCATGTATGCATTGTGACATGTGGAATCAGATTTGAATTATTTCAAGCCTCATTGGAAGAATTTTACCCTCTCTCAACTCCAATCTGCTACCAACAACTTTTCCCATGATTTGTAATTTTTTTATGACTTGAGATAGCAATAGTGCATATTACGCAAAAAATCTCTAACTTAACTTGATTTCTGTGCCATAGGAAATCTGATTGGAAAAGGAGGTTATGCTGAAGTTTATAAAGGCTGTTTGCGAGATGGCCAGCTTGTTGCAATTAAGAAACTGACTAAAGGATCACCCCAGGATAGGATAGGAGACTTCCTAGCAGAGCTTGGGATCATGGCCCATGTCAACCATCCCAACACTGCCAAGTTGATTGGTTATGGGATTGACGGAGGGGTGCACCTTGGGTTGGAGCTCTCTCCTCTTGGTAGTTTAGCATCGGTAATTCATGGTTGGTATAATTTATCTATGGTCTTTTAAGGCTGTTATTTGACTGGAACTTTGCATAGTGCAAATTTGTTTTGTGTGTTAACATTCAACTACTATAATCATTTACAGCTTCAATAGAAGATTAGAATGGAGTATTAAGTATAAGATTGTCATGGGAACAGCTGAAGGTCTTGTTTATCTTCACGAAGGTAGTCAAAGAAGGATTACTCACAACAGAGCCTTGTGATGTGGGTATGTTTCAATCCATTCCCAGGTCCACCTTTTCAAGTTCTCTAACTAATGAATTTCTATAGATAATTATTAATTATGTGGGCACTAAGATTGAATGTGTTCATGACAGGCAAAGCCTTTACTCAAAAAATGACATCAGAGAGCTTATTGATCCTTTACTTCTTGATGACTACTTTGGCGATGTCGAGAGCTTATGACTTATCATTACCTGAAGTCTAAAATGTTCCAGGTTCTGGCAGTTTACGAGGTAATATGATGCTCATCATGTTGATTCTTGGTTTTTATTGATAAACAGTAACATAGTCTAACCTCTAGATGAATATATTGATTATTTGGTGTTATTGACGAACCTCTACCTTTTTTATGACCCACCTTTGACAGATTCAGTATGTATGTGCTAATTCATAATAGGACTTGGAGTTGTTAGACCTTTGATTTCCCTATGAGCAAGAAAACCAAGTAGCGGATTTAATTTATGTGCAGGTTGACAGGCGCGCACAAGTGGATGGAATAATTCGGTATCGTATCTGTACTGGCATACGTGCATGTCGCAAACTCCTCCATTATTTGATTGAGATGAAATGTCTTTTTGGGCCATTCAGGGAAAAATTATGCAACCCCGAGCGTGTATATTCATGTTCTTTCATTGTCTTAATTAGATTGTTTGATCTGATGTTCACGTTTTTAAACTTAAGCTATATTATTAACAGGTTTTCTGGAGGTTAGAATGCACGGAAAGTTCTTCAAGAATGAGGCGATGTTTGAGGAGAAATTACTGTGGATCAGAGCACTGTAATGCTACTGCTATTAAAGACGGCAGTGTAGAATCTACTCCTGATTATAGTAATGACATCTGTACATCTAAAGCATCTATCGTGGCGGCGGAAGCTATGGTAACAGAGGTAAGAGATGATGATGATGATGATGATGATGATGATGATGATAATGATGACTATGACGAGGAAGATGCTGTTTCTTGAGACTGTTTTCAAATGTTCAATCATGCAGGTGAGACAGAGCTTTGAATTTGCATTGACTAAATGTGGCATAAAAATGAGTCCTTATCCATTAATGTTTTACTTCTTTCTTGCAAATTGATATAGCTTGTGCAAGCCGTAGAGAAACTTGGGGTAGATCAGGCAATCCCTTTAAAAATATTAGAGGTGATGAAAATGAAGGGTTTAACTAGACATAATGTAGCGAGTTATCTCCAGGTTAGTGGAATTCTATGTTTGCAGCTCCAACAGTCTGATGTTTTGATCAAGTTGTCTAGGCAAATAAGTTTACCATAAAAAGTTAAAGCTAACATAGGCATTTCTTAGTCATCCATCTGCTCCATTTTAATAAGAAATTTTCATTCTATCTTTTTAGAATGCAAGGCCTACTAGCTAAATGTATCTTTAAACAACTTATACTCTTATAGTCTCATTTTCATTACTTATACTCTTGGTATTATATATTAATCTGTTTGCATGCTATTTATAAATTAGTTGGTATACACAAAGGTTAACTGAGCTTTTATTAATAAATTTCTTATTCTTTGTCATTTCAGATATTAGGAATCACCCATTACTGATTCATTGCAAAAGAGGAAAGGTATGTGCAACATCTATTTGTCCTAATTTCATCACAAATATTTTCCAGTGATGGTACTTGACTTCTATCTTTGATGAGTGTCAGCGCTTTGCAGCTGCTATTTACTTGTAAAAAAGACTTTATTCTTGTAAAAAAGTGCTATTTACTTTTGTCTCTCATTTTGTAGCAATCATATATATAGTTTGGTTCTCTTACATTCAAAGCTGTGCTTTTTATCATGCTACATCATTATTTATTAGTTTTTTGTATGTTAGAAACTGAAGCTTAATTTAGGACTATAGTTGATCAATATTTTAAAAGTTCAAACATTTTACCTTCTTGTCTGATTGGTCTACTTCTTTATACTTGCAGTCATTTGTTTTTAAGCCTTATTATCAGCATGGGAGAGCAGTGGCCCAGAAAGCTCAGCGATTGCTTGAAAATGTGGCCAATAGGAAAAGGAGTCAGCAAGTAAAAACAGGTGGATTGTTGTTTACTTGTTTCATGTATCAGAATTTGAAGTTGTGTTGCTCCCTTCCATCTGACTTTAATAGTAATCTTCAACTGTCAGTTCTGTAAGTCAAGATACCTAAACGCCAAGCTTATCAGAATGCATAACTTCTATGTTAAAGCTCACATTACCTTATTTCTTAACGGTTGCAGTTTACGGGACAACAATGAGTTTACCGTTAGCATACCCTCTGAAATTGATGAGATAAAGCTGCTTTCTGAACTTCAAAGAACTGAGAAACTACTGTCTAATGAATGACTGGCCTCATGGTGTGTCGGTGTTTATAACATCTAGCCTATATAATACATAGAGTATAGTTAGTCTATTTTTCCTGCAACAATCAGCTTACTCCTTACCAAATTCTTTATTACTGCATTGTTTTGTGGATGGGTACTTTGCTCAGTTTAGTTAATTTTGCCGAGATATGTAGTCATGTTTACTTGCTTTGGATTTGGTACATCGGATATGCAGTTTATGTAATTTGGATGTTGATGACATTGGTTTTTATTTTGTCAATAGCCACATAATGACAATTGTCACATCTATTATTAGCAAATAAAGTGATTTTACCAAATAATGATGTCTAAAACAAAGATATACATCACATTTTTTCTACAATGTTCGATGTCTAAAAAACAAATAGAAATCACTTTTTATTTATAAAATCTGATGTCCAAGAGACACATATAAATGAGTTTTTTCAGAAAAAATTGATGTTTATACCTACATTAGACATCAGTATAGGATGATGTCTAAGATAGCTATACACATCGCTTTTTTGTAAAAGAAACTAATGTTTATAAGAACATTAGACATCAGTCTAGGATGATGTCTAAGATAACTATAGACATCACTTTATCTGCTAAAATTATGATGTCTAATATCCAAATAGACATCTTTTTCAAAAAAAGAAAGTGATGTGTATGTGAAAAATAACTTAGTTTATTATATGTTTTCTAGAATATAAGGCATGCAAGTTGTTTATAAAATTAATTATATCTAACCTATTTTGTAGAACAACTGATGTGTATTGAAGGAAATATCGATGTCTATGTGAGCACAGACATCAGTTTCTGACTGATGTCTAGAATAGACATCTCCCACCTAGACATCACATCCAAAATAACATAGACATCGGCCAGAAACTGATGTCTATTGACCCTTTTCTTGTAGTGTTTTGAAAGAAAAATCGTTTTTTCAAACGCGTGGGATTATTTGCTAGCAATCAATCTTCGGACTTCGATTGCATTTGATCCGATACTTTTGAATCCAAATCCGAACCGCCGGTTTGGATTGCGGTTTCGGTTTTAGATTTTAAAAGTCGAAGAATTTCGGTTTCAGTTTTACCATAAATCCGATCCGATCCGATTTGTGCTCTCCCCTATTCTAAGTACCATAAATCAAAATGTTTTTAGTTAACGTACATAAAAGGACAAGAAACTCTAAGATTCAGTACAATGCAAAGGTGTTCCTTATGCAAAACTCTAAAATCTCTATAATTATCAAACTCAAACTCTAAATAAATTAATGATTTATGATCATCGGGGCACATTACTAAAATATAAAAAATTGATAATGTGGACCGGGAGGAAGACTATTCAACTATTATAATTACATTGTTCGTGTATTGGACCGGATGCAGATGCAGGAGAATAAAGCATGGACATATTAATGTGCAAGTTGACAATAATGGAGATCTCATGTTGGCTGACAACTAATTAATACTCCGCTCAATAGAAAGCCATCACCTTTCTTTGGATCCATTTTATGTGCTGGCATCTATTTAATAATTTAAAATATATTATCATGTCCTTGTCAATCCGGAAGTTTGTTAGAATCGTGTACTCCTTAAAAAATTATTATTTAAATTATTATTAAATAAATTTATTTAAATTTATAATAAATTCCACGAGAATGATCTAAACTTTGATAAAAATTATTAATTAAATGATATAATAAATAAATTTATATTAAATTATTTAATCTTAAATTTAATGTTTAATCATTATTAACTACTTATATTATAATAATAAATTAATTAAAAGCACTTTTTAGTATTATCTATTTATTCAAATGTCTAATTTTTACGATATTTTCCTTTTAATTTATTTCACTTAATGAACTTTTTATATTAAGCATTTAATGTACTTGTTGTGAAATAAAATCTAGGTTATCGAATTGCAGCTAGGTTCGCCCGTATTTAATGCTAGGGTTGGTGAGTTTCGAAATCACTAGTACAAAACCTGCCATATGCGTCTCCACATTTGCGTCTGTTATAGGCAAAACAGACGCATAAAGTAGTTTTATACGTCTATCCTACACTACACAGACGCATATACCAAAAATATATATGTTTATACGTCTGTTGTACCTAACAGACGTATAAAGTAGTTTTATACGTCTGTTGGAAAATCATATGCGTCTGTTAGTGTACAACAGACATATATAGTTCAACCATTTGCGTCTGTTAGTGTACAACAGACGTATATAGTTCAATCATATACGTCTGTTAATGTACAACAGATGTATATAGTTCAACCATATATGTCTAAGCTTTCAAAACAGACGTATAAAGTTAATAAAAAAATTTGAAAAACATTTATATTAAAAACATATCGAGCGCCCTGTATATGACAGTGTATCCTCGTCAATTACAAGTACAGATCTCTTCATCTCCAAACTAAGCTGTGATTCAATCATCTTCTCCAAAGTAAGTTGCGATTCAATCCTCTTCGGTTTTGTGGTGATTCTCTTCTCCAAAGTAAGCGGCGATTCCTAATTGCATCTTCAATATCCAAGCCCTAATTGGAAGCAGTTAATCTTCGAGCAGCCACCAGCGATTCTTCTCCGGCAATTTAGAAGTTTCAACGATATCTCCAAAGTAAGCGGCGATTCCTAATTGCATCTTCAATATCCAAGCCCTAATTGGAAGCAGTTAATCTTCGAGCAGCCACCAGCGATTCTTCTCCGGCAATTTAGAAGTTTCAACGATTCACTACGATTGAGAAGCCTATCTAGTTCAATTGAGAAGCCCTAATTAAAATCTCATCTAGTTCGATTAGGAAGTTGCAAACATTACCGGTAACATTACCTCTCTCTCTTTTCTGTATTTATACACACACATATACATAAAGTGTTGTCTGATGTTGGATTGGTATTGGCTGGGTTGGAAAGACATCTTTGATGAATCAGTATCCTTAAATTTCAGATCTTTTTCACTTTTATGTATTTACATTGTTATAAATTTGAGACCTTTTTTCATTTGGGTCTGTATTTGCTTTTGTTTCTTTATATATTACAGATTTAAATTGTGATTTATTCCTTGATATGAACAATTTAGATATGTGAATCGAAAGTTCACTAGTCAGTACAAAGCCACCATTGGGGTTGATTTCTTGACCAAAGAAGTCCAGTTTGAAGACAAGCTTTTCACTTTGCAGGTCAAGAGATCTTTTCTTATTTATACTATATGCTTTCTGATTTACTAAGTCCTGCTATGCGTAACTATCGTTTAACTGCTGCTCCTTCCCTTGCGTTATTAAGAATTTAGATAAAACCACATAATTGTCATCTACAACTTATGTATTTAACAAGAGGATGAAGATTTGAACCTTGGTGAAGGTAGTGTGTGAGTATAATTTTTTTAATTGATCATTGCCAGGAAAGATTATAAAGTGTTTTTGATAAGTTTAAGTGTTTATTTGCTCCATCGGCCCAAATATTTTTTCTAGATTTTTTTGTATGTATTAGATTGTGTTGTCTATATTAGATTACGTGTTTCAATAATTGCATGTCCATGTAGACGTGATGCATGTTTACAGAATTGTAAGCCACTGGTGATGGCATCGGAGGGCGAAATTCTGAATGGAAAGTGTAGTTATCTCAATTTTCACGTCTGCTATCCATTGATAATGTATCCATCACTTTTGATTTCTGATGGTCTTGAATTGTCCACATACGATAAGAACTTGATTTTTGGTAGAACTGTAGTCAGAAATTATAGACAACAACTTAACTGATTTATACGATTGTAATAATAAGAAAACTAGTAAATTAAGGAAAAAAATCGTATTTATTATTCGACTACTATGACCTAAATATACCCAGTAATCTGTTTATCGTACATTGTCAAATTTCATATAACTACAATCAACTATATTCCTAAACAATGATATAACATTTATATAAATCAATATTTTAGTTCCTTGTTCCGCAGCATTGATCCTTCGTTTTCAAGTTTGGCACATTTTACTTTCTGTATTATAAATTTGTGTTGTTTGGATATTCTTCTCAGTTGGCCTTTATTTAAATCAATAAACTCAATTATCTAAATCACTTTCATTATTAAATAAATAACTAGATAGCCATTGACCTTACCAAATAACAAGTAAGCTATATGTAATTGCAATATGAGTTTAAGTATGAGCCAAGACTTATCACTTACCCGTAGTTGTCAAAATATAGTACAAGTATAAACCTCTCAGGTGTAAGCTATGGCATGTCCTGTTAAGAAACTTGCTTCCAGTTTGCCATTTAAGAACAACATTTAAATGTATATTAGCTAAACTAAATGATCTATGACATGTAATATACTTGCTGTGGTCATGATTTGGAAAAGATAGGGTGTTCTGAACATGTATTGATGACTTCAGAATATTCTTGTAATAAACTTAATTGACAACAGAGAGAACATATAAGCTAATCCATACTGGTCTAGTAAATGTTCTTTCTTTAAGAACCATTTATCTATTATTTTATTGGATATAAGTATAAACGTAGAGTCCTGATATTTAAATGCAGAGTCCTGATATTTAAACGCAGAGTCCTGATACTTCTGTACATTATAATGAAATCTTTAAAGTTCCGAGGTTTTCTTCATTTGCTGAAATGTTGCGTATGAGTGCAAGTCATTATGTATATATATATATCACAGTTTGGTCATTTAATTAAAGCCTGAGAAGTAAACTCAAGTCCTACTTTCACAGGGGACTATTATCTATAAAAAGAAAAAAATCAAGATTTTTTTCTTATTTTTTAATGTATTTTATCAATTGTATATTGATGTTTCAGCCGTGATGATCTTGCGTTTGACTTTTCTGCAGGCCTATGAGATGCGTAATGCTGGGGCCGTGATTCATAGCCATGGAATTGAGGCTTGTCTTGTAACAATGATTCATCCTCTATCCAAGGAGTTTCGAGTAAGTTCTGAACTTCTGATATGCTGCCAATCAATTCGAAATTAGGTTGTTCTTGTTCTGTATCTATTTTTCTTTACCATCTCTTTTCCTTTTCAAAATGGAACCTTTTGATTGCCTATTTTAAGTAGATATAAGCATGGAATTATATGCGGTTGACCCCTGATATAGTATTCCTCTCTTGCATCAAACAGATTTCCCAGTCTCTCCTTAATTTATTTTATATTTTAAATCATCAATTTTCTCATTTGCATCAAACAGATTGAAGCTTACCCTAAGACAACAGCTGTGCTTGTCCACAACCATGGTGTGTATATTTGGGGAGAAATATGGATCACGCTAAGACTCAAGTATGTAAGCTACCAATGTTAGACTATAAGATTAATAGAATTTCACACAACTATATGTCTGTATCTATATAAGATTCTTTCTGTTACACATAAACTTTTGGACCTTGGTGATATGAGTGCATCGTAAAGTGTTTAGGTGAACCAAATTATTGTTACTAGTAATCTTTTATTTGCATCCTCTCACTTATTGAATTTATTGAATTTACGTTTTATATTTCAATCACTTAACAATTACATTTAACAGGCTGAATGTTATCACTACCTATTCGATGCTTCGATTAAGATGCATCAGTTAGGATTCGATTGGTCTTCCACAGGGCATGGTCCTCTTCCCTCTGGTGGAGTTTGTAGATGCGTGAATAATGGTTGTGCCATGAGTAAGGAAACTCTTGGCTCTGGTTGTGTTACTAAGCTTTTACAGGTGAGTTTCTATTCTTTACAAGAAACTTTTAACTGTTCAAAGCTTCTATAAATCCATTTATATTTGCTAGTATTATTACCTAAAACAAGTCATGCTCAATTGTTTACAATTACAGATCAAAAAATTTTATGTTTATCTTTTGCAATTGTTAAGTTATTAAAATATCATTCTTATGGAAATCTGAATTTTTATGTTTATCTTTTGCAATTGTTAAGTTATTAAAAATTTTATGTTTATCTTTTGCAATTGTTCTATTAAAACGCAGAGTCCCATATGGAAATCTGAATTTTGAAATAGTGAGTTTGTTGGTGTCATGATTGATGAAGTGCAAGAAGTTCTTGAAAGATGGTATGCCTCAGGTATCAAGGTACGAAATTGCATGTAACTAGTAGTTAACTCTACTATTCAAGGGGCCAAAGTTCGTGGCACTGAATATTATTACTAAGAGGATTTATCGACCACTTCTATCTATTGATTTTTCAGCCTGCCAATCTTAGTTAATTTTTGCATAATGTGATTTTCCAGGTCCACATGTTCTCAATATACTCTTCATTCTCTGTTTTTGATGAGTGGCCTGGCTTGCTGCTGCATTGTCGATCTTGCCGTCTTCTCAATTTGTTGCTGATTGGAGTTGGGATTTGACTACTAAATAGCTAGACTAGTGTTCTATTTTATGACTTTAGAAACATTTGCACTGTTAACTCATGTGACTTGTTAGCTTAAATGATTGTTATCCAGAATTATTGGATGTTAAGTTATGAAGCATTTCATTATCAATCTACAATTTTCCATTATTAATGAGCTTTAGCTTTTAGTTTTAAAAATTGTGAACAGGTGGCAGGTAAAAAATATTGCTGATTTTTTTTTAAAAAAAACACACAATATGCGTCTGGTTAGTCACAGCAGACGTAAAAAGGCTGTGTTTATGCGTCTGTTCTGAATCATTATGCGTCTGTTCTAGACAGATATAAAAACTCTTATGCGTCTGTTAAGCCTAAGCAGCTGCATAAAGTCAAACTTTATGCTTCTGTTGTCAACTTTATGCGTCTGCTGAGAACAGACGCAAATACCTATATACGTCTGTTGCGGAACAGACGCAAATACTTTATACTTTATGTGACTCCTCCATACGCGTCTGCTGAAAACAGACGCAAATGACCTTTTTAACAGATGCATATGACAGTTTTTGTACTAGTGAATTTAATGACTATTTTTGTATTTCGTGACCTAATTCGAACAAGATGCCTACGTATCTCAGAATTGAGAATCAAGACGTAGTTCTGAGAATGAGAGGCTAGAAGCCTTAGAATCGTAGTAGGGTTAGGTGACTTGATGGACAAGTAATTAAAATTTAATGAAATATATTTTTTTCATTATTTTCAATTTTACCCAAATTTAAATTTTATTCAAATTTAAATTTTATTCAAAATTAAATTTTATTGATAAGTAATTAAAATGAAAAACTAATTTTGAATCTAATATATTAAAAGTGTCCACATAAAAAATAATTATTTAAATGTTAAATTAAATAATCCAAATTTCAACTGAAAAAATACCAAATAACACTACTTTTGAAAATCCATTATCTAAAAATCAACTGCAAAAGGTACCATTTTTTTTGCCCACCAAATATGCATATTGAAACTGCGTATTGCCCTCACACATATATATATACATAATGCATGTTCCATATATTTTCACTGAATCATTTGAAGGTTGGGGGTATATGTTTACTTTTCACCTATCATGGAACAACTTGAGGTTATTTTCATCTAAGACATTGGTATCTGACAGTGACACATCAACTCCTGGTCCCTGGCAAACGCATGCCAGGGACGAGTTATATAACATAAGGCTTTTAAGTCGTTAGATCAACCAACGGCTCTGATTTAAAAAAAAAAATATCGTATCGCATAAATTTTCTACGATACGGAGTAATTACCAAAATGCCCCCTGTTTTCATATAAAAAATCTACTGTTCACCGTACCGCAGAAAATTTTTGCGGTACGTGAACAGTGGGGACATTTTGGTAATTTGCCTGTACCGCAGAAAGTTTCTGCGGTACGGTGCGTTTTTTTTTAAATCATAGTCGTTGGATCAACGGCTTAAAAGCCGTATGTTAAATAACTCGTCCCTGGCATGCGTTTGTTAGGGACCGGGACCCATATCAGAATTAGATCCCGCATATTCTTTGCACAAAAAATTCGATATCTTTTTGAGATTAGAGTAATTTTTAATTAAGTTCAGCGGGTTCTATTTTTATTTGAGATTTAGAAATATTCAATTTTTTAGTTAAAAATTTTAAATTTTATCTGTATTACAGTTAATTTTTGGGATTCAACGTTTTCATTTTAGATTTTACAAATATTCAAAATGACGAATAAACTGTATACGGACTTTAGGGTTTAGGGTTTAGGATTTAGGTCCCAAAACTCTAATTTATCCTAATTTTTAAAAAATGGGGATGGTCCCTGATTTTTTAAAAATGAGGCCGCCGGACTAGTTAAAATATTCAATTTTTTAACTAAAATATGCAAATTTATCTGTATTTCCATAGTGGTTCAGCGGTTAACCTCTTGGCTTCAATTTTTACATTTTGGATTTAAAAATATTCAATTTTGATTTTTTGATTTGAAAAGATAGATATTTTGTGGAGCAACTTTGATATAAAGTAGTACCACTAAAAGAGAATTTTGCTTATTAATAAAAATTATAGATTGTGCCATATAATAATGTACATTCACTTATTTTTTCGGTTCTTATACTCAGCTCTATTGTTCTTATTTGTATCTAAAATACCATGTCAATCATAACAACATGTCAAAGCAGATGAGTAAAGACCACACTCAATAACAATTTCCTTAACCTTTTTTTGGCAACATCCAAAAACAACTGAACTTTACAAACACTAAAGAAGTACATTAATATAAAGAACATGCATGTTGAACATGCGTGTTCGAAGGGTAGTAATATAAATTATATGCATTATATTAATGTGTGGTCTGCTTTTTTTATAAAGTGGAGAACATATATGTTGGTTATGTGTATAACAGTCGATGGGTATTTTGGATGGCTCGCTACCCTGACGTGTATTTTGGTTTGAAAAAATGGGTATTTAGGAATTTCACCCTTTTGAATTAGTGAAGAATGGTTTATGGATTAGCGTTGTTCCAAATTTGGATTGCTCTAAAAGGAAGAGAACCAACACGCAACAAGTGGTAAAGAAAAGAGTGGAAATTGAGGGATGTTGGGCTATAATCTAAACTGTTTAGGCTTTGGTTAATTTGATGGGTCTATGTTTATATTTATTGTTTTAATAACCCAGTTGGTCCTGATTGTGTAACAGTAGTCTTCAGTATTGTAGCAGCGGGAAGGAGTCGTAGATGGTTTCAGAATTTCTAGGAGTAGTTTGAAACAAGTGGATAGTGGAGATAATGTAGGCATTAGTTGCTGTTTCTTAGCTTACCACTAGTTGTTTTGTCTATTTATATTGCATGTACTCAGATTAATTTTTTCTGAAGTGAATAAAAGTATTCCAAGTACTTCCAACTATCAAGTATGTGTGTGTAAACAATTTATATCTGTTCTGTTTTTTACATTTGGTATCAGAGAAGGTGTTTAGGTCCTGTGCATGCCTAAATACCTACCCAAAAACACAAAGAACGTGATGGAGTTGTCCAAGACGAAGAGAAGGAGCAGTGGGTTTGAATTACCCGATGCTAATGCGAAGCAACTATACAGCATGGTCTCTAAAGATGAGGGTGTTCATGAAGGCGCAAGGTGTGTGGGGTGCGATCGAAGAGACGGATCCCAAGGCAACCGTAGATTAGAGAACAGTGCAGCTCGCCCTCGCAACGATTTATCAAGGCTTGCCAGAAGACATATTATTGACCATTGATGAGGAATAAACAGCCAAGGAGGCATGGGATCGGAAGCGATCAAAATGTTGTGTATGGGTGCAGAGCGGGTAAAAGAGGTAAAAGTGTAAACGTTAAAAGGTGAATTTAAATCCCTGGTTATGAAAAAAACTGACCAGGTGGATGATTTATGTATGAAGCTGTGTGGAATTATGACAAACATAAGAGTTCTCATTGAAACGGTGGAGGAATCAAGTGTTGTGAGAAAGATTTTGCGATCTGTTCCTGATAAGTTTCTTCAGATAGCTTTAAATATTGAGTAGTTTGGAGATATCAAGTCAATGGTGGTCGAAGAATTAGTGGGTCGTCTCAAAGCTCAGGAGGAAAGGATGAAGGGCAGGTCCGAGAGCGTAGGTGGACAACTTCTCTTGGCATCTCAGAATCGAAGAGCTAGAGTTGGTTCTTTTCATGACAAGAGTAGGATAAAGTGTTACAACTGCAACATCTTTGGTCACTATGCTTTAGAAGGTAGTAAACCACGACGGGAACGAGAGAAGAGACAAGAATTGAACATTGCAATCATGGCGGATGAGGAACCTGCGTTGTCATAAGTGTTGCCAGATGGGCACAGCAGTAGCCAAATGGGCTGGTGAATAATTAATGCTAGACGGGCAAGTTAGTAGTGTCAGATGGATAAAGCGAAACCATACAAGCTGATTGCCAGATGGGCAAAGTTGATTGCCAGATGGGTATAGAAGAAACAAACTTAGCTTAAAGCAGTTTAGATTAAGGAGGTGATTGTTGGGTTCTAATCCAAACTGTTTGGGTTTTGGTTAAGTTGATGGGCTTATGTTTATATTTATTGTTTGAATAACCCAGTTGGTCCCGATTTTGTAGCAGTAGTCTTCAGTGTTGCAGCAACGGGAAGGAGTCGTAGTTGGTTTTAGTATTTTTAGGAGTAATTTGAAACAAGTGGGTTGTGGAGATAATGTAGGCATTGTTGGAGTTAATCTCTGATTTGATTATTACTTAATTATATTTGTTATAGTATCTTATGAATAAATCAATCATGATTGCATCGTGATTCTTGGATCGTGATTGAGTCTAGAGTGTTTGAGTAGTGCTAGGAAATCAGTGTCCTGATCTCATGGGATCTGTTTTTTCATTCTGTTTTCACAAGTCTGTATTTCTCTATTTAAACTTTGTATTGCTTTGTTGAATAAAAAAAAACCAAGTGAATGGTTCAGTTAAGAAAGATCTTGCATTTGTGTGTGTAAGTACGAGAATATACATTCATATATCTTGTGTATTGTCAATACTTGGTATCAGAGCGGAAGGTCTAGGCTGTTATTGAAACACAGCAACGATGGAGGTGAACAAAGGAAAGGGAGGATCTATAGGCTCACTACGCCATAAGTGGGCTAACGTAATGGTTTTTGAAAGTGTTACGTGAAATAGTGTTACAATAGGTAGTAAATTTTGACCTATTGTAACACCACTGCTTGGCATACCCAATGCTGGCAAGAAGTAATTATACCGCTTGGCCTCTCAAGATGAAAGTCTTTATGCAGGCACAAGGGGTCTGGACTGCTGTGGAACCAAGCGACCCCAAGGCTGCAGCGGAGGAGAAATCAGACAAGGTTGCTATGGCTATGATATACCAAGGCATACCTGAAGATGTTCTACCACTACTAGAAAATCTGCTAATAGTGACGGAATTTTAAGCCTAAATCGTCACAAATAGTCTACTTGTGACAGATTTCGTTCGTCACTTATAATCCTGTCTAAAGTTCAAGATTTTGTCAAAAGCCCGGCATTTTGTCACAAGTTCAACAATTTGTCACAAGTTTAAAGTGGGGTCCACAAACCAGATATTATATTACATATTCTAATTTGTGACGAAAACTCCGTCACAATGAAATTTATTATTATTTTATTCAACTAATAAAAATGAAATATAATATACTTGTGACGAACACCCTCGTCATAACATTGTGAAGAAAAGAAAAAAGAAAAATAAAATAAAAAATAACTTGTGACAAACAAGCTATCACATAATAATAAATAAAAAAAGGTAAAATAAATTGAAAAATATGTAAAAGATACTTGTGATGAACTTTAGGTAAAATATGTAAAATATTCTTGTAATCCTGTATAAGAATCTAAGTACATTTAGGTCCCACATCAATAATAAAACAGAAGCGAACATTCTTTCAACATAAATCCTATAAAATGCAAAGATTACACCAAACAAATCTGAAGATACATCACTGTTGAACATATAATGAAGAGAATCCTCGCTGCTTTCCGGGCTCTAGTTCCTCCGCTATTTTTCTAAATAAAGATGCATAAAAAACATCTCACAAGCGAATGGTTTTCACCGGCCAAGCAGGTATCAGACATTCCAGCATGTAAATATCTGTATCCAGTAAATTCTGCAGACAATGTCCAACCTGTATACAAATATTATTGTAAGCTGCAAAACACTCATCATTGTCTTCATCAGATTCGGCACTCTGATCACCATCCCTGTTGTCACCAATATCCTCATTGCCATAGCTGGTGGCCTTCCCTTAAAACATACATATAAATTCCAGAATTTTTAGATTTGTGAACTTTAAAGTCTACCAAAGGATTTAACTCTTGCATAACAATTATAAGTATATGTACAACCAATCTTGGCAGGTCTATATATTAAAATTGTGTGGGAACTTCTAGGCTTTAGGTCTAGTCTAATGTAATTCTAAAGGCATAGGAACACAGCTACATACAAAAGAACATATTTGCTTTGTCGATCCCCGCTATTTTGTTTTCATTTGCTATTACACAGAAGTAGAAGAAACATACGGGAAATTGCATGCTCTTATCTCATGTGTACATGACCAGCACTATGCCCTAATAACAAAAGTGCCCGGAATAAGTTTCCTAAATATCTACACCAATTCTGAGTTATTTGTTACTACGTTTCTTTCTCTTTATCTCTTTTTTATATAATCATTTCTATTGTTAACATATATAATAGTACTCTAAAACTTCAATCAGCACCTTAAGCAACTTACAATAGATCAATATCTTCATCTAATTATATAGTATAACTCCATGATTAATATTAATTACAATCTAAACAAACCCAAATATGACAATAGGCATCTCATATAAATGATATACACATGATAAGGAAACGAATAACTCACTTTGTTAATAAAGGAGAACCATGTTTAGAGCATCTCCAAGGGTGTTATGTATATTTGTTAGCTATAATATAATATATTGATAATTATCTAAAATTATAGCTAAGAGGTTCTAGGTTTACTCCAATGGTATTATGTATAATTATATTATCTAAAATTATACCTAATAGATTTAGAGGTTTTACAAATGTAGCTAGCCCAATTTTAGTTATCTACATTTTTTTGCTAAGGGATAATGGTTGGAGTATTGAATTTTTACCTAATATCTAAAATGTGCCACATAGATGCCATGTAGGTGACACATAGATGAATTTAACTAACAGGTTTTACCGTTGGAGATGCTCTTACATTTTCCTTTTCTTCTCGAGTAACTAACATGAGCAGGCTGCTTGAAAAAGGAGGTGTCTGGCTCCTTTTTCCATTCAAACTTAATTAAATTCCTCGATGATTTTCTTTAAACTCTGCTCAAGATCTCTCCCTGCAACACCAATTTGATTCAAAATTATATACAACAGAAAACAAAATTTGACATTCTTATGAAGTGTAACCTTTCACTACTACTGTTAAATAGTTTAGCTACAAGTACAGTGACCATTCTAAGGTGGAACAAATGTTAAGATCGATATTATTCAGCAATCATTTCTTTTAAATACACAATGCAACAATTATAACACAAATATTGTATAGTGCTTCCACTACAAGAAAAACTCGATCCAACAACAGTTTTTCACCGTTGTGTGACTGCCTTTTTTTTCGTTGTCTATCCGGCAGTTGTCTGTTTAAAATCAGACAACGGTTTTTTACCCGATGTATAGAAGAAGATAACGCAACAGTTTTAAATCGTTGTTAAAATTTACGTAACACAACAGTTGTTTAATAAGAACCGTTAATGGAAATACCATAATGCAATGGTTTTCTAACTAACAGACAACATGTAATAGATGTTATGCAAGAGTTCTCAATTTTGCCAGAGTAGATATTCAAACAACAGTTATTGTAAACTTCTGTTGTGTGAAAAGCAAACCATAACATTTTTACAGAAACACTGTCATCTTAGTTGGTGCTAGACAACGGTGTAAACAAACATGCACACATGTAGTCATTTTGGTGTTAAACAACCATTTGTTTAAAGCATTAACCATTGTGTTTTAATATTGAATTGTGGTTCACCGTTATCTGAAAACTCTTTAGACCACATTTTAAGTGTAACTCATATTGTTGTTTAAGTTTTCAGACAACGCCATATAACTCATCTTGTTATGGAAATATTGTAGAGACAATGGTTTACAAGTTTTACATTACTTTACTAAAAAAATGTCAACATTGTAGTTTTAGTACAATCTTTACACAATCATCATACAAAATCACAATCTTCATCTAATGTTAGCAACACACAACTAAAATTGCATCCACTTCTTCAACAGCAACTCGTACTCTTTCAAGAAACTTGTTGTCCTTGAAATGTTTAAAGAATCGGACAAAGGCTGCAGAGCACAAAGGCAAACTCTGTTCTATTTTGCATAGGGTTCTAATTGCGGGAAAAAAAACCTGCAGAGCACAAAGGCAAAAGAAAAATGAAAAGCAGAAAAAGAAACTCCAGTGACGATATGCGGCAAACTTGAAAACCATATGCTTCACAAATTGGGTACCTCCGAGAGTGTTGTCTGTGCATCTACTAGGTGGTAATGGATTCCCCATCAAGTAGTTCTGATTGAATAAAAATGCATTAATTAGATTTCAGATGCAAAGTTTTTTTTATTGAGTTCAAGCTGATATATCTACAATCTAAAGATGAAAAAAGAAGTTACTTTTGGTGTTTTGCTGGCACTCTGCAGATTAGTATATGCTAGGAGAATGAATTATGTATAAAAATAATCACCTTGTATTGGCACTCTGAAGGAGAAATCATCAGTTACTTTTGCAATTTGTTCGAAATCAAGTAAAGGTAAATCCAAATCTTGTCTCTCAGTTCTGTTGGAAGTATCACTTCTTGAATTTAGTTGCACTATTTCTACACAATTCAGAAGGAAATGCTAACTCTGAACAAAGTTTACAGTTACTTAAAAATAAAATGAAAAGATAACTTTCAAAATTCTATGTCTCTATTTTTAGGAGTTAGCATGCTAATCAATCGATCAGGCTTGAAAATAGTCCTTTTTTTTTGCTAAGAGAAAATAGTCCTTTTAACTGTATGAAAGTTACTTGCTCTGTGAAGTCTTCTTTTTCTGAATTTAAGCAAGAGTTAGAGGCATGGTATCACTGCTAGTGCTATAAACACAATATTTATGATAATCCAAATTAGCTTCTTGCCTCTAGAGTCGTTATTTCTCTCTGCATAGCCAAAATTGATCATGATTGAAAATAAACCAGTTAACAAACAAAAATAATTAAAATTGTACCAACTAGTAATAGCTTTGACCAAGAACACATACCTATTTCGGATGCAGCCATTCTTACATAAAGATCTTGGCCATCTTTTGAGTAGCCTCAGAAGTGGATGCAGCCATTATTTTGGATGCAGACGAAGTAAGTCACCATCTGGTGTCAATGTCAACCTAACCTTAAAATAGCAGATCTGGAACCATTGACAAGATTGAAAGCATAATAAACCTCCGTCTGAGCCATAACAAATCTTGGTATGTAAGTTTAATTCTGATCCAGAACAGGAACACAACTAAATTTTTTCACTGAATTTTTCCACTGGAATTAAACAAGAATTAAACAGATAAGAAAATTAAACAAGAATTATAAGAATAGTAAGAAAATGCACCTCAATATATATACTGGAATACAAGTATAGTTCTTCAGTTCCTATTTTCATTCGGTCTACCATGTTTCCAATTTGCTTAATACTCTGCTAAGAAGATACAATAATAATGAAGCCAAATTAAGAGTTACGAAAAATAAGTTACTTATGGATGACTCACACAGAAATGGGAGAGATTGAGGGAGAGACAGAGATAGAGAGATTGAGGGAGAGAAGGAGAGAGAGAGACCACAAACCCCATCTTACCCTCCATCTCCTTAACCTTCCTCTCCGACTTCTTCAAAAGCGCTTCCAACTCATTTTTGACAATCTCCAACTCCGCTCTCTCCTTATTCGACCTTTCTAATACCGCCTCCAAATCATTAACCAAACTCTGCAAATCCCTAATCTTCACATCCCTCTCCTCAATTGACCGGTGAGGTGTTTGAGGCAATTGATTATATAAGTAATTAATTGAGGGGTTTAACATAAGAAGGAGAAGAATTATATAACAAAATTGAATCAAAAAAGAACAAAAGGCTAAGAGCTTGAAACTAAAGAATTGAAGAGTTCGGTTAGTGAAATGAGAAAGGGATAGAAAAGAGTGGGCGGCTGATCTAGGTTATTGAAAAGAGAGAGATGAAAAAGGGGGGGAAATGAAATGTTGACAAAGGGGGGAAATATTAACAAGGGGGAAGTGAATTAGAGGAGGGAAATGAAATATGGATCAATTTTTTTACTAGCCCATGAAAAAATTAATTCGAATAGATAAATTTCATATAAGATAAATTTGAAAATTTTGTAATTTTTAATTAATTTAATTAATTACTATTAATAATGACTATCGAGTCGAATGAATGTTAGTAAACACTCATTTTATTGTTTAAAAAAATAATCAAATAATAAAAAAAGTAGGGTTGTACGAGATTCACTAAATAATTTTTTTAATTTGAAAGATTTCTTCGACGATCGAAACGTACGAATATTAATAAAAACTCATTTTATTGCTGGGAAAAAATAATCGAAAAATAAAAAAGTCGGGTTGTACGAGATTTTAACAAAAGCGTATGAAAAGTGATGCTTCCTATAACGGGGCACGATGCAGATTTACTAAATAATTTTTTAGAATGATGTTTTCGACGATCGAACCGTACGGATGTTAATAAACACTAATTTTAGTGTTGGGAAAAACTAATTGAAAAATAAAAAGACCGGGTTTTACGAGATTTTAGCAAAAACGTAGGAAAAGTGATGTTTCCCATAATGGGACACGATCCATATTCACTGAATAATTTTTTTGAATGATTTTTTCGATGATCGAACCGTACGAATGTTAATAAACACCCATTTTAGTGTTGGGAAAAATAATCAAAAAATAAAAAGGTCGGGTTGTACGAGATTTTAGCAAAAACTTAGGAAAAGTGATGTTTCCCATAATGGGACACGATCCATATTCACTGAATAATTTTTTTGAATGATTTTTTCGATGATCGAACCGTACGAATGTTAATAAACACCCATTTTAGTGTTGGGAAAAAATAATCGAAAAATAAAAAGGTCGGGTTGTACGAGATTTTAGCAAAAAACGTAGGAAAAGTGATGTTTCCCAAAATGGGTCACGATCCATATTCACTGAATAATTTTTTTGAATGCTTTTTTCGACGATCGAACCGTACGGATGTTAATAAACACCCATTTTAGTGTTGGGAAAAAATAATCGAAAAATAAAAAGGTCAGGTTGTACGAGATTTTAGCAAAAACGTAGGAAAAGTGATGTTTCCCGTAATGGGTCACGATCCATATTCACTGAATAATTTTTTTGAATGCTTTTTTCGACGATCGAACCATACGGATGTTAATAAACACCCATTTTAGTGTTGGAAAAAAATAATCAAAAAATAAAAAGGTTTCATTGTACGAGATCATAATAAAAACGTAGGAAAAGTGATGTTTCCTATAACGGGGCACGATGCAGATTTACAGAATAATTTTTTAGAATGATTTTTTCGACGATCGAACCATACGGATGTTAATAAACACCCATTTTAGTGTTGGGAAAAAATAATCAAAAAATAAAAAGGTCGGGTTATACGAGATTTTAACAAAAACGTTGGAAAAGTGATGCTTCCTATAACGGGGCACGATCCAGATTCACTGAATAATTTTTTTGAATGCTTTTTTCGATGATCGAACCGTACAAATATTAATAAAAACCCATTTTAGTGTTTGGAAAAAATAATCGAAAAATAAAAAGGTCGGGTTGTACGAGATTTTAACAAAAACTTAAGAAAAGTGATGCTTCCTATAACGGGGCACGATCCAGATTCACTGAAAAAAAAATTTAGAATGTTTTTTTCGACGATCGAACCGTACGGATATTAATAAACACCCATTTTAGTTTTGGGAAAAAATAATCGAAAAATAAATAGGTCGGGTTGTACGAGATCTTAACAGAAACGTAGGAAAAGTGATGTTTCCTATAACGGGCCACGATCCATATTCACTGAATAATTTTTTTGAATGCTTTTTTCGATGATCGAACCGTACGAATGTTAATAAACACCAATTTTAGGATTGCGAAAAAATAATCGAAAAATGAAAAGGTCGGGTTGTACGAGATCTTAACAAAAACGTAGGAAAATTAATGGTTCCTATAACGGGGCACGATCCAGATTCACTGAACAATATTTTGAATGCTTTTTTCGACGATCGAACCGTACGAATGTTAATAAACACCCATTTTAGTGTTGGGAAAAAATAATCGAAAAATAAAAAGGTCGGGTTATACGAGATTTTAACAAAAACGTTGGAAAAGTGATGCTTCCTATAACGGGGCACGATCCAGATTCACTGAATAATTTTTTTGAATGCTTTTTTCGATGATCGAACCGTACCAATATTAATAAACACCCATTTTAGTGTTGGGAAAAAATAATCGAAAAATAAAAAGGTCGGGTTGTACGAGATCTTAACAAAAACGTAGGAAAAGTGATGCTTCCTAAAACGGGTCACGATCCATATTCACTGAATAATTTTTTTGAATTCTTTTTTCGATGATCGAACCGTACGAATGTTAATAAATACCCATTTTAGTGTTGGGAAAAAATAATCGAAAAATAAAAAGGTCGGGTTGTACGAGATTTTAACAAAAACGTAGCAAATTAAAAGTGTTGCTTCCTATAACGGGACACGATCCAGATTCACTGAATAAATTTTTCGAATGATTTTTTCGACGATCGAACCGTACTAATGTTAATAAACACTCATTTTAGTGTAGGAAAAAAATTATCGAAAAATAAAAAGGTCAGGTTTTACGAGATTTTAACAAAAACGTAGTAAAACACGCAAACTGTTATTTAACGATTTAAAAGTGTCAAACATTACGTAACGGTTTTTATGAAAAACTGTTGTTGTGCTTCACTATCACACAACATTTTTTTATCAGAAAACTGTTGTCTGAATAATTATAATTTCCCACCAAATCCTGTTCAAATTTTTCATTATTTCCCACCAAATTCAATTCAAATTATTTCATTATTCCCACCAAACATTTCATTATTTCCCACCCATTTCAATTCAAATTTTTCAGTAGTTCAGGCAACAGTTTTATACAAGTTTGATAAAACCATTGTCTGTAAGCTTTCCTTTTCACAACGGTATGTAAGACCCGTTGTTTAAGTTTATTCAGACAACGGTTATAATAAACACTTGTTTGAATTACACAACGTAAAGACCAAAACCGTTGTCTCACGCTACTATAAGTTAGTTTATTAACAACGCTTTTGGTGTGTTGTGTTAAAGATGTAAGACAACATTGCAATTTAAAAACTGTTGTCTGATTTTATCAGAGCATACCGCTTAGACAACGGTTTCAAATAACAGCAAACACAGTTGTCATAGAAAGACTCAGACAACACTTTTTCGAGGACAAAACATTCACCGTTGTTTGTTTTTTCGGGACAACGGGTATTTGTTTAACCGTTGTGTGAATGGTGTTGTATGATTGAGTTTTTCTTGTAGTGTTCTGTACAATATATGATTATGGAATGTTACTGGTATGCATCTTGCAGTTTAAATTAGAATGGCGTTTGATAAGTGCCTATCAAATAATAATATCTAACAAATCCTTCTAACTATGTAGTAGGGTAAGTCAGAGTCGATCCCACAGAGACAAACGTGTCAATCACCAGTTGTTCTCGATTCAATTCAGCCAAGCAAGTAACACAATAAAATATCAAAGATTATTATACTAATTTTATACTAATGCAATTAATCAATTAACTAAAACATCCAGAATTAAGTGTCCCCACTAGCATGAATTAATGCAATCGTGAATTCCCTCCCCAATCAGTCGTATAATACTCAACAGGAAAGGTGCGCCCTATAAATTACCAATAACCTCTCTCGAGTATTAATGGCTTCTCTAAAATACAATCAAGCCTATTCTCATGGTATCATGCAATTCAGAGACATTAATCACAGCACCCTAACTTCCTAACAATCCGTTCTACCTATTCTCATGGAGAAGTTCATGTCCTCATTGGATAAATCACAACCGTCTAAATCCAACTCTCGCTGATAAATAGACAATGGTTCAAACAATAAACATAATCACGTCTGATTTGTAATTGCTAATTAAAACAACTCAATAAGCAAGAGCAATTAAACAATCAAATTGGGGGAATTAGAAAATTCACACATCAATCATAGCTAGGGTTCAACTTAACCCTAGATTAGTAGTCTACTCACTCATAATTGAATTAACAAAACAAGAATTATAAATTGAATACATAATTGTAAGAAAAGAGAAAAACCTTTAATCTTCAAAGAAAATCAATGTTCTCCCTTGCAGATCTAAGCTATGATAAAAAGTGATCCCCAATTACAATGCTTAGATGTGTTTTTATAGGCTCTAGCTTTCTTCTATTACAATTAGAATTTAATTAAGGTGCTAAAAACTGCCCGGAATATAATTAGAACTTGAAAAGGGCAAAACAGTAATTTCCCAGCCATGCTCCTCAATGAATACGTGCGCGAATTAAATAAGCACATTACTTGCACGTGCTTCCTATCCCAGGTTGTAGAAAATCTCTCAAGCTTCGCGTGGGCAGTAAGATCGCTGAAAACGGACTTACAGAACTCCAGATATGGCCAAAACAGTGTAAGCTGCGCAGCCTTCCCAGAAAATCCGAATTTTAATCAATTAATTCCCAAAAAATCATAGAAGCATCCACCTTAATCAACATTCTCGTAAACCTGCACAACTAAGCAAAACACATCAAAACTACAAGAAACTTGAGTACAAGACAATCAATTTAAGCCGATTTAGAATGCTCCAAGTAGATATAAAATCCACTTATCAAACACCCCCAAACTTAAACCGATGCTTGTCCTCAAGCATTAACAATTACAACTAACTAACTAGCTAGTACCACTTCCGTAGGTGATCACGGTTGCATTTGGCATATGCAACAAGCCCTTTAAACCCCTAGGCAGCCCTAGTGGACGAGTAAGGTCTCGTGAGGGCCTATAGCGAATGTACCCACAAAATCCATTTAACCTAATGCAATGCAATGCATGAATGCAACTACTATGAAAATGCAAGATCCCCTTCAAACTCACCAAAACCAACTAACAAGCAAATATCTCAATGAATGTAACAAATCCAAGCAGAGCTCGACTAAGTTCCCGTATACTAACAAATACATGAACAGAAACGTGCGTGTGTGCAATGCTCATCAGAAATACTCCCAAAACTAGGTCAAAAATCATACATGCTTTCCGTCAAGACAATCACAGGTTTATAATCAGAATAGACTGTAGACACTCCATAACCTAAGAACACATCCACCCTTATCCAAGGTAGACAGAAACTCATGCTTTATTACTACGACACAAAATAGAATATACAATACACATGCTTATTTAACCGTGCAATGAATGAGACCCCAAAAGGCTTATACAATAATACCCATGTAGCGAGTGTTAGGTCAGCAATCCCAAACCACAAGGGCTTTAGGTTACTAGGACTAAGTCCCCTCAGACTTAATTACTCGAGTATTAAAGAGCTCACTCTGGTTAATTTTGCATATAAACAAATAACTTATTGACTCTTTTTTCTTCTTTTCTTTTTTTTTTTCTTTTTTTTTTCTTTTTTTCTTTTTTTTTTCTTCTGCAATTTGGAATGAGCCTTTCTCATTTCCAACCCTAGACTACTCATATAAATATGAGCCGGCTACTAGCCATTTGACGCCTAGCCATTATTAACAATTATGAACAACTAGCATGAAAATTCCTGGTTTCCCCCAAACTTAGACTTTAATGTTCCTACGCTATAAAGGGAATAACGAAAATTCTAAATATAAACAAGTGATTAAATCTCAAAACATCCCACAGGCATGACCCTAACCTAGCCCAAAAGCACCCCAATGAGACTGTGTAATAAATTTTGTTCCCGTAACATGCAAGTCAATTTCATAGAAACTATAAATCAGCCCTCTACTCATCATCATCACACCCAAATCAACATCCACCTATCAATCAGAATCAGCTCGTCCTAAGGGATCATGAAATATGCATGCCATGAAAATGCAACTAAATGAAAACTCACATGGTATACGAAAATAAAACAAAATGTCCTATATGAACACACGTAGATAATACAAACATAACAATAATGCATGAACTATCACTACTATGCAAACATGATATCCTATATGAACACAAAATACAACAATATATACAACTATTAATCCCCCATATTACCCCCAAACTTAAAATATTCAATGCCCTCATTGAATGGAAGTAAATACAAAGGATAGCAGAACATACCTACTCATCCTCACTAGCAGCACCCTCGTCATCCTCGTCAGATGAATCAGAAGAATCCGGTGGAGGGTACTGAGTCCGAGCTCCAAATATAGGCCACTGCATAGGAGTACTAGGTGACTGAAACTTTGCCTCCAAAGCTATGCCCATGTCCTCAGAATACTGGCGACTGCTAGCATGCATAGCATCCATCCGCCTAGTCATTCGACAAAAATAAGATTCAAAAACGGACACATCCAACGAACTCTGCGAAGAACCTGCTCTAGCCACCTTCGGTGCCCTCGAAACATGTGGCGGAACGCCCGCTCCCTGACCACTAGCACCATCAACAACAAAGCCTAATCCCCTAGGATGAGGAGTGCCGCCCGACCACTCCTTCAACTTCAACCGATCAATGGTAGCATCCGTAATATAAGCCATAGGTTTTAGCACTGGCTCACCGTGATACCCTTTGACTTTTGATGCATCACACAAATACGTAACAATAGAAGCATAAGGAATATTCACCGACGAATTGCTTCCCAAAAACCGAAGAATATGTTGATTGATAAGATGCCCAATGTCGACATACTCACCTTTTAGAATACCCCATAGCAAGATGGCTCTATCAACAGTAACATTGGTAACATGGTTTGTAGGAATGATATTAGAGCTTATAAAAAAAAACCATGCCTTTTCAACACTAGACAACGATGAAGCCGGGAAATTACACTTTATGTCCGTACCCAACTTACATTTCCATTCCGTTCCCGGAACACAAAGCTCATCAATGAGTTCATCAAGATCAACATCATCATTAGTCTTTTGTCCCCAATCCGTAGCATCTCGAGGTTTAGGCGGTTGCCTAATCAAATTACGAATAGCACGAGGTGAATAATCCACCTTCCGACCCCTCACAATCGTGGAATTATTCCTTGCTATTGATGCATTAGCATAAAATTCCCGAACCACCTCCAACGAAGCATCATTAGCAAATTCACAAAATAGCGTCCAACCCCTCTCACTAATCATAGCTCTCATCTCTGTATATTTATGGGGCACAAGCCTCCGTTCCTGAATAACCCCCTTTGACACTAACCGAACATACTCCGCCTTAGCCTCCTCATTTACAAACCTTTCCACTCCATCTCCCACAACATCATTCTCATCCAAAGATGGAGGAGCACTACTACCACTACCCATTAACCATTGCCTTTTAGGAGCCATAATCAACAAATAACAAGCAAGGCACAAAAATCTCCAAACAAATCACCAAATAAAGAACCCCCAAATTACACACCAAGAACCCTAATTTGCAAAATCCACAAATTCAAATAAAAGATAAAATAGAAAATTACCCAATTGAATCAAAGAGGTGAACTTGCTAGATGAATTCCCAAAAATTCGAAATTAAATCCCCCTTGCACTTTGAATGAATAAAAGTTGAGAATTTGGGATTTATATAGATGGGTTTGTGTATGTATAGGTGATGTGGGTGTATATATAGGAGATGTAATAATAATAAAGATGAAATTATATGTAGAAAAGGATTTTGGGTGTGTTTAAGATTTGATTTGTAGTTAGAATAGGAATTGGGAGGATAGGTTTAAGATTGAGAGATGAATTAGAATTAGAAATAGGATAATAAAATAAAATAGGGGAGAATTTTTGTGATTTAAGGGACAAAAACCACAACAAAACGTACAGGAGCAGTATATTTCAACGCATGATGCGTGGTGGATGGCGCTTCACGCGCGGGTAACCTCTGTCCAACCTGGCGCATCAGGCGCGTGTAGGCGCTTCTTGCGCGAGAAGTGGCTGGAACGCTAGCGCATCAGGCGCGGTACTGGGCGCAGTTGCGCCATATTCTCCTGCGTGTCCTAGCGCATTTGCGCGGTGCTGGCGCATCATGCGCTGGCGCCTACTGTTCAGCTATTTTTTATTTTTTTTTTTTTCAGAAAAGAGAAAATAGAAATAATAATATGTACAACAATGCTTGGGTTGCCTCCCAAGAAGCGCATTTGTTTAATGTCGTTAGCCCGACACCTTCACATCTATCATTCTGAAAAAGGGGAAGACAGCTGAAAATCCACCTCCTCGTTAATTGGTTCACCCGCTCTATAATGCTTCACTCTTTGCCCATTCACCTTGAATGACTCTCCATGGGTATTCAACAATTCAACTGCACCATATGGAAAAACCTTTTGTATCTTGAACGGACCAGACCACCTAGAACGAAGTTTTCCGGGAAAGAGTTTCAATCTTGAATTAAATAGAAGAACTAGCTCCCCTTCCTTGAATTCTCTTCGTAATAACCCTTTGTCATGCCACTTCTTTGTTTTTTCCTTGTAAAGCTTAGAACTTTAATAAGCCTCAAAACGAAGCTCATCTAGCTCATTAATTTGCAGAAGTCTTTTCTCACCTACTGCTAACATATCAAAATTTAGACCCTTGATAGCCCAAAATGCACGGTGCTCTAACTCAACGGGAAGATGACATGCTTTTCCATAAACCAATCTATACGGAGTTGTCCCAATAGGTGTCTTAAACGCAGTTCTATAAGCCCAAAGTGCATCATCAAGCTTCGTAGACCAATCCTTCCTTGATTTTGCGACTGTCTTCTCCAAGATAATCTTTATTTCACGGTTAGAGATCTCCACCTGACCACTAGTTTGGGGATGATAAGAAAGTCCCACCTTATGATAAACTCCATATTTCTTCAACATAGCTTCAAAACGATTTTCGAGAAAATGCTTTCCTCCATCACTAATTAAAATCCTTGGCACTCCAAATCTAGGAAAAATCGTCTGCTTAAAGAACTTACTTACAACACGAGCATCATTAGTGGGAGATGCAATGGCTTCAACCCATTTTGAGACATAATCCACAGCTACCAAGATATACCTATTCTTAAAAGATGTAGGGAATGGTCCCATGAAATCTACTCCCCACACATCGAAAAGCTCCACTTCAAGAATGCTATTAAGAGGCATCTCATTGCGTCTTGAAATATTCCCCGTTCTTTGGCAACGATCACAAGAATGGACATATTGGTGGACATCTTTAAAAAGAGTTGGCCAATAAAAACCGCACTGAAGAATCTTTGCAGCAGTTTTCGTAGTACTTGCATGACCACCACTTGGCAAATCGTGACAATGTGAGATTATAGAGGCAATCTCATTATGCGGAACACATCTTCTAATGACTCCATCTGCACAAGATTTATAGAGAAACGGATCATCCCAAAAGTGCTTCCTCACATCATAGAAAAATTTCTTCTTTTGCTGCGACGAGTAACCATGAGGAACAGTTCCACTAGCTAAGAAATTAGCTATGTCAGCATACCAAGGAACCTCTAGACTTGCAAGAGAAAGTAGATGATCGTCAGGAAAAGAATCATCAATTGGAGTAGATTTACCATCATCCTCATCAAGAGTAAGGCGTGAAAGATGATCAGCAACCACGTTCTCAGCCCCTTTCTTATCCTTAATCTCTAAATCAAATTCTTGAAGAAGCAAAATCCAACGAATCAGACGAGGTTTAGCATCCTTCTTACTCATCAAGTATCTCAAAGCCGCATGATCAGTGTGAACAATAACTTTCGAACCAACGAGATAAGATCGAAATTTTTCCATAGAATACACCACTGCTAGCAATTCTTTCTCCGTTGTTGCATAATTAATCTGAGCCCCATCCAAGGTCTTGCTTGTGTAATATATAGCATGCAGCTTCCCATCTTTCCTTTGGCCTAGGACTGCACCAATAGCTTGATCACTAGCATCACACATGATCTCAAACGGTAGACTCCAATCCGGTGGTTGTATAATTGGAGCAGAGACAAGAGCTTTCTTCAATGTTTCAAAAGCCTCAACACAAGCATCAGTGAACACAAAAGGTACCTCCTTACCCAAGAGCTCAGTAAGAGGTCGAGCAATCTTCGAAAAATCTTTTATGAAGCGGCGATAGAATCCCGCATGACCCAGAAAACTTCTTATCCCCTTGACTGAAGTAGGGGGTGGTAAGCGCTCAACAACCTCGACCTTGGCTTTATCAACTTCAATGCCTCTCTTCGAAACAACATGACCCAGAACAACTCCCTCTTGTACCATAAAGTGACATTTTTCCCAATTGAGAATGAGATTAACTTCTTGACATCTATGAAGCACCTTCTCCAAGTTATGTAAGCATATGTCAAAAGAAGTTCCACCAACTGAGAAGTCATCCATAAAAACCTCCATAATGTCTTCAATGAAATCTGAGAAAATTGCCATCATACATCTCTGAAAAGTGGGAGGAGCACAACATAAACCAAACGGCATTCTGCGGTATGCAAATGTACCATAGGGACATGTGAAAGTCGTCTTTTCTTGATCATTCGGATGGATAGGAATCTGGAAAAAACCTGAATATCCATCTAAGAAGCAGAAGTAAGAATGTTTCGCCAACCTTTCAAGCATTTGATCAATAAAAGGGAGAGGAAAATGATCTTTCCTTGTGGCCTTATTCAATTTCCGATAATCAATGCACATGCGCCACCCTGTAACAGTTCTAGTAGAGATCAACTCACCCTTATCATTCTTCACAACAGTCATTCCTCCTTTCTTTGGCACTACATGTACCGGACTAACCCACTTGCTGTCAGAGATAGGATAGATTATACCTGCATCAAGAAGTTTTAAAACCTCCTTTTTGACCACCTCCATCATATTAGGATTGAGTCTCCGTTGAGGCTCAATAGAAGAAGCTTGCTCATCTTCCAAAATAATCTTATGCATGCAGAATGATGGATTAATGCCCTTGATATCATCAATGGAATACCCAATAACATTTTTATATTTTCTCAAGACCGTGAGCAACTGCTCAATTTGAATGTCATCAAGCTCAGAATTAACAATAATAGGATATGATTCATTAGGGCCCATAAACACGTATTTCAAAGATGCAGGTAGTGGTTTCAGTTCTACCTTAGGAGGCGTGGAACTCTCCTTAACTTCCTCATGCTGTAGCACATTAGAATGTTCATGCTTATATGTAGGTGCTGCATCTAAAAGCTTCTCGTAACCCTGACACTCTCCATTTTCTTCATCAACATTACCCTCAAGAACAGCTTGAAGTGGATCCACAGATAAAAGAATTTTGGCTTTCATGTCGATCACTTCCTCTAGTGCATCCACCCTATTTATAGACTCATCCGTAGAAGGATGTCCCATTGTACTTTGCAGTTTGAATTCCATCTTCTCTTCGCCTACCTCAAAAGAAATCCTTCCATTTTTCATGTCAATGATAGCTCCAGCTGTTGCTAAGAAAGGCCTCCCAAGAATGATAGGAATATTTGCATCTTCTTCCATTTCCATGACAACAAAATCACATGGAATATAAAACTTTCCTACCTTAAGGGGCACATCTTCAAGAATTCCCAATGGAAACTTCACACTTTTATCTGCCAGTTGTAGAGAGATACGTGTGGGTTTTAGTTCACCCATCTGAAGCTGTTCACAAATCGACAAAGGCATCAAACTGACACTTGCTCCAAGATCACACAAAGCTCTTTTTATTTCGACATCCCCAAGCTGAATAGGAATAGAGTAGCTACCTGGATCCGCTAACTTCTTTGGAAGATCATTTTGCAAGATGGCACTGCACTCTGCCGTTAATGAGATGGTAGAGCTTTCTTCAATTTTTCTCTTCCTTGACAAAATATCTTTCAAGAATTTCGCATAAGATGGCATCTCAGTAATAGCATCCATGAATGGGATATTGATATGTAGCTTCTGCAAAATTTCAAGGAATTTACCATACTTCTTCTCTAGCTTTGCTTGTGCTAACCTTTGTGGAAAAGGAACAGGCGGCACATATGGTTTGAGAGGAACAACTTCTGATTCTTTCTTTTCTTTCTCCCCAACCTCTAGGTCTACCGATTTCTCAGTTGCAATCTCATCTTCACCTTCCTTAGCATTCACAACATTTTTGCTCACGTTCAATTCCGGCTGGTTCAATTCTTTACCACTTCTCAAAGTTATAGCATTGATATGGCCCCTTGGTGGTTGCTCAGTTTGGCCAGGAAGTTGGCCTGAAGACTTATTAAGTTGGCTCAATTGTTGAGAAATTTGAGTAATAGTGTTTTCCATCATTTTGTTGTGAGCCTTTATCTCATTGATGCTTGAATCAAAGTGCTCATTCTTCTTCGATTGAGTAGAGATAAATCCTTCCATAAGACTTTCCAAGTTGGATTTCTGCGACTGAGCTTGCTGAAAACCAGGAGGCTGAGAAAAATTATTTTGTGAAGATTGAGCTTGACCCTGATTGTTCCTGTAGGAGAAATTTGGATGATCTCTCCAACCTGGATTGTACGTGTTAGAGTAAGGATTATACTGCGGCCTCTGATTCTGATTGTAAAGAGCATTAGCTTGCTCAACTGCCATTCCAGAAGGATTGTATTGACAAGCAAGTTTGGTGTGTCCAACAACACCACATATCTCACATGAAGCAACAGTAGATGAAGAACTTTTGGCATCCAATTGCTCAATCTTTTTGACCATAGCCTGCATAGTAGTATTCAACATGGTTAGAGCATCAACATCATACTTACCACCTTTCTTAGGATGATTTCGATCACTGTATGGATAATTGTCATTGGATGCTATCTCGTCTAACAAAGCTTTCGCATCCTCGGTATTCTTCTTCATAATAGAACCTCTAGAAGAAGCATCAACAAAGTTCCGGAACTCTCGTGTCAACCCATTATAGAATGTTTGGATCAACAACCAGTCAGGAATTCCATGGTGAGGGCATTGTCTCTGAAGTCGCTTAAATTTTCTCCAAGCATCATGAAGTGACTCGTCATCATCTTGACGAAAATTAGAGATCTCATTCCTGAGCTTTGAAGTTTTTTTCTGACTGAAGAATTTAAGTAGAAAAGCCTTCGCAAGACTATCCCAAGTAGTGAATGTATTTGGTCCTTCATCTTTCAACCAATCTTTTGCTGTATCTCGAAGAGAAAATGGAAATAAGCGCAGCTTTATAGCATCATCACTAACATTGGTCAGCTTTATTGTATCACACTTTTCAAGAAAACTCTCAAGATGATCAACAGGATTTTCAGTGGACAATCCTGCAAAAGAATCATTGGAGATGAATTGGATGAACTGAGGCTTGAGCTCAAAGTGTGTAGCTGTGACT
This sequence comes from Kitagawia praeruptora, assembly GCA_037693485.1. NCBI lineage: Eukaryota > Viridiplantae > Streptophyta > Magnoliopsida > Apiales > Apiaceae > Kitagawia > Kitagawia praeruptora. Next base: position 104,495,029 of record CM075354.1, on the reverse strand, counting down.
GCTGGTCTGACAATACTGGAGAGTACACCTGTAGCATCTGGCATACCATGCTCCCTGAGAGCTTTAGCTGCTGTATCAGTCATAATTCCCTTATCCTTGTTTTTCCTTCGCTTGCCTGCTTGCCTTCTTGCTGTAGCTTCAATTTCAGGATCAATTTCAATTAAGTTTTCAGTACCTGAACTTCGAGTATGCATGCAACAAGAGAACTAGACACAATGATTAAATAACAAGGGTATAATAGCCGAAGCAACTCAACTAAAATACTTAGCTAAATTCAATTCAAAAATTAACTAATCTAACACTGCTTTGTCCCCGGCAGCGGCGCCAAAAATTTGACAAGGCTGTCGCGTGCCTATCAAATAATAATATCTAACAAATCCTTCTAACTATGTAGTAGGGTAAGTCAGAGTCGATCCCACAGAGACAAACATGTCAATCACCAGTTGTTCTCGATTCAATTCAGCCAAGCAAGTAACACAATAAAATATCAAAGATTATTATACTAATTTTATACTAATGCAATTAATCAATTAACTAAAACATCCAGAATTAAGTGTCCCCACTAGCATGAATTAATGCAATCGTGAATTCCCTCCCCAATCAGTCGTATAATACTCAACAGGAAAGGTGCGCCCTATAAATTACCAATAACCTCTCTCGAGTATTAATGGCTTCTCTAAAATACAATCAAGCCTATTCTCATGGTATCATGCAATTCAGAGACATTAATCACAGCACCCTAACTTCCTAACAATCCGTTCTACCTATTCTCATGGAGAAGTTCATGTCCTCATTGGATAAATCACAACCGTCTAAATCCAACTCTCGCTTATAAATAGACAATGGTTCAAACAATAAACATAATCACGTCTGATTTGTAATTGCTAATTAAAACAACTCAATAAGCAAGAGCAATTAAACAATCAAATTGGGGGAATTGGAAAATTCACACATCAATCATAGCTAGGGTTCAACTTAACCCTAGATTAGTAGTCTACTCACTCATAATTGAATTAACAAAACAAGAATTATAAATTGAACACATAATTGTAAGAAAAGAGAAAAACCTTTAATCTTCAAAGAAAATCAATGTTCTCCCTTGCAGATCTAAGCTATGATAAAAAGTGATCCCCAATTACAATGCTTAGATGTGTTTTTATAGGCTCTAGCTTTCTTCTATTACAATTAGAATTTAATTAAGGTGCTAAAAACTGCCCGGAATATAATTAGAACTTGAAAAGGGCAAAACAGTAAGCACATTACTTGCACGTGCTTCCTATCCCAGGTTGTAGAAAATCTCTCAAGCTTCGCGTGGGCAGTAAGATCGCTGAAAACGGACTTACAGAACTCCAGATATGGCCAAAACAGTGTAAGCTGCGCAGCCTTCCCAGAAAATCCGAATTTTAATCAATTAATTCCCAAAAAATCATAGAAGCATCCACCTTAATCAACATTCTCGTAAACCTGCACAACTAAGCAAAACACATCAAAACTACAAGAAACTTGAGTACAAGAAAATCAATTTAAGCCGATTTAAAATGCTCCAAGTAGATATAAAATCCACTTATCAATAAGTCTCAATCCAAATGAATTAACAATACATAGGGGACACTCCACTGGAAACATATATATCAAAAGTAAATGCAAAATACGGCCTAACTACTAATGTATCTACAGAAATGAAAAAAATAAAAGTTGCGCCTACGTAATTACCACTCAACTCCACTCATATTAAGTTCAAAGACAACATTCAAACAAGGTCACACATTCAAAACATTAACTGAGCATGTACATACCACATTTAAGTTAGAAAAAAACACCAATCAGGAAAGATAACAAAAAAATACAAAAATAAAATTGATAAATAAAAACATACATAGATAACAAGAAATGTATAAAAATTTTCAAGGGGGTTAAATTTAGACCTCTATAAAACCCTAAAATTAACCTTCACTTTAAATTGTAGTACCTTGATAAGAAGCCCTCAGAATAACCATCAATTTCTAATCATAATACCTTCAATCTCAAATTAAAGCCCGAGATGGATATGAGTTGAAAGTAGATGTAGATGTAAAGCCCCAGTTTTACCTTGAACTGAATGTCCCAATCAAAGCCTTAATTGAAACCCGAACGAAAAGCCCCAATCAAAGCCCTAATTGAAAATTAATACTCCCTTGTCCCAAAAAACTTTTCCCATTTTCCTTGGACACGTTTGCCAACGTACACTTTTAATCATTAATATCTTTAATTTCGTATTAGTATTCAATATAAAAACTTCACTGTATTAAAATACTCATAAATACGAATCCAACAAGATAACTCATGACTATATTTGGTTTTATAGATTAGACGTAAATTAGTAATTTGTCTCTTGTTATGAACAGTACCGACATATCAAACAAGGAGAACAATATGGCACGGAGGGAGTATAGAAGAGTGAATACGAGAGCAAAATTAATTAAGCAATGAAAATAGAAAAAACAGAGAGGGTTCTTCGAGTGTTTCCAGTTGAGAGCCAGAGAGAGATGAGAAGAGTAAAGAGAGTAGGTAGAGTAAAAGGGGGAAAAGTGTGCTGGCAATAATTTTCGTTCAAGGGGAAACATTTTCCCTCAAGGGAAAAAGGGGGAAAACTACCGCCTTTACTAGTATCTTTTTTACAGTAATAATTTTCACATTTTTTTAATTTAATTTTTAAATTTATTATGTTAACTTAAAATTAAATAAACATCATGTGCATTTACATGTATATATGTAATTTAATTTTAAAAAATTAATAAGTTATAAATTATTTATATGTAGAAATATTTTAAAATTTCTATTAGAATATTTATTAATTAAAAAGACATTATTATCATATTTTACAAAGTTTTTGTTAAGATGCGGTATTTCACTAACTAGTACTTTGTCCCAGATTGTTGTTTCTATTTTTTTAAAAATATTCTTCGACGATCCAGTCGTAACTCGTAAGGACATCAATATATATCTAATTTAGTGATATTCCTAAAATTTTACAAAATAAAAAATTAATTTGGATAGTGAAATTAGTAGTCAACTATTGATTTGACTAGTAATACTAACTAGTACTTTGTCCCAAATTGTTGTTTATATATTTTTTAAAATATTTATCGGCGATCCAATCGTACGAATGTCAATATATATCTAAATAAGTGATATTCCCAAAATTTAAAAAAATAAATAATTGATTTGGATAGTGAAATTAGTAGTCAAGTAGTGATTTGACTAGTACTACTAACTAGTACTTCCTCCCAGACTGTTGTTTCTATTTTTAAAAAAATATTTATCGACGATCCAATCGTACGGATCTCAATATATATCTAATTTAGTGATATTCCTAAAATTTTACAAAATAAAAAATTAATTTGGATAGTGAAATTAGTAGTCAATTATTGATTTCACTAGTAATACTAACTATTACTTTATCCTAGATGCTGCACAATCGAACCTTTTTATTTTTTGATTATTTTTTCCCAACACTAGAACGTGTATCTATTAACATCCGTACGGTTCGATCGTCGAAGAAATCATTTAAAAAAATCATTCAGTGAATCTAGCACGTGCCCCATGATCGGTATCTGTACTATTACAACATTTCTGTTAAGATACGACACAATCAGGTCTTTTTATTTTTTGATTATTTTTTTCCAACACTAAATGAGTATCTATTAACATCCGTACATTTCGATCGTCGAAGAAATCATTTTAAAAAATCATTCAGTGAATCTGGCACGCGCCCCATTATCGAAATCTTTACTATTACAACGTTTCCGTTACGATGCAGCACAACCAAGCCTTTTTATTTTTTGATTATTTTTTCTCAACACTAGAACGAGTATCTATTAACATCCGTACGGTTCGATCGTCAAATAAATAATTTAAAAAATCATTCAGTGAATCTAGCACGCGCCCCGTTTATCGGAATCTATACTATTACAACGTTTCCGTTAAGATGCGGCACAATCGGGTCTTTTTATTTTTTAATTTTTTTTCCAGCACTAGAATGAGTATCTATTAACATTCGTACGGTTCGATCGTCGAAGAAATCATTCAAAAAAAAAAAATCATTCAATGAATCTGGCACGGGCCCCATTATCGGAATCTGTACTATTACAACGTTTTCATTAAGATGCGCCACAACCGAGCCTTTTTATTTTTTGATTATTTTTTTCCAACACTAGAACGAGTATCTATTAACATCCGTACGGTTCGATCATCGAAAAAATCATTTAAAAAATTCATTCGGTGAATCTAGCACGAGCCCCGTTATCGGAATACGTACTATTACAACATTTCCGTTTAAGATGCGGCACAACCGGGTCTTTTTATTTTTTGATTATTTTTTCCAGCACTAGAATGAGTATTTATTAACATCTGTACGGTTTGATCGTCGAAAAAATCATTTAAAAAATTCATTCATTGAATCTAGCACACGCCTCGTTACCGAAATATGTACTATTACAACGGTTTCGTTTAAGATGCGGCACAACCGGGTCTTTTTATTTTTATTATTATTTTTTCCAGCACTATAATGAGTATTTATTAACATCCATACGATTCGATCGTCGAAGAAATCATTAAAAAAATTCATTCATTGTATCTGGCACGCGCCCCGTTAACGGAATATATACCAGTAACAGTACTTTTGACGAACATAATAAAATCCGTCACAAGTGTATTAAAATAATGTATTTTCCGTTGAAGTTTTAAGTAGCTTTTAATTTGTGGTAGTTGAACTTGTGACATTTTTGTCGTCATAAGTTCATTATTATGTGACGAACATACTATTATACGTCACAAGTTTACTTTTTCATGTATTTAAATATATGAAAATATGTATGTTATTCATGTTGTGACGAAATGTCACAAGTTTGAAATCGAAAATCGTGTCGTTTTGGTTGACGGGAAAATTTAAAAATTTTATCAGTAAAGGGCGCCATAAAATAATTATAAAATATCATTCTTGTGACGAAGATACACATTCGTCACAAGTTACTTGTGACAGATGTTTGTAGTTGTCAAAACTTATGTTGCACCCCTAATCCGTCACAACGTATCGTCACAAATAATCTTTCGTCACAAGATTGTCGTCACTATTAGCAGATTTTCTAGTATTGTACTGTCTCTCGCATAGAAGAAAACAGCAAAGGATGTGTGGGAGTCTATAAAGACCATATGTTAGGGAACTGATAAAGTGAAGAAGGCCAGGGTTCAAACTCTCAAATCTGAGTTTGAGGCCCTAAGCATGAGAGACAACGAAAATATTGATGATTTTCACATGAGGATGAATGGGCTCGTAACGAATATACGAGCTTTGGGAGAAAGTATGGAAGAATCGTACGTTGTTAAGAAACTTTTACGAGCTGTCCCTGCAAGGTTTCTGCAAATCACATCTACCATGGAGCAATTTGGAGATCTTGACACAATGACTATCGAGGAAGCAATAGGGTCACTCAAGGCTCACGATGAATGAGTAAAAGGCAAAGTGGAAACAAATGAAAATCAGTTATTGCTTACTGAAGAGGAGTGGAATAAACGTGAAAGCGTGAAAGCAATGAAGGGAAAATGTTGTTCACTCGTGATGAATGGCTTAAAAGAACTACTGGAGAGAGACAATCAGGAACAAGTGGGGAGAGACAGTCAGGTTTCAAAGGTCCAGGAAACTTTGATAAAAGTATAATTAAATGTTTTAATTGTGGAATATTTGGACATTTTGCAGTGGAGTGTCGAAAGCCAAAGAAAAGAGAGAACAGAGGCATGAGGTCAACATGGAAATGGTAGATGACGAGGAACCAGCCTTACTATTAACCAAACATGAGAAAGGAGAACCAGAACTGATGATCGATGGAAATAAGGTGATACACTCTTTAATTTCTAAGAATGATAATAAAACGAGTGAATCAAACATGTGGTATCTTGATAACGGTGCAAGCAATCATATGACATGGTTTTAAAGCAAAATTCTCAGAGTTGGACGAACGTATAACGAGCCAAGTAAGATTTGGAGATGGGTCTGCTGTTAAAATTGAAGGAAAAGACACCATTATGTTGAAATGCAATAATGGAGAGAAGAAGACCCTTCATGATATGTACTATATTCCAAGTTTAAGAAACAATATCATAAGCTTGGGGCAGATGTCTGAAGAGGGCAATAAGATGGTCATTGGGGGAGAATTTCTCAGAATTTATGATGAACAGGATAGACTTTTGATGAAGGTTAAAAGATCACCAAACAGACTTTTCAAGTTAATTCTGGAAACTAGCACACAATCGTGTTTTCTGTCTAAGATGGATGGGGATTCAATGTTGTGGCATAGACGACTTGGTCATGTAAATTACCAAGCCATGACACTGATGTCTAAAACAGGAATGGTACGTGGAATGTCAAGAACAATCAATCCAAATGTGGTATGCGAGGGATGCCTTATGTCAAAGCAGACTCGACAACCAATTCCAACCAAGACCAACTACAGTGCTAAAAGGGTACTTGAATTAGTCCATGGTGATTTATGCGGACCAATATCTCCGGAAACAACCTCTGGCTACAGGTATTTCTTTTTACTTGTAGATGATTTCAGTCATTACATGCACTACGCCACAAATGGTCTTCAACAACGCTTTTTTCAGTGTTACGAGCAAAAGTGTAGCCATATATGCCTTAAAATTGATCTATGGTAACACTTTTTTTTGATGTTACAATTGATAGTAACTGGTGTTACCATAGCCATAAATCGGTATCTATGGTAACTCCAAAATCGGTGTTACCATTGATATTTAAAAAAAGTGTTACCAAGAGTGAAAAAAAATAGGTGAACTTGTATTTGGGCGACATCTTAATTTTTTGTCCAAAAAATTAAGCGGTTAATTCCAAATAATTCACTAACCCGCCTCTGAAATAACCCACCACTCTCAAAGTATGTAAAAATATATGATTAAAAATATTTGAATATATTATTTAAAACTATGTAAAAAGAATTGAATGCTTAATTAATACAAATAGTGATATTTAATTTAACAAAATTAAGAATTTTGAAAATTTAAAATTTTTATATACGAATTTATAAAATATAAAATCTTAAAATGTAAAAATATGAACAAATAACTTGAAATTTGCTTTATTTCTAAGGGGGAGTTACCAAAAATCACTTCTTAGCACACTCTTCTTTCACAATCTTAAAAATAAAAAATTTCTTTACAAACTATGGAAAAGAAATAGTTTTACATATTAAAAAAATTTAGTTTTTAACATAAAATTCAATTTTGAATAAATATTTGACTCTAAAACTAATTAAATTATAAAAAATGTAATAAAAGAATTTTATAAAAGTATAAATCTATCAAATAAATGATAATTCTATTTTTATAGATATTAACATAATTTTATTAAATTTAAAAAATGAATAATTGTGTTAAAAAATTTAGAAGCTCACACTAATTGCACAAAGGAAATATAAGAGCCGCAAAAGAGCGGCGCTTTTAATTTTTCACTTTGACAAAATAATTGAGATTCTCCCTCTCTCATTTCATTCTCTCTCCCACTCTCTCTTAAGCTCTCTCTCTCATACACACAATCAATCTCTCCCGTCTGATTTCATTCTATCTCCCGCTCTCTCTCTTAGATGTCGTCTCTCTCTCTCTCTCATAATCTATCTCTCTGGTTCAATCGATTTGAAGCTTCAGTTTGAATTACTGCTTCTTCAATCAACTTCTTCAATCAACTTCTTCAATTAGGGTTTTTTCGGTATAAATTAGGGTTTCTTATTGATTTGATTTTCATTAATTGCTCTTTAGTTTTAATTAATTGGCTCTCCCTCTGTGTTTTAGGACTCAACTGGTTGCTTATTTAGTCTGGTTGCTTCGATTTGGCTTGCCTGGATTTGGTTCCGATTTGGGAGTTTTTGGTCGAGGCATGGATATCTCTCTCTCTCTCTATGTTTTGGAATCACTCATTCTCTGCCCACCCTCAATAATTTCCCTGTTTATTTGCTTCTCTCGGTACCCATTTCTATCTCTCCCTCATCTCTTCCAATCTCTCTCTCTCAAACCTCTCGATACAGACGCACACAACCACAGCACACACACACAACACTGTTTTCGGGTTTTGGGATTAAACCTTCATAGCCAAGCCATCTTTCTTTCCTCTTTTCCACCCTATTTGCCAACCTACCCGATAATTCTAATTTCCAGCAAGTCTATTAATTTTGAATTTTGATTTCTTGTGTTGGTTTGTTAATTTGGGTATTAAAAGTATGTTTTTGAGGGTTATACGTAGTTAATGAATAGTTTAACTTGAATTATTATGTCCGTGTTGTGCTGGATGATTTTTTTTTTTTTGTGTATGGTTGAATTTTTGATGGCTAAAGTATGTTCTTGAGAGGTTGTTTATGGATTCTGACATTAGAATGATGTTATTGGGGTTTAATATGAACTTGTTAAACAATTGTCGTAAGTTCCTGGATTAAAAATGAGATGAACAGAAGTTTGGAGTAGTGGTCGATGTTGTTGTGGTATAACAGAGGTGTAGGCATTGGCAGTGGGAGGAAAGGGAGTTTTGAACTAAAGTGTGGTATGGTTTTGTATTGTGCTAATTGAATTAGTATAGTAATATAGAGTGGTTTGGTAAATAAAACAATGCTGGTGTAACTGAAATTGCTGTATATCCGAGTGTTGTAATCGTTGATTGTGTGTGGTGTTTAAGTGCTCTGATGTGTGTATGTGTGTTGGTCTTCTTGTGAGTTTAACTTAATATTCTCATTTGTTTATGCTTAATTTCGTATATGCACTACTACACATTTAAACTTATGAGACACCACTTGCATAGCGTTTTTTGGGAAGTGCTATGCAAGTATGTTACTTAAATAGCGTTTTTGGAAAAAATGCTATGTAAGTAATTTTTATTTATTTTTCTTTTTTTGCTAAATTTTTATGCAAATACTTACATAGCGTTTAATTACGAAGCGCTATGTAAGAATACACTTAGATAGCGTTTTTGAAAATGTTATGGTAAGTTCTGTATTTTAAGTAATATTTTTTTAATTTTCGCGTAAATTTATAAATATTTGTTTACTCTTAGATAGCGCTTTTGAAAGAGCTATCGTAGTTAACAAGGATTATTTTAGAATAATACCCAATACGTCAATACGTGCAATTCATTAATTCATCTCAACTGACCTAAATTACCTAAGTTCGCCGCTCTCAATTATCTCTCCCTCTCCCTCGCCTCGCCGCTGTCAATATTTCTTTATCTCCGTCAGATTCATATCTCTGACTCTTCGATTTAATTTGATTTGGGTATTCTCTCCGACTCATCTTCAAAATGTTTCGCTGTATCGTCAATCTAAATCATTTGTCATGTATAAATGAAATCCAGGGTATTCTCTCTCTCTCTCTCTCTCCCCTCTCCCTCTCTCTCTCCTCTCTCGCCCTCCCTCTCCTCTCTCCTTCCCTCTCTCTCTCTCTCCGTGTAGGCGTTTGTTTTTTTGTTAAGTTATGATTTGTTATAGGTTTTCATGATTTGTTATAGGTTTTCGATTCGGTGATTGATTATTCTGTCAAGACAATTGTTGTTGTTCTGTGTTCTTCAATTAATTGTAAGGTTTTTCCATGTGATGATGAAGCTGTTTTGTCGATTGGTAGTTCGATTTCGAGTTGTGATATTGCGGAACTGGTGGAAGCTTGTGCTGATATTTTGGGTAAATTTTTGTCATTCTTTCAATATTAGTTCGATTATCTCTCTTTTTTCAATTTCAGTAATCTTTTTTGTTCGATTGTTTTAATAGATCTTGGAGCTTGGAGCCTGTTCAAGTAGTAGCATCTTCGTTTTCATCTTGAACATAAAGTAAGTATTTTTCTTTAATTCTTTGGCCCGATGTACTTCAACTTTGATTGGGCTTTGTGGCTGACATTTTGTTTCCACGTGCAGCGTCTCTTTGTGCTGGACTTCCTGAACAAAGAAGTTGTCAAGAAACAAACCAATTTAACTTCATGAGATCATGTTTGTTCCATTAATATCAAGTGAAATTAAATAAAAAATCTCAGAGTTGGAGTTTTATAAGTTGTTATATGTAGTAAAGTTTATAAACATAAGAAGTTCACATGTGCATTGCACAATATAGGTGATAGAAACTAGTTTTGTTAGGTCACTGTAATCTACTTTGATAGAAACTATATGCTTTGTTAAATAAGTGTGAAGAACACTGCATCCTTTGTTAAATAAGTGTGTAGAATACTACATGTAATCTGTTAGTCTGAGATTTATCATTCATCTAAGATATGTGAACCACATGTTTTATTTGATTCATTTAGACAGTGTTTCATATTGGAATGGGTGTTAAAGCTTCTACCCTTCCCTATCTGCAGGTTGATCCAAACATAGGAGTTGCAATGTATGAGTCGGATGACATTATCAAGTATCTGGTTGAAAAATATGGTCTGTTGCATATCTCATCAGTAGCTAATTGATATCTGCAATTCAAGAAGTTAGCTAATTTGTTGAGAATCACTTGCCATCAGAATCACAAATATAGGATTCCCAGCCATTACTAGCTTGTCAATACTTTAAAAATGTTAGGAACTTTTTGGTAGCTGCAGTAAAGTTAAAGCTAACAACTTTTGAAGCACCTGTTCTCGAAAGGGTGTGTGACAAACTAACTTCACTTTTGATAGAATTTATTACTATTCGACTATTCGTGTATCTTACTTGTGCAGATGGTTGACTAATGTATCTTATTAGGATACCCACGAACTTGAAGGTTAATTCCCCCCATTTATCTAATTGGTCATTTACTGGTTTACATGGTAGCTGGATGCTTGTTACATACTTTAGCAGTACATATTCTACTAAGATGATTCATATGAGCTATAGATCTAATTGGCTATTTCTAAATGCGATTTGAGTTTGTGGTAGTTGCATGTATACTATTATTACCTTACCTTTTTATTCACGAGTTACATTCAATTTCTTTCAAACATCCTTTGTATATATCTTCTGAAACTAAAGTATTTATGTGAGGTGTATGGAAAATATCCCGAAACCCTGGCAAGTTGGCAAAGTCTTGATTGAATTCCTTCGTTTCTTGTGGATATTGCAGATTTAATAGTTGCGACTCTTGTTGAATGTTTGGTAGATAAAAAGGAAAACATAGATGCAACCCTTCTTGCTTCCTTTCGCAATGGGAATCTGGTATTTTTTGTATATTGATATTTTACGTAGTTCAGTTTAGATATAGAGGACTAGATTTTTAATATGAAGTGGCCCCACTGCAGGATGCAATCAATCTATTATGCCAGACTATGTCAAGTTGTTTGGAAGGACAAGTTCAGAACATGCTAGCAGATGAGGTAATTGATGAATTATTGTTGTAGTCGCACCTTAATTATTTCTTGCATAATTGTGAAATCCTTGCCTGGAAAAATGAAACCAATTTTTACACTGGAAGGTCTCTGTGCAGGTATATATGCTAATGTGGCAGTCATGCCACGTCACTGCCACGTCATGCCACGTCACTGCCACGTCAGCATTGACTAACGTCCGTTAGTCAAAATCGGACGAAAGGATGCGAATTAGAAAAGTTAAAAGTTTAGGGATCGCAATGTTGGAAAAATAGTTCAGGGACCTAGACAATAAAAGGCATATAGTTCAGGGACCTTTGAATTAATTATCCTTTTTTTTGTTTGTATTTGATTTTTAGGGATATATCATGTTAACAAAATGGCAGAGAATATATAAAATTAAAATTAAAAAAATATAAAATTAAAAGATTATGCACTTAGGAAACACTTACTTTAATAGTGCTTCTGAAAGCGCTATCTAAGAACAGCACTTAGAGAGCGGCAAAAAAACGCTATTTAAGTGATTTGAACTTGCATAGCGGTGGCTTATACAGCGCTCAAAAGCGCTATGCAAGCCTTAAAAAAAGCGCTATGCAAGTTCAATTTTGTAGTAGTGATGGCAGTCCATGAATCTCAGTTGTATTGTAAAATTCATATCTAATTAAATATTACTCGGAATTTGTTGGTTTTGGACATTCTAGAAAGCCCTCTGCTTTATCTACAACTTTTAGTTCTGGCACAATTTCGGAATTCTTAGTATAACAGTGCTCAAAATTGCATTCTTTGTTACCCTTCAGAATTAGGTCGTGAGCACTTTTTCGAATGTTCTAAAATTCATTATAAATTCATCGTAAGTTCAAATATTGCTCATAATACCAATCTGGAAAGCTTTTGAAATCCTCTTTGATTATAAATTATACCCATTTAAGAATTTATTGGTCTTTATTGTCTAAATGGACTTGTAACTATTCTGATCTGTTTATAGTTTTCTGCTGATTTGTCACATGTTCAAAAATTAATATCTCCTTCATTGTTTCTCTGATTTATATGATCTTTACCATTCTAAAAAGGTCTTGGAATTTCCTATGACTTTCGGGTATCATGCTTTTCATTTGAAATCATTTTTATGCAGTAAATGGGCATTCTTTGGGACTGGTTGGTTCAGATTTTTATCTTTAATAGTATAATTGTAAGATATGTGAGTGTGGGTTTGTGCTCAGTAAAAATGGAAAGAGACAAGAGTCTCCTGGCTAAAAATTGATAGCCCTGCTCTCGAGTACCATGTGTGTATGTATGTGCTATTCACATGGTTACTAGTTAGTGTGGGTATAGTATTATAATAAAAGTACTTAACAAGATTTCTTGTGTAAACATTAGTAATATAATTATTGTTGTTTGTGCAGAAAATTTAGTGTGCAAAAGAATATGATAATGTAAGTTATATGGTTGGATATTTTTTTTTATGTAATTTAAAGTGACAAGTATGTATAGCTATGTGTTAAGTTAGGCTTTGACAACCAAGCACATACATGACCAAGTAATCAGAAAAGTAATATGGATATTGTCATATTGTCTTATTACTAGTAGTTTTGTTGTCACTACATTTTTTATTTTCTGAATTGATCTTTTAATTCTTTCGTATTTATTTCTCTTTGCCTTTGTTCTGTAATTTCTTCAGGGCAAATGGATTTCTTGAGCAAACGGGAAAGTGCATGGGAGGATTCCTTTCGAAGTCTGTATTACATGCTGAGAAAGAATGTTTAACATCTTTTATGGTAATAGTAACATCATGGGCAGTTGTCCCTCCGAATCCACATTTTATTTATTTGGCAGTATCGTGTTATTTATTTTTGTTAACAGGTTTTAAAGTTAGTTAGCCTTATGTAATATACAACTTTGTTTGTTCTTTTGCAATCTCTAGTTTGCACTGCACAATTTGTGGTCATGTTTACTAGTGCTAATATTTCAAAGGAAGGCAAAGTTGTGTGCAATGCCTATATATCCCAGTCTACAACAAGCTTAAGGTCATTATTGAAAGAACATGTAAGATAATTTTCCATTTTTCTTGAAGTCAACCCCCTTATTCTATGTAACCATAGTCCATTATTGTTATAAACTTTTTCAATTTCTGAGTACTATTTTACTTTTTTACTATGTATTTATTTTATAGACTTATGGGGAAGCTATAACATTTACTGTAGGATATTTGTTTCTCTATGCCTCTCTCTCATTCGCAAGTGGAGCAAGTTAGTACTGAAGATCTAGCCGAAGTGGCTTGTGAAGTGGCGTGGGCTTGATTACAAAAGTGTTACATGGGAGTTGGACAGTTTTCTAAGCTCTGTTCATGGTGCTAATCTTATAAAGGAGTACGAGAATAAGCCCTGCAAACTGAAGGTGTTGAGGTTGCTAATAAGTTGGTACTTAACTTTTAAACTACTCAAGTTAGCTATTCCACGGTATTTAACTTAATTAGGTAGGTTTTAGATGGTTTGTTTGTGGATTTGATGTAGTTATTTTGGATGGGATTTTATGTATTGGAATGGCTTTTGGATAACCTTTATGTATTGGAATGTTTATAATATTTTGAATCAGAATCTTTATTTTTCAATTTTACATGTTGTTTTTCTTTATTATTTTTTTTTGATAAAGTTGTTTTTCTTTATTTAAAATGTTGGCATAGAGCCTGTAAAACTGTAAAAATGTAGCCATTGGCTCTAAAGTATTAATCATTATGTGTTGGCAAAAGATTAACAAAGTGTTGGCATAGATCTATAGCAATACTTTTAATAGTGTTACTACAAAGATAGTAGTGTAGGCATAGATCTATACCAACATCTTATAAGGTGTAGCCACAGATCAGAAAGGTGTTGGCATAGGGGTCTAAGCCTACACTTTTCTCCCATGTTACCAAAAATCTAAAAAGTGTTAGCATAGACCCCTGTGGTAGCACCCAATTTTGTAACACTCCCAAATTTGGTCAAAGTGTAGCCATAGCTGGTTTTAGGCTCTTTTACCAACACTTTTTGCCCTATAATCACACTTTTTTGGGCGTAGACATAGGCCATATGTGGCGTAGTGATGTGGGTTTATTTTCTGAAGAGCAAAGACGAAGTACTTAAAGCTTTCAAAAGTTTTCGTGGTCTGGTCGAAAAAAATTTCGAGGAGAAAATCAAGACATTTAGGACGGATAGGGGAGGTAACCTTTTGGCATGGGTGTTACCACTATGGATGTTACCATAGTTATGAAAATTTTTACCTATCGCAACCATTTGATTGTGGTGTTACCATAGGCACAATGTGTTATCATAGAGTATTCATTAACAACATTTTTGTTTAATTTAAAATTAATGATTTAATAATTATTTTACTTTAAAAATAATTAATTTTAACAAAATCAATGAAATAATCTTTTTAAAACGTAATATTCCATCAAATAATTAAATTATTTATTTTTCATAAATATTAAATTTTGTTTATAAATTTCAAATAAAAAGATTTTAAAATAAAGTAATATCCAAACTTTATTAAATTTTAATTAAATTAATTAAAAATTTAATAAAGAAAACTAAGTTATGTATAAGTTGTGAATTATTACAAAATTATGAAAATAATAGACTTGTTAATTATATTTTAATTTCAAGAAATTAAAATAAATTTATAATATTTACAAAATAAAAAAAAAAAGTAAATATTACACTGTAGAGCGCCAACTGAAAACACGCGAGCGGCAACTTAGCAAAAAAATAGAAAACACGAGCGGCAAAATGAAAAATTTAGAATTAGGGTCAAATACAAGCCTGGAGGAAAATTGTGGGTAAATACACTTCTATCTCAATTTTCGTCTCTCTCACTGAATTAGGGCTAATCAAAGCTTTGCTCAAATTCAATTAGGATTCGACCTCGGTTAATCGAAACTTGGAGGAGCAGATGATTCTAGTGAAGATGGTGTTAAACGCAGACTTCTTCGATCTCGCTATCTCGGCGTTAAGAATCTCATCAGTGGTACTGTTATCTCCCTCCCCCGATCTCTCCAATTGTACACATACATATATGTGTGTGTGTGTGTTTATAATTATTTTGGTTGATGTTATAGATGAGAGAGATGATATCTCCAGGGTTGATTCTGACAAATTCAATTCCATCATCAATGAAGTTGAGTCTTTGCACCAACTAGGTACTCTCTCTCTCTCTCTCATTTTGTTATTATTTGTTTTCTAGTGATGTTTATTAACTTGATTTTAGTTTGCCTGTTCTATATGATTCTGGATCGTGTTAGTTTCGTTTTGAGATATTGTTCTCTACTATGCGTTTTCATTAATTTGTGTTTTGTCAATTTTATTTTATCAATACAAAAACCTCGAGAACAAGTGGCAGATGCTGAATCTCTGCTAGATATTACAAGCACTTTGATGACTTCTGTTAAGGAACACTGTAATGAAGGAATTTAGGTTGGAATAAAATGCCCTCTATAAGTCTTAGTGTGTGTAGCCTTAAACCCAATGCCCCTATTACTTAAGTTATCTGGTGTAGTCTTAGAATTTTGTCCTTTTTTGTCATTTTATTTCCTTACTGTCATATATTTGTCTCGAGTGATTCACTAGAATTTGTTGTCTATGCTTTTATCCAGGAGATGGAAGCAATAGTTGTTGACGGTAATTTGACTACTGTTACATGTGCCCTTTTCGTTTATATTTCTTGTCCTTTTTTTGTATATGTGTGTGTGCCTGTATTTATATGTTTGTGGGTAATTATATCATAAATAGTTGTAATGATACTACATTGAGATACTTGTTTATGGTATATTTATTATTTTTGTTTTTACGGAAATAATGTATATTTGTTATTTATTCTTTAAAAAGAACACTTAATGTATTGTTATATTTGTTGATTGTATAATTTTTAAATTTTCAGGTTGGGTTCCAAGCAATTGCAGAAGCTCTTGGTTTGGCAGGCCTCAAGGCTGTTATTGCTATTAGTGTAATTATTGCTGGAGGACGCTTGGTAAAGTTAAATAATTTTCTCGATTCCAATTAAAGGTTATTTTGTCTTGGCTGAATTCGCAGCTCCTAAGTTATTTTCGCCATGAAAATAAATGCTTTATGGATGGATTCACAACGAAGTATTGGCATAAGGCTTGAGCCCTGTACTTCTGCTCTTAGCTAGGCTTAAGGTTTTCTGTATGTTTTAAGAAGTATAAGAAATTGGGATATAACTACTGGTTCTTTAGAAGTAAGAGAAACAAGAGGAGGGCTATAATTATAACGTATAAGATTATTTATACTATAATACCATTTGGCTACTATCCTGGGCCCACAACTGGTACTAGTAAAATTCTTTAAAGTCTATATCAACTACTAATCAATTAACATGTGTTAAATGTATACAGGTTGGGCTTTCAATGGCATTGGGAGCATTTTTGGCTGGTTTGCTCCTTGCCGAGACTGAGTTTTCTTTACAGGTGGAATCAGATCAGGTATATTGTAAATGTCTCAAATGTCTTCACTAGTACGTAGTTCCAGTCTATCTGTCATGACTTCAGAAGTTGTTATATATTAAAAATTAAAAATTAAAAATTAAAAAAAAATTAGAATAGTATTAAAACAGTTTTTACTTAAAAAACAGTCTTTCTGCGTAAATACACCTCATTGATATTTTATATAGAAGAGCTGTTTGGCTTATATTTGCAATTTCATTGTAGATTCCTTACTGTATACTGATGGATGGCCTAGCGAAGGCTGGACATTTACAAGAAGCGAAATCAATATTTGATGAGATGAATGAAAAACATGTGAAAAGTGGTATGGCTTCTGACATATACAATACCTGAACTCTCTTATTCACTATACTCTAGTCCTTTAGTATACAAATAATATTGTTTGTACAAGTGGTCAAACCTGCATACTTGACATGTTGGAAATCGCAGAGTTGTACTTTTGAGATGTGAGGAATACGTAAGTGGTGTAATTAGAACTACTGAGTTTTCTTTTCAATATGTTTAATTGTTGGTTTGTAAAGTAGTATGCTTAGTTAACTGCTATTGCTCGAGATAGCAAGTACAAGCAGTGTGTCCATGCTGCTATTTCTCAAAAGTGTGCTGCTGCTGAGCTGAAGAGAATGATATTACTGGAAGCTGATAAGACTGTTTCTGGTTGCAAATAATGCTACTAACTGATTCTATTCATCCAGAGTCTTCCGGAAGTACATGCTAATGCAGCTGAAACTTTATGTACTGTTACTCGGAATGCAACATCACCTTTGGTAATGCAGAGCCTTAGGAAGTCCGAGTGTCCACAAGAACTTGCGCCAGCTGATAGCAGGACCGTTGTCCATGTTAATCTCATGAGAAAAGAACAAGAGTGCCCTGTGCATTATTTGCATCTTTTTTGACTTCATACTTTCTACACATTCTTCCAGAAACTTGGTCATTCTTATCAGTGCCATATTTTTTTCTTGTATGTAGGTTCATTTGTATCATTTGTTCTGTTTTTTATGCTGCTGGAGTTAAGAATGAGTCCAAGAACACGAGCTGAGGTAAAACATACTTGCCAGATGGGGAATATAACCTCTCCCAGACCATGGATTATGATATTAAACTTTAGGACGCAATATTTCGTTTATGCTATCAACACTAAAATATTGGTTTTTTTTGTGGAACAAAATCTGATAATACTCTCTTTTTGTCGGATAAACTGGTAGTCAATTAAATGAATGCTGTTGTATCAGGTGAAGCTTCAAATATCAGAAAAGCGCTTGAAGCTGACAGTATAGGATCATGTGCTAGCTGTTGTATTAAAGCATAAGATCATGTGCATTATTTTATGTACTTGTATATATGTGATGATGTGATGTAATAATCATCTTACAATACATTCTTTGGATAGTATTGTCTAAATTATCTGAATATGTCCTTAATAATCATCTTGCAATGCTAGGGGTCTACAAAGCCGTGTTTATGGCTCCTTTTTTTAAACCTCGAATCTTAATAAATTTCTATTACAATACAGGTTCAGGGATTCAAATTTGATCCAGAAGGTGAATATGTGAGACAATGGCTGCCTGAGCTAGCAAGAATGCCCTCTTCGATAAAAAAGCAGACAACTTGCAGCAGGACTTCCTACAACTACTTTACATGAAGAAGGATTATGAAAGAGAAGTCTAGTGACAAGGAGTCTCTCTCTTCTATCAAACAATTCTTGCAGCTCAATAAATTGATCTTTGAATCTTTGATGGACACCGATTGTCTTTTGAAATTTACCATGTTATTAGCTCTAGTACTTGTACATTTTAAGTTTTGTTCATTAGCTAGTGTTGCTAGATATTTTTGGATGATTTGGTTGGTTTTGTACTGATATTAAAATGATGTTGGATGATGTTATTGAAATGTAATTAATTTGGTTCTTGAATATTTAAATGTCATAATTTTTTTTGTTATTAAAATTAGTTATAAATGATTTTAATTATGTAACACTCAATGTGTTACAATTGGTAAAAGAGGATGTTACAATAGATTATGGACCCCACCTAGATGTGGGCCCCACAGTTGTCCATGTGCAAAATTATATCCTCTATTGTAACACACAAACTATGTTGCCACAGCTGAAATGTTACCATAGCCCTATTTTGGCCTATAGCAACTTTAAACAGGGGTCTATGGTAACACAGTTTGGGGGCTGCAATAAGAAATCTATGGCGTAGTGACACCACAGCAAAATGGGGTGGTAGAGCATAGGAATAGAACCGTTGCTGATATGACACGAGGTTGTTTAAAAGAGATGAAAATGCCTGCAAGTTTCTGGGGTGAAGTAGTGAGAAACTCTGTGTATATGTTAAACAGACTCCCTACACGAGCTCTGATAGGACAAACTCCGTACGAGGCATGGTATAATGAGAAACCTGACATCAGTCATATCAGGGTGTTTGGATGCTTGGCGTACATGAAAACTCCCAGTACACACAATCAGAAATTAGATGAACGAAGCAAGAAGGTTGTCAATCTTGGTCGTGAAACAGGAACAAAGGGATATAGACTCTTTGACCCTAAGGCTAATCATATTTAGGTGAGCCGTGATGTGGTATTTGAAGAAGGGAAGACATGGCCCTGGGATCAAACAGAGGAGAAGGAAAGCGAGTTGGTGGTGAAATTTTCAGGTGTAAATGAGTATGAGGGTGAGAAAGAAAGCCAAACTGAATCTGGAGGTGATGATCAGCATGATAATTTTAATGATGATGACACAACAGAGGGAACGTCACCTAGAACACCTTCTTCCTCTTCACTACTGGGAACTCCATCTTAAAGCTCGAGTTCAAGTATCGACAATGATAACTACAATGACAGTTCAAGGCCAAAGAGATTCAGAATGTTGGCTGACATATATAATGAAACTGAGGTTGTGGAGTTAGAAGAAGAACTCTACCTCATAGGTGTTGATGAGCCAGTAAACTACAAGCAAGCTGAAACAGACAAGAATTGGAAACATGCAATGAGACAAGGGATGAATTCGATTGAAGAAAACAAGACCTGGGAGTTAACGAGCTTGCCACCTGGATAGAAAGTCTTAGGACTGAAATGGATTTACAAGTTAAAGAAGGATGCAAGTGGAAGAATCCTAAAACATAAAGCACGTCTCCTAGCGAAGGGTTACATTCAAGAACACGGAATAGATTTCGATGAAGTATATGCTCCTGTCACTCGAATTGAAATAGTCAGACTTTTGATGGCATTGGCTACCAAAAATCAGTGGGAAGCTCATCATCTTGATGTAAAAACAATGTTTCTGAATGGTGATATAAAAGAGGATATCTATGTTGCACAACCTGAAGGTTTTGAGAAAAAAGGACAAGAACACTTGGTTTATAAACTATCAAAGGCATTATATGGTCTTCGTCAAGCACCACTTGCCTGGTACACAAAATTGAATGCCTGTTTGCTAGAACTTGGTTTTGATCGTTGTCCTTATGAACATGCTGTTTACACAAGAAAGAAAGGGGATGAATGCATGGTTGTAGCTGTTTATGTCGATGATTTACTCATCACAGGTTCTAGTATGTCCATGATAACAGATTTCAAGAAGGAGATGAATCAGAAATTTAAAATGAGTGACTTGGGCAAGTTGAGTTATTATTTAGGAATTGAAGTTGAATAGGGCCAAGGGTATATTAAGCTGAAGCAATCAGGTTATGCAAAGAAAATTCTCGATAAATCTGGAATGGCAAGCTGCAATCCAACAAAATATCCAATGGATCCGAAGGAGATATTAGATCGTGATGAGCAAGGCAAAGCTGTGGATGCAACTCAGTACAAAAGTATGGTAGATGGATTGCGATATTTGGTTCATACGAGACCGGACATTGCTTTCTCAGTGGGGGTTGTCAGCAAGTACATGGAAAGACCTACAAAGCTTCATCAAGATGCTGTAAAGAGGATTTTGAGGTATGTGAAAGGAACAATTCAGTTTGGATTAGTGTATTCGAAGCACAGTGGTAACAATGTTCTTACTGGGTTCTCAGACAGTGACTTAGGCAGTCAGGTGGATGACAAGAGGAGTACAACAGGCGTGGTTTTCTATCTAAATGAAAGTATAATAACTTGGGTATAGTAGAAGCAAAAATGCGTAGCCTTGTCATCTTGTGACGCCAAGTTCATGGAAGTAACAGCTGCAGCATGTCAAGGCATTTGGTTGCGTAATATCCTTAGTCGAATCACATCTGAAGAAGTTGGTGCAGTTACATTGTGTATAGACAATCGTTCAGCTATTGATCTTGCTAAGAAACCTATGTTTCATGGAAGGAGTAAACATATTGACATACGGTATCACTTTATAAGAGAATGTGTGTAGCGAGGTGAAGTGGTGTTGAAGCATGTTTCCAGCAATGAACAACGTGCAAATATTTTGACAAAGAGCCTGGCAACTTTCAAGTTTGAATAGATGAGAATACTTTAAGGAGTCAATCAAATCTGAGATTAAAGGGAAGATTGTTGGAGTTAATCTCTGATTTGATTATTACTTAATTATATTTGCTGTAGTATCTTATGAATAAATCAATCACGATTGCATCGTGATTCTTGGATCGCGATTGAGTCTAGAGTGTTTGAGTAGTGCTAGGAAATTAGTGTCCTGATCTCATGGGATTTGTTTTGTCATTCTATTTTCACAAGTCTTTATTTCTCTATTTAAACGTTGTATTGCTTTGTTGAATAAAAACAACCAAGTGAATGGTTCAGTTAAGAAAGATCTTGCATCCGTGTGTGTGAGTAAGAGAATATACATTCATATATCTTGTGTATTGTCTGTTAGATATTGATTCAAGTGATGATCAGGATCTGGGCATTACTGATCAGATACTGATGCTGACGTCATCAGTAATACAACGTCAGTATTGGACTATCATCAGGATTAGAAGCTGGTCAGTATTTTATGAAGATTCTCATCAGATCAGATATCAAGGAAGATTGATATGTCGGTTCCTAATTTATAGGAATGCAGCTATCATACAAGATATGCATTCAGAGATATATGTAATTGATTTAGAATATCTTGTAATTGATAGTGTAACTGTGTACTCTATATAAACACAATTTTGGTTTTACATTAAAGTAATCGCTTACACGATTTATCTTGTAACCTAGCAGCTCTTAAGAACATAAGAATTTCTTAAGAGAGTTTTGTAACAGTTTTATATCAGAATTAATAAAGCTGTTATTGATTCATACTTGTGTTATTTGTTTAAGTCGAAAATCTTATACAATTGTATTCAACCCCCCCTTCTACAATTGTTATTTACTGGGCAACAATTGGTATCAGAGCAAAACTGATTAATATTAATCAGAAACGATCTTAAGATGTCGACAAGCAAGTATGAAAGCATCAAAATTCCAATTCTCAAGAAAACTGAGTATCCAACATGGAAAGTGAAAATGATGATGTATCTGGAAGCAAGTGATCCCGACTATCTTGATAGGATCAATGATGGACCATTTCTTCCAACAAGACTAGTTGCAAGAACAGAGATTGTTGCTGAACACTATGTCATTAAGGCAAAGAGTGAGTGGACGACAGAGGAAAAGGCTCAAGTACTCAAAGATGCAAAGGTAAAAAATATTTTGCATAACAGTCTTGATAATGTCATGTCTAACAGGGTAATAGCATGTAAGACTGCAAAGGAAATTTGGGATACTTTGGAAACTCAATGCCAAGGTACTGAATCTATCAAAAGAAACAGAAGGGCTCTGTTGATTCAGGAGTATGAGCAGTTCGATGCTAAATCTGATGAAAGCCTTACTGATATGTATGATAGATTCTTGACTTTACTGAACAATCTATCACTAGTTGGCAAAGAGTATGATCCAGAGGACTCAAATACCAAGTTTCTCAGAGCCCTAACTGAGGAGTGGGATACTCAAGCTTCAATCATAAGGCATCAATATGATTTGTAGATGCTGTCTCTTGATGAAGTCTATGGAATGTTAAGAACCCATGATCTTGAGGTTCAACAGAGGAAGAACAAGAAAAATGTCAAAGCAAAATCTGTTGCTTTGAATGTTGAATCAAAATCAAAGGGAAAAGCTGAGAAGGTTTCTAACAGAAAGAGTAGAGTTGAAGAGTTAATTCCTGATGACTCATCATCAGATACTGATACTGAGTCTGATCCTGATACTGATGATGACTCTACTGATTCTGATATGATGGAAATGGTTGCTATGATAGTCAAGGGCTTCAAGAAGATGAAGTTCAGAAAGGCTAGGAAGCAAGGGAAATTTCAGAAGAAAACCTTCAATGCTGACAAAGACAGGTACAAGAAGAAAGAAGGTAAAAGCACCAAATTTGACAAGTCAAAAATCAGATGCTATAACTGTGATGGAATGGGTCATTTTGCAACTGAGTGCAAGAAGACCAGAACCAAAGCTCTCATTTCTTCAAGCAAGGATTGGATGGACTCATCATCTGACTCTGAAGAAGAGAAAGTGAATTATGCTTTGATGGCTAAAACTGATGAGACTTCTGCTGGTGAAAATAAGGTATCTGAAATTTTATTTGATTTTGATACTAATAATGTCTCTGAGTTAAGATCTTTTTTAAAACCTCTGCATATTAGTTTTAGGAGTCAATCTCTTGAAAATACTAGAATAAAATCTGAAATGGCAGAGGTTGTTAAGAGAAATGATCATCTAGAAGCTGAGTTAATTTTCTTGCAGGAAGTTCAAGCAGAATGTGATAATGCTAAACACATGAAACTTGAAACAGAGTTTAAATGTAATGAACTTGAAATGCAACTTAAAGATGCAAATGAAAAACTCAGAACCTGGACACATTTTGGAACAAAAACTCATGAAATTATTACTGATAAAAACTGGAAAGAGTGTCTAGGTTATAAGCCAGAGAATGAGAAAAAGGACAAAGAAAAGGTTGTTTCATCTAATCCAGGAAGAATTATAGTTGATGACTCAACAAATCCAAAAACCTACAGATATGTCACAGACAGTACTAAAACCAAATTAAAACCTGTTAATTATGTGTATCCAAAGAATCCCAAATCTACTTCAAAAAAGGGATCCACTTCTACACATCATTCTGAGTCTAGAACTGTCACAAACAAAAATGTAGGTTTGTTGTCCAAGAAACAATTAAGGGATAGAATCTGTGATGTAACAGATAGGAAGAGAGTTTCAACTGTCAAACGGAACAGGAATGGTAAAGTTGGAATAAACAAGGATAATAATTATAAGTATATTCCAAATGCACCAAGAAAAGTTTGCTTTAACTGTGGTAACTCTAATCATCTTGCTATTGATTGCAGGAGGAGTAAAAAGAAGCCAACTGTAGTTCCTAAGTCTGACATTAGGAATAAATCAGTATTTTATAAACCACAGAATCCTTGTTTCCATTGTGGCAGTAAATGGAATTCTATTTATACATGTGAAGAATACCATAATTTGTACTATAATTATTATGAGCCTTTGCCTAAGTTCAATAAGAGTGCAAATTTTGAAAAAACAAAGAACTTGAATACTAATCATGCATCTGTTAAGAAAAAGATTAATTCTAATGGACTTAATCCTGATAAAGATGTCTTTACAAGAAAAACTTCTGCTGCTAAAAATGTTAAGTTGCATGAAAAGAGAACCCAACAAGTGTGGGTTCTTAAAAATTCTAACTGAGTTCTTTGTGATTCTGATTGCAGGGTAAAAAGAAAAATGTGTTAGTCATGGATAGTGGATGCTCTGTGCACATGACTGGAGACAAAACCTTGCTATCAGAATTTGAGGAGAAGGCTGGCCCAACTGTGTCTTATGGAGATGGCAACATTGGACAAACTTTGGGATATGGCAGTATTGTAATTGGAAATGTCATCATTGAAAAAGTAGCTCTGGTGAAAGGACTCAAGCACAATCTGTTAAGTGTTAGTCAAATCACAGACAGAGGTTATCGTGTCAATTTCAATGATACTCATTTTGAAGTTATCAGCAAATCTTCAGGAAAGGTTGCATTAACTGGTCAAAGACATGGTAACATTTATGAAGCCAACATTCACACCAATACTGAAAATCCAACTACATGCCTCATCAGTAAAGCTTCTGTAGATGAAAGTTGGAATTGGCATAAGAAGCTTTCTCATCTCAACTTCAACAATATAAATGAGTTGGTTAAGAAAGACTTGGTAAGAGGATTACCAAAGGCACTATATACTCCTGATGGACTCTGTGATGCTTGTCAGAAGGCTAAACAGAGAAGGACATCATTCAAGAGTAAATCTGAATCCTCAATTGATGAACCATATCACATGCTTCACCTTGACTTGTTTGGACCAGTGAATATTATGTCCATCAGTAAGAAAAGGTATACTCTAGTAATTGTTGATGAATATACTAGATTTACCTTGGTTTATTTTCTGCACAGAAAAGATGAAACTGCTGAAATACTGCTGGACCATGTAAGACTTATTGAAACTGGCACAAAATATAAAGTCAAGATTTTGAGAAGTGATAATGGGACTGAATTCAAGAATTCAGCAATGGAAGAGTTCTGCAAATACAAAAGAATAGTTCAACAATTCTCTGCTCCTGGCACACACCTCAGCAAAATGGAGTAGTTGAAAGAAAGAACAGGACTCTTATTGAAGCTGGCAGAACTATGTTGGAGGAAGCTAAACTACCTACATATTTCTGGACAGAAGCAGTCAACACAGCATGCTACACTCAGAACATCACTCTAATCAATAGACATGGTGTAACTCCTTATCAGATGATTAAGGAAAAGAAGCCAAGTTTGAAGCATTTACATGTGTTCGGCTGCAAGTGCTTTGTTCTAAGACCTCATCCTGAACAACTAGGAAAATTTGAGACAAAAGCTGATGAGGCCATCTTTATTGGCTATCCAACAACAAGAGCCTTTAAAGTCTACAATCTAAGAACAAAGACAGTCATGGAGTCTATTAATGTATCTTTTGATGATAGAAAGATAACAGGGATTATAGAAGACTTTCATGATAGTTTGATCTTTGCAAATGAAGCTACCAAGAATTCTGATGAAGTCATGTCAGATACTGATACTTTGTCAGATCCTGACGATCAATCAATTCCTGATCGAATACCAGTTACTGATGACGACTCAAATAATGCAAATATTGAGGGGGAGCAAGAGCAAGACATCACCAGTACTGATACAACTCAAACATCAAGCAGAGACTCATCAGAAACAGATTCAAGTGACAATCCTGACAGCATATCAGGAAGAGATAGCACTATCTCAGGGGGAGCTTCTAGCAATTCTAGTTCTTTTGAAGATAACACCAATCCAGGGGGAGCATCCAGTTCAAGAAATGACTTACCATCAGCAAGGAAATGGACTAAAAGTCATACTCCTGATTTAATCATTGGGAATCCTGAAGCAGGTGTTAAGACAAGAAGTGCAACTCAGAATGAATGCTTATACAATAACTTTCTGTCAAAGGAGGAGCCTAAGAAAGTTGAAGATGCACTTAAGGATGCTGATTGGGTGACAGCTATGCAAGAAGAACTGAATGAGTTTGAAAGAAATGAAGTTTGGAAACTAGTACCAAGGCCCAAGGGTAGGTCTATTGTGGGTACTAAGTGGGTATTCAGAAACAAGACAGATTCAGATGGTACAATTGTAAGGAACAAAGCAAGACTAGTAGCAAAGGGGTATTCTCAATAGGAAGGAATAGATTATGATGAGACTTTTGCTCCTGTTGCAAGACTAGAGGCCATCAGAATTTTTCTGGCATATGCAGCCCACAAGAAGTTCAAAGTATTCCAGATGGATGTAAAAAGTGCATTTCTCAATGGAGAATTGGAAGAGGAGGTATATGTTGAGCAACCTCCTGGCTTCATTGATTCCAAATATCCAGATCATGTCTATAGACTGGATAAAGCACTTTATGGACTAAAGCAAGCTCCAAGAGCCTGGTATGAAACCCTAGCTCAATTCTTACTGGAAAGTGGATTCAATAGAGGTACAATTGATAAAACCTTGTTTTATTTGAATCATGGTAAGGATTTGCTGTTAGTTCAAATATATGTTGATGATACCATTTTTGGGTCAACTAACTCTAAGCCGTGTGAGAAGTTTTCAAAGCTAATGTAGTCTAGATATCAAATGAGCATGATGGGAGAAATGAGCTATTTCTTAGGTCTGCAAGTTAAACAGACTAATGATGGGATTTTTATCAATCAGTCAAAGTACACAAAGAATTTACTGAAAAGGTTTAACATGCAAGACAGCTCTACAGCTTCAACTCCTATAGCTACAGCTACAAAGCTTGATCCTGATCAAGGAACTGAGGTAGATGTAACCAACTACAGAGGGATGATTGGCTCACTCTTATATCTAACTGCTAGCAGACCAGATATCATGTATGCAACTTGTCTATGTGCAAGATTTCAAGCAAATCCCAAGGAACCACATCTCATTGCAGTGAAAAGGATTTTCAGATATCTTAAGGGCACTTCTTCTCTTGGCCTTTGGTATGCTAGAGAATCAGACTTTAGTTTATGTGGTTACTCAGATGCTGATTTTGTAGGATACAAAATAGACAGGAAAAGTACTTCAGGCAGTTGTCAGTTTCTTGGAGGAAGACTAGTTTCTTGGTTTAGTAAAAAGCAAAAGTCTATCTCTACATCAACTGCAGAAGCTGAGTACATTGCTGCTGGAAGCTGTTGTGCTCAGATCATGTGGATGAGAAATCAGCTAATGGACTATGGTTTGTCATTTTCAAAAATACCTATTTATTGTGATAACCAAAGTGCTATTGCTATGACAGGAAATCCAGTTCAACATTCTCTTACAAAGCACATCAGTATCAGGTATCACTTCATAAGAGAACAAGTACTGGAAGGGACAATTGAACTTCATTTTGTTCCTACTGATCAACAGTTAGCTGATATATTCACCAAACCACTACCTGAGAATACTTTTACAAAGTTGGTGAATGAACTTGGAATGGTAAACTATGGCAGTACTTGAGAGAAAGAAGTCATCAGATACTGACGACTTGCAAATACTGATGGAAAGTCAATCCTGACAGTGGTCAATGCCAAATCCTGATGCGATGATTCGATCATCAGTATTATGTTCAGAATCTAACTGTCTTCGTTTTATCTCAATTTCCTGATTCAAGACTCCTTGAGTATGTTGTGAGTTTGGGTTACAATGGAACGCCAAAGAAGTTTGGAGAACTCTACAGAACAAAGCTTAAGAAGGAATGGAATTTCTTCTTTGACACTATCAGCAGATGTTTCTTGAATAAAGTGTCAAACTTTGATGCTTTACCCACAGGTTCATCCAAAATTGGGTATTCTCTAATTCATGATCTCTCATTTGATTATGGGTCTTTTATACTAAAGGCATTAAGTGAAAGAAAAGCAGATAAATGTGGTTTGCTTTCTTAGATTTTTCCAATTAATATTCTCTCACTTATGTCCTCATGCTGTTTTTGAGAATGATACAATTTTGCCTATATGTAAAATCTCATAAAACAATATAAAGAGTCTAATCAATTCTGATAAGGCAAATAAGTTTGATGGAACTCCATACATTCCTGATGAAGTATGGCCTCTTTTAAGAAAGAGGATGCCTATTCAATATGGCCCAGCAACTGGTGCTATGGGACAGGACCTTACACATCCTATTCCTGACACAAGAACACAACCTAAACACTCTTCTAAACAGTCAACCACCTCTGGTGTCTCACAAAAGGCATCAGTTGTAAAATCAAAGAAATTAGCTAGATCTGATGTGTCTGAGAGGCAATCAGGATCAAAGGATTTCTCCACTCCAACTCACTCCAAAATGAAGTTACAAGGGGGTGAACAAGGGGCACTGGGTGTATCTGGTCCGAATAAAGAAACAGGAGTGAAGAGGAAAATTGGTCAAAGAGCTGTTTCTGATTCTTGTCCAGGATTACGCGGGCTTTTCAGAGGCGCCTTATCAATTCCCCCTTTTACATCAACACTTTACTCTCTAAGTCAATCAATTAAACGCGAGAATTAGTGCTAATCTCTTCATTACAAACACTGTAATCCGGCAAAGAAGCATCAACCATGAATTGGGTTATTCGACCAAGAGAAGACAGAGACATACACTCTCCAAACGAATGACCGCAATATACAGGTAAGCATCGATTCTAACAGTTTCGTAGTTAGGGTTTTGTTATTAAAAATTAGGGGTTTGTTAGTAACAATTAGGGTTATACATTTTGCAAATGATTGGTGATCTTTTATTATTTTTTGCCACATTTTACTGTTTTTAAATACAGTGATATATGATTGGTAGTCAGGGAGGGGTGTTCATCAACTCAAATCCTCTTCAACCAACAAATGCTCCTCATGTCATACAACCAATTGGCACTGTAACTAAAGGGAAAGCCACAGTTACTACTTCGAGGAAGCTGGAGCTAGCTAGGAGAAAAAGGGAAAGTAAGCTTAAGAAAAAGTCTGTTTGGAAGTATTAAATTATGTTCATGAATGTTTGGTGCTTTTGGTCTGTGTAATGCACTTTTGGTCTGTATAATGCACTTAGTCTGTATGCCTAGAATATGCAAATGTCTAGAAAATGCAAGTTGGATGAACCTTGAATTTAACTATTTTGTTGTAATGAAATGCTTTTTATTTACCAATGTTTTTTTACCAAGCTCATGTTGATTTAACCTTAATTCATTAACAAGTGTAAAGATAATTCACAGTTGACAATCATGTCATCATGGTCAATTAGATAACCAAAGAGGTAGTGTAGAGATAATTGACAATTGACATTAATTCATAGGTAAAGTGACAATAGAAAACATGACCAAACAGTCAATACAGACTAACAACAATACAAGCATTTTCCTTACAACCTAAACAACCATAAGAGTCCTACATCAAACTAAACAAGGCTTCACTAATCAAGAGAATCAGAGTCATCATCCTCAAATACTGTGTCATTCATGTTTGTGTTCATCATCAAATTAACAAGCACTTACAATCCAATAATAGCTACAAACTGTTGCTTAGCCTTCAATTGATTTATCTCAGCTTGATGCCTCTCTCTCATACGAACCATCCTGCGCCTATACTTTTCCTCCCTCTCCAGCTGAGACGCCTGCAACTCCTCGATTATCTCTAGAGTGCGAGACCCAAGTTCCTCATCAATCCATTCCTGGTAGCCACAGTTGTTGTTCGAACATTCCCTGTATCTCCTACCCGCATTTGGCCCAAACCATTGAGTCTTCATTACACTCATCCGATCACGGTAGCAAGCAAGGTCCAAGATGGCATCAATTTCATCATCTATACGAGCTCTGCTCGCCATTTTCTGTTTGGGGAGAAGTACGTTTAATTAAGGTTTGTAGAATAAAATGTATGTAATGCAAGTGTTCTGTGTACATATAACAGAGAAAAGCCAGCCAGTTCAAAGCCCGCTCAATTTTGCTTATGGTTCGTTTATGCCCCTGAAGATTTAACGCCGTTTACAAAAGATAGACGACGGTACACGATATTTAGGTAAATTCATTACTTAGTATTGCACGTGATAGTTTTAGAAAGGTGGTATTGCAAGTGGTGTATTCGCCAAAGTTTAAGTACACAAAATGCTGTTTACTCTTTATTTAATTATCAAAATATTTTCCTCTTTTATGTATATTAAACTCATTTTAGATAATCTTTACTATTAAAATGATAAATTGCATCATCTTCCTGAACAACAAAAATTGTCCTAAAACATTTCTCGTTTTGGTCCTCTATACCTACTTGGCTACTTGTACATATAGATATCTTCTCATAATTTTATAATAAAAATTGTCATCCAGCTTCTCAATTTTCGTCGGTTTGAACTCAATCTATAATCTACGGAGTATATAGATATGCTACAGATGAGAACAAAATTAGGTGGAAAGCTATCCATACAGATGGATAAAAAATGATACTATCTGCCTAAGATTTTAATAAACTATCTAAGAAAGGAATGTTACACAAGAAAAAGATATTTGTAAAGATTACAGAGTATTAGTACGATTCCAATATTGTTCTTGACCACTGTCGTTTTATGTACATGCAGCAAGTAACGAAAATCATACAAACATCAATATTATACAGCAACAATAATTGAAGATTTGAAGTACACTTATTAAACATCCATATATAGGATATTCTTTTACCATTTTCACTCCGACATCTTAACATTCCATTTGTTATTTATTAATATTATTGAATATTAACTTTGTATGAGATGTAGAAATCATTTATGATAGTACTCAAGAATTTACTTTTAGTTTATTTAAAAAAATAAGTAAATACAACAAGTTCGAAAATTATTTGTTCTGGGGCTAACTGAGCACACCTTCTCTTTCTTGTCCCATATATCTTTTTGACATTTTTGATTAATGCATGTATCGATCACAACAATTTCAGTTTAAAAATTCATTAAAATTCCATTTTACATAGAATTAGTGTTATAGTGAATTTAATTGTTGTAAATATTCAAGAAACATATATATTAATCAAATTTAAGTTGATTCTCTTATGATACCAATAAACATGAATTTAATTTGTATTTATTTACGAATGTCTTAATTAGTAAAAACGAAAA
Organism: Kitagawia praeruptora; assembly: GCA_037693485.1. NCBI lineage: Eukaryota > Viridiplantae > Streptophyta > Magnoliopsida > Apiales > Apiaceae > Kitagawia > Kitagawia praeruptora. The sequence continues at coordinate 104,463,602 of CM075354.1, read as the reverse complement.
AATGTTTCCACCATACACCACCCGGCCATTTCCACATTTTTTCTTGAAAAATTGAAAAAATTAAACAATAAGAGTGTTCATCAAGCTACCTAGTATTCCGTGCGGTATGCAATTTCTGTATCATTTGAAATGTTAAACAAATAAGGGTGCTAATATATAAATTGAGCAAACATAAAGATAATTATAATGAAAAGGTCACACTTTGGAAATAAGACTAGAAAACAAAATATAAAATAAACAAAATCAAACACAAACATTTCGGCTGACACTCTACTTGGACGTCTTAATGTAAGCGACATGAGATGAATTCGCCACTTGGTTTAAAGCGCCTAAAACAGGAGCCAACAAGCACGTTGAAGATTCTTCTCTGTAGAAAAATCCCAAACACTTGCAGTCGGAATCACATTTCTTTCTGCAATCAGCAAGTGTGCTTCGTGGAGTTCCACTTGTAATGCCATTGGTGAAATGCTCTACACCCACAACTTTGTAGTAGTCGACAGCCCCCTTACCGCATGCTGGCAAAACTGGAGGTGCACAAGTCTTGCTCCATCCAGTCAGCCCTTTAGGCGTCGGGCAAGCTACGCATTGATCATCACTGCAAACTCCATGGGATCCGCATCGTTCTGGCAATTTACATTCGCTCTCTCGCCCTTCGTCTCTGTCGAAGAGGACATACGTAACCTCCCATGCACCATAATCAACGTGCTCTTCGTATGTGTATACTTTTAAGTTACCATCGCTAGCAACACGAAGCATAGAGTAAGTAGTATTGTATTTTGCTCTTGACAATACAGCCGAACCACTAGATGTGGTAGAGTTGTTCATGAAGGACTCGAGGTGAAACTCATTAGCCCAAACTGTGTCACTCTCTATATTCGTAAATGGCTCAATTGTAAACTGTATTTTTGTTAAAGTGTCTTTGCCTGTTCCAAACTCAGTTTTGTAATAGAGTATGGGAGTTTTGACATTGGAAGGCCTGTAATACAGAGATAGCTGGCTTTTCTCCATTATGTATGAGTACGGCCCGTTTGAGGCCTCAACATCAGATAGTCTACTCACGATCTTGTTCGCCCCACTGGATTGGAGATATTGGCCAACCAAAAGTGTATCAGTTGGGTGATCAAAACTTTGCCAAACAAAGTTGCCTTTGGAGTCGATTAGCACCAAATTACCATTTTTAAGTAATTCCAATCGTACCACGTCTTTGTTGGCAGTGCCAGTTTCCCAAGCCACCGTGCCATCAACATCAGCTAAGACAAGGTTTCCATCCCTGCCAAATGTTAATGTTGCCTTCTCTCTGACGGGCTTGGAACGATTGGCATCCCAAACCCAACGCATGGTTGATTCTGAACGACGATGGCCCATGCGTAGTCCGAGGATGAAGGAAGTAGGAGTGGTGTTGTAGAAACATAATACGAATGGAAATTTACCAATAGGCAATGCACGGTAGCTGGCATCATACTCGACGATGTACTCGCCTAGTTCGCCCTCGTTAGTGTATTTAAAAGTTGCATTAGCAGGTACAACTGCTTGTGCTGACGAGATTGATATCACAAAGAGTAATGAAATGAGAATTGGGTAAGAAAGCATAGGAGAAGTCATTTTGAGTTTTGTAGTATTGGTATGTTGTTAACAAAACTAGTATTCATGCCCGTGCTTCGCACACGGGTCTTTTCTTTTGTTTTCATTTAATTACTATATTAATTACATAGTTAACCATCGACACTCGTCGACTATCATAATTACATATTTTAAAATGAAATTACGTAAATAATTTTATAAATGTTATCAGTAGCTTAAAACCCGTGCGATGCACATAATTTTTTTTTATTATATTAAAATTTTTATTAATTTTTTTAAATACGAATTTTGGAAGCTTAAATATTTAAATGAGATGATGATCATAATTATATAAATGTTATCCGTGATATTTCTAGAAAATGAATGATTTTAGTTTAAAAAATATAGAAAATGTGATAGGTTTTAGTTGAAAAGGTAATAAGTTATTTATTAGTAATTATAAAATTATTATTTTGTTTTATTAAACAGAATGCCGGTGATATAATTGGAAAAAGAGAGGATTTAGTTAGAGAAATTTAAAAAGGTAAAATGTTTTAGGTGAAAAGGGTAATTTATTAGTTTATAGTAATTATAATTTAATTATGTTATTTTACAAAATAAAATTGCTCGTAATGTTTTTAGAAAAAGAGAAATTAATGTTGTCCGTAGTATTTCAAAAGAGGAATTTTAGTTAGATAATATAGGAAAAAGATGATACATTTTAGCTAAAAAGGATAATCGGTTAATATTAGTATTATAATATTATTATTTAATTTTATTAAATAGAATCGTGTGTGATATAATTGGAAAAAGAAATATTTTAGTTTGGAAAAATAGAAAAATATAAAGTGAAAATTAAAAGGTGACATACTTTAGGTGAAAAAGGTAATTGATTAGTTTATAGTAATTATAATTTAATTGTTATTTTACTAAATAAAATTGCTGGTAGTATTGTAAGAAAATGAAAAATTAATGTTACCCTTGATATTTCTAAAAAAATGAATTTAATTAGAAAAAATAAAAAAGATGATATGTTTTTAGCTGAAAAGGTAATCGGTTAATTAATAGCATTATAATATAATGATTTTATTTTTATTAAATAGAATCACCCTTGATATAATTTGAAAAGGAGAGGTTTTAATTAGAGAATTTTGGCTGAAAAAGGTAATACGTGGAGAAAAAATATTTAAGTTAGAGAAAAGATAAAAAAAATTAATTTATTAGTTAACAGTAATTCTAATTTGTTTTTTAATTAGATAAAATACAAAAAATATTATATTTTACCTGAAAAAGGAAACTACTCAGTTATTAAAAAAAAAGGTATCATGTTTAACCTGAAAAAGGAGATTGATTAGTAAAGTAAAAAAGAAGATTTTTAAAAGGTAACCCATGATATAATTGAAAAAATAGATATTTTAGTTAGAGAAAAGAGAAAAGATAATTTGAATGAAAAAATTAATTAATTAGTTAATAGTAATTATAATATGCTTTTTAGTTAGATAAAATATAAAAGATTTATATTTTACCTGAAAAAGAAAACTGCTTAATTATTAAAAAGAAAAGAAAAGGTAACATGTTTAGCCTGGAAAGGGAAATTGATTAGTAAAGCAAAAAATTTAGTTAGATAAAATATAAAAAAAAATTATCTGTAATTAAGTAAGTGTAAATAAGTAAAATCAACAGGTACCGAGTAATCAACCAACCAAACTTTTAATGTTTCGGCTTTTATATAATAGTATAGATTTTTAAAAGGTAACCCGTGATATAATTGGAAAAAGAGATATTTTAGTTAGAGAAAAGATGATTTGAATGAAAAAATTAATTAATTAGTTAATAGTAATTATAATATGCTTTTTAGTTAGATAAAATATAAAAGATTTTATATTTTACTTGAAAAAGGAAACTGCTTAATTATTAAAAAGAAAAAAAAAGGTAACATGTTTAGCCTGAAAAAGGAAATTGATTAGCAAAGCAAAAATTTTAGTTAGATAAAATATAAAAAAGATTTTATCTGTAAAATGAAGTAAGGGTAAATAAGTAAAATCAACAGGTACCGAACAACAAACCAACCCAACTTTTAATGTTTCGGCTTTTATATAATAGTATAGATATACATGACATTATATGACTAATACAACAATCTCTCATCCTTATTATTAATCTTTATAAAATTTAATTAAAAAAATTTGTATATAAATAATTAATTTAATTAAGATTAAATTGATATAAGATCGCGAAAATAGTATTAGAATATGATATTCGTGATTTTATAATTTTACACTCAATATGACTTTATCTAATTACACAGTGTTACTTGATATTATTTTAAGACATAATTAAGCATTTTATCATATAAAAGTTATTATTAGTATTAGAGCAAAGTTAAATTAAATAATTGAGAAATAATATACCAACAAAGCCATCCAGAACAATTATCAATAATACATCTATTTTTGAAAATAGATGTATTAAAATTTAGTATAATAATAACAATTATTATTGTACAAATTTAATTTATTATTATAATAATAGTAAATTTATTCATTTATCAAAGTATTTATTCAAATTTCATAATTTGTGTCTTAACTTGTAAAAATTTAGTATTTAAATTAATTTTCTAAATAAAGTACCATATATTTTTTTCATCTTGTTATTAATACCTTAGTGAGCCTATTTTTGAAAATGAAAGTCACATAAATTGCATTAAGTATTTATAAAAATATTAATTGCTTAAAAATATATGTGAAAGGAATAGATAAATCAGTAAAAGGAGAAAACTGTATTAAAAAAAAGACATTGTTTAATGTTGAAAATAGTATTTCATATCTATTAAAGAAATAACCTACATTTTTCATATATTTTTTATTTTCCACACAAAATAAATAAAATACATGTCTTATAAATTTTCCCTTTGTCATGGATGAATCAATGCCAATTTTGTCTTTCTTATTTCTTTTACATTAAAAGCAAGTATATTGGATACAACTTAATTACTGCTAGCACTTCTCTAACAATCAAGGAAAGAAATTCATTCCCGTAAATTTCTAACTGCCAGTTACTTGCCCTTTTCTGACTTAAATCTATATCCTCCTTAATGCTTTCAAACCGATTCTGTGCAACTTTCATAACATATTCCAAACTTATTCCAAAAACCAACTTTTTTTTTATCAAAGTCTACCATGGGCTTCTTGAATTTTAATACCATAAAGGTTGAAACCAAATTTTTCCACATAGCCTTAAGCAATTGTTATGTCTGAGAGTAATCTGAAAACTCTTTCTTGGATAGAATAACCTTATGTGTTGGGAATCCTGGCATGTCAGCATAGAACCTTACAATTTCCTTTTTGCCAGCACCAACACGATGAAAATATCTAGCATTAACTTTAAGAGATGTGGCAACCAAATTTGATGCAAGGTTTTCAAGAACCTTCTTATACTGTCTAACGACTTCCTCTATCTGATCATTTAGTAAATGCATTGTGTTCCCAACCATCACTGGAGTTTGAGATCCAACAGAGACACCTCCATGTTCCAATTCTGAATCCACCGGAGCAACTGACAGTGCACCTAGAGTCTTGAATTTGAGTCTTGAAAAAAAAATGGATAGAAATGGAAGTGAGAAAGCAGAGGATAACACCATGAGCCATATAATTCATGGAGATTAAAAGTGCAAAGCTGAAAGGACTTTGAAGCCCGTGATAACATGTATAACATCCTTGTGAACATATTTAAACAACATTAAAGTTTTCTCGATTCACTTTGAAATAACTTTGTAAGAGTTAGGGAATAATTATATGTTTACTCTTAATAAATTAAAGGTTAGGTCCTATTTCTCCAAAAGGTAGCCATACCTAACATGTGTGCCTCTGCTTTCCTTTGCTTTTCTCAATCAGGCTTCTTTAGTAAGGAAGTCAACTGCAAGCTAAATGTAAATAATAAGATGGACATAAGGATTAAAGATTCAAAAGCACAACGAACCATATCCAGCAAGGGTATTGTATCCGTGGATGTCCTTCAATTGCAAGAATATATGAACACTATGCATTAGAAGTCACAAATACATCAAGAATAGGAGCACAATATGCGTTAGGAGTTCCAAATTTTGCACACATCTTGTAAAAAGGGGGAAAATGAAGTGCATATACTCTTAGTACTTACCAAATATGAAAACTTGCAGTTCAGATTATTAAATCCGCCAAGGTACGAACTGGAGAAACTTTAAGGGTCCTTCAAGTAAGTATAAATAGATTATTTGAATTCATGTGACACCGTTGTGCCTTGACCACTTATAGATGCATTGGGCTCTATACATAGTGACCGTGCAGCTATATTCATCACCTTTTGCACATTGAGAGACGAACCACTTGGACATCATTCATTGCGTTGTTACAATCATCTAAAAGTTCCTTGAAGCATTAACATTGAGCAGAAGTCAGCTAAATTGAGGTTGTCAACGCCATTTTTTCCAGATTTACCATAGAATTTTCAACCTTCTTAAAGATATGAGCTTTGCCATCAATAAAATAAACGGAGACATGAGTTTTGCCATCCATACCATTCCTGTCAAATTTTATGTAAACAAATTACAGAATTTGTATTAGAAAACCACCTTATGATAGGTAACATAAAATTTAAAAATTAATTCTTGAATATGAATCACATACATATTCAAGCAGAACACTATCTTAAACCACAATGGAAAAAGTCAAGAATAGTCTATATTATTCATTTTAGGTTACTAAAACGTTGCTAAACCACGATGCTTATATAATTTGTAATTCATACCCATACATTTTTCTAGCTATCTATACATAATTTAGAAGACCTGGATGATTTTGTAATTGGTGACATGAGTTTGGACATACAATAATCAAAGATTACTTCACAATTATAATGTTGTATCAAACAAACTCACTTCACAACTTTATATATTGAAAGATAATGTCTCTCCAGCCTAAAAACATCAAAACAATAAGAAAGTAAGATTCAGTGCCATTGTCTTGATTCTTCCTTAAAAAACTGAATTATGGGTATTGGCGAGCAACTGGCTATTCATACAAATTGCACGTTCCATATCCATGACTATGGTTTTCGATAATTTGCCGGCACTTGCGCTTTCCCTGATTTACACTTAGCTCTGTAAGAACAAATGTTATATGTATAAAGTATATTATTTCCTATCTTGGAAGATTCGAAAAAGAGACTGTTCTATCAAATGGCAATTTTTGCTAACCGACTCCAATGTTTGCCTCATTCGACATGGCTGACATGAGAACATTCACTAAAGTTACAACCTTTACTCATAATGAAAATATGCAGAAAAGAGTTGCATGATCCTAATACAAACGACAATTTGTTTGTCCATGAAAGAGAGGGAGATTGGAACTTACAGGCCAACAATTTTTAGATCGTGGGGAGATGGGACAAACTGATAATGCTGCAGAAATTGAACACTACCCTGGAGCACCATTGTCTGAGATTAAGGAACTTAGGCATGATCGTGAAATAATACATGATTCATTTCCTGGTCTTGATCTCTTATCATTCCATGAGATACCGGATACGTCTGTGGAATTCCTCCTACCATAGATACAGGGATGAGAAGAACCAAAAATCCAAATCCAAATTTAAATTTTGATTATCGAGCATCAAAATTAAAAAAAAAACTCAAAACAAATTCACTACCTTCATTAGCTCTATAAGAAGTTTCGCACCCAACATTTCAAACCATGTCCCAAAGCCACATCATTAGAGCGATTCCTAGATGACTCCCAGATATTTCTTATTGCGATGAAGGGTTCAGAATAAGAAAATTAAGTAGCATCACTTGGCGGCTAGCAGTAATTAACAAATCAGAAATTCTTTAACGCAACAATAGAGACAATGTATAATCGCTGATCTGTCTACCATTGTTGCCTGTGCACCATGGATAAGGTTTTTTCTGATTTTAATTCTTTTAAAATTTCTTAAGGCATTCTCCATACTTTCACCACCGACACAAAGAAAAGTGAGATATGCCATAATATTAACAAAAAGCACCGCAATCAGTTTTAATAGGCACTTAATGTATAACATTATATGTATAGCATCGTCAAACAACATAACAGCTGATAAACTGGGCCTCTTCGATGCAAATGCAGGACATTTAATTTCATATACATGCTTTTAATCAATTCAGTGGATAGTAGATGTAAGAAGTAGAGTTTGATCAACACATCTACAATTTGAAATAAGTTGCTTGCTTATTTATATATGTATAAATAATAACTATTATGTCAAATTTTAAATAACACAGATTAATAAATAGAAAAACCAACATAAATGTGTGTTCAGTTATTCCACAACTTTCTAGAATCCAGATATTTGTGGATCAAGATGTAGAGTATCAAAAATATTAAAGATCCTGAACCGCAAATACCATGTCAGAACTCGTATGATCATCATTTGATGCTCTATTAAAATAGAACACTCACTTTTATAGAAGAAGAAAGTTCCAGCAGATTTTTGCAGAATTATACAAAAGATTTTTGCAGAATTCTGCAACAGAATTCTAAAAAATCCAGAACTGGTTTCTGCAGCAGTTTTCAACAGAAAATTTGCATTTTCTGCACTTTGTCTCGGGGAGTTACTTTCAGAACCTTAGAAGCTGTTGTGCTAATGTTGTATGCTGTTATGGTGCAATTGTTCATACTTTTCTTAATTTTCTTGATTGGAGTTCAATTTATGTATGCCATTGTTTAGAGTTTTTAAAGTATTCAATTGGGGTTAAATGTACACCCAAATATGCACGAAAGAGACATTGAAATCCAAATAGACAAAAATATCGTCTAACAGAAGTTACGCCATTAGACTAAATTGATGGAATGCAATAAAGTGTTAAAAATAAAATAGTTGACTTATTTAAGTGGCAACTGGCAAGTTTTATAAGTGGACCATTTTCGTGCAAAAGAATTGCAGCTTAGGCCATCCGCCATCATGTTACAATTAAGTTTATTCATAATTTATTCTTTAACAAATGTTTCTTCAAGACAACTTAAATGGTTGTAGGAATTGTTGGAAATGGAGGTGGGTAGTAGTTCATTGAAATGTGAATTAATACATTTTTATTGCCATTAATAAAATGAAATTTTTTTACCACATAAATTAAAGACCAATATAACACCGATAACATAAAATACATCTAAGTAAAGTGTTAAGGTCACCTTTTTTGTTGTCACTTGCAGAGTGTGATACAATTACCAGAGTCCTCGCTCGTAATGCTTGACGGAGTACTCTTGCTATTGCATGACAATAGAAATATTTCACAAAAATTAAAATTACAATTACCAGAGTATAGTTAACCTTAGTTATAGTTTTTAGATTCATTTGGAATAACCTTGTTCATAGTTTTTTAATTTACCTGTTTAGATGTTTTTGCAAAGTTTGGTGTAAATGGAAGGCTACTTGTAGAAATTGTTAGACCTTGTTGAGATACATTAGTATAAAAGAGTAAGGTGCAGGTGAATGCTCTTTAAAATCATAACATGGTATTTGTAATTTACAGGAATACCTGAATGAATTGTTCTCGAGTACTTTGGTGTAAGCTCTGTTCTCTTCAAGCTAGAAAGAGAGTTGAGATCCCGTGAGAGAGTGGCTTAACTAATAAATAAAAGTGTGAAGATCATATAACTAATAAAAGTGCAGTAGTTATTAGAGTTTAAAAAAATTCATTTAAATGAATCATACAACTAAATGTACCAGATGGAGTTGTTTTTGAGCTTGATATTCCAACTGATGAGTCAATTGGTTGGAAAGACATTTGTTTCATGTACATGAGTCGTACGCTGAATCTGTGTCTGAACAGCATAATCTACAATCGAAAGTGTCAGTGTAGGTGTAGCCACCATTAAAAGGAACAAATCCAATGTTCTAAAAGTATATATATTACATTAGCATAATACTGAAAAGATATGAAATTAAAAGATATGTACAGAAGGAGTTTCATGTCCAGAGCCTTAATAGAGATGATCATGGGGCTGCTAATGATGGTATAGGTGTCAATCGAGCCTCTTTCAAAAGTGTAGCCGCGATTGTTGCCAATCCAGATGCTTGTAGGTGTTCGTGTATCAGTAATAGAAGTTCTTTGTGTTTGACAATTGAGACACGCGTTAAGCATAAAGTTTAAACTTTAAACAGAAAAGTAAGAATACTGTACCCCAAGATCTAAAGAAATCAAGAATTAAATACCTAGGATGATAACTAATTGCAGTAGCAACAACTATTGGAGCTCTCTCTATGCGCCTTAAAGTAGGAATAGCAGCATGAGTCGCTGCAAATGTACTTGCGCGACCATAATTAGTGACAACCTACAAATATAGGCCAGGGGGAGAATCCACATTAATTTATGCTAAAAAAGGCAAATGAACACCAAAGTAAACCTAAGAAACATTATTCAACTACAGAATTATGTAAGCTACGCAGTTTTGGTTTAACACATAAAGAGATAAAGACCGTCAATTTTTACTCCTAAATTTAGATATTACTTTTAGTCAAAATAATTACATCCATAATATGGTAAAAGATTATACTACAGAATTTCATATAATCAAATAAGTTTAATATGTCATATGATTCGTAATCAGCTTTCGAATGTCAAAATAGGGTGCCTAGGTTGAGCAGGAGTAGCTTGGTTGATTTTAGACACAAAAAAAAAAGCCCAAGTTGAGTAAATAGGGTAGTCACAACATTTAGAGTGAACTATGTAATTGTAAAGATATAAACATCGATTTCATACCGCAATCAGCTCCATTGCAACCTGAGCTAGTTCCGCTTCCCACCTGCCTTGCTCGCTTACAGATGACTGGCCACCTGAATCTCGAATAAGTTCGGACAACTTTTTTTCAACCTAAAAAATTAATGTATACTTATATTATACTGCATGAACAATATTATTAACTTGTTAGTTCGCAAGAACCACTTTGGAACAGCTCTCCTAGGAATTGGATTAAACTATATTATACATCTACTATGAGGTGATTTTATAAGTTCTGGATACTTATATGCAAGATTATATCAAGATAATTATAAGCTATAAATCTATTTAAATCTATTTACCTGAAGCTTAGTTAAAATGTGCGCAATTGGTTCATTTCTGGCTAAACCAAACATCACTCGGCATGAAAGAGCCCGAAGACAATCAAGGGAACCTGGAGTAGTAAGTACGCATGGTTGGAGAAGCTGAAGAAGGACCTTAATTCCATGCACAGGCATGATAAAGATGATTGGTTGAGATCCAAAAGATCTCTGTTAGTTTGGCATAATATACAGCCATCCAGGATGTCTTGGGCATTTTCTTCACCATGCATGTCAACCCATAAATATCTTCCACAGAACGAAAAGCTTCCTGCAAAAATAATTACAATCAAAACAACCAAGTAACATTTTCTATCCAAGGTAATGCAACAGAGCTAGTGGAGATTCAAAAGATACAGCTTCGTGTTACCAAACATATTCACACTAATATAATCATCTAATCAGTATATTCCAGCAAGTGCCGGCTGCACGCAAGCAAAAGTTTAAAGTGTACTATGGCATAATAGGTAAAAGGAATGACCAATCTCAGTGTCATATGATCTTTTTAGAAACTAAATTACTACTAAGCAGCATTGCCTTGTAGAAGACCCTCCCTGATCTGGGAGGCTATGTCTTTCACTGCACCAGGTCTATGTGGAACAAAAACAGCAGATGACTTTGAGGATGCTCTAATTTCTTTCATGGTATCAAAGTATTGAATCACCAGCACCATATCCATAACATCCTTAGCTGAAGTCTCAGGAACATTCTCACAGAAGGCAAGAACACTGTCACGTAAACCATCCACCATCGCATGTCTCTGTCGAGCAATGCCAAGACCTGACAGGTATTTAGATTCAGCTTCGCCTTCAGCTCTCTTGATTTGCAGTATCTTTTCTGCTTCGGCATTTTCATTTGCAGCAACCCTCAGTCTAGAAGTTGTAATTTAAAAAAGAGAAAAATTTAGGAGGGCGACAACTAAATGTTGACGTTCAATAATAAGAACAACAAATTTGCAAACACCTAGCATAAGCAAGCTATATAATGAAAGCATAACAATGTCAAATTAGAACAGATATGGAGAAAAGCATAAGCATACTTTGTACTGAAAGTGCTTTGAAAAGCAGTAAGATGCATGTGTAATAATTGGTAGCATATAAGCTAGGAGAAATTAAAAAAAATCATACTATGCATATATTAGAGATTAGGTATATATAAAAAAGCATACTATGTATATTAGGTATAATATACAGCCATCCAGGATGTCTTGGGCATTTTCTTCACCATGCATGTCAACCCATAAATATCCTCCATAGAACGAAAAGCTTCCTGCAAAAAAAAAAAATACAATCAAAACAACCAAGGAACATTTTCTATTAATGCAACAGAGCTAAAGATATTAACATCAGGCCATCACCAGTGATAAGATTATTCGAAATTACAAACCTGCCAAAGTTCAAGTTCGGTGGCAATTTTCAACTGCTCAAATCTTGTATCGAGCTAGAACTGGATGCTCTCAGGTGAAGAAAGATCAGGACGATAAACCATCCACGATCGCATGTCTCTGTCGAGCAATGCCAAGACCTGACAGGTATTTAGATTCAGCTTCGCCTTCAGCTCTCTTGATTTGCAGTATCTTTTCTGCTTCGGCATTTTCATTTGCAGCAACCCTCAGTCTAGAAGTTGTAATTTAAAAAAGAGAAAAATTTAGGAGGGCGACAACTAAATGTTGACGTTCAATAATAAGAACAACAAATTTGCAAACACCTAGCATAAGCAAGCTATATAATGAAAGCATAACAATGTCAAATTAGAACAGATATGGAGAAAAGCATAAGCATACTTTGTACTGAAAGTGCTTTGAAAAGCAGTAAGATGCATGTGTAATAATTGGTAGCATATAAGCTAGGAGAAATTAAAAAAAATCATACTATGCATATATTAGAGATTAGGTATATATAAAAAAAGCATACTATGTATATTAGGTATAATATACAGCCATCCAGGATGTCTTGGGCATTTTCTTCACCATGCATGTCAACCCATAAATATCCTCCATAGAACGAAAAGCTTCCTGCAAAAAAAAAAAATACAATCAAAACAACCAAGGAACATTTTCTATTAATGCAACAGAGCTAAAGATATTAACATCAGGCCATCACCAGTGATAAGATTATTCGAAATTACAAACCTGCCAAAGTTCAAGTTCGGTGGCAATTTTCAACTGCTCAAATCTTGTATCGAGCTAGAACTGGATGCTCTCAGGTGAATAAAGATCAGGACGATCCCTCTGGTCTCTATATTTGTTAAGAGTTGCTAAATGAGATATTTTTCTCTTTTTCATATGCCTTTAAAATTAAGTCTCTTTTCTGCAAAGTTTCTCATTTAAGCAAAATTTTTGATAAGCAAAATATCTAATTTATCTCCATGGATAGTCCTCCACCATACTGAAAAATCATAGTGTCATGAACTAAACATTCAAAGAATAATAATATTGAAAATGTTGTATCTATAAACTCCAAAAGATTAGGCAGCCTTTTGATTCGTATGTAAGAATAAATTTCAGTTGGTCTAATCAAGATTGGTAAACAAAAGACATTACTTACACTGTCTACAACAACAACGTCCACGGTAATAAGCAATAGTGTTAACTCGTCCTTGCAGTAATCCAAAAGACATAGAGATGGAGACATAAATTAGCCGGCAGAAAACAAATAAGTATACTCAATATTGTAATATACAGGCATCCGCCGAAAAATGAATGGACCTAAATTCTCACAGACAATTTACCAAACACTTTTACTACAACAAAACATATTGACAACAAAACAATCAATATAAGAAGAAAATTTAATTATTTACGGTATAAAGAAATCAAGAACACATACCAAAATCATTCTGATATATGGCCAACAACTCTACGTTTTGAACCTGAGAAGAAATTGAAGTATCATGATAAAGAAAAGATTAGGCACATCTATATGAAGAATTGTATTTTTAGAATAAATACATGTCTGTTTATTTTTTGTCGATATTTGTGATGAAGAATCATCATTGTTGGAACCTCCGCCACGCTTACCTCCGTTTTCCATTAGCAGATGATGGGCAAAGATGAAAATACGTCGATGAAGATTAAAAATTGTAACAAATAACCCTTATAATTAACATGACTAATTCTTACAAAAAAACATGATAAACAAAGCATATTAGATAACAATAACTGGGTTACCTCCGTTTTCCATTAGCAAATGATTGTCAAAGATGAAGATCAATCCGCTGGTAATCTATAACTTACGTCGATGAAGATTCAAAATTGTAACAAATTGTCATAAAGAAAGGAATGATTTGGTGGCACAATATGTGAAAATAGCAGAGATAAGGTCTGGGATTGATTTTGAAATTCAAACGTATAACAACTTGCCATATAAAAATGAATGAATCAAAGATCTGAATTTGATTGATTGGGTTGTATTATATGGATCCGGGTCAAGTAATATCCAGCATATGTGTTTGTAGTGTAAATTACAACAGGAAATGAGATGGGTAATATCCATGAGAAAATGGGTAATAAAGTTGGGTAGAAAAAAATGGATCCGGGTCAAGTAGTGTGAAAAAAACAAAGGAAAACCCATTGGATAGTATCCATGGGATATGGGCATATTTTGGAATTAAGATATATAGATGTTGCAACGTATTTATAGGTTAGTTTCGCTGATGGCAGGTTGGTTTTGTTAATGGCCCTTCAGATAAGGGTGGGCAGTTAAATCCGATGGCTCCGTGGACTACGAAACGCGTGGGATTTTTTGATACTCCCTCTGTCTCGAAATGAGTTGCTCGTTTGAAATGTCGGGACTGTTCATAACATGAGGTAAATTACTAATTTACATCTAATCTAGCTATAAGACCAAATATAGTCATGAGTGATCTTGTTGGATTCGTATTTATGAGTACTTTAATTCAGTGAAGTTTTTATATTTAATAATAATACGAAATTCAAAATATTAACGATCAAAAGTGTGCATTGGCAAACGTGTCCGGCCAAAACAGACAACTTATTTAGAGACGGAGGAGGGAGTAGTAATCTTTCGATCTTCGGACTTCTAAAGTACAATGTACCATATATCTAATTTTTTATAGTTAACGTACATAAAAGGACAAGAAATTTTGAATCCTATCTGACTGAGATTACGTACAATGCTTTGTTTCCTAAAAAGATTAAGGATTTTACACTCGGGTTACTAAATTAGTACAAAGGTCTGGTTTGGTAAATTTTAATTCGAACTTATAAGTTATTTATTTCACTACAAGAAAAAGTTCAATAGACATCACACTTTAGACATCGGTTGTAAATGCCACTCATGTTAAAACATGTAATAACATCGCCCATAATTAAAATGATGTCTTTATGTTTCGTAAAACTGATGTCTAAAGTCAGCCTTTAAAAAACAAAACACGCGGGCCTTCTTTGGTTTTCCCCCTTAACTAAAATTTTCACCTCTAAATCAAAATTCTCCCCTTTTGGCCAAATATTTCCCGGCCTCTACACAATTATTCCCCTTTAGACAAATTAAACACAACCTAAAACTAAAAATTAAACTCTCTCTCGATACTCTCTCTCTCGATACTCGCTATCTCTCTCTCTCTCTCTCGCTCTCTCCTGCACCACCACTCACCACGACCACCTGCTCTACTTACGATGACCACCTCCTCACTTCCGTCCCACACACTCTTACAATCAGAACCCTAAATCGAACAAGAACAACACATCAAGAACAACTCACGAAGAACCCTAGTTCGATTTGTTCCTCAATACTTAATTCACGAAGAAAAGCTCGAAAGCTCGGTTTGGCCCGCGACTTGTTCGATTTGCTATTCTCTTTGCTCGATTTGCTCTTCAGTTAGTAAGTAGTATCTACCTAATTCATGTAATTGCTCCATTTATTTGATTTTTAAGCTTTAATTAGGTTAATTATAATTGGGTTTGTTTGTATATACTTTGTTTGGGTTTGTGTCTATATTATTTGATTTAATTAGGTAAATTCTAAATGGGTTTGTATATATATTTGTGAACTGGTTTGTATTAGTATTAATCACTTTGATTAGGTTAATTTTAAATTAGTTTGCATATGTGTTTGTCAACTGATTTGGTTTATATCTAGTGTTGGTTTGTATCTTTGTTTCGTTAATTGATTTATTTTGTTTGTATCCCTGTTTAATTTGTAACAATTAATTGTTCTTTCGTAGACTAATGTTCACTAGGATAATCCAAGAGGAACAAAATTTTGATGGGCTCGAGCCACTCAACAGGTATGCTTTGTGGAGCTATATAAAATTGAAAGGATGAGGTTTGCTTATAATTTATATTCAATTTGATGAAGTTCATGTATGCATTGTGACATGTGGAATCAGATTTGAATTATTTCAAGCCTCATTGGAAGAATTTTACCCTCTCTCAACTCCAATCTGCTACCAACAACTTTTCCCATGGTTTGTAATTTTTTTATGACTTGAGATAGCAATAGTGCATATTACGCAAAAAATCTCTAACTTAACTTGATTTCTGTGCCATAGGAAATCTGATTGGAAAAGGAGGTTATGCTGAAGTTTATAAAGGCTGTTTGCGAGATGGCCAGCTTGTTGCAATTAAGAAACTGACTAAAGGATCACCCCAGGATAGGATAGGAGACTTCCTAGCAGAGCTTGGGATCATGGCCCATGTCAACCATCCCAACACTGCCAAGTTGATTGGTTATGGGATTGACGGAGGGGTGCACCTTGGGTTGGAGCTCTCTCCTCTTGGTAGTTTAGCATCGGTAATTCATGGTTGGTATAATTTATCTATGGTCTTTTAAGGCTGTTATTTGACTGGAACTTTGCATAGTGCAAATTTGTTTTGTGTGTTAACATTCAACTACTATAATCATTTACAGCTTCAATAGAAGATTAGAATGGAGTATTAAGTATAAGATTGTCATGGGAACAGCTGAAGGTCTTGTTTATCTTCACGAAGGTAGTCAAAGAAGGATTACTCACAACAGAGCCTTGTGATGTGGGTATGTTTCAATCCATTCCCAGGTCCACCTTTTCAAGTTCTCTAACTAATGAATTTTTATAGATAATTATTAATTATGTGGGCACTAAGATTGAATGTGTTCATGACAGGCAAAGCCTTTACTCAAAAAATGACATCAGAGAGCTTATTGATCCTTTACTTCTTGATGACTACTTTGGCGATGTCGAGAGCTTATGACTTATCATTACCTGAAGTCTAAAATGTTCCAGGTTCTGGCAGTTTACGAGGTAATATGATGCTCATCATGTTGATTCTTGGTTTTTATTGATAAACAGTAACATAGTCTAACCTCTAGATGAATATATTGATTATTTGGTGTTATTGACGAACCTCTACCTTTTTTATGACCCACCTTTGACAGATTCAGTATGTATGTGCTAATTCATAATAGGACTTGGAGTTGTTAGACCTTTGATTTCCCTATGAGCAAGAAAACCAAGTAGCGGATTTAATTTATGTGCAGGTTGACAGGCGCGCACAAGTGGATGGAATAATTCGGTATCGTATCTGTACTGGCATACGTGCATGTCGCAAACTCCTCCATTATTTGATTGAGATGAAATGTCTTTTTGGGCCATTCAGGGAAAAATTATGCAACCCCGAGCGTGTATATTCATGTTCTTTCATTGTCTTAATTAGATTGTTTGATCTGATGGTCACGTTTTTAAACTTAAGCTATATTATTAACAGGTTTTCTGGAGGTTAGAATGCACGGAAAGTTCTTCAAGAATGAGGCGATGTTTGAGGAGAAATTACTGTGGATCAGAGCACTGTAATGCTACTGCTATTAAAGACGGCAGTGTAGAATCTACTCCTGATTATAGTAATGACATCTGTACATCTAAAGCATCTATCGTGGCGGCGGAAGCTATGGTAACAGAGGTAAGAGATGATGATGATGATGATGATGATGATGATGATAATGATGACTATGACGAGGAAGATGCTGTTTCTTGAGACTGTTTTCAAATGTTCAATCATGCAGGTGAGATAGAGCTTTGAATTTGCATTGACTAAATGTGGCATAAAAATGAGTCCTTATCCATTAATGTTTTACTTCTTTCTTGCAAATTGATATAGCTTGTGCAAGCCGTAGAGAAACTTGGGGTAGATCAGGCAATCCCTTTAAAAATATTAGAGGTGATGAAAATGAAGGGTTTAACTAGACATAATGTAGCGAGTCATCTCCAGGTTAGTGGAATTCTATGTTTGCAGCTCCAACAGTCTGCTGTTTTGATCAAGTTGTCTAGGCAAATAAGTTTACCATAAAAAGTTAAAGCTAACATAGGCATTTCTTAGTCATCCATCTGCTTCATTTTAATAAGAAATTTTCATTCTATCTTTTTAGAATGCAAGGCCTACTAGCTAAATGTATCTTTAAACAACTTATACTCTTATAGTCTCATTTTCATTACTTATACTCTTGGTATTATATATTAATCTGTTTGCATGCTATTTATAAATTAGTTGGTATACACAAAGGTTAACTGAGCTTTTATTAATAAATTTCTTATTCTTTGGCATTTCAGATATTAGGAATCACCCATTACTGATTCATTGCAAAAGAGGAAAGGTATGTGCAACATCTATTTGTCCTAATTTCATCACAAATATTTTCCAGTGATGGTACTTGACTTCTATCTTTGATGAGTGTCAGCGCTTTGCAGCTGCTATCTGTAGCAATCATATATATAGTTTGGTTCTCTTACATTCAAAGCTGTGCTTTTTATCATGCTACATCATTATTTATTAGTTTTCTGTATGTTAGAAACTGAAGCTTAATTTAGGACTATAGTTGATCAATATTTTAAAAGTTCAAACATTTTACCTTCTTGTCTGATTGGTCTACTTCTTTATACTTGCAGTCATTTGTTTTTAAGCCTTATTATCAGCATGGGAGAGCAGTGGCCCAGAAAGCTCAGCGATTGCTTGAAAATGTGGCCAATAGGAAAAGGAGTCAGCAAGTAAAAACAGGTGGATTGTTGTTTACTTGTTTCATGTATCAGAATTTGAAGTTGTGTTGCTCCCTTCCATCTGACTTTAATAGTAATCTTCAACTGTCAGTTCTGTAAGTCAAGATACCTAAACGCCAAGCTTATCAGAATGCATAACTTCTATGTTAAAGCTCACATTACCTTATTTCTTAACGGTTGCAGTTTACGGGACAACAATGAGTTTACCGTTAGCATACCCTCTGAAATTGATGAGATAAAGCTGCTTTCTGAACTTCAAAGAACTGAGAAACTACTGTCTAATGAATGACTGGCCTCATGGTGTGTCGGTGTTTATAACATCTAGCCTATATAATACATAGAGTATAGTTAGTCTATTTTTCCTGCAACAATCAGCTTACTCCTTACCAAATTCTTTATTACTGCATTGTTTTGTGGATGGGTACTTTGCTCAGTTTAGTTAATTTTGCCGAGATATGTAGTCATGTTTACTTGCTTTGGATTTGGTACATCGGATATGCAGTTTATGTAATTTGGATGTTGATGACATTGGTTTTTATTTTGTCAATAGCCACATAATGACTATTGTCACATCTATTATTAGCAAATAAAGTGATTTTACCAAATAATGATGTCTAAAACAAAGATATACATCACATTTTTTCTACAATGTTCGATGTCTAAAAAACAAATAGAAATCACTTTTTATTTATAAAATCTGATGTCCAAGAGACACATATAAATGAGTTTTTTCAGAAAAAATTGATGTTTATACCTACATTAGACATCAGTATAGGATGATGTCTAAGATAGCTATACACATCGCTTTTTTGTAAAAGAAACTAATGTTTATAAGAACATTAGACATCAGTCTAGGATGATGTCTAAGATAACTATAGACATCACTTTATCTGCTAAAATTATGATGTCTAATATCCAAATAGACATCTTTTTCAAAAAAAGAAAGTGATGTGTATGTGAAAAATAACTTAGTTTATTATATGTTTTCTAGAATATAAGGCATGCAAGTTGTTTATAAAATTAATTATATCTAACCTATTTTGTAGAACAACTGATGTGTATTGAAGGAAATATCGATGTCTATGTGAGCACAGACATCAGTTTCTGACTGATGTCTAGAATAGACATCTCCCACCTAGACATCACATCCAAAATAACATAGACATCGGCCAGAAACTGATGTCTATTGACCCTTTTCTTGTAGTGTTTTGAAAGAAAAATCGTTTTTTCAAACGCGTGGGATTATTTGCTAGCAATCAATCTTCGGACTTCGATTGCATTTGATCCGATACTTTTGAATCCAAATCCGAACCGCCGGTTTGGATTGCGGTTTCGGTTTTAGATTTTAAAAGTCGAAGAATTTCGGTTTCAGTTTTACCATAAATCCGATCCGATCCGATTTGTGCTCTCCCCTATTCTAAGTACCATAAATCAAAATGTTTTTAGTTAACGTACATAAAAGGACAAGAAACTCTAAGATTCAGTACAATGCAAAGGTGTTCCTTATGCAAAACTCTAAAATCTCTATAATTATCAAACTCAAACTCTAAATAAATGATTTATGATCATCGGGGCACATTACTAAAATATAAAAAATTGATAATGTGGACCGGGAGGAAGACTATTCAACTATTATAATTACATTGTTCGTGTATTGGACCGGATGCAGATGCAGGAGAATAAAGCATGGACATATTAATGTGCAAGTTGACAATAATGGAGATCTCATGTTGGCTGACAACTAATTAATACTCCGCTCAATAGAAAGCCATCACCTTTCTTTGGATCCATTTTATGTGCTGGCATCTATTTAATAATTTAAAATATATTATCATGTCCTTGTCAATCCGGAAGTTTGTTAGAATCGTGTACTCCTTAAAAAATTATTATTTAAATTATTATTAAATAAATTTATTTAAATTTATAATAAATTCCACGAGAATGATCTAAACTTTGATAAAAATTATTAATTAAATGATATAATAAATAAATTTATATTAAATTATTTAATCTTAAATTTAATGTTTAATCATTATTAACTACTTATATTATAATAATAAATTAATTAAAAGCACTTTTTAGTATTATCTATTTATTCAAATGTCTAATTTTTACGATATTTTCCTTTTAATTTATTTCACTTAATGAACTTTTTATATTAAGCATTTAATGTACTTGTTGTGAAATAAAATCTAGGTTATCGAATTGCAGCTAGGTTCGCCCGTATTTAATGCTAGGGTTGGTGAGTTTCGAAATTTAATGGCTATTTTTGTATTTCGTGACCTAATTCGAACAAGATGCCTACGTATCTCAGAATTGAGAATCAAGACGTAGTTCTGAGAATGAGAGGCTAGAAGCCTTAGAATCGTAGTAGGGTTAGGTGACTTGATGGACAAGTAATTAAAATTTAATGAAATATATTTTTTTCATTATTTTCAATTTTACCCAAATTTAAATTTTATTCAAATTTAAATTTTATTCAAAATTAAATTTTATTGATAAGTAATTAAAATGAAAAACTAATTTTGAATCTAATATATTAAAAGTGTCCACATAAAAAATAATTATTTAAATGTTAAATTAATTAATCCAAATTTCAACTGAAAAAATACCAAATAACACTACTTTTGAAAATCCATTATCTAAAAATCAACTGCAAAAGGTACCATTTTTTTTGCCCACCAAATATGCATATTGAAACTGCGTATTGCCCTCACACATATATATATATACATAATGCATGTTCCATATATTTTCACTGAATCATTTGAAGGTTGGGGGTATATGTTTACTTTTCACCTATCATGGAACAACTTGAGGTTATTTTCATGTAAGACATTGGTATCTGACAGTGACACATCAACTCCTGGTCCCTGGCAAACGCATGCCAGGGACGAGTTATATAACATAAGGCTTTTAAGTCGTTAGATCAACCAACGGCTCTGATTTAAAAAAAAAAATATCGTATCGCATAAATTTTCTACGATACGGAGTAATTACCAAAATGCCCCCTGTTTTCATATAAAAAATCTACTGTTCACCGTACCGCAGAAAATTTTTGCGGTACGTGAACAGTGGGGACATTTTGGTAATTTTAGTTTTAGTACAATCTTTACACAATCATCATACAAAATCACAATCTTCATCTAATGTTAGCAACACACAACTAAAATTGCATCCACTTCTTCAACAGCAACTCGTACTCTTTCAAGAAACTTGTTGTCCTTGAAATGTTTAAAGAATCGGACAAAGGCTGCAGAGCACAAAGGCAAACTCTGTTCTATTTTGCATAGGGTTCTAATTGCGGGAAAAAAAACCTGCAGAGCACAAAGGCAAAAGAAAAATGAAAAGCAGAAAAAGAAACTCCAGTGACGATATGCGGCAAACTTGAAAACCATATGCTTCACAAATTGGGTACCTCCGAGAGTGTTGTCTGTGCATCTACTAGGTGGTAATGGATTCCCCATCAAGTAGTTCTGATTGAATAAAAATGCATTAATTAGATTTCAGATGCAAAGTTTTTTTTATTGAGTTCAAGCTGATATATCTACAATCTAAAGATGAAAAAAGAAGTTACTTTTGGTGTTTTGCTGGCACTCTGCA
The DNA here is from genome assembly GCA_037693485.1 of Kitagawia praeruptora. NCBI lineage: Eukaryota > Viridiplantae > Streptophyta > Magnoliopsida > Apiales > Apiaceae > Kitagawia > Kitagawia praeruptora. The sequence continues at coordinate 104,441,342 of CM075354.1, read as the reverse complement.
GATTAGTATATGCTAGGAGAATGAATTATGTATAAAAATAATCACCTTGTATTGGCACTCTGAAGGAGAAATCATCAGTTACTTTTGCAATTTGTTCGAAATCAAGTAAAGGTAAATCCAAATCTTGTCTCTCAGTTCTGTTGGAAGTATCACTTCTTGAATTTAGTTGCACTATTTCTACACAATTCAGAAGGAAATGCTAACTCTGAACAAAGTTTACAGTTACTTAAAAATAAAATGAAAAGATAACTTTCAAAATTCTATGTCTCTATTTTTAGGAGTTAGCATGCTAATCAATCGATCAGGCTTGAAAATAGTCCTTTTTTTTTGCTAAGAGAAAATAGTCCTTTTAACTGTATGAAAGTTACTTGCTCTGTGAAGTCTTCTTTTTCTGAATTTAAGCAAGAGTTAGAGGCATGGTATCACTGCTAGTGCTATAAACACAATATTTATGATAATCCAAATTAGCTTCTTGCCTCTAGAGTCGTTATTTCTCTCTGCATAGCCAAAATTGATCATGATTGAAAATAAACCAGTTAACAAACAAAAATAATTAAAATTGTACCAACTAGTAATAGCTTTGACCAAGAACACATACCTATTTCGGATGCAGCCATTCTTACATAAAGATCTTGGCCATCTTTTGAGTAGCCTCAGAAGTGGATGCAGCCATTATTTTGGATGCAGACGAAGTAAGTCACCATCTGGTGTCAATGTCAACCTAACCTTAAAATAGCAGATCTGGAACCATTGACAAGATTGAAAGCATAATAAACCTCCGTCTGAGCCATAACAAATCTTGGTATGTAAGTTTAATTCTGATCCAGAACAGGAACACAACTAAATTTTTCCACTGAATTTTTCCACTGGAATTAAACAAGAATTAAACAGATAAGAAAATTAAACAAGAATTATAAGAATAGTAAGAAAATGCACCTCAATATATATACTGGAATACAAGTATAGTTCTTCAGTTCCTATTTTCATTCGGTCTACCATGTTTCCAATTTGCTTAATACTCTGCTAAGAAGATACAATAATAATGAAGCCAAATTAAGAGTTACAAAAAATAAGTTACTTATGGATGACTCACACAGAAATGGGAGAGATTGAGGGAGAGACAGAGATAGAGAGATTGAGGGAGAGAAGGAGAGAGAGAGACCACAAACCCCATCTTACCCTCCATCTCCTTAACCTTCCTCTCCGACTTCTTCAAAAGCGCTTCCAACTCATTTTTGACAATCTCCAACTCCGCTCTCTCCTTATTCGACCTTTCTAATACCGCCTCCAAATCATTAACCAAACTCTGCAAATCCCTAATCTTCACATCCCTCTCCTCAATTGACCGGTGAGGTGTTTGAGGCAATTGATTATATAAGTAATTAATTGAGGGGTTTAACATAAGAAGGAGAAGAATTATATAACAAAATTGAATCAAAAAAGAACAAAAGGCTAAGAGCTTGAAACTAAAGAATTGAAGAGTTCGGTTAGTGAAATGAGAGAGGGATAGAAAAGAGTGGGCGGCTGATCTAGGTTATTGAAAAGAGAGAGATGAAAAAGGGGGGGAAATGAAATGTTGACAAAGGGGGGAAATATTAACAAGGGGGAAGTGAATTAGAGGAGGGAAATGAAATATGGATCAATTTTTTTACTAGCCCATGAAAAAATTAATTCGAATAGATAAATTTCATATAAGATAAATTTGAAATTTTTGTAATTTTTAATTAATTTAATTAATTACTATTAATAATGACTATCGAGTCGAATGAATGTTAGTAAACACTCATTTTATTGTTTAAAAAAATAATCAAATAATAAAAAAAGTAGGGTTGTACGAGATTCACTAAATAATTTTTTTAATTTGAAAGATTTCTTCGACGATCGAAACGTACGAATATTAATAAAAACTCATTTTATTGCTGGGAAAAAATAATCGAAAAATAAAAAAGTCGGGTTGTACGAGATTTTAACAAAAGCGCATGAAAAGTGATGCTTCCTATAACGGGGCACGATGCAGATTTACTAAATAATTTTTTAGAATGATGTTTTCGACGATCGAACCGTACGGATGTTAATAAACACTAATTTTAGTATTGGGAAAAAATAATTGAAAAATAAAAAGACCGGGTTTTACGAGATTTTAGCAAAAACGTAGGAAAAGTGATGTTTCCCGTAATGGGTCACGATCCATATTCACTGAATAATTTGTTTGAATGCTTTTTTCGACGATCGAACCGTACGGATGTTAATAAACACCCATTTTAGTGTTGGGAAAAATAATCAAAAAATAAAAAGGTCGGGTTGTACGAGATTTTAGCAAAAACTTAGGAAATGTGATGTTTCCCATAATGGGACACGATCCATATTCACTGAATAATTTTTTTGAATGATTTTTTCGATGATCGAACCGTACGAATGTTAATAAACACCCATTTTAGTGTTGGGAAAAAATAATCGAAAAATAAAAAGGTCGGGTTGTACGAGATTTTAGCAAAAAACGTAGGAAAAGTGATGTTTCCCATAATGGGTCACGATCCATATTCACTGAATAATTTTTTTGAATGCTTTTTTCGACGATCGAACCGTACGGATGTTAATAAACACCCATTTTAGTGTTGGGAAAAAATAATCGAAAAATTAAAAGGTCGGGTTGTACGAGATTTTAGCAAAAACGTAGGAAAAGTGATGTTTCCCGTAATGGGTCACGATCCATATTCACTGAATAATTTTTTTGAATGCTTTTTTCGACGATCGAACCATACGGATGTTAATAAACACCCATTTTAGTGTTGGAAAAAAATAATCAAAAAATAAAAAGGTTTCATTGTACGAGATCATAATAAAAACGTAGGAAAAGTGATGTTTCCTATAACGGGGCACGATGCAGATTTACAGAATAATTTTTTAGAATGATTTTTTCGACGATCGAACCATACGGATGTTAATAAACACCCATTTTAGTGTTGGGAAAAAATAATCAAAAAATAAAAAGGTCGGGTTATACGAGATTTTAACAAAAACGTTGGAAAAGTGATGCTTCCTATAACGGGGCACGATCCAGATTCACTGAATAATTTTTTTGAATGCTTTTTTCGATGATCGAACCGTACAAATATTAATAAAAACCCATTTTAGTGTTTGGAAAAAATAATCGAAAAATAAAAAGGTCGGGTTGTACGAGATTTTAACAAAAACTTAAGAAAAGTGATGCTTCCTATAACGGGGCACGATCCAGATTCACTGAAAAAAAATTTAGAATGTTTTTTTCGACGATCGAACCGTACGGATATTAATAAACACCCATTTTAGTTTTGGGAAAAAATAATCGAAAAATTAATAGGTCGGGTTGTACGAGATCTTAACAGAAACGTAGGAAAAGTGATGTTTCCTATAACGGGCCACGATCCATATTCACTGAATAATTTTTTTGAATGCTTTTTTCGATGATCGAACCGTACGAATGTTAATAAACACCCATTTTAGGATTGTGAAAAAATAATCGAAAAATGAAAAGGTCGGGTTGTACGAGATCTTAACAAAAACGTAGGAAAATTAATTGTTCCTATAACGGGGCACGATCCAGATTCACTGAACAATTTTTTGAATGCTTTTTTCGACGATCGAACCGTACGAATGTTAATAAACACCCATTTTAGTGTTGGGAAAAAATAATCGAAAAATAAAAAGGTCGAGTTATACGAGATTTTAACAAAAACGTTGGAAAAGTGATGCTTCCTATAACGGGGCACGATCCAGATTCACTGAATAATTTTTTTGAATGCTTTTTTCGATGATCGAACCGTACCAATATTAATAAACACCCATTTTAGTGTTGGGAAAAAATAATCGAAAAATAAAAAGGTCGGGTTGTACGAGATCTTAACAAAAACGTAGGAAAAGTGATGCTTCCTAAAACGGGTCACGATCCATATTCACTGAATAATTTTTTTGAATTCTTTTTTCGATGATCGAACCGTACGAATGTTAATAAATACCCATTTTAGTGTTGGGAAAAAATAATCGAAAAATAAAAAGGTCGGGTTGTACGAGATTTTAACAAAAACGTAGCAAATTAAAAGTGTTGCTTCCTATAACGGGACACGATCCAGATTCACTGAATAAATTTTTCGAATGATTTTTTCGACGATCGAACCGTACTAATGTTAATAAACACTCATTTTAGTGTAGCAAAAAAATTATCGAAAAATAAAAAGGTTTCATTGTACGAGATCATAATAAAAACGTAGGAAAAGTGATGTTTCCTATAACGGGGCACGATGCAGATTTACAGAATAAGTTTTTAGAATGATTTTTTCGACGATCGAACCATACGGATGTTAATAAACACCCATTTTAGTGTTGGGAAAAAATAATCAAAAAATAAAAAGGTCGGGTTATACGAGATTTTAACAAAAACGTTGGAAAAGTGATGCTTCCTATAACGGGGCACGATCCAGATTCACTGAATAATTTTTTTGAATGCTTTTTTCGATGATCGAACCGTACAAATATTAATAAAAACCCATTTTAGTGTTTGGAAAAAATAATCGAAAAATAAAAAGGTCGGGTTGTACGAGATTTTAACAAAAACTTAAGAAAAGTGATGCTTCCTATAACGGGGCACGATCCAGATTCACTGAAAAAAAATTTAGAATGTTTTTTTCGACGATCGAACCGTACGGATATTAATAAACACCCATTTTAGTTTTGGGAAAAAATAATCGAAAAATAAATAGGTCGGGTTGTACGAGATCTTAACAGAAACGTAGGAAAAGTGATGTTTCCTATAACGGGCCACGATCCATATTCACTGAATAATTTTTTTGAATGCTTTTTTCGATGATCGAACCGTACGAATGTTAATAAACACCCATTTTAGGATTGCGAAAAAATAATCGAAAAATGAAAAGGTCGGGTTGTACGAGATCTTAACAAAAACGTAGGAAAATTAATGGTTCCTATAACGGGGCACGATCCAGATTCACTGAACAATTTTTTGAATGCTTTTTTCGACGATCGAACCGTACCAATGTTAATAAACACCCATTTTTGTGTTGGGAAAAAATAATCGAAAAATAAAAAGGTCGGGTTATACGAGATTTTAACAAAAACGTTGGAAAAGTGATGCTTCCTATAACGGGGCACGATCCAGATTCACTGAATAATTTTTTTGAATGCTTTTTTCGATGATCGAACCGTACCAATATTAATAAACACCCATTTTAGTGTTGGGAAAAAATAATCGAAAAATAAAAAGGTCGGGTTGTACGAGATCTTAACAAAAACGTAGGAAAAGTGATGCTTCCTAAAACGGGTCACGATCCATATTCACTGAATAATTTTTTTTAATTCTTTTTTCGATGATCGAACCGTACGAATGTTAATAAATACCCATTTTAGTGTTGGGAAAAAATAATCGAAAAATAAAAAGGTCGGGTTGTACGAGATTTTAACAAAAACGTAGCAAATTAAAAGTGTTGCTTCCTATAACGGGACACGATCCAGATTCACTGAATAAATTTTTCGAATGATTTTTTCGACGATCGAACCGTACTAATGTTAATAAACACTCATTTTAGTGTAGGAAAAAAATTATCGAAAAATAAAAAGGTCAGGTTTTACGAGATTTTAACAAAAACGTAGTAAAACACGCAAACTGTTATTTAACGATTTAAAAGTGTCAAACATTACGTAACGGTTTTTATGAAAAACTGTTGTTGTGCTTCACTATCACACAACATTTTTTTATCAGAAAACTGTTGTGTGAATAATTATAATTTCCCACCAAATCCTGTTCAAATTTTTCATTATTTCCCACCAAATTCAATTCAAATTATTTCATTATTCCCACCAAACATTTCATTATTTCCCACCCATTTCAATTCAAATTTTTCAGTAGTTCAGGCAACAGTTTTATACAAGTTTGATAAAACCATTGTCTGTAAGCTTTCCTTTTCACAACGGTATGTAAGACCCGTTGTTTAAGTTTATTCAGACAACGGTTATAATAAACACTTGTTTGAATTACACAACGTAAAGACCAAAACCGTTGTCTCACGCTACTATAAGTTAGTTTATTAACAACGCTTTTGGTGTGTTGTGTTAAAGATGTAAGACAACATTGCAATTTAAAAACTGTTGTCTGATTTTATCAGAGCATACCGCTTAGACAACGGTTTCAAATAACAGCAAACACAGTTGTCATAGAAAGACTCAGACAACACTTTTTCGAGGACAAAACATTCACCGTTGTTTGTTTTTTCGGGACAACGGGTATTTGTTTAACCGTTGTGTGAATGGTGTTGTATGATTGAGTTTTTCTTGTAGTGTTCTGTACAATATATGATTATGGAATGTTACTGGTATGCATCTTGCAGTTTAAATTAGAATGGCGTTTGATAAGTCTCAATCCAAATGAATTAACAATACATTGGGGACACTCCACTGGAAACATATATATCAAAAGTAAATGCAAAATACGGCCTAACTACTAATGTATCTACAGAAATGAAAAAAATAAAAGTTGCGCCTACGTAATTACCACTCAACTCCACTCATATTAAGTTCAAAGACAACATTCAAACAAGGTCACACATTCAAAACATTAACTGAGCATGTACATACCACATTTAAGTTAGAAAAAAACACCAATCAGGAAAGATAACAAAAAAATACAAAAATAAAATTGATAAATAAAAACATACATAGATAACAAGAAATGTATAAAAATTTTCAAGGGGGTTAAATTTAGACCTCTATAAAACCCTAAAATTAACCTTCACTTTAAATTGTAGTACCTTGATAAGAAGCCCTCAGAATAACCATCAATTTCTAATCATAATACCTTCAATCTCAAATTAAAGCCCGAGATGGATATGAGTTGAAAGTAGATGTAGATGTAAAGCCCCAGTTTTACCTTGAACTGAATGTCCCAATCAAAGCCTTAATTGAAACCCGAACGAAAAGCCCCAATCAAAGCCCTAATTGAAAATTAATACTCCCTCGTCCCAAAAAACTTTTCCCATTTTCCTTGGACACGTTTGCCAACGTACACTTTTAATCATTAATATCTTTAATTTCGTATTAGTATTCAATATAAAAACTTCACTGTATTAAAATACTCATAAATACGAATCCAACAAGATAACTCATGACTATATTTGGTTTTATAGATTAGACGTAAATTAGTAATTTGTCTCTTGTTATGAACAGTACCGACATATCAAACGAGGAGAACAATATGGCACGGAGGGAGTATAGAAGAGTGAATACGAGAGCAAAATTAATTAAGCAATGAAAATAGAAAAAACAGAGAGGGTTCTTCGAGTGTTTCCAGTTGAGAGCCAGAGAGAGATAAGAAGAGTAAAGAGAGTAGGTAGAGTAAAAGGGGGAAAAGTGTGCTGGCAATAATTTTCGTTCAAGGGGAAACATTTTCCCTCAAGGGAAAAAAGGGGGAAAACTACCGCCTTTACTAGTATCTTTTTTACAGTAATAATTTTCACCTTTTTTTAATTTAATTTTTAAATTTATTATGTTAACTTAAAATTAAATAAACATCATGTGCATTTACATGTATATATGTAATTTAATTTTAAAAAATTAATAAGTTATAAATTATTTATATGTAGAAATATTTTAAAATTTCTATTAGAATATTTATTAATTAAAAAGACATTATTATCATATTTTACAAAGTTTTTGTTAAGATGCGGTATTTCACTAACTAGTACTTTGTCCCAGATTGTTGTTTCTATTTTTTTAAAAATATTCTTCGACGATCCAGTCGTAAGGACATCAATATATATCTAATTTAGTGATATTCCTAAAATTTTACAAAATAAAAAATTAATTTGGATAGTGAAATTAGTAGTCAACTATTGATTTGACTAGTAATACTAACTAGTACTTTGTCCCAAATTGTTGTTTATATATTTTTTAAAATATTTATCGGCGATCCAATCGTACGAATGTCAATATATATCTAAATAAGTGATATTCCCAAAATTTAAAAAAATAAATAATTGATTTGGATAGTGAAATTAGTAGTCAAGTAGTGATTTGACTAGTACTACTAACTAGTACTTCCTCCCAGACTGTTGTTTCTATTTTTAAAAAAATATTTATCGACGATCCAATCGTACGGATCTCAATATATATCTAATTTAGTGATATTCCTAAAATTTTACAAAATAAAAAATTAATTTGGATAGTGAAATTAGTAGTCAATTATTGATTTCACTAGTAATACTAACTATTACTTTATCCTAGATGCTGCACAATCGAACCTTTTTATTTTTTGATTATTTTTTCCCAACACTAGAACGTGTATCTATTAACATCCGTACGGTTCGATCGTCGAAGAAATCATTTAAAAAAATCATTCAGTGAATCTAGCACGTGCCCCATGATCGGTATCTGTACTATTACAACATTTCTGTTAAGATACGACACAATCAGGTCTTTTTATTTTTTGATTATTTTTTTCCAACACTAAATGAGTATCTATTAACATCCGTACATTTCGATCGTCGAAGAAATCATTTTAAAAAATCATTCAGTGAATCTGGCACGCGCCCCATTATCGAAATCTTTACTATTACAACGTTTCCGTTACGATGCAGCACAACCAAGCCTTTTTATTTTTTGATTATTTTTTCTCAACACTAGAACGAGTATCTATTAACATCCGTACGGTTCGATCGTCAAATAAATAATTTAAAAAATCATTCAGTGAATCTAGCACGCGCCCCGTTTATCGGAATCTATACTATTACAACGTTTCCGTTAAGATGCGGCACAATCGGGTCTTTTTATTTTTTAATTTTTTTTCCAGCACTAGAATGAGTATCTATTAACATTCGTACGGTTCGATCGTCGAAGAAATCATTCAAAAAAAAAAAATCATTCAATGAATCTGGCACGGGCCCCATTATCGGAATCTGTACTATTACAACGTTTTCATTAAGATGCGCCACAACCGAGCCTTTTTATTTTTTGATTATTTTTTTCCAACACTAGAACGAGTATCTATTAACATCCGTACGGTTCGATCATCGAAAAAATCATTTAAAAAATTCATTCAGTGAATCTAGCACGAGCCCCGTTATCGGAATACGTACTATTACAACATTTCCGTTTAAGATGCGGCACAACCGGGTCTTTTTATTTTTTGATTATTTTTTCCAGCACTAGAATGAGTATTTATTAACATCTGTACGGTTTGATCGTCGAAAAAATCATTTAAAAAATTCATTCATTGAATCTAGCACACGCCTCGTTACCGAAATATGTACTATTACAACGGTTTCGTTTAAGATGCGGCACAACCGGGTCTTTTTATTTTTATTATTATTTTTTCCAGCACTATAATGAGTATTTATTAACATCCATACGATTCGATCGTCGAAGAAATCATTAAAAAAATTCATTCATTGTATCTGGCACGCGCCCCGTTAACGGAATATATACCAGTAACAGTACTTTTGACGAACATAATAAAATCCGTCAGAAGTGTATTAAAATAATGTATTTTCCGTTGAAGTTTTAAGTAGCTTTTAATTTGTGGTAGTTGAACTTGTGACATTTTTGTCGTCATAAGTTCATTATTATGTGACGAACATACTATTATACGTCACAAGTTTACTTTTTCATGTATTTAAATATATGAAAATATGTATGTTATTCATGTTGTGACGAAATGTCACAAGTTTGAAATCGAAAATCGTGTCGTTTTGGTTGACGGGAAAATTTAAAAAAATTTTCAGTAAAGGGCGCCATAAAATAATTATAAAATATCATTCTTGTGACGAAGATACACATTCGTCACAAGTTACTTGTGACAGATGTTTGTAGTTGTCAAAACTTATGTTGCACCCCTAATCCGTCACAACGTATCGTCACAAATAATCTTTCGTCACAAGATTGTCGTCACTATTAGCAGATTTTCTAGTATTGTACTGTCTCTCGCAGAGAAGAAAACAGCAAAGGATGTGTGGGAGTCTATAAAGACCATATGTTAGGGAACTGATAAAGTGAAGAAGGCCAGGGTTCAAACTCTCAAATCTGAGTTTGAGGCCCTAAGTATGAGAGACAACGAAAATATTGATGATTTTCACATGAGGATGAATGGGCTCGTAATGAATATACGAGCTTTGGGAGAAAGTATGGAAGAATCGTACGTTGTTAAGAAACTTTTACGAGCTGTCCCTGCAAGGTTTCTGCAAATCACATCTACCATGGAGCAATTTGGAGATCTTGACACAATGACTATCGAGGAAGCAATAGGGTCACTCAAGGCTCACGATGAATGAGTAAAAGGCAAAGTGGAAACAAATGAAAATCAGTTATTGCTTACTGAAGAGGAGTGGAATAAACGTGAAAGCGTGAAAGCAATGAAGGGAAACTGTTGTTCACTCGTGATGAATGGCTTAAAAGAACTACTGGAGAGAGACAATCAGGAACAAGTGGGGAGAGACAGTCAGGTTTCAAAGGTCCAGGAAACTTTGATAAAAGTATAATTAAATGTTTTAATTGTGGAATATTTGGACATTTTGCAGTGGAGTGTCGAAAGCCAAAGAAAAGAGAGAACAAAGGCATGAGGTCAACATGGAAATGGTAGATGACGAGGAACCAGCCTTACTATTAACCAAACATGAGAAAGGAGAACCAGAACTGATGATCGATGGAAATAAGGTGATACACTCTTTACTTTCTAAGAATGATAATAAAACGAGTGAATCAAACATGTGGTATCTTGATAACGGTGCAAGCAATCATATGACATGGTTTTAAAGCAAAATTCTCAGAGTTGGACGAACGTATAACGAGCCAAGTAAGATTTGGAGATGGGTCTGCTGTTAAAATTGAAGGAAAAGACACCATTATGTTGAAATGCAATAATGGAGAGAAGAAGACCCTTCATGATATGTACTATATTCCAAGTTTAAGAAACAATATCATAAGCTTGGGGCAGATGTCTGAAGAGGGCAATAAGATGGTCATTGGGGGAGAATTTCTCAGAATTTATGATGAACAGGATAGACTTTTGATGAAGGTTAAAAGATCACCAAACAGACTTTTCAAGTTAATTCTGGAAACTAGCACACAATCGTGTTTTCTGTCTAAGATGGATGGGGATTCAATGTTGTGGCATAGACGACTTGGTCATGTAAATTACCAAGCCATGACACTGATGTCTAAAACAGGAATGGTACGTGGAATGTCAAGAACAATCAATCCAAATGTGGTATGCGAGGGATGCCTTATGTCAAAGCAGACTCGACAACCAATTCCAACCAAGACCAACTACAGTGCTAAAAGGGTACTTGAATTAGTCCATGGTGATTTATGCGGACCAATATCTCCGGAAACAACCTCTGGCTACAGGTATTTCTTTTTACTTGTAGATGATTTCAGTCATTACATGCACTACGCCACAAATGGTCTTCAACAACGCTTTTTTCAGTGTTACGAGCAAAAGTGTAGCCATATATGCCTTAAAATTGATCTATGGTAACACTTTTTTTTGATGTTACAATTGATAGTAACTGGTGTTACCATAGCCATAAATCGGTATCTATGGTAACTCCAAAATTGGTGTTACCATTGATATTTAAAAAAAGTGTTACCAAGAGTGAAAAAAAATAGGTGAACTTGTATTTGGGCGACATCTTAATTTTTTGTCCAAAAAATTAAGCGGTTAATTCCAAATAATTCACTAACCCGCCTCTGAAATAACCCACCACTCTCAAAGTATGTAAAAATATATGATTAAAAATATTTGAATATATTATTTAAAACTATGTAAAAAGAATTGAATGCTTAATTAATACAAATAGTGATATTTAATTTAACAAAATTAAGAATTTTGAAAATTTAAAATTTTTATATACGAATTTATAAAATATAAAATCTTAAAATGTAAAAATATGAACAAATAACTTGAAATTTGCTTTATTTCTAAGGGGGAGTTGCCAAAAATCACTTCTTAGCACACTCTTCTTTCACAATCTTAAAAATAAAAAATTTCTTTACAAACTATGGAAAAGAAATAGTTTTACATATTAAAAAAATTTAGTTTTTAACATAAAATTCAATTTTGAATAAATATTTGACTCTAAAACTAATTAAATTATAAAAAATGTAATAAAAGAATTTTATAAAAGTATAAATCTATCAAATAAATGATAATTCTATTTTTATAGATATTAACATAATTTTATTAAATTTAAAAAATGAATAATTGTGTTAAAAAATTTAGAAGCTCACACTAATTGCACAAAGGAAATATAAGAGCCGCAAAAGAGCGGCGCTTTTAATTTTTCACTTTGACAAAATAATTGAGATTCTCCCTCTCTCATTTCATTCTCTCTCCCACTCTCTCTTAAGCTCTCTCTCTCTCATACACACAATCAATCTCTCCCGTCTGATTTCATTCTATCTCCCGCTCTCTCTCTTAGATGTCGTCTCTCTCTCTATCATAATCTATCTCTCCGGTTCAATCGATTTGAAGCTTCAGTTTGAATTACTGCTTCTTCAATCAACTTCTTCAATTAGGGTTTTTTCGGTATAAATTAGGGTTTCTTATTGATTTGATTTTCATTAATTGCTCTTTAGTTTTAATTAATTGGCTCTCCCTCTGTGTTTTAGGACTCAACTGGTTGCTTATTTAGTCTGGTTGCTTCGATTTGGCTTGCCTGGATTTGGTTCCGATTTGGGAGTTTTTGGTCGAGGCATGGATATCTCTCTCTCTCTCTATGTTTTGGAATCACTCATTCTCTGCCCACCCTCAATAATTTCCCTGTTTATTTGCTTCTCTCGGTACCCATTTCTATCTCTCCCTCATCTCTTCCAATCTCTCTCTCTCAAACCTCTCCATACAGACGCACACAACCACAGCACACACACACAACACTGTTTTCGGGTTTTGGGATTAAACCTTCATAGCCAAGCCATCTTTCTTTCCTCTTTTCCACCCTATTTGCCAACCTACCCGATAATTCTAATTTCCAGCAAGTCTATTAATTTTGAATTTTGATTTCTTGTGTTGGTTTGTTAATTTGGGTATTAAAAGTATGTTTTTTAGGGTTATACGTAGTTAATGAATAGTTCAACTTGAATTATTATGTCCGTGTTGTGCTGGATGATTTTTTTTTTGTGTATGGTTGAATTTTTTATGGCTAAAGTATGTTCTTGAGAGGTTGTTTATGGATTCTGACATTAGAATGATGTTATTGGGGTTTAATATGAACTTGTTAAACAATTGTCGTAAGTTCCTGGATTAAAAATGAGATGAACAGAAGTTTGGAGTAGTGGTCGATGTTGTTGTGGTATAACAGAGGTGTAGGCATTGGCAGTGGGAGGAAAGGGAGTTTTGAACTAAAGTGTGGTATGGTTTTGTATTGTGCTAATTGAATTAGTATAGTGATATAGAGTGGTTTGGTAAATAAAACAATGCTGGTGTAACTGAAATTGCTGTATATCCGAGTGTTGTAATCGTTGATTGTGTGTGGTGTTTAAGTGCTCTGATGTGTGTATGTGTGTTGGTCTTCTTGTGAGTTTAACTTAATATTCTCATTTGTTTATGCTTAATTTCGTATATGCACTACTACACATTTAAACTTAGGAGACACCACTTGCATAGCGTTTTTTGGGAAGTGCTATGCAAGTATGTTACTTAAATAGCGTTTTTGGAAAAAATGCTATGTAAGTAATTTTTATTTATTTTTCTTTTTTTGCTAAATTTTTATGCAAATACTTACATAGCGTTTAATTACGAAGCGCTATGTAAGAATACACTTAGATAGCGTTTTTGAAAATGTTATGGTAAGGTCTGTATTTTAAGTAATATTTTTTTAATTTTCGCGTAAATTTATAAATATTTGTTTACTCTTAGATAGCGCTTTTGAAAGAGCTATCGTAGTTAACAAGGATTATTTTAGAATAATACCCAATACGTCAATACGTGCAATTCATTAATTCATCTCAACTGACCTAAATTACCTAAGTTCGTCGCTCTCAATTATCTCTCCCTCTCCCTCGCCTCGCCGCTGTCAATATTTCTTTATCTCCGTCAGATTCATATCTCTGACTCTTCGATTTAATTTGATTTGGGTATTCTCTCCGACTCATCTTCAAAATGTTTCGCTGTATCGTCAATCTAAATCATTTGTCATGTATAAATGAAATCCAGGGTATTCTCTCTCTCTCTCTCTCCCCCCTCTCCCTCTCTCTCTCCTCTCTCGCCCTCCCTCTCCTCTCTCCTTCCCTCTCTCTCTCTCTCTCCGTGTAGGCGTTTGTTTTTTTGTTAAGTTATGATTTGTTATAGGTTTTCATGATTTGTTATAGGTTTTCGATTCGGTGATTGATTATTCTGTCAAGACAATTGTTGTTGTTCTGTGTTCTTCAATTAATTGTAAGGTTTTTCCATGTGATGATGAAGCTGTTTTGTCGATTGGTAGTTCGATTTCGAGTTATGATATTGCGGAACTGGTGGAAGCTTGTGCTGATATTTTGGGTAAATTTTTGTCATTCTTTCAATATTAGTTCGATTATCTCTCTTTTTTCAATTTCAGTAATCTTTTTTGTTCGATTGTTTTAATAGATCTTGGAGCTTGGAGCCTGTTCAAGTAGTAGCATCTTCGTTTTCATCTTGAACATAAAGTAAGTATTTTTCTTTAATTCTTTGGCCCGATGTACTTCAACTTTGATTGGGCTTTGTGGCTGACATTTTGTTTCCACGTGCAGCGTCTCTTTGTGCTGGACTTCCTGAACAAAGAAGTTGTCAAGAAACAAACCAATTTAACTTCATGAGATCATGTTTGTTCCATTAATATCAAGTGAAATTAAATAAAAAATCTCAGAGTTGGAGTTTTATAAGTTGTTATATGTAGTAAAGTTTATAAACATAAGAAGTTCACATGTGCATTGCACAATATAGGTGATAGAAACTAGTTTTGTTAGGTCACTGTAATCTACTTTGATAGAAACTATATGCTTTGTTAAATAAGTGTGAAGAACACTGCATCCTTTGTTAAATAAGTGTGTAGAATACTACATGTAATCTGTTAGTCTGAGATTTATCATTCATCTAAGATATGTGAACCACATGTTTTATTTGATTCATTTAGACAGTGTTTCATATTGGAATGGGTGTTAAAGCTTCTACCCTTCCCTATCTGCAGGTTGATCCAAACATAGGAGTTGCAATGTATGAGTCAGATGACATTATCAAGTATCTGGTTGAAAAATATGGTCTGTTGCATATCTCATCAGTAGCTAATTGATATCTGCAATTCAAGAAGTTAGCTAATTTGTTGAGAATCACTTGCCATCAGAATCACAAATATAGGATTCCCAGCCATTGCTAGCTTGTCAATACTTTAAAAATGTTAGGAACTTTTTGGTAGCTGCAGTAAAGTTAAAGCTAACAACTTTTGAAGCACCTGTTCTCGAAAGGGTGTGTGACAAACTAACTTCACTTTTGATAGAATTTATTACTATTCGACTATTCGTGTATCTTACTTGTGCAGATGGTTGACTAATGTATCTTATTAGGATACCCACGAACTTGAAGGTTAATTCCCCCCATTTATCTAATTGGTCATTTACTGGTTTACATGCTAGCTGGATGCTTGTTACATACTTTAGCAGTACATATTCTACTAAGATGATTCATATGAGCTATAGATCTAATTGGCTATTTCTAAATGCGATTTGAGTTTGTGGTAGTTGCATGTATACTATTATTACCTTACCTTTTTATTCACGAGTTACATTCAATTTCTTTCAAACATCCTTTGTATATATCTTCTGAAACTAAAGTATTTATGTGAGGTGTATGGAAAATATCCCGAAACCCTGGCAAGTTGGCAAAGTCTTGATTGAATTCCTTCGTTTCTTGTGGATATTGTAGATTTAATAGTTGCGACTCTTGTTGAATGTTTGGTAGATAAAAAGGAAAACATAGATGCAACCCTTCTTGCTTCCTTTCGCAATGGGAATCTGGTATTTTTTGTATATTGATATTTTACGTAGTTCAGTTTAGATATAGAGGACTAGATTTTTAATATGAAGTGGCCCCACTGCAGGATGCAATCAATCTATTATGCCAGACTATGTCAAGTTGTTTGGAAGGACAAGTTCAGAACATGCTAGCAGATGAGGTAATTGATGAATTATTGTTGTAGTCGCACCTTAATTATTTCTTGCATAATTGTGAAATCCTTGCCTGGAAAAATGAAACCAATTTTTACACTGGAAGGTCTCTGTGCAGGTATATATGCTGACGTGGCAGTCATGCCACGTCACTGCCACGTCACTGCCACGTCAGCATTGACTAACGTCCGTTAGTCAAAATCGGACGGAAGGATGCGAATTAGAAAAGTTAAAAGTTTAGGGATCGCAATGTTGGAAAAAATAGTTCAGGGACCTAGACAATAAAAGGCATATAGTTCAGGGACCTTTGAATTAATTATCCTTTTTTTTGTTTGTATTTGATTTTTAGGGATATATCATGTTAACAAAATGGCAGAGAATATATAAAATTAAAATTAAAAAAATATAAAATTAAAAGATTATGCACTTAGGAAACACTTACTTTAATAGTGCTTCTGAAAGCGCTATCTAAGAACAGCACTTAGAGAGCGGCAAAAAAACGCTATTTAAGTGATTTGAACTTGCATAGCGGTGGCTTATACAGCGCTCAAAAGCGCTATGCAAGCCTTAAAAAAGCGCTATGCAAGTTCAATTTTGTAGTAGTGATGGCAGTCCATGAATCTCAGTTGTATTGTAAAATTCATATCTAATTAAATATTACTTGGAATTTGTTGGTTTTGGACATTCTAGAAAGCCCTCTGCTTTATCTACAACTTTTAATTCTGGCACAATTTCGGAATTCTTAGTATAACAGTGCTCAAAATTGCATTCTTTGTTACCCTTCAGAATTAGGTCGTGAGCACTTTTTCGAATGTTCTAAAATTCATTATAAATTCATCGTAAGTTCAAATATTGCTCATAATACCAATCTGGAAAGCTTTTGAAATCCTCTTTGATTATAAATTATACCCATTTAAGAATTTATTGGTCTTTATTGTCTAAATGGACTTGTAACTATTCTGATCTGTTTATAGTTTTCTGCTGATTTGTCACATGTTCAAAAATTAATATCTCCTTCATTGTTTCTCTGATTTATATGATCTTTACCATTCTAAAAAGGTCTTGGAATTTCCTATGACTTTCGGGTATCATGCTTTTCATTTGAAATCATTTTTATGCAGTAAATGGGCATTCTTTGGGACTGGTTGGTTCAGATTTTTATCTTTAATAGTATAATTGTAAGATATGTGAGTGTGGGTTTGTGCTCAGTAAAAATGGAAAGAGACGAGAGTCTCCTGGCTAAAAATTGATAGCCCTGCTCTCGAGTACCATGTGTGTATGTATGTGCTATTCACATGGTTACTAGTTAGTGTGGGTATAGTATTATAATAAAAGTACTTAACAAGATTTCTTGTGTAAACATTAGTAATATAATTATTGTTGTTTGTGCAGAAAATTTAGTGTGCAAAAGAATGTGATAATGTAAGTTATATGGTTGGATATTTTTTTTATGTAATTTAAAGTGACAAGTATGTATAGCTATGTGTTAAGTTAGGCTTTGACAACCAAGCACATACATGACCAAGTAATCAGAAAAGTAATATGGATATTGTCATATTGTCTTATTACTAGTAGTTTTGTTGTCACTACATTTTTTATTTTCTGAATTGATCTTTTAATTCTTTCGTATTTATTTCTCTTTGCCTTTGTTCTGTAATTTCTTCAGGGCAAATGGATTTCTTGAGCAAACGGGAAAGTGCATGGGAGGATTCCTTTCGAAGTCTGTATTACATGCTGAGAAAGAATGTTTAACATCTTTTATGGTAATAGTAACATCATGGGCAGTTGTCCCTCCGAATCCACATTTTATTTATTTGGCAGTATCGTGTTATTTATTTTTGTTAACAGGTTTTAAAGTTAGTTAGCCTTATGTAATATACAACTTTGTTTGTTCTTTTGCAATCTCTAGTTTGCACTGCACAATTTGTGGTCATGTTTACTAGTGCTAATATTTCAAAGGAAGGCAAAGTTGTGTGCAATGCCTATATATCCCAGTCTACAACAAGCTTAAGGTCATAATTGAAAGAACATGTAAGATAATTTTCCATTTTTCTTGAAGTCAACCCCCTTATTCTATGTAACCATAGTCCATTATTGTTATAAACTTTTTCAATTTCTGAGTACTATTTTACTTTTTTACTATGTATTTATTTTATAGACTTATGGGGAAGCTATAACATTTACTGTAGGATATTTGTTTCTCTATGCCTCTCTCTCATTCGCAAGTGGAGCAAGTTAGTACTGAAGATCTAGCCGAAGTGGCTTGTGAAGTGGCGTGGGCTTGATTACAAAAGTGTTACATGGGAGTTGGACAGTTTTCTAAGCTCTGTTCATGGTGCTAATCTTATAAAGGAGTACGAGAATAAGCCCTGCAAACTGAAGGTGTTGAGGTTGCTAATAAGTTGGTACTTAACTTTTAAACTACTCAAGTTAGCTATTCCACGGTATTTAACTTAATTAGGTAGGTTTTAGATGGTTTGTTTGTGGATTTGATGTAGTTATTTTGGATGGGATTTTATGTATTGGAATGGCTTTTGGATAACCTTTATGTATTGGAATGTTTATAATATTTTGAATGAGAATCTTTATTTTTCAATTTTACATGTTGTTTTTCTTTATTATTTTTTTTTTGATAAAGTTGTTTTTCTTTATTTAAAATGTTGGCATAGAGCCTGTAAAACTGTAAAAATGTAGCCATTGGCTCTAAAGTATTAATCATTATGTGTTGGCAAAAGATTAACAAAGTGTTGGCATAGATCTATAGCAATACTTTTAATAGTGTTACTACAAAGATAATAGTGTAGGCATAGATCTATACCAACATCTTATAAGGTGTAGCCACAGATCAGAAAGGTGTTGGCATAGGGGTCTAAGCCTACACTTTTCTCCCATGTTACCAAAAATCTAAAAAGTGTTAGCATAGACCCCTGTGGTAGCACCCAATTTTGTAACACTCCCAAATTTGGTCAAAGTGTAGCCATAGCTGGTTTTAGGCTCTTTTACCAACACTTTTTGCCCTATAATCACACTTTTTTGGGCGTAGACATAGGCCATATGTGGCGTAGTGATGTGGGTTTATTTTCTGAAGAGCAAAGACGAAGTACTTAAAGCTTTCAAAAGTTTTCGTGGTCTGGTCGAAAAAAATTTCGAGGAGAAAATCAAGACATTTAGGACGGATAGGGGAGGAGAATTCACTTCAAAATGAATTCAAGGAATATTGTGAAGGGTTGGGATTGTAAGGCACTATACTACGTCCTACACACACTACACCATAGATGACCTATAGTAACCTTTTGGCATGGGTGTTACCACTATGGATGTTACCATAGTTATGAAAATTTTTACCTATCGCAACCATTTGATTGTGGTGTTACCATAGGCACAAAAGTATGTTACTTTAGTTATAAAAGGTGTTACAGTGGGCTAACACCATGAGGTGTGTTATCATAGAGTATTCATTAACAACATTTTTGTTTAATTTAAAATTAATGATTTAATAATTATTTTACTTTAAAAATAATTAATTTTAACAAAATCAATGAAATAATCTTTTTAAAACTTAATATTCCATCAAATAATTAAATTATTTATTTTTCATAAATATTAAATTTTGTTTATAAATTTCAAATAAAAAGATTTTAAAATAAAGTAATATCCAAACTTTATTAAATTTTAATTAAATTAATTAAAAATTTAATAAAGAAAACTAAGTTATGTATAAGTTGTGAATTATTACAAAATTATGAAAATAATAGACTTGTTAATTATATTTTAATTTCAAGAAATTAAAATAAATTTATAATATTTACAAAATAAAAAAAAAAGTAAATATTACACTGTAGAGCGGCAACTGAAAACACGCGAGCGGCAACTTAGCAAAAAAATAGAAAACACGAGCGGCAAAATGAAAAATTTAGAATTAGGGTCAAATACAAGCCTGGAGGAAAATTGTGGGTAAATACACTTCTATCTCAATTTTCGTCTCTCTCACTGAATTAGGGCTAATCAAAGCTTTGCTCAAATTCAATTAGGATTCGACCTCGGTTAATCGAAACTTGGAGGAGCAGATGATTCTAGTGAAGATGGTGTTAAACGCAGACTTCTTCGATCTCGCTATCTCGCCGTTAAGAATCTCATCAGTGGTACTGTTATCTCTCTCCCCCGATCTCTCCAATTGTACACATACATATATGTGTGTGTGTGTTTATAATTATTTTGGTTGATGTTATAGATGAGAGAGATGATATCTCCAGGGTTGATTCTGACAAATTCAATTCCATCATCAATGAAGTTGAGTCTTTGCACCAACTAGGTACTCTCTCTCTCTCTCATTTTGTTATTATTTGTTTTCTAGTGATGTTTATTAACTTGATTTTAGTTTGCCTGTTCTATATGATTCTGGATCGTGTTAGTTTCGTTTTGAGATATTGTTCTCTACTATGCGTTTTCATTAATTTGTGTTTTGTCAATTTTATTTTATCAATACAAAAACCTCGAGAACAAGTGGCAGATGCTGAATCTCTGCTAGATATTACAAGCACTTTGATGACTTCTGTTAAGGAACACTGTAATGAAGGAATTTAGGTTGGAATAAAATGCCCTCTATAAGTCTTAGTGTGTGTAGCCTTAAACCCAATGCCCCTATTACTTAAGTTATCTGGTGTAGTCTTAGAATTTTGTCCTTTTTTGTCATTTTATTTCCTTACTGTCATATATTTGTCTCGAGTGATTCACTAGAATTTGTTGTCTATGCTTTTATCCAGGAGATGGAAGCAATAGTTGTTGACGGTAATTTGACTACTGTTACATGTGCCCTTTTCGTTTATATTTCTTGTCCTTTTTTTGTATATGTGTGTGTGCCTGTATTTATATGTTTGTGGGTAATTATATCATAAATAGTTGTAATGATACTACATTGAGATACTTGTTTATGGTATATTTATTATTTTTGTTTTTACGGAAATAATGTATATTTGTTATTTATTCTTTAAAAAGAACACTTAATGTATTGTTATATTTGTTGATTGTATAATTTTTAAATTTTCAGGTTGGGTTCCAAGCAATTGCAGAAGCTCTTGGTTTGGCAGGCCTCAAGGCTGTTATTGCTATTAGTGTAATTATTGCTGGAGGACGCTTGGTAAAGTTAAATAATTTTCTCGATTCCAATTAAAGGTTATTTTGTCTTGGCTGAATTCGCAGCTCCTAAGTTATTTTCGCCATGAAAATAAATGCTTTATGGATGGATTCACAACGAAGTATTGGCATAAGGCTTGAGCCCTGTACTTCTGCTCTTAGCTAGGCTTAAGGTTTTCTGTATGTTTTAAGAAGTATAAGAAATTGGGATATAACTACTGGTTCTTTAGAAGTAAGAGAAACAAGAGGAGGGCTATAATTATAACGTATAAGATTATTTATACTATAATACCATTTGGCTACTATCCTGGGCCCACAACTGGTACTAGTAAAATTCTTTAAAGTCTATATCAACTACTAATCAATTAACATGTGTTAAATGTATACAGGTTGGGCTTTCAATGGCATTGGGAGCATTTTTGGCTGGTTTGCTCCTTGCCGAGACTGAGTTTTCTTTACAGGTGGAATCAGATCAGGTATATTGTAAATGTCTCAAATGTCTTCACTAGTACGTAGTTCCAGTCTATCTGTCATGACTTCAGAAGTTGTTATATATTAAAAATTAAAAATTAAAAAAAAATTAGAATAGTATTAAAACAGTTTTTACTTAAAAAACAGTCTTTCTGCGTAAATACACCTCATTGATATTTTATATAGAAGAGCTGTTTGGCTTATATTTGCAATTTCATTGTAGATTCCTTACTGTATACTGATGGATGGCCTAGCGAAGGCTGGACATTTACAAGAAGCGAAATCAATATTTGATGAGATGAATGAAAAACATGTGAAAAGTGGTATGGCTTCTGACATATACAATACCTGAACTCTCTTATTCACTATACTCTAGTCCTTTAGTATACACATAATATTGTTTGTACAAGTGGTCAAACCTGCATACTTGACATGTTGGAAATCGCAGAGTTGTACTTTTGAGATGTGAGGAATACGTAAGTGGTGTAATTAGAACTACTGAGTTTTTTTTTCAATATGTTTAATTGTTGGTTTGTAAAGTAGTATGCTTAGTTAACTGCTATTGCTCGAGATAGCAAGTACAAGCAGCGTGTCCATGCTGCTATTTCTCAAAAGTGTGCTGCTGCTGAGCTGAAGAGAATGATATTACTGGAAGCTGATAAGACTGTTTCTGGTTGCAAATAATGCTACTAACTGATTCTATTCATCCAGAGTCTTCCGGAAGTACATGCTAATGCAGCTGAAACTTTATGTACTGTTACTCGGAATGCAACATCACCTTTGGTAATGCAGAGCCTTAGGAAGTCCGAGTGTCCACAAGAACTTGCGCCAGCTGATAGCAGGACCGTTGTCCATGTTAATCTCATGAGAAAAGAACAAGAGTGCCCTGTGCATTATTTGCATCTTTTTTGACTTCATACTTTCTACACATTCTTCCAGAAACTTGGTCATTCTTATCAGTGCCATATTTTTTTCTTGTATGTAGGTTCATTTGTATCATTTGTTCTGTTTTTTATGCTGCTGGAGTTAAGAATGAGTCCAAGAACACGAGCTGAGGTAAAACATACTTGCCAGATGGGGAATATAACCTCTCCCAGACCATGGATTATGATATTAAACTTTAGGACGCAATATTTCGTTTATGCTATCAACACTAAAATATTGGTTTTTTTTGTGGAACAAAATCTGATAATACTCTCTTTTTGTCGGATAAACTGGTAGTCAATTAAATGAATGCTGTTGTATCAGGTGAAGCTTCAAATATCAGAAAAGCGCTTGAAGCTGACAGTATAGGATCATGTGCTAGCTGTTGTATTAAAGCATAAGATCATGTGCATTATTTTATGTACTTGTATATATGTGATGATGTGATGTAATAATCATCTTACAATACATTCTTTGGATAGTATTGTCTAAATTATCTGAATATGTCCTTAATAATCATCTTACAATGCTAGGGGTCTACAAAGCCGTGTTTATGGCTCCTTTTTTTAAACCTCGAATCTTAATAAATTTCTATTACAATACAGGTTCAGGGATTCAAATTTGATCCAGAAGGTGAATATGTGAGACAATGGCTGCCTGAGCTAGCAAGAATGCCCTCTTCGATAAAAAAGCAGACAACTTGCAGCAGGACTTCCTACAACTACTTTACATGAAGAAGGATTATGAAAGAGAAGTCTAGTGACAAGGAGTCTCTCTCTTCTATCAAACAATTCTTGCAGCTCAATAAATTGATCTTTGAATCTTTGATGGACACCGATTGTCTTTTGAAATTTACCATGTTATTAGCTCTAGTACTTGTACATTTTAAGTTTTGTTCATTAGCTAGTGTTGCTAGATATTTTTGGATGATTTGGTTGGTTTTGTACTGATATTAAAATGATGTTGGATGATGTTATTGAAATGTAATTAATTTGGTTCTTGAGTATTTAAATGTCATAATTTTTTTTGTTATTAAAATTAGTTATAAATGATTTTAATTATGTAACACTCAATGTGTTACAATTGGTAAAAGAGGATGTTACAATAGATTATGGACCCCACCTAGATGTGGGCCCCACAGTTGTCCATGTGCAAAATTATATCCTCTATTGTAACACACAAACTATGTTGCCACAGCTGAAATGTTACCATAGCCCTATTTTGGCTTATAGCAACTTTAAACAGGGGTCTATGGTAACACAGTTTGGGGGCTGCAATAAGAAATCTATGGCGTAGTGACACCACAGCAAAATGGGGTGGTAGAGCATAGGAATAGAACCGTTGCTGATATGACACGAGGTTGTTTAAAAGAGATGAAAATGCCTGCAAGTTTCTGGGGTGAAGTAGTGAGAAACTCTGTGTATATGTTAAACAGACTCCCTATACGAGCTCTGATAGGACAAACTCCGTACGAGGCATGGTATAATGAGAAACCTGACATCAGTCATATCAGGGTGTTTGGATGCTTGGCGTACATGAAAACTCCCAGTACACACAATCAGAAATTAGATGATCGAAGCAAGAAGGTTGTCAATCTTGGTCGTGAAACAGGAACAAAGGGATATAGACTCTTTGACCCTAAGGCTAATCATATTTAGGTGAGCCGTGATGTGGTATTTGAAGAAGGGAAGACATGGCCCTGGGATCAAACAGAGGAGAAGGAAAGCGAGTTGGTGGTGAAATTTTCAGGTGTAAATGAGTATGAGGGTGAGAAAGAAAGCCAAACTGAATCTGGAGGTGATGATCAGCATGATAATTTTAATGATGATGACACAACAGAGGGAACGTCACCTAGAACACCTTCTTCCTCTTCACTACTGGGAACTCCATCTTAAAGCTCGAGTTCAAGTATCGACAATGATAACTACAATGACAGTTCAAGGCCAAAGAGATTCAGAATGTTGGCTGACATATATAATGAAACTGAGGTTGTGGAGTTAGAAGAAGAACTCTACCTCATAGGTGTTGATGAGCCAGTAAACTACAAGCAAGCTGAAACAGACAAGAATTGGAAACATGCAATGAGACAAGGGATGAATTCGATTGAAGAAAACAAGACCTGGGAGTTAACGAGCTTGCCACCTGGATAGAAAGTCATAGGACTGAAATGGATTTACAAGTTAAAGAAGGATGTAAGTGGAAGAATCCTAAAACATAAAGCACGTCTCCTAGCGAAGGGTTACATTCAAGAACACGGAATAGATTTCGATGAAGTATATGCTCCTGTCACTCGAATTGAAATAGTCAGACTTTTGATGGCATTGGCTACCAAAAATCAGTGGGAAGCTCATCATCTTGATGTAAAAACAATGTTTCTGAATGGTGATATAAAAGAGGATATCTATGTTGCACAACCTGAAGGTTTTGAGAAAAAAGGACAAGAACACTTGGTTTATAAACTATCAAAGGCATTATATGGTCTTCGTCAAGCACCACGTGCCTGGTACACAAAATTGAATGCCTGCTTGCTAGAACTTGGTTTTGATCGTTGTCCTTATGAACATGCTATTTACACAAGAAAGAAAGGGGATGAATGCATGGTTGTAGCTGTTTATGTCGATGATTTACTCATCACAGGTTCTAGTATGTCCATGATAACAGATTTCAAGAAGGAGATGAATCAGAAATTTAAAATGAGTGACTTGGGCAAGTTGAGTTATTATTTAGGAATTGAAGTTGAATAGGGCCAAGGGTATATTAAGCTGAAGCAATCAGGTTATGCAAAGAAAATTCTCGATAAATCTGGAATGGCAAGCTGCAATCCAACAAAATATCCAATGGATCCGAAGGAGATATTAGATCGTGATGAGCAAGGCAAAGCTGTGGATGCAACTCAGTACAAAAGTATGGTAGATGGATTGCGATATTTGGTTCATACGAGACCGGACATTGCTTTCTCAGTGGGGGTTGTCAGCAAGTACATGGAAAGACCTACAAAGCTTCATCAAGATGCTGTAAAGAGGATTTTGAGGTATGTGAAAGGAACAATTCAGTTTGGATTAGTGTATTCGAAGCACAGTGGTAACAATGTTCTTACTGGGTTCTCAGACAGTGACTTAGGCAGTCAGGTGGATGACAAGAGGAGTACAACAGGCGTGGTTTTCTATCTAAATGAAAGTATAATAACTTGGGTATAGTAGAAGCAAAAATGCGTAGCCTTGTCATCTTGTGACGCCGAGTTCATGGAAGTAACAGCTGCAGCATGTCAAGGCATTTGGTTGCGTAATATCCTTAGTCGAATCACATCTGAAGAAGTTGGTGCAGTTACATTGTGTATAGACAATCGTTCAGCTATTGATCTTGCTAAGAAACCTATGTTTCATGGAAGGAGTAAACATATTGACATACGGTATCACTTTATAAGAGAATGTGTGGAGCGAGGTGAAGTGGTGTTGAAGCATGTTTCCAGCAATGAACAACGTGCAAATATTTTGACAAAGAGCCTGGCAACTTTCAAGTTTGAATAGATGAGAATACTTTAAGGAGTCAATCAAATCTGAGATTAAAGGGAAGATTGTTGGAGTTAATCTCTGATTTGATTATTACTTAATTATATTTGCTGTAGTATCTTATGAATAAATCAATCACGATTGCATCGTGATTCTTGGATCGCGATTGAGTCTAGAGTGTTTGAGTAGTGCTAGGAAATTAGTGTCCTGATCTCATGGGATTTGTTTTGTCATTCTATTTTCACAAGTCTTTATTTCTCTATTTAAACGTTGTATTGCTTTGTTGAATAAAAACAACCAAGTGAATGGTTCAGTTAAGAAAGATCTTGCATCCGTGTGTGTGAGTAAGAGAATATACATTCATATATCTTGTGTATTGTCTGTTAGATATTGATTCAAGTGATGATCAGGATCTGGGCATTACTGATCAGATACTGATGCTGACGTCATCAGTAATACAACGTCAGTATTGGACTATCATCAGGATTAGAAGCTGGTCAGTATTTTATGAAGATTCTCATCAGATCAGATATCAAGGAAGATTGATATGTCGGTTCCTAATTTATAGGAATGCAGCTATCATACAAGATATGCATTCAGAGATATATGTAATTGATTTAGAATATCTTGTAATTGATAGTGTAACTGTGTACTCTATATAAACACAATTTAGGTTTTACATTAAAGTAATCGCTTACACGATTTATCTTGTAACCTAGCAGCTCTTAAGAACATAAGAATTTCTTAAGAGAGTTTTGTAACAGTTTTATATCAGAATTAATAAAGCTGTTATTGATTCATACTTGTGTTATTTGTTTAAGTCGAAAATCTTATACAATTGTATTCAACCCCCCCTTCTACAATTGTTATTTACTGGGCAACAATTGGTATCAGAGCAAAACTGATTAATATTAATCAGAAACGATCTTAAGATGTCGACAAGCAAGTATGAAAGCATCAAAATTCCAATTCTCAAGAAAACTGAGTATCCAACATGGAAAGTGAAAATGATGATGTATCTGGAAGCAAGTGATCCCGACTATCTTGATAGGATCAATGATGGACCATTTCTTCCAACAAGACTAGTTGCAAGAACAGAGATTGTTGCTGAACACTATGTCATTAAGGCAAAGAGTGAGTGGACGACAGAGGAAAAGGCTCAAGTACTCAAAGATGCAAAGGTAAAAAATATTTTGCATAACAGTCTTGATAATGTCATGTCTAACAGGGTAATAGCATGTAAGACTGCAAAGGAAATTTGGGATACTATGGAAACTCAATGCCAAGGTACTGAATCTATCAAAAGAAACAGAAGGGCTCTGTTGATTCAGGAGTATGAGCAGTTCGATGCTAAATCTGATGAAAGCCTTACTGATATGTATGATAGATTCTTGACTTTACTGAACAATCTATCACTAGTTGGCAAAGAGTATGATCCAGAGGACTCAAATACCAAGTTTCTCAGAGCCCTAACTGAGGAGTGGGATACTCAAGCTTCAATCATAAGGCATCAATATGATTTGTAGATGCTGTCTCTTGATGAAGTCTATGGAATGTTAAGAACCCATGATCTTGAGGTTCAATAGAGGAAGAACAAGAAAAATGTCAAAGCAAAATCTGTTGCTTTGAATGTTGAATCAAAATCAAAGGGAAAAGCTGAGAAGGTTTCTAACAGAAAGAGTAGAGTTGAAGAGTTAATTCCTGATGACTCATCATCAGATACTGATACTGAGTCTGATCCTGATACTGATGATGACTCTACTGATTCTGATATGATGGAAATGGTTGCTATGATAGTCAAGGGCTTCAAGAAGATGAAGTTCAGAAAGGCTAGGAAGCAAGGGAAATTTCAGAAGAAAACCTTCAATGCTGACAAAGACAGGTACAAGAAGAAAGAAGGTAAAAGCACCAAATTTGACAAGTCAAAAATCAGATGCTATAACTGTGATGGAATGGGTCATTTTGCAACTGAGTGCAAGAAGACCAGAACCAAAGCTCTCATTTCTTCAAGCAAGGATTGGATGGACTCATCATCTGACTCTGAAGAAGAGAAAGTGAATTATGCTTTGATGGCTAAAACTGATGAGACTTCTGCTGGTGAAAATAAGGTATCTGAAATTTTATTTGATTTTGATACTAATAATGTCTCTGAGTTAAGATCTTTTTTAAAACCTCTGCATATTAGTTTTAGGAGTCAATCTCTTGAAAATACTAGAATAAAATCTGAAAAGGCAGAGGTAGTTAAGAGAAATGATCATCTAGAAGCTGAGTTAATTTTCTTGCAGGAAGTTCAAGCAGAATGTGATAATGCTAAACACATGAAACTTGAAACAGAGTTTAAATGTAATGAACTTGAAATGCAACTTAAAGATGCAAATGAAAAACTCAGAACCTGGACACATTCTGGAACAAAAACTCATGAAATTATTACTGATAAAAACTGGAAAGAGTGTCTAGGTTATAAGCCAGAGAATGAGAAAAAGGACAAAGAAAAGGTTGTTTCATCTAATCCAGGAAGAATTATAGTTGATGACTCAACAAATCTAAAAACCTACAGATATGTCACAGACAGTACTAAAACCAAATTAAAACCTGTTAATTATGTGTATCCAAAGAATCCCAAATCTACTTCAAAAAAGAGATCCACTTCTACACATCATTCTGAGTCTAGAACTGTCACAAACAAAAATGTAGGTCTGTTGTCCAAGAAACAATTAAGGGATAGAATCTGTGATGTAACAGATAGGAAGAGAGTTTCAACTGTCAAACGGAACAGGAATGGTAAAGTTGGAATAAACAAGGATAATAATTATAAGTATATTCCAAATGCACCAAGAAAAGTTTGCTTTAACTGTGGTAACTCTAATCATCTTGCTATTGAT
This sequence comes from Kitagawia praeruptora, assembly GCA_037693485.1. NCBI lineage: Eukaryota > Viridiplantae > Streptophyta > Magnoliopsida > Apiales > Apiaceae > Kitagawia > Kitagawia praeruptora. The sequence goes on along the minus strand of CM075354.1, from coordinate 104,412,268 downwards.
TGCAGGAGGAGTAAAAAGAAGCCAACTGTAGTTCCTAAGTCTGACATTAGGAATAAATCAGTATTTTATAAACCACAGAATCCTTGTTTCCATTGTGGCAGTAAATGGAATTCTATTTATACATGTGAAGAATACCATAATTTGTACTATAATTATTATGAGCCTTTGCCTAAGTTCAATAAGAGTGCAAATTTTGAAAAAACAAAGAACTTGAATACTAATCATGCATCTGTTAAGAAAAAGATTAATTCTAATGGACTTAATCCTGATAAAGATGTCTTTACAAGAAAAACTTCTGCTGCTAAAAATGTTAAGTTGCATGAAAAGAGAACCCAACAAGTGTGGGTTCTTAAAAATTCTAACTGAGTTCTTTGTGATTCTGATTGCAGGGTAAAAAGAAAAATGTGTTAGTCATGGATAGTGGATGCTCTGTGCACATGACTGGAGACAAAACCTTGCTATCAAAATTTGAGGAGAAGGCTGGCCCAACTGTGTCTTATGGAGATGGCAACATTGGACAAACTTTGGGATATGGCAGTATTGTAATTGGAAATGTCATCATTGAAAAAGTAGCTCTGGTGAAAGGACTCAAGCACAATCTGTTAAGTGTTAGTCAAATCACAGACAGAGGTTATCGTGTCAATTTCAATGATACTCATTTTGAAGTTATCAGCAAATCTTCAGGAAAGGTTGCATTAACTGGTCAAAGACATGGTAACATTTATGAAGCCAGCATTCACACCAATACTGAAAATCCAACTACATGCCTCATCAGTAAAGCTTCTGTAGATGAAAGTTGGAATTGGCATAAGAAGCTTTCTCATCTCAACTTCAACAATATAAATGAGTTGGTTAAGAAAGACTTGGTAAGAGGATTACCAAAGGCACTATATACTCCTGATGGACTCTGTGATGCTTGTCAGAAGGCTAAACAGAGAAGGACATCATTCAAGAGTAAATCTGAATCCTCAATTGATGAACCATATCACATGCTTCACCTTGACTTGTTTGGACCAGTGAATATTATGTCCATCAGTAAGAAAAGGTATACTCTAGTAATTGTTGATGAATATACTAGATTTACCTGGGTTTATTTTCTGCACAGAAAAGATGAAACTGCTGAAATACTGCTGGACCATGTAAGACTTATTGAAACTGGCACAAAATATAAAGTCAAGATTTTGAGAAGTGATAATGGGAATGAATTCAAGAATTCAGCAATGGAAGAGTTCTGCAAATACAAAAGAATAGTTCAACAATTCTCTGCTCCTGGCACACACCTCAGCAAAATGGAGTAGTTGAAAGAAAGAACAGGACACTTATTGAAGCTGGCAGAACTATGTTGGAGGAAGCTAAACTACCTACATATTTCTGGGCAGAAGCAGTCAACACAACATGCTACACTCAGAACATCACTCTAATCAATAGACATGGTGTAACTCCTTATCAGATGATTAAGGAAAAGAAGCCAAGTTTGAAGCATTTACATGTGTTTGGCTGCAAGTGCTTTGTTCTAAGACCTCATCCTGAACAACTAGGAAAATTTGAGACAAAAGCTGATGAGGCCATCTTTATTGGCTATCCAACAACAAGAGCCTTTAAAGTCTACAATCTAAGAACAAAGACAGTCATGGAGTCTATTAATGTATCTTTTGATGATAGAAAGATAACAGGGATTATAGAAGACTCTCATGATAGTTTGATCTTTGCAAATGAAGCTACCAAGAATTCTGATGAAGTCATGTCAGATACTGATACTTTGTCAGATCCTGACGATCAATCAATTCCTGATCGAATACCAGTTACTGATGACGACTCAAATAATGCAAATATTGAGGGGGAGCAAGAGCAAGACATCACCAGTACTGATACAACTCAAACATCAAGCAGAGACTCATCAGAAACAGATTCAAGTGACAATCCTGACAGCATATCAGGAAGAGATAGCACTATCTCAGGGGGAGCTTCTAGCAATTCTAGTTCTTTTGAAGATAACACCAATCCAGGGGGAGCATCCAGTTCAAGAAATGACTTACCATCAGCAAGGAAATGGACTAAAAGTCATACTCCTGATTTAATCATTGGGAATCCTGAAGCAGGTGTTAAGACAAGAAGTGCAACTCAGAATGAATGCTTATACAATAACTTTCTGTCAAAGGAGGAGCCTAAGAAAGTTGAAGATGCACTTAAGGATGCTGATTGGGTGACAGCTATGCAAGAAGAACTGAATGAGTTTGAAAGAAATGAAGTCTGGAAACTAGTACCAAGGCCCAAGGGTAGGTCTATTGTGGGTACTAAGTGGGTATTCAGAAACAAGACAGATTCAGATGGTACAATTGTAAGGAACAAAGCAAGACTAGTAGCAAAGGGGTATTCTCAATAGGAAGGAATAGATTATGATGAGACTTTTGCTCCTGTTGCAAGACTAGAGGCCATCAGAATTTTTCTGGCATATGCAGCCCACAAGAAGTTCAAAGTATTCCGGATGGATGTAAAAAGTGCATTTCTCAATGGAGAATTGGAAGATGAGGTATATGTTGAGCAACCTCCTGGCTTCATTGATTCCAAATATCCAGATCATGTCTATAGACTGGATAAAGCACTTTATGGACTAAAGCAAGCTCCAAGAGCCTGGTATGAAACCCTAGCTCAATTCTTACTGGAAAGTGGATTCAATAGAGGTACAATTGATAAAACCTTGTTTTATTTGAATCATGGTAAGGATTTGCTGTTAGTTCAAATATATGTTGATGATACCATTTTTGGGTCAACTAACTCTAAGCTGTGTGAGAAGTTTTCAAAGCTAATGTAGTCTAGATATCAAATGAGCATGATGGGAGAAATGAGCTATTTCTTAGGTCTGCAAGTTAAACAGACTAATGATGGGATTTTTATCAATCAGTCAAAGTACACAAAGAATTTACTGAAAAGGTTTAACATGCAAGACAGCTCTACAGCTTCAACTCCTATAGCTACAGCTACAAAGCTTGATCCTGATCAAGGAACTGAGGTAGATGTAACCAACTACAGAGGGATGATTGGCTCACTCTTATATCTAACTGCTAGCAGACCAGATATCATGTATGCAACTTGTCTATGTGCAAGATTTCAAGCAAATCCCAAGGAACCACATCTCATTGCAGTGAAAAGGATTTTCAGATATCTTAAGGGCACTTCTTCTCTTGGCCTTTGGTATGCTAGAGAATCAGACTTTAGTTTATGTGGTTACTCAGATGCTGATTTTGTAGGATACAAAATAGACAGGAAAAGTACTTCAGGCAGTTGTCAGTTTCTTGGAGGAAGACTAGTTTCTTGGTTTAGTAAAAAGCAAAAGTCTATCTCTACATCAACTGCAGAAGCTGAGTACATTGCTGCTGGAAGCTGTTGTGCTCAGATCATGTGGATGAGAAATCAGCTAATGGACTATGGTTTGTCATTTTCAAAAATACCTATTTATTGTGATAACCAAAGTGCTATTGCTATGACAGGAAATCCAGTTCAACATTCTCTTACAAAGCACATCAGTATCAGGTATCACTTCATAAGAGAACAAGTACTGGAAGGGACAATTGAACTTCATTTTGTTCCTACTGATCAACAGTTAGCTGATATATTCACCAAACCACTACCTGAGAATACTTTTACAAAGTTGGTGAATGAACTTGGAATGGTAAACTATGGCAGTACTTGAGAGAAAGAAGTCATCAGATACTGACGACTTGCAAATACTGATGGAAAGTCAATCCTGACAGTGGTCAATGCCAAATCCTGATGCGATGATTCGATCATCAGTATTATGTTCAGAATCTAACTGTCTTCGTTTTATCTCAATTTCCTGATTCAAGACTCCTTGAGTATGTTGTGAGTTTGGGTTACAATGGAACGCCAAAGAAGTTTGGAGAACTCTACAGAACAAAGCTTAAGAAGGAATGGAATTTCTTCTTTGACACTATCAGCAGATGTTTCTTGAATAAAGTGTCAAACTTTGATGCTTTACCCACAGGTTCATCCAAAATTGGGTATTCTCTAATTCATGATCTCTCATTTGATTATGGGTCTTTTATACTAAAGGCATTAAGTGAAAGAAAAGCAGATAAATGTGGTTTGCTTTCTTAGATTTTTCCAATTAATATTCTCTCACTTATGTCCTCATGCTGTTTTTGAGAATGATACAATTTTGCCTATATGTAAAATCTCATAAAACAATATAAAGAGTCTAATCAATTCTGATAAGGCAAATAAGTTTGATGGAACTCCATACATTCCTGATGAAGTATGGTCTCTTTTAAGAAAGAGGATGCCTATTCAATATGGCCCAGCAACTGGTGCTATGGGACAGGACCTTACACATCCTATTCCTGACACAAGAACACAACCTAAACACTCTTCTAAACAGTCAACCACCTCTGGTGTCTCACAAAAGGCATCAGTTGTAAAATCAAAGAAATTAGCTAGATCTGATGTGTCTGAGAGGCAATCAGGATCAAAGGATTTCTCCACTCCAACTCACTCCAAAATGAAGTTACAAGGGGGTGAACAAGGGGCACTGGGTGTATCTGGTCCGAATAAAGAAACAGGAGTGAAGAGGAAAATTGGTCAAAGAGCTGTTTCTGATTCTGATTCTGATGATGACACAATGCCTATATCTGTCTTGATGAAGAAAAAGGAGATTGATGTTGTTGATACTAGAAAAGTGGCTGTCTCTGAAAAGCCGAAGAAAAGAAGAAGATTAATCAGCAAAGGCAAATTTGTTGTTCACACAGAATTACTGAATCTTACTGATGCTATGGAGAGCAATCCTGATGTATCTATTAATCAGGATGGATCATCAGTTCTTGACGCTACTGCTAATCCTGACATCTCTACTCCTGATAATTCACCTGTGAAGACTGTTGAAATCTTTGATTCTCCAGCACCTGCATCTCCAAAGAGAAGAATTATTGAGGTGTCTGTTGATCAAGTAAATGCTATTGCTGCTCAGTTGGGTTTCAAACCTTCACCACTTGAAAATAAAATTGCTGAAGCAAACGTTTTTCATAGACAGAAGAAACAGAGGACTACTATGTCATCTCTGAGAGGATCTAGCCCACAAGAATCTGAACTTCAAAGGATTCAAAAGCTATTGTAGATCCAGTCACACAAGAACCACCTACTCAAAGTGTAGGTGCAGACATTTCTGAAGGAATAGTCACACAAGAACCACTTTCTCAAAGGGAAGGTGAAGACAAGAATATTCCTGCCCCACAAGAACCATCTTCTCAAAGTGAAGATGCTGGCAAAATCACATCAGCAGGGGAGTTTCCTGACAATGCTCAAGGGGCTTCTGGAATTGAAAATGAACTAGCTAGAAGTCTGGCAGACAAAGCTGCTCATGATTTGCACATTGCTGAATGTGATGAAGTGATTGCTGACACTGCATTTGAGGGAAGCACACAAGAACCTTTGACTCAAAGTGTTGAAGAAGCTTCAAAACCTCAGACTACACAAGAACCATCAGTAGCTAATACTGATGCAAGTCATGCTATAGTTGTAGTGGTCGATCCTGATGTAAGTACTACTGATCCACTTATTCCATTGCTTATTGAGCCAATTTCTGCAAGGCCAATGGATTCTTTAACTACTTCGTCAGGTAACATCTCTATCTCTACTTCCTTTACTACTGATAGTATGATTACAGATAGACCTGATAAAAGGGATACCTCTATTTGTATGACTTCAGACCACTCCTCTCAGCCACCTCTTATTTCTTCACATTTAATGAGTCAGAGCCTTTCTTGTGAGATTGAAATTGAACATTTAGAGAAAAAGAAGAGTGATGAGAGGCAGTCTCCTGAACTGGCAAAATGAGAGGTATAACAGAGTGAGAAGTTGTTAACTTCTAGTGAGGTAGCAGTTACTATTGACAGTAACTTAGGTAACATTGTGAGAAGTGATGAGATCACTTTAAAAGAAATGAGAGATTTAGGAAATATTACTAATCTGTCTGCAGGACATCAGGATTCACCAGCTGCATCTACTGGTGATTTGAAAATGAAAGGTGTTATGCATCCTGATGATAATGTTGATGATAAACTTCCTGAGGCTGATGATAGCTCAGATGATGATGATGATCATGCTAATGCTGATCCTGAGACAATTCAAATGCAGGCAGCAATAAAAGCAAGTCTCCTTTCTACTTATGGGTCTTCGAGTAGGTACATGCAGTCTGTTACTCAAGAAGAATTCAGAGGGGAGTACAGTTCTATTCTTCCTCCTGATACTCGAGCTGCAAGGGGATATGAATGGGATACTGAATGGAATCAGCTGAATGCTGAGATGAATTTTCAAAATGCTCTTTTTCATTCTGGTCATATTGCCACAAGGATGCTTACTCCTGAACTCAAGGCTCTTCTCAAAACTAATGCTCTTCTAGCAAAGGGATTGAAGAGTGAGATTGACTTTATGAAGGCTGTTACTGATAAATTTCAAGCGGGTATTCAAAAATCTGTTTCTATATCTGCTACTACTTCTCAAGCACGTCTTCTTGCTGATGATATTAAAGCACTTGAAAAGAAGATGGATTCCAGAATGACTGTCTTGGAATCAAAAGTTGATAATATTGATGAAACCCTCAAGCTTATCTTATCTTTCTTCATTGAAGAAGATGCCGATGTCAAAAAGGGGGAGAAGATAGTCAAAACAAAATGCTCACCTAATTCAGTTGTACAAAAGGATGATGATAATTCTGGAAATGATGGTGGTGCTAAGTCACATAAAGATGAAACCTCTGATGCTGCTTTAGTAACAAAGAGATCTAATACTCAAACTAGGCAGTCAACTCATGTTTCTAGATCTGGTAAGAAGACAGTGACAACAATGGTGCAATCTCAGAATCCAAAAGAAGAACAGTTCGTGACACCTGGTCAAACTCTGTCAACTATTCCTGAGGATGATGTGTATATGGAACAGGATGAAGATGCTGCTAATCTGTTTCATGAACTTGACACTGGGGATGGTCGTGTTCTTAAACTGTTTCATAAAGACAAAAGTGTTCAACAGTATCATGCTGAGAAGGCACTTATCTTATCTACTAGAGATAATCCAAACATGACTACTGATGAGTTCTTAGAAGAACAGAACAGGATTCTTGGAGAGATTGCAAAACAAAATGAAGCTCCTGCTGCAAGAAGAGGAAGAGGAAGAGGCAGAGGAGGAAGATACAGAAGTAGAGGAAGATTATCTGCTCAAACAAGTAAAAGGCAAACAAGATCTAGTGGAATCAAATTAAAAGATGTTTCTGAAAATGAAAAGAAGAAAACTCCACTATCTCTTGCACTAACTCCAGACAACAGATTCAATGCTCCTGAAGAAATTGAAGAGGAGATATTGCCTTTAAAAAGAAAGAGCAAGGTTGCTGTTCAATCTACTACATCAAATGAGAAGTCAGTCTTTGGTTCAATTCCTGATGTTGTTTCTGGTTCTGAAGAAGCTGAAATTTTAAAAGAACTTAAGATTATGATTCTTAAGGTTGTGGTTGAATTTCACAATATGGAAGTTATTGAAGATACACTGATGTATGAACGAGAGAACTTCAGAAGATTTGAAAGAGAAAGTGAAATCAGAGCTAAAGCCAGAGAAGCAGAAAGGATAACAACCAGAGATTACTTGAGAAATGTTTATAGATCAGACAGGAAGTTATGGTATGATGAAAGTAAATCTGTTCCTGAACATCAGCAGTATTATCGAACAGATGAGAAGAAGAAGAGTAAGAAAAAGGAGAAGAATGAGTGTGATAATAGGAAACCGATTGTTTTCAAATCTGCAGGACTGATAACAGAGTCTTCTTTGATTAATGAATCTTTATCGATTGTTAAATCAAAGTCTACTACATTTATTGTTGAAAATCCACCAAAATGGGTAAGTATGCAATCTGGTTTGAAAGGATTGGAACCTGGCACAAGAGGAGGCATTGGGTATGATAATGCACAGGTTGTTTTTATTGTTCAAACTGATCAACATGCTCTAGTTGACAAGATTGGTGATGAGTTAACTGTTGATCATCTCTGGAAACTTGAAGCTGTTGCTATCATTGCTGATTGTCATGCTGGTGCAAAGAAAATAGAAAAGATGTTGTACTTCATGAAAGATAGAAGTGTAAAGAAGATTCCTATTCATGAGTTGTTGTGCAAATCTGCAAAAGAACTGAAATATGTTCTGTATCTTCTCAGAAGTAAAAGAATCAATGTCAAAGAAAGAGAAGTTTACTACAATTGGTTTGTTATGATTTACAGGACAATCAGACAGAGATTTATGGATGGAGGAACGAGGTATGATGGCAATTATATTCCTATGTACTTAAATTTAAGAGACATAGAGGTTGAAATGAAGAAAGGTACTGCTGTTAGAGAAGTGTATCTAGGCATGGAACAACTGTCTCTAAGTCCAGATGGGAAGGAAATTGCTTATGTGTTGCTAGGTGATTTAGATCTTCCAAGAAGCTCAATTCAGAATCTCAGGGCAGCTATCTATCAGATTAATGAGGAAGATGAAGGACTCAAAAATCTGAAGAAGAAACTAATTCAAATTCTTGAAAGGAAGGAAGAAGAATTGATATCTGATTTCTTGAAGATGAATCTGTTTTATCAAAAAATTTCTGAAACTGTTCCTGATGATTTCTAGAAGGTATTTTGTTTTGAGTTTTTGACATCTTTGAATCAAGGAATTTGTGCTTTGTTTCATAAAGAACAAATTGGGGGAGATTGTTAGATATTGATTCAAGTGATGATCAGGATCTGGGCATTACTGATCAGATACTGATGCTGACGTCATCAGTAATACAACGTCAGTATTGGACTATTATCAGGATTAGAAGCTGGTCAGTATTTCGTGAAGATTCTCATCAGACCAGAGATCAAGGAAGATTGATATGTCGGTTCCTAGATTATAGGAAGGCAGCTATCATACAAGATATGCATTCAGAGATATATGTAATTGATTTAGAATATCTTGTAATTGATAGTGTAACTGTGTACTCTATATAAACACAGTTTAGGTTTTACATTAAAGTAATCGCTTACACGATTTATCTTGTAACCTAGCAGCTCTTAAGAACATAAGAATTTCTTAAGAGAGTTTTGTAACAGTTTTATATCAGAATTAATAAAGCTGTTATTGATTCATACTTGTGTTATTTGTTTAAGTCGAAAATCCTATACAATTGTATTCAACCCCCCCTTCTACAATTGTTATTTACTGGGCAATATTGTCAATAGGCATTAGTTGGTTCTTAGCTTACTCTATTTATATTGCTTGTACTCAGTTTAGTTTTTTCTGAAGTGAATAAAAGTATTCCCAGTACTTCCAACTATGAACTATATATCAAGTGTGTGTGTAAACAATTTATGTCTGTTCTATTTTCTACAAGGGATCGAATGATCTTAATTTGTGATTTCGATCATTTGAAAGCGATTCCTCATGTATTTCTTCATTCCTAGGTTTTTCTTGTCGTTGCTTTACTGGGCAACTCTTGAGTTGGAAGATTTTTATGTATGGCTTACAAATTTTAAAATTAATTTAATTGAGCCTATTTACGAGTATATTTTGGGATATTTACCAAGAATACTAGATTTAAAGTTTCTTTTTTAAAAAATACCACCTTCCTTAATAAATTGCAATTTTACCAAACAAGGTTTCAAAATTGCAAAAATACTAGGCCCCCCTCCTCCCTCAATTTCTCTCTCCTCCCCCTGATCAACAGACGCCGCCGACTTCTTCTGTCCTTTTTTTTTTAAGATGGGGGCTATTTTGGTGGATTTTTGTTTGCAACTGAATGCAACCACATTCAACTAAATGCAACCAAATGCAACTTTTTTTAAAAAGGTGGGATGATTTTGGTGGATTTGGATTGCAAGGCCCCGCCAGGGGCAATATTCAACTAAATGCAACTACATTCAACTTCTTTTTTTTAAAAAAAAAGGTAGGGTGATTTTGGTGGCTTTGGGTTGCAAGGCCCCGCCAGGGGCAATATTCAACTGAATGCAACCACATTCAACTGAATGCAACCACATTCAACTTCTTTTTTTAAAAAAAGGTAGGGTGATTTTGGTGGCTTTGGGTTGCATGGCCCCGCCAGGGGCAATATTCAACTGAATGCAACTGAAATCAGAAATTGAGTTGAATGTGGTTGCATTCAGTTGCTGATTTCAGGTTCCATTTGTCAGTTGTCATTTTCGACCTCATTTTTGGATTATATATAGTTCAAACCTGAAATCAGAAATTTAGTTGCATGTGGTTGCATTCAGTTGCAAATTTAGTTGAATATGCCCCTGCGGGGCCATGGAACCTAAATCCACCAAAATATCACCCAGCTTAAATATATATATATATATATATATATATATATATATATATATATATATATATATATATATATATAGTTCAAAAACGAGGTCGAAAATGACAACTGACAAATGGAACCTGAAATCAGAAATTTAGTTGCATGTGGTTGCATTCAGTTGCAAATTTAGTTGAATATGCCCTTGTGGGGCCATGGAACCTAAATCCACCAAAACCCCTTTAAAAGGAGAACTTAGAAAACTAAATTAAAATATAGCACATATGGTATTCAAACTGATCGTTGGGAGATGAAGAAAAATGTGGTGAAATTAGATTTTAAAAAAATATCACCGATTGACGGGAAAAATCAAATTAAAAACGGAGGGGATTAGGTGGGATTGTGTGTGTGAGGGTGTATTTGATTAGTGTGTGGGTGCCCCTGGCGGGGCCATTGATTATAATACATCCAATGGTTAGGATTAGTACCTTAGTTTTCTTCAAAAAAGGAGTTCTCTTTTGATCATTTGCCTATATATATATATATATATATATATATATATATGTATACAGTTAAAAATGAGGTCGAAAATGACAATTGACAAATGGAACCTGAAATCAAAAATTTAGTTGAATGTGGTTGCATTCAGTTCCTAATTTAGTTGAATGTGGTTGCATTCATTTGGATATGCCCCTGCGGGGCCAGGAAACCCAAATCCACAAAAAAAAAAAAAGAACAGTCGAGCTTCACAGGGGGGAGGGGAGGGTTAGGGTTAGGGTTAGGGTTAGGGTTAGTATTTTTTCAATTTAGAAACTTAGTTAGTAAAATTGCAAATTGGTATTCTTAACAAAAGTAAATGTGCAAAAATTTACTTTTTCCTATTTATTTATGAAAAGAGCCCTATATTTTGTTAGACATAATTTTGTGATTATCTTTATTATAAAAAATCATTCACCAATTTTACATCTGAAATGAGCCCTATTTATATTAACTAGGTAATAAAGCCGCGCTACGCGCGACATGAAAATATTTTTAAAAATCGTATACAGAATGATTGTCAAAAAAAAATTAAAATCGTATACAGAACATCATTATTTGTTAAATTTTATTATTTGTAAGTGGATATGATAAATTAAAAATTGTGTGAATTGTAATTAAATTTGAATGTTTAAAAATTAAAGAGATTAATATTAGTAGAAAATAATATCTTTCAGTTAAACTCTTGAATATTAATAATATTAATTTCGAAGATATTATTGACACCTATTCCGTTGCATAAGAATTTGCTTTTGAAATTCAATATTAACAGACATTTGCAAAGTTTGATATTCAATAATATTAATTTCGAAGATAATAATGACACCCTATTCCGTCGCATAAAAATTTGCTTTTGAAATTCAATATTGACAGGCATTTGCAAAGTTTGACATTGGATAAGTAAAGTTAACATTTGTGAATCTTTTTTTATTATCGTTGACATTATAAAATACGTGATTGCTTAATTTGTTATTAAATTTGACTGTGTGACGAAAAGAATTAGAATATAAACAAAATGAAGATCCTCTAACAAATTATCAACTTTTAAACTCTTTAAAGTCCTTTTACTTTTTTCACATACCAAAGTATAATGTCAACATATTTCTTATAATAAATATTTATAAATATAAATAAAACTAATTAACGTTCTTATAGCCCGTCTCCCGTTTCATAACTTACATGCGTGATTAATTGATTAGTAATAGTATAAGAACGTGCTTAATTGTTAGAATATTAATTTATTCTAACACAAAATAATGAAACAACGAATGTATAATTTTTTTATTGATTTAATCGATCAAATTGGTTTGATTCAATTTAATCGAGTTGGTCACACCTCGTGTATAATTTTTTTTTTTTGCTAAATTTATAATATATTAAAAGAAAAGGTTACAGGGATTACCCTTGCTCTAAGCTAAGCAAAGAGAGAAACTGTCTATAACCAATCTACATAAAGAAGATTGGAGATAGAAAGAACAAAAAGAATACAATCCACAACAAGATTCAGATAAGAATAACTCTAGGTTGGCGTGCTTGTTGAACCATTCCATGTTGTTGAGTTTTGCCTTGATATCCACCATGATGCTCTGAATCAGCTTATTCGGGCCAAAGGCCCCTTTATCATGCACTCTAGCATTTCTTTCTCGCCATAGATGGTACGAGAATGTCTGAACTGTGAGGAGAGCGACGTTCCTATGTATGGGATTAGAGATGTTTCCCAGGGAAAGAACAACCTCCACCCAGTTCGTCCCATCATAAGAAAACTGAATAAGGCCAGCTAGCTTAGTTAAGATGAAGCTGCTGTAAGGACAGGTAAGGAACAAATGAGAGTCTGTTTCAATTCCCCCCACACACAGATGACATAACTGCAACACATCAAGGCCAAACGAAGCTAGCCTGTGAAAAGTTGGAAGGCGGCCATGACATAAGATCCATTCGAGATGAGCATACCTTAGGATGCGAAACCTATGCCAGACAAGCTTGCACCATGCAACTTGAGGTGAAGAAGATCGAATAGAGTTCCATATCTTTCTAGGCTTGACCTTGTGTAGAGGCAAACCATCCCAAAGGATTACATCTGTAGTACTGAGATCAAAATTCGGATAGTCGAAGTTTTGAAACCAATGCAGCAAACCCGGATGAATGTAATGTATTCTATTTGATGGACGAGGAATAAGCCAAGAACCTGTAGAGATAAGAGAATTCACATTAGCCTCATTTGAGATACCAGATTGATGGATAATACGATCATGATTTTTACTAGCCAGAGAAATATCGTGCCACCAGGGGTCAAACCAAACTGAAGTCCCAAGCCCATTTCCAATTTTGAAAGAAATAAACTGACGTGCCAAGGAACGTAGCCTTAGGACATTTCTGAATATCCAAGAACAATTGTTGGGCATTTTCATGACCCAGAAATGCTGTTTCTTTAGCACAGTTTTATTAACCCATTGAGGCCATAAGGCCTTGCTATTGCACACAACCTTGCATAGATGAGCCATTATCTGAGCTTGGTTCCACTCTTTCGTGTGTTTTAAGCCTAGGCCCCCCTCTGCATACGGTAAACATATGGTGTCCTAACTGATTTTTGCACCTCCTTTGGCATTAACATCCCCTTTCCACATAAATCTGCTGAATATTGATTTAAGCCTACAATGCACCGAAGCAGGAAGAACGAAATGGTTCGTCCAATACGCTTGAACAGCGTATAAAACTGACTTAATAAGTTGCACTCTTCCAGCCAGGGATAAAAGCGCAGACGTCCAACAAGCAATCCTTGCAGTTATTCTATCCAGCAGAGGCATACAATCTGTATGACGCAACATCGTTGAGATAAGGGGCACCCCTAAAAAACGAACCGGTAACTGTCCATGAGCAATACCATAGGTAGTGTCAAACCAGCTAGTAAATTCTTCCGTGCAGTTCCCGAAGAAGGCAGAGCTTTTATCAATGCTTGGACGAAGCCCACTAACATTTGAGAATTGCGAAACACAGTCCATAAGGTGCGTGAGAGAAGCAACATCTCCATTAGAAAACAACAGCACATCGTCAGCATAGAAAAGATGAGTAAGTTTCATATCTTTACATTTCCAGTGAAATTTAAAATTTTCCGGAGTCTGAGCAAGCATATTAGACAAAACATTCATAGCAACTGCAAAGAGATAAGGAGAGATAGGGTCCCCTTGACGGAGCCCCTTTTTTCCTTCAAAAAAACCGCACAAGGAGCCATTAACCTTAACTGAATATGAGGGCGTAGAAATGCATAAGTAAATCCACCTCAAAAACTTTGCAGGGAAGTTTAATTTCCGAAGGGCACCCATGATAAAATCCCACTGAATTGAATCAAAGGCTTTGTGGAGGTCAAGTTTCAAAGCACACTTAGATATACCCGAGTCATGGTGATAGCCTCGAAATAATTCTTGCGCCATGAGAATATTGTCAGAAATATTCCGACCCGGAATAAAAGCTGACTGAGAGATGTCAATGATATTAGGCATAACCAGTTTGAGGCGAGATGCAATGATCTTAGCAATACACTTATAAGGAATAGAGCATAAAGAAATAGGGCGAAACTCACACATGTTGGAAGGGGTGGGAACCTTTGGAATGAGAGCAATGGTTGTTGCATTTATAGATTTGTGTAAGTAATCATTTGTGAAAAAGCTTTTAACAGCTTCACAGAAAGTGCTTCCCACAATATTCAAAGAAGCCAAGTAAAACTCCACTGTGAAACCATCCGGGCCCGGTGCCTTGTTTCTCTTCATTGCCTTAAGAGTCGCCAAGATTAGGTCATCATTGATAGGAGCTTCAAGAGCAATAGACTGAGCAGCAGTAACTTGATTGCAATCAAGGCAATCAAAATCACAAGGTTCCAAGTCTGAATGAGTGCCCAAAGTTGATATAAAGAAATTAACAGCCGCTTGAGATACATTTTTGTGACCTAAAACCAAAATCCCATCTTCATTTTCGATAGCTAAAATTTTATTGACATTCCAGTTCGCCTTTATCCTATTAAAGAAGTAAGAATTGTTGCCATCCCCGGACGTAAGCCACCTGATCCGCGATTTTTGAAGAAGGAAACGCTCTTCTTCTAACAAGGCAGTCTTAAGCTTATGGCATTTCTGATTTTCCAGGATGAGAAGATCAGGGTTATCACTGTCATTAGCTAGCTGATCTTGAACCTCAGACAAGTCAACACGAGCGATAGAAACATTGTTACCCGGCCCACATTACCATGATTCTTATTAAAAATCACCAAGGCGCTTTTGACTTCTTTCAACTTTCTAACCAGGATGGCCATAGGATCCCCGTACCACTGATTTTCCCAAACTCTAGAGACAGTAGGCAAAAAACCCTCAATCTCAGTCAAGTGATTGTTGAATTGAAAAGGTTTAGAGATCTTTTCAAGTAGCATAGGAACCAAGCAAACCAGGGGACAATGATCCATAATCCCCTTATTTTTAACCATAACAAAAGCTTCAGTGTAAAGGTAGAACCATTCTTTGTTGACTAACATACGATCTAATCGTTTCTGAATAAGCGACGATTGTTTATTAGTCCAAGTGTATAGAGGCCCAACAGTTTTTATGTGACCCAAAGCAGAATTGGAGACGCAATCATGGAAAGATTGCATCCCAGTAGTCCACTGCTCACGGCCTCCTTTCACTTCATTTAAAGCCAGAATGCAGTTGAAGTCTCCATTTACACACCAAGGCACCTTAATATTCTGTCCCATATTCTCGATATCTCTCCATAAAGATTCCCTTTCATGAGGTTTGTTCATGGCGTAGACAAAAGTAGCACAGAACGTGATTTGCTTCTCCAAGAAAGTTACAAAACAAGTAATATGCTGAGATGATTTTACATGAGCTTGAACCGTCCATATAGAAGGATCCCAGCCAACCCAAACTCGACCGTAGTCATGATTTTCATAGTTGTAAATCCACTTCCATTTTTTGTTAATACATCTTGAAATATGATTAGAATTCTGAATCCTAACTTTTGTTTCAACTAAACTCATTAGAGAGATCTGATTTGTAGAAATAAACTTAATCACTTCTTGTTGATGAGGACTCTTATTTATACCTCGCACATTCCAAACTGCGAAGTTCATGATAAACGTTTTGGGATTGTTGGCGTACCTGCCAACCTGGAGCTTTTCCTGGTTGATTTTTTTGTAACTTTAGTGAGACCTTCCTTGTCAGTTCCTGGTTTGCCTAAGCTTAAAGGCCCACTTGAATTAGGACCAATTTCCACAATTAGAGATATTGACTCATTCTCTCCTGTTCGAGTTGGAGATTTAGTTTTCTTCTTTGTCTTTCCTGGTGAGGACGCTGGAGTCACAGCAAGTTGGTCTTCAGATATCTCTGCCAAGGCTTGAAACCCATTTTGAGTAACAAGAGGTTCAACCATACGTCCATCTTTGTTTCCTTGAACTGTATTGAACTCTATCGAATTCCTCCACATTATCAAATCATTTGAGCAGTTTGCTAATGGAGGCAACCTGTCAAATTCCTCTAAATTATCATCTTTTTCAAGAGGTTGACATTCACCCTCCTCCAAGTTGTCGTCTTCTTTGTGAATTTCGTTAATGATTTCGTCATCGTCCATAACCACATCACACCCACAGAACTTACCAATGGTGTATGGAACCATTTCCATATTCTGTAAGTAATCTTCTTTATCAGTAGCATGTTGCTCTTCGTGAATATCATCATAATGAGACCTTTTTTGTTTTTTGGTTACTCGATCCGGGTTATTGAAGCACCTTGCAAGAGAATGGCCAAACGCTTTACATATACTGCAAGAGTAAGGGAGTTGAGGATATTGAATTTCAACCCTTTCTTGTTCTTCAACATCATCCGCATTAAGCACGGTAACCCATACATAGTCTGGCCTTGGAGCAGAATAAGCCAACTCCACCTGAATATTTGCATATTTCAAGGGTTCAAATTTACCCGTGGCATCATCAAATTTCAGGGGTCTTCCAACCGAACGCGCAATTGCAGATAGACTTTTTTTGGACCATAAGGAGTACGGAACATCTACCAATCGGATCCAACAAGGGACCATATAGAGTTTTTCCTCCCATTTGCACCGTTTTTAGATTCAAGGCCGCATTTTTTTCTTCCATTGTTCCAAATCGGAATGTATAGTATCCCTTAGAACTATAAAATACCCCAGTCAGCCCCTTATTCCTCCAAATTCGATGAGCTTGTTCACGAACAAACTTAAAAGCAAAGCCTCCCCCAATGAAGTGTCCAATAATACTAGTATCCTATTTTTTCTGGGCATTAACCATGTATTCTCTAGAGAATTTAACTACTGCAGTTCCATCTTCATTGTAAGTGATGATGGAATCCTCATTATCCATACAGGGGGTTGTATCTACAACATATTTAGTAACAATTGTGCTCCAAGTGACCATTTTTTTCGGGAGATTTAATGTTTCAACATGAGTGTTTTCAGACATTCTTTGGACATTTGATTGTGTCTGCTGAGAAACAGAAAGGTGAGCAAACTTACCGTCTTGAGTACCAGTTGCGGAGTTGACTTCTACTGGCGACCCTGTGGCATTTTGCTCTGTTCCATCATTCAATATTAGATCAATCTGTTCTCTCATACGCGCCTGAGTTGTCGGGGACAAAGGTTCTCCCATAACCTCGTTTGTGTTAATGAACTCATTTTCCGCCTCAAAATGCAAAAGAGGCAGCATATTATTCACATGAACTGCATAATTGTGTCCATTAATAACAGCAAACTCATCTGTGTACATAGAACCCGAGTGCTCCGAATTGCGAGAGCCCATCGAGCAAGCAAACCTAATACATCGAAGGTGAAAATAGAATGATTGAAAAGAGGAGATCGAGATGTTCAAGAAAGAAGAGAGCGTGAGGATGGTGGCTGGGTAATGAAGAAGGGAACGATTGGTCAACGGAGCTATCCGTTAGGCGGTGAGGGAAGGTATTGAGAGAGAAACATTTTGTTTTAATTTTCTCCTATTTTCCTCGTGTATAATTTGTTCATGTACAAAAGTAAATTTTACAATATCTTCTATTTAAATTGTGGATGTTAATCGAAAAATATATATTTCAATATCTCATATCACTCATTACGAATTTATAAAAAAGGTAAAATCATTTATTTATTGTTATCGAAAAAAATTGCAATGATTTTGAATACGATTGAAATAACACGATCTAAAAAAAATTATTTTATTATTTTACCTTAAAATAATGCTACTTTATATAAATAATGATATTTTATATTAAAATAATTATTATAATGTCCTAATATAGATTGTTAAACTTTTATATTAAATATGAAATAAAGTGTATTTAACATATATTTAATAGGTACAATTAATGATTAATTAAATTCAAGAAAAATATTTAAATAAAAAAGTCAAAAATGTTAAAATTCAAGAAAACTATTTTGAAGCTTCTGAGTGAAAGCTCTCCGATCTCCTCCTGCTATTATAATATATATATATAGATATTTTATATTAAAATAATAATTATAATATCCTAATATAGATTGCTAAACTTTTATATTAAATATGAAATAAAGTGCATTTAACGTATATTTAATAGGTACAATTAATGATTAATTAAATTCAAGAAAATTATTTAAATAAAAAAAATAAAAAATGTGAAAATTTAAGAAAACTATTTTAAAGCTTCTGAGTGAAAGCCTCTCCGATCTCCTGCTATTATAATATATATAGATTAAAAACGTTAAATCATTTATTTATTGTTACCGAAAAAAATTGAAATAATTTTGAATATGATTGAAATAACACGATATAAAAAATTTTATTTTATTATTTTACCTTAAAATAATGCTACTTTATATAAATAATGATATTTTATATTCAAATAATAATTATAATGTCCTAATATAGATTGCTAAACTTTTATATTAAATATGAAATAAAGTGCATTTAACATATATTTAATACGTACAATTAATGATTAATTAAATTCAAGAAAATTATTTAAATAAAAAAAATCAAAAATGTTTAAATTCAAGAAAACAATTTTGAAGCTTCTGAGTGAAAGTCTCTCTGTTCTCCTGCTATTATAATATATATAGATATAGATATTTTATATTAAAATAATAATTATAATGTCCTCATATAGATTGCTAAACTTTTATGTTAAATATGAAATAAAGTGCATTTAACGTAAATTTAATAGGTACAATTAAGGGTGTATGACCAGACTACCCACTTTTTAATTACAACTGCCCAAAATACCATTATTCAAAACCGTCCGCCCTTTTTACCCACAGGTCGCGCAAGCTGACAATGCGTACATACTATACGCATTTTGACAATGCGTAGTCAATGACCACGCATTCTGATGATGAGTACTCTTTGTAAATTCAGTTCACACAATAATCAACAGCAACCACGAATACGCATTCCAAAAATGCGTGAAAGTGAATACGCATCTTCAGAATGCGTATTGGACACTGTTCATCGCCACTTCTCAGAGCTCACGACTTCTGGCGACAAGTCGATTCCGATCGGAATTTTCGATCAATCCGTTCTCTCTCATACGACACTTTCCCATCACGTAGTACATACCATTCGATTCACCTCTAAAACCTCTACAACCCTGTACCAGTTATTTTCAATTTGTAATCCCGGATTTTGAAAACCCAAAATACAATTCCGTCGAGCTCGATGTTTCCGACGAGCTTAGTTCATGCCCCTGCGGGGCCAGATCTAGACAACTAGATTAGGGGAAATGGAGAGGAGGATGTGACGATCATTTTGATGTATTCAGAGAGCGTGGTCGCGTGGTCGATGAGAAATAAGAGAGACACGAGAGAGAGACGACAGAGCCATTGAATCGCCGGCGAGAGCTCCGAGAACGAGAGAGAAGAGAACTGCAGAAAATGACGTCAGATGACATCAATACGCATCACCGAAATGCGTAACTTGTAATACGCAAGATCCAAATGCGTATTCCGAACAACGCATCTGTCAGATGCGTACTCCGTGGTTAAAAAAGGCGGACAACTTTGGATATCGGTATTTTGGGTAGTGGGTAGGGAAAAGTGGGTATTTTGGGCAATTTCTCTACAATTAATGATTAATGAAATTCAAGAAAATTATTTAAATAAAAAAATCAAAAATGTGAAAATTCAAGAAAACTATTTTGAAGCTTCTGAGTGAAAGATATAGATTATTAAAAAGGTAAAATCATTTATTTATTGTTATCCAAAAAAATTGCAATGATTTTGAATACGATTAGATATAACACGATATAAAAATTGTATTTTATTGTTTTACCTTAAAATAATGTTACTTTATATAAATAATGATATTTTATATCAAAATAATATTATATAAAATATTTTATATTAATATTTAGTGGCATGCCGCGCAACCGCTGTATAGTTGTTTCTGTTTTTAATAAAGAGTATAGATATTATGTCTGGTATGATTTTTTGTAGTACTTTAGATCTTCAAAGTTAATAGTAGCTTGATGACTTGCTTGTTTCGAATACTTGTGCAATTTATTCATCTATCTTTTGTTCTGCTACAAAAGTAATCTTTTTCATTAAAGGATAAAATGACATTCCTGCAGAAGCAATTACAGTTGATGTTGGCATATATTTCGATGGGAGCGAAGGAGCTTCGACTGAATCCTGTTTTTCTAAAGCTAATGAATTTCTTCAGTCTGTAAGTCATATATTGAAAAATCAAGTTGATGATCATTTATGATCATGGCAATGCATGGTTGTATACTTGCTGAGATACAGGTGAAGTTCATAGTAATCTTAATAAATAGATTTATGATCCTCAATATATATATTTTTCTTCCTGATATATGAAGCCTGTTTCTTAATGAATGCAATGTCATGCTAGTGAACCCAGCCTTTTTGTATCAATGTCTTGGTGCTGGTGCATCATCAGATTGCTGATGTTGTTATTTAGTTAAGTAATCTTAAGGATGATTTTCACACTGCAAGCTTATTTAGTGTTAATAAATGATTATGGTATAATGTTGTTCACTGTCTTGTTCAGAATTACACACTGGTGTCTTAATACATTATAGCTTCTCAGGGAAACACAATACTTGGTTCAGGTGTAGTCGTAACTCTGGCTTCAGATTGCTGCTTCACCATCATCTCCTCTTATATGAATTTCTTTGCGCTATGTACCAATGTCTACTATTTTTAGCATACCTGATGAGTGTTTGATACTAAATTATTTATTTAATGTCTGCAGGCATTCAAAGGTGGAGCTGCTGTTAGTAGCATTCTTGAAAAATGTTATGTATTAATTAAGTGAAGGTGCTCTCGACAAAGAAGAATCCTTTGATGAGAGGCACCATGCTCTGAACTCTGTTTCTTGGTGTTTATCATGAGAGTGCAGCTGCAAGCAATAGTCCAGATCACTAGCTATCAAGGGTAATTGGTTCGGATATTGACTTGCCCATGGATGACCATTATAAACCTAGCTTACATAATCTAGACTTGGTGCAATAATTTTTGAAAGTATGTGTTTGCTCAGTGTTTTTGGTTGGTAGATAAGTTGTAGGGGATGGGGGAAGTTGGTTTTGAGTTAATGTCGATGTTTGTATATGTTCTTGGATTATTGAAATGCTTGAAATATATAGCTAAGCTATTTTGGTTCTAAGTTTCAAAGTTTTTTTGGTATATTTTGATCTTGGTTTGGAGATTTTGCTCTGTTTTTAATCTTTGCTCTATGTACCAATGAGCAAGTGTACTGATAAAAACAAGAAAATTTAACATCACGTGAAATTTAAAAGTGATGTCAAATAGTCTAAATAGACATCACATTATTACTAAAAACTCATGTCTAAAAGAGAAAAATAAATCACATTTTAATAATAAATTGATGTCTAATATAATTGAACATCATAATTTAACAACAAACTGATGTCTACAAGGACATTTGACATTAGAAAATTTAAGAAAACTGATGTTAACGGTAATATTAAACATCGTTTAGTTAATGTGCTGATGTTTAATCTTGTATTAAACATCGATCAATTCTCCTATAAAAACCTGAAAAATCGATGTTAAACATCAGGAAAGACATCAGTTTCTTTACGAGAACCGATGTTATAGACCCCCTGTCTACACTTGCAAAGATATCGGTTACAAAACACTTTTAACATAGAACAAAAACCGTTGTAGGGGATTTTTTCTAGTAGTGATATTACCTTCCTTAATAAAAATTAGTCCCCAAATTCTCCAACTTCCATACTATAAAAGTACGTGACACATCTATTCTAAAATTCTAGTCTTAACCACAGTCTAAAAGATCGCATCCTAGAGAATGTACTTGTAACAGCCCGACTTTTCGGACTATTATCATTCGATAAATTATGAGACAAAATTCAAATTCCGTAAACTCATAAAATAAAATCCCCAAAATATCGTAAAAATATTCCAAAATCCAGAAATGATACTACATAAAATAATCTAATGTAAAACCATAATCCATAGAGACGCAGCTCCACAAATCGAAACAGCTAAAACTAGAACATTATTAAGTGACACTGGTTCGACTCTAATCCAATCCAAATGCCATACTCGCAGCTAGTACCTGAAAATTCATAAATAATGAGCTACACGGCCCAGCAAGAAAACTAATCGAACTAACCAGTGGATCAAGTAAGTTTTACAAAAATATTTCATAAATTTCCATAAATCAAAGTTCACAATTTCATAGTTCGTAAATCATATTTCCAGAATCAAAACTCAAAACCGTATAATAAATTCCACAGTTCGCTAAGGTCACAAATACCTGGTGACACAGTATCATAGGTTCATAATTGTCAATAATGCGCTCCTTACTAAGGTATCATAAAGTGTGCACTCCCGAAGGCATCATAAAAAGTACGCCCTAGTAAGGCATCATAGGCTAGTTCCGGAACTATACGCAATTACTAACGAGTTCAAAAGTCATAGCTGGGAATTCTTATATCTAAATTTTAGTAACAAAGATATTATAAATATAAAACATTTAAAAACATTTCAAATACAAAAACATTTTAAAAATATATCGGAGAGCACGAAAAGTTAACTTAACTTGCGTGCGACCAAACCTTAACAAAATTTGAAAGCACAAATGTATCCTAGATTCAAATTAAACCATACAAAATAAAATAATCAATACAATAATTATTTTAAAATCACACAAAGTCGCAAGCATCAAGATTACCGAAACAAAGTCAAATACATAAAACTATTTAATTTCTTGAAATTATTTAGGCCGGAACTCATTCATTAATTTAATACTATAAATTAAAAAGACACTGAATATACAATCATGCATGCATGCGTACGCAACCAGAATCCAACTACATTGATGTAATCCTAATTTATGATTCAAGTTTAAAATGTCACAAAACAGACACGTAAGTGTTCACTTAAATTATCATAACACTATTCATTATATAACTGATAATGCCTTCATTTATATAATGGACATAGCATTCCCGAATTAAAACCAAACCAAACCAAACAAACCCAGTATATCCCGCTCAGAGCAGGGTCTGGGGAGGGTGAGATGTACGCAGACCATACCTCTACTTTTTACGGTAGAGAGGCTGTTTCCGTGAAGAC
Organism: Kitagawia praeruptora; assembly: GCA_037693485.1. Classification (NCBI taxonomy): domain Eukaryota; kingdom Viridiplantae; phylum Streptophyta; class Magnoliopsida; order Apiales; family Apiaceae; genus Kitagawia; species Kitagawia praeruptora. Next base: position 104,388,807 of record CM075354.1, on the reverse strand, counting down.
CCCCGGCTTAGTGCGTAACAAAATAGTGTGTGCTCTATACAAAGATGATGATAAATAGGAAAGTACCTAGCCGAACCTGTGCCCATGGCTTGGACCTCATGGGACTTACCTACGCGATCATCGGGAACTCCTCTCCTGGAAAAGGTCGGCTCCGAGCAACAATCACTGCTAAAAACTCCTCTCCTGCCAAACACTAAACCACAAGCATCAAACAGATAAAAAATAAAAGCTAAAAGAGACAACCCAACTCTAAGACAAAGCTAGACGGGACAACCCAACTCTCAGACTCTCAACAACAGAACCACTCCCTAGAAGAGAATCCACAACTCTGATACGACGCCTCCAAGTAGACCTGTCAGCTGCCATGGTCTCGTTAAGGTTTAAGACCTTCAAATCTAACCTTATTTGCTCCTCCCAAGTTCTCCTCGGTCTACCTCTCCTTCTCACCCCTACGACCGGAATACTCTCTACCCTCCTCACTGGAGCCGCAGCTTGCCTCCTGCGGATGTGACCGAACCATCTCAATCTCCCTTCCCTAACTTTCTCAGCAATAGATGCAACTTCTAACTCATTCCGGAAAACAGCATTCGGAATTCTATCCAGCATAGTGTGCCCACAAGACCAACGCAACATTCTCATTTCAGCCGCTTCTAACTTGCTCTCTAGCGCCTTCTTCCCCGCCCAACATTCCGAACCATACAACATCGCAGGTCTGATTGCAGCTCTATAGAATCTACCCTTCAATTTTAAAGGGATTTTCTTATCACACAGCACTCCTGACGCTGCTCTCCATCTTAGCCACCCAGCCTTGATACGATGAGTTACGTCACCCTCCACCTCTCCTTCCTTCTGAATGATAGAACCCAAATACTTGAACTTGTCCGTGCGAGGAACAATCTGATCTCCAATCATAACCTCAACCCCTTCCTCGATGGGCTCACCACTGAAGTTACACCAGAGATACTCGGTCTTAGACCGGCTCACACGCAAACCTTGGGATTCCAAATTAGATCTCCATAGTTCCAACTTTGCATTCACCTCCCCCCTCGACTCCGCCACTAACAGAATGTCATCAGCGAAAAGCATGCACCACGGGACATCATCTTGGATCCCCCGCGAAATGACATCTAGAATTATGGCAAAAATTAGAGGGCTTAGGGCCGACCCTTGGTGCAACCCTATCCCAACCGGGAAATAGTGGGTATCACCCACTGGAGTCCTAACGCAAGTCGTAGCTTGAGAGTACATGTCTTGGATTGCCCTAACGAACAATGAAGACACCCTCCTCTCTTCTAGGCTCCTCCAAATAACATCTCGCGGAATGCTATCATATTCTTTCTCCAGGTCAATAAACACCATATGCAGGTCCTTACGCCTTTCTCGAAACTTCTCCATAAGGCGACGGACGAGATGAATAGCCTCGGTCGTCGATCTCCCAGGCATGAAACCAAATTGGTTCTCTGAGATCTCTACCATTCTTCTCACTCTGCCTTCAACCACTCTTTCCCAAAGTTTCATAGTATGACTGAGTAGTTTAATACCCCGATAGCTACTACAACTCTGAGCATCACCTTTGTTCTTGAAAAAAGGCACCACAATACTACGCCTCCACTCCTCCGGCATGTTGGCATCTCTGAGGAGAATGTTGAACAAATCTGCCAGCCATTGAACCCCTACCTCCCCCAGACAAATCCACACCTCAATAGGTATTTGGTCCGGGCCAACCGCCTTAGCTCTACCCATCTTAAGAAGGGCACCTTTGACTTCTTCTACGCTGATACGCTCACCATCCCCTAAAGAATGAGTAGAAGATTGACTAACACCTTGCACCCCTACTGAAACGCTCCCCCTAGAACCATTGAAAAGCTCAGAAAAATACTCATTCCACCTCTCCTTAATAGCCTCGGCGTCCACCAACACACTACCAAAATCGTCCTTAACAAACCGAACTTGACCCAGATCGCGCCGCCCTCTCTCCCTAGCTTTCGCCAGTTTAAAGATAGCATTAGCTCCTTCCTTGGTGTCTAAATGCTTGTACATCTCCTCGTATGCCTCACCTTTAGCCTTAGCTACTGCCTTCTTTGCCTCTCTTCTCGCCACCTTGTAAGCTGCGGACTTCAAGTTCCTCTCTTCACCAACGCTAGCCGCTAAAAGATCTTTAAAGAGCGATTGTTTAGCCTTAACTTTCCTTTGAACCTCCTCGTTCCACCACCAGGCCTCCTTAGTACCACCGAACCTTCCCGAAGAAATCCCCACCACCTTCACGGCCACATTTCTAATAGCATTGGCCATGCTGCTCCACATCTCGTTTGCATCACTCCCCCGGCTAAAACCACCTTCGCGGAGCAGAGCCTCCTTGAATTCAGCCGCCTTCTCACCCTTCAAATCCTTCCAAAGGATCCTAGGTCTAGCTTCCCTTGCCCTGATCATAACACGACCACCCATGGAAAGATCCATAGCTAGCAGACGATGTTGCGATGCGCAAGACTCGCTCGGGAACACCTTACAATCAACGCACGACCTTACATCACGACTGCGCATAAGTAAGTAGTCGATTTGAGTGTTGTGCCCCCCACTACTGAAAGTGATGAGGTGTTCATCTCTCTTCTGGAAGACAGAGTTTATAATTACCAACTCGTGAGCCGTAGCAAACTCCAACAATGCGGAACCTCCTTCATTCCTAACCCCGAATCCGAAACCCCCATGAGCGCGATGGTAACCATCCACCCGAATACCAATGTGGCCGTTAAAATCTCCACCCATTACTACAAATTGGTCAGCAGGAATACTTTCGACCAGCTCATCTAGACAAACCCAGAAAGCTGCTTTCTCAGGCTCGCTCAAACCGACCTGAGGAGCATACGCGCAAACCACGTTCACCATCTTCTCCTCAACTACCACTCTAACAGACATAATCCTGTCGTTACACCTCTTCACATCCACGACGTTATCCTTGAGCTCCTTCGATAGAAGAATACCCACCCCATTTCTCGAGTTTGCAAGACCTGAATACCACAATTTATACCCGTTCGCTTCTCTGGACTGAGCCCCCTTCCACCTAGTCTCCTGAATACACAACGCATCCACCGTTCTCTTACGAAGCATATCCACTAACTCCAAAAACTTTCCCGTCAAGGTACCCACATTCAAACTGCCAACTCGAAGACCACGAGGCATCGACCTGCAAAAACGCTAATGCACTACCCACAGATACAACTACACTGCCAAACAAATCTACTTATTTCTAGGGTCTCCAAAGAACTAAATGCAGGTAAAAATATAGAACACAATTTATATGAAGGCAACTGACAACAATAAAATATAAATGAAATGATACCAGACTTCGAATCGTAACACGCTGGCTTTGCAACTTCGAATGAGCTTGATGATTCGAATGAGTTGGTATTCCCCGTATGCCACACCTGCACACACGAGAAAATAAACAGGTATATACTAATATATATATATATATATATATTTTTTCTTTCTTTCTAATTTATTGATAGATAAAGTAAACTAAAAAAATAGCAACACAATACAAAACAAATAGATAAAACAAAATCCCCAAAAACCAAACAAATAAAAACAAACCAACCGAAAACAGGGGGAGGGAGGAAGAGAGGGTGGGAGGGGGGCGATGGAAACTGGTTGAAGAAATGGTGGATGAGGAGGGAAGGTCGAACAAGAGGGAGAGAGTGGGAGGACACCGGTATTAGGAGAGGGGAGGGGAGGGATACACAGGGGCAGAGAACCACAAAACAACTCTCTCTACTGACTGTGCGTGTCCCGGATACTACGGAAATCACAAACAGGCGAGTGGGTACGGTTGGATAGGACGAAAATGAAGGAATGGGTTGCAGCGGTTTGATTTTCTAATCGGAGAAGAAAGGAGACAACGAACAGAGGGAGGGAAGGGGGGGCTCTGATTTGGCTTTGTTAGAGAGAAATGGGGCTAAACAATATATGGGTGTTGTGTTTGAGGGTGAAAATCGGAGAAGGGATGGGAGTGGAATTGTTGTCGCGCTGAGTTAGAAGAAAAGAAGAATAGGAAGAAGAGAAGAAAAAGAAGAGAAGATAGTGCATATACACAATACACACATAGTAACAATTAATTAACAAATAACCGAGAACAGTAGTACATGTTTATAGTAATTTGTAAAATTGATCTAACCAAATCTTGAAAAAAAATAGAAAATAAAATCAATAATTTAAATCACGATGACCATGTGAAACAATATAGACATGAAAATCTTAATAAGTGTGTGCCTTACTAGTCAATAATATAAATAAGAATCATTGATCATGGATTGACAACATAAGACTCTGACTTGTGAAAACAAATTATAAATACATGACACGAAGAAATTAAACTTGCAAAGTACATAATTAAAATTCATGGTAGTAGCTAGCCACTAAAAGAAGCACAAATGTTCAATTTCATTGCCAGTGAATATATTTAAATTGTAAGTCAGACTAAAGAAGAGCAAGTTACGTAGGCAACTCAATGCAAATCTAATTAGAGTTTTGAAACAGAACACATGTAGTAGTTATCTCAATAATTATCCGGAACTCCTTCTAATAAAAATTTATTTTAAAATATTTAAACATACTATGTGAGGTATCACTAATATAAGAAAAATATAATTATTTTAATAAACCACCTGATTCGGTAAATAAAATATTTAAACTTTTGCAACGTAAAATTACGGATATCACAGTACTGGTCTCATAGCTAACACACTCTGAAGGACAACTTGCTCTTGATACCAATTGTAACAACCCGACTTTTCGGACTATTTAGTTCTAAATCAAAACCAAAAGAAATTACAATTTATTAAACTAAAAATGAAATAGTGTTACAATAGGCTAACGTAATGGTTTTTGAAAGCGTTACGTGAGATAGCGTTACAATAGGTAGTAAATTTTGACCTATTGTAACACCACTCAACTAGTGTTACATTAGTCGAGAACTAGTGTTACAGTAAAGGTCACGGTGTTGCATACATGTAACACTACAATAAAGTGTTACATTAGTTAATTTTTTTTTATTTTTTCATTTTTCAACTATTGTGGTCCCCACCAGCAGGACCAACAGGTCGATCCCACGAAAAAGTGGGCCCCACAAAAAAGTGTTACAAAAAGTGTTACATTTGCTATTGCAAATTTGAAAGTGGGCCCTACACTTCCACGTGTCAGGTGGGCCCCACACTTCCACATGTCAGAGTGGGTCCCACACTGCCACATGTTATTTGTGGCCCCCACACTTCCACGTGTCATTTGTGGGCCCCACATTGCCACGTGTCAGAGTGGGCCCACACTTCCACGTGTCAGAGTGGGCCCACACTGCCACGTGTCAGGTAGGCCCCACACTTCCACATGTCAGAGTGGGTCCCACACTGCCACGTGGCATTTGGAGGCCCACACTGCCACATGTCAGAGTGGGTCCCACACTGCCACGTGGCATTTGAAGGCCCACACTGTCACGTGTCAGTGGGTCCCAGATGGTGAGTCAAAATATCTACTTTTGCTCTTACTAAAAAAAAAATTGGTGTTGGAGGGATTCCAACCTCTGACCTCCAGGTCACATGACTCCTACTTCACCACAACAACCGCTCCATCTACACTTACATTTGGTTAATTTCCTCCATCACTAATGTATAACCCTCACACCTTAGGTTTTATTCATTATTACTATTATTACTAAATTATTAGAATAATTTTAATTCTTTATATATGTTAATTATATTATATTATTCACTGAAAAAAAATTATTTATTAGGTTGAAATAAATTTTATATTATTCATTGAAATAAATTTTTATATATTATATAGATTCTTTAATTATTTATATATTAGGTTCCGGTCAAAGTACTAGTTGACCGTTGAATTACCCGATCAAATAAAATTTTTTTTTCTAAAATTTTGGGAATAACAATAAATGTGATGGATCTTGATTCCCGTATGGTTGGGTGGTCGAGAAATATTTTTTAAAAAATCGAATCCTTAAACCCTGACGAAACCCTGTTTAGGGGTTCCGGTCAAAGTACTAGTTGACCGTTGAATTACCCGATCAAATAATTTTTTTTTCTAAAATTTTGGGAATAACATTAAATATGATGGATCTTGATTCCCGTATGGTTGGGTGGTCGAGAAATATTTTTTAAAAAATCGAATCCTTAAACCCGGACGAAACCCTGTTTAGGGGTTCCGGTCAAAGTGATAGTTGATCGTGGAATTACCCGATCAAATAAATTTTTTTTCTAAAATTTTGGGAATAACATTAAATATGATGGATCTTGATTCCCGTATGGTTGGGTGGTCCAGAAATATTTTTTTAAAAATCGAATCCTTAAACCCTGACGAAATCCTGTTTAGGGGTTCCGGTCATAGTACTAGTTGACCGTTGAATTACCCGATAAAATAAAAAAAAATCCTAAAATTTTAGGAATAACATTAAATATGATGGATCTTGATTCCCGTATGGTTGGGTAGCTTGATACCATTCAATCCGATATGAGTATTGGGTTGAAAGGGAGGATACTTGGGTTTGAACTCAATATGATGTTATGGGTTTGGGTGGTCCAAGATATATATGTGTAAGATAATAATTGTATGTGTAGACAATTATTATATATGGTTTGTATTGATCACTAAGTTGGGTAATTAGGTGCCAAGAATTGGAAGGCTTGTATAACAAATTTGGTAGGACTTGTAGAACAAGTGTGGTAAGTCTTGGTGGCTAAGTTTTGGATAGCTATATATACCTAGTCATATTGTATTTGTTTGATAAGGTGAATACTTAAGAGATGTGGTATTAAGTATTGTTTGGGAGATGCTTAAGCATTCACTACGCCATAAGTGGGCTAACGTAATGGTTTTTGAAAGCGTTACATGAGATAGTGTTACAATAGGTAGTAAATTTTGACCTATTGTAACACCACTCAACTAGTGTTACATTAGTCGAGAACTAGTGTTACAGTAAAGGTCACGGTGTTGCATACATGTAACACTACAATAAAGTGTTACATTAGTTAATTTTTTTTATTTTTTCATTTTTCAACTATTCTGGTCCCCACCAGCAGGACCAACAGGTCGATCCCACGAAAAAGTGGGCCCCACAAAAAAGTGTTACAAAAAGTGTTACATTTGCTATTGCAAATTTGAAAGTGGGCCCTACACTTCCACGTGTCAGGTGGGCCCCACACTTCCACGTGTCAGAGTGGGTCCCACACTGCCACATGTTATTTATGGCCCCCACACTTCCACGTGTCATTTGTGGGCCCCACACTGCCACTTGTCAGAGTGGGCCCACACTGCCACGTGTGAGAGTGGGCCCACACTGCCACGTGACAGGTAGGCCCCACACTTCCACATGTCAGAGTGGGTCCCACACTGCCACGTGGCCCACGTGGCATTTGGAGGCCCACACTGCCACATGTCAGAGTGGGTCCCACACTGCCACGTGGCATTTGGAGGCCCACACTGCCACGTGTCATTTGTGGGCCCCACACTGCCACATGTCAGAGTGGGTCCCACACTGCCATGTGTCATTGTGGGCCCACACTGCCACGTGTCAGTGGGTCCCACATGGTGAGTCAAAATATCTACTTTTGCTCTTACTAAAAAAAAATTGGTTTTGGAGGGATTCGAACCTCTGACCTCCAGGTCACATGACTCCTATTTCACCACAACAACCGCTCCATCTACACTTACATTTGGTTAATTTCCTCCATCACTAATGTATAACCCTCACACCTTAGGTTTTATTCATTATTACTATTATTACTAAATTATTAGAATAATTTTAATTCTTTATATATGTTAATTATATTATATTATTCACTGAAAAAAAATTATTTATTAGGTTGAAATAAATTTCATATTATTCATTGAAATAAATTTTTATATATTATATAGATTCTTTAATTATTTATATATTATTTAATTATTTATAAATTTAATTACAATAAATATGATGGATCTTGATTCCCGTATGGTTGGGTGGTCGAGAAATATTTTTTAAAAAATCGAATCCTTAAACCCTGACGAAACCCTGTTTAGGGGTTCCGGTCAAAGTACTAGTTGACCGTTGCGGTGGTGTTGCTTTGTTAAAATCGGAGTATGGTGGTGTGGGTATTGTGATTGTTGCGGATTGTGGCTGTGATTGTTGTGGATTGTGGTTGTGATGGTTGTGTTGTTGGTGTAGAGACAGAGAGAGAGTCGGCCGACGAGGGAGAGAAGGGAGGAGGCGGAGGAAGAGAGAACAGGGAGAGAGATAGAGAGGTCGACGGAGAGATTGAAGTGGGGTAGAGAGAAAGAGATCGAGAGAGAGGGATGTTGAGAAGATCGAGATGGAGAAGACGAGAGAGAGAGGGAGAGATTGAGAGAGAGTGAAGAGAGGCAGAGAGAGTGAGAGAGAGATCGGAGAGATAGCGAGAGATGCAGAGAGAGAGAGATAGCGAGAGAGAGAGAGATTAGAGGGAGAGAGACTGTCGAGTGAGAGACGCAGGGGAGAGGGGGTGGGACCCACGATGGGGTGAGTGGGGCCAACATTAATTTTATGTTAAATACAATAATAATAAAATAATAGGGCATTTAATTATTTGGTACTCCCTCCGTCTCTTTATTCTTTTCCCGTTTGACTAAAAACACGGGTTTTAAGACAATTGGTAATGAATATTGTTTTTTATGGAGTAGTGAGTATTGAATATTGTTTTTAAGAAGTAGTGGGTATTGAATATTGTTTTTAAGGAGTAGTGAGTGGAGTAGTGGGTATTGAATATAGTTTTTAAATAGTAGTGGGTGGATAGTGGATATTGAATATTATTTTTTAAGGAGTAGTGGGTGGAGTAGTGGATATTGAATATTGTTTTTAAGGAGTAGTGAGTGAAGTAGTGGGTATTGAATATTGTTTTTAAGGAGTAGTGGGTGGAGTAGTGGGTATTGAATATTATTGTTTATGGCTTAAAATAGAAAGGGGAAGAGTATTTTGATAGTCCCGATTTAGTAAACAGGAAATGTTTTAAGAGACAGAGGGAGTATATTACTATATTAGTTTTAAATTAGTTATTAATAAACAGTTAATAAAATGGTATTTGATTAAATTGGAAAGTTTTTAAAATTAAAATATGATTGGTGATAAATAATTGATTTAAAAAAATGATTTAATCAATAAAAATATTCTGTGATTATTTTGGAGATTTATTGACTTATTGATAAAAGAGAGAATAATTATGAATAAATAGAGTTAAATAAGATTTTAATTTTGGAAGACTATTATTTAATATTTCCGGATTATTTTAATTAACCGGATCTAATCAGATTATTTTAGAGACTAAAACCGGAATTATTATTAAATTATTAACAAGATTAAAATGAATTCTTGGATTATTTTATTTCTGGAATAAAATAGAGATTTACACCTTGTTTCAATAAAAAAAAATAGATTCTTTGCTTTTGAGAATAAATAGAGATTTATATTATTATTATTGCCCTAAAATGGAATAGAGCTTTTATGTGAATTATTTGAGATTTGTATGAGGCAATTATTTTAGAGGCTAAAATCGGATTAATATTAAAAATGAGTAAAATAAATTAGAATTGTGAGGATAATTAAAAGTAAAATTATTTTGATACATTATTTTTGGTTAAAAGTGAGAATAATAATTATGGATTTAAATTGGATAAAAATGGATGGTGGAATTATTTTGTTTTGAGTATAAATAGAGGTTAATATTATTAAACTAGTGAAATTTAGAGAATTGTAAGAGAATTCATAAGAGCCAATTTAAAGTAGAAGTGCTTTTCGAATAATTTTTTGGTTAGCGAATACTTAGAAATAATTAGAGACCTTTTAAATGGAGAGTTGCCGTTATATTCGGTAACCCTATTTTCGTGTTTAAGTAGGATTTACGGATATTAAAATATTATAATGATTGGATTCCTGAGTTCGGAGAAGATTTATTTATCCGTGGATTTAGTGGAAAATTTTGACTCAGGATTGTCGGCGGATGTAAGTGAAGGTTAAATGAGGAAGGATGAAGATGGATGAAGTGTTGGTTGTGGTTGTTGGATGCACTGTGAGGTGTTTTCCAACGGGAAAACATATATGTTCAGAGGGGACGTCTTCGGTTATTTTCTTCCAACAGAGAAATTGGTGAGTATGATTAATACGTTTGATTTGAGTTATTAGTTTTTATAGAATGTCAGAATTCGTCTGAAGACTGAAATTGCCGAATTATGTTTGACTATAGAAGTTGACGAGCGGGCCGATATCGGCGAATTAGACTAGTTGCAATCGCAAGAGCGTCTTACCAACGAAGGATTGAAATAGGAGACTGTAATGCCGTAAGATAGAAGAAAGCAGTATTACTGTGACGTTACATGATAGCTAAGAATGCGAGGCAAGTGTTTTCCTTCACTTCTTGTCCAAGTGAAATTATTTTTAAATATGCTAATTATGGTATTATTCTATTTATTGTCGATCTTGTCGATAGTTATTGTTATTCTTGTTTATTCAATTAACACCCCATTTACTGTATCGAACTTGTCGATACCCTTTGAGATTATTATTCCTTAATGATGCTTCCTTGTTAGGAGTACAGCTAAACCAATTGTTTAGGTAGTCGGGATCCCACTAGTAGAGCACTGAACCTATCACGTCTCACTAGTACAAAATTGATCTTTTACGTTGCCTATTATACGTCGGTTCCGCCTAAAGGCGACGTATATTCAACCATTATACGTCGGTTCTGCCTAAAGGCGACGTATATTTGCATTTCTGAGTACCATTATACGTCGGTTCCGCCTAAAGGCGACGTATAAAACACTTATATACGTCGCCTTTGTTTAAAGCGACGTATAAGATATACTTTTTACGTCGGCTTTGTTTAAGGCGACGTATAAGATATATTTTATACGTCGGCTTTCTATATATGCCTTTTTAAATAATATGTATGTTTTTAAGGATATCAAACGTTAATTAGTCTCATAGTTGGTGTATACGTCTCCTAACTTCTTCACTAACAGTCGCCGCCCTTCTCCTCCTTCACACCCTCACATCCTCCGCCCACAACCCTCCTGCAGTTCACCTTTCATCCACCACCCACCACCCACCACCCACCTTCTCTTTCTCTTTGCATATAAATCGATTATATCTATCTATATAAATATCAATATTAGAGAGATTGATGTTTGAATTCGTTGGGGTTGGTTAAATCAAAGGGTTGGTCAAATTCATATCGATAATCTCTCTATAGATTATCGATACAGAGCGAAACTAACATTTTATATATAGATCTGTTTAAATCTTCCATTTTATTCTATATTTTATTAAAACCCCTATTTTTTCGATTTGGGGCTTTTGTTTCATGTGAACAAATCGATATTTTCATGGACGTTTAAGGCATAACATACGATCTTTTACATTATTTCATCACTCGCAAGGATTGCATATGCTCGCTGGTGAAGAATCAATTATCTTGTTTAGATTTCTCCAACTCCGTTTGTACTTGCAGGTTTTAACAGAGGAAGAGCAGAACATAATTGCTGCAACTCCTGCCCATCCAACAGGGTTATATGGTAAACAGCTAGCTCTCCCTCGTCTTTCTATCTGAATTCACTTAGGCCATTAAATACTCCTCCTCCCTATAGCTTTTGGTGGTTCATTTTTAACTTTATACTCTGAAAGATAAATCAACTGCATAAATAAATCATATATTTTCTGCATATACAGAACTGCAGGTTCTTTCTTCAGTTAACTTATCAACATGGTTCCTTGTGCTTAATAGTTAAAATCTTTGTGATGTCGTACGAAACCTTTTTGAACCAAACTTTTGAAGGAGACCACGTGACAGGTTTTTACTGGAAAATGGGACATAACTCATATAAGTGCTGTTCCTGGTGGTTTCAATCATTCTGTTGTCTACCGGTTCTTAGATTCTGTTAAGTGTGTTTATTTTAGAAAGGAATTTTTTTAGTTTTATAAAAATATGCAATAAAAATGACCATGATTTCACATTTTGCCATTGAGACCATTTGTTGTAGATATTTCGTTTTGTTGTAGATATTTCATTTCGTCCATCCAAAGGTAAGACCTGTGATTTGTTTATGTCATTATCACAGTTTGACCCTTTTTCTTGGTACCCAATTCGAGGAACATGTATATCAATTTGGTGTTAATTAGTGGGGGACACTACCGTTGAATATTGAGCAGAGTGAACAAATGTAGAGCAAAGAACGGATTCGTGATTATAAAGTGTATAAGAACGCATATGAGTGTTTTTTATTGCAACTACAGTAGTGGTTCTTGTTGTAACTACATGTAGTGATTCATGCAGTCTTATCACGTGTCTCTAAAATTTTTAATGGTTAATTAATAGGATTTTTTGGAGAAGTTTTTCGTGGCATTTGGAATGGAACAGAGGTTGCAATTAAAGTGTTTTTGGAACAAGATCTCACTGCTGAAAACATGGAAGATTTTTGTAATGAAATAACCATCCTGAGGTATGTTAATCTGGATCAATGTCACATTTTTCTAATTATAAGTTGCACCCTTTTGTGTGATGTGTTTCTAATGCACTATGTTTCTCTTTTTTCAGCCGACTTCGATATCCTAACGGTAATTATTCGCCTCTCTCCTCTCCCTTACAAATTGCGCCTTTGTTTATTTAGATATCCATTCAACAGATCTCTGCATGTTAAGTCCATTCTCTTATTCGAGCGTAGATTGGACCAATATATAACGGGGGATAATTGATGCTGAAATTGGGATCCCAGCGTAGTTATTCATGTCTAACTATGCCACACTTTCTTTCAGTTATATTATTTCTTGGTGCGTGCACCAAGCCTCCACACCTGTCAATGGTTACTGAATACATGGAAATGGGATCATTATATTACTTGATCCATTTGAGTGGTCAGAAGAAGAAACTCAGCTGGAGGAGAAGGCTTAAAATGTTGCGTGATATATGCAGGTTAGGTTACTTAGCATGTATGCTACGCATTAGTTCAACTGCTTGTATTTTTGTTGGTAGTTTTACTTGTGATTTGATTTTAGAACAATCTAAAGTTACTCCTATCATTATCACATATGATATGCTCAACGTGATGTTATAATTATTTCCTTGACAACCAAGACTGACAATTTGACATTTAGATTAGGCTTTCCGTCCGGCATCAGATTTGATACTTATCTCTTACCTGATTTGCTAAAACTTTTATCTAGTTAGAATTAGTAGCATTATTTTTACAAAGCACAATCAGGCCTTCAAATATTAAACATAAGTTTGTTATTTGGTAATGCTTTCATTATCACATTTTTCGCATCATAGTTCTTTGAATTAGTCTCCATTCGGTTTAATGAGCTACTACTTTTATTGGGAAAAATATTTGTAGGAACTATCTGCAGAAGGCGAATTATTTACCCCGATGTAGAAAGGGCTACCTGGAGTTCTGCTATTGGGGCTAAGTATCCGTCTTTGCCAAACGATCAAGATATAAAGGATAGCACAAACAATAGCTCAAAGAGGAAGAGGAAACAATGAAGTATCCATGCAAACTTGCTGTTGGATATATTTCAAGTGTTCCTGGTCTGTTAAGTCTGTACTCTGTTAAGTCTGTTAAGTCTGTACTGTTGATACATGTACAGGTGACAACATGAGATACGAAAGGCATGTATCGGTTTGTGATAGTACTGCTTCAAATTTAGCAGGGGAAATTGTTGCAGCATTCTCAGCGGCATCATTAGTATTTAAGAATGACGAAGCTTACGCTGGAAAACTAAAAAAAATAGCTGAGATTTGTCGTAGAAGAAAGAATTGCCAGACCAGAATTTTCCTCTTCATTCATACTTCAGTCAGTATTTTGTTTTTACAGAATATGTAAAAACAAGATGCAAAATGTATTTGTCAATATTTGTTAAATTGTTATTGTTGTAGCTGGACGGATGTGTAAAAATATGGTGGGAATTATGGTTTTTAATTAATTTTATGGATGTTGTTCGGTTGTAAAATTATGGATGTAAAATTATTGGTTGATTTCGGGAATTATGGTTTTTAATTAATTTTCAGGGTTGTACAGAAAAACAAAATATTTTTTTTTAATATTTTGGACCTTATACGTACGTCGGTTGTTTTGAAGAACCGACGTAAAAGGATAACAATATACGTCGGTTGTTTAGAAGAACAGACGTAAAAGAATACAATATACGTCGGTTGTTTAGAAGAACCGACGTAAAAGGGTACAATATACATCGGTTGTTTAGAAGAACCGACGTAAAAGGGTACAATATACGTCGGTTGTTTAGAAGAACCGACGTAAAAGGATACAATATACGTCACCTTTTTAACCGACGTAAAAGACTCTGACCTTATACGTCGCCAGCCCATACGTCGCCATTTAACCGACGTATAATACCTATTTAACCGACGTAAAAGACCATTTTTCTACTAGTGTCTGAATACCCATTTCATACTTTATTTTTAATCCATTCTGTGTGGATAGATTCTTGATTCAAAATATTTTTCTTGTGATTTGAGTTTTATAGAAGATATCTATTTTCATTATCAATGATTTATTAATATTACTATTGTACTATACACGTGCTGAGCATTTCTTCCGCTCATACTTGTTTGTTTCAAAACCTTAACTTTTCAGTAAGGTAGTTTGGCGAGACATATTCGCACAGATCGAAGAGAGAAGAAGCAGACGCTAGCTTGAAGATAACTTGACGCGGGATGTCCTGATCCAGTGTAAGGTCTATTTATTTAGTTTAACTCTGATAGTTATTATTATGTATTAGATTAGTTAACCTGGTATACTTCTTATCGAATTCATACCAGTGATTTAAGTTATGATCTAAAATAATGTGATAAAGAAGGAAGTTGCTATTTTATGGAACTTGGATTTTTGTTTCTAGCACTATAACCTAAAAGATCTTGGATTGTTTGGGTCACAGAGATTATATTTCAATTTTGGGAAATTACAAGGAATAATGTTTTATATATTAAAGTGGTGAATATATTTTGAGGATTCTCAGGTAACGACCAAATCTCCTGACCCGGATTTGGGGGCGTTACAACTACATTTTCCAGAATGTTTTAATTGGAAGCCTTGCACACTTCCACCACACACTTGACATCCCATTTTTCCTTTACCCGACCATCCACTTATCATACTCATAGCGGGAAAGTCACTAATAGTCCACATAAGAGCCGCTCGCATTGTAAAATTTTGCTTTAATGATTGGTCAAATGTTTCCACTCCGGTATTCCACAATATCTTCACTTCATCAATGAGAGGCCTTAGACAAACGTTAATATCTTTGCCAATGCTATTCGGACCTGAAATTATATCGGTCATAAACATATAAGGCTTTTTCATACACATTGATGGCGGAAGATTATAGACAACAACCACCACGGGCCATACACTATATTTTTTCTTTCCGCTAGAACCAAATGGGTTGAAACCATCGGTTGCTAGGCCAAGCCTTATATTACGAATCTCTTTAGCAAATGATGGATAGTGACGGTCAAAATTTTTCCATTCATCTCCGTCTGCGGGATGACTAATTTCTCCCTCTTTCACATCTCGGTTCTTGTAAAATCTCATATGATCGGATGTTTGCGCCGACATGTACAAGCGTTGTAGTCGAGGAATCAAAGGGAAATGTCTTAAGATTTTTTTGGGTATTTTTTTACCATCTTTCCTCGAAACATCCCGATAACGATCTTTACCACATATATCACATACAATTTCATCCTTGTCATCTCCATAAAATAACATGAAATCATTCTCGCATAAATCAATTTTTTCATATTCAACCCTCAAACCCTTCTTAATCTTTTCATTTCATAATTACTTCGGGGCAATGTGTGTTTCTTTGGCAACACATCCGTAAGAAGTTCAAGCAAGCTATCAAAAGCTTTATTACTACAATTTGAATAGTTTTTGAATTCTAACAATTTTGCGGTCAAGCTTAATCTTGTATACTTTGTATTTCCCGGATAAATAGGGGCTCCATTTTCAACAATCACCTCATACAATTTTTTAGCACTATCATTTGGAGCTTCTTCTACATTACTAGTACCCGTACCTGATAGGTGTCATAAAATTCATAATGTGCACCGGAAAAATCATGTAATATCGCATTCAAATCTACCGGTTGGTTTACCCTTGGAGGTTCTCGATGACTAAGATGATGTGATTTTCGACTCTCTTTTCTTTTCACAACTTCACCGTGCGATGTCCACATGGTATAACCCTAAAGCAACCCTTTAGAGAGCAAATGAAATCTAACATCATCCTATGGTAACCAATTTAAATTCTTACAACGCTTGCAAGGACACTTCATCTTATCATCTTCCAATATTCCATTTTCACTTGCAAATTTTAAAAAAAAATTCCACACCATTTCTATATTCGGGAGTCAAAGAAATTTTGTCACTTTGTAATTGATTACTTATCCAACTTCGATCATTGTTTTCCATCTACATAAATATACAAATAAACACATATATATCAATTACATGAACACATATATATAGTCATAAATGACAAAATTAATAAAACAAATGAGAGTATTGTGAAAAAAATATATATTAACACATATACATGAATTATATGACACATATATATATGACTTATATATAATCATGAATTATATGAAAACATATATATAATAACTTACATTATATGTTGTAGCTTCAAATTCTCCTCTACTTTACATTCCTTTTCCACTTTACTTTCCTTTCCTTCTCTTTACTTTTCTTTTTTTGTTTCTATGAAAATGAGAGTGGCAGTTGAAAAGATATAATGTTAACGTTTAAAACCGACCGATATATCGGTCGGTTATGTTTTTCCAGCAAGAACGATGCCATTTTAAACGATCTAAGCACAAATTTTCAACATAAAAAAACGGTCAACATTGACTGCGGTCGGTTATGACATCGGCCGGTTTTATAACAGATGCCACCTTAATCCACATAACCGACCGATTTTAACCGACCAACCTTTCTGGGTTTTAAAATTTTTAATACGGTCTGTTATATATAGTAAAGTGGTCGGTTTTGTTGTTGCCATGTCAACATTAAAACCGACCAAACGTACATGGTCGGTTTTAATGTCACCACGTAAGCAATACGGTGCCGTTTTTGTTTTCCTCGCCGTGAAAACCGACCGTCTGTGAATCGGTCAGTTTTATTTTGCCACGTTTTGTCCCGGTCGGTTTTATGTGGTCGATTTTAAACTGGTTTGTTGTAGTGTATAGATTTATTCATGTTATTTGAATATCTATATATGATTAGGATCATGTTTATTAGTTCCCATTTCTTTATTCAGCACTTTGATTGTTTTCATTTAATTTTCTTGCATATAGGGTGTGGTGGATGACAAATTGCGCACCTTGTACTCTTATAAAGAAGACAATGACCATCAGTTCTTTGCCAACATATTACCAGGGATCATGGATGACACTATCGTTCGATTAAACAAAATAGAAGTTCTATTGTATATAGTGGTCCTTGATTTTTGTGATATTTCATTTCATGCTTATTTAGTACGTACATGATGCATATGTTTATTTTATTTTTAAATGCTTTCATGAGTGAAACTGTGGTGGACTTCTTTCATTTGTCGAAAAATGCCCTTTCAATAGTTGGAAGTGGGGGAAGGTAATGATCACTATGAGATTTTCACTTGAACATTTCTTTGTTAGAACTCAGAAGCAGATTTAGCAATTGTAATCTACATGTATGCATGTGCTCGCGTGCGTACAAACACACACATACTCCTATTTTAAAGTGTAAGATGCATCATTCTTCATTTATATCCAAATGAAAGAGCTAATGCACAAAAGTGCTAAAAGTCTTTACAATTCTAAATCACTTCCTAATTAAGTGATTGCACCCAGAATTAAAACCCCAGTAGCAAGCTTTCATATCAAACAAAATCCGATTCTCAAATTGTGTCTTCATCCCCTTATGTCCATCTCAATTCAACGAGAAAGGCTACTCCTTTAGGAAAAATTCATTGCATGGTCAAGTCCTACTTCAAAAATTCAACCAATTTCCAAAATTATTTGTTGACACGAGTCCGTTTACCTACACATTGGTGTCAGAGTCTGACTCAAAAATTTCATACTTTATGCAAGCACATTTCATACTTTATGCAAGCACTAGTAATCTAGTATATATAACATATATTTCTATTTCCAATTCTATTTTACTCTGAGTAAGGTATCTTCTGATGGTGTTGTTCTATATGGTCATACATCCGATAGAAGTAGAACTATAAAAGTGTATGTATATGCATCATTCTAAAATTTGTATGCCATCTTTGCGTGTAGTTCGTATTTGGATATATTCTTGAGGTAAAGCGGAGTCATTATATCTTTTAAATTTTATGTATATGTATCATTCTAAAATCTGTATGCCATCTTTGCGTGTAGTTCATATTTGGATATATTGTGCATCATTAATTTAGATTGGGGTACTTGTGGATGTTTTGGGATACTTTTACAATAGGGTGTTGGTCATAGTCAGTCGTCAGTCTCAAGGCAGAAATAAAGTCTTTTATGTTATTTTGATGAATCTAATCGTGTCAAGGTTTTAGCATATGCTAGCTAGGCGAACATGAACAACAAAAATGGTGCATTAGCTCCTACGAAAAGTTCTTACTTAGTTCAGCACATCTAAAATATAACAATTAATAATTTGTACCATGCTAAAGTCTGTACAACTAAAAATGGAATTTGAAGGAAGGCAAATAAATTTAAAGGATATATGAAATTTGGTGTTAAAGTAATTGAAATTAATCTTTCTATGACAATGTCTTTAATCTTCTTATGAATCTTTATTGATTAATTTTGATTTCTCTATCTCTATGTTTATGGAAAATCACTTATATGTGTGTTTCATATATTTGCAAATATACTAGACTTAGAGCTTTCTAATGACAAACATTATTTAAAATGACAATTTCATGTTCATTGAAATTTGGACTCAACAAATACTTCAGTTGTAAATTTCGATTAAATCTAGCTCCTAGGAAAAAACCCTCACGTCACTTCACATACAAAAAATAGTATCTCAATTTTTATAGCTTCATGCAATTTTCTATATACTTCTACATGTAGTTTTTAGCTATATATTGTAGGACACCTCATTTCACGGGGCAATCTCTGTAATGTTGACCGAAATATTTGAAATATTAGTAACTGAACTCAAATTTTTGTGTTAAATTTAACCTGTAAGTTACCCAAAAAAATATATAATCAAAATTTCATTCTTTGTCCACTTAAATGCATGTGACATGAACATATATATATACATACGCTAGTGATAAAATAGAAACCAAAACTAAAATAGAAACTATAAACTAATCTAAGCCCTTAGATATATCTAATTTAGTATAATAGCCTCCTACAAGCAACACACATAATTAAAGTACACCCTCCCATACATAATCCCACACACTCCCTCTGTTTTTAATTTGATTTTTCTTGAGTAGTTTTTTTTTCGAAATTTGACTTCACTGTATTTTTCTCCATCTCTAAACGATCAATTTGCATACCATATGTGTTATATTTATACGTAATTTAAGAATATTTTTATTTGGTTTATAGCTTCTAATTTAAGAATGGTTTCTATTAGAGTTATAAGACCCTACGTATATATATATATAATATTTACCAAAAAGTTTCTTCATAATAATATTTCTGTGATCCAATAGGTGGGACGCGATGCTTGGTCAGATGCTGATTTTGTTAGTTTGCGTATGTAAAAAGGCATCCACAATTTCTAAGATTAGAAGGTTGCACTACTACAAATTTGAACTTAGGAGTTACCACTTGCATAGCGTTTTTTTAGAAGTGTTGTGTAAGTGGACATCTTAAATAGCGCTTTTATAAAAAATGTTACGTAAGGAATTATGCTAGTGAATAAAAATAAATAGAAATAAAAATTAAAATTCTTCTATAGCGCTTTTTCAATAAACGCTATGCTAGCATAAATTTAAATAGCGTTTCCACAAGCGCTATTGAAGCTACCATTTTTCAAGAACTTTTTATTTATTTTTTTATTCGTTATTAAACTCTACTATAGCGTTTTTAGAAGAGCTCTTGAAGTTAACAACACATTTTAGTATATCAATTAGTCAAAAGAACCTAATTTCGATCTATATCTCACTCCCACGGGGCACTGGCGGCGATCTACTTCTCTTCATCTTCGATCAATCGCGCGCATTTCAATCAGTATTTACAACTCACTATAGGTTTAATCGCATCTTCTCTACGATTTGTAGCAGTGATTATAGGGTTTCGATTTGGGTTTAATTGGTTTTTTATTTCTCCCTCTAAACACTGAGTGATTTGGGTGTTAATTGGTTTTCAATTTTAGGGTTCTAATCAATGGGTTTGTTCTAATCACTGGGTTTGTTCAATTGGTTTGTTTTCTTTCTCTCCTGTCCTTCTTCTTCGAATTAAACAACCATACAAACCAGACACAAACCAATTAAACCTCCTCTCTTTACTGGGTTTGTTTAATTGATTTTCTTCTCCTAGATTTCTCCCCTCCTCTCTTTCCCACGAATTAAACCTCTCTTTCGACACAAACTCAAACACGTTATTTCTTATACAAACATCATACCAAGCATCATACCTGCTTGTATTAAATAACAAGTTATAAACTCGGCATCTGTCAGCTTTGAGGGTCTGGCTGGGATTTTCGACACTCTTTAGCCTTATCTACATTGTTGTCACGATTGTACTTTCAGCTAGAGATGGTATGTACTCCTGTTTTTTTATCAAGTTTTTATTTTTTGCCATTTTATGGCCAAACTATATTAATTAAGAAATCATGTCTGTTTCTGCCCCAGTATGTTACTTAGAATTCTTGCACTCTGTTTATATTGAACAGAACAGACAACTCACATACCAATGTACACGCATACAAAAACATGATTGTGATTATTTCAAAAGAAAAGACTTTTATTATTTATTATTTTGTTTAGTTAATCCTTTTTAACTAGATTTGGCTTTAACGACTTTGTTGGTGATATTTCAAATATATGCGGTTGTAGGAGATCAAATTCGCAGTGTATGTTTAGAAATTAAGAGCTCCTTTGCGATTTTTGTTATTACTTTATAAGTTCTAGACTTTTAAACTATTTACTGATAATGAACTAGATGTGATCACACTGTACTATACACATTGTCATCATCAGGTGGATGAAATCTAGCTATTGGGTCTTCTGAATGTCTTATGTATCTAGGAATTGATTAATCTCGTACTTATGTGGTATAGTTAGTATGCTTGTATTTTTTTCCTAATTCGTTAAGCACAAATGATTTGCCAGTAGGAGAAATTTACACGACAGCTTCTTCATAGAACTATTCTTGTATAAATTATAGATGTGTTTTTTTTTTCTGGAAAATTCTTATATTCAAGTGCTGATGTTTCGCTTTAAACGTTGCAGCTTGCTACAGCTTTCATGTTAGAGGGTCAGAGTACATCCCTCTTCTCGGACAAAAGGATCCCCACTCCCCATTAGATGTCTTGGGTATTTAGATGTCTGTCCTCTGGACCAATTTGCAGCAGGACCAACTTCACGTGTTCTCCATCAGTTCTTGATGTTTCTTGGGGCCAACTGTTAACTGAAGCTTCCTGCCAACTCTGTTCCATATCAACAGAAGTCCCCTCTCCCCATTCATTAAACTCGTTCAAAGTTGCTTGTTGCCAGTTTTCTCTCTCATCTTCAATAATATGCTCCTGCCAATCACCTCCTTGATTAGCAGCATCTTGTTCATTTATACTCGGGGCACCTGTATTTGCTTCCAAATTTTCAGATTGCTGATGAATGTCATTTTCCGCTTCTTCTTGCTAAAACCCCAAACCCAAAACACGTTCTTTCTTATACAAACACATTTTTCTTTGTTTTATTTGCTGAGTAATTAGGGATTCTGAGTTATGTTGATTATGAGTTTTGTTTAGTTGTTGAGTTTTGCTGAGCTTTGTTCTAGTCGTGTTTATTTGTATTTTGCTGCTGAGTCTCATGTTTAGTTTTTGTTTTTGATCAGTTCCAGTTTTGTTCAGTTTTGCTCAAGTGAGTTTCTGATTTTTCGAAGTTCTTTGCTGGATGCTGAGTTGATGTTTCTTAATTCATTGTTACTGTAAATTGCAGAGTTGTGGTCTGAGTTTTTGGTCGCTAGTTCTGAGTTTTTCTTTTCGGTTTTCTTCTGTTTTTTTAATTTGATGTTTCAATTTTGTAGCTGCTTCAAGATTAGACAGTATTGGCTTCAATTTCGGTGTGGGGTTTGGCTTCTCAGTTCACAATATTAAAAGGTATAACTTGGTTTTGGTATGTCAAATTTAATGTCAGTTAAAAATTATTTGATCTGAATAGTATTCACCCGAGTTTTGGAAGCAGTGATACCTTGTTTGGATTGTCAAATTATGAGTGAATTTTATACATGTTTAGCTTTTAGAACATATTCCTTTGTCAATTAGTTGGCCATTGGGGATACTTATTTGTTTTTATTATCCTAGTTTGGTGCTCCCTGTTGTGTGTGTTTGTGGGGTTATTTAATACTAGAATGAGGGTTTATAGCAGAAATGATCTCCACAACTTAAGTAGCAGTGCCTAGGTCTTAAAATAATGGGAACATTTTACAATTTGAACTGCTTAGTTAGCAATTATGCCCAACTTTCATTAAACTGATACTCCACCAATGATACCAACTGGGATTCTGCATCTTTCTCTGGATGTAAATGAACCTGGAATCTGATTTGATTTCTTTGATTCTCCACCTTCTTCAGTTTGTAACATCATAGAAGAACCTTGTATAGCCAGGGATGAGTCTGTTCTCGTCTGGTGATGAGCTCTTGTCTTGTTTACGTTTCTTGTCTTGTCTTGTCTTGTCTTGACCTCCTTCCAGTAGTGGCCTAATTCCGTAAACTCTAGAGCTCCACAAACTTATATCTTCAGAACTACTTGGCCCCTAAACCCATGCGTGGAAGCTATTCTGTTCTTGATCCAAGGCACCTCAATATGGGTCATACCCCCCATCAAATTCTTGATCAGAACTGAATAAAGACTGAGTTTAGTAAACCAAGTGTATGTGACTGTGCGTGTGTTACTTTATATTTTAAGTGGTACTTTTTTGGATTTTTCTTAATTAAAAAAATACCTCCTGACTCATCTTTTTGTTCTGTTTGTTTTATCATCTCATGATATTCTCTACTACTTACAGTGCTCTAAAGTCTTTCCGGACTCAATGTGGGAAGGTTTATCCCAAGTTGGTGTTTAACACATTTAAATGGATGAATGTAAAGGTGAGTATGGGTGCAGATCTATTTGAAATTCTGTTCCAAATTCAAGTTCAGAAAGTGCAAATGTGTATCATTTTGATAATTTAAGCCAATGTTTGTGCTTGGCTATCGAGGAAAAGTTAACTTTTAGTGTTTCTGATTTGTTTTATAGTGCCCTAAACAAGTTATGAATGATGGCATTTTTTGTGGCCACTATGTTGGATGCTTTATCGAAGATGTCTTGCGTTCCGGTGAAACAAGTATTAGCATAAATGTAAGTAAAATATTATTGTTTCTCAAACCATTACGTGAGTGCACCATAACAGTTATGAATATGTTCTAATTGGTTTCATATATTTTTTGGTGTATAGTTCACACGTGCCAACAGGATAATTTGCTATAATCCAGAGAAGATGGCTCGCTTTCGAGAGAATTGGACAGGATTTCTGTACAATCGATTTCTGAAGGGGAAGCTTTAAACTTAGTCTATCATTCTGTTTTTTGTACTGTTATCCTAAGACTACTTTATCGATCATCTGATCAGTGACTTTGTTAATGGATTTTAATTTTATGCATGACTTTGTACTGAAGGCTTTGTTACTTATGGAATTTGTTAATTTATGACTTTGTTAAAGTCTTTAGTTAATTATTTTTTATAGATGTAAGTTCATCGTTATTGTAGTTGGCAATTTTA
Organism: Kitagawia praeruptora; assembly: GCA_037693485.1. Lineage (NCBI taxonomy): Eukaryota > Viridiplantae > Streptophyta > Magnoliopsida > Apiales > Apiaceae > Kitagawia > Kitagawia praeruptora. The sequence continues at coordinate 104,364,807 of CM075354.1, read as the reverse complement.
ATTTTGGTTTGTATTTGATTTTTAGGGATATAAAATGGCAGAAAATAGGTTTAAAAAAAATGGCAGAAAATTAAATTAAAAAAAATTATATATATGTACTTGCATAGCGCTTTATAAACTGCTATTGAAGATGAAATTATAATCTGTTATCAACTTGCATAGCGTTTTATAAACTGCTATTGAAGATGAAATTATAATCTGTTATATCAACTTGCATAACATTTTCACGAGCGCTATGGAAGAACATGCACTTAGGAAACACTTCCTACAAAAACGTTTTAAAAAGCGCTATCTAAGAGCAGCACTTAGAGAGCTGCAAAAAAAACGCTATTGAAGTGATTTGAACTTGCATAGCGGTCACTTCTACAGCGCTCAAAAGCGCTATGTAAGACTTAAAAAGAGCGCTATGCAAGTGCGATTTTGTAGTAGTGTTGAAAGTATTTCTGAAGAAGGGGGAGTAATATTATGTTGCAAGCAGTATTTTAAATTTGTAGTTATCATTAACAACATATGTTCGACACATGTTTTACTATTTGAACCATGTTTGTTTGCTAATCTATTATTTGTTTTCTGATATTATGAATTACATTTATAAATGGGTAAATTAAGGGTCGATGGTGAAAAATAGTCGAATAGGGTAGGATTCTAACTAGTGTTAGTGTTTGAATATTTTCATATAAAAATCATGACGGTTTCTTTCCATTTGAGGTGATAGCTATGCTTTTGGATTGGGACAGACTTAACACTTTGGTTTTGCCACATCACACTAAAATAAAATTAAATAAAAAGGTTAACGAAAAATTTAGAAGACACACTTGATGAGCTCCTTGTTTATTTCAAGGCACGTTAATAGATACACTTTTCAATTTATATTGGCTGTTTGTGTTACTTTAAAACTTGATGCAAGAAGAATTTATTTTGAAATTGAAAATTTTAGAAGTACACATTATTTTAGAATACATCAAATTACATATAAATTAATTTATAAATTACATAAAAATTAGAAGTACACCAATTATTGGCATTTAACAAAATTAGTTCAAAATTTTGTTGAGTTTAAGGTAGAAGTAAAAATTTAAGTATAAAAAAAGGTGTAAGTCTTCTTTCTATTCGATTTGACAATAAGAGTGCCAAAAAAGAAAGTGAAGCAATATTAATTTAGTAATCATGTTCTAACTTTTAAGAATTTTCGAACCACTACGAAAATAACCAAGATTTATTATAAAGATCTACTATTGCAAAAGAAAACAAAATGAAAACTTAATCCGATGGGTTTGCTCTTCAATGAATATAAATAACATTAGGGCTGCACATATAGCAAGTGGTCAATCATAAAAAACATGTTCTTTACATATATATATAAAAGAATGATAAATTTTTATAAGTAGTGAAAATACTTGAAATCTAAATAAAGGTAAATAGGTACAAACACCACTAGAAAATTGAATAAGAAGAAATATAAAATAAAGAATCCCAATAGAGGATATTATGAGTACAAGAAAGGATAGTATTCAATATGCCATGATGCCAATGAAAAGGTTATGTGCCCACAAAACTTCTAAAAGCACAATTACTAAAAAAAATACCAAAATCTTAATACAAGTACTATGATATAAGAAAAATTAGCAGAGTTCAAGTATTCAATAACGAAAAGAGCCATTTAAAAAAACTTAACATTAACACTTCAACAGAAAATAAAACTACTTTCATATTTGGATGTTACACAGGGTTTTGACATGTAAATCTAAACTATTGTCTTGGACTGGCCATTAAGCATGTCTTCCATGTAGCATCCAGAAGGTATGTGACGAGTCTAGCACTCAAAATTAAATTCTTCTTGGAGAATATCATAGGTAACTCAACTATATTGCCCATAAATTTTTCTGTATTTGTTGGCTAAACGAATGAAGTAGAATTTTTGAGTAGATACTAATTGGGATATCACCTGTATCTGTTCATACATCTTTTGCAAAAAAAACAAATTACTTTTAGCACATTTTCTCAAATATCAATATAAAACAAAAACCTAGAAAAGACAAACAAATTGCATCAAATTATTACATGCTTCAACAAGCCATGGCTCCCCATCAGGTGAAATTACTTCAAATGTTCCAGCCTTTGTGACAATAGTAGGAAAAACCTCCATCCACCTTTGCTCTGGCAATTAAAATGACATCCATAAATGAACCAAAAAACAACTTTCGCTTGAGAAGGTGAAACAGTCAATAATTCAACATTTTTTGGATGGGTTAATTGGCTATTTCATAACTGAACTCGTGTCCAACTTGCAGTTGGGTAACTGAGGCTAATTATTTATTGCAATTGAACCACTGGACACGAAATAACTTGCATGGCCGTTAAGTCGCGTTGACTTTTAACGGTGCTCCGTTAACTCTTGCCACTTGTGATGACATGTTAGAATTTTAACTTAAAATTAAATCAAAAATTACATAAATCCTTTTTAAATAAATACTTTAAATAATTTATTAAAAATAAATAATACTTTTACTAACAGTAAAAGTAAATCTTTATTTTACTTAAAGAAATTACGGCCACATTAATTTTTCACTGGTTAAAATCACAAACTTTTTACCCTTAATCTAATAAAACAGATCAAATCCATTTATATAATACAAAAAAAAAACATAAAATGAAGAACAATTTCAATGTTCTTAAAGATTTGCAGATTCCGGTATTAGTCCTAGTTTCCGGCTGACCATGAATTTTCCGGTGAAAATAAATTTAACAATAACATCCCTCTCTGCGTTTTTTTCACCATCTCGAGCCATCCCTCTCCTCTCCCTACTTCGCTCTCTCCTCATTCACCTTCTCTTACTACTGCAACACCCAACCCGACCCCATCTTCCCTTGACGGTAACAGCCACCACAGAATTGTCACCCACTCTTCTTGCAACACATACATATGTTCACTTCCTCCTTCAACCTCCATCTCTCTCTCGATCTTTCCCCTGTTCTCCCTCGTTTCCCCTGTCTCACCACACAACCCACACACTAGCAACACTCATACACCCCAGCACCATCGCCTTCTCTTCCTACTTTCTACTCTGATCCCCGTCGAACACCAACATCAACACCACACAATCAGCAGAACAGGCCCACACCAGTTCGACCGTTAATTCACCCAATTCGACCATTAATTCGTATAAATCCACACACATAAATCCACTCTAACCAACCCCCAATTCAACCATTAATTCGCCCGTACGCAAACTACCTAATTTGCTTCGTTTGAGCTCGGTGAAGGAGAGAGGAAAAAGGGTGGTGTAGGGGGAGAAAAAGGGTGGGGTGTTTGTTGGTGAAGGGTGGGCGGCGACAAAGAATTAAAGGGGGGGGGAAGCTGCTTTTAGGGGATGAGAGGTTGAAGAAGCAGCGTGGTGAAGAAAAGGAAGAGGTGAAAGCGGTTGAGGGGAAGAGGGAAGGGTTTTTGGAGATTATGTTTTGTTTTAGAAATTTTATGACTTATATTTTGTTTTAGGAATTTTATGAATTATATTTTGTTTTATGGATTCACCACCTCAGCAGACAACTTGTACATTTTTAACACATAAGCATGCCACGTCAGATTTCCGTCAGAGCCGTTAGATGGAGTTAACGGTAGTTAGTCGATTGCAAGTTTTAATTATTTTAATTAGTTGACTGCAAGCTTTTTGAATTCAGTTACCCAACTGCAAGTTAGGCACGAGTTCAGTTATGTATTAGCCAATTAACCCTTTTTTGGATACATTGTATGTAAACACATTACCGACCTTAGATTTGAGTGCAATATGGTTGGAGCTTGTTGCATTAATATTTTTTCGAGCACTTTCTTCATTGTTTCCTGAAAATTTTAAATTAATATAAAATTAATATCAAAAAAATATATGATGGAAAAATATACATACAAAAAATATAGATTTCATATCAAGTTTAAGAGAAAATTAAATTAAACTTATACTTCAATATATAAACCACAATAATTATTACTAATATATTTTATTAGACAAAGTCTTCATTCATCAATTCCATTAGACATCTCCAAAATACTAAATAATTCCTAATTATAAAAAATTCTGCTAAAGATCACCCTGTTTGCACTAAATCACGCAAGCGTACGTGGTCACAAGTAATATAGATATAAGTCAAGTTCGTTCCCACAGAGATCTGGTTATGGTTTTAATTCAGTAGATGTACCTATGCAACAATGTATGATTATTATTCACTGCTAAGACAAATAACAAATTGAGATTTTAACTAACTAAATTAAACTAAGAAGTAAATTAACAAACTAAGAATTAACTAACTAACAAGAATTGAAATCTAATTACTTCTGCAAGAAAAACCATGGAATCCTAACTTCATTAAATACTTCGCTTAGATCTGACACCTTTAATCACTATATGCAATGGTTATGATATCTGATCGGATAACACGAAACAAGTATACGCTACTTCTCAGTATACGAATACCAAACTAAACATACATCCACAAAAGAGATAGAAGATGAATAGACACCAATTATGCTTAGACCCTATATCTCTATAGAATTTGAAAACATAACGGTTGAAGAACAAGTTATCCACATTGATCACATAGGGTAGCATATTATCTCTAATCATGCCACAAATCATGATGTTAAAACATCAACCTATCCTATGCTAGCATGGCAAGTTCTAAATCTCAAGATCCACTCTCGCTTCACAAGAGATTAATAAATTAGATGTTCATGACGCATCTAAATTCATAAAGCATAACCATACGAGGATATCAGATATACATCACACACAGATCTGTAAAGCAATCAAGATACTAAAGCTCCATAAATAAATCCGTTAGAATCCCATGACAACGATTAGTTCATAATCGAACCTCTCGTCATCATGGGATCTGATGAAACCATGATAAAAACAAAGTATGAAAGAATACAAATAAACTAAAGTAATTGATATGTAATGGTTCTACTCCTAATGATGATAATGATGATCTTAATGATCTTCATACAATTTACAAGGGTTGGATGTGTTTATATAGGCTCTAGACATCTTGCCCATCAAGAAAATATCAGATCAAAATTATAATAGAATTTCTGCAAAATACGTTTCCTAAACTGATTCTGATTTAAAGGGAAATTCGTAGCTAACTTTTCTTCAGATATTCTGGAACGTTCCAAACGTAATTGGACCTCTGGACCACCTTAGAATGATAGAGAATCTCGTTATCTTCGCGTGGACAGCTTACCGGCCTCAAACGGAGTTGTAGAACTCAAGATATGGCCAAAATAGTAAAAACTGTAATTTTTCAGCACCGCGCGCGTGCAACTTGCGCCCAACAGTCTGTTCTTCGCGCAAATTGCTCCTCCCCGGCGCAAATTGCTCTTGTAACACCTGTTCCATGTTGTAGAAATCTCTCAAGCTTCGCGTGAGCAGTAAGATCGCTGAAAACGGACTTCTAGAACTCCAGATATGGCCAAAACAGTGTAAGCTGCGCAACCGTCTCAGAAATCCGAATTTTACACAAATTTGCTCCTTTCTCCTCCGTTTCTTTTGCATTAGCTAACATCTTCAATACCAAGACACATGTAACTCTTTGATAGCATAACACAAGTGTCCAATCTTCATTCCAATGCTTAATTCCACTCTAATATCGATTAGAAACACCAACACTAATAGATAGCTACAACCCTGCACAACTACACAAAACACATCAAAAATACAACAAACTTGAGACCAAGTCAATCAATTTAAGCCGATCTGGAACGCTCCAAGTGGATATAAAATCCACTTATCACACCCCCAAACTTAAACCGATGCTTGTCCTCAAGCATAAACAATTACCACTAACTAACTAACTAGTACCACTTCCGTAGGTGATCACGGTTGCATTTGGCATATGCAACAAGCCCTTTAAACCCCTAGGCAGCCCTAGTGGACGAGTAAGGTCTCGTGAGGGCCTATAGTGAATGTACCCACAAAATCCAATGCAATGCAATGCATGAATGCAACTAAATGAAAATGTAAATAATCTAATACTAATATCCTACCATACCTTGAAATCCTCTCATGCCATATCAACTTAAGAATCAAAGTAAATACGCAATGTCTTGGTGTCGAAAGTGCAAGTACTCACATAGTCTACTCAATGAACATGCATAAGTTCTCACAAGTCCATGTCAAGTGTAAGAATAAGTTAGTAAACATTCTAAGCCTACAAGAGTACATCTTTGAGACAAAACTTGGGATCTCATACGCAAAAACAAGCAAACACTCACAAAAGAATATGCACTCAAGAACAAGGGTAAGTGTATCACTCAATTCCAACAAAATCATAAACATGCTTGACATTTGGTATCAATCTAACTCTTAACACAACATACATCAATGACGATAATCAAAAGGTCTTTAATTGGGTTGTAACGGGGCTAGGGACAAGGTATGTCAAATAAGCCAAAACAGGTGAAGTGTCAAAAGCTAGTAAGTACCATAATAAATCATACACAACACCCTATTTTCCCCCACATAATTTTTCTATTTTTCTTCCAACAAAAACAATCGACGAGTCGACTAAAGTAGGATCACAACAAACACAAACATGCTCTCATAATATATAATTTTTCTTTTTTTTTTCTCTTTCTCTTTTTTTTCTTTTTTTTTTCTTTCCTTTTTTTTTTCTTTTTTTTTTCTTCGAGAGCTAAATAAAACAATAATATAAACAATAACAACGATCCCACAATTTTATTACACACAAACCCAATTTTTAATATTTCCCCCAAAAGTACAACCAACAATAACCCCTCCTTGCACACCTTATTACTCCCTTAAACACTCTACTAGCCTTTGACAATGTGGGTTCAAATTAATGTACGGCCAATACAAGAAAAAGGTCTAGGCAAGTAATGTGGTATGTCACCGAAAAAAAATAGGATTAAGCTCAACGGGTTAACTAATTGAACATGTAAAAATGGTATGGTAATATGGGAAAATATGTGGTTATTCCTAATGCCTTTATCATTTTAATCGTCAAATAATGTCATGCATTTCAAGAAAGACCTCAAACAACTGCTAGCAATGCAAACAATCCGTGGACACTCAAGCAAACGAATAAATTGCAACAATATGCAATAAGGCTCAAAAACTCACTTGGTGGAAAAACATACTCAATCCCAAGCAAAAATCTCTCTAATGCACCTACTTGTATTCAAAGCATGTAAACTAAATCATCTTGCACATATTCATGTCCTTCTAATCACTTACAACATTCAATAAGTCTACTAGCTTCAACTCACTAGTGTATGTGTGTGCACAAGAACAAAGCATATCACTTCTCAAACAAAAGCATCAACAACACAAAATTCCTATCAAGCATGGGTGCAAATGCAAACTATTATGAACTCACACGGTATACAAACATAAAAACAGAATGTCCTATATAAAACAAACGTAGATAACACGAACATAAATGCATAATTTACTACTACTAATATGCAAAGCATGAAATCCTACATGAACACAATGACTAACAATCACATAAATATACACTACTTATCCCTCAAACCACCCCCAAACTTAAAATATTCAATGTCCTCATTGAATGGAAGTAAATACAAGGGAAAGTAGAAAACATACCTTGGGTTGCCTCCCAAGAAGCGCTTCTTTAACGTCAATAGCTTGACGTTACTTCCAAGCCTCCATTAAGGATGATAATAGTTCGCCTGGTCCTCTCTTCGCGAGATTTCATCGTCATCACGGTGGCACACTTTTTGCTCCTTCTCCTTGCTTGGCCTATTCGTGTAACAACTCTGTCCTATTTCAATGCCTTCATCTGTTGACCCAAAATCTGACAATTTGTAGAACAACACACAATCGCGGGCTTCGCTTGAATATAATGGAGGAGGGTAAATGTAAGTTGCTGAAGCCTTTGGTTCCTCAAAGAGAACTTCCTCCATTGGCTCTAATGCGCTACCTCCATCTTTAAACTCTGAGACAAGTAGAAGATCTGCATCTTTCTCATGGTCATCAGCCTCTTGGTTCGCACATACCAATTCTTGAAATTTGGGCAGCTCAACAGTGTCTGTCCCAAATAGTGCCCTTTCCAAATCATCCACCATCCTAACATGATCAAATTCCTCACATGGCTTGTGAACACTAACCTCCTCTTGGAATTTGTCTTCCTCAATTACGCATGTAGTACCTTGCTCCAAGTCACCATTATTTTCTGGTGTTGCCTCTAGTATGAATTGTTGATTCTCTTGTTCCAAGGCACTCAAAACTTGAGCAGCTAGTGTCCTCATAGAATTGATAGACTCCTCAGTACTCTTTAGAAGCATCCTAATCTCCTCCATAGCATCAACCTCATCTGACTGAAAAGTAGGAGTAGGTTGCTGATGTTGAAACTCTTCACTTCCATAGAAATATGACATATCTGGAACATCTTGCTGGTACTGTTGAGGATGGTACTGAAAATATGGTTGTTCCTCATAACTCAGAGGTTGAGATTGCCACGGGTCATGTTGCTGCAGAAAATTCTGGTTCTGCTGTTGCAGAATATTCTGAGGATAGTAAGGCTGTGCTCCATATTGTTGACCTTGATACTGCTGATAAGGCTACTGAGGTTGTTGAATACCACCTTGGTTGCTCCAGCACTGATACGTCTCATGTGCGCCCGCACATAGCTCACAAACACTAACCACCTGCTGAACTCCATAGTAAGATAGAAAATCCATCTTCAACGTCAACGCTCTCTAACAAGTACCTAAAACACCAACGAACTAAACAAGATAGGTGAGAAAAAGAAATCCGAGTCAGTGAACTCTAACGACCACTATTGACAAGCACATAAACCAAAAATAAAACACAAATGATCCCCGGCAGCGGCGCCAAAAACTTGTTTGCACTAAATCACGCAAGCGTACGTGGTCACAAGTAATATAGATATAAGTCAAGTTCGTTCCCACAGAGATCTGGTTATGGTTTTAATTCAGTAGATGTACCTATGCAACAATGTATGATTATTATTCACTGCTAAGACAAATAACAAATTGAGATTTTAACTAACTAAATTAAACTAAGAAGTAAATTAACAAACTAAGAATTAACTAACTAACAAGAATTGAAATCTAATTACTTCTGCAAGAAAAACCATGGAATCCTAACTTCATTAAATACTTCGCTTAGATCTGACACCTTTAATCACTATATGCAATGGTTATGATATCTGATCGGATAACACGAAACAAGTATACGCTACTTCTCAGTATACGAATACCAAACTAAACATACATCCACAAAAGAGATAGAAGATGAATAGACACCAATTATGCTTAGACCCTATATCTCTGTAGAATTTGAAAACATAACGGTTGAAGAACAAGTTATCCACATTGATCACATAGGGTAGCATATTATCTCTAATCATGCCACAAATCATGATGTTAAAACATCAACCTATCCTATGCTAGCATGGCAAGTTCTAAATCTCAAGATCCACTCTCGCTTCACAAGAGATTAATAAATTAGATGTTCATGACGCATCTAAATTCATAAAGCATAACCATACGAGGATATCAGATATACATCACACACAGATCTGTAAAGCAATCAAGATACTAAAGCTCCATAAATAAATCCGTTAGAATCCCATGACAACGATTAGTTCATAATCGAACCTCTCGTCATCATGGGATCTGATGAAACCATGATAAAAACAAAGTATGAAAGAATACAAATAAACTAAAGTAATTGATATGTAATGGTTCTACTCCTAATGATGATAATGATGATCTTAATGATCTTCATACAATTTACAAGGGTTGGATGTGTTTATATAGGCTCTAGACATCTTGCCCATCAAGAAAATATCAGATCAGAATTATAATAGAATTTCTGCAAAATACGTTTCCTAAACTGATTCTGATTTAAAGGGAAATTCGTAGCTAACTTTTCTTCAGATATTCTGGAACGTTCCAAACGTAATTGGACCTCTAGACCACCTTAGAATGATAGAGAATCTCGTTATCTTCGCGTGGACAGCTTACGGGCCTCAAACGGAGTTGTAGAACTCAAGATATGGCCAAAATAGTAAAAACTGTAATTTTTCAGCACCGCGCGCGTGCAACTTGCGCCCAACAGTCTGTTCTTCGCGCAAATTGCTCCTCCCCGGCGCAAATTGCTCTTGTAACACCTGTTCCATGTTGTAGAAATCTCTCAAGCTTCGCGTGAGCAGTAAGATCGCTGAAAACGGACTTCTAGAACTCCAGATATGGCCAAAACAGTGTAAGCTGCGCAACCGTCTCAGAAATCCGAATTTTACACAAATTTGCTCCTTTCTCCTCCGTTTCTTTTGCATTAGCTAACATCTTCAATACCAAGACACATGTAACTCTTTGATAGCATAACACAAGTGTCCAATCTTCATTCCAATGCTTAATTCCACTCTAATATCGATTAGAAACACCAACACTAATAGATAGCTACAACCCTGCACAACTACACAAAACATATCAAAAATACAACAAACTTGAGACGAAGTCAATCAATTTAAGCCGATATGGAACGCTCCAAGTGGATATAAAATCCACTTATCACACCCCTGAATAAACCAAAAAACATCCAATTTAGATCACTTTTAATAAGGATTACCATGGCAATAATAAAATAGCCAATAGTTCGCTTAGAACTAATGAAAATATATTATATAAATCAAATTTAACTATGATTATGATAACCATTTAGGAATGAAGAAAGAGTAATGACATACCAGATCTATAGGTATCGATCGGAAAAAATTTGTGGCACATTTGGTTTTGAGGAGAAAAAGAATTTGAGGGAAGAGAAATCTGGTGAAGCCGCCTTGGCCATCAAAGGCTATGCTTAGTGGGTGAGTACCTTATATATATCTCTTTGTTAATCATAACAATTACTATTATTTATATACTGATGTTACGATTCTAGAATGTCAATTTAAAGAGAAAGATGTTATGGTTCTATTCAGAAGGCCGAAAAAGTAGGCCCATAACTAATTTATATAAATAAGATGTTATCCTCTTTTTTTTTTATGCTCATTTTAAAGGGTGGAAAGGATATGAAAAATGTAGGCCCACCATTCTTAATTGGTAAACCAACAATAACATGTAAGTAACTTGAATGATACTTGTACTAGCATATAATCAACTTGGTAAAACCATTCAATAGTAATATGTAAACAACTTAATTAGTATAATTACAAAATAAACTACAAATTCAAAAGATTTTTTTAACAACAAAACTCTTTTTAAATCATTTTTATATTACTAAATTATTTACATGTATTATGTATTTTTTCAATATTTAAATAAAATTTTCTTGTACAACACTAACATGAGTATAGATATTTGTCTTAAAATCCTTGTATTATAAGAATTGTAATTGTTCAAATTTTTCATTAACAAAAATATTCCATAGTTTAGATTTATGAAAAACTCATGTCAAAAAAAGTTATTTATAGATGATATTGATGTTTTTCATTATACTTGATTAATATATTTTATGCAATAATAAAAATAATAATGAAATATACTTAATGCATAAGCTTTTCAAACCTAAATCAATTAGAACAATAGTTAATACAAATAAACCATATCTTATATGAAATCATCATAACAATTGATAAATTATATAAATACATATATAATAATATGCCATATTAGTTTAACATAATGTGTTACTATTCATATGCAATTTATATGAGTTATTAAAAAAAATTAATAATTTGAGTAATTTCTTCATGTCTTTTTATGTCGTGGGTGGTAAAGATAGATGATTACTTTAATATTGTTTTATTAATTGAAATTTTTCATAGTTATACACATATTATTCATGATAATAATAAAATAAATCAATTACCACCTTAATTCACTCAATAAAATGTTGACAAACATACTTTTTTAATCTATTTTAATATCTTTGTTCATTTTTAGTTATTGGTGTAAATATTACATTAGTATTTAACTAATACAAAAGTTTCTAGATATGGTAATACTTACTTGCTATGTATGGAATTTTTTATTATTTAGTATTTTATATTATTTTTTCATATTTTTCTATATTAATATCTGGCATAAATATTCAAATATAATAAATTTATATAATAATTAAATCTAATAACGTAGGTATTAAAATAATTAGGTGTTAAATTTTGTATTGTTGTAAAATATGTCTTTAAAATAAGTACGTATAATCATTGTAGTAAATTTCAATTTATAAACTACTTAAATAATTAAAATAAATAGGTTTTAAAGATGTGTTTCAAACTTATTTTGGATCAAAGTAGCAACAATTAAGTAATAAAGTCCGAGTACTAAAAGGAAATACATTATTGATTGATCAACTTTCAAATTTTATTGTTTCGATTTTTTAAAACAAATTACACATTACAAACATTATTTAAAATGACAATTTCATGTTCATTATTCTTATTCTCATAAATCCGGTGACTACAAGCCGGTGACTTGGTCTTATTCTTATTTTCACAAACGATTGCATGAATCAGAGTCTTAAGACTATTGCTATACTAGAAAGAACGATCAACTCAAAGAATCAAATCATATATCTGTTAGGTTAGGGGACTTACTGAGATTCACAAACAACAATACAGAGCCACACACAACCAATTGAATAGTTGACAAGATCCACCAAAGCAGGGTTAAACACTATTCAAGTATTACTTCTACTTCTATAACAATTAGTAAAAGCAAAACAAGAACCCCAAACAATATTTGACGTGGGAACACCCACGCCCCATGTATTATTAATCCAATCAATTATCAATAATACATCAAAACAATAACACCTTAACAGTGTCCCAACCCGATACTTGAGCCAACAATGCTCAAGCATCCCCAAACAATATTTAAGACTACATCTCTTAAGCTTTCACACCATCAAACAAATACAATATGACTATGTATATATAGCCAACCAAAACTTAGCCACCAAGACTTACCATACTTGTTCTACAAGTCTTACCATACTTGTTATACAAGCTCTCCAATTCTTGACACCTAATTTCCAAACTTTGTGATCAAGACATACCATATATAATAATTGTCTACACATACAATTATTATCTTTCCCATATGCATCTTGAACCACCCAAACCCATAACATCATATTGGGTTGAAACCCAACAATCCTCCCCTTCAACCCAATACCCATATCGGATTGAATGGTAACCATCAAGCCATCGACGTCCATTCGCCAATGCCTCCCCTCGAACAAGAACCCCCTCTTGCTCTTCCAATCTTTGAGTGTCGCTAAAACCCATAATGTGACCCTCCAAACCACCTAAACCATCGTTCTTTACCATAACGATGTATCTAAACTACAAAATCACGTGCATCAACCGCCACGAGTGTCCTTCCACATGTTGAGTCACCCGATCCTTGCTTTCACAATTCTTCGGTCTCATGAAGAAAATCACTAGTATCATCCAAATAGTTCACCTGGTTGATCAAGCCATTGAAACAATTACGATGACCTCTTCCATCTTCTTCCATCTCAAGTCCGAACATGGGATTGATCCACGGTGCAAGTCAACCGTCAGACCGCGCGTAACTTTATCTCTACCCACTTTAGTAGCAATCTCCTTATCAGCAAATCCTTTATTGTACTCTACCATACCAATTGAACCTCGAACTTTACCTCAACCTCATCCATCACGAACCCAAACCTCGGCTCTTGATACCATTTGTTAGGTTATAGGACTTACACAATCCGAGATTCACAAACAACAATACAGAGCACACACAGAACCAATTGATTAGTTGACAAGATCCACCAAAGCACGGTCAAACACTATTAAAGTATTACTTCTACTTCTATCAACAATAAGTAAAAGCAAAACAAGAACACCAAACAATATTTGACGTGGGAACACCCACGCCCCATGTATTATTAATCCAATCAATTATCAATAATACATCAAAACAATAACACCTTAATAGTGTCCAAACCCGATACTTGAGCCAACAATGCTCAAGCATCCCCCAAACAATACTTAAGACTACATCTCTTAAGCTTTCACACCATCAAACAAATACAATATGATTATGTATATATAGCCAACCAAAACTTAGCCACCAAGACTTACCATACTTGTTCTACAAGTCTTACCATACTTGTTCACTTCGCCATAAACAGCCTACGGTAACACCACGACTGTGTTACCTTAGACCCTAAAAAACGTTACCAAAGGCCAAAAAAAGGCTAAGGTAACACCTTAGCTGGGATAGTTTTGTTCTTTTTAACCTTTGGGGTCTAAGGTAACACCTCGACACACATAAGCTAACATAGGCAAATTCGTTACCATAGACCTATAAGGTAACACACTAAGCAATTCTATAGCAATACCAAATCTATGTTACCTCAGATGTTATAATTTTGCAAAATTATTAATTAATTATGTGGGTCCCGGATGTGGGCCCCACTTTGTAGGGCCTGTTAATGAGACCCACAAGATGTGCAACATTTTCTTTTGCAAATAGTAGCTAAGCACCTTCAGTTTAATAAAATAAAAATTTAAAATTTAAATACTCCATTTCTCATTAAAAAAACCAACCAAATTAAATTTTGTTTACATTCACAAACACCAAGTCCATCAAGCACGAACATACAAACTAAATAACATAACTTAAAATGTAAAAGTACATTTTTCCTTGATGAGGAAATGAACATTTTCCTTGATGTAAAATTACAAACACTTGATGTAAAAGTACAAACACCAACACCAAGTCCATATGGCCACCAGCTGGAATCAATGCCATCAACATAATAGTGCTCGCATCACGCCAATACTCAAAACTTGAAAAGCGCCCCTCCTACAGTGAGTTGGTAAAACAAAAACATTAACATCAGAGGCTTAAAGCGATTCGATAACCTATTAGAAGATACTAGACTGACCTTGAAATCAATGAGCTCGGAAGTTTTCTTGAAAAAATATGCAGAAGTGTTAACAATTAGAGTAGTAATAGCATCAGTAACTATACCGCGACCTAACCTTTCACCTGAGGTTTCCAGAATTTCATTTACTGTTAGACACGTACAAGGTTGCAACACAAGTAACCGTATATACACAAATAACAAACACTCTTGACTAGCTTAGCCTTTTAAATATATATATATATATAACAGCATAGTTCAACAAATAAAATTCTGGTCTTCTTTTTTACAGAATACCTTCCTGAAAATAGAAATGACCAAAGAAAAGCCTATAATGTGTGTGTATATATCACTAAAAACTTTATACTTTCTCATTTCTAAAGGTTACTTTAGTCTATTATTCAGGCCCTCGCGAAACCAAATTGAGATTTGACTTATAAAGGTTGCTTGACCTTTACTAGAACATAATGATCACTGTCCAGACGCTTACTACCTGATTGTGTGGGTGTATCCTCATCATAGGGTGAAAATATTTTGAAATACACCTCAGCTACATGGAAAAAAAATGCACCTTTAAGTAGAAATAGAACATGTCAATGTAACAGTAAGTAAAGTAACTTCAATTTAAAGAAAGGTGTTCAAAGAAAAGATGCAAGTACTTGTGTAACAGAAACAAAATGACTGAAGCAGTAAGAACATTGTGATACCTCTGAAGATCACCATTAATTTGCAGCTCTTCCCATAAATAAGCTTCCTTACAGTGCCCTGGTTTCCTTGCTCCAATACAGAGGTTTTAAGGTAGATCTTCGGGGTGCTAGAAGAGATTGATGCGGAAGCTTAGCGCTGTCATTATCACAAAAGTACTGTGTCAGGGTATAACATAGAAGAGATTGATTGATCTAATCAGATGATAATAACACAACTCAAAACAGTGTAAAAAAGCCCTCACAAGCTCCAGATGTACAATAAATATTCAAAAGCTTACAGTATAAAACTTGATTCGAAAATGGATATTCGTGGTAAATTAAATGAGGTAGGGAGCAATAAATATAACACATTTGAGGATGCAGAGCATCATACCCTTACAGTATAAAACTTGATTCGAAAATGGATATAAATTACCCATATCTATCCTACAACAACATTCTCATAGTAGTACTTCCGACAGCAAATCAAAAGGCGGATCTTATTTTAACAATAACATAATTATATATACCTCACCACTGCCAGACATCTCCATTAGGTACGGGAAAAATTGAACTTGAAGATGGGACCAAGTTCTCAATTTCCCTTTCATCATCTGTATCCCAGTCAATGCTGCAACTTTCATCATTAGAAGCATTCCCATCCTACAGTTATCAGGATTACAACAATTGAAACCAAAAGGAAAACTGAAAATGGTGTTATATATATGTATCAGAATGCAAAGCAAACAGCCCTTCTCTTGACATTTCGAGGGATGCCAATTTGTCAATTGAAAAATAACTGCACAAGTAAATATCATGTAATGTGAATATAAATACCATTGTCAAGTATCCTCTTGGGCGCGAGAAGCAGATATTTTTAAAGCTGTTTAAGAAAAAAATTAAATCAATTTAGTAACATTTACTAACATGTCTGGAACAGTATAGAACAAAATAATGTTGTACTCCCTAAACTCAGCCTTAAAACAATCACTGTATTTGCGAAATGAGACAGTAGCAACAGTTGCAGATAGCTCTATTTCACCTCCCAAAAGTATTAGTAATTTCAGTCCTTTTTATGGGTTTATTTACTCTATTTTCGTAAATTTCCTACAAGTTTATACACATACATACACACAAATTATAAATATAACAAAAGAGTAAAAGTGATGAATCATAACTATAGCATATCATATAAACACACACACACACACACACACATATATATATATATATATATATATATACAGAGAGAGACAGAGAGAGGGAGAGAGAGGGAGAGAGAAGCGAGGAAAGGGAGAGAGAGGGAGGGAGGGAGGGAGAGAGAGAGAGAGAGAGAGAGAGAGAGAGAGAGAGAGAGAGAAGGGGAGAGGGAGGGAGACCTTCAAATGCAAAACCCAACCGAAGAAGACCTGGAATCAACAATAGTGGTCGATTAGATGAAATTCAAGTGAAAATATTTAAGTAATTGAACACAAAATGAAGAACTAGAGCCCTAATTTGAAGAGCGGAAGCGTGGACTGAAAACCAAAGCCTCGAGCAATTGAGCTGTGATTTGAAATCTGAGTACTTGAACCCTTAACAATCCCCCATTGAATCTGTAAGTACGAAAGTGATGAGAAGTGGAACCCCTGATTGAGAGTGAAAGGGCGTGCCGGCGTGCACTGAGAGATGAGAATTGAGAAGTGAGAGAATAAGAGACTAGGTATATTTTTCCCCAATTTCCCTCGCCTCCTATTTGTAAATTTTCGTTTGCCCGCTTTCATTACAACTCCCGCTTTTCATTTTTTTTTCAATTTTTCATCATTACTTTTCCTTTTTTTCATTTTCTAATATTACAAATTTATTAATTTTCTTATAAAAATGTATGACAATAAATTTTATTATTTTAATTACTGATTAATAATTTAAATTGATTATACCCAATTATTTTCTCCAATAATTTTATTGATGAATTCAATAAAATTTTAAAATTTTTTGAATATTACTTTATTTTAAGATTTTTAAATAAAATTATTAAAAAATATTTTGATATTGTAAAAATATAAATAATTCAAGTATTATTTTTATAATAATAAATTCAATGACTTGATGAAAATAATTTAATTAGATAAAATTTAATAATTATTAAATCATTAACTATAAATAAAATTTAAAAATATGTTAATTATACTCTAAGGTAACACAACCCTTGGTGTTACTAAGTTTAACACCTTCCACAGCTATGGTAACATACCTTTAAGTCTATGGTAACATCAAAACTAGAGTGTTGTGGTAGGTCCAAAATTTCATAGCTATGGTAACACCCGAGAAGGTAACACCCCCCTTAAGTGTTGTATAAAGCCATCTATGGCGTAGTGGTTATACAAGCCTTCAAATTCTTGGCACCTTATTTCCAAACTTTGTGATCAAGACATACCATATATAATAATTGTCTACACATACAATTATTATCTTTCCCATATACATCTTGAACCACCCAAACGCATAACATCATATTGGGTTGAAACCCAACAATCCTCCCCTTCAACCCAATACCCATATCGGATTGAATGGTAACCATCAAGCCATCGACGTCCATTCGCCAACGCCTCCCCTCGAACAAGAACCCCCTCTTGCTCTTCCAATCTTTGAGTGTCGCTAAAACCCATAATGTGACCCTCCAAACCACCCAAACCATCGTTCTTTACCATAACGATGTATCCAAACTACAAAATCATGTGCATCAACCGCCACGAGTGTCCTTCCACATGTTGAGTCACCCGATCCTTTCTTTCACAATTCTTCGGTCTCATGAAGAAAATCACTAGTATCATCCAAATAGTTCACCTGGTTGATCAAGCCATTGAAACAATTACGATGACCTCTTCCATCTTCTTCCATCTCAAGTCCGAACACGGGATTGATCCACGGTGCAAGTCAACCGTCAGATCGCGCGTAACTTTGTCTCTACCCGCTTTAGTAGCAATCTCCTTATCAGCAAATCCTTTATTGTACTCTACCATACCAATTGAACCTCGAACTTTACCTCAACCTCATCCATCACGAACCCAAACCTCGGCTCTTGATACCATTTATTAGGTTAGAGGACTTACACAATCCGAGATTCATAAACAACAATACAGAGCACACACAGAACCAATTGATTAGTTGACAAGATCCACCAAAGCACGGTCAAACACTATTAAAGTATTACTTCTACTTCTATCAACAATAAGTAAAAGCAAAACAAGAACACCAAACAATATTTGACGTGGGAACACCCACGCCCCATGTATTATTAATCCAATCAATTATCAATAATACATCAAAACAATAACACCTTAATAGTGTCCAAACCCGATACTTGAGCCAACAATGCTCAAGCATCCCCCAAACAATACTTAAGACTACATCTCTTAAGCTTTCACACCATCAAACAAATACAATATGATTATGTATATATAGCCAACCAAAACTTAGCTACCAAGACTTACCATACTTGTTCTACAAGTCTTACCATACTTGTTATACAAGCCTTCAAATTCTTGGCACCTTATTTCCAAACTTTGTGATCATGACATACCATATATAATAATTGTCTACACATACAATTATTATCTTTCCCATATACATCTTGAACCACCCAAACGCATAACATCATATTGGGTTGAAACCCAACAATCCTCCCCTTCAACCCAATACCCATATCGGATTGAATGGTAACCATCAAGCCATCGACGTCCATTCGCCAACGCCTCCCCTCGAACAAGAACCCCCTCTTGCTCTTCCAATCTTTGAGTGTCGCTAAAACCCATAATGTGACCCTCCAAACCACCCAAACCATCGTTCTTTACCATAACGATGTATCCAAACTACAAAATCATGTGCATCAACCGCCACGAGTGTCCTTCCACATGTTGAGTCACCCGATCCTTGCTTTCACAATTCTTCGGTCTCATGAAGAAAATCACTAGTATCATCCAAATAGTTCACCTGGTTGATCAATCCATTGAAACAATTACGATGACCTCTTCCATCTTCTTCCATCTCAAGTCCGAACACGGGATTGATCCACGGTGCAAGTCAACCGTCAGATCGCGCGTAACTTTGTCTCTACCCACTTTAGTAGCAATCTCCTTAACAGCAAATCCTTTATTGTACTCTACCATACCAATTGAACCTCGAACTTTACCTCAACCTCATCCATCACGAACCCAAACCTCGGCTCTTGATACCATTTGTTAGGTTAGAGGACTTACACAATCCGAGATTCATAAACAACAATACAGAGCACACACAGAACCAATTGATTAGTTGACAAGATCCACCAAAGCACGGTCAAACACTATTAAAGTATTACTTCTACTTCTATCAACAATAAGTAAAAGCAAAACAAGAACACCAAACAATATTTGACGTGTGGGAACACCCACGCCCCATGTATTATTAATCCAATCAATTATCAATAATACATCAAAACAATAACACCTTAATAGTGTCCCAACCCGATACTTGAGCCAACAATGCTCAAGCATCCCCCAAACAATACTTAAGACTACATCTCTTAAGCTTTCACACCATCAAACAAATACAATATGATTATGTATATATAGCCAACCAAAACTTAGCCACCAAGACTTACCATACTTGTTCTACAAGTCTTACCATACTTGCTATACAAGCCTTCAAATTCTTGGCACCTAATTTCTAAACTTTGTGATCAAGACATACCATATATAATAATTGTCTACACATACAATTATTATCTTTCCCATATACATCTTGAACCACCCAAACGCATAACATCATATTGGGTTGAAACCCAACAATCCTCCCCTTCAACCCAATACCCATATCGGATTGAATGGTAACCATCAAGCCATCGACGTCCATTCGCCAACGCCTCCCCTCGAACAAGAACCCCCTCTTGCTCTTCCAATCTTTGAGTGTCTCTAAAACCCATAATGTGACCCTCCAAACCACCTAAACCATCGTTCTTCACCATAACGATGTATCCAAACTACAAAATCACGTGCATCAACCGCCACGAGTGTTCTTCCACATGTTGAGTCACCCGATCCTTGCTTTTACAATTCTTCGATCTCATGAAGAAAATCACTAGTGTCATCCAAATAGTTCACCTGGTTGATCAAGCCATTGAAACAATTGCGATGACCTCTTCCATCTCGAGTCCGAATACGGGATTGATCCACGGTGCAAGTAAACCATCAAACCGCGCGTAACTTTGTCTCTACCCGCTTTAGTAGCAATCTCCTTGTCAGAAAATCCTTCATTGTACTCTACCATACCAATTGAACCTCGAACTTTCCCTCAACCTCATCCATCACGAACCCAAACCTTGGCTCTTGACACCACTTGTTAGGTTAGGGGACTTACACAATCCGAGATTCATAAACAACAATACAGAGCACACACACAACCAATTGATTAGTTGACAAGATCCACCAAAGCACGGTCAAGCACTATTCAAGTATTACTTCTACTTTTATCCACAATAAGTAAAAGCAAAACAAGAACACCAATATTTGACGTGGAAACACCCACGCCCCAACATGTATTATTAATCCAATCAATTATCAATAATACATAAAAAAAATAACACCTTAACAGTGTCCCAACCCGATACTTGAGCCAACAATGCTCAAGCATCCCCCAAACAATACTTAAGACTACATCTCTTAAGCTTTCACACCATCAAACAAATAAAATATGATTATGTATATATAGCCAACCAAAACTTAGCTACCAAGACTTACCATACTTGTTCTACAAGTCTTACCATACTTGTTATACAAGCCTTCAAATTCTTGGCACCTTATTTCCAAACTTTGTGATCATGACATACCATATATAATAATTGTCTACACATACAATTATTATCTTTCCCATATACATCTTGAACCACCCAAACGCATAACATCATATTGGGTTGAAACCCAACAATCCTCCCCTTCAACCCAATACCCATATCGGATTGAATGGTAACCATCAAGCCATCGACGTCCATTCGCCAACGCCTCCCCTCGAACAAGAACCCCCTCTTGCTCTTCCAATCTTTGAGTGTCGCTAAAACCCATAATGTGACCCTCCAAACCACCCAAACCATCGTTCTTTACCATAACGATGTATCCAAACTACAAAATCATGTGCATCAACCGCCACGAGTGTCCTTCCACATGTTGAGTCACCCGATCCTTGCTTTCACAATTCTTCGGTCTCATGAAGAAAATCACTAGTATCATCCAAATAGTTCACCTGGTTGATCAAGCCATTGAAACAATTACGATGACCTCTTCCATCTTCTTCCATCTCAAGTCCGAACACGGGATTGATCCACGGTGCAAGTCAACCGTCAGATCGCGCGTAACTTTGTCTCTACCCACTTTAGTAGCAATCTCCTTAACAGCAAATCCTTTATTGTACTCTACCATACCAATTGAACCTCGAACTTTACCTCAACCTCATCCATCACGAACCCAAACCTCGGCTCTTGATACCATTTGTTAGGTTAGAGGACTTACACAATCCGAGATTCATAAACAACAATACAGAGCACACACAGAACCAATTGATTAGTTGACAAGATCCACCAAAGCACGGTTAAACACTATTAAAGTATTACTTCTACTTCTATCAACAATAAGTAAAAGCAAAACAAGAACACCAAACAATATTTGACGTGGGAACACCCACGCCCCATGTATTATTAATCCAATCAATTATCAATAATACATCAAAACAATAACACCTTAACAGTGTCCCAACCCGATACTTGAGCCAACAATGCTCAAGCATCCCCCAAACAATACTTAAGACTACATCTCTTAAGCTTTCACACCATCAAACAAATACAATATGACTATGTATATATAGCCAACCAAAACTTAGCCACCAAGACTTACCATACTTGTTCTACAAGTCTTACCATACTTGTTATACAAGTCTTCAAATTCTTGGCACCTAATTTCCAAACTTTGTGATCAAGACATACCATATATAATAATTGTCTACACATACAATTATTATCTTTCCCATATACATCTTGAACCACCCAAACGCATAATATCATATTGGGTTGAAACCCAACAATCCTCCCCTTCAACCCAATACCCATATCGGATTGAATGGTAACCATCAAGCCATCGACGTCCATTCGCCAACGCCTCCCCTCGAACAAGAACCCCCTCTTGCTCTTCCAATCTTTGAGTGTCTCTAAAACCCATAATGTGACCCTCCAAACCACCTAAACCATCGTTCTTCACCATAACGATGTATCCAAACTACAAAATCATGTGCATCAACCGCCACGAGTGTTCTTCCACATGTTGAGTCACCCGATCCATGCTTTCACAATTCTTCGATCTCATGAAGAAAGTCACTAGTATCATCCAAATAGTTCACCTGGTTGATCAAGCCATTGAAACAATTGCGATGACCTCTTCCATCTCGAGTCCGAATACGGGATTGATCCACGGTGCAAGTAAACCATCAAACCGCGCATAACTTTGTCTCTACCCGCTTTAGTAGCAATCTCCTTGTCAGCAAATCCTTCATTGTACTCTACCATACCAATTGAACCTCGAACTTTCCCTCAACCTCATCCATCACGAACCCAAACCTTGGCTCTTGACACCACTTGTTAGGTTAGGGGACTTACACAATCTGAGATTCACAAACAACAATACAAAGCACACCCACGCCCCAACATGTATTATTAATCCAATCAATTATCAATAATACATCAAAAAAATAACACCTTAACAGTGTCCCAACCTGATACTTGAGCCAACAATGCTCAAGCATCCCCCAAACAATACTTAAGACTACATCTCTTAAGCTTTCACACCATCAAACAAATACAATATGACTATGTATATATAGCCAACCAAAACTTACAATATTTGTTCTACAAGTCTTACCATACTTGTTATACAAGCCTTCTAATTCTTGGCACCTAATTTCCAAACTTTGTGATCAAGACATACCATATATAATAATTGTCTACACATACAATTATTATCTTTCCCATATACATCTTGAACCACCCAAATTCATAACATCATATTGGGTTAAAACCCAACAATATCATGTAATCAATTCCAACCAGACTAGTATTTAGCCTTTTCGACCCTTTAAACGTTGTTTTCTTGAAAAACTCAAAACACAAAAGTTGTGGAGAACGAAAATATCTTTCTAACGAGTACAAACTCAACGAATTCTGGCTTACATGAATTTATAACGAATTTTATAAGATTGGTGATTTATATGTAGAAGAGACGCACAAATTTTGATAACAAAGAGGAGAAAGAAAATATGATGTTTACATAGCGTCTCAAAACCCTAAATCCAAACCTACTAATTATCTGTACGCAAGTTCGATCCATATTTTAGTCCCAATATTCTATTTTAATTTTGAATCATATTTATTACCTGTTGTTTCATTTTTAGAATGGCTAGACTTTTTTGATTTGAACACATAAAAAAAATTTATGAATAATTTTTTTTTATAATTTTTAGTTTTCATTGTACATTTTATATTGTAAAAATGAATTTTTGATCACTAATCAAAATGCATGAATGTAATGAAAAATAATGTTTTAGATATTTTTTAGTGTGTATAGAACATACACACCCAATTTATGAAAATACAAAAGTTTGAGTGCATGTGTATTTTCTTAGTAGACTCCACCACAACTACTTCACATCTTTTCATCAAACTCGTTATACCCTGATCATGACGATAATTTAATGCAACCTTTAACCAACTTTGTAACCATGTGAAAAAACTCATGCACTCAATTTTGTCTATACATGTCTATGCAACCAACTTTAGGTCTCATATGTTATATTTCACATCACACTAACCTCATTTCTCTTATACAGCTCCATCTGGTTGAGAGCATTCATAAAACACATTATTGACTTCACTAGGTTCATAATGTTAAATCATATATTTCTCTTGCTTGCGATGAACATGCCTCTTATACATAAATTACACATAGTCCTTCGATAAAAATCTTTCCGACATCAATTATTTCATTCGTCGCCATGTTCTAACACGTTCCTTCCTTTATCTCTGCCTTTACATAATAAGTTTGGTCCACCACACCATCGCAATACTCTTTAGCCTAACTGCTACCATCTTGACTTGTTTATTATCACGAACGTCCATTGTTTACACTAAATCACGCAAGCGTACGTGGTCACAAGTAATACAGATATAAGTCGAGTTCGTTCCCACAGAGATCTGGTTATGGTTTTAATTCAGTAACGCACCTATGCAACAGTGTATGGTTATTATGCACTGCTAAGACAAATAACAAATATGGGATTTAACTATCTAAATTAACTAAAAAACAAATTAACAAAACTACGAATTAACTAACTAACAAGAATTAAAATCTAATTACGTCTGCAAGAAAAACCATGGAATCCTAACTTCATTAAATACTTCGCTTAGATCTGACGCCTTTAATCACTATATGCAATGGTTATGATATCTGATCGGATAACACGAAAAGAGTAAAAGTTACCTCTCGGTATACTAGTACCAATCTACACATACATCCACAAAAGAGATAGAAGATGAATAGGCACCTATTATGTTTAGACCCTATATCTCTATAGAATTTGAAAACATAAAGGTTGAAGCACAAGTTATCCATAATGATCACATAGGGCAGCATATTATCTCTAATCATGCTACAAATCATGATGTTAAAACATCAACCTATCCTATGCTAGCATGGCAAGTTCTAAATCTCAAGATCCACTCTCGCTTCACAAAAGATTAACAAATTAGATGTTAGCTACGCATCTAAATTCAATAAGCACAACCATACGAGGATATCAGATATACATCACACACAGATCTTTAAAGCAATCAAGATACTAAAGCTCCATAAATAAATCCGTTAGAATCCCATGACAACGATTAGTTCATAATCGAACCTCTCGTCATCATGGAATCTGATGAAACCATGATAAAAACAAAGTATGAAAATATACAAATAAACCTAAGTAATTGATATGTAATTGTGTCTCTAATGATAATGATCTTAATTATCTAATTTACAAGGGTTGGATGTGTTTATATAGGCTCTAGACACCTTTCCCAGCAAGAAAATACCAAAACAGAATTATAATAGAATTTCTGCAAGATACGTTTCCTAAACTGATTCTGTTTTTTAAGGGAAATTCGTAGCTGACTTTTCTTCTGTTTTCCAGAGCCGTTCCAGACGTAATTGGGCCTCTGGACCACCTTAGAATGATAGAGAATCTCGTTATCTTCGCGTGGACTGCTTACGGGCTGAAAACAGACTTATAGAACTCAAGATATGGCCCAAACAGTGAATCTCACGCGTGCAGCCCAATAAATCCGAATTTTAATAAATTAAATCTCCAAAAACGACAAAAACATCCACCATAATCAACATCCTTGTAAATCTGCACAACTAAACAAAATACATCAAAACTACAAGAAACTTGAGCCCAAGACAATCAATTTAAGCCGATTTAGAATGTTCCAAGTGGATATAAATCCACTTATCATCTATGACATAGAAAAATTTATCAACATCAATCCGCCAATCCAGAAACTCATCTACTCCCATGGTTCCATCGAATAATGGTATATCAGCATTTGCTAAGTCATTGTTATTACGCCAATTATCCATATTTGACTTTGAACCAGAATTCTCACCAACATGATATTTCTAGCTTCGAGGAATTTGATTTTGGTATTCTCCTTCACCACTACATTGATAGTTATAAAGTTTTCTATTAACATATTCATGCTATCAGTAAAAGACTTGAGACTCGCGGTAAAATCCGTCATAGTCTCTACAAGACCTTCTTTGATAATTAGTTCTCCCCTAACGAATCAGCTAACGAAAAGACAGGGAAAATCCTGCTTTGATGCCACTTGACGCATAACGGAAGACTAGGATCAACAAACGTTAATCCTTAAAAACAAAATCAAATTTCAAACACGAATTCAATTGATAAACTTTGAAATCTACCAGAAAATATGAGAAAACACTCAAGGATTTTTAATTCGATAAAATATTATAGATTTTCCTAACAGTTACATCATATGATAAAGCAGGATTTTATTATAAAACAAAAATGGCGGATGTTTATTATAAAACAAAAATAAAACAAATCCTAATTAAAATAAAATATTTATTATAAAGCAGTATGATCATGTAGCATTGAGCATGTTCATGCCTTATTCTTACTTCCCGCGACCAAATTTCCATGTTTTTGCATGATCACGCAGCCTGTTAACACAGTCATGCTAATCTTGCAAAAATAGTAGCTTACTCCCATTATTTTAGCATTCTCATGCAACCCAATAGTGTGGTCATGCCGGCATACATCCTAACATCGTGATCATGACGCACAATCACGCCATTAGTTTTCCTTAGTTCTTTGCAAGCATTTTTCTATAAAATCTTTCTTCAAAAACCTAGACCTCTTGTCCTACATCATTAAAAACGTATGAGATATAAAGATTTTTAGATCACCAAAATTATATTCTAGTTGTGTTGATATCTCCCAATTTTCATATACCAAGTTAAATTAGAGAAAAAATTATTTAAATTGCTGGGTTTCAATCCAATATGATGTTAAGGGTTTGGGATTCAAGATATCAATGGGTAAGATAATAATTGTATATGTAAACAATTATTATACATGTTATGTCTTGATCATCACTAAGTTGGGCAATTAGGTGCCAACAATTGGAAGGCTTGTAGAACAAGTATGATAAGTCTTGGTGGCTATGTTTTAGTTGGCTATATATACACAGTCATATTGTATTTGTTTGATAAGGTGAATACTTAAGAGATGTAGTCTTAAGTATTATTTGGGAGATGTTTGAGCATTTTTGACTCAAGTATCGGGGTTCGGACACCGTTAAGGTGTTATTATTTTGATGTATTATTGATAATTTTTGGATTAATAATACGAGTTGGGACATGGGTGTTTCCACGTCAAATATGTTCTTGATGTTCTTGAGGAGTGGGTTTCTCAAGAAAGATGTGTTCGGAAGAAGATGGAAGAGGTCATAGCAATTGTGTCAATGTCTTGAGGGTTGATCAACCAGGTGAACTATTTGGATGATACTAGTAATTTTCTTCAAGAGACCAAAGGATTATGAAAACATGGATGGGGTGACTCAACATGTGGAAGAGCACTCGTGATGGTTGATGCACGTGATCTTGTAGATGGATGTAAGAACCCAGATTTTTGGGTAGAATTAAAACTTTTTATTATGTATTGATGTAAGAATGAACAGTGGTTACAACTACAATGTAATACTGGCTTTAAAGAATGAATAGTGAAAGGATATATACTCCAAGGTTATATGGCCTGAAGGATGCTATTGGATGATAACTTAGATTAGAATATTCTATCTCCTAGAAAGTTAAGATAAGATTCCCTAGAGAGAAATAGATACCCTCATGTCATCCAAATCAATATCTATTATAAGCCCAGCGGTTCCGTAAAAAGGTTAAGGAACACTCGAGGGTGAACCAGGTTCATTTTCCTAATTATAGGAATTAAATAAAAATAAGTGATGAATAGTGATTTTGGTGGAATTTGGAATATTATTATAATAATGTTATACCCGGTATTCGGAACGGATTTCTGAGTTCGTATTAGTGATCCAGGAGGAAAATAAGTGTATGTAATTGCGATAAGATTTCAGAAAATCCGAACTTTATTTTTATGGAAAATTTGACCGAGCAGGGAAGAGTATATCAATGCAATCAAGACAAGAGAATTAAAATGCCAAGGATTCAAGGATTTTATTTAAATTATGATTTGAGGATTTAGGATGAAAATATTCGAGTTAGAATAATAAGCGTTCTAGAAATCGTTAGAACTTTGTAACGAGATTAAGCGATCAAGCGAACGTGAAAGGAATTATGAGTTAAATACATAACGAGATGAGAAACCCTACAAGATCATCTGGTTTAATATTGCATGGAATTGGTGGAAAAGAAAATGAGAAAAGAAAAGAAAAAGCAAGAATGAGGTGTATGTTCAAGGATGTGACAACAAGGCTCTTTGTCATCTTATTTCCTACAAACCACAAGTGATTAACACATGGATTAGAGAGTGACATAGCTGCTATACAACACCAAATATCATACAAACACTTTCCAACAACTAGTCAAACAAGAAAGAAAGAGACAAAAGCAAGAACAACCAAGAAAACACCAAACTGCCCAGCAGAAACCAAAGCCAAAGAAAAATTCATATCTCCATTTATATCCATGATAAAATCACCAAATTTTAACCACAACCTCTCCACTCCATGGGCAATATTCGTTCAAAATTTCATGGCATTATAATGACTGTAGCCTAGTCAAATATCCTCCCCAAGTGAAGAACACCAAACTCTCCACAAAACTTCCATTCGGCTTTCTTGAAATTCAAGAATTAAAATCCAACTTCCAACCATTTGTTGATCTTGAAACTTTTTATGTGAGTCCTATAATTCATAAAAATGATCTCCTCAAAATTTTAGCTTCAATATCTTCTTTTTCCATTTTCAAAAAAATGATTCAAGAAGAGGGTGAATAGTGTTTTCATGAACTAATCTTTGATTTTCTTGTTTTCATGGTTGATCTTAGCTAACTTAAGGCTATCCAAGGACCATACCAAGCTTAGTAAAGCTAGATCATACTCCAAGGAAGGTATAAGTCTTGAAAACCCTAGATCTTACCTTGAGATTATGTTTGTTCTTGATGATTTTTAGAGTAGTATGTTCATGATAATGTTATAAGCATGATTAGTTAAGTGGTTTAGTTGATTTAAGAAGCATGTTGATTTGGATGCTAAGATCAGTAGCTTCTGGACTTTTTGAGATGATGAACATGTGTATAAGTTGTATTGGTGCCCGGTGTGGCTTGGCTTTAGTATTACGATTAGTAGAACGTTCGATTTATAGCCGTCGTAATGCACGATTTTCGTTTAATCTTGAAATCCGAACTTAACAGTAGATAAAACTCACTGCATAGCTTCGACTTATGCCATGATTAGCTAGATCATGTTACAAGCTTCGTTTTGATATAAAGTTCGTATGAAATGGACTTACGGTTTAGGAGTTATGATTAAATTCGTAAAAGTGGTTCGAAACCGTAAACGAAAGTTCGTAACTGAAATTGGATCCCTTTAATACCACGAAATCAGTGGCGAATCTTGATAATTAAATATTAGAGGTAAAAAGGAAGGTGTGGGAGAAAACCACATGTCGAATGGATCGTTTTTCGATTTTATAAAAATGTTCGAATCGAGATTAAACGCGAACGAACCCTTAAAAGTATGACTTTGGTTATAACTTAGAAAACGGGCGATAACACTCGAGGTATAATCTTGATTCGTAAACGACCGACCTTAGGACTTATACGACTTAAGTATATACCAAGTATAAGCATGATGACATGTCTTGATAACGAACGAATGTCGGATCGTATCGGTGATAAAAAGGGTTACACTAAAAGAGACGTAACGAGATAACTCGAAAACATGTTTCGATTTAAGTGGAGTTTATACTTAGCCTTTTAATAAGCGTTAAGTGGTTAATCTTAAATATTCTGATTGTTTATAGATTGTCGAGCTGACCCGGGACACATTACCCCCACCCGCACTCGATTCTCAGGCAAGTTTCAAATACTTGGAACTGTTGTTGTGATAATATATATATGATGATTGTTGTATACATATGCCATAGCATGCATGTCTACTTTCAAGTTATATTGCAATACTTGTTCCCTGAATTGATATTGGCTTATAGACTAGATACGATATATCAGTATAAGCCGGATTTTTGGTTAAGACCCTTAGTGAAGGGCATGTGATATTCATTCTTTAAATGTAGACCGGGAGTCGGTATTTTGAGATATAGATGTAGTCTTTAAATGTAGACCCTTAGTCGGTATTTTAAACATTAATTATATTTCCATAAAGTATTATTTACTTGGAAATCTTTCGAGAAATGTTATTTGAGTATTATCTCAGTCGAGAAATATTAAATGAATATTATTTCGAATATTCATTTAGAGTTTGATTATTTCATGAATATTATTTCAAGATTCATTTAGAATATTGTTTATTAAATGAATATTACTTTCGAATATTCATTTAAGGTTTTATCTATTCAATGAATATTACTTTAAGATATTTCTTTGAAATTCTAATTACTTAAGGAACATTATTTCAAATATTCCTTGAGAGCATTGATTACTAAATGAATATTAATTGGATATTCATTTAGAATAGTATTTATTAAATGAATATTATTTGGATATTCATTTAAGGTTTTATTTACTTAATGAATATTATTTTAAAATATTCAGTTGAAGTTCTAATTACTTATGGAATATTGTTTTGAATATTTCTTTAAAGTTTTGATTACTAAATGAATATTAATTGGATATTCATTTAGAATACTATTTATTTAATGAATATTATTTTCAAATATTCATTTAAGGTTTGATTTACTTAATAATCATTATTTTAAATATTTATTTGAGTTTATCTATTTATCGAATATCATCTTGAATATTCATTGGAAGTTTTATTTATTTAATGAATATTATTTTGAATATTCATTTTAAAAGAGATTTATTAATAAATAATTTTATATATTCATTCGAGGATTACTTACGAGTAATATTATGATTTAAAAATAGTCCTTAATTATTATTGATTTAATAAATATTCTTGGAATATTTATGTAAATTCTTTTAAATTCTCTTTATAATGATTTATATCATACAAAGATTATCTTTTACCTTCAGATATGGTGTAAAATATTTCGGAATATCTTATGACTATTTATATCAAGGGGAGGTTCCTAAACTTTAATTTCATTTAAATCTATCTTAAAGAAGATTTAAATACTCGCTCAACTTCCAAACGTATATAAGGGGACCTCACTTGAGCGATGTTATTTATTGGACTGCCCGGTCCTATACTTGCTAAAACTATCTTGTCACTCACATCTTGATTCTTTCAAGCATCGATATGAGTCTTTTGGTTACCTCCTCAACGCTCGAGGGGTATGATTGATGTAACAAGTTTATATCCATTAACAAGCATCAGCTTGGGAAATATTGGTGAATTTTCCTTTCCAATTAGATACGACTACTTTGTGGAGTCCTATCAACAAGTGTTACACTTGGGGAAAAAGGGGAACGAACTTTACGTTTCAGAGTCATGGATGATATTCGAACTAGGAGACGCGTAAGTGGCCGAGTGGCGCCGGTCCAGCAATAGCCCAACCGTTGGCTGAGGAGTTCCAGAGGGCGGTAGATAAGTAATTCCGTCGGAGCTACCTTCTACATGTAGAGAACGACTGATGAGATGCATGACATACGACTGATCATCGTAAACGTCAGGGCATCTGGCGCGGCAATGCTCCCGTATTAGTTCATCTTCTAAAAGTGAGAAATTTCTGCAACACTGTTGGTGTTGGCAAGGTGAAAAAGTGTTGAAACCGGAATTGCAATATTTTTCCTACAAGTTCCTCTTTTATGATAATTGAGAATATCTTGCTTATCTTTTGCATAGCAGATATTTATTCAAAACAAATATATTTTTGAGTTACCTTGTAACTTCATCTCATACCTTATATTGGTACTACATCGTCAATGCATGGCATATGGTTTCAAAGATATTTTGGACTGTTATATATTATCGCTGTTCAATTATATTTCTGGTGGGCTATTGCTCACCCTTGCTTTATTTATTTATATCACAACAACAGCTAGATCAGATGGCCGTGCAAGGCGCACACAGCGTAAGCAGGTGTCAACCGTCAGAGGTTTACCGCTAAGGTCTTGGCTACCTTTGTTGAGGATGCAACTATTGGTAGGCAAGTTGTTAGCAATTGAGCCTCAAATGTATTTATATTATGGTATCTATTAATGGATGGCAAAGAGTATGTAATTGTACAATTGTAATTCTTTGGGTTGTAAGAACTCAAACTCGTGATTAATAATATTGTTGGTTACTCTGATTTCATCTCTGGGACTATAACGGGTGTGTTTTATGTTGTTGTTTTGGGTCACAAGGTTGTAATTTAAATTATGTTGGTTTTGTGGATGGATATTGAGACCGTAACGACCAGATCCCTGACCCTGGATCTGGGGGTGTTACAGAAATGGTATCAGAGAGAGCGTTATATATCCCAGAGATGATGCGACGTTAAAACAATAAATTCATTAAGATAATAAGAACTCTTGCCAAGTTCATAGTCGGACTACTTAAGGTAGTATTGACATATAAAACCCTTATGGGAGCTATTAAGTATCATGGTAGTAACTTAGCTCGTTCTTGTACCGACTAGTAAGGCGACAGACCTTGAGGCATACGAGCAGCAGCACGATGATGCATGTTTTGATGCTGAAGATCGGATGGTGGATTCGATAGAGTACCCTACTGAGGACCCGGAAGAGGTTCCAGCAGAGGAGGAGAATATTGATAAGTATAAGGAGTTTACACTTAAGGAATGAGGGCTACAGCCAGAGAGACTGTAAGAGTAAAGGTATAGTGCTCAGAAAAGTGAGCGTAAAGAGCTGAGATATTATTAAGAGAATTAAAGATGCGTATTGGATTCATAGCGGGATTGCTAGATGAAGTACCAACAGGTAAGATGGATTTGAGGAATTACTTGAGATCCTATATGGGGACAGATTAAAATCCTTAGAGACCTTTAGATTAATGAGGAAAGAGATAGAGTGGTACATGATCATCAAAGACAACAATAGAGGACAAGGAGCAGAGTCTCCAGGAGCAGTTAAGATAGAGGCAGCAAGTGCCATATCAGGTGATAAATGAATTAGTGTGAATATTGTAATGATAATTCACCATGAGAAGGCAGATTTCATAAGTGATATTTTGTAAAGTCAAACTAGGATTGACAAGGTGGTTGGGTTCAAGGAAATGTCCATCTAATAAATGGATCAACTTAGAAAGAAAAGACATTGGAAAGTGATGGCCTGAACGGACAAAGTATATAAGGAAATAGTAAGCGAGACAAGGACCTCAGAACCTACAAGAGGAGAAGGCCAGTGAGTCTGTGATAAATTAGTAATAATGCTATCATTAGGAACCAATTATAAGTTCAGATCAATTCAGTGAAATGATGAACCAGAAACATTAGATGCATGTGATTCAGAAGAATATTAAATTCTTTCTTTTCCTTGAATGGATTATGGTAGTTACCTTAAGCTTATTCTGACACTGAATCATAAATGGATTAGGCAAGGCGAGCAGTGGTTGAGATGTAATTGAGAATGCTTTTAGATGCAACCTGAAAGAACAGGTGTAGGACATGTTCTCGAAATAAGAGTTTTGGCAAAATGAAGTCCAGCAACAGGACACATGATCAATAAGAGTAGTGTTGGTCGGCCCTACCAAGTTAAAGACAGTTTCAAATGGAGATTGGCCAACCACACTGGCAAAGGTGAGAAATTTCATAAAATTCACAAGGTATTACCAAAGATTTGCTCAGGACTTTACAGAAAGTGTAGTCCCGTAACCCGACTTATTGTAAGAATAAAAGTTTGAATGGACAAGATAAACGTGAGAAGATCTTCCTGGAGCTAAAGGTAAAGTTGGTGATGACCAGGGTTGGCGTTGCCTAATGGAAGAAGGAAACTTTGGGAGATATTATGATGCAACTCATACAGGTATAGGTCTGCGCTTATGCAGCACGACAGCGTAATTTTGAATACATTTAGACAGCGCGGTTCATCGGATTCGGATGGCCTTGGTAGTGCCAATGTTGAGGAACGACTAACCCCGACGGTAGTGTTCCTTCTGAGACTAGTTGTTAAGTAGACTGGTATTCGGTAGTATCGACTATTAGGACAAGCATGTATTGGGTAGGTATGGCATGTTTAGTTTAAAACTTTTGATTCCCCTTCTAAGGACGATGTATATTTGGTTTTCTTCTAATGATTAAACTCCCAGCTTTATGTCAATCATTTCGCTACTGTAACTGTTTATGGTTCGACCATCTCGGATGTTCATAGAAATATTCTTTGGGTATCGCAATGGATTTTTTTAATGTAACCAGTGGGTGGATAGAATGACTGAAGTTTCCCTAATCCTGGAAAGGAATTGGACAAAATTTGGCAAACCTTGTCTTTCTGATTATCTGAATACATCACCGAAGAGAGTGGAAACTGAAGCAAATCCTATGAATTGGGTAAGGTAGCCGCTACACGGATTGGTAGATAGATCCCAATTATTACGATTGATTGTAGAAACAAAATTATGAAGTTGAGATTGAACGAAAAAAGGGAAATGTAATTAAGAAACAAGCCGGACTAAGAAAGTTCGGGATTGACTTAAATGAAAAGGTTGTTGTGCCAGAAATGTTGAGCTTTGGTGGCACGTGAAATTGATAAGAGTAATTAGAAGAATAAAAGAAAAGTAAGGGTGACCGGAGATGGTACCGAGAAGTCGATTGAGACTTGTATGGAATGAAGTTTTGAAAAAAAATCAAAAGGTATCAAGTAGAAGGCACTATGCCAACAATTGCTAGAAAAGTAATGCTATTAGCCAACCCCTAAATTCACATATTTTAGTGTGGCCAGTTGGGGCCAAGTCACTAAGGATTGTCAAGTGACTAATCCAGCAATGTAAGGACAAAGCGGGGTGCTTCTAACAAAGTGCCAACCGCAAGAACTTTTGATGAAGAATGAATTGAGATACATGATGATGGATTTTATAAATACCATGGATGTGTTGGGAATGAGGATGGTGACCAGTAAAGGTTATGAGGATTGTCAGAGATGGTGCAGTATGATGCATAAATGTTATCTGAAACTTGGTGTCCTCAAGAGGAGCATTAGGCATTAAGAGATTCACGTTGAACACGACCAATATCTTCCAGAACATCCTTGCTACCATTACCAAGTTCTGTAAGAAAGAGCAGATAGACATGTGCTGTCTTTTGGAAGGTCATATAGACTAACATTCGTTTGAAAGAAGAGGTTAGCATTAGTCTACCTATAGACTATCAAGATGAGAATGATTAAAAGAGACCCTTATTAAGGATATATGATTGAATTGCCAAGTACAGGATAAAAGTATTCCTTGAAACTAGAATTGAGCATAAAATGTCCATATATTAAGACGAACCCTGGGGGATGCACAAAGGATAGCATCACCCCTAACAATAGGCACTGTGAAATCAGACGATATAAGTTGAATCGACCAAGGTATCAATAACCTATAAGGATTTGTGGAAAGGAGTCTCGAAAAGTACATAGAAAGAATTGTTATAGAGTTGGTTAATAATGTTTGATGTACCCTGTACCCAGAAGATACAGGAGGAATGATGAGGCTGCTCCTATCCTGAGTTGGAATAGATCCAGAAAACATTGATCTCAAGAAATTATTATAATCAGGAAAGGCCAACGAGGTGGCCGACACTTTAAGTATAGGGGAGTAGGTATAAATGCTCAGACCAAAGAAATAAAATGATAATGTAAGGACCTTGATGGTCATAATGTGGTAGAGGAAGTTACATTCCGTCTAATGATTTTGCCAGGATCAACTATAAGAATAGTTTAAGTAAAGATTCGATTCCTGATGTTGCCAGTAGCACATTACCGACATTAGGAGGCTCTACGACAGACCAGACCAAATTCCCCAAGAGACTCGCCTTTTCTTTGGAAAGAGAGAGGGGAGGTTAAGTAACAATGAATTGGTAGTAAATGACCAGAAGTAGAGAGGGTACAAATACTGATAAGCCAAATGGCACGATGATGAATGACAAGCAAATTTATGTTGGTGTATTTCTGTGCAAACAAGATAGAGAATTATGAGGTTGGCAAGCGATTAAGCAAACCGATAAGCTTTTAGTCTTCTACCGGAGATATATGATTAATAATCTCACCAGCCTGTTCCAGCTGCGATGCTGGAAGCTTTCCTACAATTTTATCTGCTTCATGTAATATCTACGTCAAGTTCAGGAAGCGTTCCTTATGGATAGGGAATAGTGATTATTTTGTTTTCCTAGAGGATCTTGAATTGACAATTATGATGCTTAGTTGTTAAAGCACTAAGTAAACGATAAGCGATGGTGATCCTTCTGAGAAATTAGGTGGTAACGACTGTGGAAATGTCGAAGTGAATCTAAGTTAGAGAAATCATCCAGGTTTATTTCAGATGGTGTAATTTCTGGATCGACGGGATATTTGAAATGAAGAATTAGGTTATGATGGTTCATAAAATGATTATAGTAGAAATAAAGACAAGAGACTGATAGAGATGGAAATAGAATTGGGAATTAATAAGAGAGTCAGATAGGCAGACTCATGAGAAGCTCCAGTAATGAAACGAGGAGAGTATGGAATTGGCAAGGTAAGGGTATTGACCAAAACGAAAAGTTGGAATTAGGAGCATGAATGACATACAAATTGACTCCTTTTAAGTTTGGAAAATCCGAGGAAATATGGAATAGTTTGATTGAGTAATAAAAGAGACTCATGGAATGAGAAAGTGAAATCTAGATGGTTGAACAAAGGAAAGTTTGACCACAAACGTGCCACGTATATTGAATAAAAGGTAACACGCGTTCCCCTAATAAGGTGACGGTGGAGTTCAATAACAGAAGTGAATGAGAACTAGATGATAAGATGGATGTGATTAATAAAGAAAAGAATGGGAAATAATTATGGAATGTGAAGCAAGAAATGTTATGAATGGATTGATGAATGGGTTTTTCCTAACGAGCACTCGGGATGACAACCTGATAGTGTTAGAATTATGAGTATGAAAGAGCCAGTGTCGGGGCGTGAAATGTGAGTAATAATAATGTCAAGCGGGAAATCCAAGATTTAACCTGAGAGGTTGAAGGATTTTCCAAAAAGTAAGTGGTGCTAATATCAAGCAAGAGTATAGGTCCATAGAATGATAGACAGAATAGCAGGGACATGTGATATGTGAGATTATGAAAAAGTGGAATTTGAGACGAATATGATTATTTCTCTTCTCTAATAAACCTCTATAGTTCAGAGGTAAATTCTAAGTATGATATTTTGACAATCATGAAAACTTTCATATATGATTCTTTGAAATTCGTTCTTTTCTTCTCCCTTATTCATCTTCTTCTAAATTGAGAAGAACAACCCTTTAAGGAGGGGAGGTAATGCTACGTGACTCTCTGTCTGTGTGATAGGAGTCTAAGTGGAATGCCATTAATTGTTTAATTGCTTGTCAAGTACTAAAGGCTGGCCCCCTTCTGTACTAGCTATGCAATATAACAAATGTTCATTGATCACCGTAATCTCTCGATAAATTTTTCCACCTAAATATATATACGTCGAGATTGCGAAGATTAAAGCGATCAGGAATTGCAAAAATTACGAGTGAGGTTATCTCCGGAATTCGTAGCACCTTAGTGATACCGAAGTCACTGCACGTACCAATAAGGTTAATAGTATAATACCGGACAAGAGCGTATACCAGATAATGTGTTGTGCGAAAGTATCAAAGAATTGGTAGAACGGATAAAGGGTGTATTGCAACACCAGTACGATGTGCTTTGAAAAGATTGGAATATGTAAGGATCGACCAGAGAATTGGGAAGCGGAATAACCAACAAGTACCCAATTGTCTTCCACCTGATTCCGGGACGGAATCCTTTTAAGGAGGGGAGACTGTAAGAACCCAGATTTTTGGGTAGAATTAAAACTTTTTATTATGTATTGATGTAAGAATGAACAGTGGTTACAACTACAATGTAATACTGGCTTTAAAGAATGAATAGTGAAAGGATATATACTCCAAGGTTATATGGCCTGAAGGATGCTATTGGATGATAACTTAGATTAGAATATTCTATCTCCTAGAAAGTTAAGATAAGATTCCCTAGAGAGAAATAGATACCCTCATGTCATCCAAATCAATATCTATTATAAGCCCAGCGGTTCCGTAAAAAGGTTAAGGAACACTCGAGGGTGAACCAGGTTCATTTTCCTAATTATAGGAATTAAATAAAAATAAGTGATGAATAGTGATTTTGGTGGAATTTGGAATATTATTATAATAATGTTATACCCGGTATTCGGAACGGATTTCTGAGTTCGTATTAGTGATCCAGGAGGAAAATAAGGGTATGTAATTGCGATAAGATTTCAGAAAATCCGAACTTTATTTTTATGGAAAATTTGACCGAGCAGGGAAGAGTATATCAATGCAATCAAGACAAGAGAATTAAAATGCCAAGGATTCAAGGATTTTATTTAAATTATGATTTGAGGATTTAGGATGAAAATATTCGAGTTAGAATAATAAGCGTTCTAGAAATCGTTAGAACTTTGTAACGAGATTAAGCGATCAAGCGAACGTGAAAGGAATTATGAGTTAAATACATAACGAGATGAGAAACCCTACAAGATCATCTGGTTTAATATTGCATGGAATTGGTGGAAAAGAAAATGAGAAAAGAAAAGAAAAAGCAAGAATGAGGTGTATGTTCAAGGATGTGACAACAAGGCTCTTTGTCATCTTATTTCCTACAAACCACAAGTGATTAACACATGGATTAGAGAGTGACATAGCTGCTATACAACACCAAATATCATACAAACACTTTCCAACAACTAGTCAAACAAGAAAGAAAGAGAGAAAAGCAAGAACAACCAAGAAAACACCAAACTGCCCAGCAGAAACCAAAGCCAAAGAAAAATTCATATCTCCATTTATATCCATGATAAAATCACCAAATTTTAACCACAACCTCTCCACTCCATGGGCAATATTCGTTCAAAATTTCATGGCATTATAATGACTGTAGCCTAGTCAAATATCCTCCCCAAGTGAAGAACACCAAACTCTCCACAAAACTTCCATTCGGCTTTCTTGAAATTCAAGAATTAAAATCCAACTTCCAACCATTTTTTGATCTTGAAACTTTTTATGTGAGTCCTATAATTCATAAAAATGATCTCCTCAAAATCTTAGCTTCAATATCTTCTTTTTCCATTTTCAAAAAAATGATTCAAGAAGAGGGTGAATAGTGTTTTCATGAACTAATCTTTGATTTTCTTGTTTTCATGGTTGATCTTAGCTAACTTAAGGCTATCCAAGGACCATACCAAGCTTAGTAAAGCTAGATCATACTCCAAGGAAGGTATAAGTCTTGAAAACCCTAGATCTTACCTTGAGATTATGTTTGTTCTTGATGATTTTTAGAGTAGTATGTTCATGATAATGTTATAAGCATGATTAGTTAAGTGGTTTAGTTGATTTAAGAAGCATGTTGATTTGGATGCTAAGATCAGTAGCTTCTGGACTTTTTGAGATGATGAACATGTGTATAAGTTGTATTGGTGCCCGGTGTGGCTTGGCTTTAGTATTACGATTAGTAGAACGTTCGATTTATAGCCGTCGTAATGCACGATTTTCGTTTAATCTTGAAATCCGAACTTAACAGTAGATAAAACTCACTGCATAGCTTCGACTTATGCCATGATTAGCTAGATCATGTTACAAGCTTCGTTTTGATATAAAGTTCGTATGAAATGGACTTACGGTTTAGGAGTTATGATTAAATTCGTAAAAGTGGTTCGAAACCGTAAACGAAAGTTCGTAACTGAAATTGGATCCCTTTAATACCACGAAATCAGTGGCGAATCTTGATAATTAAATATTAGAGGTAAAAAGGAAGGTGTGGGAGAAAACCACATGTCGAATGGATCGTTTTTCGATTTTATAAAAATGTTCGAATCGAGATTAAACGCGAACGAACCCTTAAAAGTATGACTTTGGTTATAACTTAGAAAACGGGCGATAACACTCGAGGTATAATCTTGATTCGTAAACGACCGACCTTAGGACTTATACGACTTAAGTATATACCAAGTATAAGCATGATGACATGTCTTGATAACGAACGAATGTCGGATCGTATCGGTGATAAAAAGGGTTACACTAAAAGAGACGTAACGAGATAACTCGAAAACATGTTTCGATTTAAGTGGAGTTTATACTTAGCCTTTTAATAAGCGTTAAGTGGTTAATCTTAAATATTCTGATTGTTTATAGATTGTCGAGCTGACCCGGGACACATTACCCCCACCCGCACTCGATTCTCAGGCAAGTTTCAAATACTTGGAACTGTTGTTGTGATAATATATATATGATGATTGTTGTATACATATGCCATAGCATGCATGTCTACTTTCAAGTTATATTGCAATACTTGTTCCCTGAATTGATATTGGCTTATAGACTAGATACGATATATCAGTATAAGCCGGATTTTTGGTTAAGACCCTTAGTGAAGGGCATGTGATATTCATTCTTTAAATGTAGACTGGGAGTCGGTATTTTGAGATATAGATGTAGTCTTTAAATGTAGACCCTTAGTCGGTATTTTAAACATTAATTATATTTCCATAAAGTATTATTTACTTGGAAATCTTTCGAGAAATGTTATTTGAGTATTATCTCAGTCGAGAAATATTAAATGAATATTATTTCGAATATTCATTTAGAGTTTGATTATTTCATGAATATTATTTCAAGATTCATTTAGAATATTGTTTATTAAATGAATATTACTTTCGAATATTCATTTAAGGTTTTATCTATTCAATGAATATTACTTTAAGATATTTCTTTGAAATTCTAATTACTTAAGGAACATTATTTCAAATATTCCTTGAGAGCATTGATTACTAAATGAATATTAATTGGATATTCATTTAGAATAGTATTTATTAAATGAATATTATTTGGATATTCATTTAATGTTTTATTTACTTAATGAATATTATTTTAAAATATTCAGT
Organism: Kitagawia praeruptora; assembly: GCA_037693485.1. Lineage (NCBI taxonomy): Eukaryota > Viridiplantae > Streptophyta > Magnoliopsida > Apiales > Apiaceae > Kitagawia > Kitagawia praeruptora. The sequence goes on along the minus strand of CM075354.1, from coordinate 104,323,383 downwards.
TGAAGTTCTAATTACTTATGGAATATTGTTTTGAATATTTCTTTAAAGTTTTGATTACTAAATGAATATTAATTGGATATTCATTTAGAATACTATTTATTTAATGAATATTATTTTCAAATATTCATTTAAGGTTTGATTTACTTAATAATCATTATTTTAAATATTTATTTGAGTTTATCTATTTATCGAATATCATCTTGAATATTCATTGGAAGTTTTATTTATTTAATGAATATTATTTTGAATATTCATTTTAAAAGAGATTTATTAATAAATAATTTTATATATTCATTCGAGGATTACTTACGAGTAATATTATGATTTAAAAATAGTCCTTAATTATTATTGATTTAATAAATATTCTTGGAATATTTATGTAAATTCTTTTAAATTCTCTTTATAATGATTTATATCATACAAAGATTATCTTTTACCTTCAGATATGGTGTAAAATATTTCGGAATATCTTATGACTATTTATATCAAGGGGAGGTTCCTAAACTTTAATTTCATTTAAATCTATCTTAAAGAAGATTTAAATACTCGCTCAACTTCCAAACGTATATAAGGGGACCTCACTTGAGCGATGTTATTTATTGGACTGCCCGGTCCTATACTTGCTAAAACTATCTTGTCACTCACATCTTGATTCTTTCAAGCATCGATATGAGTCTTTTGGTTACCTCCTCAACGCTCGAGGGGTATGATTGATGTAACAAGTTTATATCCATTAACAAGCATCAGCTTGGGAAATATTGGTGAATTTTCCTTTCCAATTAGATACGACTACTTTGTGGAGTCCTATCAACAAGTGTTACACTTGGGGAAAAAGGGGAACGAACTTTACGTTTCAGAGTCATGGATGATATTCGAACTAGGAGACGCGTAAGTGGCCGAGTGGCGCCGGTCCAGCAATAGCCCAACCGTTGGCTGAGGAGTTCCAGAGGGCGGTAGATAAGTAATTCCGTCGGAGCTACCTTCTACATGTAGAGAACGACTGATGAGATGCATGACATACGACTGATCATCGTAAACGTCAGGGCATCTGGCGCGGCAATGCTCCCGTATTAGTTCATCTTCTAAAAGTGAGAAATTTTTGCAACACTGTTGGTGTTGGCAAGGTGAAAAAGTGTTGAAACCGGAATTGCAATATTTTTCCTACAAGTTCCTCTTTTATGATAATTGAGAATATCTTGCTTATCTTTTGCATAGCAGATATTTATTCAAAACAAATATATTTTTGAGTTACCTTGTAACTTCATCTCATACCTTATATTGGTACTACATCGTCAATGCATGGCATATGGTTTCAAAGATATTTTGGATTGTTATATATTATCGCTGTTCAATTATATTTCTGGTGGGCTATTGCTCACCCTTGCTTTATTTATTTATATCACAACAACAGCTAGATCAGATGGCCGTGCAAGGCGCACACAGCGTAAGCAGGTGTCAACCGTCAGAGGTTTACCGCTAAGGTCTTGGCTACCTTTGTTGAGGATGCAACTATTGGTAGGCAAGTTGTTAGCAATTGAGCCTCAAATGTATTTATATTATGGTATCTATTAATGGATGGCAAAGAGTATGTAATTGTACAATTGTAATTCTTTGGGTTGTAAGAACTCAAACTCGTGATTAATAATATTGTTGGTTACTCTGATTTCATCTCTGGGACTATAACGGGTGTGTTTTATGTTGTTGTTTTGGGTCACAAGGTTGTAATTTAAATTATGTTGGTTTTGTGGATGGATATTGAGACCGTAACGACCAGATCCCTGACCCTGGATCTGGGGGTGTTACAATGGACACATCGTTATGATAAAGAACTGTGATTGGGGGGTCACTATACGGGTTTTAGCGACACTCAATGTTTGGAAGAACAAGAGGAGGCATTGGCGATTGCACGTTGATGGTTTAATGGCTTGATACCATTCAATCCGATATGATTATTGGGTTGAAATGGAGGATTCTTGGGTTTCAACTCAATATGAAGTTATGGGTTTGGGTGGTCGAAGATGTATATGGGTAAGATAATAATTGTATGTGTAGACAATTATTATATATGGTATGTATTGATCACTAAGTTGGGTAATTAGGTGCCAAGAATTGGAAGTCTTGTATAACAAATTTGGTAGGACTTGTAGAACAAGTATGGTAAGTCTTGGTGGCTAAGTTTTGGATACCTATATATACCTAGTCATATTGTATTTATTTGATAAGGTGAATACTTAAGAGATGTAGTATTAAGTATTGTTTGGGAGATGATTAAACATTGTTAGCTCAAGTATTGGGGTTGAGACACTATTATTCGTTTGATGTATTATTGATAATTGTTTGTATTAATAATACGAGTTGGGACGTGCGTGTTTCCTCTGGTGTTCTTGTTTTACTTTCCTGTAATGTTATTGTTTTACTAGTAGAAGTAATACTTGAATAACGTGTGATGGTGTTTTGGTACGTGGAGCTTGTTAAATAATCGATTGGTAGTGGTGTATGGACTCTTTATTTGTTATTTGTGAATCTCTTTATTAGTTATTTGTGAATCTCTAATTGTGTAAGTTCCTAACCTAACATAAATAACAGTACAAATTTTGTTTAGTTTATTTCATATATAACTTATAAGTTAAAGTTTTATCCGTCCTAACCTAGGAATAAAAAGATAATCCCCTATCCTCAATTCTTTTGTTCGGTTTATAAATAGTAAGTTTGTTTGATAAATATTTTGATCAATCATAATTAATTTAGTGAACATAGATTGACTATATTATTTTGAAATAATAAATTTTACATAGCATTTACAATTATTAAATTTTATTCTCCAACTATTAAATTTGTACAATAATATCTTTAGTTTCTTATCCTTCACCTTACAAAATTTAATGCTGATTGAAAAATTTTATTTCTTGATTGAAAAAATTTATTATACAGTATAACTAAGATTTTATAAACTTATTTTAAACTATATGTGTTAGAAAATGGAAAGTTTGAGGCATATTTATAATATGTTCTTGATGTAATTTCCGAAAACTAACAAGTGAAGGTTGTTCCTTGTTATGAGGACTTAAACTTTCATGTTTGGATCTAAGACATTTTCTTAGTGGAATCCATAAATAAATTGAGATGAAGTTGCTTGCTTGAAATGGGTTATGTGGGTTAGTTAGTTGAAATAACTTGAGTCCCACATAGAATTGGTAATGAGAGGTTGGTGGCTTTATATAGCTCCATGTGCAAGTGTAGTGTATAACTACTAAGGCATGTGGGTGTGCATGGTTGTAGTGTGAGCCTCGCGCACACACACACACACACGCGCGCCGCCGCCGCCCGCCTCGCCATGCCACGCCACGCCACGACACGACACGACTCGGGTCGGATCGGGTCGGGTCGAAGGGCGATTTGGGCGAATGTCTCGGCGTCTCGCGTACGCGAGGCGACCTGGGCGAGGAATTTTATTACCTGGAATTTTGATTTATTTTAACAGGTTTCAGATTTATTTGTTATAGCAGTACTGGAAATGAATGGATCAGTATTGGATAAAATCCTGGACTAGATCAGTACTTGGAACAAATCCTGATGGACTTAGTCAGACATCAGATACTGATGGACTAAATCCTGATGGATATCAGTTCCTGACGAGCACTTTATCCTGATCCTGACGGACATCAAATCCTGATGCTACTGATGGCCAGATCCTGACGCAGTTGTAACTGAAAAATAAATACTGATACAGTTAATGAAATTAAATCAGAATATTTACTTTCCCTTTTAAGGCATATCTCTTACGTTTTATTTTTGGGTATTATATATATCGAAGATATAACGTTAAGTAGTGTACAGACGTTAAGGAAAACCCTTGTTCGTTCTTCTTCTCTGTTCTCTCTCGACATAAACAGATTATTTACATAATTCTTAGGCGAACTGAGGTGCTGGTCGTCGTTGATCTCTAGTGTATCTGTGAACACATTGATCGGAGGTGTTTTATCCTGGAAGTATTATTGCGGCAACCCAACACAGCGTAAGTGGGGCAATAATCTCTTCAAGAACAGCCAAGTCTTCTCGAAGGGCTTGGTGACTCAGCTGTTCTTCTCTCTCTGATCAGTATTGCTAATAGCTTGTATGGGAGATAAGTTTGTTCTTACTTTTCTCGTTAATTACAGTCTCTAATTATATTCTTGTGTTGCCTTTGTGATTTGTTTCTGTTAATTGGTTTTATGCCTGTTCTTGTGTAATATATATATCACTGCCTCATTATTGTGTTTAGTGTAAAATTCCCAACAATCTTGAAGAGATTAATTGTGTTATATATTGTTAATTAATAAGATGGTTAACGAAACTGAAACTCCTGTTGTTGAGACTGGCTCTGGGTCTAATGTTACTGCCTCTACCATGGATTGGACTACGTACCATTTCCCATAGCCTATTGATTTGTCAGGAATGCCTGATAAATTCAGTGGGGGTGTTGGTTTTTTTCGTTGGCAGAAAAAGATGAAACTATGGTTAACGGTAAAGGGTCTATGGCCGGTGGTGCAGTATGAGAAACCAGTTATGGTTAAGGAGAAAGCCGAAACTGTTAAGGCTTATACCATGTGGGAGGAAAAGGATGGGGTGGCTAGGGCTGCAATTCTGGCAGCTTTAGCGAACACTCTATTCGATGTTTATTCATCTGACTCCTACACTGCTAAGCTCTTATGGGAGAAGCTTGACCAGACACATAATACTGACTTGCAAGGGTTGGAGAAGTATTCTGTGGCTAGGTTCCTTGACTTTAAACTGGTGGATACTAAATCCATGACTGAGCAGGTGCATGAGTTTGAGATGTTGGTTCATGCTTTGAAGGAGTCTGGTATGGACTTACCTGAAAAGTTTCAGGTTATGTCTGTGATTGAAAAGCTCCCTAAGTCTTGGGAAGAGTTTGCACTATCCCTGAAAAGACAGAAAGGAGAGATCACCTGGACAAACCTGATGTTGGACATCTCTGTGCAGGAGAAACACAAGTCCAAGCAAGGACATGTGATGCCTTCTGAACATGCTGGGAGTTCGAAGGTGAATGTAGTGACTGTAGGACAGAAAAGAAAGTCTGTCACTAAGAAGGAAAACACTAAGTCTAAGGACAAGAACAAGGCTAAGAAACCAAAGGCAAACAAACCATGTTGGTCTTGTGGACAGGTTGGTCATTGGAGCAAGGACTGTCCTGAAAAGAAAGCTAAGAAACCTGTTGTGGGAGCACAAGCTAACACTGTGCTTGCAACCACTGGTGGGTCTATGGTTAACATGGTTGTTGGTGAAGCTATTGCTTCTGAAACTGACAACGGGTATGTGACCTACAACCCTGTACTTCTTTCCACCTATTCGTCTCATGAATGGTTGATTGATACTGGAGCTAATGTACATATTTGTACTGATATTACTCTATTTGTATCTTATCAACAGACTCATGGAATGACTGTGACGATGGGGAATGCGAGTGTAGCTCAAGTACTTGGAATAGGAAACGTGGACCTGAAGTTCGCTTCTGGGCGTGTTCTATCCCTCACTAGAGTGCATCATGTTCATGATATTCGTAGAAATATAATAAGTGGAAGTTGTTTAGTTAAGAATGGTTTTGATGTTTCTTTGAAATGTAATAAAGTAGTTATTATAAATACTGGTGTATTTTTTGGCAAAGGTTACTTGTCGGATGGATTATTTTTAATAAATGTTGAGCCTGTTTTGGGCAGTTTTATTAATAATAATGTTGTTCCTTCTGTTAATTATGTTGAATCATCTGATTTGTGGCACGCTCGTCTTGGTCACTTGAATTTTGGTGCTCTAAAGAATATGATTAACTTAGAGTTGATTCCAAAACATGCCATTGATAAGAAATCTAAATGTCAAGTATGTGTGACTGCTAAACAAACTAGGAAACCCTTTCATAATGTGGTTAGGGATTCGAATGTGTTAGACTTAGTGCACACTGACATATGTGAATTTGGTGGTGTTTTGACCAAGGAACATAATAGATATTTCATTACCTTTTATAGATGATTGTAGTAGATATTGTTATGTTTATTTGCTTAAACATAAAGATGAAGCACTAGATAAATTCATTATGTTCAAAACTGAAGCTGAAACACAAACTGGTAAAGTACTTAAACGTTTGAGATCAGATAGAGGTGGTGAGTATACGAGTAACTCGTTTAATGAATTTTGCAAAAGCAATGATATAGTTCATGAGGTAACTCCACCATACACACCTGAGTCTAATGGGGTGGCAGAACGAAAGAACAGAACCTTTAAAGATATGATCAATAGTATGTTGATTAATTCTGGGTTGCCTAAGTACATGTGGGGAGAAGCTCTGAATACGGCTTGCCATATTCTGAATAGAGTTCCTCTGAAACATATGGACAAGACACCTTATGAATTATGGACAGAGAAAAGGACTAGTTTAAAATATCTTCGTGTGTGGGGGTGCCTTGCAAAGGTACTTGTCCTTGAACACAAAAGAAAGAAACTAGGGCGAAAACTATTGATTGCATCTTTCTGGGCTATATTGAAACCACTACGGCTATGAGATTTTTAGTGTTAAAATCTGACATAGACGGAATAGTGGCTAACACTATAGTTGAATTTCGTGATGCAACATTCTTTGAGAATGTGTTCCCTATGAAGACTGGTATACCTGAGAGTATTCCTGATGATGATCCCACTCACACATCGAGGTCCATTCCTGATCATGTGAAAAGGATGACAAATGTGGGGGCAGATCCTGATAGTAGCTCTATTCCTGATGAAGTAGAGGAACCTAGAAGGAGTAAGCGTGCTAAGGTAGTCAAGGATTTTGGAAGTGATTTTATCACTTACAATATCGAGGATGAACCTTTAACTTTTCGACAGGCCATGGATTCTTCAGAATCTAGGTACTGGAAAGGTGCTGTAAAAAGTGAAATTGACTCTATTGTTTCTAACGGAACATGGGAGTTGGTTGATCTACCTCCTGGGTGTTCTACTATAGGATGTAAATGGGTATTCACAAGGAAGATGAACCCTGATGGCTCAATAGATAAGTATAAGGCTAGGCTGGTAGCTAAGGGCTTTAAGCAAAAGGAAGGCATTGATTACTTTGACACATACTCTCCAGTTGCTAGAATGTCAACAATCCGAATGCTTATAGAATTGGCTTCTGTACATGGTCTTATCATCCATCAAATGGATGTGAAGACAGCTTTTCTTCATGGTGAACTTGAAGAAGAGATTTATATGGATCAGCCTGAGGGATTTGTTGCCTCTGGTAATGAAAGGAAAGTATGTAAGTTAATCAAGTCTATATATGGCTTAAAACAAGCTCCTAGGGACTGGCATAAAAAGTTTGATGAAACTATTTTAGAATCAGAATTTGTAGTTAATGAAAGTGACAAGTGTGTCTATTACATGGTTAAAGGAAATGAATGTATTATTGTGTGTCTATATGTGGATGACATTTTGTTGTTTGGAACCAATATTGAGATTATTAATGAGACAAAAAGGTTCTTGAAAAGGCATTTTGAAATGAAGGATATGGAAGAGGCTAGTGTGATTCTTGGAATCAAGTTGACTCAGTCAACTGATGGAATAACCTTGTCACAATCTCATTATATAGAGAAATCTATACTTGAGAAGTATGGTTATTCAAATTGTAGAATCGCTAGTACTCCGTATGATCCTAAAATTGCCCTTGTCAAGAATAGTTCAGGAGTACCTGTGTCTCAGTTAAGGTACTCTCAGATTATTGGGAGTTTGCAGTATCTTGCTAATGGAACTAGGCCAGATATTTCATATTCAGTGTCTAAGTTAGCAAGATATACAAGCTGTCCAAACAAGATTCATTGGGATGCTCTTGATAGAGTGCTTAGATATCTAAAAGGCACCATATATCTTGGTCTGCATTACAGGAGGTTTCCTGGAGTGCTAGAGGGATATAGTGATGCAAGTTGGATAGCTAAGAAGTCTGGTTCCAATGGAGTGACTGGATATCTGTTTACCCTAGCGGGTGGAGCAGTGTCTTGGAAGTCTTCTAGACAGACTATTATAACTCGGTCTACTTTTGAGGCTGAGTTGTGTGCATTAGATGCTACGGGGACTGAGGCTGAATGGTTACATGGACTTATGTCAATGTTACCTGTAGTAAGTCGTCCACTTCCTGCTTTTGCTTTTCATTGTGATAGCCGTACAACTATCGACAAGATAAACAGCAAGAAGTATAATGTGAAAACAAAGAGACATATCCAAGTTAGACTGAAGTCTATAAGGGGTTTAATGTCTGAAAGGATTATTGCTGTTGAGTTTATTGGAACTCAAGAAAACCTAGCTGATCCTTTGACTAAGGGGCTTGAGCATGCTGTAGTCCTTAAGTCTAGGTTGGGGATGGGACTGATAGCCCATAGTAATTCATCTACAGCGGGAACCCAATACACATGAGAGGAGATCCCTCGAAAGTGTATTCAATGTGGTAATAACAAGTTGTAAGGGTGAATTGGTTGTACCTTTAACTATATAGATTGATACTCACGTATCTGGAGTCTATCCCCTGTAAACCTAAAAAGGTACTGTAACTGCCAGAATAGCAAGAGTTATTTGAACTCTGAATGGGGTCAAGTCATATGACGAGATGCTAGCAGTACATCTCTGGTGATGCCCAGCTAAGCGAATGTAATTGTGTGGTCGCAATTAGAGGAAAGGGTTATTCCTTGAAACATTCGACGAACAGGATCGAGACATGACCATTAACGTCTCAAAGCCGTAGATTGGCACCATAGCCTTTGACTTGTCGTCGTCTATGGAGTGTGGTTACACCAAACGGATAAAGATTCAAGGTGAAATATTCCATCCGAATCCGGTAGCCATCGAAGTAGAGGACTTAGGAGGGTTCAAACCCGGAAGGGTACCTACTATGAAAAACAAGTCATGATGAGAATTGATATGCATTTCTGTATGGATTCGTGGGGGATTGTTAGAAAATGGAAAGTTTGAGGCATATTTATAATATGTTCTTGATGTAATTTCCGGAAACTAACAAGTGAAGGTTGTTCCTTGTTATGAGGACTTAAACTTTCATGTTTGGATCTAAGACATTTTCTTAGTGGAATCCATAAATAAATTGAGTTGAAGTTGCTTGCTTGAAATGGGTTATGTGGGTTAGTTAGTTGAAATAACTTGAGTACCACATAGAATTGGTAATGAGAGGTTGGTGGCTTTATATAGCTCCATGTGCAAGTGTAGTGTATAACTACTAAGGCATGTGGGTATGCATGGTTGTAGTGTGAGCCTCGCGCACACACACACACACACGCGCGCCGCCGCCGCCCGCCTCGCCACGCCACGCCACGCCTCGGGTCGGATCGGGTCGGGTCGAATCGAAGGGCGATTTGGGCGAATGTCTCGGCGTCTCGCGTACGTGAGGCGACCTGGGAGAGGAATTTTATTACCTGGAATATTGATTTATTTTAATAGGTTTCAGATTTATTTGTTATAGCAGTACTGGAAATGAATGGATCAGTATTGGATAAAATCCTGGACTGGATCAGTACTTGGAACAAATCCTGATGGACTTAGTCAGACATCAGATACTGATGGACTAAATCCTGATGGATATCAGTTCCTGACGAGCACTGAATCCTGATCCTGTCGGACATCAAATCCTGATGCTACTGATGGCCAGATCCTGACGTAGTTGTAACTGAAAAATAAATACTTATGCAGTTAATGAAATTAAATCAGAATATTTACTTTCCCTTTTAAGGCATATCTTTTACGTTTTATTTTTGGGTATTATATATATCGAAGATATAACTTTAAGTAGTGTACAGACGTTAAGGAAAACCCTTGTTCGTTCTTCTTCTCTGTTCTCTCTCGACATAAACAGATTATTTACATAATTCTTAGGCGAACTGAGGTGCTGGTCGTCGTTGATCTCTGGTGTATCTGTGAACACATTGATCGGAGCTGTTTTATCCTGGAAGTATTATTGCGGCAACCCAACACAGCGTAAGTGGGGCAATAATCTCTTCAAGAACAGCCAAGTCTTCTCGAAGGGCTTGGTGACTCAGCTGTTCTTCACTCTCTGATCAGTATTGCTAATAGCTTCTATGGGAGATAAGTTTGTTCTTACTTTTCTCGTTAATTACAGTCTCTAATTATATTCTTGTGTTGCCTTTGTGATTTGTTTCTGTTAATTGGTTTTATGCATGTTCTTGTTTAATATATATATCACTGCCTCATTGTTGTGTTTAGTGTAAAATTCCCAACAATATGTATGTACACTCTATGAAAGTCAAATAATGGAAAGTTTGTTTGGTTGGTAGTATTGTTTTTTTTCTAAATTTATAATATACAAGAAAAAAATGGGTTGACCCTTGCTCTAAGCCAAAGCAAAGAGAGGACTATCTACTACCAATCTGAGGAAGAACAGCCTAATACAAGCTATTATATAAAAATCCATCTATACAAATCTAAATTAGCATGTTGAAGAAACCAGTCATTAGTACACAACTTCGTTTTAAGATCAACCATAATACCCTTGATTAGATTTTTTGGACCTATCGAGCCCTTGCCATGTAATCTTGCATTCCTATCTCTCCAAAGGTGATAAGAATAGGTCTGAGCTACAAGAAGAGAAACAAGACAGAAGGTATGGTCAGAGATACTACCAAGGGAATGTAGAACCTCCACCCAAGTTGTTCCAACAAAATCAGCCTTAAGCAAACCAAACAGTCTGGATAGGATGAAGCTACCATAAGGACATGTAACAAACAAATGCGAGTCTATTTCTGTTCCACCTACGCAGAAAAGACAGAACTGAGAGACGTCCAGACCAAAATACGCAAGTCTGTGAAAAGTTGGCAGACGTCCATGGCTTAGAATCCAGGCATGATAAGCATATCTCAGGATTTAAAGTCTATGCCAGACCAATTTGAACCAGGTAATCTGAGTAGAAGGAGTTCGAAGAGAATTCCAAATGTTCCGAGTTTTGACCTTATGAATTGGCCAGCCATCCCAGAGAATTACATCCGTGGTGGTAAGATCAAAAACTGGGTAATCAAAGTTTTGAGTCCAATAAACCAAATCAGGATGCAAATGATGGATCCTATTCGAGGGTCTAGGAAGATTCCAAACACCCATATTAATAAGAACATGCACAGTAGCCTCACTAGGAATACCAGACTGAGCAATGAGGCGAGAATGTTTAATAGCAGCCAAACATGTAGAGTTCCACCAAGGATCAAACCAAAGAGACGTCCCAAGGCCATTCCCAATTTTGAAAGAAATAAATTGGCGAGCCACAGTACGTAACTTGAGAACATTTCTTAGAATCCAGGAGCAATCATTTGGCATAGGTAAAGTCCAGAAATTCTGCCTTTTTAGCACAGTAGCATTAACCCAACGAGGCCACAATGACTTGCTTTTGTTCACCACTTTGCATAGATGGTGCAACATTTGAGCTTGATTCCAGTCCTTTGAATGCTCAAAACCTCACCCACCTTCTTCATACGACAAGCAAATGTTATCCCAGCTAATCTTTGCCCCTCCTTTAGAATCGACATTCCTTTTCCACAAGAATCTAGTGAAAGTCGATTGAATGCTACGATGCACCGATGCAGGTAGCATGAAGTGATTCGTCCAATAAGCTTGTAGAGAGAAAAGCACCACCCTTATAAGTTGCACATGACCAGCTAAAGATAACAGTAAAGACGTCCAGCAACCGATCTTAGCAGTTATCTTGTCAAGAAGAGGAATGCAGTCATTGTGGCTCAGCTTAGACGAAATTAAAGGAACTCCTAGAAACTTAACAGGAAGCTCCCCATGAGCAAGACCAAACATAGAGTCAAACCAACCAATGAAGTTATCATCACAGTTCCCAAAGTAGACAGTGCTTTTGGTAGTGCTAAGACGTAACCCACTTGCATCCGAAAAACGAGAAACACAGTCCATTAGATGAGTTACAGAAGCAGATTCACCGTTTGAAAATAATAAAACATCGTCTGCATAAAAGAGATGAGTAAGCTTCATGTCTTTACATTTCCAGTGGTACTTGAAGTTTTCTGGAGTTTTGGCTAGCATAGATGATAGGACATTCATAGCAATAGCAAAAATATAGGGGGAAATAGGGTCCCCTTGACGAAGCCCCTTCTTTCATTCAAAAAAACCCACACACAGAACCATTGACTTTAACTGAGAACGAGGTTGTAGAAATGCATAAATCAATCCACCTCCTAAACCTTTCCGGAAAATTTAATTTTTGAAGAACACCCCGTATAAAGTCCCAATTTATCGAATCAAATGCTTTTTGAAGAACAAGTTTTAAAGCACACTTGGGTAATTAGTTCCTAGATCTTTTAAATTAGACAAAATGAGAATAATTAAATTTAAAATTTAAAATATTTATTACTTTAGTATCTAGAATTTTAACAACAGTTTAATGTTCGAATTATTTCAATGACATATTAAAATAGAATATTTATATTATCAATTTTAAAGATATAAACAAAAAATGTATGTATATTTTATTTAATTTAAAGTAATTTTTTTTTTGTTATACTATATTAAAATTGTTTATAATATTTAAAAATATATTAGTACATTATAAGATAACTTAAAAACACTTATGTGTGACATAAGTCATTCGCTTGTATACATAAAAAATATCTATTTTAATATTAATAATAAAAAGGGAAATTATATAAAATGTCCCAAATTAATAGATTATTTTACGAATATGTCCCATCATATTGATTTATTAATTTTATGTCCCATTATCAGTTTTTAAGTTTTATAGAGACCAATATACCCTTTTTTATTAATTATTACTTTTACAAGTATACTACAATTTTAAAATTTTAATAACTAAAAAAATATTTTTTAGTACAAGACTTGCCATGGGTGCTTTTTTTAATTTTAACCATAAAATAAAGATTTTTTTTTTGTTTTTTTTCTTACACAGGCTAACCAAATAAAATATTAAAATTTATAATTTAAATTAATCAAATCATGTTTTATTAGACATTACATTTTAAAATAAATTTGATTAAAAAGGGTAGAATGGTCCTTTTATGTTAAAATTTGAATGAAAAACTGATTTTAGGATAGATTTGAAATTTCAAATATACATAGGACATATTTACAAACCATGTTTTAAACGGGGATATATTATTAAAAAACCCTAAAAAATCAAAATATCAATACATATTTGTTGTGGAACGAAAAGTAGGGTGTATTTATTGCGTATTGAATGCTAGGGTTGGGAAGAGCTTCACAAAGGTTCAGATCCTTATATAGGTGATGAGAACCCTAGAATTAGGGTAGAATTGGGTGTCTTGGTAGGCAAGGCACAGCTTAGGCCCAATTCTAGATCCTTTCGGGTGGAAGGTGGATAAGCATTATGTATTCCTTGGAGGCCACTCCAAGGATGATTTGGTTTCCTTTTGGACTCAATAACGGAGTCTTCTACTTGGCTGATTTAACAGTTACGAAAATATATTTATATTTAGGGTTCTGGGCCGTTAAATTGGGCTTTAACCTTGGGCCATTCTGGGCTCAATTAACGTATCATTAATTGCATTCTTTAGGGTTTATTTTTAACCCACATCATTTGCCCCCCAACTTCTAGGAAAACCGTCCTGGTTTTCATGAAAGTTAAGATTTTGGTACACTAGTGTTTCACAGATATCGCCTTAAGTGTAAAGTGTGGAGCAACCTACACATTTACGGCGATTTGCCATATTCGAGGCTAATCAATTGTATTTACAAAGAAATTATGATTAACATCCTTGAATTTTTATTATACTCACGAGTACTTTTCCATTATTTATTCGTCGACATATCAATTATCCCACAATTGTGCATAATTTTCAAAAAAAGCCATCTTCCTAGAAAAATCAGCAAAAATCTTCACAATTTTCGACCAGGATTCCTGGTCGAATTTTCGATCAGGATCCTGGTCGACATAAGTTCATGTTATCATCCTGGTCGATGGCACTTCGATCAAGATTCCTGGTCGATGCTTCGATCAGGATCCTGGTCGAAGAATTGCCATTTGCACACTCTGGTTGACAGCCTTTCGACCAAGATTCCTGGTCGAAAATTCGATCAAGATCCTGGTCGAATAAATGCAATTTTGACACTCTAGTTTAGCTCATTTCGACCAAGATTCCTGGTCGACAATTTGATCAGGATCCTGGTCGAATAAATGCAATTTGGACACTCTGGTCTAACTCATTTCGACCAAGATTCCTGGTCGACAATTCGATCAGGATCCTGGTCGAATAAATTAATGCAATTTGGATACTCTGGTCTAGCTCATTTCGACCAAGATTCCTGGTCGACAATTCGATCAGGATCCTGGTCGAATAAATGCAATTTGGACACTCTGGTCTAACTCATTTCGACCAAGATTCCTGGTCGACAATTCGATCAGGATCCTGGTCGAATAAATGCAATTTGGACACTCTGGTCTAACTCATTTCGACCAAGATTCCTGGTCGACAATTCAATCAGGATCCTGGTCGAATAAATGCAATTTGGACACTCAAATTGGGCCTACTAATCTTTTTGGGCCTTATAGACTTTAGGATAGGCCTTTGACTGATAGCTTAGTAATACCAGTAGAATTATGGCCGCACTACTGGGCCTATTGGGCCTTAACCCATTTTTCTTTTAATTGTATTGTTGGAGTAATTAATCCATATACCTTTTTATTTACTTTGGAACTTACTAGATCTTCTAGATCCTTCTTGTTTTTGGGCCTATGGGCCTCTCAATGGGCTTTAACTGGCTATTACCGGTTACTTGGAATTTTAACTGGCTATTAGCCGATTACGAAATTCCTATAAAACAGTGGAGTGAGATTCATTTCTCACTTCACTCTGATACACTCCACTTTCCTCTAAAATTTCTCTCTAGCCAAGGCGATTCCCGGCGATTTTTTCCAGCAATTCCACCATTCTCAGGCGAGTTTCTGCCGGTTTCTGGGTTTCTTTGAAGATTTTCTGGGCTTTCGGTTGCATCTTTATCTTCTTTACTAGAGTTTCTGGGCTTGAGCATCCATATTTTGAAGATCAATGGCGGATAAGTCAGCACAACGCCTTTTAAAGATGAATTCAGCTTTAAAAAAAGGTAATGACATCGAAATTCGTTCCTCTTACATGAGTTTAACTGAAATGATCAATTTGCGTGGGGATGATTATCCACTTTAGATGATTTAGATGCTTATAATTGCTGTAACAAATTTCATGATGAAGATATGATTAAAAATTACAACAAAACTTATGAAATCAAAACTCCATATAGACTTGTTAAGGCTGGGCCTGGCGACAGGCCTTGTCACTGGAGGCCCAATGGGCTTTGTATTTTTAGAGATGCCCTCATAGCTGGGCTTAGGTTCCCTTTCCATGACTTTATCCCCAAACTCTTGGCCGACGTTCAAGTTAGCCCATGCCAACTTCCACCCAATGCATGACGATCCATTTCGTGTTTCATGGTTTTGTGCCTTAGGAAAAAATTCTCTCTTTCTGTTGCTTTGTTTAGAAAAATATTTTAATTCTATAATAGCTCTTCTGTTCAACCGGGGTGGGTCTACGTTAAACAGCGCCCTAAAATTCCACACATCTTTAACGATCACTCGGTTGTCGACAACAACCCTAAGTGGAAAGAAGAATTTATGTACTTGATTTGGAAAGGGGGTGATTGGGGCACCCTTTTCCGCAGTTCGTTTGGTGAGGTGGCCGATGGCAACCCTAACAGAATTGTTCTCAACACTGAGGAGCAAGCGGCTTATGACGAGCTAACCAAAGACAACGGCGAAACTCTGTGTTGGGATCTCATCAATGAGGAGTCTCTTAGGGCCGTAGGCCTTTCTGCTGTTTCTGACTTGGGTAATTTCCATTCCTTAGTGAGTTTAATTTGTTTCTAGATGAGCTTATACCAACGTTTTAATTTGTTATTTTGTGCAGCTGTTATGAAAATCATGCAAGAAACGGATCATGGTGAGGAGGAAACTGCTCGTATGAGGAGAGCAAAGAGGGCCCTTGACACAAGGGACAAATCTAGCGAACCATCTTTTCTGCGCCCCCACAAAGTGCAGAAACAAGACTTGGTTACTGTTGATGAAGAAGATGGACCTGTGCAAGTGAACGTCCAATCAACTATGTACAGGCCTCCTTGGGGCTTTAGAAAGCAAGACTCTGTGGTTGGCTCCACAAAACATTCGATGGATTGGTCCTTGAACTCAATAACTCATGTTGACTACAAGGAATTCATAACGGGTGGAAACATGGATGAAGCTGAGCATCTGGGGGCTCAAGCCTTGGCATCTGTACGTTATTCTTTACCACTCTTTACTTTAACTTAGCAGTGTTTGATGTTATATCCCTCCTTGATTTAAAACCCTTTTTCAGCCTAATGTCCACTTTCAGGCCATGGTTCACCAGGCTAAGGCCTGGAAGAACAAAGCCAAGTCTTTCGAGACTAAGTTTCAAAAAGAGAAAATTAAGCGTGAAGAAACTGAAGAGAAACTGAAAGGGAAGGTAGAGGAGTTGGAGGCGGCCCAGGCTGAGGTGGTGCACTTGCAGGCCAAGAAAAAGGACCTCATTGATGAGTACATGGACTCCCAGGATTTTCAAACTTTGATGGAGAAGCACGATGCGGTGCTCTATCCTGTCCAGTACACCGATGGTTGGGACGAGGTTTTAAAGGCGGTGCTTAAAAAACACCCTGGATTATTTTATCCCAATGACTTTCCTAGCCCACACCCTCCTCCTACTCTTCCTGTGGAGGAGGAAGAAGGAGAGGATGAGAACATGGAGGAAGGGGATAGGATTCTTGATCCCGAGGCTTCCCCTCTTCGAAGGGATTCTGATGCCACCCATACATCCCCTTCTCGCTCTGCTGGAATCTCAAAGACTTAGGGGGATGTGGAGAAGTCGGCTTCTTCTAACGAGGCTGATACTTAGCTATTTTTATTTCTGCCCTGCGTGGCATTTTATCTGTTAACTTGTTTTGTAAACCTTAACTTATAGCCTTCAGGCTTTATTTATTCATGCATTTTCAATCTTCTTTTCCTTTTTTTGCTTGTTTTGTCATTTGTATTTGGCTTTTTTCAGCTTGCAATTTAGTTATGCATTGATACATATCAGACATGAAGTATAAGTAAAAGGAATATTGAAAATCATACTGCATAATCGCATAAAAGAATTCTGAATTGGGTTCAACCCTTACATAAATACTCTACTTCCTACTCGGAGTCCAAGAGACTCTGAAATGGTTTCGTCGACCTTATTTCTACTTATCTACTAGATATAAGCTAAGTCCCACTCAGGACAATTAAACATAATAAACTTTGAGATTAGATGCATGCCAAGTGCGGGGCACTTCGTTTCCTTCCAAAGTCTCCAGCTTGTATGATCCACGACCTAATGTTCCTTTGACACGATATGGACCTTCCTAGTTTGGTGCCAGCTTCCCCTTCTGTCCAACTCCCGATGCTTCAATCTTTCTGAGTACTAAGTCCCCCTGACGGAAGAACCTTTCTTTCACCCTTAGGTTGTAATAGAAGGAGGCCTTCTTCTGATGTTCAGCATTCCTAGCATAGGCTTCATTCCTAGTCAAGAGCTAACCTCATTCCTTCCTCATTAGTGTCAGGCTCAAAGGCCTCCACTCGGGGAGATGTATGCATGATTTCTACGGGGACAACAGCTTCAGCTCCGTAAGCTAACATGAATGGGGTTGCCCCAGTGGTTACCTTGCAAGTGGTTCGGTATGCCTAAAGTATGGGTAACAATTCGTCCACCCAAGTATTTCGGGAATGTTCCACCCTTTTCTTGAGTCCATCCAGGATGATCCGATTTGCAACCTCAGCTTGCCCATTAGCTTGAGGGTGGGCAACCGAGGTGAACCGTAGCCCGATTCCATTCTCATCAAAATAATCCTTGTTATAGGGAGAATATTGTATAACAATATTTTGGAGGTTGCTGAATTAACGGAGCTAAATACGGATATAAAGCTTATAAAAGAAGAATTAGGGTTAGGGTTTATGTGTGTAAATGTGGCTGAGCTTGATAGGTGATTTTAAGGGTGAAGTGTTTCTCATCCATATCAAGGTGCCTACATACCCTATTTATAGGGATCAAGCACTACTAGAAATATGTCAATAAACATCGGTTTCTGGCCGTTGTTAAAAAAAAATCTGACCGATGTCTATGCGAGTGTAGAGAAAGGTCAAAAACTTTGGACATCGGTTTTTAGCCGTTGTCTATTATCGACTTAGACATTGGTTTCTTAAATATTTCTGATGTCTAATCTACATTATGTGCAGTAATTCTTTTTAAATTATGATATATTATGTGTATTAGATCAACATAAACATAGTACAAACAAGGTAAATAAAGACACATACATCGATTTCTTGGTAAAAACCGATGTTATATGTCATTTCAGACATCAGTTGATATGTGAAACCGATGTTATATGTTCTAACAGACATCGGTTTTACTAATACTCCGATGTTATATGTTCGAAATAGACATCGATTATTTTAGAAAAAGTGATGCGAATTATTGTTAAACACATCAGTTTTGTTTTAATAACTGATGTATGTTGTTGAGCTTTTAGCATGTACCGATCATTTTATATGCAGCCCAAAATTGAAATCAAAGCCAAAAAATCAAACCAAAACAGATTTATATACAAAAACCAAGTACTTGCCATTTACCAAACTTCCCAATGTTTACAATAGCCATAATTAGTACCAAAATTCTACAATTGTCATAAATTACTACTACACACCAACGTCAAGCCAACTACTAATCTATACATACACTGCCAACGTATGAAAGTCTACAAGCTAGATATTATGTAGTGCTAATGCCGTCATGTGGCTTGCTTTGTTAATGGCATGTTCTTAGATATGGTTGTTGGCTTGTCACTTGCCATAGCCTGTTTGTTGGAGGCCGTAAGCTTTACTTTCTTTTCTCTTTGTTTGCAGGTCCTCGGCACTCTTAAAGTTGAGAAATTGATTATTCTTGCTATTGCTGAACACATGAATACATGGACAGAAAAATTTCATTTCAGTCCACTCAAGAAATCTCACAAAAAGGAGATGAGGTCAATGAATATATTGGTGTTTCCTGGTACAGATATGTTAAAGAAGCTACTGATAAAGCGGGAAATCACAAAGGAAGGCATAGCTAACAATCCAGGTGACAATATGTTCATCAAGTCTTTTTTCCCCTTGAATTTTCTCAAATTTATCTTTGGGCTTGCTCTAAATTTCAGTTAATTTTATTTTAAAACTTTAGGCTCACAATCTACTAAAGTAAAAGAAGATAGTCATACGTTGCCCGTGTTCAGTGTATCTGAAACTGATTCTTCTCCGAAGCATGATTTTAGTACGAGTGAAGGCACCGAATTGCTGCCATTGACTGAGAGCAGTAGCAAAGCCACTGCATTGCTTTCTTCTTTACAAATCCCAGCTGTTCCTTTAAATGATATTCCTGCAATAAGCGGTTCCTTATGTGAACTTAGACATGAACCTGCTATGGAGACAACTCTTGCCATCAACCTTCTATCAGTTAACTGTTGATTAAACTTCTAAATACAGTATGTAACAAGTCGTAAATGATATCTATATACATGTACTTAGCTGGTCTTTACACACAAATTTGCAAACATGGGCACACAGACAGATAAATATGTATAAGTGTTCATAAAAACAAATCAGTAAACGTGTAGATAAAGGTAACTAAAGGGAATTAAAAAAAACGATAAGGCTACTCCTACTACACAACTTAGGTGCTTACTTGAAAGGGGCGTCACCAGGATTTTTCTGTCGTGTGACATGTTCAAACTGCCTTCCATTTTTTGCCACAAAACTAGCTAACTTGTCTGCAACCTTCTTCACTGTAGGATCACTTGGTGATGGAGGTACTGCATGTCATTTAAAGAACTGATTAATACCTAGAACATGAACAGGAAATGCTGATAAACACTTAAATTTTTAAGCTGCATATATCAGATATGAATAATTCAAAAATGCTTATGTCTTCTTACGACCACCCTGGACCATTTGGTGAAGGTGAAAAATAGTTGCACAGCATTACGACCTTTTACAATGCCCTCCCTCATACCCCTTGCAGTTCTAGCTAACATTGGTCCTGCTGCCTTTGTTTGTACCGTTGTTGCCGCCTGCATCAATGCTAAACAAGTAAAGATGAGTCCACTCCGAAAAAAACAGAGCTGCCAAAATGATGCAGAGGGCTGCTGAATTATATATTAACCTGGGCGAGACATGTTTGCCAATCGTCGCAATTTTTCTTCTGCCATCCGAACAGCTCGAGTGGAGCTTTTAACACCTTGGTTTATCTTCTGTCTGTAAGACACAAGGATCAGTGTCTTCTCAAAATTGGACTGAAGCACAAGTTTATAAGGATTCTATAACTTTATACTAACCCCAAATCACTGAGCTCCATTGTTAGGTCACTAATCTCCATTCCAGATAACCGAACAGCTGCCATCGTATCAGGAAGCTCTTCTCTTGTGACATCAAGTAACTTCTCCAGCGACTCTGCTGCTCTCTTGAATGCCTTCAGTCATTAACAGTAATAAGCAGTAATAAGCAGTGATCAATAGTTATAAGCAGTGATAAATTATGGAAGTGTTAACTAAGGAGCCAAAACTTACATGCAAAGTGAGACAATTCTAGTAGTTTATAGATTTGATGCCTATCCATACTCACAGAACCTAACCTATACCGGTTTTGTAAATTCTCAGTTCTCAATCGACCGCTTGGATTCACTTGGCACGGAGCCTCAGAAAACTTTACAAGCTACTTAGAGTGATAGTTTCCAGAGTACTAACCAGAAGAGTCGGAATTGCAGCCAGGAAAAGCCAAGTCGCAGAAACTGTTGTCTGCAGCAGGAAAATAAAAACGTAAACAAGTTATATTCAGTAGACAGCTAGAGAGCCTGAACCAAAAATTCTAAAAGAAGGTATGTAGACAACATTCAGTTCAACTCACTCGAAAAATTATATTATCACACAAAACAAACGAATGATAATAGAAATGGCAGAAAAATGCAACAATAATAGATACAACTAATGAATTTAGCACCTGTGGTAGGTTGATTTTGAAATGAGCTCAATTAGAAACGGTTATAACATTAGTCGATTTACGAAAGTTGTGAGTAGTGTAGAATGTAGTCAAGAGTCCAGACTGTTCGGGCATTCCGGACTGAACTCTAATTTGAGATTATTAAGTTAATTTAACACAAAATTCATCACTTACCTTATACATATAACAAATTTTGTCAAGAAACAAAACAACTTTCTCTGTACATTTATCATGTACCAATTACATACATACATCCACATAACCATATTTTACTAGATAGACTAATATGAAGTTGTAAACTACAGCAGGAAAGTAACAAACCTCTCATATCCAGATCAAAATTTCCAGGTCTGAAGGTTCAAACATTACGATGGTTGCTTCTTCACAAAACTATACAGAAAAGAACATAATATCAAAAACTATAATATCAAAGAGAACATAATATCAAAAAACTTTATGATTAAATTATCTTAGGAGGAGAATTAATAAAACTAGTGACAGCTAACCTTTCTATAGGTGTTGATATCATTTGGGGTTGATTTGTCAGGCCTAATCCGCATAAAGACCCATACTTCTTCCTCAGACGCCCAAAAAAACTCAACAATCTTACTAGAGTATGAGGATAAATCAATATCATCTGCAATCACAGCTAGTAATTACAAGAAAACACATCTAGTAATTGGAGATAATCAACGTATTTGAGCACAAATTGAAGCTAGGGTTCAGGTAATTGAAAATAGGGTTCACCCATAGGAATCGTAATTAATTCGAGCTTCCTCTTCCCTATTTCGATTTAGAGGAATCGTAATTATAAATTAGATGCGGTTTTAATTAGGGTTTATTAGAGAAGAGTGATAGAGAGGGACAGATTGAGAGGGTCGAGTAGTGATGAGAGACAGAGAGAGAGGGTCGAGTAGTGATGAGAGTGAGCGAGAGAGATGAGTGAGTGAGAGAGATGAGAGATACAGATTAGTGAGAGAGAGACGAGAGATACATATGAGAGAGAGAGAGAGCGAGAGAGATAGAGTAATTGGGGGAGTGAGAGAGCGAGAGAGATAGAGTAATTGGGGGAGAGTTCAGCGCGGGCTATACAAATTAGGGGAAATGTTACTAAGGCGGGGGAATGAAATTTTTGTAAGGGGGAATGTTTTACGAGGAATGGGGGGAAAATGATTCAGCGCATATTTTTTTTTTAAAACAAACAAAAAGACATCGGTCATTTTAGCAAGCGATGTCTACAAAGTTGTTTAACATCGCTTTTGAAATAACTGATGTTAAAAAAGTTTTTAACATCGGTGGCTTTTCAAACTGATGTTAAAGGTGCGTTGTCTAATCTACTTTTTCTAGTAGTGAAGCCATACGTAGTTCTTGGGTAGCAAGTTACCTAGCTGGGCTACGGTTTTAGAGGATAAGTCATAGCCCAAGCCCACTCGTTTAGGGCTGATGTGGCAGTGAGTTGTTGATCCTATCCATGATCCATGATTTATAGAAGGAAACCGATGGTCTCGCATGGACAAGAATGTGACCTCACAAGCGAGGCTAACAGAGATGCAGCATAAGCGAGGCATGCGACCTCGAGGGGTCGAGTCATGCGAAGCGAACCCAAATGTAGAGATACTCATGTGACCTCGCGGGATCTAGCCATGAGCCTTCTAACAGAGTGAGATAGCGATCCTGTGTTGATTTATGATGATAGCAAGTAGTGATCCCTTCATGGGAGTCATACAAAGCGATCCCTTGTATTTGATAAGAAGTGAGATGGCCCTCTAGTTAGGCTGAGCTGATTCCAATAATGGGCTTTTAGTGACCCAATCTTCATCTTCGAGGCCCATTGTAGATAATGAACCATTAATTTAGCTAATTAAATCACGATAATTATTATGCCAGATTTGGGCATAACAACTACCCCCCGAGTCCATGTTGTCATTGAAAATGCGAGGTGGACTCAAAAAATCCAATATACCCACTCGCGAAGTGAAGCTGTGATTTTATCATAGATACAGCCGTTGTAACCATTGCGACCCCAACCAAAGAATTTGAAAGGGTTTGACAGTTGTCATGTCTCGAGATGCACGTTGAATGGTTGAGATCTCGACACGTGTTCCATACCTTTCTCTCTCCTGACGTCTATATATACTCCTGTCATAATCATTTCCTTTTTCATTTTAACAAACACATTACCGAAGTGCTGCCAGTTTGCTCAAGGATCAAAAGCAAGAAATTTCTGAGTTCAACCTTCAGCGATCTCCAAGTTTTTCAGATTTCTTCAACCTTTCTTAAGAAAAGTAAGTCTTTATTTCTTCCTTGATATTGAACATTGTTCGTATTCATCATATTGCATGTTTAGATAACTTTAATATTTATATGCGATGCGATCTCATTAGACTGCGATCCCATACAGCCAATTTATGCTTACGACCCGTCTTCGTTTAGTTGAAATAGGAACCCCTTAGCTTAAGAATAACGATCTGATTTTTCCGAATCGTGAGCGAAGTGAGAACACATAGAGCCTCTGTTTATTTGTTCTTTTCTCCCTCTGTCCTCCCTTTATTTTCTGTAAGGGCACACACTGAGTTACTCAATCTCTTTTGCAGATGTCGACTGATAGTTCAAAGACACCTTCTCCCTT
Source organism: Kitagawia praeruptora (assembly GCA_037693485.1). Taxonomy (NCBI): domain Eukaryota; kingdom Viridiplantae; phylum Streptophyta; class Magnoliopsida; order Apiales; family Apiaceae; genus Kitagawia; species Kitagawia praeruptora. The sequence continues at coordinate 104,299,639 of CM075354.1, read as the reverse complement.
TCCAAACGTACAAATTAGCAGCGAGGCTGCTACTAACATCGCAAGAGCAAGAAGTACAAGTGAAAGCTCCTTTAAGCTATATTTTGACCCTCTGTGGTCGCATGAAGAATACACCAGGGAAGTGCCCCTAGACAAATGGCGATCTAAGCGTCCTTCGAGCTCGCGAGATCAGTCTTTAGACATACTCCCAGCACAGAGCGAGCCCCAACTTGAGAGGACACATGATCAACAAGAGATAGAGGCTCTGAAGAAGAAAGGAGAAGCCTTCTGCTTGCAAGCGGCACATATTCTCGCTAACTTACCTCCAACCAAACCCATCTCTCCCATAAACATTAGTGACTCTTCAGTAGATTCATTAGGCGAGGCCTATTATGACATCGAAGGAGGTGCAGACAATGAAGCCAACTCTGATGACGATGATTATGAAGAACCATCTTCAGACGATGGTGGTCTCGATGAGGTGTCCAGGGTTGTCAACTTTAAAGACTATGATTACATCCCTGAGGCATCTCCTACACCGTATGTACCAACCTCTCAACCAGAGCTAGAGGGGGTTATATATGTTGATGGTCCTCGCCCTGAAGATATCGAGCCTGGCTCGAAAGTTAAACCAGGCAAGCCTCGCATTCTTGCATGTCGTGATATGTCTTCAACTTTGACAGAGAAGACACTTAGAGAAGGGGTTGAAAGATTTCGTCCTGAGGGAAAAATCATCCTATCTAAGAAGAGAATGCGATGCTATCGTTTCAACCATAAAGAAAACGGTGGTAGGGTTCCTCGCATGGTGCTAACGATCCCCCTCATGAAGATAGGAGTTTCTTCGCCCCTCCATCCCTTCATTAAAGATGTTTGTGAAACCTACTTCCTCGCTCCCATCCAGATAAGCACAAATGGGTATAGGTCCATGATTGCTCTTTATATTCTCTACCACAAACTCGGATACCCAAGCTTAGATGCGAAGACAATGGGTTATTTTCTTCAATTAAAGCGATGTGGAGCCAAAGATTTTGGCTATGTATATTTTTCCATCTGGCCTGAATTCAACAAGAAAGACCTTCTTCCTGGGGCAATAAGTAATGCAGGGTCGTGGAAAGAGCCATTTCTGTATATACACGAGGTCCCCAGGGTGAAGACAAGTTTCAACTACTTGCCTGGTGAGATATCTCTTCAAATAGTGAATTTTTTTATTTTTTTTTAACTATTCGAAATTAACTCCTTTGGCATCGCAGTTGGCCCAGTTCGCACCGTTCTGAAGGGCGAAGAGAAGCGCCGTGCTGATGAGGTGTTGACTAAATCTACTCCCGCAGAAAGAAATATTCGAACCCTCCTATCCTTAGAAAACCTTATCACATGTGGGATTCTCAAGGAAGGCGTAGGATCCACTCCTGAAGCGGGGCCTTCTACCGCGAGGCGGTCCTCGCGAAAAAGGAAAATACAAGAAGAGGCCTCGTCTTCTCTCATTGAGATAGTAACTGAGGGTATACCCCCCAATAGCAATTGAGCTTAGGGACCGCATTACTTCTTTTATTTGTGCAACTGTATCATACTTGTCTTCACATATATTTGATTGAACTGTTTATTAACTTGTCTTTGTCTCACTGTTTAGGTATGTCAAATCAAAGCGGCCCAGTTCCTCCCTTCCTTCAGTCGAAAGGCAAAAAAGGTGCAGCGGCCAAGAAAGATTCAAGTTTGAAAACTCCTCCTACCAAATCCACAGCTCTGCCGAAGGTAGTTAGCGACCTCCCAGTCCAGCCCAACGTTGCTAGCGATGCTGCTCAAAATTCTCCTGACCAAACTCCGTTGAAGAGACCCAGAGTGGACGGGCAGAAGGATGGACTTGTTCGACCTCCTTCTGGAATTGTTCCCGGGACCGCTGGGCAGCATCTCTTCGCTTCTCTAGGGACCAAATACGCTGAAGAGGCTGAAACCTCCCACTGGTGGAAAGCAGCGACCCCTGAGGAGAACGCGACTGCAATAACAAAGTGCCTAGCCGAAGCCTTCATTCGTCAATCTGCCCATACCAGGGATTTTTTGAGACTGGAGAACAAGGTCAAGGTCCTTGAGTTCCAGAAAGTGGAAGACAAGCGATCCTTGGAGGAAACCTTCAAAAAGCAACTCTCCTACGATACTGCTAACCTCCGCACAGATCTCAAAAATGCCCGCCGGGAAAGGAATGAGTTTGAAAAATCTTTGAAAGATTTGCAGCAATCAAGCGAGGCGACCTTGAAGAAAAAGGAGGAGGAGATCGAGAAGTTGAGGAACGATCTGACTGCCGCTCAAGCTTCCCTGGACAATGCTGAAAGCATATTCCTTGCCAAAGGCCAAGTTACCTTTATGAAAGAATTCATCCGAACGATCCCAGACTTTGATTGGGATCAACTTGGGCCTGGGAATGCTGATTTTGCTGAGACTCTAAAGACGCAGATCGCTGATGAGGATGCGGAGGAGGAGCGCCTCGCAGAAGAGGCTAGGATCGCGGAGCAAGCAAGGCTGGCGGAGGAAGCTACAAAAACCATTCAAGATAAGGATGTTCCATAATGTGTTTGCCACCATTAATGTTCTTGAACTAGGGATGCGGGTACCCTTTGAATACCTCGCGAGATGTAACCATTTGTTTGCTGTTGGATAACTCTGATAACTGCAAGTCCTCTAGGATCGCATGGCGACCCACAGTAACTTTTCATCCACGTTTCCAATATAATTGCCTGTGCTTATATGTTAACTGTCATCATAGCAGCGTCATAATTTTCCATTTGTGTAATTCTTCATGTAGTTTGTCTTCGTTAATTAGATTCCTTTGATTGTAGTAAGTGCGATCTATTCTTGTGAGATCGTTAGGTGCGAACCGTTGGGGTCGCATATGATATTTCCAAATTGTGCTTTTCATAGATTATTGTCTGGAGTAGCCTCGTTTCGTTGCGCTGAGCTAATCCTTTAAGATGTAAAATTCTAACAAACAAATAAATGAAATTTGACTGCAAGAATTGAAATTTAAATAAACAATAATGAATGTAAACGAACCCATTTATTGCCATAGTAGGGACGAGGCCCTAAAGTTGATAAGTAGAAATGTCTTCATGTAGTACAAGGTAGGGGTGAGACCCTAAAGTTGATAAGTAGGGACGAGGCCCTAAAGTCATTACATCATAAAGGGGAGGTGTCTATATGAGCACTACCCCCCAGTACTTTGTATGAATTTATTCATGCTAAGTAGTAGAAATAGATAGAGGCTACCAGTAATGAAGCTTTTACTGATAGTATTTTCTCAAGTGTTCCGCGTTCCAAGCTCGCAGAATGACCTTGTCATCCATGTCAGTGAGATAGTATGTTCCCTCTGATAGAGTTGCATAGATCTTGTAGGGTCCTTCCCAATTAGTACCAAAAACACCATGACTTGCGACCCTAGTGTTAGGCATAACCCTTCTGAGAACTAGGTCGCCTGTACGTAGGGATCGCACTTTGACCTTCCCATTGTAGTACCTTGCGGTCCGTTGCTGATAAGCTGCGAGGCGTAGCTGAGCCTCGCTTCTAGTTTCCTCAATCATGTCCAGATAGAGTCTATGATTAACTTCGTTAGACTCAGGGTCATAATGTTCCCTTCTAAACGATCCCGAACCAACTTCTACTGGAACCATGGCCTCACACCCATAGGTAAGGGAAAATGGGGTCTCTCCAGTAGTACTCCTTGGGGTCGTATTATAAGACCACAAGACCCTTGGTAGCTCTTCAGGCCAATTGCCCTTACTTTCTTCCAGCTTCGCCTTCAAAGTATGTTTGATTATTTTGTTGATTGCTTCAGTTTGGCCATTTGTTTGAGGATGACTAACAGCTGAAAAACTTTTCTTGATCCCCAAATTCTCACAGAATTCCTTCATTTCCCTGCTGTCAAATTGTTTCCCGTTATCTGATATGAGTTGATAAGGGATCCCATAGCGACACACAATTGCTCTATACACAAAATCCTTTAGTTTCTTGGCAGTGATTGTTGCAAGTGGCTCAGCCTCGGCCCACTTAGTAAAATAATCCACTACCACCACCGCATATTTAACTCCCCCTTTAGCCTCAGGTAGTTCTCCAATTAGATCGATCCCCCACATAGCAAAGGGCCATGGGCTCGTGAGCGAAGTGAGTTGGGAGACCGGTGCATTACTGAAATTAGCGATCCTCTGGCAGGGATCGCACTTCCTTGAGAATTCGAATGCATCCCTTTTAAGTGTGGGCCAAAAGTATCCTTGACGAAGAATCTTCTGAGCTAGCGAACTACCCCCCGAGTGATTCCCACATATACCTTCATGGATTTCTCTCAGAATATAGTTGCATTCATCGCCATCTACACACCTCAATAGCGGAGTGTTGAACCCTCTTCGATACAGAACCTCATCATAAATAACATAGCGAGCAACCTGATATTTGACCTTCCTTGCTTCCTTTTTATCGTGAGGTAGTACCCCATTTTTCACATACTCCCATATAGGGGTCATCCATGTTGGTTCTGAGCTCGCTACTTCCATAATAAACTCTTCAGGTACACTAGGCTTCGTTTGAACTTCTAAGGGTATGCCCCCAAGTAAAGTGGCTTCGCGACGCGAGCCCAATTTTGCTAGGGCATCAGCACCTTGATTTTTTGCCCTTCTGATAAATTCCACCTTGACTTGTTTGAATGATTTCATTAATCTTTGCACACATCGCAGATAGAGTTCGATTTGAGGCCCTCTAGCCTGCCAACCGCATCCAATGTGGCTTGTGACCAGCATAGAATCACTATATGCATTGAAATTTTCAATTTTCATCTCAATTGCAAGTTTGAGACCAATGATTAGGGCCTCATATTCAGCTGCATTGTTAGATGCTCCAAATGTAAAATGAACTGCGCTTCGTATTCTGCGACCCTCTGGAGTAACAAGCTCAATCCCTACTCCCGCTCCTTCCTTATTAGAGGCACCATCCACAAAAAGTTCCCACCACGAGGCCGAATTTTGAGTTTTGACCTCGCTACTTGCCTTTTCAAGGATCGGTATGAGAGCCCAAGAACCTTGTTCAACATAGGGAGGAAATTCAAGTATAAAATCTGCTAGAGCTTGACCCTTTAGAGCACCTCGAGGCTTATATTCGATGTCAAATTGACTCAGTTCCACAGTCCACTTCAAAAGCCTTCCTGATGTTTCTGGTTTATGCATCACTTGTCTTAGAGGATAAGATGTGCGAACCTCAATTTTGTGAGCCTGAAAGTATGGCCTTAACTTTCGCGAGGCCAATACTAAGGCATAAGCAAGTTTCTCCATATTAGTGTAGCGAGTCTCTGCATCTATCATTCGTCGACTAACATAGTAGATAGGATACTGAACTTTTTCCTCCTCGCAAACAAAAACAGCACTGATCGCATGCTCTGACACTGCGAGGTACACAATGAGGGTTTCCTCCTCACGGGGCTTGGAGAGTAGAGGTGGCGATCCCAAATGCTCCTTAATTTTCTGAAATGCCTCCTCGCACTGCGGGGTCCATTCAAAATCCTTCCCCACCTTCTTAATTGCCTTGAAGAATTCTTGGCACTTGTCTGATGACTTGGAAACGAACCGATTGAGTGCTGCGATCCTTTCTGTTAAACTCTGAACCTCCTTCACATTTCTTGGGGATCGCATGTCCATTAAAGCTTTTATTTTTGCAGGGTTTGCTTCGATGCCCCTATGATTGACAATGAACCCTAGGAATTTCCCGGATTCGACCCCGAACACACACTTCTGGGGGTTAAGCTTCATCCTGTATTTTCTCAATATATCAAACATCTTTGCGAGGTGAGTGATGTGATCTCCGGCCTCCTTAGATTTTACCAACATATCATCTACATACACTTCCATTGTTTTCCCAATTTGTTTCTCGAACATCATATTAACGAGCCGTTGATAGGTGGCCCCAGCATTGAGAAGACCGAAGGGCATTCCTATGTAACAATAGAGACCCCTATCAGTGATGAATGAAGTGTGCTCCTGGTCAGGGCCATACATCGGTATCTGATTGTACCCCGAATAGGCATCCATAAAGCTGAGAAGTGCATGCCCAGCTGTTGAGTCCACTAACTGATCGATCCTTGGTAATGGGAAACTGTCCTTGGGACAATGTTTGTTGAGGTCGGTAAAATCCACACATGTTCTCCATTTTCCATTGGGCTTTTTCACAAGAACAGGGTTCGCAAGCCAGTCAGGGTAGAAAGATTCCCTAACGAGGCCGACCTCGAGGAGTCTGTCAACTTCCTCTTTCAGGGCCTCGGCTCGCTCATCGCTTATGGGTCGCCTCTTCTACCTTATTCCTTTTTTGCTTGGATCTAAGTTAAGTTTGTGGCACATAACATTAGGGTCAATTCCAATCATATCTTCATGAGACCAAGCAAATACATCCAAATTTGCTTTCAGAAAATTAACGAGCCTCTCGCGAAGCCCTGGATTGAGTTGCGACCCGACCTTCAGTACCTTGGACGGATCTTTGGAATCGACTAAGATAGAGATGGTATCCTCTGCGGCACCGGCTCGTTCAACATATTCTGGGATTCGAGGGTCCAAATCAAGTTCAAATTCTCGAGCCGTGCTAGATTCTGCTTCATCCCTCCTCGCGATCCCATTTTGTGGTGAGGCTGACATCGTTCCTATAGCAGGGATCGCTCCCACATGTCCATATTCATTTATTATTGTGGTCTCTTGAGTTATTCCATTAGGCAGGTCTACTAAGGTTGAAGTTTCCTTGCGAACCCACTTCCCCTTTCGGGCTCGCACCGCCGCTTGTTCTGGGCTCTCCTCATCGTCACTAGCCTCTTCAACGATTCCTTCCTGGAGAATTAGCACAGGCTGCGAGGCTTCTAACATGAGCGCCCCTGGGATCGGCTCCACCTGGATACCCAAGCCTTCAAAGTAATCATCTGGGAGCTCTTCAATTGATATTATATTACATTCCATATTTCCTGGTACAAAGCCACCCCCTTTTCTGCAGCCTTCAAGGCATTGTTATAAAATTCACGAGATTCATGTTGGATTCCTTTCACACAACCGACACCCTGAGGAGTGGGAAACTTCATAGAGAGGTGATAGATAGATGTCACCACCCTCATTTCCTTCAGGATGGGCCTTCCCACTATTGCATTGTAAGCAGATGGTTGATCTACTACCATGAAGTCAGCGATCTGCGCGGTGATGCAAGGTTCATCCCCTAGAGTGATGGGGAGCCGAACGAGGCCTTTAACGCTAACAGATGCTCCAGTGAACCCATAAAGATGCCCCACCGTGGGTATTAGATCCTTATCAACATATCCCATCCTCTTGTAGACTTCATATGTAAGAATATTCACAGCACTTCCAATATCAACAAGGACCCTATAGACATTTTGGGATCCAATGCGAACCCGGACCACAAGTGCATCAGAGTGGGGATGATGAACCCACTTCGCATCTTCTTCAGTGAACATAATGTTTGTGTCTTCACCTTTAAACAACTTTGGAGGTCGCTCTTGTAGATGATGCACATTAGTGAGGGTCGATCCCTGGCCTCGCGTGCATATCTTTCTCTAGCTTTATTACTTTCCCCCCCAATGTGGGGACCTCCAATGATTACATGTATACTTCCAGCTCGCTCTTCCCTGTCTTTGCGGGGCTCATCTTACTTCTCATGTGGCACATCATGATACCCCACCCCTTGTTTATTGGGATTCCCTTGATGCTTTTTTGCTTCACGAACCGCCCACTCAGTTAATTTTCCATCCTGAATTAATTGATCAATTTGCTGCTTAAGTTGCCAACAATTGTTAGTAGCATGCCCTGCTTGTTCATGGAAGGCGCAATACTTGCTGGTGTCCGCAGTTCCCTTTGAACCCATTGGTGTGGGTCGTTTAAACATTCCTTTATCTGCATTGACAGCATAAATGTGTTCAATCGGAGCAACCAGAGGGACGAACCTGTCTTCATTTCTAGCAAAGCGATCTCGAGGCGGGGATCGCCTCAAGGGATCGCGTTCTCTCCTTTTTGGGCTGGGGCTTCGGCTTCGATCCCGTATTTGCCTTGGACTTCTGGAGTCTTTTCTTTTTACTCCTCTATTTCTACTCCAACTGCTACTCCTTTCATTATTCCTTTTTAGATCTGCCAGTGATTTCTCGACGCGCTTGAAGGGCTTAGCGACCCTATGTAACTCCGAAAGTGTGACAGGGGTTTGCTCTTGTAGTTTCTCCCAAAATTTAGTTCCTTCCCTTACCCCCGCAATCAGGAAATTTTTCACAGCCTCGTCATTAGCGCCTCGCACACGAGGTGCTTCAGCATTGAACCTCTTGAAGTAGTCGTGCAAAGTCTCTCCTTCCTTCTGCTTTATATTTGCCAGTGTGGACATAGGGGGTGCATAGAGCATTGAAGATTGAAATTGTTTAATAAATATGTCCACAAACTGTTCCCAAGAATCTATGACAATTAGGGATCCCAGCTTCGAGAACCATTGCTGGGCACTTCCTCTTAGCGAAGCTGCGAACAACCTACACCTCGCCAACTGTGACACTTGATACACCTCCATCTCATTGTTGAAACGTATAACGAACTCAGCTGGATCAGTCTCCCCATTATAGGTCATGTCAGAATGATGACCTCGAAATACTGCAGGCAATGGAGCAGTGCGGATCTCATGAGTGAAAGGCGAGGAGGAACCCATATTGCTAAAAATCCCCTTCTCGTTGTTCATCTCATCCAATGCTTTTTTCAACTCTTCTAACTTATAATCCCCAATCCTGGCCTCTTTGTCTCCATTTTTCTTTCCTCCAGTACTTGCATGATGAGATTGAGTCTTTTTTGGGGCACTAGACTCTTCTTGATCATTCCTGCGATCCTTATTTTTAGGGTCTTCCTCGCGATGCTGGGATCGTTCACGCTCTCGATTGAAAGGGGGTCTGTCCTCGCGATGATGGGACCGCTCACGCTCTCTGCGAGGAGAGGGGGGTCTGTCATCGCGACGATGTGACCGCTCACGATCTTTTCGAGGAGATAAGGGTTGATGAGAGCCCTTACTCTTATTTTTAGACCCTCCATCTTTGTTACTTTTGAGCTTTACCAACTTGAGACGGAGATCATGCTCACTGAGTTTCTTTCCAACTCGGTCAAAGACACTAACGGACCGTCCTTCTGATGAGGCGGGCTTCGCTTTCGATCCCTCCTTATCAATAGTAGCTACATCCTCTTCCCAATCGGGGTTCGTCCGATCCGTCACCACATCATCAAAGTCCTCAATTAGCTTCTTGGCGGGACCCTTGCTACTTTCTGCTTGGTAAGTTCGATCCCATGTCCTTGTATTCCTTTTGAAGCCCATAGAACTGTGCCTCTTCTCCATCTTGGCCATCTTTTCTCTTACCTCGATCATTTGGTCACCAAGGCCTTTCAAAAATGTCATGACTTCGCCAGGCAAGGTCACTTGTTGAGCGATAGGGGGTGTTTTATCCTTCTCAAAATCATCCTCGATCCCCTCGTTACGCGCTTCGCCTTCTACTGTGTCCTTCTGGGGATCATCCTTATTTCTTCTATGCGATCCCAGTGTTCCCTCTTCACCATTTCTCTTCTTGTGCGATTTAGTCATCGTTCTCCCAATCAATGACTAGCCCCTCCTTCTAGCGCCAAATGTTATAGGGAGAATATTGTATAACAATATTTTGGAGGTTGCTGAATTAACGGAGCTAAATACGGATATAAAGCTTATAAAAGAAGAATTAGGGTTAGGGTTTATGTGTGTAAATGTGGCTGAGCTTGATAGGTGATTTTAAGGGTGAAGTGTTTCTCATCCATATTAAGGTGCCTACGTACTCTATTTATAGGGATCAAGCCATACGTAGTTCTTGGGTAGCAAGTTACCTAGCTGGGCTAGGGTTTTAGAGGATAAGTCATAGCCCAAGCCCACTCATTTAGGGCTGATGTGGCAGTGAGTTGTTGATCCTATCCATGATCCATGATTTATAGAAGGAAACCGATGGTCTCGCATGGACAAGAATGTGACCTCACAAGCGAGGCTAACAGAGATGCAGCATAAGCGAGGCATGCGACCTCGAGGGGTCGAGTCATGCGAAGCGAACCCAAATGTAGAGATACTCATGTGACCTCGCGGGATCTAGCCATGAGCCTTCTAACAGAGTGAGATAGCGATCCTGTGTTGATTTATGATGATAGCAAGTAGCGATCCCTTCATGGGAGTCATACAAAGCGATCCCTTGTATTTGATAAGAAGCGAGATGGCCCTCTAGTTAGGCTGGGCTGATTCCAATAATGGGCTTTTAGTGACCCAATCTTCATCTTCGAGGCCCATTGTAGATAATGAACCATTAATTTAGCTAATTAAATCACGATAATTATTATGCCAGATTTGGGCATAACAATCCTTAAACTCTTTGTTGTTGAATTGTAACCCATTGTTCGTAAATAGGATCCGCGATATTCCATACCTACACATGACGTTCTCCCAGAAGAACTGCATAACTTGCTTGGTTGTGATCTTAGCCAAAGGCTTGGCCTCGATCCACTTTGTGAAGTAATCAATAGCTACAATCAGGAACTTCCTTTGAGCAGTGGCCATAGAAAAAGGCCTCAGTATATCCATCCCCCATATAGCAAAAGGAACGGGGGAACAAACAGATGTCAACATCTCTGGTGGTTGCCTAACCACTGGTGCATGCTTCTGACACCGATCACACTTTTTCACGTACTCTTTGGCATCGGCCATCATCTCAGGCCAATAGAATTCGAGTCTGACTATCTTGTGAGCCAAGGCCCTGCCCCCCAGGTGCTGTCCACAAATTCCCTCATGGACCTCTTCAATAGATGACTTGGCCTCTTCGAGCCTCAAAAACTTTAAATATGGAATCACAAAAGACTTTTTGTAGAGTATCCCTTCAATCAGAGCATACCTCAACGCCCTCACTGATAATCTTCGTGCCTCCATGGCATTATTCGGGAGCCAACCGGTCTCAAGATGTGCCTTTATGGGATCTCTCCAACATTCCCTTATCCCTATATGCGCAACCAGCTTCGAATCGATAGTAGGGGCTCTCAGAACTTGGAAATAGACACTACCAGAATAATTCTCTATCTCGGAAGAGGCGAACTTAGATAAGGCATCGACCTTGACATTTTCCTCCCTCGGAATGTGCTCCAAGTAACACTCATCAAATTGAGTCATCACTGCCTTCACCAACCTTAAGTACTTGGCCATGGTTCCATCCTTTGCCTCAAACTCTCCATTGACTTGGGCCACAACCAGCCTTGAATCTCCACAAACTTTTAGATTTTTGACCCTCAATGCTCTTGCCAGACCAAGTCCAGCTATCAGAGCTTCATACTCCGCCTCATTATTGGTTGTCGGGAAGTCCAGCTTCAGGGCATATTCAATCGTGAATCCATCGGGACTTTGTAGGACAAGACCTGCACCACTTGTTTTTGTTTCTGACGCTCCATCAAAATAGAGCATCTAGAATTCCTTCTCTTCAATCACGGGTTCCTTGTCTTCCTTATTGCCTTCCTGAGGTATCTCATGCCCCCGACTTCTTGGTTGTCAATGGTACATTCAACCACGAAGTCAGCAAGTGCCTGAGCTTTTATGGCCGTCCTCAGCTTGTACTTGATATCAAATTCTCCCAGCTCAATTGCCCACTTGATGAGCCTACCACTGGCTTTATGGCTATGTAAAATGTTCCTCAATGGCTGTCCTGTAAGGACTTCAATCTTGTGTGCCTGAAAATAGGGTCGTAACTTCATAGAGGTAGTTACCAATGCCAAGGCAAACTTCTCAATGGTGGAATAATTTAACTCAGCTCCATGCAAAACCTTGCTCACATAATATACTGGTTTCTGAACCTTGTCTTCCTCCTTTACCAGTTTCGCGCTCACAGCTTGATCCGAAATAGCCAAGTAGAGATAAAGGATTTCTCCTATAATTGGCTTGGCCAACAACGGGGCTTCAGCCATATACTTCTTTACTTGATCAAAGGCCTCTTGGCTTTCTTCTGTACACTCGAAGTTTTTCACTTTCTTTAGTGTTTTAAAGAACAGCAAACACTTGTCTCCGGATTTGGAGATGAACCTCCCCAATGCAACAATCCTTCGAGTCAGTTTCTATACGTCCCTTATGGAACGAGGTGGTTCCATATCTAAAATAGCTTTGATCTTGTCAAGGTTAGCCTCAATTCCTCATTTCGAGACCATAAGACACAAGAACTTCCCTGACCCGACACCAAAAGCACATTTGGCTGGGTTCAACATCATCTTGTGGTGTCTCAATACTTCAAATGCCTCACGGAGGTGCTCAATGTGATCGGCCTTGCGTAGGCTTTTTACCAACATATCATCTACATAAACTTCCATGGTTTTTCCAATGAGATGAGCAAAAATCTTGTTTACCAACCTTTGATAGGTAGCTCCTGCGTTTTTCAATCCAAAGGCCATGACCAGGTAACAATACACACCAAAGTCAGTGATGAATGATACCTTAGGAATATCATCCTTATTCATCTTGATTTGGTTGTAGCCGCTAAAACCATCCATGAAACTTAGCATCTCGTGCCCAGCCGTGGCATCGATCAACATATCAATCTTTGGTAAGGGAAAACAGTCCTTTGGGCATGCGTCGTTTAGATCAATGAAGTCTATACACATCCTCCACTTTCCATTGGCTTTTTTGACCATTATGGGATTGGCCAACCATTCCGGGAACTGGATTTCTTCAATGAACCCCGCCTCTAAGAGCTTGTCAACTTCCTATTTTATGGCTTCTTGTCTCTCAGGTGCAAAATTTTTCTTCTTTTGTTTCACCACCTTCCTGTCCGGGTCTATGTTGAGGTTATGTGTTATCAATTGGGGATCTATCCCTGGCATATCAGCTGCTGTCCATGCAAAGACATCACTATTGTCTTGCAAGAAGGTGATCAACTCGCTTTTCAAGGGGTCTTTCAGAGATGCCCCGATGTGAGTAACCTTTTCAAGATCTCCTAACTCCAAAGGTATGGGAACCAAGTCTTCCGCCGGTTTTTCTCTCCGTTCTTCATCCTCTCGAACGTCCATATACTCAATTGGGAGGACTTGCCCCCCAGTTCCATCCGGCTTCAGTGCGGCCACATAACAACTCCTTGCCATTTTTTGATCTCCTTTCTCTTCTCCTACACCGTTTCTGGTTGGGAACTTAATAGGTGGAGGCAACCGCCTTAAAAGCATGAAGTCCCGTTCTTCCCAGGATAGCATTGTAGGTAGACGTAGCTTTAATAACCAAGAAATTTAACATCTGAGTGGCCTCCTGTGGCTCTTGCCCTGTGGTCATGGGTAGCTGAATCGTTCTTCAACTTTGGACTCAACTCCGTTAAATCCATATATGGGCATATTTGATGGCGTCAATTGAGACTAAGTATACCCCATCTTCAAAAAGGCATCATGGAACAGAATGTCCACTGAAGCTCCATTGTCTATCAAGACTCTCTTCAGTTGGGAGTTGCCGATCACTGGAGAGATTACCAATGGATCATCATGGGGGAATTTCACCCCTTCAAGGTACGAATCATCGAATCCAATTAAGACCTCTGTCTTTGCACGCTTCGGTGCTTCCCCAACAATGTGCATCACTTCTCGTGCATACGCCTTTCTGGAATTCCTAATTGTCCCGGCCGCTGTTGGGCCACCAAAAATCATATTTATTACTGGCCCTCGGGGTTGCGAGTTGCAATTGCGATCGTCATCCTTCCTATCATAATCTCGCCTTGGGTTTCCTTGATTCCTATCTTTTCAAAACTTACTCAACTTTCCTCTCCGGATTAGAAACTCGATCTCATCCTTCAATTGCCTACAATCGTTAGTGTCGTGCCCCGCGTCTTTGTGGAATCGCAGTATTGATTCTTATTTCTTTTCTCAGGATCAGTCCTTAGTGGCTTTGGCCATCTCATGTCTCGATCCTTCTCTATGTCCATCAGGATTTGGCTCCTTGGGGCATTCAATCTTGAGTATTCAGTAAATCTTTGTCCTGGATTCCCCTTTCTAGGAGCCGAGTCTGAATCCTTGTCCGTACGCGGGTACTTGTCCTTGGTATCGTATTCCTGATCCGATTTCCTCTTCCTAGAATCATTGTTATTCCCTCAATTACCTGATGTGGTCTCTTTCTTCAAACTATCCTCGGCTTTGATATACTTATCAGCCCTTCGTTGTAACTCAACCATGTTCTCAGGAGGATGTTTCGCCAATGACCTCTTAAAGAAGAGATCAGTGGTTCCATGTTCTAAGGCCACCATGGCCACCTTATTCTCCAAATCTGTGATATTTAGTGTTTCTTTAGTGAACCGTTTGAGGTAGTCTCTCAGATTTTCATTCTTCCCTTGCACCACGTACATAAGAGATGCAGAACTTTTTTCATGAACTCTCTCGCTGATGAACTGGCTAACAAAAGCGGCGCTCAGCTCCTTAAAAGAGCCAATTGAATTCGCAGGTAGGCGGCTATACCATCTTTGAGACATGTCCGACAGAGTTTGAGGGAACGCCCTACACTTCAAGGCGTCACTTGCAGGCTGCAATAGTAGTGCATTTGAGAATGTCCTCACGTGGTTCGCGAGATCACCTGTTCCATCATAAGCCTTGATTGTCGGCATCTTGAACTTCCTAGAGATGTGAGCATTCATCACCTCCTCGGTAAATGCGGGTGTGGGATCATCAGGATCCCCAAGCGGCATCAGATCCTTGGGGTTGCTCCTGGGGGCTTCCACCCTTGTTGTTTTTCTGGTTGGGGCCTCAGCCCTTCTTTGCCTTCTTGAATAATGATAGTTATTACTGGGTTTATATAATCACACTAACAAATGAAGAGGCTCAAACAAAACAATCACACTTGTGTTCGCAAATGTCTGCTTCTGTACCAAATATCGCGTTCCACCTGTTGGATCATAGAAATATTATTATGAAGAATTTTTTTGCATAAGTATTATGTATATTTATGTAGGATCTTACTCTATTAGAAACGAGAAAAATCAAATTAAAAATGGAGGGAACTATGTGGGATTATGTATGAGAGTGTGTACTTTAATTGTGTATTGTGTGTGCTGCTTGTAAGGGCCAGAAAATTAGATTGATTTAAGTGTTTTAGTTTCTAGTTTCTATTTTAATTTTGATTTACATTTTATCACTAGCCTATGTATATATATGTGCATGTCACATTCATTTAAGTGGACAAAGAATGAAATTTTGATTTTATATTTTTTTGGGCAACTTACATGTTAAATTTAAACACAAAAATTTGAGTTCAGTTACTAATATTTCGAATATTTCAATCGATGATTGCCCCACAAAATGAGATGTCCTACAATATTTAGCTTTAAACATATTCAATGCAAAATTAGATTTTATGTAGACGGGGTCATCACATACATGTTTGTAGTTAC
Source organism: Kitagawia praeruptora (assembly GCA_037693485.1). Classification (NCBI taxonomy): domain Eukaryota; kingdom Viridiplantae; phylum Streptophyta; class Magnoliopsida; order Apiales; family Apiaceae; genus Kitagawia; species Kitagawia praeruptora. The sequence goes on along the minus strand of CM075354.1, from coordinate 104,284,236 downwards.
ATGCCTACCATTGTTCGGCCTTTAATCAAAACTGTTGGGCTTGTTTTATTTTATTTGTTTGAATAATTTAGGTTGGTTTATCAGTAGTCGTTGTGAGACTCAGTCATGCACGTAGTTGAGATCTTTAGGAAGCTTTGAATTAGTAGAAGTAGTGGAGTAGTATTAGGAGTTTGTTTAGCTATTTTGTAGCACCACCTTCGTGGTTTATTTTCCATATATTGTACTGCATTTCCTTTCAGTAATGAGAAGAAGTATACAACTTTCTTTTCTCAGTTTCATTTGTCAAACACTCTTATAGTTATAAACGTCTGTATACCAGATTAAGAAACTAGATTTGGTATCAGAGCTTTATTACGGTTTATGCCAAAGTACATGACTAAAATGACGACTATGGAGAGTTCAAAGGGCAAAGACGGAACAGTAGACCTGTCCTATCTGATGCTGGCAAGAGACAACTACACAGCATGGTCACTTAAGATGAAGGTGTTTATGAAAGCACAGGGAGTGTGGAAAACCAACCAATCGAGTGACAATGATGAAGTTGTTGACAACAAGATTAATCAGATTGCACTAGCCGCTATCTACCAAGGGATACCGAAAGATGTCCTCTTGTCAATTGCAGAGAAAGAGTCCTCCAAGGAAGCATGAGACACGATCAAAACAATGAGCCTAGGAGCTGATCGTGTGCAGGAGGCCCGGATACAGACATTGAAAGCTCAGTTTGAAACAATGATAATGAAGGAGTCAGATCAGCTTGACAATTTTTGTATGAAGCTGTATGGTGTGGTGACCAACATTCGACTTCTAGGGGAAAAGATGGAAGAGACCTATGTGGTGAAGAAGCTACTTCGAGTCGTGCCCAACAAGTATGTGCAGATTGCTTCCACCATAGAGCAGTTTGGTGACATGAAACTAATGACAATGGATGAGGTGGTTGGTCGATTAAAAGCTCACGATGAGCGAGTACGTGGTTCATCTGAGAACAATGGTGGCCAACTGTTTTTGACTCAAGAGGAGTCAACTAAGAAGAACCATAGAAGTGGGACGGAGAGAAATCGTGGTGGTTATAATGGTCGTGGAAGAGGACGGGGTTATAACAGGGGTACACCTGGTGGCAGAGCTAACCAAAACAATGGTGATGAAGGCGATAAAACCGGAGGTTCAAGTCGTGATAGAACCAAGGTGAGGTGTTATAACTGCCAAGGATATGGTCACTACGTAGCTGAGTGTAGGAAACCAAGGCGTGAAAAGGATTGGCGACGTGACAAGGAGTAGAAACCCGAAGCAAACTTGTCTAAGATTATTGATGATGAGCCAGCACTTTTGTTGGCTGAAAAGGAAGAAACAGATAGTAATCTGGTTTTACTAAATGAGGGTGGTGTCGTTTCTAAGCTGAGTGCAGAAGGTGATAACAAGACACCAAGCAATTTGTGGTACCTTGATAACGGGGCGAGTAATCATATGACTGGAGAGCGGTCTAAATTCAGAGAGCTAGATGAAAGTGTAACAGGGCAGGTGCGCTTTGGAGATGGGTCGATGGTCAATATAAAAGGAAAGGGCTCGATAGTGTTCAAGTGTAAGAATGGAGAAGTAAGGCTGCTAAAAGAGGTATATTATATCCCTACGCTTTGCAACAATATCATTTCCTTGGGGCAATTATCAGAGGAGGGCAATAAAGTGATCTTGAAAGGTGAATACTTGTGGGTCTATGATGCCTCTAGAAAGCTGGTTATGAAGGTATGTAGATCTCCGAATAGACTCTATAAATTAATAATTGAAGATTCAGGAGGTGTATGCTTGTTGTCAAAAGCTGAGGATGTAACCTGGTTGTGACACACTAGATTGGGCCACGTTAATTTTAAGGCTATGTCAATCATGTCAGATAATGATATGGTGTATGGTTTACCAAAAATGGTACAACCAAGTGATGTGTGTAAAGGATGTCTGGTAGCCAAGCAGACGAGAAACCCATTTCCAGCAAAAACTATGTTCACTGCAAGCAAGATTCTTGAGCTTATTCATGGTGACCTCTGTGGTCCCATTACACCACCAACACCTGGTGGTTGTCATTATTTCATGCCACTTGTTTTTTTTTTGCTAAATTTATATATATAAACAAAAAAAGGGATTAACCCTTGCCCAACGACAAACCGAAGGGGGGACTATCTAAGAGCAATCTATATGGAAGATTGCAACTAGAAAGCAAAACTAACCGCTAAACTAACCAGTTAGCAATTTAACCAGTTAGCAAAAATAGAGTCTCTAGCAATAATAACAAACCAAGACGAACTAGCTAATCTCGCTTTAATGTCAATAACAATGTTATCTAATAATTTTCGCGGGTCAGTGCAACCTCTCCCACAAAGTCTAGAATTTCTTTCCCTCCAGATGTGATAACAATACATTTGTGCACCAAGAAGAAGCAGGATTTTATGCACAGGGTTAGAAACATTCCCCCAGGCAGCAAGAAGTTCATTCCAGGTGGAAAAGCTAAGGGCATAAACCCCAGTTTTAGCAGCAAGGTGACGGAGAACAAATGAGCTATAACTGTAGGAAATCATCAGGTGATTCGAGCTTTCAATTCCCCCAACACAAAGTAAGCACTGTTGAGGCAAGTCAAGACCAAAGGAGGCTAGACGAGAAAAAGTATTAAGGCGCCCATGGCAAATAAGCCATTCAAAATGGGCATACCTGTTGATGACTTTAGCAGAGTTATGTGGGTATATATGCTAAAAACAAAGGATGAGGCTCTGGATTCTTTCAATAAATTTAAAGCACTTGTTGAATGTGGCCGTAAAGATAAGGTGAAAGTCTTGAGGACAGACAGAGGTGGGGAGTTTTGTTCAACCAAGTTTGGTGAATTTTGCGATGGAGAAGGCGTCATAAGGCATTTCACGGCACCATACTCCCCACAGCAAAATGGGGTGGTCGAACGCCGGAATAGAACAGTTGTCGAGATGGTAAGAAGCTTATTAAAAGAAAGAAATATGCCTTCAAGGTTTTGGGGTGAAGCTGTAAGGCACGCTGTTTACTTGCTAAAACGACTACCTACTAGAGCACCATCCGGAACAATACCCTACGAGGCCTGGTCAGGTAATAAACCTAACATTGATCATATTAGAGTTTTTGGCTGCATTTCACATATGAAAATACCAGCTGTGAGTGTAAAAAAGCTGGATGACCGGAGTAAAATGGTTGTAAACCTCGGTAAAGAACCAGGGACCAAGGCGTATCGTTTATACGATCCAAACTCAGGTGCAGTTCACATAAGCGGGGACGTTGTTTTTGAAGAGTCAAAAGGTTGGCCAAGGACTAACAAGGAGTCAGGTGAAAACACTGCATCACTTATGTTTATTGTGGTCAACATCAGTACAGAGGTGGTTGAAGACAACGGATCCCAGATGGAGTCCCAGTCGTCCCCATATCTGCAGTCTCCATACACCCATGTGACTTCACAAAGTTCACAGACTTCACAGTCGAGTGAACAGAGCAGTGGAGGAACCGAGTCATCACAAAGCACAGAACCAAGAAGATTCAGATTGGTGAGCGATATTTACAATGAAACAGATGAGATTGAATTGGAAGATGACTCGCTTTTACTCAGTGTGGAAGAGCCTTCAAGTTACTATGAAGCAGCTAAAGAAAATGAGTGGAAAACTGCGATGAGCCAGGAGATAGAGTCGATAGAAAAGAACCAGACCTGGAAGTTGACAGAACTACCAGATGGCAAAAAGGCGATTGGGCAAAAATGGGTTTTCAAATTAAAGAAAAATACTGATGGAGAAATAATAAAATACAAAGCCCATCTCGTTGCAAAGGGCTATGTACAAAAGCAGGGAGTTGACTATGAGGAAGTCTTTGCTCCGGTAACTCGTTTGGAAACAGTACGTTTGATTTTGGCACTTGCAGCTAAAAACGGATGGGAAGTTCATCACTTAGATGTGAAATCCGCATTTCTTAATGGGGTTTTACAGGAGGAAGTCTATGTCCTTCAGCCTAAAGGTTTTGAAAAAATTGGTGAAGAGCATAAAGTGTATAAGCTCATAAAAGCACTCTACGGGTTATGTCAGGCAGCACGGGCATGGTATGCTTGTTTAAACAGGTGTCTCGAAGAACTGGGGTTTGTTAAATGTCCTCATGAGCACGCTGTTTACACACGGAGAGAAGGTGGTGAATCTTTGATAGTAGGTGTCTACGCGGATGATTTGATAATCACTGGTACAAGGTTGTCAAACATTGTAAAATTTAAGAAGCAGATGGCTGAAGAGTTTGACATGTCTGATTTAGGCAAGTTGTCATACTACCTTGGTATTGAAGTCGAGCAAGGAAGGGAGTACATAAAGCTGAAGCAGAGTGCATATGCAAGGAAGATATTGGAGAAAGCTGGAATGTCTGGGTGTAAGCTAGTAAAATATCCAATGGAACCTAAAGCCCATTTGCATAAAGATGAGACTGAGTTTAAAAGCATGGTGGGTAGTCTGAGATATCTGGTGCACACACGACCAAATATTGCTTATTCAGTTGGTGTTGTTAGTAGATACATGGAAAGACCCACTATTCTTCATTTAAATGCAGTAAAGCGTATAATGAGGTATGTACGTGGAACATTGAATTTGGTTTAGTCTATTTGAGGGGCAAAGGGAATTGTTAGCAGGGTTTTCAGATAGTGACTTGGCTGGCAACTTGGATGACAGAAAGAGTACATGTGGATTAGCATTTTATCTGAATGAAAGTCTAATAGCTTGGGTGTCACAGAAACAGAAGTGCGTAGCATTATCTTCGTGTGAAGCCGAGTTTATGGCTGCAACTACTGCAGCATGTCAGGGCATATGGTTACGCAAAGTCCTAAATCAAATATCAGATGAGAGCATTGGACCTGTGGTGGTTTATATCGACAATAAATCTGCTATCGACCTGACGAAGAATCCAGTGTTTCATGGACGCAGCAAACACATTGATATTCGTTATCATTTTATTAGGGAGTGTGGTGAACGTGGGGAAGTGATTGTTAAGCATGTTAGAACAGAGGAGCAGAAGGCAGATGTTTTGACTAAAGCTATGTCCAAGGTGAAGTTTGAGCGAATGAGGAAGCTACTGGGAGTAAGGAATTTGATCGAGAACAGTTGTTGATTAAGGAGGTGATTGTTGGGCCTTTAATCAAAACTGTTGGGCTTGTTTTATTTTATTTGTTTGAATAATTTAGGTTGGTTTATCAGCTGTAGTCGTTGTGAGACTTAGTCATGCACGTAGTTGAGATCTTTTAGGAAGCTTTGAATTAGTAGAAGTAGTGGAGTAGTATTAGGAGTTTGTTTAGCTATTTTGTAGCACCACCTTCGTGGTTTGTTTTCCATATATTGTACTGCATTTCCTTTCAGTAATGAGAAAAAGTATACAACTTTCTTTTCTCAGTTTCATTTGTCAAACACTCTTATAGTTGTAAACGTCTGTATACCAGATTAAAAAACTAGAACCATTAGGTCAAACGACAAATAAAATGTTATGTGGCTAAAAAGTACTAACACTAAGATAATGGCTAAGAAGGTGAAAACATCTAGAAGTATATAGAAAATTGCTTGAACCTATAAAAATTGAGATACTATTTTTTGCATGTGAAGTGATGTGAGGGTTTCTTCCTAGGAGCTAGATTTAATCGAACTTTACAACTGAGGTATTTGTTGAGTCAAAATTTCAATGAACATGAAATGGCCATTTTAAATAATGTTTGTCATTAGTAGCTAAACCTTCTATATTTATATTTGCAAATATATGAAACACACACATAAGTGATTTACCATAAACATAGAGATAGAGAAATCAAAATTAATCAATAAAGATTCATAAGAAGATTAAAGACATTGTCATAGAAATAATAATTTCAATTACATTAACACCAAATTTCATATATCCTTTAAATTTATTTGCCTTCCTTCAAATTCCATTTTTAGTTGTACAGACTTTAGCATGGTACAATCAATTCAGTTTTAAGCGTACTATTAATTGTTATATTTTAGATGTGCTGAACTAAGTAAGAACTTTTCCTAGGAGCTAATGCACCATTTTTGTTGTTCATGTTCGCCTAGCATATGCTAAAACCTTGACACGACTAGATTCATCAAAATAACATATAAAAGACTTTATTTCCTTGAGACTGACCACTGACTATGACTAACACCGTATTGTAAAAGTATCCCAAAATATCCACAAGTACCCCAATCAAAATTAATGATGCACAATATATCCAAATATGAACTACACGCAAAAATGGCATACAGATTTTAGAATGATAAATATACATAAAATTTAAAAGATATAATGACTACGCTTTCACTACTAGAAAAAGTAGATTAGACAACGCACCTTTAACATCAGTTTGAAAAGCCACCGATGTTAAAAACTTTTTTAACATCAGTTATTTCAAAAGCGATGTTAAACAACTTTGTAGACATCGCTTGCTAAAATGACCGATGTCTTTTTGTTTGTTTTAAAAAAAAAATATGCGCTGAATCATTTTCCCCCCATTCCTCGTAAAACATTCCCCCTTACAAAAATTTCATTCCCCCGCCTTAGTAACATTTCCCCTAATTTGTATAGCCCGCGCTGAACTCTCCCCCAATTACTCTATCTCTCTCGCTCTCTCACTCCCCCAATTACTCTATCTCTCTCGCTCTCTCTCTCTCTCATATGTACATCTCGTCTCTCTCTCACTAATCTGTATCTCTCATCTCTCTCACTCACTCATCTCTCTCGCTCACTCTCATCACTACTCGACCCTCTCTCTCTGTCTCTCATCACTACTCGACCCTCTCAATCTGTCCCTCTCTATCACTCTTCTCTAATAAACCCTAATTAAAACCGCATCTAATTTATAATTACGATTCCTCTAAATCGAAATAGGGAAGAGGAAGCTCGAATTAATTACGATTCCTATGGGTGAACCCTATTTTCAATTACCTGAACCCTAGCTTCAATTTGTGCTCAAATACGTTGATTATCTCCAATTACTAGATGTGTTTTCTTGTAATTACTAGCTGTGATTGCAGATGATATTGATTTATCCTCATACTCTAGTAAGATTGTTGAGTTTTTTTGGGCGTTTGAGGAAGAAGTATGGGTCTTTATGCGGATTAGGCCTGACAAATCAACCCCAAATGATATCAACACCTATAGAAAGGTTAGCTGTCACTAGTTTTATTAATTCTCCTCCTAAGATAATTTAATCATAAAGTTTTTTGATATTATGTTCTCTTTGATATTATAGTTTTTGATATTATGTTCTTTTCTGTATAGTTTTGTGAAGAAGCAACCATCGTAATGTTTGAACCTTCAGACCTGGAAATTTTGATCTGGATATGAGAGGTTTGTTACTTTCCTGCTGTAGTTTACAACTTCATATTAGTCTATCTAGTAAAATATGGTTATGTGGATGTATGTATGTAATTGGTACATGATAAATGTACAGAGAAAGTTGTTTTGTTTCTTGACAAAATTTGTTATATGTATAAGGTAAGTGATGAATTTTGTGTTAAATTAACTTAATAATCTCAAATTAGAGTTCAGTCCGGAATGCCCGAACAGTCTGGACTCTTGACTACATTCTACACTACTCACAACTTTCGTAAATCGACTAATGTTATAACCGTTTCTAATTGAGCTCATTTCAAAATCAACCTACCACAGGTGCTAAATTCATTAGTTGTATCTATTATTGTTGCATTTTTCTGCCATTTCTATTATCATTCGTTTGTTTTGTGTGATAATATAATTTTTCGAGTGAGTTGAACTGAATGTTGTCTACATACCTTCTTTTAGAATTTTTGGTTCAGGCTCTCTAGCTGTCTACTGAATATAACTTGTTTACGTTTTTATTTTCCTGCTGCAGACAACAGTTTCTGCGACTTGGCTTTTCCTGGCTGCAATTCCGACTCTTCTGGTTAGTACTCTGGAAACTATCACTCTAAGTAGCTTGTAAAGTTTTCTGAGGCTCCGTGCCAAGTGAATCCAAGCGGTCGATTGAGAACTGAGAATTTACAAAACCGGTATAGGTTAGGTTCTGTGAGTATGGATAGGCATCAAATCTATAAACTACTAGAATTGTCTCACTTTGCATGTAAGTTTTGGCTCCTTAGTTAACACTTCCATAATTTATCACTGCTTATAACTATTGATCACTGCTTATTACTGCTTATTACTGTTAATGACTGAAGGCATTCAAGAGAGCAGCAGAGTCGCTGGAGAAGTTACTTGATGTCACAAGAGAAGAGCTTCCTGATACGATGGCAGCTGTTCGGTTATCTGGAATGGAGATTAGTGACCTAACAATGGAGCTCAGTGATTTGGGGTTAGTATAAAGTTATAGAATCCTTATAAACTTGTGCTTCAGTCCAATTTTGAGAAGACACTGATCCTTGTGTCTTACAGACAGAAGATAAACCAAGGTGTTAAAAGCTCCACTCGAGCTGTTCGGATGGCAGAAGAAAAATTGCGACGATTGGCAAACATGTCTCGCCCAGGTTAATATATAATTCAGCAGCCCTCTGCATCATTTTGGCAGCTCTGTTTTTTTCGGAGTGGACTCATCTTTACTTGTTTAGCATTGATGCAGGCGGCAACAACGGTACAAACAAAGGCAGCAGGACCAATGTTAGCTAGAACTGCAAGGGGTATGAGGGAGGGCATTGTAAAAGGTCGTAATGATGTGCAACTATTTTTCACCTTCACCAAATGGTCCAGGGTGGTCGTAAGAAGACATAAGCATTTTTGAATTATTCATATCTGATATATGCAGCTTAAAAATTTAAGTGTTTATCAGCATTTCCTGTTCATGTTCTAGGTATTAATCAGTTCTTTAAATGACATGCAGTACCTCCATCACCAAGTGATCCTACAGTGAAGAAGGTTGCAGACAAGTTAGCTAGTTTTGTGGCAAAAAATGGAAGGCAGTTTGAACATGTCACACGACAGAAAAATCCTGGTGACGCCCCTTTCAAGTAAGCACCTAAGTTGTGTAGTAGGAGTAGCCTTATCGTTTTTTTTAATTCCCTTTAGTTACCTTTATCTACACGTTTACTGATTTGTTTTTATGAACACTTATACATATTTATCTGTCTGTGTGCCCATGTTTGCAAATTTGTGTGTAAAGACCAGCTAAGTACATGTATATAGATATCATTTACGACTTGTTACATACTGTATTTAGAAGTTTAATCAACAGTTAACTGATAGAAGGTTGATGGCAAGAGTTGTCTCCATAGCAGGTTCATGTCTAAGTTCACATAAGGAACCGCTTATTGCAGGAATATCATTTAAAGGAACAGCTGGGATTTGTAAAGAAGAAAGCAATGCAGTGGCTTTGCTACTGCTCTCAGTCAATGGCAGCAATTCGGTGCCTTCACTCGTACTAAAATCATGCTTCGGAGAAGAATCAGTTTCAGATACACTGAACACGGGCAACGTATGACTATCTTCTTTTACTTTAGTAGATTGTGAGCCTAAAGTTTTAAAATAAAATTAACTGAAATTTAGAGCAAGCCCAAAGATAAATTTGAGAAAATTCAAGGGGAAAAAAGACTTGATGAACATATTGTCACCTGGATTGTTAGCTATGCCTTCCTTTGTGATTTCCCGCTTTATCAGTAGCTTCTTTAACATATCTGTACCAGGAAACACCAATATATTCATTGACCTCATCTCCTTTTTGTGAGATTTCTTGAGTGGACTGAAATGAAATTTTTCTGTCCATGTATTCATGTGTTCAGCAATAGCAAGAATAATCAATTTCTCAACTTTAAGAGTGCCGAGGACCTGCAAACAAAGAGAAAAGAAAGTAAAGCTTACGGCCTCCAACAAACAGGCTATGGCAAGTGACAAGCCAACAACCATATCTAAGAACATGCCATTAACAAAGCAAGCCACATGACGGCATTAGCACTACATAATATCTAGCTTGTAGACTTTCATACGTTGGCAGTGTATGTATAGATTAGTAGTTGGCTTGACGTTGGTGTGTAGTAGTAATTTATGACAATTGTAGAATTTTGGTACTAATTATGGCTATTGTAAACATTGGGAAGTTTGGTAAATGGCAAGTACTTGGTTTTTGTATATAAATCTGTTTTGGTTTGATTTTTTGGCTTTGATTTCAATTTTGGGCTGCATATAAAATGATCGGTACATGCTAAAAGCTCAACAACATACATCAGTTATTAAAACAAAACTGATGTGTTTAACAATAATTCGCATCACTTTTTCTAAAATAATCGATGTCTATTTCGAACATATAACATCGGAGTATTAGTAAAACCGATGTCTGTTAGAACATATAACATCGGTTTCACATATCAACTGATGTCTGAAATGACATATAACATCGGTTTTTACCAAGAAATCGATGTATGTGTCTTTATTTACCTTGTTTGTACTATGTTTATGTTGATCTAATACACATAATATATCATAATTTAAAAAGAATTACTGCACATAATGTAGATTAGACATCAGAAATATTTAAGAAACCAATGTCTAAGTCGATAATAGACAACGGCTAAAAACCGATGTCCAAAGTTTTTGACCTTTCTCTACACTCGCATAGACATCGGTCAGATTTTTTTTTAACAACGGCCAGAAACCGATGTTTATTGACATATTTCTAGTAGTGTTTACTTCAAGAATATATCCAAATACGAACTACACGCAAAGATGGCATACAAATTTTAGAATGATACATATGCATAAAATTTAAAAGATATAATGACTAGGCTTTACCTCAAGGATAGCATCAAAATGTGGTTTAACACTGGCGTACTCTCTTTTGGCATCATTAAAAGCTTGGAGACACCTAGGAAAAAAATTTAACAAATAAACAGTACATTAAGTACAGTTTTTTAAGTTCCATTATGTACTTAATCTAAGTAACTAAGAATTTAACATAATATATAAAGTTATTATGTTACCATCATAATTATGTGTAGCTTTAAGTTTTCTAAGAATTCGCAATCACAATACTATACTCCTTGACAAAAACAATTTCATTTTTGTATATCCTAACAACATCATCCCTCTATATATGCTTTTAAAAAAAATCTTTTGATTTAGAATTTAGTGCAAAAAGAGGTTTCATTAGACCAGTAGTGTTACATATACTATCCTAGTTGACTACATTTTAGATTAATACACGACAATAGTGACAAAGTCAATGTTGAGCTAGCTAGGTTAAAGAAGGAGGCTAGGAGAAAAGTAACATGGATTTTTTTTTCTTCTATAAACTTTGTGCTTCCGACCCTCAACGCTTAGTCACTCAATTCTTAATTCGATATAAGCAATAAATGCCTTTAAGTATCTCAGTTGCCCGTCCAAATTGAACAGGTTTCCTAAAAAATTGTTCTTTATAAATCCTAATCTTCATTAAAAATTTATCCTTTTTACAGAAAAGAGAAATCGAGTAGCTGTCAAAATTTAAGATACAAATATGCTCAGTGACTGATTATCTTAGACCGGTATGTAAAATTTAAGATACAAATATGCTCAGTTACTGATTATCTTAGAGGGGTATGTATATTCCAACATTCAAAATATCACTGATATTCATGTTGATTTAAGGAAAATCGTACTCACCTATCTTTTGAACCATCGTCGGCAGCTAGCCGCAGATTATAACATGCCATTTTCAATGGAAATGCGCCAACACTACAACCATCAAACATCAAAATTCAATTTACATGATGAATGGAAATTATAAAATTAATTATAAAATTAATTTTAAAATTAATCTAAAACAACAATGTATGATGTTGCTTATAAGTTAACTACTAGTAGTAATGATTCATTTTTTAACGTAGGTCGACATCATATAATTTATTATTTTCCTAAAAGTGAATAATTTTAAGACTTGTAATAAAATGCAAGTAAAGTAACCATGCATATGTAACATCATTTTTTTAGTTTACTTGATCATCATTCAAGTTTTACATAATCCTTAAGATGTTACTTAAATTATACCGAATGAACAAGCTATATGCTCATAAATTTATAAAATTATATCTTCAGATTCTACATGGAACATACTTAACCATGTACACAAAGAGCTTGAAGTCAGACACCAATCTATGAATGCACATACAGACACTTTTATAGTTCTACTTCTATCGGCCGATGTATGACCATATGGAACAACACCAACAGAAAAAACCTACTCAAAGTAAACTAGAATTGGAAATAGAAATATATGTTATACATACTTTTGCTTGCATAAAGTACAAAATTTTCGAGACAGAGTCTGACACCAATGTGTAGGTAAAAGGAATCGTGTCAACAAATAATTTTGGCAATTGGTTGGATTTTGGAAGTAAGGCTTGATCATGCAACGAATTTTTCCTAAAGGAGTAGCCTTTCAAGACATCATTGAATTGAGATGGACATAAGGGGATGAAGACACAATTTGAGAATCGGATTTTGTTTGGTAAGAAAACTTGCTACTGGGGTTTTAATTCTAGGTGCAATCACTTAATGAGGAAGGGATTTAGAATTGCAATTCTAACAAAGAAATGCTCAAGTGGAAATCTCATAGTGATCATTACCTTCCCCCACTTCCAACTATTGAAAGGGCATTTTTCGACAAATGAAAGAATTCCACCACAGTCTCACTCCTGAAAGCATTTAAGAATAAAATAAACATGTGCGTTAAAAACTGTGAAAAGACAAAATTATCCTTATTTTTGGAATGCAGGGGGGCAGATTTGTTTAACACAAGGGCAATTTTGTCTTTTCATAATTGGTTTGCTCTGAAACTTAAAAAATAGCTCTGGAATTAGTATTTTCCAAAAAATATCATAAAAATCGAGGACTAATATATACAATAGAACTTCTATTTTGTTTAATCGAACTACAGTGTCATCCATGAACCCTTGTAATATGTTGGCAAAGAACTGATGGTCATTGTCTTCTTTATAAGAGTACAAGGTGCGCAATTTGTCATCCACCACACCCTATATGCAAAAAAATTAAATGAAAACAATCAAAGTACTGAATAAAGAATTGGGAACTGATAAACATGATCCTAATCATATATAGATATTCAGATAACATGAATAAATCCATAGATATGTAAATGAAGAAAAATTGACATGATTAAGTGTATGTACAATGTTGGCAAAAAAAAAAGTGTATGTACAATAATATCATACACACCTGGATCTTTTAAGATACTACAAGTCATACATAAAAAAATATAGAGAAAGAGAGAATTAATTTACCAAACTTTCGGCAAGGTCAATTTGAGCTAATAGCTGGTTAGTTGAAGCCATGAAAATCTGACAATTGGCAATTTTAAACAAATTTAAAGATTGTTTTACATAAAATAAAATTAAAAATCAAACACGAAAATCATATTTAAAAAGCTTACTTATGTAGATTATAGAGTGAAATTGATGGGAACGAGGGAGATGTGCGGGAGAAATGAGGTTAATGTGATGTGAAATATAGCATATGAGACCTAAAGTTGGTTGCATAGATATGTATAGACAAAATTGAGTGTGTGAGTTTTTCCACATGGTGACAAAGTTGGTTAAAGGTTGAATTAAATTATCATCATGATCCCAGTGTAACTAGGTGATAAGCAAATTTGAATTCTGCATTCATCTGCCTACTAAGTGTTTGATGAAAAGATGTAAAGAAGTTGTGGCGGAGTATACTAAGCAAATACACATGCATTCAAACTTCTGTATTTTCATCAATTTGAGTGTGTATGTTCTATATAGACTAATAAAATGTCTACAACACTTTCTTTCTTTACATTTTTGTGTTTTGATTAAAGTGCAAAAATTCATTTTTATAATATAAAATATATAATGATAATTTAATATTTTATACAAAATTTTATGGATAAGTTTTTTGTTATTTGTTCAAATCCAAAAAATCATGCCATTATAAAAATGAAACAACACTAATAAGCATATAAGCTATAAAAATTTAAGAAAAGTGTTTTTTAAACTGAGCTCAACTTACTACTCCATCTTGTTTACATCTAGCACAAAAGGTTTGAAACACATCATTTAATATTTTGACATTAAAGTCTCATATAATTTCATAATTATTAATTTTTTTCCTTCTGAATAAAAATTTAATATTTAATATTTTTTTAAAGAAAGAAAATTTTAAAATAAGCTATGGAACTATATTGTATATACACCTTAAATTGGTTCCAACTAGTGAATTTTTTTTCAAGAAATGAGTGGGACTTTTAAATTCCTTATAATTTAAAATGCATTGAAATTATTATATTATAAATTGTTTTTAATTTAATTAAACAAATGTTTCACTAACTTATAATTAAATTTATCCAAAAACCTATATAACTTATAAGTATTCATACAATTACCACTCATATTATGATATTTGTTCAATTTTAAAAAAAAATTATGATGAAACTTAGGGAAAAATAGATTTTTTTAAATTTTGCATCCAATTTTTTTTTCCAAAAAGCAAATTTTTTTATATTTATTGGACCCAATATCTAATATCTAATTGATGTTTAATTTTATAAATTTGGGTTGTTTTAGAAATTAAATATGTAGCACTCGTGTTTTACTAATAGAATATTTTGGTGCAAACAAAATCCGAGCAGAGTGAAGAGCATTTTAATAATAAATACTAGAATAATTTAAATAAAAACACTTTAATCAATATAAATGAACTTGAATATGTATTGATATTTTGTTTTTTATTATTAATATTAAAATAGATATTTTTTTATGTATACAAGCGAATGACTTATGTGACTGTTGTGGAATAAAAAACTGGGTTATTACATTGCAGCTAGGGTTTGCTGTATTTAATGCTAGGGCTTGTGGCTGCTCTCGTGCTTGTGGCTGAGCCTTCACAAGATGCGTACGTACTTTGATGTGTATCAAATATCAAGCCAAAAATGTAGTTCCGAGAATGAGGGGTCAGACCCTTTATATAGGCTGACAAACCCTAGAATCATGGTAGAATTAGGTGACTTGGTGGGAAGTCACCACCTTGAGTCCTTCCTTGTAGAAATCAGTTTCCTTGTTGAAGTAGGTGCGTTGCAGGCTAAGTCAATCAGGAGTATGCTGTATTTAATGCTAGGGTGCGTGAGCTTCGTGCTTTAGTGACTGCTCTCGTGCTCGTGGCTGAATCTGCCTTCACAAGATGCCTACGTACTTTGATGTGTATCAAATATCAAGCTAAAAATGTAGTTATGAGAATGAGGGGTTAGACCTTTATATAGGCTGACAAGCCCTAGAATCATGGTAGAATTAGGTGACTTGGTGGGCAAGTCACCGCCTTGAGTCCTTCCTTATAGGAATCAGTTTCCTTGTTGAAGTAGGTGCGTTGCAGGCTAAGTCAGGCAGGAGTAATATCCTTATTTGACTCTTATTCTGAGCTGCTTATTACCCTTAATATTAATTACGATATTAATATTGTAAATAGGGTTTGGGCCCATTTAATGGGCACCACGTTTTGACCATATTGGGCCTAATTAAAGCCACATTAAATATGTCTTTAGGCCTTATTTTTAACCCATATCAGTGACACATAAGTGTTTTTAAGTTATCTTATAATGTACTAATATTTTTTTAAATATTATACACAATTTTTATATAGTATAACAAAATTTTTTTACTTTAAGTTAAATAAAATATACATACATTTTTTGTTTATATCTTTAAAATTGATAATATAAATATTCAATTTTAATATGTCATTGAAATAATTCGAACATTAAACTTTTGTTAAAATTCTAGATACTAAAGTAATAAATATTTTAAATTTAATTATTCTCATTTTGTCTAATTTAAAAGATCCAGCAACTAACAATACAGCCAACCAAACAAACTTTCCATTATTTGACTTTCATAGAGTGCACGTACATATAATATAAAATTATTTTATAAAATCTTAGTTATACTATATAATAAATTTTGTCAATCAAGAAATATTTTTTTTCAATCAGCATTAAATTTTGCAAGGTGAAGGATAAGAAACTAAAGATATTATTATACAAATTTATATAGTTGGAGAATAAAATTTAATAATTTTAAATGCTATGTAAAATTTATTATTTCAAAATAATATAGTCAGTCTATGTTCATTAAATTAATTATGATTGATCAAAATATTAATCAAACAAACTTGCTATTTATAAACCGAACAAAAGAATTGAGGATAGATCTATTTGGTAGGGGATTATATTTTTATTCCTAGGTTAGGACGGATAAAACTTTAACTTATAAGTTATATATAAAATAAACCAAACAAAATTTGCACCGTTATTTATGTTACGTTGGGAACTTACACAATTCGAATTCACAAAAAACTAATAAAGAGATTCACAAATAACTAATAAAGAGCCCATACATCACTACCAATCGATTACTTAACAAGATCCATCAAAGCGCACTAAAATACCATCACACGTAGTATTGCTTCTGCTTCTACTATCAACAATAAGTAAAAGTAAAATAATAACATTACAGCACCATCAAAGCACACTAAAACACCATCACACGAAGTATTACTTCTACTTCTACTATCAACAATAAGTAAAAGTAAAACAATAACATTAAGGAAAGTAAAACAAGAACACCAGAGGAAACACGCACGTCCCAACTCGTATTATTAATACAAACAATTATCAATAATACATCAAAACAATAACAGTGTCTCAACCCCAATAGAGCTAACAATGCTTAAGCATCTCCCAAACAATACTTAATACTACATCTCTTAAGTATTCACCTTATCAAGCAAATACAATATGACAAGGTATATATAACTATCCAAAACTTAGCCACCAAGACTTACCATACTTGTTCTACAAGATCAAATTTGTTATACAAGCGTTCCAATTCTTGGCACCTAATTACCCAACTTAGTGATCAATACATACCATATATAATAATTGTCTACACATACAATTATTATCTTACCCATATATATCTTGGACCACCCAAACCCATAACATCATATTGAGTTAAAACCCAAGAATCCTCCCTTTCAACCCAATAATCATATCGGATTGAATGGTATCAAGCCATCAAACCATCAACATGCAATCGCCAATGCCTCCTCTTGTTCTTCCAAACATTGAGTGTCGCTAAAACCCGTATAGTGACCCTCCAATCACCGTTCTTTATCATAACGATGTATCCATCTACAAAATCACGTGCATCAACCATCACGAGTGCTCTTCCACATATTGAGTCACCCAATCCTTGTTTTCATAATCCTTTGGTCTCTTGAAGAAAATAACTAGTATCATCCAAATAGTTCACCTGGTTGATCAACCATCAAGCCATTGACACAATTGCGATGACCTCTTCCATCTTCTTCCAAACACATCTTTCTTGAGAAACCCACTCCTCAAGAACATCAAGATTGATCCACGGTGCAAGTAAACCACCAAATCGCACATAACTTTGTCCCTACCCTCTTTAGCAATCTCCTTGATATGGGCTAAAAGTAAGCCCTAAAGACGCATTTAATGTGGCATTAAATGGACCCAATATGGTCAAAACGTGGGGCCCACCAGATGGGCCCAAACCTTATTTATAATATTAATTTCATAATTAATATTATGGGTAATTACCAGCTCAGCAATAAGAGTCAAACAAGGATATTACTCTTGCATGACTTAGCCTCCAAGGCACATACTTCCACATGGAAACTGATTCATACATGGAAGGAGACTAGAACCTTCTTCTAGTCGGTGACTTGCCCACCAAGTCACCTAACCCTACTACAATTCTAGGGCTTCTCGGCCTATATAAAGGGTCTGACCCCTCATTCTCAGAACTACGTCTTGGCTTGGTTCTCAATACGAGATACGTAGGCACTCTGTGAGGACCGATTAGTCCCGAACAAGGAAACAACCATTAAAGCACGAAGCTCCCTAACCCTAGCATTAAATACAATTCGTAACCTAGTTTTTATTCCACAACATTTGGCGCCGTCTGTGGGAAGAAGACATCAACCATGGTTCAAACACGAAGGACACCGACAATTACCGAGCCTCTGCCACTCAGTTCTGCACCGCCCACCACGGATCCGGTGCCTCCGACGACCGGGGCGATTGTTCAACATCAAGTTTCTCAACCTCTAAGGACAACGTCCCATGTTGAGAGTACGTTACCTCCGATCATCCACACGAATCAAGGTACCAATCCTCTTCGGGTGGTGGTTTCTCCCTTGGTTGTCGTTCCTAACAACCCCCCACATGGGGTCCAGATCCATACTACGGATCTCCCCGTGAACACCAACCCAATGTATGGGCTACCTAACTACCCTCCTCCTCAAGGAGCTGGACCTAGTGGCCACGCCTTGTAGATCCGAGATCGAGAGTACTATGACTACTCCGGCCCCTATACTGAGGATTCATCGTCTGATGATGATGATCGTGATGAAGTCCCGAGAAGGCGACGTGCTAGTAGGGAACCAAGAAGGAGAACACAAACTATCCATGATGGACCCCCATTGACAGCTGCTGAGAGAATCAAGGCTCATGAGGCTGAGATTTTAAGGATAGAGGAAGATATTGCAAGGGAACAAGCTAGGCTAAATCAAACTCAACCTCCTCCAACATCAGGACCGATTCCCTTTATAGATCTGGAGAGGCCTTCAAGAAGGCAAAGAAGGGCTGATGCCCCAACTGGAAGAACAACAAGGCTGGAAACCCCCAAGAGCAACCCCAAGGATCTGATGCAACTTGGGGATCTTGACGATCCTACACCCCCGTTTACTGAGGAAGTGATGAATGCTCGTATCTCGAAGAAGTTTAAGATGCCGAAAATTAAAGCTTATGATGGGACTGGTGATCCCGCAAACCACGTTAGAACATTCTCCAATGCACTGCTGTTGCAGCCCGCAAGTGACGCTTTGAAGTGTAGGGCATTCCCTCAAACCCTGTCTGGTATGGCTCAAAGATGGTACAGCCAGTTGCCTGCAAACTCGATTGCCACTTTTAAAGAGTTAAGTGCTGCCTTTGTTATCCAGTTTATCAGCGGGAGAGTGCATGAAAAAAGTTCTGCATCTCTTATGTATGTGGTGCAAGGAAAGAATGAGAATCTGAGAGACTATCTTAAGAGGTTCACCAAGGAGACTTTGAACATCACTGATCTGGAAAATAAGGTGGCAATGGTAGCCTTAAAGCATGGCACCAAAGTCCTATACTTTAAAAGGTCGTTGTCGAAGCACCCTCCCGAGAATATGGCTGAGCTCCAGCGAAGGGCTGACAAGTATATCAAAGCAGAGGATAGTATAAAGAAGGAGGCTGCAGTAAGCAATGGCCGAGGTAACAATGATACAAAGAAGAGAAAGCAGGATCAGGAGTATGATGCTAGGGACAAGTATCCCCGTACTAGCAAAGACTCTGAATCAGTACTAAAAAAGAGTTTTGGACCGAGGTTTTCTGACTATGCAAGGTTGAATGCTCCCAGGAGTTAAATCTTGCTAGAGATTGAGAAAGATAAGGATTTTCGATGGCCGAAGCCACTCAAGGGTGACCCCGCAAAGAGAGATAAGGAGCAATACTGTAGGTTCTACCGAGATGTGGGGCATGATATAGATGATTGTAGGTAGTTGAAGGATGAGATTGAATTCTTGATCCGCAAGGGAAAGTTGAATAAATTCACTAAGGGTGAAGATCGTGGAACCCAAAGAAGGGACTACGATAGGAGAGACAATGACAGAAGAGATAATGGTCGTGATCATAACACGCAGCCCCGAGGGCCAGTTATCAACATGATTTGGGGAGGTCCGATAGCGGCCGGTACAACTCGAAACTCTCGAAAGGCATATGCCAGGGAGGTGATGCACATCGTGGGAGAGGCCCCGAAGCGTGCTAGAACTGAAATCGTAATTGGTTTTGATGATTCTGATCTTGAAGGGGTGAAGTTCCCCCATGATGACCCGTTGGTTATAACCCCTGTGATTGGGAACTCAGAAGTGAAGCGAGTCTTGATAGACAATGGAGCTTCTGTTAATATTCTGTTTCATGATGCGTTTGTAAAGATGGGATACACCGACTCTCAGCTTACCCCAACCAATATGCCAATCTACGGATTTAATGGGGTAGAGTCCAAAGTTGAAGGAACTATTCAGTTACCCAGGACTATTGGGCAAGAACCTAAGGAGGCTACCCAGATGCTGAATTTTCTGGTGATTAAGGCATCCTCGACTTATAATGCAATCCTTGGAAGGACTGGACTTCATGCGGCTGTAGCCTCAACCTACCATATGAAAATCAAGTTTCCAACCCGGAACGGTGTCGGAGAACAAAAGGGCGATCGGAAAATGGCTAGAAGTTGTTATGTGTCTGCATTGAGAGCTGATGGAGTCGGGGGGCAGGTACTCCCAATTGAAGACATGGATGTCCGTGGTGATGATGAACACCGAGGGAAGCCAGCAGAAGATTTGGTCCCCATACCTCTAAAGTTGGACGACCCTAAGAAAGTTACTTATATAGGAACTTCACTAAAGGAACCCTTGAAGGGCAAATTGACGGCCTTCTTGCAAGAAAACAGTGATGTGTTTGCTTGGACTGCAGCTGACATGCCAGGGATTGATCCCCAACTCATAACTCACAAGTTGAATGTTGATCTTGGGCGGAAGACAATAAAGCAGAAGAAGAGAAATTTTGCTCCTCAAAGGCAGGAGGCCATTAAACAAGAAGTTGACAAGCTCTTAGAGGCTCGGTTTATTGAAGAAATTCAGTTTCCCGAGTGGTTAGCAAACCCTGTAATGGTCAAGAAAGCGAATGGGAAGTGGAGGATGTGTATAGACTTCACTGATTTGAATGATGCATGTCCGAAGGATTGTTTTCCCCTGCCAAGGATTGATATGTTGATAGATGCCACAGCTGGACATGAGATGTTGAGCTTCATGGATGGTTTCAGCGGCTACAATCAGATTCAGATGCACAAGGAGGACATCCCTAAGGTATCTTTCATAACTGACTTTGGTGTTTTCTGCTATCTTGTTATGGCTTTTGGTCTAAAGAATACAGGAGCTACTTACCAACGGCTAGTGAATAAGATATTCGCCCATCTGATTGGAAAAACCATGGAGGTCTATGTTGATGACATGTTAGTCAAGAGCCTACTCAAGGCAGATCAAATTAAGCACCTCAGAGAGGCATTCGAAGTGCTGAGGCACCACAAGATGATGTTGAATCCAGCCAAGTGTGCTTTTGGCGTTGGATCTGGGAAGTTTTTGGGTTTGATGGTTTCGAAAAGAGGCATAGAGGCCAACCCTGACAAGATCAAAGCAATCTTAGACATGGAACCACCCCGTTCTGTGAGGGACGTACAGAAGTTAACTGGCAAGGTGGCCGCTATAGGGAGATTCATCTCCAAGTCTGGTGATAAGTGCTTGCCTTTCTTTCAAGCACTAAAGAAGGTGAAAGATTTTGAATGGACCGATAAAAGCCAAGAGGCCTTTGAACAATTGAAGAAGTACATGGCCGAAGCCCCGCTGTTGGCCAAGCCAAGTCCCGAAGAGACTCTTTATCTGTACCTAGCAGTATCTGGACAGGCATTGAGTGCCGTCCTCATTAAAGAGGAGAACAAGGTTCAGAGACCTATCTACTATATGAGCAAGGTTTTGCATGGAGCTGAGTTGAATTACTCAACCATAGAGAAGTTTGCATTGGCTTTGGTAACGGCCTCAAGGAAGCTATGACCATACTTCCAGTCGCACAAAATTGAAGTCCTGACGGACCAGCAGTTAAGGAACATATTACATAGCCCAAAGGCCAGCGGAAGACTAATCAAATGGGCCATAGAGCTTGGGGAGTTTGATATCAAGTATAAGCCTCGAACAACCATTAAGGCTCAGGCATTGGCTGACTTCGTGGTTGAATGCACCATTAACAACCAAGAAGTCGGGGGGCAGGAGATGATAACCACCCCTGATAACGAGGATAAAGATGAAGATCTGGTAGCTGATCAGAAGGAATATTGGGTGCTCTATTTTGATGGAGCATCAAAAACAAAATCTAGTGGTGCAGGTTTGGTTTTGCAAAGCCCCGATGGGTTCACAGTTGAGTATGCTTTGAAGTTGAATTTTCCGACTACTAACAATGAAGCTGAGTATGAGGCATTGATAGCCGGATTGGGATTGGCTAGAGTCATGAGAGTCAGGAACCTCAAAGTGTGTGGAGATTCAAGACTGGTAGTCTCGCAAGTGAATGGTGAATTTGAGGCCAAAGATGAGACTATGGTAAAATACTTGAGAATCGTGAAAGCTGTTATGACTCAGTTTGAGGAATGCTATGTTGAGCACATTCCGAGAGAAGAGAACGTTAAGGCCGATGCCTTGTCTAAATTTGCTTCTTCTGAAATCGAGAACTATGCAGGGAGTGTTTACTTCCAGGTCTTGAAGGCCCCGACCGTCAACTCTAAGTTGGTGGCACCAATTGATACATGAAGCTGTTGGATAGATCCTATTAAAGCTTACCTGGAAACAGGTTGGCTCCCTGACAATGCCTTGGAGGCATGAAAACTATCAGTGAGAGCATTGAGATATGCCCTGATCGAAGGCATCCTGTACAAGAGATCATTTGTCATCCCTTATTTGAAGTGTTTAAGGCCCCAAGAGGCAAAAGAAGCATTGGAAGAGGTTCATGAAGGGATCTGTGGGCAACACTTGGGGGGCAGAGCCCTAGCTCACAAGATCACGTGACTGGGATTCTATTGGCCAGAGATGTTGGCCGATGCGCAGATTTATGTTAAGAAGTGTGACAGATGCCAAAAGCACGCTCCGATTGTAAGGCAGCCGCCTGAGATATTAACGTCAGTCAGCTCTCCCATCCCATTTATAATGTGGGGGATGGACATACTTGGTCCTTTCCCTATGGCTTAAGCACAAAGGAAGTTTCTTATAGTCGCCATTGACTACTTCACCAAGTGGATCGAGGCTAAGCCTCTAGCCAAGATAACCACCAAACAAGTTGCCCAGTTCTTTTGGGAGAACATAATTTGTAGGTATGGAATCCCGTGAATCCTTGTGACGGATAATGGGACGCAGTTTAACAATGAGGAGTTCAAGAAGTACTGTGAAGAAAACGCTATTGAGCTTCGATTTACTTCGGTAGCACACCCGCAAGCTAATGGACAGGCCGAGGTAGCCAATCGAATCATCCTTGATGGATTAAAGAAAAAGGTCGAACGCTCAAGGAACACCTGGGTGGATGAGTTGCTGCCTATACTCTGGGCTTATCGCACTACTTGTAAGGTAACCACCGGAGCAACCCCGTTTCTGCTGGCTTATGGAGCCGAGGCAGTTGTGCCACTAGAGATTATGCATGCGTCACATCGAGTTGAGGCATTTGAACCAGAGACTAATGAAGATGGCATGAGACTCGCCCTAGACCTGATTGATGAAGTCAGGGACGAGGCAAATTCTAGAAATGCGGAGCATCAAAAGAAAGCATCCTTTTATTACAACCATAGGGTTAAGGAAAGGTTCTTCCAG
This sequence comes from Kitagawia praeruptora, assembly GCA_037693485.1. NCBI lineage: Eukaryota > Viridiplantae > Streptophyta > Magnoliopsida > Apiales > Apiaceae > Kitagawia > Kitagawia praeruptora. The sequence goes on along the minus strand of CM075354.1, from coordinate 104,260,749 downwards.
CAAGGTGACTTAGTTCTAAGGAAGATTGAGGCTTCTGAAGTTGGCCAAAAGGGAAAACTAGCCCCTAACTGGGAAGGGCCGTATCGAGTCAAGAAGACGTTGGGACGAGGATCATACAAGTTGGAGACCTTGGACGGGGTTGAGGTGCTCCGTACTTGGCATGCCTTGAACCTCAAAGTTTATTATCTGTAAGCTATCCTTGTAAGGGCTTAGCTCATTATCTATTTATTAAGAGAAGTAGAAATAAGGTTCGATGAGACCATTTCAGGGCTTGACGCCCCGAGTAGGACAATAATAAGTTATGTAAAGGTTGAACCCCATTCTGAGTTATTAATACAAGTTTGTTTTTCGTTCCATGATTCTATGTTTTATTTATGTACCAAGGACCTACTGAGTGTAATCCTAGAAAGGCCAAGTACCGAAAATAAATGAACATACGAATAAGGGAAACAAATGCATAAATAAAACGCCCTGAAGGGCCATAATTCAAGTTAAGGTTACAACACAACGAAATCAGAGTTTAAGTCTCGAAGGACGCTAAATAAATAGCTGATAAAGTAAAGCCACAAGCGGCTAATAAGGCCATGCAAGGCCACAAACCAACTCCAGCTACTCCTCTGCGGACTCCTCTTCGCCGCTCTCCTCTTCCCCGCTCTCCTCCTCCGAGTCTTCACCGGAGTCATTGTCAGGCTCGGCCACCACCATAGGCTGAACCACAGCAACTCCGGCCCTTTCTTCTTCAGAGGATGAATCAGAAGAAGAACTGCCCTCGTTTCGGATCAATCTCTTGCCAGGGATTGGTTGTCGAACCACTCCAACTTTCTTTGCGGGCGGGAGTTTCTTTCCACGAGAACCAGAAGAGGATGAGTCCTGGCTAACAACTGGGACAACTCCCTTAGAGTTGGATCCAGAACGTCGATGATTGCCCTTGGACCCGGATCCTGATGTATGAGGAACAACTTTAGTTCCCGAACCAGAAGCTAGGTTAGCCGGGTTGACACCCCAGTTAGGGCAAGGAAAATCAGCCGGGTTGACAACAGAAGGATGCCTTTGGCTCACAACATTTATCGCCTTATCCCAGCCAACAGACATGTTGTAGGGGCGCACCTCATCGTCATGATCATCTATGAATCTCAGAAACTCTTCAGACTTATGATAGGCTTTAATCACTTTGTTAGCATCATCCATTCTCTTTCGAGCTAAAGAAGCAAGTTGCTTTCGGGTGGATAAGGCATTCGCTTCGGCGCGGATAACCTGAGAATGTAGATCATTAATCTCTTCCTGGAACCTTGCTGAATCAGTCGTCAAGGATATATTCTCATCCCTGAAAGCCAAGCCTTGGGCAGAAACATCCTGGAAGTAGGCATTAGCCTGCAATGAAGAAATTGATGAGGCATGAGAAATTTGTAAAGGCTAAATCACACCGAACTTACTAAAAGGAGTGCCATACCTGATATAAGGCTTGAGCGCCCAGAAGTTGATTTTCATTCATCTTGTCCCCGGCATGTAAAGTCACCTTATCGGGAGGAGTGATTGAAAGCTTGGACCAGTCTAGAGCTAGGTCAGGACTCCCACAAACCGAGTCTTGTTCACATATACCCCATGACGGTATAAAAGGGGTCCTGGTAACTCCATCAGCATTTCGGGATCTTTTCCCGCCTTGGGGGCAGCCTTCCAAGAAGTGAGGGATTCTAGGCTTAGTGGGATTCAGTAGCTCTGCAGCCTTTTTCTTCATCCTTTAAGTCACAGTCGGTTGGTTTTGAGGACGACTATCAATCTCCTCAGCAGCTGAAATGCAATGAGAAAAACATCGAAATAAGAACAAACAGAGGTCATAATATGGCTAAGTAAGAAAATTACCCTCAATGGAAAGAAAGCTAAGGCCGAATTCAACAAGATTCTTTTCATTCAGAAAAGTCTTATAATGGGTACAACCATCATCAGCTAGGAGCTTATCTCGATCTAGTAACTCAGAAACCGTAAGTTCACACACGAAATGTGAACTATCTTCCACGTGTCCAAATCTCTTCACAAAGTAGTTGCCCCAATCACCACCTTCCCACTCAAGGATTACAAATTGTCTTTCCTAGAAATGTTGAGAATCTGGGAAAGAAAAGGGATTCACCATGTGCGGGAGTTTGGTTCGGTGTTGAAGGCTGATCCATCCTTTTATGCAGTCAGTGGAGTTTCTGGCCCCGAAAATACTCCAAAACATTGTAATAGACAAGGGAATTTTCAGTTGACGGCACCTTATTATGAAAATAATGATGTACCTCCAGGCATTAGGATACAGTTGACAAGGGTGAATTTGATACTCCGCCAACAATCTGATGATAAAATCATCAACCAGAAATCTGAATCCAGCTTCTAGGGCACCCCAGGGAACACAAATCCTCTCAGGATGCCAGTTGCAAGTTCTGTCAGTTAGACTTGGAAGACGAACCTTAATAGCATCGGTTAGTTGTAATTGTTTATGCTTGAGGACAAGCATCGGTTTAAGTTTGGGGGTGTGATAAGTGGATTTTATATCCACTTGGATCGCTTCAATTCGGCTTTAATTGATTGTCTTGGACTCAAGTTTGTTGTAGTTTTGATATGTTTTTGTTAGTTGTGCAGGTTTGCGAATTATCGATTAAGGTTTATGTTTTTGTCAATTTTGAGAGTTGAATTCTAGCATGGAAAGGAGGAATGGAGACTTGTTTTGAGCCACCATGATGACTTGAAGTCTAGAGAATTGAAGACGGAAGCATTTTCAAAAGAAACGAAGGAAAAAGGAGTTAAAACGAAGAAAATCAGCCAAAATTAGCTCCCAACAGGAAGTTCATGCGCCTGGAGCGCGTAATTGTGTGCCGGGAGCACGTGAAACAGTAGTTTTACGCACCGGGAGCGCGTATTTGTGAGTCGGGAGCGCGTAGAAATTCTGCCAGATTTTTGGATTTTTGTTTTGGCCGTATCTTGAGTTCTACAAGTCCGTTTTGGGCGATCTTATAGTCCACGCGAAGCTAACGAGATTCTCTATCATTATAAAGTGGTCCAGATGTCCAAATACAACTGGAACGGCCCATAAATACTGAAGAAAAGACAGCTACGAATTTTTCTTAAAAACAGAATCAGTTTAGGAAACGTAATTTGCAGAAATTTTATTTTAACTCTATTTTGGGGAATTTCTTGCTGGGCAAGACTTCTAAAGCCTATATAAACACATCCTACCATTGTAATTTTGTAACATCATTAGTTTTATTATTGTAACATAGAATTGCATAGGAGAAAAGGAGAAGGAGATTCAACGCTCGTGCCAAGCAACAGATCAAGGTCTACTTCATCTTTTGTGTTCTTTTCCTATTAATATTATTACTTCCATTCATACTTTGTTTAATATCATGGTTTCACTTTATCCCATGATGACGAGAGGTTTAATTATGAACTAATCATTGTCATGGGATTCTAACGAATTTATCTATGTAACTTAGTAGTTTGATTGCTTTAAAGATATGTGTGTGGTGAATTCTTGATATCCTCGTATGGTTAATCTTAATGCTTTTAGATGCGTAGCTAACATCTAAATTGAATTATCAATCTCTTGTGAAGTGAAAGTGGATCTTGAGATTTAGAACTTGCCGTGCTAACATAGGTTCATAATTGTTTAACAATATGATTTGTGGTGTGAGATGAAAATACTTATACTACCCTATGTGATCAATATGGATAACTTGTTCTTCAACCGTTATGTTTTCAAATTCTATAGACATATAGGGTCTAAACATAATTGGTGTCCATTCATCTTCTATCTCTTTTGTGGATGTATGGGTAGTTTGGTATACGTATGCTGGCAGGTAGCGTGTACTTGTTTCGTGTTATCCGATCAGATATCAAAATCATCACATGCATGGATTAAAGGCGTCCACTCTAGACAAAGTAGATAATGAAGTTAGAGTCCCATGTTTTCTCTTGCATAAATAATTCGATTTCAATTCTCGTTAGTTAGTTATTTCTTTAATTTACTTCTTAGTTAATTTAGTTAATCAAAACCAATCTTGTTAATTGTCTTAGCAGTGAATTAAAACCATACATTGTTGCATAGGTACATCTACTGAATTGAAACGTAAACGAGATCCCTGTGGAACGAACTTAATTTATATTTGTATTACTTGTGACCACGTGTGATTTTGTGTTAACAGCATCGCACACTAATTTGTAGTTTGGTTAAACCCCTATTTTTTGTTATCCAATCATTTTTTGTTATCCCTCATTCATGACCGTTAGATCTTCAACTCAATATCATGACCGTTAAATACAACAATACTAAAAGTTGTTATATACAGAGGTCTAAGGTTCGATTCCCGCCAACAACATTTTAATTTTTATTTAATATTAAAAATTATTATATACAAAAATGTAGAGTTTAAATTCTTCCAATAACATATTAAAATCAATATTTAGAACATTATATTATATTATGAACAAATTATAAAAAATTAAAAATAACCGCACGAACTATAAGCTAGTAATATATAAACATATTAAGTATTATATAAACATATTACACATCATATAAGTGGTATGGAGTACAAAATTCTTCCTGAGTTCGGAAATTGAAACGTTTTTTAAAATTATTTTCTATGATTTCTTGGGAAGATATCTTGTTTTTGAGTTTCTTGATCAATTATAGTAACAATTTTAAAAATTACATAATAGAATCATTAAACAAAAAATACTGATTGAACATTGCCCAGAAATACACTTAAGTAAACTATGCAACTATGGCCACAAATCATATTGATTCTTCCTCTTCTTCACTATAAACCAAACAGAATTACATTAAATTATAAGAGATCTTAAATCATTTGCAATTGGACTTCGTCTAGTGCAATTTTTACTTCTAACTTAAACTCAACAAAATTCAGTGCTAATTTTGTTAAATGCCAATAATTGGTGTACTTCTAAATGTTATATAATTTATAGATTAATTTATATGTAACTAGCCTATAACCCGTGCATGCTATGCACGGTTATTTTTAATATTTTATGGTTTATATTTATTGTTTGATTAATTTTGTGTTTTTTTAAAGATAATCCAAATTATTAAATATATTTTGATTGAACATTTTTAGTTAATTATATTTTATGTTACTAACTCACATTAAATTGATATAATATATTGTCAAATTATTATTCTTTTATTCAACATTTTTACATTAATATAATTTATACTTACTCTAAAATTTCTTCTCGAAAGAATCAAATTTACTGGGAATCTCTGATCTTCGCTTCACAGGCTCGATCTTTACTTGGTGGGATAGCAATATAGGCTCTCCTACTTTTAAGAAGTTGGATAGATGCTTAGTGAATGGTGCTTGGATGAATGTTTTCTCCCTTTCCCAAGCCCTGATTATGCCTAGGGGGTTGTCTGATCATAATCCAATTTCAATTTCTCTTGGAATCCATTGGGAAAGACTTAGTAAGCCTTTTCAGTTTTTTAACCATTTGATCCTCTTGCCTGATTTCTTGGAGGAGGTTAAGTCAGCCTGGCAAGATGATGTTGTGGGTAATCCTTGGTTTGTGCTAACTTCTAAATTAAAGAGGATCAAAGCTGCAATGAGAAAGCTTAACTCAAACAAGGGCAATCTTCATTCTGCTGTAATCAGTGCGAGAGAAAATTTGTTAAGTTTTCAAAACTCCCTTCCTGCCTTGCCTTCATTAGCTCAATTTGAAGAGGAGGATAAACTCATTAAGGACTTTCAAAATGCTTTGCAGCTAGAGGAAGTGTTACTTCAGCAAAAATCAAGGGTTACATGGCTCAAAAAGGGGGACTGTAATAATGGTTTCTTCTTTAACGCTTGTAAAAGCAGGTGGAACAGCAATAAGATTCTGGCCTTAGAAGATGATTCCGGTAATATTCACACAGGTCATAGAGATATCTCAAGAATTGCTATGCAGTTCTTCTCTTCTCTGTTTAGCAACTCTTCTGTGGTCACAAAGCTGCCTGAGGACTTATCTCTCCCGCATATCTCTAATGTACAAAAAGAGGAGCTGCAAAAACCTTTCTCCCGAGAAGATGTCTTTAACACTATCAAACACATGGCTAAGAACAAATGCCCTGGACCAGATGGCTTTACAGTAGAATTCTATCTTGCTGCGTGGAGCATTATTGGAGAAGATGTCACAAATGGGGTTCTTTACTTTTTTGAGTCTAACTGTTTGCCTCGTATAGTTAGTTCAACTGTCTTAGCACTAGTTCCTAAGAAACAAAATGCTTCAGTCATTTCAGATTTCAGGCCTATTGCTTGCTGTAATGTTCTTTACAAGCTTGTCTCAAAAATGCTAGCAGCTCGTCTTAAAAGTATCTTGCCTTCGCTAATTTCCCCGTATCAGTCAGCCTTTGTTCCTAAAAGATTGATTGGAGATAACATTCTTTTGGCTCAAGCATTATGCAAAAACTATCATTTAAACTCGGAGTCACCTCGTTGTACTATTAAGCTGGACATCAAGAAAGCTTTTGACATGATTAATTGGGAGTTTCTACGCTCAGTCTTGCAGCGTATGAATTTTCCATCTATCTTCATTGATTGGGTGATGACTTGTATTTCAAGCTGCATGATTTCTTTAAAAATTAACGGCACTCTAGAGGGATTCTTCAAGGCGGAGTCAGGCCTAAGGCAGGGCGATCCCATGTCCCCTTACCTTTTTGTGATAGCCATGGAAGTTCTAACTGCTAGTCTTGCAAAAACTACGGCTACTTCAGATTTTAAGTACCACTGGCAAACCAAAAAATTGCATATTACTCATATTACGTTTGCTGATGACGTTCTTTTATTTTGTCATGGAGATTATAAATCGTTTGACTTGCTGTTGGAAGGTGTTAAAGCCTTTTCCTCTGTTTCAGGCCTTCATCCTAATCAGAGCAAAAGTGCCTGTTTCTTTGCTAATGTAGAGCAAGATGTTAAACAACATATCCTGGATATTTCGGGATTTCAGTTGGGATCTCTCCCTATCAAATACTTGGGGCTTCCTTTAATATCTACGCAGCTGACTCGTAGGGATTGTGATGCTCTTATTGGAAAAATTTCTGGCAAAATAGATTCATGGATTAATAAGCTTTTAAATCATGCTGGAAGGCTTCAGCTGATTAAAATAGTGCTCTTTGGAATGCAGAGTTACTGGGCGTCTCATTTGCTTCTTCCAAAGAATGTTCTAAAGCATCTCAAATCGCTATTCACTAAATTTCTATGGGGAGGTACAAGTACTACTTCGAAACTAGCTAAAGTTTCTTGGCATGAATGTTGTTTCTCTAAAGATGAAGGAGGGCTGGGCATTAGAGATCTTAGTGCTTGGAACCGTGCCACGTTTATTCACCATCTCTGGAGAATTCTGCAACCATCTGCTTCTTCTCTTTGGATTGCCTGGTTCAAAGCTTTTATTCTAAAAAACAAACCATTGTGGTCCATGGCTATCCCATCTAAAGCCTCATGGTGTGTTAGACAGATTCTCAATGCCAGGCATGATACCTTAAGATTTATTAGGTATGCAGTAGGTATTAATTCTCAGTTTTCCTTTTGGCATGATCCATGGGTGCATGGTCGTTCAATCCTTCAGGATTTTGATCCCTCAATAATAACCATTGCTGAGTCTACTACTGGAGCTAGAGTGGGGCAGTTTATTATCAATAGGATTTGGTCTTTACCTGATTCAAACCATGTTAGGATGATGGAGCTTCGTAGACTTGTAGGTTCTGTTCCTATTCAGTCGCAGGACTCTATTTCTTGGGAAGGGCAGGTCTCCAATCAGGTGTCGATAGGCTCTATATGGCACTCAATTAGAGAGCATGGCAATCCGCCCAGCTGGGTTAAGGTCCTCTGGCATGCTTTATCAATTCCAAAATGTTCCTTTACCTTGTGGTTAGCCCTGAAAGATAGATTACTTACAAAGGAACGCATGCATCGATTTGGTATGAACACTAATCTCACCTGTGTTCTTTGTAATTCGGCTGTTGAATCAAATGTTCACCTTTTCAGTACTTGTGGTTATGCAATGGAGATTATGTCTGACCCTGGGTTTCCTTTAGTAAATAACTGGACTCTCTATTTAAATGGGCAATTTCTTTCGGGTAGATTTTCACAGATGAAGACATTTTTATCTTACCTTTACTTGTCAGCAGCGGTCTTTCTTATTTGGCGTGAAAGGAATGACAGAATTCATACTACTGGACATGCCTTACCAGCTGGTCATCTCAAGGTGGTGCTTAAACGTATGGTGAGAGAAAGAGTTTGCACCAGCAAGTGTTTCCAAAAAGCTGCTGCGAAGGACCATAATTTGATTATCCTCTTGCATTAGACTAGGTCTAAGTTGTTTTGTCTGATGTAGTTCTCAGAACTTTTCTCCCTGTCGAGGGGATGCCCTATTCTTTGTAAATCTTTTTGTTTCAATATAATTTTAATTTAGCAAAAAAAAAAATAATAATAATAATAAATTTTACCTAAATCCTATAAAAAATAGTGATAATCGCATATATAATCTATACAAACCCCATATACATAATCATGTCTACATATAATTAGCCAAATTCTTACAGGAGAACCTTCACTATTAATATGAGATAAGAAATCAAATCTTTTCCACATAATTTTTTAATTACCTTTAATCTTAATTGTTCAATTTAATGAGTATTTTACCCAATTTCCACCTATCTCCTTCATCCCTCACCTGTCTCTTCTTCCTTTCTAATCCACGTCTTTCTTCCTCCATATCGGACCAAATTTCGACCACCACCGTCAAATTCCAGCTGCTATCACCATCAATTTCCAGTCACCCGTTTCATTTTCCTATAATTATACTCTCTAATCTTCTTTATAAATTTTTATTCTCTTTCTTTTTGGTACGTACACATATGGGTTGATGTACATATAACTGTAAATATCTATTGGAAATCTAAATTCGATTGTGACGATGATGCTATTAACTTTAAGGAAGAGCAAATTCAGATCATGCCAACTCTAACATGAATTTAGCAGTGATTTTGATTCAATATTTTGATAAATATTATTTAAAGCAAGTGATTTTTGTACGATAACAGATCCGTTCAACTCTAAAATGAATTTAGCGTTAATTTTGATGCAATTTTTTTAAAATTATTATTTAAAGCAAATGATTTTGATATGATATTGGTGATGTCACAGGTGATGGCCGGATGTGGCTCGTGACCGAATGTACGTGGTTGTAGTGTGGTGATTGTGTTGATTTGCGTGATTATTGCTTAATTGTAATGATTTGATTTGATTATAGTGATTATTGTGTTGATTGTGGTCATTGTACGTTGAGGATGTGAATATGTATGGATTGATTAATTAGTGTTATAAAATAAAAATCGGTTTAATTAAATGGATGGTACATTGAATAAAAATAAACTGTTAGGATTATATCACATAAGAACATGATTCTAATTAATTAATCTCACAAATATATATATATATATATATATATATATATATATATATATATATTCACAATATACTTAATCCCCGACTCATATTCACATAATCATTTATTAAAATAAATATATCAAATAATTTGGTTGATGTGGGCCAAATTTTTAAAAATAATAGGATATTTACCAAAAATACTATGTTTAAAGTTTCTATTTGCAAATATACTATCTCTTTGAATTAATTGCAATTTTACTATACTAAGTTTCAAAATTGCAAAAATACTACACCCCTCCCCCATGTGCCCTCCATGTGCCAAACCTCCACGTGCCAACTAATTCACACGCCTGTGTACTTTTTTTTTTTTGGTGGATTTGGATTTGGGTTGCATGGCCCCGCAAGGGCAACCACTTTCAACTGAACATGCAACTAAATTACTGATTTCATGTTCCATTTTTCAATTTCCATTTTCGACCTCATTTTTGGACTCTAATATATATATATATATATATATTAGAGTCCAAAAATGAGGTCGAAAATCACTTTTGAAAAATGGAACATGAAATCAGAAATTTAGTTGCATGTTCAGTTGAAAGTGGTTGCCCCTGCGGGGCCGTGCAACCCAAATCAGCAACTGAATGCAACCACATTCAATCGAATGCAACTACATGCAACTTTTTTTTTTAAGGTGGGATGATTTTGGTGGATTTGGGTTGCAAGGCCCCGCCAGGGGCCATATTCAAATGAATGCAACCACATTCAACCAAATGCAACCCCACAAGCAACTTTTTTTAAAGGTGGGATGATTTTGGTGGATTTGGGTTGCAAGGCCCCGCCAGGGGCAATATTCAACCAAATGAAACCACAATCAACTTGTTGAAAGTGGTTGCCCCTGCGGGGCCATGCAACCCAAATAGAATCCCACCTTAAAAAAAAGTTGCATTCAGTTGCTGATTTGGGTTGCAAGGCCCCGCCAGGGGCAATATTCAACCAAATGCAACCACATTCAACTTTTTTTAAGGTGGGTGATTTTGGTGGATTTGGGTTGCAAGGCCCCGCCAGGGGCAATATTCAACCAAATGCCACATTCAACTTGTTGAAAGTGGTTGCATTCAGTTGAAAGCGGTTGCCCCTGCGGGGCCATGCAACCAAAATCCACCAAAATAGAATCCCACCTTAAAAAAGAAGAAGTTGCATTCAGTTGTTGATTTGGGTTGCAAGGCCCCGCCAGGGGCAATATTCAACCAAATGCAACCATATTCAACTTGTTGAAAGTGGTTGCCCCTGCGGGGCCATGCAACCCAAATCCACCAAAATAGAATCCCACCTAAAAAAAAAGTTGCATTCAGTTGCTGATTTGGGTTGCAAGGCCCCGCCAGGGGCAATATTCAACCAAATGCAACCATATTCAACTTGTTGAAAGTGGTTGCCCCTGCGGGGCCATGCAACCCAAATCCACCAAAATAGAATCCCACCTTAAAAAAAAAGTTGCATTCAGTTGCTGATTTGGGTTGCATTCAGTTGTTGATTTGGGTTGCAAGGCCCCGCCAGGGGCAATATTCAACCAAATGCAACCATATTCAACTTGTTGAAAGTGGTTGCCCCTGCGGGGCCATGCAACCCAAATCCACCAAAATAGAATCCCACCTAAAAAAAAAGTTGCATTCAGTTGCTGATTTGGGTTGCAAGGCCCCGCCAGGGGCAATATTCAACCAAATGCAACCATATTCAACTTGTTGAAAGTGGTTGCCCCTGCGGGGCATGCAACCCAAATCCACCAAAATAGAATCCCACCTTAAAAAAAAAGTTGCATTCAGTTGCTGATTTGGGTTGCATTCAGTTGCTGATTTGGGTTGCAAGGCCCCGCCAGGGGCAATATTCAACCAAATGCAACCATATTCAACTTGTTGAAAGTGGTTGCCCCTGCGGGGCCATGCAACCCAAATCCACCAAAATAGAATCCCACCTTAAAAAAAAAAGTTGCATTCAGTTGCTGATTTGGGTTGCATTCAGTTGCTGATTTGGGTTGCAAGGCCCCGCCAGGAGCAACCACTTTCAACTGAACATGCAACTAAATTTCTGATTTCATGTTCCATTTTTCAAAAGTGATTTTCGACCTCATTTTTAGACTCATATATATATATATATATATATATATTTATATATATATTAGAGTCCAAAAATGAGATCGAAAATGGAAATTGAAAAATGGAACATGAAATCAGTAATTTAGTTGCATGTTCAGTTGAAAGTGGTTGCCCCTGCGGGGCCATGCAACCCAAAGCCAAATCCACCAAAATAGCATCCAATCTTAAAAAAAAAAAAAAAAGAAAAAAAAAAGTACACAAACTGGTGAAACAGGCGGCTGTGAAAGAGGAGGGAAGGAGGGGGTAGGGTTATGGTTAGTATTTTTGCAATTTTGAAACTTAGTATAGTAAAATTACAAATAGTTTAGTAAAATTGCAAATAGCTATTCTTAACAAAAGTAAATGTGCAAAAATTTACTTTTTCTTATTTATTTATGAAAAAAGCTCTTAATAATAATGATATTATGTATAATTTAGTTTTTTCGTCAAATTCGCTTACAAAAATTCATGTATTAACACATAATTTAAGATAGTATCGTAATAATATAGGTAAGTTATTCTTTTAGACTTGGATTAAATAGAGAAAATTATGAAATTTTATATCAAAATCTTAATACAATATTTTTTACATGTCACATGATCATAATATAATATTATGCATTTGTTGAATAAATGTAAAATTTAGATTTTAATTTCATCTCTATTGAATGATTTTTTGAAATTATTATGTTAAATTTGTTTTAGATTTAGTTCTATATTTTGTCGACCAACTTATATATTTGAATTATATTCCTCTAATATTTATTAAATTTATTCTTTTATATGATATTAATAAGAATCCAATTTAGATTATTTGAGAATCATTAATCACATAAATATTAAGATTTATGAAGATTATATTATTTTAAAAATATTCCTCTCATGTGAGTATCAAGATTTTTGAAAATTATATTATTTGTATAATATGTCTCTAATATTTATAAAATTTGCGAATAAATTTATATTTCAAATAGTTCAAATATATAAATTATTTTACAAAATTTATATTATTGATATATGTGGAATTATATTCCACCTAGATCAGTTAGGACATGATTTTCTCTTCTACATCAATTAGAATAGACTTCTGCGCCGATATTAGTATTTAAATATTAAAATAAATAGGATATAATCTAGGCCGTTAATTAAAGTTTAGATCTAACGATCAATATTTGTTTGGTGGTAGTAGTGACAACCAAATATCCACCTTATGTGATATAAATTTGATATGTATTCTAAAATAATATGTACTTCTAAATTATTTAATTTCAAAATAAATTCTTCTTGCATCAAGTTTTAAAGTAACACAAACAACCAATATAAATTGAGAATTGTATCGAATTGTATCAAGTTTTCATTAACTTTTTTTATTTAATTTTGATTTTAGTGTGATGTGACAAAACCAAAGTGTTAAGTCTGTTCAATCCAAAAGCAAAGCTATCACCTCCAGCTTCACACACTGGATGGAAAGAAACCATTGTGATTTTTATAAGAAAATGTTCAAACGCATGTTAGAGTCCAACCCTATTCGACGATTTTCCACGATGGACCTTAATTTACCAATTTATAAAATAATTCATAAAATCAAAAAACACATAATTGTTAACAAACAAACATGGTTCAAATAGTAAAACATGTGCCGAATATATTTTTTTTAATAATAACTACAAATTTAAAATACTGCTTGCAACATAATATTACCCCCCTTCTTCAAAGATACTATCAACCTCTCTCTTCTTAAAAATTGTGTATGCCTTTTTACAAAGGCAAACAAACAAAATCAGCCTCTGTACCAAATATCGCGTTCCACCTGTTGGATCATAGAAATATTATTATGAAGAATTTTTTTGCATAAGTATTATGTATATTTATGTAGGATCTTACTCTATTAGAAACGAGAAAAATCAAATTAAAAATGGAGGGAACTATGTGGGATTATGTATGAGAGGGTGTACTTTAATTGTGTATTGTGTGTGCTGCTTGTAGGGGGCCAGAAAATTAGATTGATTTAAGTGTTTTAGTTTCTAGTTTCTATTTTAATTTTGATTTCCATTTTATCACTAGCCTATGTATATATATGTGCATGTTGTTATTATTATTTTAATAATAATTTATGTGGGCTACATATTAATAATCAATTATATTTAGCTATTTATTTTATTGGGTTAAATAAAGTGATCAAATAAAGAGCCCAATTAGATTTTAATTATTGTGTGGATTAAATGAGTGAATACCCACTACTTGGCCCAATTTAATTATAATGGGAGATTTTATTGAGCAGGTAGAATACAGAGGGTTATAATCCCCGATATATCATAGACAGTCATATTTTCTACCCATCAGAATATCACTATTTTGGAAAACCTAAAGAGTACTTGGTTGAGGAAGAATATAGCACCGCTTAAGGACATCTATAGCACTACAAACTCATGGATACAGGTACGCTTCCGCTTATAATCTAATTAATCTCGATAATCGAATATGATGTTGCGATCCTTATCTCTATTTTAGAGAATTTAGTGTTTATAGAATTGTTAGATTCTATCAATTGGCATCAGAGCCTCTTCATATTTGATTATTGGGAATCGATTATGCTAATTTAGATTTCTAATCTATTAAGATGTTAATTTGTAAATTTTGTTTTTTGTTCGAATATTGTTTTCGGAGATGATTTGTATCGATTGTCTAAAACGATTCATTACGAGGGATATATGTGTATAGTTCCTTGGTTGTTATGTACAAATGTTGATGTTATGTCTTGACGGAGCCCTGATTATCATTTCAATTTGATTTATGTCATTTATATATCAAAAGTAGTACCTTTTTCTGGACACACTCTCGGTTTTTTTTGTTTGATATAGTAATAACGCCTTCACTTTGTGACAATGAATCTGTTAAGGCTTTAGCATGTTGTCATGTGTCAATTTTCATATAATAATCAACATGTACAAATGATTGGTGAATTGTCGTAAAAAAAAAAAGAGGGTATATTTAATTTGTGATTTAAATTTATTTATTGGCAGTTAGTATTAACTTATTTATTTAAGTGGTCTAATATTTTGGAATTAGTTGATTGAAGCAATATGTTGCCAAAGTAACCTCTTTTGTGTAGATTAATTAATTTAAAAATATTATTGTGATGTTTGAATATTTAATTTTATGCAAATTTTATCGGCCCAAAGGAAGATATAGTTTGGCCAAAATTAAAATATTCTTGTGATAATAAGTGTGTAGCAATATTAAGATTTTCATGTGAGTAATACGTCGGTCCAAAGAAAGGCATATTATTTGACAGAAATTTATTGTTAATACTTGATTATTGCATTGAGAGTACCACTTGCAAATTGATTTTTCTGTCCAAAGACTAAAATTCAGTGTTGCATTAGGTATCTTGTGATGGTGTTGCCAATATTTAATTTATCACATATATTTAGTTTTGAGCTTTTGTTTGTATATTTGTTTTCTATTTCAGTTACTGCTAATGTTAACTCTGCTTCTGCTCAATTGAGCATGATTCCGATGTTGAATGGGACAAACTATGTCACATGGAAAGAGAATGTTGAAATCGTTCTTGGGTGCATGGATCTTGACCTTGCGCTAAGGAAAGAGCAACCTGTTCCTACTACGGCTGATCCGAAAACGGATCAGGTTGAGAAATGGGAACGCTCTAATCGCATGTGTCTGGCGATCATGAAGCGAACGATTCCAACTGGTTTTCGGGGCTCTATTGCTGAGAGCACAAATGCCAAGAAGTTCCTCTCTGAAATTGAGCAATATTTTGCTAAGAATGAGAAAGCGGAAACGAGTAATCTTCTGTCAAAACTCGTGACCATGAAGTATAAGGGAAAGGGGAACATAAGGGAGTACATCATTGGGATGTCTAATCTTGCTGGCAAGCTTAAGGAACTCAAGTTAGAACTTTCGGATGAGTTACTTGTTCACTTGGTTCTTATTTCACTCCCTCCTCAATTTGGTCATTTTGTGGTGAGTTACAACACTCAGAAGGAAAAATGGACTCTTAATGAACTCATTTCACACTGTGTGCAAGAGGAGGAGAGGGTATTGCGAGACAAGACTGAAAGTGCTCACTTGGCATCTAGCTCTCATGATAAGAAGAGAAAGAGAGGTAAGGATAATGCAAGTGGAAAACCCAAGCAGTCGCAAGAGAAGCAGGATAAGGGACCAACCTGCTACTTTTGTAAGAAGGCTGGACACATGAAGAAAGAGTGTACCAAATATGCTGCTTGGCGTGTGAAGAAGGGTAAGACTTCTGTCTTTGTTTGTTCTGAAGTTAATTTAGCTTCTGTACCTAAGGATACTTGGTGGGTAGATTCTGGTGCTACTACTCACATAAGTGTATCAATGCAGGGTTGTGTTACGACCAACTCAACACGCAAGTGCACGTGATCTCAAGTAATACAGATAGCAAATAAGGTTCGTTCCTACAGGGACTCGTTGTATTGTCTAGCTAATTCACTCACCAATGTATGATTGTTTTCCGATGCTAAAACAAATAATAAAGTGGATTGTTGTTATCACTAAAATTTATCTAAGAATTATAATTAATTATCAACTACTTGAACTGAGATTTATGTCGAATTACTTAGGCAAATAAAACATGGGAGTTTAGTTTCTTTAAACAATCCATCTATAGTCTCCAAATCTCTAGCCTTGTTCATGTGAATTATTAACACCTGATCGAACACACAAAACTGATATAAGCTAACTTCCGTTACACAAATACCATCCTAAACAATATCCACAATAAAGATAGAAATCATTTAGTCTCCCGATTATGCCAAGTCTTCATATGTCTATAAAGAATAAAACATAATGGTTGCGGTGCAAGCATTCAATTGATCACATAGTCGTCATAAAACGATTAGAATTATGACACTAATTACGAATGATAATATCACGCATAAACCTACGCTAACATGGCAAGTTCTAAACTCTTATTTCCACTTTCGCTTCAACAAGAATTAACACACAATTACAGGAGTTAGCTACTCTCCTATAATGAATTAAATCAACCATGATAGGATATCACATCAATCACACTATAGGCATCGAGAAGATTCAACACATAGAATTCATGAATAAGTCCACTAAACCCCCATGACAACGAATTAGTTCATGATCGAACTAATCATCATCATGGGTTCCAATGAAAACATGATAGAAAGAAATGAAGAATGACTGAGATAAATATTAAGGGTTTTAAAGAATACACCAAGGTCAAGCATCCACAACTAGGAAGAATACAAGAATAAAATTGGGAACTATATTCTCCCTTCCTTCTTTGTGCTAAAAAAACTACGTACATAAAACAAGCTATCCTCCCCTTCTAGGGTTTTCTTTTCTTCCCTTATATGGGCCTCCAGGTGCTAGTACATAAAAGAAATGTTTTTTTTTTATTTTATTTAATTCACCCAAAACAAATCAGGAACCGGGTCAGACGAGACGGCGATGCGGCGCCGGCTTCAAGCACAATTATGGCGATGCGGCGCCAGGACATTCTCAACAGCGATGCGGCGCCGTCCTCCAGTACAAACACGGCGACGCGGTGCCGTACCTACTGTTCAGCAACATAATTTTTCCTTTTCTTGAATTTGACTCCGTTTTGCACTTCGATTGCTATGCTTCGTTCCTCTAACACCTGTGATTGATATCCCTGCACAATACCCTTAAAAGAGATAAAAAATACCACAACTCGAGTACAAACCATCGTTTTAAGCTAAATGGAAACGTTCTAAGTAGATAAAATACCCACTTATCACACCCCCAAACTTAAACCGATGCTTGTCCTCAAGCATAACAAACAAAATATTTACAACTACCTAGTACCACTTCCGTAGGTGATCACGGTTGCATTTAGCATATGCAACAAGCCCTTTAAACCCCTAGGCAGCCCTAGTGGACGAGTAAGGTCTCGTGAGGGCCTATAGTGAATGTACCCACAAAATCCATCTAATAATGCAACTAACAATGCAACTAACTACATGAATGCAACTATATGAAAATGCAACAATCCCCTTTAAACTGACCAAAACCAACTAGCAACCAGCTGCCTCAAAGAATGCAACTACATCCGAATAGAGCTCGACTAAGCCCCCGTATACTAACAATACATGAACATAAACGTGTGTGTGTGCAATGCTCATCAGAAATGCTCTCAACACTAGGTCAAAAATCATACCTATCCTTCACCAAGACAATCACAGGTTTATAAACAGAATAGACTGTAGACACTTCATAATCTAGGAACACCACCATCCTTATTCAAGTTAACCAAGAATTCATGCTTTATTACTACGACACTAAATACTATAAATATTATATACACTACGCATGCTTATTTAACCGTGCAATGAGTGAGACCCCAAAAGGCTTATACAATAATACCCATGTAGCGAGTGTTAGGTCAGCAGGATCCCAGACTATAAAAGCCTTAGGTCACTAGGACTAAGTCCCCTCAGACTTAATAACTCGAGTATTAAAGAGCTCACTCTGGTTAATTTTGCATTTAAATTATTTACATGACTCTTTTTTTTTCTTTTCTTTCATTTTTCCATTTTTTTCTCTTTTTTTCATTTTTTTTTTTAATGTATGCAATCTGGAACGAGAATTCTCAATTCCAACCCTAGACTACTCATATAAAAATGAGCCGGCTACTAGCCGTTTGACGCCTAGCCATTATTGACCAAAATTAACACTAGCATGAAATCCTTGGTGTCCCCCAAACTTAGACTTTATTGCTCCTACACCATCAAGGGAATAACGAAAATTCTAATTATAATCAAGTGATTAAGTCTCAAACATCCAAACAGGCATGACCCTAACCTAGCCCAAAAGCACCTAATGAGACTAGTGAAAAGATTCTGTTTCCGTAACATGCAAGTCAATTCCATGGGAACTATAAATCAACCCTCTATTCATCATTACCACACCCAATTAGACATCTATCCACCAATCAGAATTAGCTCGTTCTAAGGGATTATGAAAAATGCATGCTATGCAATGCAAATGCAACTATATGAACATAAATATCACAATAAACAGAATGTCCTATATGGCATACATAAAAACAAAACAAAAATGCTCTACACTAACATGCAATTATGCTCCTAACATGACATGCAACACATCTTTTATACAACTAATACAAATGCACCTTTAATCCCCACCCCCAAACTTAAAAATTGCAATGTCCACATTGAAGGTAAGAATCAAAAGAGTGCAAGGCATACCTACTCGTCGTCCGAAGCACTCCCATCGGGAGTGTCCGGTGGCGGATAGACAGCGCCAGCTCCTGCTCCAAACGGCGGAAAAGTCACGTCCACTCCACTAGCACGGAAAGCTGTGCTCAAAGCCTGTGCAAACTGACTAAAATCTGCTGCAAAACCCATCTGCACATCGTGCACTGCGTCAATACGCCTCATCAAACGCCTATACTGCCTCTGATCAACAAAATCTCTAGGCTCCTCGTGCTGCTGCTGCTCCGGCTGCTCCTCCAGCGCTACATACCCAAGGCCCCAATCATCGGCATAACCACCATCCCACACAGCCAGCCGCTCTATACTCTGATGATCTAGCACTGCCTGTGGCTGCTGCACCGCCTCCGCCTCTGACCAAACAGCACCATGAAAACTAGCCAACCTAGCAATGACCGAACCATAAGGCATCGCCGCAGTAGAACTCCCTTGCATAAACCGTAGAATACCCTGATGTATCAAACTAGCCACATCCACGAACTCTCTACTGCATATAGCATACAACAGAATAGCCCGCTCAACCGTCACCTCACTCGAATGCCTAGTAGGGATGAGGTTGGCACAGATGAACGAGTGCCAAGTACGCCCATATTGATTCAAGGCCTTCGATACAAACGTAGTGGGCTCAGTAGTGCCCCTACTCAACTTCCATTCAGTACCAGGAACACATAACTGCTGAATAATCATCTGAAGATCCACACCATCACGAGTCTTCCCCGACCAATCCTCTCGAGCCTTATCAATACCCGGAAGCTCGAGAACACGACGAATAGCCCTCGGCCGATAATCCACCCGAACTCCACGAACCCGGCTAATACCATTCTTGTCCACACTAGCATTCGCATAGAACTCGCGAACCACAGACATCGGAACAGGTTCCGGAATCTCACAAACGCGCTCCCAACCTCTCTCTTGAATATTATCCAACATCCTCCCATCATTCATAGTAGGCAAAAGACCCCTCTCACGGGCAATAGGACACTCCAACAATTCAATATACCTCTCACTAGCCTCATTAGAGATAAATTGCGGTCCACCATTGCCACCCCCAAAAGCGGATGGAGAAGAAGAAGAAGGATTTCTACCACCACCCGCACTTCCACTAGCACCCTCACCGCCACCAATTACCACCCTTTGTCGCTTGGATGCCATTGAATTGAATGAAGGATGTATTAAGAGTGTTTATAGGGTTTGAGATTTGTAAGGATTGTGTATGTATAGGTGGAGGTGTATAAGTGTATAGATAGGAGAAATTTAGGGTTAGGGATGTGTATAGGAGATGGGTTAAATTTGGGGGTGGATATGGGTATATATATAAACATATAACAAAAATTACAACATTTATTTATTTTTTTTTTCGGCAGAGGCTACGGCGACGCGGCGCCAGAATTGCACTGGGGAACGGCGACGCGGCGCCCTGCTCACTGTTGAAAAATTTTTTCACTTTTTTTTTTTTTTTTTTTTTTTTTTTTTTTTTTTTTTTTTTTATAACTCCTAAGTCTGAATACAACAAATACCTATCAAGTGGGTTGCCTCCCACAAAGCGCTCTTTTTACGTCATTAGCTTGACGTAGCTCCATCTCCTTGATTTGCACAAATTAGAACCGCAGTCTCAATTTCGCGATTCAACTTCTCTCCAAAATATGGTTTCAACCGCTGACCATTGACCTTGAACGACTGTTCCGGTAACTTATCAAAAATCTCCACTGCCCCATGTTGAAAAACTGCTTTGACTGTGAATGGGCCTGACCAACGTGACTTCAACTTCCCAGGAAATAACCGAAGCCGAGAGTTATACAACAAAACCAATTGTCCGGGTACAAACGTCTTAAGAACCAACCGACGATCATGCCACCTTTTTACTTTCTCTTTGTAGAGTTTGTTGTTCTCATAAGCTTGCAAACGGAACTCGTCCATTTCATTCAACTGAACCATACGCCTCTCACCTGCTGCTGTAAGATCAAAATTCAGCTTCTTCAATGCCCAATATGCCTTGTGCTCTAACTCAGCTGGAAGATGGCAAGCTTTCCCATACACTAGTTGAAACGGTGACATTCCCAACGGTGTTTTATAGGCTGTCCGATAAGCCCACACTGCTTCATCCAGCTTCAATGCCCAATCCTTCCTAGAAGGACTAACTACCTTCTCAAGAATCCGTTTAATTTCGCGATTAGAGACCTCGGCTTGCCCATTGGTTTGAGGATGATAAGCTGTAGCAACTCGATGATTGATGTTATAGCGTGCCATCAGAGATGTAAACTTCCGATTGCAAAAATGCGTACCCTCATCACTGATTATAACTCGTGGAGTGCCAAATCGAGTAAATATGTTCTTGTGGAGAAAATTAAGCACCACCTTAGCATCATTCGTCGGAAGTGCTTTTACCTCCACCCACTTAGACACATAATCCACGGCCAGAAGAATATATTGATTACCACATGACGGAATGAACGGTCCCATGAAGTCGATTCCCCACACGTCAAAGATCTCTACCTCCATCATGACATTCAGAGGCATCTCGTCCCTACGAGAAATATTACCAACTCGCTGACATCGATCGCACCTCAACACAAACTGATGAGCATCCTTGAATAGAGTTGGCCAATAGAACCCTGCTTGAAGAATACGTGTGGCTGTCTTCTCACCCGCATAATGACCTCCATAAGCTGTAGCATGAAAATCACTTAGAATAGCCTCGGTCTCACCGTAAGGAACACAACGCCTAATAATCTGATCAGCTCCTTGCTTGAACAAAAACGGTTCATCCCAAATATATTGCTTGACATCGTGCAAAAATTTCTTCCTTTGAGCATGAGAGAGCTCAGGTGGAATGATGTTGCTTACTAGATAATTCACGAAGTCTGCAAACCATGGTTCATCATCTTGCATTTTGAATAATTGCTCATCAGGGAAGAACTCATTAATGACCGTGTTGTCTTTAGGTGACTTGCCATGATCTTCCAATCTAGAGAGATGGTCAGCTACCTGATTCTCCGTCCCTTTTCTATCCTTGATTTCCACATCGAATTCTTGTAACAGAAGAACCCAACGAATCAACCTTGGCTTAGAGTCTTTCTTCACAAGAAGATAGCGAATGGCAGCATGATCCGTATAAACTGTCACCTTTGTACCAAGCAGATAAGAGCGAAACTTTTCAAACCCGTAGACAATAGCAAGTAGTTCCTTCTCAGTGGTCGTGTAGTTCAACTGAGCATCAGTTAGTGTTTTACTTGCATAGTAAATAACGTGGAACACTTTTTCTTTCCTTTGGCCTAGAACGGCCCCAAGTGCATAATCGCTGGCATCACACATCAAAGCAAATGGTTGACTCCAATCAGGAGCTGTAATAACTGGAGCAGAAATTAGTTTCTTCTTCAAGATCTCGAACGCATGTGAACAAGCCTCATCAAACTTGAATGGCACATCTTTCTCCAAAAGATTGCATAACGGCTTAGAAATTTTTGAGAAATCCTTTATGAAGCGCCTGTAGAATCCCGCATGACCAAGAAAGCTGCGAATACCCTTGACTGAGACAGGGGCAGGAAGGTTCTCAATAGTCTCCACCTTTGCTTTGTCAACTTCCAAACCTTTACACGACACCTTGTGTCCCAGAATGACACCTTCTTGCACCATGAAATGGCACTTTTCCCAATTTAGAACAAGATTCGTCTCCACACAACGTTTTAGAACCAAACTCAAGTTTTCCAAGCACTCATCAAAAGAATCCCCAAAGACTGAGAAGTCGTCCATGAATACCTCCACATTGATTCCAATCATGTCAGAGAAGATGGCCATCATGCACCTTTGAAATGTAGCTGGTGCACCACACAACCCGAAAGAAACACGTCTGAATGCGAATGTGCCAAATGGACAAGTGAATGTAGTCTTATCCTGATCCTCGGGTGCTATACAAATCTGATTGTACCCAGAATACCCATCAAGCAAGCAATAGTACTGATGTCCAGCCAATCTGTCGAGCATCTGATCAATGAATGGAAGTGGGAAATGATCTTTCCGAGTGGCCTTGTTCAATTTCCGATAATCCATGCAAATCCTCCAACCCGTAACTGTTCGCGTAGGAATGAGCTCGTTCTTCTCATTAGTCACCACTGTCATGCCCCCCTTCTTAGGCACACACTGTACCGGACTCACCCAAGAGCTATCAGAAATTGGGTAGATAATGCCCGCGTCAAGCCATTTAAGAATTTCCTTTTTCACAACTTCTTTCATGACAGGATTCAGTCTCCTTTGATTATCAACTGTAGGGTTAGCTCCCTCTACCAAAGGAATTTTGTGCATGCAGTACGACGGACTGATACCCTTGATGTCTGCTATAGTCCACCCAATGGCTGATTTGGATTCCCTTAAGATTCGCAATAGTTTTTCCTCTTCTATTCCTGAAAGCTGAGAAGATATAATAACAGGTAAGGTAGAAGAATCACCAAGATAGGCATACCTTAAATGTTCAGGCAATGGCTTAAGTTCCAATGTAGGTGCTTCCTCGATGGATGGCTTAAGTCTAACATGAGACTTTTTCAATTCTGACAACCCCAATGATTCAAAAGAACTTTGAAACTTCTTCCATGGTGATGCAGTAAGATATTGCAATTGTTCTTCATCCTCTTCGGTCTCAACCTCCAAGTCATTAGAAAGAACTCTTTCCAACACATCAGCTTTTATCAAGTGTTGAGTTGCAGGGTTAACCACCTTGTCGACCATATCAATTTTGAAACACTCTTCATCGTCAGTTGGAAACTTCATTGCATTGAAAACATTAAAAGTGACATCTTGATCGTGCACCCTCATAGTGAGTTCCCCCTTTTGGACATCGATAAGAGTTCGGCCCGTCGCCAAGAATGGTCGTCCCAAGATGATAGGGATCTTCTTGTCTTCCTCGAAGTCAAGAATAACAAAGTCGGCTGGAAAGATAAGCTTGTCGACCTTCACCAAAACATCCTCAACTATCCCTCGCGGATAAGTAACAGAACGGTCAGCAAGTTGTAGAGTCATGGTAGTGGGCTTTGGCTCTGGAAGACCAAGTTGCATGAAAACTGATAAGGGCATGAGATTAATACTTGCACCCAAATCACACAAACATTTGCTGAATGAGATGTCTCCAATAGTGCATGGAATGGTGAAGCTTCCCGGATCCTTCAACTTAGGAGGCAACTTTTGTTGCAAGATGGCACTACATTCCTCCGTCAAGGCAACAGTCTCTAACTCCTCAAGTTTCAATTTCTTCGAGAGAATACCCTTCATGAACTTCGCATAGCTCGGCATTTGCTCAAGAGCCTCCGCAAATGGTATGTTAATCTGCAGCTTCTTGAATACATCCAAGAACTTAGCGAATTGCTTGTCTAACTTTTGCCTTTGAATTCGTTTTGGGAATGGAGGAGGTGGAAACACCTTATCTTCTACTTCTTTTTGAGAATTAACACTCTTGTGAATGATAGGAGTTGAAGGAGTAGCATTAGGAAGCAAATCAGAACCAGAATCGACCTCAACTGAAAATTCACATTTTTCCTCCAGAGGGCTCGGCGACGCGTCGCCGTTTTTGTACTGTGAGGCGGCGCCGCGGCGCCGTAGGGCCTGCTCAGGATTTTCATTTTTTTCCTCGGTTGCTTTTTCTTCGTTCTGACCTTGTAGACTTCTTCCTGATCGTAATGTTATTGCCTGAACCTGTTCCTTTTGATCTTTCTTGCCTGGATTCACCTCTGTGTCACTCGGAAGCGTTCCTGGTTGACGGTTCAACAAAGCATTGGCTAGCTGACCAATTTGATTCTCTAAAGTTTTCAATGACACTGCCTGACTCTTATACATCATCCGAAGCTCTTCCAATTCCGACTTCTCAGACTGATTCAATGAAGTTCCTTGAGATGGTTGAAACCCCGGTGGATTGAATGGTTGCCTTGGAGCATAAGGTGGCGGTTGATAGTTCTGATTACTTGGCCTTGCATTGAACTGCTGATTATGTGGTTGCTGAGCACCTCCCTGATTGTTGCTCCAACTGAAGTTGGGATGATTCCGATTGTTGGGATGATAAAATTGTGGCACTGGTTGCTGAGATCTTTGAAAATTACCAACAAATTGTGCGGATTCAGCTGAGATAGCACACATATTTGTGTCATGTGCCCCTGCACACAATTCACACACCATAGCAACCTGGTTAGTACCAAGATTAGAAAGGGAATCTACCTTCATTGTCAACGTTTTGAGTTGAGCAGCAATAGCAGTAGCTACATCCAAGTCAAGAACTCCGGCCACTTTGGTAGGTGGCAAGCGTTGAGTAGGATTCTGAAACTCGTTGGCCGACATCATTTCAATCAGATTATAAGCATCCTCATAGCTTTTTGCCCATAGCGCACCTCCAGAAGCTGCATCTAACATAGGCCGGGACTGAGCTCCCAACCCATTATAGAAATTGCTGATTATCATCCAATCCGGCATTCCATGATGAGGACAACGTGCCAATATCTCCTTGTACCTCTCCCAAGCTTCTCCCAAAGATTCCTGGGAATGCTGAGCAAACTGAGAAATGGCATTCCTGTAAGCTGCTGTCTTCGCCATGGAGAAATACTTGGTCAAGAACTTTTGAGCACAGTCTGCCCATGTTGTAATAGAGCCTGATGGCATAGAATGTAACCAACTCTTGGCTTTATCCTTAAGAGAGAAGGGAAATAGCCTCAATCTGATTGCGTCATCTGTAACTCCGTTGAATTTGAAGGTGTCACAGATCTCAAGGAAGTCCCTAATATGAGCATTGGGATCTTCAGCAGGACTACCCCCAAACTGGACTGTGTTCTGAATCATCTGAATGATGTTTGGCCTTAGCTCGAAATTGTTAGACCCTATAGCTGGGCGAACAATACTAGTATGGATGTCCTCCACTTTCGGCTGAGAGAATTCACTCAAAGCCTTCGCTGCTTGTTCTTGATTTGCCATAACTTCCTTTGCTTCAAGATTGTCTTCTAACCCGAAATCAAGTCTTCTCCTAGCTAGTTCTTCTGTACGTGCTAGTTCGTCTCTACGTGCACGAGCTCGTGTACGCATAAACTCTCAACAAGTACCTGAAATTCACCAACAAGAAATTTTATGAAAACGTCCTAGTCACCGAAATTCAATGACCACTGATGGCAAATATTGAAACTAAACAAATTAAAACCGCGTCCCCGGCAGCGGCGCCAAAAACTTGTTACGACCAACTCAACACGCAAGTGCACGTGATCTCAAGTAATACAGATAGCAAATAAGGTTCGTTCCTACAGGGACTCGTTGTATTGTCTAGCTAATTCACTCACCAATGTATGATTGTTTTCCGATGCTAAAACAAATAATAAAGTGGATTGTTGTTATCACTAAAATTTATCTAAGAATTATAATTAATTATCAACTACTTGAACTGAGATTTATGTCGAATTACTTAGGCAAATAAAACATGGGAGTTTAGTTTCTTTAAACAATCCATCTATAGTCTCCAAATCTCTAGCCTTGTTCATGTGAATTATTAACACCTGATCGAACACACAAAACTGATATAAGCTAACTTCCGTTACACAAATACCATCCTAAACAATATCCACAATAAAGATAGAAATCATTTAGTCTCCCGATTATGCCAAGTCTTCATATGTCTATAAAGAATAAAACATAATGGTTGCGGTGCAAGCATTCAATTGATCACATAGTCGTCATAAAACGATTAGAATTATGACACTAATTACGAATGATAATATCACGCATAAACCTACGCTAACATGGCAAGTTCTAAACTCTTATTTCCACTTTCGCTTCAACAAGAATTAACACACAATTACAGGAGTTAGCTACTCTCCTATAATGAATTAAATCAACCATGATAGGATATCACATCAATCACACTATAGGCATCGAGAAGATTCAACACATAGAATTCATGAATAAGTCCACTAAACCCCCATGACAACGAATTAGTTCATGATCGAACTAATCATCATCATGGGTTCCAATGAAAACATGATAGAAAGAAATGAAGAATGACTGAGATAAATATTAAGGGTTTTAAAGAATACACCAAGGTCAAGCATCCACAACTAGGAAGAATACAAGAATAAAATTGGGAACTATATTCTCCCTTCCTTCTTTGTGCTAAAAAAACTACGTACATAAAACAAGCTATCCTCCCCTTCTAGGGTTTTCTTTTCTTCCCTTATATGGGCCTCCAGGTGCTAGTACATAAAAGAAATGTTTTTTTTTTATTTTATTTAATTCACCCAAAACAAATCAGGAACCGGGTCAGACGAGACGGCGATGCGGCGCCGGCTTCAAGCACAATTACGGCGATGCGGCGCCAGGACATTCTCAACAGCGATGCGGCGCCGTCCTCCAGTACAAACACGGCGACGCGGCGCCGTACCTACTGTTCAGCAACATAATTTTTCCTTTTCTTGAATTTGACTCCGTTTTGCACTTCGATTGCTATGCTTCGTTCCTCTAACACCTGTGATTGATATCCCTGCACAATACCCTTAAAAGAGATCAAAAATACCACAACTCGAGTACAAACCATCGTTTTAAGCTAAATGGAAACGTTCTAAGTAGATAAAATACCCACTTATCAGGTTGCCTGTGGAGCCGACCGCCAATTGATGCTGAAAGATTCATCTATGTGGGCGATGGCAATAAAGTTCCAGTTGAAGCTGTTGGAACATTTAGATTATTGTTTAAAACTGGTGTTTATTTGGATTTATTTGAGACTTTTGTTGCACCGTCTTTTAGACGGAACCTTATTTCTATTTCCTGTTTGGACAAATTTGGCTACACTTGTTCCTTTGGAAATAATAAAGTCAGTTTCTCTTTAAATTCAAATTTGGTTGGCACTGGTTCTTTAATTGATAATCTTTATATGCTTGATACTGTTACTTTTAATAATGAGATTTTGCACTCTATTGCAAGAGGTACGAAGCGTAAGTTAACTGAGAATTCTGCCATGTTGTGGCACAAGCGTTTAGGTCACATCTCTAAACAGAGAATTCAAAGGCTTGTGGATGATAGAATTCTTGATCCCTTAGATTTAAGTGATTTTCAGGTTTGCATAGAATGCATTAAGGGAAAACAAACAAACTCCAGAAAGTTAGGTGCCAATAGAGCTACGAGTGTCTTAGAATTGATTCATACCGATATTTGTGGACCATTCCCTACGGCTTCTTGGAACGGTCAACGGTATTTTATCACGTTCATAGATGATTACTCAAGGTATGGTTACCTATACTTGATACATGAGAAGTCCCAAGCTTTGGACGTGTTTAAAGAATATAAAGCTGAAGTTGAGCTTCAGTTGAAGGGTAAAATACTAGCTGTCAGGTCTGATCGTGGTGGTGAATACTACGGCAGATATGATGGATCAGGTGAGCAACGTCCAGGACCCTTTGCTAACTTCCTAAAGGAGTGTGGAATTGTCCCTCAGTACACCATGCCAGGCAAACCTAATATGAACGGTGTTGCTGAGAGGCGAAACCGTACTCTTAAAGATATGGTGAGAAGTATGATAAGTCATTCTTCTTTACCTGAGGCACTTTGGGGAGATGCACTAAAGACTGCAATTTATATCCTTAAATAGGGTTCCAACAAAAGCAGTGGCCGAAACCCCTTACAAACTTTGGACTAAGAAAATGCCTAGCATTAAGCATTGTCATGTTTGGGGTTGTCCAGCTGAGGCAAGGCCATATAGGCCAAATGAAAAGAAACTGGACTCTAGGACGGTCAGTTGCTACTTTGTTGGATATCCGGAGCGTACTCGCGGATTTAAATTTTATGATCCCACTACTAGATCCTTTTTTGAGACTGATAATGCAAGATTTTTTGAGGAAGTTGATTTTGGGAGGGAAGGTATAGGTAAAAGTATTGTCTTTGAAGAAGATAGTCATGATTCTATTCATGACATTGCTAAGAACAATGATCAGATTATCGTACCTATCATTGCTCAAGGCCCTCCGGTTCAAGACAACACTGACATTCCCCATGAGAAACCAATTCAACAAAATCAACAACCTCTTGAATCACAAGAAGTGTCATTAAGGAGATCCACTAGAGAGCGGAAAAGTGCAATTCCAGATGATTATATTGTTTTTCTACAAGAACATGAAGATGGAATTGGCATTGGAGAAGATGACCCTATTAATCTTCAACAAGCCATGCAGAGTCCTAATTCTCAAAAGTGGGTTGATGCCATGAATGAAGAGATGCAATCTATGAAAGACAACGACGTTTGGGATCTTGTCGAGTTACCTAAAGGATCAAAACCTATTGATTGCAAATGGGTATTTAAAACCAAAAGGGATTCGAAGGGTAACATCGAAAGATATAAGGCTCGTCTAGTCGCAAAAGGATTCACTCAAAAGAAAGGTATCGATTACAATGAGACTTTCTCTCCGGTTTCCTCGAAAGACTCATTTAGAATTTTTATGGCACTTGTGGCTCATTATGACCTAGAGCTACATCAGATGGACGTAAAGACGGCGTTTCTCAATGGCAACATTGGTGAGACAATTTATATGGTGCAACCAGAAAACTTTGTCTCTGGAGATCCAAAGACTATAGTTTGCAGGTTAAAGAAGTCCATCTATGGTCTCAAGCAGGCTTCACGTGAATGGTATCACAAGTTTCATCATGTTATCACGTCATATGGTTTCGAAGTGAACTTGGTGGAACATTGTGTATATCACAAGTTCAGTGGGAGCAAATTTATCTTTCTTCTCTTATACGTTGATGACATCTTACTTGCCACTAACGATATAGGCTTATTGCACGATACCAAGAAATTTCTCACTAGTCAATTCGAGATGAAGGACCTTGGTAACGCCTCTTTTGTATTAGGAATTCAAATACATCGAGACCGCTCTCGGGGTATTATTGGATTGTCACAAAGGAGCTATATCGAAAAGATCCTGGAAAGGTATGGCATGAAAGATTGTGCAGGAATAGATACACCCGTGTCTAAGGGAGACAAATTTAGTCTCAAACAGTGTCCCAAGAATGAACTTGAGATAAAGGAAATGCAAAGGATACCATATGCCTCGGCTGTGGGAAGTCTAATGTATGCTCAAGTTTGTACTCGTCCTGACATAGCATTCATTGTTGGAATGTTGGGAAGATATTTGAGTAATCCGGGAATGGAACAATGGAAAGCAGTCAAGCGAGTCCTACGGTACTTGAAGAAAACAAAAGACTATATGCTCACATATAGGAAGTCAGATCATCTCGAAGTCATTGGATATTAAGATTCTGATTTTGGAGGATGCATAGATGAAAGAAAATCTACTTCGGGCTATGTTTATCTACTAGCTGGTGGAGCGATTTCATGGAGGTCTGCCAAACAGACGCTCATAGCTTCATCCACCATGGCTGCAGAATATATAGCATGTTTTGAGGCATCCAATCAAGCATTATGCACTACGCCATATATGGCCTTCGGCAACACTGAAAAAATGTTGGCGTAGGCCCAAAAACTGTTGCCGTAGCAAAAAAAATCTCTACGGCAACACTTTTCCGGTGTTAGCTTTTTCGATGTTGGCGTAGGGGTGAACTGCAACACTTTTAGCCCTACAGCAACATGCTAAAATGTGTTGCCGTAGGATAGTAAATGGCACTGACATGTGGCAGGACCCATGACACGTGGCAGGACCGCCCATGACACGTGGCAAGACCCCACTGACACGTGGCTGGACCCACTGCCATGTGGCTGGACCCACTGCCACGTGGCTTGACCTCACTGACAGGTGGGGCCTATTGACAGGTGGGGCCCACTGACAGGTGGCAACACTTTGTCATAGCTATTGCAACATTTTGTCTTAGCTACTGCAACATTTTATGAATATATGCCAACACCAAATTAATCTAATACAACATTTTTTTAACAACATGGGTAACATTTTGTCATAGCTATTGCAACACTTTTGTAATTGTAAATTAAAAATACACAGCTGATAAATACAATTTCTAGTACAAAAGTACTTAAAACCTGTTTTTCCATTTCACAATCAACTCCAAAATAAGGCATCAGATTGAAAGCTACATTACAGCAGTCCAAAATGAAATAAACATCAACTTCCTAGTACAAAAATAGAGGTAAACTAAAACTAGCTGGGAAACGCACAAACATCCATTGTTTTTCGTATGCTACGAGATGGTTCCATTCAATTTCGCAAAGCAAGGAGAGTCTCAACTCATATAACTTCTTCTTTGGTGGTTCGCCAGCATCTTGTATAATCTCGTTTACCACCTATTTGAAACAAAAAGTCAATTATGTTGTAACAATCATAAATCTGCGCCTTATTAACATGCATATTAGTGACATTTTTTATCTGTAAATAAGTGTTTGACAATTAGTCTATCATTGAGGAACACCACAAGAACTAAGAATATTAATCTAATTTAAATCATACAAATTTTATAGACTGTTACAACTCATTGAATTAAAATTCCTAGGATGTGAATAATTATGGTTGCATTAATAGGTAGGAAATCCAAGTAAACATAATATAATTCATCTCAGAAAAAAAAACTAATAAGAATCGAAGGGTATATCTCCTGATTAAGGTATGCAATGAAGAGAGGTTTGTCTTAAATGGAGTCTGAATAACATCAATAAGAACCGTCACTTATGATTTGAGTGAGAGGAACTCATGATTATTCCATACAAAATTTAATGAACAAGCAGCAAGTAGTTCATATACAAAGCAGGTACCTGTAGGTATTCCAAGAACCTTTGAGCCACGCCCAAATCCTTTGATCACAGGACCACCAATATACCAAGGTTCTATTGGTAACGTACTCTCTATCCCTGGAATACAGATTAAAATCTTAGTTGAGGATATTTATCATTGATTTAATTTAATCAGTGCATGTTGGAAAAGTTATAGATGTTTTTCAACTCCACACACTTCATCAATTCTTTGAAGTTTTCTTCAAACAGATCTTGCCGAGCATCAGGTTTTGCACCTTCAGTAGCAGCAGACTCTGAAGTCTGATCACCCTCCTAAAGTTAAGCAGAGAATAGAAGTTAACCTTAGTAGTTAAGGCAATGGATAACATACAGGAAACTCTAGACAGAACATGAAGGTGTCTAAAAGGAAAAACAACCAAAGCACTGGAAGAAAGACAATTTACAACAAATATAAGATTTACCTTTTACAGATGTGCACACATTTTGTATCTGGGCCAGTAACTCTATTTTTATTTTTTATTTCTAAGTAATAAATTTATTTTTAAATTACTAAGTTATGCTCTATGATGTGGTAATACAGCTTTATAAAATTTGTTGATCAACAAGAACTTATATGCAACTCAAGTAACAACTTAGCCTGGTCTGGTTCAGATTCAGGTACTTGAACTATGTCCTCATTTGCATCATATGCCTGCAATTGTCCAAGAAGGAAACATCTCATCAATACAACAATAATTACTTGTAAAGTTATAATGTACCAAAATTTTGACAAATATCAACAAATACCCCTTTACAATATAAGTGCTAGACTACTTCATTGCTACCTAGGTGTATTTGATGTTCAGCATTTGATCTTCATTGCTAGAGATGTGTTTCTTTCCCTCGAAAAGTGCATTGATGCAGCTAGTCAGTGCAAGGAGGGACCTATTAATGTTGGCACCCTCAAGTGACCTAAGTGATCTCTGATCAGTAGCTAAAGCTCTCTCTGAGCCCGCGAGATCAATAAGTGACAACTTTCCAACTCGGCTTACAACATAATTGGCAACATCCATAACTCGATATTCAACTACAACCTGATGTAATATAAAAAAAGTATTTTTAAATGTCTTAACATCTTTAGCTTAAATGAGAAAGTATATTTTTGAACCAAGACAAGACTCTGCAATTTACTGAAGAGAATTAAAATTTACCTGCAGAATGGTTTCCTTGTTGAAATAAATGTCATTACCTGTCACTAATCAAACTAGAGTATAAATATTGATTGTGTGATCAATTGATCTTACAGAACTCATATAGCCTTAAATTTAAGAGAGTAGAGTTACTTCATCTGTTGAGTAATCTCTGTACTGAGTAAGCCCTGCTGCCATGATCCCCTGAAACATTTCAGACATTTTTAATATACTATTAGACATATTACAAGGGGGCTGGTAGTATATTAAATTTCAATAACCTACAAACATATGACATTGTACCAATGTATACTCAGGTTCACGAATAAAGAACCAATTTATGGTGGAAGCTTAATTTGTAGTATTATCATGAAATTTATTCAGTATGCAATCTCGCACACAATATAAATGGATAATGTGAACTAAGTACGCTCTCACCTTTGTTAATTACTTATATTAATTATTACTTTATCTATACTATGATTAATTCCTTAATTTAAAGTAGCATTAAATAGATCTGCACTAAACCTCATAATCAGATTGCAATCTGAGATAAAATAACAAAATTGAGAGGCAAGTTGACAGATGCTTATAACTTAAGAATTAGTAAAAGGCCGGCAGAAAAACCACCACTTTGTTTGGCATGCAATCAGGTGATTATAGAACCAACATGGATATGGAAATTATGGGTTTAAACAGATTGCATTGTTGTTACCTGATACAACCTCAATTCAAACTGAGGACCAATCTCCTTCAGTTCTACAGATTTAGGCCCTCCTTTTTTGTCATAGATGTGATTCCTGAAGTAAATTACATGAGTTTAAACTAATTATTACTATGAAACCCAGCACGTAAGACAAGCATATCACAATTATTATAGGACCATTCAAGAATATCAACACAAAAGGCAGGGTGAAGTTGAAGAGTTGAACTGATAAACAAAAGTGACTGAAAAAGCTAATACGTGTTTAGGAAAACTAACGTGAATGAAATGTAGTCAGACTGATTAGCGAAAGTCACAATACGTTTTCTATCCGGCTTCGGCACAGGAAAGAAATGATTTAAAATGTTGGCTGTTCTTCACCAAGCTGACATGAAGATGGACATTTATTCTCAATAAAAAAAAATTAAATTGAAAGAATATGTTAAGTAAAACTTTTACGTCAAGGCTCTCCCTGTACTCCCATGGGTGAAATTATATAAAGGATTTATCATTGAAAACCTTCTTATAAACTCCGTGATATTATTGAATTTGTCACCAATGCCACCTTACCGATTTATTTGCCTAAAATAATGAATTATAGCAAGACTATGCTACAAATTTTTTTTCTTGATAATTCTTATGACTTATGCCAAAGGAAATATCTAACTCTTGGACATTGTGTGCGAGATTGCATACTGAATAAACTCAGAACTCAGCACAGACTCTTCAAATCGAATCAGCCAAAAACAGAAGCGACTTAGCTACAAACACAACTATCAGACTCAAAAAAACACTAATTCGGCAAACATTAATTAGTAATCAACATCAACACACAGACTCGGCAAAATAAAAAATATTATAAAATCTAGTAGTAGCTAAATTTATAATTTGTATCTACTGAGGTACCTTAAAAATCTAGTAGTACCTGTGGAAGAATCCTTTCAAGAGAGCAGCAACACGTTGAACAGCTTTAGCAATAGCGGCAACACGTTGAACAGCTTCTGCACCAGTACAAGTGTCATTAGAAGTACTATGAACTGAAGAGGAATTACTTCTCTAGGGAAAGAATTGAGCCTGTGACAAAGAGCCGAATAAGCTCACAACTCAACTGCAGAGCAATTCATTTGAATTAGCTGCATAAACACATATAGATGAGTTGAGAGAACTTCAGATATAGTTTAGACACACACCTATAATCATAGTTTATTGAACCCCTAAAATTAAACCCCTAAAATTGAATCATAAAATTGAACATCCCATTAATATAACAGTTGAACCCTAAAATTAAACCCCCAAAATTCATATGTACAAAATTAATACATAAGCAACATGACTATACCTTGCAACATCCAGAGCAACTCTCATTCGAAGATGCCAAGTTAGAGCTGATCCTCAAATGTGACTTAACTACCCACAATTTCAGACCTAGCTGGTGCACAAAGTAATTAACCAGCATCCTATTTTCAGTTGCACAATGCATATGTTCTTACAAGACTTATCTATATTCCAAGCTTCAAATCATCACAAAACTACATCCAGTATGTTGTAAGTTACCTAATTATTTGCAATTTCTGGACTGCATTTTCAGCACCTAACAGCAGCCTTTTTCTCAAAACAAATTCTGCACAAATACTTCAATTTTTTCTGCAGAAACAAAACAGATTCTGCACAAATCAATTACAAACCTAAACCAATTACACATATTTTAAACAAACTAACCAAACCAATTACAAACCTAAACCAACAATTATTTTGAGATTTTCCACATACTGTACCACATGATGAACAAAAAATAAACTTCTCAAGAGAGTTTTATTCTCACAAACAATTCAACAAACACCTTGCGTGCACAATTTTAACAACCTTGCTAACAACATATATATACACAAAACAACTAACAATTAAACGTACAACAACATAGATTCTAGTTCATAGTTTCTAGTTCATTAATATAACCAGTCAAGAGACAGGGAGAGAGAGAGAGAGAGAGAGAGAGGGGAGAGAGTGAGAGAGAGAGAGAGAGAGATGGAGAGAGATGGAGAGAGAGAGAGAGATGGAGAGAGAGAGAGACATAAAGACATATAGAAAGAGATGGATTGGGTAGAGAGATAGGGAGAGAGATGCAGAGAGGGAGAGAGAGTGAAAGAGAAACACAAGAATCAACACAAGAATCAAATTAACAACAGAAATTAATAAAACTAACAACTAATTAACAAAACTAACAGCAAATTAAAGTCGGGAAGAAGGATACCTAAATTCGCAAGCCCTAATCAGACTTGGGTATGAGGTTTTGAAGCTCTAATCCGACTCCGGTATGAGGTTTGAAGCTCTAATCGAACGTAATTAGATCTTGAAGCCCTAATTCGAACCTCCCCTAACTGAAACCCTAAATCGCCTTTGAGAGTGTTTGAGACTTGAGATGAGAGTGCGGCTGCGAGTGTGTTTGTTCTGAGTGTGTTTGCCCTATTCTTTAACTAAGACAATTATTGTCCAAATTTTAGGCGGTATATTTACCCGCTACTGAATTTTCATTTTCAATCTGCTGTTCATTTTTTTTTCTTTTGAATTATTTGTTTCAGCTGATTTTTTTAAAACAATTATTTAACAAAATGTTTCAATTTTAGATTATTCCAAAAAATCATCATTTGTATTCCAATTAATATTTTATGTAAAATGTTTTATGTGAATTATGTAAAATGTTATTTATTTTTAATTTAAAATATTAATATTTTTAGGTAAAATGTTTTATGTGAATTTTTTTATTTAAAAAAAAGCATGCGGGCCCCACACATGCCACGTCAACAGGCCACGTCAGCAAGCCACATCACCATGGTGGGACCCACTGCCATGTCAACAGTCCACGTCAGTGGGGTGGGTCCCATCTGCCACGTCAGCAGGTAGGCCCCACTGCCACGTCAACAAAGTCTAGTCAGTGTATGGGGTCTACTGCCACGTGAGCGCTCAGTCAGCATTATAGTACAAAATAAAAAGGAAAAATAAATACATTATTGTGTAAAAATATCTACGCCAACATTTTTCATGTCTACGCTAACACAAAACTTGGTGTTGCAGTTGGTAAGGATGAAAATAGCTACGCCATCACTTTTTTAAACGGCAACACTTTGCAAAAGTGTTGTAGAAACCCATATATGGTGTAGTGATGGCTGCGAAATTTTGTCACTGGTTTGCGTGTTCTTGATGGTGTTGAAAGACCATTAAAGATATTTTGTGATAATAAATCAGCAGTGGAATATTCTAACAACAATAGGAGCACTACGGAAGCAAAACATATAGATATAAAGTTCCTAGTTGTTAAAGAAAAGATACAGAGTGGACAGATTTCGATAGATCGAACACATTGGGACCAACTCCATGATTGCGGATCCGCTCACCAAGGCTTTAGCACCTAAGATTTTTCACGAGCATACTGCTCATATGGGTGTTACCTTGTGTGATACTTTGGTTTAGTGGGAGTTTGTATTTTTTGGTGTTTTATGTTATAAACATTGAGTTGTTTATGTTCTGCAGAATACAGTTGATGGATTTAATTTAATTAAATGTCACTCTGCTTTTGTTCAATTTTCTTATTGTGGTTTAACATTGAGTTGAGAAAATTGGAATCAATCTCATTAGAGATTGACTAAGGACTAGTTGGAAATAGACATTATATAGATCACATTGTATGTAATTTCCATGTCACTCATCCATGCTTTGATTCATGTCGTTGAATATATTTGTGTGGTGACCACGGAAGGTTTAGTCACATTATAATAGTGACGAATGCCGCCAGAATCTCATACTGATATAGTAGACGGGCCGAATTGTTTTTTGTAAAATCTAAAGGATAATGAATAGCATAAGGTTGCGCACTAAAGATAATGTATAATTGATTTCGGATTAATATGCCGCCCAAGTGGGAGATTGTTATTATTATTTTAATAATAATTTATGTGGGCTACATATTAATAATCAATTATATTTAGCTATTTATTTTATTGGGTTAAATAAAGTGATCAAATAAAGAGCCCAATTAGATTTTAATTATTGTGTGGATTAAATGAGTGAATACCCACTACTTGGCCCAATTTAATTATAATGGGAGATTTTATTGAGCAGGTAGAATACAGAGGGTTATAATCCCCGATATATCAAGTACATAGACAGTCATATTTTCTACCCATCAGAATATCACTATTTTGGAAAACCTAAAGAGTACTTGGTTGAGGAAGAATATAGCACCGCTTAAGGACATCTATAGCACTACAAACTCATGGATACAGGTACGCTTCCGCTTATAATCTAATTAATCTCGATAATCGAATATGATGTTGCGATCCTTATCTCTATTTTAGAGAATTTAGTGTTTATAGAATTGTTAGATTCTATCACATGTCACATTCATTTAAGTGGACAAATAATGAAATTTTGATTTTATATTTTTTTGGGCAACTTACATGTTAAATTTAAACACAAAAATTTGAGTTCAGTTACTAATATTTCGAATATTTCAGTCAGCATTAGAGATGATTGCCCCACAAAACGAGATGTCCTACAATATTTAGCTTTAAACATATTCAATGCAAAATTAGATTTTATGTAGACCGGGTCATCACATACATGTTTGTGCCTACCATTGTTGGGCCTTTAATCAAAATTGTTGGGCTTGTTTTATTTTATTTGTTTGAATAATTTAGGTTGGTTTATCAGTAGTCGTTGTGAGACTCAGTCATGCACGTAGTTGAGATCTTTAGGAAGCTTTGAATTAGTAGAAGTAGTGGAGTAGTATTAGGAGTTTGTTTAGCTATTTTGTAGCACCACCTTCGTGGTTTGTTTTCCATATATTGTACTGCATTTCCTTTCAGTAATGAGAAGAAGTATACAACTTTCTTTTCTCAGTTTCATTTGTCAAACACTCTTATAGTTATAAACGTCTGTATACCAGATTAAGAAACTAGATTTGGTATCAGAGCTTCATTACGGTTTATGCCAAAGTACATGCCTAAAATGACGACTATGGAGAGTTCAAAGGGCAAAGACGGGACAGTAG
The DNA here is from genome assembly GCA_037693485.1 of Kitagawia praeruptora. Taxonomy (NCBI): domain Eukaryota; kingdom Viridiplantae; phylum Streptophyta; class Magnoliopsida; order Apiales; family Apiaceae; genus Kitagawia; species Kitagawia praeruptora. The sequence goes on along the minus strand of CM075354.1, from coordinate 104,222,311 downwards.
GCCTGTCCTATCTGATGCTAGCAAGAGACAACTACACAGCGTGGTCACTTAAGATGAAGGTGTTTATGAAAGCACAGGGAGTGTGGAAAACCATCCAATCGAGTGACAATGATGAAGTTGTTGACAACAAGATTAATCAGATTGCACTAGCCGCTATCTACCAAGGGATACCGAAAGATGTCCTCTTGTCAATTGCAGAGAAAGAGTCCTCCAAGGAAGCATGAGACACGATCAAAACAATGAGCCCAGGAGCTGATCGTGTGCAGGAGGCTCGGATACAGACATTGAAAGCTCAGTTTGAAACAATGATAATGAAGGAGTCAGATCAGCTTGACAATTTTTGTATGAAGCTGTATGGTGTGGTGACCAACATTCGACTTCTAGGGGAAAAACCATAGAAGTGGGATGGAGAGAAATCGTGGTGGTTATAATGGTCGTGGAAGAGGACAGGGTTATAACAGGGGTACACCTGGTGGCAGAGCTAACCAAAACAATGGTGATGAAGGCGATAAAACTGGAGGTTCAAGTCGTGATAGAACCAAGGTGAGGTGTTATAACTGCCAAGGATATGGTCACTACGTAGCTGAGTGTAGGAAACCAAGGCGTGAAAAGGATTGGCGACGTGACAAGGAGCAGAAACCCGAAGCAAACTTGTCTAAGATTATTGATGATGAGCCAGCACTTTTGTTGGCTGAAAAGGAAGAAACAGATAGTAATCTAGTTTTACTAAATGAGGGTGGTGTCATTTCTAAGCTGAGTGTAGAAGGTGATAACAAGACACCAAGCAATTTGTGGTACCTTGATAACGGGGCGAGCAATCATATGACTGGAGAGCGGTCTAAATTCAGAGAGCTAGATGAAAGTGTAACAGGGCAGGTGCGCTTTGGAGATGGGTCGATGGTCAATATAAAAGGAAAGGGCTCGATAGTGTTCAAGTGTAAGAATGGAGAAGTAATGCTGCTAAAAGAGGTATATTATATCCCTACGCTTTACAACAATATCATTTCCTTGGGGCAATTGTCAGAGGAGGGCAATAAAGTGATCTTGAAAGGTGAATACTTGTGGGTCTATGATGCCTCTAGAAAGCTGGTTATGAAGGTATGTAGATCTCCGAATAGACTCTATAAATTAATAATTGAAGATTCAGGAGGTGTATGCTTGTTGTCAAAAGCTGAGGATGTAACCTGGTTGTGGCACACTAGATTGGGCCACATTAATTTTAAGGCTATGTCAATCATGTCAGATAATGATATGGTGTATGGTTTACCAAAAATGGTACAACCAAGTGATGTGTGTAAAGGATGTCTGGTAGCCAAGCAGACGAGAAAGCCATTTCCAGCAAAAACTATGTTCACTGCAAGCAAGATTCTTGAGCTTATTCATGGTGACCTCTGTGGTCCCATTACACCACCAACACCTGGTGGTTGTCATTATTTCATGCCACTTGTTTTTTTTTTGCTAAATTTATATATATAAACAAAAAAGGGATTAACCCTTGCCCAACGACAAACCGAAGGGGGGACTATCTAAGAGCAATCTATATGGAAGATTGCAACTAAAAAGCAAAACTAACCGCTAAACTAACCAGTTAGCAATTTAACCAGTTAGCAAAAATAGAGTCTCTAGCAATAATAACAAACCAAGACGAACTAGCTAATCTCTCTTTAATGTCAATAACAATGCCATCTAATAATTTTCGCGGGTCAATGCAACCTCTCCCACAAAGTCTAGAATTTCTTTCCCTCCAGATGTGATAACAATACATTTGAGCACCAAGAAGAAGCAGGATTTTATGCACAGGGTTAGAAACATTCCCCCAGGCAGCAAGAAGTTCATTCCAGGTGGAAAAGCTAAGAGCATAAACCCCAGTTTTAGCAGCAAGGTGACGGAGAACAAATGAGCTATAACTGCAGGAAATCATCAGGTGATTCGAGCTTTCAATTCCCCCAACACAAAGTAAGCAATGTTGAGGCAAGTCAAGACCAAAGGAGGCTAGACGAGCAAAAGTATTAAGGCGCCCATGGCAAACAAGCCATTCAAAATGGGCATACCTGTTGATGACTTTAGCAGAGTTATGTTGGTATATATGCTGAAAACAAAGGATGAGGCTCTGGATTCTTTCAAGAAATTTAAAGCACTTGTTGAATGTGGCCGTAAAGATAAGGTGAAAGTCTTGAGGACAGACAGAGGTGGGGAGTTTTGTTCAACCAAGTTTGGTGAATTTTGCGATGGAGAAGGCGTCATAAGGCATTTCACGGCACCATACTCCCCACAGCAAAATGGGGTGGTCGAACGCCGGAATAGAACAGTTGTCGAGATGGTAAGAAGCTTATTGAAAGAAAGAAATATGCCTTCAAGGTTTTGGGGTGAAGCTGTAAGGCACGCTGTTTACTTGCTAAAACGACTACATAGTAGAGCACTATCCGGAACAACACCCTACGAGGCCTGGTCAGGTAATAAACCTAACATTGATCATATTAGAGTTTTTGGCTGCATTTCACATATGAAAATACCAGCTGTGAGTGTAAAAAAGCTGGATGACCGGAGTAAAATGGTTGTAAACCTCGGTAAAGAACCAGGGACCAAGGCGTATCGTTTATACGATCCAAACTCAGTTGCAGTTCACATAAGCGGGGACGTTATTTTTGAAGAGTCAAAATGTTGGCCAAGGACTAACAAGGAGTCAGGTGAAAACACTGCATCACCTATGTTTACTATGGTCAACATCAGTACAGAGGTGGCTGAAGACAACGGATCCCAAATGGAGTCCCAATCGTCCCCATATCTGCAGTCTCCATACACCCCTGTGACTTCACAAAGTTCACAGACTTCACAGTCGAGTGAACAGAGCAGTGGAGGAACCGAGTCATCACAAAGCACAGAACCAAGAAGATTCAGATTGGTGAGCGATATTTACAATGAAACAGATGAGATTGAATTGGAAGATGACTCGCTTTTACTCAGTGTGGAAGAGCCTTCAAGTTACTATGAAGCAGCTAAAGAAAAGGAGTGGAAAACTGCGATGAGCCAGGAGATAGAGTCGATAGAAAAGAACCAGACCTGGAAGTTGACAGAACTACCAGATGGCAAAAAGGCGATTGGGCAAAAATGGGTTTTCAAATTAAAGAAAAATACCGATGGAGAAATAATAAAATACAAAGCCCGTCTCGTTGCAAAGGGCTATGTACAAAAGCAGGGAGTTGACTATGAGGAAGTCTTTGCTCCGGTAACTCGTTTGGAAACAGTACGTTTGATTTTGGCACTTGCAGCTAAAAATGGATGGGAAGTTCATCACTTAGATGTGAAATCCGCATTTCTTAATGGGGTTTTACAGGAGGAAGTCTATGTCCTTCAGCCTAAAGGTTTTGAAAAAATTGGTGAAGAGCATAAAGTGTATAAGCTCATAAAAGCACTCTACGGGTTATGTCAGGCAGCACGGGCATGGTACGCTCGTTTAAACAGGTGTCTCGAAGAACTGGGGTTTGTTAAATGTCCTCATGAGCACGCTGTTTACACACGGAGAGAAGGTGGTGAATCTTTGATATTAGGTGTCTACGCGGATGATTTGATAATCACTCGTACAAGGTTGTCAAACATTGTAAAATTTAAGAAGCAGATGGCTGAAGAGTTTGACATGTCTGATTTAGGCAAGTTGTCATACTACCTTGGTATTGAAGTCGAGCAAGGAAGGAGTACATAAAGCTGAAGCAGAGTGTATATGTAAGGAAGATATTGGAGAAAGCTGGAATGTCTGGGTGTAAGCTAGTAAAATATCCAATGGAACCTAAAGCCCATTTGCATAAAGATGAGACTGAGTTTAAAAGCATGGTGGGTAGTCTGAGGTATCTGGTGCACACACGACCAGATATTGCTTATTCAGTTGGTGTTGTTAGTAGATACATGGAAAGACCCACTATTCTTCATTTACATGCAGTAAAGCGTATAATGAGGTATGTACGTGGAACATTTAATTTGGTTTAGTCTATTTGAGGGGCAAAGGGAATTGTTAGCAGGGTTTTCAGATAGTGACTTGGCTGGCAACTTGGATGATAGAAAGAGTACATGTGGATTAGCATTTTATCTGAATGAAAGTCTAATAGCTTGGGTGTCACAAAAACAGAAGTGCGTAGCATTATCTTCGTGTGAAGCCGAGTTTATGGCTGCAACTGTTGCAGCATGTCAGGGCATATGGTTACGCAAAGTCCTAAATTAAATATCAGATGAGAGCATTGGACCTGTGGTGGTTTATATCGACAATAAATCTGCTATCGACCTGACGAAGAATCCAGTGTTTCATGGACGCAGCAAACACATTGATATTCGTTATCATTTTATTAGGGAGTGTGGTGAACGTGGGGAAGTGATTGTTAAGCATGTTAGAACAGAGGAGCAGAAGGCAGATGTTTTGACTAAAGCTATGTCCAAGGTGAAGTTTGAGCGAATGAGGAAGCTACTGGGAGTAAGGAATTTGATCGAGAACAGTTGTTGATTAAGGAGGTGATTGTTGGGCCTTTAATCAAAATTGTTGGGCTTGTTTTATTTTATTTGTTTGAATAATTTAGGTTGGTTTATCAGCTGTAGTCGTTGTGAGACTCAGTCATGCACGTAGTTGAGATCTTTTAGGAAGCTTTGAATTAGTAGAAGTAGTGGAGTAGTATTAGGAGTTTGTTTAGCTATTTTGTAGCACCACCTTCGTGGTTTGTTTTCCATATATTGTACTGCATTTCCTTTCAGTAATGAGAAAAAGTATACAACTTTCTTTTCTCAGTTTCATTTGTCAAACACTATATAGTTATAAACGTCTATATACCAGATTAAAAAACTAGAACCATTAGGTCAAACGACAAATAAAATGTTATGTGGCTAAAAAGTACTAACACTAAGATAATGGCTAAGAAGGTAAAAACATCTAGAAGTATATAGAAAATTGCTTGAACCTATAAAAATTGAGATACTATTTTTTGCATGTGAAGTGATGTGAGGGTTTCTTCCTAGGAGCTAGATTTAATCGAACTTTACAACTGAGGTATTTGTTGAGTCAAAATTTCAATGAACATGAAATGGCCATTTTAAATAATGTTTGTCATTAGTAGCTAAACCTTCTATATTTATATTTGCAAATATATGAAACACACACATAAGTGATTTACCATAAACATAGAGATAGAGAAATCAAAATTAATCAATAAAGATTCATAAGAAGATTAAAGACATTGTCATAGAAATAATAATTTCAATTACTTTAACACCAAATTTCATATATCCTTTAAATTTATTTGCCTTCCTTCAAATTCCATTTTTAGTTGTACATACTTTAGCATGGTACAATCAATTCAGTTTTAAGCCTACTATTAATTGTTATATTTTAGATGTGCTGAACTAAGTAAGAACTTTTCCTAGGAGCTAATGCACCATTTTTGTTGTTCATGTTCGCCTAGCATATGCTAAAACCTTGACACGACTAGATTCATCAAAATAACATATAAAAGACTTTATTTCCTTGAGACTGACCACTGACTATGACTAACACCCTATTGTAAAAGTATCCCAAAACATCCACAAGTACCCCAATCAAAATTAATGATGCACAATATATCCAAATATGAACTACACACAAAAATGGCATACAGATTTTAGAATGATAAATATACATAAAATTTAAAAGATATAATGACTACGCTTTACTTCAAGAATATATCCAAATACGAACTACACGCAAAGATGGCATACAAATTTTAGAATGATACATATGCATAAAATTTAAAAGATATAATGACTAGGCTTTACCTCAAGGATAGCATCAAAATGTGGTTTAACACTGGCGTACTCTCTTTTGGCATCATTAAAAGCTTGGAGACACCTAGGAAAAAAAATTAACAAATAAACAGTACATTAAGTACAGTTTTTTAAGTTCCATTATGTACTTAATCTAAGTAACTAAGAATTTAACATAATATATAAAGTTATTATGTTACCATCATAATTATGTGTAGCTTTAAGTTTTCTAAGAATTCGCAATCACAATACTATACTCCTTGACAAAAACAATTTCATTTTTGTATATCCTAACAACGTCATCCCTCTATATATGCTTTTAAAAAAAAAAAATTTGATTTAGAATTTAGTGCAAAAAGAGGTTTCATTAGACCAGTAGTGTTACATATACTATCCTAGTTGACTACATTTTAGATTAATACACGACAATAGTGACAAAGTCAATGTTGAGCTAGCTAGGTTAAAGAAGGAGGCTAGGAGAAAAGTAACATGGATTTTTTTTTCTTCTATAAACTTTGTGCCTCCGACCCTCAACGCTTAGTCACTCAATTCTTAATTCGATATAAGCAATAAATGCCTTTAAGTATCTCAGTTGTCCGTCCAAATTGAACAGGTTTCCCAAAAAATTGTTCTTCATAAATCCTAATCTTCATTAAAAATTTATCCTTTTTACAGAAAAGAGAAATCGAGTAGCTGTCAAAATTTAAGATACAAATATGCTCAGTGACTGATTATCTTAGACCGGTATGTAAAATTTAAGATACAAATATGCTCAGTTACTGATTATCTTAGAGGGGTATGTATATTCCAACATTCAAAAATATCATTGATGTTTGTGGTAGAAATTTAATATTCATGTTGATTTAAGGAAAATTGTACTCACCTATCTTTTGAACCATCGTCGGCCGCTAGCCGCAGATTATAACATGCCATTTTCAATGGAAATGCGCCAACACTACAACCATCAAACATCAAAATTCAATTTACAAGATGAATGGAAATTATAAAATTAATTTTAAAATTAATCTAAAACAACAATGTATGATGTTGCTTATAAGTTAACTACTAGTAGTAATGATTCATTTTTTAACGTAGGTCGACATCATATAATTTATTATTTTCCTAAAAGTGAATAATTTTAAGACTTGTAATAAAATGCAAGTAAAGTAACCATGCATATGTAACATCATTTTTTTAGTTTACTTGATCATCATTCAAGTTTTACATAATCCTTAAGATGTTACTTAAATTATACCGAATGAACAAGCTATATGCTCATAAATTTATAAAATTATATCTTCAGATTCTACATGGAACATACTTAACCATGTACACAAAGAGCTTGAAGTCAGACACCAATCTATGAATGCACATACAGACACTTTTATAGTTCTACTTCTATCGGCCGATGTATGACCATATGGAACAACACCAACAGAAAAAACCTACTCAAAGTAAACTAGAATTGGAAATAGAAATATATGTTATACATACTTTTGCTTGCATAAAGTACAAAATTTTCGAGACAGAGTCTGACACCAATGTGTAGGTAAAAGGAATCGTGTCAACAAATAATTTTGGCAATTGGTTGGATTTTGGAAGTAAGGCTTGATCATGCAACGAATTTTTCCTAAAGGAGTAGCCTTTCAAGACATCATTGAATTGAGATGGACATAAGGGGATGAAGACACAATTTGAGAATCGGATTTTGTCTGGTAAGAAAACTTGCTACTGGGGTTTTAATTCTAGGTGCAATCACTTAATGAGGAAGGGATTTAGAATTGCAATTCTAACAAAGAAATGCTCAAGTGGAAATCTCATAGTGATCATTACCTTCCCCCACTTCCAACTATTGAAAGGGCATTTTTCGACAAATGAAAGAATTCCACCACAATCTCACTCCTGAAAGCATTTAAGAATAAAATAAACATGTGCGTTATGTACGTACTAAATAAGCATGAAAAAAATAGGGAAATACTAATTCCGGAGCCATTTTTTAAGTTCCAGAGCAAAAAAACTGTGAAAAGACAAAATTATCCTTATTTTTGGAATGCAGGGGGGCAGATTTGTTTAACACAAGGGCAATTTTGTCTTTTCACAATTGGTTTGCTCTGAAACTTAAAAAATAGCTCTGGAATTAGTATTTTCCAAAAAATATCATAAAAATCGAGGACTAATATATACAATAGAACTTCTATTTTGTTTAATCGAACTACAGTGTCATCCATGAACCCTTGTAATATGTTGGCAAAGAACTGATGGTCATTGTCTTCTTTATAAGAGTACAAGGTGCGCAATTTGTCATCCACCACACCCTATATGCAAAAAAATTAAATGAAAACAATCAAAGTACTGAATAAAGAATTGGGAACTGATAAACATGATCCTAATCATATATAGATATTCAGATAACATGAATAAATCTATAGATATGTAAATGAAGAAAAATTGACATGATTAAGTGTATGTACAATGTTGGCAAAAAAAAAAGTGTATGTACAATAATATCATACACACCTGGATCTTTTAAGATACTACAAGTCATACATAAAAAAATATAGAGAAAGAGAGAATTAATTTACCAAACTTTCGGCAAGGTCAATTTGAGCTAATAGCTGGTTAGTTGAAGCCATGAAAATCTGACAATTGGCAATTTTAAACAAATTTAAAGATTGTTTTACATAAAATAAAATTAAAAATCAAACACAAAAATCATATTTAAAAAGCTTACTTATGTAGATTATAGAGTGAAATTGATGGGAACGAGGGAGATGTGCGGGAGAAATGAGGTTAATGTGATGTGAAATATAGCATATGAGACCTAAAGTTGGTTGCATAGATATGTATAGACAAAATTGAGTGTGTGAGTTTTTCCACATGGTGACAAAGTTGGTTAAAGGTTGAATTAAATTATCATCATGATCCCAGTGTAACTAGGTGATAAGCAAATTTGAATTCTGCATTCATCTGCCTACTAAGTGTTTGATGAAAAGATGTAAAGAAGTTGTGGCGGAGTATACTAAGCAAATACACATGCATTCAAACTTCTGTATTTTCATCAATTTGAGTGTGTATGTTCTATATAGACTAATAAAATGTCTACAACACTTTCTTTCTTTACATTTTTGTGTTTTGATTAAAGTGCAAAAATTCATTTTTATAATATAAAATATATAATGATAATTTAATATTTTATACAAAATTTTATGGATAAGTTTTTTGTTATTTGTTCAAATCCAAAAAATCATGCCATTATAAAAATGAAACAACACTAATAAGCATATAAGCTATAAAAATTTAAGAAAAGTGTTTTTTAAACTGAGCTCAACTTACTACTCCATCTTGTTTACATCTAGCACAAAAGGTTTGAAACACATCATTTAATATTTTGACAGTAAAGTCTCATATAATTTCATAATTATTAATTTTTTTCCTTCTGAATAAAAATTTAAAATTTAATTTTTTTTTAAAGAAAGAAAATTTTAAAATAAGCTATGGAACTATATTGTATATACACCTTAAATTGGTGCCAACTAGTGAATTTTTTTTCAAGAAATGAGTGGGACTTTTAAATTCCTTATAATTTAAAATGCATTGAAATTATTATATTATAAATTGTTTTTAATTTAATTAAACAAATGTTTCACTAACTTATAATTAAATTTATCCAAAAACCTATATAACTTATAAGTATTCATACAATTACCACTCATATTATGATATTTGTTCAATTTAAAAAAAAAATTATGATGAAACATAGGGAAAAATAGATTTTTTTAAATTTTGCATCCAATTTTTTTTTCCAAAAAGCAATTTTTTTTATATTTATTGGACCCAATATCTAATATCTAATTGATGTTTAATTTTATAAATTTGGGTTGTTTTAGAAATTAAATATGTAGCACTCGTGTTTTACTAATAGAATATTTTGGTGCAAACAAAATCCGAGCAGAGTGAAGAGCATTTTAATAAAAAATACTAGAATAATTTAAATAAAAACACTTTAATCAATATAAATGAACTTGAATATGTATTGATATTTTGTTTTTTATTATTAATATTAAAATAGATATTTTTTATGTATACAAGCGAATGACTTATGTGACTGTTGTGGAATAAAAAACTGGGTTATTAGATTGCAGCTAGGGTTTGCTGTATTTAATGCTAGGGCGCGTGAGCTTCGTACTTTAGTGGCCGCTCTCGTGCTCGTGCATGGCTGCCTTCACAAGATGCCTACGTAGTGTATCAAATATCAAGCCAAAAATGTAGTTCTGAGAATGAGGGGTCAGACCCTTTATATAGGCTGACAAGCCCTAGAATCATGGTAGAATTAGGTGATTTGGTGGGAAGTCACCGCCTTAAGGAATCAGTTTCCTTGTTGAAGTAGGTGCGTTGCAGGCTAAGTCAAGCAGAAGTACGCTGTATTTAATGCTAGGGTGCGTGAGCTTCGTGCTTTAGTGGCTGCTCTCGTGCTCGTGGATGAATCTGCCTTCACAAGATGCCTACGTACTTTGATGTGTATCAAATATCAAGCCAAAAATGTAGTTCTGAGAATGAGGGGTCAGACCTTTATATAGGCTGACAAGCCCTAGAATCATGGTAGAATTAGGTGACTTGGTGGGCAAGTCACGGCCTTGAGTCCTTCATTGTAGGAATTAGTTTCCTTGAAGTACGTGTGTTGCAGGCTAATTCAGGCAGGAGTAATATCCTTATTTTGACTTTTATTGCTGAGGTGGTTATTACCCTTAATATTAATTACGAAATTAATATTGTAAATAGGGTTTGGGCCCATTTAATGGGCACCACGTTTTGACCATATTGGGCCTAATTAAAGCCACATTAAATATGTCTTTATGGCTTATTTTTAACCCATATCAGTGACACATAAGTGTTTTTAAGTTATCTTATAATGTACTAATATTTTTTAAAATATTATACACAATTTTTATATAGTATAACAAAATTTTTTTACTTTAAATTAAATAAAATATACATACATTTTTTGTTTATATCTTTAAAATTGATAATATAAATATTCAATTTTAATATGTCATTGAAATAATTCGAACATTAAACTTTTGTTAAAATTCTAGATACTAAAGTAATAAATATTTTAAATTTTAAATTTAATTATTCTCATTTTGTCTAATTTAAAAGATCCAGCAACTAACAATACAGCCAACCAAACAAACTTTCCATTATTTGACTTTCATAGAGTGTACGTACATATAATATAAAATTATTTTATAAAATCTTAGTTATACTATATAATAAATTTTGTCAATCAAGAAATAATTTTTTTCAATCAGCATTAAATTTTGTAAGGTGAAGGATAAGAAACTAAAGATATTATTATACAAATTTAATAGTTGGAGAATAAAATTTAATAATTTTAAATGCTATGTAAAATTTATTATTTCAAAATAATATAGTCAATCTATGTTCATTAAATTAATTATGATTGATCAAAATATTAATCAAACAAACTTACTATTTATAAACCGAACAAAAGAATTGAGGATAGATCTATTTGGTAGGGGATTATATTTTTATTCCTAGGTTAGGACGGATAAAACTTTAACTTATAAGTTATATATAAAATAAACCAAACAAAATTTGCACTGTTATTTATGTTACGTTGGAACTTACACAATTCGAGATTCACAACAAAAAACTAATAAAGAGATTCACAAATAACTAATAAAGAGCCCATACATCATTACCAATCGATTACTTAACAAGATCCATAAAATCGCACCATCAAAGCGCACTAAAATACCATCACACGTAGTATTGCTTCTGCTTCTACTATCAACAATAAGTAAAAGTAAAATAATAACATTACAACACCATCAAAGCACACTAAAACACCATCACACGTAGTATTACTTCTACTTCTACTATCAACAATAAGTAAAAGTAAAACAATAACATTAATGAAAGTAAAACAAGAACACCAGAGGAAACACGCACGTCCCAACTCGTATTATTAATACAAACAATTATCAATAATACATCAAAACAATAACAGTGTCTCAACCCCAATAAAGCTAACAATGCTTAAGCATCTCCCAAACAATACTTAATACTACATCTCTTAAGTATTCACCTTATCAAACAAATACAATATGACAAGGTATATATAACTATCCAAAACTTAGCCACCAAGACTTACCATACTTGTTCTACAAGACCAAATTTGTTATACAAGCGTTCCAATTCTTGGCACCTAATTACCCAACTTAGTGATCAATACATACCATATATAATAATTGTCTACACATACAATTATTATCTTACCCATATATATCTTGGACCACCCAAACCCATAACATCATATTGAGTTAAAACCCAAGAATCCTCCCTTTCAACCCAATAATCATATCGGATTGAATGGTATCAAGCCATCAAACCATCAATGTACAATCGCCAATGCCTCCTCTTGTTCTTCCAAACATTGAGTGTCGCTAAAACCCGTATAGTGACCCTCCAATTACAAAATCACGTGCATCAACCATCACGAGTGCTCTTCCACATATTGAGTCACCCGATCCTTGTTTTCATAATCCTTTGGTCTCTTGAAGAAAATAACTAGTATCATCCAAATAGTTCACCTGGTTGATCAACCCTCAAGCCATTGACACAATTGCGATGACCTCTTCCATCTTCTTCCAAACACATCTTTCTTGAGAAACCCACTCCTCAAGAACATCAAGATTGATCCATGGTGCAAGTAAACCACCAAATTGCACGTAACTTTGTCCCTACCCTCTTTAGCAATCTCCTTGATACGGGCTAAAAGTAAGCCCTAAAGACACATTTAATGTGGCATTAAATGGACCCAATATGGTCAAAACGTGGGGCCTACCAGATGGGCCCAAACCCTATTTATAATATTAATTTCGTAATTAATATTAGGGGTAATTACCAGCTCAACAATAAGAGTCAAACAAGGATATTACTCTTGCCTGACTTAGCCTCCAAGGCACATACTTCCACATGGAAACTGATTCATACATGGAAGGAGACTAGAACCTTCTTCTAGTCGGTGACTTACCCACCAAGTCACCTAACCCTACTACGATTCTAGGTCTTCTCGGCCTATATAAAGGGTCTGACCCCTCATTCTCAGAACTACGTCTTGGCTTGATTCTCAATACAAGATACGTAGGCACTCTGTGAGGACCGATTAGTCCCGAACAAGGAAACAACCATTAAAGCACGAAGCTCCCTAACCCTAGCATTAAATACAATTCGTAACCTAGTTTTTATTCCACAACATTTGGCGCCGTCTGTGGGAAGAAGACATCAACCATGGTTCAAACACGAAGGACACCGACAATTATCGAGCCTCTGCCACTCAGTTCTGCACCGCCCACCACGGATCCGGTGCCTCCGATGACCGAGGCGATTGTTCAACATCAAGTTTCTCAACCTCTAGGGACAACGTCCCATGTTGAGAGTACGTTACCTCCGATCATCCACACGAATCAAGGTATCAATCCTCTTCGGGTGGTGGTTTCTCCCTTGGTTGTCGTTCCTAATAACCCCCCACATGGGGTCCAGATCCATACTACGGATCTCCCCGTGAACACCAACCCAATGTATGGGCTGCCTAACTACCCTCCTCCTCAAGGAGCTGGACCTAGTGGCCACGCCTTGCAGATCCGAGATCGAGAATACTATGACTACTCCGGCCCCTATACTGAGGATTCATCGTCTGATGATGATGATCGTGATGAAGCCCCGAGAAGGCGACGTGCTAGTAGGGAACCAAGAAGGAGAACACAAACTATCCATGATGGACCCCCATTGACAGCTGCTGAGAGAATCAAGGCTCATGAGACTGAGATTTTAAGGATAGAGAAAGATATTACAAGGGAACAAGCTAGGCTAAATCAAACTCAACCTCCTCCAACATCAGGACCGATTCCCTTTATAGATCTGGAGAGGCCTTCAAGAAGGCAAAGAAGGGCTGATGCCCCAACTGGAAGAACAACAAGGCTGGAAACCCCCAAGAGCAACCCCAAGGATCTGATGCAACTTGGGGATCTTGACGATCCTACACCCCCATTTACTGAGGAAGTGATGAATGCTCGTATCTCGAAGAAGTTCAAGATGCCGACAATTAAAGCTTATGATGGGACTGGTGATCCCGCAAACCACGTTAGAACATTCTCCAATGCACTGCTGTTGCAGCCCGCAAGTGACGCTTTGAAGTGTAGGGCGTTCCCTCAAACCCTGTCTGGTATGGCTCAAAGATGGTACAGCCGGTTGCCTACAAACTCGATTGCCACTTTTAAAGAGTTAAGTGCTGCCTTTGTTAGCCAGTTTATCAGCGGGAGAGTGCATGAAAAAAGTTCTGCATCTCTTATGTATGTGGTGCAAGGAAAGAATGAGAATTTGAGAGACTATCTTAAGAGGTTCACCAAGGAGACTTTGAACATCACTGATCTGGAAAATAAGGTGGCAATGGTAGCCTTAAAGCATGGCACCACAGACCTATACTTTAAAAGGTCGTTGGCGAACACCCTCCCGAGAATATGGCTGAGCTCCAGCGAAGGGCTGACAAGTATATCAAAGTAGAGGATAGTATAAAGAAGGAGGCTGCAGTAAGCAATGGCCGAGGTAACAATGATACAAAGAAGAGAAAGCAGGATCAGGAGTATGATGCTAGGGACAAGTATCCCCGTACTAGCAAAGACTCTGAATCAGTACCAAAAAAGAGTTTTGGACCGAGGTTTTCTGACTATGCAAGGTTGAATGCTCCTAGGAGTCAAATCTTGCTAGAGATTGAGAAAGATAAGGATTTTCGATGGCCGAAGCCACTCAAGGGTGACCCCCACTAGTACAAAACTGACTTATTACGTCGCCTTTTTTGGTCTTTTACGTCGCTCTTTTGGCGACGTATACAGGGGCGTCGTATAAAGTCACCATCTTTTACGTCGGTTTAAAAGGCGACGTATAAAGCACCATATACGTCGGTTAAAAAGGCGACGTATAAGACCAAAAAGGGCGACGTATAAGATCAAAAAGTGCGACGTATAAGATCAAAAAGTGCGACGTATAATGTCAAAAAAAGACGACGAATAAAGACCAAAAACGGCGACGTATAAGATCAAAAAAGGCGACGTATATGTCTATCAAAAATTTACAATTTTTCCCCTGTTTATATTTATATATACATTAAAATTCTTGTTATTACAAACCAAAAAAATAATAAAATTTGCAACCCAAATTTCTCAACAAAATGACTAATTAAATTAAAATAATTATTATTACATAATACATACATCCACAATATTTATAAATTCTTGATCCAAGCACGTCATAAAATTAATTCAACACTACTACATGTCATAACTATCATAAATCCAAAATATAGTATCCATTTTCCGACTGCTTCATACTCCCTCTTTTCAGTACCTACAAAACCAATATAATAATTGTCTTCATCATCATCAAGAGCTTGACCATAGTCATATGCACTGCCACCCATTTGAAGAAACTGTAATAAATCAAATCAAACAAACACAACATCAGTTCTATACAATATTATACCCACCTGAAACCATTCTCATTTTCACTACAAATACTCACCGAGAAGTCTGCTTTTAGAAACACAGGAGGTTTCCCCTCCTTTTTTATTAGTCTGCTTCACCATTTGCTTTCTACTTTTTTAGTAGTGTGCTCCACCATTTGCTTTCTACTTTGAGAAAAAAATCTGACCGAATAAAACAATAATAATAAGAAAGAATTGTTAGTTTTAGGGTAGATTATTAAAAAATATTATTTATTAAAATCTCCCTACAATATTATGCCTTAGAAAAAACTCTACCAGAGGTTGCGCTTCATGGAACCTTAAATTGGGCAAACATTATTTGAGCATGTATATTATGAGAAAATACCAAGAAGTAAGAATTATAAAGAAATTGCTGATGCAGGGCCCTGTGTACCGGGTGTGATTTTAATAAATTAAAT
The DNA here is from genome assembly GCA_037693485.1 of Kitagawia praeruptora. NCBI lineage: Eukaryota > Viridiplantae > Streptophyta > Magnoliopsida > Apiales > Apiaceae > Kitagawia > Kitagawia praeruptora. The sequence goes on along the minus strand of CM075354.1, from coordinate 104,206,555 downwards.
ATTCAAGCTTACATAATTATTGAAGAAACAGATATCAGCAGTTCATAACAATATAAATATTAGAATTAACAACCCAGTTTACCTTGCCATCATATTCTTTCTTTAGTAACACTTACGGAGCGATATATGCAGGTGTTCCAACCGTTGACTTTGCACCTTATGATTGCTTGTGCGCCAGTCACCAATAAATAAAACTTAATCTCAAGTAGGTACTGACGGGACTGGAATCCCAAGTCTTGCATAGACATTCATTGCTCCAAACCCTCTAGCAGCTTTATGCATCAAAGTTGATGGAAAATACGTGTAACCTCCAATCTGATCTTTGGTTTGAAACTTGTATGTATAATTAGAATTTGGGGGAATAACACAATTTGGGGGAATTAGTGAACTTTGTAAAGAAGAAGCGAGTGATAACTGACAGGCCTAATGAAAATAGCCAAATGAAATGATTTTAGAAAAACTTAAAGCATACCAGGTGTATAGTATTGATCCATAAGTGTATATATAATAAGAAAAATGAGATGACAGATTGACAGGTGAGCAATGGAAAATTAAGAAAAGCTTCAGAGTCTCAAGTGTTGATGATCAGCAAGTGTTAAAATTATCAAGAAAGCTGAAAAAATATGCCCAATTCATATATGAACTAGCACTGTTATAGTTACCGAATAATACTCAAAATGCATCTGCAACCATTAATATATAGCCAAAATGAGGGCAACTCAAACTTACTATGCAGCAGAAAAATGACAGGATCATTATTAAAACATTTCAACAAATTAGAAAACATATAAAGTACTAGATGATATACCAACACGTAAGAAATCTGTTGGTACCTCCGGATGAAGAAGGATTACAAGTCGCAACACTAATGCCTTTGCAAATTAAATAAGGTAGATTCAGAAAGAACATACAAATTAAACTGAACTCTAAAGCTAACCTGTGAGACCCGCCCCAGAAACAAACAATGCATTAATAAGACCTATTGTTTCTTAATTCAAATACATAAAGTTAAATATTAACTGAAAGAACATACAAGAAAGAAAGAAGTTATTGGTCAATGTCTGGATGTTACTGCTGGTAAAAGCCATTAATTATTGGTCTGTATTTTAATGATACCCGCCATGTACTAGACAAACATAAAAACCTACATATTACCTTGTTGAAATTATAAAGGGAAGACCTTCATGGTTTGCAGCTTGGAAATGGGAGTCCAGAGAATCAGACCATAGCCAGACACCAAACACAAGTACACAAACATAAAAACCTACAAACTGTCAGTACACATAGACATAAATTGTCACAAGTAGATCAAAACCTGCCCAAGTATACACATAAAAATTGATCAGAGTTATCACAACTTAAAATACAACTAAAAGTAAAATGTAATAAATATACACTTCTCCTGACACAAGCGGCATTTAATTAATCTAGATGGATTTTTGCAACTATCATCCCTTGAGAGGTTGTCCCATCAATTGTTTTGCAGAAATTGCATAAACAGTATAAGCACCGCCATTCCCCGGAAGGAAACCTCTGCAAGACAGATATAGTTTATAGTTCTGATAGTGGAAACAAGTACATCAAAATTCAATGTCAACAATAAAAAGAAAAAAATGAAACTGATACAGTGAACCAGATCTAAGGTGTTGTATTCTTACTTCAAATTCTTGACAACTTTGATAAAATGTATACCATCACAACAGATCAAGTCACCCCCATCAGCGCAGATATTATATGTATCATCATTTGGGTCATCATCATCAGCATTACAAAGTGGGACAGTAATTCACAAAATAGGAAAACTCCCAAAATTTGAAAACCCTAATCTGCAAAATCAATTGGCGTTGACCCGCTTAATCGGAGGAGAAAATACTCTTTTATAGGAACAGATGAGGAAAAAAAATTAAGGGGAAGAAGAAGAAGAGAGGGGTGACAACGGAGGGGAAAGAAGGAGAAGAGAGGGATGGCGACTAGAAGAATTGACGATAAACAGATGGGGAGAGGAAGGACGGTGACGCGAGTGCGGTAGGAGAGACGAAAGGCGGAGTCGCAAGCGCGGAGGGAGAGAGGAAGAACATAGTTTAATTGGGGAAGAACGGAGAGTGTAATATAATTAGGGCAACAACTGAATAGTTTTTAATTAAATTACAATGTCTTATACGTCGGTGATATAAAGAGCGACGAAAAAAATTATACTTTATACGTCATTTTAAATAAGGCCGACGTAAAAAGTGAATTTTATACGTCGCCTTACACAAAACTGACGTAAAAAGTACATATCTTATACGTCGCCTTAACAAAAACCGACGTAAAAAGCATATTTTATACGTCGTCTTTTTAAAAATGCGATGTATAAAGTAGTATATACGTCGCCTTTTTTTATGTGCGACGTAAAAAATCATCTTAAAAGGGTTATATACGTCGCCCTTTTAAAAATGCGACGTATAAAGTAGTATATACGTCGCCTTTCTTTATGTGCGACGTAAAAAAGGCGACGTAATAGGCCAGTTTTGTACTAGTGCCACTACGCCATAAACAGCCTACGGTAACACCACGACTGTGTTACCTTAGACCCTAAAAAATGTTACCAAAGGCCAAAAAAAGGCTAAGGTAACACCTTAGCTGGGATAGTTTTGTTCTATGTAACCTTTGGGGTCTAAGGTAACACCTCAACACACATAAGCTAACATAGGCAAATTCGTTACCATAGACCTATAAGGTAACACATTAAGCAATTCTATAGCAACACCAAATCTATGTTACCTCAGATGTTATAATTTTGCAAAATTATTAATTAATTATGTGGGTCCCACAAAAATTGTCTGTTTTGAAATTAATAATTCAAATTTAATTATTTTTCTACCATTTCCTTCCTCTAATATTCATAAAAAAAATGCATAGATACAACAAAAATTAAAAAAACAGCCAAATGTCAAATCTAAAATAAAACTACAAATTATAAAAATCATTAATTTAAATAAAAATTTACAAATCGTGAAACCGATTACATTTACTTAAACATCTCAATAAAAACTAATCTATCCCCCACAAATATTAACAATTTCACCAGGTTAATAACATCAAAATCCCCTTGGCTTTTTTTGGTTTCGGCCTTCATCGTCAAATATAGCATCATTAAATGCAGCAAGTAGATCAGCCGAGCTGCAGACCAATAGACTTTATATACAACTAACCAAGCTGATGGAGCTCCTGCCCTGGCAAATCCTTCATCTAATCCCATGTAGCTTGCATTCTCTTGCCTTCATCTAATCCCTACTAGAAGTGGATACACCGCTCAATTTCCATCTGCAAACAAAATAGTTGGTTTAAAATAGTAGAATTTCCAGGGTCATTTTTGTGTTGGTAATACCATTGCCAACACAAGTGTGAATACCATAATACCATTGTACCAGTAACACCCTGCCAAAACAAATATTATTATGATATTTGCCAACACAAGTGTGATTTATTATGACTCTAATTACTGCGATATTTGTTAGCATAATAAATGTCCTTAGAATAATGATACACATTATATAGTTTAAGTTTACAACTTGAATTTGAGATTATATAATATATATCATATTCTTAAAGGTCCCTAGTCGAGTATTATTATACAGGACAATAATAATACATAAATAGACTAGTATGTTTTTTAACTGATAACCACATCTCATTGGTTATAAGTATGGAGATACTAAAGTCAATACATAGGTACATGTAGGGTACATGGTGCTGGACAGACCCACCGTGAGATTCTTCATGTTAATTAAGTCATAAGAAAGACTCACAGTGATAATGGTGTAATGATCCTTTGACTTGAGATCATTATATTTCTATACGAGGATAATATACTTTGACTACATTAAAAGTTACCTTTGACTGGGTAATGATAAAAATGGACATCGGGTATATTGTGAATCGTATGAGAAATATGAATGATAGATAAAGGATTTAACCCTCCTATCAGATAGGAGAGATATTATTGGCCTCTTGATTGAGTGAGACTATAAAATGCATGGCCGTGCTCAAATAATGATTTGTTATTAATAGTCTACTCATGGATCATGTAAACCCGGATTAAATTATGAAGAGGATGACAATAAACATGCCTCGAGTTTAATCTATAATATTTGGTTAAAGGGATTATATTACACGGGAACATTAATCACAAAAAAGGTTTATCGAATCACGATTTAATTATTATTTAATTGGGTAGCAATGATGTATTATTAGATACCGCTCATTGTTTATAATTTTAATGGAGAATAAAATTATTGCCAAAATAAATAATAACCTACAGGGTCACACACATAGAACATTTTAAAGGAAGAATTAATTTAAATTATGAATTTAAATTAATTAATGATAAGTTGGATTTTATTATATTAATTAAGTGAGACTTAATTAAGTTATAATAAAATACAAAGATATATGAGATATGATTTTAATAATTAAGTTTGACTTAATTATTATTTATTTGAATAATAGAATTAGATTTTATTATTTAAATAAATCATAAATGGGCTAGGTTTTTTATAAGGGTTTTGGCTTTATATTATCCTATATATAAAGATATGGGGAAATGGATTTGTACGTGAAAATCAGTAGAGCCGCATCCCAAAAACCAAAACCCTAAAAACTAGATCTTAAAATTTCATTGGAGGCTAGTACCTCCCTTCCGAACAAGAATCGTTCTTGGAATGTTCGTGTGGATACCGTAGAGGAGGCTTCGAAGAGGAGCGCTCAGTATTCGTGGGAGGCTTGCATCTCCATCATTATTACGATTGTAAAGCTTCAAAAAAGGTAAACATATTCTATCTACCATATTATCAATTATTATACATGGATCCGGGGTTTGGTTTCGATTTTTATTTACTGTTTTCGCTGCGTATTGATGATCGAAACCAACAATATGAAATTTGGTGTTAAAGTAATTTAAATTATTCTTTCTATGACAATGCCTTTAATCTTCTTATGAATCTTTATTCATTAATTTTGATTTCTCTATCTCTATGTTTATGCCATGTTTATGCCAAACCACTTATATGTGTGTTTCATATATTTGCAAATATACTGGACTTAGAGCTTTTTAATGACAAACATTATTTAAAATGACAATTTCATGGTTATTGAAATTTCGACTCAACAAATACTTCAGTTGTAAATTTTGATTAAATTTAGCTCCTAGGAATAAACCCTCACGTCACTTCACATGCAAAAAATAGTATCTCAATTTTTATAGCTTCATGCAATTTTCTATATACTTCTACATGTAGTTTTTACCTTCCTAGCCATCATCTTACTGTTAGTACTTTTTAGCCGCAACATTTTATATATGGTTTGACCTAATGGTAAAAAATGTAACAAGAAACATGTATGTGATGACCCGATGTAAGGTATGTCTATATTGGTAAAAAATGAAACAAGGAACATGTATGTGATGACCCATCTATATGTACGGTATGTCTACCTAAAATCTAATTTTGCATTGAATACGCTTAAAGCTATATATTGTAGGACACCTCATTTCACGGGGCAATCTCTGTAATGTTTGACTGAAATATTTGAAATATTAGTAACTAAACTCAAATTTTTGTGTTTAAATTTAACCTGTAAGTTACCCAAATAAATATAAAATCAAAATTTCATTCTTTGTCCACTTAAATGCATGTGACATGCACATATATATACATAGCCTTGTGATAAAAAAGAATCCAAAACTAAAATAGAAACTATAAACTAATCTAAACCCTTAGATATATCTAATTTAATAGCCTCCTACAAGCACCACACATAATTAAAGTACACCCTCCCATACCTAATCCGACACAATCCCTCTGTTTTTAATTTGATTTTTCTCGATTAGTCTTTTTCGAAATTTGACTTCACTGTATTTTTCCCCATCTCTGAATGATCAATTTGCATACCATATGTGTTATATTTCTATGTGATTTAAAAAAAATATTTAGTTTATAGTTTCTAGTTTAAGAATGGTTTCTATTACAGTAAGACACTACGTACATATATATATTTACCAAAAAGTTTCTTCATAATAATATTTCTGTGAGTGGAATGCCATGTTTTACTATTTGAACCTTGTTTGTTTGCTAATCTATTATTTGTTTTATGATTTTACATTAAGGATCAATCGTATCGTCAAATAGGGTTGGATTCTAACTAGTGTATGAACATTTTCATATAAAAATCATGATGGTTTCTTTCCATTTGAGGTGGTAGCTATGCTTTTGGATTGGGACAGACTTAACACTTTGGTTTGCCACATCACACTAAAATCAAAATTAAATAAAGCAAAGTTAATGAAAACTCTAGAAGATACACTTGATGAGCTCCTTGTTTATTTAAAGGCATGTTAATAGATACACTTTTCAATTTATATTGGTTGTTTGTGTTACTTTAAAACTTGATGCAAGAAGAATTTATTTTGAAATTAAAAATTTTAGAAGTACGTATTATTTTAGAATACATAAAATTACATATAAATTAATCTATAAATTACATAAAATTTAGAAGTACACCAATTATTGGCATTTAACAAAATTAGTTCAAAATTTTGTTGAGTTTAATCAAAATGGTGTAAGTCTTCTTTCTATTCGATTTGACAATAAGAGTGCGAAAAAGAAAGTGAAGGCAGAAAATGACAATATTAATTTAGTAATCATGTTCTGAGTTCTAAGAATTTTCGAACCACTACCAAAATAACCAAGGTTTATAATAAGGATCTACTATTGCAAAAGAAAACAAAATGAAAACCTAATCCGGGGGGTTTGCTCTTCACTGAATATAAATGATATTAGGGGCAAAGGAGGGTATGAAAACATCTGCACATATTGCAAGTGGTCAATCATAAAAAACATGTTCTTTACATATATAAAAGAATGATAAATTTTTGTAGGTAGTGAAAAGACTTGAAATCTAAATAAAGGTAAATAGGTACAAACACCACTAGAAAATTGAACGGGAAGAAATATAAAATAAAGAATCCCAATAGAGGATGTTATGAGTATAAGAAAGGATAGTATTCAGATATGTCATGATGCCAATGAAAAGGTTATATGCCCACAAAACTTCTAAAAGCACAATTACTAAAAAAAATACCAAAATCTTAATACAAGTACTATGATATAAGAAAAATTAGCAGAGTTCAAGTATTCAATAACAAAAAAAGACATTTAAAACAATTTTACATTAACACTTCAACAGAAAATAAAACTTCTTTCATATTTAGACGTTACACAGGTTAGTTTTGACCGCAAACTGTAAATCTAAACTATTGTCTTGGACTGGCAACTAAGTATGTCTTCGATGTAGCATCCAGAAGGTATGTGACGAGTCTAGCACTCAAAATTAAATTCTTCTTGGAGAATATCATAGGTAACTTCAACTATTGCCCATAAATTTTTCTGTATTTGTTGGCTAAACGAAGGAAGTAGAATTTTCGAGTAGATACTAATGGGGATATCACCTGTATCTGTTCATACATCTTGCAAAAAAATAAATTATTTTTAGCACGTTTCCTCAAATATCAATATAAAACATAAACTGAGAAAAGACGAACAAATTGCATCAAATTATTACATGCTGCAACAAGCCATGGCTCCCCATCAGGTGAAATTACTTCAAATGTTCCAGCCTTTGTGACAATAGTAGGAAAAGCCTCCATCCACCCTTGCTCTGGCAATTAAAATTACATCCATAAATGAACCAAAAAACAACTTTCACTTGAGAAGGTGAAACAGACAATAATTCAACATTTTTTGGATACATTGTAAACACATTACCGACCTCAGATTTGAGTGCAATATGGCTGGAGCTTGTTGCATTAATATTTTTTCGAGCACTTTCTTCATTGTTTCCTGAAAATTTTAAATTACTATAAAATTTATATCAAAAAACATATGATAGAAAAATATACATACAAAAAAATAGATTTGATATCAAGTTTAAGAGAAAATTAAATTAAACTTACTTCAATATATAAACCACAATAGTTATTATTAATATATTTTATTAGACAAAGTCTTCATTCATCAATTCCATTAGACATCTCAAAAATACTAAATAATTCCTAATTATCAAAAATTATGCTAAAGATCCCCTCTGAATAAACCAAAAAACATTCAATTTAGATCACTTTTAATAAGGATTACCATGGCAATAATAAAATAGCCAATAGCTCGCTTAGAACTGAATGAAAAAAATTATATAAATCAAATTTAACTATGATTATGATAACCATTTAGAAATGAAGAAAGAGTAATGACATACCAGATCTATAGGTATCGATCGGATAAAAATTGTGGTAGATTTGGTTTTGAGGAGAAAAAAAAATGAGGGAAGAGAAACTTGGTGAATCCGCCTTGGCCATCAAAGGCTATGCTTAGTGGGTGAGTACCTTATATATATCTCTTGGTTAATCATAACAATTACTACTATTTATATACTGATGTTACGATTCTAGAATGTTCAATTTAAAGAGAAAGATGTTATGATTCTAGAATGTTCCGTTTAGAAGGCCGAAAAAGTAAGCCCATAACTAATTTATATAAATAAGATGTTATTCTTTTAAAATGCTCAGTTTAAAGGGTGGAAAGGATATGGAAAATGTAAGCCCACCATGGATATGGAAAATGTAGGCCCACTATGCTTAATTGGTAAACCAACAGCAATATGTAAGCAACTTGAATGATACTTGAATGATACTTGTACTGGCATATAATCAACTTGGTAAAACCATTCAATAGTAACATGTAAACAACTTAATTAGTAGAATTACAAAATAAACTATAAATTTAAAATATTTTTTTAAAAATAAAATTCTTTTTAAATCATTTTTATTATTACTAAATTATTTACATGTATTATGTATTTTTTCAATATTTAAATAAATTTTCTTGTACAACACTAACATCAGTATAGATATTTGTCTTAAAATCCTTGTATTATAAGAATTGTAATTGTTCAAATTTTTCATTAACAAAAATATTCCGTAGTTTAGATTTATGAAAAACTCATGTCAAAAAGTTTTTCATTATACTTGATTAATATATTTTATGCAATAATAAAAATAATATTGAAATATAATTAATGCATAAGCTTTTCAAACCCAAATCAATTAGAACAATATTTAATACAAATAAACCATATCTTATATGAAATCATCATAACAATTGATAAATTATATAAGGAAAATGTTAACCACAGCCCTTAGGGCTATGGTTAAGGTGTTATGTGGTAGTTTTTAATTGGCTTAAGGTTGTGCCCCACTTACAAAAAAGTATGTGCCCCCATGCATTCACATAAATCATCCAATAAAAATCCACCACATGGCAAAAATTAGTCCGGTTGTTAACAGGACCCATTATATAAATACATATATAATAATATTCCATATTAGTTTAACATAATGTGTTACTATTCATATGCAATTTATATGAGTTATTTAAAAAAATTAATAATTTGAATAATTTCTAGATTTGAATTTCTTCGTGTCTTTTTATGTCGTGGGTGGTAAATATAGATGATAACTTTAATATTGTTTTATTAATTGCAATTTTTCATAGTTATACACATATTATTCATGTTAATAATAAAATAAATCAATTACCACCTTAATTCACTCAAAAAAATGTTTACAAACTTACTTTTTTAATCTAGTTTAATATCTTTGTTCAATTTTAGTTATTGGTGTAAATATAACAGCAGTATTTTACTAATACAAAAGTTTCTAGATATGGTAATACTTATTTGCTATGCACGGAATTTTTTATTATTTAGTATTTTATATTATTTTTTCATATTTCTCTATATTAATATCTGACATAAATATTCAAATATAATTAATTATATAATAATTAAATCTAATAATGTAGGTATTAAAATAATTAGGTGTTAAATTTTGTATTGTTGTAAATTATGTCTTTAAAATAAGTACGTAGAATCATTATAGTAAATTTTAATTTATAGATTGCTTAAATAATTAAAATAAATAGGTATTAAAGATGTGTTTCAAATTTATTTTGGTTCAAAGTAGCAAAAATTAAGTAATAAAGTTGGAAGGAAACATTATTTAAAGTTTCGATTTTTTAAAACAAATTACACATTACAAACATTATTTAAAATGACAATTTAATGTTCATTGAAATTTCAACTCAACAAATACTTCAGTTGTGAAATTGGATTAAATCTAGCTCCTAGGGAAAAACCCTCACATCACTTCACATGCCAAAAATAGTATCTCAATTTTTATAGCTTCATGCAATTTTCTATATACTTCTAGATGTAATTTTTACCTTCCTAGCCATCATCTTAGTACTTTTTAGCCACATAACATTTTATCTATCGTTTGACCTAATAGTAAGAATGTAACAAGAAACATGTATGTGATGACCCATCTATATGTACTGTATGTCTACCTAAAATCTAATTTTGCATTGAATATGCTTAAAGCTATATATTGTAGGACACTTCATTTCACGGGACAATCTCTGTAATGTTGACTGAAATATTTGAAATAATAATAACTAAACTCAAATTTTAAGTTACCCAAAAAAATGTAAAATCAAAATTTCATTCTTTGTCCACTTAAATGCATAATCTAGTGATAAAATAGAAACCAAAAATGAAATAGAAACTATAAACTAATCTAATTTAATAGCCTCCTTCCTACAAGCACCACACATAATTAAAGTACACCCTCCCATATATAATGCCACACAATCCCTCTGTTTTTAATTTGATTTTTACGGATTAATTTTTTTTGAAATTTGACTTCGCTGTATATTTCTTCATCTCTAAATGATCAATGTGCATACCATATGTGTTATATTTCTACGTGATTTACCAATTTTTTATTTAATTTATAGTTTTTAGTTTAAGAATGATTTCTATTAGAGTAGGAATTTACCAAAAAGTTTCTTCATAATAATATTTCTGTGATCCAATAGGTGGAACGCGATACTTGGTTCATAGGCTGTTTTTGTTTGTTTGCCATTGTAAAAAGGCATCCACAATTTCTAAGAAGAGAGAGGTTGAAAGTATCTTTGAAGAAGGGGCTAATATTAGTATTTTAAATTTGTAGTTATCATTAAAAACATATATTCGGCACATGTTTTACTATTTGAACCATGTTTGTTTGTTAATCTATTATGTGTTTCCTGATTTTATGAAGTACATTTATAAATGGGTAAATTAAGGATGGATTGTGAAAAATCGTCAAATACGGTTGGATTCTAACAAGTGTTTGAACATTTTCATATAAAAACCATGATGGTTTCTTTCCATCCATAGTGTGAAGTTCTAGGTGATAGCTATGTTTTTGGATTGGGACAGACTTAACACTTTTGTTTCGTCTGGTTGTTTCTCTCTTTGCTTTGGCTTAGAGCAAGGGTTAATCCCTGTTTCTCTTTTTAATATATTATCAATTTAGCAAAAAAAAAAAAAACACTTTTGTTTTGTCACATCACACTAAAATCAAAACTAAATAAAAAAGTTAATGAAAATTCTAGAAGATACACTTGATGAGCTCCTTGTTTATTTGAAGGCACGTTAATAGATACAATTTTCAATTATATTGGTTGTTTGTGTTACTTTAAAACTTGATGCAAGAAAAATTTATTTTGAAATTAAAAAATTTAGAAGTACATATTATCTTAGAATACATCAAATTACATATAAATTAATATATAAATTACATAAAATTTAGAAGTACACCAATTATTGGAATTTAACAAAATTAGTTCAAAATTTTGTTGAGTTTAAGGTGGAAGTAAAATTTAGAAGTATCAAAATGCTGTAAATCTTCTTTCTCTTCGATTTGACAATAAGAGTGCGAAAAAAGAAAGCGGAAGGCAGAAAATGACAATATTAATTAGTAATCATGTTCTATGTTCTAAGAATTTTTGAACCAATACGAAAATAACCAAGGTTTATAATAAAGATCTACTATTGCAAAAGAAAACAAAATGAAAACCTCATCAGGTGGGTTTGCTCTTCACTGAATATAAATAACAATAGGGGCAAAGGAGGGTACGAAAACTGTTGGAAATTTATTTGCGAAAAATATAAAAGAAAAACAATTTTTTCGAAAAGAATATTTTTTTAGAAGAATTATTTTACGACTATTAAAATCTGGAAATAAAAATGAGTATACCGAATTTTTCTCGGATGAGTCACCGAGCACGCTCTCTTTAAGACGTTTCATGGCTATGTCCGAAAAGTGCAAAACAATCACGTTGCCACGCCGTCCCTAGGATAAAACAGCCCAAGAAAAAATTCCTTACGATGATTCTTTGCACAACAAAAATTATCGATCGATCTACATCTTCAAAATTGCTCAAAATACTTAAGAAAACAAATTATAACTTCCATTATAAACACCGTAAAAATGAGAGGATTGACCGGAGGTACAAAATGAATGCCAAACAAAATAGATGGAAAAGACTGGCAAATAGGGTGAAGAGTGTAAACTTGATTTACTAATTATATAAAGTATACACCCAATAACATTAACAAGGACAAGGTGTTCGCTAAAAAGTGGTCACAAGTAATAAAATGATAAGCTTAGTTCGTTCACACGAAGACCTGGTGTATCTATGTGAATATGCTCATGGAACAATGGAACAATGTATGGTCAATTTCAAATGCTCGGACAAGTATCACAAGTTGGCTGATTTTTATACTAACTTACTTAAATACTGAATTTATCTAAAACGATTTAACTTAATGAGAGAAAACAGTCTAGCTCAATGCTGAAATTTAGTGCTATGCGATCATCTTCATAAACTAGTTGGAAACACAAAACTAGTGTGAATCACCTTTCAATTAATCCACACCATACCACACATACATCAACATAATATAGAAGTAGCATGGACATCAATTATGTCCAAATCCCTATATGTGTATGAGACTTAAAAATACAACCGATTTTAAATTAAGCTTCCATTAATTACCACATAAGGTAGTATGATTTTGGCAAACCAACACCACTAATATGACGGTGAATCCGTCATAAACCTATGCTAGCATGGCAAGTTCTAAATTCCTAAATCCACTTTCGCAATCATTAAGCAGATAGATGTTGATCATTCATCAATAATTAAGCACAACCACACAAGAAATTTGAAATTAATCGCACGCCCAATTTATCACAGCACAATATTGCTAAACTCCATAAATTAATCCATTAAAACCCCATGACAGTGTTTAGTTCATGTCTGAACTGCACACCATCATGGATTCAGATGAAAACAAAATTAAAAACAAATCTTAGAATAGATATATAAACTGAATTCTGAGAAACAAATCTGTAACGAAGTAATTAAGTAAAACAATAATTGAAATCCAAACCAAGTACTAAGAACCAATTGTTCTAATGAAAATACAGATTAATTCTCCTGACTTTGCTTCTGAAAGATGTGTCAATCTCCTTCTTTTCTCTCCGTGTAAAATCTTGGATATAGTGTATGTAAAAGTAGCATGTGTATCTTACTCACTAAAACTAATCATAAAACTCCTCAAAAAATCTCATCTCTATCCCCTAATAAAAGTATTTTTAATGTTTTAATAACTTTACAAAAAGATATCCGTAATTGAATAGGATTTTCATGTATAATTCGTCGCTGACTTTGCTCCTCTATTTCTGCGCTCTTCCAGTTGGACTCTGCTCATTGGACCACCTCTGAATTAAAGACAATTCTCTAAGCTTCGCGTGGACTGTAAGATCGTCAAATTCTGACTTCTGGAACTCAAGATACGGCCTAAATAGTGTAGGCCGCCCGTATAGCCAAATATTACGAATTTTCTTCTATTTCAACTCCAAAATAACTCTTTTTGCTACAAATCCTTCCAATTTATGAATTCCTTATTTCTTACAATAAAACAATCAAATCTATTAAATAAAAATCCAAATCATTGCAAAACACAATAAATATGAGAATAAAATCATCTAAAATATATATAAAAATATATTCTATCACAAGGCTATAAAAGTTTTTATATATAATGGTGTGACATGAATTTGCATAACAGGAGAGGTTGGTGGATGAATGTATACGGGGTGAAAACCAAGGCACATAGAGGTGTATATGTAGGCATGTAGTTGTTGAGTGTCTAGACTCTGAATAAACGACATATTTATAGTAGAAACACAAATAAATGCAAAGCAAATATCATGCAAAAGACTGGAAATCAGGTCATAATGCATACGTTACACTACCGTTATACAATGAACCTGTACAAGTTTTACAAAGAGTCAAAGACTAAGATAAAAACTAATCCAAAAATTATGCCATCCACTAAATGATACAGACCTGTTAGGTTAGGGGACTTACACAATCCGAGATTCACAAACAACAATGCCAAGCACACACATAATCCATTGATTAGTTGACATGATCCACTAAAGCATGGTAACACAAACAATATTTGACGTGGAAACACCCACGCCCCAAACTTATATTATTAGTCTTAACAATATCAATAATACATCAAAGCAATAACACCTTTACGGTATCCAAAACCTGATACTTGAGCCAACAATGCTCAAGCATCTCCCAAACAATACTTAAGACTACATCTCTTAAGCTTTCACCCCTCTCAAATAAATAGAATATAACTATGTATATATAGCCATCCAAAACTTAGCCACCAAGACTTAACATACTTGTTCTACAAGTCTTACCATACTTGTTATATAAGTCTTCCAATTCTTGGCACCTAATTACCCAACTTAGTGATCAAGACATACCATATATAATAATTGTCTACACATACAATTATTATCTTACCCATATATATCTTGAACCACCCAAGTCCATAACACATATTGGGTTGAAACCCAACAATCCTCCCGTTCAACCCAATGCCTCCCCTCTAACATATGGATTGAACGATAACCATCAAGCCATCGACGTCCATTCGCTAATGCCTCCCCTCGAACAAGAATCTCCTCATCTTGCTCTTCCAATCTTTGAGTGTCGCTAAACCCGTATAGTGACCCTCCAAACCATCGTTTTGTATCCATCTACAAAATCACGTGCATCAACCACCACGAGTGCTATTCCACATGTTGAGTCACCCGATCCTTGCTTTCACAATCCTTCGGCCTCCTGAAGAAAATCCTTAGTATCATCTAACAGTTCACCTAGTTGATCAAGCCATTGAAACAATTGCGATGACCTCTTCCATCTTCTTCCATCTTGAGTCCGAACACTGGATTGATCCACGGTGCAAGCCAACCGCCAAACCGCACGTAACTTTGTCTCTTCCCGCTTTAGCAACAATCTCCTTGTCAGCAAATCCTTCATTGTACTCTGTTATACCAATTGAACCTCGAACTTTCCCTCAACCTCATCCATCACGAACCCGAACCTTGGCTCTTGATACCACTTGTTAGGTTAGGGGACTTACACAATCCGAGATTCACAAACAACAATGCAAAGCACACATATAATCAATTGATTAGTTGACAAGATCCACAAAGCACGGTCACACAAACAATATTTGACGTGGAAAGACCCACACCCCAAACTTGTATTATTAGTCTTAACAATATCAATAATACATCAAAGCAATAACACCTTTACGGTGTCCCAAACCAGAGACATGAGCCAACAATGCTCAAGCATCTCCCAAACAATACTTAAGACTACATCTCTTAAGCTTTCACCCCTCTCAAACAAATAGAATATAACTATGTATATATAGCCATCCAAAACTTAGCCACCAAGACTTACCAAACTTGTTCTACAAGTCTTACCATACTTGTTATATAAGTCTTTCAAGTCTTGGCACCTAATTACCCAACTTAGTGATCAAGACATAGCATATATAATAATTGTCTACACATACAATTATTGTCTTACCCATATATATCTTGAACCACCCAAGTCCATAACACATATTGGGTTGAAACCCAACAAGACCTCCTTTAATTAATAAAAGAATATATTTTTTTAAAAATAATTCATATAAAAAATCTTTATAATCCCCCACTTGAATATTTTAAAAAATGTAGTAGTGATTTTGAGCAGTATTTGAAAAAATTAAAGTTGCACATAAACAAAGGTGTCTTCAAACGTGAACCTTTGCGTAGTAAGTAAGATCCCGAGTTAAACAAGAGTGACTCGTAGTCTTGAACTCTATCCCAGGCATCAAACCACACAAAACCTTTCAAGGTGTAGTCAAGTAGCCCATGCATTAAAGGCATTTCGTGTTAATCAACACAAGGATACTTCGTTTCATGTGCCATATCATTAGCTGATAAGGCATTTTGTGTGAAGCAACAACGAGATATGGCGTTTGGTGTAAAGTTTGCTGGTGCGAAGGAAAATCAAACCTGCTAGAGTTAGTATGTGTGAGAATAATTAACATTACGAGAGTTCGTGGTATGTGAAGAATCCCGTAAGAGTTTGTGGGTGAGAAAAATAACACTACGAGATCGAGTTCATGGGTGAAATAAAATCAAAGAATATGACAGAAAACACAACGACGATGATGATGATACGTTTTTGTAAGAGACTGTACCAAATCAACGACAACAAAAAGAGGAATTCTACGAAGTATCGTATTAGCTGCTAGTACATCACACGAAATGCTGTATTAGCCGCTGATACTTCACACGAAACGCCGTATTAGATCGGTAAATAGGGTCGAACATGCTCAAATATGATTTTTTTGGCAATTTTCTCTAAGTACAATATAAAAGTAAGATGACATGATAATATATAATCCAAAATGCATTTCAATGAGCCTGCTCAGATTTTGTTGGCACCCAAAATATTCGATTTAGTAAAACAATAGTGCTACATATTTAATTAATAAAACAATAACCCAAATTTATCAAATTAAACATTAATTAGATATTGATATTCGGTCCAATAAATTCAAAATAAATATCTAAATATTTTACTTATTGGAAAAGAATTTCGGAAGTAAAATTAATATATTCGATTTTTTCCAATGTTTGATCATAATTTTTTTAAAAAGTGAACAAGTATCATAAAAGTGATATAATTGGAAATTATATGAATACTTATAAGTTGTATAGTGTAACATGCACACACCCCGGCTTTTCGGAATATTAATTCTACATCAAAACTAAATGGAATTACAATTTATTAAAACAAAAATCAATTACAAAGTTACATAAAACATATATCGAAAAGTCAATCTAGCCAAATTCTAAGGTACTTAAACTCCAATGTTACCAAACTTGATCATACATCGAACCTCAAAGATTAAAAGAATGAGTTACGAAGCCTCGCAAGTAACCAATCGATCCAACTGTAAGTAACCAATCGATCCAACTACTGTAGTAAGGCCAAGTAACAAGTATACACGTTTATCATACAAGAAAGTCAATATGATATAATGCGATACACGAATCAATAACTTTCAATACACATATTCTTATTCGATACGATACGATACGATATCACATAACAAAATTAACTTGAAATCCACAATTCATACCGCGACCACAACAATTCGGTGATAACGGTTATAAATTTTCAAAAAAAATTGTCACTACAACCTAGTGACTCGATCATTATTCTTATTTTCGCAAACCATGAAATAAATCAGAATCTCAATGTTATTGCTTACACATAACACATATACAATAACACATATCAATTCAAAATAAATACTCACTCACCCCAAGTTTTAATAATCAAATATATACATATAACACATAGTTCTGAAAATACTAGAAATTAACGATCAGACTTACCTCAACGCGGAAACTCAAGAATCAAATCATCGTATAACCTGTATTCAATTCTGACTAGAACAATATTTAGCCTTTTCGGCCCTCTAAATGATGTTTTCTTGAAAAACTCAAAATACGAAAGTTGTGGAGAACGAAAATATCTTTCCAATGAGTACAAACTCAACGAATTCTGACTTACGATGAAATTATTACGAATTTTACAAGATTGTTGATTTATGTGGTGAAGAGACCTACGAATTTTGATAACAAAGACTATAAAGTGAATATGATGTTTATATAGCATCTCAAAACCCGAAATCCAAACCTATTAATTATCCATATCCAAGTCTAAACCATATTTTTGACCTAATAATCTATTTTAGTTTTAAATCCTATTTATTATCTAATTATAATTAATTTTTACTATTTTCTTGTTTTATTAATATCCTAAAAATTACAGGATATTACATACTACCCTCCTTAAAAAAGGGTTTTTTTCAAACCTACCCAAGTTGCAACAGATTTTTTAAAAAATACGACTTGCAATCTTTGCAACCCTTTTTTTTCAGGCAACCTTTGCAACCTTTTTTTGCCTGCGTTTTAAGCTCATTTGTAACCTTTTCCACCCGCGATGTCAGTTTTGCAACCCTTGTAACAAAAAAAAAACCGTATTTTTGTAAATAGTTTCAAAAAGTTAGGTAGTTTCAATAATCACTTAACCCAAGTTTTAAAAATTAAATATACACACATAACACATAGTTTTGAAAATATTAGAAAGAACGATCAGACTCACCTCTACGCGAAAACTCAAGAATCAAATCATGATATATCACGTAATCAATTCTAAGCAGACCAGTATTTAGCCTTTTCGACCCTTTAACCGATGTTTTCTTGAAAAACTCAAAACACGAAAGTTGTGGAGAACGAAAATATCTTTCCAACGAGTACAAATTCAATGAATTCTGTCTTACATGAACTTATTACGAATTTTACAAGATTGTTGATTTATGTGTAGAAGACACCTACGAATTTTGATAACCAAGAGGAGAAAGAAAATATGATGTTTATATAGCCCCTCAAAACCCTAAATCCAAACCTACTAATTATCCGTATCCAAATCCATATTTTAGCCCTAATATTCTTTTTCAATTTTAAATCATATTTATCATCTAATTTTAATCAATTGCTTTCTATTTTCCTTGTATTATCCTAAAAATTACAGGATATTACATATAGGTTTTTGGATAAATTTAATTATGAGTTAGTGAAATATTTATTGAATTAAATAAAAAAATTATTTATATTATAATAATGGCAATACATTCATTTTAAATAAAAAAGAATTTAAAAACATAAACACAAAAATAATACTCGCTCCATCCCTCTCATTTCTTTACAATTTTTTTTTCACTAGTTGGCACGCATTTTAAGATGTATATAAATTAGAGTTTCATGACTTATTTTCAAAAAAAAATTGAATAAAAAATTAAATATTTAATTTTTATTTACAAGAAAAAAATTAAGATAAATTGTAAAACTATAGTTTCTATGATACTTTAATGTCAGAAGATCCTCTCTGCTAAATGTGAAGAACCTGAGTGATAAGTTGAGCTCAGTTTAACAAACACCTTTCATAAATTTTATAGCTTCTATGCTTGTTACCTGTTGTTTCATTTTTATAATGGCTTGACTTTTTGGATTTGAACAAATAACAAAAAATTTATGAATAATTTTTTTTATAATTTTTAGTTTTCATTGTACATTTTATATTGTAAAAATGAATTTTTGATCATTAATCAAAATACATGAATGTAATGAAAAATAGTGTTTTAGATATTTTTTTAGTGTGCAATTTATGAAAATACAGAAGTTTGAATGCATGTGTATTTGTTTAGTAGACTCCACCACAACTTCTTCACATCTTTTCATCAAACTCCTTACACCCGGTTCTTGATGAGAATTTAACGCAACCAACTTTGTAACCATGTGAAAAAACTCATGCACTCAATTTTGTCTATACATGTTCGTGCAACCAACTTTAAGTCGCATATATTTCATATCACACTAACCTCATTTCTCTCACACAACTTCCTCGTTCCAATCGATTTCAGTCTATAATCTACACAAGTAAGCTTTTTAACCTTTCAAATAATTTTTCACATGTTCATGGCTAGGCTCTTCTTTGTCTATCATATCTAATAAATCATCATGATCTGGTTGAGAACATTCATAAAACACATTATTGACTTGACTAGGTTCATAAAGTTCAATCATATATTTCTGTTGCTTGTGATGAACATGCCTCTTATACATAAATTGCACATAGTCCTTCGGTAAAAATCTTTCCGATATCAATTATTTCATTCGTCGCCATGTTCTAACACGTTCCTTCCTTTATCTCTGTCTTTGCATAATAAGTTTGGTCCACCACACCGGCGCAGTACTCTTCAGCCTAACTGCTACCATCTTGACTTGTTTATTATCACGAACGTCCATGACATAGAAAAATTTATCAACATCAATCCACCAATCTAGAAACTCATCTACTCCCATGGTTCCATCGAATAATGGTATATCAACCTTTGCTAAGTCATTGGTATTACGCCAATTATCTATATTTGACTTTGAGCCAGAATTCTCACCAACATGATATTTCTAGTTTCGAGGAATTTGATTTTGATATTCTCTTTCACCTCTACATTGATAGTTATTAAAGTTTTCTATTAACATATTCATGCTATTAGTCAAAGACTTGAGACTCGCGGTAAAATCCGTCATAGTCTCCTAGCATCGTGATCATGACGAACAATCACGCAGTTTTCCTTAGTTCTTTGCAAGCATTTTTCTGTAAAATCTTTCTTCAAAAACCTAGACCTCTTGTCCTACATCATTAAAAACACCTGAGATATAAAGATTTTTAGATCACCAAAATTATTTTCTAGTTGTGTCGATATCTCCCAATTTTCACATACCAAGTTAAATTAGAGAAGAAATTATTTAAATTGCTAGGTTTCAACCCAATATGATGTTTAGATTAATAATACGATTTGGGACGTGGGTGTTTTCACGTCAAATATTGTTTGGTGTTCTTATTTTGCTTTTACTTATTGTTGATAAAAGTAGAAGTAATACCCGCGCTTTGGTGGATCTTGTTAACTAATCGATTGGTGGTGTATGCACTTTGTATTAGTTGTTTGTGAATCTCGAATTGTGTAAGTCCCCTAAGCTATCAAGTGGTATCAGAGCCAAGGTTCGGGATGGATGAGGTTGAGGGAAAGTTTGAGCTTCAATTGGTCTGATAGAGCATGATGAAGGATTTGTTGACAAGGATATTGCTAAAGCGGGTAGGGATAAAGTTACGTGCGGTTTGGCGGTTTACTTGCACCGTGGATCAATCTTGATGTTCTTGAGGAGTGGGTTTCTCAAGAAAGATGTGTTCGGACTCGAGATGGAAAAAGATGGAAGAGATCATCGCAATTGTGTCAATGGCTTGAGGCTTTATCAACCAGGTGAACTATTTGGATGATACTACTGATTTTCTTCAGGAGACCGAAAGACTGTGAAAGCAATAATCGGGTGACTCAACATGTGGAAGAGCACTCGTGGTGGTTGATGCACGTGATTTTATAGATGGATACATCGTTATGATAAAGAACGGTGAGTTGGAGGGCCACTATACAGGTTTTAGCGACACTCAATGTTTGGTAGAATAAGATGAGGCATTGGCGAATGGACGTCGATTTGATGACTTGATACCATTCAATCCGATTTGGGTACTGGGTTGAAGGGGAGGACTGTTGGGTTTCAACAATATGATATTATGGGTTTGGGTGGTCCAAGATATATATGGGTAAGATAATAAGTATGTGTAGACAATTATTACATATAGTATGTATTGATAACTAAGTTGGGTAATTAGGTGCCAAGAATTGGAAGGCTTGTATAACAAATATGGTAAGAATTGTAGAACAAGTATGGTAAGTCTTGGTGGCTAAGTTTTGGATGGCTATATGTACTTTGTCATATTGTATTTGTTTGATAAGGTGAATACTTAAGAGATGTAGTCTTAAATATTATCATGTATTATTGATAATTGTTTGGATTAATAACATGAGTTGGGACGTGTCACGTCAAATATTTTTTATTGTTTGGTGTTCTTGTTTTGATTTTATTTATTGTCGATAGAAGTAAAGTAATACTTTGAATAACGTGTGACAGCATTTTGTGCGATCTTGTTAACTAATCGATGATTGGTGGTGTGCGCTCTCGGTTGTTTGTGAATCTCTAATTACAACCTAACATAAATAACAGTGCAAATTTTGTTTAGTTTATTTTATATAGAACTTAAAAGTTAAAGTATTATCGGTCCTAACCTAGGAATAAAAAGATAATTCCCTACCAAATAGATCTACCCTCAATTCTTTGTATTTGTTTGATTAATATTTTGATCAATAATAATTAATTTAATGAACATAGATTGACTATTTTTGAAATAATAAATTTTACATAGCATTTACAATTTTAAATTTAATCTCCAACTATTAATCCTATGAAAATTTTATAGCTTACAGCATTATACCTCACTTATCATCCTCACGCTAAATTTACTTGCATCATCAATGTCATCTTCTCATCGTCATCTTCAACTAATTAATCCAATTCTTTCATTGTCGATGGGGTTTTATATTTTTCAATAATATTTATATCTATCAATTTATTTTATATTTTCATATTGTACAGTATCTATGCTAAAAAATAATTATAATTTGTATAATAATATCTTTAGTTTCTTATCCTTCACCTTTCAAAAATTTAATGCTGATTAAAAAATTTATTTCTTGATTGAAAAATTTAATATACAATATAACTAAGATTTTATAAAATAATTTTAAACTATATGTATGTCAAATAATGGAAAGTTTGTTTGGTTGGTTGGTAGTATTGTGAGTTGCTAGATCTTTTAAATTAAACAATATGAGAATTATTAAATTTAAAAGTAAAAATATTTATTATTTTAGTAGCTAGAATTTTAAGAAAAGTTTAATTTTCGAATTATTTCAATGACATATTAAAATTTAATATTTATATTATCAATATTAAATATATAAACAAAAAAAGTATGTATATTTTATTTAAGGGATATTTACGAAAATAGATATGTTTTTAACTTTTGTTTTCAAATGTACCGTTACTAAAATACTGTTTCAATTCTATAATAACTTTTTTTTAAAATTACGGTGGGCTTCAGTTTTAAGCTTATTTCTTTTTAAAAATACGACCTTATATTTGGGGGTTATAAGTTGTTCTCTTCTCGCTTCATCTCGATGCCTTCACGAGCGATTGAATAAGCTTCATCTGCTTCAATCTGGACAAGCATGGCTGCTCCTCGCTCCTCATGTCTTCAGCCCACCGCCTCCTCCTCCTTGGATCGGGGCCGCAGGCCAAGCCGACGTCTTCTCCGGCGAATCCTTTTCTTTCCGACGTCTTCTCCGAGCTTCACTCCAACCTCCATAACCACCGCCTCTCCGAGCTTCCTCTTCGACGAATCCTTTTCTTGCTGCCAATTCAAGGAAGATGTTCTCTCTCTCTCTCTCTCTCTCTCTCTCTCCCTCCCTCCTCTTATTAGCATGTTTGGTTGTGTATGTATAAGTCATTTGTGTGTTAATTGTAGATGTAAGTTACTGTAATTATCGAAATGTATCGAATTGTTATTGTTTTTGAATTACATTAGGCAAAATTTGTGCGGATCTTGTGAATTAGTCTCGAATAATGAATTAGTGTTGAATACTGAATTAGTGTGAATTAGTTATTACTTATACATGCCCCGTGGGGATGGTGATGTTGTATAAGCTAAAAGATCCTGGATGGAAATAATAACAAAAAACTGATGATGATATAAGATTAATGTATCCAAATCATTTAGATGTTATTAGTCCTAGTTTTATTGAATTTCTTAATTTTCTTCCTGGTTTTCACATTATGATTCACTGCAGGTGGCTGCAAATTATGTTGCAATGGTTCCATCAGGTTAGATAATCGACAAGTAAAACTACTTCTGAGTGCTTCGGCCACTCTGTGTGTTTCACGGTCCCAAGCACACATTCAACTTCTAGTTTGTACCCATGCGAATAGTTGTAGATTGATTTTTATTTGATGTTCATTTCATTTACAGTTCTTTAGAGAAAGTTCAACTTTATATCTTCCGCGTTGGATCTGGGCAAGTAATCTCAAATTGTAGGTTCTGTACTTCTGTTTATTTGTAATGAAAAATAAGTTTCTGGGTCCTGAGCTGATCTTATACTAAACTACTTATATCTTTGTCCTGGACCACCATAACACTAGTTTACATTCTCAATGAAGTTAGCTGCTCTAGTTGATCAATTGAGGTAGTGACCCACTCTAACACTAGTTTTTTCTGTTCTTTTTTGCTAAACACGTGCCCCGAGGCAAATACGTTGTAGTAGCCTCCATTCTTGTTTTGCTCAAGGTTTTCCCATGCACTCCAAGATATATCATTCCGATCAGCTTAGACAGGCCCCGCATGGGCAGTTTTAAATGTTTGCTATGAAAGGAGTGATTTATGAAAAGTGTGGCATCGATGTTGTCACGGGTACTCATGTCAAGTCTCACTTCACCAAGCCTGATTTGGCAAAAGTTCTACCAGGGCATTATGATGTCGAAAAGCTTTTGATAATTACCTTTACAACACTCTCTCGTTTCAAGATTAAGACGGTGAATTGGAAGATTTAGCTACAGTTAGTGCCGGAAACAACTATGAAATAGGAAATATGATAGCAGAAGGAATGAGTAAAGTGGGCTGAAAAGGTGTGGTGACCCTGGAAGAGGGAAAAAGTGCGGAAAACAATTTATATATAGTTAAATAAATGCAACTTGATCACGATTACATCTCACCATACTTTGTAACTGATAGTGAAATGTATAATGTGTGTATGGTACTTGTATGTAGAGATGGCATTCCGTGGTCAATTAATTAGTCTTTTGTTGGGAATTTGATGTAACCAATATATATTGTATCTAGCTTGATGCTATTATACCCTGTAGCATTTGCTTGTTTGTTCTGTTCAATTGGATGATATTGGTGTAAGATGACAATGGTGCCTATCTCAATTTACATGCATATGTTATTTTTGTGTTTGTTTTTATATTTCCATACTAGCTAGCTTCTCATATAGCTTGATATTGCTGATTCATTGGGTGTTTGGTTTAAAGATATTGATGATAATGTCTCAACTCCACGTTTGATTTGTAACAACCATTATCACTCTTGTCATTCCAAGAAAGGATATGCTCTCTTTTCTCTTTATTTATTCTGTTCCAAATCTACCAGAGATTCAAGTAATGTTGATTAAAATATGACACTTGATTTTATGGTATTATGAAGACAATATGATTTTATGTGGAATAGGCCCCGCAGGGACACCCATCTCAAGAGTAAGAGTTAATTATTTGTATCAGTTGCAACCATGTTTGCAACTCCTACAACCTTGTTTGCAACTTTTACAACCTCAGTTGCAACTTCTACAACCATGGTTACAAAGGTTGCAAATATTGTTGCAGCAGTTGCAACCAAAGTTTTCTTTCATACAGTTTTTGTTTGTATCCATATATCAATGATTGAATTCAGACATCAATGACATTTCATGATCATTTCCCCTTTTTCGCATGTTCGGTTTATTCTTTACAAAATATGTTTATTCTTAATACGGTTTGGATAACAAATCATCAAACATATTTCAACAACATTCCGACACTTTTAGAATGTACATTAGGATCAAATTCAAGTTCTATATCATGTTCTTTATTGTAGTTAATATCAGTTGCAAATTATGCCTTTGAATATAGTACTTGCCAGCTAAATAAACCAGTACTTTTAACATATTGTAATTCTAAAGACAATATGATTCTCCGTAGAGCAGGCCATGCAGGAACACCCATCTTAATTGTCAGATTTAATTAATTCTATCATTTGAAATTTTTGCAATCATGTTTGTAACTTCTGCAATCATGGTTGCAAAGGTTGCAAACATGGTTGCAGAAGTTGAAAAATATGTTTGCAACTTATTTGTATCAGTTGCAACTTATGCAACCTTGTTTGCAACTTTTACAACCATGCTTGCAACTTCTGCAACCATGTTTGCAAAGGTTGCAAACATGGTTGCAACTATTATTGTAAAAGTTAGAAACATGTTTGCAACAATTTTGCGACTTATGCCACAACATTTGCAACTTATACAAACGTATTTGCAACTTATGCAAAAGTATTTGGAACTTAATTAACTTAGCAATTCTACTCAAAAGAAAAAAAACTTAGCCATTCAGAAACACATGTCATATCAGTTCCATTGCTATTTTTAACTTAATTAACTTCGCAGTACAGATACATGTCATATTAGTTCTATTGATATTTGTAATAGTATTTGCAACTTAATTTCTAAATAAATAATTTATTTATTAGATAAATGAGGACAGCACCTCGTAAATTTATAAAGATCTAAAAAGAATATACAAGTGTGAAAGGAATCCTCTAAAATAAAAAATCTTTTAGAACAACCTCCAAAAAGACAAAACAAAACACATTCCAAAAAAATAGCCGCGACACTCGCTACTTCTTCATCACCATTAAAGGGAAGAAGGCATTTTCTTCCCTTTGTATACCCGTCCGGGAGTAGTTCCGGCTCCAATTGAACCAAGAGCTCTATGACTCTTGGATTCATGAGTCATCACCCCATTTTTGAAGTTCCATCTCTTGATACAACCTGGTAAGAAAAAAATACAGAAGGTCGGTTCTGATACAAACTCGATTATTACAAATGAGTAAATGACAACCCACCTTGTTTCTTCTGCATTGAGACAGACATATAATTTTATATTTCAAAAGACAATATGATTCTCCGTAGAGCAGTCCCTACAGGGGAACCCATCTTGATAGTCAAATTTAACTATTTTTATCAGTCGCAACCTTTGCAACCATGTTTGCAACTTCTGCAACCTTATTTGCAAAGGTTGCAACCATGGTTGCCATGATTGCAACTTCTGCAACCATGGTTGCAAAGGTTGCAAACATGGTTGAAACCATGATTACAGAAGTTGCAAACATGTTTGCAACTTATTTACAAACAATATTTAGCAAGAAATTTATAGATAAAAAAAATTACAAACAATGCGAGATTATCAATAATCAAAGAAGCCTGATCAACTTTCACAACTCCAGAAGGTACATTATAGTCTTGAACAAATCGCTTCTTTCTTTCCCGAATAGTCACCTTGAGAAGTTGGAACAATTATTTTATTTTTTCAATTGCTTGTGATTTCATAGCCTCAAGTTCTAAAGTAGCATATAGGAGCTTCTGCTTCAATTCTTCAATACTCTATAAATTTAAATGCAAATAGTCATACAACATATTCATCATATATCAAACAATCCTCCTAGTTATAATACCATTTGTGTTCCTGTCATGTCATATAATCATATAGCTAGAACAGATCCTTTACATTTGACATTATAATGATAAAACATAAAAATATAAAGCTAAAGAGAAGCTTTTTAGATCACTTTGATGACCAAACTGAAACACCAATCCATAATTCTATATAGAACTAATTCAAAGGTGGAAGGACTAAAAATCCTGGTCATGTACTTGAATTCCCAGCCAACAACAATCGCAACTCAACTCCACAATTCTCTACAACAAACTCTTCCTGAACATAACACTCCTCTTCCAATCCTAGTCATTCTTTCACACAATTGATCAAACACCTTATGTGCATTTCTTCACTACTATTACAACACAACTTCTTCACCTTCCGCACACTGTTTAAATACCACACAAACATGCCAATTCTACAACACTCAAACAATCACACAATACTAGTCAAATTCTGAAGGCAATCAACTCAACAACAACTATAATTGCAACACTTCAACAACTACTAGACATTTAAATAGTACATTATAATTAGAACATTACATCAAACTTCATAATTCATGATATTTCGTAACATATTTCGTATTACAATCAACTAAAGTAAAGTAATGCCATCTTAGTTGCAAAACAAGTGTATAAATTATTTTAAGAAAGCCCATAACTCTGATGCCATAGTAATTCGAGCCACTTTATACTTAGTAACATCTTTCGTAACTCAAAACAAATAAAAGCAAAGAAACACAATTAGATGATATTAGTTGCACAACAAGTGATCTATAGTCTTCAGGACATTCAAAAAAATAATGCGATAACATAACAACTCAAGGCAATTTATGATTTATAATCTCATTCGTAAGTAATAATAAATCAATGCAACCACATGATCTAAGTTGCAATAATAATCTATAGAACATTCAACAAAAAAAAATCAAGTGAGATAGACTTGCAATTTAAACCAATTTATACTTAGTAACTCTTTCGCAACCAAAAGCAATTTGCAATTTCATATATAAATAGTGGTTGCAACCATGATTGCAACTTCTCAACCAAGGTTGCAAATGATAGAAACCTTTGAATCTGATTATCAAGAGAGTGGTGCCCCTGCGGGGCCTGTTCCACAAAAAATCAACAAGTTAACAAATCCATAAATATATTCAACTAATTTCTATCAGTTGTAACTTTTGCAACCTTGTTTGCAAAAGATGTAGAATCACCCATAAGATGAGATTGATCTCATGATTAATCATTCTCTATATATTCAATTCAAATCACACTCAAGCAATAATTCTATACTACAATTCTACACATATACATACACAAAATGCATAAACAAACAAACATACATACTTTTAAACAATTTAAAAAGCTACCTGAAGAGCATAGTCCAAGTTATTCCCATACTGGTTTCGTTGAGGCAAATCAACAAACACATCACCTACACTTCGTTCTAGTCTTTTGTTTGTGTCAAAAACCCCAAATCGCAACTCAGTACCTTCGTCCTCAGCATCGACCTCAATACCATTCACCAATTTAGTGACACCCATACCTCAATTATTCGCTGCTTCTTCATTCCCACCCCCTTGTTACTCATATGCCTGAACTCATTTTTTTCTTATTCGAAACTTGAAGTTCGAAGACAGAGATGTGCCCCTGCGGGCCGTAATATATAAGAAAAAGAGTCGGTTATGGTTGCTTTAAATTTATGGTGTAAAAATGGAGGAGAGAGAGGCGGTGGATGAAGGCGTGAGAAGAGAAATGACGGAAGAGATCCAGAGAGTGAGAAAGCGTGAAGATGGAGATTGTCTTATAACTGTAAACAACGTATTTTTAAAATAAATGAAAGTATGATCGTAGCGTCTGAATTTTACAAAGTTGGGCTGTGTATTTTTAAAAGCCCAAAACTTAAGATGGATAGTTTTAAAATTATCCCATTATTTAATTTAAAGTAAAAAAAAAATTTGTTATAATTTTATAAAAATTGTGTATAATATTTAAAAATAAATTAGTACATTATAAGATAACTTGAAAACACTAATGTGTCACATAAGTTTGTATACATAAAAAAAATTAATTTTTTATTATTAATAATAAAACACAAAATATCAATACATACTCAAGTTCATTTATATTGAATAGAGTATTTATTATTAATATATTTAGGCATAAGGACATAAATTAGTCTAGTATTTTTTATTAAAATGCACTTCTTTGAGCTCGGATTTTGTTTGCACCAAGATATTCTATTACTAAAACAAGAGCGCTACATATTTAATTTATAAAACGACCCAAATTTATAAAATTAAACATCAATTAGATATTAAATATAGGGTCCAATAAATATAAAAAAAAAATTGGATATTTACCAAAAATACTAGGTTCAAAGTTTCTATTTGCAAAAATACCATCTCTTTTAATTAATTACAATTTTACTAAACTAAGTTTCAAAATTGCAAAAATACTAGGCCCACTCCCCTCTCTCCCTCCATCCTTCCCTCCCTCCTTCCCAGGCCCATCCCACTGCCTGTACCTTTTTTTTTTTTTTTTATAAACGGGGGCTATTTTGGTCGATTTTGGTTTGCAACTCAATGCAATCACATTCAACTAAATGCAATCAAATACAACTTTTTTTTAAAAGGTGGGGTGATTTTGGTGAATTTGGGTTGCAAGGCCCCGCAAAGGGGCAATATTCAACTGAATGCAACCACATTCAACTTCTTTTTTTAAAAAAAAAGCAGGGTGATTTTGGTGGCTTTGGGTTGCAAGGCCCCGCCATGGGCAATATTCAACTGAATGCAACCACATTCAACTGAATGCAACCACATACAACTTTTTTAAAAAAAAAGGTAGGGTGATTTTGGTGGCTTTGGGTTGCAAGGCCCCACCAGGGGAAATATTCAACTGAATGCAACCACATTCAACTGAATGCAACCACATTCAACTGATTCAAGTGAATGCAACCACATTCAACTGAATGCAACCACATTCAACTGAATGCAACCACTCAAATGGTGGTCTCCATATATATATAGTTCAAAAATGAGGTCGAAAATGACAACTGACAAATGGAACCTGAAATCAAGAATTTAGTTGCATGTGGTTGCATTCAGTTACAAATTTAGTTGAATGTGCTTGCATTCATTTGAATATGCCCCTGCGGGGCCAGGAAACACAAATCCACAAAAATAGCCCCCACGTTAAAATAAAAAAAACTATTCTTAACATAAAGAAGGGGGAAGGGTTAGGGTTAGGGTTAGTATTTTTGCAATTTAGAAACTTAGTTAGTAAAATTGCAAAAAACTATTCTTAACAAAAGTAAATGTGCAAAAATTTACTTTTTTCTATTTATTTATGAAAAGAGCCCAAAATTTTACTTTTTGTAAAAAAATTCAGATGCAAAATAAAAAAAAATAATCAATTTTCCCCTATGTTTCATCATAATATTTTTTTAAAAAAATGAACAAATATCATATAAGTGATACAAGTGGTAATTATATTAATACTTATAAGTTATATAGGTTTTTAGATAAATTTAATTATAAGTTAGTGAAATATTTGTTGAATTAAATTAAAACAATTTATAATATAATAATTTCAATGCATTTTAAATTATAAGGAGTTAAAAATTCCCTCTCTCTTTCTTTAATGCTAAAAGATTAAATAA
Source organism: Kitagawia praeruptora (assembly GCA_037693485.1). NCBI lineage: Eukaryota > Viridiplantae > Streptophyta > Magnoliopsida > Apiales > Apiaceae > Kitagawia > Kitagawia praeruptora. The sequence goes on along the minus strand of CM075354.1, from coordinate 104,175,714 downwards.
TGGGCGTCAAACCCTTGTGCTAGATGTAAACAAGCAGGAGTAGTAAGTTGAGCTCAGTTTATGAAACACTCTCCATAAATTTTTATAGCTTATATGCTTATTAGTGTTGTTTCATTTTTATATTGACATGATTTTTTGGATTTGAACAAATAAAAAAAAATCATCTATAAATTTTTTTATAAAATTTTAAAATTATCATTATATATTTTATATTATAAAAATGAATTTTTGCACTTTAATAAAAACACAAAAATGTACTGAAAGAAAGCGTTGTAGGCATTTTATTAGTCTATATAGAACATACACACACTCAGATTGATGGAAAATACAGAAGTTTGAATGCATGTGTATTTACTTAGTAGACTCAGCCACAACTTCTTTACATCTTTTCATCAAACACTTGGCAGGCAGATGAATGCAGAATTCAAATTTGCTTATCACCTCGTCACACCGGGATCATGATGACATAATGCAACCTTTAACCAACTTTGTCACCATGTGGAAAAACTCATACACTCAATTTTGTCTATACATCTATGCAACCAACTTTAGGTCTCATATGCTATATTTTACATATCACACTAACCTCATTTCTCTCACACATCTCCCTCGTTCCCATCAATTTCAATCTATAATCTACACAAGTAAGCTTTTAAACCATGATTTTAGTGTTTGATTTTTTATTTTATTTTATGTAAAAAAATCTTTAAATTTGTTTAAAATTGCCAATTGTCAGGTTTTCATGGCTTCGACTAACCAGCTATTAGCTCAAATTGATCTTGCCGAAAGTTTGGTAAATTAATCCTCTCTTTCTCTCTAGTTTTTTATGAATGACTTCGAGTATCTTAAAAGATCCAGGTGTGTATGATATTCTTGTACATACACTTAATCATGTCAATTTTTCTTCATTTACATATCTATAGATTTATTCATGTTATTTGAATATCTATATATGATTAAGATCATGTTTATTAGTTCCCAATTCTTTATTCAGTACTTTGATTGTTTTCATTTAATTTTCTTGCATATACGGTATAGTGGATGACAAATTACGCACCTTGTACTCTTATAAAGAAGACAATGACCAACAGTTCTTTGCCAACATATTACCACGGATCATGGATGACACTGTCGTTCGATTAAACAAAATAGAAGTTCTATTGTATATATTAGTCCTCTTTTTATGATATTTATTTTCATGCTTATTTAGTACGTACATGACGCACATGTTTATTTTATTCTTAAATACCTTCAGGAGTGAGACTGTGGTGGACTTCTTTCATTTATCGAAAAATGCCCTTTCAATAGTTGGAGAAGGTAATGATCATTACTGTTGAATAATACTTGTTGTAGCATAAGATCCTGTTGGGGCCTTCCTCTGATACCTTACGGTTTTAGATGAGCTGGTTACTTAACATGGTATCAGAGCTCGGTTTAGGAGGGGTCTCAGGTTTGAGTCCCCCCACCCCCATTTATTTAATTTAAATATTTGTTGTTGATATTGGTATTGGTATTGGTTATATATGTTGTCGTTGTCTGGTCAATCGGTACGAAACGTATCGTAGATTGAGGGGGAGTGTTGAATAATACTTGTTGTAGCATAAGATCCTGTTGGGGCCTTCCTCTGATACCTTAAGGGTTTAGATGAGCTGGTTACTTAACAACTATGTGATTTCCACTTGAGCATTTCTTTGTTAGAACTCAAAAGCATATTTACCAATTGTAATCTACACACATGCATGTGCTCGCGTGCGTACAAACACACACATACTCCTATTTTAAAGTATAAGATGCATCATTCTTCATTTATATCCAAATGAAAGAGCTAATACCCAAAAGTGCTAAAAGTCTTTGCAATTCTAAATCCCTTCCTCATTAAGTGATTGCACCCAGAATTAAAACCCCAGTAGGAAGCTTTCCTACCAAACAAAATCCGATTCTCGAATTGTGTCTTCATCCCCTTATGTCCATCTCTATTCAACGATGTCTCGAAAGGCTACTCCTTTAGGAAAAATTCATTGCATGGTCAAGTCCTACTTCAAAAATTCAACCAATTTCCAAAATATTTGTTGACACGAGTCCGTTTACCTACACATTGGTCTTAGAGTCTGACTCAAAAATTTCATACTTTATGCAAGCACAAGTATATATAACATATATTTCTATCTCCAACTCTATTTTACTTTGAGTATTGGTCATACATCCGATAGAAGTAGAAATATAAAAGTGTATGTATGTGCATGCATAGTTCGGTGTCGGACTTCAATCTCTTTGTATACATGGTTGAGTATGCTCCATGTAGAATCTGAAGATATAATTTTATAAATTTATAAGCATATAGCTTGTTCATTAGGTATGATTTAAGTAAACTAAAAAATGATGATCAAGTAAACTAAAAAAATGATGTTACATATGCATGGTTGCTTTACTTGTATTTTAGTACAAGCCTTAAAATTACTCACTTTTAGGAAAATATAGACTATATGATGTCGACCTATGTTAAAAAATGAATCATTAGTACTAGTAGTTAACTTATAAGCAAAATGGTACATTGTTGTTTTAGATTAATTTTATAATTAATTCTATAATTAATTTTATAATTTCCATTCACCATGTGGAATGAATTTTGATGTTTGATGATTGCAGTGTTGGCGCATTTTCATTGAAAATGGCATGTTATAATCTGCGGCTAGCTGCCGACAATGGTTCAAAAGATAGGTGAGTACGATTTTCCTTAAATCAACATGAATATTAAATTTTTTCCACACACATCAGTGATATTTTTTATTGTAGATACATAGTGTTTGTTATTAATTCATGATGTCAATCTTGGAATATACATACCCGTCTAAGATAATCAGTCACTGAGCATATTTGTATCTTAAAATTTACATACCCCTCTATGATAATCAGTCATTGAGCATATTTGAATCTTAAATTTTGACAACTGCTCAATTTCTCTTTTCTATAAAAGGGATAAATTTTCAATGACGATAAAGAAGGATTTATAAAGAACAAATTTTCGGAAAACATGTTCAATTTGGACGGACAACTGAGATACGCAAAGGCATTTATTACTTATATTTAATTAAGAATTGAGTGACTAAACGTTGAGGGTCGGAGGCACAAAGTTTATAGAGGGAAAAAAATCCATGTTACTCTTCTCCTAGCCTTCTTCTTTAACCTAGCTTGCTCAACATTGACTTTCGCACTATTGTCGTGTATTAGTCCAAAATGTAGTCAACTAGGATAGTATATGTAACACTACTAGTCTAATGAAACCTCTTTTTGCACTAAATTCTAAATCAAAAGATAATATTTATTGTACTGAAAATATATTTTTTTAAAGCATAGAGGGATGAAGTTGTTATGATATACAAAAATGAAACTGTTTGTGTCAAGGAGTATAGTGGTGTGATTGCCAATTCTTAGAACACTTAAAGCTGCTACACATAATTATGATGGTAATATAATAACTTTAGATATTATGTTAAATTTTTAGTTACTTAGATTCAGTACATAATGGAACTTAAAAAAATGTAGTGTTTATTTGTTAATTTTTGTAGGTGTCTCTAGGCTTTTAATGATGCCAAAAGAGAGTATGCCAGTGTTAAACCACATTTTGATGTTATCCTTGAGGTAAAGTGTAGTCATTATATCTTTTAAATTTTATGTATATGTATCATTCTAAAATTTGTATGTCATCTTCGTGTGTAATTCATATTTGGATATATTGTACGTGCAACATTAATTTTCATAGGACTTTTAAGTTTATTAATGTATATGTTATAATTCTTTCCATTTTGATTAAGTTTACTGATGTTTATGTTATAATTTTTTTATTTTGATTGGGGTACTTGTGGATGTTTTGGGATACTTTTACAATAGGGTGTTAGTCACCGTTAGTCTCAGAGCAGTAATAAAGTCTTTTATGTTATTTTGATGAATCTAGTCGTGTCAAGATTTTATCATATGCTCGGCGAACATGAACAACAAAAATGGTGCATTAGCTCCCAGAAGATGTTCTTACTTAGTTCAGCACATCTAAAACATAACAATTAAAACAACTTAGTTATGCTGAATAATTTTCTATCTAAGTTTGAAAAACTAACTACTAATTGATTAGCAATTACATAATAGGCTTAAAATTGAATTGATTGTATACAATGATAGAGTCTGTACAATTAAAAATGGAATTTGAAGGAAGGCAAATAAATTTAAAGGTTATATGAAATTTGGTGTTAAAGTAATTTAAATTATTCTTTCTATGACAATGTCTTTAATCTTCTTATGAATCTTTATTCATTAATTTTGATTTCTCTATCTCTATGTTTATGCCAAACCACTTATATGTGTGTTTCATTTATTTGCAAATATACTGGACTTAGAGCTTTCTAATGACAAACATTATTTAAAATGACAATTTCATGGTCATTGAAATTTCGACTCAACAAATACTTCAGTTGTAAATTTCGATTAAATTTAGCTCCTAGGAAAAAACCCTCACGTCACTTCACATGCAAAAAATAGTATCTCAATTTTTATAGCTTCATGCAATTTTCTATATACTTCTACATGTAGTTTTTACCTTCCTAGCCATCATCTTACTGTTAGTACTTTTTAGCCGCAACATTTTATATGTGGTTTGACCTAATGGTAAAAAATGTAACAAGAAACATGTATGTGATGACCCGATGTACGGTATGTCTATATTGGTAAAAAATGTAACAAGGAACATGTATGTGATGACCCATCTATTTGTACGGTATGTCTACCTAAAATCTAATTTTGCATTGAATACGCTTAAAGCTATATATTGTGGGACACCTCATTTCACCGGGCAATCTCTATAATGTTTGACTGAAATATTTGAAATATTAGCAACTGAACTCAAATTTTTGTGTTTAAATTTAACCTGTAAGTTACCCAAAAAAATATAAAATCAAAATTTCATTCTTTGTCCACTTAAATGCATGTGACATGCACATATATATACATAGGCTTGTGATAAAAAAGAATCCAAAACTAAAATAGAAACTATAAACTAATCTAAACCCTTAGATATATCTAATTTAATACCTCCTACAAGCACCACACATAATTAAAGTACACCCTCCCATACCTAATCCGACACAATCCCTCTGTTTTTAATTTGATTTTTCTCGATTAGTCTTTTTCGAAATTTGACTTCACTGTATTTTTCCCCATCTCTGAATGATCAATTTGCATACCATATGTGTTATATTTCTATGTGATTTAAAAAAAATATTTAGTTTATAGTTTCTAGTTTAAGAATGGTTTCTATTACAGTAAGACACTACGTATATATATAATATCTACTATTGCAAAAGAAAACAAAATGAAAACCTAATCCGGTGGGTTTGCTCTTCACTGAATATAAATGATATTAGGGGCAAAGGAGGGTATGAAAACATTTGCACATATTGCAAGTGGTCAATCATAAAAAACATGTTCTTTATATATATAAAAGAATGAAAAATTTTTATAGGTAGTGAAAAGACTTGAAATCTAAATAAAGGTAAATAGGTACAAACACCACTAGAAAATTGAACAGGAAGAAATATAAAATAAAGAATCCCAATAGAGGATGTTATGAGTATAAGAAAAGATAGTATTCAGATATGTCATGATGCCAATGAAAAGGTTATATGCCCACAAAACTTCTAAAAGCACAATTACTAAAAAAAATACCAAAATCTTAATACAAGTACTATGATATAAGAAAAATTAGCAGAGTTCAAGTATTCAATAACAAAAAAAGACATTTAAAACAATTTTACATTAACACTTCAACAGAAAATAAAACTTCTTTCATATTTAGACGTTACACAGGTTAGTTTTGACAGTAAACTGTTAATCTAAACTATTGTCTTGGACTGGCCATTAAGTATGTCTTGGATGTAGCATCCAGAAGGTATGTCACGAGTCTAGAACTCAAAATTAAATTCTTCTTCGAGAATATCATAGGTAACTTCAACTATTGCCCATAAATTTTTATGTATTTGTTGGCTAAACGAAGGAAGTAGAATTTTCGAGTAGATACTAATGGGGATATCACCTGTATCTGTTCATACATCTTGCAAAAAAACAAATTATTTTTAGCACGTTTTCTCAAATATCAATATAAAACATAAACTGAGAAAAGACGAACAAATTGCATCAAATTATTACATGCTGCAACAAGTCATGGCTCCCCATCAGGTGAAATTACTTCAAATGTTCCAGCCTTTGTGACAATAGTAGGAAAAACCTCCATCCACCCTTGCTCTGGCAATTAAAATTACATCCATAAATGAACCAAAAAACAACTTTCACTTGAGAAGGTGAAACGGACAATAATTCAACATTTTTTGGATACATTGTAAACACATTACCGACCTCAGATTTGAGTGCAATATGGCTGGAGCTTGTTGCATTAATATTTTTTCGAGCACTTTCTTCGTTGTTTCCTGAAAATTTTAAATTACTATAAAATTTATATCAAAAAAACATATGATAGAAAAATATACATACAAAAAAATAGATTTGATATCAAGTTTAAGAGAAAATTAAATTAAACTTACTTCAATATATAAACCACAATAGTTATTATTAATATATTTTATTAGACAATGTCTTCATTCATCAATTCCATTAGACATCTCCAAAATACTAAATAATTCCTAATTATTAAAAATTATGCTAAAGATCCCCTCTGAATAAACCAAAAAACATCCAATTTAGATCACTTTTAATAAGGATTACCATGGCAATAATAAAATAGCCAATAGCTCGCTTAGAACTGAATGAAAAAATTATATAAATCAAATTTAACTATGATTATGATAACCATTTAGAAATGAAGAAAGAGTAATGACATACCAGATCTATAGGTATCGATCGGAAAAAAATTGTGGTAGATTTGGTTTTGAGGAGAAAAAAAAAATGAGGGAAGAGAAACTTGGAGAATCCGCCTTGGCCATCAAAGGCTATGCCTAGTGGGTGAGTATCTTATATATATCTCTTGGTTAATCATAACAATTACTACTCCCTCCGTCCATTGGAGTTGTTATCATTTACTTTTTGCACGGAGACCAAGATAGTGGGTGTACTATTGTTAAAATAATGAAGTAGTGGGTGTAATAGTGATTTTATTGTTAAAATAAGTGAAGTAGTGGGTGTAATAGTGTAAAGTGTTGAAAAAGTGGAGTGAAGTAGTGGATGTACTAATGTATTTTATTGTTAAAAGTTACTATTTTTAGTAATGTAAAGAAATGGAATGGACGACCCAAAATAGAAAGTGTAAAGACATGAAAAGGACGGAGGGAGTACTATTTATATACTGATGTTACGATTCTAGAATGTTCAATTTAAAGAGAAAGATGTTATGATTCTAGTATCACTACGCCATAGATGGCCTGCAGCAACGTTTTCAAAACGTTGCAGCAAGCCAAAAAAACGTTGCTGTAGAGCAAAAAAAAGAAACGGCAACGCTTTTTCAGCGTTGCATTTGGCACATCTGCCGTAGGTGTCTACGGCAACGCTTTTGTTCACTACGGCAATGCTACTACTTTTGTTACCAGAAACATCTACGGCAACGTTAAACAAATGTATAGCAACACTAAACTAGTGTTGCAGTATATGTTAAAATTTGGTAAATCCACCTGTGGGGACCCACATGTGGGGCCCACCTTTGGGGCCCACACTATTTGGGACTGCCTGTTGCAACGCTTTTCATGTTTTTGCAACGCTTTTCATGTTTTTGCAACATATTTGTATTAATTTCTTGCAACGCTAAAGATACCTATGGCAACACTTTTACAACAAAAATCTGACAGGAAATATTTGTTTCTATTAATTCCCCATAATTCATAATACATCCAAAATCCATCCAAAATAGATAAAGTTCCACACCATCTATCCACCTTAAAATCTAAAACCATCCATCCACCTTAAAAGTCTAAAACCATCCAAAATACATCCACCGCAAATCAAGAAACCATAGTCTTTTAAAAACAGTTAAACACGTTAAATATGACCAAAAGCGATGAAAAATAGTTAACTAAGATGTGGCAACAGTAACAGGGGTGCCGTTATCGTCGTCACTGGATTTTGCGGCACAGAGATCCACCAGATTGAAATTGATACTGGGGTTTGCTTGGCCCAATTTACTGAGCACCAGATTCACCTTTGCATCGACTTCCTCTTCGACCTTTTTCTTCATCTTTTCTTCCATTTTGGCAACAACTTCTTGCCTGATTTTTGTTGTCAAGTCACTGATCTGTGATTCAGTCGGGGTAGAAGAAGTGGAATGTTTGTCAGAATTGACACATCTGCCAATAAGCCAAGAAGGACCATGCGATTTTCCTTGCAATAGAAGTTCATCGACACCATCAGTTGGTCATGTTAAATCAGTACCCAGAACCTCTTCAATTTTGTCCTACAAAATAAAGCCACGACCATATTTCAAATAAAGTAGAATTAAATGGAAGAAAATGCCTGGCATGTGATCAACTAAATGACAGAATACTTACAACTAAGAACTTAGTTACTTTCCCATCTGTCTTGTACTCACGATCGTCTTTTCGCTTTCGAGTCTTCACAAAAACTGCACCATCCGATTCCTTGACCTGGACGCAAAATTCAGATCAGAAAATCAGAAACAAATTAATATGGTGACATTAACTGATATGCTCATATCGAATTAAGAAAGTACAAACATGACGTATGAATTTATTTATTGGAGTAATAGTCCAAAAAATAGAGTTCGCTAGTAACAACTCAATTTAATATGAATCAATTAATTTAAAGTCTAACATTTAAACAAATGCTTCCCATGAATTAAAAAAATATGCATGTGTATAAAAAATTAGCACGAAATGGAATACAAGTTCAGTGCACAAAATAAAGCGAAAATGAGTTAAATGATGTTGTGTCCTAATAGGAGTTGCACAAATTGTTCTCACACGAATCAATAAAAGAGTCCAGAAATATACCAATTTGTGTCGAATTTGGGAAAATAACTTTGGACCAGCAGTGTGTGTCTCCACATACTTTTGCCTAATTTCGGCATTTTTCTTGGCCTTTGCCTATTAGGAAATATGATAAAAAGCACTGGTTTATTTTTATGGAATTGAATGCATAATAAATAACTCCCCAATACTTGTTTACCTGAACATCTTCATCTCCCCAATACTTCAAGACCAGTTTAAAATCCTCAAGTGAAATCTCATCAGGCCTGTTCTCCAGCCTCTCCTCGTCAGTGGTATAAGGGGTATAATGTGCCGCTTTGAGACGACTCTTGTACCCCCTCCAATCTGCATTAATTGACTTCAGCATCCACTTTCCCATTTCCTCGGGAAAAATATACCGTTGCTTACATACAAATCAAACATAAAATAAATAAATAAAGAGTGTCTACTGTGTGACCAATATTATTTATATAAGCAGAGAAAATTGAGCTAAATAGTAGTTTACAAGTTACCTTAACATAATTCAATAGAGTGTTCTTCAAATTTTCAGGAACATCTCTCCAAGATTTATAAGTAAGGGGCACACACTTCCTCAATGTCCCCAGAAAGTAACCAAGTTCAGTCACAACGTTGTCATCATCGGAAATAGGTTGGCCTTTCTTATTCATGTTCACGACGATTCTTTTCTCAAAGGGCCTTGTGTGAACTTTATCCATGTTTGTTTTTCCTCGCGTTCTTTTACGAACTACAACTTAAAGTACCAAGAATACGTGTTCAAAAGGTTAAAAAACTAGCATCAATTTATTTCATAAATAACTAAAATGCAAACTACAAAGAATGATACTTGAGAAATTAAGGGGTTGTTTACTTGCAGAAAAATTTCCCAGTTTTCTATTTCCAAATTTTCCAAATTTTTCTTAATTTTTTGTTTCTAAGAATATAATCTATTGAATTTTTACGTATTCCTATTACAGTTTTTATTTAGGTGCTTGTAAGTTGACTTATCAATAAATATGCAATGGTACTTATGTAACTTAAAAACTAAAGATTAACTGCTAACCTTCTTCGACTTCATCTCCAATATCAGGCAAGACATTTTCTCCATCAACCGGCTGATTTGCAGTTCCACTTCCACTAGCAATCGCAGCTTTTTTCTTACCAACTTCATTCTTCTGACACTCCCTCATAGCCAAATAAGCAGCCATTGACCCTGGTTCTTCATTCTGCGGCAGCTGGATTTGTGCAGCGGGCTGTATAAGAATTGACTTCCTTGCTTCCTTATCTGCTGCTGCTGCTTCCTTATCTGTTGCATCCTTCTGAGGGGCAGTTACGATATTGGACCGTGAACGAGTTGTTGGTCCACTTGGAAGCTTCGTCTTTAGTGTTTTTTTAGTTCTCTACAATGTACAGTTGAATTAAATTTTGCAATCATGATTATTTTAACCAGAAAAGACAAACATATACAATATTATTATAACATGAATTATGCAATGATTTTAAATAAAAATTAAAGACAGAGATGACACACCTTCCTTGGTTTTTCTCCACCATCATCTCCAGTATGTTCCTCTGCACCAGGATTATATTCTGAGCCTTCCTCCTGAATCTTTTTATTTTCTTTGCGTCCTTTGCCTTTTTTCATCTCGGCATTTAGAGAAGTTGCTAGTGCAGGCAAACCTAGCATCCGGTACACTATATCGTTCAAAGTCACATTAACAAATCATTTTTTTCATAATCTTTAATGGGAGGTGGGGGAGGTAGCACCTGCAAGTAAAACACAATGCAATAATTAAAAACTTCTGCATAAATATCCTATTTATGGACAAAAAAATTACATCAAAATGCATTCTTACTTCATTTTCAGACTTTCCTGTATTGTCATCCTCTGCCATATCCCCCGTATTTTCATTCGATCCCATTTCTTCACTTGCAGCTGGTGGATTGATTAACTCCAATTTCCTCTTAACACGTGCAACATTCAGACTCATAGTTGCATCCTCCACTTTTTCTGTAGCATCCCCACATGCTGACCTCCGATGACTGTTGACCTCTTGATTAATCAACCGTGATAACCTCCGAAGACTGTTAACTTCTAGCTCATTCAGCCATGATGACCTCCGAGGACTGTTGACTACTTGAGTTGACTTCTTGTTTTTCTGTTGCTGGAGTTGGTGAGTGGTCACGAACATCCATTTCCCTTGGTTTTTAGCTGCACCAAAACATAAATCATAAAAATGAGATACTTACAAAAGTATAATCAAATACTTTCCATCTAAAATTTTAAAGTACACTGAAACAGCACCTGCAATTAAATTCTGCCTTGGTCGCATGACCACATGAGGCTGCATCTGTTTCAAAGGCTTGATTTTACAATCGACCACGTTGTCGATATAAAAATCCAAGTACTCTCCAGCTTTTGCGGCTTTTGCTACTTTAACCATCTCGTTCAAGTCAGCATCATCTGCACATAATTTCCACCCTTCCATATCACCTTTGCTCACATATATTCCTCCGATTTCAGTGTATTTGAGGTCATCCTTGACATGCTCCATCAGTACTGTGTAGGAAAACCTATCAAGATCAACAAACATGACCGCAGTCTCTTCTCCTCCAACATATATACTGTTTTGAAATTTCCCCTTGTGGTAAAACCTGAGATGCACAAAGTTATCTTCCATCCTGCACAAAAAAGGAGAAACTTACATTAAAATCAAGATATGAAATTTCAAAAATAAACACGGCAACTGAAACTAAGTGATTACATAATTATATGCAAGTGCAGACAACATAAACCAGAACAAATTAAGCAACAAACTAAAATCACCATGATTATCAATTAAGTTTATATTGACTATGAAGCAACCACTTAAGTAAATTGACAATCAATTAAAAAACAAGCACTTAACTAAGAAGCAATATATTAAAAAAAGAAGTCTCAAAAGTAACTTAAGAAGCAGTGAGTTACAACGTATGAAATACAATAAATAGTAGTCACTTAATTAAATATTATGCAAAAATACTAAGACGCGTTTTCTTCCTCTTCGGCAGGAGGAACAGGAATCTGTGTTATTCGGACATCATCTCTACACCATATGTCATCACTAACTTCATTTGCCCCAACACCACAGTAAGTATCATTTAAAACCGGATCATTTAGATTGTCTTCATATGCATCTACACTTTCAACCTCACACCAGTCCCTTGGCAATTTCTTGATAACATTATGGCATGTCTTATCAACAGGATCTTCTATATAAAAGATTTGTTGTACTTGTGATGCCAATACATATGGATCTGATTTTTGGCACAATCGATTAAAATTAACCCGAGTTAGCCCATATAAATCTTTCTCCTCTTGGTACCAGCAACACTTAAATAAAACCACAGTGAATTCTCCCCAATAATCAAGCTCTAGTATTTCTTCAATATTTGTTTGAAGGGGGAGAGGGGGAGAGAGGGAGGGGGAGAGAGGGAGGGAGAGAGAGAGAGGGAGAGAGAGAGAGAGAGAGAGATAAAGAGACAGAGAGAGAGAGGGAAAAGCATGAAATCAGATCATATATACAACATACATACTTTAATACAACAAACAAATCGAAACCCTAAATCAAATCAGAGAAAATCCCCAATTCAATTTGTATTCAAGCAGAGAATAACATTTCAAAAGCCCTAATTCAATTCGAATTAACAGCTAAAAATAACAAATTCGAATAATATTTGATGCATGCAAAACAAATTAACAGCTAGAACTTTAAAAGCGAGCTCAAATTAAGAATAATACCTGATGATGTTAAAAGCCCTAATTAAATTCGATCCCCAATTCAAACCCTAACGAAATCAGCCTCTAAACTTGAAGAAACCCCAAATCGAAACCCTAATTTCCAGTGAATGAGCGGTGAGCGATGAGCGGTGAACGGTGAGCGGTGACCCGTGAACGGTGGTAGAGAGTGAGCGGCGGATAGGGTTAGGAGTGAGTGAGTGTGTGTTAGAGTGAGTAAGCAGTGGATAGGGTTAGAGTGAGTGAGTGAGTGTGTTTCTTTTTCTTGTGTTGACTTGCTAAAATTGCCGCGTTCCAAATTTCGGACATGCCGCGCTCCAAAACCCAGCCCACGCCAAAAACAAAACCCAGCCCACTATTTTCAACACTGTATACAAATTATTTCATTTTTCTGTTTTATTAATTTTTTATTTGAAAATTTCTTCAATTTAATTAAATTTATAAGAAAAATATATGTTATTTTTATTTATAAAAATGTTATATTTTAGTTCAATAATGTATACAAATTTTTTAGAGGTTTTCGCACTTTGCACCCCTTATCTTTGGGTGTTTTTTCGTTTTGGTCTCATACTATAATTCGTTACACTTTGCACTTAAAACTTTAATCATCCTCCCACTTTGCACCCTTTTGATTATTTTCCGTCAAGTCAAGCTGTTAACGTTAAATAACGAGGGTAAATTAGTCTTTTTACGTATAATTAAATAACACTTTGCACCCCTTATCTTTTGGTATTTTTTCATTTTGATCTCATACTTTAATTCGTTACACTTTACACTTAAAACTTTAATTATCCTAACACATTGCATCCTTTTAACAGACTTCTGTTAAATCAAGCAATGAACGTTAAGTGAAAGGGGTATGAGGAGTTTTGGAATGGTAAAAAATTGATTCTTACAAACGCAAGATAATTCAAACGACCTAGGTTTTGATATTCAAAAAATATCTATATATTTACATTTAATATTTGTGAACTCATAACAACTCCTAATAGTTATAAATTAATAAAGTGAGAATTTCCGAAAACTAACTGGATACCCATACAATTATTTTTAGAGTATATTAATAATATATTTTTACCGATTACATTACCAGCTTATAAATAACCGTATCCCTTATATATATATATATATATATATATATATATATATATATATATATCCTAATCGTATCAATTTATACGCATATAAACTCAATGGTATGTTTATAATTCATTTAAACTTCATTTAAAAATTCAAAAATAAAATTACCAATGACCTAACTGAAAATTGATACTCCCTCCGTCCCCCTCATTTGTTTACGTTGGAGGGGGACACAGTGACCAAGACAATGCATAAAAAATGAGTAAAGTTAGATGAAAAATGGATAAAGTGGTGGGACCTATCAATATTTAATAATAGATTTGAGATAGTGGAGGAAAATAGTGAGTGTAATAGTATTTTTTATTATTAAATATGAGATAGTGGGGGAAAGTAGTGGGTGTAATAGTGAAAAAACTTACTATTTATGGAACGTAAAGAAATAAGAGGGACATCCCAAAATAGTAACTGTAAAGAAATGAGAGGGACAGAGGGAGTATAAAGTTAAGTGATGGATTAGCAGTACAAGTCAGCATTCCATCCATGTTTTTTAACGAACGTTAATGGTAGTAACCCAATTGAAATGTTTTTCTTATACAAGTGTTTGATTGAAAATTTCAATAATTTGGTAATTCAACTGAAAATTTCTATATAGTATAGTGATGCAATAGCCATTTAACCTCAAAATATTAGTATGTATAGGTGAAGGAATATATAAGGGTAGAAATCTATTTTTAACCCTTGTAGAACTCCTCCTACCCCTACCACTTAATGTTAACTGCTTGATTTAACAAAAATTTGTCAAAAGGGTTCAAAGTGTTAGGATAATTAAAATTTTAAGTGTAAAATGTAACGAATTAAAGTTTGAGACCAAAACGAAAAACACCCAAAGATAAGGGGTGCAAAGTGCTGTGTAATTGTATGTAAAAAGACTAATTTACCCTCTCGTTATTTAACGTTAACGGCTTAACTTGACGGAAGGGTGCAAAGTGTAAGGATAATTAAAGTTTGAAGTGTAAAGTGTAACGAATTAAAGTATGAGACCAAAACGAAAAAATACCCAAACATAAGGGGTGCAAAGTGCGAAAACCTCAATTTTTTTATATCAAACTTAACATTATTTCTCAAACTTTATTCATTTTATGGAAAATTAATTATTTTTTCAAAAAAAAAATAATTTGTTACCCCTTTTTTAATAATTTGGTCTATTTTCAAATTATAAAAATGTTCTATTTTATAAAAATTCTAATATTGACTCTAATAACAAACTTTGAACATTTAAATTATTTGTTTTTTAAATTAATTAATTTTAATTCACAATAATTATTTATTTCAATTTTTGTTAAAAAAATTGTGTTTAAATCATATTAACGGCAACACTTCACAAGTGTTGCAACTTGCTACGTTTCTTATAGCTACGGCAACACCATGTTTTGTATACAGCAACACAAAATCAAAGCGTTGCTGCAGGCCATCAAATTTATAGCTAGTGTAACGTTTTTCATTGCAACACCGAAAAAAAAGCGTTGCTGCAGGCCATCTATGGCGTAGTGAATGTTCCGTTTAGAAGGCCGAAAAAGTAGGTCCATAACTAATTTATATAAATAAGATGTTATCCTTTTAAAATGCTGGGTGGAAAGGATATGGAAAATGTAGGCCCACCATGGATATGGAAAATGTAGGCCCACCATGCTTAATTGGTAAACCAAAATATGTAAGCAACTTGAATGATACTTGTACTGGCATATAATCAACTTGGTAAAACCATTCAATAGTAACATGTAAACAACTTAATTAGTAGAATTACAACATAAACTATAAATTTAAAATATTTTTTTAACAACAAAATTCTTTTTAAATCATTTTTATTATTACTAAATTATTTACATGTATTATGTATTTTTTCAATATTTAAATAAATTTTCTTGTACAACACTAACACAGTATAGATATTTGTCTTAAAATCCTTGTATTATAAGAATCGTAATTGTTCAAATTTTTCATTAACAAAAATATTCCATAGTTTAGATTTATGAAAAACTCATGTCAAAAAAAGTTATTTATAGATGATATTGATGTTTTTCATTATACTTGATTAATATATTTTATGCAATAATAAAAATAATAATGAAATATAATTAATGCATAAGCTTTTCAAACCCAAATCAATTAGAACAATATTTAATACAAATAAACCATATCTTATATGAAATCATCATAACAATTGATAAATTATATAAATACATATATAATAATATTCCATATTAGTTTAACATAATGTGTTACTATTCATATGCAATTTATATGAGTTATTTAAAAAAATTAATAATTTGAGTAATTTCTAGATTTGAATTTCTTCATGTATTTTTATGTCGTGGGTGGTAAATATAGATGATAACTTTAATATTGTTTTATTAATTGCAATTTTTCATAGTTATACACATATTATTCATGATAATAATAAAATAAATCAATTACCACGTTAATTCACTCAAAAAAATGTTTACAAACTTACTTTTTTAATCTAGTTTAATATCTTTGTTCAATTTTAGTTATTGGTGTAAATATAACATCAGTATTTTACTAATACAAAAGTTTCTAGATATGGTAATACTTATTTGCTATGCACAGAATTTTTTATTATTTAGTATTTTATATTATTTTTTCATATTTCTCTATATTAATACCTGACATAAATATTCAAATATAATTAATTATATAATTGTTGTGGAACAAAATGTAGGGTGTATTTATTGCTAGGGTTTGTGGAAGCTTCGAGCTTTAATGGCTGATCTTATGTTTCGTGACTTAGATCGGGTCCTCACAAGATGCCTACGTATCTTGCAATTATCAAGAATCAAGCCAAAAAACGTAGTTCTGAGATGTGAAGGAGCAGGTCCTTATATAGGAGATGAAAACCCTAGAATTAGGGTTAAATTAGGAGACTTGATGGGCAAGTCACAGCTTAGGCCCAATTCTAGAGCCTTCTAATAGATAAGAAGATAAGTATTGGAGATTAGTGCCTTGGAGGCTACTCCTAATATGATTTAGTTTCCTTTCTGGACTCAATTTCGAAGTCTTTTATTTGGCTGGTTCATCAGCTACGAATTTACCATTTAATTAGGGTTTCGGGCCTCATTAATGCGCTTCGTATTTGGACCAAACTAGGTTTAATTAATACATCATTAAATACGTTTCTAGGGCTTACTTTCAGCCCATATCATTTGCCCCCCAACTTCTAGGAAAACTGATCAGGTTTTCATTGAAGTTAAAAGGTTTATGTACACTAGTGCTTCACATGTATCGTCTTGAATGTAAAGTGTGGAGCGACCTACACATTTACGACGATTTGCCTTATTCGAGGCTGAACAATTCAATAACTTTTGTTACTGAATCTTGCTCACTTGCTCAAAGGATTACGACGTTCCTCTTGTTTTTTTTTAGGATTTTTTCTAGTACCCACTGGTATTTTTCTTATTTTTGATTAATTTTATCAAAATATTGTGGTCATAGCACCTCTGGAAATAATTTTATAAATTATTTCTCATTTTTCCAGAATTTTTGGAATTTTATTTCCAACTTTTCTCAGAAAAATATTATTTTCAATCAAATTTCCCCTTTTCTGCACAAGAAAACCAGTTTATATTATAATATTTTCGACCAGGATTGAGGTCGTACAGGACTGTTAGGACAGCCAGGTCGTGGGCTTTTCGACCTCGTTTCACGACCTCAATCGACTTCGTGTAAGGGCAGCAAAGGAGGCAGGTCGTGAGGTATACGACCTGGATACTCGACCTGGATCGAGCTCGTCCATGGTCCAATAAACGATGTTGTCGTGCAATTTTACAACATCACCTTACGAGGTGATTCGAGGTCACCTATGGTCTTAAAAACTGCCTAGTTGGGCATATTTCGACCTCATCTTTCGACGAGGTACGAGTTCGTGTAAATGCTTCAAAGGGAGAAGGTCGTGTAGTCTACGACCTCAATCCACGAGGTGGATTGAGTTCGTGTAAGGACGCCAAAAGGAGCAGTTAGTTGAACTCGCGACCTCGTTCTGCGACGTGAGTCGAGGTCGTGTAATGTCGTTCAACGAAGCAAGTCGTGACTCTTGCGATCTCAAATCTCGATCTATTTTGAGTTCGTGTATACTCTTTAAAATAGCCTGATCGATTGTATTTCGACCTCATCCTACGAACTGGATCGAGTTCGTGTAAGGAACAATAACTGGCCTCCTCGTGGATTTTACGACCTCATCCTACGAATTGGAGTGAGTTCGTGTAAGGAACAATAACTGGCCTCCTCGTGGATTTTACGACCTCATCCTACGAACTGGAGTGAGTTCGTGTAATAGTTTTTTTTTTTTTTGAGCTTCTCGATCCTTCTCGAACCTTCTTTTTAATTCTACAAGCTTCTAGATCTTGGGCCTCTATTTGGGCCTATGGGCCTTAACCGGCTTTAGCCTGTTAACACAACACTCAAACCGGCTAAATGACCGGCTGTGTTATATATAAAAGAGTGAGAAGTGAACTCATTTCTCACTTCACTCAAATCATTTCAACAGAATTTCTCTCAAATCCTCCTTTCTCAAGGCGATTTCCGACAAGAGTTTCCCGGCGAAGTTCCTCCTGTTGCGGTGGTTTCTGGGTTTTTCGTTGAAGATCATCCTTGAAGCATTCATCTCGAGAACATCCATGGCGGACGACAGAGAAGCTAAGAGGCTGAGCAAAATGAGCTCTTCTTCACGAGGTACCTCTTTCCCTCCTATTCATTCAAAATACACTTCCCTGATTGACATGATTAATCATCATTAGATTCTTCATTAGCTAAGAGGCTGAGCAAAATGAGCTCTTCTTCACGAGGTACCTCTGTATCTACATTAGATTCTTATAATCATCATTCGAAGTTCTTTGATTTTGAAAAAGTTAAAAAATTTAATAAACTCTTCAACGTTCGTTCCCCTTTAAAATTAGTCCCAGCTGAACCAGAGGATCGTTCTTGTCATTGGAAACCCCATGCCCTTTGTATATACAAAGATGCTATCATGGCTGGGCTTCGTTTCCCTTTTCATAATTTCATCCCCACCTTACTGGCGGATGTTCAAATTAACCATTGTCAGCTAGTTCCAAATGCTTGGAGAGCCATTCTTTGCTTCATGGTTCTTTGTTTAAAAAACAATTTCCCACTAACCGTCCCCCTCTTTAGGAAGATTTTTCAATTTAAGAATAGTGCAATCACTTATCCTGGTTGGGTATATATCAGCCTTCGTGCTACGATCCCAAATATTTACGATCCTTCTTCAATTCCAATTCCTGATAATAACCCTAAATGGAAAGAAGAGTTTATGTACCTTGTGTGGGAGGGGGGTGATTGGGGCACCCTCTTTCGTAGCTCTTTTGGGAAGGTAATCGATGGAAATCCAGATGATATCGAACTGGATGACGCCGAAAAAGCTGCTTTCGATACCCTTGTTGCAGACAAAGGGGAAACTCATTTCTTCTCCCTTCTTGAGGAATTTTCCCTCAAGTCCGTGGGTCTTTCATCTGTCACTGATAAGGGTAAACCTCATCATTCTTTCACTTAACTTCTTATTCATTTGCATGTTAAATTTTATTGTCATTAACTTTGCCTTTAATTTTTTAGCTGCTAAGGCCATAAATGAGCTTCAAGAGCATTTGGCTGGGGAAACTTCTCGCATGAAGAGAAAACGAGCTGTAAAAGACCCTAGGGGTCAGCCTACAGGGCCTGCCTTTCTAAGGCCCCATGATGCTGTTGATGTGGATGGTGGGAGCGGGGCTGCCTCTTCTGCCAAATCATCTATTTTTCGGCCTGCTTGGGGCATCAGAAAACAAGACTTAGTGGTTGGAGACACCAGGCATTCGAAGGATTGGTCCTACCACTCAATCACTCCTGCCGACTATCGTGACATTGTTGTTTCTCATGACTTGGAGGGGGTTGAGTTGCTGGGAACTCAAGCTCTTGCTACTGTGAGTATTTTACTTCTCTTTTAGCTTAAATGTTTTACTTTCCATTTCCTAACACATGAATTGTGCTTTCAGGGTAACACCTACTTCCAGGCTGCCATGCATCATGCAAATCTTGGCGAACTCAGGCCGGGACTCATAAGAAGGATCTTGATCAGTCAAAGGTCCAAGTTGCAGGCCTGGAAGAGAAGTTGAAGGCAAAGGAAGAAGAGCTGGAGAAAGCCTATGGAAGCATTGCTGAGCTTCGCCAAGGCAAGGATGATATCATTGATGATTACATGGATTCCGAGGACTTCCAGAAGCTTATGGCTAAGCATGATGACATTGCTTATCCGGCCAACTAATTTAGTGCCTGGAAAGGGGCCTTAGATGCTGTTTCTGAGAGGCACCCTGGGTTGTTCTAGATTGGGGATTTCCCTTGCCCTGAGGCTCCTTTAGAGTTGGCCAAGCTACTGGAATCCCAGTGGATTTCTCCTATGGAAGAGGATGAGGAGGATGGTGAGGAAGATGAGGAGGGAGGTGATGCTACAGATAGGATCTTGGATCCTGAGCACTCCCTCCTTCAGGCTGATGCTGAAGAGTCTACCACGGCCACCAGCACTGATAGAGAATCTCCAGTTAAGAGCTCTGCCAAGGCTGCTAAGGCTACTCCTATGGCCCCTTGAGTTTATTTTATGTCGGCCCTGCGTGGCTTATCTTTTGTTATTTCGCTTTCTTGACTTATGAATCGTAACTTATAGCCTCCGGGCTTTATTTATTTATTTTAAGCATCCTTTGATTTTTCCTTTCACTTAGTTGTTTCGTCTTTTGTATTTTGGCTTACTTTAGCTAGCAATTTTTTAAATATGCTTTGATACATAATAGACATAAGGAATAATAACCAAGAGAGGAGAAAATCAAATTGCATTAAACTTGAAATGGGTCTGGCCCTTCATAATACTCTACTTCCTACTCAGAGTTTAAGAACTCAAAAATGGTTTCGTCGACCTTATTTCTAAAACACATGAATAAAAAGCTGAATCCTTACAAGGATAGCTCAAACATAATAAATCTTGAGGTTCAAGTCATGCCAAGTACGGGGCACCTCAACCCTGTCCAAGGTCTCCAACTTGTACGATCCACGACCTAATGTTCCTTTGACACGATACGGACCTTCCCAGTTTGGTGCCAGCTTTCCTTTTTGTCCAACTCCGGATGCTTCGATTTTTCTGAGTACTAAGTCCCCCTGACGGAAGAACCTTTCTTTCACCCTCAGGTTGTAATAGAAGGAGGCCTTCTTCTGATGTTCAACATTCCTAGCATGGGCTTCATCCCTTACTTCATCAATTAAGTCAAGGGCTAACCTCATTACTTCTTCATTTGTGTCAGGCTCAAAGGCCTCCACTCGAGGAGATGTATGCATGATTTCTACGGGGACAACGGCCTCAGCTCCATAAGCTAACATGAATGGAGTTGCCCCAGTGGTTACCTTGCAAGTGGTACGATATGCCCAAAGTATGGGCAACAATTCATCCACCCAAGTATTTCGGGAACGTTCCACCCTTTTCTTGAGTCCATCAAGGATGATCTGATTGGCAACCTCAGCTTGCCCATTAGCTTAAGGGTGGGCAACTGAAGTGAACCGAAGCTCGATTCCGTTCTCATCACAATAATCCTTAAATTCTTTGTTGTTGAATTGTAAGCCATTGTCCGTAACTAGGATCCGTGGTATTCCATACCTGCACATGACATTCTCCCAGAAGAACTGCATAACTTGCTTGGTTGTGATCTTAGCCAAAGGTTTGGCCTCAATCCACTTCGTGAAGTAATCAATAGCTACAATCAGGAACTTTCTTTGAGCTGTGGCCATTGGAAATGGCCCAAGTATATACATCCCCCACATAGCAAAAGGAATGGAGGAACTGACGGACGTCAACATCTCTGGTGGTTGCCTAACCATTGGTGCATGTTTCTGGCATCGATCACACTTTTTCACATATTCCTTGGCATCAGCCATCATCTCAGGCCAATAAAATCCGAGTCTAACTATCTTGTGAGCTAAGGCCCTGCCCCCCAAGTGTTGCCCACAAATTCCTTCATGGACTTCTTCTAGTGCTGACTTAGCTTCTTCGGGCCTTAGGCACTTCAGGTACGGAATCACAAAGGATTTCTTATAGAGGATCCCTTCAATCAGAGCATACCTCAATGCCCTTACTGACAATCTTCGTGCCTCCATGGCATTAGTCGGGAGCCAACCGGTCTCAATATGCATCTTGATCGGGTCTATCCAACACTCCCTAGTTCCAATAGGTTCTACCAGCTTTGAATCAATAGTGGGGGCTCTCAGAACTTGGAAATAGACACTACCAGAATAATTCTCTATCTCGGAAGAGGCAAACTTAGATAAGGCATCGGCCTTGATGCTTTCCTCCCTTGGAATATGCTCAACGTAGCATTCATCGAACTGGGTCATTATAGCCTTGACAACCCTCAAGTACTTAATCATAGTCTCATCTTTCGCCTCAAACTCTCCATTGACTTGGGCCACAACTAGCCTTGAATCTCCACAAACTTTTAGATTTTTGACCCTTAGTGCTCCTGCCAAACCAAGTCCAGCTATCAATGCTTCATACTCTGCCTCATTATTGGTTGTTGGGAAGTCCAACTTCAGGGCGTATTCAATGGTGAATCCATCGGGACTTTGTAGGACCAGGCCTGCACCACTTGCTTTTGTTTTTGATGCTCCATCAAAATAGAGCATCCAGAATTCCTTCTCTTCTATCACAGGTTCCTTGTCTTCCCTATTGCCTTCCTGAGGTATCTCCTGCCCCCCGACTTCTTGGTTGTCAATGGTACATTCAACCACGAAGTCAGCAAGTGCCTGAGCTTTTATGGCCGTCCTCGGCTTGTACTTGATATCAAATTCTCCCAGCTCAATTGCCCACTTAATAAGCCTACCACTGGCTTTAGGGCTGTGTAGGATGTTCCTCAGTGGCTGCCCTGTAAGGACTTCAATCTTGTGTGCCTGAAAGTGTGGACGTAGCTTCCTTGAGGCAGTCACCAATGCTAAGGCAAACTTTTCAATGGTAGAATAGTTCAACTCTGCTCCATGTAGTACTTTGCTCACATAGTATACGGGTTTTTTAATTTTGTCTTCCTCTTTCACTAGCACCGCGCTCACAGCTTGAGCCGAAATGGCTAAGTAAAGATAGAGGATTTCTCCCATACTTGGCTTGGCCAACAGCGGGGCCTCAGACATATACTCCTTCACTTGATCAAAGGCCTCTTGGCTTTCTTCTGTCCACTCGAAGTTTTTCACTTTCTTTTGTGTTTTAAAGAATGGCAAACACTAATCTCCGGATTTGGAGACGAACCTCCCCAACGCAGCAATCCTTCCAGATAGTTTCTGTACGTCCCTTATGGAACGAGGTGGTTCCATATCTAGGATAGCTTTGATCTTGTCGGGATTAGACTCAATTCCTCGTTTTGAGACCATAAGACCCAAGAACTTCCCTGACCCGACACCAAAGGCACATTTGGCTGGGTTCAACATCATCTTGTGGTGTCTCAACACTTCAAATGCCTCACGGAGGTGCTCAATGTGATCGGCCTTGCACAGGCTTTTCACCAGCATATCATCTACATAAACTTCCATAGTTTTTCCAATGAGATGAGAGAAAATCTTGTTTACCAACCTCTGATAGGTAGCTCCTGCATTTTTCAATCCAAAAGCCATGACCAGGTAACAATACACACCAAAGTCAGTGATGAATGATACCTTAGGAACATCATCCTTAAGCATCTTGATTTGGTTGTAGCCGCTAAAGCCATCCATGAAACTTAGCATCTCGTGCCCAGCTGTGGCATCTATCAGCATATCGATCCTCGGCAAGGGAAAACAGTCCTTTGGGCATGCGTCATTCAGATCAGTGAAATCTATACACATCCTCCACTTTCCATTGGTTTTTTTGACCATTACGGGATTGGCCAACCATTCTGGGAACTGAATTTCCTCAATGAATCCTGCCTCTAAGAGTTTATCAACCTCTTGTTTTATAGCTTCTTGTCTCTCGGGTGCAAAATTTCGCTTCTTTTGTTTCACAGCCTTCCTATCCGGATCTACATTAAGATTGTGTGTTATCAATTGGGGATCTATCCCTGGCATATCAGCTGTTGTCCATGCAAAGACATCACTATTGTCCTGTAAGAAGGTGATAAACTCACTTTTCAAGGGGTCTTTCAGAGTTGCCCCAATGTAAGTAACCTTTTCAGGATCTCCTAACTCCAAAGGTATGGGAACCAAGTCTTCCGCCGGCTTTCCTCTTCGTTCTTCATCCTCTCGAACATCCATATCATCAATTGGGAGGACTTGACCCCCTGTTCCGTCTAGCCTCAGTGCAGCCACATAGCAACTCCTTGCCATCTTTTGGTCCCCTTTCTCTTCTCCAACACCATTTCTGGTTGGGAACTTAACCTTCAAGTGATAGGTAGAAGCAACTGCCTTAAAAGCATGAAGTCCCGTCCTTCCTAGGATAGCATTGTAGGTGGACGTGGCTTTAATAACCAAAAAATTTAACATCTGAGTGGCCTCCCGTGGCTCCTGCCCTATGGTCATGGGCAACTGAATGGTTCCTTCAACCTTAGACTCTACTCCGTTGAACCCATATATAGGCATGTTCGAGGGCGTCAACTGAGACTCGATGTATCCCATCTTCAAAAAGGCATCATGGAACAGAATGTCCACTGAAGCTCCATTATCTATCAAGACTCCCTTCACTTGGGAGTTGCCGATCACTGGAGAGATTACCAATGGGTCATCATGGGGGAATTTCACCCCTTCCAGGTCCGAATCATCGAATCCAATTGAGACCTCTGTCTTTGCACGTTTTGGAGCTTCTCCAACAATGTGCATCACTTCTCGTGCATACGCTTTTCTGGAATTCCTACTTGTCCCGGCCGCTATTGGGCCACCAAAAATCATGTTTATTACCGGCCCCCGGGGCTGTGGGTTGCGATTGCGATCATCATCCTTCCTATCATAATCTTGCCTCGGGTTTCCTTGATTCCCATCTTTGCAAAACTTATTCAACTTTCCTCTCCGGATTAGAAACTCGATCTCATCCTTCAATCGCCTACAATCGTCAGTGTCGTGCCCCACATCTTTGTGGAATCGGTAGTATTGATTCTTATTTCTTTTCTCAGGATCAGTCCTTAGTGGCTTCGGCCATCTCACATCTCTATCCTTCTCTATGTCCATCAGGATTTGGCTCCTTGGTGCATTCAATCTTGAATATTCAGTAAATCTTTGTCCTGGATTCCCCTTTTTAGGAGCCGAATCTGAATCCTTGCCCGTACGTGGGTACTTGTCTTTGGCATCGTATTCCTGATCTGACATCCTCTTCCTAGAATCATTGTTATTCCCTCCATTACCTGTTGTGGCCTCCTTCTTCATACTATCCTCGGCTTTGATATATTTATCAGCCCTTCTCTGTAACTCAGCCATGTTTTCAGGAGGATGTTTTGCCAATGACCTCTTAAAAAAGAGGTCTGTGGTTCCATGTTCCTCTTAAATCAGTGATATTCAGCGTTTCTTTAGTAAATCGTTTGAGGTAATCCCTCAGATTCTCGTTCTTCCCTTGCACCACTTACATTAGAGACGCGGAACTTTTTTCATGAACTCTTCCATTGATGAATTGGCTAACAAAAGCGGCACTCAATTCCTTAAAAGAACTGATAGAATTTGGGGGCAGATGACTATACCAACGTTGTGCCATACCCGATAGGGTTTGAGGGAATGCCCTACACTTCAAGGCATCACTCGCAGGCTGCAACAACAGTGCGTTCGAGAATGTCCTCACGTGGTTTGCGGGATCACCTGTTCCATCATAAGCCTTAATCGTCGGCATTTTGAACTTCCTAGAGATGTGAACATTCATGACCTCCTCGGTAAATGGTGGCGTAGGATCATCAGGATCCCCAAGTGGCATCAGATCCTTGGGGTTGCCCTTAGGGGTTTCAACCCTTGTTGTTTTTCTGGTTGGGGCGTCGGCCCTTCTCTGCCTTCTTGAAGGCCTCTCCAAATCTATAAAGGGAATCGGTCCTGATGTCGGAGGAGGTTGAGTCTGATTTAACCTAGCTTGTTCTCTTGTCATATCTTCCTTTAACCTTAAGATCTCGGCTTCATGAGCCTTGATCCTTTCCGCAGTTGTCGACGGGGGTCCATCATAGATAGTTTGATGACTCCTCCGGGGTTCTCTGCTAGCACGTCGCCTTCTTGGGGCTTCTTCACGATCATCATCATCAGAAGATGATTCATCAGTATAGGGGCCAGAGTAGTCACGATACTCTCGATCTCGGATATGCAGGGCATGACCGCTTGATCCAGCTCCTTGAGTTGGAGGGTAGTTGGACAGCCCATACATAGGGTTGGTATTCACAGGGAGATCCGTAGTATGGATCTGAACCCCTTGTGGAGGGTTGTTGGGATCTACAATCAAGGGAGAAACCACCATTTGAAGGGGATTAGTCCCTGGATTTGTGTGGACGATCGGAGGTAGCGTACTCTCAACATGGGAAGTCGTCCATAGGGGTTGAGAAACTTGATATTGAACGATCGTCCCGGTCGTTGGAGGCACCAGATCCGTGGTGGGCAGAGCAGAGCTAATTGGTAAAGCCTCGGTAGAGCTTGGTGCTGTTCTTCGTGTAGTTACCATGGTTGATGTTCTCTTCCCACAGACGGCGCCAAATAATGTGGAACAAAATGTAGGGTGTATTTATTGCTAGGGTTTGTGGAAACTTCGAGCTTTAATGGCTGATCTTATGTTTCGTGACTTAGATCGGGTCCTCACAAGATGCCTACGTATCTTGTAATTATCAAGAATTAAGCCAAAAAACGTAGTTCTGAGATGTGAATTAAGGAGCAGGTCCTTATATAGGAGATGAAAACCCTAGAATTAGGGTTAAATTAGGAGACTTGATGGGCAAGTCACAGCTTAGGCCCAATTCTAGAGCCTTCTAATAGAAAAGAAGATAAGTATTGGAGATTAGTGCCTTGGAGGCTACTCCTAATATGATTTAGTTTCCTTTCTGGACTCAATTTCGAAGTCTTTTATTTGGCTGGTTCATCAGCTACGAATTTACCATTTAATTAGGCTTTCGGGCCTCATTAATGGGCTTCGTATTTGGACCAAACTAGGTTTAATTAATACATCATTAAATACGTTTCTAGGGCTTACTTTCAGCCCATATCAATAATAATTAAATCTAATAATGTAGGTATTAAAATAATTAGGTGTTTTATTTTTTGTATTGTTGTAAATTATGTCTTTAAAATAAGTACGTAGAATCATTATAGTAAATTTTAATTTATAAATTGCTTAAATAATTAAAATAAATAGGTATTAAAGATGTGTTTCAAATTTATTTTGGTTCAAAGTAGCAAAAATTAAGTAATAAAGTCGGAAGGAAATACATTATCGATTGATCAACTTTCAAATTTTAAAGTTTCAATTTTTTAAAACAAATTACACATTAGAAACATTATTTAAAATGACAATTTAATGTTCATTGAAATTTCGACTCAACAAATACTTCAGTTGTAAAATTGGATTAAATCTAGCTCCTAGGGAAAAACCCTCACATCACTTCACATGCCAAAAATAGTATCTCAATTTTTATAGCTTCATGCAATTTTCTATAAACTTCTAGATGTAATTTTTACCTTCCTAGCCATCATCTTACTGTTAGTACTTTTTAGCCACATAACATTTTATCTGTCGTTTCACCTAATAGTAAGAATGTAACAAGAAACATGTATGTGATGACCCATCTATATGTATTTTATGTCTACCTAAAATCTAATTTTACATTGAATATGCTTAAAGCTATATATTTTAGGACACCTCATTTCACGGGACAATCTGTGTAATGTTGATTGAAATATTTGAAATATTAATAACTAAACTCAAATTTTAAGTTACCCAAAAAAATGTAAAATCAAAATTTCATTCTTTGTCCACTTACATGTGATGTGCACATATATGTACATAATCTAGTGATAAAATAGAAACCAAAATTATAATAGAAACTATAAACTAATCTAAGCCATTAATCTAATTTAATAGCCTCCTTCCTACAAGCACCACACATAATTAAAGTACACCCTCCCATATATAATGCCACACAATCCCTCTGTTTTTAATTTGATTTTTACGGATTAATTTTTTTTTGAAATTTGACTTCACTGTATATTTCTTCATCTCTAAATGATCAATTTGCATACCATATGTGTTATATTTCTACGTGATTTACGAATTTTTTATTTAATTTATAGTTTTTAGTTTAAGAATGATTTCTATTATAGTAGGAATTTACCAAAAAGTTTCTTCATAATAATATTTCTGTGATCCAATAGGTGGAACGCGATACTTGGTTCATAGGCTGTTTTTGTTTGTTTGCCATTGTAAAAAGGCATCCACAATTTCTAAGAAGAGAGAGGTTGAAAGTATCTTTGAAGAAGGGGGTAATATTATGTTGCAAGCAGTATTTTAAATTTGTAGTTATCATTAAAAACGAATATCTATTTGAACCATGTTTGTTTGTTAATCTATTATGTGTTTCCTTATTTTATGAGAGGATTGACCGGAGGTAAAAAATGAATGCCAAACAAAATAGATGGAAAAGACTAGCAAATAGGGTGAAGAGTGTAAACTTGATTTACTAATTATATAAAGTATACACCCAATAACATTAACAAGGACAAGGTGTTCGCTAAAAACTACTACGCGGTCACAAGTAATAAAATGATAAGCTTAGTTCGTTCACACGAAGACCTGGTGTATCTATGTAAATATGCTCATGCAACAATGTATGGTCAATTTCAAATGCTCGGACAAGTATCACAAGTTGGCTGATTTTTATACTAACTTACTTAAATACTGAATTTATCTAAAACGATTTAACTTAATGAGAGAAAACATGGGGTTCTAATTTCATAATCTACTTTGTCTAGCTCAATGCTGAAATTTAGTGCTATGCGATCATCTTCAGAAACTAGTTGGAAACACAAAACTAGTGTGAATCACCTTTCAGTTAATCCACACCATACCACACATACATCAACACAATATAGAAGTAGCATGGACATTGCGATGGAAACACAAAACTAGTGTGAATCACCTAGTTGATCAAGCCATTGAAACAATTGCGATGACCTCTTCCATCTTCTTCCATCTTGAGTCCGAACACTGGATTGATCCACGGTGCAAGCCAACCGCCAAACCGCACGTAACTTTGTCTCTTCCCGCTTTAGCAAAAATCTCCTTGTCAGTAAATCCTTCATTGTACTCTGTTATACCAATTGAACCTCAAACTTTCCCTCAACCTCATCCATCACGAACCCGAACCTTGGCTCTTGATACCACTTGTTAGGTTAGGGGACTTACACAATCCGAGATTCACAAACAACAATGCAAAGCACACACATAATTAATTGATTAGTTGACAAGATCCACAAAGCGCGGTCACACAAACAATATTTGACGTGGAAACACCCACACCCCAAACTTGTATTATTAGTCTTAACAATATCAATAATACATCAAAGCAATAACACCTTTACGGTGTCCCAAACCAGAGACATGAGCCAACAATGCTCAAGCATCTCCCAAACAATACTTAAGACTACATCTCTTAAGCTTTCACCCCTCTCAAACAAATAGAATATAACTATGTATATATAGCCATCCAAAACTTAACCACCAAGACTTACCAAACTTGTTCTACAAGTCTTACCATACTTGTTATATAAGTCTTTCAATTCTTGGCACCTAATTACCCAACTTAGTGATCAAGACATACCATATATAATAATTGTCTACATACAATTATTGTCTTACCCATATATATCTTGAACCACCCAAGTCCATAACACATATTGGGTTGAAACCCAACAAGACCTCCTTTAATTAATAAAAGAATATATTTTTTTAAAAATAATTCATATAAAAAATCTCTATAATCCCCCACTTGAATATTTTAAAAAATGTAGTAGTGATTTTGAGCAGTATTTGAAAAAATTAAAGTTGCACATAAACAAAGGTGTCTTCAAACGTGAACCTTTGCGTAGTAAGTAAGATCCCGAGTTAAACAAGAGTGACTCGTAGTCTTGAACTCTATCCCAGGCATCAAACCACACAAAACCTTTCAAGGTGTAGTCAAGTAGCCCATGCATTAAAGGCATTTCGTGTTAAGCAACACAAGGATACTTCGTTTCATGTGCCGTATCATTAGCTGATAAGGCATTTTGTGTGAAGCAACAACGAGATACGACTTTTGGTGTAAAGTTTGCTGGTGCGAAGGAAAATCAAACCTGCTAGAGTTAGTAGGTGTGAGAATAATTAACATTACGAGAGTTCGTGGTATGTGAAGAATCCCGTAAGAGTTTGTGGGTGAGAAAAATAACACTACGAGAGTTCATGGGTGAAAAAAAATCAAAGAATATGACAGAAAACACAACGACGATGATGATGATACGTTTTTGTAAGAGACTGTACCAAATCAACGACAACAAAAAGAGGAATTCTATGAAGTATCGTATTAGCTGCTAGTACGTCACACGAAATGCTGTATTAGCCGCTGATACTTCACACGAAACGCCGTATTAGATCGGTAAATAGGGCCGAACATGCTCAAATATGATTTTTTTGGTAATTTTCTCTAAGTACAATATAAAAGTAAGATGACATGATAATATATAATACAAAATGTATTTCAATGAGCCTGCTCAGATTTTGTTGGCACCCAAAATATTTGATTTAGTAAAACAATAGTGCTACATATTTAATTAATAAAACAATACCCCAAATTTATCAAATTAAACATTAATTAGATATTGATATTTCTGGCTGTGCTACAACGCTTTATGAGCATGGTGTGTTGTTGTTACGGATATCAGACAACGATTTGTGTACATACCGTTGTCTGAGGTTGGTAAGAGACAGCTGCTCGATAGACAACGCTATTCCAGTGTATCAGACAACGGGCAAAAACCATTGTATCCTTCAGTTTTCCTTGTAGTGTCCAGTTTTCAGTTGTCATTTTTAGTTTTTGGTTGCATATAAGGTTGCATGTGAGGTTGCGTAGCAACCTCACATGCAACCTTATATGCTATATAAGTGAGCAGACGAATTTTCGATTGCAAGTTCCAGTTTTTAGTTGTCATTTTCGACCAGTTTTTTGAAATATATATATATATATATATAATAAATTTCAAAAAACTTGTTGAAAATGACAACTGAAAACTAGAACTTGAACTTCCAGTTTTCAGTTTTCAATTTTTGGTTGCATATAAGGTTGCATATGAGGTTGCTATAGCAACCTCATATGCAACCTTATATGCTATATAGGGGAGCCGAATTTCCAACTTTTGAAACCTCCAGTTTTCAGTTGCAACATTTGCAACCTCATTTGCAACTCACACAGTTGCGCCGCCTGAAGTTATAAATGAGGTTGCAAAGGTTGCACATGTTGCAAACCGTATTTTTTTAAAAATTGAATAGGAAGAAATATAAAATAAAGAATCCCAATAGAGGATGTTATGAGTACAAGAAAGGATAGGATAGTATTCAAATATGCCATGATGTCAATGAAAAGGTTATATTTGCAAAAATATCATCTCTTTTAATTAATTACAATTTTACTAAACTAAGTTTCAAAATTTCAAAAATACTAGGCCCACTCCCCCTCCCTCCTTCCCAGCCCAGCCCACTGCCCGACTTGTGTACTTTTTTTTTCTTTTTCTTTTTTTTTATTTATTTAAGATGGGGGCTATTTTGGTGGATTTTGGTTTGCAACTCAATGCAACCACATTCAACCACATTCAACTAAATGCAACCAAATGCAACTTTTTTTTAAAAGGTGGGGTGATTTTGGTGGATTTGGGTTGGAAGGCCCCGCCAGAGGCAATATTCAACTGAATGCAACCACATTCAACTTCTTTTTTTTAAAGGTAGGGTGATTTTGGTGGCTTTGGGTTGAAAGGCCCCGCCAAGGGCAATATTCAACTGAATGCAACCACATTCAATTGAATGCAACCACATTCAACATCTTTTTAAAAAAAAGGTAGGGTGATTTTGGTGGCGTTGGGTTGCAAGGCCCCAGGGGCAATATTCAACTGAATACAACCACATTCAACTTCTTTTTTTAAAAAAAAAAGTTAGGGTGATTTTGGTGGCTTTGGGTTGCAAGGCTCCGCCAGGGGCAATATTCAACTGAATGCAACTGAAATCAGAAATTTAGTTGAATGTGGTTGCATTCAGTTGCTGATTTCAGGTTTCATTTGTCAGTTTTCAGTTTCGACCTCATTTTTGGATTCTATATATATATATATAGTGCAAAAATGAGGTCGAAAATGACAACTGACAAATGGAACCTGAAATCAGAAATTTAGTTGCATGTGGTTGCATTCAGTTGCAAATTTAGTTGAATATGCTCCTGCGGGGCCATGGAACCTAAATCCACCAAAATATCACCCACCTTAAATATATATATATATATATAGAGTTCAAAAATGAGGTCGAAAAAGACAACTGACAAATGGAACCTGAAATCAGAAATTTAGTTGCATGTGGTTGCATTCAGTTGCAAATTTAGTTGAATATGTCCTGCGGGGCCATGGAACCTAAATCCACCAAAATATCACCAACCTTATATATATATATATATATATATATATATATATATATATATATATATATATATATATATATATATATATATATATATATAGGCTCATGCTCAAGAGAAAACTTTTTAATGGAGAAAACTTAACGTACCTTTGTGGTTCCTTGATTTAATATCAATCTGACGGTTGAAATGATTTAAGTATATTCACATGATTGTGGTTAAATGGATATATGGCAAAATCATTTTAATTAACAATCTTTCAAATTATTTCCTTAATTATCAACCTAAACAATAAATGCATGTTTCAAATTATTTCCTTAAATTAGAAATTGACTTTTACTTACCAACTTTAACAAAATTATCATTATTTAATTTACTAAACATCAAAATCTTCATTGTGTAATTCATGATATGTCCAGTTAATGAAATAATCAAGATTTTATTAAGTGTTTTAATAAAAATGTTGCCGACATTATATTAATCATTAAAGATTAATAAAATTAAAATTTTTTTAATTAATAATTTATATAAGATTTGTGAAACACCTAATAGAATCTTAAAAGAACACTTGAGTGAATCTTCGAAGAACACTTAAAAACGCTTAAGAGAATTTAATTTAAAATTTAACAAATGCAACACGTAAAAGTATCTTAAAAGAACACTTAGTAGAACATTTAGTTGAATCTTATTTTTTTTTAATTTTTTTATTAAATCCTATCTTAAAATAATTAATAAAACACACAATAGAACACATGATAGAATCTTATTGTTGTTTTATAATAATATGAATTAAACTAAATTTTATTTAACTAATAACTTACATAAGATTTGTAAAAACCTTAATAGTAATCTTAAAAGAACACTCAAGTAATCTTGAAAGAACACTTAATTTTTTTTAAGAGAATCTAATTTAAAATTAAAATAAACTAAACACTTAAAAGAATCTTAGAAGAACACATGTTGAATAGTTAAATCTTAATAAA
Organism: Kitagawia praeruptora; assembly: GCA_037693485.1. Taxonomy (NCBI): domain Eukaryota; kingdom Viridiplantae; phylum Streptophyta; class Magnoliopsida; order Apiales; family Apiaceae; genus Kitagawia; species Kitagawia praeruptora. The sequence continues at coordinate 104,142,260 of CM075354.1, read as the reverse complement.
TTTATATTAAATTTAATTTTAAAGTAATTAATGAAACACTCAATAGAACACTCTTCTAATTGTATTATAATAATATATATTAAAGTAAATTTTATTTAACTAATAATTTATATAAAATTTGAGGACCACTTAATATAATCTTAAAAGAACACCTGAGTGAATCTAATCAGAACACTTAAAAAACGCTTAAATTAGATTCTCTTAAACATTTTTTAAGTAATCTTTCAAGATTCGGTGTTCTTTTAAGAAGTGTTCCACAAATTTTATATAAGTTATTAGTTAAATAAAATTTAATTTAATTATTACAATGTGTTCTATTGAGTGTTTTATTAATTATTTAAAAAAAACAATTTAATTTAAATTTATTAAGATTCAACTAAATGTTGTACTAAGATATTAAGATTTCACTAAGTGTTCCACTATGTTATGTGAGATATTACGATTTCACTAAATATTCTACTAAGTGACATATTAAGATTCTATTGAGTGTATTGAGTGTTTTATAGTAAGATATTTTTTATGTGTTCTACTAAATGTTTAGATTCACTCACTTGTTTTTTAAAGATTCTATTAAGTGTTCCACAAATGTTATATAAATTATTAGTTGAATAAAATTTAATTTAATCGATATTATTATAAAACAATAATAAGATTCTATCATGTATTCTATTAAGTGTATCACTAATTATTTTAAGATAAAATTTAATAAAAATTTATTAAGATTCAACTATTCAACATGTTTTCTTCATTTACATATCTATAGATTTATTCATGTTATTTGAATATCTATATATGATTAAGATCATGTTTATTAGTTCCCAATTCTTTATTCAGTACTTTGATTGTTTTCATTTAACTTTCTTGCATATAGGGTGTAGTGGATGACAAATTACCCACCTTGTACTCTTATAAAGAAGACAATGACCATCAGTTCTTTGCCAACATATTACCACGGATCATGGATGACACTGTGGTTCGATTAAACAAAATAAAAGTTCAATTGTATATATTAGTCCTCGATTTTTATGATATTTCTTTTCATGCTTATTTAGTACATACATGACGCACATGTTTATTTTGTTCTTAAATGCCTTCAGGAGTGAGACTGTGGTGGACTTCTTTCATTTGTCGAAAAATGCCCTTAGATGGTATTTAATGATCACTATGAGATTTCCACTTGAGCATTTCTTTGTTAGAACTCAAAAGCAGATTTACCAATTGTAATCTACACACATGCATGTGCTCGCGTGCGTACAAACACACACATACTCCTATTTTAAAGTATAAGAATATGCATCATTCTTCATTTATATCCAAATGAAAGAGCTAATGCCCAAAAGTGCTAAAAGGCTTTACAATTCTAAATCCCTTCCCCACTGAGTGATTGCACCCAGAATTAAAACCCCAGTAGCAAGCTTTCCTACCAAACAAAATCTGATTCTCAAATTGTGTCTTCATCCCCTTATGTCCATCTCAATTCAACTATGTCTCGAAAGGCTACTCCTTTAGGAAAAATTCATTGCATGGTCAAGCCCTACTTAAAAAATTCAAATAATTTCCAAATTATTTGTTGACACGAGTCCGTTTACCTACACATTGGTCTTAGAGTCTGACTCAAAAATTTCATACTTTATGCAAGCACAAGTATATACTCCCTCCGTCCCACTTACTTTGTCCTCATTTGACTTTCTTGTCAAATTGATAAAACTTTGACCTTAAATAATAATTTAATTATTTGTGCTTTCATAAATTTAAAAGTTGAATATTGTAATATGATAAGTGTACTTTGTGATAATAATTTTTTTTAAAAATATAATTGTCATATAATATAAGTAATTCTTATTACAAAATTGGTCAAATTGACCAAAATTTGGTCAAAGTGACAAAATTAGTGGGACGGAGGGAGTATAACATATATTTCTATTTTCAATTCTATTTTACTTTGAGTAAGGTATCTTCTGATGGTGTTGTTCTATATGGTCATACATCCGATAGAAGTAGAACTATAAAAGTGTATGTATGTGCATGCATAGATTGGTGTCTGACTTCAAGCTCTTTGTGTACATGGTTGAGTATGCTCCATGTAGAATCTGAAGATATAATTTTATAAATTTAGAAGCATATAACTTGTTCATTCGGTATAATTTAAGTAAACTAAAAAAATGATGTTACATATGCATGGTTGCTTTACTTGCATTTTAGTACAAGTCTTAAAATTACTCACTTTTAGGAAAATATAAACTATAGGATGTCGACGTATGTTAAAAATGAATCATTAGTACTAGTAGTTAACTTATAAGCAAAATGGTACATTGTTGTTTTAGATTAATTTTATAATTAATTCTATAATTAATTTTATAATTTCCATTCACCATGTGAATTGAATTTTGATGTTTGATGATTGCAGTGTTGGCGCATTTTTATTGAAAATGGCATGTTATAATCTGCGGCTAGTTGCCAACGATGGTTCAAAAGATAGGTGAGCACGACTTTCCTTAAATCAACATGAATATTAAATTTTTGCCACACACATCAGTGATATTTTTGACTGTAGATACATAGTGTTTGTTATTAATTCATGATGTCAATCTTGGAATATGCATACCCGTCTAAGATAATCAGTCACTTAACATATTTGTATCTTAAAATTTACATACCCGTCTATGATAATCAGTCATTGAGCATATTTGAATCTTAAATTTTGACAACTGCTCAATTTCTCTTTTCTATAAAAAGGATAAATTTTCAATGACGATAAAGAAGGATTTATAAAGAACAAATTTTTGGAAAACATGTTCAATTTGGACGGACAACTGAGATATGCAAAGGCATTTATTACTTATATTGAATTAAGAATTGAGTGACTAAACGTTGAGGGTCGGAAGCACAAAGTTTATAGAGGAAAAAAATCCATGTTACTCTTCTCCTAGCCTTCTTCTTTAAACTAGCTAGCTCAACATTGACTTTCGCACTATTGTCGTGTATTAGTCCAAAATGTAGTCAACTAGGATAGTATATGTAACACTACTCGTCTAAAGAAACCTCTTTTTGCACTAAATTCTTAATCAAAAGATAATATTTATTGTACTGAAAATATATTTTTTTAAAGCATAGAGGGATAAAGTTGTTAGGATATACAAAAATGAAACTGTTTTTGTCAAGGAGTATAGTGGTGTGATTGCCAATTCTTAGAAGTTAGAACACTTAAAGCTACACATAATTATGATGGTAATAAAATAACTTTAGATATTATGTTAAATTATTAGTTACTTAGATTCAGTACATAATGGAACTTAAAAAAATGTAGTGTTTATTTGTTAATTTTTGTAGGTGTCTCTAGGCTTTTAATGATTCCAAAAGAGAGTACGCTAGTGTTAAACCACATTTCGATGCTATCCTTAGGTAAAGCATAGTCATTATATCTTTTAAATTTTATGTATATGTATCATTCTAAAATTTGTATGTCATCTTCGTGTGTAGTTCATATTTGGATATATTGTACGTGCATCATTAATTTTCAAAGGACTTTTAAGTTTATTAATGTATATGTTATAATTCTTTCCATTTTGATTAAGTTTATTGATGTTTATGTTATAATTTTTTTATTTTGATTGGGGTACTTGTGGATGTTTTTGGATACTTTTACAATAGGGTGTTAGTCACAGTTAGTCTCAGAGCAGGAATAAAGTCTTTTATGTTATTTTGATAAATCTAGTCGTGTCAAGATTTTAGCATATGCTCCGCGAACATGAACAACAAAAATGGTGCATTAGCTCCCAGAAGATGTTCTTACTTAGTTCAGCACATCTAAAACATAACAATTAAAACAACTTAGTTATGCTGAATAATTTTCTATCTAAGTTTGAAAAACTAACTACTTATTGATTAGTAATTACATAATAAGCTTAAAACTGAATTGATTATCACTACTAGAAAAAGCAGAATAGACATCGCCCCTTTTACATCAGTTCATGATGTCACCGATGTAAAAACTAGCAATGACATCGGTCGAAAAAAAACTGATATCTTTGATATATTATGAAATCACATTGCAAGCCAACCGATGTCATTGACATATAATTGAGATATCAATAACATCGGTTAAAAACACAACTGATATTTTTGACATATTATGACATCGGTTAAAAAACAACTGATGTCTAAAGACATATTAAAAAAAAATTGCTATACCGTGCCCAAACAAATTTACCCCACTTACCCAAATTTTTTTCCCCCCTAAGCCAATTTTTTTATTTCCCCCTCAACCAATTTTTAGTTTCCCCTCCCAAATTAAAACAAAAACAAATAAACATATACATCGTCTCTCGACTTAACTAGCTCTCTCTCTCGACTTTCACTCTCTCTCTCTCTCACCTCACCTCTCTCGACGCCTCACCCTCTCTCTCGACGCCTCACCCTCTCTCTCTCTCTCTCTCTCTTTTACTCTCAACCCCCTCTTAAGAACCCTAATTCACTCCCTCTTTCACTCTCTCTTTTAAACTCAATTTGTAACCCTAATTTTCAATTACTGTAGTTACTTGGTCAAATAGCTAGTATATCTTCTTAATTGATTTGTTAATCGATTAATTGTTCATCTCGACTTAATTTAGTAAATGGGTAAGCTATTTTCGATCTTGTTTTATTTTGGGTAAGCTATTGTGAATAATCTAAATTTTATTTTTATTTTCTGTATAAGGAATTAGGGATTACATACATAAGCCAAGAACTTTTAATTGTTGTATTTATCGAGCCACGATTCTGTTTGTTTAGCATTTAGGATGTGTTGTTTATTATTTGTGATTGTCCACATTTTTACTGTTTTGGCATCTTGGGTTTTTATAAAGTTTGAGTCTTTTTCTTTGTTCTTGATTTATTAATAATGATTTTTGGTTTTTATATGAGATACAGGGCTTTTGGGCTTATACAGACACTACAGCAACAAGTTTAGAGTTGAATTCTTGCCTGGTAAGTGTTCATTTTATATAGTTTATGTTTTAGTTGTTTTTTTTTGTTCTAGTTACTGCTTGTTGAAGGAATTTGGTTTATGTTTAGAGTGGGAAAGAAGGCTTAATTTGGTTGAGGGTGATATGTGCACCTTGTTTTTCAATCCATCTTTGTTCAACACATGCAGCCTTAATTTACTTTTCCTTAGCTGCAAAACATGTTTTCAACATGTCGATTTAGACTAGTGCAAAGGAGAAACAAGTTTCATGATAATATAAGTAAATAGTATGTATACCAGCTACAAAGTGACAGGAAGTCACCTTATTTGTTTTCTTTAACTGATGCTTTCTCCATTGGCTTTTAGTGAAGGGCTGGAGAGAGACACTGTCTACCCATACCTCTGTTTTAGTGTTGTTTGTCTGTCAAATTTTGTTGCGAGTAAAATGCACTTTAAAAATAACATTTCTCTAGAAAATTTTAAACAGATTTATGAATGGTCTTTATTAAATAGTCCCTCACATTTAAGCCTTTTGTGATAGATGTCTGTAATGTCTCTTATGTGATATGTTTCAGCTATGATGTTTCTGATAGATTACCTCAAAGTAGAGCTCAGCTGGTGCGTTAATATCAAGCACAAAACCTCCTTTCATCATGGACCAGCAGCCAGTTTGAGGTATTATAGATCCTATAATCTTTCTACTATTTCTTGAATATAAGAGTGCAGCAACAACCACCTCCTCTCCTTCAGTTATTTGCACCCAAGCTGGAAACTTACGGACTGCTGTTAGAACCCTTTATTAAAAAATGCATAATAAGATTATCGCAAAATTAACTTACCTGAAAATGTATGATAGATATCATTCAGCAAGTATATCCCTTGTGTAAAACTGTCGTTTGGCGACCTTCTATTGTATGCAAAATTGAAGTTGTTCCCAGTGCTAGATGTTCTATTAATCAGGCTACTCAATGAAGCATGATACTATTTCTGTCCGTCTAATAAAATATATGAGCTATACATCCAAACATGCAAAAAATAGCAAACCAAAAACTAGATGCATTGTTCTATTTGCCAAGACTCCCATCTTGGTAGAACTTATTCTGGGCAAGCTGTGCATATATTGTGCCTAAATGGTCCAGTAAATATAGAAGCTCAGCCACCTTTGTTGAGCTCAAAGTGATTGTAGTGTGTTGGTCTGAAAGTGACATGAATGGCTTATGGTAAATTGTTGTCCTCAGCCCTCAACAGAGATAGGTAATTTTGTACTTTGTCAATAAATTCTTCATGACTTATGTTTCAAGTCGATCAAACCCTTCTTATTCATATAAACTGCATCTCTTGTCAAGTTGTATAGACACATCACAAATACAGTCATGCATGTGGACATAAGCATACAGAGATTAACACATACATTAGGTGTTAAAGAGATATAATAGAGGGATTTTTTTTTATCAAGCAAGTTTCGGGATTGCCTATTAATGACTTTTCAACTTTTAAGTTAAAGTAGCCAACCGTTTTTAATATAAAAGTTAATATTCATTTGGAAAGATGATGGAAAAAGTATTATGTGGATGATGCACACATTTATTGTTGAGAATAAAGAATGTATTAAAGAATGTACCTTTTTCTTGGCTCATTTTGGTTTATATTATCATCCGAGAAGTGTTTGCGATTCATTCCATCTAAAATTCTTGCAGGTGAAGCTGAAGAACATGTTATTTCATAATGCACGCTTAAATTGTCTATGCTGGTCCCATGATAGCACTATGGTTGCTACTGGATCACTTGATACATGTGTCATCATATATGACATAAGCAAACCAGCATCAAGTCGAAGAACAATTAAAGGAGCTCACCTCGGCGGGGTTTATTGGTGTTCGAAGAAAATTACTAAGAGTCACTGTGTACCCTTCTTGATACAGTGTGCTGCTAGAGTCTGTTGGTGTGCTTCAGAGAGGTCTATGTTACTCAGACTCGGGTTCGGAGTGTCGGACACGACACATATTCGAGTGTCGGATTCGGCATTCTTGAAAATTTAGGACACGGGGACACCGTCCAAATTTTGGACACGGATACGGGACACTGCAAATTTTTAAAAATATTTTTTAATTTTATGTAAAAAGATTATATATGAAATATATTTTCAATCACATTTTCATTATTTTTATTAATATTCTGAGCAAAATTCATTATCAATTGATTTGTTAATAAATCAAACATTTTTTAATGTATTATAGTAATATCGATAATTAAAGTTAGGCTAAAAAAATACTTACAGTAATGTAAAATGGCTTGTGGTTTGGAAATAGCTAGCATAAATAATTGAATTAAAAAATGAATGTGGACATGAAAAGGTCCAGATACATTCGTGATACAATACATACAGTTATACAGAATGCATACAGTTTTCTTTTTCAAGTAGTCTTCTACATTTTCCCTTCTCCTTTCATAATTTTTAATCCCCTTCTTCTTATCCATCTTCTTTTTCATCTTTTATGACATCTCTTCTTCTATAGTATCTCTAACAGGATAAATTATCTCCGACAACCTTTTATTTTGATTTTTCCGGTAAATTTCAATTTTTCCGGCGACAGAAATGAGGTGTCAGATTTTCACTAGATGAATTCGCCCCGTATCCCGCATCGTGTCCCGTGTCGTGTCGTGTCGACATGGGTACGATCGCCGGAATAGGCGAGTCGGAGTAACGTAGAGAGAGGTAGAGATAGAGGTTCCTCTTTTTGTTCTACACAAATTTGTGCTGCTAGCGTTAATTAGTCTGTGCTTCAAAAAATTATTTTTATGAAAGTTATATAATATACGATAACAGTAATGGTAAATTAAATCAATGCAGAGCATGCCAGGGTCATATAACAAAAATGCAGCAGGAGCATGCGAATACGCTTGCCTATGACTCTATGTTTACTCTTTCATGATCAGGTACTTGATGGTAGTTACCTGGACTAGTGAATAATTTTCTTGATTTTGTTCTTGTTTTACTTGTTCTATTTGATTTTAGTTGTGTATGCCTTCTTTTTGTATTGTGCAGAATTGTGGAGTGTGCAAATTGTTTGCAAATTATTCCACTTATTGTACAAAAAAATCTTGATACATATCTTTTGAGAAGGTGGAAGTTGCATGGTAAAAAAAAATTGCGGTGCATCCGTCTACATGCTCTGTTCCTCGGATAAGAGCCTCATAATCCATCTATGTAAGCTTCTCTAAAAAGTTAAAAACTTCACAACCTTTGCATCTGATGTCACTATGCATCTATGCCTAAATGATGATTTGCATCTGATATCAAAATAAGAATAGTTAGTGTTCTTAATAGATGAATTAGCCAACCAATTTCTTAAACCTGGCAGCTGCTCGCTCTTTGATCTTATACTTTAGAATTTCTAATAATAACAGAGGTATGCTCTTTTCCAGGAGTATGTGAATGTATCAGGACTGTCCTTGTAGTCCTGATGTGGGGCATCTGAAATAGTTTGGGGTATCATTGCACAAGAGAAGCTGCTGTTGAGTAGGAATATCCATGAACTGGAGTTATCTTTGTTAACAGCGTGGTATGTCAAAGCAGATAGCATTTATAGTCCCTAAGTTGGCTAAATATGTAGCAGATTTTAAGATTATGTTCACTGAAAATTCTGTTAAGTTGCTCTGTCACTAGTGTAGCAGGTGATCATAATCAGTCTCCGATTGATATTTCTAATGAAAATGTACAACTTAGTGCAAAGTCTGGGGACTTGATCAAAGATTACAAGCCTGCTGATGCCGAGATCAAGAATAGAGGCCATGATATGGATGTATGTTTATGCATTTCTACTTGTCATAGTTTTGCTTGCTATAATGCTGTATAATTGGTAACTTGTGAGGAAAAAATGTAGTTATACTAGACAGGAGATCCTGGATCAATAAAGATAGATGGACTGATTATGTTCTACAACAATGTCATTGGCACTCACCTTCCGAGCACTCCATTAACGACCAAGATATAGGTTGTTTTAACTATGATAGTTAGAGCGGTATAGTTTATTTTTACATGGAGTAGTATGTCAATTATGTTTTTATTTTGGAAGAGGCATTTTGACTTGAAATGTAGCTAGTTTGTCAGTTTGGCAGATAGTCACTGATGTATATAGTGAATATTTTTTATAATGAAAATGAAGTTTTTGTTATTTTCATAAGTGTTTTGAGTTTTGGATTGATAAGTTGCATCAATACAGCATGTTATTGTTTTGTTTTGGCTAGTATTGTTATAACACTAACACATCAGTTAAACTCAATGAAACTGATGTTTATAGTAAGTAGAAACATCATTATTACAAAACAAACTGATGTAATTTAAGCACAATGGTGTCACATTGTTGATGCTTTTCACATCGGTGTCTAACTGATGTTAATATGTATGATACACATCGGATATATTATCGTAAATGATGTCTAAAGTACTTTTTGACATCGGTTAGTTGCTAGTAACCGATGTTCCCGATAGTATCTAACATCAGTCAGGTGATAATACTCTTTGACATCGGTTATAAACCGATGTGAAAAGGCAGTGAACGATGTGATAGATACTCTTTGACATCGGTTTAAAACTGATGTGAAAAGGGTTGGACCTTTCTCTACACCCACAAAGACATCGGTTGAAAAATGGCCAGACATTGGTTTTTAGCCGATGTCTATTGACCTGTTTCTAGTAGTGTGTATACAATGATAGAGTATGTACAATTAAAAATGGAATTTGAAGGAAGGAAAATAAATTTAAAGGTTATATGAAATTTGGTGTTAAAGTAATTTAAATTATTCTTTCTATGACAATGTCTTTAATCTTCTTATGAATCTTTATTCATTAATTTTGTTTTCTCTATCTCTATGTTTATGCCAAACCACTTATATGTGTGTTTCATATATTTGCAAATATACTGGACTTAGAGCTTTCTAATGACAAACATTATTTAAAATGACAATTTCATGGTCATTGAAATTTCGACTCAACAAATACTTCAGTTGTAAATTTCGATTAAATTTAGCTCCTAGGAAAAAACCCTCACGTCACTTCACATGCAAAAAATAGTATCTCAATTTTTATAGCTTCATGCAATTTTCTACTCCCTCCGTCCCAGTCAGTTCTTTACATGGCGGCTGGGCACGGAGGTCAAGGATAGTGGGTGTAAAGTGGGTGTAATATTGTTAAAATAAATGAGGTAGTGGATGTAATAGTGATTTTATTGTTAAAATAAGTGAAGTAGTGGGTGTAATAGTGATTTTATTGTTAAAATAAGTTAAGTAGTGGGTGAAATAGTGTAAAGTATTGTTAAAATAAGTGAAGTAGTGGGTGTAATAGTGTTAAAACTTACTATTTTGGGTAATGTAAAGAAATGGTGGGACGGCCCAAAAAGGAAATTGTAAAGAAATGGATGGGACAGAGGGAGTATATACTTCTACATGTAGTTTTTACCTTCCTAGCCATCATCTTACTGTTAGTACTTTTTAGCTGGAACATTTTATATGTGGTTTGACCTAATGGTAAAAAATGTAACAAGAAACATGTATGTGATGACCCGATGTTCGGTTTGTCTATATTGGTAAAAAAATGTAACAAGGAACATGTATGTGATGACCCATCTATATGTATGGTATGTCTACCTAAAATCTAATTTTGCATTCAATATGCTTAAAGCTATATATTGTAGGACACCTCATTTCACGGGGCAATCTCTGTAATGTTGACTGAAATATTTGAAATATTAGTAACTGAACTCAAATTTTTGTGTTTAAATTTAACCTGTATGTTACCCAAAAAAATATAAAATCAAAATTTCATTCTTTGTCCACATAAATGCATGTGACATGCACATATATATACATAGGCTTGTGATAAAAAAAAAAAAAAAGAATCCAAAACTAAAATAGAAACTATAAACTAATCTAAACCCTTAGATATATCTAATTTAATAGCCTCCTACAAGCACCACACATTGATTAAAGTACACCCTCCCATACCTAATCCGACACAATCCCTCTGTTTTTAATTTGATTTTTCTCGATTAGTCTTTTTCGAAATTTAACTTCACTGTTTTTTTCCCCATCTCTGAATGATCAATTTGCATACCATATGTGTTATATTTCTATGTGATTTAAAAAAATATTTAGTTTATACACTACTAGAAAAGCGCACTACGCCATAGATGGCCTGCAGCAACGTTTTCAAAATGTTGCAGCAAGCCAAAAAAACGTTACTGTAGAGCAAAAAAACGAAACGGCAACGCTTTTTCAGCGTTGCATTTGGCACAGCTGCCGTAGGGGTCTACGGCAACGCTTTTGTTCAGTACGACAACACTACTGCTTTTGTTGCCAGAAACTTCTATGACAACGTTAAACATAATGTACAGCAACACTAAATTAGTATTGCAGTAGATGTTAAAATTTGGTAAATTTGGGTCCCACATGTGGGTCCCACATTGGGATGTGGCAACACTTTTTAAACTTTTGCAACATACATTTAACACTTTTACAATGAAAATTTGACATGAACTATTTTATTTTATTTTTGCATTTCCGCAAAATAAAAAACATTTTCTTTATATTTCATCAATACCAAAGTGAACAAAGCAATCATTCAACCCAAATACACAAGCAAAATATCTAAACCATCTACTTCCAAACCAAGCACACCCCAAGTTTTAGACTACTTTAAAATTCATAAAGCACATACAACTGTTAAAGACCTTAATACTACTACCACAAGTGATGAGATACTACAATTATAAAACAAAAAATCTAACTAAGTATCATATCCTCCAGTAATATGAGTGTCATTCTCATTGTCACTTGATATTTCACCAGCAACGCCATTCCTAATTTTTGTTATCAAATCAATGATTTGCAAGTTCGTTCGGCCAGAAATTGAACCTTTGCCAGAGTTGTTAGAAGTCATTCTTTTACTTCTGATCTTGTTGTTGATGTTGCATTGCACACTTCTGACAACCATTTAAATTGCATACTGGTGTTTGGTAGGCTCTTGGGTCTTCGTTCAATAAGAAGTGTCCCTGGCAAAGGAAAAACAGTAAGTAGATATAAGTAAAAGCCTGAAATCCAAATTTATGATAACGGTGTCCGTGAATATAAATTGGGTATATAGGTCCACACTAGATTTTTTACTTGAACGTATTTAAGATAAGGTTTGACTAATTATTGCATTAACTGATTTTATTTGTGATAAACAAAGTGAGAATCAGTAAATAGAACCATACCATTAAATCCTATTTTTTTCTTGTAGGCAATAGCAGCTTCTAAAAATCTAGCCTGCAAAAATATTGCAGTGGATAGACCAGCTTTGGACATCAAAAATCAAAAATCAAAAATCTTGTGCCTACTTGTGAGGCATGGCCAAACTCAGGCCACCTCATTATTTCGTTTTATCAGAAATCAAGATTACAGTGAAGTTCAAAATGAAGTAATCAAACAATTTTTTGCAGAATCAGCAGCAAATGGAGTATCAAGCAAATAAACATATGATGCTAGAACAAAGACCTCTCTGCTATAAGCAGAAAGCCCATTTGTATAGATGTATTACACTACTGTATTATTGCTTGCCAATTTTGGCGAACCAGCTAAGCAAATTCCGAGTTCAACAACATCAGGATGTAGTTGATCATATTCAGCAAATCAAAGTTCTTTTTCTAGAGGTACCAAATTGTATAACGTAAATGCATGTGTCATGTTTTACTTACTCCTATACTGCATATCTCTATTAGTGATACGTAGCCCACTGCCACATGCACACCGAGTACTCATATTAGGAAATAATTGAAAAGTAACATCACAAGTAACATCGTTGAAAGATGCCTGAATTTCTGACTATCCCACCAGTAGAATTGTTGACCATATATAGAGGTTGGCAACATGTACCTGAAGCATAAAACCGATGCGTTCTACAGGGATGACATGCCAATCTTCCAACTGAGGAACATGTGTGATACCAAAAACATACCTGCATTAAACGGAAACAAGTATACATAGTTACACTTTGATTCTTTCAACAAAAAGTACAAGAGACAAGCTCATTTGAAAATTTACCATCTTTATCTTAATAAACATCCAGTTAATAATATCCTTCTTGGATTTGAATTAAAAATCCATAATACAAGAGTTCGCTTTTAATTTTGTGGCTGAGGTTGCTGTAATTTTGTGGCTGAGGTCTGCACCACAATGAGTTTTTTAATTTGCTATAAGTACTGTAGTATGTAGAAAAAAGACAAGAAAATTTCTTTATGGGTTGGCTACCTTTTTGTTGACTTAAATCTGTAACATTATAATCAGGAGTAGCTACTTGATCATCCTTAGTAAGCGTTATTAAGGTTGTATGAGCATAGGCTGCAGCAACTGCAATTCTTGGTCCCACAACAGATGGTCCCACAACAGAGGCCATGAAGGCAACCTAGGAAATAAAACAGCAAGGAATAGATAACGACACACGCATATCTACGAAGTTATTACAAAAACTCAATCAATAAAGTTCTTGAACTATCCACCTATCATCTCATCTAGGACTGACTTCGATACAACATGAGTTAACCATAGTTTTTGGACTAAATATTATAGATTGTTTACCAAATAAATAGACACCACCAAGCCTCTACACATTTACTAAAAGAACAATGGTGCGCTGCATGCTGTATTCATGCTCCAAACTTCATGCTTGCTTGATCCTGAACACCACCCCTCATCACGACTCCTCCTTATCACAGTCCTGGGTGCCAATCCTAACTCCCTCGGCCATATGCTTAAATTCAAATGCAGTAACAAACATATTGTTTTAAGCTTATACACTAATCTTGAATCCGACAGCATTAGCTTTAGAATTACTTTTTTTTTTTTTGCAAAATGAAATAAATTCATTTATCAATGACTGAGATTACACATTCCAAAAAGGAATGGAAAAAAGAGACATTCTTTCATCCACGAAAGCTTATTATCTAACCGAAAGGTATGCTTAACCACTCCATGGGTCGTAATATAAATTACGACTGACATGAGAGAGAGATTCCTCCGGACGTTCAGATAATAAAACATTCATATCAAAGAAGAAGACTCACAATACAAGTAGGCCTCATTAAAACCCCGCATGAGCAAAACCCTATGGGAAAAAAACTCAAGGGGGAAAAAGAGTACCCACACTACAACGATCGACAAAACCTATAACCAAACATCTAGGACTACTTGATATCCATGCAAAGCCCAAGATTCCTTCTCCCTCCTTCTTCTCTTTATACTTGCTCTCACAAAAACCGAAAGATCACCTTCGCTTTTTCTCTGCATCTTGAATTTCCATTAATTACTTCCTTTAGAAAGTCAAAATTGAGTCATTTTGAGACTTCTTTATTCTTGTTAAATCTGCAATTCACCAAAAAACCCAACAAGAAAAGAATAAGTCAATGAATCACTTCTAATCAAAATATAAACTTAAATATATATAATTTTTGAATTCTGACAAAAGGATGCTCATTTCTAACCAAAGGGGATCCCTTTGGTTAGGCATCTAAAATTATAATAGATAGTTTATTAAAAATATGAAAAATATTTTTTAAGAGTATATATATATATATATATATATATATATATATATATATATATACACATAAAATCTATAATTTAGCTAATAAATTTTAAAATTATAAAATTACCAAATTAGCTAAATAATAAAATTCTAAAAATTAATTATTAAATAGACAAGCCATCTAAATGGCATATCGAAACCTCTTAAAGGCCCAAAATATAAGCCATCAATCATGGCCACCCAAAATAAAAATTTATAAAATAAGTAAAGATTCGTTATTATTACATTTAGAAAAACTAACAAAAAAACTAAAATTGAATAGATTGCAATACTTTTTTGAAAACAAAATTAATAAATAAGATAGATATAAATTGCAGCCAAATATAAAATAAAACTACGTTAGATAACATATAAAATATAAAAATTCGTCAAACGGACGACCGATAATATTCGTCAAACGGACGACCGATAAATAATTCGTCAAACGGACGACCGATAACAACTCATTCAAGAAGCCTACTCCATAATTAGCACAAAATATCCATATAAAATGGAACAACTAGAAACCACGACTCCTTTACTTCTAAAAACTAGTCAAAAAGAGATTATCTCGAATCATAACTAAATTAATGTAAAATATATGAGTTACCATACATGCAAAAAAATGTATGAGCTTTAGAATTACTTTTTAACTAAACTACTACACACATAATCTAAAAACAAACAGAGTTATGTAGATTCATCATTCATCTTTCTCACCTGTCCTCGAGCCTTAATAGATGCTAATATCACTACTTAAATAAGGTGAGACAGAGTAAATAAGAAGCAGCTCACATCATTTTGATTAATCTCCCTTTCCAATGATGTACCATTCCAAAAATCAATCCCTCTTACACCATAATATCTATACTATTTTATAATATAATACTAAATTCATACATAACATCTGCGTAATGATTTGATCTAAAGCCGGGTAAATAATAACATACCTGTCACCGAATCTGGAGATGACTTCACTGCAGAGCCCGTGTTTCCCTCTACATATCCAAGATGAAGATTATGCAAGTTCTTGATGGCAGATTCTATATTATCAGTACAAAAGCAATGATATAACCAACAACGAAATTTCATCATATACACATTCAACATAAACAAAACAAACTAAATCCATTAAACTCAAGTGCTTGTCTGCTTAAACTAACATGATAGTAAATAATACCACTGTAATTATCAATTTTCGATAATTATTTTGGCAAGAATTAATAAAATGCCTAAACTAATCATTTAAATGTAAATGTAATTCAATTAATTTTACAGATAAATAACATTATCAACAGATCTGCTTAATTACTAATTCAATAACACACACACGGGGAGGGAGGGAGGGGGAGAGAGAGAGAGAGAGAGAGAGGGGGGGGGGGAGAGGGGGTTACAGAGCAATTCAAAATCCCCTAATTCAATTCGGCCTCTAAATCCCTAATTCAAACGGAGCCCAATCGAAATCCTTATTGAAGCCCAAAATCGAAACCGTGCAAGCTTGAAGCAACCCCAAACCTTGAAGATTACGGAGTGAGTGAGCGATGAACCCTAACTTTTGAGTGGGTAGGTGGTAGAGAGCGGCGGTAGAGTAGAGTACTGGAGTGAGTGAGTTTGTTTTGTCTTAACTCTTTTTTGTTATTATTAGTGTTTTGACAAGGCGGCAAAATTGCCGCTTCTAACACATTTCAAAAATTCGGAACGCGCCACACGACACAGGCACACAGCTGGCCTGCTGCATTATTTTTTCATTTTTTAAAATTTTTTTATTTAAAAATTTCATCAATTAAAATTTTATAATAAACTGTATTTTGGACACTGCGTACAATTTTTTTTTTCTGTTTTATTAATTTTTATTTGAAAATTTCTTCAATTTAATTAAATTTATAAGAAGATATGTTATTTTTAGTTATAAAAATGTTATATTTTAGTTCAATAATGCATACAAATTTTTTATATCAAACTTAACATTATTTCTCAAACTTTATTCATTTTATGGGAAATTAATTTTTTTTCAAAAAAATAAAATAATTTGTTACGTTTTTTTTAATAATTTGGTCCATTTTCAAATTTTAAAAAAATTTCTATTTTATAAAAATTCTTATATTGACTCTAATAACAAACTTTGAAAATTTAAATTATTTGTTTTCTAAATTAATTAATTTTAATTCACAATAATTATTTATTTCAATTTTTGTTAAAAAGGTTGTGTTTAAAGCATATTAACGGCAACACTTCACAAGGGTTGCAACTTGCTACGCTTCTTATAGCTCCGGCAACACCAGGTTATGTATACAACAACACAAAAACAAAACGTTGCTGCAGGCCATCAAGTTTAGAGCTACTATAACGTTTTTCATTGCAACACCAAAAAAAAGCGTTGCTGCAGGCCATCTATGGCGTAGTGGCGGCTAAATTCAACGGGTAAAATTCTGTTGAATTTATGCTATTTACAACAAGATTCCGTTACATTTACCATAAATTCAACAGATTCCTTTTCGTTGAATATAAGACCGTTGAAATTAGCATTTCGGTTGAATTTAAGGTTAAATTCAACGACTTCCCGTTGATTTTGTTGGTCCCATTTTCAACCATTTTCCGTTGAAAATGTCCTTGAGCATTTTCGAAAAATTTGAAATTTCAATTTTGAATTTCACCAAAAAAAACATTTTCCCACCAATGGTAATATAATCAACGGAAAATTGTTGAATTTAATCCTACCATAATCAACCAATTTTCGTCGATTAATCATCTTGCCACGTGTCTCTGTGGATTAAATTCAACCGAATCTTGTTACATTTAATTCTATCAAAATCAACAAGATTTGGTTGATTAAATTTTTTTTTCATTGAACTTATAGATTCAACCGGTTTTCGTTGATTTTAAAAATTCAACCAAATTTTGTTGAATTTAACATGTCCCAGTTTTTTTTGAAAAGCAACAGATTACAGATCTACTATATTTACATCTAATTTTTTTTATGCAATTTGCTAACTTATGCAACATGTTGCTACGATTCCGGCCAACAGTAGTTATTTCGGCCAAACTGAATTTTTTACAAAAAAAAAAATTTAATACATAAGCATCTACAACCTAAGATCTATAAATTGGCTAAAACAAAATTTC
Source organism: Kitagawia praeruptora (assembly GCA_037693485.1). Classification (NCBI taxonomy): domain Eukaryota; kingdom Viridiplantae; phylum Streptophyta; class Magnoliopsida; order Apiales; family Apiaceae; genus Kitagawia; species Kitagawia praeruptora. The sequence continues at coordinate 104,124,597 of CM075354.1, read as the reverse complement.
GAAATACATATTAAAACTCAGATTCCGGTCACCTCATGAAATATCTGGCGAACAAAAACATTCTCAGAAAAATCTGAAAATAATCTACATGCAGTAACGGAACCCGACTTTTAACCTCGTGTGCTCGGAATCACCAAAATCATCCTCTAAATCAAGAACCAAATTAAAATAAAAAAACAACCCAAAAAAATTAGTTCGAAACTTGAAGATATATATATCACTGGAAAGCTCTTGATTTGTAGAACACATATATATAAAAATCACTAATTTTCGATAAGTAGATTGAGAGATATGGTTATTTGAAGATTAAATGTATGTATATGTGTGTGTATAGTGAGCCGAGAGAGAGAGAGAGAGAGAGAGAGAGAGAGATTCTGGGGGGGAGGGGAGCTGTTGATAGAATAAGAAAAAAGGTTAGATAAAATAATGGGGGTTGGTAGGTTAGTGTGTGTTTTTTGATTTTAAGTGTATTTTTTTTATGTTGTTAAATGTGGACCGTTGGATGTTGCTTCTTTAATTTTAATCAAAGGCTATAAATTGCCAAGAGTTGGCAATCCTTGTGCTAAGTTTTCAACCAATAGCATCTTGCCACATGTCATTAACAGATTTTTTTTTCATTTCACCAATAAAAAAGAAACAACTTAATATATTAAATAAATACCCATAAAATCAAAAATGCTCCAAAAATTATGAAATTTTGTCCAACACCTTAAAATATAAAGAAAAAAATTCCCTCAAAATATGGACAAATTTCGTTGAATTTTGGTCAACCGTTTGATTTTTCTACTTACGAGCTATTCAGCTCTAAATTTGACTCCGGAAAAAGTATATCGAAAAATTACAAAAATTTAATAATGCATAGAAAATATAAATTAAATAACCAATTCCAAGTTTCATGTTTTTCTAGCATGGGGAAGTATTTATTTGAAATTGTCGAAGTTAAATAAGGATAAATGTCCAAATAAATACGATACACCTTACATCAAAACCATACGGATGTCCCAGATTATTTTTCTATTTTTTAAAAAACATTTATCGACGATCCAACCGTATGGATGTCAATATATATCTGAAATAATGATATTCCTAAATTTTATAAAAATAAAAAATTAATTTGGTTGGAGATCTTAGTAGAACGCTACTATATTGTCTAGAACTCGTAACTATTGCTTTGTCCCAGATTATTAGTTCTATTTTTTAAAAAACATTAATCGAAGATCCAACCGTACGGATGTCAATATATATCTTAAATAATAATATTCCTAAATTTTTAAAAAATAAAAAATTAATTTGGTAGGAGATCTTAGTAGAACACTACTATATTGTCTAGAACTAGCAACTAGTCCTTTGTCCCAGATTATTGTTTCTATTTTTTAAAAAACATTAATCGACGATCCAACCGTACGGATGTCAATATATATCTAAAATAATGATATTCCCAAATTTTTAAAAAATAAAAAATTAATTTGGTTGGAGATCTTAGTAGAACGCTACTATATTGTCTAGAACTCGTAACTATTGCTTTGTCCCGGATTATTGTTTCTATTTTTTAAAAAACAATAATCGAAGATCCAACCGTACGAATGTCAATATATATCTTAAATAATGATATTCCCAAATTTTAAAAAAAATAAAAAAATAATTTGGTTGGATATTTTAGTAGAACACTACTATATTGTGTAGAACTAGCAGCTAGTGCTTTGTCCGAGATTATTATTTCTATTTTTTTAAAAACATTAATCGACGATCCAACCGTACGGATGTCAATATATATCTAAAATAATGATATTCCCAAATTTTTAAAAAATAAAAAATTAATTTGGTTGGAGATCTTAGTAGAACGCTACTATATTGTCTAGAACTCGTAACTATTGCTTTGTCCCAGATTATTATTTCTATTTTTTAAAAAACATTAATCGAAGATCCAACCGTACGAATGTCAATATATATCTTAAATAATGATATTCCCAAATTTTTAAAAAAATAAAAAATTAATTTGGTTGGAGATCTTAGTAGAACACTACTATATTGTCTAGAACTAGCAGCTAGTGCTTTGTCCCATATTATTATTTCTATTTTTTAAAAAACATTTATTGACGATCCAACCATACGGATGTCAATATATATCTAAAATAATGATATTTCCAAATTTTTAAAAAATAAAAAATTAATTTGGTTGGAGATCTTAGTAGAACGCTACTATATTTTCTAGAACTCGTAACTATTGCTTTGTCCCAGATTATTATTTCTATTTTTAAAAAAACGATAATCGAATATCCAACCGTACGGATGTCAATATATATCTTAAATAATGATATTCCCAAATTTTTAAAAAATAAAAAATTAATTTGGTAGGAGATCTTAGTAGAACACTACTATATTGTCTAGAACTAGCAACTAGTACTTTGTCCCAGATTATTGTTTCTATTTTTTAAAAAACATTAATCGACGATCCAACCGTACGGATGTCAATTTACAATGGGGATCTCAAGCCACACAATATATGAACGATCTTCGTGATCAAATTGCTATGAAACTTTAAAGAAGTTCTTGGAAATCATATAATTGTGTTTAAGATCAAATACTTTAATAATTATATCAACATTCTTAATTTTGCTTATTGTCTTTTATAAATATTTAAATGATTGGCATCATTCAGATGATAAATAGATATTTTTTGTCAAACATTATTAATCATTCAGCAGGGTATAAAAGTAAATTATTATCATCCATACAATTTATCAAAAATTATTAACAAACAACATTAATCATTCAGATGTTCAGAATAATTATCCAAAAATTTTACTGGTTTAGGATTCAGATTTAACAAATGGCCCTTAGCGGGGATTTTGAGTTTCTAGAGAGAAGGAGGAGCATTTTCTCTCTCTAACATTTTTTCTCAGCTTTGAATCCTATTATTGTATGTGACTAGTTGATCATTTGTGTTGTTATGGTAATACTTATTTGCTAAGCACGGAATTTTTTATTCTTTAGTATTTTTTATTATTTAGTATTTTATATTATTTTTTCATATTTCTCTATATTAATATCTGGCATAAATATTCAAATATAATCAATTTATATAATAATTAAATCAAATAATGTAGGTATTAAAATAATTAGGTGTAAAATTTATATTGTTGTAAAAAATGTCTTTAAAATAAGTACGTAGAATCATTATAGTAAATTTTAATTTATAAATTGCTTAAATAATTAAAATAAATAGGTTTTAAAGATGTGTTTCAAATTTATTTTGGATCAAAGTAGCAACAATTAAGTAATAAAATCCGAAGGAAATACATTATCGATTGATCAACTTTCAAATTTTAAAGTTTCGATTTTTTAAAACAAATTACACATTACAAACATTATTTAAAATGACAATTTCATGTTCATTGAAATTTCGACTCAACAAATACTTCATTTCTAAAATTGGATTAAATCTAGCTAGGAAAAAACCCTCACATCACTTCACATGCAAAAAATAGTATCTCAATTTTTATAGCTTCATGCAATTTTCTCTAGATGTAATTTTTACCTTCCTAGCCATCATCTTAATGTTAGTACTTTTTAGCCAAATAACATTTTATCTATCGTTTGACCATATAGTAAGAATGTAACAAGAAACATGTATGTGATGACCCATCTATATGTACGGTATGTCTACCTAAAATCTAATTTTACATTGAATATGCTTAAAGCTATATATTGTAGGACACCTCATTTCAGGGGACAATCTTTGTAATGTTGACTGAAATATTTGAAATATTAATAACTAAACTCAAATTTTAAGTTACCCAAAAAAATATAAAATCAAAATTTCATTCTTTGTCCACTTAAGTGCATGTGATATGCACATATATATACATAATCTAGTGATAAAATAGAAACCAAAATTAAAATAGAAACTATAAACTAATCTAAGCCCTTAGATTAATCTAATTTAATAGCCTCCTTCCTACAAGCACCACACATAATTAAAGTACACCCTCCCATATATAATGCCACACAATCCCTCTATTTTTAATTTGATTTTTTCCGATTATTTTTTTTCGAAATTTGACCTCGCTGTATATTTCTTCATCTCTAAATGATCAATTTGCATAGCATATGTGTTATATTTCTACGTGATTTACGAATTTTTTATTTAGTTTTTAGTTTTTAGTTTAAGAATGATTTCTATTATAGTAAGAATTTACCAAAAAGTTTCTTCATAATAATATTTCTGTGATCCAATAGGTGGAACGCCATACTTGGTTGGTTCAGATTTTGTTTATTTGCCTTTGTAAAAAGGCATCCACAATTTTTAAGAAGAGAGAGGGTGAAAGTATCTTTGAAGAAGGGGTAATATTATGTTGCAAGCAGTATTTTAAATTTGTAGTTATCATTAAAAACATATATTCGGTACATGTTTTACTATTTGAACCATGTTTGTTTGTTAATCTATTATGTGTTTCCTGATTTTATGAATTACATTTATAAATGGGTAAATTTAAGATGGATTGTGAAAAATCCTCCAATACGGTTGGATTCTAACAAGTGTTTGAACATTTTCATATAAAAATCATGATGGTTTCTTTCCATCCATAGTGTGAAGTTCTAGGTGATAGCTATGCTTCTGGATTGGGACAAACTTAACACTTTGGTTTTGTCACATCACACTAAAATCAAAACTAAATAAAAAAGTTAATGAAAATTCTACAAGATACACTTGATGAGCTCCTTGTTTATTTGAAGGCACGTTAATAGATACAATTTTCAATTATATTGGTTGTTTGTGTTACTTTAAAACTTGATGCAAGAAGAATTTATTTTGAAATTAAAAAATTTAAAAGTATATATTATCTTAGAATACATCAAATTACATATAAATTAATACATAAATTACATAAAAGTTTGAAGTACACCAATTATTGGAATTTTAAAAAATTAGTTCAAAATTTTGTTGAGTTTAAGATGGAAGTAAAATTTAGAAGTATCAAAATGCTATAAATCTTCTTTCTATTTGATTTGACAATAAGAGTGCGCAAAAAGAAAGTGAAGGGAGAAAATGACAATATTAATTTAGTAATCATGTTCTATGTTCTAAGAATTTTTGAACCAATACGAAAATAACCAAGATTTATAATAAAGATCTACTATTGCAAAAGAAAACAAACTGAAAACCTCATCCGGTGGGTTTGCTCATCACTGAATATAAATAACAATAGGGGCAAAGGAGGGTATGAAAACTGTTGGAAATTTATTTGCGAAAAATATAAAAGAAAAACAATTTTTTCTAAAAGAATATTTTTTGCATAAGAATTATTTTACGACTATTAAAATCTGGAGATAAAAACGAGTATACCGAATTTTTCTGGGATGAGTCACGGAGCACGCTATCTTTAAGTCGTTTCGTGGCTATGTCCGAAAAGTACAAAACAATCACGTTGCCACACCATCCCTAGGATAAAATAGCCCAAAAAAAATTCCTTACGATAATTATTTGCACAACAAAAATTATCGATCGATCTACACCTTCAAAATTGCTCAAAATACTTAAGAAAACAAATTATAACTTCCGTTATAAACACCGTAAAAATGAGAGGATTAACCGTAGGTACAAAATGAATGCCAAACAACATAGATGGCAAAGACTGGCAAATAGGGTGAAGAGTGTAAACTTGATTTACTAATTATATAAAGTATACACCCAACAACATAAACAAGGACAAGGTGTTCGCTAAAAACTACGCAAGCGTACGCGGTCACAAGTAATAAATGATAAGCTTAGTTCGTTCCCACGAAGATCTGGTGTATCTATGTGAATATGCTCATGCAATAATGTACGGTCAATTTCAAATGCTCGGACAAGTATCACAAGTTCACTATGCCATAAATGCTCATATGCAACGCTTTTAGAAAGTGTTTCAGTGAAAGTGTTTCGTTAGGTATGAAATTTTGGCTCTAACGAAACAGAACTTGAACTGGTGTTGCATTACATATATTTAGTGTTGCATTTGATCCAAAGTGTTTCAATATAATGCAACACTAACAGCAAGCGTTGCATTAGGTATTTTTTAATTTTTAAAAATGCTGATGTGGCAACAGTGGGGTCCACGCGTGCTGACGTGGCATTTGCTGACGTGGCAAGTGTGGGGCCCACAATTGATGACGTGGCAAATGTGGGACCCACATTTGCTTATGTGTCATTGGCTGACGTGGCAGAAGCGTTGCATTAGGTGAAAGAGGTGTTGCATTTGCTGTTTAAAAGCGTTGCATTAGATATTTTTGAATTTTTATTAAATGCTGACGTGGCAGTTGTGGGACCCACCAGGGTGACGTGGCAGTGTGGGGTCCACCAGGGTGACGTGGCAGAGGCCCAAAGATGATGACGTGGCAAGTGTGGGGCCCGCAATTGCTGACGTGGCAGATGTGGGGCCCACAGTTGCTGACGTGGCATTGACTGACGTGGCAGTAGCGTTGCATTAGGTGACAAAGGTGTTGCATTTGCCCTTAAAAGCGTTGCATTAGCTATTTTTGGATTTTTAATAAATGTTTACGTGGCAGTTGTGGGACCCATCTGGGTGACGTGTCAATGTGGGGCCCACCTGGGTGACGTGGCAGGAGGCCCACAGATGCTGACGTGGGAAGTGTGGGGCTCACAATTGCTGACGTGGCAGATGGGGGGGCCCACAATTGCTGACGTGGCATTTGCTGACATGGCAGAAGCGTTGCATTATGTTAAAAAAGTGTTGCATTTGCCTTTAAAAGCGTTGCATTAGATACTTCTCTTACCGGAATGATGAAACTATTTTTTTAAATTTTTTTTTCGACGTTCCAATCGTACGGATGTCGAGATATAACGATTTTAATGAAGTGGTAAATTTTTGAAAAATTTGCTAGATGTACTTGGTTTGGTTTTATAACGGTCAAACCGGTCAAAGTAGGCTTTCCTTTTAACTAGTCTTGTCCCGAATGATGAATCTATTTTTTTAAATTATTTTTTCGACATTCCAAACGTACGGATGTCAAGATCTCACGATTTTAGTGATTTGGTAAATTTTTAAAAAATTTGCTATATTTATTTGGTTTTGTTTATAACGGTCAAACAGGTCAAAGTAGGCTTTCCTTTTAACTAGTCTTATCACGAATGATGAATATATTTTTTTAAAATTATTTTTTCGACGTTACAAACTTACGTATGTCAAGATCTAACGATTTTAGTGATGTGGTAAATTTTTTAAAAAAATTCTATATTTATTTGGTTTGGTTTTATAACGGTCGAACTGGTCAAAGTAGGCTCTCCTTTTAACTAGTCTTGTCCCGAATGATGAATCTATTTTTTAAATTATTTTTTCGACGTTCTAAACATACGAATGTCAAGATCTAACGATTTTAGTGATGTGGAAAAGTTTTAAAAAATTTGCTATATGTATTTAGTTTGGTTTTATAATAGTCAAACCGGTCAAAGTAGGCTTTCCTTTTAATTAGTCTTTTCCTGAATGATGAATCTATTTTTTTAAATTATTTTTTTGACGTTCCAAACGTACGGATGTCAAGATCTAACGATTTTGGTGATGTGGTAATTTTTTTAAAAAAATTGCTAGGTGTATTTTGTTTGATTTTATAACGATCAAATCGGTCAAACTAGTTTTGTCCTGAATAGTTTAGATTTATTTGGTTTGATTTTGTCATAATCAAATCCCAAATTTTTTAAATTACTATTTTAATTTTGATCTATCACATTTTTAAACTTTTTATAATTTTATAATTTTTAAATTAAAATAAATAAAATAAAATTACACGTTGAAAAGAAAACATTGATTACTAGGTAAAAATTTGGGCGGATGATTTTCCCCCCATCTCAAATTTAGGCGCACTCAACTTTACCCTAAAAAATTCTAACTTCCCCCTAAAAACATTCATTCTCGCCGCCTCCCTCTCTTTTCATTTTCTCTCTCTCGACAATCTCCTCTCTCTTTCTCTCAATCTCGCTCTCCATCTCTCTCTCGACAATCTGGAATTGCAAACTCCCATTGGTAATTAATAAGTCATTATCGTGCTTTTGATTTTCTACTCTCTACTAATTTAGGTATTAAATTTGGGGCTTTGATTTAGGTATTCAATCTCTAACTAGTATAGGTTTCAATTTGGGGCTTTGATTTATGTATTCAATCTCTAACTAGTATAGGTTTCAATTTAGGGAATTGGTAAGTAAGTACATATTTTCTTGATCTTATTTTTTACTCTACACTCATTGTTTGAATTTTTTTTATTTTGCAGGTGAATTTGGTACTTTCAATTTGGGGCTTTCAATTTGGTACTCTATCTAATTTGGCTTCTGGTCTAGGATATTACATATGACTAATTAGAGATCTAATTTATGTTTTGGATTTTGTGTTTTGGTCTAATTTACTTCATATCAGTTGTGTGTTAGTGACAGGCCGAGAGCTATAGATGGAGATAGAGAGGGAAGGGGAGACATAGAAGTACAAAGAAATTGGTAGGTTTTTATTCAAAAAGGCAACTTTTGAATGAATATCTGTTTGATATGTACCATGGATAGTTCACATTGTGTGGTTATTTATTTGATGAACAGATCTTGTGTCATCCAACGCAAGTACACAATAACAAAGGCTCTTTTATTTAAGGCAGAGAGGTCTTCATTTGATCGTCTTTGTCAACAGGTTGGTGTGGTAACCATTACAAATTTACAATGTACTTCAAGTTTGGTGTGTTAACTATTACAATTTACTTAAAAGTGAAGTATGATATATTTTCTCTCTCACCTATCCAGCACCATATCTGTTGTGTGTAGATATGCAGGCTAGAAATGGAACAAAAGAGATTAGAGGAGGATGTAACTGTATATAACTGGCTGCAAAAATAGCTGAAGCTCTCACAAGTGTTTACGAGGGTATGCTTTCATTCTTTTCTAATTTAGCTTTGTATTATATGACAACATTGTTAAGTAAGAGCTTTTACTGGTTCAAGTGATCAATCATAATTTTTTTAGGGAACAAGATCTTTAGAAAAAATATTTGGTTTTCCTTTTCATTTGTGATGGGTGTACTAATGATAAAATTACCGAACTACAGTTTGATGTCTTGCTCTGCTTACTGCCTACAGTAGTACAGTGGTGTTTTTTATACTTTGATATTTGTGCAGTTCTTTATTATCTTCTTTTATATAGATACAAATGGGACATATCTTAACTGGGAGAGGCTAAACAAACAAAGTCTTGAAATTAAGCTCCATCATGGAGATGTTATATCTTTTTCAGCACCTCCTCACCACGGTAGCCTGATGGTTTACATTTTATGATTTATGCTTTGCTCGTATTATTTAATGTAACTTTAATCGAATTTCTTGTGTTTACAGAACTTGCATATGCTTTCGTGTTCCGAGAAGTTTCCAAGCACATTTCTTTGCCTGATAATTCCCTGCCAAAAGAGAAAAGCAGGTATCCTTTTGGCTTATATCCCAAAGAGTACTTTTAAGTATCCATCTTTAAAAATTATTAGCTTTGCAGATGGTTTATTTTCAGTTAATTACTGTGGTAGCGCTGAGGATACAATAAGTGGAGGTGTGAAAAACATGTATTGTTTTTGTAATTATAACATTCATAACATTTTTTTATTATAATTAGAGAAAGCATGTCCTTGATCATACAGCTTTGTTTTTTTAAGCTCAACAGTCGGCTCCAAATCACAACTATACTTGGGTTGGTCATATGCATATATCTGAATTTTACGTCATATAATCATCACTTCAGTGATACATGAGTATATTCTTCATTTGAAAGCATTGGACAAGTGTCCTATAATTTTGTAATACAGTGGATTATTTGTAAACTCTGCATAAATTAGCACTAGTATTATGCTTAACTATATAAAACCAAGACAGTGGACCTTATTCTTACTTAAAGATGCTTCTATTATGTGTGAAGAGGAGCTTGGCTCTGGAAATAAAAGGCAAAGAGGAATTGGTCGTGGTGCTTCTGAAGGTCCTATTTCTCTTGATGATTTTCGTAGTCTTCAAAAATCAAATACGGTATCCTTCTTTTGAATGTTGAGTGTATGTTCTCTAATGAAATAGAGTTTAGCGTGCATGTTATCAAGAACAACAAATTGTTCTTTCTAATACAGTTGTTATTCCATCAACTTGATGCTTGCTAATTTTCTGAATTTGGTATCTGTATATCTTCTTACCTGTGTCTGCACGTTATCTACAAATTGTCTTTTTTATAACAAATTAACCCAACTTTAAATAAAATTACATATTGTCTTTTCATAATTTTAAAAATCTGTAAATTATATCTCATTGTAGAATCAGAATAACATCATGTTATCTTTGTTATGTGATAATTATACCACTGAACACAGGGCAAAAGCCAGACATGTATATCAAAAGTTTAGTTTCTTGTAGTAGGCACAAAAATTGCAGCTAGTCCTTGTGAATGGTGTTGCAAAATTTTTGGTGTATATTTTTGCATTCTGCTATATAAGATTTGTTGATTACATAACATTCCCAGTCAGAACAATTTGTCAAATTATTTTATTACTATATAAAGTAATTGGAACGTAATGGAGCCAGGAATGAAAATTCTGAATGAATACCTTTAGTGCCAAATAAGATTTCATTTTACAAGTATTTCTGCTTCCTATTCTGCAAAGTCTGTACTTGCGTTCTGTTTCCTGCATATGGCTGTAAAAGTGGGTTCCTATGTTTTTTTTGCTCCCCCATAATTTGGCAATCAGAAGAAAATATATAGACCTTGACAATGCTTCAGACTCGAACATTGTTAATTTATTGAATTCCTTTCATTCGGAAGGGTATATGTTTTCTGCTTCATAGTTACCACACTTGGCCTCGTCTTCAAAAACCAATGCGTTGTTTTTTTGCTCCTTCCTTTCCTCCTCTTCTGTCTTCAAGTTTTTTATAATTATTTACTTAGTAGATATGTACATGCATGAAAGAAGCTATAATTAACCCGCAAATGTATGAGCTGAAACATCAAGCATGTGAAAGAATTTTGTTCTCTTTTAAGTTTTAACACAATAATGTATGTATATCAGGTCAACCAAAAAAGCACCTGTTGACAACAGGTTGGAGCGTCTTTGTCAGCTCTAAAAGACTCTTTGCTGGTGATTCTGTTCTATTTATATGGTACGAGAAAGGTGTTTACTGCAGTTCTTCTCTTGTTCTACTTAGTCCTACTGCTTTTTCTGAGTGTACATATTTGCTTGTAGAGATGAAAAGTCACAGCTTCTCTTGGGTATAAGGCGTGCTAATCGACAACAGCATGCTCTCTCCTCATCCGTTATATCCAGTATAGCATGCACATCGGGATTCTGGCTGCAGCTGCTCATGCTGCTACTAATAACAGCCCATTCACTATATTTTACAATCCAAGGTACTGCAGATGTTGATACTTTCTATTATGACATTGGAATTTTCGAAATATCAAATACTTACTGTAGTAAATTTACACAAGGCTAGCCCAGCTGAGTTTGTGATTCCTTTAGCCAAGTATAACAAAGCAATGTATGCTCAAGCTTCACTTGGAATGAGGTTTAGGATACATGGGTACCATCACAGGCATGGGTACCATCATAGGCATCAGTGATCTGGATGCCACTCGTTGGAAAAGTTCGCAATGGCACAATCTTGAGGTATGGAGCATGCTACTTTGGGCGGCTTTTTAGTATGGATCAGGATGTCTTGTCCTTGCAGTGGGCATGGCCGGAGAGTACTGGCAAACATATTAATGCCTTTGTGCACATTAATTTAGACTTAATCTTATGTGCTTGTTTTAGAATTATGTTGGATTCTTTTTGGATGTATTAGTAATGGTTTAATTAGGTATTAGTATGATGGTGTGGATGATTGTAACTATTTGGTGGCTGGTTGAATGTTTGGGATGGTTTTGAATGCCTTTGAATGTATTTTGCTGGGTTTCTTTATGTAAGAAACAGAATATTGCAGAAATTTTAATAAAAGCGTTGCATTTGATCATTCCAGTGTTGCATTAGACATTTTAGTGTTGCCTTAGGGTAAATATAGTGTTGCCTTTGATCAGATACTATTGTTTTAAAAAGCAAAAAGCGTTGCATTACATAGCTGTGGGATGCAGTGTTGACGTGGCACGTGGGACCCACTGCTGATGTGGCAAGTGGGACCCTGTACTGACGTGGCACGTGGGACCCACTGTTGACGTGGCATGGTAGGCCCATCACTGACATGGCACGTGGGCCCCACATGATGACATGGAGTGGGCCCCGCATGCTGACGTGGCATGCCAGCTGGATTGTTGCTGACGTGGCATGCCAGCTGGACCCATTGATGATGTGGCATGCCAGCTGGACCCATTGATGACGTGGCAAGCTAGTGGGACCCACTTAGTGACGTGGAATTGTAATTTTAGCTAATGTCAAATGCAACGCCCTTTTGGTGTTGCATTTGAATGCTCTGGTGTTGCATTATATAGCAGATGCAACGCTTTTTGATGTTGCGTTAGATGCCATAAAGCGTTGCCTTAGGGGGTCTAACAGCACGGTGGCGGATGCAACGCCCCCTGGTGTTGCATTTGGTCTAACGCAACGCTTTTTTGGCCTAAAGCAACAGTAAACATGGCGTTGCATTTGAGCGTTTTTGGTGTAGTGGTTGCCTAATTTTTATACTAACTTACTTAAATACTGAATTTATCTAAAATGATTTAACTTAATGAGAGAAAACATGGGGTTCTAATTTCATAATCTACTTTGTCTAGCTCAATGCTGAAATTTAGTGCTATGCGATCATCCTCAGAAACTAGTTGGAAACACAAAACTAGTGTGAATCACCTTTCAGTTAATCCACACCATACCACACATACATCAACACAAAGATAGAAGTAGCATGGACATCAATTATGTCCAGATTCCTATATGTGTATGAGACTTAAAAACACAACCGATTTTAAATTAAGCTTCCATTAATTACCACATAAGGTAGTATGATTTTGGCAAACCAACACCACTAATATGACGGTGAATCCGTCATAAACCTATGCTAGCATGGCAAGTTCTAAATTCCTAAATCCACTTTCGCAATCATTAAGAATTAACAGATAGATGTTGATCATTCATCAATAATTAAGCACAACCACACAAGAAATTTGAAATTAATCGCACGCCCAATTTATCACAGCACAATATTGCTAAACTCCATAAATTAATCCATTAAAACCCCATGACAGCGTTTAGTTCATGTCTGAACTGCACACCATCATGGAATCAGATGAAAACATAATTAAAAACAAATCTTAGAATGGATATATAAACTGAATACTGAGAAACAAATCAGTAACGAAGTAATTAAGTAAAACAATAATTGAAATCCAAACCAAGTACTAAGAACCAATTGTTCTAATGAAAATACAGATTAATTCTCCTGATTTTGCTTGTGAAAGATGTGTCAATCTCCTTCTTTTTCTCTCCGTGTAAAACCCTAGATAGAGTGTATGTAATAGTAACATGTGTATCTTACTCACTAAAACTAATCATAAAACTCTTCATAAAATCTCATCTCTATCCCCTAATAAAAGTATTTTTAATGTTTTAATAAATTTACAAAAAGATATCCGTAATTGAATAGGATTTTCATGTAAAATTCGTCGCTGACTTTGCTCCTCTGTTTCTGCGCTTTTCCAGTTGGACTCTGCTCATTGGACCACCTCGGAATTAAAGAAAATTCTCTAAGCTTCGCGTGAACTCTAAGATCGTCAAATTCTGACTTCTGGAACTCAAGATACGGTCCAAACAGTGTAGGCGGCCCATATAGCCCAATATTACGAATTTTCTTCTATTTCAACTCCAAAATAGCTCTTTTTGCTACATATCCTTCCAAGTTATGAATTCCTTATTTCTTACAATAAAACAATAAAATCTATTAAATAAAAATCCAAATCAATGCAAAACACAATAAATATGAGAATAAAATCATCTAAAATATATATAAAAATATATTCTATCACAAGGCTATAAAAGTTTTAATATATAATGGTGTGATCATATTTGGTTTTGATCATATAATAAAAGTTAATATATTTAACTTTTTTTAAAAATAAAAATGTAATTATTGGATTAAAAAACTTAAAATAAAATTTAAAAATATCAAACACCTCATATGCAAACTCCTTATATGTAAATAAAAAAGTATATATTCATGATTTAGCAAAAAAAAGTATATATTCATGAATCCTTTTAGGCTGTCACCTTTAAAATGCGAGTTAAATATTTTATTACATTGCTTTTAAAAATTTACATATATTTTCTAAGTGCAATACAAAAATAATAATGGGTTGTTTCAAAAATACCCATGTTGTAGAAATAGTTTTAAAAAATACGGTGTAAACTTTGCAACATGCTTTGCAACCCCAAATGAAACATTTGTAACCTGATTTCCATCCTGGTATGCAACATTTGCATGTAAATATCCAAATAATAATATGACATGAGAATATATAATATAAAATGCATTTCAGTGAGTCTGCTGTAATAACCGCAAATTTATTACTTCCCCGTCCCAATAGATTGTTAATACTTTCTATTTTGGGATGTCCCAATAGATTGTTAACAATTCCTAAAATAGTAAGTTTTAACACTATTACACCCACTACTTCACTTATTTTAACAATACTTTACACTATTACACTCACTACTTAACTTATCTTAACAATAAAATCACTATTACACCCACTACTTCATTTATTTTAATAATATTACACCCACTATCTTGGTTTTCGTGCAAAAAGTAAATGTTAACAACCCATTGGGACGGAGGAAGTAATATTTTATCGATGACGAGCTCCCTTAGAATTCATTTGGTAATTTAATATTCTCGGTAAATTTTAAGTATGCGTGCAAATATATAAATATTTTAGTGCAATACTAGACTATAATATTTTATTTTATTATCATTACCATTATGGGGTTATTATCATTCTCATTATGTAGAATAAATAGAACTTTGTGTAGTGGACCAAATTGTGAGCCCAAGTAATCATGATAAAACTTAATTAGATGGACTTAATCAAAATTAGAGTGTAATTAAATATAAAGCCCAATATAGTTAGCCCATTAAAAATCCATTTATCTTAATATTACTTAAGGTGAGAATCTAATAAGATTTTAGTCTCATCTCTTTCACTTTTCAATCCACCGAGACTAAACAAAACACCCAAACACCATTTTCTCTCCCTTGAACCAAAACTTGAAAATCTTATATATTACTGTATATAGTATTATATTGATCTTACATGCAATTAGAGAATTGAAAAGCTTGTGTTTTGCTCTACAAGTTGATATATATATATATATATTAGGGGTTTCAAGATTTCTGATTTTCAACCAAGCCTTAAAAATCCGATTTTTCACCAAGAGTATGAATTTACACCCTTAAAAATTTTACAAATCATGTTTTTTTTATATATATGTGTTCGGTACTTGTACTCATTAGAAATCTTGATTTTAAAATTAGGGTTTGTAATTTTGTTAATTTGGATTTTGTGAATTTGATAATTTTAATGAATTTTGTGATTGATGATATTGGATTTTTGGGAGGGGTTTAATTTGGGGAATTAAATTGTGAATTGTGGGGTTTTGTTGGTGGTCAGTGGCTGCATGTCACGGGAGTAGGGCGGAGGCACCTCGTCGGAGTCGTCGGGGACGACGGCGGTGGTGGTCGGAGGAGCAGAGAAGAGATCGGGGGAGGAGAGAAGGAGAGAGAGGGAAGGAGAAGGAGAGCGAGAGCGAGAGATCGAGATGGGGGAAGGCAGAGTGAGAGGCGGGGAGTACGAGAGAGAAAGAGGGAGGTTGGAGGCGGAGGGAGAGATAGAGAGCGTGAGGGAGAGATACGAAGTGAGAGGAGAGGTCGAGACCGAGAGAGATTGGGCAGAGAGAGATGTCGAGAGAGAGAGAGAGAGGACTGGCGGGGGGGGGCGGTCTCCGCCGGTGCCGCCGTGGCGTCCGGCCGGTGGCTGCCGGTTGTTGGTGGTGGTGGAGTTAATGAATATTTGATTTGGGTCTTTTGATTGGTTAAAAGGCTATAAAAGTTTTTATATATAATGGTGTGACATGAATTTGCATAACAGGAGAGGTTGGTGGATGAATGTATACGGGGTGAAAACCAAGGCACATAGAGGTGTATATGTAGGCATGTAGTTGTTGAGTGTCTAGACTCTGAATAAACCACATACTTATAGTAGAAACACAAATAAATGCAAAGCAAATATCATGCAAAAGACTGGAAATCAGGTCATAATGCATACGTTACACTACCGTTATACAATGAACCAGTACAAGTTTTACAAAGAATAAGATTAAAACTGATCCAAAAAATGTGCCATCCACTAAATGATACAGACCTCCCTTAATTAATAAAAGAATATATTTTTTAAAAAATAATTCATATAAAAATCTCTACAATCCCTTACTTGAATATTTTAAAAAATGTAGTAATGTATTTTGAGCAGTATTTGAAAAAATTTAAGTTGCACGTAAACAAAGGTGTCTTCAAACGTGAACCTTTGCGTAGTAAGTAAGATCCCGAGTAAAACAAGAGTGACTCGTAGTCTTGAACTCTATCCCAGGCATCAAACCACGCACAATCTTTCAAGGTGTGGTCAAGTAGCCCATGCATCAAAGGCCATGCACGGTCTATCCCAATATGTGAATGCTCTAGAAATTTATGCCCAAAAATTTCATAAGAAGTGGCCCCCACTTCTACATTCACACCGGTGAGTCTATCAAGAGTACTCCTGAAGTTAGGTACTCCCTTTAATTAAAGTATAGAGCTCATTAAGAGTATTTAATAACTCAACCTCTCATCATTTTAGGAAATATGCTCTATTAACATAAAACTTCATGTTCTTCGCATATCACTTCATGACTTGTTATTACCATATTGAACCTATTTCTTGGGATCTACAGTCAGCTAGGTTGGGTTACCATCACGAGTGACTACCCTCTACGGGCAATAGTCCCATATTAACCGAAGTTTTATGGACTTTCTCTCTGGCTAATCCTTTCGTCAAAGGATCTGCCAAATTATCTTCTAATCTTATGTGATCCACTCTAACAGCTCCTTTAGAGAGATACTCTCTGACAGTGATGTGCTTACGACGTATGTGTCATTTCTTACCTTTACAATAATGGTTTCGAACCTTATCGATAGCCGCGGTACTATCACAATGGATCAATACAGATGAAACTGGTCTTTCCTATAAAGGGATCTCAGCTAGCAAGTTTCTTAACCAACTTGCCTTTTCACTAGCTATGGCTAGTGCTATCAACTCTGCTTCCATAGTGGACTCAGCTAAAATAGTCTGTTTCTTTGATTTCCAAGAAACAGCACCCCCGACTATACTAAAAATATAGCTACTTGTTGCCTTGGAGTCTTTTGACAAGGTAATCCAGTCAGCATCACGGTATCCTTCAAGGACAGCGGGAAACTTACCGTAGTGTAATCCAAGGTTCATAGTTTTCTTGAGGTATCTCATGACCCTCTCAATAATATACCAATGCTCCATACTAGGTCTACTGGTAAACCTGCCCAACAATCCCACGACATATGCTATGTCGGGTCTAGTGGCATCAACAACATATCTAAGGCTTCCAATGATACTTGCATATTCTTGTTGTCTTACACCATGACCTTCATTTTTAAACAACTTAACACTAGGGTCATATGGTGTACTCGCAGGATTACAGTCAAAGTAATTGTATTTCTTTAATATTTTCTCAACGTATCGAGACTGATCTAAAGAAAGTCACTTTTCAGACCTAGTAATCTTGATACCAAGGATTACACTTGCTTCTCCAAGATCTTTCATATCAAATTTGGCATTCAACAATGATTTCACTTTATTTACTGCATGAATATTTGAACCAAATATCAGCAGGTCATCTACATATACGCAGACAATAGTACAAATGCCATTTTCGAATATGTAGTAAATGCATTTGTCACTTTCATTGACTCTAAAGTCATCTGTCATGATAACGTGGTCAAACTTTTCATGCCATAGGGTAGGTGATTGCTTAAGCCCATATGTAGTCTTATATAACTTAAACACCTTCTTTTCCTGCCCATGGATCATGAAACCCTCAGGTTGATCCATGTAAATTTCCTCCTCTAGTTCACCATTCAAGAAGGTAGACTGCACATCCATTTGGTGAATCACTAGATTATGGATGGCAGCTATAGAAATTAAAACTCTGATGGACGTCATCCTCGAGACTGGTGAAAAGGTGTTAAAGAAATCCACATTTTCCCTCTGTTTAAAGCCTTTGGCTTCTAGTCGAGCCTTATACCTTTCAACAGTACCATCAGGTCTTAACTTCTTCTTAAAAACCCATCTACATCCTATTGACTTACAACCAGTAGGTAAATCAACCAAATGCCAAGTCTTATTGGATTCCAAAGAATCCATCTCATCATTAATGGCTTCTTGCCAAAGATCGGCATCTAAAAAAGACATGGCATCTTTAAAACTGGTAGGATCTTCCTCAAGATTATAAGCATAGAAGTCGGGACCAAAATCTTTGGCGACTCTAGCTCTCTTGCTCCTCTTCGTTCGATTTCCAAATCCTCGGTGTGTTCTTTCTGCTTTAAATGAGGAGTAATACTCGTTGACGCACCCCCATTATTCCTCAATTTAAATGGAAACTTGTCTTCCTAGAAATCAGCATCGACTGATTCCACAATAACTCGTGCATTTAAATCAAAGAATCTGTAGGTTATACTATCAATGCCGTATCCAACAAAGACATACTCATAGGCTTTACTCGCAAGTTTAAGCCTCTTAGGATCAGAAATTCGAACATAGGCTAGGCAACCCCAAGTCCTAAAGTAGGAAGTATCAGGTTGTCTTTGCTTAAGCGTCTCATAAGGATTTATCATACCTATAGATTTCGGTACTCTATTGAGTACATGACAAACCGTTAGTATGATCTCTCCCCACTAGTGAGATGCAGCACCAGAACCAAGCATGATGGTAACTACTAACTCCGTAAGAGTTCTATTTTTCCTCTCCGCTTTACCATTCATTTCTGTGAATAAGGAACAGTTCTCTCATGTATAATCCAATGAGAGTCATAATATTTGGTAAATAGGTTTGATTCGTACTTTGCTCCTCTATCACTACGAAGTCTCTTGATTTTCTTATTGTACTGATTTTCAACTCTATTCGCAAATAACTTAAACATGTCAAATGCGTCACTTTTGTTTTTCATAAGATAAACAAAAGTATAATCAGAACAATCATCGATAAATGTGATAAAGTATCTCTCCCCATTTCGAGTTAAAACTCCATCTAATTCACATATGTCAGAATGAATTAGATCTAATGGTTCTGTTTCTTTAATCACTACTGAATTGTGGGGAGTCTTAGTGATTTTTGCTTGACTACAATGTTCACATTTATCTAAATCAGAGATAGACAGCTTAGGAATTAATCATAGGTTGCTCATATTTATTATGCTTCGTTTATTAATGTGACAGAGTCTAGTATGCAAAGTATTGAAATGTGTAAGAAACCCAGATTTTTGATAAAATTAAAACTTTTTATTATGTAATAATATAGGAGTGAATAGTGGTTATGACTGCGATGTAACGACTGTCTATTGAATGAATGGGATGGATTTAGATTCAAATATTTATATGTCATGAAGAATGCTTTTGGTTGACAGCATAGATAAGAATAATCTATCTCCTAGGGATATAAGTTATATTATTCCAAGTAGGAAGATTATTCTTATGTCATCCAAATCAATATCTGTTATTAGACCAGTGGTTCCGTAAAAGGGTTAAGGAACGCCCGAAAGAGGACCAGGGCATTTTTATTAAATATAAGGAATAAAAGAAATAATAAAGTGTGAATAGTGATTTCGATGGATATGGGAATATTATTAGACGACGCTATATAGAAGTATTCAGAACGGAATTCTGAGTTCGTATTAGTGATCCAGGAGGAAATTAAGTGTATGTAAAAACTGTCGGATTCAGAAAAATAGCACTTTTATTTTCTCCGAGATTTCCCTGGACACTGCAAGACTTAAGGATTTATTAAAGTGATTTAAGGAATTTAAATTCAAAGAGTATTAAGTAAGATGGAGAATGGTATTATAATTATTAAGAAGGTTAATTTCCGGTAAAACCCTAACTAGAAATCCTTGAGATATTCCTACAAACGATCAATCGAATTGAGCAATAACCGGACAAAAGAGCAAGCAGGAAGGCAAGGTTCATGCATGTGCAAATAAGAAAAAATCTAGTAACTAGCAAGGAACTAGATCAATTAGAATGCAACCAATTACTTAGCACACAAACCACTTGGTTAGCCTTAAACCACCAAAAGATCAACACATGGCTTGCTAAAAACATCATCTAGTGCATCATCACTTTAATAAAGGTGCTTTACATGAGATATTATCTAAAAACATCACTTTATGCATTATTATCAGAATCAACCAAGCAAAAACACCAATCTCTCTCATTTTCCTCACATTCGGCCCAAGCTAAATTCAAAAGGAGAAATCCACCTTCCCACCATTGTTTGATTTTGAAACTTTTATGGTGAGACTTACATTTCATATAAATGATCTGCTAAAAATCCTAGCCTCAATCTCTTCTTTTTACATTTTCAAAAAAATGATTTAAGAGGAGGGTGAATAGTGTTTTCATGAACTAATCTTTAATTTTCTTGTTTTCATGGTTGATCTTAGTTAACTTAAGGCTATCCAAGGACCATACCAAGCTTAGTAAGGGTAGATCATACACCAAGGAAGGTATAAGTCTTGAAACCCTAGATCTACTTTGAGTTTTATGCATGTTCTTGAGTGATCTAAGTTTAGTTATGTTGTTAGTAGGTTATAAGCATGATTATAAGCATGATTATGATTGGGTTTTGGTAAATGTTAAAAATAGTTTAGATGAACGGAAAGGCATTGCTTGGCCTCAGTTCATGGTTATATATCATGTATATGTTGTTTGGAGTGGATACAATGATTATTGGGAAGGTTTGGAATTTGGAAATATTTGATTTATAGCCGTCGTAATGCCGCAATTTAGTTAACCTTAAGAAAACGAATTTGACAGTAAATGTAACTCACTGTTTAGCTTCGTGTTCTGCCATGATAGGATAGATCATGTTATAAGCTTCGTTTTGATATAAAGTTCGTATGAAATGGACTTGTGGTTTAGTAAATATTTTCCATTTATTATTGATATTATTTTCAGAGGAAAATAGTTAAGTAAATATTTTCCATTTATTATCTAATGAATATTGTTGGAATATTCCTTGGAGATTATTTGACGAATATTATTTGGATTATTCATCCGATATATATTT
The DNA here is from genome assembly GCA_037693485.1 of Kitagawia praeruptora. NCBI lineage: Eukaryota > Viridiplantae > Streptophyta > Magnoliopsida > Apiales > Apiaceae > Kitagawia > Kitagawia praeruptora. Next base: position 104,103,221 of record CM075354.1, on the reverse strand, counting down.
ATTCGATGAATATTATCTTTCATATTCATCTAAGGTTGATTTAATATTCGAATATTATTTCGAACCCTCATTCAAGTTATTTACTCAATAAATATTATTTTGAATATTCATTCGAATTTATTTATTTAATGAATATTATTTTTAATATTCATTGAAGCTTTATTTATTAAATGAATATTATTTAGAATATTCATTCGAACTCTACTTCCTTTATAAATATTAGTTTGAACATCGATTCGAACTCAAGTTATTCGATAAATATTATTTTAAATATTTCCTTGAGACAATGAATATTATCTTCAACAGTCATTTAAAGTCGATTCAATTATTGAATATTATTTCAAATATTCACTCGATAATCATTTCTTCTGTAAATATTATTAAGTTGAATATTCATTAGTTGTTCAATGAATATTATCTCAAATATCCATTTGATGATTATTTCATCAATAAATATTATTATTCACTCGAATATTCATTATTCGTTCAATGAATATTATTATGAATATTTATTCAAAGATCATTTCGAGAAATGCTCTTCCAATAATTATGATTTAATAAATATTCTTGGAATATTTATTTAATTCTTCTAATTCGATTCAAAGACGATTTACTTCATTCACATGGTATTCATCGACCTTCGAACATTATATAAATTATTTTAGAATCTTATTATTATTATTATTATTATTATTATTATTATTATTATTATTATTATTATTATTATTATTATTATTATTATTATTATTATATCAAGGAGGGTTCTCAAACTCTATTCTTCGTTCAATCCTGTCTCTCAAATAATAAGGGAACCTTACTTGAGAAATGTTATTTATCTTGTGACTGCCCGGTCATAAATTATTCATTTCACTCGCAACTTGGTTGCTATTATCCATGGAACACTGTGTACCCACTCATTATTCGAGGGGTAAGAATGTTAGAACAAGTTGGTATCCATTAACAAGCAGCAGCTTGGGAAATATTGGTGAATTTTCCTTTCCAACTAGATACGACTACTTTGTGGAGTCTTATCAACAAGTATTATACTTGGGGAAAGGGGGACGAACTTTACGTTTCAAAGTTATGAATGTGAAATGAACTAGGAGATGCGTAAGTGACCCAGTGGCGCCGGTCCAGCAAATGGCCCAATCGTTGGCCGAGGGGGTTCCAGAGGGCGGTAGACAAGTAAATCCGTCGGTGCTTCCTTCTACATGTAGAGAACAGGAGGTGGGGAGCATAACATGCGACTGATCATCGTGTAAATGCTATGTCTCCTGGCGCGTCAATACTCCAGTATCTCATCTTTCAATATTGGAAATCTTCTGCAACACCATCTGTGTTGGTAGTGTTGAAACATGTTGGAAACTGGAATTGCAATATTTTTCTGCAAGTTCCTCTCTTATGAAAATGATGCTATCTTGCATATCTTGATATAGCAGATATTTCCACAAAAATATATTTTGAGTTACCTTGTAACTTCATCCTTTATATTGATTTGGCACTCTTTTCATTAATGCATGGCATATGGTTTCAAAATATACTTTTGAACTGTCATATATATCACTATGCAGTTATATTATTATTGGTGGGCTATTGCTCACCCTTGCTTATTTATTATGTCACAACAACAGCTAGGACTGATGGCCCGCATCAGGCGCACTCGGCGCAAGCAGGTTACCCGCCCCACAGGACTACCCGCTGATATCATTGCTGCCATTGCTGAGGTAGCATAGAAAGTCAGCTTTTGGGTTATCAGTTTAGTTATATGTATAATTAATCCTAATCAACGGCAAAAACCTTTAAACTTATGTTGCTATTCCTTTTGGGTTGTAATAACTTTTATTCGTAAATCCGTAATGTGAGACATATTTCAATTTCATCTCTGGGACTATAATTGTGTGTGTGTGTGAGTGGATATTATTGTGGGGTCACAACATGTTACTTGTTTATTTTGAACTCAAGAAAACGGTTAATTATGGAAAATGAGATCGTAACGACACGATCCTTGACCCCGGATCTGGGGGGTGTTACAAAATGAGTCAACATGTAAGAGGAAATAGAAAATTTATTAACTTCAGCATTCAACTTAAACATTCCATCTACGGAATACCCTTTTCCCACAAAAGTATCATCCTTAGTAATGGTGTACAAATTAATCAGAACCTATAGTCTGGATAAACCCTCCCTTATTAAGTAAAAATCCAGACACGAAATTCTTTCGCATATCTGGAGTGTGCAAGACGTCCTTCAGCAGTAGGGTCTTTCCAGAGGTAAACTTGAGCTCCACATTTCCAATTCCAGCAACATTGGTGGTGTGGGAGTCTCCTAGCAGCACCTTCTTAACTTCAGCATCGGTATATGTCTTGAACATTGTACAGTCATAGCAGACATGGCGGGAGGCGCCGGTGTCTACCCACCACCCATCAGCTCCACCAATAAGGTTATAACCTCCGTGATCATAGCTACGAAGGCTTCTTCAATGTTGTTAACTTGTGGTTGAGCTTGGCGCTTGAGTCTGCACTTCTTCGCCATATGTCCTGGCTTTCCACAATTGAAATAGTGGAACGCTCCAGCGACATTCTTGGGTGGTTGTTGCACTGTCTCACTCTTCGGAGGTTGAGAGCTTCCTTGTGGATTACGGTTCACCTTCTTGAAATTCTTTCCCTTAGGCTTCAGACCTGCACCAGTGTTCTTCCTTTGCTTGTTGTTAGAGACAACTAGCACCTCTTCCTTCCGATCTTGCTTGCGAGCTTCCTCTTCAATCCTGAGGCGAGTAAAAAGACTCTCTAAGGAGAATTCCTTAGTTTTATGCCTTAGGATGTTCTTGAAATCCTTCTAGCTTGGCGGCAACTTGTCTATAATCATGGCTACTTGAAATTGTTCATCTAGAGGCATCCCCTCGGTGATGATGTCGTGTGCAATCTTCTGTAGCTCGTGTGACTGTTCCTCCACTGACTTGTCATCGGTCATTTGAAACTTGAGATAGCGGCTTACCGCATACTTCTTGGCGCCAGCCTCCTACGTATCATACTTCTTTTGTAGTGCTTCCCAGATTTCTTTCGCAGACTTATTAGAGAATTATAGTAGTCATACAAATTATCGGATAAGCCATTCATGATAAAATTCTTACAAAAAAATCATTTTCTACCCATGACTCTATCTCCTTAGCAAGTTCAACATTAGTGCGAGGCACAGTTTCAGAGGACTCGGTAGTAGTAGTAGTAGTAGTAGTAGTAGTAGTAGTAGTAGTAGTAGTAGTGGTGGTGGTGGTAGTGGAGGGACTATAACAGGTTTCGGGGTCGACAAAACATAAGCTACTTTACGCATGGTAAGAAATAATAGCATTTTTTGTTTCCAACGCTTAAAGTGCACACCCTCAAAATGAAAAGTCTTATTAATATCAAATGCAATATTACCAGAAAAATCAACGGTAGACATGACAAGCAGATATTTATTGGAAATTTATTTGTGAAAAATATAAAAGAAAAACAATTTTTTCGAAAAGAATATTTTTTTCACAAGAATTATTTTACGACTAATAAAATCTGGAAATAAAAATGAGTATACCGAATTTTTCTGGGATGAGTCACGGAGCATGCTCTCTTTAAGAGGTTTCGTGGCTATGTCCGAAAAGTGCAAAACAATCACGTTGCCACGCCGTCCCTAGGATAAAACAGCCCAAGAAAAAATTCGTTACGATAATTCTTTGCACAACAAAAATTATCGATCGATCTACACCTTCAAAATTGCTCAAAATACTTAAGAAAACAAATTATAACTTCCGTTATAAACACCGTAAAAATGAGAGGATTGACCGGAGGTACAAAATGAATGCCGAACAAAATAGATGGCAAAGACTGGCAAATAGGGTGAAGAGTGTAAACTTGATTTACTAATTATATAAAGTATACACCCAACAACATAAACAAGGACAAGGCCAAAAAAGTTTTTATATATAATGGTGTGACATGAATTTGCATAACAGGAGAGGTTGGTGGATGAATGACTACAGGGTGAAAACCAAGGCACATAGAGGTGTATATGTAGGCTTGTAGTTGTTGAATGTCTAGACTCTGAATAAACCACATATTTATAGTAGAAACAAATAAATGCAAAGCAAATATCATGCAAAAGATTGGAAATGAGGTCATAATGCATACGTTACACAACCGTTATGCAATGAACCTGTACAAGTTTTACAAAGACTAAGATAAAAACTTATCCAAAAAATATGTCATCCACTAAATAATACAGACCTCCTTTAATTAATAAAAGAATATATTTTTTAAAAAAATAATTCACATAAAAAATCTCTACAAAAACATATGCACATATTGCAAGTGGTCAATCATAAAAAACATGTTCTTTACATATATAAAAGAATGATAAATTTTGGGAAATTATCCCATATACTATCTTTTTAAAACTATTTTCAAAAATACTACCACTTTAAAAATTATTTACAAAAATACTATTTTTTAAGTTTTATTTTCAAAAATACTATCTTTTAAGTTTTATTTTCAAAAATACGATTTGCAACCTATGCAACCTTTTGTGTATATGGGTGGCGCCAGCCGCAACTTTAAATTTTTGGTTGCAAAGGTTGTGTTGTGGAATAAAAACTAGGTTATTAGAATGCGGCTAGGGTTTGATGTATTTAATGCAAAGGGTGGTTGAGCTTCGAGCTTTAATGGCTGCTTCTGCGTTCGAGACTTAATCGGTCCTCACAGAATGCCTACGTATCTCTGTATTAAGAGAATCAAGCCAATAAAAATGTAGTTCTGAGTTGAGGGGTCTGACCCTTTATATAGGCTGAGAAGCCTCAGAATTAGGGTAGGGTTAAGTGACTTGGCGGACAAGTCAATCTTGAGGAAAGTTCTAGACCCCTTCCTTGTAGGAGTCTGTTTCCTTGTATGAGTGGATGCCTTGGAGGCTACTCCTTGTAGAGATATTGTTCTTATCTGACACTTATTGCTGAGCTGTTTATTATCCATAATATTAATTACGAAATTAATATTGTAAATAGGGTTTGGGCCCACCTGGTGGGCCCCACGTTTGGACCATTCCGGGTCTAATTAATGCCACATTAAATGTATCTTTAGGGCTTACTTTTAGCCCATATCATTTGCCCCCCAACTTCTAGGAAAACTGATCAGGTTTTCCTTGAAGTTATAACGGCCTTACATGAGACTTGGGTCAGGGTTTATTGCTCTTACATGAGTATTTTCAACTTATCATCTTAATGTAAAGCGTGGAGCGACCGACGCAATTTACGACGATGTTGAACGACACTAAGCGGTGTTAAATGGCACTAGACAGCGCTAATCAGCCTTAAACAATGTTTAAACAATGTCGAATGGCATAAAACGGCACTAACGGCACTAATTGGCGCTAAACGGTGCTATACCGGCACTAAACGGTGCTAATCGGCACTAATCGGTGCTAACAGGCACTAATATGTGCTAATCGGCATTAAATGGTGCTTAATCGGCACTAAACGGTGCTAGCGGGGGTCCGGGGGCGGCAGCCCCCGGGCGGGGTCCAAGGGGCGGCAGCCCCTGGCGGGGTCCAAGGGGCAGAGCCCCTGGCTTGGAAATTTTTTATTTCTGAAGACTAGTACTATTCAGAAATTATCGTTTCGACTTATTTTTCTAAAATTTTATCACTAATTTTGCTTCCAAAATTGCATGTTTTTCTTCTTCTTTTTTTTTTTTTTTCAGGCCAAATTCGAGCTCAAACTTCGAGCTCAAACTGTCCCAGGTCGGGGCTTTTTTCGAGCTTATTTAGCTTATTTTCGACCTGGAGCTTTTCGAGCTCAACTGGTACAATTTCGAGCTCAAATTTCGAGCTCAAATAGTCCCAGGTCGTGGCTATTTTCGAGCTCATCTAGTTCAATTTCGACCTGGACCTTTTTGACCTCAACTAATACATTTCGAGCTCAATTTTCGAGCTCAAGTAGGGGCCAAACCGTAGCTTTTTTCCAGGAAATCCAATGTTTTTTCGACCTGAAATGAACGAGCTCTAATAGTGTCAAAACGACCTCAAAATAAATCCCAGGTCGTGAGGAATTTCCATCTTTTCTAGTTCATTTTCGTGCTCAGACTCACGATCTCAATTCTAGGAGATATCGACCTCAAATTGGCCTCAAGTCGTATGGATTTTTCGTGAATTTCTGTTCTTTTTCGACCTCAAATTTACGACCTAGCCATAGCATATCTTCGACATCAAAATGGGTTTTTACTTGACTTTTCAGGTCGTTTGATCGAGCTCGAAATCGTATTACCAAATGAGGTCGTTGTTCTCGACCTCAGACAACTTTGCTTGGGACACTTGTTTTGCTTTTGGGCCTTAGACTCATCAGAATTCTGGGCCTCTCCTCGTGGGCCCTAATCACATGTTTGGGCTCTTCTTTATTGAAGCCCTAATTGACTTTGACTTGGGCCTTAACTTTTGGTCAACATGACCTTAAATTAAAACCTTAATTAGGTTTATCAATATGGGTTGGGCCATGACAGGCCTTTAATCACTTTAACTAAACTTGGGCCTTAACAAGCCTAGTGTTATTGGGCCTTTTTAAAGTCCACTTTGTGTTGATGGCCAACAAAGATTTCCAATAGGCTACAGCCAGTTGACCTTCTCCCTCTTCTTTCGGGTCTTTCCTTGGTTTGTAGGACCTTGCCTTGGTTTTAATTTAGCCACTAGTTCCTGATTTTTAGGCCTTGAATTCAAACAACCAGCTTAATTTGAGGCAAACGGCCTTGTTGGCCATCAAGGCGAATGCGTATCTCAATGCTCTCACTGACAGTTTCGTGCCTCCAAGGCATTATCATAGAGCCAACCAGTCTCAAGATGAGCTTTGATGGGGGTCTGTCTAGCAACTTCCAACGTCGATGGGCGCCAACAATTTGCGCTCTATAGCGGGGTCTCCAAGACCTGATAGTAAACACTTCTAGTGTAATTCTCGATTTCAGACGAGGCGAATTTGGACAAGGCATCGGCCGTTATACAAGTTGGTATTCCTCGAATCATACCATACCAACTGTGATTTTACAATTTTCAGATATTTCAACATCGTTTCATCTTTGGCTTTTAGAGCTCTACTCACTTGGGCTATCACCAGCCTTGAGTCTCCATAGACTTTAAGATTTTTGGCCCTCATGGCTAAAGACGAGCCTAATCCGGCATTCAAGGCTTTATACTCTGCCTCGTTATTGGTTGTCGAAAAATATTCAACTTCAAGGCACATTCAATCGCGAAGCCATCAGGGCTCTGTAGGACTATACCAGCACCACTTGATTTTGTTTTTGATGCCCTATCAAAATAGAGCACCCAATGTTTCTCCTAAACTTTAACTTTATAAGTTCTCTCCCTCTTGGGGTGTCTCATCTTGCCCTTACTGGGGTGTTGTGCCTTCCTGCCCCCGACTTCTTGGTTGTCAATGGTATATTCAACCAAGAAGTCAACGAGTACCTGTGCTTTAATTGCAATTCGAGGATTGTACGCGATATCAAATAATCTGAGTTCTATCGCCCACTTAGCTAGCCTTCGGGTTATGCAACATGTTTCTCAGTTGCTGGTCCGTCAGGGTTTCAATCTTAAGTGCCTGGAAGTACGATCGTAGCTTCCTCGAGGCTGTCACCAATGCCAAAGCAAACTTCTTAATGGGAGAATAATTTAACTCAGCTGCATGCAACATCTTGCTCACATAGTAGATAGGCTTCTGAACCTTGTTATCCTTTCGAATGAGGATGGCACTCAATGCTTGTTCAGATATTTCAATGTTGGCATTCTGGATTGAGGGTCCAAAATTTCAGATTGGTTTTCAAGCTTTGACTTGAAGTTTCAATCATTGGATCCTATCTGGAGGTTCACGACCCCTTCAAGTTTGGCCTTCATAGCTATCCCATGGCCTTCATGGCTAATAACTCGTGTTCCTTATCCTAGGATTCGAGGTTGACGTTTACATGTTCATCGTTGGTGTTCATATGTCGACTACCAAGTATTCACGACCTTTCTTTTGGATTGATGTCAAACTAAAGGTCTTTTGGATCCCTTACTTGAATTCATGTCTTTCACGGCTTGTCTCGAATCTTAGTTCTGATTTCAGGGTTTTCAAACCTATCTTTGCTTCTTGTTTTTTATCCGGGGTCCTTCAAGGACTTAAACTCTTAGTAACTCTCGACCTTTCAGGGTTTTTATTTATGCGTTTGTTTGTTTCCATTCGTGTATTTTTTTTTATTTTCGGTACTTGGTCATCTTTGACTTACACACATCAGGTGTTAGGTACATAAATAAAATCACATAATCAATGAATGGAAAACAAACTTGCATTAATAACTTGAGATGGGTTCAACCCTTACATAGAATACTACTGTCCTACTCGGAGCAACATGCTCTGCGATGGTTTCATCGAACCTTATTTCTACTTCTACTAGATAAAATATGAAGCTAAAAACTACTAGGATAATTTGAACCCATCGGGGCTTTGCAAGACTAGGCTTGCACCACTTGATTTTATTTTTGATGCTCCAATAAAATAGAGCACTCACTACTCCTTCTGGTTACCTCATTCTTATTCTGAAGTTCACTTACAGCTTGGGGTACAATCTCCTGCCCCTCGATTTCTTGGTTGCCAATGATGCATTCAACCACGAAGTCAGTTGACGCCTTAGCCTTAATGGCTGTCCGAGGTTTATGTGTGATGTCCTCTGCTGGCCTTTCTTGATGTTCCTTATCACTACAAACGTCCATGTCTTCAATCGGAAGAACCTGCCCCCCGACTCCATCAGGCCTTAACGCGGCTACATAACAGCTCCTAGCCATTTTCTGGTCACCTTTTTGTTCTCCTACACCATTCCTGGTTGGAAACTTGATCTTCATGTGATAGGTTGAGGCCACAGCCTTAAAAGCATGGAGTCCAGTCCTCCCGAGGATGGCATTGTAGGTGGAAGACGCTTTGATAACCAAAAAGTTCAGCATCTGAGTGGCCTCTGTTGGCTTCTGTCCGATGGTGACGGGCAACAGAATAGTTCCCTCAACTTTAGACTCTACTCCGCTGAATCCATATATAGGCATGTTAGATAGGGTCAACTGAGAGTCGTTGTATCCCATTTTCACGAATGCATCATAGAACAAAATGTCCACTGAAGCTCCATTGTCTATCAAGACTCGCTTCACCTCTGAATTCCCAATCATGGGTGTTATGACCAGCGGGTCATCGTGGGGGAACTTCACCCCTTCAAGATCTGAATCCTCAAATCCGATCGTTAACTCGGCTCTTGCACGTTTCGGTGCTTCTTCGACAATGTGCACCACCTCTCTTGCATAAGCCTTCCGAGAGTTCTTGGTTGTCCCAGCCGTTGTCGGCCTTCCCGAGATCATGTTGATTACTGGCCCTCGGGGCTGTGGGTTTCGATCTCGATCATCATCGCTCCTATCATGATTTCTTCTTTGACCACCACGATCTTCACCCTTAGTGAAGTGGCCCAACTTCCCTTTACGGATCAAGAACTCGATCTCATCTTTGAGTTGCTTACAATCATCAGTGTCATGCCCTACATCCTTGTGGAATCTGCAATACTGATTTTTGTTCCTATTTGTGGGATCACCCCTGAGTGGCTTCGGCCATTGGAAATCCTTATCCTTCTCAATGTCCAATAGGATTCGACTCCTGGGAGTGTTCAACCTTGCATACTCAGCGAACCTTGGTCCTTGGCTCTTCTTAGGGGCAGAGTCGGAGTCCTCACTAGTTCGGGGATACTTGTCCCTAGCATCATATTCCTGGTCATCATACTCCTGGTCTTGCCTTCGCTTCTTGGAGTTCCCGTTGCCTCCATTGTTTATCACGACATCCTTCATGGTGCTGTCCTCGGCCTTGATATACTTATCAGCCCTTCGTTGGAGCTCAGCCATATTCTCGGGTGGGTGCTTTGCCAATGACCTTTTAAAGTAAAGATCAGTGGTGCCGTGCTCCAGGGCTACCATGGCCACCTTGTTCTCTAAATCAGTAATATTTAATGTCTCCTTGGTGAACCTCTTAAGATAATCTCTCAGATTCTCATTCTTCCCTTGTACCACATACATGAGAGATGCAGAACTTTTTTCATGAACTCTCCCGCTGATAAATTGACTAACAAAAGCAGCACTTAACTCCTTAAAGGAGCCAATTGAGTTTGCAGGGAGTCGGCTATACCATCTTTGAGCCATGCCCGACAAGGTTTGAGGGAACGCCCTACACTTCAAGGCGTCACTTGCAGGCTGTAGTAATAGTGCGTTCGAGAACGTCCTAACATGATTTGCGGGATCACCCGTTCCATCGTAAGCCTTAATTGTCGGCATCTTGAACTTCCTTGATATGTGGGCATTCATCACCTCCTCGGTGAATGGGGGCGTGGGATCATCAAGATCCCCAAGTGGCATCAGATCCTTGGGGTTGCTCTTAGGGGTTTCCACCCTTGTAGTTCTTCCAGTTGGGGCGGTAGCCCTTCTTTGCCTTCTTGAAGGCCTCTCCAGATCTATAAAGGGAATCGGTCCTGACGTGGGAGGTGTCAAAGTCTGATTTGATCTGGCTTGCTCCCTGGCCATATCTTCCTTTAATCTCAAGATCTCGGCTTCATAAGCCTTAATCCTCTCAGTAGTTGTTGAAGGGAGTCCATCATGAGTAATTCGAGTTCTCCCCATAGGTTCTTTACTTGCACGCCACCTCTTTGGAGCTTCATCACGCTCGTAATCATCGCCAGAAGATGATTCATCCGTATAAGGACCAGAAAAATCGCGATAATCTCGATCTCGAATATACAGGGCATGACCACTTGGTCCAGCTCCGTAGTTAGGCATCCCATACATTGGATTGGTGCTTATGGGGAGATCCGTAGTGTGGATCTGAACCCCTCGTGTAGGGTTGTTGGGGTCTACAATCAGGGAAGAAATCCCCACCTGGAGGGGGTTAGTCCCTGGAATTGTGTGGACGATCGGAGGTAGCGTACTCTCAACATGGGTAGTCGTCCCTAGGGGTTGAGAAACTTGATACGGAACGATAGTCCCGGATGTCGGAGGTACTTGCTCAGATGTCGGAAGTACTTGTTCAGTAAGGGGCGGAGCAGAGCTAAGAGGTAGAGCCTCGGTAGCGATTGGCTCTGTAGTGCTTGGTGCAGTTCTTCGTGTTTGAACCATGGTTGATGTCTTCTTCCCACAGACGGCGCCAAATGTTGTGGAATAAAAACTAGGTTATTAGATTGCGGCTAGGGTTTGATGTATTTAATGCAAAGGGTGGTTGAGCTTCGAGCTTTAATGGCTGCTTCTGCGTTCGAGACTTAATCGGTCCTCACAGAATGCCTACGTATCTCTGTATTAAGAGAATCAAGCCAATAAAAACGTAGTTCTGAGTTGAGGGGTCTGACCCTTTATATAGGCTGAGAAGCCTCAGAATTAGGGTAGGGTTAAGTGACTTGGCGGACAAGTCAATCTTGAGGAAAGTTCTAGACCCCTTCCTTGTAGGAGTCTGTTTCCTTGTATAAGTGGATGCCTTGGAGGCTACTCCTTGTAGAGATAATGTTCTTATCTGACACTTATTGCTGAGCTGTTTATTATCCATAATATTAATTACGAAATTAATATTGTAAATAGGGTTTGGACCCACCTGGTGGGCCCCACGTTTGGACCATTCCGGGTCTAATTAATGCCACATTAAATGTATCTTTAGGGCTTACTTTTAGCCCATATCAGGTTGGAAAGGTTGGAAATGTTGGAAAGGTTGCAAATTAATTTATAAATTAATAAAATACATAAAAATAATTAGTAAATTTTCTTTTAAATAATTAATAAATGTATCGGATGAAAAAATGAAAAGGGACACACAACACCAATTGCAATTGCAAGCACTATACTAACCGGAAGAGCGGCAATTTTTCCGTCCAAATTTTCAAGAACTCTCTCTCCAAATTCACTCTCTCACTTTCGTACGTACAGGTTCAATTAGCATTTTAATGAAATATCTCATTCACTCTCTTTTAACCTACTCTCTCTCTCTTTCTCTCTCTCACTCTCGTACAACTCTCTCCCCCAACTTTCAATACATAATTCAACATTCTTAATTGATTTTGAGACTTTGGTTTGAGGGTTTCGTTCGAGACTTTGGTCTTCAAATTAGGGGTTTTAATATTGAGTTCAATTGATTCTATTTTTTCACATAAACGTCAACTAATCGATCTCAATCTTTGTGTTAGATATAATTGATGTGATTTAATGTCAGTGTTTAAGTGTTACAGGGAAACAGAGTTTAACTTGTTAATGAAAGTAGTCGTAGCAGAGTTTGAGTATATGCTGACAGATGGAAGCGCAAACGCTGACAGATGGGAGCGCAAACACTGCTGACTGGAAGCGCAACAGAGTTTGTTAAACTCTGTCTAGTGGGAGCGTCTGTAGGTCAACAGAGATTAAAGATTAATTCAAGATAAACATGGAAGCAATATCTTTGAAGATTGGATAGTTGTCAAAGAGATTGAGTTGACTTAGAAGACGTGTAGCAATCGTAATTGATATCAATTGTATAGCTTAATTTTAGGAGAATCAATTAACGATTGTACGTAGCTGTATATCTTATAAATACAGTTAGGTTAACCTAGAAGGGTAATTCATCGTGTACGAATATCATTCATTGTAACCTTAGCAGCTCTCTGTGATATTTACATCACTGAGAGAGGAATTATTAATTCCAAACAGTTTTTAAGTACTAAAACTTGTGTTATTATTATTCTCTCATATAGTACTTGATTATATATTGTGTATTTGGCCTAACAATTGGTATCAGAGCCAATCTGTTACTTTATTACAGTTTTAGATCCAAACACAATTGTAATCAATGGCAGAGATTCCTCCTCCATCAGGTTCTGAGAAAGCTCCTACTACTGTTAGTAGGTATGAGACAATTAGGGTTCCTATACTTAAGCCAGCAGAGTATGCAATCTGGAAGGTGAAAATGACCATGTTTATGGAGGCTACAGATCCAGAATATCTTGACAGAATTTATGAAGGTCCTCATAAACCTACAAAGCTATCTGCTGCTGTTGCTGGTTAGGAATCAAAAGTGATTCCAAAGGAAAAGAAAGATCTAACTGCTGAGGATCTTTCATCTATTGCTAAGGATGCAAAAGTAAGGCATTTACTTCACAGTGCTTTAGACAATGTTATGTCTAACAAGGTGATTAACTGCACAACTGCAAAAGAAATTTGGGATGCACTTGAAGTTAGGTGTCAGGGAACTGCTGCTATCAAGAAGAACAGAAGGAACATACTCACACAGGAGTATGAGCATTTTGAGGCAAAGTCTGAAGAAACCATGATAGAAACATTTGACAGATTCTGTAAACTGCTCAATGATCTATCATTGGTTAACAAAGAATATGATCTAGAAGACTCAAATCTCAAGTTTCTTCTTTCTCTACCTGAAAAGTGGGATGTGAAAACAACCACTATAAGAGATAACTATGATCTTGCTTATACTGAGATTGATGAAATCTATGGACTGCTCAAGACTCATGAATTGGAAATAGAGCAGAGAAACAGGAGATCAAGCAAGAAGCTGAAGTCTGTTGCTCTCAAGGTTGAAGAAAAACCATCAAGGAAAAAGGCAAAAGGAAAAGCCTTAGTCATTCATTCAGAAAGTGAGTCATCAAACTCTGATGTTGACACAAACACAGACGGAACATCTGATTCTGAAGATGATGAAGAGATGATGCAAATGGCTGCATTGATGGTAAAGACCTTTAAGAAGATGGGATTCAAGAACTTCAAGAAGGGAAAGAGATTCTCCAAGAATTATTCAAAGTCTGACAGGAAGAATTTCAGCAAATCTGAGAGAAAGGACTCCAAATCTGGGAAGAAAGATAAGTCTAAGATTCAATGCTACAAGTGTAAGGAGATGGGTCACTATGCTCCTGAGTGCAAGAAGGGTAAAACTGAAAAGGCACTGTATACAAAAGGCAGAGACTGGGCAGACACTTTAGACTCAGATGAGGAAGTTAACTATGCACTCATGGCTTCTACTCAGAATGAAGATTCTGAACTCAAGGTACCCCCAACTACCTATGCTTATAATACTGATAATATAACTGAATTAAGAATTTATATTAAAGCATTACATATCACTTATACGGATCAGACTTTAGAGAATGAAAGAATCAAGAATGAGTGTTCTCAACTTAAAGAGAGAAACAAACTTGTTGAAGAAAAACTTAAAAACATGCAAAAAATTCAGAAAGAAAGAGATGATGCTGTTTTTATAGAACAGGAGTTGCTAGGTAAGTATAAGCAATTAGAATCTGAATTGGAGGATGCAAATCACATTATTAAAACTTGGACTGATTCTGGAAAAGACACTCATGAGGTTTTTCAAGCTGACACTGTTGGTTTAGGGTACTGTAAGGAAGATGAGCTTAGATTTCTAAATCATGTGAAAGTTAGGCAAACTCTTCCAACTAGAAAATTTATTCATGGTACAATTAAAACTGAACATGGAGCTGTTAAAAGTGAACCAGTAAAAACCTGTGCAAAACAGGTTAACATTGGTTCAATGACAGATAAACAACTTAAGCAAAAGCTTAAAGAGATAAAATCTGTCAACAAACAGAAAATGCCTAGGAAAAACAAAAATGGAAAGGTAGGCATTACATCAGGAAATAGGCCAATGCTTGCTACATTTGCACCTAGAAAAACTTGTCATAACTGTGGAAGTACTAATCATCTTGCTAGTTTCTGCAGGAAGAACAAAGACATTAATTCCTTACCCTCCAAATCTGGAGTGAAAAAGAATAATGTCAAACCTAGACCACAAACTCTGTGCAAACATTGTGGAAGTACTTGGCACTCAATTTATACTTGCAAGAATTATCATGCTATTTATCATAATAACTATGAACTGAAACCTAATTTGAAATGGGTTAAAGTTAATTCTGCAGGTGCTAAGACTGAAAATGTTAGTTTAAACTCTGATAATGACAAATCCGCTGCAAAAGCTAATAGATTCAATAAAGCAAAAGGATCCAAGCAAGTCTGGATCCTTAAAACTAACAATCAGTGATTGTTTGTGATTGCAGGGCACCAGGGAAAGTACCCTAGTCGTGGACAGTGGATGTTCAGGACACATGACTGGAAATAAAGCCCTGCTATCAGAGTATGTGGAGAAGGCTGGCCCAAAAGTTTCCTATGGAGATGGCAACATAGGACATACTCTGGGATATGGCAATATTAATCTTGGAAGTGTCATCATCATAAATGTAGCTCTGGTTCCAGGACTCAAGCATGATTTGCTATCTGTGAGTCAAATTTGTGACAGAGGATATCATGTAGATTTTCAGCCTGAATACTGTCAAGTCATCAGTAAGTCTACAGGGAAAGTTGCTCTAGTTGGAAACAGACACAATAATATCTATGAGATTAAATTGTCAACAAACTCAGATGGCAAAGCAATGTGTTTGTCAACAAGGATGTCCAGTGAAGAGAGTTGGAAGTGGCATAAGAAACTCTCTCATTTAAATCTAAACAACATCAATGAGCTGATAAAGAATGATCTTGTAAGAGGACTTCCAAAGTCCTTGTTAAATGCAGA
This sequence comes from Kitagawia praeruptora, assembly GCA_037693485.1. Classification (NCBI taxonomy): domain Eukaryota; kingdom Viridiplantae; phylum Streptophyta; class Magnoliopsida; order Apiales; family Apiaceae; genus Kitagawia; species Kitagawia praeruptora. The sequence continues at coordinate 104,087,617 of CM075354.1, read as the reverse complement.
TGGCCTGTGTGATTCATGTCAAAAGGCCAAACAGAGAAAGGCTTCTTTCAAAAGCAAGACTGAGTCTTCAATTATTGATCCTTATCATCTTCTACATGTTGATCTTTTTGGACCAGTGAATGTTATGTCTCTTGGAAAGAAGAAATATGCTCTAGTCATTGTTGATGAATACACCAGATACACTTGGGTGTACTTTCTAGCAAAGAAGGATGAAACTGCATTAACTCTGACAGAACATATAATGCAGCTGGACAAAGGGTCAAAGAATCAAGTGAAGATTATCAGAAGTGACAATGGAACTGAATTCAAGAATTCAACAATGGAAGAATTTTGCAAGAACAAAGGAATTAAACAAGAGTTTTCTGCACCTGGCACTCCACAACAGAATGGTGTAGTTGAAAGGAAAAACAGAACTTTAATAGAAGCTGCCAGAACTATGCTTGATGAAGCAAAATTACCAACTTATTTCTGGGCAGAAGCTGTTCAAACTGCTTGTTTTACTCAGAATGCCACTCTGATCAATAAGCATGAAAAAACACCATATGAAATGGTGAGAGAAAAGAAGCCAAACCTGAAATATTTTCATATTTTTGGGTGCAAATGCTTTGTGTTGAAAACTCATCCTGAACAGTTGACCAAATTTGACCTGAAGGCAGATGAAGGAATTTTTGTTGGCTATCCACTGTCAACTAAGGCATTCAGAGTTTATAATCTGAGAACCGAAGTGATCATGGAATCAATTCATGTGTCATTTGATGACAAGAAAATAACTGGACTTGAAAATGTGAATGAACATGATCAACTGCGCTTTGAAAATGAAGATTTATTCTCTGTTGAAGTAAACTCTGATGAGGCTGATCTGATAAACTCTGTTGATATAAACTCTGAACCTCTACTGGTAAATACTGAAGAGACTTTCCAGCCAGAAACAAGAGAAGAACCAGTTGAGAGGGAGCATGAAGAATCACATCATAGTGATAACTCAAATTCTGATAGTGACTCAGCTGATAAATCTGAATCAAAATCTGACAACTCAAACTCCGATAGTCCAAACACTGACAGTTCAAACTCTAAGCAGTCACATTCAGGGGGAGCCTCAGAGAATGAAGAAAGACACCAAGGAAATCAGGAGAACATGGATCGAGGGGGAGGATCAAACTCTGAGAGAAGTCATTTGCCTTCAGCTAGGAAATGGACCAAATCTCACACTCCTGATCTGATTATTGGTGATCCAGATGCAAGAGTTAGGACAAGAAGTGCAACAACAAATGAATGTCTGTTTCATGCATTCTTGTCACAAAATGAGCCAAAAAAGGTTGAAGAAGCTCTTAAAGATGCTGATTGGATAACAGCAATGCAAGAAGAGTTAAATGAATTTGAGAGAAGTGAAGTTTGGACACTTATACCAAGACCCAAGAATAGGTCTATTGTTGGTACTTAGTGGGTGTTCAGAAACAAAACTGATAGTGAAGGGGTTGTTACAAGAAACAAAGCCAGACTTGTGGTAAAAGGCTATTCACAGCAAGAGGGGATAGATTATGATGAAACTTTTGCTCCAGTTGCAAGGTTGGAGGCAATAAGGATGTTTCTTGCTTATGTTTCTCACAATAAATTCAAGGTTTTTCAGATGGATGTGAAAAGTGCTTTTCTGAATGGAAAACTTGAAGAAGAAGTGTTTGTTGAACAACCACCTGGTTTTGTAGATCCAAAATATCCAGACCATGTCTACAGGCTAGACAAGGCACTCTATGGACTTAAGCAGGCACCAAGAGCATGGTATGAAACTCTGGCTCAATTTCTCTTAGAAAGTGGGTTCAACAGAGTTTGCCAAGCTCATGCAGTCCAGATATCAAATGAGCATGATGGGAGAGCTTAGTTATTTTCTAGGCTTACAGGTGAAGTAAACAGATGATGGTATCTTTATCAATCAAGCAAAATATACCAGAAATCTTCTCAAGAAATTTGGCATGCTTGACTGTTCATCTGTAACAACTCGCATGGCAACTGCAACCAAATTGGACAAAGATACAGGGTCATCAGTAGATATGACAAGCTACAGAGGAATGATTGGCTCTCTTCTCTATCTAACAGCAAGTAGACCTGATATCATGTATGCAACATGTTTGTGTGCAAGATTTCAGGCAGATCCAAGAGAACAACATCTAACAGCTATGAAGAGGATTTTTAAGTATCTCAAGGGCACTATAACTTTAGGGCTGTGGTATCCAAGAGAATCAAATTTCAAACTACTTGGTTACTCTGATGCAGACTTTGCAGGCTGTAAGATTGACAGAAAAAGCACAAGTGGAAGTTGTCAATTTCTTGGTGACAGACTTGTTTCTTGGTACAGCAAAAAACAGAAATCAATATCCACATCTACAGCTGAAGCAGAGTATATTGCTGCTGGTAGCTGTTGTGCACAGATTCTATGGATGAAGAATCAACTGCTGGATTATGGATTGAGGTATAGCAAAATACCTATTTTCTGTGATAATCAAAGTGCTATTGCTATGACAGGTAATCCAGTACAACACTCAATGACCAAGCACATCAGCATTAGGTATCACTTTATCAGAGAGCATGTAGAGGAAGGCAATATTGAGCTCCATTTTGTGTCTACAGAACAACAACTTGCAGACATCTTCACAAAGCCATTGAGTGAAGCTACATTCACAAGACTGGTCAATGAACTAGGAATGGTCTCTGGTTTTGACTAGAGATATTGGTTAGACTCAAAATTATACTTGTGTAATGTGTTGCTCATTTTTCTGTGAATTGTTAAGTGTTATGTGAACTCTGTTGATTAAACTCTGTTATGCATACTCTGTTAACATGTTTTGTTTAAACACTGTTAAGCTCTGTCAGCATGTTTGTATGTCATACTATGTTAACATGTTTGATAAACTCTGTGAATTCTGAATTGATTTTTTGTTTGGATGAAAACACCAATGAAGAAATATGTATGAAGCATGATTCTCAGTAATCAAATCATGACTCTTTCTGAGTCACTGAGATCTAATCTGAACTTGTGTAGTAAGTTAACACAGCATGATACTGTTTCATATTTATAGCATCTCTTAGTTTATTTAGTCCTAAACTCTGAGTCTATGAATACTGTGTGCATTGCCTCTCATAAAACAACTGCTGATATTGATGAACTTTAAACTCTGATTAGTGACACTCTGTTCCCAAAACATATACATGGTTCTTGATGACTCCTTGTTTGTACTTGTGAAAATTATAAAACTTGAGAAGTGTCATTGTTTAGTTTGGTGAGTACCAGTTCATGTCGGCACCCTGTGAGAATTTGAGCCAAGTAAGTGATTGATACATCTTATATCAATCGGATTTTATTGATGTGTGATGTTCATCAGTGAGTATGTTGCTCTAGAACTTGTTTTAAACCATTTTGAGACTGCATGATATGTGTGTGCATAAAAATGATAAAGGCACTAGGATTTACCATATTTCTTCAAACACTGTTCATGAATTCCACCCTTAGTAAACCCCTTTGAGCCATAATAACTGCTTCTTTTAAATTATGATATATCAAGAGCAGTTATATTCATTTGGAAATTGAAGAGCAAACAGGTGAGAGTTTCTCTACAAAGGAAAGTTTACTCAGTGAATATATATACATTAAAAAAAATGTATATATGCTGATCATCTTGTACAAATATGTACTAACAGTGCAACTAAACACTTTGCTCTATTAAATTGTTCAGTTAGCCATTTATTCATTTATACTCTCTCTTCTCACCTTTTTGATTTTACTAAATTACAACCTTGAATAAAGTCCTTTTGATTTGTGCATATATGTACTCAAAGTAGTGTAGATTTGGTGGACAATCAAGCATATGGTAGCATCTGCTTTTACTGATTGAACTTGAGTGTAAACACTTCACCTAAACACTTGTGTGCTTTGAGAGTTTGTGAGGTTATCAAATCCCTGACATGTTACTCACTGAATGATGCTTTGATATCAAAGACTGTGTGCTTACTTGGATAATCATGGACATCAAGGGAATAGGTGTATTCAGATTTCTGTATTTAAGTTACTACAGAGTTTAGCTTTCATCAAACAATCAGTGTTTTATATGAGAGTTTGTGCATTCGGTGTTTATTGATTTACTTTATTGATTTTATGAAATATCAGATGCTCTAAAAATTGATTTGGTAACCTATGCTACACACACACATATATTCACAACTGTGCAATTTTTGAAAGGGTTTCAGTGATCAAGTTGGAAAATTGACAAACGCTGTTGGATGGTGTTTAGTACTCTAAGGTACATTTTCATTGAGATAATTTGAAAATTATGGAGTAAATAGAGTGTTTGACAACTGTTAATGAGTGTAAATGTATTAAAGTCTCTTGGTAATAGGGAAGTGAATACAGCGGTGATAATTGCTATTTTCCTGTGCGTGATTAATTGATCCGCTGGATGCATGACACGTGTCCCACTCACCCATTATTGTGTCCCACTTACACATTAATCAAGGAACTGTTGAGTGTTTTAATGCACAAACGATTGGTTTTTTTTAATAACAACTCTAATCACTTTTGTGTATCACGATTCATTTTTACTCACATCTACACATCCACTCATATTCACTTTACTAAATCACAAAGTTACTTCGTATTATTCACATGGGCGTTTTCACAAACACCTTTCCTACATATCATTTTCACTGTCATTGTCTGCTCTATTCTTGATTTAATGGCTTCTAAACCTTTTATTGCTGTTGGTCTTCGATTTGTTCCTAACAACTTTGCAGCTCTGCTCGATAATGAACGTGCTCCAGAAGCGTTTCATCTTATGCAGAACTTTCTTCGCGACTCAGAAATTGGGCAAGCTCTTATTGAACCCTCTACTCTATCTGCTTCTCAAATTGCTACTTTCTGGCAAAACTCAGTCTACGTTGCTGGAGGAGAGAATGGGACTCCAACCATAATTTTCACTCATGATGAATAAGAGTTTGTGATTACTCCACAAACTATCAGAGAGACTATGGATTTCGACACTCACACCTCATATGTTGTTGTTTCTGAACAAAATCTGCGGGAAATGCTAACAGAGATTGGTTACATGGACTCTCTTGCAAAGCTAGGCAGTGTCAAACGGCCAAATCTCATAAAGGAATGGAATTTTTTCTTTGACTGCATTACAAGAACATTCCAGAAGAAAGTCACTAACTGGGATGCCATTCCTATTGATAGTCTGTAAATTGGGTATTCTCTACTATATGGCAGTAATTTTGATTTTGGTCGTTATGTCTTAATGAATTTAGGTGATAAACTGTCAGAGTCTACTACAGTATACTTTGCTAGATTTTGTCAACTACTATTCAGTGCTTGTGTATCTGGGTTAGAGATTGATGAAGCTGATGTGATTCAGCCTTTTAAAGTCAATAAGAGAATATTCTCTGATATGACTAATAAGGATGCTGATAAAGAGAACCTACCTGCCCTTGTTTTGCCACTTGCCTTGCAGAACTTTCTCAACCAACCCCAAGATCCACAATCACCATAAAATGAACCACAACAAACACAACCACAACAAATGCCTGAACCATTGGCCACTGACCATACTGAAACCATACACTCTAAACCTATCCCATCACCTGAAACTTCACCGGCACATTCTCAACCTCTAAACTCTGCATCACATTCTCAACCTTCATTTCAAACTCAACCTAAAATCATACCAGTCCCTACTACTCAACCTCAACCACAATCTAAACCAAAAAGGCAAAAGCATACTGCACTTAATACAAGGCATTCCAAGGCTAAACAGATATCTCCTGGAGCTGTTTATACCAGAAGAATCATCAAAAGGGCAAATAGACCTTCATCACCATTAGCTGATGACAATTCTACTGAAGCAGAAGAGGTAGTTGAAGTGTCTCAAGAAAAAAGGAGGAAATTGATACTTGCAGAATCTGATGAAGAGCAAGTTTATGAAGCTCCAAAGGACATCTCTAAGGAAACTCCTATTGTTGAGACAGAGATTAGCACTGAACCTGTTCTACCAAAGAATGAACTTCAAGCAGAAAATAAATTTCAAGCTGATGAGCCAGTCATTGCTCCTATGGAAGATTTTGCTGAAAATTTTCAGACATTCTCTGTTGGAGATGAAAATCCAATTTCAACAACCATGGCTACAAACTCTGTTGACACTGGTGTTGCAGATCAATCTACTGTGGTGTTAGACGAAACAGAGGTTGCATCTCACACTGAGTTCATTTCTGATGCACATCAAGGCTCAGAACATGGTGAGGAAATTACTCAAGCACAGGTTGTTTTTCAAGAACAAATTGCTGTTAATGTAGATGAGTGTGAGATTCTGATAATGATTCTTCTGAATCAATGAGTGCTGCACCTGCCAATGATCCAGTTCAAACTGATGGACCGAAAACAGGGGAGAAACCAGACTTTGCTAGACCTTCTGTACGAGAAATTGATGATAATTATCTGGCACAGCAAACTGCAGATTGGTACAAAGCAGATTGCATTTTTCCTACTGGAAGAGCAGCTACTTTTCTAAAGGAAAATTATCAAAAGATTTCCAATCCTGATATCCTAACTTGTTTACAAGGAACAGTGATTCAGGTAAAAACTTTAAATCACAGATTTAATGAGAATCAGAAAGCACTTCTTGATCTCAGAACTGAAGTTGCTACTCATGAGGAGAAATCTCACAGAGAAAAGTTAAAGCTGTTTCAACAATTTTCTAAGGCACAGGACACTCTCACTGAGAGATTGAGTAAAGTTGAACACAATCAGACTCTCCTAACTGAAAAGGTTGACTCTATCACCAACTCTCTCGAGTTAATAACATCTATTCTGATTCCAGATGGTGATGATGTCAAAAAGGGGGAGAGAATTGCTAGAACTAAGTGCAAGCAGTCTCAAACTCTGTCGAAGAGGGATCATCTGGATGATGAAGGTACAAATCCAGAGAAGAGGTTAAGAAAGTCTAATGCTGCAAATCCACAATTTGGAAGGTCTACAAGGTCTACAAGGTCAAGCTCAGCAGCAGCAAATACAAATATTCAGAGTACTTCAAGACAAAAGGATTTGTCATTCTCTGACAATCCACAAACAGATGAAGAGCTGGCTGCTAAGATTTTTCTTGAAGAAAATCCAAAGGGTGCTACACTTGAAGATGTTCATGCTGAAGAGAAGCTCTTACAAGAAGAACATGTGAAGGCATTGAAGTCTGGAAAAGGAAAGAAGATTGCTAAAGCTTCAAGGCCTGTAGAGAAAGGAATTGTGATCAAAGAAAATGTAGTTGGTATTCAAGAAGAAGATGAAGAAGAAGAAGGAAAATTGATAAGAAAATCTTCTCTTAATGCTAAGTTAAAGCTGAAAGGAATAATGGGTGAAGAAGACAAAGGCAAAAAGGTAGACACAACCTCTGTTGCTACACAAGTTGTGAGTGAATCTCTACCAGTACAAAGCAAACTCTTACCTGGGTTCTCTAGACCTAATATTCCAGTTCCAGCACAAATAGAAGGGATTGGTAGTTACCAACATAGCATAGCTTGTTCAGGAAAGCCTCCTGGCAAGGATACTTCTGGTTTGGGTTCAAAAAGAGATTTAAGAATCAGTAACAGTCCAAGAGATCCCTCATCACTCATTTCTTCTAGTTCTGGTATGATTCAAGAGAATTTGGACAAACTGGAGTCAGTTCAATTAGTTCATCAGAAGAGTTTAGATATTCACTTCTTGTTGTACTTCATGGAAGATGGAACAGTGTATAGGGTGAATGAAGATGCTATCAAGCTCAAACTGTGTGAAGAACTTCAGTATGTTCTGTATATATTCAGGGTCAGAAATCAACAAACAGCACTCATTGCTAAGTCAATAAGAGAATATATGCAGAGAGCCAAAGCTTTTACTGGATCAAAGACTACTGAAGAGTATGTGCCTAAGTACAGAGATTATCGAGGGAAACTGATTGAAATGCAGAAGAACAGTGCTAGATTGAAGACTGATCTTGGTGTAACAGTTCTGGATTTCAATTCAGAATCTAATAAGGCATATTTCATCAAGCTGGGAAATGATATGAGAAAGAACAAAATCTACTCTCTAAGAGCTGCAATTTATCAGACTGGAGATGATGATCCTCACTACGCCATAAATGCTCATATGCAACGCTTTTAGAAAGTGTTTCAGTGAAAGTGTTTCGTTAGGTATGAAATTTTGGCTCTAACGAAACAGAACTTGAACTGGTGTTGCATTACATATATTTAGTGTTGCATTTGATCCAAAGTGTTTCAATATAATGCAACACTAACAGCAAGCGTTGCATTAGGTATTTTTTAATTTTTAAAAATGCTGATGTGGCAACAGTGGGGTCCACGCGTGCTGACGTGGCATTTGCTGACGTGGCAAGTGTGGGGCCCACAATTGCTGACGTGACAAATGTGGGACCCACATTTGCTGACGTGTCATTGGCTGACGTGGCAGAAGCGTTGCATTAGGTGAAAGAGGTGTTGCATTTGCTGTTTAAAAGCGTTGCATTAGATATTTTTGAATTTTTATTAAATGCTGACGTGGCAGTTGTGGGACCCACCTGGGTGACGTGGCAGTGTGGGGTCCACCAGGGTGACGTGGCAGAGGCCCAAAAATGATGACGTGGCAAGTGTGGGGCCCGCAATTGCTAACGTGGCAGATGTGGGGCCCACAGTTGCTGACGTGGCATTGACTGACGTGGCAGTAGCGTTGCATTAGGTGACAAAGGTGTTGCATTTGCCCTTAAAAGCGTTGCATTAGCTATTTTTGGATTTTTAATAAATGTTTACGTGGCAGTTGTGGGACCCATCTGGGTGACGTGTCAATGTGGGGCCCACCTGGGTGACGTGGCAGGAGGCCCACAGATGCTGACGTGGGAAGTGTGGGGCTCACAATTGCTGACGTGGCAGATGGGGGGCCCACAATTGCTGACGTGGCATTTGCTGACATGGCAGAAGCGTTGCATTATGTTAAAAAAGTGTTGCATTTGCCTTTAAAAGCGTTGCATTAGATACTTCTCTTACCGGAATGATGAAACTATTTTTTAAAAAAAAAATTTCGACGTTCCAATCGTACGGATGTCGAGATATAACGATTTTAATGAAGTGGTAAATTTTTGAAAAATTTGCTAGATGTACTTGGTTTGGTTTTATAACGGTCAAACCGGTCAAAGTAGGCTTTCCTTTTAACTAGTCTTGTCCCGAATGATGAATCTATTTTTTTAAATTATTTTTTCGACATTCCAAACGTACGGATGTCAAGATCTCACGATTTTAGTGATTTGGTAAATTTTTAAAAAATTTGCTATATTTATTTGGTTTTGTTTATAACGGTCAAACAGGTCAAAGTAGGCTTTCCTTTTAACTAGTCTTATCACGAATGATGAATCTATTTTTTTTAAATTATTTTTTCGACGTTACAAACTTACGTATGTCAAGATCTAACGATTTTAGTGATGTGGTAAATTTTTTAAAAAAATTCTATATTTATTTGGTTTGGTTTTATAACGGTCGAACTGGTCAAAGTAGCCTCTCCTTTTAACTAGTCTTGTCCCGAATGATGAATCTATTTTTTTAAATTATTTTTTCGACGTTCTAAACATATGAATGTCAAGATCTAACGATTTTAGTGATGTGGAAAAGTTTTAAAAAAATTGCTATATGTATTTAGTTTGGTTTTATAATAGTCAAACCGGTCAAAGTAGGCTTTCCTTTTAATTAGTCTTTTCCTGAATGATGAATCTATTTTTTTAAATTATTTTTTTGACGTTCCAAACGTACGGATGTCAAGATCTAACGATTTTGGTGATGTGGTAATTTTTTTTAAAAAATTGCTAGGTGTATTTTGTTTGATTTTATAACGATCAAATCGGTCAAACTAGTTTTGTCCTGAATAGTTTAGATTTATTTGGTTTGATTTTGTCATAATCAAATCCCAAATTTTTTAAATTACTATTTTAATTTTGATCTATCACATTTTTAAACTTTTTATAATTTTATAATTTTTAAATTAAAATAAATAAAATAAAATTACACGTTGAAAAGAAAACATTGATTACTAGGTAAAAATTTGGGCGGATGATTTTCCCCCCATCTCAAATTTAGGCGCACTCAACTTTACCCTAAAAAATTCTAACTTCCCCCTAAAAACATTCATTCTCGCCGCCTCCCTCTCTTCTCATTTTCTCTCTCGACAATCTCCTCTCTCTTTCTCTCAATCTCGCTCTCCATCTCTCTCTCGACAATCTGGAATTGCAAACTCCCATTGGTAATTAATAAGTCATTATCGTGCTTTTGATTTTCTACTCTCTACTAATTTAGGTATTAAATTTGGGGCTTTGATTTAGGTATTCAATCTCTAACTAGTATAGGTTTCAATTTGGGGCTTTGATTTATGTATTCAATCTCTAACTAGTATAGGTTTCAATTTAGGGTTTCAATTTAGGGAATTGGTAAGTAAGTACATATTTTCTTGATCTTATTTTTTACTCTACACTCATTGTTTGAATTTTTTTTTATTTTGCAGGTGAATTTGGTACTTTCAATTTGGGGCTTTCAATTTGGTACTCTATCTAATTTGGCTTCTGGTCTAGGATATTACATATGACTAATTAGAGATCTAATTTATGTTTTGGATTTTGTGTTTTGGTCTAATTTACTTCATATCAGTTGTGTGTTAGTGACAGGCGGAGAGCTATAGATGGAGATAGAGAGGGAAGGGGAGACATAGAAGTACAAAGAAATTGGTAGGTTTTTATTCAAAAAGGCAACTTTTGAATGAATATCTGTTTGATATGTACCATGGATAGTTCACATTGTGTTGTTATTTATTTGATGAACAGATCTTGTGTCATCCAACGCAAGTACAAAATAACAAAGGCTCTTTTATTTAAGGCAGAGAGGTCTTCATTTGATCGTCTTTGTCAACAGGTTGGTGTGGTAACCATTACAAATTTACAATGTACTTCAAGTTTGGTGTGTTAACTATTACAATTTACTTAAAAGTGAAGTATGATATATTTTCTCTCTCACCTATCCAGCACCATATCTGTTGTGTGTAGATATGCAGGCTAGAAATGGAACAAAAGAGATTAGAGGAGGATGTAACTGTATATAACTGGCTGCAAAAATAGCTGAAGCTCTCACAAGTGTTTACGAGGGTATGCTTTCATTCTTTTCTAATTTAGCTTTGTATTATATGACAACATTGTTAAGTAAGAGCTTTTACCGGTTCAAGTGATCAATCATAATTTTTTTAGGGAACAAGATCTTTAGAAAAAATATTTGGTTTTCCTTTTCATTTGTGATGGGTGTACTAATGATAAAATTACAGAACTACAGTTTGATGTCTTGCTCTGCTTACTGCCTACAGTAGTACAGTGGTGTTTTTTATACTTTGATATTTGTGCAGTTCTTTATTATCTTCTTTTATATAGATACAAATGGGACATATCTTAACTGGGAGAGGCTAAACAAACAAAGTCTTGAAATTAAGCTCCATCATGGAGATGTTATATCTTTTTCAGCACCTCCTCACCACGGTAGCCTGATGGTTTACATTTTATGATTTATGCTTTGCTCGTATTATTTAATGTAACTTTAATCGAATTTCTTGTGTTTACAGAACTTGCATATGCTTTCGTGTTCCGAGAAGTTTTCAAGCACATTTCCTTGCCTGATAATTCCCTGCCAAAAGAGAAAAGCAGGTATCCTTTTGGCTTATATCCCAAAGAGTACTTTTAAGTATCCATCTTTAAAAATTATTAGCTTTGCAGATGGTTTATTTTCAGTTAATTACTGTGGTAGCGCTGAGGATACAATAAGTGGAGGTGTGAAAAACATGTATTGTTTTTGTAATTATAACATTCATAACATTTTTTTATTATAATTAGAGAAAGCATGTCCTTGATCATACAGCTTTGTTTTTTTAAGCTCAACAGTCAGCTCCAAATCACAACTATACTTGGGTTGGTCATATGCATATATCTGAATTTTACGTCATATAATCATCACTTCAGTGATACATGAGTATATTCTTCATTTGAAAGCATTGGACAAGTGTCCTATAATTTTGTAATACAGTGGATTATTTGTAAACTCTGCATAAATTAGCACTAGTATTATGCTTAACTATATAAAACCAAGACAGTGGACCTTATTCTTACTTAAAGATGCTTCTATTATGTGTGAAGAGGAGCTTGGCTCTGGAAATAAAAGGCAAAGAGGAATTGGTCTTGGTGCTTCTGAAGGTCCTATTTCTCTTGATGATTTTCGTAGTCTTCAAAAATCAAATACGGTATCCTTCTTTTGAATGTTGAGTGTATGTTCTCTAATGAAATAGAGTTTAGCGTGCATGTTATCAAGAACAACAAATTGTTCTTTCTAATACAGTTGTTATTCCATCAACTTGATGCTTGATAATTTTCTGAATTTGGTATCTGTATATCTTCTTACCTGTGTCTGCACGTTATCTACAAATTGTCTTTTTTATAACAAATTAACCCAACTTTAAATAAAATTACATATTATCTTTTCATAATTTTAAAAATCTGTAAATTATATCTCATTGTAGAATCAGAATAACATCATGTTATCTTTGTTATGTGATAATTATACCACTGAACACAGGGCAAAAGCCAGACATGTATATCAAAAGTTTAGTTTCTTGTAGTAGGCACAAAAATTGCAGTTAGTCCTTGTGAATGGTGTTGCAAAATTTTTGGTGTATATTTTTGCATTCTGCTATATAAGATTTGTTGATTACATAACATTCCCAGTCAGAACAATTTGTCAAATTATTTTATTACTATATAAAGTAATTGGAACGTAATGGAGCCAGGAATGAAAATTCTGAATGAATACCTTTAGTGCCAAATAAGATTTCATTTTACAAGTATTTCTGCTTCCTATTCTGCAAAGTCTGTACTTGCGTTCTGTTTCCTGCATATGGCTGTAAAAGTGGGTTCCTATGTTTTTTTTGCTCCCCCATAATTTGGCAATCAGAAGAAAATATATAGACCTTGACAATGCTTCAGACTCGAACATTGTTAATTTATTGAATTCCTTTCATTCGGAAGGGTATATGTTTTCTGCTTCATAGTTACCACACTTGGCCTCGTCTTCAAAAACCAATGCGTTGTTTTTTTGCTCCTTCCTTTCCTCCTCTTCTGTCTTCAAGTTTTTTATAATTATTTACTTAGTAGATATGTACATGCATGAAAGAAGCTATAATTAACCCGCAAATGTATGAGCTGAAACATCAAGCATGTGAAAGAATTTTGTTCTCTTTTAAGTTTTAACACAATAATGTATGTATATCAGGTCAACCAAAAAAGCACCTGTTGACAACAGGTTGGAGCGTCTTTGTCAGCTCTAAAAGACTCTTTGCTGGTGATTCTGTTCTATTTATATGGTACGAGAAAGGTGTTTACTGCAGTTCTTCTCTTGTTCTACTTAGTCCTACTGCTTTTTCTGAGTGTACATATTTGCTTGTAGAGATGAAAAGTCACAGCTTCTCTTGGGTATAAGGCGTGCTAATCGACAACAGCATGCACTCTCCTCATCCGTTATATCCAGTATAGCATGCACATCGGGATTCTGGCTGCAGCTGCTCATGATGCTACTAATAACAGCCCATTCACTATATTTTACAATCCAAGGTACTGCAGATGTTGATACTTTCTATTATGACATTGGAATTTTTGAAATATCAAATACTTACTGTAGTAAATTTACACAGGGCTAGCCCAGCTGAGTTTGTGATTCCTTTAGCCAAGTATAACAAAGCAATGTATGCTCAAGCTTCACTTGGAATGAGGTTTAGAATGATGTTTGAGACAGAAGAGTCAGGAGTGCGCAGATACATGGGTACCATCACAGGCATCAGTGATCTGGATGCCACTCGTTGGAAAAGTTCGCAATGGCGCAATCTTGAGGTATGGAGCATGCTACTTTGGGCGGCTTTTTAGTATGGATCAGGATGTCTTGTCCTTGCAGTGGGCATGGCTGGAGAGTACTGGCAAACATATTAATGCCTTTGTGCACATTAATTTAGACTTAATCTTATGTGCTTGTTTTAGAATTATGTTGGATTCTTTTTGGATGTATTAGTAATGGTTTAATTAGGTATTAGTATGATGGTGTGGATGATTGTAACTATTTGGTGGCTGGTTGAATGTTTGGGATGGCTTTGAATGCCTTTGAATGTATTTTGCTGGGTTTCTTTATGTAAGAAACAGAATATTGCAGAAATTTTAATAAAAGCGTTGCATTTAATCATTCCAGTGTTGCATTAGACATTTTAGTGTTGCCTTAGGGTAAATATAGTGTTGCCTTTGATCAGATACTATTGTTTTAAAAAGCAAAAAGCGTTGCATTACATAGCTGTGGGATGCAGTGTTGACGTGGCACGTGGGACCCACTGTTGACGTGGCAAGTGGGACCCTATACTGACGTGGCACGTGGGACCCACTGTTGATGTGGCATGGTAGGCCCCATCACTGACATGGCACATGGGCCCCACATGATGACATGGAGTGGGCCCCGCATGCTGACGTGGCATGCCAGCTGGATTGTTGCTGACGTGGCATGCCAGCTGGACCCATTGATGATGTGGCATGCCAGCTGGACCCATTGATGACGTGGCAAGCTAGTGGGACCCACTTAGTGACGTGGAATTGTAATTTTAGCTAATGTCAAATGCAACGCCCTTTTGGTGTTGCATTTGAATGCTCTGGTGTTGCATTATATAGCAGATGCAACGCTTTTTGATGTTGCGTTAGATGCCATAAAGCGTTGCCTTAGGGGGTCTAACAGCACGGTGGCGGATGCAACGCCCCCTGGTGTTGCATTTGGTCTAACGCAACGCTTTTTTGGCCTAAAGCAACAGTAAACATGGCGTTGCATTTGAGCGTTTTTGGTGTAGTGGATCAGTTGAGAGAAATCAAGCAAGTTATGCAGAGAGAGCTGGAAAATGCAGAAAGAAGGTTACTCATTGACTACCTTAGAACAATACCAGATCTTGAAGAGGTTAGGTAGAAAGAGTTTGTAAGTAATTCTGATTTTCTGTAAATTTTGTTAAGTCAAGATTAAACTCTGTTTAAATGTTAAACGCTGTGATTATACTAGATTGTTTTGACATCATCAATTACTGTGAACTTGTACATTGTTACTAATGAACAAGTTGGGGGAGATTGTTAGATATAATTGATGTGTTTTAATGTCAGTGCTTAAGTGTTACAGGGAAACAGAGTTTAACTTGTTAATGAAAGCAGTCGTAGCAGAGTTTGAGTATACGCTGACAGATGGAAGCGCAAACGCTGACAGATGGGAGCGCAAACACTGCTGACTGGAAGCGCAACAGAGTTTGTTAAACTCTGTCTAGAGGGAGCGTCTGTAGGTCAACAGAGATTAAAGATTAATTCAAGATAAACATGGAAGCAATATCTTTGAAGATTGGATAGCTGTCAAAGAGATTGAGTTGACTTAGAAGACGTGTAGCAATCGTAATTGATATCAATTGTATAGCTTAATTTTAGGAGAATCAA
This sequence comes from Kitagawia praeruptora, assembly GCA_037693485.1. Lineage (NCBI taxonomy): Eukaryota > Viridiplantae > Streptophyta > Magnoliopsida > Apiales > Apiaceae > Kitagawia > Kitagawia praeruptora. Next base: position 104,072,051 of record CM075354.1, on the reverse strand, counting down.
TTAACGATTGTACGTAGCTGTATATCTTATAAATACAGTTAGGTTAACCCTAGAAGGGTAATTCATCGTGTACGAATATCATTCATTGTAACCTAAGCAGCTCTCTGTGATATTTACATCACTGAGAGAGGAATTATTAATTCCAAACAGTTTTAAGTACTAAAACTTGTGTTATTGTTATTCTCTCATATAGTACTTGATTATATATTGTGTATTCGGCCTAACACTTTGGTTTTAGGGCTTCTTCAATTTGGGTTTTGCATTTCAGGGCTTTGAATTTAGTGGATTTTGGCTGAGCTTTGAGTTTTGTACATCGATTTTAAATCTGATCTTCTCCGACAGGTCATCTCTCTCTCTCTCTCTCTATTAAGAATGTGTATTGTTGAGGAGGGGTTTGTTTCCGATTTTTGACTGAGATATTTGATAAGAATGTTTTGATGCTTTTGTGCTAACTTTCGTGATGCCAAGATGCTTGTTTATGCATGACATATTAACTTGTAGTTGTTGGTAGAATGTGGGCAGTGCCAGAATCTAAAGGAATATCAAGATCAACTAGGCCTGATGATGAAAAGCTAAAGTTAGCTGATTGCAATTTAAGATTGGTAAGTGCCTTGAAATTACAAAGAAGAGGTTTGTACATACTAGAGGTCTGTGCAATTTAAGAAGGTTTAACCGCAAAGGAGATATGAGAAAAGTACAAGTTCTTTGATCAGTTCCTGTTACAGATGAATTCATAATTAGCCTAGTAATATTATTAGTGATTATTATACGTTGTACTTTAGATCACTGGTCTCTTTAGTTTTCAGGTAATTCTTGCTTTTTAAGTCTCGTTGTGTGGCAAGTTCTCGTTGAATAGCAAAAAATCGAGAAATTTTATGATGCTTACGAGAGAAGGGAGTATATTGATTGTGTCTGGTGTAATTTTACAAAACATAAGTTTTATATGGTTTATATTTATGTAGTCTTGTAGAATCTTCATTAGTTATTTAATTTCAATAGTATTTTGGTTTGTTTTACTCGTTAGATTTATTTATTGTATAAAAAATCTTATTCATAATCTGTACAGGTCTTTGTTTAATTGAGGAAGTATGGTGTTGCTGCATTATGGGCTGCTTTTGTAGTTGTTTTCATGTCCCTGACGAGGAAGAAAATCATGATGTGGTTGTCTCAAATAACCACGATGTTAGGTCCAGAATAACGTAGAAGGGGGGTTGAATACGTTATTTCGAAATATTTGGATTTTTTAGATGTGAAAAATAAGGTCAACAACTTAATCAAAATAACACAATCAATTCGGGAAAATATCTTTGAATTGATAAAAACCGAGGGGTGTTACAACTTCTAATCCAGTGGATTAGCTTCAAAAACCAGAACACTCCTAAGGATAGTTTAGGCACGAGGACCTTCTACCCGACACTTCCTGAAAGCGGGCTAAGCCGGCTTTCCTACTAGATGGACTGTCTAGCAGCTTACACAGAGAAGATATAAGAGAGAGAAGAGAGAGTTGTGTGTTGAGGTGTGTTTTGAAATGAAATACAACATGCCTATTTATAGATTTTAGAAAGTCACTATTTGGCACTATTCCAACAACCCCCAAATACTATTTCAACAACCCCAGCTACTATTTCAACAACCGCAGTTACTATTCCAACAACCGCAGTTACTATTCATATGATTTCGGTTACTATTCATATGAATAGTGATTTCGGTTACTATTCATATTCTCTTCTATTTATTTTACTGTTTTAATTCATCTAAGAAAATAATTCAAGTACCAGATTAATTTAATTATTTTGTTATAAATAATTAATCTGTTACTTATTTAATTTTCAGAGTAAATTAATTTTTGACAATACCTTGAGATATTATGTCTGTCCTTGATCGTCAATAGGCTTTGGCAATTCTTTCTGTGAATTAATGTGTTGATCCTTCTCGTATGTGCTGACACTTAGTGCACTGGTCTGGTTCACAAGTGACTAGCACTGATCTTGATCTTCACACCTTCGTTGCATTCCAATTGATTAGCCTGTAGCAGTATCTTCAATTAATTTGAATACATGGAATCTTTTGGCCCTTCAACTGAATCATCTATACATCTTATTCTGTCACTGAGGCTTGATCATGTTAATGAACTTCTTTCAGCGACTTGATCCTTGTTGGTGCCTGTTCTTCAAATTTCACGATCCCTGTATAGAGTTAATATTATTTATCTTTTATCCTAGTTGAGTTATATATGTCCTCTATTACATATTACATTACATTATGCCTTACAATCTCCCCCTATTTGATTGTTAGGGTTTGACAAGCAAATTCCTAGAGAATAACTCAACTGATACAAGAAAAATGAAATACAAAGATAAATAATATTAAAGTGCATTCTGGATCATATATATACATTTTCCAGATTTCTAAAAATTAACCAAGTTCAAGACAATTGTTCCTATAGACTGAACATATCTTTAAGTTTGCCTTTGCTTTCTTTCCACATAGCACTAATACTCCCATTAGCTTTTTCTTTCCCAAAATAAAGTTAATTCCGTGTCAACAACCTTTTCTTTGCCCTTACGCCTAGTAGATTTTTCTTGGTCATCCACCTTCTCCCCCTCAGTTGGGTTATCCTCCAGAGTAGTAGGATGTGGACTTGGTAAATTAGACGAAGCTGTCTTCCCCAAGGAATGAATTGCATGACTAAACTGGGATGCCATGGAACTTAATTGAACCTGGAATGCATCATGTTGAATAAGTTGCAAATTTTTGATTTCTGCAATGGACTTACAGATATTTTGCAACTCTTTCTCCATTGTTTGGACCCGTGTAAGGAGTCTGCTGTATTCCTTTCTGGTTACAGGTGCATGTGGTTTAGTAGGTTGCTCAATTGTACGTTCTGCAGGTGTTTTACTCAACACTCTGTATTCACTCGGTTTAGTGGTTTGGGTTACACTTACATGTTCTGTTTGTGTTTCCCTCAACTCTCCTCTAGAGCTTCCACCAATATGTGTACCTGTAAATGAAATCATCCTAGCCCTTTTTTCAAAGGTCACGGATGGTGCAATGAAAGTTCGTGAGCTTTCGTCCTCACGTGATGTGAGTTGCCGACCACTGGTAAAGAGTTGTAAATCTCGAAAGAGATCCAGAGATTTTTCCTCTGGGCGGTTAAACTTGAATCGATTAAATGGCACAAAACCCAAGTTTCCCTCGTATGTCTGTGAAGACACTTGGTTCATAAAAGAACCTCCTACTAATGGATCTTTCTGTAAAATGGAAGATTCACCAGTTGCTCCCGTCGATTCAACCTTATTTACATTTTCACTCATTGGATAAGAAAGAATTGTTTCACTAACAGTTGCCGTTACTTCAGGTTTATTGGGTTTACTCCGTTTAGAATGAGGTAGAGCGACTGATGTAAATAACTCCTTATGTGGTGCTGCTGAGGCACAACTCCCTCAATAATGTGAATGACTGGTCATTTAAGTGACAAATGAGGTGTAGGAGTTTGTTGTGTTTGTGTTTGCATTTGTAGAATGGGCTCTTCGACCTGTGTTAGAGTCGGTGGGATTTCCTGCTCTTGGTCGGGTAAGATGGCCACTGGGGGCTGTAGAAACTGTATTTCCTGTGACACAATAGGGAATACAGAGGTTGGAATATCAGGGATTGAAATATTACCTTGTCGTATACCTGCTCTCACTGGTCATGGTAACAACGGAAGTGGGACAGTCTTTAGATATTCAGTTAGAACTGTAGGCACATCCGTATATTTCTTTTTGGTTATGTAATTAATTACATTCGTCTTCATGGAAGAACATTCCACCTTTTGACCATTTTCCAAGCGTACCCTGTCTTCATCATTCAAAAAATCATTTAATATTAACTGTAGAAACCTTGGATATAGACATTTGACATTTTGAGTCCGAACATCTCTTGTTCACAATCGTTTCATTTTTAAAATGATTTGACCAAGCACTATTTTTCCAAAATTAATCCTCAAATTATTGGCGACCGCATACCCTATTATTTGAATAAATTCAGGTATTTGATCTTGATTTGTTCTATCTGAGGAAAAAACATGGTTAAGAGTGTTAAAGAAGAAATTCCAGTACTGGGTTAGAAACGTTCTAGAAAGATTACCAGTATTGAAATTGTTATCTTGGTACCTTATAAAACGAAAGAACATTTCAATCTGTTCACGTGTAGGATCAGAAACGAGATTTTCCATAGGAAAATGAAGAATTCGATTAACATCTCGTTCAGTGACCCTAATCGACCTACCAAATAGTCGATATGTGATTGCACACCCGTCTTGTCCAGAAGTGTTAACTGCACTGCAATATAGTTCACGCAATGCATCATGGTTAAGCTACACCTGTGTAACTAAAGCATAACGAATTAATGAATGTTCATTCAGAAATTGTGTCCAAGCCCGAAATTGCTCATCCCGAATGGTTTCGATTTGCTGAATGGAAATAGGATTAACTTTAGCAATTAAAAAGCTTCCCTGCAATGCCATTTTCAAAACTTTGAGGAAATTCAAAAACAAGGGTTAGTACGTATAACAAGAATATGAAATCCGGTCTAAAAACCACCAGCTAGATTGTGAAATCTTTCCGGTCAAAGCTTGAAATATTCAGTAATTGTGTGTATATGCTCTGTATATCTGAAAAATGATGATGTTAAACACAAACAAAAACTCATCATTTATAAGGTTTCAAGTATTAGTGGGTTAGGTGTAATAGTTACAGGTTATGTTTGAAAAATAACACCGCTCAATAATTTCTCACCTAACTACCTAATTAGCCGAAAAAAACATCTTATCACCGAAACCTGTCGGTCAAAAAAACATCTTATCGCCGAAACCTATCAGCCTATACACATACACATATTTGATACTTCTAATTATTATGGATTTAAAAATAATCACACAGTAAATCAAGAATTAATCCACAATAATCAGATAAGCTCACAATTAAATAGACATAAAATTAACAAAATATCATTAATTGATATATGTCAATAAAATATTTATTTAATTATGCTACAATTTATTTTAATAATCAAATATCAGAACAGGTGGGATCCAATCTTGAATTGCTTCAGTCATGATATCAATTATTAAAATAAATATCGAGTACACGAGTATTACACAAAGATATAACATGCAAACCTGTTAATACTCAAGTATCGCTTCAGTAGTACCAACTAATTACCACAAATTTCTAACACTTAAACACATGGCAACTAATTAGTAGATAAAATCATGAAAATGTACAACAACTTGCATTTGTTGACTTCCTGTTAAGAGGACAAGTTTAACATGCCAAGTTTGAAGGAATTTACGGACGAGCGGAAGCGTGATATAACAATTATTCCGTAAAAACCATATATCGCACATATAGAAAATCATATAAAAAATGAAAGACCGGAGGGGAATCGAAACCTTACCTTGAAAATTCGAAGATGGTGTCTAGATGGTTGCTAGCAGTTGCTTCTCAGAGTGTGAAGCACTCTACCGTTATCCACCAAGAATAATCTTCGATGAAGCTTTTTATAAAACAAGCTTTTATAAAAATGGTGTCTTGATCTTTTGAGAGAGAGAGATGAAGAAGAAGAGAGGTGGCAACTAGGTTTTCACAAAACCACTTTTTGCATGCTAAGCACCTCTCATCTCTTTCTATTTATAGGGCACATGTAGGTTTTTATTATAATTAATATATCACATATATTATTATATAAATCCCACAAAATGTTTAAATAATAATTAAACTATTTTAATCATTATTAAAAAACAACTTGCTCTCTCAAAATATCTTCATCAATAAATTAATCCTTTTATGGTGTGACCCTGTAGGTTCAATATTAAGCCGGTAGTAGAAATAAATAATAGTAAACTTTTTATTTATTATTTATATGAATTCTAAAATTCATCAAATATAATTAATTGATTAATTATATTTATTCTACATCGTGAGTGATGCTTCTCAACATATCGCGACTATCCGGATAATATGAATTCACTGCTTAGAATACCAAGAACCTGTCAGTGCTAGTTACCGTACAATCAATTCCTTCTACCCTACAATATCCCGATTAAATATAAGGCATGGATCTCGTGTCAAGCCTATCAAATTTAATCATATGATTTCTTATTCATAATGCAAAGTTCATATTAATGCAAATTAGAAACTCCTTTCTAATTTCATTCACTCTGGCCAGAGATTCCAGAACTCGCATACTAATAATAACATAGGATATTCACTTTCTTACTTGAGACTAATGACTAAACCAAAGCACAGTTCATTATATACAAGATTACTCTAACGATCTCAAGTCTAAGGACACTTGTACAACTATCACTCAGTGAACAACTATCGACACGTGAGTAAACTCCATTAGTTGTTCAACTTATCGAGTCATGTTCAGTGAACTTATTCCCTAATAAGCACCTACATACTAGCTATAGTGTCACCACACAAATGCCTATGAGAACAGACATCCTCCTAAAAGGAGCAAGCATAGTATGTACCAATCTTTGCGGATTCACTAACTTCCAATTAGTTATCCTATGATCAGGAACTGTTTAGGTCTAGAGTTATCATCTTCTAGATCTCACTATTATAATCTCATTATAATTCTAGAAGCTTTACTTTAAACCATGGAATATCTTATTTAAAACACTTTAAATAGATAAGGCCCGTAATAAAAACAAATAAGTCTTTTATTAATATTAATGAAATCAAATAAGAGTACAAGAAAGTTCTTCCTAAATCATCATACATGATTGGATTTTAGGACAAACTCTTTCAAAGTTCACTAACCAACTTGTTGAATGTAGATTCATCAAGTGGTTTCGTGAAAATGTCTGCAAGTTGTTGCTTAGTGGGAATGAAGTGAAGTTCCACAGTACCATGCATAACATGTTCACGAATGAAATGATACCTTATGTCGATGTGCTTGGTTCGAGAATGTTGTACTGGATTATTCGAGATTGCTATGGCACTTGTGTTGTCGTAGAATATGGGTATTTTGTTCAGCAACAGACCATAATCCATGAGTTGATTCCTCATCCACAAGATTTGTGAGCAACAACTACCAACTGTAATGTATTATTCCTCTGCTGTAGATGTGGCTACTGAATGCTGCTTCTTGCTGAACCAGGAAACCAATCTCCTTCCAAGGAATTTACAGCTTCCAGAAGTACTCTTGCGATCAATCTTGCAACCAGCATAATCAGAGTCTGTATAGCCAACTAGGTCGAAACCCGTATCCTTAGGATACCAAATACCAAGATTCGGAGTACCCTTAAGATATCTGAAGATACGCTTCACAGCTATCAAATGTGATTCTTTAGGATCAGCTTGGAACCTCGCACATAGGCATGTTGCGAACATTATATCTGGTCTGCTTGCAGTGAGGTAGAGTAGAAAACCTATCATGCCCCTATAGCTTGTTATGTCAACTCGTTTTCCAGATTTATCTTGATCAAGCTTAGTGGCAGTGGCCATGGGAGTCTTTGCAGGTGCTGGATCTTCAAGATGATATTTTTTAAGAAGATCCTTGATATACTTGGATTGACAGATAAAGATACCATCTGTTCTTTGGCTTACTTGCAATCCAAGAAAGTAGTTCAGCTCTCCCATCATGCTCATCTCATACCTACTCTGCATTAACTTAGCAAACCTTGCACAAAGTGCATCATTCGTAGAGCCAAATATAATGTCATCAACATAAACTTGCACAAGTAGAATATCATTTTTATGCTTTTTATAGAATAGAGTTTTATCTATGACACCTCTAGTAAAACCACTTTCAAGTAAGAATTCAGCAAGAGTGTCATACCATGTTCTAGGCGACTGCTTAAGACCATAGAGAGCTTTGAATAGAAGGTAGACGAAGTCCTCACATTCAGGATCAATAAAACCAGGAGGTTGTTCAACATAGACCTCTTCTTCAAGCTCACCATTCAAGAAAGCACTTTTCACATCCATCTTATATACTCTGAAGTTTGAATGTGCAGCAAATGCCAGAAACATCCTGATGGCTTCTAGTCTAGCAACTGGTGCGAAGGTCTCATCATAATCAATACCTTCTTCTTGAGTGTAGCCTTTGGCAACCAGTCTCGCCTTGTTCCTTGTAACTATTCCATTCTCGTCAAGTTTATTTCTGAATACCCATCTTACATCAATTACAGATTTGTCCTTTGGTCTGGGTACCAGCTTCCAAACTTTCTGTCTTTCAAACTGATTGAGTTCCTCTTGCATTGCAATCACCCAATCTGGATCTTCCAGAGCTTCTCCAACCTTCTTAGGTTCAATTTCTGATAGAAAACCAGAATACAAGCATTCGTTCTGAGTAGCTCTTCTAGTCTGAACTCTTGAGTCAAGATCACCAATGATCAGATCAAAAGTATGATCTCGATTCCAAACAGTTTGCCTTGGTAGATAAGATCTGGATGATTCCCCATTATTAGCATTCTGACTAGTGGATCCTTCTCCTGCTCCCCCTGAGTTGTTGCTTGTTTGATCTGTAGATTCTTTAACTTGAGGACTAGAACCAGAAATAGTCTGACTTTGAGATCCTGTGTTCCCACTGCCATTACCAGAATCTGGATCATCATTACCATTATTATTAACATTATCAACAGCAACCTCAAGTTCAGTTTCATCATCCTCATCATCAGAAAGATTCTCAAAAGCTAAAGATTCATCATCATCTTCTTTCTGAATACTAGGAGATCTTGCATCGTCAAATCTCACATTAAGGCTTTCCACAACATTCTGACTATCGATCACATACACCCTGTATGCCTTAGACTCCAATGAATACCCTAGGAAAATGCCTTCATCTGCTTTAGCATCAAACTTACCAAGATGCTCATAGCCATCTTTAAGAGCATAGCATTTTCCTCCGAACACATGAAAGTACTTCACGGATGGTTTAGTGAGGGCCATAAGCTCATATGGTGTCTTCTCATACATTTTGTTGATCAGGGTTCTATTCTGAGTATAGCAAGCTGCATTGATTGCCTCAGCCCAGAAATAGGTAGGAAGTTTAGCTTCATTCAGCATTGTTCTGGCAGCTTCAATCAGTGTTCGATTCTTCCTCTCAACCACTCCATTCTGCTGCGGAGTCCTGGGTGCTGAAAACTGTCTTGAGATACCCTTCTCAGTACACCAGCTATTGAGAACTGAGTTTCTGAATTCAGTCCCATTATCTGATCTGATTTTACGCACGGGCACTCCAGCTTCTAGCTCAATCTTCTTGATATGATCGATAATCATCTGCGCTGCTTCATCCTTAGAATGCAAGAATAACACCCATGTGTATTTGGAATAGTCATCCATAATTACTAAACAGTATCGCTTCGTGGACATAGACATGACATTAACTGGACCAAACAAATCCATATGCAGAAGTTGCAGTGGTTCAGTGATGTCTGATATTGTCTTCCTTTTGTGTGATGCTCTCTTGGACTTTCCCTTTTCACATGCTGCACATAGTCCGTCAGGACAGAACTCCATCTCGGGTAATCCTCTCACAAGTTCCCTCTTGACTAGAGAATTCATAGTCTTGAAGTTAAGATGTGAAAGCTTCTTATGCCATAACCAACTGTCTTCTGAAGATGCTTTACCATAGAAGCACTTGACTTCATCATTGCCAGAGTTCCAGTCAGCTACGAACAAATCACCCTTTCTCACTCCTTGCAAAGAGAGCTTCTCATCCCTCTTGTTACTGATTAGACACTTCTCCTTCTTGAACAAGACTTCATATCCTTTATCACAAAATTGACTTATGCTCAGAAGATTATGCTTTAGACCATCAACAAGAGAGACTTCTTCAACGATGACATTCCCAAATTCCAAACAACCATATCCCGTAGTGAATCCTTTGTTGTCATCTCCAAAGGTAACCACTGGGCCAGCTTTCTCAACCACCTTTGATAGCAGGGCTCTATCACCGGTCATATGTCTCGAACATCCACTGTCCAAAATCCACATGACTCGCTTTTTCTTCATGCCCTGTATTCAAAGGAGATTAAGTTTTCTTTGGTACCCAAACTTGTTTGGGTCCAGAGAGCTTAGACACATTTGCATATTTAACAGGTTTCTGTGCAGATTTAGCAGATTTAGCATTTGCCTTGACTGTCTCCTTTTCTCTTACAGAGGCCTCAGCAGAATTGCTTCTAGGCTTGGGAGAAAAGGATTCTTTCCTAGATTTAGGTGGACTAGCAGTCTTAGGTCTGTTATTTCTATCATGTTTTGTTTTCTTACTTTTATCATCATGTGAACAATTATTAACAGCAGGAGATGCATGTGTCACATTTAGAAAAGCAGTCATAAGATTAACAGTGCATGATATGCAAGCAGTTGAAGCACACTTAGAATGAATAGGCATGGCAGACATGTTATGAACATGAGCATTAATATTATGATTATTCTCTACTTTAACATTCTTACATGCATGAGTAAGATGAGCAGCAGAGTTGCAGTTGTTACATAACTTCCTAGGACCATTTTTGCCTATCCTTCCATTTCTGTTCTTCTTAGCCTTAGACTCATTTTGATCACCTAGTTCAGTTTTAGGTTTTACAAATTTGACAAACTTACTAGGTGACATTGCCTTTTCATTTCTTTGCTTTTTAATGTCCTCAACAAGTATTTCATTTCTAATTAATAAAGCATCAACACCAAAGGGCTCAGAGGTAACTTTCTTATATATGGGACTATCTGCATTCTTAAGAACAGGTGGTGCATTACTGGATGTAGCCTTAGCTGATTCAGGATCCACCACTTGTTTCTTACATTTCTTAACATTATAGTCAAATCCAATAGCAACTCTTGGACCAGATATTTGACTATCAAACAATTCCCTAGCAAGGTTAGCTGAATTCTGAAAAGCATATAGCTTACCATCTATGTCATCTATTTTCTCTTTAAGTTCATTCTCTGTCTCGACACTAACCTGGAATTTGTTTTCTAGATACTCATTTCTTTCCTTTAGATTTTCTATCTGCATATTAGTGAGTTCTAGTTCCTCATTCCTGGCTTGTATCTTACTAAGTTCAGCCCTAGCATTTTCAGTCTCAAATTTAGCAGTTGTTATATCTTTTAAAGCATATTCTAAATCCCATCTAAGATCACTTATAGATTTGCTAGAGTCTATCACATGCTTGACACAATCACGATTACGACATTTAAGTCTATCAGCCATAGAAGCAGGCATGTTTTTTACCTTATATCCGTAAGTAGGATCATAGTCTGCCATCAGCGCAAGATTGCCATACTCCTCTTCATCGTCAGTGTCATCCCAGCTTTTGCCCTCGGCAATGTATGACTTGACAGGATACTTTCTCTGAGAGCTAGAGTCCTTTTTCTGAAAAACGTTCTTCCTTTCATTTGCTTGCCTGGGTTCTCTGCATTCGCTGGCAAAGTGCCCCATCTTATCACAATTGTAGCACCGAAACTTGCTACGGTCTACCATCCCTGTCTTGCTACTACTTCCAGAAGATATGTACTTGGCATTTTTCCTGAATCTGATTCGGCTAAAGTTAGCTGCTAATGTAGCCATAGTAGGATCCTCCAGTTGCTGCAACTCCTCAAGAGTATAATACTCACTTTCATCACCAGGCAGATCATCATTGTCCATTTCAGCTTCAAAGAACACATCCTTCTTGTTCTGCGGTTTCACAACCTTTGTTTTAGGTTCTTTGTGGCTGGATGCAGTAAGAGTAGTTGTCTTCAATAATTCAGCATTCTTGCTATCCACTGTTCCAGCACCATATATAATTTTCCTTTGCTCTTGCTCCATCTCATGAGTTCTTAACTTTCGATACAATTTCTCAAGAGTCATTGTAGCAAAGTCATCTCTCTCTCTGATGGATGACGCTTTATGTTCTACATGGTGTGGTAGAGTCAGCATGAATTTCTTGTTTGTCTCTCTTAGAGGATACTTTTTCCCGTGAATGCTCAACTCATTCAGTAGCTTATTGTATCTCTCGAAAACTTGAGTGATACTTTCACCAGGAAGAGATTTAAAAGCTTCGTAGTGAGACGTCAGAATATCCAGACGATTTTCACGAACTTCATCAGTTCCCTCCATTATCATTCCAATCGTATCCCACATGTGTTTCGCACTAGTACAGTTCATAATTTGATGATTTATTTCATCATCCATGGAGTCAACTATGATTAGTCTAAGATTGGTATCCAATCCATCTTTTTCAGTTTCAACAGCGGTATACTCCGATGGACGTTTTGGAATCATTCCTCCAACAGCTGCACTACTTTCACCATCCTCAGTAGTTTCAGGAGCATATTTCATTGGTTTAGACCAACCCTCAGTCAACGTCTCCATGTATCTAGGATTTGATGTTTGCATGAACAGTAACATCTTCATTTTCCACATGCAGTAATTATCACGCTTAAATGAAGGAACCTTAATACTGCTACCTTTTTTAGTACTCATGATTCTGGATGACGAATGCGGATCTGATCTGTACGTCGATCAACAAGCTATGATGCCAATTGTTAGGTCCAGAATAACGTAGAAGGGGGTTGAATACGTTATTTTGAAATATTTGGATTTCTGAGATGTGAAAAATAAGGTCAACAACTGAATCAAAATAACACAATCAATTCGGGAAAATATCTTTGAATTGATAAAAATCGAGGGGTGTTACAACTTCTAATCCAGTGGATTAGCTTCAAAAACCAGAACACTCCTAAGGATAGTTTAGGCATGAGGACCTTCTACCCGACACTTCCTGAAAGCGGGCTAAGCCGGCTTTCCTACTAGATGGACTGTCTAGCAGCTTACACAGAGAAGATATAAGAGAGAGAAGAGAGAGTTGTGTGTTGAGGTGTGTTTTGAAATGAAATACAACATGCCTATTTATAGATTTTAGAAAGTCACTATTTGGCACAATTCCAACAACCCCCAAATACTATTCCAACAACCCCAGCTATTATTCCAACAACCGCAGTTACTATTCCAACAACCGCAGTTACTATTCATATGATTTCGGTTACTATTCATATGAATAGTGATTTCGGTTACTATTCATATTCTCTTCTGTTTATTTTGCTATTTTAATTCATCTCAGAAAATAATTCAAGTACCAGATTAATTTAATTATTTTGTTATAAATAATTAATCTGTTACTTATTTAATTTTCAGAGTAAATTAATTTTTGACAATACCTTGAGATATTATGTCTGTCCTTGATCGTCAATAGGCTTTGGCAATTCTTTCTATGTGTTAATGTGTTGATCCTTCTCATATGTACTGACACTTAGGGCACTAGTCTGGTTCACAAGTGACTAGCACTGATCTTGATCTTCACACCTTCGTTGCAATCCAATTGATTAGCCTGCAGCAGTATCTTCAATTAATTTGAATACATGGAATCTTTTGGCCCTTCAACTGAATCATCTGTACATCTTATTCTATCACTGAGGCTTGATCATGTTAATGAACTTCTTTCAGCGACTTGATCCTTGTTGGTGCATGTTCTTCAAATTTCACGATCCCTGTATAGAGTTAATATTATTTATCTTTTATCCTAGTTGAGTTATATATGTCCACTATTACATATTACATTACATTATGCCTTACACACGATGTTTCGAATAAACAAAATTGTGCACCTCTCAGCTACGTAACACAATTTTTTAAGAACAAAGTTGGTTTGCTAGGTTTTACACTTCAATGAAATTTAAATAGTTTTGATCAGTGTTGTTTTGTCTACTTATTTGTGGTTTTGATGAGAATTGTTGAATTTTTGGTTTATTTTACTGTTAAAAGTAAACCCTAGCATTGACATTATGGTGAAATCTTTTACAGTATGGAGTCGTGTCCAGTAATTCTGCATTGCAAACACTCCCTGCATCTACCCAGAGGACATATATAGCCACTACAGAAGTTGGCACTAATACGCCACCTCGAGATATATTATTGGAAAATAGTTCCAGCTCTGGAAATCTTGAATTGCAAGGGTCTGTTGCTGTCGCAGGTAATGGTGTAGGCTCGAGTCCTTTGCAATATTTGGAACATGGGCTGCCAGAAGGACACAAGGTGCTCCCCATGGTACATTATTACAAAATAGTTCAAGCTCTAGAAATCGTAAATTACAGGGGCATGTTCCTGTCCAAGAAAATGGCGCAGGTTCAGGTCCTTTGCAATTGGAGCATGGGCTACCTAAGGGACACAATGTGCAAGTCAATCTGAATAGTAAAAACAAAGATAATATAAAGCTGCGAAGGAAAAGCAAGGGTAACACAGACAGATTTTCAAAGGAAAATAAAATTGAAGCCCGTTTTTCTGCATCCCCTGCATATGTGTCAACTGAGAAAGTCAAGACTGGATATAAAGACTACTTTTATTTAACGAGAGACCAAGTTGAATGCCCTACATGCCTTGAAGGTATTTATATTTTCTTTTAACCAAATTGCCATAGTATATAAGCTATAGAATGGTTTTTATTTTTGTTCCATAGAAAATCATCACTTGTTAAAGCTATGCTCTCATTGATTACAGAATATACAGTTGAAAATCCCAGGATAACTTCGAAATGCAACCACCATTTTCACCTCGGTTGTATCTATGAGTGGATGGAAAGAAGTACTACCTGTCCAATATGCTCAGAGGTAGGACGTCTCATTTTTTTATTGCTCTGAAATAAGTCTTTTTATGAAATCTAAGGCTACCTTTCTGTTTCCAAGGCGCGTTTACATTCCTTGCAAGGCCTAAAAACGGAAATATCGTTATTGTGTATATTATAGGATTTCTAAATCTCTGGTTATTATGTATGATGTTTGTTTTTGACTTATTTAGATTCAATGGATTTCTTATTATATTGACGTTTTTAATTTCTAGTAGCCTTGCATTCAGAATTTGTGCTTAGTTTGTGATTCTGTAGGGATTTATACATAAGTTTCTACTGTACCAAGGGCATTTCACATGAATAAATTGAAGTAGTGAATTTTAAAGAACTGGAGGCAACTGGTCTTATGATCTTTTCCGGTGACGTAATGCAACTCTTCCGCTAATTCTGGTACTTTCCAATTTCCATTGATGCAAAAAAGAGGTTGTGCCTTGTGTTCTCTTTCATTCTACATATGTTTTAGAGTTATATTCTCTCCAATAAAGTCTGATAGTGAAGTATACTTGCCATTTCAAACGTGCTAATCTTGAAATTCTTTTTGCATCTTTTAAAGGTTTTGGGTGTTAAAAGACGGCAGGTATCTATTATTCGGGTTCTAAATCAAGGGGAAAACTTGTTTTAGTGGAAGAGGTAACTTTGCAGAGTGTGTCTGATGCTTTAGATAAACATTATGTAAATCGGTAAGAGGTAGCTTTTTTTTCTGCTCCATGATTAGATATATAAATTCCTTTTGGTCTCTTTTCCAGATAGTTGAAACTGTAAATAGGTAAGATGTCCTGTTCAGTTGCTAACTCAACTAGATTGAGTACTATATAACAGCTTGTAAAATATAAATCTTTCGCATATGCTTGAATGGTTGATATTGTCCTTAAGGGTCGTTGGCTGATATAAATTTGAAAGTGCACCTAATAGTGTTTTGTTATGGCCAACAATGATCTATAGTGAAATTTGACTAGATTCCCGTGTATATGTGATAATGCTGGTGTTTTAATCTACAGAGCATTCCGAGAACAGTGGTGTTTGATAAAAAAAACTTGAACTAATATACTTCAGTGGCCAGTCAAGTAAGTAGAAAGCTTGAGATCGGGAAGTCGTGAAATTGACAATGTTGTGCTTAAACCAGGATCACTTGTGCCACTAAAGATAACCTCCGCCGCACAGGTATACAATTGTATCACTGATTTCATTTCGTTAAGTGTTAATTTTATTTAATGTTAACTCAATGCAGGTACACTGCCAATATATGTATTTTGACGATAGAACAAAAAAATAGGCAAAATGTAAGCTGAATCTTATTAGGTTGGGACCAAAATCAGTGAAATTATGTTGGCTGGTCTTTATAAAAAAAATTCCAAAGTCATAGTGAAGAAAGAGCTTAATTTGTCCATTTGGTTGTCTCTGGGAGGATTTCAAGAAAAAGGATCTGATGATTCACACTTACGTAATACACATGTTTTAATCTTGTAAACTCCACTAATAAGAACTTGTTTGCATTTTAATACAGGTGCAGGATAATCGGAGCACACGACTGCAAAGGATTCTGGAAGAGACAAAGGAAGCAGATGGAGAGGCTGAAATACGAGAAAGGATGCAAATGTTGATTTCTCAAGGAGTGACTCCATTTCTAACTTGCACGAGGTCTTTACCGGTCCAATATTTGTGGGGGATAGATTAGTTTTTGTTGGGATGTTTAAGTAAATGTAATCGGTTGTACGATTTGTAATTTTTTCTTCAAATTAATGATATTTACAATTTGTAGTTTTATTTTAGATTTGACATTTGTGTGTTTTTTATTTATTTTTTGTTGTATCAATGCATTTTTTTTATGAATATTAGAGGAAGGAAATGGTAGAAAAATAATTAAATTTAAATCATTAATTTTAAAATAGATAATGTCTGTGGGGCCCACATATGGGGCCCACATAACTGATTAATAATTTTGTAAAATTATAACATCTAAGGTAACACAGATTTAGTGTTGCTATAGAATGCTTAGTGTGTTGCTGTATAGGTCTATGGTAACTAATTTTGCTATGTTAGCTTAGGCATGTCGAAGTGTTACCTTAGACCCCAAAGGTTACATAGAACAAACCTATCACAGCAAAGGTGTTACCTTAGTCTTTTTTTGGCCTTTGGTAACAGAATTTAGGGTCTAAGGTAACACAGTCGTGGTGTTACTATATGTCATTTATGGCGTAGTGTTTCTTGGGTTTTGCAGAATCTCGACGGATGCGTAATTCCATAGATCGCAAAAAAAAAAGATTTTAGTAAGACTTTGTTTTACCTTTATCATCCCTTCTCCAATTCCTCCTTAGTGGGTGGAAAACAAGCATACCAATACTAAGCTTCCAACTCGGTCGAGGATAATGCCGTTTGAGGTGTGGTGCACTCTAAAACACACTTTCACCTATGTACCCACGTCGAACCTTTAAATTCAAAACCATTGCATTTCCTACTACTTCCCTAAATAACCTACTTATGATGCACTACTCTACCCTTGTGCTAACATGAATTCTTACAAAGATATCTGAGAAAATATTTCTTTGACGCAACTTTCAGCTCCCTACATTGCCTGCATTTTCTATTCAAATATCGTAGGATAGTGTGTACCACATTCATCGCTTTCTAACTTCATACTTAACCGTAAACAGTTCTCTGTTATTACATACCCTGACATCGTTTACATATTATTGCACCAAATTTATGTGCATTCGCAAGGATCCTTAATAAATCGATCTTCACAACCTTTAAAGTCAAATATGAGCTATTGCACCCACATATATGACGTATAACAACCTCGACCCAACTCACACTTCAACAACTCTAACCTAACAAAAAATTCCTAGAGCATGTCCCGTGCTTGGCATGGGTTCTCATGCTAGTATAACATAATGCACTAAAATAACACATGATAAGTTCAAAAAATAATAATAATAACACATGATAAAACGGTAAAAAATTAAAGTTAAGAAAATTATTGTTAACTAAAATTAATACGAAGATATTTTAGACTAAACTTTAAAATGTAATTAAAAAAAACCTTACTACAAACAAGTGTTTCAAGAAAACCTAATTATTAAAAAAAGTCATTAAAAAATTTTGCTTTTAGATTTTACCACAAACATGCTTTTAAAATTTATACTAACAAAGTTAACATAAATCAATAAATTAACATTTATTATTTTGCAAAGATTATAGATTTGGTACTAAAGTTTTAAATAAATTAAAAAAAATTCAAAAATTCAAAATAAAATAATTTGTAGAGAATCTAAATATAATAACCACAAAAGATCCTATAATAATTTAATATTTTAAAAATGACAAAATATTAAATTTCATCAACTAATAAAATACTCATTATCAACTTAATTATTTATTATTATAAGTTAACAAATTTTCCGTAATAGTTTTAGTATATATATAATTACTAAATACATGCATATTATTAATTTATTAACATTAAAATTAGAAAAGCAATTCAAAATGTTATAAACACTACTTTTGACAAAAAAATCATAATGAAAAATTTATTATAAAAGATTAGTAAAATAATCCGTGCATATATAATACAATTGGTATAAAGAGGTTCATATGCTTTGGTCGTACATAAATTCAAGTTATAGGAAAAATAGTTATAGTATCACAAAACTTATAAATCACAAATTAATTCTTCATGTATAATGAAATACCATTAGAATTTCAAATTGTTAGTTACAGAGGCATGCCTGTACACATCTAATAACAAGCCTAATTGTTTGTAATGCTTTGCATTACTTACATGACCTCTTAACTGAGGGAACCTCTAGTTGTAGAGTTTCTGTCTGTATTGTACTTGTAGTAGGCATCAAATCCTAGTTGTGTAATTGTACTTATAGAGTCTAGAATAAAGCTTGAAAGAAGTTCCAAGGTTCATGCCTCAAGCAAGGAGTTAAAGACTGTCAAATAATCACAGTTGGGATTTGAAGAAATGAAGAATTTGCCTAAGTACCAATTCGAGAAGTATATTTGTCTATTCGAGAAGTCCAACATTCGAGAAGTCAGGGATTCGATATCTCAAGACACTATTCGATATCTCTGAATACACTGTTCGATATCTCATTCGATATCTCAGAGACTCGATATGTCTACTACTCTATTCGAGAACTCAAGAAGTCAACAAGTCAAGATGGTATTCGAGTTCTCAAAGAGTCAACAAGTCAAAGTTCCATTCAATATCTCAAGGACTCAAAAAGCTATTCGACATCTCGAGGATTCGATAAGTCAAATGTTCTATTCGACAACTCAAGGAATCCTGATGGAAAAGAGCTATTCGAGAAGTGGTTCGATATGTCAATATAACAGTGTTCGAGAACTCAGAGTTATCGATCAAGTCAATTCTAGTTCTCGAATCACTTACTTAGTCACTTCTCGAATACATTCTTGGAGACAAAATACTGAAGAAATTGTACAAGTCAGAAACCTGCAACAAGCCAATGCACTTTATGGACCACAATTTGTAACGTGCTCTGGAAAGCCTACAAGGAAGCTTGGAGAGATATAGAAGAGACAAGGAGCTAAAGAAGTGGATCTAAACAGGCTTTGCAAAGTCAAATCTGTAACCGTTTGGACACTTACTCAAAAAGGATAGACAGACTAGAAAGTAATTTGTTTAGCTACCTTACTTGCAGTAAGTAGGCTGTATCCATGTTCTATAAGGACACAGCCTCACTTAATAACTTAGTAACTTTGTGTGAGTCGAGTTTTTCATACACTGTAAGCTATATCTCTCTGAGAAAAATGAAGCTGAGAATACTAGCATTTGTATTCACAGATTGTAGCAACCTTTATCTAATAATACATTAGATTAAAGTGATATTATGTTCTGTGTTGTTCTTTATCCACATCTACATCTCTGCACACACAATACTTGTTTGCTACACAGACTCAAGGCACGAAAAGTTCAAGAATCCATTCACCCCCCCTCTGTATTCTTTCTTTGTGTTCAATACTCAACAAGTGGTATCAGAGCGGGCTGTTTATTCAAAAACAGAAAAACGATCATGAGTTCGAATACACCAAAGACTACAGGAACGGTGAAGGTCCCTAAGTTTGACAAAGAAAACTTCAACCTCTGGAAGATAAAGATGATGTTGTTCATTAAAGCCTCTCATCCCTTGTATCCTGAGATTCTCAAGAATGGTCCTTTTGTTCCACAACAAGAGATACCAGAAAAGACTGTTGGAACCACAACTATCCCAAGATCTTATGAGGCCAAGGATCCATCAAAATGGACAGAATCAGAAAGGGAGAAGGTTGCTCTTGACAGCCACCTCATGCTGCTTATCATTGATTCCATGGACATGTCAATGTTTGCGAACATTGCATCATGTACGTCTACCAAAGAGATGTGGGATCACATTGAGGTGTTGTGTATGAAGGGACTGATGAGGTTAAGGAAAACAAGAAACAGATACTGGTCACACAGTATGAAGCTTTCATGGCACAGCCCAAGGAAAGCATCACTGAAATGTTTGAAAGGTTTCACAAGCTAGTTACTGAGTTGCAGATGAATGGCAAGGTTTACAGCACCAAGGAGTTAAATATGAAATTTCTGTTCTCCTCACCAAATCATCTAGAGCAAAGAGTCATTTCTCTAAGGGAGAGAGATTTGAACAAAGTCACCTATGATGTGCTCTATGGAGTCCTAAAGACTCATGAACTTGAGTTGCTTCAGAAAAGGGCTATCCAAGCCAACCAAGGTAGAATGATAAACACATCATGTGCCTTGATTGTCAACAAATCTATTCTGGACCTAGAAGCATCTACAAGTCAGCTAAGGATAGAGGAGGTAGCAGATGATGAAGAAACTGAAGCTGGGGTGAGTGAACCTGTTGAGGAAAAGGAGGAAGAAGAAGAAGAGTTTTACACTCTGGAAGAACTTGATGGGATGGAAAATACTTCATATGCTTTCATGGCCAGAAAATTTCCAAACATCAGATTTAAAAGTAATATACCCTTCAAACCCAAAACTCAAAACCATTCAGTCAACAAGAACAAGGCACCTGTGAAACCAAACAGAAATAAATTCAAAACCAGTTATGTGGATAGGTCATCTGTAAGGTGCTATAGATGCAATGACCTAGGGCATTTTGCCAGTGAATGCAAGAAGCCTAAAAAGAAGGATAGAGATTATCTTGAGCTCGAAGCTAAGTATGAGGCCCTTCTGAAAAAGCAGACACAAGGTAAGGCCTACATAGCTGAAGGGAAGTGTTGGGATGATTCTGAGAGTGATGGAGAAGAACAAGAATTCTGCAATTATGCCTTGATGGCCAACTCCAAGGATGACTCATCTCCATCTGATTCTCAGGTACCATCTCTCACTACTATAGACATGTCTGTTTCTGAGTATAAATGCATGATCGAACAACTATCTGTTGAAATGTTTAATATTCATACTAGTATGACTGCTGCTAATGAGGAGATTGCTAAACTGTCTACTAGAAATGAAATATTAACCAAAAAGAATAAGAAACTTGAGCTAAATGCTATGCAAGTAGAAAACCTTAAGAAAGAAGTTGAATATTTGCAGAACAAGGTTTTGTGTGCTAGTCAAGTAGAGAAGGCTCTTAGGGATGAATTAGCTGAAAATGAATTCAAACTGAAAACTTTCAAGAAATCATCTGGTCTAGTGCAATCCTACTGTGAGAAAATTGAAGCTAAACCCAAAGCAGCTATTGGACTTGACTATGACTCTCTCAAACAGAGGAAAGGCTATGCTATCATTGAAGAGGACACAGCTGTTCATGAGAAAGTGCCTCACATATTGAAAAAGACTGAAAATCCAATTTTTAAGGAATCAACATTTGAAATTGATGAGGATGCCTTACTCATCAAACAAATGTTTAATGATGAGGATGAGGCACAATCTAGTGAACAACAAGCATCCTCTAAGAGTGAGAGTGTCAAGTCAAAGACCAAGAAACCAGTAGTTGATAGGCCAAGACCTAAGAAGTTTGTTAAGTTTGTCTCAGCTGGGAAGAGTGAATCAGAAAAGAAAGTGACTAAGAAGAAACAAAACAGAAAGGGCAAGTTAGGGATTAACAAGGATAACAACTATGCTTATATGCCTAATGCCCCTAGGAAAACTTGTCAGAACTGTTTCAGTACCAATCATTTAACTCATGCATGCAAGAAACCTGTTGGTAGTGTGTCTAAACCTTTCTATGATTGTTCTGTGTCTCTAAGACATAGAAATGCACCTTTCTGTGATAAATTTGACTGTATGCCATGCAATATGAATGTTATGACAAGTTGTTTTAATTTAAGAAGGCAATTCATTGATGGTTGTATCAGTCACAATTCTCACACACACTACACAAGGTCAAAGTCTTCAAGTCCTCCTAAAGCTAGGAAGGTACCTCTGTCACCTAAGTCTGAAACTTCAGGTTCTAAGACTTCCAACAGTGACAAGAAGACTAACACTAAGAAAGTTGACAAGCATGTTGTTTATGATAAAACTGTCTCTAAGTCACATGGACCCAAACTTGTTTGGGTACCAAAGGAAAAGTAATACCTTTGTGTTTGCAGGGCAAAGAAAGTGAAAAGAAGGTCATGTGGATTTTGGACAGTGGATGCTCAAATTATATGACTGGTGATATGGCCCTGCTATCACAGTATGAGGAAAAGGCTGGCCCAATGGTTGCTTTTGGAGATGACAGCATGGGTAACACATTGGGATATGGCAAGCTGAAAGTTGGTAATGTCATCATTGAAGATGTAGCACTAGTCAAGGGGCTCAAGCATAATCTGCTAAGTGTTGGTCAGTTTACTGATAGAGGATTCAAAGTGAATTTTGACAAAGATGAATGTTTGATCACCCACAAGAAGACTGGTGATTTTGCTCTCTCTGGAGTGAGAAAGGGAAGCCTGTTTGTAGCCAATATGGACTCTGCAAACAAGGACAAAATTTGTTGCTTTTACTCAAAAGCATCAAATGAAGATTGTTGGCTGTGGCACAAGAAACTATCACACCTGAACTTGAAGGCCATTAATTCTCTAGTCAAAAGAGAGTTAGTGAGAGGCATGCCCACACTTGAATTCTGCCAAGAAGGAGTGTGTGAGGCTTATCAAAAGGGAAAAATGAAAAGATCAAGCCACAAGTCAAAGACAGTGACATCAATAACCAAGCCATTACAACTTATTCATATGGATTTGTTTGGGCCTGTCAACATTATGTCACTTGGAAGAAAGAAGTATGCCCTGGTAATGGTTGATGATTTTTCAAGGTATACATGGGTGGAATTTCTGGCATCAAAAGATGAGGCTCCACAAGTAATTATTGAGCATATAAAGAAAGTTGACAAGGAAGCAAAGGCAAACAATGCAAGTGTGATTGCACTGAGAAGTGATAATGGAACAGAGTTCAGAAATGCCATACTCGAAGCATTCTGTAAAGAGAATGGTATTTCTCAGCAATTCTCAGCTCCAAGGACTCCACAACAAAATGGAGTTGTTGAGAGAAAGAATAGAACTCTAATTGAGGCTGCTAGAACAATGTTACTTGATGCAAAAATGCCTACATGTTTTTGGGCTGAGGCTGTGAGTACTGCATGCTACATTCAGAACAGAACCCTCATCAACAAAAACACTGGAAAGACACCTTACAACTTGTTAGGTCGAATACACAATAGGTAATCAAATACTGTACGAGTAACTTAACAAGAACACACCTTTTAATACTTAAAAACTGTTTGGAATTAACAATTCCTCTCTCAGTGATGTAAAATATCACAGAGAGTTGCTTAGGTTACAATCAATGAATTTCTCAATGTTCGATACCCTTCTAGGGTTAACCTAACTGTATTTATAAAACATACAGCTTCATACAATCAGTAATTGATTCTCCTATAATTAAGCTATACAATTGATATCAATCACGATTGCTTCAAGTCTTCCAAGTCAACTCAATCTCTTTGACAGCTTTCCAATCTTCAAAGATATTGCTTCCATATTTATCTTGTATCAATCTTCAAACACTGTTGACTCTTCAGACACTACCGCTACAGAGTTTAACAACTTCTGTTGCGCTTCCAGTCAGTGTTTAACTAAACTCTGACTGCTTCCAGCTAAACTCTGTTTTGTTACTTTAGCTTCCAAACACTGTTCTCATCAATCATTTCTAACAATCTCCCCCAACTTGTTCATTAGCAAGAATGTACAAGTTTACAGTAAATGATGATGTCAAAACAAATACAAAGTCTACAGTGTTTAACAAACAGAGTTTAAGCTTTTACTTAACAAATTCTACAGAAAATAAGAAAATTCTTACAGACTTCAACTTCTAATCTCTTGAAGATCTGGCATTGTCCTGAGATAGTCTATAAGCAATCTTCTTTCAGCATTTTCAAGCTCTATCTGCATAGCTTCCTTGATTTCTCTCAACTGAGGATCATTCTCATCAGTCTGATAGATAGCAGCTCTAAGATCGTAGATTTTGGTTCTCCTCATTTCATTTCCCAACCTGATATATTTCACTTCCTCAGACTTCACATTAAAATCCAGAACAGTAATTCCAAGATCTGTCTTCAGCTTTGTAGTCCCCTTCTCCATTTCTATCAGATTCCCATTCCAGTCTCTGTACTTTGGAACATACTTGCTGTTGTACTTCATATTTCTTCTTGCAAGATTTTGAATCATCTTTTGTCTGAGTACATTTGCAACTGACTGAGCTCTTTGATTTCTTACTCTGAAAAGATACAGAACATATTCTAGTTCTTCCCAGTATTTTAAATCAATATCCTTCTCATCAACCTTAAACACTGTTCCATCAGCCATGAAATATAACAGAAAATCCTTCTCTAAACTCTTCTGATAAACAAGCTGTACTGACTCCAGTCTGTCTAAACTCTCTTGAGTGACACCACGACCTGGAACAGCCAATGAAGAAGGATCTCTGGGACCAACATATTGTCTTGTGTCTCTGTGTGAGCCTATGCCTCCTTTGTTGTATCCGATTTTACCAGATAAGACTCTACCATCAGTGAAATCCATTGGAGCTGTAGCTGGAGCTGTAGCTGCTAGACTTGAATCATGAAGAACGCCTTTTCCAAACTTTGATTTCAAATGAGAAGACAATAGTGGTGTGGTCACAACTTGTGCAGCAACAGAGGTTGTGTCTTCATTCTTCTGTACAACATGTGTATCAACAGAGGTTGTAACAACATTCTTCAACTTTTGCTTAGCTTCTGCATCTGTTGGTTTTCTGGATACTTGCACCCTTTGATTAGTACCAACTTGTTCTTTGAATTGAATGCCTTTAAGAACAGGCTTTGCAGCTTTAACAACTTTCACACTTTTCTTCAACTTATCAGATTTTAAAGCTTTTAAATGCTTTTCTTGCAGACTCTTTTCTTCAGCTTTAGCATCCTCTAGAGTAACTCCTTCTGCATTTTCTTCCATGAAGAGCTTAACAGCTAACTCTTCATCAGTCTTTGGATTAGATATTAATTCCAAACTCTTGGTCTTTGAAGTACCTTGAGTTTCAGTGTTTATTCCAACAGACTGTGACTTAAGAGATTTGCCAGATCTCAGAGTTAGTGACTCAGAGTTTAAAGCCGCAGAGTTTAAAGCCTTATCACTTGCTCCTCCATCTCCAGCATCATCCTTTTTTAGCAGAGTTTGAGAAACTTTGCATTTTGACTTAGCAACTCTCTCCCCCTTTTTGACATCATCAGGAATGAGTATAGATGTAATGAGCTCCAAAGAGTTAGCAATTGAATCAACCTTCTCAAACAAGGCAGCCTGATTCTCTTCAACCTTTCCTAACCTGGCAAAGAGAGTATCTTGAACTTTAGAAAGCTGTGCAGCTTTGATTTTTGACTCTCTTTCCATTTTCATTTCTCTAGTCTGTATCTCAGTTTTCAAAGAAGCAATTTGTTGTTTTGTGTCAGCAAAATTTCCATCCAGAGTTTTGACTTGTACCACAGTTGCCTTTAAGCATGATAAAATCTCTGGATTTGAAATTTGACTAGCAGTCTGCTTAATGAAATTAGCTGCTCTCCCTTTTGGAAAAATACAGTCTTCTTTATACCAGTTAGCAGCAGATTTAGCAAGATGCTCTTCTTCAATTGCATGAGATGGACAAGGCTGATCAAAAGATGTATGTTTGTTATCAGTCTTTACTGGTGCACTCAGAGAAGAATCAGAGTTTGCACTGTTTTCAGCTTCATCTTCAACATTGGCATCATTAGCTTGAGCATCTTGTAAAGAACCACTGTGCTGAGCTGTGTCAGCCACAGTTTCTGCAACAGTTTCTGCAATCTTGTCAACAGTCTCCTCATGTTGCACAGGCTCTGCAACAGAGTTTGCATTTGTAGCTTCAACAGGCATAGATTTAGAGTTATTCTTATTTGCTTGATCAGCCTCATCACCTTTGTCAGGAATTTGAGAAGCATTAGATATCAACTCTGTATGTGATGCTGCAGCTTCAGTAATAATAATTGCAGGCTCATCAGCTACACCAGGAGCTTCAGTGTGAACAACAGGTGATTTAGGATCAAGGATTGGTTGAAATGAATCAAGAATATCATTCATTGGTGAAAAACCATCTCTGTGATCCTCTTCTACAGGCATGTTATCCTCTGTAGGTATTTCAACATGGACAGGCACAACATCCTCTGCAGGCATTTCAACCTCTGCAGGTATAGCAACCTTCTCTGCAATCTCAACAGTAGGTGTTTGCTGTGAAATCACCTGTGGAGCTTCAACAACATGCTCATCATCAGATTCTGAAAGAATTAATCTCCTTTTCTTGACTTGAGGCACTGCAGTCACCTCTTCTTCTTCACTAGAGCTCTCCTTAGTTGGTGAAAGTGAAGGTCTGTTTGCCTTTTGTTTCTTTCTTCTGGTATAAACAGCTCCAGGTAATGTCTGTTTAGCCTTTGAGTGTTTAGTGTTCTGTGCAGTGTGTATTTTCCTTTTTGGTTTGGATTTGGGTTGATCAGTAGGTACTGGCTCAGAGTTTATGAATTCAGAGTTTATTTGTTCAGAGTTTATTGGAGGAGAGTTTATGTGTTCAGATTGTGGTTGATGAGTGGGTGTTGGCTCAGGTGTTGATATAGGATGAGAATGTATGGTGTCTAATGGTTCAGGCATTTGTTGTGTTGCAGGTTGTGGTGATGATTGTGTAGATTGAGAATCTTGAGGTTGGTTGACATAGTTTTGTAAGACTAGTGGCATAAACATGTCAGGTATTTGCTGTTTAGTAACATCTTTATTTGTCAAATCAGAAAACATCCTTTTAGCAACTTGAAAAGGCTGAATGACATCAGCTTCAGCAATTGTAAGATTAGGCACACAAGCATTGAATAGCATTTGACAAAATCGAGAAAAATAAACAGATGTAGGCTCAGACAAACGCTCTCCCAAATTCATTAGTACTAGTCTACCAAAATCAAAGTTACCTCCATACAGTAGAGCATGACCAATTTGAAGAGTGTCAAGAGGAAGTGCATCCCAATTTGTTGTCTTCTTTCCAAAAGCTCTTGTAATACAATCGAAAAAGAAACTCCATTCCTTTCGCAAAAGTGGCCTTCTAAGAGATCCCAGCTTGTTCAAATTTCCTGAACAACCAATTTGCTGCAACATTGTTCGCAACCGGTCGTGACCAACAACACTGTAAGAAGTGTGAGTCTCAAACTCCAGAGCATCCCTAACCGTAGTTGGAGTAATGATATACTCTGATTCATCATGAGTGAAAGTAATTGTTGGAGTACCAGACTCTTCTCCATCATCATACACAGAGTTTGTCCAAAAAGTAGCAATTTGTGAAGCAGAGAGTGTTGGTGGTGAAGTTAAAGCCTTCCCAATTTCGGAATCTTTCAAGAAATTTTGAAACAAATGAAACGCCTCTGGAGCGTTTGCATTCTCCAGTGGAGCTGCATAGTTGCTAGGAAGAAAAACTAACCCTGCTGCATCAAACGCTTTGGTTGCCATTAGTAAAATATGATACGTAAATATTCAGAGAAAAGATGTGTATGGTAAGTGTTTACCAAAATGTGAAGGAGAGTGAATAAGAATTTTGAAAGTGATTGTGTATGCAAGTAACTGTGAGTGGGACACTATAATGGGACACGTGTCAAACAACCAATGGATCACTCAATAATTACCGCTGTCATTCCTTTAATCACAACACTATGACATATTCACACTAATTAATAGTTGTCAACTACCCCAATTACTCCAAAATAGTCAAATTATCTCAATGAAATTTTACCTTAGAGTACTTAACACAACTCGACAGTGTTTGTCAATTTTCCAACTTTATCACTAAAACCCTTTCAAAAATTGCACAGTTGTGAATATGAGTGTGTGTGAAGCAGAGTTTACCAAAATCAATTTTTAAAACATCTAATATTTCATAAAATCCATAACAAAAATCAATAAACACTGCATGCACAAACTCCCATAGTAAACACTGATTGTTTGATGAATGCTGTTAGGAATAATTCATAAGTTGTGATGTTAAGAATAGAATTTACACATTATACTTCTTGTAATCCTGATCTTATAAAGGATTTAGCACTGTATATAGGTTTTATGTGTAAAACAGTTATCTGTATAGTTTAGTCAGGAATGAACAATGTATCGGAGACTACATGTCAGGAACAGAGAGCAAATCCTGATGACGGTCCAATACTGATGGTTGATCAGATACTGATGCAGTGTACAGATCCTGATATCAGTCGTGTTACTGATGATGTCATTATAGATACTACAGAAACTGGCAAGTGCTATAAAACAGGATCGTTGTTTGAAGAACAAGCAAGAAGACATTATGAAGGAAAGAGTTTTCTATTGAAGGAAACTATCGACTAGAAGGCAGAACATTGTCATGTATAGATTATATCTTTCTGTTATTAGTTGATAGGTAGCATTATAAATACTCTCTCTATATCATTGTAAAGGGAAGGACGAAGTTGTGAGTTCGTGTGCGTAGCTCTGTATAAGGTTTGTATTCGAGAGTTCGAAACAAACAGAGAGAGAGATTTGTATTGTCAGCAGCTGCTAAAGGTATTGTACACCTTTGGTAGAGTTTGTATTTGATCTTATTAATACAAACAAGAGTTTGATTCATTCGTTTATTCTTGTTCATATAATCAAGCAAAAATCAGACACGATTATATAACTTGTATTCAACCCCCCCTTCTACAAGTTATTCGAGTTAACAATTGGTATCAGAGCAGGTTGATTTCGAATAATCATAAAGATCTGCAATCATGTCTGGTTACAAGGATGGGAATACTAAAATTCCTATGCTCAAGAGAAACGAATATACTCTATGGGAA
Source organism: Kitagawia praeruptora (assembly GCA_037693485.1). NCBI lineage: Eukaryota > Viridiplantae > Streptophyta > Magnoliopsida > Apiales > Apiaceae > Kitagawia > Kitagawia praeruptora. Next base: position 104,043,074 of record CM075354.1, on the reverse strand, counting down.
GTAAAGATGTTGCATCATCTGGAAGCAACAGATCCTGATTATCTTGACAGAATCAGAGATGGACCTTTTGTTCCAACAAAGGTCGTTGGACAAGCAACTGTTGATGGTGAGGTTGTTCCAGAACATACAGCAGAGAAGCCAAAATCTGAATGGTCAGATAAGGACAAGGAGAATGTTCTCAAAGATGCTAAAGTGAGAAACATATTATTCAACAGTCTTGATTCTGTTCTCACTAACTATGTTCTCTCTTGTAAAACTGCTAAGGATATATGGGACAATCTTAAGGTTCACTGTGAAGGAACTAAGCCTGTCAGGAAGAATATGAGGACATTACTTATACAACAGTATGAGTACTTTGAATCCAAGTCTGGTGAGTCACTTACTGATACCTTTGATAGGTTTACAAAACTCATCAATGAGATGGCCATGCATGGTAAATATTATGACTTGGAGGATATGAATACAAAGTTCATGAAAGCTTTGCCTGATTTCTACAATGAGAAGATATCTGCAATTGAGGAAGCTAATGATCTGGATGAGATTTCATTAGAGGCAGTATATGGAAAATTGAGAGCTTATGAACTTGACAAGCAGCAGAAGAAGAGCAGGAGTGAAGGAAAGATGAAGACTATTGCACTTACTGCTCAATCTGAAGTTAAGAAGCTTCCTGAAGAACAGCATGAAGAGATTGCTGTAAAAAATTCAAGGAAGAAGAAAAGCAAAGAAAGTTCTGAGTCAGAGACTACTGATATGGACTCTGACAACAATGATTCTGAATCTGAGATGCAAGAACTCTTTGCTATGTTTGCTAAAGCTTTCAAGAAAGGAAGATTCAACAGGAGAAGATTTAGCAAAGGACCTTTTCAAAAGAAGGAGGAGAAGAAGAGTGACAAAAGCAAAAGTACAATTGTCAAGCTTGATAAGGCCAAGATCAAGTGCTTTAACTGCAGCGAGCTTGGACACTTTGCTAGTGAGTGTAAGAAGCCTAGAAATTCAGGAAAGGGTAATGCACTTATGGTCACACGGAAGGATTGGGCTGATTCAAGTGACTCTGAAGATGAATTGGATTATGACAACATTGCATTGATGGCCAATAGTTCAGACAAACCTGGATCTCCAAAGAAAATTTCTCCATCCTCTGTTAAGGTATCACTTCACTCTCTTGATTCATTTGATAGCTTAAATTCTGATGAAATTAGATCTATCCATGCTGAGTTTAAAAATCTTTTGACTAATTTTAGAATTCTTACTTGTGAAAGAGATGAACTTAAGGTTAAGAATGATAAATTAGTTGATAGAAATAATTTTCTTGAATCTGAATTAATTCAAATGGAAGAATACAAGTTGAGTTCTGATAAAGCTAAGCATGATTATAGTGTAATTCTTGAGGCTTATGACTATGTCAGAAAAGAACTAGAAGAAGAGAGAGATGTGATTAAGACCATTAACAATTCCAGTAAGAAGACAATAGAAATCTTTGAGAGTGGAATTCGTGGTAAGGTTAATGGTTTAGGTTTTGATAAGGCTAGACAAGAAGAAAAAATAGCTATTGTCAATGATGATAGTAAGGTAGAAGCTAACACATCTAAATCTGAAGGTAAGAAAATTGTTTCTGAACCTAATCATGTTAAATTTGTTGATTCAAAAGGTACCCCTGTTGTACACAATAGGATTAACAATAGTTTTTCAGATGAGAAAGTGTTAGAGAAATCTAAGAATATAAACATAGGGTTTCTGTCTAAGTCTCAGTTGAAACAGAGATTAGATGATCTTTCAGAGTCTAGCAAGATTAAGAGAAATAGGAATGGAAAAGAAGGTATTAACAAAGAGAACAATTACAAGAATGTACCTGATGCACCTAGGAAAAAATGCTATAAGTGTGGAAATCATAATCATTTGGCCCTAGACTGCAATCAAAAACCTTCTTGGAAAACTAAGTCCAGATTCCCCAAGACTCAGAAAATTCAATACCAACCACAAAAAGCTTGTTATCATTGTGGTAGTTTACTTCATTCCATTTACATGTGTAGAGAATATCATGAACTGTATTATGACTATTATTCTTTGAAATCTGAAACTCCTAGTCATAAACAGTTTGTGAGATCAGAGTCTAAAGTTGACTCTGCAACAGGTAAAATAAATGCAAAATCTTCAAAGTCTGTTGTCTCTAAATCTAGTAAGAAATGATCCAATCAAAGTTGGGTCCTAAAAAATTCTAACTAGTTACTTTTTGTTTGCAGGGCACAGGAAAGAAGCATTCAATTATCTTGGACAGTGGATGCTCTGGACATATGACTGGAAAGAAGTCCCTGCTTACAAAGTTTGAGAGGAAAGCTGGCCCAGTAATATCTTTTGGAGATGGCAACAAAGGAGAAACTCTGGGATATGGCTCAATTATTTTGGGGAATGTCATCATAGAAAATGTAGCACTGGTTGAAGGCTTGAAACATACTCTTTTAAGCATAAGTCAACTGGGTGATAAAGGTTACAAATCAATCTTTGACAGAGAAGGATGCAAAGTCTTGAATATGCAGAATGGAGACATTGTTCTAACTGGTCAAAGACATGGTAACATATATGAAGCCAGCTTAAGTGATACATCTAAAGGAATTGTTAGATGTCTCTACAGCAAAGCAACAAATGATGAAAGCTGGAGTTGGCACAAGAAGCTCTCACATCTTAATTTCAAGAAGCTTAATCAACTTGTTAAACACAATTTGGTGAGAGGCCTACCTCAGGCAAATTTTGTGCTAGATGGACTTTGTGATGCATGTCAGCTTGGAAAGCAGAGAAGAACCACTTTCAAGAGCAAGACTGAAAATTCAATTACTGAACCATTTCACATGCTACATCTTGATCTGTTTGGTCCAGTAAACATTATGTCTATCAGCAAGAAAAGATATGCTCTAGTTATGGTGGATGATTTCACAAGGTTCACATGGGTGTTCTTTCTACACAAGAAGGATGAAGCTCCTCAGCAAATCATTGAACTCATCAAGAATATTCATAATAACTCTGAGTACAAAGTCAAAGTACTTAGGAGTGACAATGGTACAGAATTCAAGAATTCTGCAATGGAGGGGTTTTGTGCAGACAATGGAATCACTCAACAGTTTTCTGCACCTGGTACACCTCAACAAAATGGTGTAGTGGAAAGAAAGAACAGGACTCTCATAGAGGCAGCAAGAACCATGCTTGCAGATGCAAAACTTCCAACCTACTTTTGGACAGAAGCTATTAACACTGCATGTTTCACTCAGAACTGTACCTTGGTAAATAGTCATGGAAAAACTCCATATGAGATGATCAAAGGAAAGAAACCAAGTGTGAAATATTTTCACATCTTTGGATGCAAATGCTATGTCCTAAAAGTTCATCCAGAACAACTTGGAAAATTTGAAGCCAAATCGGATGAAGCAATTTTTCTAGGATATTCAGCATCTAAGGCCTTCAAAGTTTATAATCTCAGAACTCACATTGTTATGGAATCAATTCATGTTGCATTTGATGATAAGAAATTTGGAATTTTGCAAACTGATGAAAGCCATGACAAATTGGAATTTGAAAATCTGAAGAATTCTGAGATACTCTCAAGTGATGATGAAGGTTCTCCAGAAGGAATTTCTATTGCTTCTCAAAGGAATGCTACTGTTGAGGGGGAGCAAATAAATCAGAGAGAACACAGTGATCATCAGGAGCAGACTAGTCTTTCAGAATCTATTCCATCAGGAATTGACGTTTCAGAGTCTACTCCATCAGGAACTGACCTTTCAGAGTCTACTGAGGAAAGATCAGTAACTAGCAGCAATATGGAATCTACTGATTCTATTGATCAAAGGAGAGTTTTTGAAGGTAGAGAGAATTCTTCTACAAGGGATACCACTAACTTAGGGGGAGAGACTAGCAGAGTTAATCTACCACCTGTTAGAAAATGGACAAAGGATCATACTGAAGATTTGATAATTGGTGATCCAAATAGTGGTGTTCGAACTAGAAGATCAATTCAAAATGAATGCTTGTATAGTTGTTTTCTCTCAAAGAATGAACCTAAGAAGGTTGAAGAAGCCTTACAGGATCCTGATTGGGTAATTGCAATGCAGGAGGAATTAAATGAGTTTGAGAGAAACAAAGTTTGGAAACTGGTACCAAGACCTAAAGATAGATCTATTGTTGGTGCAAGATGGGTTTTCAGAAACAAGCTAGATGAATCTGGTATGATTGTAAGAAACAAAGCAAGACTGGTGGCCAAGGGTTATTCTCAGGAAGAAGGCATTGATTATGATGAGACCTTTGCACCTGTAGCAAGACTGGAAGCAATCAGAATGTTTCTTGCATTTGCAGCTCATTCAAAATTTAAGGTATACCAGATGGATGTAAAGAGTGCTTTTCTAAATGGAAAACTTGATGAAGAAGTGTATGTAGAACAGCCACCTGGATTTGTTGATCCAAAGTTTCCAAATCATGTCTACAAACTTGACAAGGCACTCTATGGACTAAAGCAGGCACCAAGAGCATGGTATGAGACTTTGTCTAAATTTCTTCTTGAAAATGGCTTCACAAGAGGTACAATTGACAAAACTTTATTCTTTAGAAAGATAAAAGGTGAATTGCTTTTAGTTCAAGTTTATGTTGATGATATTATTTTTGGTTCTACTAATGAAAAGTTGTGTGCTAAGTTTAGCAAGCTTATGCAGTCTAAGTATCAGATGAGCATGATGGGTGAACTAAATTATTTCTTAGGCTTGCAGGTCAAACAGACTGAGACTGGTATTTTCATTAATCAGTCAAAGTATATCAAAGATCTTTTAAGAAGGTTTGACTTTCAAGACTGTGCAGTTGCAAAAACACCCATGGCAACATCCACTAAACTAGACTCTGATCCTAAAGGGAAGAGTGTGGATAATACTAGTTATAGAGGCATGATAGGCTCATTGTTATATCTAACTGCAAGTAGGCCAGATATAATGTTTTCTACCTGTTTATGTGCTAGATTCCAAAGTGATCCTAAGGAATCTCATTTAATTGCTGTGAAGAGAATTTTTAGATATCTCAAAGGAACTCCCAATCTTGGTTTGTGGTATCCTAGAGAATCTGATTTCTTTCTAATTGGCTATTCAGACTCTGATTATGCAGGGTGTAAGATAGACAGGAAAAGCACTACAGGTACATGTCAATTCTTGGGAAATAGATTGATTTCTTGGGCAAGCAAGAAGCAACAATCTGTTTCAACCTCAACTGCAGAAGCTGAGTACATAGCAGCAGGCAGTTGTTGTGCACAGCTCCTTTGGATAAGAAATCAGTTGTTGGATTATGGTATGACACTTAGTAATATTCCTATGTTTTGTGATAATACTAGTGCTATTAAAATTGCAGAAAATCCAGTTCAACATTCAAGGACTAAGCACATTGATGTCAGGTATCATTTTATTAGAGAACATATTGAGAATGGTACTGTGGAACTTCATTTTGTTCCTACTGACAAACAGCTTGCAGATATTCTAACTAAACCACTTGATGAGACTACGTTCAGTAGACTAGTAAGTGAGTTAGGAATGTTAAATTTTTAGATTTTAATATCTGCAAAAGTAGCAAGGTATGTTGTTCTTAGCTTATAGACTTGATACTCCTGTCAGGATCTATATTTGATTGTTAAATGTTTGAGCTATAACACATTGCCTTGATAAATTTCAGTATGATAGACTTGTTAATAATCATCAGGATTAGATTTGTTATCAGGATGCTGACGTCATCAGTATTGTGTCAGTATCAGGATTATGAAAATTGTTTCAGATCCTGACGTTTACTTTGTGTAATAATCTGATTCTGTGATATGTTAAGTCTATGCTAGCAAGTTTTGATATTTGCATACTGATAATTTATACATCATTCAAAAATCAAAAGACAAGCAGATAACAAGAAATTGTATTTTCATTAATAGAAATCATTACATAGAAATGAAATACATCATCTTTTTGTCTAAATTTCTACTCTATACTTGTCTTTGATATGAACTCTGAGAAACAGGACAAGGAGAATCTCAAGAAATCCATCAGGGGATGAAAGTCTCATTTGCTCTTGAATTCCTTGTCTGGGCGACTTGAATGAGAGCAGCTAACTTAAATGAATAGCATCTCCATCAAGATCAACCTCAGACTCTCGGCCAAATTCTTCATCCTCAAGTTTTGAGGAGGTTAGGGGAAGATTGTATCCAACAGATGGATGTTCTAGGAGAAACCTCTGGATATTTTCGAAAACCAATCCATTCATGATTAGTTCGATGAGAAGAGTCATTTGTTCAAAGAGATGATCAAGAACAGGATGTTCATCGATCAAGAAAAATCTGGAAAATGGGTTTGAAGGGATTTTTGGTTTGAGAAGCATTGTTGAGAAGAAAAGAAATTGAAAGGTTATGGAGAATGGCATAAAGCGTTTGGTTCTTTTAAAGAAAGACGTGAGAAGCTGAGCAGTCACTTGGAAGTTTTAATGAAGTCAAATGCTAATTATTGCATGAGACTGTATTTCTTGTTTCAAGAAATATTGAAAATATCTAACCAATTGATTTTCTGTTCAGATTTATTGTTTATTTTCTTTTTCAGAAAAAAAGAAAAATGCCACGTGGAAAACTTCATATTAAGTCGCTGATAATATTGGTCAGGATTTCATGTGTGACCATCAGGATTTGAAAATTATATTTTTAAATCACATTACATTTTGTGATTATTTTGATGAGAGGTCATCAGGAAAAGGAAGCTGATCAGTATTGCTTATTTATACCCTGATTTATTTCATGAAAATCAATTTTGGATTTTATTTTCCAAAAATCGTGGGTAACCGCATTTTTCAGGGACTGACACCTGTCAATCTACGTGTCAACGTGGGATAGTGGTCTGAAAGATTTGTGAAATATATTTGTTTTGAAACTCTAATCGTGTAATTGCTTTCTCTAATTTTACATTCTCTAAAGCAAAAATCACTCTTGAGTTTTCAAAATCACTAATCCATTTCAAGAATTCTTCAAGTTTCTTTTCAGATCAAAAATGGCAGCTCAGAGAAGATTACCTAAATCAGTAGCCTTCAAGTTTGGTGACTTTGATTTTATGACAAACAATCATGTTGCAGCTATCACCAACAAGGAAGGAGTATCATCTGATTTTCATCCAATCATGGACTTTCTGGTGTATGGACCATTAAGTTATGCATTGACAGCATCTCCACAGATTAATCAAGTAGCTGTTTCACAAGCTTGGGAGAATGCTGAGGTAATTGATTCTACTCAGAGTCAATCAGGTAAGATTGTTCTACATTTAGGACAAGATTCATTTTACATTACTGAATCTGTTGTTAATTCAGTACTTTGTTTACCTGTTACTGATAGTTATGAGAATGTACCATCTGATGATAATATAAGAACTATGTTGTCTGAATTAGGTTATAGTGGACCTTTAGATAACATGTGCCAGTTGAATAGGTCTTTTCTTAGAAAGGAATGGTCTTTTTACTTTGATCAAATTGCTAAATGTTTTACTGGCAAAAATAGTTCTTTTCAGCAAATTACTTCTGTTACATCACATATTGCTTATAGTTTGCTTTATGACAGAGTAATCAACATTGGTCATATTATCTTAAGTCAGATGAGTATTAAACTTGGGTTAAGAGATCAAAACAGGAAAATGGTTTATTATCATAGATTTATGCAATTGTTTATTAACCATTTTATTCCTGATGTTGAAACTAGATTTGGTAGAGAACATTGTGTTTCTTCTTATGAACAGCAAAAGAGAATTTTCTCTGACATTACAAAGAAGGACAATGAAAAGAATCTAGATGAAATACCTGCAATTCATTATCCATATCATGTTCAGGTAATTCTTAAAGCTCATCTTCCTACTCTCTACAATTCTTCTTTCTTTTGTGGTGAAATGGCTCAGGAATCTCAATTGGAGGAGAACCCACCTGTGTCTACCCAAGTAGCCCAAAACATTATAGTCTCTGAAACAATTCAAGAACCAAATTTTGATCCACAGCCTATTGTTTCAAAGAAACCAACCTCTGGTGTTTCTCAAAAGACATCAGTTGTAAGGAAGAGAAGATTTGTTGTGTCAAGTAGTAGTAGTAATTCTAGTGAAGATGATGATGATTTAACTCTTGCTGAGAGAGAAGAATTGAAGGCTGCAATTCAACTTTCTTTGTTAGCACAAAGAGATGAAAAACCTAGTCACAGCCAGGCTGCAGTCTCCCAAAAGGCTGTAGTTCTTAAAAAGGGAAAACAGTTACTGGATACTGTCTCTCAAAAGACTGTGTCTATTGAACAAAGATCTCATCCTAAGATCACTTCTGTGTCTACACCTCTTGAGTCTTCTCAGGATAAATCTTTTGCTCACTATATCAGGAGAACAAGGAGAAAGATTCAATTGTCACCTACACACACAGAGTCTAGTCCAACTAATATCATGCAGGTCTCTACAAATGAAGCTACAATCAAGTCAGCAAATGACCATAGAGATCTGGATATTGATTCTTCATGGGAAACTACATTATCATACAGACTGGCTATAGGACTAATTTCTCTCAAAGTGAAGTTGTCAAGGCCTGTTCTAGATTTTCTGGTTGAAAGAGTACCAAAACTTTTATTTCCAGATGAATATGGACTTCTACATCAAAGACTTGACTTAATGAAGATGTATTTCTATGTATCTGTCAGAAGACAATTAGTCAAGAAATTTGGACTCTCGAAGCATGTTGCACTTCAATCACTTCATACATATTTATTTGACAAGGATGTAATTATTGAAGATGCTTCAGCTCAAGGTGAAAAACTGGAGGAAGTAGATAGAGGAATGCAGTCAACAGAAGATACTATTGCACCAGTGGTGAATAGTAGGAAAGATCAGATCACAGTCACTGTAACACAAGAACCATCTAGTCAGAGGAAGGATGACTCAGGAGCTGTGATAGCTGATGTTGAAAGGTCTTCTGTGATGACTGAGAATGCAAGTGAGATACCCTATGATATGGGAGGAATGACTTTGGTTGATTTTTCTGAAGATCAAACAAATTTTGTTCAGTCAGAGTCTATTCACCTTGAGGGTGTGTCTCAGCAAACAACACTTAAAGACGGTGATGTACTAACTATGGTGTCTAATGAAGTATTACTGAAGACATCAGAGTCTAGTAAAGAACCTGAAAGTGGTATACTGGAGCGTGTAGTTTCTGAAAGGAAAGAAGATGATTGTATGGGTTCAGAGACTATAGCAGCTCACTCCTTGGAGAAAACCTCAAGCCACATGCCATATGAGGAACCCTCTCTCCATGTGAGTTCAGGTATAAAAACTCCTTCTAAACTCTATTTTTCTGTAGGTCATGAGAGCACTTATCTAAATTTGAGTGATACAGTTGAAAAGATGGACTTAGATCCACAATTTGAGCGGCTGGCTCCTGATCAGGCAAAAGGTGAGGTAGAAAGAGTGTTGACTTTAGAAAGTCAAAGTGAGAATGAGGGTATGGATGATCAACTCCATAGTGAGGGAGAGAAAATTAGGAAACCATCATTTGATTTCTGGGATCAGGTTTTTCCTGAATCTTGGTCTGAAAATTTGGGTATGGATGCTGGTACTTATTCATTCATCAAAATGTATCAGAAGAATGACCTAGCACATCACAATGCAAAGCCAGAAGTTAAAGCTCAGAAGCAAAAGGAGAGGCTTGCAGAAATTATTAACAGAAGAGGTGCCAGGATAAAGCAATCTCTTAATACATATGTGCCAGATGAAGATCCTAATGATCCTAGTGTTCCTTTGTATGTACTTCCAATATCAGCTAGAATTGAGACATCAACAGTCTCTGATCACTCTAAGGAGGAGTCAGGATTTGAAGATGTTAGTACACAGAATACTGGTGAAGGAGATGATGATCATGTTTCAGTTCCAGAACAGAAAGATGAAGATGTTGATACTTCTAATCAGGTTTTATTACTTGAATATCATACAACTCAATCAACTTCTTCTACAAGACTTAAAGATACAGTTCTTTCTGATTCTGATACTGAAGATGCTAGAAGCACTTCCAATATTGAAGTTCATTCTGATGTTTTGAAAGATATTCAGAATTCTCAAATTGCTATTCAAACAAGACTTCAATCACTTGAAGATAACCAAGTCACAATTATGGAAAATCAAGCAGTTCTTATGAATCTCATTTGTTCTGTTTCTGAATCTCTTGGAATTAATGTTGCTGATGTCAAAAAGGGGGAGATAAAGACAATTCAAAGACAACAACAACACCACCACCAGACTGAAGATAAAGCTGGGGGAGATAAAGATCAGACAAAGGATAGTAAAAAGAAGAACCAGGAGTGACAGTGGTGAATTTCAGCTAGGAAGAGGTAAAGGAAGAGCAGCATTAATAGTTAAAATTCTTTCTTCTAAGTACTAGATAAACGTCTACATCTGAGAAGGAGGTACTTAAACTTCATAATTCTACATTCATAAATTCTATTCTGGTTGTATTGTTCTATGTTTTGACATCCACAACTTAGATTTATGCTTCAGATTATAAAGCATAAATAGGGGGAGATTGTTAGGAATAATTCATAAGTTGTGATGTTAAGAATAGAATTTACACATTATACTTCTTGTAATCCTGATCTTATAAAGGATTTAGCACTGTATATAGGTTTTATGTGTAAAACAGTTATCTGTATAGTTTAGTCAGGAATGAACAGTGTATCGGAGACTACATGTCAGGAACAGAGAGCAAATCCTGATGACGGTCCAATACTGATGGTTGATCAGATACTGATGCAGTGTACAGATCCTGATATCAGTCGTGTTACTGATGATGTCATTATAGATACTACAGAAACTGGCAAGTGCTATAAAACAGGATCGTTGTTTGAAGAACAAGCAAGAAGACATTATGAAGGAAAGAGTTTTCTATTGAAGGAAACTATCGACTAGAAGGCAGAACATTGTCATGTATAGATTATATCTTTCTGTTATTAGTTGATAGGTAGCATTATAAATACTCTCTCTATATCATTGTAAAGGGAAGGACGAAGTTGTGAGTTCGTGTGCGTAGCTCTGTATAAGGTTTGTATTCGAGAGTTCGAAACAAACAGAGAGAGAGATTTGTATTGTCAGCAGCTGCTAAAGGTATTGTACACCTTTGGTAGAGTTTGTATTTGATCTTATTAATACAAACAAGAGTTTGATTCATTCGTTTATTCTTGTTCATATAATCAAGCAAAAATCAGACACGATTATATAACTTGTATTCAACCCCCCCTTCTACAAGTTATTCGAGTTAACAAATGCTAAACTCTGTAGTTACTGTAATACAGAAATCTGAAAACTTCTATTCCCATTGATGTCCATGATTATCCAAGTAAGCACACAGTCTTTGAAGACAAAAAGATCAAGAGATAGAAATCAGAGCATCATTCAGTGAATAACAGTCATGAACTTGATAAACTCACAAACTCTCAAAGCACACAAGTGTTTTAGGTGAAGTGTTTACACTCACATTCAATCAGGAAAAGCAGATTCTACCATATGCTTGAATGTCCACCAAATCTACACTACTTTGAGTACATGTATGCACAAATCAAAAGGACTTTATTCAGGATTGTAATGAGGTAAGATCAAACAGATGAGAAGAGATGTTTTATTCATGAGTGAATTTCAAACTGAACATTTTAATAGACCAAAGTGTTCAGTCACACTATTAGTACATATTTGCACAAGATCAGTATATATGCCCCTTTTTTATTATTATTATTATTTTTTTTTTTTAAAAAAAAAAAAATATAACTGCTCTTAATACTTCAGAGTTAAAGAAAAATGAGCAGTTAATTAGGCTCAAAGGGGTTTACTAAGGGTGGAATTTATGAACAGTGTTTATACAGTGTTCAAAAGAATTTTGAACAGTGTTTGAAGAAAAGGTAAATCCTATTGCCTTTATCATTTTCATGCACACACATATCATGTAGTCTCAAATTGGCTTAATACAAGTTCTAGAGAAACATACTTCCTGATGAACATCACACAACAATAAAAATTGATTGATAGAGAATGTATCAATCACTGATTTTGGCTCAAAATGTCACAAGGTGTAGACATGAATCTGAACTCACCAAACTAATCAATGACACATCTCAAGTTTTATGGTTTTTACAAGTACAAACAAGGAATCATCAAGAACCATACCTTTGGGAACAGAATGTCACTTATCAGAGTTTAGAGTTCATCGATACCAGAAATTATTTATGAGAGGCAATGCACACAATATTCATAGACTCAGAGTTTAGGACTGAATAAATTAAGAGATGCTATAAATATGAAACAGTATCATGCTGTGTTGATTTACTGCACAAAATCTGATTAGATTACAGTGACTCGGAAAGAATCATGATTTAATTACTGAGAATCATGCTTCATACATTTTTCTTCATTGGTGTTTTCATTCAGACAATAATCAATTCTGAATTCACGGAGTGTATCCAACATGTTAACAGTGTTTAGCAGACATACATGCTGACAGAGTTTAACAAGGTTTAAACATAAGCATGCATAACAGAGTTTAATACTAAGGTTCACATAGCACTTAACAATTTGGAGAAACATGAGCAATATATTTTAAAAAATAAGTTTTTGAGTCTAACCAACATCTCTAGTCAAAACTAGAGACCATTCCTAGTTCATTGACCAGTCTTGTAAATGTAGCTTCACTCAATGTCTTGGTGAAGATATCTGCAAGTTGTTGTTCTGTAGACACAAAGTGAAGCTCAATGTTGCCTTCCTCTACATGCTCTCTAATGAAGTGATACCTTATGCTGATGTGCTTTGTCATTGAATGTTGTACTGGATTACCTGTCATTGCAATAGCACTTTGATTATCACAGTAAATAGGTATCTTGGTATACCTTAATCCATAATCCAGCAGTTGATTCTTCATCCATAAAATCTGTGCACAGCAGCTACCAGCAGCAATATACTCTGCTTCAGCTGTAGATGTAGATATTGACTTCTGTTTCTTGCTGTACCAGGAAACAAGTCTGTCACCCAGAAATTGACAACTTCCACTGGTGCTTTTTCTGTCTATCTTACAGCCTGCAAAGTCTGCATCTGAATAGCCAAGTAGTTTAAACTCTGATTCTCTTGGATACCACAGCCCTAAAGTTATAGTGCCCTTGAGATACTTAAAAATCCTCTTTACTGCTGTTAAATGTGGTTCTCTTGGATCTGCCTGAAACCTTGCACACAAACAAGTGGCATACATGATATCAGGTCTATTAGCTGTTAAATATAGTAGAGAACCAATCATTCCTCTGTAACTTGTCATATCTACTGATGACCCTGCATCTTTGTCCAATTTTGTTGCAGTTGCCATGGGAGTTGTTGCAGATGAACAGTCAAGCATGCCAAATTTCTTGAGAAGATTTCTGGTATATTTTGCTTGATTTATAAAAATTTCATCATCTGTTTGCTTCACCTGTAGGCCTAGAAAATAACTAAGCTCTCCCATCATACTCATTTGATATCTTGACTGCATAAGCTTGGCAAACTTCTTACAGAGTTTATCATTAGTAGATCCAAAAATAATGTCATCTACATATATCTGAACTAAGAGCAAGTCACTACCAGATTGAAAGTAAAACAGAGTTTTGTCAATAGTACCTCTGTGAAACCCACTTTCTAGTAAAAATTTGGCAAGAGTTTCATACCATGCCCTTGGTGCCTGCTTAAGTCCATAGAGTGCCTTGTCTAACCTGTAGACATGGTCTGGATATTTTGGATCTACAAAACCTGGTGGTTGTTCCACAAACACTTCTTCTTCAAGTTTTCCATTTAAAAATGCACTTTTCACATCCATCTGAAACACTTTGAATTTCTTATGAGAGGCATATGCTAGAAAGATTCTGATTGCCTCCAATCTAGCAACTGGAGCAAATGTTTCATCATAGTCTATTCCTTTCTGCTGTGAATAGCCTTTTGCAACCAGTCTTGCTTTGTTCCTTGTGATAACACCCTCACTGTCAGTTTTATTTCTGAAAACCCATTTAGTACCAACAATGGATCTGTTCTTAGGCCTTGGTACAAGGGTCCACACTTCATTTCTTTCAAATTCATTTAGCTCTTCTTGCATTGCTGTTATCCAGTCAGCATCTTTAAGAGCTTCTTCTACTTTCTTTGGCTCAGATTGTGACAAGAATGCATGAAACAGACATTCATTTGTTGTTGCACTTCTTGTCCTTACTTTTGCATCTGGATCACCAATAATTAAATCAGGTGTGTGTGACTTAGTCCATTTTCTTGCAGAAGGCAAATTGCTTCTGTCATCATGTGATCCTCCCCCTTGATCCATGCTCTCCTGATTTTCTTGGTGCCTCTCTTCATTTTCTGATGCTCCCCCTGAATGTGACTGCTCAGAATTATCAACAGAGTTTGAATCAACAGAGTTTGATTCAGAATTATCAACTGAGTCACTATCAGTGTTTGAATTTTCACTTTGATGTGATTCTTCATGCTCCCCCTCAACTGGTTCTTCCCTTGTTTCTGATTGAAGAGTTTCTTCAGTATTTACCAGTAGAGGTTCAGAGTTTAGATCAACAGAGTTTGTCAGATCAGTTTGATCAGAGTTTACTTTTTCAGAGAATAAATCTTCATTTTCAAAGTGCAGTTGATCATGTTCATTGACATCTTCAAGTCCAGTTATTTTCTTGTCATCAAATGACACATGAATTGATTCCATGATCACCCTGGTTCTCAGATTATAAACTCTGAATGCCTTAGTTGATAGTGGATAGCCAACAAAAATTCCTTCATCTGCCTTTAGATCAAATTTGGTCAACTGCTCAGGATGAGTCTTCAATACAAAACACTTGGATCCAAAAATATGAAAATATTTTAGATTTGGCTTCTTCTTTTTCACCATTTCATATGGTGTTTTACCATGCTTATTGATCAGTGTTGCATTTTGAGTAAAACAAGCAGTTTGAACTGCTTCTGCCCAGAAATATGTTGGCAGCTTTGCTTCATCTAACATGGTTCTAGCAGCTTCTATCAAGGTTCTGTTCTTCCTCTCCACTACACCATTTTTTTGTGGAGTGCCAGGTGCAGAAAACTCTTGTTTGATTCCTTTACTCTTGCAAAATTCTTCCATTGATGAATTCCTGAATTCAGTTCCATTGTCACTTCTGATTATCTTCACTTGATTCTCTGACCCTTTGTCCAGTTGTATTATATGTTCTGTCAGTGTTAATGCAGTTTCATCCTTCTTTGCAAGAAAATATACCCATGTGTATCTGGTATATTCATCAACAATGACTAGAGCATATTTCTTCTTTCCAAGAGACATGACATTCACTGGTCCAAAAAGATCAACATGTAGGAGATTATAAGGATCAACAATTGAAGACTCAGATTTGCTTTTGAAGGAGGCTTTTCTCTGTTTGGCCTTTTGACAAGAATCACACAGGCCTTCTACATTCAACAATGACTTTGGTAGACCTCTTACAAGATCATTCTTTATTAGCTCATTGATGTTGTTCAGATTCAAATGAGAGAGTTTCTTGTGCCACTTCCAACTCTCTTCACTGGACATTCTTGTTGACAGACACACTGCTTTGCCATCAGAGTTTGTTGACAATTTTACTTCATAGATGTTATTGTGTCTGTTTCCAACTAGAGCAACTTTCCCTGTAGATTTACTGATGACTTGACAATATTCAGGCTGAAAATCTACATGATATCCTCTGTCACAGATTTGACTCACAGATAGCAGATCATGCTTGAGTCCTGGAACCAGAGCTACATTTGTGATGATGACACTCCCAAAATTAATATTGCCATATCCCAGAGTATGTCCTATGTTGCCATCTCCATAGGAAACTTTTGGGCCAGCCTTCTCCACATACTCTGATAGCAGGGCTTTATTTCCAGTCATGTGTCCTGAACATCCACTGTCCACGACTAGGGTACTGACCCTGTTGCCCTGCAATCACAACAATCACTGATTATTAGTTTTAAGGATCCAGACTTGCTTGGATCCTTTGGCTTTCTTGATTCTGTTAGCTTTTGCAGCGGAATTCACATTATCAGAGTTTAAGCTAACTTTTTCAGAGTTTACATTTGCAGAGTTTACTTTAACCCATTTCAAATTTGGCTTGGGTTCATAGTAATTATAGTAAATAGCATGATAATCTCTGCAAGTGTAAATAGAATGCCATGTACTTCCACAGTGTTTACATAAAGTCTGTGGTCTAGTTCTCACATAATCATTTTTTACTGCAGTTTTAGAGGGCAAAGAATTAATGTTCTTATTCTTACTGCAGAAACTAGCAAGATGATTAGTGCTACCACAATTAAAGCATGTTTTTCTAGGAGCTAATGAAGCAAGCATTGGCTTAATTCCTGATGTTATGCCTACCTTTCCATTTTTGTTTTTCCTAGGCATTCTCTGTTTGTTGACAGATTTTATCTCTTTAAGCTTATGCTTGAGTTGTTTATCTGTCATTAAACCAATGTTAACCTCTTTAACAAAAGTCTTAGCATATGATTCTTTAACAGCCTTTTTCTCAGCTTCAGTCTTAGGTCCTCCTGTTCCCATAACATTACCTTCAGATGAACGATGTGGTCTAACTTTTACCAAATTTTCAAATCTAAGTTCATCTCCTTCAGAGTAACCTAGACCTACTGTATCTGATTGAAACACTTCTTGAGTGTCTTTACCAGAGTGTGTCCAAGTTTTAATAATGTGTTTAGTATCCTCCAATTCAGATTCTAGTTGCTTATACTTACCTAGCAACTCCTGTTCAATAAACACAGCATCATCTCTTTCTTTTGGAACTTTATTCATATTCTCAAGCTGTTCCTCAACAAGTTTGTTTCTCTCTTTGAGTTGAGAGCGCTCATTTTTTATCCTCTCATTTTCTAAAGTCTGATCCCTATAACTCATATGTAATGCTTTAAGATAAATTCTCAATTCAGTTATATTATCAGTATTATAAGCATAGGTAGTTGGGGGTACCTTTAGATCATCATCTTCATTCTGAGTAGTAGCCATGAGTGCATAGTTGACTTCCTCATCTGAATCTGAAGTGTCTGCCCAATCTCTGCCTTTGGTGTAGAGTGCCTTTTCAGTTTTACCCTTCTTGCACTCAGGAGCATAGTGACCCATCTCCTTACACTTGTAGCATTGAATCTCAGACTTATCTTTCTTACCAGATTTGAAGTCTTTTCCCTCAGATTTCTTGAAATTTTTCTTGTCAGACTTAGAGTAATCCTTGGAGAATCTCTTTCCCTTCTTGAAGTTCTTGAATCCCATCTTCTTGAAGGTCTTTACCATCAATGCAGCCATTTGCATCATCTCTTCATCATCTTCAGAATCAGATGTTCCATCTGTGTTTGAGTCAACATCAGTGTTTGATGACTCACTTTCTGAGTGTATGACTAAAGCTTTTCCTTTTGCCTTTCTCCTTGATGCTTCCTTCTTTAATGGTTTCTCCTCAACCTTAAGAGCAACAGATTTTGACTTTCTACTTGATCTTTTGTTTCTCTACTCCAATTCCAATTCATGGGTTTTGAGCAGTCCATAAATTTCATCAATCTCTGTTTCACCAAGTTCATAGTTATCTCTTATGGTGGTTGTTTTCACATCCCACTTTTCAGGTAGAGAAAGAAGAAACTTGAGATTTGAGTCTTCTAAATCATACTCTTTGTTAACCAATGACAAATCATTGAGCAGTTTACAGAATCTGTCAAATGTTTCTGTCATGGTTTCTTCAGACTTTGCCTCAAAATGCTCATACTCCTGAGTGAGTATGTTTCTTCTGTTTTTCTTGATTGCAGGAGTTCCTTGACACCTAACCTCAAGTGCTTCCCATATTTCCTTTGCAGTTGTGCAATTAATCACTTTATTAGACATAACATTGTCTAAAGCACTGTGAAGTAAATGTCTTACTTTTGCATCCTTTACAATAGATGAAAGATCCTCAGCAGTTAGATCTTTCTTTTCTTTTGGAATGACCTTTGATTCCTCACCAGCAGCAGCAGCAGATAACTTTGTAGGTTTGTGAGGACCTTCATAAATTCTATCAAGATATTCTGGATCTGTAGCCTCCAGAAACATGGTCATCTTCACCTTCCAAATTGCATACTCTAATGGCCTAAGTATAGGAACCCTAATTGTTTCATACCTACTAACAGTAGTAGGGGCTTTCTCAGATGGTGGAGGTATCTCTGCCATTGATTACTATTGTGTTTGGATCTTTAACTGTAATAAAGTAACAGATTGGCTCTGATACCACTTGTTAGGTCGAATACACAATAGGTAATCAAATACTGTATGAGTAACTTAACAAGAACACACCTTTTAATACTTAAAAACTGTTTGGAATTAACAATTCCTCTCTCAGTGATGTAAAATATCACAGAGAGCTGCTTAGGTTACAATCAATGAATTTCTCAATGTTCGATACCCTTATAGGGTTAACCTAACTGTATTTATAAAACATACAGCTTCATACAATCAGTAATTGATTCTCCTATAATTAAGCTATACAATTGATATCAATCACGATTGCTTCAAGTCTTCCAAGTCAACTCAATCTCTTTGACAGCTTTCCAATCTTCAAAGATATTGCTTCCATATTTATCTTGTATCAATCTTCAAACACTGTTGACTCTTCAGACACTACCGCTACAGAGTTTAACAACTTCTGTTGCGCTTCCAGTCAGTGTTTAACTAAACTCTGACTGCTTCCAGCTAAACTCTGTTTTGTTACTTTAGCTTCCAAACACTGTTCTCATCAATCATTTCTAACACAACTTGATGACTGGAAAGAAGCCTACTCTAAAGTATGTTCATACTTTTGGAAGCAAATGCTTTGTACTAAAGGATAACTCTGAATATGTTGGAAAATTTGATGCAAAAGCATTTGAAGGAATTTTTCTTGGCTATTCTATGGAAAGAATTGCATACAAGGTTTATGTCATCAGTCAAAAGAAAGTTATGGAAAGCACAGATGTAACATTTGATGACAGCAAACTACCTGGACTAGAAGAAGCCAATGATGAAGACAAAGATCCATTGAAGTTTGATAATCTAGATGATTCTGATGAAAAGATTGGAACTGGAGTTGAAACTCAAGTGAATAATGATACAAGAGAAGAATTTGTGCCAATCGATAGTGGAGAAACAAGCATCCAAGACACACCTGTGAGTAATGGCACCTTCACAGGGGGAGGAAATGAGGACGACCATGATGTGGATGATGAAGCAACATCAAGAATGAGAAGTCAGGCTGAACATTCGAGGAAATGGGATAGATCACACACTGCAGAGCAAATCATTGGAGATCCCAATGCAGGAGTAAGGACTAGGAGAGCAACTCAAAATGAGTGCCTCTATGGATGTTTTCTATCACAAGTTGAGCCTAAGAAACTTGATGATGCACTGTTGGATCCAGATTGGATTATTGCTATGCAAGAAGAGTTGAATCAATTTGAAAGGAACAAAGTATGGGAACTTGTGCCTGCACCAAAGAATAGAACCATTGTTGGAACAAAATGGGTTCTGAAGAATAAGATGGATGAAGATGGTGTAATAATAAGAAACAAAGCAAGGCTGGTTGCAAAAGGATACTCTCAACAGGAAGGCATTGATTATGATGAGACATTTGCCCCTGTTGCTAGATTGGAAGCCATCAGAATATTCTTGGCATTTGCTGCTCATTCAAACTTTAAAGTTTATCAAATGGATGTCAAGAGTGCATTTCTAAATGGAGAGTTGGAAGAAGAGGTTTTTGTGCAACAGCCACCTGGCTTTGAGGATCCACATTTCCCAGAATTTGTCTACAGATTGCTTAAGGCACTGTATGGACTTAAGCAAGCTCCAAGAGCATGGTATGATACTTTATCACAATTTCTTCTTGAAAATCCATTCACTAGAGGCACATTGGACAAGACACTGTTTTACAAGAAGCATGGTGATGATATTATCCTAGTCCAAATTTATGTGGATGATATCATTTTTAGGTCTACAAATGAGAAGCTATATGAGAAATTTTCCAAACTCATGCAGAGCAGATATGAGATGAGTATGATGGGAGAGTTGACATACTTTCTTGGGTTGCAAGTCAGTCAAAGGAAGGATGGTATCTTTATCAGTCAGACCAAATACATCAAGGATCTATTGAAGAAGTTTGACTTGGAAGACTGCTCACCTGCAAAGACACCCATGGCCACTGCAACTAAGTTGGATGAAGATGCTAGAGGCAAGAAAGTAGATATCTCAGTCTACAGAGGCATGGTTGGTTCTCTACTCTACCTCACTGCAAGTAGGCCAGACATCATGTTTGCTACATGTCTATGTGCTAGATTTCAATCAAATCCAAAGGAATCACATTTGATTGCAATAAAAAGGATCTTTAGATATCTGAAGGGCACTCCAAACTTGGGCTTATGGTATCCTAAGGACACAGGGTTCAATCTGGTTGGTTATTCTGATGCTGATTATGCTGGATGCAGAGTGGATAGGAAAAGCACCTCAGGAAGCTGCCAGTTTCTTGGACAAAGGTTAGTTTCTTGGTATAGCAAGAAGCAACAATCTGTGTCAACTTCTACAGCTGAGGCTGAATACATAGCTGCTGGAAGTTGCTGTGCTCAAGTGCTTTGGATTAGAAATCAACTTAGAGATTATGGACTTGTGTTTGGAAAGAATTCCAATCATGTGTGACAACACAAGTGCAATCTCTATAGTTGCCAATCCTGTCAATCATTCTAGAACAAAGCACATTGACATCAGATATCATTTCATAAGAGAACATGCAACTAATGGAACCATTGAGTTGCATTATGTCTCTACAGATAAACAACTAGCTGATATATTCACTAAGCCATTAGATGAAGCCACCTTTACAAGGTTGGTAAGTGAGATTGGAATGCTGAATTCTTCAGATTCTGGCTAAGTGAATACAGCATCTAGATTGTTGCAGCAGTAAACACTTACTTTATCTAAATTCTCAATATTTTTGGAGTAAGTGTTGGCTGAAATATGATTTATAAATATTTCAAATTTGTTGCATATGTTGAAAATAATATTTCTATTAACTTAAAATTTCTATGAAATTTTGAGAAAATCACTATTTAATTTGCTAGGATATTCTTCAATGAATATGTCTGGTAAATTTTAAAAGATAGTGAAAATCAAATTTTTATGAGTGATGGGTATAGTTCGATAAGTCAGACTTCTCGAATGATTCACTATTCGACATCTCTAACAAGTCTCATTAGAGTACTCTTGAGTTCTCGAATAGAGTCTTTCTGAGATATCGAATAGAGGTATTCTTGACTTCCCGAATATAGTAACTGAGTTCTCGAATGATTGAGTTCTCGAACACTATATTTGAGTTCTCGAATCATTTGAAAAGGCTGAATTCTCGCTGAATTTTAATCGATTTTGGACTCTTGTCTAAACGTTCAATTCACTCATAAAAACACATTTTATTTAATTTAGAATTATTTCTGAGTTAGATAACCGCCAGCTGTGAGTTTCTATCCGCTTGAGTTATCGATTAAGCCTTTCTTGACTTCTCGAATAGTTGTTTTCTACTTCTCGAATGCCTGACTTGTCGATACAAAACATTCATCTAATCGACAATTCAAGTACTTCATACTTATACAATTCCACATCTATTCGATTCATTTCATTAGATTTCTCAAGCACCTGAACTCCCAAAACCTCTGAAACCCTAACTGCAATAAGCTAAATTTCTTCTTCAACCTTCAATTTTCTTTCTCTCTTCTACACAAATGGCAACAGTAAAGTTCAACACCAACTTCATCGCTCTCACTAGTGATGTTGAAGCACCCAATGCCAATTTCAAGTGCTTTGTGAAATGGATGGCTGAGTCATACATCAAGGATGCACTCTCTGCCAACCCAACTCTGTATCTAGATATCCTGGAACAGTTTTGGGGTACTGCTATTGTGGAGGTTGTAGCCTTGGAAAACGCAATCACCTCATACATCATCTACTGCAAGATTCAAGATAAGGAAATCACTATCACTCCTGCAGACATGAATCAAGCACTGGGCCTACAACAAGAGTCATTTGACAGACTGGCCACTAATGCAGAGTTAGAGGAATTCTTTGAGTTCATCAACTACTCAGATGGGATCAATCTTGGAAAGCTAAACAGAAAGAATCTGAGAAAGGAGTGGAGCTATGTGTTTGCAACTCTTCTTCAAGTCTTCACTTCCAGGAAATCAAGATTTGATCAAATCAGTGCACCTGTGCAGCAAATTGGCTATGCACTGGCCCATGGAAAGAAGATAGATGTTGGCCAAATCATCCTCCAAGAACTATATGGAAGACTTGGTAAGAACACAACCAAGAGAGGTACTGATATTTTCTTCCCTCGCTTTATTCAATCTGTACTTAATTTTAAGAATGCTTTATTGATTGAATTGCCTGGGATTGATAAAAATAGAATAGGCTATCCTAAGTCCATGACCAAACTCATATTTGGTAATTTGGAGACTAGGAATGATGTGGATGTAAGACTGAACATAACTCCCCATATGGAGAGTTTGTTTAGAACTTATCCCCACAACATGCCAACATTTGATGCAAAATCTAAGTTAGCACAGCCCAAGCAAGTAGAACAAAATGCTAACCCAGGGCCTGCTAACCAACCCTCTCAACCAAACACTCTACCACACACTGAGCCAACTGCATCATCTTCTCAAAAGGGTGATGTTAGTAAAAAGAAGAGAAAGGAAGTAATGTCTGCACCACTGAATATATTATCTGAAGCAGCATTGGCTGTGGAACTAGGGCTAGAAAGTGAGGAACCTGAGTCACCCTTACAAAAGCCAAAGAAGAAGAAAACTAAGACCACCTCTTCAGTCACACAAATGGCTGAAGTTGTAAAATCAGGGGCACACAGCTCACTAGGTGTATCCTCTCAACAGGGTGCACCTATAGAATCAAGCATCCTCCCCAATGCACCTTCTTGTACAGAGTCAACACATGGGAGTGATAAGGCTGGCACTACACTGAGTGGAGAGCACATCACACTTGAAACTCCCTCTATCTCTCAGGGGGAGTTGCCAAAATCTACTCTAAAACACACTTCTCTTCCAGAACCTTCATCACAAATTTCTTTGGAGCCTGTAATTCAAGCAATTGAAGAGCAAGGCATTGATCACCAAGAATCCTTTTCTCTTGGTGAGCCAATGGACTCAAGTGACTTAGTGCATGACACTTTGCTCACCACTCAGAACCCACATTTAGATGGTGAGGGAATGCATGCTGGGGCATCTCCTGATGACACCATCACAAACACAGAGGTTCCACTAGTTTTTACTAGAGACTCTGTGCCTGTGTCAACTGCTGGTGTAATTCATCCCACTTCTGTGGTGACACCAGTAGTAGAGTCAATCCATCCGGTTACAGAAGTTGCATCTGTAACTGAGGAGTCTAGCTTGCCTAGCTCTAGCTCTGACTTTTTGTCACAATGGCTGAAGCCTGTGCAACATGACAGTGCTTCAGGATCAGGGTCTGTTCCACCACAATTGACGGTTGAAGCACTTCAAAGCTTGGTTGTGGATCAGATCCCTGAGTTCGTAAAGATTGCTCAAAACTTGGTGACCTCAAATCTACCAAACTCAGACTATGAAGCCATCTTGCTATGTCATAAAGCAGATGTAGAGCAGTAACAACAGAAAATAGCTGATGAAGCTGAGAGAGATGGAAATGTGGATGCCTGGTTGCAAGGAAAGAATGGCATTCCTCTTGATGAAGCTCTTCAATATCTTAGAGAAGAATACATCACTTCACTGGGATCCAATGCAAAATCTCTCACCCCTGGTGAAGTGTATGAGGCCATAAATGATTCATACAAGGGCTTCCTCAAGGCTGCACACTATTTGGGTAAAGGAGTCAAGACTGAGGTCAACAGGGTGTGTGCTCAGACTGTCACTACAGTGGGAGAAGTTAAGAGAACATTTGAGGCAAAATTCCCTCCATTGGAGACTGTACTCAAGGACATCCTAGCCTGCAAATCAACCTGTATCAAGATGGATAATGGTCTAGCCCTACTCCATGACACTGTCACAAGTCTGGGAACTAAGTTTGATGCTCTCTCTACTCAGACCACAGATGCAACTGCCATGTTGAGGACCATGTTCAAAAATCAGTATGGAGACAAGTTAGTCACTGAAGTCCCTGTGCATGAAATGACAAAGTTTGAGGTCAAAAGACTGCAAGATCAATCCTTAACTGGTTTCAAGGCCACTGAACTGCTCAACAAGGTTGATACTCTTGAACGGGAGGTGCTGTCTCTCAAAGAATCCAATGCCCATCTGGCAGGCACAGTTACAAATCTCACTGAGCAGCTGAACACTCAAGCCACTACCACTGCTGATGTTCTTCTGCATCAACAAACTATGCTGTCTGCCATGATGAAGCACATGGGTATCCCTCTACTTGAAGAATCTTCAACTCCTAAGGCCCCTACTACAGCCTCTGTGCCTGACAACAAGCCTAAGGGGGAGAAGAGGATAACAAGGAACTCAAAATCTAAGGGGGAGCCACAGACTAAGGGGGAGAAATCTCAATCCAAAGGCATTACAACTAATGAGAAGCTGAAGAAAGTGGTTGTAGATGAAGTTGCCAAGCCATCTGAAACTGAAGGGAAGTCAGAGTATGAATTTGACATCCCTGACATTGCTAAACAATCCCTTCAATCTGAACCTTCAGAATTCAGAAATGTGCTTACTCAAAGGGTATGTCAAGAAACTGCAAACTCTAGACTATACCATGACATATCCTTTTTGAAGCATCTACAAGAATTAAGGAAAAGAGCCAATTTCCACTACTTTGACTACATCAAGCTTCTTGTGCAAGATGTGTTTTAAGTCACTGTAGTAAGAAGAGAAATTGTACAAACCAATCCCCATGCCATCATCCTTACTAATGATAGAGAAGTCTTAGTTCACACTGCCAAGAACCTCTTTCACATCCACATTGAAGCCTTTCAAATTCTATCTAGCTCTGAACTTGGAACAATCATCAAGAAGATAGAAAGGAATAACTCATCAGACAACAATATGCTCAAAGAGATTCTCACCAAGTGCATGAAATCTCAACTGCCTCAAGTAGTTCCTCAGCCACATTGTATTCTATATGAAAAGGATCAAGACATTGTTGCTTTTAGATTTGGCCAACATCTAAAAACAAACAACATGTCTACCATAAAGTTTCTGGCTGGAGTTCTACATTCAAGGAGTGGAAAATCTGAATCTGAAAAGGAGGCTCTTGACATTCTGGTGAAGTTTATCAACTCTCAAACAGACATCAAGTCTATTGCTCAAAGTGGAAAGTCAAATCAAGACAAGGATGATCATGATAAAAGTGGAAGCAGGGGTGGAGATCAAGGGAGATATAAGGGCAGTGATGACAAGAAGAAAAGGGATGATAAAAGCAGAAAGAAGGATGATGACAAGGATGTAGGAAAGGTCTATGAAAAGAAGAAGGGAAAACAGCAAGCCATGAATGTTACTAATGATACTTCTACCACAACACACGGCTTAATGTCTAGGGTGGGTGTTACTAGTAATGATTCATCAAAATTAACATCTCTGGCTTCTGCAACTGTTTTGGCACCTCAAGAAGTAAAGAGGATTCAAATCAAGAAACCAGGTGTATGTATCCATAAGCAAATTGCTAGTGGAGTACTACAATGGTCTTCTAGCAAGGGTCACAAGTTACTGCCTGGCAACCATGTAAAGAAGATTAAAGTCAAACATGCTGCAAGAAGAGTGAAGCTATCCAAATCAAGAGCTCTAACAATCATTCCAGGATTGAAAATCCAACCACTAGATGAAGATTTTGATGAAGAGCAACTGCAATTTCTAAGAGCTCAAAAGATATGCTATGCTGCAATTGTGAATGACCACCTTGAAATCAAGTACACTGATGGAAGAGAAATGAAATTCAAACAAGGGGGTTGTCAAAATTGGGGTAAATTGTATGAGATAGAAAGAATCATTGCATTGCTGGACTCTAAAGACAAGGTGGAGAAAGTATGGAAACTGGAATTGATTGACTTTGTGAAAATGAAGAGAGATTATGCTGAAAAGATGAGAAAGGGTTGCTATGAGAAGTGGTTAGAAAGGGAGAAAGAAATTGACAGACTGGAGATTGAAGCAGAAAAGCTAAGGGCAAAGGGATTGTGTAGAGTTCAGTTTGATCCCTATGTGGTGAAGTATAGGAGAAGAAATGGAGACAATGTCAATATAAGAATGAACCTACTCAGTCACTATCCTGCCAACATTCTGGAGCCAGTGCTTGAAGATTTCAAAAACTCTATCATGATTGAAGAATTGGATGCTATGGCAGAAATCATAAGAGCAATATATGAGAATGCAAGAAAGGAAACAGAAAGCATATGATGATCTACAAGCCAAAGCAATGAAGATGCAATCAAATGAAAATGGCTAGTACCTCATCATACTGTAAGAGTATTTATCTTGTAATTCCATTTATGTGTTCAATCAATATACATACCTGTACTTTTAAAGTCTTATCCTTATGTATGTTAGGCTTGTTATCAGACATGAAATTGTGACTAAGGGTCTCACTCACAATTTGGGGGAGATTGTTAGTTACAGAGGCATGCCTGTACACATCTAATAACAAGCCTAATTGTTTGTAATGCTTTGCATTACTTACATGACCTCTTAACTGAGGGAACCTCTAGTTGTAGAGTTTCTGTCTGTATTGTACTTGTAGTAGGCATCAAATCCTAGTTGTGTAATTGTACTTATAGAGTCTAGAATAAAGCTTGAAAGAAGTTCCAAGGTTCATGCCTCAAGCAAGGAGTTAAAGACTGTCAAATAATCACAGTTGGGATTTGAAGAAATGAAGAATTTGCCTAAGTAACAATTCGAGAAGTATATTTGTCTATTCGAGAAGTCCAACATTCGAGAAGTCAGGGATTCGATATCTCAAGACACTATTCGATATCTCTGAATACACTGTTCGATATCTCATTCGATATCTCAGAGACTCGATATGTCTACTACTCTATTCGAGAACTCAAGAAGTCAACAAGTCAAGATGGTATTCGAGTTCTCAAAGAGTCAACAAGTCAAAGTTCCATTCGATATCTCAAGGACTCAGAAAGCTATTCGACATCTCGAGGATTCGATAAGTCAAATGTTCTATTCGACAACTCAAGGAATCCTGATGGAAAAGAGCTATTCGAGAAGTGGTTCGATATGTCAATATAACAGTGTTCGAGAACTCAGAGTTATCGATCAAGTCAATTCTAGTTCTCGAATCACTTACTTAGTCACTTCTCGAATACATTCTTGGAGACAAAATACTGAAGAAATTGTACAAGTCAGAAACCTGCAACAAGCCAATGCACTTTATGGACCACAATCTGTAACGTGCTCTGGAAAGCCTACAAGGAAGCTTGGAGAGATATAGAAGAGACAAGGAGCTAAAGAAGTGGATCTAAACAGGCTTTGCAAAGTCAAATCTGTAACCGTTTGGACACTTACTCAAAAAGGATAGACAGACTAGAAAGTAATTTGTTTAGCTACCTTACTTGCAGTAAGTAGGCTGTATCCATGTTCTATAATGACACAGCCTCACTTAATAACTTAGTAACTTTGTGTGAGTCGAGTTTTTCATACACTGTAAGCTATATCTCTCTGAGAAAAACGAAGCTGAGAATACTAGCATTTGTATTCACAGATCACTACACCACAAATGGTCTATGGCAACACCCAAAATAAGTGTTAAAAATGCTGAAAAATGTTACCATAGGATTTAAGGCAACACTTTTGTCAATTTTGAAGGTGTTGGGAATTTGCATGTGGGCTTAGAGGTTAAGCCAACACATTTTGTCAAAACTATGGCAACATCAACATGATGTTACCTTAGGCACTTATGCCAACATTTCATGCAAAATAGCAACATTTTTTCCGGTGTTGGCATAAAATCTATGGCAACACTGTCTACTCAACACCAACACCTTTGCGATGTTGCCATATAGCCTATTCCAACATCTTTGTCACTCTACAGCAACACCAGTTGATTTAACGATTCACATTTTTGCCAACATCCTATCATGTTATAGTAACACTTTTTAGTTAACATTGTTCAAGTTTTAGCAACATTTTTACAGGCTATGGCAACATCTTTATTAATAATTTTGTAATAGCTTGCTTCCTAAATGAAACATCATAATAAAAATCATAATCCATCCTAAGAATCATACGAGCCAATTAAATATGCAACTTCAATATATATAAATAACTTCCAACACAAATTTTCAGTAATACTTAAACAAAGATTACATAAACAAGTCAAATATTGTCAAACATAGTTAATAGTACCATAAATCTAAGTTCTTCATAATGTCTCAAAAGATTTTATAACTATTAAAAAGACATCACAACATTCATAAGCACCCTTGGGGCGCCAACAAACTTTGTACCCAGCCATTCATGCTTTTGGTGATCCACCTTTCGCTATCCCATTCCCACCTTTCGCTGTCCCATTTCCGAAACCAAAAAAACATTTGCCCCAGCACAAGACAACCACCAAGAATTGAGAAGGTAAGTGATCCATGTCCTACGGTATCACATGGTTAGGATGAATCAAGAGCTCCAACTAGAGAAGCATAACCTGGACCATTTCCAATACACAAAAGGTGAGGCCTGAGATAGAAATTCACATTTTAGATTCTATCATAATTTCTTTGTTAATTATACGTTTTTCTGCTGCACTAGCTTTTGGAGTACAAGATATATGGACTAGCTTTATCAAAGATTATAAGCAAGCTTCAGGTAATCCATATGAGAGTTTAGACAAATTACATTCTCTTTGTAAAGCTCCAGTGCCTATCAGGGGTACAAATGTTCAATATGTACATTTAAGAATAAAACAAGCAAAGTATATTAACCTATTTCTCAATAGATAACCGACACAAGTACTCAACTACTATTTCTCAGAATTTGACTTGTAATTTACGTTTACTTACTTCACATTAGATCAATAAATTAAAGGAAAAAATTTGTTTTCCAGGTTGGCATACTTCATATTAAGAGGATACAAATACATATACAGTTCATAAAAATATTACCTTATTAATAATTGGAAGGACAATGGGACGGGAAGGTCCCAACAACATACTGCACACTAAATAGACAACCTCTCCATGCTTTTCTCAAGCTTTCTATTCTTTTGTTTGGAAATTTTTAGCACCGGGGTGATTCAAAACAAAAACCAGCACAGGAGAACAATTCATAACAAAATGGATATGTTGATTAGAAAAATAAGCAGACCATATACTTCTTTATAAGTTGGTCTCTTTCATTCTCAAACACCTCAGCAATGCTCAAAATTGAGCTCTGAATCAAAGCAGCACCACTTTCCAGTCCAGAATTCTTACTGCAATGGAGTGCTATACAAACTGAAAATAAATTGAAAGTTAAAAGGGTAGATTATGATGACAATTGCAAGCTGCAAAGGAAGAAAATAAATGTATCTGTATGTTAGTCAAATTGCAAGCCTCATCATGTATAGTAATTGGTGGATCTTATACCAGTTCGGCTGCAAATACGGTTGCAACTGCATCAACAACTTGATCAGAAAGCATGACAGCTAGCAGTAGATTCCCTGGAAAAGCATTTGAAACATGTGTGATCAAACATGTGCATTGTGATCCAATATGAAAATTTTATAGTGACGAATATAAATATTTATAAGTAGATTAGTAAACACGAAACATTTAAGTCAGTGGTAAAATAAGGAACTAGATACTTTCTCAACTACTTATTTCTAATCAGATGCTTAAAAAGACACCTAACTGGTTCATGTACCATGTAAGTGTTTGAATTCAGAATTTAAAAAAAAAACATGACAGTAGATGACCCGATTAACACTTGAAGCGCGAAGTAATCAATCTAAGCGGTAGATTATAACAGTGACTGAATGTGAGCTACACACACATCAATCATTGTCGTCATCTGATTCCGAGTCAGATTGTAGATCAGATGGCTCGTATCCTTGGTCTGACTCGACAGAGTTCTCAAAAATTGAATCGCTAGCCTCCAAATTCGTATCCTCAATGAACTTTTCTGGGTCATCGGTGATCGTCTTCAGTCTGGTTTTCCTGTTCATATTAAGTCTGCTCTCATAGTACATACCATCCAGGGATGATGAAGGGATTGAATCAATCCTGAAAACATCTCGCTTAAAGTTTGCGAAATTATTAATCTTACAATGGTAACACCTTTATTTCCCAATACATATAATTCAATATTTTACAGCCATCAATACAAAACCAAAGGATATAGATCACCAAACATTTACCAACAGTAATTTATAAACTAGTAAATACTATAGCGCATAAATAAATGGAACAAAGTTACAGAGTCACTGGTCACAAGAACTATTACTAGTCATGGGATTGTGCCTGTGCTCCATAGCATGTAGCATAAATACTCGAATAAAGTTGCAACTTAAAATAGTCAAATTAGTTTACCATTGTGCAGGTTAGTTTGGACTAATCTGTAACACAAAAGAAAAGGGAATCAGTACCTGGTCATTTATATTTATTTTGAATATAAATAAATATTTCTAATTGGACTTGCTCCTTTCTGGGGTTATTCACTTTGTGGCAGAATATTATTGTCAGCTGCATAGCACCCTTGGGTTGTAGATTGCAGAGTTGTATATGCAATTGTTGTTGCTCCTTTCTGAGCATTTCTACTTGCTTTCCATCTTAAGTACACCACAAGAAGCGAGTTGGTGCTGATTGTTGTTCCAGTAAACAATGAAAGCAGAACAGACAATATTGCATTTACATTTAGCTACACTTCGCAAGGCCAGTGTTAATCATAATCTTCCAACAGTATTCAAAAACATAGTATAAACAACCATCTTCTTACCACTATATAAAAGATGTGAGCAAACAGGATGACAATTGCTAACTGAAAGTGACAGGGGCATTGCGGCGGAAGCTGGTAGCTAAAAGGGAGAATAAGGCAACAAGGGACTTGGCAAACAGAAGCATTGAAATTGCAGTTCCTTGAGTATACCTCTTGTAAATAAAACAAGCTATCAGTACAAATTGATGATCATCCAAAATCACATCTATAATAAGCAGCACATGATCCATGCACTTCACATGTTATAACTAAATTAGACACCATTGCCATAGAATAATCGATAATTAAGCTTTTTTTGTAGATAGGTGAATGGTGATTTCATTTACAGAAAATGTCAAAACACTCAGCAACACTCAAATGAAAAAGTAAGATTAACAAAAAGAGCACAAATGCAAGCAACCTATAACCCCTACCAAAAACAAGTGCTCTTTCCACAAACTTAAACTACATAAAAGACCTATGAGTGATTAAGGAACTTAGATAGTCAACAAGATATCTATATTAACAAATTTAGTTTCTGAAATGATATTGGAATGATGATCAAAGAGATAAAGAGATGGTCCTGCCGTCAACAGGTCTAATAAAACCAATGCCTTTGTGTTCATAGAATCCGAGTACTACATATAATTCAATATTTTACAGCCATCAATACAAAACCAAAGGATATAGATCACCAAACATTTATCAACAGTAATTTATAAACTAGTAAATACTATAGCGCATAAATAAATGGAAAACACACCTGTACTTGATCAAATACGGAAAAATCAAAACATCACAATCCACCAACTCAGTTCCATCACGTCCTTCACTTACAGTTATTCGAGTCTACAAAGACATAACACAACCGAATCAATTACATTACACACCCAAAACAATACACAAATAAACTATTTCATCATTTTTACATTCACTTTAGGCTAATTAAAACAAAAAAATCATATCTAAAAATCGATTCAGTGAACTAGCGTAACTAATTAGCTCTAAGTCTCTAACCTTGCCTTCAAACCAAAATTTCCTAATATTACAAACACAAAGCACAATATACACTACAAATTTCACTACTACGAGAGTATCAAAATATATAATTATATACAATTAGCTCAAAACTTGACTTGAAATGATATTAAATAACAATACATAGGAAACTATCAACACCTCATGTCTCTGCTATTGTGAGCACAATTAAACACATGGGAACCTGTCAACACCTCGTGTACTCCAGAGTCCATGGTTCGCCTTTCACAAGCACATCCTCAACAAAAGATTTTACTCTCATCTCTATCAGGCCTCTACAATCATAAAATTGCAAAATTAAATTAGCTGACCTTACAAGGAAAAAACCCCCAAAAACTAGGGATTGTAAACCCCCAAAATTAACAAAATAAAAAACCCCAAAAAATAGGGTTTGTAAACTATAAACTACGGATGAACTAATTAAACTAGGGTAATTAGATGAACTAATTAGACGAAGGAACAAACATACCACGAACTTTGAACCGGAGATTAGCTTTTAACCGGAGTGAAAGACCAATAGCTTTAACGCGAGAGTTTTGAGGGAGAGAGAGACAGAAAGAGAGTGTTTAAGGGAGAGAGGGTTTGAGAGAGATAGAGACAGAAAGAGAGTGTTTAAGGGAGAGAGGGTTTGAGAGAGAGTTTTGAGAGAGATGTGAGAGACAGAGAGAGTTTTGAGAGAGAGAGTTTCGAGCGAGAGAGAGTTTTGAGCGAGAAAAAGATAAAGAGAGATTTTTGAGTTTTAATTTTTCAGTATTTTTTTTGAGCGGGCTTTTAAGTTTTTAGCCAAGCGGGCTTTTTCCCCCCCAATTTTTTTACATTTTTTCGGTTGTCTAAGACAACACCCATATAAGTGTTGGCATTGAGGGAAAATTTGTATCTAAGGCAACATGAATGGCAACATTTGATTGTAATGTTGGCATACATCTATTTTAATTGATTTTAGACATCTAAGCCAACATTTTTCGTGGCAACATCGTTTACGAGTGTTGGTAAAGACCATATATGGTGTAGTGGATTGTAGCAACCTTTATCTAATAATACATTAGATTAAAGTGATATTGTGTTCTGTGTTGTTCTTTATCCGCATCTACATCTCTGCACACACAATACTTGTTTGCTACACAGACTCAAGGCACGAAAAGTTCAAGAATCCATTCACCCCCCCTCTGTATTCTTTCTTTGTGTTCAATACTCAACACAATTCAAAAAATAATTTTTTAAAAAACTAGAATTTACATTTAATTTCAAAACAATTTTTTTAAAGAAAATATATGGTTAAACTAGACATTAAAAATGTAATAAAAAAATATGTCGTAATTGGAAATGACACCAAATTAAATTTAACAAAATATAATTTACAAAACAAACGTTAATTTAAAAAAAATCCGAATTTATAAAACTAAAATCAACAATAAACTTTAATATAATGCACTTAAAATTAATAAAAATCAACACAAAAATACAAAAAAAAATAGTACAAACTTTTTTTAAATTACAATAAGTTCCCACATGTATAAAGTATATTATATATATTCTAATAAATAGAAAACAATACGCCAAAAAATATGAAACATTAAAATATATTTTAGGCTAAATTTTAAAGTATAATTTTAAAAAAATCGATTACAAAATAAAAGTACATTTAATTACAAAACAAAAAAGTCTTTAAAAAATATATGGTAAAATAAAATTTAAAAAAAGTAGTAAAAAAACATGCCACAATTAGAAATGATACCAAAATTCAACAAAATATAATCTACAAAACAAACGCCAATTCAAAAAAACAACTAAATTAAGAATACTAAAATCAACAATAAACTTTAATAAAATGCAATTAAAACAAATATAAACAACACAAAAATATAAAAACATAGTACATATTTTCTTTTAAAAAAAGTACAAATGTATGTGTGTTCACAATTACATAAACACACACATATACATATAAACAATAGTGAATCAATATAAGTTCCCACATGTTTAAAGTACATAATGTATATTCTAATTAAATAGAAGAAAACATCCCAAAAAATATGAAATATTAAAATATAAGTTAGGCTAAACCTTAAAATATAATTTACAAAAAAATATAATTTACCAAATAAAGGTAGTTTACGAAAAATTATTTTAATAAAAATCATTAAAGAATCTATTTTTAGGTTTGTCAACAAATAAATTTCTAAAATTTAATTGTAAAAAATGTGAGCACAAATCAACAAATAAATAAATTCTTAGAAAAAATTTAAATTAAAAAAAGTGAACACAAATCAATAAATGAACATATTTTAAATTAGAAAGCAATCCAAACACCCACAAAATAATTTTATATTAATATCGAAATATAATACAACATAAAAATTCTTAAGATTACTCTAAACAAAAACACATAATACATACCACACGTGGCAAAAATATAAAATTAACATGAAAAAATAACAATATTCAAACAAATAAAAAAATTTAATATCACACATATTTCCAAAAAAGTATTAAAAAAATGCCTTTAAAAACTATAAAAATTCTATAACAAAATATCTAAAAAAGTTAAGATAACCATTAAATTACATAATCAAAAAAATAAAGAAAAAAAAATTGTTACACGATATAGTACGTATATGTCTCAGCAAACAACACTTAAAAGATGGTGACATGCTAACTATGGTGTCTAATGAAGTATTACTGAAGACATCAGAGTCTAGTATAGAACCTGAAAGTGATATACTGTAGTCTCTGGAAGGAAAGAAGATGATTGTGAGGATTTAGAGACTATAGCAGCTCACTCCTTGGAGAAAACCTCAAGCCCCTTGCCAGATGAGGAACCCTCTCTCCATGTGAGTTCAGGTATAAAAACTTCTTCTAAACCCTATTTTTCTATAGGTCATGAGAGTATTAATCCAAATTTGAGTGATACACTAGAAAAGATGGACATAGATCCACAAACAGAGTGGTTGGCTCCTGACCAGGCAAAAGGAGAGGTAGAAAGAGTGTTGACTTTAGATAGTCAAAGTGAGTATGAGGGTATGGATGATCAGGAGAGAAAATTAGGAAACCACCATCGTTTGATTTCTGGGATCAGGTTTTTCCTGAATCTTGGTCTGACAATCTTGGTATGGATGCTGGTACTTATTCTTTTATCAAGATGTATGAGAAGAATGACTTAGAAAAGCACAATGCAAAGCCAGAAGTTAAAGTTCAGAAGCAAAAAAGAAAGGCTAGCAGAAATTATCAATAGAAGAGGTGAAAGGCTAAGACAAACTTCTACACCACTTGTACCAGAAGAAATTCCTAATGATCCTAGTATTCCTTTGTATGTACTTCCAATATCAACTAGAATTAAAACATCAACAGTATCTGATCATTCTAAGGAAGAGTCAGGATTTGTAGATGTTAGTACACAGAATATTGATGAAGGACGTAATGATCATATTTCAGCTTCAGATCAGAAATATGAAGATGTTTGTAACTCTACTCGGGTATTATTACTTGAATATCATTCTACGTAGGCAACTTCTTCTACAAGACTTGAATCTGAAGATATTCCAAACACTTCCAATATTGAAGTCAATTCTGAAGTTCTACAAGTCATTCAGAAATCACAAGTTGAAATTCAATCAAGACTTCAAACACTTGAAGATAACCAAGTCACTATTATGGAAAATCAAGCAGTTCTGATTAATCTCATTTGTTCTGTTACTGAATCTCTTGGAATTAATGTTGCTGATATCAAAAAGGGGGAGATAAAAACAATTCAAAGGCAACAGACTGGGAGAGATAAAAGAAGGACTAAGGGTGACAGAGGTGAATCTCATCAGGGAAGTGGTAAAGGAAAAGAAGCATCAAATAGTTGAATTTTTTCTACTAAGTACTAGATACTTTGTTTACATCTGAAGAGGGAGGTACTTAACTTCATGATCTTAAATTCATAAATTCTACTCTGGTTGGATTGTTATATGTTTTGACATCTACAACTCAGATTTATGCTTCAGATCTTAAAGCATAAATAGGGGAGATTGTTAGGAATAATTCATGAGTTGTGATGTTAAGAATAGAATTTGCAAATACTTCTTGTATATCCTGAACTTATAAAGGATTTAGTACTTTGTATAGGATATATGTGTTAGACAGTAATCTGTAGAGTTAAGTGAGGAACAGTGCATCAAGTACTACATGTCAGGAACTGAGATCGGATCCTGATGCGACATGTCAAATACTGATCAAGTACTGATGGGATGGTCAGATCCTGATGCAAGATGGAATCCTGATATCAGTCGTGTTACTGATGATGTCATTATGGATGCTACAGAAACTGGCAAGTGCTATAAAACAGGATCGTTGTTTGAAGAACAAGCAAGAAGATATCATGAAGGAAAGAATTTTCTATTGGTGGAAACTATTAACTGGACGGCAGAACATTGTCATGTATAGATTAACTTTCTGTTATTAGTTGATATGTAGCATTATAAATACTCTCTATATCATTGTAAAAAGTGTCGAGCGATTGTGAGTCGAGAGCATAAGGTTTGTATTCGAGAGTTCGAAACAAACAAAGAGAGAGATTTGTATTGTCAACAGCTGCTAAAGGTATTTGTACACTTTTGGTAGAGTTTGTATTTGATCTTATTAATACAAACAGTTTGATTTATTCGTTTCTTCTTGTTCAAGCAAAAATCAGACACGATTATATAACTTGTATTCAACCCCCCCCCCTTTTACAAGTTATTCGAGTTAACAGGTAGCATGGGTGGAGGCATCCCTATGCAATATCTTTAATACCTTATAGCACAGCTAGCCCAACAAGGGAAGCGTGCGCCAGCCCAATAAGGGACGCGTGCGAGGTTCTCCAGGAAATCTCATAGCACAACCAGTCCAAGAAGGGACGCGTGCGCCAGCCCAAGAAGGGACGCATGCGAGGTTCGCAAGGATTACAACTCTTATTGACAGTCCCGCCAAAAACAAAGACACATCTTTATGTGGTTGCATCAGACAC
Source organism: Kitagawia praeruptora (assembly GCA_037693485.1). Classification (NCBI taxonomy): domain Eukaryota; kingdom Viridiplantae; phylum Streptophyta; class Magnoliopsida; order Apiales; family Apiaceae; genus Kitagawia; species Kitagawia praeruptora. Next base: position 104,006,099 of record CM075354.1, on the reverse strand, counting down.
TTGAACAACGTGTAGGCCAATTCGGGATATATACAAGCGCCAAGGTCCTAACTAGACAACAAGGATTGCAAAGGATTTCAAACGAATTATTTATGCTCGCACATTTGAAAACCTTGGCAGATATATATCATATACTGGTGTGATCACACTTGCATCCGCATACGCCTAACGAGCACAATGGTGCTCTAAATATTTTTCTAATCATCTAGTTTCAGTTTTTTTAGCGACTCTCGAAATTTGGAAGCTTGAAGAATGCTTAGTTCTCAACTGCAGCAAGCTACACTATAGAACTGGGGGCTAGTTGGTATGCCATCTTTTTCACATGTCTAATAATCTCCCAAATTTCTAATAATTATTAATTCAGATTAATAATTTTTGCTTAACCTCTAAGCTTTATCCTCTCAGATCTCTGAGGAAAGAATCAATCTCAATCAATCAATAACGAAAAATATCTTCAAACGATATTTTTCAAATCAGGAAGATATCACAATGATAAGATTAAATCAGATAAAATCAGTAATTACCACATTAATAAAGCTTTTCCCTAAAGTCTCTCAGGGATAAACACAATTGCACATAACTACGTGGGCTTGATCCTATATAAACATATGTACGTAGGCATCTTGGCATAGATGGAATCCGATATACGAGATAAATCGAGACACCTGCCAAGTCTAGCCCCTCTTTTTTCATAAACCATAATCTAGCCACAATCCGGCAAAGCTCCGATTTTGTATTGTTACGAAATTTCTCCAACAACAAAAATCTTACGTGTATATATATAATTAATGAAAAATGTAGTAATGATTCGTATCAATTAAATTAATACAAACTTGAAAATAATAAAATAATAAATATGTGAAAATAATAAATTTTAACTTTTGACTTACGAAATGAATTTTCAATAAATAATATCTTATTTAAAATAATAAAAATTATTGTTCTGATTTTAAAAGCAAGTCCAATAGTTTTTTATTCGTTTCATACGAATATAAAAAAATAAAGATTTCTAATGATTTAAAAATCTCATTTTATATCAATTCAAACAACTATCCCTATATTGATTCTTTAGTATTATTATAATAAATTAAAATCCAAGAGAGGAATAGAAATGTATAGAGAGAAATGATTTTTTTATTGATAATAATAGAATTAAGGATGGTTAAAGATTATTTTAACTTAAATATTAATCCTAAATGAGAGTCGACCCTCTTTCTCTCCCATCTCTACTCATTTCCTACATACACTCAATCTAAAGAACCATAGCCGCCGCAAGAGATCCATCTTCTCCTTTCTCTTATTTTTTTTTGTTTTTTCCTTCAATAATTTTCATCTTTAGGTGTGATTTTTTATTCTTGCATCTATTTTTTTGGGTGTTTTATGTCTCTACTTTTGGAATAGTTTGTGTCTCTCATTTTAGAGTATTTTTGTTGCGTTTTGGTTTGTTGTCATGTTGTTTTAAGAATGATTTATATGATGTATTGGGAGATATGGGAAACCCGCTTCGAATTTGGAACGGTGGTGATTATCGCGAGAGCTCACCCTGCACAACGAAAAATTGTTCAATATATGGGGCATCTGTATCCCCAACCTCAGTTAGTATAACTGATGAGTATAAACACTGGACTATCACCGATTTTTTATGTGCGCGGGTCAATTGTGATGCTACTATATTTTTCAAGAATGTTGGTGTCGACTGGATTGCTCGGAAAACTTTGTAATCATTTTTATTGTCAAGAATATTTATATTGAATGTGTTAAGCGATGTGAAAACAAAACGGCTATTTTTTTAACTCATTTTTTTTTCACAATCAGGTTGTAATTGATAGTTTGGGGGTTTGTCCCGGCTGGGTTCCAATATTTTAGTATTAATATAATCTTCTTGTTCGTCAAAAAAAAAAAGATGGTTAAAAAATTTTCAAAAATAGGAAATGATTAATAATTTCTAATGTTTCAATAAACCATTAAAATATTGTTGGAATTATGTTTTCATTCTCTAATTTGAACTTACGAATTCAAATACAAAAGTTATTGCACTTGCTCTTATTAATTTAGAAAGGTACCTCTCGATTGATCAAATGCAAATGCACTAGTAGTCCAGTGTTAATAACAGAATACTAAGGACAACTTCAATTATGGACTAAAAATTCAAATTTAGAGTAGTTTTATCCTTAATTATTTCATTAGTGAATTGAAAAATGATCCAAATTTGGATTAGCACTACTATTCCCATCCAAATCTTTATATCATTATAATATTGTTATATCATCTATTTTATTGATTTTGTTAATGTTATTAAAAGTAAAATAATTAATTTTGGAATATAATTAAATTCACGATAATTTTAAAATAAAATTTTATAATGCATAAAAATTTAAAATACATTAAATTTCAGAATACATGAAAATTAAAAACATGAAATAAAACAATACAGCACATAAAATCTCACGATAATACAAAAAAATTTGAAGTTCTTGTTCCTGAAGTTGAGACGGTTCCGAATGATAAATGGTCGATTTCAACAGTTTATTAGTTGTTAAAAAAACAGAAATAAAGATGCTCATCTAACACTTCGAAATGCACTAATTGAGCATTTGTGGAAAGAATATACTAATTTTGATAATTAGAACTTTTATGTAATATTTTAATACTTTTAATTTATTCATATAACGTTTTATTTATTTCGAATGTACTTTGTAACATTTTATTTTTATTCGAATGCTTTTAATCTAGTTATTGATGTTATTATTATGATTTATAATGAAATTAATTAATCTTTTTTCAAAGTATTTAAAATTAAAATATATAAATATAATAATGATAATTTAATTTGAATTTATATTTGAACCACATGATTGGAATAGAATTGGATCGGTTTAGATCCTATGGTCGGAGTTGGAATAAGTGCTTGTTTGATTGTCGATTTTTTTTATTTTTTTTTTGTGCATAAGTTTGATTGTCGATTTAAATAATGAAGAAGTGCAAATACCAAGAAAATGCATAAAATCAAAATGTTTGTTTAATTATTAACAAGGAAAGTTAAATACGCAGTGGATAATGAAGTGTCTGAGCATGTGCGAAGTGTGCCGTGCCATCATAAAGGACATTCCGATGGAAAAGGTATATTTTTTTCGAACATATATATTTAAATATATATTGTAATTGAAAAAAAATTATTCATATATATAAATTAGAAGAAAATTAAGGTTATGAAAAATTGAAAAGTAAAATATTTTCAATTATACTTGAATTTACCTTAGATGTAAGTTATTCTCATTTAAAATGTGTGAATGTGATTTAACAAAAAATAAAAAAAATAGGTGAATGTGTTTAGTATTACATTATTTTAATTAATGTTCTGAAAATATGTTGTACAATTTTATTTTTTAAATAAGAGGCACGTAATGTCAAAAAGATTTTAAATGTTAAAAGCATGCACTTGTTGTTCTTAATATCCATTATATTATATCTATTATATGGCAACATGTTCTTTCCACCTATTTAGTAATTTACTAAATTACCCCTAAAATTATGTTAATGTTAAAAAATAATGACTTAGAAGAGATTTGAACCCATGACCTCCAAGTTCTAAAGTTTTTATGTTTGCATGTATTACCACTGCACTAGAACATTTGATGATATATCTTTTCAAATCAATGATTGCATACATATACAAACCATTTGCTAAATATTTTTTAGTATGACCTCCATGTACCAAAATTTTTATGTTCACATGTATTAGTAATACACTAGAACATTTAATGATACATTTCTTATAATCAATATAATTGCATACATAGACAATTGACTTGCTAATTTTTTTTAATGTTTATTTTCAAATTTATTCATAATAAAATTAATTAAAATGATAAGAACATGTAAACTATTTTTAATTGAATGTACGTGTATTTAATATAAAATTTTAAATATATAATTCACATGGTACACGAAATAACATAAATTTTAATTTTAATTTCTGATACATGTATATTAATATTTTTATCCGAACACCAATTGTAATATTTATTTATGTTTGTTACGTGGTACACGTATGAATGAGCATTTCACAAATCTACCCGAACTGATTTCCTTTCCCATTTGGATTGTGGATTCGGGAAATTTTTCGGGTCAACATGAAATATTATAGAATAAAAATTCGTGCAAAGGTAATAGGCTCGGGATTAAGGTATCCCGGCACGATCCCTGCTTCCGTTCCCCGACTGATTATCATATTTAGAAAAAAAATTAAACATATATTTACTAGATTATTAAAGAGATTGAAAGTATGTGTATTTAATATAAAATTTTAAATATATAGGACTCGAATTTTGATTTATGGTACGTGTATATTAGTTTTATTTTGTAAAATTATAAATTATATTAGTTATCTATGTTTGTTATTCTCATAACAAAATGAAACTAATTCACGTGTAACACGTAAGGATGAGCATTTCATCATGTGACCCCGATCTGATCTGTTTCCCATTTTTCTTAGGTATTTGACAAATTTTTCGGGACAACATGAAATATTATAGAAAAAAAATTGGAGAAAGGGAACGACCTCAGAGATTAATGTATCCCAGTCCGATCCCTGATTTCGTTCCCCAAATGATTATCATATTTATGAAGAATAATTTTTTAAAATATATATTTACTAGATTATTAAAAATAATATAATTCAAAAATTCAAAATTTTTATAAACTTAGAATTTCTGATATAAAATTTAACAAACTAAAATAGAATTTTAATACTATATTTCATCTTTTTTATTAAAAAATTAATTCAAATCTCTATTTATAATATAATAATAATTTTATCATGATTTATCAAATTAATTTTATAATCCGATATATTCAAGAATATATACATTTTAAATAAAAAAATTAAGTATTTCCCATTTTTTGCGGGGATCTTCGTTCCCCGTTCGTGCTAAGAATCATGAAGCAAAATAATCCTCATCCGGGGATCGATACGGGTTCAACGATTATGTTCAAAATTTTAACTAAAAAAAAATTAAAATCCACGATTTCTCGCGGGAATCCCTATTTCCCTTTCGGGGCAGAAATCAAAGAACATAATGATCCTCGTTCGAAAACCGGGACGAGTTCAATAATTATGTTCGAATTCGGGGAGTGTGATGGGTATAACACTACCCGACCCTGAATTGACCGACCTGATGCCCATCCCCAAGTATAAATACAATATGAATTCGTTTATTGTTAAATTTGGACATCTAGATACGAAATACACTCAACTAAATACCAGCAAAAGAATAGGTACATCAATTTTTTTTATCTAACTTAAAAAAAAACAATAATACAACTAAATACGGTACAATAAAATGTTAATCCAATTTGTTGACAAATATTAAAAGAGTTTAATTGAAATTCAAAAAAAATAATGTTGCCAAAATAACATTCGAAAAACGTATACATGTTTAATGTGCGAGAGATATAACAATTAACTATTTTATTATAATAACACCCATTCAGCTCGTAAAGACAACAATAGTAATTTTATATAAACATGGAAACGCAAGTCGATGAGAGATTATCAAATATGAATGGGAGATGATTGGAGAGAGAAAAGACGAACAAACTTAAGGTTGTTAAAGACAAAAGAAAGGTGGTGGGGCAAGATAAATGTGCATATATGATGTCGTTGGAGGAAAGAGAGGATCTTAGAGGTATAATGAGGTGGCTGGATAGTGATCGTAAAAAGGCCGAAGTGAGAGTGCACATGATCAGTAATAAATTGGAGTAGATATGAGGTAGACATATGAGTAGAAGAGAAAATAGATATTCAAAAAATGTTGCGCTAAGATCGAAAGTAGTTAAAAGAAGACTTAATGACCTTTTGGTCCTTCAAGTTTGCACAGTTATACCCGTAAAGCCCTACAGTTTTAAAGTGTTCCTTTTCGCCATTCCAACTTCAAAAATGTACCTTTTAGCCACAAAACCGTTGTCTTTTTGATACAAAACCGTCATCTTTTAAAACGAATAGATGACGGTTTGTGGCAAAAAGGTACATTCTAAAGTTAGAGGGATGAAAATGAGCGCTTTAAACTATAGAGTTTTATGGGTATAAATGTGCAAACTTGAAGGGCCAAAAGGTCATTAAGCCTTAAAATAACTACTATCATGGTAATTGTTTTAGGATTTTACTGAAAAACAAACTAAAGGACACTATTATCATGGTAATACTTGATAGCTAACGATTAACTCTTCTTGTATACCACTTTTGTCGGTTATCCTTCTCACATTCAATAAGCATCACTATAAATATGATCCTCGAAATTTAGAGTATGCTAATAATTTGAATTTAGAACGATTATTAACAATTGAATCTCAGTGAACCGTTGAAGTCAAAGGTAAAACACACTGACAAGAGGATATAACGAACTCCATCCCAAATTTGAAAAATATTATATGAATTAAAATGTGGCCCGTGCCTTGCACGGGCTATCATGCTAGTTTATATTGAAGTTCTAACATAAAAATTAAGTAGCAAGATGTTTGAAAAATTACTTGATATGAATCCTAAGGTCCATCGATGTTAAAAATTTATGATATATCAAGTGATGGTAAGAAAGTGAAAAAAAAATTCGGTACCATATAAATATTTACAAATTCTCAATTAAATGAAAATTATGATTTTTTTATATTAATTTAAATGTTAAATTCTTATGTTATTAATATTAGAAACACCTTACTTCTCTTGTGTATAAAGTATCCAAAATCTAAGGCATTGTTCTAGAAATACCAAGAAATTTTGAATATTCACAAAATATGGATAACTTACCAGTAATGTTAGGGACCCAAACAAATTTCCCAAAAACATTTTTAAAATGATGTGGCAGATGTTGATGTGTCAAAATGGAAAGGTTTAATAGGTGAAATTGATGTGAATGCAGGAGATCCATCTCATTTATTACTCGTACCACATCATTTTGAAATAAGTTTTTAGAAAATTTATTTGATTACCTAACATTTTTCATAACTTATATCTATTAAATGAAGGATGTGAATACCCATATTTTAACCAAACACAATTTTATATTTGTAAGAAATATATATGTTAAAGCAAATAAGCACTACTCCCTCCCTTCCTTATTTCTTTTCTTACTTTCCATTTAAGGATATTCAAATTACTTTTTTTGTTTCTATTTTTGGTCATAAAAATTAATATTCAATACACACTATTCCATCCACTACTCCTTAAAAATAATATTAAATACCCACTACTCCACCCACTAATCATTACAAATAATATTCAATACTCACTACTCCACCCATTACTTATTAAAAATAATATTCAATACCCACTACTCCACCCATTACTTATTAAAAATAATATTCAATACTCACTACTTCAACCACTACTCTTTAAAAATAATATTCAATACCCACTACTCCACCAACTACTCCAAAAAAATAATATTCAATACCCACTATTCTTTAAAAATAATATTCAATAACACTACTCCATAAAAAAACAATATTCATTTCCCACTATCTTAAAACCGGTGTTATTCAGCAAACAAGAAAAAAAAAAAGAAAATAAGAACGGAGGGAGTAGTAATTTGATACAACCATTGGGACTCGTGAAGGCCAGCAAAAGATTCGATTACGAACGACTAAATCAAGTCAAAAAAACTCACACTTGCTCCCATGTCAACTCTGAGTCTCTGACCGATGCATGCTGTTCTTTCTTTAATAAATACTCCCTCTGTCTCGATAAACATTTCCCGTTTGACTAAAAACACGGATTTTAAGAAAAAGTGGGTACTGAATTATTATTTGTAAGAAGTAGTGGATATTGAATATTATTTTTAAGGAGTAGTGAATATTGAATATTGTTTTTTTGGATAGTGGGTGAAGTAGTGGGTATTGAATATTATTTTTAAGGAGTAGTGAGTGGAATAGTAGGTATTTAATATTGTTTTTTTGGAGTAGTGGGTGGAATAGTGGGTGTTGAATATTATTTGTAATGATTAGTGGGTAGAGTAGTGAGTATTGAATATTATTTTTAAGGAGTAGTGGGTGGAGTAGTGGGTATTGAGATATTTTTTTTATGGCTTAAAATAGAAAGGAGAAGAGTATTTTGATAGTCCCGATTTAATAAAAAGGAAACGTTTTAAGAGACGGAGGGAGTACCGTATACTGGTATAAAAATACAATTATTTCACTGGGAAACAGCATTCAAATTAATGAGTCGGAAAAAAATTATAAATTCAGAGCTTGTACAGACACGGAATCGCGAATTAATACGTATCTATGCTAATAATGCTATCATCAAATATCACTCGCAAGTAAACTGAAATGTTTCCATTTCAAGATTCATCTTCATTAACGAAAATGAAAATAAAATTATTCAAAAAAATAAATTTCATTTCGATTTCGTTTAATTATTTCATGATTTAAACACTATAACTCTGCTGGTCTCTTTGGTAAATTTGATAACTGTGTAAATCGCGTTTGCGCGAAACTTTGATACAAACAAATATTAATGAAAAAAATTGTTTTTATAGGAAGTAAAAATATATAATAAATCCGTGAACCCCACCTCCCGCGCCTGGATTAAACATGATTAATGAGAAAGACTAGATTAAACAATTTAAATCTAACAAAAAGAATCATGTAAGCATGATTCTAAAAATCCCCGACTAATCCCCGGCTAAATCATGTAAGCATGATTTAGCCGATTAATCCCCGATTAATCCTCTGTAAGGTAACCCACCGATTCGATTTTTGAAATCCGATTAATCCTATGAATTTATTTAAAATGATATGTTTAATTGTAAATTAGACTAATATATTAAATATTATTATAATATCCAATTTAAACTCCGATTAATCCCCGATTACACGATTAATCTTAAATCGGTACCTCAACCGATTTATACCGATTACCGATTTTTACAACCATGCATGTAAGCACTAACTTGGAGCTGTCTTCTAAATAAAAAATAGAGAAAACTGCACTTCGTGTACCTGTAGTTTGGCCATTCCTGCACTTGCAATACTACATTTCTAAAACTAGCACGGGCAGTACTGCACTTCTGAATTTTTTATTTTATGTGTACTTCCGTCAACTCCGTCTAACGGAGTTAGTGAAAAGAGGGGTATATGTGTCAAAGCATATTTCAACGTTTTTATGTGATATTATAAAGGTATTCCATCGTCATTTCTTCCCCAAAACACTAAAGAACCCTAATTTCATCTCATATCTCTCTCTCTCTCTCATCAATGGAAGGCAAAACTCTAGGCACCCCCAAAAGGCCAGTTTCAGAGGATGATCTTTGCTACTGTATGAAGCTTGCTGTTGAGAGGGTCTGCTTCTACGACGATGAGAACTGTGGAAGGAAGTTGCTCGAATGCCCAGATCGTAATGGTAATGGTTGTCACTACTCTCGTTGGATTGAGCCACCACTGGAACAACGTGCAGTAGCTGTTATAAAGAATGTGTTGAAGGATATGAGTGACCTGAAGTGGAAGTTCTCAATGGATAAGTCCAAGATCTACAAGAAGCACAGTGAAAAGGTGAAGAAGTTGAAGATGATGGTCAAAGCAAACTGCTCTGTGGTTGAGTCTATTCCTACTGAGTCAGAGGATGAATCTGAGAATGAATCTGTTTAGTCTATATGTTTGTTAATCTGCTTAGTATTTATGTTAGTTGATGAAGATGTTTATGTTGTTTTTTATGTTTAGCCTACTATGACTTTGGCTTCTCCTATGTATCCTATTCGAATCCAATGAAATGAAGTTATGTTGATGTTTTGTTTCTGTTTACAATTGTATGCACTACAATGCAAGTATGATAATTGGTAGAAGATGGTATATTAACTGTTAGAAAGAAGATTGACAAAAGAGATGGACAAAATTGATGGACAAGAAAGTAGAATACCAACAACATTCATTCATTCCAAAAGGAAACTTGACATACATCCAACATAATTCAGAGTTTACTACTGGTAGGCAAATGCTTACAAAAGTCACCACACAAAATAGCACAAAAGAGACAAGTTCATAATCCAAACAAAATACCACAAAAGACACAAGTTCCAAATGTTAATTCACAACTTCCAAGCAGCCTTTTCTGCCATTTTCCTTCTGTTCTCCATCCTAGTTAAGGGGTTGTTTTGAGTAGGAGGTGCCTTGTTCTTTGTTTTGAAAGTTCCCCCTTGACTGCCTTCTTCGATTGTAGCTTTTTGTTGAGCCTTTTTTTTCACTGATGTTGTTGATGGTCCTGCACTTCCTGTTGCATGAGTTTGCTTGGCACTTGGTCTTGCACTTTGCTTGACAGTTCCTGCTACTTCCTTGGCACTTGGTCTAGCACTTTGCTTGACAGTTCCTGCTATTTCCTTGGCACTTGGTCTTGCACTTTGCTTCACAGTTCCTGCTATTTCCTTGGCAATTGGCCTTGCACTTTGCTTCACAGTTTGCTTGGTTGTGGTTGTTGTACCTCTTTTGGCAGTTTTCTCTTGTCCACCTTGAGCAAGCTTAGTCCTGGTCTTTATTACCTTCTCACATCCATTTGCCTTATCTGCAACCTGTATAGGTTTAAGAAATAGATATTGTCAATAATTATGCAAAGTTAGAGCAAAAAATAATGAAAAAGAATACACAACTTACTCTTGCAGGGCAAGTCCTTCTGTTGTGGTTAGATTCTGTACAATAACTGCAGTTGACAAAAGTGTTCTGTCTCTTTAATTTAGTGGCATCCTGTGGGATATCTGATGCCTTGTTTCTCTTTTTCTTGGGTCTTCCTGTAGGGACCTTAATTTGTGGTGGTAGTGGCTTGGGGTAAGGAGTCTGGCTCCACTCAGCTTCTCCAGAAATGGGGTCAACAATTTGTTTGTATGTGGCCAAGAAGGCATCTTTTGTGTAGCTTGGATGGATATAATCCTCAAACCTTTGTTTGGCCCATGCAATGCATGCACATGCATGGTAGCAAGGGATGCCTGAAAGCTCCCATTTTTTGCATGCACAAGTCTTAGCTACCAAATCAACCACCATTTCGAAGCCACCTTCTGTGACAGTCACCAAATACTTTGACCCACCAGACCATATAACATGACAGCCCTTGCTTTGATCCACAGCCCTAAAATTGTAGAATAAAATCACACACACCATATATAATATAAACAAGAAAAAGTGAATGTTAAGCTTTTTTCTTACTTGTTGACTCTCCTCATTGCATTGGGACATATAGGATTTAATGCATAACTACTTTCCATTTTATCCCTCCTTTTCTGGATTCTACACATCACATCAATGTGGATTGCTTTCAGCATTGTAATAATTGGCAAGTCCCTATGTTTTTTTATACTGCTATTGAAGATTTCACATTGGTTGTTGACAAATTGATCAGACTTGCAAATGCTTCTAAAGGCACTCCTTGTCCACTGTGACTTTGGCTTCTCCAATAACCAATCATAGCATTTCTTGGATAACTACACAAATTTATTGTAATTAGAACACCTAATTAAAACAAATTTTTGGTAATACCTAATTACAACAAAGTTTTGCTAATACCTTCTTTAGCTCTTCCATGTTTTTGTTAAACATGTATTCAGTTGTGGACCTAGCTGCTAGCCACATGCACATCCTCACACCAATGCCCTTAAACTCTTTCCACATGTTTTTATACAAATGCATCACACAGAACCTGTGCTCAGCATTGGGTACAATTGTCTCTAAAGCATTGATCAATCCCTATATTACAAACAATAAAACAAATAAAGAACAAAGAAGTTTGCAAATTAATCATATAGAAAATGCTGAAAAAAGTACCTTCTGTCTATCAGAAATAAAAGTCCAACTTCCATCATTTTCTATCCTCAAATCCTCAACAACTTGCTTCAAGAACCAATTCCAGCTATCACTGTTTTCTGCTTCCACCACTGCCCATGCCAAGGGATACATCCCATCATTAGCATCTGAACCCACAGCTGTAAGCAGTTGCCCTCCAAAAGGTCCCTTCAAATGACAACCATCCAATCCCACTAGTGGTCTACACCCATTCCTAAACCCTTTCTTTATTGGACCAAAGCAAGTGTAAAATCTCAAAAATCTTTTCCTTTCATCAGCTTCTCCACTTTCAGTCATCACTAAGATAGTGCTGTCAGGCATTGCTTTCTTCAACTCAGCTGCATAATCCCAAAGTCTGCTATACTGCTCTATATGCTTGCCATTTATAGCCTCCAAAGCCATCTTCTTGGCTCTACCAATAGCATGAATGCTAACATGACAATTCCAATCATTTACAACCTTTTTGTGGAATGCGGATAGAGGCCATGTGGGGTTCATTCTCAAATCATTCTCATAGTAGTTGGCTATCCATCTAGAGTTTATTTGTTTCTGATAAAATGTCTGAGTGCAACTGTGTTTTGGGCGGTACGCCTTTATCTGATATGTATCAGAATTCTGCATCTTTGAGCAATAAATTCTCCATTGACATCCCTCTCCTTCACAAATAAATTTGACCCTGATACCATAATTCCTACATTGCTTTATAGGCCTTCTCTCAACTATTGCTTGTTTTTTAACTGCTTCTCTGAATTGTTTTGCAGATGCAAATAACATGCCAAGCTCAAATTTTGGCTTCTCCATTTCAGCTTTGTCAAACACTGGATATGACAACTCTTCTTCATCTGTGCTATTACAAGCCATTCTTTCATCTTCACTGCCTGCATACTGTGTAGAATCTGAGGTATAACCATTAACCTCCTTCTCACTCTCTTCTGCAACCTTACTCTTTCTCTTATCCTTATCATTATTACCCTTAGCCTCATCAGCCTTACCCTTACCCTCATCAGCCTTACCCTTACCCTTCTCCTTAGATTTACGAGCCTTTGATTGTCTTTCACTTTTCTCATAACAAACATCATCATCTGTACTATCTACATTAGAACCATCTGAAAAGAAGGAATCACTATCATCACTATCAGTGGCAACATAATCCTCGTCTTGATCTTGATCTGTGCACTCCTCACCGTCTGCTTCTTCCCCTTCATCTTTATCATTCATCACTTGATCTCCATCATTTTCAACATACTCAAACTCATATTGTGAAGGGAAAAAATCTTCACTCATGTGAGCATCAGGAGGTTGTACATCATGAGGGTTAACAAGAGGAGGGATAAATTTTAAAGCTTTTTCACTAGTAGCAAACACATACATTACTCTAGGGATAGCAATTCCCACAAGGTCACTCATTTCTAAAACATCCTCATCAGTTTCTAACTTCCACAACCCTGTGTCGAATGAGGTTTTGGCTAGCTTGTAGTGCAGTGTATGGTGACCAGATTGCCCACATAGTTGTAACATGTTATAAATCTCTATGATACTCATTCCATCAACATTGCAACAGTCTACAAACCTATAGTCCCCACCAATATAAGCCTTATAATTATCTTCAAATACCCCACCATAGTATAGTTTTATTGTGAACAAGTCATCGGCTGGAAATAGAAAACAGAGAAAAGCATGTGGAGTGGGGGACAGGAATAAACATGAGTGAGCTTTAAACAATACAAATCAGTTTATGGGACCACATCCATTATACACTACAAGAGTAAACAATACAAAACCTTGCAATTATAAACCCTAATTCAAACAATCTGGGACCACAACAACATAATATATGCATAAACCCTAAAATGTAAATGAAAACCCTAATTGCGAGATAAGTAACTTACCGATATAATCTGGACATTCGTTCGGACCAAATTGATCGTTTTCTTGAACATGACGAATTCTCCATTCGATCATTCTTGATCAATTGATTGTTAAGGACTTGATCTGTGTCTAAGTTGTGTGTATAAGTGTGTATAAGCGGCGCTGTCTTGTATTATTTGGGGGTGGAACATGGAAAAGACAAGAATACCCCTGACGTTTCATGTTTTTGGACACTCCGTTAGACGGAGTTGACGGAAGTACACATAAAATAAAAAATTCAGAAGTGCAGTACTGCCCGTGCTAGTTTTAGAAATGTAGTATTGCAAGTGCAGGAATGGCCAAACTACAGGTACACGAAGTGCAGTTTTCTCTAAAAAATAATTTAAAAATCCAAAATCAAAGGACAATTCAGTCACTTCACCCAAGAGACAAAAAAGACACTTTATCCATTTAACAAGGGCAATATTGTACTTAAAAGGACTTCAAAGATTCTTTAACAACAACACAATAATGGCTTGCAGAGTTGGCAATGCCGTCCTCCTCATATTTTTGGTAGCTAAAACAAAACCACTTTTCATGTAAAAGAAAAAAAACCAAACAAAACCACTTTATTTATATGCATATATGTCATAGATATGGTCTTTACAAAGTGTGTGTAATATTAACAAAAATTGTTGTCCAGTTGCAAATATATTTAGGATATTTATCAAAAATATCATATTTTCTAAAAAAAATTACAAATTTATCATTTTTTAAAAATATTTAAAAAAATACTTAAAATATTTTTGACAAAAATAACAGTTTTATAAAATATTTGTAGAAATTCGTTATGCAACCAAATTAACCGGATGCAATAAGTTAGTAAACTTTAGTTGATTTAAGTTTGATTGCACAATGTATTTTTGTAAATATTTTATAAAATTGATATTTTCACAAAATATTTTTAAAAAAAGTATTTTTATAAAATAATGTCTAAAATTAGGTATTTTTGAAAAAATCTCATATATTCATATAATTTATATAGCGTCACGGTCTAATGAAAACACATGTTAGTATATGTTAGTATGAGAATAGTGAGAACTCTATTATTTTGCAATATAATAATACAATGAAAATGTGAAAAATATGCAGAATAATTGGTTTGCATTTTTACCCACCATGGATGTCTCAGTTGGTTGATACGGTGACTTAATTTGTTAGTAGTTCTCCGGATTAGTCGAGATGCGCGAAAGCTAACCCGAACAACAATTATAAAAAAAATTATTCTATACTTTTTAAAAAATTAAAAGAGTACAAAACAATTGTTTTCAATTTTTTATGTATAAATTTTTCTCAGGTGAATAATACCCAATTTATATAACCAACATTACTGGTATACAATTACCTTTTTTTTATCCCGTAAAATAATTGTATACATTTTAAATCACTTATCTATTCCCTATGTACCATCCATTTCTTAACATAAATTTTTCACTTGCGTGATACGTATTTTAAGGTTCTTATAAAGTATAGTTCCATAACTTATTTTTAAAATTTTCTTTTTTTGTATAAAAATGGGATTGTTCTATTTTTTAAAAAAAAATAAAATTTTAAAAATAAGTTATAGAACTATCCTTAAAATTCACTTTAAAATGCGTGCCGAGCCCCGTCCCCAAATGTTAACTATTGGCGAGGACGGATGGAGTAACTATCTAACAATAGAATTTATTATTATTTCAACTTTCAAATGGCGTTTGTATTTATAAACAAATCAAATTCGAAGTAATTCTTTTTATTAAAAATAGAAGAATTTATAATTTAATTAAAATTAAAGGGGAAAAAAAATCTTATTAACTTGTCATATTTGGATTGACCTGTCGGAACATCGTTTGTTTCTAGGGTCCTGGTCCCTGACAAATGATTGTCAGGGACCGGTTATTTAACAATCGGTTCCACAGCCGTTGGATCGTTGATCCAACGGCTGAGATTAAAAAAAAAAAATTTTACTGTCCGCTATAATTTTCCGCGGATAGGCAATTTGCCTATCCGCGGAAAATTTCCGCGGACAGGCAAATGAAAATTATAGCGGACAGTAAAAAAATTTTGTAATCCAGGGGGGCCGTTGGATCAACGATCCAACGATTTAGGAACCGATTGTTAAATAACCGGTCCCTGACAAATGATTGTCAGGGACCAAAACCCTTGTTTCTAATATTACCTTCCTTGTCCGAAGGGGTTTTTTTTTTAATTTAAAGTAATTTAAATACAGATACATACAATTTGTACATCTATCACTCTCCAGAGCAGTTAAGCCACTTCATTCACTTCACCTAATTTCAACATCCCCCATCTCTCTCTCTCTCTCTCGCCCATATTATATAACCACCCTTCATTACAAAACATAGAGAGAGAAACAGAAACACCTCGATTCTAGAGAGAGAAACATGCCTCTAGTTCGAACAACAGTTCGAAATGAGTACAAATTAGGCACCTCTGAGCTGTACAAAGACAATGAAGATCCAAAAGCACTTCTCGATGGCGTTGCTGTTGCTGGCCTTGTTGGCATTCTCCGTCAATTAGGCGATCTTGCTGAGTAATTACTTACCCCTTTACTTGTAATTATGTTTTTGTTGTTTTGTTTGATGTTGTGATGTTGTTTGTTTGAATTTATCGAATTTCGACATTGATTTTTCTGATTTTAGTTGTTAGTGAGGTGGTTAGGTTGTTAATTTGTGAGTGTAGAGAGGGAATTAAGTGTTTAGCTTCTCGAGAAGTTGGAGATAGAGTAGGAATTGAGCATATAAATGTAGTGGATTTGGAAATGTTTCCGAGTCGGGTTTTTAGGTTAGTTGGGAATGGGATGATTAGGTGGATGATAATTCTGTATCTATAGTTGGTGAATCTGTTATATCTCTTTGGATAGGAGTTGGTATTGGAAATGTTAAGTAAAGTTAGTTTAGCTTGGGCTGGTATTGGTAAGATGTTTCGGTGGGTTTTGTAAGACAGATTCAAGATTTGTCTTTTTTGATGCTTATACATAGAACGAATATATGTCCCGGTGTGATATTGGATTTAAAGGGTGGAATCTATGGTTGAGATACTAAGTTTGTTATAGAGTTGGAATTAAGTGTTTAATTTATTGAGAAGTTGGAGATAGAGTAGGAGTTGAGCACATAAGTGTGGTGGATTTACGGAAGCTTTGATTTGGTTTTATATGTGAAGTGTGATGATTAAGTGGAAAATTTACTATATCTACGCTCCGTGAATCTATATCTTTTTGAATAGGAGTCAGTACTGGAAATGTTAACTATTGCTGAGTTTAGCAATGTTGATGTTTAATATGTGTGATTTTATTTTTTAGTGAGCTGATTAGATTGTTATTTTGTGTTTATAGAGAAGGAATTAAGCATTTAAGTTCTCGAGAAGTTGGAGAAAGTAGGTTAAAGTGTAGTGGATTTGGAAATGTTTCGAGTCGGGTTTTTAGGTGAATTGGGATGATTAGGTGGAGTATAAAACTGTATCTATACTTGGTGAATCTATATCTTTTTGGATACGGTTTCGTACTGGAAATGTTTAGTAGTGTTAGTTTAGCTTGGGCAGGTATTGGTAAGATGCTTTGCTGGTTTTCATGAGCCAGATTTAAGATTTGTCTTTTTTGATGATTATATATGGAACAAATTTATGCCCCGGTGTGTTCTTGAATTTAAAAGGTGGAATCCTCAAATTAGATACTAATTTTGTAACATGATGCATAGAAGTTTCTCTTTTAAAATGGATGACGTACTATGGATTTTGAAAGTCTATTCTACCTATTTATAAGTTCGACCGTATACCTTAGAATCTGTGGAATGAGAGTTTTTATGATGTGGTGCATAAGAGTTTTTATTTAAGATGGATGACATAACTTAAGTTTTGAAGTCAACTTGACCCATTTTTAAATACCACCTTGTCTTCATTTGATTGTATAATAAATTAATAATTCAAAAATAGTCAGGTCAACTATGCAGTTTTAAGTTTAAAAGGTACTTCTCGAGATGTCACATCAGATTAAAATTTGAAAATGAGTTAAACATTTTAAACTTTAAATCTGATATATATTCTGCTAATGAATTTAGTGTACTTTTCGTACTGTGTGATTCTAGATTTTTAAGTTCGGTTTTAATGTTTATGTACTCAACTCACATCAATTGGAACAAAATTATGTAAAGAACAGGTGGTGCCTATAAAAGACTGGATTATTCAGCTGTTGCATTAGGTTTTTAATTAGACTTTATATTCTATGGTATTCTTTTTGACGACTGAATATCGCTTGCAAGAACTAAGTTAGAGTATATTGATTGCCAATGTTAACTCGAGTTGAATTTATCTTGTGGCGAGTTTTAAATCTTAGCATTGACCTTAAAGATGATAGGTTGCTGTAATAAAAGGGATCCAATGACTTCCGACATAGGTTATGGTTTGGATAGGTGCCTGGCAGTGAGTTTGCTTATGTGGCTTCTAAGGAATGCCTTGTGCAGCACTATCTGTCTAACATGTTGGATACTACATAAATCATGTATTGTATAATCATAGTTTATTATATTGATATTCTAGTTTATATGTTTTCTTCAAAATATACTGACCCTAGTAAATTACCTCTTCCAGTTATAAAAATGTCAATTTTTTTTTACTATGTACATCTGACACTATTATTGGTCATTGGTTCAAGTTTATAAATTTTATCATTGCTTAAACACTTAACCTTGTTTCAAATACCCTCTTCGAGGTGGATTCATTTAGCACAGAAATAAATACCATGATAGAAAATTGTACTTGGTCATTGGTCAAATAGAAACTTGAATGTTCATAGCCAATACAATCAACCACTTTAAAATTGTTTAGGTTAACTAGTTTGGTCATGGCCATAGGGTTTGGCATGCATAATGATCAATTGAAGTGGCGCCGGCAGGACCAATTCTAAATGTGCTGATAAGACCAGTTACCTTTCTATTTTCTACAATAACAGTTAAATTACATACTTTTAGGGCTACTTACTAAGTCAGCTTGTTAACTTAATTGTTCTGAGTGTACTTACTGGTTACCACTGCATGTGGTTTTATCAAGTTATGTTAATGATACTGTTGGAGCTTTAGCTGGAGCAAGATACTGGGGTTATAATGTAATGGTTGCCGTCATCATGGGAACCAGAACAACTGCTTGCTATGTAGAAAGAGTAGATTCTATCCCTAAACTTCAGGGACAAAAGTCTATAGCAGGAAGAACGGTTGTGAAAATTTCGAATTGGTTATGACATCGTGTTATATAACAAGTTACATGTAAAACAAATTAGTGATTGTCAACCGGCCTAAAGATAAACAACTAGCTGATGAATTGAAATGTAACAACTAGCTGATGAATAGAAATGTATACATAACTAAAAAATGAAACTGTGGTAGTTGTATAGCAACAGGTTTGTTATCCACTATTGTTTTAAGTACTTAGTTTTGCACTTATTGACTTCTGTCAAGTCCTGTATTGATATAGGATATTCTACTTGTACAGATTCGCAGCAGAGGTTTTTCACGGCCTGCAAGAACAAGTAATGAATACATCTTCCAGAAGCCATAAGTTGATGGTTCGTGCACAGAAAATCGAAGCTGCAGTTTCTCCTCTTGAAAAGACTTTATTAGCCCAGAGAAGCCATCTACACTTTGCTTACACAACTGGTACGGGCCGTACAGCTTATGTTTACAACTGTTTTTATTTCCTTGCCGTAATTAAGTAGCACTAGATAGGTATATAGTCTTATTTTCAGTAAAATAAGTACTTACTTAATCTAGGTTCCGATGTAGATGTTCTCTCTTTTTAGTAGTACGTTCTGCTACAAACTCTACAAATTTTCAGGATTCATCATATAAATATGCACTATTCACCAGATATATAGTACAATACGATAGTTCCAGTATTCCAGATCTTTGACTTAAGAGATGATTGACTTTGTAGATGCAATATGAGACTTTGTAGTTGCAATACGATAGTTGCCTATTTTATAAGATATTTGGATCAAATCAAATATTAAAGTTGTCTGGTGTTCATTTTTTATTCTCCAAGCTTTTCAACACTTTGGGTATTTAAAATATACTCCTAACTAATTTCAATTTATCAATGATCTTTCATAATCTCCCATAAATACTAGTTACAAGTTGGGGACTGCAAGCGATACACTCTGAAGAAACTTTACCGGTGGATTGAAAAATAATTGCACAATAGTGGAAAGCCTAAGTTTCTTGTATATAAAATTGCTAATACATAAACGCAGCTTGCTCTGTACAAGTGTGTCAACTTGTACTAATGAGTTAAAGAAATGTTTTGTGAACAATAGTAATCTGTTCTATACTTCTATGTATATTTCTATGCTATATCCTCTTCAAGTCCTTTACAGAGAGCAGTTAACTTGCAGGTTCTCAGTGGCATGCACATATCCAAAGTGAACGAAATCACTTCATATATAGTGACTTGCCGTTGTTCATTGTGGACTCATACGAGGAATGCCGTGGTCCTCCACGCCTGCACTTGCTTGACAAGTATGGCCAATTCTTCTCAATCTGCATAATGATTTCTGGTATGGTGACTGAAGATTCTTAACTGTTTAACCTTCTATTTCAGGTTTGACACCGGTGGCCCAGGATCTTGCCTAAAGAGATATTCAGATCCAACCTTTTTTAAGAGACCATCGGCTGGTTATGATGAGGCATATGCTGAAATGTTCACGAGAGACAAGAAGGCTCGTAGAAGAAAGGTATGTCTTGAACTGCGTAAACTTTCTTTTTTTGGTTTATTCCGGAACAGATAAGATCACATTGGTTGTTCAGATCGGCTAAGATCATTTTCGTTGGCCGATCTTTTTAAAATATTTATTTCAGAACATTTGGTAATTAGAATTGCAACTTATTCTTGAATAGAAAGTGAAGCAGAAGAAGAGAACATGGATTCAGAATGTAGACGGACCACCGCATGTAACTCATCCCACATCCAGTCACAGTGACAGGTACCATCTTATGCATGTTACTGTGTTGCACCTTATGTTATGATTTCTAGCCTCTGTTATTCATTTCAACTTCTTTAAAGTTTTATACATAAATCTCTTATCCGACTCAGCAGGATGCATTATGCTTCTCAAAACTTCGGAGGAGAAACTTCCCCATCCCAGACTTTCTCAACACATGATGCATCATCTAAACTTGAAAATGGAAACCATTTGAATTCTTTCGATTCTAGAACAGTGTCGGGATATGGAGAATGTGTTTCCAGCCCAAGTTATACCTTAAAGTTTGATGGATGTGAACCTGAGGAAGTATCTTCTCGGTTGACACTGAATCATAGTGATACCATTGATACATCTTCTCTCTATGAGCAAAGCAGAGCTGTAGCTGATGGTATTCAAGAACAAACTGGCGCAAGGTCCTCTGGTGTCAGTTGGGATGAAAAGATAGAAATAGTGGAACCTACAGCACCGCACTATCATTCTGAAGAAACCTTAGATGTGCCTACGAATTTTGATCCAGATCCTTTAGAAGGAGAAGTTACTAATTTCAAAGCTGATTATTGCAGCAATGGTAGCACGCCAAAATCAGTCGTTGGTGCGGAACAACTCGATGACATTGACAGTGAGACTGACAATTTCATGGATGCACTTAATACTATTGAGTCAGAATCTGAAACTGATTTAGAGTGTCAAACGAAGCGAGAACTGGAGCACTTTTCAGCTTTAAACATTGTGGCAATGGATGAGAGTATAAATGGGCTTGGCACACAGCACATGAATGGCACTACATCAAATGTCGATTCTTATGATCCATCTCACTTCTCCACAAACGTAGCTAGTTCAGAAGATAACCACGACTCAATTCCCCTTGAATCTGACTGTTTCCTAAGCGAGAAAACATCCATTGCTAAACCTAGTTCTACAACCTCAGAATGTGATGTAAAGGTACAGTCTCCTTGTGACACAGGAAAATCATCAAATCTGGAGAATTTGCTTTCCAGTGATGTAATTGAGGGTGATGATATCACTCATCCTAATACAGAAACTGTCTCCAGAAATTTATTGTCCTCCATCTCAACCGAACCTATAGTGCAGTCTTTGAAGAGTGATACGGTACTTAGCAGTCCTTCAAAGTCACAAAAGTCTCCTTCAGTTGCTTCTGGTGTTACTGGAATAAATATTTGGACGAATGGTGGACTGCTAGGGCTTCAACCATCAAAACCTCCAGATTTCAGTGCCTTGGACTCTGTTCATGATGACTCAATGGTTCCTTCAAGCCGGGGTAACATTCTTAATGGTGAGGAAAATGCATTAGAAACCAACGTCTTCCAGAATTCCAAAATTTCTAAACAGGATCGTAGTGCTAAATGCACCGCATCGTTCCATGATGATCAAGAAGACAGTATCTCTATCATGAAATCATCTTTGAGATCTTTGCAACCTCATTTAAATAGCATACAAGAACGTTCGAGCAATCTTCACCATAGTTTTAGCTCTAATCAGTCCCACAATCCGTTTCTCTCTGAAAACAGTAAACTGGTACTTGGAACTAAGAAACATGATTTATTTGCAAATGGTCAAGGTAAAACATCTTCTTGTAGTGATGACAATCGTCTCAGCTCTTCTACAACTGGTATTTCTGAACAAAAGAGTGCGCATCATGCAATTCAAACTTTCTCTGGGAGGACCTTCATAGAGCAGTTTGGAAGTGAATCTCCATTTATATCACCTTCATCATCACCACCGCTTGAACATATGAAAATATCTTTTCAGCCTATAGACGGATTTGAGATATCCAAACTGAAATTGAAGTTTCCTGATGGAAGTGAGTGTCAAGAAAGTAGTAGAGATGTGTTTCCTTCGTTTCAATTAGTCCCAGAGGAATCGACTTCATTGCAGGACGTTGGTTCAGATTCTGATGATGATACTTTCTGTGAATCTTCTCCTCATGGGTCAGATGATTGTCTAAGTCATTATTCTGAGTCGGATTCTGAGGAATGGGAAACCAGAGAATCTACTAGATGCAATGAGAATGCTATATATGTTGCTTTCTGTGAAAACTCAACAGAATCAGTTTCAAGCAACTTGGATATTGGGAGAATAGCTGATGAATTGATCACTAACACAAGTGCACATCAAAACATATATAATGAAACTGTGACAGAACATACACAAACAGATCTGCCAAGTTTTGATATCCTGAGTAATTCATTCAAGAAGGATTTACACGATGATTATGAAACAAAGTCTCAACTAGATTCAGAATTATCCAATGATCCTACACCCCCACCTCCTCCTCTCCCTCCAGTAGAGTGGCGGGGTATGAAGCCAGATCCAGATATGTCAATCGAAAAACAAGTTCCTTCTTTTCAAGGCCCAACCCATGAGTTCTATAAGAAGCTTTCACTTTCAACAATATCCCAGCAACCGAAGCCAGCACCAGTTAACCACGACAATACTGCAGCACTTGCATGTACAACAAATAGCAAGGTACTTTCACAGTTATATCTTTTCATGCTGTTTGATCATGAAATGTGTTTGTGGTGGGCTTGTATAGTGCATAAAAACATTGACTGATGAAGAACTACCATAACTAAACATGGTTTATGAAAATGATATCTGCAGCATCCAGATGGCCAGAAACTCAATGTACATAAGGCTGCTAATCAGTCCCTAAACAACAAGGTGGTAGAAGAAAAAGAAGATTTCCTTCAACAAATTAGGACAAAAGTGAGTATCTTTTTACATGTGTTATGGTAGATGTATTTACCGTAATGTCACCTGATATTTTTTTCTAAGCACTAACTGAAATTTGGAGCCAAGTGGAGCCGATCACCTAAAAAGGATATTGAAGTCCTTGTACCATTTTAATGGGGGAATTAGTGGGGCCATGGTGGGGACTTGTAGGCTATGGATGACCTTGACTAGAGAAATAGTAATCTATACTTTGAAACTTTGATAACAAAAAAAATACAAATTTTATCACATGCAAAATTCTGAAGAGCTAGATGTATTCAAAGAAAAAAAAAAGCTTTAAGGAATATGATCGAGACATTTTATTATCGCATATACATGGTTTTCTAGACCCATCCTAAGTTTTCTGTAGGAGTTTAGGTAAGTGATTTTGAAATTGAAGAATACTAAAGATGATCACGAATCAGGATGTTGGATAACTGATTTTAAAATTGAAAGAATATTAAATACGATAACAAAATAGGATGATGTATTTAATATTCTGGTTAAAGACAAGCTACATAATAAAAAAAAATGCATTGGAAAATACAAAAAGACATTCAGTAAATCGAATAGGGGAGAATGTGTGTCAAAAGAGTCAGAGATGCATTGATATAATTAATATCACGCTTTGCCCCTTATTGCATGATCTGTTCAGTGGTTATTCGTAACATGTAGTCCAGGTACTCATGGAAAAATTATGCCTGAATTACTCTTAAGTCTTATCTCATGGTAGACTTGTATATGCAATGTTCATTTTCACAATCGTATTGAGCCTCCTCTTTGAAATTGACTTACCTACGAGTGTAATTGCATTTTGTAGTTAATACGAAAAAGTAAACAAATGTTTTATCTTCTCATTCAGGTTCTTTGATGATTATTGTCTTACCCACTTTTGCCTGTCCAGTAACATGGTAGCAGTTATTTTTGTATACTTCAGATAAATTGCTCTCAAAATAAACCTCCAAATTTCCGTATAGGGGCCGCATATAATTACTTAAGACTTAAGAGCAACTGTGGCGATATTCAATTTTTTTTTTTTTTTCATTTACAAGGTGGGAGATTAGGCATTGGTTTTGGGGGGCCGGAGACATCCTGTTTGTTATCTGGTCCATCTTTATTGTTCGACTTATTTTGATTTATGTGAAGTGACAACCATTTTTCTAAACGTTGTAAAGGTCAAATTAAATTAATTTTAAGTAGAGAATTTTTTGACTCTGCAAGTCATGCCTGATTAATGTTTTGTTCCAGTCATTCAGTCTTAGGCCCACAGTCACTGAACGGCCTAACCTTGCCCTGGGTGCACCTGCAAATGTGTCGGTCACTGCAATTTTGGAGAAGGCAAATGCAATTCGCCAGGTTCCCTCCGCCTCCTTTTTTCATTAATTTTAACCTTTGCACCTCTTACAACCTTTTGTCTAACATCCAGTCTATTTTTCAGGCTGTTGCAAGCGATGATGATAGTTGGAGTGAGGAGTGATTCAAAATGTTTATCGGAAACCAGCAGCCTGCGTAGGATCTTTAATTTTTTGGTGGTGCTGTGATATATATGTGAGTAATCATAGTTCTGTCCATTTGTAATTATTTTGTAGGGTATATCTGTTGTATCTGCATTAGGTGATCTCAGTAAGTATTATTTTTTTATTGTAAAGTTTGGGTCAGAAAGTGAGTTTCACTTCACTTCTATGTGTCCCTAATTTTACTAGTGCCTAAAAGTAATAAATAGTACTCTTCTTTCATCAGCAATAAATAGTAATAATTTCACTTCACGAATTCTTCTAGTTCATAATCGTGTTTTTTGTCAAAATTTTAAGGGATATTCCATTTGTCAAAATTTTAAGATCGTTCTTTGCTTGCAAGGCACTATGGTCAAACAGATTGTTTTATTTCCTCGGATTTATTTTTTCCTTACGTAAATGGTCATTTTCGTTACTGTACTATTCAAAAACTTTCACTTGGATCACTAGCCCAAAAAAGCTTTCAAACGAATTACTTAATTCAATATAACTTTCAATAAGATCATTTTATATTAAAAATATTTCACTTTCGTTAAATTTTTGTTGACTTAACGGAAGTCCGTTAATTTTTTACATATTAGCTGCTAGCTCAATGCCATATCATCATCCATGTAAGCTACTCCCTCTGTCCCTCCCATTTTTTTACAATTTTTTTTCACTGCTCGACGCGTATTTTAAGACTCCTAAAAAGTATAGTTCCATAACTTATTTTTTAAATTTTCTTTTTTTGTATTTTAAAAAATAAGTTATGAAACTATCCGCAAATTGCACATTAAAATCCGTGCTAGAATTACGTCCCTCAAGGTAAAGAAACAAGGGGGACAGAGGGAGTATCTAAAATCTAAAATATTTGCTATTTAACAAAAAAGAAAAAAAGAAAAATAGTAAATCCAGCCACCCATTTAATTCCAACCATTTCCACCCATTTAATCATGGTTGTCACTTCGCTCGACTAGTCGCGACTAGACGACCAGTCGTTATGTAAACCTCGACTTGGATGTTCGACTTGCTATTTGTGCAGATTTTGGGCGACTTGCTTCGAGTGGGTCGACTAATCGGGGGGACTAGGTCGACTAGTCAAGCGACTGGGGTTAAAAATCAAAAAGCATAAAAATCCATTAATAAAAATAGACCCATTAAGCATTATATGTAAACTAAACGTCCACAATCGAGACTCAAACGCCTCCACTAGTCTACAAACTGCAACTGTGCACTGTGCCTTGCAGACTGCTACTGGAGTCACTGCTGTCTAGTCTTGCAGCCACTGACCCACTGCTGTGCAGTGTGCAAACTGCTCTGCAGTGTGCAAACTAATGTGTAGTGTGGTTGTGATTCTATGGAGTTCCATTCTTCATTTGGTTTGGAAGAATTTGACATGAATAATTTTAACTGTATCATGATTTGATAATCTTTTTGTTTGTACAATAGTTAAAAATTTCTAAATTAGAATTAGATTACATTATTTCTAATCTTCTAATCTTCTTTCAATATTTTTGTGGTCTTTATCTTCTTAGGTTTAAGATTTCCTATACATATATGAGAGAAAAGGGAAAAAAATTTGTTAGAACTTAGAAGCTAGAAGTTAGAACACAAATATATTATTTACGTTAAGTATATAAAATATGTATTTTTTAACTTTATATCATGTCGACTAGTCTACGACTAGTCTCGACTAGTCACGACTCGACTTGCCGGGCACCCCGATCGACTCGACTCGACTTGTCGACGTTAAAACCATGCATTTAATTCCATCATCTCTTTCTTCAATTTCGTACACCTCCTGCACACCACCCCACCGCCTTCGCCTCATTTCCTTCACTCCAGCGACCACTCCATTCTCCCATTTCCCGTTCACCTCCAGCCGCCAACAACATAACATCGCCCCTTCACCTCCCAACATTCCTTTTCCTCTCCGTTTTCCCTCACAACCAGACTCCATCCCTCTAGACTCACTCTGCATATCTCCCACTTCGCAACCACCAACACAACAATTCTTCTTCACCGCCGTTCACCATCATCGTCGTCGCGACTCCGCCCCATCTCCTCCAATTCCGCTGCCACTC
Organism: Kitagawia praeruptora; assembly: GCA_037693485.1. Lineage (NCBI taxonomy): Eukaryota > Viridiplantae > Streptophyta > Magnoliopsida > Apiales > Apiaceae > Kitagawia > Kitagawia praeruptora. Next base: position 103,979,100 of record CM075354.1, on the reverse strand, counting down.
CCTTTCTCCTCACCACACTCCCGTTCGCCCTTCCCTCTGTTCACCACCTCCATCTCCTTCACTCCACACCCTTCTGTTCTTCAACTGCAATACCATAGCCCCCTTCCCTCGATTTTTAGTGGAGGTGGGTTGGAGGGAGAAGGAGAAAGCAGCGTCTGTGGATTCGAGTTCGAAGGGGAAGCTGTTGGTGAAGGAAAATAGAGGCGGAGGAACGATGGTGTGTGTTGTTGTGGGTTTGGAGGTGCGGTTGTAGAGGGAAGGGGATGGGCGGTGAAGTGTTATGTGGTGAAAGGCGGCACGAATTGAGGGGAGAAGGGAGGTTGAAGAGGGAGACTGTGGTGGGGGGGCCGGTTTGAACGGAAGGGAGGTTGAAGAGGGGTGGATGAGAGTTAAAGAGGGAGTTCGGTGGCGGAGGTGGTGGTGGTTCTGGGCAGTGAGAGAGTGGGCAGTGAGAGAGGGAGAAATAGAGAGGAAGAGTGAGATTGTGTGTGGTGGAGAGAGAGAAGATGTTAAATAGTGAAGATGATGAACAGTGACTGCCATGTAGGATTCCATGCATTCATTCCGTTAGTCAATTTAGCGGAGACTAACGACAGTAACCTATTTGAAATGTTTTGATAGTTTAATTGTTTGATTGAAAGTTTTTTGGGCTGATGACTCAAGTGAAAATTTTCGAATAGAACAGTGATGAAAAATGGCCATTTACCCTTTTTTCCTTCCCCCAAACATAGTTCAATGCATAAGAACTCTTACAAGCATATTCCGGTTTTGGGATCGTCTATAAGTTGGTTGTAAATTACTACATGAAGTGAAAAAGGAGTTCTGTAGTTGCAAGTTTATTAGTGTCAAAATACAGCTAACTCAGGAAGAGGTTGTAGATCTTTTGAGGCAAGTAGCGGAAAAGTATGGTAATGATGTTGCTTTTAAGCATGAACAGAGGGTGGATCAATGCCTAGAAATTGGGGCCATGCTGTTTGCAGCTTCGATTGTTTTGCATTATTTCTGTCCTCAATCTAAATTAGCTGGAGTGGCATTAATGAGTAGGGGACCTAGGGGTGAGTAAAAAACCGAATTGAAACCGAAACCGGTTAAAACCGAATCAAAAAAACCGAAACCGAAACCGAACCGGCGGTTGCGGTTTATGATTTTTAAAAACCGAGACTTTCGGTTCCGGTTCAGGTTATAGATTAAAATCGAACCGGTTAAAACCGAACCGATTATTAAAATAAATAAATAAATATATAATTTATATATTTATATAATTTATAAATTATATATCATATATAGATCACACAACTTTCAGGCCCTCCAAAATTTTCTTTCTCCAATCCGCAAGATAAGCCCCCTTATAAGCTCCTAATTGTTTTCTAACTTATAAAAGCTACAGCCACATGTTGCAGTGGTGTGGAAGTACCATAACTCCATACGTGAGACAGATGCAATGAAGGTATTGGCATAACACGAGATTACATAAACAATTATGCAAATGTAGCCGTTACTGAAATAGATAATGTCACCAAAGCAGATTTTGCCTATATGATAGTTCTGTAACAAAATTCCAAGTACAGTTCACTGGTACAATCTTATAAGAGAATGCTGTACCTGAGATTACCTCAGCTATTTTCCCTGAGATGTTTCCATAAAATCAAGAAAAATCTTATGGTTAATTTTGTTTTTACAAAAATGCCCCTGCGGGGCTCATTTATTTTATAAGATTTTATAAAGAATTAAGGTAAGTACCTTAGGTAAGTTCCTGAGGTAATCTCATGAACATTATTCTCATCTTATAATATATTTATGATTTTTTCATTCGATTTTATAACCGAAACCGAACCGTTAAAAACCGAACCGAACTTTTTAAAACCGAAACCGAAACCGACGGTTCGGTTGCGGTTGCGGTTTTGGTTTTCAATTTTTAAAACCGAAGATTTTCGGTTTCGGTTCCGATTTCGGGATAAAACCGCCCCGAACCAAACCGTGCTCTCCCCTACTAATGAGTTTCCGAAGTCATTTTAGAAGCCTGTATTTACGTAAACATCGGGGTGTGCATGAAAGGTAAAATCACAGCGATTCATATAAAAAAATCAAAGTCGTCCCGGGTTAAAATCAGTAGACAAGTGTTTATACTTTATAATGCATACAAGTCTTTTTTTCTTAGACCATCTCCCATGATGACATCAACATGGTATACCATCCACAAAATAAATTCCAATGTATTGGTGAATTTTTCACATTTGAAACATAATATTCTAATTTTTTTTATAACTATAATATCTATCACACTTAAATTAGAATATTATTATAAACGCATAATATTATATTTATTTATATGATCATGTAATTATAATTAGAATATATAAAAGATGTTGTTCGAGTTCATAGAAAAGAAAAGAAAATTAAAAATTAATAAAATTTAAAATCATATTAAAAATGATTTTAGCAAGATATACAAGAAATAAATTTGTTTTGTTAACAAATAAAAGGTTATGAAAGTGTCGCCAAATTTGGTGTAAAAGTTATTTTGTCTCCAAATTTGGTATCATATTATTAATTTTATGTATTTTTTACAGGGGTCCGGTCCTTGGCAAACGCATGCCAGGGACGGGTTAGTTGGCATACGGCTTTTAAGCCGTTGGATCGTTGATCCAACGGTTCTGATTTAAAAAAAAAATTCGCACCGTACCGCATAAACTTTATGCGGTACGAGCAAATTAACAAAATATCCTTACTGTTTACGTACCGCAGAAACTTTATGCGGTACGGTGAACAGTAGATTTTTTATATAAAAACAGGGGCGCATTTTGGTAATTACTCCGTACCGCATAAAGTTTATGCGGTACGGTACAGTTTTTTTTAAAATAACAGCCGTTGGATCAACCATCCAACGGCTGAAAAACTGTATGTTAAATAAGAGGTCCCTGGCATACGTTTGCCAGGGACCGGGAGCCTTTTTTACATTACTATAATGATGTTGCATGGAATTACTTTTACATGATAAATTACACTATGATGTATTGAAGTTTAAGAAGATGTCGTCAAAACTGTGCTATCATATACTCTCCAAAATCGGATAGTTGTGAAGAACTTAAAAAATGGTTGCTGAATTTTGCGGACGTCACAATTAATTTAGTGGCTGAAAAATTCGCAATTTTATAGTTAGATATTGCTTTTGCATTTTAGAAAAAGCATCTCATTACCAAAAAATGGTGGTTTAATGTTGTTTTTTTTACACTTTTTCTAACAGACAGAAGTAACATTTACCAAATTACGAATTTAAAAATTCAGCAATTCATATTTAGCAAAAAAATAAAAATTCAGCAATTCATGCATTACATTTTACTAAAATACTAGCCGATAACCCGTGCGAAGCACGGATTGTGATAAATTATCTTAAATTCTTAAATTCTTAAATTTTAATTTTTTTAAATGAATAAAATCTTGAAGCACCAAGTTATATATATTCTCGACTTTTATTTCGATTGCTAGTTAATAAACTCATAGTATATAACTTTATTATTAAATTCAATTAATATTTAATATTACTATTCTAATTAATTAAATTTACATAACTTCATTCTAGTAGTCGATAACCCGTGCCAAGCACGGATTGTGATAAATTATCTTAAATTCCTAATTTTTAACTTTTTTAAATGAATAAAATCTTGAAGTACCAAGTTGTATATAATACTATATTCTCGACTTTTATTTCGATTGTTAGTTAATAAACTCCTAGTATATAACTTCAATAATAAATTAAATTACTATTTAATTTTATTATTTTAATTAATTAAATTTATATAACTTCTCTCTGGTAATATAAGAATAGTTATATTATTAATTGTATTTATTATTAATCTATTATAGATATATTTTAAATATTAATTAATGGAGCCCTAAGTCCTATATTCTCGAATTTTATTTCAATTTTTACAACTTGGTTCATTACTATTATTAATAATTATAATTGTGATATGGTGTACATTAATTAATTGGCATACCGTATTTTAGTTCAGAGAGTACTTGTTTCATTAGTAATTCTTGTTCTTATTGGACTTCTATACACTTAAAAAACAGTTTTTAAAGTAAGATCAAATAGTAAAATAAGTTTTAATTAATTAATTAATTAATTGGCATACCATGCATACCGCGGTATACATGGCATACCATTCAAGGGGTTTCTGATTTTAATAAAGAACTAGCCGATAACCCGTCCGAATCACGGATCGTGATAAATATCTTAAATTTCTAATTTTTAATTTTTTTAAATAAAATAAAATCTTGAAACACCAAGTTGTATATAATACTATATTCTCGACTTTTATTTCGATTTCTAGTTAATATACTCATAGTATATAACTTCACTATTAAATTAATATTTAATATTATTATTTTAAGTAATTAAATTTACATAACTTCATTCAGATAATATAAGAGTAGTTATATTATTAATTTTACTAGCCTATAACCCGTGCGATGCACGGTTGCTTGTAAATTTTTTAATTATATTTTATTATTAAAATTTTAAGTTGTATATATATTTTTATTAATAAAATAATTTATAGCTTTACAATCCCATGTATATAATATTATTAAAATATTTATTTTGAATTATTATAGTTGTATTTTGAATTATTATATTTGTGTATGCGGTGCATATTAATATTAATACATATTATTTAGGCTATGTGTTTTTTTTTTTTTTGAATTTTATTAATAATAGAGATTTAACCAAACCAAAGAGTGACCAAAAAAAGAGTACAAAAAAAGAGTGACAAAAAAAAAGAGTACCAAACCAAATACACTCTGTTTTGCTTATATTTTGAATTATTATAGTTGTATTTTGAATTATTATATTTGTGTATGTGGTGCATATTAATATTAATACATATTATTTAGGCTATGTGTGTTTTTGTTTTAATTTTATTAATAATAGAGATTTAACCAAAACAAAGAGTGACCAAAAAAAGAGTACCAAAAAAGAGTGACCAAAAAAAGAGTACCAAACCAAATATATTCTGTTTTGCTTATAATAGTATAGTATAGATTTATTATTAATCTATTATAGATGCTTTTTAAATATTAATTAAAGGAGTCCTAAGTTCTATGTAATACTATATTCCTGATTTTTATTTCAATTTTTAGTTAATAGACTCATAGTATATAATTTCATTATTAAATTAAATTATTATATAATATTATAATTTTAATTTATTAAATTAGTTCAGAGATGACTTGTTTTATTGGTAGTTATTATTCTTATTGGTCTTCTATATACACTTAAAAAATTTGAATAATAAAAATAATTAAAATAGTAAAATAAGTTATTACTCCCTCCGGTCCATTATATAAGGCATTTGACTTTTCTACACGTAACTTTAGGTGCTTTGACTACATAGCTAAAATAATTATTTTTTAATTTTTCTTTTTTTGAATAAAAATATAATATTTTAATTTTTATTTAGAAAAAGAAATTTTAAAAAATAATAATTTTAACTATGTATTCAAAGCACCTAAAGTTACGTGCAGAAAAGTCAAATGCCTTATATAAAGGACCGGAGGGAGTAATTAATTAATTGGCATACCGTGCATACCGCGATATACATAGCATATTATTTAAAGGGGGTTTCTGTTTTTAATAAAGAGTATAGATAGATATAGATTCATAAATGCATGTAACATTTTTTGGGTGAACTAGTATAATATTTTTGTTGAACGAACACCTTTAAACAGTGCTAAGTAATTAAAAGTTTTTTTTTATGACAGCTTACCAGTTAAAAGTCAGAACAAAGTTACTTCGATCTTGCGAGTATCAAAAATTCATTATCAGTGTCCCTGAATTTGGCATTTCAAAATTTAATAGATAATAAAACGTGTGGGTTGTTAATTAGGTTTTATGGTAGTATAAATTTGGAATAAAGCCTCTCACACTTTACACATAAAAGCAATAGATGTGTTTGCTGTTTTTATTAATGCAGGTAGTGCTAATCAAATCAATTTTAAAAAATGATTGTGTGAGAAAAGCATTTTGTGAAGGAGAAAAGAAAGACTTTAATTATGTAGTAGTTAGACCTGACAATTTGACACGTGACACGTGAAAACGATACGAAATGACATGAAAAATACGGTTTTGGGTTCTGATTTTTGGTACACGAAACACGAAAGTATACGAACATAAAATTACACGAAATATTTAGTGTCGAATATGGATTTTCATTTCGGGTACACGAAAGTACACGAAGGTACATGAAATAAAGATGTTTATAATTTACTAGTTATTATAGATTTTATGTATATATTAATATTATTTTTATAAAGATATATATTTTACAAAAAAATATACATATTTACAAGTTTTTATAGAGGTGTATTTAAATTTATATATGCAAATATAAAATATTTTATGTATATTTCATATAAATATAATATTTACTTATAAATTTTAACTAAATTTTATTTTTAATTTTATATAATATATACACGAAACACGACACGAAAGTACACGAATTCATTTCGGGTGGATACGGGTTTCACATTCAAGTACACGAATTCATTTCGGGTGGATACAGATTTTGCCTTCAAGTACACGAAACACGAAAGTACACGACACGACACGATTGCCAGGTCTAGTAGTAGTATACTCCCTCTGTCCCTCTTAGAATTTTACATTGGCAATTTGCACGGAGACCAAGATAATTTTTAAAAAATGAGTAAAGTTCGTTTAAAAAAAAAAATAAAAAAAAAATGAGTAAAGTTAGATGAAAAATGGGTAAAGTGGTGGGATCTATCAATATTTAATAATAGATTTGAGATAGTGGAGTAAAGTAGTGGGTGTAATAGTGTTTTTTATAATTAAATATGAGATAGTGGGGGAAAGTAGTGGGTGTAATAGTAGAGGAAACTTACTATTTTTGGTAATGTAAAGAAATGAGAGGGACGACCCAAAATAGTAACTGTAAAGAAATGAGAGGGACGGAGGAAGTATTAATTAGGGTTTGTTTAGTGTGCAAATGCTAAGAATCCGTGATTGATGAGTTGTAAAATTTTGATTGGTGAATATTTATGTGAATGTAGAGGGGCCCACCATTATTAATGAAATCCGCATCAATCAAAATTTAACAACTAAGCTGGCACGGATTATTAGCATGTGCCCTTGGACACACACTATAAAATTCGTACTCCCTCCGTTCCAAAATACACGTCCCTTTTGAAATGATTTTGTACCATTTTACATGTCCCTTTTCTTTTTTCAATACAAATTTATGGTGATTTTCCAAAAATATCCCTACATTTATTGTATCTAAAATTTGACTTTTTTCAAACTTAACAATATTCTCATTTTCCAATGTATTAATTAAGCGTATTAGTTGGAAAATATTATTCAACCAACCTTTACCTACCATTACCTTAATATGTGTGTTTTTTTAGAAAAGAGACATGTATTTTGTGACGGAGGGAGTATTAATTAAAGCAAATTGGTAAATATGATCCACAGCAGAATGCAACATGGAACATGCTACTAACTGTTTCCAGATCACTAATCCTTTTTTGCTTTCTTAATTACTTTTGAAATATTTGTTGTATGAAATTGATAAATTGAACCAAATGTCCTTTTTTGTTTTCTTTGAAGAGGACAACGTCGTGCTAATCGTATCTTTCAATAGTGTAGTCGGCTCCTTTACTCAATTTTCTGATCTTAAGCTTTTTAAATCATTATCTTATTATTTTTTGTAATTATTTGGTCCTGGAAAAACTAAAGAGGGCTTAATTTTATGAAAATTTTGGATGCCCTGTCGTTTATATTCAATGTTTTCTTGAGTTAAGAAGTAGTCGGTGCTAACTGCTAAGCACGTCTCAGTTTTAATATTCAAAAGATGTTACGACGGAAACTTTCATATACTTAGGACGGTAAAATTTGATTGGAGTGACCTACGGTTGCGGAATACTCAACTGGTTCTCGGCCAAATTTTTAAATTTGTTGATTTTATATAAGAATAGTGTTAAATGATCAAAATAATTTCCAATTTTTTTTCCAAACGATGTAACATAATATATGTTCATCTTGAAATTCTCTTTTATCAAAAATAATGCTAGAAGTAGCAAATTTAGTTCCCAAAATTTTTCCTTCTGATAAATCCTAATTTGTTGTAATACCATATCAATAACACAAATAAAAAATTTCATACAATCATAATATCTATACCATATCATTTTTTAAAAATAATTTTTTGTACTAATTTTGTGTTGCCTAGCACTACTTTTTTATCAAACATATCCTCTGGAGTCATTTCTGTTAACTCTCTTACATTTTCTTTTGCTGAAAGCTCAATGTAAATTCCAGTACTTATATGTGATGATAGTACAAGGTTTGCTTTATCCGATTCCAGTTTCAATATAATCACTCATATATTTCGATAACAAGTTTATACATTCTGATCCTGATTACTCTCAATTTACATGTTTTTTTATTTTTTAATGATTAAATGATCGACTAAACATTAAAATTTAAATATTATTTAATTATTATTTTTAAAAATTGAAAGTTATGTTTTAAAATAAGTTACGTATGTTTCTTAATGATGTAATTTTTTTCCTCAATTATATAGTACATATAAATTTTAGTCAAATTTTGATCAATTTAACCCATAAAAAAAACATTTACAATGGGATGGAAAAAGTATTAAATAACGGTTAATCCCCCATTCAAATGACTCAGAAATCTATTAAGAGCTTCACCTTTCGATTTAAAAAGCACACGTACCATTATGATGAGGCAAAACAGATAATCTTGCACTTAATCCACAAAAAAAAAAAAAAAAAAAAATATAAAGTGGTTCTTTTCTTCTAGAGAATTTCTCAACTGAGAATTGTTGCACCTTTATACTTTCATATTATGCCTTTAATATGTTTATGCTTCCACTTTCACACAACTTTGTTCGCAACTGGTTTCGCTTTAAACCACGACTCTTTCTTTAAAATCAAGATCGAATGAAAGTAATGATGTGGATAAAAAGCTCAGCATCAACTTTTAGAACATTGTGGGTGTTTGGGGTATCTTAAAATGAGTAGCTTATGACTTATAAGCACTTATGTTATATAAGTGATAAGTAGAGCAGAGATTATAAGTTAGTAGAGTGTTTGGTAAATCAGAACTTATAATCAGTAGATTGTTTGGTAAATCCGAACTTATAAGTTAACTTTTTTTTTATAATTTTCAAAATATTTGTTTTTTATATATAACAATGGATATCAATGGATAGATCTCGATTAATTGAGAAATTTGATATATACATATCAATTTTCTAATGAATGGATCGAGAGATATATGGTTTTGAAGATTTGAAGGATATTATATATTGCGTATATCGAGAAATAAGTTATAAGCATAAGTTGAATGTTAAGGATTCTTAACATTCAACTTATGGCCTTATAAGTTATAAATTGAGTTAAAACTTATTTTGGCAAACACCCCCCATAAGTGCTTATGGTCTTATAAGCCATAAGTTGGTAGTTTTAAGGAAAGCCAAATAGGGCCTTTGTATCACCTTTATATTTGCTAAGCAAAGACATTGTATCTATATATATTCGCATATATTTGTTAAATTTTCTTTTGGCCTAAAGTTGAGAATTATATGCAAAATCCTTGCAGCTTCTTCTGATTTATTAATGTTTATGCGTGCCAGTGATGATGGCCGAGTAAAATAAACTAGATATCACCTGCGTCCCACATTCTTTAACTTTTTCACGTATTTCAATATAAATTATATTTTTTAATTTTTTTCGATTTTTATAAAAAATATAGAATTTATATTTTTATACAAAACAAAAAAATTTTAAAAAAAATATTTATAAGTACCTCATCCAAGAAAAATGCATGCAAAAAGAAGAGTGTCCAACAAAATGGAACCGATGTAGTAATTAGCTTACTCTACTAGGAAAAAGTTGATGAAGAAACAAGTTTTTCTACATTTGTACTGGAGACCGTTTGCTTGCATATAATTGTTACAATACACTTTTCGTGAACAGAAAAGACTACTAAGTGCAACATATAAATGTGAGGGGTATATGATCCTTCTCCTAGTCAGATCATGAACTTTTTCATTGCTTTTAGCTACTCTAACTTTGACACCTCTCCTCTTTGTACTTTATGCTTTATTTGCTAATAGATATCAACATATCTGTTTTATGTGTATATATTAAGCTCATCCAGATCTTAATTATATCCATGATCCATCCAACATGATCATGTTGTCACTCATTTAGGAATACATCATCTGCTTCTCTTTCCTGTATATTTGTTCCACTCCTCAAATTTTGTCAATGGCCAAAGTTCACAACAACAAAGATTTGCCAAAAATCAAGCTTTTTGGCAAGACAATATTGCAAGAGGCACAAGTAGTGAAGAATGAAGAGGTTGTAAACAAAGATAAAGATCAACTTATCGACAAGAAGCCGGATAAGATCATACCATGCCCTAGATGCAAAAGCATGGAAACTAAGTTTTGCTACTTCAACAACTATAATGTTAACCAACCACGCCACTTTTGTAAGGGCTGCCAAAGGTATTGGACAGCTGGTGGTGCTCTTAGGAACGTCCCCGTAGGAGCTGGTCGTCGAAAAAATAAGCCTCCTTGCGGGGTACTTGAAGGATTTTCGGAGTGCAGTTTGTTTGATGCGACTGTGGGCATGCAGTTTGATTTTAATTTGACTGCCGAGGAGTGGCCCGTAACGGCATCTGCCGATGGCAACTACGGAAATGTTTTTCCTGCAAAAAGGCGGAGAAACGTCTTAGGTGCCGAAAGTTGTTGAATGCTGATTCTCTCTCAAGATCAAATCAATTGTTCCCCGAGGAATCATTGTAAAATGTTAAATGATATATATTGCTAGTTTGTGTCGGTATATGTATATATATTGAACTTCTCAAATCAGTTCATCTAAAATTTTAAAATTTTAAGATGTAATTAGATCCAGAAAATTACAACTGAATATTTATATTATATTCTAACACTCTCAATCTAAAACTCATTTTTGAATTAGCGTGGATTACATATAACTTGCCATATTGAAAATATTGATGGTCACATAGAGTAAAACCTGCAGTGATGCCTGAGCTCTGATACTCAACAACAAACAACAAATTTATATAACAATTACATGCAAGTTTAGTTTCAATTGGTCAGACACAATCAGTTATACTTTATCACCCTTTAATTATGAATCTCTATTTTTCGGCAAAAACAATCTAACAGAACTACAGAGAAATAATGAAGATTAATGCAAATTCACTAATTCCCAACAAGCAACCATTCTTTCCGTTTCAAATTAGTCCATTTCAAAAAATCATAAACAAATTTGTTGTTCATATTCAATTCTATCGGTGTAAGTTTTTTAACTATAAGTTTCTATGAGCAATTGAGCATAAACCAACTAATTGAATTTTTAAGATTAACTCTATTTCACATACTATTGTTTAGGTACAAATGAGATTTTTCTTTCAATATTGAATATTTTTTATTATTTGTACTCGTTTGAAAATGTGTTAATATTTTATATAGGGGACTAGGGGAGTAGTATATTGCAAGTTAAAATTCAGTCGATCTAAAATTAACAAATAGATAGATAAACAGTATCAAATACAATTTTTTTTAAATACAAACTTACAAATTTTTTATAATAATAATTAGAATTTCATTAAATATACATAATTTAATCCTTATCTTTTTAGTTTCATCCATACCAAATTAGGATATCAAAATATGAATTTTTATTTGTTTAATATATGAGTGTATTGAATTTGATATGGACTGAAAGTAAGCCCTGAAAACACATTTAATCTTACATTAACACTGTGCTCCAGAGTTTAGAATATGAGAGAAGGGAAGAGAAGAGAAAAGAAAATTTCAAAATTTTCTTTCTAAATCATGCTCCCTAGTTTTGTTAAGAGAGAAGAGAAAAGAAAATTGTTATGAGTTTCTTTCCAAAATCTTCTCTCCAAAAATGGGATGATTTGGAGAGAAGCACTCACACTTGTCCTTTTTTTTCAAAATTTTCTCTCCCTTTCTAGAATAGAAGTCGGGAGCACACTAAAGAAAATTTGTTTATATCTCTTCTTTCACCTTCTCTTCTTTTCTTTTCTCTTCTTCAACTAAAAACTCTGGAGCACAGTGTAAATGAACATAAGTTGATCCAAGTCAAGGCCAGAGCCCTAAATATAATTATAATTTCGTGGCTATTAAATCAGCCAAATAAAAGACTCCGTTATTGAGTCCAAAAGGAAACCAAATCATCCTTGGAGTGGTCTCCAAGGAATACAGCTGTAAGTCTTATCCTCCTTCCTCCCGGAAGGATCTAGAATTGGGCCTAAGTGGTATCTTTTTTTTTTTTTTTTGCTAAATTGGTATATATATAAAGACAAAAAAAGGGATTAACCCATGCCCAACGACAAGCCGAAGGGGAGGACTATCTATAAGTAATCTACAAGGGGCAGATTACAAATAGAAAGCAAAAGAAAAGCTAGCTAAACTGCTAAACAAAGCAACTACAGTGCAGCTACAGGGCAACCCCAAGAACTATTATGGAATAAAGATCCATCTATACATAGCTAAGTTCTCATACTGTCTAAACCAAGTAGAATTCCTCAGTTTTGTCTTGAGGTCTAACATGATTCCATGCAGCAGCTTTGTTGGGCCAGAACTGCCTTTGTCGTGATGCCGAGCATTGCGTTCTCTCCACAGGTGATAAGAGAAAATTTGGGCAGCAAGAAGAGCAACATGTCTAAGGGAGCAAGACTCAATACGCCCCCAATTGGTGATAAAGTCTAACCACGAAGAACCAGTGCAAACAATCTTCAATATGCCAGCAATCCTAGAAAGAATAAAGCTGCTGTACGGGCAAACTACGAATAGGTGAGAGTCTGACTCAATGCCCCCCACACAAAGATGACAAAACGGAGTGACCTCTAGTCCAAAAGAAGCTAGCCTATGCAGAGTTGGCAAGCGACCATGGCAAAGAATCCACTCATGATGAGCGTAACGAGGGACTTTGATTTTGTGCCACACCAAACTGCACCAGGGTACGGTGGGAGAAGTAGTGCGAATAGCGTCCCAAACATCCCATGTTTTAACTTTACGAAGGGAAGTACCATTCCACAAAATATCATCAGAGATAAGAGGATCAAAAGTAGGGAAGTCAAACTGCTGCAACCAAGTGTGGAGACCAGGGTCAAGATGGTGAAGTCTAATCGAAGGGCGAGGTAAGACCCAGGCACCTGTGGAGATTAGGTCAAACACCTTAGCTTCATGAGATAAGTTAGACTGTGCAATGATGTTGTCAAAACGAGAGCTGGCAAGGCAAGTAGATCTCCACCACGGATCAAACCAAAGCGAGGTTCCAAGACCGTTCCCAATTTTAAAAGAGATAAATTGACGAGCCAAAGATCGAAGCTTGAGAACATTGCGAAAAATCCAGGAGCAGTCAGAAGGCATAGGCATAGTCCAAAAGTGATGCCTTTTTAACATCGTAGTATTAACCCAACAAGCCCAGAGAGACTTACTTTTCCGAACAATGCTGCAAAGATGGTAGAGAATTTGAGCTTGATTCCAATCTTTAAGATTTTTAATACCCAGCCCACCTTCCTCAATGGGAGTACAGACTCTCTCCCAACTAACCTTAGCTCCACCTATTGCATTGATATCACCCTTCCAAAGAAACCTAGTAAAAAGAGATTGAAGTTTTTGATGCACTGTTCCAGGGAGGAGGAAATGTTTAGTCCAATAAGCTTGAATTGCAAAAAGGACAGAACGTATTAACTGCACTCTACCAGCAAATGATAGCAGCAGAGACGTCCAGGAAGATATTCGAGCTACAACCTTATCCAGAAGAGGGATACAGTCATTATGACTAAGCTTGGCTGAAATTAAAGGAACCCCTAGAAAGCGAACTGGAAGCTCCCCCCGTGCAATGCCAAAGGTTTGATCAAACCAACTAATAAATCCAGGAGAACAGTTACCAAAGAAGACAGAGCTCTTAGCAATGTTAGGATGCAAACCACTCGAAATAGCAAATCTGGAAATACAATCCATGAGGTGAGAGACCGAGACTTTATCACCATTAGCAAAAAGGAGGACATCATCCGCATAAAAAAGATGTGTGAGTTTGAGATCCTTGCATTTCCAATGAAATTTAAATTGAGGAGGAGCCACGACAAGCATACTTGAAAGAACGTTCATAGCAATTGAGAAAATGTATGGAGATATTGGGTCTCCTTGGCGAAGACCCCTCTTCCCTTCAAAAAACCCACATAAAGCACCATTCACTTTGACTGAGAAGTTTGCAGTGGAGATACATGAATATATCCAGCTCATAAACTTGCAAGGAAAATTAAGTTTGTGAAGAGCATCCATAATAAACCTCCAATCAATGGAATCAAAGGCTTTCCTAAGATCAAGCTTTAAGCCACACTTAGAAGCTCCAGTGTCATGGTTGTAGCCTCTAAACAACTCCTGAGCCATAAGTACATTATCAGATATACTACGACCCGAGATGAATGCAGATTGAGAGATATCAATCAGACTGGGCATCACAATTCTGAGACGAGCAGCCAAAATTTTGGTGATACATTTATAGATGGTTGAGCAAAGAGAGATTGGACGAAATTCAGTCATATTAGAAGGAGTAGGAACTTTAGGAATTAAGGCAATGCTAGTGGCATTAACAGATTTATACATTCTCGAAGTGTCAAAGAAACTTCGAACAGCCTCACAGAAGGTACCCCCAACAATATCCCATGTAGCAAGAAAAAATTCAACTGTGAAACCGTCTGGTCCAGGGGCCTTATTCTTCTTCATACCTTTCAGAGTAGCCAAGACCAATTCATTAGTAACTGGTGCTTCCAAAAAGGATGCCTGAGAGGGAGAAACTGAAGCACAATTGATGCCATCAAAGTTAAAAGGAGGCAAACTTTGAGCTGCCCCAAGAGAACTCGCAAAATAATCGACAGCAACTTGAGATACATGCTTATGACCCGTGACTAAATCACCATTCACATCCTCAATTGCCAGTAGTTTATTATTATTCCAGTTAGCCCTGATTTTGTTGAAAAAGAAATTAGAGTTACTATCCCCAACATTGAGCCAATTGACACGGGACTTTTGCAAAAGCAGAGCTTCTTCTTCGATCAAAGCATTCTCCAAGTTTTTAACTGCCTGTGATTCCCTCCGAAGAAGCTCAACATTATCATCATCACTAACAAGAGTATTCTGAATATCATTGAGAACAGTTCTAGCCATAGCAACATTTTCAAAAACATTACCATGAGTTTTGTTTAAAGCAACCAACTCCTTCTTAACTTCTTGTAACTTGCGAACAAGAATGGCCATAGGATCCCCGAACCACTGATTTGCCCAAACTCTAGTAACAGTAGGCAAGAAGGCATCAAGATCCTTCATATAGTTAAAAAATTGAAATGATTTATGAATCCTTTCCAACTTCATGGGAACAGTGCACAACAAAGGGCAATGATCCATAGATTTTTTGTTTTTGACCAAAACAGAGCTATCACTGAAAAGGTTGAACCAATCTTTGTTGCCCAACATTCTATCAAGCCTTTTTTGCACAAGACATGAGTCTCTTTTATTAGTCCAAGTAAACAGAGGCCCAATCGTTTTAATGTGACCCAAAGATGAATTAGAAACACAATCCAAAAAGGATTGCATTCCAGGGGTCCAGTGT
Organism: Kitagawia praeruptora; assembly: GCA_037693485.1. Taxonomy (NCBI): domain Eukaryota; kingdom Viridiplantae; phylum Streptophyta; class Magnoliopsida; order Apiales; family Apiaceae; genus Kitagawia; species Kitagawia praeruptora. Next base: position 103,963,374 of record CM075354.1, on the reverse strand, counting down.
TCTCTCCCCCCTTTAACTTCATTCATTGCAAGGATAGAATTAAAGTCACCAGCTACACACCAAGGGACAGTTATGAGGTGACTCAGGTTAGCAATATCATCCCATAAAGGTTCCCTTTGATGGTCTTTATTAAGAGCATAAACAAAAGTAGTACAGAAGGTTATTTGTTTCTCCAAAAATGTCGCAAAACATGTTATTTGCTGAGATGATTTAGAGTGCAAAGAGATGGACCAAACAGATGGATCCCAACCAACCCATATCCTCCCATAATCATGCTGCTCATAGTTATGAATCCAATTCCAATTTTTATTGATACGTTTAGAGATAGGGACAGAATTATCAGCATTAACTTTATTTTCGACTAAGCTCATAAAGGACAAATGATTTTCTGAAATAAAATTGGTTACCTCCTTTTGATGAGGGCTTTTATTCAGACCCCTAACATTCCAGATCGCAAAATTCATTGATGTGATTTAGTGGCTAGCTTCCCTTCTAACCTCAGGCTTCGTTTGATTGATACCTCAGAAACACATTCTTCTTCACTGTGTTGGTTGCTTACTTGCTCAACAATAGTAGTTAACCCAAGGCTAGAATCAGACTATCCGATAACCTTGTTCTGTCTTCGCTTCCGTTTACTTGGAGATTTTTCAGGCAGGATTGGAATCTCACCTTGCTCCAAGGAGTTTAGCAAGTCAAAAGGGTTAGCATCAGCTATTATTGGCTCAGGTGGAAGTGAGGCAATTGGTGAAGCATAGCAAACCATTTTATTTTGATCAAACTCCTCTAAATTGTCTTCATCACCCAAGTTCGCATTACTAACAATGTTACTTTCATCATTAAGAATTTGATCCTCATCCATGACCACATCGCATCCAGCAAGAGTACCCACTACATATGGAACCATACCTTGATTTTCGAATAGCCCCTCACAATGTTCAGTCTTCTCTGTTTCTTTCGAAGTACCCTGCCCTGTTCCTTTAGTAGAGCACTCCCCTCTTTCACCATGTGGTTGACCCTCTCTCCTCTGTGAGGGCTTTTGCCTTACATTCCTGCTTGGTTTTACAGCATCTGGGTTATCTGAGCATCTAGCCAAAGAATGACCAAATGCCTTACACAAGCTACATGAATATGGAAGTTGAGGATACAGGATCTCCACCCTATCACGATCCTTGATGCCATTACAAACCACATCAACCCAGGCAAAGTCTGGTCTTGGGCCATTATACTCCAGTTCCACTTGAATCCCAGCATACTTCAAAGGTTCAAAACGAGCAGTAGCGTCATCAAATTTCAGAGGTTTACCCACACCTTTGGCAATAGAGGTAAGTCCCCCACGATTCCAATAAGATTGTGGGACGTCTACAAGTTTGATCCAACATGGGACTTTCGTTATCACATTGTGTTTGAACTTAGAGCCTTCCATCCAAGGTTGTAAGTACATGATTTTTCCACCAATAGAGACCGAATTCATTTTTAAGATTACATCCTTCTCAGTAATAGAATTGAATCTAAAGGTGAAGTACCCTTTTGAGCTATAATAAACCTTGGATAACCCCCTATGCTGCCACATCTTAGTGACTTGTTCTTTGACAAATTTGAAGGCAAAACTGCTTCCAATGAAATGTCCAATTAGGCTAGTATCCCATTGTTTGTGAGCGTTAATATGAAACTCACGGGGAGGTTTAATATTAACAAACCCATCAGCATTATAAGAAATTAAATCTTCAGAGTTGGGGTTGCTATCCTCAGCAATTTCCGCATTTGGAATACTCTTACTAACCACATTACTCCAAGTAACATTTTTCTTCATTTTACTGGCCTCTCCATTTTCAGCAGTAGCAAGACTAAGAACTCCATTGCGAACAAGAAAATTATCCTGTAGTTTTTCAAGACTAATAGACTGAGCAGCGTTACCTTGGGACATAGGCACTTTAGCAAGGCCAGAATTAACTTCCTCCGGTGAGTTAACAGCATGACTAGCTCCAGAAGAGGCACCCACAACTGGACCACTATCATTCCTCATAGAGCCATCATCAAGAATAAGCTGAATCTGCTCTCTCATTCTATGGTGAGTTCGAGGTGACAAAGGCTCACCCATAACTTCATCGGAATTAGAAGAATCATTATCAGGCTCAAAGTGTAGCTGAGGAGGAGAGTTATGGGCTGGGGCAACATAGTTAAGACCAATAAAGGCAGCAAATTCCTCAGAGCCCATAGAACCTGAATTTTCCGAATTTAAAGAACCCATAAAGGAGAAAAGAGTGAACAGATCGAAGGAGAAAGTAGTGAGATATGACAGAGGAGAGTGAAAGAAATAAGGAGAGATGGAGCGTGAGAGGCGTGAGATGATTTAGAGTGGCGAAAACGGTGGTCAACGGAGAAGAAAATGGTGGTATCTTACTCATCAAGATACCCAATTCGACCCTAATTCCAGGGTTCTCAATACCTATATAAGGACCTGCTCCTTCACAAACAGAACTACGTTTTTTGGCTTGATTCTTGATAATTGCAAGATACATAGGCATCTGGTGAGGACCGAGTTAAGTCACGAAACACTAGATCAGCCATTAAAGCTCGAAGCTTCCACAAACCCTAGCATTAAATACGCAATAATTACACCATACTTTTCGTTCCACAACATTTGGCGCCGTCTGTGGGAAGAAGACATCAACCATGGTAACTACACGAAGAACAGCACCAAGCTCTACCGAGGCTTTACCAATTAGCTCTGCTCCGCCCCTCACCTCTGAGACGATCATCACTGAGCGGGTACCCCCAACCACAGGGGCGATCACTCAAACTCAGGCTTCTCAACCCCCAGGGACGAATCCCCACGCTCAGAGGACGCTACCTATGGTCGTCCATCCAGGTCAAGGAACCAACTCTCTTCAGACGCTGGTTTCTCCTTTAGTTGATCTCAATCGCCCGTTACCACCAGGGGTACAGATCCATACTACGGATCTCCCCGTGAATACCAACCTGATGTATGGTCTTCCCAATTATCCTCCAAATACTCAAGGTCCTGGACCCAGTGGCCACGCCTTGCAGATCCGAGATCGGGAGTATGTTGACTACTCTGGCCCCTATACCGAAGATTCATCATCGGATGATGATGATCGTGATGAAGCCCCGAGAAGGCGACGTGTTAGTAGAGAATCTCGAAGGAGAACTCAAACCATCCATGATGGACCCCCTTTCACAGCTGCTGAGATAATCAAGGCTCATGAGGCCGAGATTCTAAGGATAAAGGAAGATATTGAAAGGGAACAAGCTAGGTTGAACCAAACTCAACCTCCTCCAACCTCAGGGCCAACGATTCCCATCATAGACTTAGAAAGGTCCTCCAGAAGGCAGAAAAGGGCTGACGCCCCAATCGGAAGAACAACAAGGGTTGAAACCCCTAGGAGCAACCCCAAGGACCTAATGCCGCTTGGGGATCCTGATGACCCTACACCCCCGTTTACTGAGGAGGTGATGAATGTTCACATCTCTAGGAAGTTCAAGATGCCGACGATTAAGGCTTATGATGGAATAGGTGATCCCGCGAACCACGTGAGGACATTCTCGAATGCACTGCTGTTGCAACCTACAAGTGATGCCTTGAAGTGTAGGGCATTCCCTCAAACCCTGTCGGGTATGGCACAACGTTGGTATAGTCGTCTGCCCCCAAATTCTATCAGTTCTTTTAAGGAATTGAGTGCCGCTTTTGTTAGCCAATTCATCAGTGGAAGAGTTCATGAAAAAAGCTCTGCGTCTCTAATGTATGTGGTGCAAGGGAAGAACGAGAATCTGAGGGACTACCTCAAACGATTCACTAAAAAAATGCTGAATATCACTGATTTGGAGAATAAGGTGGCCATGGTGGCCTTGGAACATGGAACCACGGACCTCTTTTTTAAGATGTCATTGGCAAAACATCCTCCTGAAAACATGGCTGAGTTACAGCGAAGGACTGATAAGTATATCAAAGTCGGGGATAGTATGAAGAAGGAGGCCACAGCAGGTAATGGAGGGAATAACAATGATTCTAGGAAGAGGAAGTCAGATCAGGAATACGATGCCAAGGATAAGTACCCGCGTACGGGCAAGGATTCAGACTCGGCTCCTAGAAAGGGGAATCCAGGACAAAGATTTACTGAATACTCAAGATTGAATGCCCCAAGGAGCTAAATCCTGATGGACATAGAGAAAGATAGAGACGTGAGATGGCCTAAACCACTTAGGACTGATCCTGAGAAAAGAAATAAGAATCAATATTGTCGATTCCACAAAGATGTGGGACACGACACTGACGATTGTAGGCAGTTGAAGGATGAGATCGAATTTCTGATCCGGAGAGGAAAGTTGAGTAAGTTTTGCAAATATGGGAATCAATGGAACCCAAGGCGAGATTATGATAGGAAGGATGATGATCTCAATTGCAACCCGCAGCCCCGAGGGCCGGTAATAAATATGATTTTTGGTGGCCCAACAGCGGCCGGGACAAGTAGAAATTCCAGAAAGGCGTATGCACGACAAGAGATGCACATTGTTGGGGAAGCACCAAAACGTGCGAAGACAGAGGTCTCAATTCGATTCGATGATTCGGACCTTGAAGGGGTGAAGTTTCCCCATGATGATCCATTGGTGATCTTCCCAGTGATCGGCAACTCCCAAGTGAAGAGAGTCTTGATAGACAATGGAGCTTCAGTGGACATTCTGTTCCATGATGCCTTTTTGAAGATGGGGTATACCGAATCCCAGTTGACACCATCAAATATGCCTATATATGGGTTCAACGGAGTAGAGTCCAAAGTTAAAGGGACGATTCAGTTACCCATGACTATAGGGCAGGAGCCACGGGAGGCCACTCAAATGTTAAATTTCCTGATTATTAAAGCTGCGTCTACCTATAATGCTATCCTAGGAAGAACGGGACTTCATGCTTTTAAGGCAGTTGCCTCCACCTATCACCTAAAGATTAAGTTCCAAACCAGAAACGGTGTAGGAGAAGAGAAAGGAGATCAAAAAATGGAAAGGAGTTGTTATGTGGCCGCATTGAGGCCGGATAGAATTGGGGGGCAAGTCCTCCCGATTGAGGATATGGACGTTCGAGAGGATGAAGAACGGAGAGGAAAACCAGCCGAAGACTTGGTTCCCATACCTTTGGAGTTAGGAGATCCTGAAAAGATTACTCACATCGGGGCATCTCTGGAAGATCCCTTGAAAAGCGAATTGATCACTTTCTTGCAAGACAATAGTGATGTCTTTGCGTGGACAGTAGCTGATATGCCCAGGATAGATCCCCAATTGATAACACACAACCTGAACGTGGATCCAGACAGGAAGGCGGTGAAACAAAAGAAGAGAAATTTTGCACCTGAGAGACAAGAAGCCATTAAACAGGAGGTTGACAAGCTCCTAGAGGCAGGGTTCATTGAAGAAATCCAATTCCCAGAATGGTTGGCCAATCCTATAATGGTCAAAAAAGCCAATGGAAAGTGAAGGATGTGTATAGACTTCACTGATCTGAACGATGCATGCCTAAAGGACTACTTTCCCTTACCAAGGATTGATATGTTGATAGATGCCACGGCTGGGCACGAGATGCTAAGCTTCATGGATGGTTTTAGCGGCTACAACCAAATCAAGATGCATAAGGATGATGTTCCTAAGGTATCATTCATCACTGACTTTGGTGTGTATTGTTACCTGGTCATGGCCTTTGGATTGAAAAACGTAGGAGCTACCTATCAGAGGTTGGTAAACAAGATTTTCTCTCATCTCATTGGAAAAACTATGGAAGTTTATGTAGATGATATGCTGGTGAAAAGTCTGTGCAAGGCCGATCACATTGAGCACCTCCGTGAGGCATTTGAGGTGTTGAGACACCACAAGATGATGTTGAACCCAGCCAAATGTGCCTTTGGTGTCGGGTCAGGGAAGTTCTTGGGTCTTATGGTCTCAAAACGAGGAATTGAGGCTAATCCCAACAAGATCAAAGCTATCCTAGATATGGAACCACCTCGTTCCATAAGGGACGTACAGAAACTAACTGGAAGGATTGCTGCATTGGGGAGGTTCGTCTCCAAATCCGGAGATAAGTGTTTGCCGTTCTTTAAAACCTTGAAGAAAGTAAAAAATTTTGAATGGACAGAAGAAAGTCAAGAGGCCTTTGATCAGGTGAAGAAGTATATGGCTGAAGCCCCACTGTTGGCCAAGCCAAGTATGGGAGAAATCCTCTATCTTTACTTAGCCATTTCGGCTCAAGCTGTGAGCGCGGTGCTAGTGAAAGAGGAAGACAAAATTCAAAAACCCATATACTATGTGAGCAAAGTACTACATGGAGCAGAGTTGAACTATTCTGCCATTGAAAAGTTTACCTTAGCATTGGTGTCTGCCTCAAGGAAGCTACGTCCCTACTTTCAGGCACACAAGATTGAAGTCCTTACAGGGCAGCCACTGAGGAACATCCTACACAGCCCTAAAGCCAGTGGTAGGCTTATTAAGTGGGCAATTGAGTTGGGAGAATTTGATATCAAGTACAAGCCGAGGACGGCCATAAAAGCTCAGGCACTTGCTGACTTCGTGGTTGAATGTACCATTGACAACCAAGAAGTCGGGGGGCAAGAGATACCTCAGGAAGGCAATAGGGAAGACAAGGAACCTGTGATAGAAGAGAAGGAATTCTGGATGCTCTATTTTGATGTAGCGTCAAAAACAAAAACAAGTGGTGCAGGCCTGGTCCTACAAAGTCCCGATGGATTCACCATTGAATACGCCCTGAAGTTGGACTTCCCAACAACCAATAATGAGGCAGAGTATGAAGCATTGATAGCTGGACTTGGTTTGCAGGAGCGCTAAGGGTCAAAAATCTAAAAGTTTGTGGAGATTCAAGGCTAGTTGTGGCCCAAGTCAATGGAGAGTTTGAGGCGAAAGATGAGACTATGATTAAGTACTTGAGGGTTGTCAAGGCTGTAATGACCCAGTTCGATGAATGCTACGTTGAGCACATTCCGAGGGAGGAAAACGTCACGGCCGATGCCTTATCTAAGTTTTCCTCTTCCGAGATAGAGAATTATTCTGGTAGTGTCTATTTCCAAGTTCTGAGAGCCCCCACTATTGATTCAAAGCTGGTAGCACCTATTGGAACTAGGGAGTGTTGGATAAACCCGATCAAGATGCATATTGAGACCGGTTGGCTCCCGACTAATGCCATGGAGGCATGAAGATTGTCAGTAAGGGCGTTGAGGTATGCTCTGATTGAAGGGATCCTCTATAAGAAATCCTTTGTGATTCCGTACTTGAAGTGCTTAAGGCCCGAAGAAGCTAAGTCAGCACTAGAAGAAGTCCATGAAGGAATCTGTGGGCAACACTTGGGGGGCAGGGCCCTAGCTCACAAGATAGTTAGACTCGGATTTTATTGGCCTGAGATGATGGCTGATGCCAAGGAATATGTGAAAAAGTGCGATCGGTGCCAGAAACATGCACCAGTGGTTAGGCAACCACCAGAGATGTTGACGTCCGTCAGTTCCCCCATTCCTTTTGCTATGTGGAGGATGGATATACTTGGGCCATTTCCAATGGCCACAGCTCAAAGAAAGTTCCTGATTGTAGCTATTGATTACTTCACGAAGTGGATCGAGGCCAAACCTTTGGCTAAGATCACAACCAAGCAAGTTATGTAGTTCTTCTGGGAGAACGTCATGTGTAGGTATGGAATACCACGGATCCTAGTTACAGACAATGGATTACAATTCAACAACAAAGAGTTCAAGGATTATTGTAATGAGAACGGAATCGAGCTTCGGTTCACTTCAGTTGCCCACCCTCAAGCTAATGGGCAAGCTGAGGTTGCAAATAGGATAATCCTTGATAGAATTAAGAAAAGGGAGGAACGTTCCCGAAATACTTGGGTGGACGAATTGTTGCCCATACTTTGGGCATACCGTACCACATGCAAGGTGACTACTGGAGCGACCCCATTCATGTTAGCATACGGAGCTGAAGCTGTTGTGCCGGTAGAAATCATGCATTCATCTCCACGGGTGGAGGCCTTTGAGCCTGACACTAATGAAGAAGGAATGAAGTTAGCCCTTGACTTGATCGATGAGGTAAGGGATGAAGCCCATGCTAGGAATGTTGAACATCAGAAAAAAGCTTCCTTCTACTACAACCTAAGGGTGAAAGAAAGGTTTTTCCGTCAGGGAGATCTATTACTCAGAAAGATTGAAGCATCCGGAGTTGGACAGAAAGGAAATCTGGCACCAAACTGGGAAGGTCCGTATCGTGTCAAAGGAACATTAGGTCATGGATCATACAAGCTGGAGACTTTGGAAGGAAACGAGGTGCCTCGTACTTGGCATGCATCGAATCTCAAAGTTTATTATGTTTAATTGTCCTAAATAGGACTTGGCTTATATTTATTAGAAAAGTAGAAATAAGGTCGATGAAACCATTTCAGAGTCTTTTGAACTCCGAGTAGGAAGTAGAGTATTTATGTAAGGGTTGAACCCAATTCAGGATTTTCTTTTTATGAGATTATGCAGTATGATTTTCAATGTTCCTTGTGTTTATACTTCATGTCTGATATGTATCAATGCATAACCAAATTGCAAGCTGATAAAGGCCAAATACAAATGACAAAACAAGTAGAAACAGGAAGATTGAAAATGCATAAATAAATAAAGCCCGTGGGCCATAAGTTAAAAGTTATAAAACCAAAGCGATAAAATTGTAGAAGCAAATGCCACACAGGGCCAACATAAAAAAGTCTAAGTCCCAGGAGCTCGGGATGAAGCAGACTCCTCATCTTCTTCCTGAATCTTGGAACCGCCGGTAGTACGAGAAGGAGAAGTATGAGTGGTGTCGGAGTCTCTCTGTAGAGGGGAAGCCTGGGGGTCAAGAATCCTCTCTCCGTCACCTAGAATCTCGTCCTCGTCCTCACCCTCATCTTCCTCCGCAGGGAGAACAGGAGGAGGGTGTGGGCTAGGAAAGTCCTTGAGAGAAAATAACCCGGGGTGTTTTCTAAGCACCGCCTTTAATGCCTCGTCCCAACCATCGGTGTACTGGACATGATAGAGCACCGCATCGTGCTTCTCCATCAAAGCTTAAAAATCCTGTGAGTCCATGTACTCGTCAATGAGGTCTTCTTTCTTGGCTCGCAAGTGCACCACCTCAGCCTGGGCCGCCTCCAACTCTTTTACCTTCCCTTTCAACTTCTCTTCAGTTTCTCCAACTTTAAGTTTCTCTTTCTGATACTTAGTCTCAAAAGACTTTGCCTTGTTTTTCTAGGATTTAGCCTGGTGAACCATCCCCTGAAAGTGAACGTTGGCCTGCAAGGGGTTAAGTCAATAGAAAGTATAACATCAAACAAAGATAGTCGAGAAAAAGAAGAATTCGAAAAGAAAAACATACAGAGGCCGGAGCCTGGGAGCCCAGATGCTCGTTTTCCTGCATGTTTCCACCCGTCACGAAATCCTTGTAGTCGACAGGAGTGATTGAGCTCAGTGACCAATCCATTGAATGCTTTGTAGAGCCAACCACAGAGTCCATCTTCCTAAAGCCCCATGGAGGCCTATACACTGTCGATTGGACGTTCACTTGTACTGGCCCATCTTCCTCATCAATAGTGACCAAATCTTGTTTCTGCACTTTGTGTGGACGCAGAAAAGATGGTTCACTAGATTTGCCCCTCGGGTCAGGGGCCCTCTTTGCTCTCCTCATACGAGTGGTCTCCTCCTCACCAGGATCCGTTTCTCGCATAATTTTCATAACAGCTGCACACAACAACAAATTAAAACGTTGGTATAAGCTTATCTAGAAACAAAGTAAACTCACAAAAGAGTAGAAATTACCTAAGTCAGAAACGGCAAAAAGGCCTACGGCCCTAAGAGATTCCTCATTGATGAGGTCCCAACACAAAGTCTCACCATTGTCCTTGATTAACTCGTCATAAGCCGCTTGCTCCTCAGTGTTGAGAACTATTTTGTTAGGGTTGCCATCGGCCACCTTACCGAAAGAGCTACGGAAAAGGGTGCCCCAATCGCCCTCTTTCCAGACCAAGTACATAAATTCTTCTTTCCACTTAGGGTTGTTATCGACAACCGAGTGGCCGTTAAAGATGTGTGGAATTTTGGGGCGTTGTCTAACGTAGACCCACCCCGGTTGAACGGAAGAGCTATTATAGAATTGAAATATTTTCCTAAATAAAGGAACAGAAAGTGGGAATTTTTTCCTAAGGCACAAAACCATGAAACACAAAATGGATCGCCAGGCATTGGGAGGAAGTTGACATGGGCTGACTTAAACATCGGCCAGAAGTTTGGGGATAAACTCATGAAAAGGGAACCTAAGCCCGGCTATAAGGGCGTCTCTAAAAACACATAGCCCATTGGGCCTCCAATGACAAGGCCTGTCTCCAGGCCCAGCCTTAACAAGTCTGTATGGAGTTTTAATTTCATATGTTTGTTGAAATTTTTAATTACATCTTCATCATGAAATTTGTTACAGCAATTATAAGCATCTAAATCAGCTAAAGATGGATAATCATCCCCACGCAAATTGATCATTTCAGTTAAATTCATGTAAGAGGAACGAATTTCGATGTCGTTACCTCTTTTTGAAGCTGAATTCATCTTTAAAAGGCGCTGTGCTGACTTGTCTGCCATTGATCTTCAAAGTATGAATGCTTAAGCCCAGAAACCTTAATAAAAGAGATGAAGATGCAACAAAAGCCAAGAAAATCTTCAAAGAAACCCAGAAACCGGCAGAAAATCGCCTGAGAACGGTGGGATTGCTGGAAAAAATCGCCGGGAATCGCCTTAACTTGAGAGAAATGATTAAGAAAAATTTTAGAGAAAAGTAAAGTGTATGAGATTGAAGTGAGAAATGAATCTCACTCTAATCTTTTAAAGGAATTTCGCAACTGGGAATAGCCGGTTGAAATTCCAAGGAACCGGTAATAGTCGGTTAAGGCCCATTGAGAGGCCCATAGATCTAGAAGACCTAGAAAGTCCTAAAGTGAATAAAAGGGCGTATGGATCAATTAAAATCCAACGAAACAATTAAAAGAAAATAAATTAAGGCCCAATAGGCCCAGTAGTATACCATAATCCTAATCGTTTCATTAAAACCATGGGTTAAAGGCCTAGCCCAAAATCAGTAAGGCCCAAAAAAGGTTAGCAGGTCCTATTATTAAACATAAATTTATTCGACCTGGATTCTGATCGAATTGTCGACCAGGAATCTTGGTCGAACTGAGCTAGACAAGAGTGTCCAAATTGCATTTATTCGACCAGGATTCTGATCGAATTGTCGACCAGGAATCTTGGTCGAACTGAGCTAGACCAGAGTGTTCAAATTGCATTTATTTGACCAGGATTCTGATCGAATTGTCGACCAGGAATCTTGGTCGAACTGAGCTAGACCAGAATGTCCAAATGGCATTTCTTCGACCAGGATCCTGATCGAATTGTCGACCAGGAATTCTGATCGAAGTGCCATCGACCAGAGGGACAAAATGGCATTTCTTCGACTAGGATCCTGATCGAAATGTCGACCAGGAATTCTGATCGAAGTACCATCGACCAGAGTGACAAAATGGCATTTCTTCGACCAGGATCCTGATCGAAATGTCTACCAGGAATTCTGATCGAAGTACCATCGACCAGAGTGACAAAATGGCATTTCTTCGACCAGGATCCTGATCGAAATGTCGACCAGGAATCCTGATCGAAGTGCCATCGACCAGGATGACAAAATTGCCATATGTCGACCAGGATCCTGATCGAAAATTCGACCAGGAATCCTAGTCGAATCTTGTGGGTATTTTTGCTAATTCTTCTTGTAAGAAAAGGATTTTCTTTGAAAAATTATGCACAATTGTGGGATAATTGATGTGTCAACGGATAAATAATGGAAAAATACTCGTGAGTATTAAAAAAATGCAAGGATGTTACTCGTAATTTCTTTGTAAATATATTTGTTTAGCCTCGAATAAGGCAAGTCGTCGCAAATGTGTAGGTCGCTCCACACTTTGCACTCAAGACGATACATGTGAAACACTAGTGTACATAGACCTTTTTAACTTCAATGAAAACCTGATCAGTTTTCTTAGAATTTGGGGGGCAAATGATATGGATTGAAAGTAAGCCCTGAAAACACATTTAATATTGCATTAAATGAACATAAGTTGATCCAAGGTCAAAGCCCAGTTTCAAGGCCCAGAGCCCTAAATATAATTATAATTTCGCGGCTATTAAATCAGCCAAATAAAAGACTCCGTTATTGAGTCCAAAAGGAAACCAAATCATCCTTGGAGTGGTCTCCAAGGAATACAGCTGTAAGTCTTATCCTTCTTCCTCCCGGAAGGATCTAGAATTGGGCCTAAGTGGTATCTTACTCATCAAGATACCCAATTCGACCCTAATTCCAGGGTTCTCAATACCTATATAAGGACCTGCACCTTCACAAACAGAACTACGTTTTTTGGCTTGATTCTTGATAATTGCAAGATACGTAGGCATCTGGTGAGGACCGAGTTAAGTCACGAAACACTAGATCAGCCATTAAAGCTCGAAGCTTCCACAAACCCTAGCATTAAATACGCAATAATTACATCCTACTTTTCGTTCCACAACAGAACTGTATTAAAAGTTTTGTTGATTAAATATTTTAAATTTCTCAAGTATCCTTTTGGAATCATCAATACCAAATTAAGGTATAGAAGTGTGAATTATCATTAATTTTCTAATTTTTTTAAATTATACTAATATAAAATTATTTTTCTATTTTCATTCCGCACAATTATTTATAACAATTCTTCGATAAATAATAATCTCAAGTTATATATTTGTTGAAGTTATAAATGAATTTTAAATTTTCGAGAAAAATGTTACAAATATGTTTTTAATAAATTATAAAATGTTATAAATATGTTTTCGTTATACATAATGTATATTTAATAAAATTTTAAGTATTATTTAATAAATGATATTTTAGTTATATATAGGTGTTGAACTAAGTTTGTATTTAATTTTTTTATTAGAAGTCGCCCTAGATAGATATATGGATATTAAAATTACTACATAGCCGGCCAGTTTTTCACTCACAAAATTAACCAAGGTTTAAAGTTAATTTACTTGGATGTAGTGAAAAAGCTGGATGAACAAGCTTTTAGTTCATATTAACGGAAAATTAAAGTTAGTAGATCTTTTTTAATCAATTTCACGTACCTGCAGCTAACAAAATCTAAAAATAAAGTTTCATGTGGACTAGTCCGGTGAACTAGAATAGAATTTTCCTCAACATTTAAGGACAAGACAAACGAAAACTATGGTACTTATTCTCATTTATATCACATAAATTTTAGTTCTATTTCTCGCAAGGACATGACACTAAACAAAGAATGGTGATGAAAAGGTCCATTGACATTTTATTTCAAGTACTCACACAGATTCAATTCACTCTTAAGATCTTCCATCTGTGTGATCATGTTTATTGATCAGGAGTGACACCTAGTTCTTTGAGTAACTCTTTGCATTCTTGGGGTGGATCCTTTTTCATAAAGCCTATAGGGTTAGCCATACGAACATTTGAAGCTATGCCACTATTTTTCGTAAGAGAAACTCTTGCGATATCTTTCGTGAACTTCTCCGGAGCGATCTCAGAACATTGAGGATCGGGGCTTTTAATCAGTTTAATTGCACAAATGTCATCCTCGTGATCTCCGGTCACGGTAACGTGGTATGTTCCGCTATCATCAGTCGTGGCTTCGCCAGTGAATGTCGTTTTGGTATCTTGTTCTCTATCTCTGCATTCTATACGTACGGTTGCACCTGTCATGTACAAAAACCATGCATGAATGATGTTAACAGATCAAGTATATGTAGTGCTATAAGCCAACAAATGCATCAATAGTTTCGATAGACAACAAGGTTTTAAAATCGAGGATCGTAAATAATAAAATGAATTTGTACCTTTTATAAATGTGCTCATTTTGGTAAGGAAATGGGCACGGCATTCGTCGCAGAATACCTGCCCTTGAACTTCAAAGTCAGTCGAGGCTTGAGATTGAGCAATCTGGATGATGGATAACAAGTAAAGAGTGGTGATAAACAGGATTATGGCATGGTATGGTTTTGTCGTCATTGTGTATCTCTGTACATACGTAGCTAGACGCGTACAGAAAAGATATTGAGATGTAGTTTTCAGTAACAATACGAAAGTATGAAATGAAAAATGCAATCCATTTCAAATTAAGAAGATGAAGTAGAGTATGGGAGAATGCAATCCATATTATAATAATTATATGTCGTAGTTTCAAAAGCTATCTTCGTGAGGTTGTTATTTAACTACTACATATTGTGCTGGTACTTGTGGCTCAAAACATAAATTTGACCGCTTCTTTTTTACATCTGTCCCTTAAACTTAGACGGAAGAATCTCTCTCGGAGTTCTGTCTACCAGTTCACAAGGTCCCTAAAAGAAGCCAAAAGTGAGAACCTCTAAATAGAAGCCATTCGGACAGTGTAACCGGTACTCCCTCTGTCCCATCTAATTGTTTACACTTTTCAATAAATGTTGGGTATGCATTTTAAGGTTCATTTTAAAGAGAGTAAACTTCAAAGTGATGGTCAAATTTTACACTCATTTTCAAAAAAGTGGCCACATTTTCAATTTTTCAAAATGGTGGTTAGACTTGCCTTTTTTCTTTCAAAAAGGTGGCTACAGACGATTTTTAGTTTTTTGGCAGGGGTAAAATAGGGAAAAAATGCTAGAGATCCCAATAATTGTCGACAAAAATTCCCAAATTAATATGTGTCACCATATGATTGGTTATATTCGTAATAATAATAATGTCCCCATGTATGCACATCAATTCACCAAAAAATCCACAAATATGAGTTATCAAGATTTAATTAGTCAATTTATGTGCATGCATGGAGGGGGGCATTATTATTATTATTATTACGAATATAACCAATCATATGGTGACACATATTAATTTGGGGATTTTTTGGATAATTTTTGGGGTTTTTAGCATTATTTTTTAGTAAAATAACATATTTTTCCCATTTTACCCCTGCCAAATAAGCTAAAAATCATCTTCAGCCACTTTTTTGAAAGGAAAAAGGCAAGTCTGGCCATCATTTTACAAAATTGAAAATCTGGCAATTTTTTGAAAATGAGTGTAAAATCTGGCCACTTTTTTGCAATTAACTCTTTTAAAGATAGTTCCATAACTTATTTTTAAAATTTTCTTTTCTTGTATAAAAATATAAACATAAATTTTTTTACAAGAATTTTTTTTTTAAAAAATAAGTTATGTAACTATTCTTAAAATATACTTTAAACTGCGTGCTAGACACCTCTTGAAAAGTGTAAAGGAGGGGAGAGTAGTATTCTTTTTGCCCGCGGAATCTATGTTACTTTAAGAACAATTATTTGTTTTTGTCTTATTTGTTTGTTAATTGTTTTTCCCCAAATTACTCCCTCCATCCTAGGGATGGCAGAAAAATCCGATCCGATCCATTTGGGTCTACCCGAATTCGATTTTTTGGATTTGGATCTGGATTTTGATCTTATTTTTTGACCCGAAAGAGTTTGGATCTGGATCTGAATTTTAGGTAACCCGATCCGATACCCGACCCGAAATCCGAAACCCGATCCAAACCCGAAACCCGAGATCCAGTTTAAAATAGGTGCTTCAAACCGTGCAGCGAATGCGTTATCTCGCAAGAAGCAAACTGGAGACGTGGTGTTGCAATCAATGATTTCGTTTCCAGTCATTTCTTGGGAGGTTCTGGACAAGGAGTTAGCTGGTGATGCATTCATCCAGCGTATCGTGGTAAAATTCGAATCTAGGAACAGAAGGGATGAAGGTTTCAGCATAGTAAGGATATTGTTGTATATGTTACCCCGGCAATCCACACTCAAAGCCAAGCGAATACCATAATTCTGTCATGGGGGGTTATTACAGAGAATTAAAAACTTACCTCATGATTGATAATAACTAGTATTGGCAGGGCATGAGATGAGATATCTCCACCAATGTGCAACTGTGTGCTATATGTCAACAAAACAAGTCTTCTCAACTATCTCTGGTTTGTTTACTCCAGCCCCTGCCTTTACCAAAGAAGGTATGGAAAGATTTGTCTTTAGATTTTGTCGAAGGGTTGCCTTGACCCAGGGATTTAATACAATTCTGGTAGTAGTAGATCGCTTATTCAAATACGCATACTTCATAGGATTGAAGCATCCATTTGATGTTTTTGTTGTCGCCAATGTGTTTATCAAGGAGGTTGTAAGGCTCCGTGATTTTCCGGCATCTATAGTGTCCGACAAGGACCGTATTATCCTTTTTTGGAAAGAAATTTTCAAACTCTATGGCACCACTCTCAAGAAAAGAACTTCGTATCATCCGCAAATTGACGTACAAACAGAGATCGTAAACAAAGGATTATAGACGTATCTTCGTTCTTTTATTGGGAGCAAACTATCATCTTGGGCAAAATGGCTCCCATGGGCTGAACTCTCGTATAATACCTCTCTCCACTGTTCAACCAAACTCAGTCCCTTCCTGTATGGTCGGGATCCACCTCACATTGTACGAGTGGGAACAAGACAGACATTAACAGCCTTGAGGAAATTTTGTAAGAGAGAGATGCGTTGTTAGATGAATTACGGTTCAACTTGGTGAGGGCACAACAGATCATGGAAATAACAAAAGATGGTAAACGAAAGGATGGTGAATTTGAGATTGATGATCTTGTCTATCTCAAACTACAACCATACCGCCAAAGATCTTTAACACGACGTCCTTCTGAGAAGTTAGATGCCAAGTTTTATGGCCCTTTTCGCATTCTGCAAAAAATCGGAAAAGTAGCTTATAAAACTGGAACTTCTTGACAGCTCCAAACTGCACCCAGAGTTTCATATTTCAAAGCTTAAACGTTCAATGGGGAATGTGGTAGTGTCGTTGTCGTTACCACCTCAACTGACTGCAAAATTGGAATTATTCGTGTAGCCTGAAGAAGTAATGGAGGTGAGAGAGGTCAAGGAGGGAAAGGAGACTCGGATGGAGGCATTAATCAAATGGGAGGACCTGCCTAGTACTGAAGCAACATGGAAGCATGGGCAGATTACAAATCATCAGTTCCCCATTTTCATCTTGAGGATAAGATGAAACTTTGGGCCGGGGGTATTGTAATGCACCAGGCTGTTACACAACCCACTTTCACCTTGAGGACAAGGTGAGACTTTGGACCGGGTTATTGTAATTAGACTTGGCAAATTGGGTCTGGATCCGAAGAACAGATCCGAAATTCATGGAACTGAGATCCGATTTTGTATCCGAATTAGATTAATCAAAATTTAACCGAATCCAAAACAATCCGATCTGAACCGAAATTTCATCTGGTATAGTCAAATCTGATTATTGTTCGAAAACCGATCTCATCCGATCCAAAAATTACCCAAACCGAATATCAAACCGATAATAATCCGAAATATTTAATCTGATGATGATCTGAAACCGATCAAATCCGAAAAAAATATTATCGAGAATGTGACTCAAAGTACTATATTTGTTCTAAATTGCAAACTAAAAACACGTATACCGAAAAATTATGTGATGAAAAAATGTTTCCATATATGTATCAAAATATTCATGTATAGTAAATATTTTATTTTAGAAATAAAAACGAATAATTATATTTATTCTAGAAAATAGGTATTAAATATACTATATATCTACACATGTTTAACCTTCACATCTCTTGGACACACATATTTAGTAATTAGTATGTTTGTGAATTGTAATTAACTATATATTTTTTTTTACATAAAATAAGGTAATAACTAATAAATAACTAAAAACAATTGCTCGTTATTAAATAATGGTTTTTATAAAAATATTCATTCCTAATATATGTATAACCCCCATCCCGTCAAGATTCTTGTCAAAAAAAATAGAAATCTAATAAATAATTTTTATCATTTTTTTGTTATATAAAAATTAAAAATTATTCTACAAGTCTAAATGATTAAGAAATAAAATCCATTTAGTAATATAAATGATTAAATGAGACTTATTAATTATAATAATATGTTCATTTTCAACCACCTAAAAAAATCTTAACCACATAAAAAATCTTTAAAAGACAAAAAAAAAATTAGATTAAAAAATTGTCACGTATAATTGAATATGCTTGAAAGTTGAATTAAAATATGTAAATCAATAATTTTTAAAAATAAATAAATAGCATTATATATTTTTCGGCTTTTGCTGGAAACATCGAACAATATTGTATGTATATATAATTAAATTATATATGGTATAGTGTGTATTCCATAATGACAAAATTTTACAACCGAAATTTACTTTTAATTTTGTGATAAGTGAAAATAAAGGTGAATATAACTCATATTTTGAAAATAAATGGATAATGTATAATATAGTAAATGAAATTTCGCTAAAATTTTAATTTTTTACATTTAGCAAAAATATTATTTAATATTACTGATCCAAGTAGAGACTATAAAAATAATATTAAATGTTAAAAATTCAAAAAATAATTAAGTTTTATATTACTCAATTGAGGATTTATTTTCGCGTTATAACTATACTTCTTCAAACTTACTAATGACATTTATTTAGTTTCAATGATAATTCAAAATTGATACAACATAATTGAAATCAAATTTTTTCAATTCGACAAAATGCAATCCGAAAAGATCCGAACCGAATTTTATTTGATCTTAATGTGAAATTTATCCAATTTCAATTTGAAATCGACCCGATCAGAAACTAGACCCGAATCGAAACCGATTAAAATTTTATAAAATCGATACTAGACCCGAATCGAATTAGATCCGATTCGATCCAAATTTTATCCAAATTAATCAAAATCGGAAATTGATGTGATTCGAAATGGATCCAATTCGAAATCGATCCAATTATCCGATTTGTCATGTCTAATTATAATGCACCAGGTTGTGACACAATCAACACACACGTACTCAAGAAAGAAAGGGATGGGCAAAAAATTAAACTCACCTAATGCAAATTAAAGTTGAAGTCAATGGACAAGTCACAAAGGGAATTGATAGTAAAAGAAAAAGAGTACAGATTTAAGTGTGTGAGTTATTTCTGGATTTTTTATCAACTAAATTATATTAATCTTATCTTTCATTATAATACTTGAGTTTATCCAGATATACACTTAGACGCAATTAGCCAATCATAAAATTTTGAATTATTAAAGGACCAATCAGAGGTCATTCCTAAATTTTAGACCAATCATATTATATTAAAAGTTTTCCTTATTTACCATTTTCATCATGTTATACTAACCATGGTTAATTAACAATTCTAATTTAAATATAGTAGTTACTTGATTCAACATATCTATATTTTACATATTTTTTAATGTGAAAATTATTTATAATAAATTAATATTTTAAATTAAAATCAATCAGGATTATAAAAATATATAATATTAAGCGATTTCACAATATTAATTTCTCACTCTTTTTATTTACAATTAATCATAATTACATTATTATATATTACGAATTAATTTTCATAAATATATATAAGAGGCAATCAGAATTTACCACTAAAATTAAATTAATCATATCATTCTCATCGTAATTTACTCACTATGCCATAGATGGCCTTCGGCAACACTTTAAAACTGTTACCGAAGACCCAAAAACTGTTGGCATAGCCTCAAAAATATTTACGGCAACATTTTTCGGGTGTTAGTTTTTTCGATGTTGGCGTAGGGTCAATAGTAACACTTTTACACCTACAGCAACATAATAAAATGTGTTGCCGTAGGATACACATTTGGTGTAAATGACCACTGACACGTGGCAGGACCCACTAACACGTGGCTGGACCCCACTGACATGTGGCAGGACCCACTGACATATGGCGGGACCCACAAGTGGGACCCACTTTTTTGGAATCCACAAGTGGGGCCCACTTTGTTTATGAGAACCTATCTTTAGCAACACTTTGTTGGAGCATATGGCAACACCAAATTAAACTATTACATCATTTTTTGATAAATGTTATAGCATATGGCAACACTTTGTTATAGCTATTGCAACATCTTTGTAATGAAAAATTAAGAATACACTTCTGATAAATACAATTTCCAGTACAAGCTAACGCACTTCTGTTAAAACACTTCTGATAATATTTTCCATTTCACAATCATCAACTCCAAAATAAAACATGTTGGCGTAAAGATATCCTAGAAATTACATATACTAACAAGAAAATGAGATGGTCTAAACATAAGATATCCTAGAATTAAAATAACAATTGGTGCCACAAAGCTCCGCAAGATCACTATGATATGGGTCTACCATCAGTGTCCCGTACGATCAGTGATATGGTGGTGGGAAGAATTGAAGATAGCACATTGTTGCCATGAAGTGCCCTGGAGTTCAATAAAGAAGAGTATAAGTAAAAAAGTATACTGGCGGTACAATAAACAAGCATACATGCATGAAAAATACCAGATTACAAAAGAATTAGTAGTGTTTTAGTGGTTAGGTTAAAATTAAATAATAAAATGTACCTCGGCTTGAGTGTACCAGGGGCACCATGGTGTCACTAGCACTACAACATCCGTGTCTCCGCTATTTACCCATAAAAGGAGTGTACAACGATGGGTCCGACTAATCAGAATCTTCTCTTCACCATGTCTTTGCTAATGGCCTCTGATTTTGAGGTTTTTACAGGCATTTTGTTACATAATTTATATTGTGCGACAATGGGATTATTGTTGAAAATCCCCATAGGTATTTGTCAAATGACCCAAAATCCTTCTTGATCTGAAACACAAATGTATGAAATTTTGTGTTAAAATATTTCTTTATTGTATTATGTTGATTCTTGATTTTGCTTGCATTTTCTTTTCATGTAAATTGAATAGATGTACTACTCATTCGGTGGCAAATTTCAGAGCCATGCCCTGTCACACTAACAATTCAAACAGCACACCATCAATGGACTCGGCAAGATGGCTTGCAACTGAAGACTTTGTTGTGCAATCAATACCCATCAACTCATTAGCAGATCCAGATAGAATTTCTGCTTGTTCAAAAACTAAACCATAATTACTTCTAAATGTAGAAACACTTAGTAAGGGATAGTCACATTTATTAGCAACATTATAAAATTACTTGTAAAACTTTGGTAATGTAAACTGTGGGAATGATGAGAAATAAGATAGGCCAGGTAGGTACATTACAATATTCCAAAGCTGATATACGTGTTCATTGTTGTTCCAAGCGCCATAGAAACTTTCATTACCAATTCGAGGTCTACGATATTGAGATCAGGGAATATAAATTAATAATGATTAATAATTGAAGCTATGTTTCACACATGGAATATAAATTTTTTAAAAAACCACACTTCCAACAAGATAACAACTTGTTAATTTAAATTCCTGAAAAGTAATGTACACGTAACAGTTACTATGCATCATCCATACTGAAAGAATACATCTAAATTAAACCCTCAAATCATTTACCTATAGTAGGATAGGCTTTGGTAATCTGTTCGCAAGTCTCTATGTCAACAGTTTCAGCTTGCTAAAGAAAAGACCATAAGCTTATTAGCACAATTGTAAAATTTTGAGGCTCAAATTCTTCATATCCATTAGATAATTTATTTAAAAAAAATTTTGAATTCATGCGACCCTTTTAAATAAGTATAATGCAGGCTTACTATTTGAGATCAAACCAATGTTGAAGAAAAACAAGGTTGTCTTGCATTGACAAAACGCGCTGACAAAACGTGAACAAGAATAGTGAAATTACAGGTAAGATTCATTCCTAAATAAAAGCTGGAATTATCTTAAAGCTATGGACTAGATAAAATTTAACTTTTCTACATAATGAAATGAAAGTACTTAATCACAAACAGAAAGAAAAACTAAAGTAAGGAACCTTAATCAACTTTCTTTTCTCTTTTACTAGGAAAATTAAGTACCTATTCAAGACTGAAACCAAGGTAATGTAAATGAAGTATAGAAGCTAAACCTGTCATTTCATCATTAACATAGTCATAAAAGGATTTATTTGTCGAAAAAGAGAAGCCAACTCCTGTAGTTGACTCAAGGTACAACTCCAGCTCCAATAGATGAACATCTGGGCCCTAAAAAATCGAAAAAGCACCAATCTTATATCCCCTAAAATTGAATAATCTTCCTTTAACATACCAAAAAAGAAACAGAAAAAATGGGTTTTACTTATAACTTATACCTCCATTTAACCAAAGAACAAGAGGCCTTGAATCTGAATTGGTTTCTACTTCAACAAAATAATAAAACATAGATCTTTCTTGTTTTTCATCAATACTAATGTATTACGAGTAAACAACGATTATGAAAGAGGGAGAGAAAGTCAACCCTTGCAATAAAGTGAGAACGTACTAAACACCAAACATCAGTACCAAATAGCTTTTAAAAATCTTTAAAACCCCT
The DNA here is from genome assembly GCA_037693485.1 of Kitagawia praeruptora. NCBI lineage: Eukaryota > Viridiplantae > Streptophyta > Magnoliopsida > Apiales > Apiaceae > Kitagawia > Kitagawia praeruptora. Next base: position 103,940,885 of record CM075354.1, on the reverse strand, counting down.
GAATAAGTGCCAATAGCAAACTGGCAATTACCTCCAGTCTTGTCTCGTTCAATCTGCACACATCTTCTCAAGGGACACGTAATGTAAAACTCCAATTAAGAAACTCCGATTAGTCTTATACCCAATTAAATACCAATTAAATACAACAAAAAGCCCTAATTAGACACAAACAGAATAGCCCCAATTTACATATATGCATCCAAATGAAAACCCAAACAAAAAAGTTCCAATTTTACCTTAATCAAATCTTTAAAAATGAACCCCCAATCGAATAGAGACACGGAGAGATGGTCGACAGTGTGTGTGTGAGGGAGAGAGAGAGGGTGAGAGAGAGAGAATGACTATCCTAATCGTACCCCCAATTGTGAAGCCTAATCGCCCTTCATTTTGTTCTTCAATTCGTTTAGGTCAGAGTGACGGCGAAAGTTTTAAGTGCGGTAGAGAGAAACTTTAGGTCAGGAGAGTAGGTGAGTGATTGAGGGGGGTGAGTGATTGATGGGGAAAGTTTAAGTCCACAAATTTTTGATTTGGGGGAAAGTTTAGTCTAAGTTTTCATTTAGGGGGAATTTTTTCACTGAAAATAAAAACCGCGGCTTTCAATTTTTCAGTTTTTGATTTAATTTTTTATTCAAAGTTTTCAATTATTATAATTATAATTTATTAATTTAAAATTATTGAATAAATAAATATATTAAATATTTATATATATAAATATTCTAATTTTTTATTGTCTTTTTATCATATATTATGGATAAAAAAAGTAAAAATAACTATTTTCTTAGAAAATTAAAAACATTTATTACGCGTAATGAGTAACACTTTCACTACATTTTATGTAAAGTGTTATTTATTGTGTGAATTACTTTTTAATTTAAAAAAAATAAAAATTAGCCATGCGGGCCCCACTACCACGTCAGCAGTCAATTACTTGACTAGTCAACTGCCACGTCAGCAAGGGGTGGGACCCACTACCACATCAGCTACCACATCAGCATGCTGCATCAGCAGGGTGGGTCGCACCTGCCCCGTAAGCATGCCACGTCAACAGGGGTGGGTCCCACCTGCCACGTCAGCATGGGTGGGTCCACATGCCACGTCAACGGGGGTGGGTCCACCTGCCGCGTCATCATGCCATGATAGCAGGGTGGGGCCCACTGCCACTTCAGCATCCCACGTCAGCAAAGTTTAGTCAGTAGTGCGCACAGTCAGTATTGCCCCGTCAGCATTATAATATAAAATAAAAAGGAAAAATAAATATATAATAGTATAATTCATTATAAAACATCTACGCCAACACTTTTCATGTCTAAGCAACACTATGCAAAAATAGCTACGGCATCACTTTTTCAAATGGCAACACCATGCAAAAATGTTGTGTAAAGTCATCTATGGCGTAGTGACTTATCGTGATTACTTAACAATTTTTCTTAAGTACAAAATTTATTTTATTTAGTACATGCATAAATTACATCTTTTATAAAATAGTAAAACATTTACTAACTTATCAATCTTTTAATTCAAATTCAATCAAAATTATACTATTATTTATTACGAGCTAATTTTCATAAAATATCAACTACATTTATACTAATAATTTATAAATCATATTCATAATATATAATTATATATTACAGATTAATTTTCATAAATACTTATTAACTAATTAATCACAATTTTTAATTTATAATCAATCACAACTGACACATTTATTCTTTGTATCCCTCTTTATGTATAGGCCAATTTCTATAATTGTGTTTTTAATAATAGATTTTAATACAAATATATCATTTTAATACATGAGTCTACTTCATTTATAATATATAATATAATATTTTTATATCTCAAACTCTTTATCTACGATCTTAAGGTGCAATAAAATTTGAATAAATATACTATTACATAATTTAAATTTTCAAAAATTAAAAAATATTTACCACATTATTCTAAATGCATATTCAAAATTTAAGTTACATAAACTTTTAAATTAATCAATTACAAAAAAGGCTAGATTTTACCAATTAAAATTTTACAATGAATTTTAAACTAATTATCTTTAACATTTTACTTATCGGTAATTTTTTAGTTATGCAATAATTAATGGGACAAACAAATTGACTTGACAATATATTAGAATTATTCAAAATATTAAATATACTATGTGTTGATACGTGATATACTCGATATATTTTAGGTCATTCGAATTGTATTAATTTGGGTCAGGCCTAAGAATAGTTTGAGTTCACTATATTCAATTATGCCAGTTTGGGCTAACAAACCATTATTGGACGTTCGGACGGCTCATTAAATTTAGTCCAGTCCAAATACATTATTATCCATTAGTTCCACCGTCACAAGTATATAAATTCTAAGGCAAGTATGAATGTTATTATGGAAGTAAACATGTCAATTAAAATGTTACTTGCGCATAAAGAATAATCCATTACTTGGACGTGAAGAATAAAGGCGGTGGACGAACGAACCCTAGAACTACGTGGGCTTGATTTCCTATATAAAGGATACGTAGGCACCTTGAGAGATCACTCAGAATCCCATACACTCGGATAATACCTCTCAAGCTCAGCCCCAAATTCATAAAAACCATATTCTATACGTTCAACCCTAATTACAAATTCAATTTAGGGCTTACGAAAATTAGCCTTAACATTTGGCGCCGTCTGTGGGAAGGCGTATAGAGACCTTAAACTTTTAAAGCAAACACAAATTTTCCATTATGGCTCAACCAACCAAAACTCCAATCATCTTACCTTTCTCTACAAACCTCATCCAAGGGGAGACCTCCACACGTCTTCGCTCAACCATCACCCGGAGTGAGGCAGATGCTCAGAACCACCCGATCCATCTAAGTGCTCAGGCCGCTTTGAGTGATGATCGTCGTGAGGCATTGAACCGAACAGCCGCACGAGAGGAACAAAGAATTCATCGCGATCCAAGCCCTATTAGGGGTCGCAATTTGGAGAGAGACTTTGAGAGAGTGCGTGACAGAACTCTTAGTGATGATGAAGATCAACTCCAGGAGCGAATGAGGGCATTGGATGAGCAGCAGCGAGAAATTACTCGAGAGCGTGAACGCTTGGAACAAAGGTTAGTTCGAGGAGGCTCACCACCCAGGAGATCTCCTCCGAGAGTTTCGCCCCCACGAAGATCTCCATCCCCTAGGAGAAGGTCCAGAGATAGATCGCCTAGAAGGAGAGAAGGCGGAGGAGGACGTTCTCCTCCGCGTGACCGATCCCGACCTGGTGATGATGGTCGAAGGGACAACGATGGACATAGGAGGAGCGAACGAAGGGAGTATGATGATCGAAGGTATGATGAGGATGGAAGACGTGATGACCGATACTATGGGCGCAGATATGACCGGCACGCTGATGAGTCTGCAATTTTGAGGGAGAAGTTAGAGAATATGGAGCGTGCTATGCTTGGAGGAGGCACGAGTAATTATTCGACTGAATCTCCCTTGGTCAGATATGTTCGTGAATATGTGCCAGCAATTGGACGAACAATCCCTAAGATGACATACTACAATGGTAAAGGGGATCCATACGAGCATGTGACCCAGTATGAGAGACAAATGAGGCTAGCTGGGCATGATGAGACTACCATGTGCCAGATGTTTGAAGTTTACCTAAAGGATGGTGCTCAAGGGTGGTACCGTACTCTATTGCCCAACTCAATTACGTCGTATGAACAAATAAGGAGCAAGTTCTTGAAGCACTTTGATTACAATAGGAGGACTGGACAACTGACCGCTTCACTTGTCAATGTGAGGCAGAGGTCGGACGAGTCACTGGCTGTGTACATGAAGCGCTTTAAACAAGAATGTGAGAAGGTGTCGTCATTGGATGAATCACAGGCAATGGGTTTCTTCTACAGTGGATTGGACCGCATACAGAGTCGCAAACTGCTCTCTTCCTTTTATAAGATTGTTCCACAGAGTCTTAATGATATGTACCAAAGGGCTGAAAATATACATCGAAAAGAGGAAGCTCTAGGCACTCTTCCATATAGCCCAGAAAAGGAGACACATGACATCAAGAAGGACAAAACGAATGGAGTAAAGTTTATCAAGAAGGATACTGTCAAGGAGGCTGATATGATATACACGCCACTTAATACCACTCGGTCCAGAATCCTTAATGAGATCAAGAACAAGCCCGGGTTTGAACGCCCTCCGAAAATGAATGTGCCCAGTAATCGAAAGAACCAGAAGAAGTACTGCGAGTACCATGAGGATACAGGCCATACAACCGAAGACTGTTTTAACCTTAAGCGGCTAATTGAAAAGTTGATTAAGGATGGTGAGCTGAGAAAATTCATTGCTAAAGATAAGGAGGAACGTCAGGAGCTGAAGGAGAAAAAGAAAGAGATTAGGGGGGAGATTAACACTATCTCAGGAGGAACCATCCTTGGAAAAAGCACTAAAATAGCTAAAAGGAAGTATGCCGGAGAGGTTTACAATCTTTATAAGCAGGTCGACCGGCCAAAACAGCTACTCCCTATCTCATTCACGGAGGACGATTATGAGGGAGTCACCTGGCCGCATGAAGATCCTTTTGTGTTTACATGCATGCTTCATAGTCACAAAATCCGCAAAGTACTGATTGACGATGGAAGTGCAGTGAATGTCCTGTTCAAGAATGCTTATGATAGAATGATGTTGGACGGAGAGGAGATGGAAACTTGTAATGAGCCACCTCTGTTCGGTTTTGGCAACCAACCTGTTTCAATCGCAGGAATAGTAATCTTTAAAGTTGAAATTGGGACTGACCCAAGGACAGCAGAAAAAGAGTTGAAGTTCTATGTGGTGGATGTTGATTCGCCTTATAACATGATTTTGGGACGACCCATGCTCACAGCCTTCCAGGCGACCTATTCATTACCACACTTAAAGATGAAGTTCCCAACAGAAGAGGGAATCGGAGAGGTTAGAGGGGATCAGACTGCTGCCCGAACTTTAACTCTTGAAGAGATGAACGAACAATATGCAAGAGTGGATAAGGAGGTAGAGCCAAGTGACCAAGCCATTAATAAAGGTGCGGGTGGTCGTAAGAAGGGTAGAGCTGTGGTTGATCAGATTGGGGAAAAGAAAATGACAATGAATATTGAACTTGAAAGATTCGGTGCTGATTTGACAAAGTCAAGGCTGGAGCCTTCCAATGAAGTAGAGCATGTGGAATTGGAACCTGGGAAACCCGAACGGACGGTGTCCATTAGTAAGGATATTCCAAGTTTCATCAAAACGGAGTTGATTGCCACTTTGAAAGAGTACAAAGAAATCTTTGCCTGGGGACCGGAGGATATGCCAGGAATCAGCAAAGACATCTCAGTCCATAAGTTGAACATCAAGCCAGATTACAATGCTGTCAAGCAGAAAAAAAGAAATTTTGCTCCTGATCGGCAAAAGGTGATCGAAGAGGAAGTAAAAAAGCTTTTAACAGTCGGGTTCATTGAAGAGGCCAAGTTCCCAGAGTGGCTGGCGAATGTCGTGGTAGTGAAAAAGGCAAATGGCAAATGGAGGATGTGTGTAGACTATACGGACTTAAACAAAGCTTGTCCGAAAGACCACTATCCATTGCCAAACATTGACCAGCTCATCGATGCAACGGCCGGATACTCTATGTTAAGTTTCCTAGATGCCTTCTCAGGATATCATCAGATCGCTATGGCAGAGGAGGATATACCAAAGACTTCGTTCATCACTCACAATGGGACATACCAGTACATCAAGATGCCCTTTGGGATGTTGAATGCAGGGGCGACGTACCAGAGGATGATAAATAAGGTATTTGCGAATCAAATTGGGAGAAACATGGAATGCTATGTAGATGATATGATTGTCAAGAGTAGTGATCAAAGTCATGTATCCGATCTTCGAGAGTGCTTCCAGACGCTCAGAAAGCATCAGATGAGGGTGAATCCGACTAAGTGCACATTTGGTGTTCGTTCGGGAAAGTTTCTTGGATACCTAGTAAGTGAACGAGGTATAGAAGCTAACCCAGAGAAAATTGATGCAATCATAAATATGGAAGCTCCTAAGACCAAGCGGGAAGTTCAACGACTGACCGGGAGACTTGCAGCCCTACGTCGCTTTATATCAAGAAGTGCAGAAAAGTCTCTTCCCTTTTTTGATACTTTAAGGGGAGTGAAAGATTTTATATGGACACAAGAGTGTGAAAAGGCATTTCAGCAAATAAAGGAGTACATGTCGAAACCACCACTCCTGGTTAAGCCAAACGAGCAAGAGACGTTACAATTGTACCTAGCAGCCACAGATCGAACGGTCGGGGCAGTCCTTATAAAGGAAGAAGCAGACATCCAGAGGCCGGTGTTCTATATAAGTCATGCATTGAAGGACGCCGAAACACGGTATCCCAACATTGAGAAGTTTGCTTTGGGATTGGTGATGGCCGCAAGGAAGCTTCGACATTACTTTCAGAGCAGAACTATTGAGGTCATTACTGATCAGCCCCTCAAGAAAGTTTTGCAGAAGGTAGAGGCATCGGGAAGATTAGTGGCTTGGGCGGTCGAACTGGGGCAATATGACATTGTTTACAGGCCAAAGACTGCGATCAAAGCCCAGGCATTGGCAGATTTTATGGTGGAATGCTCTTTCCAGGCTAACAACACTGGCATTGACAAGGTACCAGATCCACCCTTTTCAAATATTCCTAAATTGTGGACTCTTTACGTTGATGGTTCTGTAAGCCAAGATAAGTATGGTGGAGGAATGGTCCTAACCAGTCCTGAGGGGTTTGAGGTATGTCAAGCCGTTCGTTTTACCTTCAAACTTACTAATAATGAGGCAGAGTATGAAGCACTGTTATCTGGAATAAGATTAGCCCTGAGTCTGGAGGTAAAGTACTTGGAAGCTTATAGCGACTCCCAATTGGTTGTTAAACATTTTTCGGGGGAATATGAGCAGAAGGAAGAAAGACTCAAAGTGTACGCAGAGGCTGTACGAAAGCTCGCTTCAGAATTTGAGCAATTCGACTTGCTAGGTGTGGCAAGGGAGGACAACGGACGAGCCGATGAATTGTCCCGATTGGTCACTGCTGAGGGTAAATCATTGGATGGGTCGGTTTATTTTACAGTTGTTCAACAACCATCGGTGATTCAAGGAGAAGTAAATTTCATTGCTCAATTTATGAATTGGATGACTCCAATTAGGGATTATCTTGAAAAGGGAATTCTTCCTCCTGATCGAACGGAAGCAAGGAAAGTGCTCTATAGGGCGGCCAGTTATGCTATGGTGGGCAATTTACTTTACAGAAGATCAGCCACTCAACCGATGTTAAGGTGTGTGAGTCCGGAAGAAGCGAGACTCATTCTCGAAGAGGTACATGAGGGCATTTATGCAGACCACCTAGCAGGGCGTTCTCTAGCCCATAAAATTCTAAGACAGGGATACTTTTGGCCGACCATTCGAAAGGATGCTGTCAGTTACGTGGAGAAATGCCATCAGTGTCAGATACATGTGAACGTGCCAAAAAAACCTCCTACTGAGCTTACAAGCATTATGTTCCCCATTCCCTTTGCTATGTGGGGGATAGACATTGTAGGAAAGCTTCCAACTGGAAAAGGTCAGGCGGCCTATTGCATTGTTGCAGTTGATTACATGACTAAATGGGTGGAGGCAAAACCACTTCAGAAAATTACAGAGGCTGCAGCTGTAAAATTTGTCCAAGAGCACATTATTTTTCGGTTCGGAGTGCCAAAGGTTATGATATCGGACAATGGCACCCAGTTCACAGGTGACAAGTTTCGTGAGCTGATGGAGACGTATAAGATTGACCATAGAACTAGCTCAGTCGCTCATCCTCAGGCGAATGGACAGGTTGAGAATGTTAATAAATCAATCTTCAATGGTATCGAAAAACGTCTAGAGGAAGCCAAAGGTTTATGGGTGGATGAATTACTGCATGTGCTTTGGGCGTACCGAACGACACCTAGAACTGCAACCAATGAAACGCCTTTTCGGCTAGCTTATGGAACGGATGCCTTGGTTCCAGTGGAAATTGGTTTGCCATCGTACCGAAATTTAAGTTTCAGTATGGACAAAAATGAGGAGGGACTAAGGGCAAACCTTGACTTCATTGAAGAAATAAGAGATGAAGCAACCCTTCGAACAGTATCTTATCAACAAAAGGTGGCTCAGTATTTTGATTTAGGGGTAAAGAAAAGGCTATTCAGAGTTGGAGATTTGGTCCTTCGTGAAGTAGCTGCTTCGAAGCCTACCCAGTAGGGCAAACTAATGCCAAATTGGGAAGGACCGTACAAGGTAATTGGGATGCCAAGGGTGGGAACGTGCAAACTAGCTACACTGGATGGCCAGCCGATTAAAAATACTTGGAATGCGTCCAGACTCAAGAAGTACTATCAATAGGTTGGTGACATTTATATATATATACTTATCTATTTACTTATTGAAGGACATGTTGTCCCGCATATAGGTTTATTATCAAAGTTGTGTTTTGGTGTATTCCAAACGTCGAACTCAGTTATATGTTTCCTACTATTAATAAAATTTTGAGGTTTTTCTTCATATGTTATTGTTATTACATGTGTTTTAGAACTACTTCTTAACCTTCCTTAGACTAGTGATCTTCTAGCAGTTTAAGTAGAACGATCACTGGGGGGATAAGGTACGATTGATCATAAATTTGTTTAGATAAGCAACAAAGTATTGTGCTAACATCCGAAAACGAGCATGTATAGTCAAACAATGTTTTATTAGCTTAAAACAAAATAGTGCAAGTAGAATCAAGCATGACTTGGGCCCAAGTCGAATTGCCTGATGCTTGGAAACTAGGGCATTAATCATAAAACCTCTCACGGATGTTAATTTATGAAAAGTGCTAACAGGAGAAATACCTTATAAAGGTGTATCCTATCGTCTATGTACACAAAGTGATTAAGTGCTTGGTTATTAGGGATCTCCCCTGGAAATACTAAGAGAGTAAGTCATGTGTACGAAATAGAACAAAATGCAAAGCTGGGATAACTTATGAAAGTTCTTAAATAAGTTGGGCCTAGATAGGCGAACAACTAAATAAAGGCTTGCAGACAATAATCCAGTTACATAACAGGAAAATAAACTAGTAAAAGTTTAGTCAAGCCGAACAAAAGTAAATACGGAAAGGAGACCTATGACTCGTCCCCTTGCTCGTCAAGGGTATCCTTAATGGGATCTATCTCATCCTCAAGAAGGAAATCCGTGTACTTGTCCCCTATGATGGATCGAACTTTGAGCAGGCGATCCTTCAACCCCTCGGCATACCAGATTTCTTGAGCTTCTTCTTCGCTCTTCTGGGCCCTAGCTACCTCTATCTTCAATTTCTCAAGAGAAGTAGTAGATTCTGACAGGGACTTTTGTAGGCCATCGTTCGCCAAGTTTACCTCAGTTAGCTTTGTTTCTGCTTTCATCTTGAGCGTGTGTTCCTTCTCAAAATCTTCTTGGAGCTTGAGTCTTGCTTCGCTCGCCAGTAAGGATTCCTTCGCCTGGGAGGCAATCCACATCACAGCCTGGGAAAAGTAAGGAGTACTTAGATATGGCAAGTATATGACTTATTGAAAACAAGAAAGATGAATAAAAAGTATACCTGAGTAGCATGGGCGAGCGCTTGCTCATTACCTACCGAAAGAGGAAGATCCCTCTTATCCTGGTCGTCCGGAAGGCAGATGAGTGATGAGACCTGATGACCGAAAGTAACGGAGGAAGAGCTGGCTGAAACCATAGCAGAACGTGGCAATTGAACACTGAATTCATCTTCACCAATCCTAAGGCATTTGGACACAAAACCTTCAGTAGTTAAATCCATAACATCCCTGTGCCTCCTTCTGCTCTACACTGCCTCTGTAGCCTCTATGTGAGATATGTCTCGATCATCCGTCTGGTTGTCAGTTGATGCTACGCCCAATGCTTTGTCAATAGCAAATGATGTAGATTGCTTCGCAAGTGCTTTCGCTTTCGTGTTGGCTCTCATCTGTTCTTTCCTCTTCTCAATATCAACATTTCGTCCGGACACTGAAAAAGAAAGTCAGAAAACAAACTAGTTATGACAAAGATCAGTAAGTCAACAAGAACGTATGAACTAATGCAAGAGAACAAGAGAAATAAAGAATGCATAGCAGATAAATAAAATTGCACATGTATGTACGAACAACTCCTTTTTACCATGAATTCTAAGTAAGTGATGTTCATCTACAGCTTCGGACGATGACTGGATGTCATCTTCCGTCCAATCCTCGAGGAGTTTTGCATATTCAAGTTTCTCACTGTCCTCCAAGGAGTATTTTGGGATGGGTGTTGGTTCAGTGGCCCAGTTGTTAAGCCCATCTAATCCCGGACCAAACAAGTAAACCCACTCTGTATAAGCGGTTTTGTTATTTGAGACGGTATAGGTCCATTTTTGTCTTTTCGGACGAAGCCCGATAGCATAAAATCCGGGACATTTCTTTGAGCCGGTTAGATTGAAGTGATGCCAGAATAGTCGGGTGGATAGTTCAACACCTTTAAGTTTACACCTATAGATGAAGGCATTTATCTGATAAAAACTATTGGGTGCAATCTGGCCGAGAGCCAATCCGGTTTCAAGAACAACCTTTCGGACGAATGGATGAATGGGGACTCGAAGGCCACATGAGAGGGACGGGCGAGAGATTCCTAACCCATTAACATTATGATACCTTACCTCGGTATACACCTTATCGTCAGCATCAGGCATCATAACAAAATACTCATTTGCGAAGTTAAAATCATCACCCATCCTATCAAATTTTTCAGGTTTAATTTTGCTTCGCCGATTGAAGCTAGAAAATCGACCAGCATTACCAACTATGTCTTCGTTTAAAACTATCGGATGACTAGGTCCAGCTTCATGTATGGCTGGGGTTGGAACTAAAGCCATGGAAGGATTATCTTTCGTTCGTTTGGAAGCCATCTGCATGAAAGAGTCAAAGTGAGCTCGAGCAAAGTACAAAAAATATTTACAACAAAAAATATTTATAGTAATCGCCCGGGGACTTGACACTTCACTTAAGGGATACGCCTGAAGGATTGCAGGGTACAAGACGAATGGATGGACTAGTTGTGATGTACGGGCGAGAGAATTCGGCCTACATAATTACTTTAATTTTCTGGACGCCTAACAATCCACACGAGTGGTAAAACTTAGTGAAGTCGAACAGCTGGGTGACAATTTTGAATAAGCAAGGGCGAGCCGACAAGGTTGATAGCGAATGTTGGAAACCGGGCGAACGAATGAAAACCGGGCGACAAGGTTGGTAGTATGTGTGAACAAAAGCCTAAGCCTATATATAAACATCGAGCTCAAGACGGACGAGCGAACGATATTCAAACAAGGAAGGTCTTCGTTCAATACGTAATACTAGCAGGCGATATATAAAATTCGCCGGAAAAAATAATAACCTATCCTACAGGTTGCCGGGGAAATTCAGAAAATCGCCGAAAAATTTACGAGCTTACCAGGAAAAAACAGAGTTGCTTACGTTCACTAAAACAGAGAGGGATAGATTCAACCCACAAAAATGCACATCTTTTAATAACTTACAATATTGGTTATTCAGAAAGTAGCTCGTCGGAGTATCAAGGAGACAGAATTTTAATTTCCTAATATGAATAAACTACTTGATGAAAGGAAAAAAAGAGACTTACTTGTGAAAGTCGGGAAGCAAACAGCTCAGATCTACTAGCTTTCAAAATCACGTGTTTGTTGAAGCTCTAGCTGGGTTCAGCTCCGGTTAACCAGAAAGTGCCATAGCTTTTTTGTGCTTTTTTGACTAACTTACGGCAAAATAAAGGTACACATACTACACTTATATATACAGCTAAAGCGTCAATAGAAAAATGAAAAGTCAACTAAAACTTAGTTGTAATTATATAAAGGTACTTGTTTATATTAACTTGCCATACTAATAAAATAAGCTCACGTGGGAACTTGTTTACTATATATTATTTTGTGTAAATAGTTTGGTTTCTATAGTAAATAATGGTTAATAAATAAATGAATTTGGAAACATGCAGTAACATGCTTTACATTAGTGTGGTCCTATTCTGAATGATTGATAGGTTGAGTCTCTCGTTCGCCCGCCTGATCATTTAACAAGGGCGGACAAATGAATTTCAAATTTTCCATTTAACGAAATTTGAACGAGCATAGTAAAATAGGGAAAATATCCGACCTAAAATTGACTTTTTGTAATTTTATATTCTTGATAGATTTATTTAAGTTTTCTCTCAGAATTGATTCTGGAAAAAACTGGGGACTTGTTGATACGTGATATACTCGATATATTTTAGGTCATTCGAATTGTATTAATTTGGGTCAGGCCTAAGAATAGTTTGAGTTCACTATATTCAATTATGCTAGTTTGGGCTAACAAACCATTATTGGACGTTCGGACGGCTCATTAAATTTAGTCCAGTCCAAATACATTATTATCCATTAGTTCCACCGTCACAAGTATATAAATTCTAAGGCAAGTATGAATGTTATTATGGAAGTAAACATGTCAATTAAAATGTTACTTGCGCATAAAGAATAATCCATTACTTGGACGTGAAGAATAAAGGTGGTGGACGAACGAACCCTAGAACTACGTGGGCTTGATTTCCTATATAAAGGATACGTAAGCACCTTGAGAGATCACTCAGAATCCCATACACTCGGATAATACCTCTCAAGCTCAGCCCCAAATTCATAAAAACCCTATTCTATACGTTCAACCCTAATTACAAATTCAATTTAGGGCTTACGAAAATCAGCCTTAACACTATGAAATAGTATTAGACATTATTTGGTGTACAAATTATCAATCAAAGTTTTAGAAAATTAGAACCGAACCAAACCGAATATGCATAGTTCGGATCGGTTTTTCGGTTTCGGTTCAGTTTTCCTCATTCCTAGCGTAGGGTTGACACAAGGTTGGATTAGGTTTGAATTTTTTTAAATCCAAACCCATATCCAAATATTTTCAGGTTTTAAAAATAAATCCAAATCCAGATCCAAAACTCAGTATTTTCGTCTAGTTCGGATTAGATCTGGTTTTTTCGAGGATCCAAAATTAGTAATAATATAGTCAAATTTAAAATAATTGCTACACACAAACAATGCTAAGTATATTTATACAATAATTTAATATGAAAATAATTAAATTAATTAAGTAATCAAATGTAACATATTATACGAATTGACGTACTAAGTAAAATTTAAAATATGTTAAAAAAATAATTTTTTGTGTACATAACAAATGAAAATTTTATGTAAAATAAAGAAAATTACATCTTATATATTGCAATAAAACTTGATAATGAGAAATAGAAGTTCTAATTACTAAATTAGTATGGACTATTTCTAATGAAATATTTGAATAAAAATAAATAAATTATATGTCTTACATAAAAAATGTTACATATAATAATTTCAAATTATGATATTATATTATTTATGTATTGGGGTTTCGATAGTGGATCGGGTTTCGGATTTCAGATCGGATATTGGTTCGGTATAACTGAAATCCAAATTCAAATAGAACCTATTTCAGGTTTAAAACTTAAATCCAAACCTAAATCCAAAAATTCGGGTTCGGTATATCCAAAATTTCGAATTTCAGATCAAGTACCATCAGATTGAAATAATTATTCATCCCTATCTGCGGGTAAAAGAAAACTACTATTTAATATATCATATTCTAATTGAAAAGAAGGAAAAAATCAAAATACAAACTCCCAAACTGAATATATACATTTTAAGTTATCAATAAAAATAAGTCGAGGGCAATCACCATAAACTATAACAATCATATCTTACTCTAAGAATGGGATATATTAGATATGTTTGTTATATTGACAATGTTTATTTTTCTATATTAAATCAATACATTAATAAAAAGGAACATAAAATTTGTAAAAATGATATTGAACGAACACATGGTAAACTAGATTAGATGAATGTTTCCTTTATCGTACTGTTGAGTATTGAATACAATAAAAGAATACAGGGGGGTGAATGGATTCTTGAACTTTTCTTGTTCGAGTCTATGTAGCAAGTAAGTGTTTGTGTGTGCAAGAGTGAAGGTGCGGATAAAGAACAACACAAGACACAATATCACTTTAATCTAATGTATTATTAGATAAAGGTTGCTACAATCTGTGAATACAAATGATAGTATTCTCAGCTTCGTTTTTCTCAGAAAGATACAACTTACAATGTATGAAAAACTTGACTCACAAAGTTACAAAGTTAATGACTAAGCAAGTGAGGTTGTATCCTTATAGAACATGGATACACCCTACTTACTACAAATAAGGTAGCTGAACAAATTACTTTCTAGTCTGTCTATCCTTTTTGAGTAAGTGTCCAAACGGTTACAGATTTGAATTTGCAAAGCCTGTTCAGATCCACTTATTTAGCCCCTTGTCTCTTCTATATCTCTCCAAGCTTCCTTGTAGGCTTTCCAGAGCACGTTACAGATTGTGGTCCATAAAGTGCATTGGCTTGTTGCAGGTTTCTGACTTGTACAATTTCTTCAGTATTTTGTCTCCAAGAATGTATTCGAGAAGTGACTAAGTAGGTGATTCGAGAACTTGAATTGACTTGATCGATAACTCTGAGTTCTCGAACACTGTTATATTGACATATCGAATCACTTCTCGAATAGCTCTTTTCTTCAGGATTCCTTGAGTTGTCGAATAGAACACTTGACTTGTCGAATCCTTGAGATATCGAATAGCTTTCTGAGTCCTTGAGATATCGAATGGAACTTTGACTTGTTGACTCCTTGAGAACTCGAATACTACTTTGACTTGTTGACTTCCTGAGTTCTCGAATAGAGTACATAGACATATCGAATCTCTGAGATATTGAATGAGATATCGAACAGTGTATTCAGAGATATCGAATAGTGTCTTGAGATATCGAATCCCTGACTTCTCGAATGCTGGACTTCTCGAATAGACGAATATACTTCTCGAATTGGTACTTAGGCAAATTCTTCATTTCTTCAAATCCCAACTGTGATTATTTGACAGTCTTTATCTTCTTGCTTGAGGCATGAACCTTGGAACTTCTTTCAAGCATTATTCTAGACTCTATAAGTACAGTTACACAACTAGGATTTGATGCCTACTACAAGTACAATAAAAACAGAAACTCTACAACTAGAGGTTCCCTCAGTTAAGAGGTCATGTAAGTAATGCAAAGCATTACAAACAATTAGGCTTGTTATTAGATGTATACAGGCATGCCTCTGTAACTAACAATCTCCCCCAAATTGTGAGTGAGACCCTTAGTCACAATTTCATGTCTAATAACAAGCCTAACATACATAAAGATAAAACTTTAAAAGTACAGGTATGTATATTGATTGAGCATGATAAGTGGATTTTATATCCACTTGGAGCGTTCCATATCGGCTTAAATTGATTGACTTGGTCTCAAGTTTGTTGTATTTTTGATGTGTTTTGTGTAGTTGTGCAGGGTTGTAGCTATCGGTTAGTGTTGGTGTTTCTAATCGATATTAGAGTGGAATTAAGCATTGGAATGAAGATTGGACACTTGTGTTATGCTACCAAGGAGTTACATGTGTCATGGTATTGAAGATGTTAGCTAATGCAAAAGAAACGGAGAAAAAAGGAGCAATTTGTGTAAAATTCGGATTTTCTGGGTAGGTTGCGCAGTCTACACTGTTTTGGCCATATCTGGAGTTCTATAAGTCCGTTTTCAGTGATCTTACTGCCCACGTGAAGCTTGGGAGATTTTCTACAATCTTGGACAGAAAACATGGCGCGCTGCGGCCTGGGAAGGGTGCTACGGCCTGGGAACCCTTCTGGAAATTCGAAATTTTGTCCTGAAAATCCTGATTTACTGTTTGGGTCATATCTTGAGTTCTACAAGTCTGTTTTGGACGATCTTACAGTCCACGCGAAGATAACGAGATTCTCTATCATTCTAAAGTGGTCCAGAGGTCCAATTACAACTGGAACGGTCCAGAAATACTGAAGAAAAGTCAGCTACGAATTTTCCTTAAAAACAGAATCAGTTTAGGAAACGTATTTTGCAGAAATTCTATTTTAACTCTATTTTGGGTATTTTCTTGCTGGGTAAGAATTATAGAGCCTATATAAACACATCCAACCTTTGTAATTTGTATCATTAGGAGTAGAACCATTACATATTAATTACTTAGGTTTATTTGTATCTTTTCATACTTTATTTGTTATCATGGTTTCATCAGATCCCATGATGACGAGAGGTTCAATTACGAACTAATCGTTGTCATGGGATTCTAACGGATTTATTTATGGAGCTTTAGTATCTTGATTGCTTTAAAGATCTGTGTGTGATGTATATCTGATATCCTCGTATGGTTGTGCTTTATGAATTTAGATGCGTAGCTAACATCTAATTTGTTAATCTCTTGTGAAGTGAAAGTGGATCTTGAGATTTAGAACTTGCCATGCTAGCATAGGTTCATAATTGTTTATCAATATGATTCGTGGTGTGAGATGAAAATACTTATACTGTCCTGTGTGATCTTAATGGATAACTTGCTCTTCAACCGTTATGTTTTCAAATTCTATAGAGATATAGGGTCTAAACATAATAGGTGTCTATTCATCTTCTATCTCTTTTGTGGATGTATGTTTAGTTTGGTATTCGTATACTGAGAAGTAGCGTATACTTGTTTCGTGTTGTCCGATCAGATATCATAACCATTGCATATAGTGATTAAAGGCGTCAGATCTAAGCGAAGTATTTAATGAAGTTAGGATTCCATGTTTTCTCTTGCAGAAGTAATTCGATTCCAATTCTTGTTAGTTACTTAATTCTTAGTTTGTTAATTTGTTTTTTAGTTAATCTTAGTTAATTAAAACCCAATTTGTTATTGTTTCAGGTACTTGTCAGAGAGTGTTGACATTGAAGATGGATTTTCTAACTTACTATGGAGTTCAGCAGGTGGCTAATGTTTGTGAGCTATGTGCGGGCGCACATGAGACGTATCAGTGCTAGAGCGACAAAGGTGGTATTCAACAGCCTCAGCAATGTGAGCGGTGTTTGGGCTTCCATGATCCCTCACAATATTGTTACTATGAAGGAGTTGATCCATACGTCACTTATGAAGAGCAACCATATTTTCAATACCATCCTCAATAGTACCAGCAAGATGTTCCAGATATGTCATATTTCTTTGGGAGTGAAGAGTTTCAACATCATCAACCTACTCCTACTTTTCAGTCAGATGAGGTTGATGCTATGGAGGAGATTAGGATGCTTCTAAAGAGTACTGAGGAGTCTATCAAATCTATGGGGACACTAGCTGCTCAAGTTTTGAGTGCCTTGGAACAAGAGAAACAACAGTTCATACCAGAGGCAATTCCAGAAAATAATGGTGACTTGGAGCAAGGTACTGCATGCATAATTGAGGAAGACAAATTCCAAGGTGAGGTGAGCACTCGCAAGCCATGTGAGGAATTTGATCATGTTAGGATGGTGGATGATTTGGAGAGGGCACTATTTGGGACAGACACTGCTAAGCTACATAAATTTCAAGAATTGGTATGTGCGTACCAAGAGGCTGATGAACATGGGAAAGATGCAGGTCTTCTACTTGTCTTAGAGTTTAAAGATGGAGGTAGCGCATTAGAGCCAATGGAGGAAGTTCTCTTTGAGGAACCAAAGGCTTCAGCAACTTACATTTACCCTCCTCCATTATATTCAAGCGAAGCCCGCGAACGTGTGTTGTTCTACAAATTGACAGATTTTGGGTCGATAGATGAAGGCATTGGAAGAGGACATATTTGTTACACGAATAGGCCAAGCGAGGAGAAAGGGCAGAAATTGTGCCGCCGTGATGACGATGAAGTATCGCGAAGAGAAGACCAGGCAAACTATTATCATCCTTAATGGAGGCTTGGAAGTAACGTCAAGCTATTGACGTTAAAGAAGCGATTTGTGGGAGGCAACCCACGCTTTTCGGCAATTTTATTCAGGTATGTTTTCTGCTACCCCTTGTATTTACTTCCATTCAATGCGGACATTGAATATTTCAAGTTTGGGGGTGGTTTGAGGGATTAGTAGTTGTTGTATTATGTGTTCATATAGGATTTCATGCTTTGCATTTTAGTAGTAGTAAATTATGCATTGTGTTATCTACATTTGTTTCATATAGGACATTCTGTTTTTATTTTCGTATTTCATGTGAGTTCATAATAGATGCATTTGCACCCATGCTTGATAGGAATTTTGTGTTGTTGATGCTTTTGATTGAGAAGTGATATGCTTTGTTCTTGTGCACACACATACACTAGTAAGTTGAAGCTAGTAGACTTATTGAATGTTGTAAGTGATTAGAAGGACATGAATATGTGCAAGATGATTTAGTTTTCATGCTTTGAATACAAGTCGGTGCGTTAGAGAGATTTTTTGCTTGGGATTGAGTATGTTTTTCCACCAAGTGAGTTTTTGAGCCGTATTGCATATTTGTTGCAATTTATTCGTTTGCTTGAGTGTCCACGGATTGTTTGCATTGCTAGCAGTTGTTTGAGATCTTTCTTGAAACGCATGACATTATTTGACGATTAAAATGATAAAGGCATTTAGGAATAACCGTAAATTTTCCCATATTACCACACCATATTTACATGATCAATTAGTTAACCCGTTGAGCTTAATCCTATTTTTCGGTGACATACCACATTACTTGCCTAGACCTTTTTCTTGTATTGGCCGTACATTAATTTGAACCCACATTGTCAAAGGCTAGTAGAGTGCTTAAGGGAGTAATAAGGTGTGTAAGGAGGGGTTTATTGTTGGTCTTACTTTTTGGGGAAATATTGAAAATTGGGTTTGTTTACTTGATAGTCGGTATGTGTAATAAATTCATGGGATCATTGTTATTGTGTATATTATTGTTTGTGATATATTTAGCTCTCGAAAAAAAAGAAAAAAAGAAAAAAAAAGAAAAAAAATATATATTATGAGAGCATGTTTGTGTTTGTTGTGATCCTACTCTAGTCGACTAGTCGATTGTTTTTAGAAAAATAGAAAAATTATGTGGGGGGAAAAATAGGGTGTTGTGTATGATTTATTATGGTACTTACTAGCTTTTGACACTTCACCTGTTTTGGCTTATTTGACTTACCTTGTCCCTAGCCCCGTTACAGCCCAAATAAAGACCTTTTGATTATCGTTATTGATGTATGTTGTGTTAAGAGTTAGATTGATACCAAATGTCAAGCATGTTTATGATTTTGTTGGAATTGAGTGATACACTTACCCTTGTTCTTGAGTGAATATTCTTTTGTGAGTGGATTGTGAGTGTTTGCTTGTTTTTGCGTATGAGATCCCGAGTTTTGTCTCAAAGATGTACTCTTGTAGGCTTAGCATGTTTACTAACTTATTCTTACACTTGACATGGACTTGTGAGAACTTATGCATGTTTGTTGAGTAGACTATGTGAATACTTGCACTTTCGACACCAAGACATTGCGTATTTACTTTGATTCTTAAGTTGATATGGCATGAGAGTATTTGAAGGTATGGTAGGATATTAGTACTAGATTAGTTGCATTTTCATATTAGTTGCATTCATGCATTGCATTACATTAGGTTAAACGGATTTTGTGGGTACATTCGCTATAGACCCTCACGAGACCTTACTCGTCCACTAGGGCTGCCTATGGGTTTAAAGGGCTTGTTGCATATGCCAAATGCAACCGTGATCACCTACGGAAGTGGTACTAATTAGTTAGTATTTAGTTGTTTATGCTTGAGGACAAGCATCAGTTTAAGTTTGGGGGTGTGATAAGTGGATTTTATATCCACTTGGAGCGTTCCATATCGGCTTAAA
Source organism: Kitagawia praeruptora (assembly GCA_037693485.1). NCBI lineage: Eukaryota > Viridiplantae > Streptophyta > Magnoliopsida > Apiales > Apiaceae > Kitagawia > Kitagawia praeruptora. The sequence goes on along the minus strand of CM075354.1, from coordinate 103,920,998 downwards.
TTGATTGACTTGGTCTCAAGTTTGTTGTATTTTTTATGTGTTTTGTGTAGTTGTGCAGGATTGTAGCTATCGGTTAGTGTTGGTGTTTCTAATCGATATTATAGTGGAATTAAGCATTGGAATGAAGATTGGACACTTGTGTTATGCTACCAAGGAGTTACATGTGTCATGGTATTGAAGATGTTAGCTAATGCAAAAGAAACGGAGAAAAAAGGAGCAATTTGTGTAAAATTCGGATTTTCTGGGTAGGTTGCGCAGTCTACACTGTTTTGGCCATATCTGGAGTTCTATAAGTCCGTTTTCAGCGATCTTACTGCCCACGCGAAGCTTGGGAGATTTTCTACAATCTTGGACAGAAAACATGGCGCGCTGCGGCCTGGGAAGGGCGCTGCGGCCTGGGAACCCTTCTGGAAATTCGAAATTTTGTCCTGAAAATCCTGATTTACTGTTTGGGCCATATCTTGAGTTCTACAAGTCTGTTTTGGACGATCTTACAGTCCACGCGAAGATAACGAGATTCTCTATCATTCTAAAGTGGTCCAGAGGTCCAATTACAACTGGAACGGTCCATAAATACTGAAGAAAAGTCAGCTACGAAGTTTCCTTAAAAACAGAATCAGTTTAGGAAACGTATTTTGCAGAAATTCTATTTTAACTCTATTTTGGGTATTTTCTTGCTGGGCAAGAATTATAGAGCCTATATAAACACATCCAACCTTTGTAATTTGTATCATTAGGAGTAGAACCATTACATATCAATTACTTAGGTTTATTTGTATCTTTTCATACTTTATTTATTATCATGGTTTCATCAGATCCCATGATGACGAGAGGTTCAATTACGAACTAATCGTTGTCATGGGATTCTAACGGATTTATTTATGGAGCTTTAGTATCTTGATTGCTTTAAAGATCTGTGTGTGATGTATATCTGATATCCTCGTATGGTTGTGCTTTATGAATTTAGATGCGTAGCTAACATCTAATTTGTTAATCTCTTGTGAAGTGAAAGTGGATCTTGAGATTTAGAACTTGCCATGCTAGCATAGGTTCATAATTGTTTATCAATATGATTCGTGGTGTGAGATGAAAATACTTATACTGCCTTGTGTGATCTTAATGGATAACTTGCTCTTCAACCGTTATGTTTTAAAATTCTATAGAGATATAGGGTCTAAACATAATAGGTGTCTATTCATCCTCTATCTCTTTTGTGGATATATGTTTAGTTTGGTATTCGTATACTGAGAAGTAGCGTATACTTGTTTCGTGTTGTCCGATCAGATATCATAACCATTGCATATAGTGATTAAAGGCGTCAGATCTAAGCGAAGTATTTAATGAAGTTAGGATTCCATGTTTTCTCTTGCAGAAGTAATTCGATTCCAATTCTTGTTAGTTAGTTAATTCTTAGTTTGTTAATTTGTTTTTTTAGTTAATATTAGTTAATCAAAACCCATTATTGTTAATTGTCTTAGCTGTGCATAATAACCATACATTGTTGCATAGGTACTAAATTGAATTAAAAACCAGATCTCTGTGGGAACGAACTTGACTTCTATCTGTATTACTTGTGACCACGTACGCTTGCGTGATTTAGTGCAAACAGAGCACACGAATGAAATTACAAGGTAAACAATCTTACAGTATGATGAAATACTAGCCATTCTCATTTGATTCCATCTCCATTGCCTTGGCTTGTAGATCATCATATGCTTTCTATCTTCTTTCTTTCTCCTTTCTTGCATTCTCATCCATGGCCTTTATGATCTCAGCTAAGGCATCCAACTCTTCAAGCAGAATAGAATTCTTGAAATCTTCAAGTACTGGCTTCAGAATGTTGGCAGGATAGTGATTGAGTAGGTCCATTCTTATATTGACATGCTCCCCATTTCTTCTCCTATACTTCACCAAATAGGGATTGAACTGAACTCTACACAATCCTTTTGCCCTTAGCTTTTCTGCTTCAGCTTCCAGTCTATCAATTTCCTTCTCCATTTCTATCCATCTCTCAAGGCATCCCTTCCTTATCTCTTCATCATGATCTCTTTTCATCTTTACAAAAGCAGCTAGCTCCAGTTTCCAAACCCTTTCCACTTTGTCATTAGCATCCAACAGTGCAATCATCCTTTCTATGTCATCCAACTTGCCATACTTTTGACACTGCCCTTGTCTGAATTTCTCCTCTCTTCCATCAGTATATTTGACTTCTAGGCAATCATCAATAATGGCAACATGATAGATTCTCTGAGCTCTTAGGAATTACAGTTGGTCTATATCAAAGTCTTCATCAAGTGGTTGGAGTTTCAATCCTGGATAAATTGTCAGAGTCCTTGATTTGGATAGCCTTGGTTTCCTTGCAGCTTGTTTGAATTTGATCATTTTTACATGGTTGCTTGGCTGAAATCTTTGACCTTTGTTGGTAGACCATAGTAGTGTTCTATTAGCAGTTTGCTTTCTGAAACATACACATGGTTTCTTGGCTTGAATCTTCTTCTCTTCTTGAGGTGGCAAAACAGTTGCAGAAGCCATTGAATCAGATTTTGGTAGGTCATTACTAACAGTATTCACCCTAGACTCAGAGTCTTGTGTTGTGGTGAGATTACTGCTAGCAATGCCTAAAGCTTGCTATTTTCCAATCTTCCTCTCATAGACTTTTCCTTGGTCATCACCATCTTTCTTATTCTTGTCATCCTTCTTCTTCTTCTCATCTTCATCACCCTTATCTCTCCTGTGATGTCTCCTCCTCCCATCACTTTTGTCTTCAGAGTCATCATCCTTATTTCTCCTAGGTTGAGCCCTCTCTGGAGTTTCACCAGTTGCTATAAAAGATCTGAGAATGTGCAGTGCTTCAATTTCTTCAGCATTTCTGGTTCCAACCTTCTTCTGTAGTTGATCAATGATAGCAATGACCAGTCTGTGATTTCGAGAAGTGAGATCATGGGGAATGACCAATTGCTTGATGTCTTCAATTTTGGTGCCAGACTGATAGATGATTGTCTATGGCTTCTTGATCACTTCTGGCAGCCTTGAAGGTTGGCCAGTCCTCAAATCATCAAACAGACTTTTGTTGTTCTCATTTCTCTTCTCAATAAGCTCAAGTATGGCATCTATCTCTGAGTGTTTTAGGGCTTGTAGAGTCTTGTATGTTAGATGTCATATCTTTGATTTGGATATCATCACTATCTCCTTGAACCGTAGATTATTGACTTTCTTGGGGATGATAGTGATGTAGTCAATCTGCTCCTTCAACTCCCTCAGATAGAACTGAGTGTCACCGTTCCCTTGTGGCTTTCAGAAACTCCAAGAAGGCTTTATCATGATAAACATTTGAGTTAGCAACTTCTTGTAGCTTGGCCTCAGTAATTACTTTGACTTCTATAGGCTTGGCACTTTCAGATATGGAGGATGGAGGTTTGTCAGATGGCATACTCCCTGCAACCACTGTGGTTGTGATAGATTGCTTCTGACCACCAGGAGTAATGACATGCACAGTTGGTAGAGTAACAACTGGCAGTGAGGTAGGAGGCTCATCAACCTTTGTTTTTCCTTTGCCTGGCACATTGGTTATAGATTTTGAAGCTCTTTGGTGATCACCCTCATTTATCTGTATGCCTTCTCCTTAGGTTTCTCCCCCTTTGGATTTGAGTTTCTTAACCATTCCTCCCCCTTAGGCTTGTTGTCAGGCACAGAGGCTTTAGAATTGACCTTTGGGTTTGAAGATTCTTCAGGTAGAGGGGAACCCATATGCTTCATCATAGCAGCCAACATAGATTGTTGATGCAGAAGAACATCAGCTATGGTGGTTGCTTGAGTGTCCAACTGATCATTGAGAAGTGCAACCTTGTCTGTAAGATGAGCATTGGACTTAGTGAGAGTAGCCACCTCCTTTTCAAGAGTATCCACTTTAGTGAATAGCTCATGTGCCCTGAAGCCAGAGAGTGATTGATCCTTGAGTCTTTGGACTTCATACTTGGTCATGTCATGAACAGGGACCTCAGTTACCAGCTTATCCCCATATTGATTCTTGAACATTGTTCTCAGCATGGCATTTAATTGAGTCTGTGGTTTGATCAGACAGAGATTGAAACTTATGCCCCAGCCCTGTGATAGTATCTTTGAGAAGGGTCAAGCCATTGTCCATTTTGATACAGCTAGACTTGCAGGCTAGAATTTCCTTGACCACAGTCTCCAGTTGAGGGAATTTGGAATCAAAAGCCCTTTTTAACTCATGCACCTCCTTGGTTGTGGCTATACACACTTCTGTGACTTCTGTCTTTAGACCCTTGCCAAGGTAGTGTGTAGCCTTGAGAATTCCCTTGTAACTGTCATTGACTGCTTCATACACAGCACTAGGGATGAGAGATTTGGCATTGGACCCTAGTGAAGTGATGTACTCTTCTCTGAGGTACTATAGGCCTTCTAAGAGAGGAATGTCATATTTTTCTTGAAGCCAGGCATCTATATTGCCTTCTCTCTCAGACTCATCCACAATTTTGACCTGTTGTTGCTCCACATCCTCTTTATTACACAGGAGAATAGCTTCATAGTCAGGATTGGGCAGGTTGGCAGTGAGGAGGTGCTGTGCAATCTTTGTGAACTCAAGGATCTGATCCACAATTAAGCTTTGAAGTGCTTCAACCGTCAATTGTTGTGGAACAGACCCTGATCCTGAAGCACTGTCATGGTGCACAGGCTTCAGCCATTGTGACATAAAGTCAGAGCTAGAGCTAGGCAAGCTAGACTCCTCAGTTACAGATGCAACTTCTGTAACCAGATGGATTGACTCTACTACTGGTGTCTCCACAGAAGTGGGATGAGTTACACCAGCAGTTGACACAGGCACAGAGTCTCTAGTGAAAACTAGTGGAACCTCTGCGTTTGTGATGGTGTCATTAGGAGATGCCCCAGCATGCATTCCCTCACCATCTAAATGTGGGTCCTGGGTGGTGAACAAGGTGTCATGCACCAAGTCACTTGAGTTCATTGGCTCATCAAGAGAAAAGAATTCTTGATGATCAATGCCTTGCTCCTCAATTGCTTGAGTTGCAGGCTGCAAAGAAATTTGAGATGAAGATTCTGGAAGAGTAGTGTGTTGTAGAGTAGATTTTGGCAACTCCCCCTGAGAGATAGAGGGAGTTTCAAGTGTGATGTGCTCTCCACTCAGTGTAGTGCCAGCCTTATCACTCCCATGTGCTGACTCAATACAAGAAGGTGCATTGGGGAGGATGCTTGATTCTATAGATGCACCCTGTTGAGAGGACACATCTAGTGAGCTGTTTTCCCCTGATTTTACAACTTCAGCCATTTGTGTGACTGAAGAGGTGGTCTTAGTTTTTTTCTTCTTCTTTGGCCTTAGTAAGGGTGACTCTGGTTCCTCACTTTCTAGACCTAGTTCAACAGCTAATGCTGCTTCAGATAGAATATTTAAGGGTGCAGACATTACTTCCTTTCTTTTCTTTTTACTAACATCACCCTTTTGAGAGGATGATGCAGTTGGCTCGGTGATTGGTAGAGTGTTTGGTTGAGAGGGTTGGTTAGCTAGCCCTGGGTTAGCATTTTGTTCTACTTGCTTGGGCTTAGCTAATTCAGACTTAGAGGCAAATGTTGGCATGTTGTGGGGGTAAGTTCTAAACAAACTCTCCATATGGGGAGTTATGTTAAGTCTTACATCCACATCATTCCTAGTCTCCAAATTACCAAAAATGAGTTTGGTCATGGATTTAGGATAGCCTATTCTATTTTTATTCATCCCATCTAATTCAATCAATATCATCTAAGAAATTAAGGACAGATTGAATAAAACGAGGGAAGAAAATTTCATTACCTCTCTTGGCTGAATTCTTACCAAGTCTCCCATACAGCTCCTGCAGAATGATGAGACCAACGTCTATCTTCTTTACATAAGCTAAGGCATAGCCTATTTGCTGTGCAGGAGTACTGATTTGGTCATAGCTGGATTTTCTTGCAGTGAAGACTTGAAGAAGTGTAGCAAACACATAACTCCATTCTTTCCTCAAATGCTTCCTGTTCAAGTGCCCAAGACTGATTCTGTCTGCATATTTGATGAAATCAAAGAAGTCTTCCAATTCAGCATTTGTAGCAAGTGGGTCATACACCTCTCCTTTGGTACCCATCCCAATTGCCTCATTCATATCCTCTGTGGTGATAGTGATATTTTTGTCTTGAATCTTGTAGTAGATGATGTACGAGGATATTGCAGAGTCAAGAGCCACTACCTCCACTGTAGCAGACTGCCAAAACTATTCTAGAATGTCGAGATACAGAGTTGGGTTAACAGATAGAGCATTCTTGATGTACGATTCAGACATCCACTTCACAAAGCACTTGAAATTGGCGTTGGGTGCTTCAACATCACTAGTTAGAGCAATGAAATTGGTGTTGAACTTTACTGTTGCCATTTGTGAGAGAGAGAGAGAGAGAGAAGAAATCGAAGGTTGAAGAAGAAATTTAGCTTTTGCAGTTAGGGTTTCAGAGGTTTTGGGAGTTTGGATGCTTGAGAAATCGAATGAAATGAATCGAATAGATGTGAAGTTGTAAAAGTATGAAGTACTTGAATTGTCGATTAGATGTATGTTCTGTATCGACAAGTCAGGCATTCGAGAAGTAGAAAACAACTATTCGAGAAGTCAAGAAAGGCTTATTCGATAACTCAAGCAGGTTGTAACTCACAGCTGGCAGTTATCTAACTTAGAAGTAAATCTAAATTAGGTAAAATATGTTTTTATGAGTAATTCTGAATTCTGAATAAAAATCCAAAATCGGTTAAAATTCAGCGAAAATCGGCCTTTTCAAATGATTCGAGAACTCAAATATAGTATTCGATAACTCAGTCAATCGAGAACTAAAACAATATATTCGAGAAGTCAAGAAAACCTCTATTCGAGAACTCTAAAAGACTCTATTCGAGAACTCGAGAGTGCTCTAAAGAGACTTGTTAGAGATGTCGAATAGTGAATCACTTGAGAAGTCTGACTTGTCGAATTATACTCATAGAAACTCAATTTTCACTATCTTTTCAAAATTTACCAGCCATATTCATTCACGGATATTCTAGCAAATTAAACAGTGATTTTCTCAAAATTTCATAGAAATTTCAAGTTAACAAGAGAATATGATTTTCCAAATATGCAACAGATTTGAAATATTTATAAATCATATTTCAGCCAACACTTACTCCAAAAATATTGAAAATTTAGATAAAGTAAGTGTTTACTGCTGCAACAATCTAGATGATATATTCACTTAGCCAGAATCTGAAGAATTCAGCATTCCAATCTCACTAACCAACCTTTTGTGAAGGTGGCTTCATCTAGTGGCTTAGTGAATATGTCAGCTAGTTGTTTATCTGTAGAAACATAATGCAACTCAATGGTTCCATTAGTTGCATGTTCCCTTATGAAATGATATCTGATGTCAATATGCTTTGTCCTAGAATGATTGACAGGATTGGCAACTATAGAGATTGAACTTGTGTTGTCACACATGATTGGAATTCTTTCCAACACAAGTCCATAATCTCTAAGTTGATTTCTAATCCAAAGCACTTGAGCACAGCAACTTCCAGCAGCTATGTATTCAGCCTCAGCTGTAGAAGTTGAGCCAGATTGTTATTTCTTGCTATACCAAGAGACTAACCTTTGTCCAAGAAACTGGCAGCTACCTGAGGTGCTTTTCCTATCCACTCTGCATCCAGCATAATCAGCATCAGAATAACCAACCAGATTGAACCCTGTGTCCTTAGGATACCATAGTCCCAAGTTTGGAGTGCCCTTCAGATATTTAAAGATCCTTTTTATAGCAATCAAATGTGATTCTTTTGGGTTTGATTGAAATCTAGCACATAAACATGTAGCAAACATGATGTCTAGCCTACTTGCAGTGAGGTAGAGTAGAGAACCAACCATGCCTCTGTAGACTGAGATGTCTACTTTCTTGCCTTTAGCATCTTCATCCAATTTAGTTGCAGTGGCCATGGGTGTCTTTGCAGGTGAGCAATCTTCCAAGTCAAACTTCTTCAATAGATCCTTGATGTACTTGGTCTGACTGATAAAGATACCATCCTTTCTCTGACTAACTTGCAACCCAAGAAAGAATGTCAACTCTCCCATCATACTCATCTCATATCTGCTCTGCATGAGTTTGGAGAATTTCTCACACAGCTTCTCATTTGTAGAACCAAAAATGATATCATCCACATAGATCTAAACTAGGATAAGATCATCACCAAGCTTCTTGTAAAACAATGTCTTGTCCAGTATGCCTCTAGTGAATTGATTCTCAAGAAGAAATTGTGATAAAGTATCATATCATGCCCTTGGAGCCTGCTTAAGTCCATACAGTGTCTTAAGCAGTCTGTAAACAAATTCTGGGAAGTATGGATCCTCAAAGCCAGGTGGTTGTTGCACATAAACTTCTTCTTCCAACTCTCCATTCAGAAATGCACTCTTGACATCCATTTGATATACTTTAAAGTTTGAATGAGCAGCAAATGCCAAGAATATTCTGATGGCTTCCAATCTAGCAATAGGGGTAAATGTCTCATCATAATCAATGCCTTCCTATTGAGAGTATCCATTTGCAACCAACCTTGCTTTGTTCCTTATAATTACACCATCTTCATCCATCTTATTCTTCAGAACCCATTTTGTTCCAACAATGGTTCTATTCTTTGGTGCGGGCACAAGTTCCCAAACTTTGTTCCTTTCAAATTGATTCAGCTCCTCTTGCATAGCAATAATCCAATCTGGATCCAACAGTGCATCATCAAGTTTCTTAGGCTCAACTTGTGATAGAAAACAGCCATAGAGGCACTCATTCTGAGTTGCTCTCCTAGTCCTTACTTCTGCATTAGGATCTCCAATGATTTGCTCTGCAGTGTGTGATCTATCCCATTTCCTTGAGTGCTCAACCTGATTTCTCATTCTTGATGTTGCTTCATCATCCACATCATGGTCATTCTCATTTCCTCCCCCTGTGAAGTTGCCACTACTCACATGTGTGTCTTGGATGCTTGTTTCTTCACTATTAATTGGCACAAATTCTTCTCTTGTATCATCATTCACTTGAGTTTGTTGAACTCGAGTTTCAACTTCAGTTTCAGTCTCTTCATCAGAATCATCTAGATTATCAAACTTCAATGGATCTTTATCTTCATCATTGGCTTCTTCTAGTCCAGGTAGTTTGCTGTCATCAAATGTCATATCTGTGCTTTCCATAATTCTCTTTTGACTGATGACATAAACTTTGTATGTAGTTCTTTCCATAGAGTAGCCAAGAAAAATTCCTTCAAATGCTTTTGCATCAAATTTTCCAACATATTCAGAATTATCCTTCAATACAAAGCATTTGCTTCCAAAAGTATGAACATACTTTAGAGTAGGCTTCTTTCCAGTCATCAAATTGTAAGGTGTCTTTCCAGTGTTTTTGTTGATGAGAGTTCTGTTCTTGATATAGCATGCAGTGCTCACAGCCTCAGCCCAAAAACATGTAGGCATCTTTGCATCAAGTAACATTGTTCTAGCAGCCTCAATTAGAGTTCTATTATTTCTCTCAACAACTCCATTTTGTTGTGGAGTCCTTGGAGCTGAGAATTGCTGAGAAATGCAATTCTCTTTACAGAATGCTTCAAGTATGGCATTTCTGAACTCTGTTCCATTGTTACTTCTCAATGCAGTCACACTTGCATTGTTGGCCTTTGCTTCCTTGTCAACTTTCTTTATATGCTCAATGATTACTTGTGGAGCCTCATCTTTTGATGCCAGAAATTCCACCCATGTATACCTTGTAAAGTCATCAACCATCACCAAGGCATACTTCTTTCTTCCTAGTGACATAATATTGACAGGCCCAAACAAATCCATATGAATGAGTTGTAGGGGCTTGGTTATTGATGTCACTGTCTTTGACTTGTGGCTTGATCTTTTCATTTTTCCTTTTTGACAAGCCTCACACACTCCTTCTTGGCAGAATTCAAGTGTAGGCATGCCTCTCACTAACTCTCTATTGACTAGAGAATTAATGGCTTTGAAGTTCAGGTGTGATAATTTCTTGTGCCACAGCCAACAATCTTCATTTGATGCTTTTGAATAAAAGCAACAAATTTTGTCCTTGTTTGCAGAGTCCATATTGGCTACAAACAGGCTTCCCTTTCTTACTCCAGATAGAGCAAAATCACCAGTCTTCTTGTGGGTGATCAAACATTCATCTTTGTCAAAATCCACCTTGAATCCCCTATCAGTAAACTGACCAACACTTAGCAGATTATGATTGAGCCCCTTGACTAGTGCTACATCTTCAATGATGACATTACCAACTTTCAACTTGCCATATCCCAATGTGTTACCCATGCTGTCATCTCCAAAAGCAACCATTGGGCCAGCCTTTTCCTCATACTGTGATAGCAGGGCCATATCACCAGTCATATGATTTGAGCATCCACTGTCCAAAATCCACATGACCTTCTTTTCACTTTCTTTGCCCTGCAAACACAAAGGTATTACTTTTCCTTTGGTACCCAAACAAGTTTGGGTCCATGTGACTTAGAAACAGTTTTGTCATAAACAACATGCTTGTCAACTTTCTTAGTGTTAGTCTTCTTGTCACTGTTAGAAGTCTTAGAACCTGAAGTTTCAGACTTAGGTGACAGAGGTACCTTCCTAGCTTTAGGAGGACTTGAAGACTTTGACCTTGTGTAGTGTGTGTGAGAATTGTGACTGATACAACCATCAATGAATTGCCTTCTTAGATTGAAACAACTAGTCATAACTTTCATATTGCATGGCATACAGTCAAATTTATCACAAAATGGTGCATCTCTATGTCTTAGAGGCACAGAACAATCATAGAAAGGTTTGGACACACTACCAACAGGTTTCTTGCATGCATGAGTTAAATGATTGGTACTGAAACAGTTCTGACAAGTTTTCCTAGGGGCATTAGGCATATAAGCATAGTTGTTATCCTTGTTAATCCCTAACTTGCCATTTCTGTTATGTTTCTTCTTAGTCACTTTCTTTTCTGATTCACTCTTCCCAGCTGAAACAAACTTAACAAACTTCTTAGGTCTTGGCCTATCAACTACTGGCTCCTTGGATTTTGGCTTGACACTCTCACTCTTGGAATATGCTTGTTGTTCATTGGATTATGCCTCATCCTCATCATTCAACATTTGTTTGATGAGTAAGGCATCCTCATCAATTTCAAATGTTGATTCCTTAAAAATTGGGTTTTCAGTCTTTTTCAAAATGTGAGGCACTTCCTTATGAACAACTGTGTCATCTTCAATGACAGCATAGCCTTTTCTCTGTTTAAGAGTGTCATAGTCAAGTCCAATAGCAGCCTTGGGATTAGCTTCAATTTTCTCACAGTAGGATTGCACTAGACCAGATGATTTCTTGAAAGTTTTTAGTTTGAATTCATTTTCAGCTAATTCATCCCTAAGAGCCTTTTCAACCTGACTAGCACACAAAACCTTATTCTGCAGATATTCAACTTCTTTCTTAAGGTTTTCTACTTGCATAGCAGTTAGCTCAAGTTCCTCATTCTTTTTGGTTAACATTTCATTTCTAGTAGACAGTTTAGTAATCTCTTCATTAGCAGCAGTCATACTAGTATGAATGTTAAACATCTCAATAGATAGTTGTTCAATCATGCATTTATACTCTGAAACAGACATGTCTATATTAGTGAGAGATGGTACCTGAGGATCTGATGGAGATGTGTCATCCTTAGAATTGGCCATCAAGGCATAATTGCAGAATTCTTGTTCCTCTCCATCAGTGTCAGAATCATCCCAACACTTCCCTTCAGCTATGTAGGCCTTACCTTGTGTCTGCTTTTTCAGAAGGGCCTCATACTTATCTTCGAGCTCAAGATAATCTCTATCCTTCTTTTTAGGCTTCTTGCATTCACTGGCAAAATGCCCTAGGTCATTGCATCTATAACACCTTACAGATGACCTATCCACATAGCTGGTTTTGAATTTATTTCTATTTGGTTTCACAGGTGCCTTGTTCTTGTTGACTGAATGGTTTTGAGTTTTGGGTTTGAAGGGTTGATTTCTTTTAAATCTGATGTTTGGAAATTTTCTGGCCATGAAAGCATATGAAGTATTTTCCATCCCATCTAGTTCTTCAAGAGTGTAAAACTCTTCTTCCTCCTTTTCCTCAACAGGTTCACTTACCTCAGGTTCAGTTTCTTCATCATCTGCTACCTCCTCTATCCTTAGCTAGCTTGTAGATGCTTCTAGGTCTTGAATAGATTTGTTGACAATCAAGGCACATGATGTGTTTATCATTCAACCTTGGTTGGCTTGGATAGCCCTTTTCTGAAGCAACTCAAGCTCATGAGTCTTTAAGACTCCATAGAGCACATCATAGGTGACTTTGTTCAAATCTCTTTCCCTTAGAGAAATGACTCTTTGCTCTAGATGATTTGGTGAAGATAGCAGAAATTTCATATTTAACTCCTTGGTGTTGTAAACCTTGCCATTCATCTGCAACTCAGTAACTAGCTTGTGAAACCTTTCAAACATTTCAGTAATGCTTTCCTTGGGCTGTGCCATGAAAGCTTCATACTGTGTGACCAGTATCTATTTCTTGTTTTCCTTAACCTCATTAGTTCCTTCACACAACACCTCAATGTGATCCCACATTTCTTTGGCAGATGTACATGATGCAATGTTTGCAAACATTGACATGTCCATGGAATCAATGATAAGCAACATGAGGTGGCTGTCAAGAGCAACCATCTCCCTTTCTTATTCTGTCCATTTTGATGGATCCTTGGCCTCATAAGATCTTGGGATAGTTGTGGTTCCAACAGTCTTCTCTGGTATCTCTTGTTATGGAACAAAATGACCATTCTTGAGAATCTCAGGATACAAAGGGTGAGAGGCCTTGATGAACAACATCATCTTTATCTTCCAGATGTTGAAGTTTTCTTTGTCAAACTTAGGGACTTTCACCGTTCCTGTAGTCTTTGGTGTATTTGAACTCATGATCGTTTTTCTGTTTTTGAATAAACAGCCCGTTCTGGTACCACTTGTTGAGTATTGAATACAGTAAAAGAATACAGAGGGGGGGGGTGAATGGATTTTTGAACTTTTCTTGTTCGAGTCTATGTAGCAAGTAAGTGTTTGTGTGTGCAAGAGTGAAGGTGTGGATAAAGAATAACACAAGACACAATATCACTTTAATCTAATGTATTATTAGATAAAGGTTGCTACAATCTGTGAATACAAATGATAGTATTCTCAGCTTCGTTTTTCTTAGAGAGATACAGCTTACAGTGTATGAAAAACTTGACTCACAAAGTTACAAAGTTAATGACTAAGCAAGTGAGGCTGTATCCTTATAGAACATGGATACACCCTACTTACTACAAATAAGGTAGCTGAACAAATTACTTTCTAGTCTGTCTATCCTTTTTGAGTAAGTGTCCAAACGGTTACAGATTTGACTTTGCAAAGCCTGTTCAGATCCACTTCTTTAGCCCCTTGTCTCTTCTATATCTCTCCAAGCTTCCTTGTAGGCTTTCCAGAGCACGTTACAGATTGTGGTCCATAAAGTGCATTGGCTTGTTGCAGGTTTCTGACTTGTACAATTTCTTCAGTATTTTGTCTCCAAGAATGTATTCGAGAAGTGACTAAGTAGGTGATTCGAGAACTTGAATTGACTTGATCGATAACTCTGAGTTCTCGAACACTGTTATATTGACATATCGAATCACTTCTCGAATAGCTCTTTTCTTCAGAATTCCTTGAGTTGTCGAATAGAACACTTGACTTGTCGAATCCTTGAGATATCGAATAGCTTTCTGAGTCCTTGAGATATCGAATGGAGCTTTGACTTGTTGACTCCTTGAGAACTCGAATACTACTCTGACTTGTTGACTTCCTGAGTTCTCGAATAGAGTACATAGACATATCGAATCTCTGAGATATCGAATGAGATATCGAACAGTGTATTCAGAGATATCGAATAGTGTCTTGAGATATCTGACAAGGCTGTCGCGTGCCTATCAAATAATAATATCTAACAAATACTTCTAACTATGTAGTAGGGTAAGTCAGAGTCGATCCCACAGAGACAAACATATCAATCACTAGTTGTTTTTGATTTAATTCGGCTAAGCAAGTAACACAATAAATATTGAGAATTTATTAAACTAAACTTATGCTAAAGCGAATTGTGTTTATATTAAATCAAATATTAAAAACATCCAGAATTAAGTGTCCCCACTAGCATGAATTGATGTATTTGTGAATTCCCGCCCCAATTAATCATACGCTGTTCAACAGGAAAGATGCGCCCTATAAATACCAATAATCTCTCTCGAGTATTAATGGCTTCTCTAAAATACAATCAAGCCTATTCTCATGGTATCATGCAATTTAGAGACATTAATCACAACACCCTAAATTCCTAACAATCCATTCTACCTATTCTCATGGAGAATTTCATGTTCTTACTGGATAAATCACAACCATCTAATCCAACTCTCGTTGATAATTAGATATTGGTTCAAACAATACACATAATCACGTCTGATTTGTAATTGCTAATTAAAACAACTCAATAAGCAAGAGCAATTAAACAATCAAATTGGGGGAATTGGGAAATTCACACATCAATCATAACTAGGGTTCTACTTAACCCTAGATTAATTATCTACTCACTCATGATTGAATTAATAAAACAAGAATTAATAATTGAACACATAATTATAAGAATAGAAGAAAAACCTTTAATCTTGATCTTCAAAGAAAATAAATATTCTCCCAAAAATCTCCAGAAGAAAGTATTTACAAAGTTGTGTCTAATAAAATTTTCGATCCCCTAAAAATAATAACCTCGTTCAGATTTTATATCGTTCCCAGGCCAATATCTTTGTTACCATTCAAAACCAATTCTTGTCCAATTAGCATTATGTACGGGACAAAGCGTGGGACCACATTTGTTTGTTGCACGCCTCACAGTAATACACGGCAGGTTTGTAATTTATTTAGGAGACATGCACTGGCGCAAGCTGACCACTCGCCTGGCTCCGCGTGCGCGTCACGCGCCTGCTGTGCAACCATAAAAGTCGCGCGTGTGTAACAAACAGAAGTGATGCGCGTGTGATTTGGAAATAGGCTGGTGGGACGCGTTACAAGAAGGAAAACAGCCTCAATTTAGTATAGTAACAGAGCTTTATGCACGCCAGTGTGAAAATTCGCACCGCCAGCAAGAAATTTCTGTCCATGAAAATAGATTTTTGCACCGCAGCTTACAATCCCGCACCCCAACATAAAATTTCTGTTATTTATTTTTTCTTCTCTTTTTCTGCAACTCGCTTTCTTCCATTATCTTTTTCAGAATTTCCTCCAAAAATTTAAATAGAACACCTGAAACACTTCACACAAAAAAAAATCATCAAAAACTAATTAAATCTACACGATTATTCACAAAAGCACCGTAAATGCAGGAATAAAATCCTATAAAATATATGTAAAATACACTCTATCAAATATCCCCACACTTAGCACTTTGCGCGTCCTCGTGCAAACTAACATAATAATATTATATTAACTAATTAGTACCACTTCCGTAGGTGATCACGGTTGCATTTGGCATATGCAACAAGCCCTTTAAACCCCTAGGTAGCCCTAGTGGACGAGTAAGGTCTCGTGAGGGTTTATAGTGAATATACCCACAAAATTCATTCAACCATGCAAAAGATTAATGCCAACACAACACCACACACACAAGTCCTCTCATGCAACATCAGCTTAAGAATCAAAATGAAAATGCAATGTCTTGGTGTCTAAAGTGCAAGTATCCACATAGTCTACTCAAAGAAGATGCAATAAGATCATAGAAATTCATGTCAAATGTAAGAATAGGTTGGTAAACATGCTAAGCACACAAGAGCACATCTTTGAGACAAAATCTGGGATCTCCTATGCCAAAAGCAAAAACTCACCCTTCACTCACGAAGAATATTCACTCAAAACAATTGGTAAGTGTTTCACTCAACTCCAACAATATCATAAACATGCTTCGTCCTTGTTATCAATCTAACCTTTAACGCAACATACATCATCAATGATAATCAAAAGGTCTTTGTTAAGGTTGTAACGGGGCTAGGGACAAGGTATGTCAAGAAAGCCAAAGAAGGTTAAGTCAAAAGCTAGTACCTGACAATAAAATTCAAACAACTCCCAAACTTTCATCCCCACACTTGAACTTTTATTTATAAACAACTTGACTAGTCGAAACAAAGTAGGATCACAAAAGATAAAAATGCTCTCAAATTTATTTTTCTGATTTATTTTTCTGTTTTTTCTGTTTTTTTTTTTTTTTTTTTTTTTCAAGAGAGCAAAATAATAGTAAGAACAACGATCCCATAAATATGATTTCAAACTTCGACTAACAAGCTATGAACCAAACCCCAAATATTCCCCCAAAGTTATGATCATCAATAAAACCCCCCCTTTTATACACACCTTATCACTCCCTTACGAACAATACTAGCCTTTGACAATTGGGTTCAAATTTAATGCAAGGCCAATAGAATAAAAAGGATAATGGCAAGTAACTTGGTGTGTCACCGAAAGAATAAGATTAAGCTCAAAGGGTTAACTAATGGATCATGTATAAATGGTATGGATCTATAGGAAATATGAGGTTATACCTAATTGCCTTTATCATGTTATCATCAATTAATGTCATGCATCTTAGAAAAGACCTCAAGCAAGTACTAGCAATTCAAACGACAAGTGGACACTCAAGCAAACGAAAAATCATGCAAAAGATATGCATATAGGCTCAAAACTCGCTTGGTGTGACAAAACATAATCAATCCCAAATAACAGTCTCTCTAACGCACCTACTTGTACTCAAAGCATATAGACCAAATTACCTTGCACATATTCATGTCATTCTAATCACTTAGCACATTCAAAAAGTCTACTAGTTTCTACTTGCTAGTGTAAGTGTGTGCACAAGAACATCACATACCACTTCTCATACAAAAGCATCCATAAACACAAGATTCCTACGCATGCATGGGTGCAATTAGTAAAATACAACAACTAATCAAATTGCATGGCTAGAATTATTTTTGGTATTTTTCATTTTTTAATTTTTTTTTTTTTTTTTTACTACTAATATGCTACTACAACAAAGCACATCCCCACACTTAAATGTGGCAATGTCCTCAATGGCACAATACTAAGAATATCAACTAATAACAAGAAGGAAAGAAATACTCCCCTATGCCGAAGCATGAAGTGCACCAGTCCTCCATAGTATACAGAATCCATGGGTTGCCTCCCAAGTAGCGCATTTGTTTAACGTCGTTAGCCCGACACCGACTCATTAATCATTCAGCAGACGGAGAAGACAACAGAATATCCACCTCCTCGTTAATTGGTTCACCAGCTCTATAGTGCTTCACTCTTTGCCCATTCACCTTGAATGACTCTCCATGGCTATTCATCAATTCAACTGCACCATAGGGAAAAACCTTGCGTACCTTGAACGGACCTGACCACCTAGAACGAAGTTTTCCGGGAAAAAGTCTTAACCTCGAATTGAATAGAAGAACTAACTCCCCTTCCTTGAATTCTCTTCGTAACAGCCCTTTGTCATGCCACTTCTTTGTTTTCTCCTTGTAAAGCTTAGAACTTTCATAAGCCTCAAAACGAAGCTCATCTAGCTCATTAAGTTGTAGAAGTCTCTTCTCACCCGCTGCTAACATATCAAAATTCAGACTTTTGATAGCCCAAAATGCACGGTGCTCTAACTCAACGGGAAGATGACATGCTTTTCCATATACCAATCTGTACGGAGTTGTCCCAATAGGTGTCTTGAACGCAGTTCTATAAGCCCAAAGTGCATCATCAAGCTTCATAGACCAATCCTTCCTTGATTTTGCGACTGTCTTCTCCAAGATATTCTTTATTTCACGATTAGAGATCTCCACCTGACCACTGGTTTGGGGATGATAAGAAAGTCCCACCTTATGATAAACTCCATATTTCTTCAACATTGCTTCAAAACGATTTTCGAGAAAATGCTTTCCTCCATCACTAATCAAAATCCTTGGCACTCCAAATCTAGGAAAAATCGTCTTCTTAAAGAACTTGCTCACAACACGAGCATCATTAGTGGGTGATGCAATGGCTTCAACCCATTTCGAGACGTAATCCACAGCTACCAAGATATACCTGTTCTTAAAAGATGGAGGGAATGGTCCCATGAAATCTACTCCCCACACATCGAAAAGCTCCACTTCAAGAATGCCATTGAGAGGCATCTCATTGCGTCTTGAAATATTTCCAGTTCTTTGACAACGATCACAAGTATGAACATATTGGTGGACATCTTTAAAGAGAGTTGGCCAATAAAAACCGCACTGAAGAATCTTTGCAGCAGTTTTCGTAGTACTTGCATGACCACCACTTGGCAAATCGTGACAATGTGAGATTATAGAGGCAATCTCATTATACGGAACACATCTTCTAATGACTCCATCAGCACAAGATTTATAGAGAAAAGGATCATCCCAAAAGTGCTTCCTCACATCATAGAAAAATTTCTTCTTTTGCTGCGACGAGTAACCATGAGGAACAGTTCCACTAGCTAAGAAATTAGCTATGTCAGCATACCAAGGAACCTCTAGACTTGCAAGAGAAAGTAGATGATCGTCAGGAAAAGAATCATCAAGTGGAGTAGATTTACCATCTTCCTCATCAAGAGTAAGGCGTGAAAGATGATCAGCAACCACGTTCTCAGCCCCTTTCTTATCTTTAATCTCTAAGTCAAATTCTTGGAGAAGCAAAATCCAACGAATCAGACGAGGTTTAGCATCCTTCTTACTCATCAAGTATCTCAAAGCTGCATGATCAGTGTGAACAATAACTTTCGAACCAACGAGATAAGATCGAAATTTTTCCATAGAATACACCACTGCTAGCAATTCTTTCTCCGTTGTTGCATAATTAATCTGAGCCCCATCCAAGGTCTTGCTTGTATAGTAGATAGCATGAAGCTTTCCATCTTTCCTTTGGCCTAGGACTGCACCAATAGCTTGATCACTAGCATCACACATGATCTCAAAAGGTAGACTCCAATCCGGTGGTTGTATAATTGGAGCAGAGACAAGAGCTTTCTTCAATGTTTCAAAAGCCTCAGCACAAGCATCAGTGAACACAAAAGGTACCTCCTTACCCAAGAGCTCAGTAAGAGGTCGAGCAATCTTCGAAAAATCTTTGATGAAACGGCGATAGAATCCCGCATGACCAAGAAAACTTCTTATCCCCTTGACTGAAGTAGGGGGTGGCAAGCGCTCAACAACCTCGACCTTGGCTTTATCAACTTCAATGCCTCTCTTCGAAACAACATGACCCAGAACAACTCCCTCTTGTACCATAAAGTGGCATTTTTCCCAATTGAGAATGAGATTAACTTCTTGACATCTATGAAGCACCTTCTCCAAGTTATGTAAACATGCATCAAAAGAAGTTCCACCAACTGAGAAGTCATCCATAAAAACCTCCATAATGTCTTCAATGAAATCTGAGAAAATTGCCATCATACATCTCTGAAAAGTGGGAGGAGCACAACATAGACCAAACGGCATTCTGCGGTATGCAAATGTACCATAGGGACATGTGAAAGTCGTCTTTTCTTGATCATTCGGATGGATAGGAATCTGAAAGAAGCCTGAATATCCATCTAAGAAGCAGAAGTAAGAATGTTTCGCCAACCTTTCAAGCATTTGATCAATAAACGGGAGAGGAAAATGATCTTTCCTTGTGGCCTTATTCAATTTCCGATAATCAATGCACATTCGCCACCCTGTCACAGTTCTAGTAGAGATCAACTCACCCTTATCATTCTTCACAACGGTCATTCCTCCTTTCTTTGGAACAACATGCACAGGACTAACCCACTTGCTGTCAGAGATAGGGTAGATTATACCTGCATCAAGAAGTTTTAAAACCTCCTTTTTGACCACCTCCATCATATTAGGATTGAGTCTCCGTTGAGGCTCAATAGAAGAAGCTTGTTCATCTTCCAGAATAATCTTATGCATGCAGAATGATGGATTAATGCCCTTGATATCATCAATGGAATACCCAATAACATTTTTATATTTCCTTAGGACAGTGAGCAATTGCTCAATTTGAATGTCATCAAGCTCAGAATTAACAATAATAGGATATGATTCATTAGGGCCCATAAACACATATTTCAAAGATGCAGGTAATGGTTTCAGTTCTACCTTAGGAGGCGTGGAACTCTCCTTAACTTCCCCATGATGTAGCACATTAGAATGTTCATGCTTATATGTAGGTGCTGCATCCAAAAGCTTCTCGTAACCCTGACACTCTCCATTTTCTTCATCAACATTACCCTCAAGAACAGCTTGAAGTGGATCCTCAGATAAAAGAATTTTGGCTTTCATGTCGATCACTTCCTCTAGTGCATCCACCCTATTTACAAACTCATCCGTAGAAGGATGTCCCATTGTACTTTGCAGTTTGAATTCCATCTTCTCTTTGCCTACTTCGAAAGAAATTCTTCCATTTTTCATGTCAATGATAGCTCCAGCTGTTGCTAAGAAAGGCCTCCCAAGAATGATAGGAATATTTGCATCTTCTTCCATTTCCATGACAACAAAATCACATGGAATATAAAACTTTCCTACCTTAAGGGGCACATCTTCAAGAATTCCAAGTGGAAATTTCACACTTCTGTCTGCCAGTTGTAGAGAGATACGTGTGGGTTTTAGTTCACCCATCTGAAGTTGTTCACAAATCGATAAAGGCATCAAACTGACACTTGCTCCAAGATCACACAAAGCCCTTTTTATTTCGACATCCCCAAGCTGAACAGGAATAGAGTAGCTACCTGGATCTGCTAACTTCTTTGGAAGATCATTTTGCAAGATGGCACTGCACTCTGCCGTTAATGAGATAGTAGAGCTTTCTTCAATTTTTCTCTTCCTTGACAAAATATCTTTCAGGAATTTTGCATAAGATGGCATCTCAGTGATAGCATCCATGAATGGGATATTGATATGTAACTTCTGCAAAATTTCAAGGAACTTACCATACTTCTTCTCTAGCTTCGCTTGTGCCAACCTTTGTGGAAAAGGAACAGGCGGCACATATGGTTTGAGAGGAACAGCTTCTGATTCTTTAGTTTCTTTCTCCCCGATCTCTGGTTCTACCGGTTTCTCAGTTGCAATCTCCTCTTCACCTTCCTTAGCATTCACAACATTTTTGCTCACTTTCAATTCCGGCTCCTTCAATTCTGTACCACTTCTCAAAGTTATAGCATTGATATGGCCCCTTGACGGTTGCTCAGTTTGGCCAGGAAGTTGGCCTGAAGACTTATTAAGTTGGCTCAACTGTTGAGAAATTTGAGTGATCGTGTTCTCCATCATTTTGTTGTGAGCCTTTATCTCATTGATGCTTGAATCGAAGTGCTCATTCTTCTTTGATTGAGTAGAGATAAATCCTTCCATAAGACTTTCCAAGTTAGATTTCTGTGGCTGAGCTTGCTGAAAACCAGGAGGCTGAGAAAAGTTATTCTGTGAAGATTGAGCTTGACCCTGATTGTTCCTGTAAGAGAAATTTGGATGATCTCTCCAACCTGGATTGTACGTGTTGGAGTAAGGATTATACTGCGGCCTCTGATTCTGATTGTAAAGAGCATTAGCTTGCTCAACTGCCATTCCAGAAGGATTGTATTGACAAGCAAGTTTGGTGTGTCCAACAACACCACATATCTCACATGAAGCAACAGTAGATGAAGAACTTCTGGAATCCAATTGCTCAATCTTTTTGACCATAGCCTGCATAGTAGTATTCAACATGGTTAGAGCATCAACATCATACTTACCACCTTTCTTAGGATGATTTCGATCACTGTATGGATAATTATCATTAGACGCTATCTCGTCTAACAAAACTTTCGCATCCTCAGTACTCTTCTTCATAATAGAACCACCAGAAGAAGCATCAACAAAGTTTCGAAACTCTTGTGTCAACCCATTATAGAATGTTTGGATCAACAACCAGTCAGGAATTCCATGGTGAGGGCATTGTCTTTGAAGTCGCTTAAATTTTCTCCAAGCATCATGAAGTGACTCGTCATCATCTTGACGGAAATTAGAAATCTCATTCCGGAGCTTAGAGGTCTTCTTCTGACTGAAGAATTTAAGTAGAAAAGCCTTCGTAAGACTATCCCAAGTAGTGAATGTATTTGGTCCTTCATCTTTCAACCAATCTTTTGCTGTATCACGAAGAGAGAATGGAAATAAGCGCAGCTTTATAGCATCATCACTAACATTGGTCAGCTTTATTGTATCACACTTTTCAAGAAAACTCTCAAGATGATCAACAGGATTTTCAGTGGACAATCCTGCGAAAGAGTCATTAGAGATGAATTGGATGAACTGAGGCTTGAGTTCAAAGTGTGTAGCTGTGACTGCTGGTCTGACAATACTAGAGAGTACGCCTGTAGCATCTGGCATACCATGCTCCCTGAGAGCTTTAGCTGTTGTATCAGTCATAATTTCCTTATCCTTGTTTTTCCTTCGCTTGCCTGCTTGCCTTCTTGCTGTAGCTTCAATTTCAGGATCAATTTCAATTAAGTTTTCAGTACCTGAACTTCGAGTGTGCATGCAACAAGAGAACTAGAAACGATGATCAATTAACAAGGGAATAATAGCCGAAGCAACACAACTAAAATACTTAGCTAAATCAATTCAAAATTAACTAATCTAACACTGCTTTGTCCCCGGCAGCGGCGCCAAAAATTTGACAAGGCTGTCGCGTGCCTATCAAATAATAATATCTAACAAATACTTCTAACTATGTAGTAGGGTAAGTCAGAGTCGATCCCACAGAGACAAACGTATCAATCACTAGTTGTTTTTGATTTAATTCGGCTAAGCAAGTAACACAATAAATATTGAGAATTTATTAAACTAAACTTATGCTAAAGCGAATTGTGTTTATATTAAATCAAATATTAAAAACATCCAGAATTAAGTGTCCCCACTAGCATGAATTGATGTATTTGTGAATTCCCGCCCCAATTAATCATACGCTGCTCAACAGGAAAGATGCGCCCTATAAATACCAATAATCTCTCTCGAGTATTAATCGCTTCTCTAAAATACAATCAAGCCTATTCTCATGGTATCATGCAATTTAGAGACATTAATCACAACACCCTAAATTCCTAACAATCCATTCTACCTATTCTCATGGAGAATTTCATGTTCTTACTGGATAAATCACAACCATCTAATCCAACTCTCGTTGATAATTAGATATTGGTTCAAACAATACACATAATCACGTCTGATTTGTAATTGCTAATTAAAACAACTCAATAAGCAAGAGCAATTAAACAATCAAATTGGGGGAATTGGGAAATTCACACATCAATCATAACTAGGGTTCTACTTAACCCTAGATTAATTATCTACTCACTCATGATTGAATTAATAAAACAAGAATTAATAATTGAACACATAATTATAAGAATAGAAGAAAAACCTTTAATCTTGATCTTCAAAGAAAATAAATATTCTCCCAAAAATCTCCAGAAGAAAGTATTTACAAAGTTGTGTCTAATAAAATTTTCGATCCCCTAAAAATAATAACCTCGTTCAGATTTTATATCGTTCCCAGGCCAATATCTTTGTTACCATTCAAAACCAATTCTTGTCCAATTAGCATTATGTACGGGACAAAGCGTGGGACCACATTTGTTTGTTGCACGCCTCACAGTAATACACGGCAGGTTTGTAATTTATTTAGGAGACATGCACTGGCGCAAGCTGACCACTCGCCTGGCTCCGCGTGCGCGTCACGCGCCTGCTGTGCAACCATAAAAGTCGCGCGTGTGTAGCAAACAGAAGTGATGCGCGTGTGATTTGGAAATAGGCTGGTGGGACGCGTTACAAGAAGGAAAACAGCCTCAATTTAGTATAGTAACAGAGCTTTATGCACGCCAGTGTGAAAATTCGCACCGCCAGCAAGAAATTTCTGTCCATGAAAATAGATTTTTGCACCGCAGCTTACAATCCCGCACCCCAACATAAAATTTCTGTTATTTATTTTTTCTTCTCTTTTTCTGCAACTCGCTTTCTTCCATTATCTTTTTCAGAATTTCCTCCAAAAATTTAAATAGAACACCTGAAACACTTCACACAAAAAAAAATCATCAAAAACTAATTAAATCTACACGATTATTCACAAAAGCACCGTAAATGCAGGAATAAAATCCTATAAAATATATGTAAAATACACTCTATCAATATCGAATCCCTGACTTCTCGAATGCTGGACTTCTCGAATAGACAAATATACTTCTCGAATTGGTACTTAGGCAAATTCTTCATTTCTTCAAATCCCAACTGTGATTATTTGACAGTCTTTATCTTCTTGCTTGAGGCATGAACCTTGGAACTTCTTTCAAGCATTATTCTAGACTCTATAAGTACAGTTACACAACTAGGATTTGATGCCTACTACAAGTACAATACAAACAGAAACTCTACAACTAGAGGTTCCCTCAGTTAAGAGGTCATGTCAGTAATGCAAAGCATTACAAACAATTAGGCTTGTTATTAGATGTATACAGGCATGCCTCTGTAACTAACACGTACTATGTTCGTTTAACGGATATTGCATAGTAGAAATCATTTTTTATATCGCTGAAACATGCAACCCTTTTTTAAGAGACATTCTAATGATTTATAACGATTGTGAGAAATAAGTGCTTATGAATTTTTAATATGTATTCAGAATATTGATCGCGATTGTGTATTTTTTGAATGAAGTAACATAATAAAATTTCTGAAAACCCACAATACTACACATTTTAATTTACCAAATTTCGAAAAGAGCAAAACTTAAAATACGAGTAAAAAAACTTAAGAACTTGGTAGACAGATTCTAAAAAATGAGAGATATTAAATGAAAAACAAAATTAATAAATATTATTAAATAGGGATTTAGAAAGTTTCTGCGGGGATGTGAATGTTCTGATAATTGTTTGATAATATATTAATGCAATTGGTATAAATTGACGAATAGTAATTTCATACCTAAATTAATTACATTCTAATGAAATTATCTTTTTTCCTAAATAATGATGACAATAATATGTTTATATTAAGTGATTGATAAAATTTACTGTTTGGTGCGTAGCACAGGTAGAATGCTAATCTATAAGTATTTTCTTTTATTTAATTTATAATTAATAAATCACTTTATACGTATATCTGATGTTAAGTGCCCTCGCATGTATCTAAAAAATTTACATGATTTTTAGGAGGTGTGTATTTATGCTATTAAATGACCTTAAAAAAGTTCAAGATAGTGTGATTTGATTCGTAAACAGTGATAAGTTCATTTGTATAATTAAAAAATGTTAGTTAATTTTTTCAGCCAAAAAAGTAGAACTTATATGTTTATATATTATCAACTAATCTTCATTTATTAAAAAAGACTACATGTATTTGTTTCACATGCAGATGTTGAAAATGTACAACAAAACTTGTACCGAAACTATGCTCAATGTGAGCAACATGTTTTCATAATGTTAGCTAAACTCTTAAAAAATGGAGTATTCAATAAATTATCTTCGGAATGATTTTTGAATATTTTGGTTATGTTTTTTTTTTCTTTCCTTTAGACGTAACACTTTTGTTCTATAGCGCATTTTAAGTATTCCATTGCTTTAGGCTTTAGCTCTAATGAAATCAATTGATTTATTATCTATTGTTTTTTCCCAGAGTTAAACTAGCAATATTTTCTAACGCGATTTTTGTACGACACATCTCTCTCCTTTCTAACCCTAGCTTCTATTAAAAATTTTGAAGGGGCTTCCATCGATGAAAAACTTGTGAAAAACCCCAATTCCTTTTCATTTTTCCTGTTTTCATATCTTGTTTTTCATTCAATAAAACTCCCAATTTATTTGGATTTCAATAAGTTCCCAATTTAGTTGGGTTGCGTTAGTCTCACCTTGTTAGTCTCACCTTGTGAGAGTTTTGTTTTTATTTTGATTAAGTTGTGTGTTCCATGGCCGAGGGTATAGATCGGCAAGATTTTCATATTTCTCTTTGTGAGAGATTTGTTTTCGCTTCTTGATTATGAGCAAGGGTCTTGATTTAGTGATGAATTTTTTTATGGAATTACAGTTTTGGTCGATAGCTCAAACGATAGCTCCATCGGGGGCATGATTAAGAGAGTACCAATAATCCAACGAGGATGCATGAAGTAGTTATTTGTATTTGTTTATACATTATCATCAAAATATCGTTTAATTATCTTTTCATGAGAACAGACGATTACAATTTACTATTTGTTCGACTCGATTATTGGTGTAAATGTAGTATGCCTTTTTATTATTGAATTAATTGCTTGATTTTTCAAAAAAATCTATTATTTTTACCTTAACCGAAATGAAGAGGTAGTAGTGTAAATGAAGTTTTATACTCTAGACTACCGTAGCCAAAGACTTGCCATATAAGTTAAGCTAAGCTAGGTTTCAAATAAAATATGAGGAAACGAATTACATATATGAGGATGTTGGTTAATCGTTTCAACTACAATATTCCATTTTAGGGTATATAAATATTATAGGTAAGGTAACTATAACTATAATAAATAGATAATCAATTAATGGTTATGCATATAATTAATATCTTTTATTGTATCGTAATTGTGATTTAGATAATTAGTACGATGAATGTTACACAAAATCAACAGATAATTACGTTACAAAAAAAAATTCAATATTGAGTAGTGTTTAACACGTAATGTATATACACATGTGCATGCATGTGATGGCTATCAGAAGACGAACAGTATGGCGAGTTTTTTCTTTTAAATTTTGTGAACATTTCTGAGGGTATTTGGATTTGGATTTGATACGTAAAGCTTAAGCGTGTAGTCATGATTACACGTTTCATGTTTAAAGGCTTCCTTGTTTCGAGCAATTCTTGTTTTTTTCCTCATAGCATACAAGCAATGTTCATATATTTTGTCATAAATATTCAAAAAAAATCATATATATATTATTCGTGGCCGAATGAACAAAGATCACATAAAAATCTGTTATTTTGAAAGATCAATCGAAATTCTGGAAAAAGTAATTGTAAAATTTTGATTTCCATGCCGAATTGAAGATGACCATCAGGATGGATTTAGTTCATCCCCCGCTTCATCATGCAGAATTTATCCCTACGAATTACTTTAAAAAGAAAAGAAATACTACTGTTCTAGTTAGGCAAGAAAATTAAGTCAAGCATTTAGGTTATAAAACTGGCGGTGCATAAATAGGAAATTTCCGGGAGATTAGCATAATATGGGATGAACTTTTCCAGTTTTGTGAATTCGAATGCTTGTTATTTGGGCAAACTGCAATATAGGCAATGTGATTATGAATGTAATTAACAGTAAATAACTAACTTAACCACATGTAGCCGTTTTACTTGGAAAATAAGAAGTCTTACGTATCTTACCATGATTTGTAAAAGATAAAAAGTCAAAATTGGTAGAACCGAACTTTAGAGTTGAATGTTGATGGAAGGAAATGAGAGTTTCTGGTTACAAATGTTAATTAAGATGTAAATTCCTTGTATCAATTAATTAAAATTATAGTTAATTAATTTATTATTTAATTAAGATTAATTAGTGTGTATGGTTTCATAGTTGAACTAGGTTGACGGGAATAATAACTTAATCATGTGGGTTGGTTTCTGTGTAATTGATTCGTTCGTAGAGTTGTTATTCCATTATGAAAAGCATATGGTCGTTTTGATTTTTATGGGGCGATACTCTTTATTAAAAATTAGTTTATAAGTCGTGCAATCAAGTTATTTTTCTAATATCTATTATATTATTATTTTTATTATTTATTTGTTATTAGTTTATCTATCAAATTGTTGTTATGAAATTAATATATATATAATTTTACACGTTCAATTTATTATGTGTTTTATCTTTAATTCTCAAAATTTGATCTGGACCATTTTACAGCATACGTGAAATTAACAAAATAATTTTTAATTTAGTGACAATTTAATAATTTTTTCCAATTAAAACTACCAAGAAACAACCAAATACAAACAGGGATTTATTTGAAGATAGTTATACTAACAACCAAATACAATGTTAGTAATAAGTTTAACAGGGATTTTGTCTAAAACTTTGGTGCTGGTAGTTGTGGAATAAAAACTAGGTTACGAATTGTATTTAATGCTAGGGTTGGTGAGCTTCGAGCTTTAATGGTTGTTTTCATGTTCGGGACTAATCGGTCCTCACAGAGTGCCTACGTATCTCGTATCGAAAATCAAGCCAAGACGTAGTTCTGAGAATGAGGGGTCAGACCCTTTATATAGGCTGAGAAGCCCTAGAATCGTGGTAGAATTAGGTGACTTGGTGGGCAAGTCACCGCCTTGAGGAAGGTTCTAGACTCCTTCCTTGTAGGAGTCAGTTCCCATATCGAATTCTATGCCTTGGAGGCTAAGCTTGGTAGAAGTAATATCCTTATCTGACTCTTATTGCTGAGCTGGTTATTACCCCTAATATTAATTACGAAATTAATATTGTAAATAGGGTTTGGGCCCATCTGGTGGGCCCCACGTTTTGACCATATTGGGTCCATTTAATGCCACATTAAATGTGTCTTTAGGGCTTACTTTTACCCCATATCATTTGCCCCCCAACTTCTAGGAAAACTGATCAGGTTTTCCATGAAGTTTTAACGGCCTTTCCGAGACTTGGGTCAGGGTTTATTGCTCTTACGCGAGTACTTTCAATAATATCATCTTAATGTAAAGCGTGGAGCGACCGACGCATTTACGACGATGTTGAACGACACTAAACGGTGTTAAACGGCACTACACATCGCTAATCAGCCTTAAACAACGTTTAAACAGTGTTAAAAGATGTTAAACGGCATAAAACGGCACTAACAGCACTAATCGGCGTAAATCTGTGCTAATCAGCACTAATCTGTGCTTAAACGGCACTAATATGTGCTAATCGACACTAATCTGTGCTAATCGGCACTAATATGTGCTTAAACGGCACTAATCTGTGCTAATCGGCACTAATATGTGCTTAAACGGCACTAATCTGTGCTAATCGGCACTAATCTGTGCTTAAACAGCACTAATCCGTGCTTTAACGGCACTAATCTGTGCTAATCGGCACTAATCTGTGCTAATCGGCACTAATATGTGGTTAAACGGCACTAATCTGTGCTAATCGGCACTAATATGTGCTTTAAATTGATCTCGTTTCAGTACTGAAAATCATCCGAGATTCACTGAAAAAGTCGAGATCTACGTCTGAAAACTATCCGAGGTTCGCTGAAAAAGTCGGGTTCTGGGACCACAAACTACCTGTGATCGGCCGGATCAACGGGTAGCTTGTGGTCGGCTACCTGCTGATCGGCCGGAGGGCTTGAAACCACCATGGTCAGCTGAGAGGTGGTCGGCCGAAACGCCATGGTCGGCCGGGAGGTGGTCGGCTGCGGTCCCTCGTGCGCCGTGGTCGGCTGCTTCGTGGTCGGCCAGCGTC
The DNA here is from genome assembly GCA_037693485.1 of Kitagawia praeruptora. Taxonomy (NCBI): domain Eukaryota; kingdom Viridiplantae; phylum Streptophyta; class Magnoliopsida; order Apiales; family Apiaceae; genus Kitagawia; species Kitagawia praeruptora. The sequence continues at coordinate 103,891,366 of CM075354.1, read as the reverse complement.
CCTCGGGCACGGTGGTCGGCTACCTCGTGGTTGGCTAGGAAACCCGGACCTAAAAACCATCCGTGGTCTTGAGGATCAAGAATCTTGATCTTGATCTCGAGTCATCCGTGATATTGAGGATCAAGGATCTTGATCTTGATCTCAAATTTTTAATTTGGTCATTCGTGACTTCTAGGATCAAGGATCTTGATCTTGATCTCCAACTTTTATTTTGGTCATTCGTGACTTCTAGGATCAAGGATCTTGATCTTGATCTCAAACTTTTATTTTGGTCATTCGTGACTTCTAGGATCAAGGATCTTGAATCATCCGTGATCTTAAAATTTTGGATCTCGGACTAAAAATCATCTGTGGTCTTAGAAAGTCTCGTGGTCGGTCAATCGGTGGTCGGCCGAAGCCCCTTGAATCATGGTGGTCGGCCAACTGGTGGTTGGAGCTATGGAACCCGGATCCAAAATCATCCGTGGTCTTGGAAAGAATCATGGATCTAGGATATAAAACCATCCGTGATCTTGAAGATCAAGGATCTTGATCTTGATCTCAAATTATTATCATGGATCTAGGATCTAAAATCATCCGTGATCTTAAAATTTTGGATCTCGGACCTAAAATCATCCGTGTTCAAACGGCGCTAATCGGTGCTAAATGGCACTAAACGGTGCTAGCGGCACTAACAACACTAAATGGTGCTAACGGCACTAAACATCGCTGAAAGGCACTAAACGGTGCTAGTCGACGCTAACGGCACTAAACGGTGCTTAATTTTAATTTTGGCTCCGTTCGTGCCTTGGCTCAGGATTGAAAATCAGTCTTGGTATGTTGATGGAGGTGTTTGCTGTGCCTTGAAGGGTTTCGTGAACCTTGAACTCAAACGACTTGTTTCTTAATCTTCGTGACCTTCGAGGCTTTAACTTGTTTGCTGAATCCTTTGTCTTAAGGTTATCATCAACCCTTGACTCTCATCTTTGTGATGAAGTTCTTTAGTTCTTACCTCATCCTTGTTTCTAATGGAGGAGGTCTTCCTTAACTCTCGGTTGATCATTCAAGTAGTTTACTTGCTCCTTAGCGCTTGACCTTAGGCCTGGTATGCCTTTGTTGGTTTTCAACCCTTTAGCTTCATTCTAGGTTTCCAACCTTATTCTTATGCTCATATAACCTTTCTTAGGTCTCAACTTGACTGACGACTCTTGATTCGAGTCCTTAAACTCAAACGACAAGCTCAATTGGAGGCATACAGCCTTGTTGGCCATCAAGGCTTAGATTTTGTACCGGTCAAGATTTTAAATATGGAATGACAAAGGACTTCTTATCTGAACACTCTCACTAACAATTTCTGTGCCTTCAAGGCATTATCAGGGAGCCAACCAGTCTCAAGATGAGCTTTGAGAGGGTCTATCCTTTAGCTTACATTAACTGGTGCTACCAATTTCGAATCGATGGTGGGGTCTTCAGGACCTGGAAGTAAAAATTCTCCGCATAATTTTCAATCTCCGAAGAGGCGAACTTAAATAGGGCATCGACCATAATGTTCTCATTTCTTGGAATGTGCTCCTCATAGTGCTCATCATACTGAGTCATAACAGCCTTCACAACTCGCAAATACTTTGCCATAGTTTCATCCTTACCTTCAAATTCACCATTCACTTGCGAGACTACTAGTCTTGAATCTCCAAAAACTTTGAGGTTCTTAACCCTCAGTATTCTGGCCAAGCCCAATCCGGCTGTCAAGGCTTCATATTCAGCTTCATTGTTGGTAGTAGGAAAATCTAACTTCAAAGCATACTCAACTATGAACCCATCGGGGCTTTGCAAAACCAAACCTGCACCACTACATTTTGTTTTTGATGCTCCATCAAAATAGAGCACCCAATATTCCTTAATATTCCTTCTGATCAGGTACAAGCTCTTCATCTTTACCCCCACTTCTAGGGGTGGTTACTATCTCCTGCCCCCCGACTTCTTGGTTGTGAATGGTACATTCAACCACGAAGTCAGCCAATGTTCGAGCCTTGATGGTTGTCCGAGGTTTATATGTGATGTAAAATTTTCCAAGTTCGATCGTCCACTTGGCTAGCCTTCCACTGGCCTTCGAGCTGTGCAAAATATTTCTCAACTGCTAGTCCGCCAGGACTTCAATCTTGTGTGACTGAAAGGATGGTCGTAGCTTACTCAAAGCTGTTATCAATGCCAATGAAAACTTCTCAATGGGAGAGTAATTTAATTCAGCCCCGTGCAACACCTTGCTCACGTAGTAGATGGGTTTCTGAATCTTGTTCTTCTTCCGAATGAGGACGGCACTCAGTACTTGTTCAGATACCGCCAAATATAAGTAAAGAGTCTCCCTAGGACTAGGTTTGGCCAACAACGGGGCTTCAGCCATGTATTTCTTCAATTGTTCAAAGGCCTCTTGGCTTTCAGGAGTCCACTAAAAAATTTTCACCTTTTTCAGTGCTTGAAAGAAAGGCAAACACTTGTCACCAGACTTGGAGATGAATCTTCCTAGGGCCGCAACTCGGCCAGTTAGCTTCTGTATATCCCGTATAGAGCGGGGTGGTTCCATGTCCAAGATCGCTTTGATCTTATCAGGGTTGGCCTCTATGCCTCTCTTTGAAACCATCAATCCCAAAAAATTTCCTGATCCAACGCCAAAAGCACACTTGGCTGGATTTAACATCATCTTGTGGTGCCTCAGCACTTCGAATGCCTATCTGAGGTGCTTGATATGATCTGCCTTGGATAGGCTCTTGACCAACATGTCGTCCACATAGACCTCCATGGTTTTTCCAATCAGATGGACGAATATATTATTCACCAATTGTTGGTAAGTAGCTCCTGCATTCTTTAGACCAAAAGCCATAACAAAATAGTAAAAACACCAAAGTCAGTTATGAAAGATAACTTTGGGATGTCATCCTTGTGCATCTTAATCTGATTGTAGCCACTGAACCCATCCATGAAGCTCAACATCTCATGTCCAGCTGTGGCATCTATCAACATGTCTATCCTTGGGAGGGGAAAACAATCCTTTGGACATGCATCATTCAAATCAGTGAAATCTATATATACACATCCTCCATTTTCCATTCGCCTTCTTGACCATTACTGGGTTAGCTAACCATTCGGGGAACTGAATCTCTTCAATTAAACCAGCTTCCAAGAGCTTGTCAACTTCTTGCTTAATGGCCTCTTGCCTTTCAGGAGCAAAGTTCCTCTTCTTCTGCTTTATTGTCTTTCATTTAGGATTGACATTCAATTTATGAGTTATGAGTTGGGGATCAATCCCTGGCATATCAGTTGCTATCCAAGCAAACACATCACTTTTCCCTTGTAAAAATGCTATCAACTTGCCCTTCAAGGGGTTCCTTCAATTGGCTTTCAGGCTATGCAATATGTTTCTTCAACGGGTGGTCCATCAGGACTTCAACGTTTGTCTTGGTTCCATCTTTGTTTCTTGTTTTTCTTGATTCTAGGTCAAGGATTCAAGGTTGATTCCTCGATTTAGATTTCAAATAAGACAATCATGTGGGCTTCCTTTTAAACTCTTTAAGATGAGAGTTTGCTTGAACTTCTTGAACTTCTTGATCCTTGTTTAAGGTTCTCTATTGGTCTTCTACCTTAGATTCTCCATCCAAGTCATTTTTGAAAACATTGAAAAGTGGCTAGTCTTTAGCCTCCACAACCTTGCATGGCTTTGATTGCCAGATGTCTTTTATCCCGGGTCCTTCAAGGACTGGAAACACTTATTTGGTTGTGATGTAACCTAACTCTCGACCCTTTAGAGTTTTATTTATGCGTTTGTTTGTTTCCATTCGTATATTCTTTTATTTTCGGTACTTGGTCATCTTTGACTTACATACATTAGGTGCTTGGTACATAAATACAATCATAGAACAAAAAGCAAACTTGCATTAATAACATAAATGGGTTCAACCCTTACATAGAGTACTACTGTCCTACTCGGAGGGACATGCTCTGCATGGTTTCATCGAACCTTATTTCTACTTCTACTAGATAAATATGAAGCTAAGTCCAACTTTGCAAGACTAAGCCTGCATGGCTTGATTTTGTTTTTGATGCTTCATCAAAATAAAGCACCCACTACTCCTTCTGGTCTTCTCATTCTTATTCTGAAGTTCACTTCCTGCTTGGGGTACTACCTCTTGCCCCCCGACTTCTTGGTTGCCCATGGTACATTCAACCATGAAGTCAGTTGATGCCTTAGCCTTAATGGCTGTTCGAGGCTTATGTGTGATCTCCTCTACTGGCCTTTCTTGGTGTTCCTTTTCACTTTGGGCATCCATGTCTTCAATCGAAAGGACCTGCCCCCCGACTCCGTCAGGCCTTAACACGGCTACATAACAGCTTCGTGCCATCTTTTGATCGCCTTTATGTTCTCCAACACCATTCCTGGTCGGGAACTTGATCTTCATATGATAAGTTGAGGCAACAGCCTTGAATGCATGAAGTCTAGTCCTTCCGAGGATAGCATTGTACGTTGAAACCGCCTTGATTACCAGGAAGTTCAACATCTGAGTGGCCTTCTTGGGCTCCTGTCCAATAGTCACAAACAATTGGATAGTCCCTTCAACTTTGGATCCTACTCCATTAAATCCATATATAGGCATGTTATTGGGGGTCAACTGAGATTCATTGTACCCCATCTTCACAAATGCATCATGAAACAGAAAGTCAACAGAAGCTCCATTATCTATCAAGACTCGCTTCACCTCTGAGTTTCCAATCATAGGAATTATGACCAACGGGTCGTCATGGGGGAACTTCATCCCTTCGAGGTCTGAATCATAAAAACCAATTGTTATTTCAGTCTTGGCACGCTTCGGGGCCTCTCCCACGATGTGTATCACTTCCCTAGCATAAGCCTTCCGAGAATTCCTTGTTGTGCCGGCCGGAGTCGGGCCTCCTGAGATCATGTTGATTACTGGCCCTCGGGGCTATGGGTTGCGATCTTGATCGTCATCCCTCCTATCATACTCTCTTCTCTGATTACCACGGTCGTCACCCTTAGTGAAGTGGCTCAGTTTCCCTCTACGAATCAAAAACTCGATCTCATCTTTGAGTTGCTTGCAATCATCAGTGCCATGCCCCACATCTTTGTGGAATCTGCAATACTGATTCTTGTTTCTCTTTGCGGGATCACATCTGAGTGGCTTCGGCCATCGGAAATGCTTATCCTGCTCAATTTCCAACAAGATTCGGCTCCTAGGAGTATTCAACCTTGCATACTTAGTGAACCTCGGTCCTTGGTTCTTCTTAGGGGCATAGTCGGAGTCCTCGCTAGTTCGGGGATACTTGTCCCTAGCATCATACTCCTGGTATTGCTTTTGCTTCTTGGAGTCGTTGTTACCTCCTCCTCCACTTACCGTGGCTTCTTTCTTCATGCTATCTTCAGCCTTGATATACTTGTCAACCCTTCGCTGGAGCTCGGCCATGTTTTCAGGAGGATGCTTTGCTAATGACCTTTTAAAGAATAGATCAGTGGTTCCGTGTTCTAAGGCTACCATGGCCACCTTATTCTCCAAATCAGTGATATTCAATGTCTCCTTAGTGAACCTCTTGAGGTAATCTCTCAGATTTTCGTTCTTCCCTTGCACTACATACATGAGGGATGCAGAACTTTTCTCATGAACTCTCCCGCTAATGAATTGGCTGACAAAAGCGGCGCTCAACTCCTTAAAAGAGCCAATCGAATTCGCAGGTAGGTGGCTATACCATCTTTGAGCCATGCCCGACAGGGTTTGAGGGAACGCCTTACACTTCAAGGCATCGTTTGCAGGCTGCAACAGCAGTGCGTTTGAGAACGTCCTAACATGGTTTGCGAGATCACCCGTTCCATCATAAACCTTAATTATCGGCATCTTGAACTTCTTTGAGATACGAGCATTCATCACCTCCTCAGTAAACGGGAGTGTGGGATCATCAGGATCCCCAAGTGGCATCAGATCCTTGGGGTTGCTCCTGGGGGTTTCCACCCTTGTTGTTCTTCCAGTTGGGGCATCGGCCCTTCTCTGCCTTCTTGAAGACCTCTCCAGATCTATAATGGGAATCGGTCCTGAGGTTGGAGGAGGTTGAGTTCGATTCAACCTAGCTTGTTCTCTCGCAATATCTTCCTTTATCCTTAAAATCTCGGCCTCATGAGCCTTGATTCTCTCATCAGATGTCAATGGGGGTCCATCATGGAAAGTTTGTGTTCTCCTTCTTGGTTCTCTGCTAGCACGTCGCCTCCTCGGGGCTTCATCACGATCATCATCATCAGACGATGAATCATCAGTACAGGGGCTAGAGTAGTCAACATACTCTCGATCTCGGATATATAAGGCGTGGCCACTTGGTCCAGGACCTTGAGTAATTGGAGGGTAGTTAGGCAGACCATACATCGGGTTGGTATTCATGGGGAGATCCGTAGTATGGATCTGTACCCCCGGTGGTAACGGGCGATTGGGATCAACCAGAGGAGAATCCACCATCTGAAGAGAGCTGGTTTCTTGGCCTGGGTGGACGACCATGGGTAATGTTCTCTCAGCATGGGGATTCGTCCCTGGAGGTTGAGAAACTTGAGTTTGGGTGATCGCCCCTGTTGTTGGGGGTACTTGCTCAGTGACAGGCGGAGCAGAGCTAATTGGTAAAGCCTCGGTAGAGCTTTGTGCTGTTCTTCGTGTAGTTACCATGGTTGATGTCTTTTTCCCACAGACGGCGCCAAATGTTGTGGAATAAAAACTAGGTTACGAATTGTATTTAATGCTAGGGTTGGTGAGCTTCGAGCTTTAATGGCTGTTTCCGTGTTCGGGACTAATCGGTCCTCATAGAGTGCTTACGTATCTCGTATCGAGAATCAAGCCAAGACGTAGTTCTGAGAATGAGGGGTCAGACCCTTTATATAGGCTGAGAAGCCCTAGAATCGTGGTAGAATTAGGTGACTTGGTGGGCAAGTCACCGCCTTGAGGAAGGTTCTAGACTCCTTCCTTGTAGGAGTCAGTTCCCATATCGAATTCTATGCCTTGGAGGCTAAGCTTGGTAGGAGTAATATCCTTATCTGACTCTTATTGCTGAGCTGGTTATTACCCCTAATATTAATTACGAAATTAATATTATAAATAGGGTTTGGGCCCATCTGGTGGGCCCCACGTTTTGACCATATTGGGTCCATTTAATGTCACATTAAATGTGTCTTTAGGGCTTACTTTTAGCCCATATCAGTAGTCTCAGTACGATAAAATAAATAACAACTGCTAGATCTTAAAATAAATAGATAAAAAACGTTGGATCTAGCATTAAAAATATTTAATATTTTAACATGTAAACTAAAAAGTGTATTTATATTAAAATACGAAAAAATGTTTGTCAATGATTTAAATCATATATAATTAGGATTTTTATATTGAATAGGATTATTAATGTAGGTATTCTACACTAAATAGGATTAATGTAAAAATTCGTAATTATATTTTCTATTGAGATTCTGAGTGTTTTCATTTGGATAATAATTGTTAAATCATCACTAAATTAAAGATAATTTTATGAGTTTCGCGTGGATTGTAAAATCATCCAAATCTGATTTTTATATCTCGAGATAGAGCCTAAATAGCAAATATTAACTTTTTTTAATATTATTAAATAAATAAATAAAATTCAGTTCTAATACAATCTTTTATTTTTTTTGAAATTATAAATTCTTTTTAAAATTCAATTCTAATACAATCTTTTTAATTATATCCTTTTTACATTATAATTTTCTTTTTAATAAGATATAATCTTCATCGTCTATTTTGAAAAATATTATATTCGACGGTTGAAATTATTTTAGCGGTACAGTGACCAAACCAAAATTATGGATAAGATCCTCTTACGCTTATTATATATAAGGATAGAATATGATATATGATTTAAAAATGTGTAATTTATCCCACTTAATCAAAACCTTTATACTCAAAAAAAAAATCTCATTTTTACCATTGAAAATTACATTTCTATTTACATATATTCTTTGGCTTTGTACGTTTGACTTCATTATTTTCTCCATTCCAGCACCTCTTATATTGATTCTCGAATTTCATTTCCATCAACAGTTAACGAAGTACATTAAAATATAAAACGGGAAATGTTATTTTCAGAGCACTTTTTTAATTTCCAGACCTATGTGTCGCCTATTGTATTAGAATATGCTACATATTGTGAATGCAGGGGGAATATGCAACACATATTTCTCTGAAAATAAAAAAAATGCTCCGGAAATAACATTTCCTAACACTTCATCTATTCGAATGATAATTGTTAACCGCATCATTACGAACCTCGGTATGTATCTCCTGAAAACAAGCGAAAATTAAAGTTAATTTAATTATTTTGTGGTATGTATATATATAGCGTTCGGGGTTTAATTTCTATCTTCTGACTTTCTAGGACGGTCGAAAAGCTAAACAGTAACAAGGAAGAGACTTTTGGTTCGCTTGTCATAACAACTTGCAAGTCAGGTATTAACTGTTGCAAAAATATAGTATCAAGAAAGCCTATAAATACTCCACGAACCGTTTCAATTTCTACACAATCTACTAACTCTTCGAATTCTTAGATCAAAACGAACATATATATATCAACTTTGTAATAAACACCATGTCTTCCCTTTATCTCCTACTTGTGTTCTTCCTCTTAAACTCATCAATATCATCAGCAACAACCACATACAATGTTCTTCGTTACGGGGCCAAACCCGGAGGCCAATCCGATTCTTCGAAAGCGTTCCTCAGCGCATGGGGAGCTGCTTGTGCAACAACGAGTCCTGCCACCATCTACGTGCCACCGGGGAGGTTCTTGCTGACGAATGTGTATTTTAATGGTGAACATTGCAAAAATGGTGCAATGACTATACGTATAGATGGCATGCTAGTAGCTCCTTCTGACTACAATGTTCTGGGAAACTCCGGGAGCTGGATTAAATTCGAGAGAGTTACCGGTGTTTCCATTTACGGGGGAACTTTAGATGGCCAAGGAACTTCACTCTGGGCCTGCAAAACTTCTGGCAAGAAATGTCCTGAAGGAGCAAAGGTTTGTACTTTAATCTTTTTTTTAAAAAAACGTTACACTAATGCTTCCTCCACACAGATGATGGCCATAATGATCCTGAAATTGACCTGAACTAATCTTATACTCCCTCCGTCCCAAAAAGAATGACCCTTTGACTTTTTCACGCATTTCAATGCGCTCGATTGAGGTACTTATAAGTAATATTTTTTTAATTTTTTTGTTTTGTATTAAAATATAGATCCTTTATTTTTATACAAAACAAAAAAATTTAAAAAATATTACTTATAAGTAGCTCAACCGAGCACATTGAAATGCGTGAAAAAGTCAGAGGGTCATTCTTTTTGGGACGGAGGTAGTATATATTTAGAGTAAATAACATAGTGGTGGCTGTATTTTATACCAATTTTCAAAATAGTGGCCAAATTTTCAGATTCTCAAAAGAGTGGTCAACTTTTCTTTCCGATTTTCAAAAGAGTGGCTGCCGTCAACTTCCGTTAAATTTTCGCCGTTAACTAATATATTTAAAGAATAAGTTACAGAATGGTGGTCATACTTTACAATGATTTTCAAAATATTGGCTATTTAATGATTTTCACCATTAATTATTTTGAAAATCATTGTAAAGTATGGCCACCATTCTGTAATTTACTATTTAAATATATTAGTTAACGGTGAAAATTTAACGAAAGTTGGCCATTCTTTTGAGAATCTGAAAATTTGGCCACTATTTTGAAAATTGGTGTAAAATATAGTCACCACTATGTAATTTACTCATATATTTATGATATGATAACATTTCTTATGCAGCTATAGAAGAATACTTGCAACTATAGAATTTAATATACAAAAATTATTCTTGATAAATCTTTCAATCGACATGTTTATATCATTTTCATTTATTTATTATCTAGTTTCTTCACAAGGCTACACATTCGGCACAAATAATGGACCTTTGTTCAAAAATCCACATTACTAAAACTATTGTTTACGTTACAAGTTACACCTTGCAAAAATCTTTAGTGTACAAGCAAACATTATAGGGTCAATCCAGATATTTGGCATAAATGATTATATCCTTATTTACACGTACTGTAATGCTGCAAAATTGAAGTACTGCATTTTGTAGGGGTCAATCCAGATATTTGGCTTGATTTTTAAGGTTTAAATATTGAATTTTCGGACAATTTTTCTAAGAATTTTGTTATTAACTTTGTTTTCTTTCAACAGACATTGGCCTTTTACAATTCCAACAAGATCATTATCAATGGACTAACATCGTTAAACAGTCAGATGTTTCACATAGTGATGGATGGTTGTCACAATGTCAACCTGAAAGGTATAAGAGTTTCGGCATCAGGCAACAGCCCCAACACAGATGGAATTCATCTGCAGTCATCATCCGGAGTCACCATCTTCAACTCCCATATTAGCACAGGGGATGATTGTATCTCAATTGGCCCTGGCAACTCTAATCTGTGGATCGAAAACATAGCTTGCGGCCCTGGTCACGGAATAAGGTATCACATTAAAAACCACTACAATCAAGTTTATGTTGCGGCCCTGGTCACGGAATAAGGTATCGACCTTTTTTTTTTTTAAGCTTCTCATCGATTATTTTTTTCTGTTTGAATCAGTATTGGAAGTTTAGGTTGGACATCACAAGAACCTGGAGTTCAGAATGTGACAGTTAAGTCGGTTACATTTACCGGGACTGAAAATGGTGCGAGAATAAAAACATGGGCTAGGCCTAGCCATGGCTTTGTCAAGGGAATTCTGTTCCAGCACCTACAAATGATCAATGTCCAAAACCCTGTTATTATTGACCAAAATTACTGCCCTGGCGAAAAAAATTGCCCGCATCAGGTATAATTTACTGATTATCTATAAAGGTGTTTACGGGAAACATTTAACCATATGCGCAGTCCATTTGCTAATATTCGTAAATTCATTTCTGGTTTTATTGTTGGTGTTAAATAAAAGGCCTCGGATATAAAGATAAGTGGTGTGACATACGAAGATATTCATGGTACATCAGCAACAGAGGTTGGAGTTAAACTAGATTGCAGTAAGGCGTATCCGTGCGATGGGATAAGGCTGGAGGATGTTGAACTCACATACAAAAACAAACCTGTCGAAGCAATATGTATCAATGTTGGAGGAAAACTGCTTGCATCAGTGGATAACAACAGCTGTTTATAACAAGGAAGACACTTATATAAGTATAATCATACATATTTTTTTATAATTTCTGTGGCAGTTTAACCTGCCCTTGCAAGTTTAAATTTGTAGGTGTACTTAAATATTTTACAGATCTATGTATGTATAAGAATTGTTTGATTTGGTCTGAAGGTAAACGGTATATGAAATAAAAGGAAAAAATTATTTATTTTATGTCTGTTATAATCTCTGCGACAATGTATTTGTTGTTTCATGTTTTATTTCAGTTATGTTTCGAACTCTATAACCTTACCAAGGAAGTTATGGACTTGCATATATTGGCTTCATCAAACACTAATACTTCTGGTTTTTTTACGACAAACGAATAAATAATATAGTTAATCAGAAGCTATAGATCGCAGGATATTGCCTTGAAAGATGTAGGATTTTGTAATTCGATGTCAAACTTTGTTCGTGTACAACCTTCGGTTGAGTATATTATCATTCAATTATGCAAGATCCATTGGCTGGCTAAAACTTCTCTCAACTGCATCAAGCTCAATCTAGTCATTGGTATCTTCATGAGTAGATATAATTGCTTTGCCGATATGCTGGCGCAGTAGGAAGCTAGCATAAACAAAAGTTAATCCCAGAAATCACATTTAAATCCGCAACACGAACTCAAAATTTAGTCAATTATCAATGATTAAATTGAAATAAATCTTTAACTTTTCAATGATTAAATTCATACAAAAATTTAAATTTGTGATTAAATTGAGTCAAAATGAAATTATTGACTCATTTGGAAATGAATGACAGACCTTTTTTTTTTTTTATAATCCAGTGTCCCGGCCAGATTGCGCGCACCTCGACTAATTCGGAGGGCATACTAGCACACTCATACCCCGAGCATGGTAGCCCACTTAATCCCGAAACGTCCATGGAATCGAACTCGTGACCTCAAGGCAGCAAGCCTTAAGCGTCACTGTCCAACCATCTGAGACATCCCGTGGGGTAATGAATGACGACTTTGATAATTATGAATTATCCCAAAAAACAAATGTATACGCATCAGGAAAGTAATTTACTTTACATTCAAAAATTGATCCACAAAATGACAAAAGAATAAAATAAAGAAATCGATAGTCTCAGAGTGGTATATCTCCAGATTCCAATTATGATGCGATGAGCTGAATGCGCATGCAGAACATGAGGTCAAGCTCGTTTTCCTTTCACAGTGAAAACGTGGGTAAATGCAATCAAGAAAAAGATAGGTACTGCTAGTGCCTAGTACAAATAATGTTGCAATCCCATTCATTTGATAGATAAACATCACTACAACTTAGCAGCCTTATACCCACCACAGTTGTTCAAGTTAATTGAGATCGTGATTTAGGAACATATTATCCTAAAATTGTAGTTTCGATCCCATTGTAAAGCATGGAAGTAAGTGAACTATTATGCAGTGAATTCGAGTGTGTTAGCGGTCCTTCGAATTAGTTGAGATGTACGAAAATTAGTCCAGATACCGAATTGTCAAAAAAAAACTTAGCAGCCTTTATCTTTTTATCCTTTCGAACCGGCACGCCGTTGTTGTTATGTGGTAAGTGGGGCACCGGCGGCACTGTGTATATAAATTCACACACTACACTCTTATTTGTACTTAAAATTCTATCTTTGCACTATTCTCAACTCTTTGCAATTGCTCCTATACAAAAACTAGTATACATCTCTAGTGAAGTAGAAAACAATCAATGGCGAATGTTCTAAGAATGTTTTCGATGAACAGAAGCATCAGTAACGTATCAAACGACAGCGTGAGGCGTCGTTCAACACCAAGAAGGGGACAAGTGAAGGCAGGGATTGTGGTTGGGTTAGCTCAATCAGTGGCTTCTGTCTTCTCTCCTTCTGCTCGTGCCAAAGCTTCAGCTTCACCTTCATCAATTTTTTAAGTCAACTCATTTAGTTTGTATAATTGTTACTAGATTTCTGTCAGTGTACTGAGCCCTGTGATCCTTTGCATCCAAGAGGCTGTTCTTTTGTTCTTTCCCTGCTTGTAAAAAGGTTTAGCTTTTAAATATAAATTTAGCCCTGTGATTATATGTAACACAATTTGGATCACATTATTTCGAATCGTACGTAGTTGAAAATTAGATCTAATCGCAAAGATAAATCACATATAAAATCGAAATATACTGGTTTCTAGTTCCTACGATATTTAATTTAGCAAATCAATTATCTTTGTCGAACCATCTTTGTCCGTAGACGGCAGACTTTGATATATCTAACAACATCTACAAATTTTATTCGACTTTCAAAGTACAAATATTGTTGGGACTGGGAAAAAATATTACTTTACCGAATTTATTACTTTATCGATATAATAATATTTTATTATTTTATCGATAAAATAATATTTTATTATTTTACCAAATTTTTATGTTTATGTACTACAATACTTTATGTTTAAAAACAAGAATCAATCACATGCAATGTATTTGATCTAAAATTACTTTTGTTATGATTAATTATATCTAAAAACTAGATTCATGTATATAAAAAATTGCACCAGATATATGTAAAATGTGTTGTGTACATCGTATAGAAACTCAATCATCTAAAGTTTATTGTAATTCTAAAATATAAATTCAACATACAACATAATATTAAATGATAATATTGACATGATAGAATTTCATCAGCACTTGAACAATTATTTGTTATAACACGAGCAAAACATACTAGGAATTATTTATGCTTTACATAAAGTAAGTCAAGGATGAGGTTAATTTTGGTTTTGGTGGAAAGTAGAAACAAGCTATTATAGATTCATTTTTTAAAAAGAATTAAATTTTGTAACTCATATACATTATATATATATATATATAATTCTGAAATTATTACTTTACATATTACTTGGGCCCTTAATGACTTTCTAATTTTTTATTATCTTATACTTTTAGCGAGAATATTACTTTACAACATTGACTCAAGTTGGGACCAACGAAATTTATTACTTTAACAAGATTATTACTTTATCGAATATTACTTAATCGAGGTTTAACTCTAGACAAAATATTTTAGGGCCAAGCCAACAACATAATGACGTGAAATTGTTCATCCTTACAGGGAGCTTGCAAATAGTACACACACAACTTCAAAATTCGAAAAACTTTACATATAAATTTGTCATAATAGAAACCAACACTTTCAATTTATTGGACGTTTGCAAAAAAAGGAAGTTAAAATTACAGTTGAACATGTGACATGTATAATCCATCGAGCAAATGACACAAATTAGAATGTCTACTTCTTCGAAAGATATCGAAATAATATAACTTCGCATTGAAATATTGTGGGTGTTTGGGGTATCTTAAAATAAGTAACTTATGACTTATAAGCATTTATGTCATATAAGTGATAAGTGGAGCAGAGATTATAAGTCAGTAAAGTGTTTGGTAAATCAGAACTTATAATCAGTAGACTATTTGGGTAAATCAGAACTTATAAGTTAACTTTTTTTAATAATTTTCAAAATATTTGTTTTTTATATATAACAATGGATATCAATGGATAGATCTCGATGAATAGAGAAATTTGATATATACATATCAATTTTCTAATGAATGGATCGAGAGATATATGGCTTTGAAGATTCGAAGGATATTATATATTGCGTATATCGAGAAATAAGTTATAAGCATAAGTTGAATGTTAGGATTTCCTAACATTCAACTTATGGCCTTGGAGCATTCACATCCCATCCCCTATCCCCAAATATTTAGGGAAATATTTAGCTTTTATGCAAAAAATGGCTTCCATCCCATTCCCCATTTTAGGGATTAATTTTGGGGACAAGTTTTGAATCCCCATATTTGGGGATTACTATTTTGAATCCCAAATCACCTCTCTCCTCTTTTAAATATATTTAATTGTAGTGGGTGAGTTTTGATAGTTAAAATTTTAGTGAAAGAGAGAGAAAGAAGTAATATTAAAAGAAATGTAGGGATATGGGGATGGAAAATGGGGAATGGGATGTAGAACATTTTTGATAATTTTGGGGATTTACTATTTTTATTTGAGGATTTACTATTTTTAGTAAGGTTTTGGGGATGGGGAATGGGATGTGAATGCTCTAATATAAGTTATAAGTTGAGCAAAAACTTATTTTGGCAAACACCCCTCATAAGTGTTTATGGCCTTATAAGCCATAAGTTGACCACGATAAGTGGAAACAAACAGCCCCATTGATCCACATAATCTAAGTGATGTAGGTTTTTAATAGTCTCCGAGTGGTATATCCATAATGATGCGATAAGCTGATTGTGCACCTTCCAATATGTAGTGGGTGTTTGGGGTATCTTAAAATAAGTAGCTTATGACTTATAAGCACTTATGTCATATAAGTGATAAGTAGAGCAGAGATTATAAGTTAGTAGAGTGTTTGGTAAATCAGAACTTATAATCAGTAGACTGTTTGGGTAAATCAGAACTTATAAGTTAACTTTTTTTTATAATTTTCAAAATATTTGTTTTTTATATATAACAATGGATATCAATGGATAGATCTCGATGAATAGAGAAATTTGATATATACATATCAATTTTCTAATGAATGTATCGAGAGATATATGGTTTTGAAGATTCGAAGGATATTATATATTACGTATATCGAGAAATAAGTTATATGCATAAGTTGAATGTTAGGATTTCCTAACATTCAACTTAGAGCATTTACATCCCATTCCCCATCCCCATCCCCAAAACCTTACTAAAAATAGTAAATCCTCAAATAAAAATAATAAATCCCCAAAATTATCAAAAAAATTCTACATCCCATTCCCCATTTTCCATCCCCATATCCCTACATTCCTTTTTATATTACTTTTTTCTCTCTCTTTCACTAAAATTTAAACTATCAAAACTCACCCACTACAATTAAATATATTTAAAAGAGGAGAGAGATGATTTGGGGTTCAAAATAGTAATCCCCAAATATAGGGATTCAAAACTTGTCCCCAAAATTAATCCCTAAAATGGGGAATGGGATGGAAGCCATTTTTTGCATAAAAGCTAAATATTTCCCTAAATATTTGGGGATAGAGGATGGGATGTGAATGCTCTTATGGGCTTATAAGTTATAAGTTGAGCTAAAACTTATTTTGACAAACATCCCCCATAAGTATTTATGGCCTTATAAACCGTAAGTTGTCACAAAAATGGAAAGCCAAACAGGCCCGTAGTATGATGATCTCGTGCTCCTTCCGTAGTCAACAAGTGGGTGAATGCATCAAAGAAAATGAAAGGTGGCGCTAGTACAATGTACATAGACCATTGTTATACTACTGATTTGAGCCTGTTTGGCTAACCGCCCTTAAAGACAAAAGCTCCTTTAAGGAGTTTTTGGTGTGTTTGTGTAACGTGGCTTTAAGTCGGTTTTAAGTTAAAAAATTGCTTCAAATCAGAAGTTACATTTAGGTACTTTTGACTTATGACTTATGACTTATGGAGTTTTTTTTTTTTCACAATTCTTGTAAAGCTTAAATATCATGAATTTAAAATTTTTTTTAGTCAAATATCACTTTAAGTCAAAATTATTAAATTCTCATTTAACTTTAAGTAAAATTACCCAAACACATTCATTCAACTTAAAGTAAACAACTTTACTTTCTCCTTTAAGTTAAAAACACCTCCATTAAGTCAAAAGTAACTTATTTTAAGCAATCTCAAACACCCTCTTATATATATTCTTCGTTAATATGAAAAATTATATTTTAATGTCATGTAATAGTATTAAAATATTAAATTTAGTTATTATTAAATTCGGGATTCGATTTATTACAATTACATAATTATATAAAATTTAAATAATTTTACTGTTCAATTATTTAAAAGTACATATTTAAGTGATACTCCCTCTGTCTCATATTTCTTTTCCCACTTTCCTTTTAAGGATATTTAAAATACTTTTCCTTTTACTATTTCTGTCCATAAAAAATACTAATATTCAATACCCACTACTCCACCCATTACTCTTTAAAAATAATATTCAATACTCATTACTCCATCCACTAATCATTACAAATAATATTCAATACTCACTACTTCACCCACTATTTCTTAAAAGTAATATTCAATATTCACTATTCCACCCACTACTCCTTAAAAATAATATTCAATACCCACTACTCTATAAAAAAATAATACTCATTCCCCACTATCTTAAAACCCATGAAATTCAGCAAACGGGAAAAGAAAAAAGAGACGAATGGAGTAGTTATTAATTACTCCGTCCCATTGATTGATTAACATTTGCGGACCAGTTTCCGGCACAGATTTTAAGGTGCATTTTAAGGATAGTTCTATAACTTATTTTTGATATTTTCTTTTTTTTGTATAAAAATAGAACAATCCTAGTT
The DNA here is from genome assembly GCA_037693485.1 of Kitagawia praeruptora. Taxonomy (NCBI): domain Eukaryota; kingdom Viridiplantae; phylum Streptophyta; class Magnoliopsida; order Apiales; family Apiaceae; genus Kitagawia; species Kitagawia praeruptora. The sequence continues at coordinate 103,873,751 of CM075354.1, read as the reverse complement.
TTATATAAAAAAAGAAGAAAATATCAAAAATAAGTTATAGAACTATCCTTAAAATGCACCTTAAAATGCGTGTCAGATATGCAGTTTTTTATGTTAAGAAATGAATAGGAAAGAGTGAGTATTTTCATTCTCAGTAATTTATTAATATTAATTTTTCTTTAATTTTAGCTCATGCTTGATCTGTGTTCGTACTTCGTACGGTTATCAGTTAATATTACTTGATAAATAACTAATACAATTATTAAAATATATTCAATTTTTACTCCAATAATTCTCAATTTTTGCCGATCTTCTTTACTATCCGATTTCTATAACACAGTTAACATAATTTTTTTTAAAAAAAAAACAAAGGAATTAATTCAATAATAAAAAATCATACGACATCTACACCAATGATCGAATCGAACAAATAATAAATTGTAATCGCATGTTTTCCTGAAAAGACAGTTAACAGAATTTTTAATCATTCGAAAGTTTAGCTTGTGATTGAAATATACTCCCTCTGTCTCTAAATACTTTTCCTGTTTTCATTGAACACGTTTGTCAACGCACAATTTCGATCGTTAATATCTTTAATTTCGTATTAGTATTAAAAATAAAAACTTCACTATATTAAAATACTCATAAATATGAATTCAATAAAATCACTCATGACTATATTTTATTTTATAAATTAAACGTAAATTAATAATTTATCTAATATTATAAATAATTCCGACATATAAAACGAAAATGATAATGGGCCTGTTTGGCAAATCCGCTGCCCAACTTATAAGTAACTTATTTCGGAAAAAATTTCGTATTTACATATTTTTTTAAGAGAAAAATGTGTATGGGGAGTTCAATATTCGTTATCTTGTAAAAATAAGTTACTTATTTCAGAAAAAAATACATATTTCCTAACTTTTTTCCAGAATAAGTAACTTATTTCTGAAAAATATGATTTCCCAAATGGCCACAATACCAGACGGGAGGGAGTATTGATTTGCTAGTGGCTAGGGATGGCAATCGGGTCGGTCGAAACGGGTTTGGCCAAATCCAAACCCGAACCCGAATCCTTTCACCGAACCCGAACCCAAACCCAAACCCGAAAACACCCGAAACATTAAAACCGGACCCGAACCCATCGGGTTTCAATCGGGTTCGGGTTTTACCGAAACCCGTAAACACCACCACCACCACCATTGCTGCTTCTTTCACCACCAACAAAGCCACCACAATTCAACCAACAAATTCCTTCGCTTTCACCAACATTCCAACAAATTCCAACCTTCTCCACAGACCAATTCAACCACCGCCTACAATCCTCCGCCTTCTGTAACATCACCCTACCTCCGCCTTCTGTAACATCACCATCTCCTTCGCCTCTTCTTTTCTCCTCCGACCAACAACTCCCGCCGCCGTTCAGCCCCTCCCCTCTTCTTCTTTTCTCTACCTCCTATCCAACCTCCACTTTTAACATAACCCACAACCAGACCCCATCCCTCTAGACTCACTTCCGACCTCCTGTTTCAATCCTGCACCGACCACTTCCTGTTTCAATCTCCGCTATTCTCCTCTTTTCTCCGTTGTTTCCATCTGATCTCCTTTTTATCTACTATCTATTTTTATTTATCTACCTCTTCGGTCTAAATTATCTCCACCAATACATATATATACAATAATATAAATATATTATATTATTTATATTTAATTCGGATTTTCGGTCGGGTTCGGGTTCAATCGGGTTTCAAACGGGTTTCGGGTTTTCGGGTCGGGTTCGATACGTGTTGTTACACGAAATCGGAGGTTTGCTGGAATAGTAAAGCGAAATTATGAGTATGTGGATGTTTTTAGGGATTTAGGGATTATGAAAAAAGAGGGGGCTGGACTTGGCAGGTTTCTCGATTTGTCTCGTGTATCGGATTGCATATCGTACCAAGATGCGTGCGTACCTATGTTTATATAGGATCAAGCCCCACGCAGTTCTGTGAATTAATTGGGCTTATCCCGAGAGACTTAAGGGATAAGTTACGTTAATGTGGGTAATGATTGATTTTATCTGATTTAATCTTATCGTTGTGATATCTTCCTGATTTGAAGAATATCGTTTGGAGATATTTTTCGTAATTAATTGATTGTGATTGATTCTTTCCTCATTTCAGAGAGAGGATAAAACTTAGCGGTTAAGCAATAATTATTAATCTGAATTAATAATTAATAAATATTAGAAATTGAGAGATTATTAGACATGCCAAAATATGGCATAACAACTAGCCCCCAGTTCTTCAGTGTAGCTTGCTGCTGTGGAGAACTAAACATTCTTCACGCTTCCAAATTTCTTGAGTAGCTGAAACAACTAAAAACAGAAGATTAGCAAAACATTTAGAGCACCACTATGCTCGTTAGGCGTATGCGGATGCAAGTATGATAGCATGTGATAACCAGTATAAGATATATATTTGCCAAGGTTTTCAAATGTGCGAGCATAAATGACATTTTTGAAATCCTTTGCGATCCTTGTTGTCTAGTTAGGACCTTGGCGCTTGTATATATCCCGAATAGGCATACACGCTTTTCAAGTGTTTGATGCAACCACATAAGGATGTGTCTAGCAGAGTTTTCACTGAGAGATGTCTCAGTGAAGAGATGTAGATGAGATCTTGGCGAAGAGATGTAGATAGTTTGCATAGGGATGCCTCCATCCATGCGATCTTGTGAGATCTGACCATGGGCCTTCAATAAAGATAGTTTGCATAGGGATGCCTCCACCCATTCGATATAGAGAGATCTCATGGGCCTTCAATAATCCAGAGGGTGCTGCACTTTACTAAGCATGTTGCATTGCGAGATTTATAGCTTGTCCAGGCTACCCTACTTGACAATTTAGTTCACAAGTTTGAAAATATTTTTGACATATATGTACTATCGCAACGATATATGAAAAATATTTTACAAATCCAAATGCAATAATAAATATGCTTTTTTAAGAATGTCGCGATATTTATTTTCTTCGAAAATAATGCTCCTTTTTGTAGAAAATCTTTTACAAAATTATGCGTCTCGTATATGTATTTTTTCCTTTGAAATATGCAGCTCGTACGGGATTGTAAAATAAATCCACAATCAATCAACATAAATATCCTCAATTAATCAGCATAAATATCTCGTACGATATTTTCCAAATCGTAATAATTTTACAAGCATAAAAATATATTGCTCGCACGAATTTTTTGAATAATAAATATTTTTCTGGAAAAATATTTAAAAACATGATTATGCATGGCAAAATATAATATGTAATTTGCAAAAAATAAAAATTAAAAGATAAAAGGCTTATCTTTATTTTCCGTTCCGTGCTGGTGAATTTCCGAGTGCTGTTTTGTTTTTGTTTTTTTTGCTGTTGCTGGCCTCCGCTATTACTCAAGTTTCTTTGTCTTTTTTTTTTACCGTGGTCCCACGAACCTGGTCCGCCATTCTTTATTCGTCCACGTGCTTGCTTTGTTTTTAGTTTGCTGACTCGCGCGTGAATTGTACGGAGTATTCAACTATGCTGCTCCTTTTTCCTTTCCTTTCGGGTCCCGCAATCTTGTGTCAATTGTACAACCTTTGTTTTTTGGTTGAATTTTACTTGCCCCGCGCCGCCGATGTGCACTCTCACGGTAACCATTTTTTATGTGGTCACGAATCACCGCCACTGTGTTGATGTCGTCTTCACATCACAGTTTTTCCTCCAAAATTGTACTCATGTTTTTTATCACCACCAATTTCTGATATATGTATTCATCAAAACCCCCGAATTGTGATTAAATTATTCGTCCTCCACGAATAATAAATTGAATCCCCTCCTTCTAGCGCCAAATGTTGTTACATGAAATCGGAGATTTGCTGGAATAGTAAAGCGAAATTATGAGTATGTGGATGTTTTTAGGGATTTAGGGATTATGAAAAAAGAGGGGGCTGGACTTGACAGGTTTCTCGATTTGTTTCGTGTATCGGATTGCATATCGTACCAAGATGTCTGCGTACCTATGTTTATATAGGATCAAGCCCCACGCAGTTCTGTGAATTAATTGGGCTTATCCCGAGAGACTTAAGGGATAAGTTACGTTAATGTGGGTAATGATTGATTTTATCTGATTTAATCTTATCGTTGTGATATCTTCATGATTTGAAGAATATCGTTTGGAGATATTTTTCGTAATTAATTGATTGTGATTGATTCTTTCCTCATTTCAGAGAGAGGATAAAACTTAGCGGTTAAGCAATAATTATTAATCTGAATTAATAATTAATAAATATTAGAAATTGAGAGATTATTAGACATGCCAAAATATGCCATAACAATACGGTAAGACCAAAACTCAAACCCGACCCGGAAATAATTCTGGTTTAAAAAATAAACCCAAACCCAAACCCAAATCCAAATATTCGGGTCCGATAAGATCCAATCGGATCGGTATGGATCGGGTATCCATCGGGTCGGTAAAAATTGTCATCCCTACTAGTGGCTTATCTAAATAATACTCCCTCCGTCCCGGCAAATTCTTTACATGGGGACTGGGCACGGAGACCAAGAATAGTGGGTGTAATATTGTTAAAATAAATGAAGTAGTGGGTGTAATAGTGATTTTATTGTTAAAATAAGTGAAGTAGTGGGTGTAATAGTGTAAAGTGTTGAAAAAGTGAAGTGAAGTAGTGAATGTAGTAATGTATTTTATTGTTAAAAGTTACTATTTTTGGTAATATAAAGAATTGGTGGAACGTCCCAAAAAGGAAATTGTAAAAAAAATGGATGGGACAGACGAGTACTCCACTCAATTATTTGACAAGTCTTTTCAACAAACTCCACGTAGAACGAACGAATATAAATTTATAATCACGTGGGTAAATGCATCCAAGAAAAAGTGATGCTAGTGCCCATCACACTAACTTAGCAGCCTCACAATATAATAATCTAAACACAATTATAAACTATTATTGTAAGTGAACAGAGGAGACTTGTCACTTGTATAAATAGACACTTGACTACACTCTTATTTGTACTCGAACACTTCCAAATCAATCTTTCCATAGAATCTCTGCATCTTACTCTGTATTCCACTACATAAAAAAAATTCCCATCAAGCTTATACAAATCATCAATGGCAAGTATTGTAAGATTGCTTCCCATGACCAGCAGCACCAGCAGGAGAAGAAACTTTGCAAACGACAACATACGGCGTCGTTCAATACCAAGAAGGGGACAAGTAAAGGCCGGGATAGTACTAGGTTTGGCTCATTCAGTAGCTTCTGTCTTCTCTCCTAGTGCTCGTAACAAAGCTTCTGCTAGTTTGTAGATCATTTTAGCTCGTTGCTCATTTCTTTTGGTTTACTTAGCCCTATGAACATTTGTATCGAAGTGGCTATTCTACTTTCTACACTTGATTGTAAACATTTTTTATATTCAATCATTGTTTTCTTCATTTTATGAATTTTTGCTAGCTAGATTTCATATCGCATATATAATAAAACAATTAAACTAAATTCAGTATAAATGAAAACAGTGGATTGGTTTAAAACTGGGTTGAGATGTTAAGGGTGTGTTTACTTGGAAAAAATGGAATGAGGTAGGAATGTAATGAAAATTGTAAACAAAATTTATGAAGAAAGAGGGATGTTGGGGGAAATAATGAACAAATATGAGGGAGAAGAAGTTTTTTATGATGAAGATTGCAAGGAAAATGATGAAAATTGGGAATGGAGCATTTCTTCCAAACATTTGGGTTAGAATTCTAATTTAAATTATTTGGAGAGGAATGAAGCAAGGAATGAAATTTATAAACACTTTCTCCAATCTCCCCCAAATAATAGTATAAATTTCATTTCTTTTTCCCCTTATTCGGTTCAATCCAAGTGAATATAGTCTAAGTCTTCGGCCACAAGGCCCCCAACACATAACTTGTGCACCAGAAGTTACTGTAAAGCTCTTATTTGGTGCCCGTTCTTTTGAATGTTTTTACGTTTCGTTTTAGGAATAACAAAAAAATCTGATGTACATTTATACATTTTAAGTAATTGTTATTCGAAAACTGATGTTCCAAAATACTATCACATAGAAATTATAAATTATATAATACTCCCTCCGATCTCTTAAAGTTTTTCTCGTTTGATATGTTGAGATTGTTCATAATATGAGATAAATTACTAATTTACATCTAATCTATAAGACCAAATATAGTTATGAGTGATCTTGTTGGATTCGTATTTATGATTACTTTAATACAGTGAAATTTTTATATTTAAAACTAATACAAAATTAAAGATATTAACGATTAAAAGTGTGCATTGGCAGATATGCCCAACAGAAATGAGAAAAATTTTTAGTGACACAGGGAATAGTAAAACACACAAGGGTGTTCCTGCTCCTGCACATCACACGCGTCTGAAAATATTCATCTACTTCACACAACAAAGCAGAAGTTAATTGAAATACTTCATCCGTCTCTTAAAACATTTCCTGTTTACTATTTCGGGACATTCAAAATATTTTTCCCCTTTCTATTTTAAGCCATTTAAAACAATTTTCAATACACACTACTCCACCCACTACTCCTTAAAAACAATATTTAATACCCACTACTCCATCCACTACTCCTTAAAAACAATATTTAATAACCACTATTTCACCCACTACTCTTTAAAAACAATATTCAATACCCACTACTTCCCCCACTATTCTTTAAAAACTATATTCAATATCCACTACTCCACCCACTACTCCTTAAAAACAATATTCAATACCCACTATTCCATTAAAAAACAATATTCTTTATCCACCGTCTTAAAACACGTGTTTTTAGTCAAACGAGCAACGTTTAAAGAGACGGAGGGAGTACTAATTAAACATGGTATCATTGTTTTTCCTTGAACTTTGGATCAGTGGAAACGAGGTCATGCGTTGATCCAAAGGGTCACGGGTTCGAATCTCATCCGCCCCCTGCGTGTAGCCGCATTGGAGAGACAGTGAAAGGTTTGACGAAGGTAACCGTGGATTACTGAGCGTATCGCTTAAGTGCCCGGCCACTGGGTCTTACCGCACGGTTAACATGATTTACATGCCGGTGTTGACCATGGGGCTGGTCGGCCGGTCCTGGGCAACGAAACCAGGCAGGCTAGCGTGTCCTGAAAATACACGTTTTGACGAAGAAAAAAGAAAGTTAGAAAATAAGTTATGAAATTATTTTTAAAATAAATCATAAAATGTATATCAAACATTTTTTAAAAGATGTAAGCAATTGAATGTATCAAACATTTTTTAAAAGGTGTAAACAATTGAAGGGAATATAGAACAAGTGGAAAGTTAATACTCTATCAGCCTGTTTGGCTTCTCGGCCTTAAAGTCAAAAGTGACTTTAATGAGATTTTGCACCGTTTGACAAACTTACTTAAAGCCCGGTTTTAAGTTAAAAAACTGCTTTAAGTCATAAGTTCAATTTAGGTACTTTTAACTTATGACTTATGACTTATGGAGTTTTTTTTTTTTTTTTTTCAAAATTCTTGTAAAGTTTAAATATTATGAATTTGAAATTTTTTTAAGTCAAATTTTATTTTAAGTCAAAATTATTAAAACCCCATTTAACTTTAAGTAAAATTACCCAAATACATTCATTCAACTTAAAGTAAACAACTTTACTTTTTCCTTTAAGTTAAAAACACTTCCATTAAATCAAAAGTAACTTATTTTAAGTAATGTCAAACACCCTCTATGTAAGTAACGAATGTATTAGAACTTCAATTATTGTACTTGCAATGTAAAATTATGGCACGTAATCTTTCTCTAGATCTGTTGCTCCCACCATTAGCAAAGCCAACCGTCCTTTTGCCTGAGGCACTGCATAATTTATTGATAGAGATCCCCTCGTTTCTTTTTGGACCAAATACAATGAATATCTGCACTGAAACTCTTACTATTAAAATCAGATTTTTAATACAGGATAGCCAACCTGGATTCCAAGGACACATATTAAAAAAGTAATTAATTTAGATATGCAGTGGAATACCATCCCAAAGACAAGACTACGATCACAGGTTATAAGCTATAACAAGACAATAATCAAAGTAAACACACAAAGAAGAAGGAATTTGTTGGCCAAAGTGAAAAAGCTTTTTTCTTGTATATATTGATACGTTTCTGTTTTCTGTATACAATACCACAAGCCTTAAAACCTAGCTAATTCGCTACTGTTTACATATCATATTAACTATGGGCCTAGTTTAAGAATTAACCTAAAAACACTTTTGGGTCAAAAATACCCGCTCCAAGTCGCCTCACCACGGGGAGCTTAATCCACACCGTGGTGCAAAAACTTCTGCCCCTACCTCAATAAACAGGCCTTCTGCACCTCCAAATCCGATCTCCACCGTTCAGAATTTAGATACATGAGTAAGGAAGACGTTGTCCAAAATTCAGGACGATCCGACCGTTGGAACTCCGGGAAACGTAAAAACAAAACAGCTAACGCAACCAGAAAAAATTTCTAAGAATTTTTCACATTAGCACCAAAAAACTAGCCCAACCTTTCAATCTCATAATTCTCCACTTCGTACATCATTTGATCAACCTCAAATTATGGACGAACACTGAGAATACCATGAAAGCCTTGATATGTAAACCCCAACCGACTGCGGCATATTACCATGACTGCCTACGTATCCTTAACCGTAAAGTAAACAAATAATCAAAGTAAACATTTATTATCTTAATTAATTACGTTTCTATCTTATTGTTGGTATACTTTATTGTGAAAATTGTGAAACGGAGAAAAATAAATATTAATTTGGTTAAGCGTGAAAATTAATAAGTATCCTTGTAGCATCCCAAAATCCGGGGTACAGATATGGGGCCACTAACCACACCAATAATATACAATCCTGGACATAAACAAGATAAAATGATAAAAACCCCTTAACCAAGATCGCATACAGGTTATGGTATGAAACAAACTATCGAATTATATTATTACAATCAAACCTCAGAATAAAAATGTTATACAATTTATGAATAAACAACATCACAGTCTAACTACATATCCAACCTTGACAATTTCCAATCCTTTATTTGAAAAAAATTCCATCACTCGAACGTCTCCTTTCGCTGCCTATCGAACAATACCAACTGACCACTAGGTGCTCTGATTATCTCTAACAACTGGAGAAATAAACAGAAGCAAGAGTGAGCCAACAATGCTCAGCAAGTGTAAATAGTGATAACAATTTCAATAACGATAACAATTCTGATAAACAAAAGAGTTTCATCTCATTCTATAAAAGAATCAGTTCCATTGACTTTTCGATTACCACGAGGGCCAATAATTCACCATTCATAAGGTGCATCAAGAACTAGAACTGACAAGAATTCTGATATCAAAGTATTATTAAATCAGACTTCCAAGGAGTCAAGAATTAGACATCTCAATCTCAGAGTATAGATTAGAATTGGAATTTTTATTTAATTTAAAAAAAACATCAAGGTTAGGCTGCTGATCAGTCAGCACTAACCCCGGACAAACGCACACAGCAATGTCCTTAATTGGATCCATGGCACACATTGGCCTTAACTTTCGACCATTAAACTGGTCTCCCCGAAGGGACATCAAAGAAAACATTCCAATTCTAAATCCAACGCACTAGGTGTCGGAACAACTGACCACCATTGATATCCAACCACTGGAAACTCACGTCCAGAATAACAACTCAAGATTAGGAGTTAATAAGAAACGACATCATCGTCTAGTATCGACAAGTTCGATACAACACAGGGGATAAACGAACAACCAAGATTCTCAACTGTTATTGACAAGTTCGATACCACACAGGGTGGGGATATAAGGAATGACAATTCAAATAAATATCAACAAGAAGAATATGAATTACCGAAATTATTGACGTTAACAACTTATCAAGAGAGAGATTTCACTTGAGCACATAACAGATATACATTGCAATAAGATTTTCAACCATCAAAATTCTAAGTTAAAGCGAAGATTTGGTCAAACACTAGGCGCATTGTAAAGTTTGAGTTTCTATAAGCAGATAAAGTAGCTTAAACATTTGTTTATAAAACGATTCCAATATGGAAAAGTTCAAAACATTTTGAAAGAAAACATTTTTCTAAATGGGGTCCTTTTGTGAAAATATGCTAGTATCAAGAGTTTCGCTAGCAGGCTTTCATAATGGTTTAAAATCTTGGATTTTCTTTTGTTCAGAAATAAGAAAATTCTTAGACAATCTCGACGAAAATAGGAGAAATGGCATTCTAGGGATAAGAAAATAAGCGAGAAAGGTTATTTGTCAAATTCTTTGTAAATCGGATATTTGAATCATGGTTAGGGGAGATAAACAGCATCACACTATATGAAAAAGTATATGTCATCTGCCATCTATACTTGGCCAAATCATCACATACTACAAGTAAATTAAATTGCATCACTTGAACAATAAGTGATTATCAAAAACACTTGCCTCGATTTACGGAGTTCCTGACTTTCACCTCGATCCTCAACTCAACTTATGACAACCCTTAGTTGCTAGCCTTTTATTTAGCCCTACTTCCCTTTCCTTCTTCGTAACTCATCAATTTCCACATCCATTCACACTCTCGGCTTTGATACTCGTCCTTCTGTTCATCTTTCAGATTACCCGCGCTCTGACCTTGGCCAGGTTTCCTATTTAGACCTTTTCAAGGTTAAATACTATTTTAGTATCCAAATAAGAAAAATCTTATTACTTTGCTTTATTCTACCCATACGCGTCCTATATCGCTTACTTATATAACATATATAAACATATACATTCATTTTCACAAAATAGCTTTAGTATAACCAACTAGGTCAAATAAACTTCACATAATAATTAACACGGATGGCCATTTAATACTTAAATATTAACTAGTGGTAAACTCTTCAAAATAATACCACATCTCAATTCTTCACATCAACTATTACATATTTACCTAGACTTCTTAGAAATTATCACATACTTTCAAACCATCAAAATTAAATAAATTAAAAAGATTTTTAAATAAATTTGCAGGGGAATTTTAGAAAATTTCGGCATGAGGTATTCGTTTATCGGACAATGGGCACATCCCCTCAAATACAATTCAACCCTGTTTTTGCAAAAATAAAGCTGCTTCAACTTGCAACAACATAAAAATAAACAAGTAAGAAAAGTACCCGCCCAGACATGCGGCACCTAGCACATAATAATTTACATTAACACTACTACTTACGCTACACCAATGATCGTATTTCTCATGCATTTTAATGATACGCGTGACAATCAATCATTGATGTTCGTAAGCCCTAGGGAACAACCCCTAGCACTAACTATTACTTACGCTATATCAATGATCACATCACTCAAGTATATTAATTATACTCGTGGTAGTTAATCATTGATATTCGTAAGCCCGAGGAACTAGTTGAAGAGAATTACACAAGTCCTTAAATATTGAAACTTAAGACTTGTGATCTCATTGCAACTCCTCGCAGATAAACACATAATAAAATGAATCCCACAGTTAATCTTTGATAGATAACATTTAAACCGAAATATACTGCTTAAGCAATTCTCAATACATACTCGACTCCAATTATCTAACAAGTATAGCGTTCAATGAATAATATGACTCGACTACAACATTTACCACATAGACATTTACCGACTAGTACATCATATAATTCCACATATTATCCAACAATTAACAATCGTTAAGTCCGAATACAACATTGAAGCCTCAATTACTACTAAAATCATAATTACAATTCGCAATCATCAAAATTCCCAAATATTAACAAGACCACTATATAATTCCAATAACTATAATTTAACAACCGACAATTTAACAATCATTAAGACCGAACATATATCAAATTCACAATTAAACTCAATAATTATAACTAGCAACTAACAATAATAATCCACTACACTCTCCGAATTAATTCACGAAAACATACGATATCCATAATTTACAACTTTAATCTAATTACGAAAATCAACATATATAACTTGCAATTTAAACTAATTAAACTACAACAACTACATAATTTAATCTAAGATGCAAATTAAATAATTACATCGAAAAATAAATTAAGTAAATAAAATAAAAATTTATACCTTCTCGATTCCAATTCTTTTCCAACCAATCTCTCTCTCTCTACCCACACACCAATACCTTATTGCTGCAACACCGCGCCATCCACCTGCTACAACCTCGCCTCTGGCCATCACCACCCGCGGCCGCCCTGCCTCCGGTCAGACCCCCCCCCCCCCGGCGCGTCTTCCTCTTCTGCTACACACACCACTCGTGTGTATACACACACACGCACGAGCTGTACAACCCACAAATATCATCTTCTCTTCCTCAATTTCTCTTTTCAATTCAAACCCCCAATTTCAATTTAGAACCCTAATTTCTATTCTCCCCCAATTGTTTTTCTCCTCTCTTTTTATTTTGCTCTTCCCCCGAATCTCTGGAATTCTCTCGACTGAGCTTGTTTCTTCTAAATGGGCTTGGCCCATTACTTACAAACTAACTACTAACCATTTATTCTGGCCAAATTAAAATACCAATCATTCGCTTTTAAAACTAATAAACGACTCTTATAAATCACAATTGAATAAAACCTTTGGAAAATTACACTTTTCATTTTTAAAATAAAGAATATAAAATTACGAACACCCACATATTTTTAAAATATTTTTCGGATCAAAAATGAATTAAATATGAATTTTACAAACTTTTATCCTTTAAACACAATAAAACTCTTAAAATCATTTTAAAATACCACAACACCCGAATTAATCCACCCAACGATTTTAAAAACTAAATAATATTATAAAGATAATAACACAAAAGATTTCATGATTTTTAGTAACTCCGATAATTTTATAAAATTAACAGAGGATAAAAAATGTATGATTTAAATATTTTTAATCCCCAAAAATACAAATAAAAAATACACCGACCTTCACAGGTCACACAAATCATCATATAAACACATAAACACAACTTCACATATTTTTTCACCTTCCAACAATATTCATATAATAACATTCATAATGTATATTAAATAAATATTTATAAATGCGAAATTTTCTAGGGCGTTATATCCTTCCCCCCTTAATAGGATTCTGTCCTCAGAATCAATCCTAAGGACACGAGTAACAGTTCTTCTCAAACATCTTGCTTACGTTTCCTAGGTTGTACTTTTAACTCTAGGATTCCATCATACCATCTCATACTTTATAAGCCCTCAAATTCCGAAATAACCTTAACCTTTGGTTGCCGAGTCTTATTAACTCTAAATGTTTATCACACGTGAACGAATATCTTTTCCCAAAAATCAATATGACTTTTTTTTGCATAATGAACTATACTCTGCGTCAAAACTATATTACTACGCCAATCCTTCGCAATAATATGACCGTGCAATTTGCCTTAATTTACAACGACCTACCCTTGGTATAACTCCCACACTTTACGTATTACCACACGATTTCAAATAGAACTTCGAGAAAAGAATCTCAAGAAATCCTCCGATCGCTCCCACTCCACTTTCAAGTACTATGTTGATCAAGAAGAGAATAATTAAGAAATTTCTTTCTTTCTTTAGTCCTATACTTTTACTGAGTACCCAATCTAGAAACTTAACATCATTTGCCCATTATTAGTCGCATTCTCGCAATCGAATACTATAACCAAACACATACGTCCTTAGATGCATATCAAGCATAATTTAATTAACAACTTGATTCTCAATCTTATAAAGCAGTCTGGTTTGCTAACTCTTTTGAAACATGGCCTCGATTATTTGCAGCCTTTGAAAGCTAATATTCCCGTCATCCTGACTGTAACTTCACTCTATACAAGAACAATTCCTGAGGTCACAACTTCACTTGATACTAATCATGATACAATTCTTTAACAATTCCCAACAGCTCCCGCTTTATCAACATGCATATACAACTTAATACGCATCATCGCTTATTGTTATATCTTAAAACGAAATCATCCTCAATTAAACTTTGAGAAAAGGAATATCAAGAAATTCCCCGATCACTCTTACTCCTCTTTCACGTGCAATGTTACTTGAGGAGGGAATAATCGAAAACTTCTATCCATCCTTCCTATCATTGTTTCACTGAGTACCTATTCTGGAAAATTAACCTTATATCATCTCTTCTCAGTCGCATTTTGAAATCGAACAACACGATCCATTCTCACAACATGGCATGCACGTCAACCACAACTCGATTTACTACTCATTCTTCACTTTCTCAAAATATTGGTCTGCTAAAACATTTGAAAGAAATCTCAAATATTTTGTTGTTTTAAAACAAATCAAAATCATTTTTGTCCACTGAAAATCCTTTTTTTTTTAAAGCATTTTTTTTTCTAAAATCATTTTAAAAACATTTAAAATAATGAAGTTTTAAATAAAACGCTTTTGAAACAAAATATCTTTGAAAACATTTTATCCTTGACATTTACAGATTTTAAAAACTAGTAACTCCATAACCTTAGCTTCGACATAACTCTCTCCAATAACAAAATACTTAACCAACTCATTTTGTAACTTCACTGTCCTGTATCCTCCGAAATCACTTTCGGATCACAACTTTACATACTTGATGAGTCCTCAAGTTTGACTCTACACCTTTTAACTTTAACTGTTAACACTACTTACATGAATCACAGGATCATGATATCCAGAATTCACATTAAGATCCTTATGCCAAATTTTCTTCCTTTTCCTTGTAAACTCTTAAAATCACTCTCGATTGATTTGCATACGCTTCCTGAATCTTCGATCATCTTATTATGTGATCTACGATCATATTAAATTCTTCGTCCGAATGTCATTTGAAATTTTATTTATTGGAATATGCTTCTTATACGAAACAATTTCATTCACTTGGTATAACTTCTTGATTTCCTTAATCGCTAAGACCTCTATGTCTGCTTCCGTCCTCAAAACGCCGCCTTTATCTTCCTCACAACTCATGATCTTAATTTCTTGTCCTCCCAATTTGCTCGCATTTCGTTGCTAAGACATAATTCCAATCTTGAGAAATACTTAACCCTTTTTAATAGTCATCCCCATCCACTTCCTGCTAACTTCATAATCGTATTGAATTTCATGATTTTTAATAATCATAAAAGCAGTCCTGTCACTCTCTTCAAAACTTCCACCAAGATTGACATGATATTATTCTTGACCAAAAAAAAACTCCAATCTTCCCAAGCTCATAACATATAGCTTTAACTTCTGACTCAGCTTCTTGTTACCACACTACCCTTCTGGCTACAGCCACAACTTTCCACGCTTATCTTAATAAAATCTCTAGGGATCCTACTCCCGAAATCTTACCTTCTGACCATGGGATCTCGTTAATTTCTGCAAATTCTCTTTCTATAGGCAACTACGGTGCCTTTTCTCTTCTAACTCCACATCTTCGGGATTCCACATTCTTCCATTAGCTAATTTATATCTTCTGTTTAATCGCTTTTTGGAACTTTCTGGTTTCTCTGCCGTCCTTCTTATTGACATTTTATTCCATCTTGGTCAACCTTCCACCATCCTTGTGAAGGGTTTCGAGCATCAAACGTAGCGGAAAAATTAAAACAAAACCAATAATTATCGAAATCCTACCGCAGGATCCATGCAAAAACATGATATTTAATTCAGAGATTGATGATTTACCTTAAAGAAGCTTTAATAACGGATGAACATCAGAGATCCTAGCTACTTAAATCACCACGCATCCCGCTCTCATGATCTACGCTCTACCGGTATCCACACGAATGCTTGATCTTCGAAGGAGCGATGTACTAGCATCCGGAAACTGATTTCTCTCTATCTCCATCTTCTCTCTCAAACGACTAGGGTTTTTTTCTAAAACGTCTAACCCTAATTTGAGACTTTAAGATGTTGATATAGAGAGATAAATCAGTATTCCCTGGCCCAATCATATTGGCCTTTACTCAAATTCGAATTCTTAATTAAATAATTAATTAAGTCACACTTAATTAATATTCTAAAATAATTCGAATTCTAATAATTAGTAAATTCGAATATCTATTTAATAAATGAATTAAGTTTGACTTAATTAATATCATAAATAGATTCAAATTAATATTTAATTTAAATTCATAATTTAAATCAATTCTCCTTCAAGCATTCTTAGTGTGTGACCCTGTAGGTTATCATTACGTTGGCAATAATTTTATTATTCAATATAAAATTATAAACAATGAGCGGCATCTAGTAATACATCATTGCTACCCAAGTAATAATAATAAATCGGTGATTCGATTAAACCTTTCGTGACTAATGTTCCTATGTAATATAATCCCTTTAACCAAATATTATAGATTAAACTAAAGGCATGTTTTTAGTCATCCTCTTCAACATTTAATCCGGGTTTACTTGATCAATGAGTAGATTATTAAAACAAATCAATATTTGAGCATGGCCATGCATTTTCATAGTCTCACTCAATCAAGAGGCCAATAATATCTCTCTTAATAATAGGAGGGTTAAATCCTATATCTATCATTCATATTTCTCATACGACTCATAATATACCCGATGTCCACTTTTATCATCACCCGGTCAAAGGTAACTTTTAATGTAGTCAAAGTATATTAATCCTCGTATAAAAATATAATGATCTCAAGTCTAAGGATCATTACACCATTATCACTGTGAGTCTTTCTAATGACATTATCAACATGTAGAATCTCACCGTGGGTCAATCCAGTGCCATATATAATATTACATGCACCTATGTTCTTGACTTTAGTATCACTATTACCTATGACCAATGAGATGTGGTCATCAGTCAACAAACATACTAATCTTTATGCATTATAATTGTCCCATATTAATAATGCTCGATTAGGGATATTTAGGAATATAAACACTATTCATATAATCTCATTTTTAAGTCACATACTTAAAGATATAGAATACATGTTACATATTCCAAGGACCTTTATTGTTCTAATATTTATATCACAGTAAATAAAGACATAATAAATTAATGTAGAATAATCGATATAACATAATCACTGAATAACAAAATAGTCAATCCTAGAAGCACAACTAAATTGTCTCTAGGGCACTAACACTATCAATCTCCCACTTGCACTAGAGCCAATCGCACATGTATCTAATACCCATGGAACTAGTGTGACCTTCGTGCTTCTGCTGCGATAAAGCCTTGGTCAGTGGGTTCGTAACATCATCATTAGTATGCACTTTACATATATGTATATCTCCTTCATCATTAATCTCATTAATAAGGTGATATCGCCTAAGTAAATCCTCAACCAACCATTTTGGTTGCTTCGTAAGCATCAATATACTCAGCCTCCATTGTAGAATCATTTATTGTCTTTACTGTGAACTATTCCAGCTTATAACACTTCTATTTAGACAAAAACACGAATCCAGACTGGGACACAGAATCGTCCCTTTCTGTCTGGAAACTAGCATCAGTGTAACCTCTTACAACCAACTTCTCATCTCCTCTGTATATCAAGAACGAATCATTAGTCCGTTTAAGGTACTTAAAATATTCTTGATAACTGTCCAGTGAACCTCACTTGGATTAGACTGGTATCTGCTCGTCATGCTCAAAGCATACGAGACATCAGGACGAGTACATATCATTGCATACATTATAGAACCAATTGCCGAAGCATATGGTACTTTACACATATGGTCCTTATCATCTGATGATTTAGGACGGTATACCTTTGAGATCGCTATCCCATGAGACATTGGGACATAGCCCATCTTTGCCTCTTGCATCCTAAAACGATACAATACCTTGTCAATGTATGTACTCTGACTTAAGCCGATTAATCTTTTAGATCTATCTCTATAGATCCTGATCCCTAAGATATAGGTAGCATCGCCTAAGTCTTTCATTGAAAAACTTTTTCCCAACCAAGTCTTCACAGCCTGTAGAGAAGGAATGTCATTCCCTATTAGTAATATGTCATCTACATATAATACTAGGAATGCCACTTGGCTCCCACTAACCTTCTTGTAAACACACGGCTCATCCTCATTTTGTATGAAGCCAAACTCTTTGACTGTTTCATCAAAACGGATGTTCCATCTTCTAGAGGCCTGCTTTAATCCATAAATGGATCGTCATAACTTACAAACCATTCTAGCAAACCTCGAATCGACAAAACCCTGAGGTTGTGTCATGTACACATCCTCTTCTAAGCTCCCATTTAAGAAAGCAGTCTTGACATCCATTTGCCAGATCTCATAGTCATAATAAGCTGCTATCGCAAGCAAAATCCTGATGGATTTGACCATAGCTACCGGTGAGAAAGTTTCATCATAGTCAATACCATGAATTTGTTTGAAACCTTTCGCCACTAGTCTTGCTTTGTAGGTCTGTAAATTTCCATCCATGTCAGTTTTCTTCTTGAAAACCCACTTGCACTCTATGGGTTTTACCCCATAAGGTGGTTCAACCAAAGTCCATACTTGGTTTTCATACATGGAATCCATCTCAGATTTCATGGCTTCCAGCCATCTCTCAGAATCTGGACTATTCATAGCATCCTTGTAGGTGAGAGGCTCATCATTATCTATAAGCATCACATCGCCACCTTGAGTCAGAAGAAATCCATAATATCTCTCTGGCTCATGGCGAATCCTACTGGATCTACGAATAACCTGTGTTTCTTGAACAATGTTGTTCTCAACATTTTGAGTTACATTCTGCTCATATTCCAACTCTGGTTCAACGTTATCTTGTGGTTCTCGATCCTTATCGAGATCTATTGTCCTCCCACTGTTTTTCCTAGAAAGCAGTTCTCTCTCTAGAAACACAGCAGTTCGAGCAACAAACACTTTGTTCTCTGAAGGTTTATAGAAATAATACCCTTTTTTGTTTCTATAGGGTATCCCACAAAATCTGATTTTGGTCCTAGCTTGTTGGAGATCAGACGTTTCACAAACGCTTCATATCCCCAAATTTTCATAAATGACACGATGTGACGTTTCTCAATTCATATATCATATATGGTGTCTTTTGAACCGATTTAGAAGGAACTCGGTTTAGTGTTTGTGCAGTCGTTTCTAGGGTATAACCCCAGAAAATAATTGGAAGATCCGCATGACTCGTCATCGATCGCACCATGTCCAACAAAGTACAGTTTCTCCTTTCAGACACCCCATTCCATTGTGGTGTTCCAGGAGGAGTGAGTTGTGATACTATACCACACTCCTTTAGGAAATTGTTAAATTCCAAGCTTAAGTATTCTCCCCCACGATCAGATCATAGAGTTTTAATACTTTTGCCTAATTGCTTTTCAACTTCAGCCTTATACTCTTTGAATTTTTCAAACAATTCGGATTTGTTCTTCAAAAGATACATATATCCGAATCTACTAAAATCATCAGTAAAGGTTATGAAATAATAAAAGCCACATCTTGCCATCATACGTATTGGACCACATACATCACTATGTATCAATTCCAATCGTTTGGTGGCCCTCTCACCTTGTTTGGTAAAATGAGCTTTAGTCATTTTGCCAATGAGACATGGTTCACATTCCTCGTATAATTCGAAATCAAACTTATCCAAGTATCCATCCTTATGTAACTTGGAAATGCGATTCTCATTTATATGGCCTAAACGACAATGCCGGAGGTATGTTTGATTTGAGTCATTTGTCTTAAGACGTTTATTATTTACATTATAGACAGGAGTATCAAGAACATATAAACCATTAAACAAACGTGCAACCTTATAGGTAACATTATTCAATGAAAAGGAACAACAATTGTTCTGAATCATAAAGAAAAAGTAATCTTGTCCCAACAAGAAACGGTAATAATGTTTCTGCAAATCGCAGACACGTAATAACAGTTCTCTAGTTCTGAAATAAGCCCCTAGGGCAATGATAAATAAATCCCTACAGCTAAATCAGCAATCTTTGCTCCATTTCCAACATGTAGGTCGACTTTTCCTAACGCCAAAGTCCTACTCCGTTGCTGTTTCTACACATTTATACAAATGTGAGAACCACATCCGGTATCTAATACCCATGATGTAGAAGTAGACAAATTGACTTCTATAACATAATTACCTGAATCAGAAATCTGAACAGCCTTCAGTTTCTTCAGATCCTCCAAATAAGCTTGACAGTTTCTCTTCCAGTGACCCGGTTTTTTGCAATAGTGACAATCACCTTTTGCAACACCTCATGTAGGCATCAAAGCCCCTTTGGGAGCATGTTTTGGATTTGCATTAGATTTGGATCCAATCCTCCTCTTGCCTTTCCATTGCCAATCAAGGAAGTTTGTTCCTGTCAACTTGTCCTTCTCAAGGACTGATCGTACAGAGAAGTTTATTTGAGTTGTTTGCCATTTGAATATCCACAATGTTAAAATGCATAAAATAATTAGTCTACGATATTATTAAGTTATGTTCAAGTGATTATTCATATATATTCAAAATATATATCTCCCACTATTTTTATCAAATTAATAGCCCTTACTATTAATTCGGAAAGTATATCCCATAAATCTTTCTAGTGAGCCAAGATCCACATGTCCTAAGTCAACCACTGGTAGTCCTTAAAACATGATTATTTAGGTAGACAACATTTGTCAATTATATCATATATAACTCTTGGATAGTTTGGTAGAACAACGTTTGTTCATATAACAACATTTGTTCCTATTTATCCAATAAATCTTACCAAACTCTATGCTTCTAAGTTCATAATAGTTGAATATAACCGTTTAGTTTCACCTTATTATGACGACTTAGTTAAGTTAGACCCAATGATACAACGGCCGAATATAACCGTTTATATTCGTCGCATCTCACCACGATAGATAGGAGTCCCCTGCCACTGACAGCCCTTCCCCTTATCGATCTAGGATTCGATGAGTGTTCATTCATTGGAAAGCATCTGATTAAAACTTAATATTTTTTTAAGGGGTTTAGAAAATTTATAACGATCATGATCACATCATAAAGAGATCCTCAATTTTTCCTTGAACCAAATATTTCAAATTGACATCTTAAATTGTTCATTTCCCAGGTAGATGGAGGATCCTAATGGTCACACTTAATACCCATTAACCTTACGAATACGCATATCCGCTTTTGTCAGAAAATCCCAATTTTAGATGTCAAAAACCCATATTTAATTCCGTGTTTTAAAAATCCATATTTCATAAACACAAGAATCTCATGATCGTTTTGTTTAAGTTAAAATCTCAAGGCGTTACAGATTTTATCTTGTTTAAGCAGGCATGGCATGGGTGATGTATCCAATACATACATACATGATTAATCTAATTAAATCATGCATCATCTATGTTATTCTGCACATACATCCATACATATATGTAAAGTGCGATAAAATAAACGTGGTTGGTTATGGCCCAATCCTATGTGATCTTTATCAAACTCATGATAAAGATCAAGGTCAGTCTATGGTGGTAAAATAAATACAAACTATTACAAACGTTCTTCCTTGTGAATCGCCTCATGTATTGCTTCATTAGATCACCTCCATTAGATAGCCTTCTTGAGTCTTCAAATACATTACATAATTGAAAATAAAAACTAATCTAATGAACTTACAAGAGAACTCGAGTTACATTCGAGATAATAAATTACAAGGAATAACGACATGCAAGTCGTATTTAGAAACCAAAACCATAAACCATTAAACTAAGGGTCTTAAGGCCATAACCAGCACCATGCTCAAGTAAACACATAATATACATCATCAAATGTCACCATACATCAATACATAACAGTACATATCATATCCAATATGATCATATAAGATATATCTCATAAAACAATTTTCAGAAAATTCGATATTAAATCAGAAAACCATAAATCGCTGTTTACAGGCAGTAAACGATATCAAACGGCTTACAGATGCGAACCTGACAACGTCAGTCTTGCTCAGTGGCCCGATTCCAGTCAAAAAACATATATTGTTTGCGAAATTCGAACACAGTATGCAAATTTCACTAAATCTGCATATTTTTTCAGAAATCGTATCGTATACAATCTCCAAAATAAGAACAAGCATGTATCAACAATATATACAATCATCCAATGATTGTACAATCCATATGAATATCATATATATTCATCATGATCAAATCATATAACATATAAGGCATAATCAAAATTCAAAATTAAATCAGAAATACTTGAATCGCTGTTTACAGGTAGTAAACGACCTTAAACGCCTTATAAACGCACGAGTGACATAATCAGTTTTGTTCAGACGCCCGTTTCCCTTTCCGAAAAGGTAATTTGGGTGAAAATCGGACACAGTATGCAAATTTCACCAAATCTGCACATCGTATACAAAAATCGTATCGTATACCATTCCCATATCAAGAACAAACACAAATCACATATATATATATATATCAGTATATATACAGATTTTATAATCATCATATGATCATCTCAATTATCATTAACATACAGTTTATACATATATATCAAAATCAACGCATCATACATGACAATCATCAAACATGCTCGCATATATATTAAAACTGTAACATATAACCGAATTAAAACGTTTTTGCAAGTAGCTCTGATGCCATTGAAGGGTTTCGAGCATCAAACACAGCGGAAAAATTAAAACAAAACCAATAATTATCGAAACCCTACCGCATGATCCATGCAAAAACATGATATTTAATTCGGAGATTGATGATTTACCTTAAAGAAGCTTTAATAACGGATGAACATCAGAGATCCTAGCTACTTAAATCACCACGCATCCCGCTCTCACGATCTACGCTCTACCGGTATCCACACGAATGCTTGATGTTCGAAGGAGCGATGTACTAGCATCCGGAAACTGATTTCTCTCCATCTCCATCTTCTCTCTCAAACGGCTAGGGTTTTTTTTCTAAAACGTCTAACCCTAATTTGAGACTTTAAGATGTATATATAGAGAGATAAATCAGTATTCCATGGCCCAATCATATTGGCCTTTACTCAAATTCGAATTCTTAATTAAATAATTAATTAAGTCGCACTTAATTAATATTCTAAATTAATTCGAATTCTAATAATTAGTAAATTCGAATATCTATTTAATCAATGAATTAAGTCTGACTTAATTAATATCATAAATAGATTCAAATTAATATTTAATTTAAATTCATAATTTAAATCAATTCTCCTTCAAGCATTCTTAGTGTGTGATCCTGTAGGTTATCATTACGTTGGCAATAATTTTATTATTCAATATAAAATTATAAACAATGAGCGGCATCTAGTAATACATCATTGCTACCCAAGTAATAATAATAAATCGGTGATTCTATTAAACCTTTCGTGACTAATGTTCCTATGTAATATAATCCCTTTAACCAAATATTATAGATTAAACTAAAGGCATGTTTTTAGTCATCCTCTTCAACATTTAATCCGGGTTTCCTTGATCAATGAGTAGACTATTAAAACAAATCAATATTTGAGCATGGCCATGCATTTTCATAGTCTCACTCAATCAAGAGGCCAATAATATCTCTCCTAATAATAGGAGGGTTAAATCCTATATATATCATTCATATTTCTCATACGACTCATAATATACCCGATGTCCGCTTTTATCATCACCCGGTCAAAGGTAACTTTTAATGTAGTCAAAGTATATTAATCCTCGTATAGAAATATAATGATCTCAAGTCTAAGGATCATTACACCATTATCACTGTGAGTCTTTCTAATGATATTATCAACATGTAGAATCTCATCGTGGGTCAATCCAGTGCCATGTATAATATTACATGCACCTATGTTCTTGACTTTAGTATCACTATACCTATGACCAATGAGATGTGGTCATCAGTCAACAAACATACTAATTTTTATGCATTATAATTGTCCCATATTAATAATGCTCGATTAGGGATATTTAGGAATATAAACACTATTCATATAATCTCATTTTTAAGTCACATACTTAAAGATATAGAATACATGTTACATATTCCAAGGACCTTTATTGTTCTAATATTTATATCGCAGTAAATAAAGACATAATAAATTAATGTAGAATAATCAATATAACATAATCACTGAATAACAAAATAGTCTATCCTAGAAGCACAACTAAATTGTCTCTAGGGCACTAACACTATCACCTTGATAATCATGACTTCATACACTAGCTTGTATAAGTTATTTACTCCACATTCACTTTACCCCTCATTAAGACTTGGTTCTCTTAATAATTCTTAAACCATTCTATTTCACTTCACTCTACTTTACCCAAGTCATCCTTTATGTTTCTAACATCTCATGTACAACAACGGCTCAAACATTCAAAATCTTATGATATTTTACCTACTGTCTTTCCCTTCAATAAATGTCCAAAACAATCTTCCTTCGGCATCGAACATCTCATATCCAACATCTCCATTTCCATTCTCTTTTCGCCCTTAACAAAATATGCAATCATGCGCTCTTACTTACTGTCATTTTTCCTGTATTCAATTTTCATTAACCTCAAACCTTGTCCATGCTTTATCGGTTCAGTAATTATTCCAATTTGACACGGCATATTTGTCTTAGTCACCAAATCTTAAACTTGCACAACCAATTCTTCGTCAGTATAATTGTAGTTTCAATCACTTAAGACGTCGTCGCGTCTATCTATACATCTTTTCGTTGCTAGCAATTCTGAAATCATCGAATCTCCGACAAAGGAGGTCAACAAATTGAATGGGGCATCAAATATGAATATGGACTGAGTTTGTTTGATAAAACTTTTATAAAGGAATTTACCCGAGAGATCAATATGATCTTTGAACTATTTTCAGGTTGCATTTGTTACTTTGTTAACCACCATAGTACATAAGGATGGCCAGTCCTTAGTACTTTCGTAACAAACACAATCAGTGGCGTCCCACTGGACTTCTATCACAAAGATAAGATGTCCCTGAATCCCCTATCTGCATAGGTTGTTCATCTCAGCTGGAATAGAGAAAATCAAGTATTCATGATAATGGAAAGGATTCAAGAGTTTCAAAATTCTTCATGTAAAACTGGATCAAATATCATCTGAAAATATATATTTATTTCCAAAAGAATGGGATTAAATTCGAATAAATCTGATATAAAAGACTCATCATCAATGGATGTATAGAAGACTTTTCAACAGATGCTTCATTGATTAATCATGAAAACATTCAAGAAATTCCTAATTATTCATAATCTCACTCTCATCGACTAAGCACTAATATGCTTAGCTGCCAAAACCGGCCTGACAATAATGAGTTGAATAACTAAGAAGATCCCAATTCATTCTCGATTTTGGACCGTCACTGCGCAACGAATGCCTCAGCCACGATACCAACCAGGAATTAATTTACAACAATTCAAAGGAAGAGTATTGATATGTTAAATTATACCTAACCGCAAGCGCACGGTGTCTATTGCTAGTACAAATGGCAAGCGGGTCGAATCCACAAGGAGACAGGTTCTACTAATTCCTTTTCAGTTATCGCTAATTGTTTCAAGGGTCATACGAATATGTGAAATTATTAATTAACTAATTAAACTAAATTAACACTAATTAAACAGATGATAAACAAATTATTTAAAACCTAAGGCAATCAGGTCCACCATGCTTACACAATTGGCTCTTAAGCTAAAACAATCAATGTGATCCTATAACTAGAGTATGTTAATCTATTTCAAGCATTAACACTCTCGAAACATTCAACACAATTAACCACTTTTAGTAATTCAATCAATCAGGTAATTAGAGTCAAGTTAATCTCTTCCAAGAATTAACGCTCTCAGAAATCCAATGATGCTTCCGCACTCAAATTCAATTCTGCTAATCGTATGTGTGCCTCTAGTAAGTAAATCTCTCGATCCATACCCCTATTTGCATATAATTAATCCATGATATTGGCCAATTACACAAATTAATGATTAAAACATATCAATCAGAATTAACCATAACCAATCAAATCACTATGAAAATCATGCCAATATTAGTGCAAACATGGCTTCCCTTTAAGCCCTAGAAATAACTACTCGCTAATAATTAAACAAGTAAAACAACTAGTAAAACAAGAAAACATAATTAAACTAATAAGAACAAAGAAAAGATTAAGAGAACAAAACTTTCAAACTTCAATGTTGTCACCCAAAAGAAGGGTCATGGTGTTTCTCTACATCTCCAACTAATAATACTAATCTACTCTAAACTATATTATCTGATCTAATATTACATCCTTTTCTTCTTTTTTCTCCTCCTAAAATAATACCCTAGATGTGTTTATATAGGCTATAAAAGGCTTGCCCCATAAAAGTATTTTAATACTCTAAATAAATTACAAGCAGGATTCCATAACTGAATAGGATTCCTTAATTAAAATTCGTAACTATATTTACTCCTCTGTTTCTGGGCTCTTCCAACTGGATTTTGCTTATTGGACCACCTCTGAATTAAAGATAATTCCACAAGCTTCGCGTGGACAGTAAGATCGTCAAATTCTGACTTCTGGAACTCAAGATATGGCCAAAACAGTGTAGCACAGCCCGTGTAACCCAATAATACGAATTTTCTCCTATTTTATCTCCAAAATAGCTCTTTTTGCTCCAAATCCTTCCAAGTCAAGAATTCTTTATTTCCTACAATAAAATAATCAAATCTATTAAATAAAAATCCAAATCAATGCAAAACACAATAAATATGAGAATAAAATCATCTAGAATATTTATAAAAATATATTCTATCAAACATCCCCACACTAAGCATTTGCACGTCCTCGGGCAAATAAGTGAAATAAAAACTAAGTCCTAACAAACATCACTTTCGTAGATGACACGATTGCATTGAGCATATGCAACAAGCCGTTAAACCCCTAGGCAGCCCTAGTAGGACGAGTGTTGTCTCGTGAGGGTTTATAGTGAATGTACCCACAAAATTCATCTAACCATGCAAAAGATCAATGCTAACACAACACCACACACACAAGTCCTCTCATGCCACATCAACTTAAGAATCAAAGCAAACATACGATGTCTTGGTGTCGAAAGTGCAAGTATTCACGTAGTCTACTCAACCAACATGCAGAAGGTCATAAAAAATTCATGTCAAGTGTAAAAATCGTTGGTAATCATGCTAAGCCCACAAGAAATACATCTTTAAGTCTAAACCCGGGATCTCCTATGCCAAAACAAGTAATAACTCACCTTTCACTCAAAAACGAATATTCACTCAAGAACAAGGTTAAGTGTATCACTCAAATCCAACAAAATCATAAACACAACTTGACACTCGCAATCAATCTCACTCTCAACACAACATACATCACTGATGACAATCAAAAGGTCTTTATTCGGGTTGTAGCGTGGGCTAGGGACCAGGTATGTCAAGTAAAGCTAAAACAGGTTAAATGTCAAAAGCTAGTACCCAACAATAATCATTATTCAATTCCCTTTCTATTAAAACAAATACTTCCCAACACTTGGATTTTTCAATAACCCTTACATAATAACTTGACTAGTCGAATGAAGAAGGATCATACAAACATAAGAATGCTCTCAAATTTATTTATTTTTTTTCTTTTTTTTCTATTTTTTTCTGTTTTTTTCTTTCTTTTGAGAGATAAGGAATAAACACAATGATCCATAGATATTATTATGAATTTCGACTAACGAGCATCAACCAAAATCAATATTCCCCAATGGTATGATCATCAATAAAACCCCCCCTTTTATGAACACCTTATTACTCCCTTAAGCACGATACTAGCCTTTGACAATTTAGGTTCAAATTTAATGTAAGGCCAATAGAATAAAAAGGATAATGGCAAGTAATGTAGTGTGTCACCGAAAGAATAGGATTAGGCTCAACGGGTTGACTAATTAATCATGTTTAAAAGGTTTTGAAATATGGGAAATACGAGATCAAACCTAAGTGCCTTTATCATCTCATCATCAATTAATGTCATGCATTTCAAGAAAGATCTCAAGTAAGTGCTAGCAATGTAAACAACATGTGGACACTCAAGCAAACGAAAAATCATGCAAAAGATATGCATATAGGCTCAAAACTCACTTGGTGTGACAAAACATAATCAATCCCAAGTAACAGTCTCTCTAACGCACCTACTTGTACTCAAAGCATGAAAACCAAGTCATCTTGCACATATTCATGTCATTCTAATCATTTACAACATCCAATTAAGTCTACCAGCTTCAACTTGCTAGTGAAAGTGTGTGCACAAGAACAAAGCACGTCACTTCTCGTACAAAAGCGTCAAGAACACAAGAATTCTACGCATGCATGGGTGTACCAAGCAAAATACAACAACTAATCAAATTGCATGGATAGAATTATTTTTGGTATTTTTAATTTTTTTAATTTTTTTGGATTTTTTTAATCATCGAGAACTCATCCCCACACTTAAGTGGTTCATTGTCCCCAATGAACTAATGAACAAGATACAAAACTACAACTAAAAACAAAATAAAACTACACTAAAAAGAAAAGAAAGAAAACTCCCCTGGAATCAAGGTGTCGGGTGTGAAAACCATCCCTCATTTGCTTAGGAGCCATAATAACCAAAACTGCATTCAACAATAGCTTCACCAACAACCACCAAGAAATATCCTACCAAAAACCACCAAGCAATATCATACCAAAAATACCCAATTAACAAGAATAATAAAAAAAAACCCCAATTTACAAGAACAAAAATTCGTAATAAAAAATAAAATAGAGAAGAGATATCCCAAGTACGAATCGAAGAGGTGAACTTGTACTAATTTCCCCCCAAACTTGAATTTTTAGAAATGTAGAGGAAGAAAATAATAAATTGGGTGTGTATGTATGGGTATATATAGACAATGGAGTGATAGGATGAATATAAAAATTTTAATGTGAAAAAGAAATTTTTTTGAGAAGGTAATAGGGTTTAGGGATTAAAAAGAAAAATAAAAAAAATAAATAGTAATAATAATAATAAATAATAATAATAATAATAATAATAATAATAATAATAATAATAAATAAATATGAATTAGAATAGAAATAGGTTTAGAATTTTTTGAAGAAAAGATGGGGGGTTTTGGAATTGAAATAGGAAAAGAATTAGATAAAATAGGGGTATAAATAGAAAGATGGGTGGAAAGATTTTAAACCTAACCGCAATGTAGTACAAAGTTCACTAGAATGTATTACAAAGTTCACTTGAATGTAATACAGAGTTCACTAGAATGTATTACAAAGTTCACTTGAATGTAATACAGAGTTCACTCTATAACTGATATTTGTATCACTGTAAACAATAATCAAGGACAAGATAATCACACAGAACAATATATGCTAGAGCAAACTCTCTTGGTATTATATCAGAATGAACGAGTACAATATTTAAAGGAAAACAGAAATGCAAATTACCACTCTGAGTGGCTACAAAGAAGGAAATCAAGGCAATCACCTACCAGACTCCTAATCTTGCTCCACTACTTGGCTTATTCACTAACAAACTCACGACCAAATCAAATCATAGAGATATTCTCTATTAAACACACAAAGATACGATACCACTTATTTTAGTTTAAGATTATTACTAACACTTCCCCCCTTAATCTTAAACTTTCTTGACAAGCACCTTGACTCCCAACAATTTCCTCATTCTCTCGAACCTAATTGTTGGCAAGGCTTTAGTTAATATGTCTGCGCGCTGGTTCTCACTGGACACATGTTTGACAACTATCTCTCCACGTTCAATGCACTCCCGAATGAAGTGATATCGAACATCAATATGTTTGCTACGTCCATGGAAAACTGGGTTCTTAGCAAGATCAATCGCAGACTTATTATCCAAAAACAATACCACAGGCCCAACAATCTCATTCGTCACTTGTTGCAATAATTTTCATAACCATACGCTCTGACATGCTGCAGCAGTTGCAGCCATAAACTCAGCCTCACAGGATGACAAAGCCACGCACCTTTGTTTCTGTGACACCCAAGTAATCAAGCTCTCATTCAAATAAAAAACCATTCCTCCAGTGCTTCTTCGATCTTCAACCTGACCTGCATGATCACTATCTGAATAGCCTGTTAACTCGTTATTTCCATTCTTCTGTGAATACACCAGGCCAGTCTCCAGTGTACCTTTCACATACCTGAGTATCCTCTTTACTGCATTCATGTGTACAACAGTTGGAGCTTCCATAAACCTACTCACAATACCTACTGAAAAAGCTATATCTGGTCTAGTATGCACCAGGTACCTTAGCTCTCCAACCAGGCTTCTGAATTTCGATGCATCCACTCGCACACCTCCCTCATCTTTACTCAATTGTTCCTTCGGATCCATAGGTAGTTTAGTGGGATTACAATCTTCCAACCCAGCATGTCTGAGAATCTTCTTAGCATACCCACTTTGCTTCAATTCAATAAAGCCATCTCCCTGCTCTACTTCCAAACCCAGATAGTAGTTTAACTTACCCAAATCGCTCATCTCAAAGAAACCATTCATCTGCTTTTTGAACACTTCGATGCTTGCCACACTTGAACTTGTAACTAGTAAATCATCAACGTAGACTGCTATAACCAAAATATCATCCTTCTCTTTTCTGGTATACACCGCATGATCATATGGACACCTTTCGAACCCAAGACTCTCAAGACAATTGTTTAACTTAGCATACCAAGCACGTGGTGCCTGTCTCAAGCCATACAAAGCTTTAGATAACTTATACACCAACTGTTCTTGACCTTTCTTTACATACCCCTTAGGTTGTGCTACATACACCTCTTCGTTAATGTCTCCATTAAGAAACGCAGTTTTTACATCTAAGTGATGTACTTCCCAATTATTCTTAGCTGACAGAGCCAATAATAACCTCACTGTCTCCAATCTGGTCACCGGCGCAAAAATTTCTTCATAATCTATCCCATGCTCTTGAACATACCCTTTAGCCACCAATCTCGCCTTGTGTTTAATAATTCTTCCACTAGCATCCTTCTTCAACTTAAAGATCCATTTTAAATCAATGACCTTGTGTCCAGCTGGTAATTCCATTAGGCTCCACGTTCCATTTTTTTCTATCGAATCAATTTCTCTTTGCATTGCCAGTCTCCAATCTTTTTCTTTCACTGCTTGTTCATAGCTCTGAGGTTCCTCTACTCCCATAAACATCAATTCTTCCTCTAGTTCCATTGGTAGTGGTTCAGTTACATTATAAATATCCATCATCGACTTGTAACGTCGGGGTTCAACACTTTCATCGTGATCCTCCCAGTTTGCACCAACTCTAGTCGACTGTGATGGTGTTGGTGTTTTTTCTCCAATGCTCCCAGGTGTCGTTTCTTCAGTGCTCCCAGTTTCACCATCAAACACTTGTTCAGTGTCTTCT
Organism: Kitagawia praeruptora; assembly: GCA_037693485.1. Classification (NCBI taxonomy): domain Eukaryota; kingdom Viridiplantae; phylum Streptophyta; class Magnoliopsida; order Apiales; family Apiaceae; genus Kitagawia; species Kitagawia praeruptora. The sequence continues at coordinate 103,842,293 of CM075354.1, read as the reverse complement.
TGATTCTCTTCATCTGTTTCATCAAAGTTCGTCACAGAAAATGTTCCCAGATCAAGTTCATCACTATGTCCATCCTTCTCCCACTGCCAGCTTCTGTTTTCATCGAATACCACGTCTCGACTCACCATCACACGTTTACTCACAGGATTATACAGCCTGTAGGCCTTAGTGCCTGGTTCTCTTCCCAAATTTATCACCTCCATGCTTCTATTTTCCAATTTTTTCGTGTGGACTGATGGTACCTTCATATGTGCCACACACCCAAATGTGCGTATGTGACCAATGTTTGGCTTAGATCCTGTCCATGCTTCATACGGGGTCTGATCTGATATAGACCTGGTAGGCAATCGATTTAGGACGTACACGGAATGTCGCACAGCTTCTCCCCACAGCATCATTGGTAAATTCATCTCTTTCAAGTAACTACGAGCCATCTCGACCACCGTTCTATTTCTACGCTCCACAACACCATTTTGTTGGGGCGTATATGGAGCTGTAAAGTGTCTCTCTACTCCTGTTTCCTCACAATACCTGCTAAACTCGGTGGAGTTAAACTCACCTCCTCGATCCGTTCTGAAAACCTTTATTTTCTTCTTATCATCTTCAACTAAGGCTCGAAACTTCTTGAATACACCGAAGGCTTCACTTTTGTTCCTTAACATATATACCCACATAATTTTTGTGAAATCATCCACCAAGAGAAAGAAATATCTGCTCCCACCTGATGTGACTGGATCAATCGGACCACACAAATCTCCATGTACCAGTTGTAAAGCCTTACTTGCACTGAAACTTGATTTCTGCGGAAAACTCTTCCTGGTTTGCTTAGACTTTAAACACCCTGTACAGACTTCATTTGACATGCTCACATTAGGAAACCCATGTACCATTTCTCTCTTGTTCATTAGTATCATGGACTGATAGTTTACATGCCCCAAACGAGTATGCCACAGTTTAGACTCTTTCTCCATTTTCGACAATAAACAACTTGACTTGACAGTTTCTGCAATTAACTTATACAAACGGTTTGGTGAACGTTTTACTTTCATAAGCAATTTTCCATCCTTTTCAAATACCCACAGATACTCTCCCTTAAGTATTACATTATTCCCATCTTCAGACATTTGGCCCAAACTCATTATATTACTACAAAGTGTAGGAATGTAAAATACCTCACGAAGCTTCTTTTCCTCTCCATTTTTGCATCTGAAAACGATCGAACCTTTACCTTCAATTTTCACAGTCGAGCCATCACCAAACTTTACCATTCCAGTAATCCCTTGGTCCAATTCCACGAACTTTTCTTTGTCACCAGTCATGTGGTTACTTGCTCCATTGTCTAGGTACCACAGGCTGGATGCTACTCCTTTTCCTTTGACCCCAGTCATTAATTTTGGCACTATACTTTGTTCATTCAGCATTATCTTCTCACTTTCTTTCTCATGTTTTGCCAGTAACAGTGCTGGTTCGTCCTCTTCAATTTGTGCCATGAGAGCTTCCTGTTTAAACTCCCTTGGGCGTTTTGGTTTTCGACATCCTGCAGCAAAGTGACCAAACGACTGGCAGTTATAGCACCTGACTTTGCTCTTGTCCCTTACTCCATAACCTCTAGCATTAGACGATCCTTCTGAGTTTGATGTACTCATGCGTTTTTGCCACTCATCCCTGGTGAGAAGTAATTTGTTTTCTCCACCTTCCTTCTTTATCCAGTCCTCCTCTGTCATCAACAACTGACCACCAATGTTCTCCGAGGCACCCTTAATTCTCTCTTCATGAGCCTTCAGAGCACCAACTGCTTCCTCCACCGTCATGGTTTCCAAATCCCCAAATTGCTCCATAGTCGATGCTATTTGCAAGAATTTAGGTGGCACGGCGCGAAGAATTTTTTTCACAACATACGATTCCTTTATATCTTCGCCCAGGGCTCGGATATTAGTCACGATTCCATTGATCTTCATACAGAAATCTTCCAATACTTCTGTGTCTTTCATGTTCAAGGACTCGAACTCAGCCTTCAAGGTCTGAACCTTTGCAGCCTTCGCACGACTTGCGCCTTGACACATCGTCTTTATCGCCTCCCAGGCGTCCTTTGCCTTCTTCTTTTCTGTAAGAGAAAGCAAATGTTCTTCAGGTATGCTCTGGTAAATCATGGCCAGAGCCACCTTGTCCGTTCTGTCTTCCACGACGATCTTCGGATCACTTGGCTCAACAGCCTCCCAGACTCCATGTGCCTGCATGAAGACCTTCATCTTCATTGCCCAGACTGTGTAATTCGTCTTAGACAACATGGGATATGTTAATCCCATCGCTCCTCCCTTGCCCTTTCCCCGGCAACGGCGCCAAAAACTTGATATGTTAAATTATACCTAACCGCAAGCGCACGGTGTCTATTGCTAGTACAAATGGCAAGCGGGTCGAATCCACAAGGAGACAGGTTCTACTAATTCCTTTTCAGTTATCGCTAATTGTTTCAAGGGTCATACGAATATGTGAAATTATTAATTAACTAATTAAACTAAATTAACACTAATTAAACAGATGATAAACAAATTATTTAAAACCTAGGGCAATCAGGTCCACCATGCTTACACAATTGGCTCTTAAGCTAAAACAATCAATGTGATCCTATAACTAGAGTATGTTAATCTATTTCAAGCATTAACACTCTCGAAACATTCAACACAATTAACCACTTTTAGTAATTCAATCAATCAGGTAATTAGAGTCAAGTTAATCTCTTCCAAGAATTAACGCTCTCAGAAATCCAATGATGCTTCCGCACTCAAATTCAATTCTGCTAATCGTATGTGTGCCTCTAGTAAGTAAATCTCTCGATCCATACCCCTATTTGCATATAATTAATCCATGATATTGGCCAATTACACAAATTAATGATTAAAACATATCAATCAGAATTAACCATAACCAATCAAATCACTATGAAAATCATGCCAATATTAGTGCAAACATGGCTTCCCTTTAAGCCCTAGAAATAACTACTCGCTAATAATTAAACAAGTAAAACAACTAGTAAAACAAGAAAACATAATTAAACTAATAAGAACAAAGAAAAGATTAAGAGAACAAAACTTTCAAACTTCAATGTTGTCACCCAAAAGAAGAGTCATGGTGTTTCTCTACATCTCCAACTAATAATACTAATCTACTCTAAACTATATTATCTGATCTAATATTACATCCTTTTCTTCTTTTTTCTCCTCCTAAAATAATACCCTAGATGTGTTTATATAGGCTATAAAAGTCTTGCCCCATAAAAGTATTTTAATACTCTAAATAAATTACAAGCAGGATTCCATAACTGAATAGGATTCCTTAATTAAAATTCGTAACTATATTTACTCCTCTGTTTCTGGGCTCTTCCAACTGGATTTTGCTTATTGGACCACCTCTGAATTAAAGATAATTCCACAAGCTTCGCGTGGACAGTAAGATCGTCAAATTCTGACTTCTGGAACTCAAGATATGGCCAAAACAGTGTAGCACAGCCCGTGTAACCCAATAATACGAATTTTCTCCTATTTTATCTCCAAAATAGCTCTTTTTGCTCCAAATCCTTCCAAGTCAAGAATTCTTTATTTCCTACAATAAAATAATCAAATCTATTAAATAAAAATCCAAATCAATGCAAAACACAATAAATATGAGAATAAAATCATCTAGAATATTTATAAAAATATATTCTATCAAGTATGAAATTTCTCTGGACAATAAACTGAACGGAATCGACGATTAAGGGCGCATAACTACGCTTAACTTCCAATTCTTGCTTATAATCGCTTCTCACTTCGCATTCTTAACCTTCTCGCACTATCTCTTAAACGTTCACGTCGAAACTAATATCGTAGAATGTCCTAAATTCTTCGCAAAAATCTTGAGATAACGTCCCCCGGACTGATAACTCCAGCTATCCACTTAGCTTATGCCACTTCGGGTTTGCTATCTTGCTTCTAACCAAATCCTGAAATGATTTGAATTCTTACTTGCGTGATATGTCGAAAGACCGATTAACGTTGCGACGCTTGCCAAAGCATCCTAACGCGATCCTTATCCTAAACCGTTCTACCCGATGTCTATCTTATACTCGTACCATAACCCTCCTAATCTGTTTCAGTGACCATAACCTGTAGCTCTGATACCAACTTGTAGCATCCCAAAATCCGGGGTACAGATATGGGGCCACTAACCACACCAATAATATACAACCCTGGACATAAACAAGTTAAAATGATAAAAACCCCTTAACCAAGATCGCATACAGGTTATGGTATGAAACAAACTATCGAATTATATTATTACAATAAAACCTCAGAATAAAAATGTTATACAATTTATGAATAAACAACATCACAGTCTAACTACATATCCAACCTTGACAATTTCCAATCCTTTATTTGAAAAAAAGTCCATCACTCGAACGTCTCCTTTCGCTGCCTATCGAACAATACCAACTGACCACTAGGTGCTCTGATTATCTCTAACAACTGGAGAAATAAACAGAAGCAAGAGTGAGCCAACAATGCTCAGCAAGTGTAAATAGTGATAACAATTTCAATAACGATAACAATTCTGACAAACAAAAGAGTTTCATCTCATTCTATAAAAGAATCAGTTCCATTGACTTTTCGATTACCACGAGGGCCAATAATTCACCATTCATATGGTGCACCAAGAACTAGAACTGACAAGAATTCTGATATCAAAGTATTATTAAATCAGACTTCCAAGGAGTCAAGAATTAGACATCTCAATCTCAGAGTATAGATTAGAATTGGAATTTTTATTTATTTTAAAAAAAACATCAAGGTTAGGCTGCTGATCAGTCAGCACTAACCCCGGACAAACGTACACAACAATGTCCTTAATTGGATCCATGGCACACATTGGCCTTAACTTCCGACCATTAAACTGGTCTCCCCGAAGGGACATCTGTTGACCATTAAACTGGTCTCCCCGAAGGGGCATCAAAGAAAACATTCCAATTCTAAATCCAACGCACTAGGTGTCGGAACAATTGACCACCATTGATATCCAATCACTGGAAACTCACGTCCAAAATAACAACTCAAGATTAGGAGTTAATAAGAAATGACATCATCGTCTAGTATCGACAAGTTCGATATAACACAGGGGATAAACGAACAACCAAGATTCTCAACTGTTATTGACAAGTTCGATACCACACAGGGTGGGGATATAAGGAATGACAATTCAAATAAATATCAACAAGAAGAATATGAATTACCGAAATTATTGACGTTAACAACTTATCAAGAGAGAGATTTCACTTGAGCACATAACAGATATACATTGTAATAAGATTTTCAACCATCAAAATTCTAAATTAAAGCGAAGATTTGGTCAAACACTAGGCGAATTGTAAAGTTTGAGTTTCTATAAGCAGATAAAGTAGCTTAAACATTTGTTTATAAAACGATTCCAATATGGAAAAGTTCAAAACATTTTGAAAGAAAACATTTTCTAAATGGGGTCCTTTTGAGAAAATATGCTAGAATCAAGAGTTTCGCTAGCAGGCTTTCATAAGGGTTTAAAATCTTGGATTTTCTTTTGTTCAGAAAATTCTTAGACAATCTCGACGAAAATAGGAGAAATGGCATTCCAGGGATAAGAAAATAAGCGAGAAAGGTTATTTGTCAAATTCTTTGTAAATCGGATATTTGAATCATGGTTAGGGGAGATAAACAGCATCACACTATATGAAAAAGTATATGTCATCTGCCATCTATACTTGGCCAAATCATCACATACTACAAGTAAATTAAATTGCATCACTTGAACAATAAGTGATTAGCAAAAACACTTGCCTCGATTTACGGAGTTCCTGACTTTCACCTCGATCCTCGTCCTTCTGTTCATCTTTCAGATTACCCGCGCTCTGACCTTGGCCAGGTTTCCTATTCGGACCTTTTCAAGGTTAAATACTATTTTAGTATCCAAATAAGCAAAATCTTATTACTTTGCTTTATTCTACCCATACGCGTCTTATATCGCTTACTTATATAACATATATAAACATATACATTCATTTTCACAAAATAGCTTTAGTATAACCAACTAGGTCAAATAAACTTCACATAATAATTAACACGGATGGCCATTTAATACTTAAATATTAACTAGTGGTAAACTCTTCAAAATAATACCACATCTCAATTCTTCACATCAACTATTACATATTTACCTAGACTTCTTAGAAATTATCACATACTTTCAAACCATCAAAATTAAATAAATTAAATAGATTTTTAAATAAATTTGCAGTGGAATTTTAGAAAATTTCGTCATGAGGTATTCGTTTTTCGGACAATGGGCACAGCCCCTCAAATACAATTTAACCCTGTTTTTGCAAAAATAAAGCTGCTTCAACTTGCAGCAACATAGAAGTAAACAAGTAAGAAAAGTACCCGCCCAGACATGCGGCACCTAGCACATAATAATTTACATTAACACTACTACTTACGCTACACCAATGATCGTATTTCTCACGCATTTTAATGATACGCGTGACAATCAATCATTGATGTTCGTAAGCCCTAGGGAACAACCCCTAGCACTAACTATTACTTACGCTATATCAATGATCACATCACTCAAGTATATTAATTATACTCGTGGTAGTTAATCATTGATATTCGTAAGCCCGAGGAACTAGTTGAAGAGAATTACACAAGTCCTTAAATATTGACACTTAAGACTTGTGATCTCATTGCAACTCCTCGCAGATAAACACATAATAAAATGAATCCCACAGTTAATCTTTGATAGATAACATTTAAACCGAAATATACTGCTCAAGCAATTCTCAATACATACTCGACTCCAATTATCTAACAAGTATAGCGTTCAATGAATAATATGACTCGACTACAACATTTACCATATAGAAATTTACCGACTAGTACATCATATAATTCCACATATTATCCAACAATTAACAATCGTTGAGTCCGAATACAACATTGAAGCCTCAATTACTACTAAAATCATAATTACAATTCGCAATCATCAAAATCCCCAAATATTAACAAGACCACTATATAATTCCAATAATTATAATTTAACAACCGACAATTTAACAATCATTAAGACCGAACATATATCAAATTCACAATTAAACTCAATAATTATAACTAGCAACTAACAATAATAATCCACTACACTCTCCGAATTAATTCACAAAAACATACGATATCCATAATTTACAACTTTAATCTAATTACGAAAATCAACATATATAACTTGCAATTTAAACTAATTAAACTACAACAACTACATAATTTAATCTAAGATGCAAATTAAATAATTACATCGAAAATTAAATTAAGTAAATAAAATAAAAATTTATACCTTCTCGATTCCAATTCTTTTCCAACCAATCTCTCTCTCTCTCTACCCACACACCAATACCTTACTGCTGCAACACCGCGCCATCCACCTGCTGCAACCTCGCCTCCGGCCATCACCACCCGCGGCCACCCTGCCTCCGGTGAGACCCCCCCCGACGCGTCTTCCTCTTCTGCTACACACACCACTCGTGTGTATACACACACACACACGAGCTGTACAACCCACAAATATCATCTTCTCTTCCTCAATTTCTCTTTTCAATTCAAACCCCCAATTTCAATTTAGAACCCTAATTTCTATTCTCCCTCAATTCTTTTTCTCCTCTCTTTTTATTTTGCTCTTCCCCCGAATCTCTGGAATTCTCTCGACTGAGCTTGTTTCTTCTAAATGGGCTTGACCCATTACTTACAAACTAACTACTAACCATTTATTCTGGCCCAATTAAAATACCACTCATTCGCTTTTAAAACTAATAAACGACTCTTATAAATCACAATTGAATAAAACCTTCGGAAAATTACACTTTTCATTTTTAAAATAAAGAATATAAAATTACGAACACCCACATATTTTTAAAATATTTTTCGGATAAAAAATGAATTAAATATTAATTTTACAAACTTTGATCCTTTAAACACAATAAAACTTTTAAAATCATTTTAAAATACCACAACACCCGAATTAATCCACCCAACGATTTTAAAAACTAAATAATATTATAAAGATAATAACACAAAAGATTTCATGATTTTTAGTAACTCCGATAATTTTATAAAATTAACAGAGGAACAAACATGTATGATTTAAATATTTTTAATCCCCAAAAATACAAATAAAAAATACACCGACCTTCACAGCTCACACAAATCATCATATAAACACATAAACACAACTTCACGTATTTTTTTCACCTTCCAACAATATTCATATAATAACATTCATAATTTATATTAAATAAATATTTATAAATGCGAAATTTTCTAGGGCGTTATAATCCTAGTTACACATCAATTGTAAACAAGAAATGAGATGTAATGAATATATATTAACCTGTACCCGGACACAGGCCAGCCCGTTAACAACAACCCTTAGATATATGTTTAAGAATTAATTTTTACCATATAATAAGTTTTTATTGGATAATTTATGTGAATGTACGGAACACATATTTTTTTGCAAGTAAATTACAGCCTTTAACCAATTAAAAATTATCAAATGACCAGGCTATGATTAATATTTTCCTTTTAATATATCTTTCGTTCTAATATTCCTCTTTGGCATATTCGTATTGATTTTGTATAGTTGTAAAGTTGTCGATTTTTATACTAGTAGCATTATACAGTACTTTTCCTTTTGCAACATGAAATTATAAGTGATTTATAACACCGCTCCTATCGAAAGATGAACAAACAATATTTGGAGTAATTATCGATGAACTAACAATTGGAGTAATTAATGGCATCGTTAAAAAATCAAATTTTTGTTTAATTAGTCCAATATGATTTGATGAAGATTAAATTCAAAATATTATCCAAAATTTCAACTCCGTTGAGCTTGTCTCAAGATTATCAGAATTTTTATATATGATGCAATAACTGAGCTGTCAGCAACAAAGGTCACATGCACCCCAGTATCAAGAAGTTGATATTAAATAAAACTGGCAATTGGCAAATTGCAGTTTATAAAAATAAACAAACCATAATTCTAGTTGGTCGGTCTGAAGGAACTACGAGATAAATTTAAATACATTTGTTGAATCCATTTCTAGATTTTGTGTTCCCTTTTTGTTGGGTATCAACCCAAGTCTCACATTGATAAGATAAAGAAGAATTATCTTGAATATAAGCAGCAAAAATAACTCCATTAGTATGAGGCCTTTTGGGAGGAGCCCAAAAATAAATTCGTGCGAGCTCGGTCCAAAGCGGACAATATCATACTATTGTGGAGTTATGGCTTGCTAGCGGCCCAACAAGTGGTATCAGAGCCCATGGTTCGGTAATTGGATCTTGAGGGTTACGGGCTGCGGTGTTGTTCGATGTGGGAGTTCCCTTCGGTAGCGATTGGAGGTCTGTTGGGTTCCTTATGTCGAAAGTCTTCCTGAAAGGTGTTCAGGCGGCGGGTTCTGCAGGTGTGGCAGCGGTGCAAGATGTAGACAGATTAATCGTAGGTGCAAGACCTTGGGTTATGTGGTTCTTGGTTTGAGGGGAGGATTGTTGGGTGGTATCAACCCAAGTCCCACATTGATAAGATAAAGAAGAATTATCTTGAATATAAGTAGCAAAAATAACTCCATTAGTATGAGGCCTTTTGGGAGGAGCCCAAAAACAAATCCGTGCGGGCTCGGCCCAAAGCGGACAATATCATACTATTGTGGAGTTATGGCTTGCTAGCGGCCCAACACTTTTATATATAGGCCACCCGTGAATATACGTATTGTACAGCTGAATATCAAATATTTGAAGACTTATTTGCATTTTGCAACCCTTTGGTTTTCGCTTATTGCACTTTAGGTAATGTTCTTTTAAAACTTTCACTTTGCAACCCCATATTTTGAATCCCGCAATACTTTGCATCTCTTTAACGCTTATCCGTCAAAGTCGACCGTTAACACCAGTTTTGGGAGGGGTAAAAATGTCCAAACATAACTAAACGGTAATATATACACCTGTTGAAATATATTGTTGTATCTACACTTCTTACAACCCAAAATTGTTAATAGATTTCTCTCAAATTATCAACAAAATCAGAAAAGGTATGAGAGAGAGAGGTGTGCTTGTGGCAATTGGGTCGTGCAACAAACGGCGTGGACTCAAGCAAATCCGGGGATGCGTTTCATGGCTTGTAGGGATCGAAGGTGCAACTTATCGTTCAGATGGTTAGAAGAGCCTATATGCGCTCGAGCTCAGAACATCATCCCGGGTTTGATACGAAGGATTAACAATCTGGAAGAAGAAAACGTGGCTCTGCACTTAGCTTTGGAAAAAGCTACAATGAAAAATTGAAGTGATTGTTCGTGGGGTCTGTCCATCCTCTTTATCATATTATTTCTGTTTGTATCCATCATGTTTATCAGTTGTATGAGTAAGACAGAAGATTCAAGCGAGATATGAGTAATGTATGTTGTATTTCTCTTAAGTGATGTAATTGTATTTTATAAGTTTAATGACAAGCATGATGGTTTGTTTATGTAATAGCAAGACTAAGAAGTTATAAAAGAGTCATTTGCATATAATTAGCATAAGTTCCATACAAAAGAAGTTCAAATCTGGTCCCAACATAAATACTTAAGCAAAAGCCAACCACCATGACCAAATAGAAGGTACCAAGTACTAATACATAAGTTTCATAATCAAAAGGAATTACTAATACATAAGTTCCATAATCAAAAGGAATTACTAATACATAAGTTCCATAATCAAAAGGAAATTACTAATACATAAGTTCCATAATCAAAAGGAAATTCCATAACAAAGTCACTCAATCTGCTTGCCAATCTTCTTTTGCCTTTGTACCTTAGCAGCCTCCAACTTTCTCAATGAAGTGATCTGTTTTCCATCATTCTTTCCAAAAGTTTCTGCTTCAATGCCTAGAGTTCCTACCTTTGCAGGAGGTTTAAATGGCCTTGTAATTCCACCATGAGTAGCACTCCCAGTTTCTGCTGGTTTTTTGTTATTCATTCCATTTTCCTTGCTCTTAGACAATGCTTCCTTCTTCTTAGTCATTTCATCAACTACCTGAGAATAAACAGACATATATATATGTGTGTCGAAATAGAAATATTAAACTAAGAAAATATTATTTGAATACAAACAAAATTTAATACCTTAGAATTGCAGGTCCTACTGTTATAGCCCTCCTCATTGCAATAATGACATTTTGGAGTTCTTTTGATGTTAACAGGCTCTACTCCTTCAGCTTCAAAACTAAGTTCAACTTCAATGTCCTCATCAGTTTTCTAAGCCAACAAGTAGAATAGTTATACTATCTACCAATAACATAATCATCAAACTAGAGGAGAATAGTTAGGTGCTTACTTGTTTTTTGTAGGTTCTTGAATTGTGACCATATTGACCAAATTTTCCACACTTCAAAGAGGTATTCTTTCTCTTCAACATTGTTGGATCACTGGACCTTGCTTCAACTGTTAAATCAACCTTTTTGTTCCTGTTTTTCTTAGGTCTCCCAGGTGCAGTTTTAATTAATGGTGGAAGAGGGCCAATTTCCTCAACTTCATCCCAGAATTCCTCACCATTTAGGGATTCCAAAATGTGGTTATAAACACCCAGATACACCTCTCTTTTATAACAGAAATGAAGATAGTTTATTGGATTCTCCTTCTTGAAAAAGATGCAGGCACAGGCATGAAAACATGGAATACCTGTCAGCTACCACTTTCGACAAGCACACTTTCCATTTTTTAGGTCCACTACTATTTGATGGCCTCCTGCAAACATTGTAACTTGGAATTTATCTCCACCATTCCATACAAGCTTTGCCCTTGTAGAAAGTGTCGAAGATCTGGACCATTCAAAGCAGTGAAGTGAGCTATATATTTAATTGACTAAGCACAAACATAAATTTCTATGTTAGAGATACTTACTTGTCCAATTTTTTCAAAGCTTTTGTACAAAAAGTAGTATTCCTGCCCTCCATTTTAGTCTTCCTCCTTTCAATCCTTTGCATGCATGCAGTGTGGATAGCCTTGAACATTGTTACAATGCCCATTTCTCTAAATGGATTAATTGCATTGTTAAAAACTTCACAGTTATTATTCACAAAGACATCAGACTTGCAAATGTCTCTGAATCCTGCCCTGCTCCACTGAGACTTAGGCTTCTTTTCCAACCACTTGTATGCATTTACATTTAGCTGTTAACAATAGTAAATAGGAACATTAAAGACATACCTACTTGAAAGTAATAAGTACAAAATTTAATGTGCACAATTTGTTACCTTTTTAATATTCTCCATGTGCATATTAAAGAAGTAGTCAGTGGTTGATTTTGCAGCAAACCACATTTCCCTTTTCACCCCTAAACTCTTGAATGCACCACACAAGTTGTTGAATAAGTGCATCACATAAAATCTCTTCTCAGCAGATGGAAAATGAGTTTCTAGGGCATTCACTAGACCCTACATGACATGAAGTACTTACTTAAATTCAAGTAAATGCAGGTAAAAGAAAACAAATATGGTAAAAGTAGCAAGAGATACCTTCTGTTTGTCACAAATGAAAGTGTATGTTCCATCATTGTCAATTCTCATATCTGTTTTAAGTAATGACAAGAACCAATCCCAACTTGAATTGTTTTCAGCTTCTACTTGGGTCCAAGCAACAGGATACATTCCTTCATTGGGGTCAGTTCCAACAGCAGTCAACAATATGCCCTTGTAGGGGCCCTTTAGATGGCATCCATCCAACCCTAGCAATGGTCTGCAACCAGACATGAAACCAGCTTTCAAAGGGCCCAAGCATACATAGAACCTTTTAAATCTCCTACCATCCACTCCAGATTCTGCAGGTTCTGTCATGAGCTTCACAGTAGTATCTGGCATGGCTTTCATCAGTTCATTGCCATAATTATACAACTTCTTGAACTCTTCCTCATGCTTTCCAAGAATATTCTCCTTTGCTTTTCTCATTGCCCTATAGATCATTGAATAAGAAACCTGGCACTTTAGGTCATTGATTACTTGATGATAAATGATTCTAATTTCCATGTTGGGTTTGTCCTTATTTGGTCTTCATAGGCATTGGCAATCCATGTAGAATTAACCAGTTTCTGTTCCCAGCATGGAGTACATGTATGCTTAGTGTCAAGAGTTTTGATCTGGATGTTTGTAGATCTCTGTTGTCTAATACCGTAGCATTTCCATTTACAACCATCTACACAAATCCACTTGATCTTGTCAGCCAAGTTTTTCTTCAATCTTATTGGTCTTTGGTGTACAATGGCATGCTTTCTAACTGCAGCCCTGAACACTTGGCCACTGCTGAATAACATTCCCATTTTGAATTGTGGATCCTCCATGTCAGTCAGCTCACTAAACTCAGGATATTGTACTTCTTGCTCATCACATGAGGAAATTGTCATCCTCTCATCATCACTATCAAACATGCCCTCTGAACTGTCACTATCACCTTCATATTCAGTGGCACAATCCATATTCTCAGCTTCATCAAACACCTCATCTTCTGTTCCACCCTCACCATTCCCATCTGCCTTTTCTTCTCCACCCTCACCATTTCCATCTTCCTCTTCTTTTCAGCCTCACCATTCCCATCTTCATGTTCTTTTCCACCCTCACCATTTTCATGTTCATTCTCCACCTCAACATTTGCACCTTGACAATTCTGGTTTACAGTAGGGGGCACATCATCTTCCTCTATGATCACTGGTGTATCTTCTATATTTTTGAACAAACCCTATCAAAAGACAAATATATAATCAGTACAAAAAACATGAAAACAATTTATAGAATGCACATGTTAGAATGCTTACTCTCAGCATTGAATATCTTCCCTTCTTTCTTGTTCTGTATGGAGGATTTGGAGGAGGTATCCTTCTTTGTCTTCTTCTAGGTGGAGGTGGGGGGGCCTCACTTTCAGTCGAGTCCATATTAGAAGTGTCACCATAAAAAGGAACCTTTTGGCCATCTTCAGTATTCTCACCAGCTGTTTCAGTTACATCATTTTTTTCCTCACATTCCTCTCTTATTTCATCAACCCTTCTCTCTCTCTCATCAAGTTCATATTGTGTAAAAGAAAAGTCAAAATCCAGTCCTTGGGAGCTTCCATTAATATCAGTTGTATACAATGTGAGCATACTAGCATAAACATCAACTAAGTTACGAAAGTGTAGGAGATCCTCATCTTTCTGAATTATCATGACATTGTTACAATTTAGGCTTGTTCCCGGAGTGTTCAACCAAACAACGTAGGTGCCCTCTTCTAATCCTAATTTGAGCAACACTTCCCCCAACTCAGACATTGACTCAGTAGACCTAGGGACATAGTCAATATACGTGCAGTTTCCACCAACATATTGCTCAAATTTTTCATCAAAAAATCCACCAGCATACACTTTAAGACTATAAAATTGAGGGCCCACTACAACAAACAAAATAACAATAAAGCATCAATATAATACCTATTTCGAAACAAATTAGGGCAAAAAAGCAAAGAGACAACGACATATTAGGGACCACCATCTTCAATATAATACCTATTTTGAAACCCTAAAATCTCATTTTCAATAAACAATAAGAAAGCAAAAACCAACAACTTAAATTACATATTCTCATGCATGCATCATCGACCAACAACTATGAACTAAATCAACAACTGTAAATATATGTATATCAAGTCTCAAGGTAAAAATCATTACCTCCATATTGCTCAGTAGGATAATCTGGTAATCCATCATCACCTGAAACTCCATTCTTCAACGGCCTTAATTTTCCTTTCATTTTATACGAATTTACGCTTTTGATTGTATTTATATGATTTGGGTATTAATCTGGTTTTTAGGGTTCTTAATTGGGGAATTTATGAGAGAAAGAGGGTTTTAATTTGAAAAAAATGAATAGTCGGGGGGTTTAGTATGTTAGATCACTCCTTTCTGAATGAAAAGTGTGTTTTACCCTTTGACAATTAATTTAACGGTCAAATCTAACGGAAATTTATCAAAGAGTTTTAATATGTAGCGGGATTCAAAGTCTCGGGTTGCAAAGTGAAAGTTTTAAAAAAACCTTACCCAAAGTGCAATAAGCGAAAACCAAAGGGTTGGAAAATACAAATAAGTCAATATTTGAATTAATAAAAAGTTTTCTTGCCCCATATATTTCTCAAACAGCAGAGACAACAGACAACGAATATCTTCAACATCAAGTAAGGTATCTCCCTTGCTATATGCATTCACTTTAGTTAGTGAGTAGAAAATTATATAGAGTGAAAATAAATATCAAATATATTAATTTAATTGATTACAATAATGTGGATTCTCACATTCACACCAAACATTTCAATTAAAAAATTTTATTATTCCATGTAATCTTTGCCACATCATTTAAAAACGAAATTTTGGATACTAATTTGAAGTACCTAACATTACTCTTAAAAAATTGTATGAACTTGATGTTAGCGTTTTAGAAATGAAGATTTACAAATTGTAGTTGTTAATGCAGTATTTCGTTGCTTTGTACCACAATAATGATTCCGGACAATATGCTCTTATATGTTGCTAAATCCTAATCAACTACTCCTATTTTTGTATTATATATATACATAACTTAAAATATAAAAAGAAAAGTTATTATAGCAACTATTTTTTTGCAAAAATACTTGAGTAGAAAAATAACATTTAATTATATTTTTTTTCATAATAATAATATATTTCATATTAAAATACATGCAAAAATTCAAAACTATTGTTGTTCCGGGAGGAGTATATCTTTAAATAATCTTTTTCCGTTTTCTTTTATTATTTTAGCCTATAATATTAAGGCTCTTGACAAAAGAATAAACTGATGTTGGGCTGATCTATCATATCCTATGGATTTTCAATTCGTTAGTATATACGCAGTATTTGGGCTTAGGATCTCTTGTATTGTACTTGATGTCTTCTATTCATATTCTATTCGGCTTTATACCAAGTTGGTGAACGATGTTAACAAAAATTAGTCCAGGTTGATTTTAGACATATACATTCATTTGTCATCTATCTAATCTATACATATTAAGGGTAATGCTAAACATAGCACTAAATGCATTTAAAATGTTAAATTTGCACTAAATACATCAAGTTTGCACGAATTTCAATATAATTATTTAGCAATTTGGGATTTTTTTATTAGTGGAAATTAATGTGAATGCAGGGGGTCCACTATTATTACTTAGAAAATTGAATTGATGTTGTAAAAGTGCATTGAAAAACTTTAAAACAATTAAATAACTAAAATCAATGTTAAAAAGATGAGAATATTTAATGCTTAACCATAACCCTTAGGCCTATTGTTAGCATTTCCCTTGTATTAAATCTCAAACATTAAAAGTTTTGATTTTCAGTTTGATTATCCTATTTATTTAAATAAATAATAACATAATATAATTAATGATGATAATTAATCGATTGCCTTTTTCACATTTACTTTTAGTAGAATATATTACCTTTGTAAACACCTAAAAAATCAATCATCTCATATCTTCAATCATTAATATTTTCTTTCTAATTAAAACATGTTACCATTTTGATTTAAAACTAATTATCTTATAATCATTAATATATACCCGAAAATATCACTTATAATTATTAATAAAATATATTAAAAATCCATATACATTATTCATAATAAGAAAACATTAGTATAATTCGTAAACATGAGTATATTAAATTATATTAAATTAAAATTAAAAAAATATTAAAAATAATGATTATATAAAAACATAATTGTAATATTAAATAAAATTTATAACATAATAAAAGAAACCCGTGCATCGCACGAACATTGAAAGTTTGTCGGTTCGATTTTCAGCACAGCCATACTAATTATTAAAATAAATAGTTAAATAATATAATTAATGATAATTAGCCGATTGCCTTTTTTTAATTAAAAGATGTTTACTTTTAATTGATTGATGATATTACATTTTATAAACACCTAAAATATCGTATCTTCCAATCAATAATATTTCTTTCTAAATAAAACACGTTAATTTTTATTTTAAAATATAATCTTACAATAATTAATATATACCCAAAAATATAACACTATATCTTCTAATCTTAACAAAATATAATAGAAATATGTATATAACGAATAATGACCGTTAGATTTTTAGTAAAAAATCAGAACTGTTAGATCTAATGATTAGATATATTATATGTTTAAATTAATTTACTAAAATTTCAATGTTCGAATTCTGTCAACGACACATTTACTTTTAGTTGAATACATTGCCTTTTATAAATACCAAAAAAATCAATCGTATCATATCTTTCAGTCATTAATATTTTCTTTCTAGTTAAAACATGTTGTCATTTTGATTTAAAACTAATCTTATAATCATTAATATATACCCGAAAATATCATATCGTATTTTTTAATTATTAATAAAATATATTAAAAATAGTTTATAATAGGGAAACATTAGCATAATCCGTAAACATGAGTATATTAAATTATATTAAATTAAAATAAAAAAATGTTAAAAATAATGATTATGTAAAAACATAATTGTAATATTAAATAAAATTTATAACATAATAAAAGAAACCCGTGCATCGCACGGGCATTGAAAGTTTGTCGATTCGATTTTCAGCGCGATCATCCTAATTATTAATATAAATAGTAAAATTATATAATTAGTGATAATTAACTTAAAATAAATTTACTTAAAATTCTAATATAAATTTTAAATCATGTATATCATTAACTAAATTTATATTAAATTATATTAAAATAATATTAAAATAATTTTTACAAAATAATGATTATACAAAAACTTAATTATAAATAAAATTTATAACATATTAAAAGAAACCCGTGCATCGCACGGGTTATAAGCTAGTTTATATTATTACAAAAATAGCGGAAGTTTGTCAGTTTAATTTTCGGTCCAGTTATTCTAATTATTAAAATGAATAATAAAATAAAATAATTAATGGTAATTAGTCGATTACAATTTTTAATTAAAATAATTTCACTTTTAATTAAATATATTGCCTTTGATAAACAGCTAAAACATCAATCATAACATATTTCTTATTTTAAGAATAAAAGAACTAAAATTTATTATTCCATGTTTTACTAGAAAAGAATAAAAAAACAAAAATACAAATTTCCAAACCGAAAATGTACATTTTAAGTTGTCTTTACAAATAAGCTAAGGGCGATAACCGTAAAATCTAACAATCATATGTTACTTCAAGAGCGCGATATATTGAATTTGTTTGGTTAGTTGATAATATTTTTTTTATAGTAAATCAATTCATTAATAAAAGGACATATAATTTGTAAAAATGATATTGAACAATCACATAGCAAACTAGATTAGATGAAAGTTTCTATTGTTATAATTACGTTCGTTCATATATCTTGCACAGTAGATATGCTTTCTCATATTGCTGAAGCATGCAACTTTTTTTGATAGATAGTCTAATGATTTATTGGAGTCGTGAGGATTAAGTTTCTATACATTTTTAATATGTTATCGAAAAATTAACCACGCCCATACAAATATTTTCAATGAATTAATATAATAAATATTTTAATGATTCGATGTTGAATAAATATACTGAATTCTCAGAATTTGGGTGAAAATTTGTTAACATGATACGTAGAAATATTTTCTAACAAAGAGAGAAATAAAATGAAAGCTAAATTTTAAAAAAACATAATAAAGAGGGATTTTGAACTTTTCAACGGGGATTGTATTTGTTTTGATGATTGGTTCATAATATTAATATTAATTCAACTGGTATGAATTCACGGATAAATAATTTTATACTTAAGTTAATTAACATTACAATAAATTATATATTTTTATAAATAAAAATTAAAATAATATATTTATATTAATTTTTTAATGCAATTTATCTGTCGGTGCGTAGCACGGGTAGAGCGGTAGTCTATATAACAAGCATATGGTTATCGTAATGTCATGCATTACTATTTACTTACATGAGTGCTTAGCTGGGGAACCCTTTGAAGTTTATTTTCTGTCATGAATATGTAATTAGCATTAGGAATCAAGTTCTTTTATAAAATGTAAAAATCAACCATATAATAATTCTTGAAAGAATATCCTTGGTTCATGTCTCAAATTTGAAGAAAAATGCTACAAAATTAAGACAGTTGAAGTTTGAACAATGAAGAAATTTTTCTAAGTACAAATTCGAGAAGTGGAATCAGTCTATTCCATAAGTCAAGGATTCGATATCTCAAGGATTCTAGAAGTAATTTACTTTATTAAATATCTCAAGGATTCCATAAGTGATTTACTCTATTCGATAAGTCCCTCTAGAAGTAATTTTCTCTATTCGATATGTCAAGGATTAATTCAGAAGTAAAATACTGTATTTGATATCTCAAGTATTCCACAAGTCAAAAGACTCATTAGATATCTCAGAGATTTCAGAAGTAAAAGACTCATTCGAGAAGTATATACATTGGACATCTCAAAAAGACTTGATCCAGAACTCAGAAATCTCTAGTCATAGTTCTCGAATAAAGTACTTTGCCAATTCTTGAATGTTTCAACAACAAATTTCAAGAAGATTCACAATACAGAAAATCAACACAAACTTCTTTGTTTATAACGATTTAACGACAACTACAAGATGGTCTATGCCTCATGATCAATTAGAAGGCACCTGCAGTGGTTCAATTGTTGCAATGTGTACTTGGCAAGCCTACAAAGAATCTTCAATAGAAAATCAAGGAAAAACAACTAAATAAGTGGATCTGATCAGTATGTACATAAAACAAGAAGAAATCACATGATACTAATTTTCACTAAAATGGTATACATAGAACTTAGCATACTGGTTTGTCTGTTACTAGTTTTGTAAAATTGAGTTGTGCATATGTTCTGTATATGCACAGATTCATATATTTAGTTGTTAAGATTTCAAGTGTAATTTCAAGAATATCTCTTTGAGAAATCAAGTTCAGAATTCAACTTTGTATTCATAATTTGTATCAACAATTGATGTAATACAACGTTAGGTTTAAATTAAAATTGTGTGTTATTTATTTTCCATAATATTTTTCATACAACATATAATTTCGAAATTGTGTGTTATTTATTTTCCATAATATTTTTCATACAACATATAATTTCAACCTGTAACTCTAAACGGATTCAAACAGCTAACATTCGAATAAAAAGTTGATAATACATCACCCCCTCTATATTATCTAGGTGTATTTCACACTCAACACTATTAACTATTCAATTACCTTTTTCAGCTAAAACACGTTACCTTTTCAATTTTCCTAACTAAAACCTCTTTTTTCTAATAATATTGTAATAACCCAGATTTTCCAAATGATTTTATTATTATTTCAATAGTAATAATGTTTTCCTAAAATGAGGAGGATTTTTATTTTATTTTATTATACGATTATTTAATTATTTTCTTTTAAGTGGAGCCTGGTACTCCTATTCAAAATTATATTGACCGAGTAGATATCTCGAGTCAATAGTTTATTTGTGCAAAGATTTAAATTTGGAGTGTGGAATTATTCAGTAAAGATTTTATTTTAAATTATTGAATAATTTGGAGATTTTAACATCCTTAGAAAATGATTATTTTAATTATTTGAGGATTTGCAGGAATTACTCGATTAATATATAAAATCGAGAATTCAAGGTTTTACTAAAGCAATAATGTTTGTAGTATTATCATAAATCCCTGTAAATTGTGATTTATGAATCACAATTATTATTTTTATGAATTGTTTTTTTAAATTAGTATTGATTTGTAAAATGCATATCAATTTAGAAAATTTAGATTTAATTCTAATTCTTTCTCCAAAAGTCTTTAAAAATATTCTAGTATTTAATTATGCTAGAAATTTTACTTTTTTTTTAATATAAATTTGAGTTATTAGTTTAAAATATTATTTTAAGGTGTGTAGTGCTTAGTTGTTTGGCTTTTAAATGTTATTGGGCTTGAGCCCATTAGGTTAAAACACTAGTAGCTCATATACATACATCGACACAAACACACACAGCCGCACATAAACCAAATCGGGGGGAGGGGAAGAAAAACAACAGAGAGAGATTGGGGTTTCATTGTTTCAACTCAATTAGATAGATATACATATATATATATATATATGTATATAATCGTATGTAGGTAAGTGTGTGTGTGTGTGGGTATGAGGCAGTTGTGCGCGAAGGAGGAAGGCAGCGGTGGATTGAGCTCGCCGGAGATAACAGCGACGGCGGGAGGCTGGTGGTGGCCGCGAGTTGTGGGGCTATGAAAAGGTGCGGCGAGGACAACACAACAGTGAAGGAGAGAGACCAGCGGGGTAGAGAGAGAGAGAGAGATGTGGGAGATTGATTTTCGGTAGTTTGATTTTCGGGCGAGCCGAATCGGAACCGAAATGGTATAATTTCGCGTTTTATTTATTTAATTTTCGTATTAAATTAGTTGTGCATTTCGATGTAGTTTAATTATTGTAATTTAATTAGATTTAAATTGTGAGTTTAATGTGTTAATTGTCGTAGTTAGATTGATATTGTAAATTATGAATATTGTTGAAGTTCCGTATTTAATTCGGAGAGTTGATATTTGTTAATTATAATTGTTCGGGTTTAGTCATTGTAAAATTGCTAATTGTTAGTTGTTAATGGTTAAAGTGCTAGTTGTTATTGTCACCTAATGTGTGGCTATATGAGTGGGTTAAGTTGTAAGTGTTTACGTGCTAAATGATCTTATTGATTAAAGTTAAAGTATTTTAGTGGATAATTGCTAGTTGTTTATGGTGCAGGTAAATGGTATGTGCTAAGTGCTATAAGTTGAATCGTAGCATTTGTGGGATGTCATACTTGTCAATTACTTGGTGTGGTCTATATGTGGGTAAATGATGTCTTTACTAATTATGAATGTTATATGTTATTTAGTTTAGCTGCGAGGAGTCGTAAAGAGATCATAAGTTCTAAATGTCAGTATTTAAGGACTTGTGTAATTCTCTTCGACTAGATCCTCGGGTTTACGAATATCAATGATTGATTGTCACCAGTAAAATTAATATGCTCAAGTGATATGATCATTGATATAGCGTAAGTAATAGTTAATGCTAGGGGTTGTTCTCTAGGGCTTACGAATATCAATAATGGATTGTCACGTGTATCATTAAGATGCGTGAGTAATACGATTATTGATGTAGCGTAAGTAGTAGTTAATGCTAATGTAAATTATTATGTGTTTACTGCATGTCGAGGCAGAATTTCTTATGTGCTAGGTGCCGCATGTCTGGGCGGGTACCTTTCTTACTTGTTTACTTTTATGTTGCTGCAAGTTGAGGCCGCTTTATTTTTTTGTAAAAACAGGGTTGAATTGTTTATGATTGATATTGAGGGGTTGTGCCCATAGTCCGATAAAGGAATACTTCATGCCGAAATTTTCTAAAAATCCCCTGCATTAAAATTTATTTAACTCATTTAATATCAATGGTCTAGAGGCAAGAAGTGGATGTTAATTGTTTATGTGAATATGTGCTAAGTGAATTATTTTGGAGGTTAATTGTTGTTTCGAGGATTATGTGCTAATTCGAGGATTAAATGTGTCTTGAAGATTAAATGGGTATTATGAGCCTTTATCGAGGATTAAGTATGTTTTAAGGATTACATATTAATTAAGTTGTCATAGAATGTCAATAGTATTATAGTTGTGTATGTTAAGTGAAATTGATTAAGTGGTATGGTTTGGGGTGGTTAGCACCAGGAAATGTCCAATTTAAAAAGGGTACTCTTCCATGTCATTTTCTTTACTAAATGTATTATGTGTATTAAGTGGTATTAGAATAGTCAACTATAGGGAGGACACCTATAGTTTGACTTTACGTGACTTAGTGGTAATTCTGAGTTGTGTCTACTCGAGATACGAGGTTGGACTGACACGTAATCGTAACTATTTCAGTACCATTAGGGTATAATCAAGTTGGAGCGACGTGCATCAAAAAGGAAAGATTGAGGCGTCGTATGAGGGAAGGTAAGATACCTCCATGGAATTGCTTGGACGAGGTGCAAAGGAATTATTCGCAGGTTTCTGTTTTCTGCTAAGGACCAGAGGCAAGTTTATTTATGCATACTCTATCGTTCAGAGTATCTGTATTTTGAAATATATGAAATGTGTGGACTAGATTTAAATCCATAATTTTGAGTTTTCCAATCTTATGCTTCTTCATCAAAATCAGTATATTTTGACCATGCTCATGATTAGTAAATCCTGCTCGTGCAATAATCAAAACCCCAGGACTTATAATACTGTCGATAGGCGGGGATATTTTTATGATCCTACGTCTTGGGTTATATGGTTTATATTTATAAACTTTTCGTATTATGGAAGTGGACTATATGTTATAAGGTATGTAATTATGTACCGGAATAAGAAAGGCTCAAAGGGTAGAGCATGTATTGAATTTTATAACTTAGCCCGCGTGTCGGGGTTATTTTGTAATATATATTTTCGAAACTCGGACAAAGTTTTTTTTAAAGAATTTCGCAATAACTAACCTAAAGGCAACATCACCAATAAACCAATGTTTACTGAATTAGTAAATACTTCTGAAGCATTTACGGATTAAATAAACCTTATTCATCTAATTAAGTTTATTTAATTGGATGAACATCATTTTCAAAACGTTTTCTTAAAATCGCTTTGTTCCGGAATAATAGCAAAGATATTCCCATAATTATAAATTGAATATTTTCGGTTAAAGTACCTGGAATAATATTCAATTCAATGAATATTAATTATAATATTCTTTTGGCAAGAATTTATGAATGGTCTATTACCTATTGACTGAGAATCAGTGTGAGTTATTTGATAAAGTGGTTAAAGTCCGGGAACTGCCGGAGAGATAATGTCTTGGTTTTAATTAGAAATATTCCAAGAGTTACATTTGGGTGTTTTGAGATTATTACATATTTCGATATATATTAGTAGTAAAATTGTTGAATATTCTTTTAAAAAGGGGCTATTGAATATTTTATTCAATAAATATTATGTATTTATTTATTAAATACCCTAAGTGTTTGAAAGGGTATAAAATGTTAATTGGAGGTTATTGAAGGACTTTTATAGTTGATTTAAAATACTATTTTTTATTCTACCTATGCAAGTTTTCAAAACCTATACTTTTGAAAAGTTATTGTATAATACTACATTTGCCAGGTATTTTGTGAGATAGAGGTAGTCGTGGAAACCTGGAGGGATTCCAGCGGCAGATTATTATTTATTTTGAGGAATGTTATTTATAAACATTAATTATATTTCCGTGAAGTATGAATTATTTGGAAAGCATTCGAGGATTATTATTTGAATACGATATCATTCAAGGAATTGTATTTGCTTACTAAATCTTTTGAGGAATATTATTTGAGTATTATCTCAGTCGAGAAATACCATATGAATATTATTTCTGTTAAATAGGCGAGTGGAAGGCATAATTGTTTTCGAGGGTACAATGTGGTACTTGTGTTATGATTTGATATTGGCTTATAAGCGAGATATGAGATATATTAGTTATAAGCCGGATGTTGCTAAGACCCTTAGTGAAAGGGCATACGAATCTCATTTTTCGAATATAGACCGGGAGTCGGTATTTCTTGATATATTATGAATATTTTCGAAGGAGAATATTTAAGTAAATATTTCCCATTATTTATTGGAATGAATATTGTATGGATATTCATTCGAGATTATTTACTTAATGAACATTACTGAAAGGCATATGACTCAGCCTATTTGTAGTTCGAGGATCCAACTCAACTTAAAGTAGATTGTAATAAGTAAATAACATTAACTGTCACAGGAATCTCAGAAGATGCTATCTATCAGAAGGAACAAATCTACAAGTCAATCTATAGTTTTGATATTTTACACTGGAAGAAGTTCAGTCTACTGATCAAGCCTCAGTGTGGTATTCAAAGTCATGGATTTAATTCAGAAGGACAGAGATTTCTACAAGTGACAAGAGACAGTATCGGTACAGAATATTTAAAGAAATTTGTCAGAAGAAATTGACCACAGCTTAAAGTCAAAATGAAGAACAGAAGTTGAAGTTAGTCGTTCATGAACCAGACCGTGCATTGAGCGTCAACAAATATTCAGTGGAGGTTCTTTATTTATTTCAGTGGTTTAAAAGTGAAGATTAGACTATCAAATGAATTATGTTAATTCTCTAATTAATTAATTTAAAGTATTTAGTTAACTTAATTAATAAATTAATTCTTCAAGAATTAATTTATTTATTAAGTTAATTATTGAATTAATTAATTTAGAATTAATATAGATTGCTGAAAGACTATCAGAAGTGTTTTAAGACTATGGTTTTATTATTAAAAGACTATCTGAGATAGTCTAGGAGATAGTCTGCTCAGCATACACAGCTCAGTTTGATAGTCTGCTAAAGAATTGGGTAGTCTGCCAAGAAGGATAGTCACACCGGTAGTCTGCCAAGAAAGGATAGTCACACCGGTTGTCTGCAGAGTATGGATAGTCACACCGGTAGTCTGATAGAGAAAGGATAGTCACACCGGTTGTCTGCAACAAGACAGATAGTCACACCGGTAGTCTATGTGTCCCCTGGATAGTCTGCAAGCCTTTAAACAGTCTGTGGATAGTCTGTTGAAGTAAAAAAAGAGGCAGGAGATATTTACAACAATATATCAACTACAAAAGAGACAGTAGCCTACATACACAGACAGACACACTCGAGACAAGTTTTAAAAGACAGGAGCATAAACATTACATCTCTCTCTCATCTTTAAAGCACTGATTATCACATTTAATTCTCAGAAAATTAAGTTCAACTCATTTGTAATATTTGATCCGATAGAACTTAATTATTTGTGACTCTTGTATTACTAGCGAATTAAGTTTCCTAGTTCGTATCTCGATTTTTATTAACTAAATTAGAAAAGTTCATGTCGAATTTTCTAATTAGTTTTTATTAACGTGATAATACTCTGTACTGATTTTGTAACAACCATCAAGTTTAATATATCGTTATATTTAACTTGAATTTTGTTTCAATTAATTCCGCTCAAATTTGTCTAAACTAAATTTTATTTAACGGACAAATTTCGATAAAAAGATATAGATTGTATTCAACCCCCCCTTCTACAATCTTAACGGACCTAACAATTGGTATCCGAGCCGTTTGATTGATATACAAATCAAGATCCTATTCTTATTCAATTAAAAATCAAGCTCGAATTTTTAACTCTCTTAAAAATTCATCATGACTTCTAAAGCCATTGTTAATATACCTATATTTGACAAAGATAATTATGATATGTGGAAGAATAAGATGGAGTTGTTTCTGGAATGTACAAACGTTAAATATTTGGTTGTTTTGAAAACCGGACCTAAAACTCCTATGGTCTATGAAGATGAAGTTGAAGCTGATGGTAAAATTGTGATTCCTGCTAAATCTTATGAAAAGGACCCTGCCACCTATACACCTGAGGAAAAGGAGGATGCAGGGCTTGATAAAAATCTCAGACTCATTCTAATAGATTCCCTGGATGATGTGATGTATAGCCATGTGATGAATTGTAAAACTGCCAAACACATGTGGGAAACTATTGAAACCATTAATGAAGGAACCGATGAAGTCAGGGAGAACAGACTTCAAATCTTAACCTCTGAGTATGAACACTTCAGAGCTGGCCCTAATGAAGGCATTCAAGAAGTGTTTGAAAGGTATAATAAAATAATCAACAACTTGCAAATCCATGGCAAGAACTATACACAGAAGGAGATTAATCTGAAGTTCTTACTGACTATGCCGACTCACCTAGAACACAGGATAACAGCAATAAGAGAATCTCGTGACTTGAATAAAGTTAGTCTTGAAAAACTCTTCGGTATTTTAAAAACCTATGAGTTGGAACAAGTCCAACAGAAAGAGATTCATGGTAAAGGTAGAGTTGCAAGTTCATCTACAGCATTAGTGGTTGAGGCTCCTAAGGAAGTGGAAGCTAAGGTTGTTCGACCTTACAGCTCAGACAAGGAGCAGACTGAAGTGGAACATGGTCAGACACCAGCTACTCAGGATGGAAGTGAGTTTTACTCATTAGAAGAATTGGATCAGTTGGAGGATGAATCCATGGCACTCATGGTTAGACAGTTTGGCAACTTTAGATTCAGGAGAAATCCTAAGTTCAAGTTCAAGTCTAATAACAGATTCCAGAGAGGAGGTTCCTCATCCTCCAGTAGCAGAGGTGGCTACAAAACTGGAACTGTTGATAGAAGCAAAATTCGTTGTTATAATTGCAATGAACTTGGACACTTTGCCACTGAGTGTCAGAAACCTAAACAAGCCCACAAGAGAGATTATGTTCCTGAAAAGAAGAAACCTGGAAAAGCCTATGTGGCTGCTGGTAAAAGCTGGGATGACACAGATAGTGAAGATGAAGAATTTGGAAATCTTGCACTAATGGCAAATGGTGACATGCTCACTGATCCTAAACCACAGGTAAAACTTACTGACTCTGAGCTGGTTCGTCAGTTAGGTGGTTCCTTGGCTAATGCACAAAAACACATTGCTAGATTAAATCTGTTAAACACTGAACTTGAAAATGAAGTGTTAGAACTAAAAAAAGTGCATGTTAATCAAGATCAACAAAAAGAGGAAATAGCACGACTTAATAGAAGAGAGAAATCCATTCTAGAAGTAGTGACTAAACAACTTTCTAAAATTGCTGAACTTGAAACCAAGGTTAGTGCTTGCTTTAATTCTTTTAAACTTTCTAAAGAGCATTTCAATAAACAAGCCTTAGAACGAACTGTAGGAATAGGGTTTGGTTATAACGAAGCTGTTGGATTGTTAGGCATAAATACCCCTAACCTTGTTAGTGCTAAAGAGAGGGGTATACCACATGTGCTTAAGAAGGTTGAAGATCCGCTCTTTAAGAAGTTGATTGCAGAACCTCCAAACTTCACTTCTATCATTATTCAAGAAGAGATGCGTAATGAGGACAGTGCAAATGGCATTGTCCTTGATAATGTTAAATCTGTTAAGAAACCAGTTAAGGTTGTTTATCCAACCAGTTCATCTAAAACTGGGTTAAGTGGTGATAAGTTGAAAAAGAACAATAACATGTCTAACATGCATACCATGCCTACCATTGATATTTATCATAAAGCATGTGGTGTTGTCAATTGTATGTCTTGTGCTTTCAATGTAATGTCTGCTTACTTTAATGGTAATCAAGCATGTGCTAGTAAGACTGCTCCTCGACAACACATGAATAAGAATAAAAATGTTAGATCAAAGACTGCTAGTCCTTCTCAGGATAGGAGAGAGACATTTGTATCAAAGCCTAAACAGACTTTTG
This sequence comes from Kitagawia praeruptora, assembly GCA_037693485.1. NCBI lineage: Eukaryota > Viridiplantae > Streptophyta > Magnoliopsida > Apiales > Apiaceae > Kitagawia > Kitagawia praeruptora. The sequence goes on along the minus strand of CM075354.1, from coordinate 103,813,825 downwards.
GTAAGGCTGCTTACAAGGTCAAATGTCCAGTCAGTGAAACAAATGTTATTGCTGCTAAAGAAACATGGATACCCAAGATAAAACAGAAGATTGTCAAATCTGTTTATAGGGTTAAATGTATGTTGGTTTGTGGTGAAAATGGTGTCAATGTTAAAAATGTTGTTTTGCCTGACAAAGGCCAATTCTTTAAGTATTCTGGACCCAATCAGGTTTGGGTTCCGAAGAAGGTTTAACCTATTTGTCATTGCAGGGTGTGAAACAGGTTGATCGAGTGACCTGGATCTTGGACAGTGGATGTTCAAGGCATATGACTGGAGACAGAACCCTGCTGACAAATGTGGTTGAGAAAGCCGGCCCAGTGGTTACCTTTGGAGATAACAGCATAGGTACAACTGATGGATATGGCAGATTGGAAGCTGGAAATGTTATCATTGATGAAGTGTCTTTTGTGAAAGGACTTGAGCACAATTTGTTAAGTGTCAGTCAATTTTGTGACAAGGGATTCGAGGCTTACTTCAACAAGAAGAATTGTCTAATCTCACACAAGAGACATGAACAACCATCTCTTACTGGAGTCAGAAAAGGAAATCTGTACGTGGCCAATATGAACACTGGAAGCACTGAAGAAATCAACTGCTTTTATTCTAAAGCATCTACAGATGAAAGTTGGCTATGGCACAAGAAACTCTCCCACCTTAATTTCAAGACAATGAATTCTCTAGTTAAAAGAGAACTGGTGAGAGGTTTACCTTCAATGGAATTCACTCAAGAAGGACTCTGTGATGCCTGTCAAAAAGGCAAATTGAAAACAGCAACTCACAGGAGCACTGACACATCATCAATAACTGAACCTCTACAACTGTTGCACATGGATCTGTTCGGTCCAGTTAATGTGATGTCCATGTCAAAGAAAAGATATGCTCTCGTGATTGTTGATGGCTACTCAAAGTACACATGGGTTTTATTTCTGAATTCCAAAGATGAAACTCCACAGTTAGTGATTGATCACATCAAGTTGATTGAAATGGAGTACAAGAAACCAGTTAGAGCAATAAGGTCAGACAATGGAACCGAATTTAAGAATGCAGTTCTAAATGATTTTTGTACTGAAAAGGGAATAACAAGGCAGTACTCAGCCCCAAGAACTCCTCAGCAAAATGGGGTAGTAGAAAGAAAGAATAGAACTTTGATTGAAGCTGCACGTACTATGTTAAGTGAATCAAAGCTTCCCTTGTACTTTTGGGCTGAAGCTGTTAACACTGCATGTTATACCCAGAATCGAACTTTAATCAACAAAGACTTGATGAAGACCCCCTATGAAATTATGTATGAAAAGAGACCAACACTCAAGTACTTTCATGTATTTGGAGCAAAATGCTTTGTGCTTAAAGATGGAGATGATCGTGGTGGAAAATTTGAGGCCAAAGCACATGAAGCAATTTTCATTGGTTATTCAAGAAGAGATTACAAGGTGTATGTGATTGATCATCAGACAATGCTTGAAAGTGTCAATGTATCATTTAATGAAACTAAACTTCCTAGTATCCAAACGGAGGATTCATCTGAAAAGTTATCTTTCGATGATATGACAGACTCCGATTCAGATGGTGACAACCAACCTGATGTTGCTGCTAATGATAACAGTAATAATGATGATAATGATCAGGGTGGTGGTGGTGTAAACAATGATCAGACTGGAGATACCACTGACACTCCTGAACATTCATCTAGTCAAACTGGCAACAACTCAGGGGGAGGTGATGAAGGATCAACTGGTCATACTCAACATCATAATGAAGAACAAGGCGAATCATCAAGGTCAAATCTTCCCAGACAGACTGTGTGGAATAGAGCTCATCCTTTTGAGTTGATCGTTGGTGATCCAGATGTTGGTGTAAAAACTAGAAGGAGCTATCAAAATCAATGCAATTATTCTGGGTTTCTGTCTGCAATAGAACCTAAGAAAACAGAAGAAGCTCTTTCTGATCCTGATTGGGTGATTGCTATGCAAGATGAACTCAATCAATTCAAACAACAAGAAGTATGGAAGCTGGTACCCAGACCTAAAGACAGGAAAGTAGTTGATACCAGGTGGGTATTCAGAAACAAACTTGATGAAGATGGCATTGTAACTAGAAACAAAGCAAGACTGGTTGCTAAAGGTTATTCCCAAGCTGAAGGAATAGATTATGATGAAACCTATGCACCAGTGGCTAGACTTGAGGCTATAAGGATATTCTTGGCATTCGCAGCACATTCAAACTTCAAAGTTTATCAAATGGATGTCAAGAGTGCCTTCCTGAATGGCAAGCTGGATGAAGAGGTATATGTAGAACAACCCCCTGGCTTTGAAGATCCAGAATTCTTGGATTTTGTCTACTTTCTCTTCAAGGCAATTTATGGTCTTAAGCAAGCTCCAAGGAAATGGTATGACACTCTTTCTGAATTTTTACTTGAAAATGGATTTGTTAGAGGTGTCATAGACAAAACTCTCTTTACTAAGAAACATAAGAATGATACTATATTAGTCCAAGTCTATGTGGACGATATAATATTTGGGTCTACTAATGATCTTCTGTGCAAGAAATTTGCTAAGCTAATGCAGGGTAAATTTGAGATGAGCCTGATGGGTGAGTTGAAGTTCTTTCTTGGATTACAAGTAAGTCAAAGGACAGATGGAATTTTTATTTGTCAATCCAAGTATGTCAGAGAGCTCCTCAAGAAATATCAAATGGAGGACTCATCTTCAGCAAGAACACCATCATCAACAGCTGTGAAATTTGGAGCTTGTGAAAATTCTGCTAAGGTAGATATCACAAGCTACAGAGGTATGATAGGTTCATTACTTTACCTTACTGTAAGTAGACCTGATATTATGTATGCTACATGCTTGTGTGCAAGGTTCCAAGCGGATCCTAGAGATGTGCATCTCATTGCTGTTAAACGAATCTTGAGATATCTTAAGGGTACACCTAACTTAGGTATTTGGTACCCTAAAGAATCTGGTTTTAACCTTGTTGGATATACAGATTCAGATTATGCAGGAAGTGTTGTAGATAGAAAAAGCACCTCTGGGAGTTGTCAATTCCTAGGTGGTAGGTTGGTCTCCTGGTACAGCAAGAAACAACAAACAGTTTCTAACTCAACAGCTGAAGCAGAATATATAGCTGCTGGAAGCTGTTGTGCTCAAATCTTGTGGATTAGGAATCAGCTACGTGACTATGGCTTTGTACTTGACAATATTCCAATTCTGTGTGACAATACAAGTGCCATAGCAATCTCCAACAATCCTGTGCAGCATACGAGGACCAAGCACATTGACATCAGGTATCATTTTATCCGAGAGCATGTCATGAATGGTACCGTGGAGTTACATTTTGTACCCACGGAAGAACAAACAGCAGATAATTTTACTAAGTCTCTTGACGAATCCACATTCACCAGAATTGTTGGTGAATTGGGTATGTTAAATAGTCCTAGTAATTAAACTAGTTAATATCTGAGGTTTGATCTTTAATAATTTACAAGTGATTATCTTGTTAATATTTGTTGATTAAAATCACTTGTATGATTATTTTATCAACTTATCTTGTTAATGTTCAAATCATTGCCATTATCATCTTAATATATCCCTACTTACTTCTTTTCAATGTTAAAATAATTCTTTTTCCTTAAAAATATTTTTCTCAAATTTTACAAGTTGTAATTTATGAGAAACTTATTTTTCTTGAAAATTATATTTATGATGGTTAAATAAGTCATATTTTATTTTTAAATAATTTTCTATTAGAAAGTTATTTTATTAGAAAATATATAGATTTATTAATTTACCATGAATATTTATGTAAATTATTAAATATTAATACTTAATATTTTGTAGTGTTTGTCTTTCTATTATTAATGTTTTGTTTCCATGTAAAGGACAACCTATGGTTGGTTTATTAACTATGTAAATTATTAATAGAATTCTCTAATTTTTATTTTTATTTTTATTTTGTGTGTCTAGTACAGTTTAATTTAAAAATCTGTACTTATAGTCTATAGTCTGTAACGATAATAATAGTCTGTTGTACAAATTTTGTCTATTCAGACTATCGGGCAGACTATCCAGCCAATAGTCTACATGGTATAGTCTCTAATTGTCTCATAGTCTGTTAATATTAAAATGTCTATATTAATAGTCTATTTTACTAATATTCAGTTAGTCTGTAACGTTAATTATAGTCTTTTAGACAATTTTTGTGTCTACTCAGACTATCTGGCAGACTGTCCAGCCAATAGTCTATATACAATAGTCTGTATAGTTTTAGTGTAAGTTAAATAGTCTAAATTGTCATAGTCTATATTAGTAATCTATAGTCTATTCTAGTCTATTTTAGACTATCGGTATTATTAGTCTAAATTAATTAGTCTATATTCGATAGTCTATGTTCAGCTATATTATAGTCTAAATTGTTTAGTCTATATTCTGTTTTTAAAATAGTCTAAATAGTTTAAATAGTTTAGTCTAGACAGTCTATTTTAGTCTAATTAGACTATCAGATAGACTATCAGATATAGTCTATTAGTCCATAGTCTAATTCTTTTATTAATTCTATTTTAGACTACCGTTTAGACTACCGTTAGTATATATACAGAATTGTCTCTAGACTATCTTTAGTCTTATTTTTAGTCTAAACTCTCGTGTTAAGTCACAGAGTACAGTTCTTGTCGATACACACACAAATACATACACTGTCGAACCCATGCCAAATTTTTGATCGATTAATCGCTTAATTCTTATCATCTCTGAAAACGAAGGCCAGATTCGTTCTTCTCATTCAAATCCCGTCGTTTTTAGTGGTTAAAATCTTGATTTTGTTTCGATTAAACTGATTCGTGTTCTTGAGGAAACAATTTTCGATCTAAAAACTGGAGAGTTTGATTATGATTTGATAAAAACTAAAAATAGTCGTGTGTTCGTGTGTGTTCAGTGATCAACATACTCGAGTTTAAGATTTTTCTGTGAAGTTTGGATTTTTCTGATTTTTCGGATTAATCTTGGTAATTGTTAAAATTTCTAAGACTCGATTTTGAAGGTTTTAAACCTGTTAATTCAGTGTGTGGTTAATTAAAATGGCTGGTAATATGGAGATAATAAATCATAATTTTGTTGGTCATTTTAATCCCGATAATTGTACTCTCGAGAGGGTTAAACCGTGGATTCGATTTTTAAATGAGCATTCTCTTATTCGTCATGCCTTGATTCTCGATGCTCCTTTAAAAGTTGATTCACTTTTGGCAATGTGTTCTACATTTGTTCTCTCGACAGACTCTAGTTCTTTCACTTTTACCGTGGGAGACACACCTTATGTTGTGAATGACTCAACTGTTAACACCGTTCTACGACTTCCAACAGATGACTTTGTTGATGTTCCATCTGAAACAGTACTGACACAATTTTTCAATGACATCCATTATCAAGGAGAAGTTGATCTTTCTAAGTTGTCTAAAAGTAACTTCATGGCTGAGTGGGATTATTTCTTTGACACAATTGCTAAGGTGTTTGCTAACACTAAAAAGAATAATTTTCACAATATTTCTACTTTGCTTCAGAGAATTGGTTATGCAGTTGCTAATAATCAAAGGGTTAATTTTGGTAAATTAATTTTTGATGCCATGGTAAATCGTCTCATAACTGCCAAGAACGATCATGATTTGGGTAGTAAAGTTGATTGTTACTATCCAAGGTTTTTAACTCTCATATTTAATCATGTTGTTTCTGATGTTCATCAAAGATTGTTTGCTAACTCTCGTACTAAAGCATCAGGAAAAACACATAAAAAATTCTTTACCAGGTTAGCAACAATGAAGAAGTACAGAAATGTTCCAGTGGTCATTACTCAGTACATGTCCAACTTCATAGAACTGCCAATCATACAAGAACAACCACCACAACAGCAACCTGAGCATGTTCCTGAGCAACCAGAACAAGAAGCAGCAACTGCTCCTGTACCTGAACATCAACTTCAAGTGGCTCAACCCACTATTGCTGGGATTTCTGCATCTGCTACTGAACAGGTATTATCTTTCCCTGAAACTACTTCTGGAGCCCAAGTGGCTGATAGGTTAGACCAAGAGGTTGGAGAACCACAACTTCTATCCCAGGTCTTAGAGCCAAACACAGTGTCATCTAAAATCTCAAAACCCAAATCCAGAAGTAAATTAACAGTGAAAAGACGTAAAGTAAGAAGTAGTGATATGAGTGATCCCACAGCTCTGCCTCCACTAAAGAAGCGAAGAAACTTACAAATTGAGGCAACTGTCAGCCCATCCATATCCTCCCAAAAGGATACGGACATTGAAATGGCACATGAACAGTTACTGGAACCATTCTCTCAACAGGATGAGTCCATTGAAATTCGCCAGTCGGCCATGGCACCCTGTACAGAGTCAAGCACACCCCTATTACTCACAATGGGGGAAAACATAACTGTAGAATCTGGTGTGGCTAGGGACAATGAGCAAGGAGAGCACAATAGGGTTGTTACTGAAACAGTGCCTACCATAGTCACGGTAGAAGAGCCTTCACAGGTTAATGAGGGAAATCTTGACTCTCAGCCACAAATAATAGAGTCATCATCTCCCCTCCCAGGAGGAACATTCCTGGCTCCCTCAAGGGATTTTCCACTCGCAGTTTCAACTGGAGAAAGTGGAAGGCAACTCGATCTTTCTGTCACTGAAGAAATTCAGACATCAATTCCAAATGAGATGACAGAAATGACTGAGGAAAGGGATTTGCGAACTCCCATTGCACCACCACTGACCTTCCAAGAGGAGGCTAGGGTGATTTTATCTGCAGGTACACATTCTGGAGCAGCTAAGGAAATAGTGAGGAGTGATGTGAGGAACACCACTAAACTGAGTGAAACACATGCACTTCAGATGAGTGAAACTCAGAGTGATATTCAGGTGAGTGCACACACTGACACATACACTCGTTCATTGGAAGAAAAGATTAAAGCTCTAGAAAAGGAACTTGAGGCCAGCAAAGCTGAAGAAAAATTACTTCGAGCACAAGTGGGTGAACGGTCTTCTTCATCTACCTCTGTCAAAAATCAGCTTGCTGTGATAAAGAATGACATCACCAAGATGAAGACAACTTTCACAAACAAGTTCAACACTCTCGAATTATCTTACGAACGGGCACTTGATGATGCTGGAGAGGTTACTGTTACTCAAGATAAACTCATTTCTGTAATCTCCGACAAAGTTGAAAATCTTCAAACAGCATTAATTAAGAGTCAGTTGTCTACTGAACACCGTCTTGATGTGATTGAAAGGCAGAATGCACAACAAGGTAAAGGGATCAAACATTTGTTCAACATGATCAGTAGAACTCACACACCCACAGCAGAAGAAAGGGAATTCTTTGTAGGAAAAGGTGGAGATGGTGATGAGCGAGACCCTGGAGATGGTGCATTTCACACTTCGGTAGAGGATTCCTCAACTAAGGGGGAGAAGTCAAGAGAGGGAACTAGTAAAGACTCTGAAAAAGATAAATCTGAAGGTGAACAAGGGAGAGATAAGGGGAAGAAGATAGCAGATTCTCAGAAGAGTGCAGAAGACACTGAAGGGTATTACTACTCAGGTGAACCAGACAACTTTGATGTTTTTGCTGATCTAAAGTTCTCTGATGAGGGTGAAAAAATACCAGAACCAGATTTTAGCAGCTGGGAAAATGAAGTGCCAGTTGACCCTGAATATGAAGCTGAGCAAGCAAAACTGGATTTTGAAGCTGAATTAGAAGTTGAAAGGCAAGAAGCAAATCTCAAATTGCGAGATGAAAAGCTTCAGAAAACACTAGATATGCTTGCACACAAAGAAAGACTTCAAAAAGAGGAAGCAGAAGCAAGGCAACGAGAACATGTACTTAAAACTCAAGAGAGGAAGTTATACGTCAAGTTTAAGAGTGGTGAGAAATGGGATCGTGCTCAACGAATGATAGACTCACATCAATCTCTTGATAATGATGATAGTCGACTTCTTTCTATCTTTGAAAGACTCAAAGAGCTTAACCCAACACACGATATGTACATGAGAGCCCTAAGAACAGAAGTTGTGAGAATAACAACTGCAGGTGAAACGAAAACAGATGAGTTATTAATATTTGTTGATTGTCATGAGTTTGGAACACAAAGAGTTTCAATTCAGTTCTTCTATGACAAATCATTGATAGAAATCTGGGTTCTTAGGCCAAAGGTAAGAACTTCTTCTGAGTTGGGTGTACTACTTCATGAGAAATTCAAAGAGTTTGCTGAAAGAGCTGGTCCTGAAATAGTTGAATTGCCTAGACAATTGAAATTCCTTAAAGGTGAGGTGCTTCATACAATCAATCTTGAGAATGAGGAATTGTTCACACACTCTGCCAAGCAGTTGGTCTATATTGAACATGTTCTGAGAAATCAAGGATTTTCTACTAAAGAGAAGTTAGAAATTGCTGATCGTATTAAATCCTATGCAGAAGTCAAATTTTTTAAGGATTATGAGAAGTTCAAAGGTCAGTTGAGAAAGGCACTTGGAATTCCTCTTGTTCGCCCTACAGGATTCTCATCAAGAAAAGAGTTGCTAGTTGATGCATAATTGCACAAAAATCTGCCAGAAATGGATGATCCAGAAGATGGAGAAATAAGGAAGGAAGACAGTCAGAAATGAAGAACAGCTCTACATGTAATATCTTTAGAGTTAGATAGATCAAGATAGGATAATGTTTAATATGATCAGGCTAGAGGATCATCTATCTTGTATTTATCATTATGTTTGAATCTGGAAATTGTTATAAATACCAGAACTTTATCATTATTTACTTGCTATTAATGTTTTATCATTTACTGGTTTAAGTTGAGTTAGTTGAGTTATCCTCTAGGAATTTGCTTGTTAATCTATAACAAACAAATAGGGGGAGATTGAAAGGCATATGACTCAGCCTATTTGTAGTTCGAGGATCCAACTCAACTTAAAGTAGATTGTAATAAGTAAATAACATTAACTGTCACAGGAATCTCAGAAGATGCTATCTATCAGAAGGAACAAATCTACAAGTCAATCTATAGTTTTGATATTTTACACTGGAAGAAGTTCAGTCTACTGATCAAGCCTCAGTGTGGTATTCAAAGTCATGGATTTAATTCAGAAGGACAGAGATTTCTACAAGTGACAAGAGACAGTATCGGTACAGAATATTTAAAGAAATTTGTCAGAAGAAATTGACCACAGCTTAAAGTCAAAATGAAGAACAGAAGTTGAAGTTAGTCGTTCATGAACCAGACCGTGCATTGAGCGTCAACAAATATTCAGTGGAGGTTCTTTATTTATTTCAGTGGTTTAAAAGTGAAGATTAGACTATCAAATGAATTATGTTAATTCTCTAATTAATTAATTTAAAGTATTTAGTTAACTTAATTAATAAATTAATTCTTCAAGAATTAATTTATTTATTAAGTTAATTATTGAATTAATTAATTTAGAATTAATATAGATTGCTGAAAGACTATCAGAAGTGTTTTAAGACTATGGTTTTATTATTAAAAGACTATCTGAGATAGTCTAGGAGATAGTCTGCTCAGCATACACAGCTCAGTTTGATAGTCTGCTAAAGAATTGGGTAGTCTGCCAAGAAGGATAGTCACACCGGTAGTCTGCCAAGAAAGGATAGTCACACCGGTTGTCTGCAGAGTATGGATAGTCACACCGGTAGTCTGATAGAGAAAGGATAGTCACACCGGTTGTCTGCAACAAGACAGATAGTCACACCGGTAGTCTATGTGTCCCCTGGATAGTCTGCAAGCCTTTAAACAGTCTGTGGATAGTCTGTTGAAGTAAAAAAAGAGGCAGGAGATATTTACAACAATATATCAACTACAAAAGAGAAAGTAGCCTACATACACAGACAGACACACTCGAGACAAGTTTTAAAAGACAGGAGCATAAACATTACATCTCTCTCTCATCTTTAAAGCACTGATTATCACATTTAATTCTCAGAAAATTAAGTTCAACTCATTTGTAATATTTGATCCGATAGAACTTAATTATTTGTGACTCTTGTATTACTAGCGAATTAAGTTTCCTAGTTCGTATCTCGATTTTTATTAACTAAATTAGAAAAGTTCATGTCGAATTTTCTAATTAGTTTTTATTAACGTGATAATACTCTGTACTGATTTTGTAACAACCATCAAGTTTAATATATCGTTATATTTAACTTGAATTTTGTTTCAATTAATTCCGCTCAAATTTGTCTAAACTAAATTTTATTTAACGGACAAATTTCGATAAAAAGATATAGATTGTATTCAACCCCCCCTTCTACAATCTTAACGGACCTAACAATTACTTTACTATTCATTTAAGGATGAATTATTTACTGGATACTATTCCAAATATTTATTCGAGGATTTACTTATTTAAATAATAATTTCCATATACTCATTCGAAGGTTACCTTGAGAAATATTTTATATTAAAAATATCCTTTAATCATTTAGGAGTTAATAAATATTCTTTGAATACTTATTTAATTCTTTTAATTAGTTTTAAAAAGGCATTATTTTATTCAGATATTATCTTCGATCTTCAAATACTATGTAAATTATTCCTGAGTCTTATCATTATTACTTTTATCAAGGAAGGTTCTCATAACTCTATTCTTCATTTGAATTTATCTTTTAAAATATAAGCGAACCTTACTTGAGAGCTGTTATTTCTTTGACTACCCAGTCATATACTTGTTAGACTACCTTTTCACTCGCATCTTGATTCTTTTCAAATATCGATATGAGTCTTGTTGGTTACCTCCTCAACACTCGAAGGGTAAAATTCATGGAACAAGTTTATATCCATTAACAAGCATCAGCTTGGGAAATATTGGTGAATTTTCCTTTCCGACTAGATACGACTACTTTGTGGAGTCTTATCAACAAGTATTATACTTGGGGAAAGGGAGACGAACTTTACGTTTTAGAGTCATGGATTTTATTCGAACTAGGAGTCGTGTAAGAGGCCGAGTCGCGCCGGTCCATCCCAAAGGCCCAACCGTTGGCCAGGGAGATCAAAAAGGGCGGTGGACAAGTAAATCCGTCAGTTCTTCCTTCTACCGGTAGTAAAACCAAATTGCGCTGTACAATTTGCGACTGATCATCGTAAAGATTGGAACAGTGGGCGCGGTGAATACTCCAGTATTAGTTCATCATCCAATTTGGATATTTCCTGCAACACGTATCGAAGAGACTTCTTTCAGGTTGACGGGTAGTTCCCGCGACACGTATCGAAGATACTTCTTTCAGGTTGGTAGGGGTTTGAAATATGTTCAAAACTAGGATTGCAATATTTTCCTGAAATTTCCTCGTTGTGATATATGATGATATCTGGCTCATATTTTGCATAGCAGATATTCCTACGAAAGTTATAATTTGAGTTACCTTGTTACTTCATCCTTTATCTTATAATTGATGACTCTGTTGATACATTATATAACATGAGTTGTGATAAGGAGGTTTTTGATATTGGATCACCTTCTAACTTTCATCTTTTAATTTACATGATAATATTCTGCTTATATTCTATATAGCAGATATTTTACGGAAAGGTTATATGGAACTATCTTATAACTTCATGTTTTATGATATACTAGCACTATGTTCGTCAATGCATGGCATACAGTTTCAAAGATATTTTTGAACTGTTATTACATTGTTGAGGTACATTATCTTAATCTATCAAGTGTTTTGGCAAAAATGATATACTTATAGGTATATACTTTAAGACTTGGGAAATACTAAAAAGGGAATCTTTTTATGGTTTGGTTTCTGTTTGATGAAAACACTTGTAGTAGCAGTATATTGCACTACGTATTTTGAAGAGTTTTCTTAAAGGTCGTTGAGACTACAACTTATACCATTTTGCTAAGGTATGAAGCTTACTATGGTTAGTATAATCCCAGGTTGTTCATTTAATGCTATTTCAAATGTTATACTTTCCTTATTGAAGTTTCATAGTTATAAATGTTTCAGAAATGATATTAAATATCGTTAGACATTGAATACCCTTGTGTGTATTTGTATGTATATTGTTAAGTTCTATTATTACCTTGCTGAGCAATTCTTTCGCTCATTCTTGCTTGTTTCAAATATTAACCTTCCAGAGGAAGGTAGTCGGGTGAGGCTTATCTGCATGGCTCAGAAGAAGTAGGCAGTACGACCTTATAAAGATGATATGATCCAGAAAAGCTATAGCTGGAGTAAGTTATATGTAGGTACATTGATGTGTAATATATATTACTTTGTACTGAGTAGCTCTAGGTGCTGGTATACTTCCCAAAGAAGCTATACTAGTAATATAAGATTTGTAAGTCATAGTGCGATGTAATTGAATGGATGAAATGAGAAATGTAAGTATTTTGAATTCTTGTTTCTAGCCCTATAACCTAAAATATGCTTGGTGGTTGGGGTCTCAAATGTTGTAATTCAGTTATTACGCGATTACAGGTGGTTAATGTTATTAACCCGTGAAATTAACCCGTGAATTGACGTTGAGGATTTCCGCGTGACGACCAAATCCTTGACCCCGGATTTGGGGGTGTTACAGAAGTGGTATCAGAGCTTAGGTTATAGTAAACTAGAAACGAGAGTGAGTAGGAGTGTGTATAGTTATGTGAGAACGTCGGAACTCATGTAGAGTTCATGTTGGACTATTGGATATATTGCCAATGATTAAGTTAAGATTGGAATGTTATTATGAGGAATATGTTGAGATGGACCTCACCTTGGGTAGTTGTGGATGTCAGCTAAAGGATCCTCAGAGACAAGTATTGGTTGGCAGGGGCATCAATCGCCCGAGGTATGAAATTAAGATGATTTTAGGGGATTCATTGAAACAGTTATGTATTCTCCGAACTATAGGAAATTTCAATATGATGATGAAGGATAGAAAGTTGGCATCTAGTGTTGCGTCAAGGATGTGTTGAGAACGTACTCATGCTGTTAAAATTCCGAAAAAGGAAGTAAAATAAGATCACTATGAAAGATTATTAGTCGAAGTTGCGGATGTTTAAACCCTCTCGGGCTTAATAGATTTTGAGGTAATATTATGAATGGATTGGTGGACAGACACTGATTGTTCCAATTGATTATAGAAGTAAAATGGTGAAGATGAGATTGGTCAATAAAGATGAAATATGTTTTACGAACTGAGACGGACTGAGAAAGTCTAAGAAAGACTAGTACGAAGGCTGTTATGCCAAAAAGAGATAAGCTTAAGTAGCACATGGAATTGTCATGAGGACAAGAATAGGTGGTATAAAGATGGTTATAATGGTGACTAGATCTAAGTATGTATTTTCCAGCAATGTTCCGGAATATCGTCCATTCGACATGTGAAATTCGTCGTTTCTAGGGGCGACATCGGTATTGAAGTCTTCTCAAAGAATAGAACGCTTGCGTGAGATGCTTGCACCGAGTCGGATAGAACTCGTTACAATTGTAAATGTCGATGGTTGAATCTTTAGCGACTAGTACGAGTCGACGATGACGTCGTTATCGAGCACCTTAAGGTGTGCGTGGAAAAGAAGAGCGATAGAATCGAATGATTATCCGTCAGAGGAGCCGATATAAAAAGGCATTCGTGGAGACCTTGGCAGTACCCTCCCCATTTAGGAATCATTTTGATTACCTCCCCAGTCTGAATTATTTGATATCTCCCCATTTGCAACTTATGTTTATTATCTCCCCAATGTGAATTATTTGACACATCCCTGTGCGTAAATGTAATAACCGCAAAATTCTCATAATATTTTGAGTTCTTTTCTTAATATATTTTCGTAAGATTTCAAATTCCTATTTTAATTATTATTAGGAATGCGTGCGAATAATTATATTTTTTTTGTAGTACACTACTAGACTCTAATAACTACTTGGTGCGACATGATTTTTTTTAATTGCGATCATTTTCTGTTAATTATTATTATTATTATCATTATTATTATTGTTATTATTATTATTATTATTATTATTATTATTATTATTATTATCGCTACCAAACTCTATATTGTGCAATTATAATTATAAATAGAATTCTAGAAAATTTTACTACTCTTGTTTATTTATTTTTGGGATGAGAATGTTGAGTCCATGTGATTTTTTTGTTTATGGCCCATTAAGAGTCCAAGCCCAATGTAATGAGACTAGCCCATTAAGGACCCTTGATGTTTTAGTATTATATATGGGGAGAGATCAAATAAAATTTTAGTTCACCTCCTTCATTTTACAATACACCGTGACCAAAGAAAATCAAAAACACTCACCCATCATCTCTCTCACCTAAACCAAAACTTGTAAATTCTATATCTCTTGGATTGTAGCCTTGATCTTACATGCAATATATAATTAAAGAGAGGGTTTTAAGCTCTACGATTTGATATATACATCACAAGGGTTTCAAGGAGTTTTGTTTTAATCAAAGATCAAAATTTGGGTTTTTCAAAAAGGGTATGAGATTTTGTGATTTAAACCCCTTATTTTGTATTTAATAAGATTTGATGGTGTTTTTAATTCATGCATGCTTGTAAAAATTTAGAATTTTATTGATTTATAATTGGGGGAAAATCATGTGCTTGTGGTAATTTTATTTTTATGGTTGGATCATGTAAATATGGGGTTTTCATTTATGAGGGGCTATAGCAATTGGGTTTTTGTGTGATGCATGTCGGGGGAGGGGGAGAGTGACGCCGCCACAGGCGGTGGCGGTGGTGTTATGGTTGAATCGGAGTCGGGGAGAGAGGAAGGGAGAGATTGAGGGAGATTCGGAGAGAGAGATTGAGACAGGGAGAGATTGATGGAGGCAGAGAGATGAGGGTGAAGGGAGTAGAGAAGAGAGACGAGAGGGACGAAGGAGGTCGAGAGGGAGACCGGCGGAGAGGGAGAGAGTAAGGCGAGAGGGAGAGAGATACGAGGGGTTTGAGAGAGAGGGGAGAAGGAGGGGGGCGAGAGCAGAGAGGAGGGAGAGATAGGTAGCGAGCGACAGAGAGATGAGGGCGGAGGGAGAGATTGAGCGAAGGAGACGAGAGAGGGGAGAGATCGGAGATAGAGAGACGGCCGGAGAGAAAGAGAGAGAGAGAGAGAAGGCGAGGGAGAGAGAGAAATCAGGCGACAGAGAGAGAGAGAGAGAGAGAGGGAGAGAGACGACAGCGGGTGGTGGTGGTGCTGACCGCCGGCGCCGCCGTGGCAACCGGACGGCCGCCGCCCATCGGTGGTGGTGGTTGTGTTATTTTATTATTATTAATTGTATTTAATTATTGGTTATAAAATGCAGATTTAATTTGTGCTAATTATATTGTGTTTTTAATGATAAAAGAGGAATAATAAAAGTTGGGGATTTTGTAAATTGTGGGATTCATTTTTGGTGGAATAAAAGAATGAAAAAGGGGAACAAATTCTTATATAGATTTAATTTGATTAAATAAGTGATTAAATGGTTTTATTATAAAAGTAGAATAATGGAGCCTGGATTTATTTAGAGTAGCAATAATTATGGTATTAACTTCGGTTAAATATTGGATTCTTGAAATTATATAATTTGAGAATGAATAGTAAATCAAATTATTGAACTTAAATCAGTTAGACACTTCCTTTTTTCCGATAAGTGAAGGATCCTAGCTAATTAAAGAGAATTTTATAAATGCCTTCTCATTTTGAAATGTGAATTGCGAGAACCCATTTAATTTAGAAGTGCAAAACAACTAGTTTAATTAAATTAGAGGATTTTGTTATAAAAATGAGAATTATAGTAAATTTGTGTTGATTGTGTGAACACCCTCTTTATTTATTCGAGTTATGTCATTAAACAAATAAATTAGTGCCTTACATTTAAGAATAATTAGAGACCTTTAAATAAAAATTTCCCTTACGAACATTTGTGTTGATTTGCATAATGTATAAAATCTGAGATATTAAATTTAATAGGGAAAGCGAATAGAGCCTTCATGTAAATTATTATATTTTGCGAATAAGGCATAGATGAGACTTTTAACTTACAAGAATATTCCCATTTACTTGTTCGAGAATTATGTGATTATCAAATGTCATGATTATCGATACTACTTGACCCTACGAGATTAATTTCTTAATTGAGTACTAAAATTATTTTGATAATTATTATAGAGCTTCCCTTTTCGAGAATTGAGACGTTTGCTTGCGGTTAGCACTCTTTTAATTATTTGGTAAACGTTTAAAGTCGAGACAGAGGCAAGTTCATTCCTACCCTAACTCTCGGAAACTTGGTATTTCTGTTCATATTATTTAAATTCTTGATTATTTTCGAGCTATCAATTATGAGATTTATTTGCTGCTCTTTATGATGCAATAATTCTTTTGAATATTATTTTCTCATTAAATATTACGTTACTGATAGAATTAGTTTACTTGCGAAATACGTTCCCTATAAGCGTAGAAGCAATTTCGTTGCTATCGGGTCGGTCTCTTTAATTCGAGACGACTATTTATTTTGATTCAGTAGAACTATTCTCATTTGTTCGAGATAGTTAAGTTCATTCTTCTCAGTCGGATTTATTGTACAAATTCGACAACATTTATTGATTATCTTTTAATTGGTTCATTGTTCGAATCAATCAATAGGGATTATGCTATTTAAAATTTGTTAGAGTTTTACTCTTGGATCGAATAAAAAATATTCTATTTTAACGTTCATCAATTTGGAGTATAAAAATCATTCGAGTGGTACTATTTGTTCAGTACGACTCATTATATTTCATTTTAAGACTATTCTCATAATTTCGAGATAGTTGCCTTTCTTGTCAAGGGTTGGCACTTTGTTCGTGTCAATCAATTAAAATATGTTTATTGAGAATTTACATCAGTCCATTGTTCGGATTGGTGGTACATTGAGTAAAAACTGGCAGTCCGCCAAATCAATTAAATATTTCCTGTGAAGTTTATCTCAAAATGTCAGTTCATTAAACATTCGGGAATTCTGTATTCTACTGGTCAATTTTGGGAAAGAGGCCCATTTTAGAGAAAGAGAGACTTGTGTACCTTTATATTGACACAAGAATATTTTAGGCACTATGATGCCAGGGTTGATATAATCACCCACTATGATGCTAGCATTCATACTATTATTATATTCGTTGATATCATATTGTAGCCGTGATCGGGCGAAGTGCGGTGTCATTGGAGGACGGTATTCCCGGTCGGATAGTTGATCGCCCCGCCGAGATACCGAAAGGATGGAAGACCAGTTATTCTTTTATCATGAGTCATCAGAGTTTCACAAAAAGAGTCATTTTGAGTATTCTATTTTCGAGACGAGTCTTGAGTCAATTTTTCAGTATTCTGATATCTTATCTGTTATTTAAATTTCGAGTATTTTCTTTCGGTATATACTACTATATTTATGTACCGAGCAAGGAGAGAATTTGCTGAGCACCACAGTTGCTCACTCTTGCTTTACAACATTTGTTCAGCTGTCAAGATGGAGAAAGGCGAGACATCCAGCCAGAGAAACGAAGGGAAGGAGAAAGCTCCAGGCTATGCTGACAAGGACTAGAATGGCCAGCTGGAACCTTTTATCTTTTCTATCTTATTAGACTTTTGAGGGATTTTATTCGGAGATGTACTAATCGTATTGTAATAAAGCGTGAGACTGATCTTGGATCTGTGGAGTGGGACTATTCCGCTCCGTTGTAATAAAGATTTTATTATTATTGAGCTAACGTGTGTTGCAGGATGCTGAGACCTGATGTGATGACCCGGGTCCCCGGACAGGGCGGATTTGGGGGCGTCACAGTAAATTATTTTGATTACCTCCCTGATCTATGACCTATCTTGACTTCTTTCCAAGAGAGCATTTTAATAAAGAATATATTCCCTCTTCGAAGTTATTCTTTAATACTTGTGTCAAGCCATATTTAATTTCAATTGTGCCAGAAGCTGTCATTATTCCTACCTTCAGATTTCTGAAGCCCTGTTGAATGATTTTATTTCAAACTTCCACTTTCCTTCAATAGTGGATGATTCTATGGTGGTATAGCACCACTTGATTGTTGAATACCAATATCTTTTTGGTTATTCTTTTATTTGGAAATCACACCTTTGGAATCCGTTCAATTCAACCCCAAGGTGTCCCTTTGAGAATTAATTGTCAAAATACGATAATTATTAACTTGACTTTGAATTTCTTTCATACTTCTCAACTTCCACTGAGACGAACAACCCTATACATATAGGGGCCACAAGGACTATCTGTCTGTGTGATGGAAGTCTGACGGGACGCCGTCACTTGTGAGTTGTGAAATACAAGAAGGCTAATTACCTTTAGTAATGTCTTAACTGAGACACGCAACGTGAGTTCTTATGATCATATTGATCTCTCAATAAATTCTCTTATCTCAAATAGGGTTTACTTTACCACTCATGACCTTATGATCACCAATGTGTGGCAATAGCCTTGATATGACAACTATCTTTTCAAATCTCCATAATTCTTGTTATCTCTATTAAATTTCAAGGGGATGCCAACCAGGTCGAGTAAGTTAGAATTCGCTGATAGAAACTAGATTCGCCACGGAATTTCCAAGAGCAAGAGCGAATCCCAAAACGAATAGAATATCAATGTCGTATCGATAGACTAAGTTCGCTCTCTCATGAATGTTATGATTAATGGAATGAGCGCAATCTCTCTCTCAAGAGTGTTATGTGAATAGAATTAGTGAACTCTCTCTCTCAAGGATAGTATGATAATGGAAAGTTGGTCAAGATATATGTGTGAAAGGAATAACGTGGTAAGACTCCAATGATAACTGTGTCAAATAGAGATCCTATGGTTGGATTGAGGTTTCGGAGAAGTTGTTTACAAATGGACACTATCTCCGGTTTGGCAGAATAAATGTTGATGATGAAAGAGTTAAGGAATCCCAGTAGTGGCCTTGGCTGATTCCGAGGACGGAATCCTTTTAAGGAGGGTAGACTGTAATAACCCGGATTTTTCAAGAAATGATTTTATTATTATTTCAATAATAATAATGTTTTCCTAAAATGAGGAGGAATTTTTTTTTTATTCAATTTTTTAATTATTTTCTATTAAGTGGAGCCTGGTACTCCTATTTAAAATTATATTGACGGAGTAGATACCTCGAATCAATAGTTTATTTGTGCAAAGATTTAATTTTGGAGTGTGGAATTATTCAGTAAAGATTTTATTTTAAATTATTGAATAATTTGGAGATTTTAACATCCTTAGAAAATGATTATTTTAATTATTTGAGGATTTGCAGGAATTACTCGATTAATATATAAAATCGAGAATTCAAGGTTTTACTAAAACAATAATGTTTGTAGTATTATCATAAAGCCCTGTAAATTGTGATTTATGAATCACAATTATTATTTTTATGAATTGTTTTTATAAATTATTATTGATTTGTAAAATGCATATCAATTTAGAAAATTTAGATTTAATTCTAATTCTTTCTCCAAAAGTCTTTAAAAATATTCTAGTATTTAATTATGCTAGAATTTTTTTTTTTTTTATAAATTAGAGTTATTAGTTTAAAATATTATTTTAAGGTGTGTAGTGCTTAGTTGTTTGGCTTTTAAATGTTATTGGGCTTGAGCCCATTAGGTTAAAACACTAGCAGCTCATATACATACATCGACACAAACACACACAGCCGCACATAAACCAAATCGGGGGGAGGGGAAGAAAAACAGCGGAGAGAGATTGGGGTTTCATTTTTTCAACTCAATTAGATAGATATACATACATATATATGTATATAATCGTATGTATGTAAGTGTGTGTGTGGGTATGAGGCAGTTGTGCGCGGAGGAGGAAGGCAGCGGTGGCTTGAGCTCGCCGGAGATAATAGCGGCGGCGGGAGGCTGGTGGTGGCCGCGAGTTGTGGGGCTGTGAAAAGGTGCGGCGAGGACAACACAACAGTGAAGGAGAGAGAGACCAGCGGGGTAGAGAGAGCGAGAGAGAGAGAGAGATGGTGGAGATTGATTTTCGGTAGTTTGATTTTCGGGCGAGCCGAATCGGAACCGAAATGGTATAATTTCGCGTTTTATTTATTTAATTTTCGTATTAAATTAGTTGTGCATTTCGATGTAGTTTAATTGTTGTAATTTAATTAGATTTAAATTGTGAGTTTAATGTGTTAATTGTCGTAGTTAGATTGATATATTGTAAATTATGAATATTGTTGAAGTTCCGTATTTAATTCGGAGAGTCGATATTTGTTAATTATAATTGTTCGGGTTTAGTCATTATTGTAAAATTGCTAATTGTTAGTTGTTAATGGTTAAAGTGCTAATTGTTATTGTCACATAATGTGTGGCTATATGAGTGAGTTAAGTTGTAAGTGTCTACGTGCTAAATGATCTTAGTGATTAAAGTTAAAGTATTTTAGTGGATAATTGCTAGTTGTTTATGGTGCAGGTAAATGGTATGTGCTAAGTGCTATTATAAGTTGAGTCGTAGCATTTGTGGGATGTCATACTTGTCAATTACTTGGTGTGGTCTATATGTGGGTAAATGATGACTTTACTAATTATGAATGTTATATGTTATTTAGTTTAACTGTGAGGAGTCGTAAAGAGATCATAAGTTCTAAATGTCAGTATTTAAGGACTTGTGTAATTCTCTTCGGCTAGATCCTCGGGCTTACGAAAATCAATGATTGATTGTCACTAGTATAATTAATATGCTCAAGTGATATGATCATTGATATAGCGTAAGTAATAGTTAATGCTAGGGGTTTTCCCTAGGGCTTACGAATATCAATAATGGATTGTCACGTGTATCATTAAAATGCGTGAGTAATACAATTATTGATCTAGCGTAAGTAGTAGTTAATGCTAATGTAAATTATTATGTGTTTACTGCATGTCGAGGCAGAATTTCTTATGTGCTAGGTGTCGCATGTCTGGGCGGGTACTTTTCTTACTTGTTTACTTTTATGTTGCTGCAAGTTGAGGCAACTTTATTTTTTTGTAAAAACAGGGTTGAATTGTTTATGATTGATATTGAGGGGTTGTGCCCATAGTCTGATAAACGAATACTTCATGCCGAAATTTTCTAAAATCCCCCTGCATTTAAATTTATTTAACTCATTTAATATCAATGGTCTAGAGGCATGAAGTGGATGTTAATTGTTTATGTGAATATGTGCTAAGTGAATTATTTTGGAGGTTAATTGTTGTTCCGAGGATTATGTGCTAATTCGAGGATTAAATGTGTCTTGAAGATGAAATGGGTATTATGAGCCTTTATCGAGGATTAAGTATGTTTTTAAGGATTACATATTAATTAAGTTGTCATAGAATGTCAATAGTATTATAGTTGTGTATGTTAAGTGAAATTGATTAAGTGGTATGGTTTGGGGTGGTTAGCACCAGGAAATGTCCACTTTAAAAAGGGGACTCTTCCATGTCATTTTCTTTACTAAATGTATTATGTGTATTAAGTGGTATTAGAATAGTCAACTATAGGGAGGACACCTATAGTTTGACTTTACGTGACTTAGTGGTAATTCTGAGTTGTGTCTACTCGAGATACGAGGTTGGACTGACACGTAATCGTAACTATTTCAGTACCATTAGGGTATAATCAAGTTGGAGCGACGTGCATCAAAAAGGAAAGATCGAGGCGTCGTATGAGGGAAGGTAAGATACCTCCATGGAATTGCTTGGACGAGGTGCAAAGGAATTATTCGTAGGTTTCTGTTTTCTGCTAAGGACCAGATGCAAGTTTATTTATGCATACTCTATCGTTCAGAGTATCTATATTTTGAAATATATGAAATGTGTGGACTAGATTTAAATCCATAATTGTGAGTTTTCCAATCTTGTGCTTCTTCATCAAAATCAGTATATTTTGACCTTGCTCATGATTAGTAAATCCTGCTCGTGCAATAATCAAAACCCCAGGACTTATAATACTGTCGATAGGCGGAGATATTTTTATGATCCTACGTCTTGGGTTATATGGTTTATATTTATAAACTTTTCGTATTATGGAAGTGGACTATATGTTATAAGGTATGTAATTATGTACCGGAATAAGAAAGGCTCAGAGGGTAGAGCATGTATTGAATTTTATAACTTAGCCCGCGTGTCGGGGTTATTTTGTAATATATATTTTCGAAACTCGGACAAAGGTTTTTTTTTAAAGAATTTCGCAATAACTAACCTAAAGGCAACATCACTAATAAACCAGTGTTTACTTAATTAGTAAATACTTCTGAAGCATTTACGGATTAAATAAACCTTATTCATCTAATTAAGTTTATTTAATTGGATGAATATCATTTTCAAAACGTTTTCTTAAAATCGCTTTGTTCCGGAATAATAGCAAAGATATTCCCATAATTATAAATTGAATATTTTCGGTTAAAGTACCTGGAATAATATTGATAAACGTTATTTGAGAGTTTATTCAATTCAATGAATATTAATTATAATATTCATTTGACAAGAATTTATGAATGGTCTATTACCTATTGACTGAGAATCTGTGTGAGTTATTTGATAAAGTGGTTAAAGTCCGGAGAGATAATGTCTTGGTTTTAATTAGAAATATTCCAAGAGTTACATTTGGGTGTTTTAAGGTTATTACATATTTCGATATTAGTAGTAAAATTGTTGAATATTCTTTTAAAAAGGGGCTATTGAATATTTTATTCAATAAATATTATGTATTTATTTATTAAATACCCTAAGTGTTTGAAAGGGTATAAAATGTTAATTGGAGGTTATTGAAGGACTTTTATAGTTGATTTAAAATACTATTTTTGATTCTACCTATGCAAGTTTTCAAAACCTATACTTTTGAAAAGTTATTGTATAATACTGCATTTGCCAGGTATTTTGTGAGATAGAGGTAGTCGTGGAAACCCCGAGGGATTCCAGCGGCAGATTATTATTTATTTTGAGGAATGTTATTTATAAACATTAATTATATTTCCGTGAAGTATGAATTACTTGGAAACCATTCGAGGATTATTATTTGAATACGATATCATTCAAGCTGGAATTGTATTTGCTTACTAAATCTTTCGAGGAATATTATTTGAGTATTATCTCAGTCGAGAAATACCATATGAATATTATTTCTGTTAAATAGGTGAGTGGAAGGCATAATTGTTTTCGAGGGTACAATGTGGTACTTGTGTTATGATTTGATATTGGCTTATAAGCGAGATATGAGATATATTAGTTATAAGCCGGATGTTGCTAAGACCCTTAGCGAAAGGGCATACGAATCTCATTCTTCGAATATAGACCGAGAGTCGGTATTTCTTGATATATTATGAATATTTTCGAAGGAGAATATTTAAGTAAATATTTCCCATTATTTATTGGAATGAATATTGTATGGATATTCATTCGAGATTATTTACTTAATGAACATTACTTTACTATTCATTTAAGGATGAATTATTTACTGGATACTATTCCAAATATTTATTCGAGGATTTACTTATTTAAATAATAATTTCCATATACTCATTCGAAGGTTACCTTGAGCAATATTTTATATTAAGAATATCCTTTAAACATTTAGGAGTTAATAAATATTCTTTGAATATTTATTTAATTCTTTTAATTAGTTTTAAAAAGGTAATATTTTATTCAGATATTATCTTCGATCTTCAAATACTATGTAAATTATTCCTGAGTCTTATCATTATTACTTTTATCAAGGAAGGTTCTCAGAACTCTATTCTTCATTTGAATCTATCTTTTAAAATATAAGTGAACCTTACTTGAGAGCTGTTATTTCTTTGACTACCCGGTCATATACTTGTTAGACTACCTTTTCACTCGCATCTTGATTCTTTTCAAATATCGATATGAGTCTTGTTGGTTACCTCCTCAACACTCGAGGGG
Organism: Kitagawia praeruptora; assembly: GCA_037693485.1. Classification (NCBI taxonomy): domain Eukaryota; kingdom Viridiplantae; phylum Streptophyta; class Magnoliopsida; order Apiales; family Apiaceae; genus Kitagawia; species Kitagawia praeruptora. Next base: position 103,789,887 of record CM075354.1, on the reverse strand, counting down.
TAAAATTCATGGAACAAGTTTATATCCATTAACAAGCATCAGCTTGGGAAATATTGGTGAATTTTCCTTTCCGACTAGATACGACTACTTTGTGGAGTCTTATCAACAAATATTATAGTTGGGGAAAGGGGGACGAACTTTACGTTTCAGAGTCATAGATTTTATTCGAACTAGGAGTCGTGTAAGAGGCCGAGTCGCGCCGGTTCATCCCAAAGGCCCAACCGTTGGCCAGGGAGATCAAAAAGAGCGGTGGACAAGTAAATCCGTCATTTTTTCCTTCTACCGGTAGTAAAACCATATTGAGCTGTACAATTTGCGATTGATCATCGTAAAGATTGGAATATCGGGCGCGGTGAATACTCCAGTATTAGTTCATCATCCAATTTGGATATTTCCTGCAACACGTATCGAAAAGACTTCTTTCAGGTTGACGGGTAGTTCCCGCGACACGTATCGAAGAGACTTCTTTCAGGTTGGCAGGGGTTTGAAATATGTTCAAAACTAGGATTGCAATATTTTCCTGCAATTTCCTCGTTGTGATATACTCCCTCTGTCCCATCTATTTCTTAACATAAAAAACTGTGTATCTGACACGCATTTTAAGGTGCATTTTAAGGATAGTTCTATAACTTATTTTTGATATTTTCTTTTTTTGTATAAAAATAGGATTGTTTTATTTTTATACAAAAAAAGAAAATATCAAAAATAAGTTATAGAACTATCCTTAAAATGCACCTTAAAATCCGTGCCGAAAACTGGTCCGCAAATGTTAATAATTCAATGGGACAGAGGGAGTATGATGATATCTGGCTCATATTTTGCATAGCAGATATTCCTACGAAAGTTATAATTTGAGTTACCTTGTTACTTCATCCTTTATCTTATAATTGATGACTCTGTTGATACCTTATATAACATGAGTTGTGATAAGGAGGTTTTTGATATTGGATCACCTTCTAACTTTCATCTTTTAAGTTATATGATGAGATTATGCTTATATTCTATATAGCAGATATTTTACGGAAAGGTTATATGGAACTATCTTATAACTTCATGTTTTATGATATACTAGCACTATGTTCGTCAATGCATGGCATACAGTTTCAAAGATATTTTAGAACTGTTATTACATTGTTGAGGTACAGTATCTTGATCTATCAAGTGTTTTGGCGAAAATGATATTCTTATAGGTATATACTTTAAGACTTGGGAAATACTAAAAAGGGGATCTTTTTATGGTTTGGTTTCTGTTTGATGAAAACACTTGTAGTAGCAGTATATTGCACTACGTATTTTGAAGAGTTTTCTTAAAGGTCGTTGAGACTACAACTTATACCATTTTGCTAAGGTATGAAGCTTACTATGGTTAGTATAATCCCATGTTGTTCATTTGATGCTATTTCAAATGTTATACTTTCCTTATTGAAGTTCCATAGTTATAAATGTTTCAGAAATGATATTAAATATCGTTAGACATTGAATACCCTTGTGTGTATTGGTATGTATATTGTTAAGTTCTATTATTACCTTGCTGAGCAATTCTTTCGCTCATTCTTGCTTGTTTCAAATATTAACCTTTCAGAGGAAGGTAGTCGGTTGAGGCTTATCTGCATGGCTCAGAAGAAGTAGGCAGTACGCCCTTATAAAGATGATATGATCTAGAAAAGCTATAGCTGGAGTAATTTATATGTAGGTACATTGATGTGTAATATATATTACTTTGTACTGAGTAGCTCTAGTTGCCGGTATACTTCCCAACGAAGCTATACTAGTAATATAAGATTTGTAAGTCATAGTGCGATGTAATTGAATGGATGAAATGAGAAATGTAAGTATTTTGAATTCTTGTTTCTAGCCCTATAACGTAAAAGATGCTTAGTGGTTGGGGTGTCAAATGTTGTAATTCAGTTATTAAGCGATTACAGGTGGTTAATGTTATTAACCCGTGAATTGACGTTGAGGATTTCCGCGTGACGACCAAATCCTTGACCCCGAATTTGGGGGTGTTACAAATATCATGGACATTTTGGTTAATAAAATAAAATAATAATATCATAATTACTAATAATTACTAATAATTACCCATTATCTTTTTCAACTAAAACATATCATTATTTCTATATTTTCTAAATAAAATCCCCCATTTTCTAGAAATATCACGAACAACACATATATAATTATTATCGATTCATACCATTTAAAAACTTAAGTCTACCAAATTCACTTCTTAAAAAATTCAAAAATTAAAGAAAAAAAGACTTGTGCATCGCATGGTTTTTCAGCTAGTACGTTTATAATAAGAAAACACGAGTATAATTGTTTGTATTTTGGTTTAAAGGTTTAACCAGACAATGAATAATGACTGTTAGACTTTTTGTAATAAATAAGAAACGTTATATCTAATGATAAAGTATATTATATGATTAAATTACTTTACTAAAGATTTAAGATTCAAATCCTATCAATGACATATTTAATTCGAAATTTTATAATATAAATTTTGAATCATGCATATCATTAATTAAATTTATATTAAATTGTATTAAATTAAAATAATTATTGAAAATAATTATTAGATAGAAAAATAATTGCAACATAAAATAAATTTACAAGATATAAAAAAAAAAGCTGTGCATTGAACGAGTTATAAGCTAGTACTAGTATATTAAAACCGAAACACTAAAAGTTGTTAAAATAATATAAATACATGATAATTAGCCTATCTTTTTTCACGTTTACTTTTAATTGAATATGTTATCTTTTATAAAAAATATTAAAAATGCAAAACCATCAATTGTACCATATCTTTCGATCATTAATATATTTTTTCAATTAATACATGCTACCTTTTAATTAAAAACAAATCTTGTAATTATTAATATATACCCAAAGAATAGCACACCATATCTTCCAATAATTTTTAATATAAGTACCGCTAGATCTAATGATAAGGTATACATATGATTAAATTACTTCACTAAAGATTTAAGGTTCAAATCCTATCAACGACATATTTAATTCAAAATTTTATAATACACGTTTTGAATCATGCATATCATTAATTAAATTTATATTCAATTAAAATAAATATTAAAAATAACAATTATATAGAAAAATAATTGTGACATAAAATAAATTTTATAACATATCAAAAATATATGTGCATCACACGAGTTATAAGCTATTACTACTATATATATTAAAACCAATGCACAAAAATTTTTTCAATTTGGTTTTAGAGACGGTTAGAATAATATAAATTAATGATAATTAACTGATTGCCTTTTTCACGTTTATTTTTAATTTAATATATTTCCTTTTATAAATAATTAAAATCATCAATTGTACCATATTTTCCAATCATTATTATTTTTTTTAATTAACAAATGTTACCTTCTAATTTAAAACTAACATTGCAATTATTAATATATACCCAAAAAATAGCATACCATATCTTCCCATCATTAATAATATAGATGAAAAATCAGTATACGTTAAAAGGGATATGGGTATATGTTTGCATTTTGATTTAATGGTTCAACCCTATAATGAATAATGATCATTAGATTTTTAGTAATAAATAAGAAACTTTTGATCTAATAAATAAAATAAAATAATAATATAATAATAATAATAATAATAATTACCTATTACCTTTTACGGCTAAAACGTATCATCGTTTCCATTTTACATAATTAAAATTTCTTTTTTCTAGAAATATCACGGTCAACATTGATTTCACATTATCTAATTACACTATTAGCAATTTTTGATTTAGTAAAGTAACATAAATTAAATATAATTACTATAAACTAATCAATTCCTTTTTTTTACCTAAAACATGTCACTTTTTAAATTTTCACATTATCTTTTTTTTTCTAACTAAATTCTGTCTTTTTTCAATTATACCACGGGCGGTTCTATTTAATAAAATAAATTAATAATATTATAATATTAATAATTAACCGATTAAGTTTTTCAGCTAAAATGTATCATCTTTTCTATATTTTCTAACTAAAATCCCTCTTTTTCTAAAAATATCAGGGGCAACATTAATTTTTCCTTTTCTTAAAACATTACGAGCAATTTTATTTAGTAAAATAGCATATTTGAATTATAATTACTATAAACTAATCAATTACCATTTTCATCTAAAAATATTTCCTTTTTTATTTTCTCTAACTAAGACCTCTCTTTTTCCAGTTAAATCACGACATTCTATTTAATAAAATTAAATAATAATTTTATAAGTACTTATAATTAACCGATTAAGTTTTTTTTTTTCTTTTTTTTTTCCGCTAAATTGATAGTATATTAAGAAAGAAAAACAAAAAACAGGGATACACCCTTACTCTATGACAAGCCATAGAGGAGGAAAACTATGATCAATCTAAAGAAGATTGAGAAGCAAAAAAGAAATAAGAAAAACTAAAAAACTAGCCAATTATCATACGCATGATTTTGAGTATTAAACCATGTAGAACTACTTAATCTACTCTTGACATCTATAAGAATACCATCTAGCAGCTTAGAAGGATTGAAACAGCCTTTATCGTGAGCACGAGTATTCCTCTCGCGCCAAATATGGTACATAAAAACTTGAGCTGAAAGAAGAGCGAGAGTTCGATGAACCACGCTGTTATGATCAAACCAGTTCTTAGAAGACACTACTACAAATTTACACTTGCATAGCGTTTTTTTTTGTACTTACATAGCGCTTTTGAGCGTTGTATAAGCCGCCGCTATGCAAGTACATATGACTTACATAGCGCGTTTTTTGGAGCTCTGCAAGCAACCTACTTAAATAACGGTTTCTAAAACGCTGTACAAGTAGGTGATGTCTAAGTGTACCACTACTTTTTATAGCACTTAGAAAAACGCTATGCAAGGAAAACAATTTTTGAAAATTCATAATTTATTTATTTTCTTCCATATCTTTAGCTGTTAAAATCTTTAAAAAATCATAAATACAACGAAAAACAAACATATGCCAAATACATAATAACAACTCCAAACTGTAATTTTCATTAATTCAAAGAAAAAATTATAAACTGTACAAACAAATCTAAGTGTCAGATATCATACACTTTCATATTTCTCCTAAAAAAATACATGTTTCAGATATCAAAACTAAGTATAGACCGAATCCAAATTTCTGGATACATGTTTAGGAGGGCGGGAAAGTTATTGCTGTGGCAGAAGATCCCTGAAGAAGCCCATCACGAATCTGGGTAGCAACATCACGAACTTATTCTGGGAACGAGGATATATGTCATGGGTCTGCCCCTACATCTTAGCCATGTAGAACTATTGTACCATTAAACAATGGACATATTAATAGACATGCTCATCAGGTTCAATATCAGTGTCGGGACGATCTCATATCCATAATGAGACATTGCCTGCATGAAGCAGAAATCAAACACTTTCAAAGGCACAAGAGCTAAAGTTTTAACACAGTAGTAGTAACAACTTAAAAGCTAAAAAAGTATAAAACATACCAATAACCGTGACAATGCTGGAGCATATTTAATGATCGATTAATAATTCTTTGTTGAAAACCTCAATTTGTCAAAGAAATTTGTACAGAGTATAAAACGCAAAAGGAGGCTAATTATTAATAATCCAATTCTTTACTTCTGTTCCTCATCAGTATGATTAAGAATTAAAAGTGGTATCGAACTAGAAGAAACATTAAAAATAAAAGATTGCTTCTACTCATTTTTAAATAGACACACAAGGTCACAAGTCACCGACAAAGATCAGATACTTCAAAAAATGCAAACAAAACTTAACTTCAAATCAGAAGTTCTTCAATATTGTCACTCCTAATATGAACATACTTCACTTTACTAACTGACAAAAAAACTGCACAGCTATCAAGCTTCAGCGCATGATGCCAAACCAGTAATAATCAACATACTTAATGAAATAAAGCTTGAAAATTCAGAAGGAAGAACAAGTTAGTACCTCCTCCTTCTTGCCTCCAGAGAAGGCTTTGAACCACGAATCAGCTTGAGATAATCCACGAATCAGCTTGAGATGATAACCGGAGCATTGAAGCCAGCTGGTTTAGAACCCAATGACTATACGAACATTGCAGGAAAAGATGATTAGTGTCTTCAACACCATTCACACAGAGATAGCATTGAGTGGAGGTATTAATACCCATGTTATGTAAGCGTTGAAGAGTAGGCAGCCTATCCAAACAAAGAAGCCATTCATAGTGAGCAAACCTCGAAACCTGAAGTCTATGCCAAACATGATTGTGCCAGGGAACTTCCGGAAATTTGAACCGAATTGCATCCCATATGTGCCACGTTTTTATCTTAGATAGATGAATGCCATTCCAGGTGATCTTATCATTCTGGTTTAGATTAAACGTGGGATAAAAGAAGGTTGACAACCATCTCGTTAGGGTCTCATGAATGTGCCTAAGCCTGCAATTTGGAGTTGGAAGAGTCCATACACCAGTGATAATTAGATCATGCACTATTGCATCAGGAGTAAGACCAGCTTGAGAAATAATAGGATCATTCCTTGAAGAAGCTAAGCATTCCGAGTTCCACCATGGAGAGAACCATAGAGAAGTATTTTGACCATTTCCCAGCCTGTAAGAAATGAACCGGCGAGCAAGAGGCCTAACCTTGAACCGGCGAGCAAGAGGCCTAACCTTAAGAACGCGACTCCAAATCCAAGAGCAGTCGGAAGGAATTTTCATTGTCCAGAAGCATTTGCGTTTAAGAACCGAGTTATTAACCCACATGGCCCATAAAGAACTACTTCTATTCACCACCTTACACAAGTGGAATAAAATTTGGGCTTTGTTCCACTCCCTAGGATTCTTGAAGGCAAGACCTCCAAAATTCATATTTTAAGAAAAGTAATTCAAATTAATAAAAAAAATCATGTAATATTAAAAAAAAATCCGTGCATCGCACGAGTTTTAAGCTAATCAATCAATACTATTATATAAAATCCGAAACTGTTGATTTTACTTATTTACCCTTACTTATCAATTTATATCCATCATACTATCTAATCAATTTATGTCTTATATATTTTATCTAACTAAAATTTCTCCTTTACTAATCAATTTCCTTTTTCGGATTAAACATATTACCTTTTATGTTTTTCAATACTAAGTAATTTCCTTTTTAGGTAAAATATAATATCTTCTCTATTTTATCTAACTAAAAAGTAAATTATAATTACTATTAACTAATCAATTAACTTTATCAGCCAAAACACGTTAACGTTACCTTTTCTCATTTCTCTAACTAAAATATTTCTTTTTCCAATTATATCAGGCTAATCAATAATCCTTTTCACCTAAAGTATGTCATCTTTTTAATTTTCACGTTACCTTTTCTATTTTTTCAAACTAAAATATCTTTTTTCCAATTATATCACGGATGATACTATCTAATAGAATAAAATAATAGTATTATAATACTAATAATTAACCTATTACCTTTTTTCAGTTAAAACGTATCATCTTTTCTATATTTTCTAACTAAAATCTCTCTTTTTCTAGAAATATCACGGGCAACATTAATTTCTCATTTTATAAAAAAATTACGAGCATTTTTATTTAGTAAAATAACATAATTAAATTATAATTACTATAAACTAATCAATTACCTTTTTCACCTAAAACATGTTACCTTTTTAATTTTCTCTAACTAAGTCCTCTCTTTTTCCAATTATATCACAGACATTCTATATAATAAAAATAAAATAATAATTTTATAATTACTACTAATTAACTGATTAATTTTTTTAACTAAACTCTATTACATTTTCTATATTTTCTAACTAAAATTCCTTATTTTCAAAAAATATCACGGATAACATTTAAATAATTATGATCATCATCTCAATTTAAAATGTAAGCTTACAAAATTCAACACTCTTTCTAAAGCCAACACTCTTTCTACCTCTCCTTTTGCCTGGTCAGGAGCCAACACTCTTTCTACCTCTAAAGCCAACACTCAATCACTTTGACTATCCAAAGCCAACACTCTTTCTACCTCTCCTTTTGCCTGGTCAGGAGCCAGCCTCTCAGATTGTGGATCAATATCCATCTTTTCAAGTGTATCACTCAATTTTGGATAAGTACTCTCATGACCTACAGAAAAATAGGGTTTAGAAGAAGTTTTTATACCTGAACTCACATGGAGAGAGGGTTCCTCATCTGGCAAGGAGCTTGAGGTTTTCTCCAAGGAGTGAGCTACTATAGTCTCTGAATCCTCACAAGCATCTTCTTTCCTTTCAAAGACTACAGGCTCCAGTATACCACTTTCAGGTTCTCTACTAGACTCTGATGTCTTCAGTAATACTTCATTAGACACCATAGTTAGTAAAATAAATAAAGAATTCATATAATATTAAAAAAATTCGTACATAGCACGGGTTTTAAGCTAGTAATAATTTTATTATAAGCGAAATAGGGTATAATTGGTTGGTTGGTTGGTTGGTTAACACCTACCAAAAAGATTTGTTAATACCTTCCAAAAATGAAAAAATATATTAAAATGCATATAAAATTTATTTTACTTAATAACAAACTCTTTTAATTACACTCCGATTAATATTTAATTACATACACTTTCAGGTACCAAACTTTTTTAGACTCTTTCAATTACTTAGAAATCAAATATTTCAAAATCAATTTAAATAATTTTAATATCATATATCTATCTATACTATACTAATATAAGCGAAATAGGGTATAATTGGTTGGTTGGTTGGTTAACACCTTCCAAAAATGAAAAATATATTAAATCTGTACTATACTATTATAAGTGAAATATGGTATAATTGGTTGGTTGAAACCTTCCAAAAATGAAAAAATATATTAAAATGCATATAAAATTTTATTTTACTTAATAACAAACTCTTTTAATTACACTCCGATTAATATTTAATTACAAACACTATTAGGTACCCAACTTTTTTAGACTCTTTCAATTACTTAAAAATAAAATATTTCAAAATCAATTTAAATAATTTTAATATCATACATTTATTGACAAATTTACAACAAATTATAAATCAACAAAGTGAAAACAAACTAAAGCTATATAATAAACGATAAAAATTTCACACAATTACAAATTAATATTAAATTCTATTTTAGACAAATATGACATTAGGGATTATTATGAAATCATAATTTGAATATGATAATGTTAACTCGAATAACTTGTAGAAGGGGGGGTTGAATACAAGTTATATAATCGTGTCAGATTTTTGCTCGAATAAATAAAACAAGAACAAACGAATAAACCAAACTGTTTGTATTAATAAGATCAAATACAAACTCTACCAAAGGTGTACAAATACCTTTAGCAGCTGCTGACAATACAAATCTCTCTCTGTTTGCACTCTCGTATACTTACGATTACAAACCTCACGAACTCACTCAAGACTTTTTACAATGATATAGAGAGAGTATTTATAATGCTACCTATCAACTAATAACAGAAAGTTAATCTATACATGACAATGTTCTGCCGTCCAGTTGATAGTTTCCATCATTAGAAAATTCTTTCCTTCATGATATCTTCTTGCTTGTTCTTCAAACAAAGATCCTGTTTTATAGCACTTGCCAGTTTCTGTAGCATCCATAATGACATCATCAGTAACACGACTGATATCAGGATTCTATCTTGCATCAGGATCTGACCATCCCATCAGTACTCGATCAGTATTTGACTTGTCATATCAGGATTTAATCTTAGTTCCTGACATGTAGTACTTGATGCACTGTTCCTGACTTAATCCTACAGATTACTGTCTAACACATATATCCTATACAAAGTGCTAAATCCTTTATAAGATCAGGATATACAAGAAGTATAAGTAAAATTCTATTCTTAACATCACAACTCATGAATTATTCCTAACAATCTCCCCCTATTTATGCTTTAAGATCTGAAGCATAAATCTGAGTTGTTGATGTCAAAACATATAACAGTACAACCAGAATAGAATTTATAAATTCAAAAATCATGAAGTTAAGTACCTCCTTCTTCAGATGTAGACAAGTATCTAGTACTTAGATGAAAGAATTCAACTATTTGATGCTTCTTTTCCTTTACCACTTCCCTGAGAAGATTCACCTCTGTCATCCTAAGTTCTTCTTTCTCTCCCAGTCTGTTTATCTCCCCTAGTCTGTTGCCTTTGAATTGTTTTTATCTCCCCCTTTTTGACATCAGCAACATTAATTCCAAGAGACTCAGTAACAGAACAAATGAGATTCATCAGAACTGCTTGATTTTCCATAATAGTGACTTGGTTATCTTCAAGTATTGAAGTCTTGATTGAATTTCAACTTGAGATTTCTAAATGTTTTGCAAAACTTCAGAATTGGCTTCAATGTTAGAAGTGTTTGGAATTTCTTCAGATTCAAGTCTTGTAGAAGAAGTTGCCTGTGTAGAATGATATTCAAGTAATAATACTCGAGTAGAGTTACAAAAATCTTCATCTTTCTGATATGAAGCTGAAGTATGATCATTCTGTCCATCACCAGTATTTTGTGTACTAACATCTACAAATCCTGACTCCTCCTTAGAGTGATCAGATACTGTTGATGTCTCAATTCTGGCTAATGGAAGTACATACAAAGGAATACTAGAATCATTAGGAATTTCTTCTAGTACAAGTAGTGTAGAAGTTTGTCTTAGCCTTTCACCTCTTCTGTTGATAATTCCTGCAAGCCTTTCTTTTTGCTTCTGAGCTTTAACTTCTGGCTTTGCATTGTGCTTTGCTAAGTCATTCTTCTCATACATCTTGATAAAAGAATAAGTACCAGCATCCATACCAAGATTGTCAGACCAAGATTCAGGAAAAACCTGATCTCAGAAATCAAACGATGGTGGTTTCCTAATTTTCTGTCCCTCACTATGGAGTTGATCATCCATACCCTCAATCTCACTTTGACTATCTAAAGCCAACACTCTTTCTACCTCTCCTTTTGCCTGGTCAGGAGCCAGCCTCTCAGATTGTGGATCAATATCCATCTTTTCAAGTGTATCACTCAATTTTGGATAAGTACTCTCATGACCTACAGAAAAATAGGGTTTAGAAGAAGTTTTTATACCTGAACTCACATGGAGAGAGGGTTCCTCATCTGGCAAGGAGCTTGAGGTTTTCTCCAAGGAGTGAGCTACTATAGTCTCTGAATCCTCACAAGCATCTTCTTTCCTTTCAAAGACTACAGGCTCCAGTATACCACTTTCAGGTTCTCTACTAGACTCTGATGTCTTCAGTAATACTTCATTAGACACCATAGTTAGTATGTCACCGTCTTTAAGTGTTGTTTGCTGAGACTCACCCTCAAGGTGGATAGAATCTGACTGAACAATTTTTGTTTGATCTTCAGTAAAATCAATCAAAGTCATTCCTCCCATATCATAGAGTTTCTCACTTGCAATTTCAGTCATCACAGAAGACCTTTCAGCATCAGCTATCACAGTTCCTGAGTCATCCAACCTCTGACTAGATGGTTCTTGTGTTGCAGTGACTGTGATCTGATCTGTCCTACTATCCACCACTGGTGCAATAGTATCTTCTGTTGACTGCATTCTTCTATCTACTTCCTCCTGTTGTTCACCTTGAGCTGAAGCATCTTCAATAATGACATCCTTGTCAAATAAATATGCATGAAGTGATTGAAGTGCAACATGCTTTGAGAGTCTAAATTTCTTGACTAATTGTCTTTTGACAGATACATAGAAATACATCTTCATTAAGTCAAGTCTTTGATGTAGAAGTCCATATTCTTCAGGAAATAAAAGTTTTGGTACTCTTTCAACTAGAAAATCTAGAACAGCCCTGGACAACTTAACTTTAATAGAAATAACTCCCATAGCCAGTCTGTATGGTAATGTAGTTTCCCATGAAGAATCAATGTCAAGATCTCTATTGTCAATTGCTGACTTGATTGTAGCTTCATTTGTAGAGACCTGCATGAAGTTAGTTGGACTAGACTCTGTGTGTGTAGGTGACAATTGAATCTTTCTCCTTGTTCTCCTAGTATAGTGAGCAAAAGATTTATCCTGAGAAGACTCAAGAGGTGTAGACACAGAAGTGATCTTGGGATGAGATCCTTTTTCAATAGGCACAGTCTTTTGAGAGACAGTATCCAGTAACTGTTTTCCCTTTTTAAGTACTACAGTCTTTTGAGAGACTGCAGCCTGGCTGTGACTAGGTGTTTCATCTCTTTGTCCTAGCTTAGAAAGTTAAATTGTAGCCTTCAATTCTTCTCTCTCAACAAGAGATATATTATCATCATCTTCACTAGAACTACTACAACTACTTGACACAACAAATCTTCTCTTCCTTATAACTGATGTCTTTTGAGAAACACCAGAGGTTGGTTTCTTTGAAACAACAGGCTGTGGATCAAAACTTTGTTCTTCAATTGTTTCAGAGACTATAATGTTTTGGGCTACTTGGGTAGACACAGGGGGGTTCTCCTCCAAATGAGATTCCTGAGTCATTTCACCACAAAAGAAAGAAGAATTGTATAGAGTAGGAAGATGAGTTTTAAGAATTACCTGAACATGATGTGGATAATGAATTGCAGGTATTTCATCTAGATTCTTTTCATTGTCCTTCTTTGTAATGTCAGAGAAAATTCTCTTTTGCTGTACATAAGAAGAAGCACAATGTTCTCTACCAAATCTAGCTTCAACATCAGGAATAAAATGGTTAATAAACATTTGCATAAATCTATGATAATAAACCATTTTCCTGTCTTGATCTCTTGACCCAAGTTTAATAAACATCTGACTTAAGATAATGTGACCAATGTTTATTACTCTGTCATAAAGCAAACTATAAGCAATATGTGAGGTAACAGAAGTAATTTGCTGAAAAGAACTACATTTACCAGTAAAACATTTAGCAATTTGATCAAAGAAGAAAGACCATTCTTTCCTAAGAAAAGATCTATTTAACTGGCTCATGTTGTCCAGAGGTCCACTATAACCTAGTGCAGACAACATAGTTCTTGCATCATCATCAGATGGTTCACTTGCATAATTAACATTAACAGGTAAGTGAAGTACTGAATTAACAACATATTCAGTAATGTCATAAGTATCTTGTCCTAAGTGTAGAACAATCTTACCTGATTGACTCTTAGTAGAATCAATTACATCAGCATTCTCCCAAGCTTGTGAAACAGCAGCTTGATTTATTTCTGGAGATGCTGCCAATGCATAACGCAAAGGTCCAATAGCCATAAAATCCATCACAGGATGAAAATCAGCTGATACACCTTTCTTGCTGGTGATTGCTGCAACATGATTGTTAGTCATAAAATCAAAGTCACCAAACTTGAAAGCTACTGATTTTGGTAGTCTTCTTTGAGCTGCCATTTTTGATCTGAAAAGAACTTGAGAAATCTTGAAATTGATTAGAGATTTTTAGAACTTAATGAATGTTTCTGCCTTTGGAAACTCGAATTAGAAGTTAGTAATAAACAATCAGAGTCTCAAAATAAAGATATATTCAAAAATCCTTCAGACCCACTAACGCACGTTGACACGTAGGTTAACAGGTGTCAGTCCCTGAAAAATGCAGTTTACCCACGATTTTTGGAAAATAAAATCCAAAATTGATTTCAAATAAATAAATTAGGGTAAAATCAAAATAAAATCAATACTGATCAGCTTCAATTTCTAATGTGATCTTTTTCACCAAGATAATCACAATTTTCAATGTGATTAAAAAAAATTCAAAATAATCATCAATCCTGATGAAATCACTCTTGTTTTCCTGATCACTATCATCCTGATTCCAGAGATTAAATGGAGTTCCACGTGGCAATTTCAAAATTTAACCTGAAAAGAACATCAATAATCCAAACAAAAATATTTTGTTAGATTGTAAAAATATCTTGGAAATATGAGAGGGCCAGTCATACGCATAGCTATATACGCCGATACATTGAACACTTCAAATGATTGTTCAGCTTCTCACTATTCCCTTTATAAACACCTGATGTCTCTTGCCTTTCTTTACTCCACAAACACACAAAACCTCTCTGTAATCACAGAGCTTCCACAAAACACAATGGCCTTTTGCCCAATCTTTCGATTCCTCACAAATGATGAACCGATTGTTCATGACCAAAGGTTCACAGTTTGTCTTTTTGAAGAAATGACTTTTCTCATCGCTTTAGACATGGTTGGAGTAGATCCAAATAATGTCCAGAACCTTCTCTTAAAACATCCATCTGTTGGATACAATCTCCCTCTAACCTCCTCAAAACTTGAGGATGAAGAATTTGGCCGAGAGTCTGAGGTTGATCTTGATGGAGATGCTATTCATTCTCCTCAACAAGAATGGAGTTGAGTCTGCTGCTCTCATTTAAGTCGCCCAGACAAGGAATCCAGGAGTAGATCATCAAAGTGACTCTTGAGATGCTCCTTGTCCTGAAGTAGATCTTTGAAGACTAAGAACAACAACAACTTTAAACAATAATAGGATTAGTAGAAGTTAGACAAAAAGATGTTTGTATTTCATTTCCTTGTATGTAATGCTTTCAATTAATGAAAATACAATTTCTTATTATCTACTTGCCTATTGTTGTTTATTGACTGATCTGAAAAACAATATAAACTATCAGTATGAATGTATTAAAGCTTACTAGCATAGACTTAACAGAACTCAGAATTAGATCACTACATAACATGTACTTCAGGATTTGAATAAGACACAAATTTCACAATCCTAATACTGATAGCAATCCTGATCCTGATAAAAATAAGTCTATCATACTAAAATTTATCAAAGTACAATGTTACAGCTTAAGCATTTAACAATCAAATTTAAATCCTGACAAGAATATCAAGTCTATAACCTGAAAACAACATACCTTGCTACTTTTGCAGATGTTAAAGATCTAGAAATTTAACATTCCTAACTCACTAACCAATCTAATGAATGTAGCCTCATCAAGTGGTTTAGTTAGAATATCTGCAAGCTGTTTGTCAGTACACTACAAGAAAAGAGTCAATAGACATCAATTTATGGTCGATGTCTATGTTATTTTGCATGTGATGTCTAGGTCGGAGATGTCTATTCTAGACATCGGTCAGAAACTGATGTTTGTGCTAACATAGACATCGGTATTTCCTTCAATACACATCAGTCGTTCTACAAAATAGGTTACATATAATTATTTTTATAAACAACTTGCATGCCTTATATTCTAGAAAACATATAATAAACTAAGTTATTTTTCACATACACATCGCTTTCTTTTTTTTGGAAAAGATGTCTATAATTATCTTAGACATCATTCTAGACTGATGTCTAATGTTCTTATAAACATCAGTTTTTTTTGGGAAAAAATCGATGTCTATAGCTATCTTAGACATCATTCTATACTGATGTCTAATGTAGATATAAACATCAGTTTTTTCCAAAAAAACTCATTTATATGTGTCTCTTAGACATCAGATTTTATATATAAAAAGTGATTTCTTTTTGTTTTTTAGACATCAGACATTGCAGAAAAAATGTGATGTATATCTTTGTTTTAGACATCATTATTTGGTAAAACTTTCGATGCAATTAGACATTTATTTCTGAGTGTAATTAAATAAACCGTTGTCTTTCCATGCATACCAAAAAATTAAAAACTAGACCATGCATTTATATTAAACCATTCACAAAATACATCCAACAACTACCAACATGTACATCATCCATCTGTTACTTTTACAAGATACCAAACTAGCTATATCACTTAACAAGATACCAAACTGTCAAGCTAGGCACTAGAATTAACTACGTACGCTTGTGCATAAGCAAATTTTGTGATTTTTTGAGCCCGTGACAGCTTGCATCTCTCTGAATACCCTTGTCTGATTCAAAAAAAACCTCACTTTCCGTCAATAGTTGTTGCACTGTTGGTTGTTGCACGTTGGGAAACTGCAGTGTTAGCTGCTGCATGCTGGGAAGTTTCTCTACGTGAAGGCAGGTACTCAAAAAATTCTTCAAGCAAGTCCGGCCTATCAGAAAGAAGCTCAGACATCTACATAGAACACGAAAAGAAAATAATTTTACTAAAAAGGTTGAGTGTGTAGAATAGTGGTACACGTGACAAACATATATAGCATGCTAGAAAAAAATCTTAATAATGTCTTGAATGCATTAGAAATAGCAATGCCTAGAGATGAAAAGCCATATAACAAAAATCTAAATGCTAAGGCTGAAGAGAATAATCATCACTTTTCTGTTTTAGTTATACTTGGTGATTTTGCAGCCTGCATTAAGATATTGGGCACATTACTGCTCCACTATAATATTGATCAACAATATCGTATAAATTTAGAGTTCAATAAGTATTACCCATTCTGTGAGGCACTGTTGGCCCCTGGGTCGGTTAATATCCATTGCTTTTGAAAATTTTAGCTAAGGGGGAAAACAAAAAGAAGGGCGCACATTTTGTTTTTTAAAGATTGATTTTAGACATCGGTTTTAAAAAGAGTGATGTTTACCAAAAGCAAAGACATCAGTTTAATTAGGGGTGATGTTATTACATCTTTTAACATCAGTGACATTTACAACCGATGTCTAAAGTGTGATGTCTATTGAACTTTTTCTTGTAGTGGTAGGAACAAAATGAAGTTCCACAGTACCATTCTCAATATGTTCTCTAATAAAATGATACCTGACATCAATGTGCTTAGTCCTTGAATGTTGAACTGGATTTTCTGCAATTTTGATAGCACTAGTATTATCATAAAACATAGGAATATTACTAAGTGTCATACCATAATCCATCAACTGATTTCTAATCCAAAGGAGCTGTGCACAACAACTGGTTGCTGCTATGTACTTAGCTTCTGTAGTTGAGGTTGAAACCGATTGTTGCTTCTTGCTTGCCCAAGAAATCAATTTGTTTCCCAAGAATTGACATGTACCTGTAGTGCTTTTCCTGTCTATTTTACACCCTGCATAATCAGAGTCTGAATAGCCAATTAGGGAGAAATCAGATTCTCTAGGATACCACAAACCAAGATTTGGAGTTCCTTTGAGATATCTAAAAATTCTCTTCACAGCAATTAAATGAGATTCCTTAGGATCACTTTGGAATCTAGCACATAAACAGGTAGAAAACATTATATCTGGCCTACTTGCAGTTAGATATAACAATGAGCCTATCATGCCTCTATAACTAGTATTATCCACACTCTTTCCTTTAGGATCAGAGTCTAGTTTAGTGGCTGTTGCCATGGGTGTTTTTGCAAAAGCACAGTCTTGAAAGTCAAATCTTCTTAAAAGATCTTTGATATACTTTGACTGATTAATGAAAATACCAGTCTCAGTCTGTTTGACCTGCAAGCCTAAGAAATAATTTATTTCACCCATCATGCTCATCTGATACTTAGACTGCATAAGCTTGCTAAACTTAGCACACAACTTTTCATTAGTAGAACCAAATATGATATCATCAACATAAACTTGAACTAAAAGCAATTCACCTTTTATCTTTCTAAAGAATAGAGTTTTGTCAATTGTACCTCTTGTGAAGCCATTTTCAAGAAGAAATTTAGACAAAGTCTCATACCATGCTCTTGGTGCCTGTTAACTCGAATAACTTGTAGAAGGGGGGGTTGAATACAAGTTATATAACCGTGTCTGATTTTTGCTTGATTATATGAACAAGAATAAATGAATGAATCAAACTCTGTTTGTATTAATAAGATCAAATACAAACTCTACCAAAGGTGTACAATACCTTTAGCAGCTGCTGACAATACAAATCTCTCTCTCTGCTTGTTTCGAACTCTCGAATACAAACCTTATACAGAGCTACGCACACTTGCTTAACACACTTGTTCGACACTTTTTACAATGATATAGAGAGAGTATTTATAATGCTACCTATCAACTAATAACAGAAAGATATAATCTATACATGACAATGTTCTGCCTTCTAGTCGATAGTTTCCATCAATAGAAAACTCTTTCCTTCATAATATCTTCTTGCTTGTTCTTCAAACAACGATCCTGTTTTATAGCACTTGCCAGTTTCTGTAGCATCCATAATGACATCATCAGTAACAAGACTGATATCAGGATCTGCACACTGCATCAATATCTGATCAACCATCAGTATTAGACCATCATCAGGATTTGCTCTCTGTTCCTGACATGTAGTCTCCGATACACTGTTCATTCCTGACTAAACTATACAGATAACTGTCTTACACATAAATCCTATATACAGTGCTAAATCCTTTATAAGATCAGGATTACAAGAAGTATAATGTGTAAATTCTATTCTTAACATCACAACTTATGAATTATTCCTAACAGTGCCTGCTTTAGTCCATAGAGTGCCTTGTCAAGTTTGTAGACATGATTTGGAAATTTTGGATCAACAAATCCAGGTGGTTGCTCCACATATACTTCATCATCAAGCTTGCCATTTAGAAAAGCACTCTTTACATCCATCTGGTATACCTTGAACTTTGAATAAGCTGCAAATGCAAGAAACATTCTGATTGCTTCTAATCTTGCTACAGGTGCAAAGGTTTCATCATAGTCAATTCCGTCTTCCTGAGAGTAACCCTTGGCTACCAGGCTTGCTTTGTTCCTTACAATCATACCAGATTCATCTAGCTTGTTTCTGAAAACCCATTTTGCACCAACAATTGATCTATCTTTAGGTCTTGGTACCAGTTTCCAGACTTTGTTTCTCTCAAACTCATTTAATTCTTCCTGCATTGCAATTACCCAATCAGGATCCTGTAAGGCTTCTTCAACCTTTTTAGGCTCATTCTTTGAGAGAAAGCAACTGTACAAGCATTCATTTTGAATTGATCTTCTAGTTCGAACACCACTATTCGGATCACCAATAATCAAATCTTCAGTGTGATCCTTTGTCCATTCTCTAACAGGTGGTAGAATACCTCTGCTAGACTCTCCCCCTAAGTTAGTGGTATCTCTTATAGAAGAACTCTCTCTACCTTCAATAGCTCCCCCTTGATCAGTAGAATCAGTAGATTCCATACTGCTGCTAGTTACTGATCTTTCCTCAGTAGACTCTGAAGGATCAGTTCCTGATGGAGTAGACTCTGAATAGCTAGTCTGCTCCTGATGATCACTGTTGTAAGAACCCCAAATTTTCGGTAGAATTAAAACTTTTATTAAGTATTGATAAAATGAGGAACCATGATTCTGACCTCAAGGTACTATCACTTTTAATGAATGGATATAGATTCCAATGTTTATATGTCAAGAAGAATGCAATGGTTCGACAACCTAGATTAGAATAATCTATCTCTTAAGAAATAAGATATGGCATTCCAAAGAGGAATGAGATATTCTTGTGTCATCCAAATCAATATCTGTTGTTAGTCCAGTGGTTTCGTAAAAGGGTTAAGGAATGCCTGAAAAAGAACAAGGACATTTTATAAATATAAGGAATAAAGATGGAATAAAGAATGTGATAGGTTTCGGGGCAACAAACGCAACGGAAAAACGATAATAAACAATAAAAAAAACCGAAACCTAGCCCTAGGATCCGTGTATAAGACATGTTGATTATGGAGAACAGAATGTACCTTTTAAAAGCTTTCCGATTCGGTTGACAGATGGAGGTCCAAGAACGATCACCACACAGCCCTCTTCGTGAGATCTGCTTCGCTAATCAGTCCACACGAACGCACGATTGTCTCCACAATCTCCGGAGTTGGTACTAGCCGTAATCTGCCCTTTTTCTCTCTCTCTCTCTAGCCTCTCTTGATGTAGAGCTGCTAGGGTATTTGCTGAAAACGATTTTGGCAAAGTCTCTAACCCTAAACCAATACATCTCTATGTATTTATAAGAGAGAATGAGCTGGGCTTAACCCTAATCGGTTTGGGCTTCTACTAAAACCAAACTGATTTGGGTTTTAATGATTTAAATTCGAAATCTAATTAACTAAGTCCAACTTAATTAATTAAATAACCAATTTCGAATTTTATCATTAATTAATTTAAATTCGAAATTTAAATTAAAACTCCTTTTAAACGTTCTTATTGTGTAACCCTTTAGGTTATTATTACGTTGGCTATAATTTTAATATCCAATAATAAAATTATAAACAATGAGCGGCATCTAGTAATACATCATTGCTACCCAAGTAATAATAATAATTGGTGATCCAATTAAACCTTTCATGATTGATGTTTCCGTGTAATATAATCCCTTTAACCATATATATTATAGATTAAATTCGAGGCATGTTATCAGTCATCCTCATCAATGTTTAATCCGGATTTCCTTGATCAATGAGTAGACTATTAAAAACAAATCAATATTTGAGCATGGCCATGCATTTTCATAGTCTCACTCAATCAAGAGGCCAATAATATCTCTCCTAATAATAGGAGGGTTAAATCCTTTATCTATCATTCATATTTCTTATACGTCTCATAATATACCCGATGTACATTTTTATCATCACCCGGTCAAAGATAACTTTTAATGTAGTCAAAGTATATTAATCCTCGTATAGAAATATAATGATCTCAAGTCTAAGGATCATTACACCATTATCACTGTGAGTCTTTCTAATGACATTATCAACATGTAGAAACTCACTCTGGGTCAATCCAGTGCCATGTAGAATATTACATGCACCTATGTTCTTGACTTTAGTATCACTATACCTATGACCAATGAGATGTGGTCATCAGTCAACAAACATACTAATCTTTATGCATTATAATTGTCCCATATTAATAATGCTCGATCAGGGATATTTAGGAATATTAACACTATTCTTATAATCTCATTTTTAAGTCACATACTTAAAGATATAGAATACATGTTACATATTCCAAGGACATTTATTGTTCTAATATTTATATCGCAGTAAATAAAGACATAATAAATCATTGTTGAATAATCGATATAACATAATTACTGAATAACAAAATAGTTTATCCTAGAAGCACAATTACATTGTCTCTAGGGCACTAACACTATCAATCTCCCACTTGCACTAGAGCCAATCGCCTATGTATCTAATACCCATGGAACTAGTGTGACCTTCGTGCTTCTGCTGCGACAAAGCTTTGGTCAGTGGGTCCGCAACATTATCATTAGTATGCACTTTACATATATGTATATCTCCTCTCTCGTTTATCTCTCGAAGAAGGTGATATCTCCTAAGTATATGCTTTGCTTTGGAATGGGACCTCGGTTGCTTTGCCTGCGCAATAGCTCCATTGTTATCGCAATACAGATCAACTGGATCTGCGATCGACGGAACCACACCAAGTCCCGAAATAAATTTTCGAATCCAAACAGCCTCTTTGGCTGCTTCACTGGCAGCAATATACTCAGCTTCCATTGTAGAATCAGCTACTGTCTCTTGCTTCGAACTTTTCCAGCTTACATCACCTCCATTTAGACAAAACACGAATCCAGACTGGGACACAGAATCATCCCTATCTGTCTGGAAACTAGCATCAGTGTAACCTTTTACAACCAGCTTCTCATCTCCTCCGTATATCAAGAACGAATCTTTAGTCCATTTAAGGTACTTAAGAATATTCTTGACAGCTGTCCAGTGACCCTCACCAGGATTTGACTGGTACCTGCTCGTCATGCTTAAAGCATACGAGACATCAGGACGAGTACATATCATCGCATATATTATAGAACCAATTGCCGAAGCATATGGTACTTTACTCATACGGTCCTTATCATCTGATGATTTAGGACAATTTTCCTTTGAGATCACTATCCCATGAGACACCGGGACAAAGCCCCTCTTTGCCTCTTGCATTCTAAAACGATGCAATACTTTGTCAATGTATGTACTCTGACTTAGGCTGATTAATCTTTTAGATCTATCTCTATAGATCCTGATCCCTAAGATATAGGTAGCATCGCCTAAGTCTTTCATCGAGAAACTTTTTCCCAACCAAGTCTTCACAGCCTGTAGAGAAGGAATGTCATTCCCTATTAGTAATATGTCATCCACATATAATACTAGGAATGCCACATGGCTCCCACTAACCTTCTTGTAAACACACGGCTCATCCTCATTTTGTATGAAGCCAAAATCTTTGACTGTTTCATCAAAACGGATGTTCCACCTCCTTGAGGCCTGCTTCAATCCATAAATAGATCGTAGCAACTTACAAACCATTCTAGCAAACTTTGGATCGACAAAACCCTCAGGTTGTGTCATGTACACATCCTCTTCTAAGCTTCCATTTAGGAAAGCAGTCTTGACATCCATTTGCCAGATTTCATAGTCATAATAAGCCGCTATCGCAAGCAAAATCCTGATGGATTTGACCATAGCTACTGGTGAGAAAGTTTCATCATAGTCTATACCATGAATTTGCTTGAAACCTTTCGCCACCAGTCTTGCTTTGTAGGTCTGTAAATTTCCATCCATGTCAGTTTTCTTCTTGAAAACCCACTTGCATTCTATGGGTTTAACCCCATCAGGTGGTGCAACCAAAGTCCATACTTTGTTTTCATACATGGAATCCATCTCAGATTTCATGGCTTCCAGCCATCTCTCAGAATCTGGACTATTCATAGCATCCTTGTAGGTGAGAGGCTCATCATTATCTACAAGCATCACATCGCCACTTTGAGTCAGGAGAAATCCATAATATCTCTCTGGCTCATGGCGAATCCTACTTGATCTACGAACGACCTGTGTTTCTTGAGCAGTATTGTTCTCAACATCTTGAGTCTCATTCTGCTCATGTTCCAACTCTGGTTCAACAACATCTTGTAGTTCTCGATCCTCATCGAGATCTATTGTCCTCCCACTGTTTTTCTTAGAAAGCAATTCTCTCTCTAGAAATACAGCTGTTCGAGCAACAAACACTTTGTTCTCAGAAGGTTTATAGAAATAATACCCTTTAGTTTCCAATGGGTATCCTACAAAATTACATTTGTCTGATTTCGGTCCTAGCTTATCAGAGATCAAACGTTTCACAAACGCTTCACATCCCCAAACTTTCATAAATGAAACGCTATTACATTTTTCAGTCCATAACTCATATGGTGTCTTTTGAACCGATTTTGAAGGAACACGGTTTAGTGTTTGTGCAGCCGTCTCTAGGGCATAACCCCAGAAACTAATTGGAAGATCCGCATGACTCATCATCGATCGCACCATGTCCAACAAGGTACGATTTCTCCTTTCAGACACCCCATTCCATTGTGGTGTTCCAGGAGGAGTGAGTTGTGATACGATACCACACTCCTTTAAGAAATTCTTAAATTCTAAGCTTAAGTATTCTCCCCCACGATCAGATCGTAGAGTTTTAATACTTTAGCTCTTTTGCTTCTCTACTTCATCCTTATACTCTTTGAATTTTTCAAACGATTCGGATTTGTTCTTCAAAAGATACACATATCCGTATCTACTAAAATCATCAGTAAAGGTTATGAAATAGTAATAGCCACCTCTTGCCATCGTACGCATTGGACCACATACATCACTATGTATCAGTTCCAATCGTTTGGTGGCCCTCTCACCTTGACCGGTAAAAGGAGCTTTAGTCATTTTGCCAATGAGACATGGTTCACATTCCTCGTATGATTCGAAATCAAACTTGTCCAAGTATCCATCCTTATGTAACTTGGAAATGCGATTCTCATTTATATGGCCTAAACGACAGTGCCAGAGGTATGTATGATTTGAGTCATTTGTTTTAAGACGTTTGTTATTTATGTTATAGACAGAAGTATCAAGATCAAGAACATATAAACCATTAAACAAACGTGCAACCCCATAGGTAACATTATTCAATGAAAAGGAACAACTATTGTTCTGAATTAAGAAAGAAAAACCAATCTTGTCCAAACAAGAAACGGAAATAATGTTTCTGCAAATCGCAGGCACGTAAAAACAGTTCTCAAGTTCTAAAATGAGCCCTGTGGGCAACGATAAATGATAAGTCCCTACAGCTAAAGCAGCAACCTTTGCTCCATTGCCAACGCGTAGGTCAACTTCTCCCTTAGCCAAAGTCCTACTTCTCTGCAGTTCCTGCACATTTATACAAATGTGAGAAGTACATCCAGTATCCAATACCCAAGATGTAGAAATAGACAGATTGACTTCTATAACATAAATACCTGAAGTAGAAGCTTGCTCAGCCTTCTTCTTCTTCAGATCCTCCAAGTAAACAGGACAGTTTCTCTTCCAGTGACCAGGCTTCTTGCAGTAGTGACATTCACCTTTGTCAGCCCGTATGACATCTCCTTTCGGCTTTTTAGCCTTTTTGAAAGAGGGCTTAGAAGGACCAAGATCTTTTGATGCTACCTTTTTCTTGCCCTTCCATTTCCCTTTTCCCTTAGCACCTTTCTTGCCCACCATCATTATGGGAGCTTTCTCAGGTGCCTTGACCATATTTGCTTCAGTGGTCCTCAGCATGGCCAACAATTCCATAGGAGTCTTATCTTGCTCACTCATATTAAAAGTCATAATGAACTGAGTATAGTCGTTGTTCAAAGATTGCAAGATTATATCGACTTGAGCCTCTCGCTGAAGCGGGAAACCCAAACGAGAAAGGTAATCACAATACCCGATCATCTTTAGAACATGTGGTCCGACTGGTCCGTTGCCCTGCTTGCACGAGAAGAGTGCTTTGCTTGTGTTGAACTTTTCCACACGAGCCTGTGATTGAAACATCGTCGAAAGATGTTCAAACATAGTATAAGCATTCATATCAAAATGCTGCTTCTGAAGCTCAGCATCCATAGTAGCAAGCATAAGACAAGCCACATCAGTAGCATCATCAATATGCTTCTGATAAGCATTTCGTTGAGCTTGAGTGGCATTAGCAGCAGGGGCTGCCGGTGGAGGAATATCAATCACATAAGATTTCTTTTCCTGCATGAGAACAATTCTCAAATTCCTAGACCAGTCAAGGAAGTTTGATCTTGTAAGCTTGTCCTTCTCAAGGACTGATCGCACAGAGAAAGTGTTGTTTGTGTTGTTTGCCATTTCGAATATCTACAATGTTTAAAATGCATAAAATAATTAGTCTACGGAATTGTTAAATTATGTTCAAGTGATTATTCATATATATTCATAATATATATCTCCCACTAATTTATCAAATTAATAGCCCTACCTATCAATTCGGAAAAGTTTCTCTAAACCTTTCTAGTGAGCCAAAATCCATATTTCATCCCTTTTAAGGCCAGCTTTGGCTTTTCTCCTTAAAATGATTATTTAGGTAGACAACATTTGTCAATTATATCATATATAACTCTTGGATAGTTTGGTAGAACAACATTTGTTCCTATTCATCCAGTAAATCTTACCAAACTCTATGCCTCTAAGTTCACAATCCTATTGTGGTCACTTCGTTAAGTCAAACCCAAAGGTCTAACATTTGAGTATCACTAACTTACTCGATCGCGCCTTACCACGATAAACGAGGGTACTTCGCTTTGGCGCACCTACCCTTTGTCGATCTAGGTCTTGACGAGTGTTTCCCATTTGGAAGGCATCTTAAACTTAATATTCTGTTAGGGGTTTATTTAAAACGACCATGATCCCATCATAAAAAGATTCCCAATTTTTCCTTGAATTAAATACTTCAAATCAATATTCACCAATGGTTTGAATTCCAGGTTGTTGGAGGAGTCACAAGCGGCCTCACTTAATATCCAACTTCCTTACAGGTATGACCCGTTTTTGACAAAATCTCCCCATATCGAAATAATTGAAAATTCGTATTTAATTCCGTATTTCATTAAATACAGAAATCTCATAGTCGTTATAGTAAATTTTAAAATCAAGAGTCGTTACAGATTTTATCTTATTTAAGCAGGCATGGCATGGGTGATGTATCTAATACATACATACATTCTACTTAATCTAATTAAGCATGCATATCTATCATTACGCATACATATCATCATATGTAAAGTGCATGAATGTAAAATCGTTCTTGGTTATGGCACAATCCTATATGATCTTTCCAAGCTAATGGAAAAATCTAGGTCAATCTATGGTGGTTTAATAAAACTAAATTATTACATAGTTGGTCTTCATAAATACATGTCTTCTTTGTGTCATCAACCTTCATCTCCATTGATCCTTCATTGCATGCTTCCATTGATCTTCTTATTACATAGAATATAAAACATAACTATACTAATGTACTTACATAAGAACTCGAGTTACATTCGAGATGAACAATTACAAAGCACCAAGAAAACGACATGCAAGTCGTATTTATAAAACCAAACCACAATAATTAAAACCACTAACCTATGGGTCTCAAGGCCATAACCAATCACCATGCTCAATTAACACTTAAGAACATCATATCAAAATATATCACATGAATAAAGCATATGTCACAAGCCCAAATTTGTCACAAGCCCTAACCACGCGGATCGACCTTAATTCATGAAAATCATGTATCAGAATACAAGCAAATCCTTACCAGAATTCGATTCCAGAAGCATATATCAGTATACATGCGACCTTAATTCCAGTTACCATAAAACATGTATCAGCATACACATAACCCTAATCCCTGTATACGGATCATATCCAATAACATCCATCCGACAGTTTATATCATCATACAAACCAAGCAGCATACATATCATTAACCGATCGCATACATATGAGTCATGGCAGATTCTAAACATGCTAGCATCATCATATCAGAATATACAGATTCATTATATCACACATATAACATAACTGTATCATGGCAGATTCATCAAACATGCATACTCGTAATAATACAGTAAACACGTAACCAAACCAACCTCTTATACACGTAGATCTGATACCATTGATAGGTTTCGGGGCAACAAACGCAACGGAAAAACGATAATAAACAATAAAAAAAACCGAAACCTAACCCTAGGATCCGTGTATAAGACATGTTGATTATGGAGAACAGAATCTGTACCTTTTAAAAGATTTCCGATTCGGTTGACAAATGGAGGTCCAAGAACGATCACCACACAGCCCTCTTCGTGAGATCTGCTTCGCTAATCAGTCCACACGAACGCACGATTGTCTCCACAATCTCCGGAGTTGGTACTAGCCGTAATCTGCCCTTTTTTTCTCTCTCTCTCTCTCTAGCCTCTCTTGATGTAGAGCTGCTAGGGTATTTGCTGAAAACGATTTTGGCAAAGTCTCTAACCCTAAACCAATACATCTCTATGTATTTATAAGAGAGAATGAGCTGGGCTTAACCCTAATCGGTTTGGGCTTCTACTAAAACCAAACTGATTTGGGTTTTAATGATTTAAATTCGAAATCTAATTAACTAAGTCCAACTTAATTAATTAAATAACCAATTTCGAATTTTATCATTAATTAATTTAAATTCGAAATTTAAATTAAAACTCCTTTTAAACGTTCTTATTGTGTAACCCTTTAGGTTATTATTACGTTGGCTATAATTTTAATATCCAATAATAAAATTATAAACAATGAGCGGCATCTAGTAATACATCATTGCTACCCAAGTAATAATAATAATTGGTGATCCAATTAAACCTTTCATGATTGATGTTTCCGTGTAATATAATCCCTTTAACCATATATATTATAGATTAAACTCGAGGCATGTTATCAGTCATCCTCATCAATGTTTAATCCGTATTTCCTTGATCAATGAGTAGACTATTAAAAACAAATCAATATTTGAGCATGGCCATGCATTTTCATAGTCTCACTCAATCAAGAGGCCAATAATATCTCTCCTAATAATAGGAGGGTTAAATCCTTTATCTATCATTCATATTTCTTATACGTCTCATAATATACCCGATGTACATTTTTATCATCACCCGGTCAAAGGTAACTTTTAATGTAGTCAAAGTATATTAATCCTCGTATAGAAATATAATGATCTCAAGTCTAAGGATCATTACACCATTATCACTGTGAGTCTTTCTAATGACATTATCAACATGTAGAAACTCACTGTGGGTCAATCCAGTGCCATGTAGAATATTACATGCACCTATGTTCTTGACTTTAGTATCACTATACCTATGACCAATGAGATGTGGTCATCAGTCAACAAACATACTAATCTTTATGCATTATAATTGTCCCATATTAATAATGCTCGATCAGGGATATTTAGGAATATTAACACTATTCTTATAATCTCATTTTTAAGTCACATACTTAAAGATATAGAATACATGTTACATATTCCAAGGACATTTATTGTTCTAATATTTATATCGCAGTAAATAAAGACATAATAAATCATTGTTGAATAATCGATATAACATAATTACTGAATAACAAAATAGTTTATCCTAGAAGCACAATTACATTGTCTCTAGGGCACTAACACTATCAGAATGAATAGTGTTTTTGGTGGAAATGAGAGTATTATCAGACGACGCTATATAGAAGTATTCAGAACGGATTTCTGAGTTTGTATTCATGATCCAGGGGCGAGATAAGTGTATGTAAACGATGTCGGATTTAGAAAAATAACACTTTTATTTTCTCCGAGATTTCCCTGGACACTGAATGACTTAAGGATTTATTAATAAGATTTATGGGATTTAAATTCAAGGATTATAGGGGAGGATTAAAGATATTAGTATAAATATTAAGAAGGTTTCCGGTAAAACCTTAACGAGAACTATTTGAGATATTCCTTCGAACGATCAAAGGAATTGAGTAATAACCGGGCAAGGAAACAAATAAACGACCAAGAGATGAGCATGTGTAAGTGGTGGAAAAAAAAGAAAGATACAAGTGACTTACATATAAGTCAACTAACAAAGGAGTGGTGTAATTGCATTTGTACCAAAAAGAGAATGCATAATGTGGTGCCAGCAAGTGGACAAGTAGATTGGTGACATGTGGACCAATAGATTGCCAACAACACAAAAAGGAGAAGATGCATCCATATATTGTTGGGTATAATTAACTATAACAACAATGAGGCAGTGATATATATTAAAATAAGAACAGACAATTAACCAATTAACAAAACAAAACACGAAGGCATAAACAAGAATTAGTCAGAGACTGTAATTAACAAGAAAAGTAAGAACACTTATCTCCCACAGAAGCTTTAGCAACTACTGATTAGAGAGAGAAGAACAGCTGAGTCACCAAGCCCTTCGAGAAAACTTGGTTGTTCTTGAAGAGAATATTGCCCCACTTATGTTGTGATTGGGTTGCAGCAATATCACTTCCAGGATAAAACAACACCGATCAATGGGTTCACAAATACTCCAGTGATCAACAGCGACCAGCACCTCAGTTCGCCTGAGAATTATGTATATAATTTGTATGTGTCGAGAGAGAACAGAGAGTACTCGCTAACAAGGGTTTTTCCTTAATGTATATCATTATTCTAAACGTTGTATCTTCGATATATATAATACCCAAAAATAAAACGTAAGAGATATGCCTTAAAAGGAAAGTAAATATTCTGATTTAATTTCTTTAACTGCATCAGTATTTATTTTTCAGTTACAGCTGCATCAGGATTTAACCATCGTCGGGATCTGAGATCCAACAGGATTGGTCATCATCAGTATCTGATCCATCAGGATTTTAGTCCGTCAGGATCTGATGCCCATCAGTATTGGGTTATGTTTAGAGTCTGTCCATCAGGATTTGATGTCTGATCAGCTCAATAATCCAAGTACTGATACAACAGTAGTAACATATAAAATCTGATGTTATGTTAAAATAAATCAATATTCCAGGTAATAAAATTCCTCACCCAGGTCGCCTCGCGTACGCGAGACGCCGAGACATTCGCCCAAATCGCCCTTCGACCCGACCCGAGTCGTGTCGTGTCGTGGCGTGGCGAGGCGGGCGGCGGCGGCGCGCGTGTGTGTACGCGAGGCCCACTCTACATCCATGCACACCCACATGCCTTAGTAGTTGTGCACTACACTTGCACATGGAGCTATATAAAGCCACCAACCTTTCATTACAAATTCTATGTGGGACTCAAGTTATTTCAACTAAATAACCCACATAACACATTTCAAGCAAGCAACTTCAACTCAATTTATTTATGGATTCCACTAAGAAAATGTCTTAGATCCAAACATGAAAGTTTAAGTCCTCATTACAAGGAACAAACTCCACTTGTTAGTTTCCGGAAATTACATCAAGAACATATAATAATTATGTCTCAAACTTTCCATTTTCTAACAATCCCCCACGAATCCATACAGAATTCATATCTATCCTCATCCTGACTTGTTTTTCAGAGTAGGTACCCTTCCGGGTTTGAACCCTCCTAAGTCCTCTACTTCGATGGCTACCGGATTCAGATGGAATGTTTCACCTTGAATCTTTATCCGTTTGGTGTAACCACACTCCATAGATGACGACAAGTCAAAGGCTATGGTGCTAATCTACGGCTTTGAGACGTTAATGGTCATGTCTCGATCCTGTTCGTCGAATGCTTCAAGGAATAACCCTTTCCTCTAATTGCGACCACACAATTACATTCGCTTAGCTGGGCATCTCCAGAGATGTACTGCTAGCATCTCGTCATATGACTTGACCCCATTCAGAGTTCAAATAACTCTTGCTATTCTGGCAGTTACAGTACCTTTTAGGTTTACAGGGGATAAACTCCAGATACGTGAGTATCAATCTATGTAGTTAAAGGTACAACCAATTCACCCTTACAACTTGCTATTACCACATTAAATACACTTTCAAGGGATCTCCTCTCATGTGTATTGGGTTCCCGCTGTAGATGAATTATTATGGGCTATCAGTCCCATCCCCAACCTAGACTTAAGGACAACAGCATGCTCAAGTCCCTTAGTCAAAGGATCAGCTAGGTTTTCTTGAGTTCCAACAAACTCAATAGCAATAATCCTTTCAGACATTAGACCCCTTATAGACTTTAGTCTAACTTGGATATGTCTCTTTGTTTTCACATTATACTTCCTGCTGTTAATCTTGTCGATAGTTGTATGGCTATCACAATGAACAGCAAAAGCAGGAAGTGGACGACTTACTACAGGTAACATTGACATAAGTCCATGTAACCATTCAGCCTCAGTCCCCGTGGCATCTAATGCACACAACTCAGCCTCAAAAGTAGACCGAGTTATAATAGTCTGTCTAGAAGACTTCCAAGATACTGCTCCACCCGCTAGGGTAAACAGGTATCCAGTCACTCCATTGGAACCAGACTTCTTAGCTATCCAACTTGCATCACTATATCCCTCTAGCACTCCAGGAAACCTCCTGTAGTGCAAACCAAGATATATGGTGCCTTTTAGATATCTAAGTACTCTATCAAGAGCATCCCAATGAGTCTTGTTTGGACATCTTGTATATCTTGCTAACTTAGACACTGAATATGAAATATTCGGCCTAGTACCATTAGCAAGATACTGCAAACTCCCAATAATCCGAGAATACCTTAACTGAGACACAGGTACTCCTGAATTATTCTTGACAAGGGCAATTTTAGGATCATACGGAGTACTTGCGATTCTACAATTTGAATAACCATACTTCTCAAGTATAGATTTCTCTATATAATGAGATTGTGACAAGGTTATTCCATCAGTTGACCGAGTCAACTTGATACCAAGAATCACACTATCCTCTCCCATATCCTTCATTTCAAAATGCCTTTTCAAGAACCTTTTTGTCTCGTTAATAATCTCAATATTGGTTCCAAACAACAAAATATCATCCACATACAAGCACACAATAATACATTCATTTCCTTTAATCATGTAATAGACACACTTGTCACTTTCATTAACTACAAATTCTGATTCTAAAACAGTTTCATCAAACTTTTTATGCCAGTCTCTTGGAGCTTGTTTTAAGCTATATATAGACTTGATTAACTTACATACTTTCCTTTCATTACCATAGGCAACAAATCCCTTAGGCTGATCCATATAAATCTCTTCTTCAAGTTCACCATGAAGAAAAGCTGTCTTTACATCCATTTGATGGATGATAAGACCATGTACAGAAGCCAATGCTATAAGCATTCGGATTGTTGTTATTCTAGCAACTGGAGAGTATGTG
Source organism: Kitagawia praeruptora (assembly GCA_037693485.1). Lineage (NCBI taxonomy): Eukaryota > Viridiplantae > Streptophyta > Magnoliopsida > Apiales > Apiaceae > Kitagawia > Kitagawia praeruptora. The sequence continues at coordinate 103,757,842 of CM075354.1, read as the reverse complement.
TCAAAGTAATCAATGCCTTCCTTTTGCTTAAAGCCCTTAGCTACCAGCCTAGCCTTATACTTATCTATTGAGCCATCCGGGTTCATCTTCCTTTTGAACACCCATTTACATCCAATAGTAGAACACCCAGGAGGTAGTGATAAGTGGATTTAAATCCACTTGGATCGCTTCATATCGGCTTAAATTGATCGTCTTGGACTCAAGTTTGTGGTATTTTTGATGTGTTTTGTTTAAGTGTGCAGGTTTGCAAGAATGTCAACTAGGGTTAATGTTTTCGTCAATCTTGGAGTTAAATTTGAGCATTGGAATGAAGGATGTTGTATTTCCCTAGGCTACCATGAAGATCATAATGCTCAAGAATTGAAGAAAGGGAAGTGGCAAAAGAATCGGAAGAGAAAACGGATGAGGAATGAGCAAATTGTGGAAAATTTGGATGGTTGCGCAGTCTACACTGTTTTGGCCATATCTGGAGTTCTAGAAGTCCGTTTTCAGTGATCTTACTGTCCACGCGAAGCTTGGGAAATTTTATTGAAGTCTAAAGAAATCAAACAGAAAGTTCACGCACCTGCAGTGCATAAACGTGCGCCTGCAGCGCATAAAACAGTAAATTCGCGTTCCTGAAATTGTCCGTTTTGCCCCTATTTCGAATTCTAGTTGTATTTTTGGTACCCAAGCCTATTTCTAATTGTATTATAGGTTGATTTTCTTGCTGGGCAAGACTTCTAGAGCCTATATAAACACATCCGACCATTGTAATTTGGAGAACCATTAAATATCAATTACTTAGGTTTATTTGTATATATTCATACTTAGTTTTTATCATGGTTTCATCAGATCCCATGATGACGAGAGGTTCGATTATGAACTAATCGTTGTCATGGGATTCTAACAGATTTATTTATGGAGCTTTAGTATCTTGATGCTTTAAAGATTTGTGTGTGGTGTATATCTGATATCCTCGTATGGTTGTGCTTTATGAATTTAGATGCGTAGCTAACATCTAATATGTTAATCTCTTGCGAAACGAGAGTGGATCTTGAGATTTAGAACTTGCCATGCTAGCATAGGATAGGTTGGTGTTTTAACATCATGATTTGTGGCGTAAATAGAGATATTATGCTGCCCTATGTGATCTTAATAGACAACTTGTTCTTCAACCGTTATGTTTTCAAATCTTATAGAGATATAGGGTCTAAGCATAATTGGTGTCTATTCATCTTCTATCTCTTTTATGGATGTATGTTTAGTTTGGTATTCGTATACTGAGAAGTAGCGTGTACTTGTTTCGTGTTGTTTGATCAGATATCATAACCATTACATATAGTGATTAAAGGCGTTAGATCTAAGCAAAGTATTTAATTAAGTTAGGATCCCATGTTTCCTCTTGCAGAAGTAATTTGATTCCAATTCTCGTTAGTTAGTTAATTCTTAGCTTGTTAATTTAATTCTTAGTTAATTTAGTTTATTAAACCCAAAATTGTTATGTGTCTTAGCAGTGCATAATAATCATACATTGTTGCATAGGTGCATTGACTGAATTGAAACCTAAACTAGATCTCTGTGGGAACGAACTCAACTTATATCTATATTACTTGTGACCACGTACGCTTGCATGAATTAGTGCAAACATGTAGATCAACCAACTCCCATGTTCCGTTAGAAACAATAGAGTCAATTTCACTTTTTACAGCACCTTTCCAGTACCTAGATTCTGAAGAATCCATGGCCTGTCGAAAAGTTAAAGGTTCATCCTCGATATTGTAAGTGATAAAATCACTTCCAAAATCCTTGACTACCTTAGCACGCTTACTCCTTCTAGGTTCCTCTACTTCATCAAGAGTAGAGCTACTACCAGGATCTGCCCCCACATTTGTCATCCTTTCCACATGATCAGGAATGGACCTCGATGTGTGAGTGGGATCATCATCAGGAATACCCTGATGTATACCAGTCTTCATAGGGAACACATCCTCAAAGAATGTTGCATCACGAAATTCAACTATAGTGTTAGCCACTATTCCGTCTATGTCAGATTTTAACACTAAAATCTCATAGCCGTAGTGGTTTCAATATAGCCCAGAAAGATGCAATCAACAGTTTTCGGCCCTAGTTTCTTTCTCTTGTGTTCAGGGACAAGTACCTTTGCAAGGCACCCCCACACACGAAGATATTTTAAACTAGTCCTTTTCTCTGTCCATAATTCATAAGGTTTCTTGTCCATATGTTTCAGAGGAACTCTATTCAGAATATGGCAAGCCGTATTCAGAGCTTCTCCCCACATGTAATTAGGCAACCCAGAATTAATCAACATACTATTGATCATATCCTTAAAAGTTCTGTTCTTTCGTTCTGCCACCCCATTAGACTCAGGTGTGTATGGTGGAGTTACCTCATGAACTATACCATTGCTCTTGAAAAATTCATTAAACGAGTTACTCGTATACTCACCACCTCTATCTGATCTCAAACGTTTAAGTACTTTACCAGTTTGTGTTTCAGCTTCAGTTTTGAACATAATGAATTTATCTAGTGCTTCATCTTTATGTTTAAGCAAATAAAAATAACAATATCTACTACAATCATCTATAAAGATAATGAAATATCTATTATGTTCCTTAGTCAAAACACAACCAAATTCACATATGTCAGTGTGCACTAAATCTAACCACATTATGAAAGGGTTTCCTAGTTTGTTTAGCTGTCACACATACTTGACATTTAGATTTCTTATCAATGGCATGTTTTGGAATCAACTCTAAGTTCATCATATTCTTTAGAGCACCAAAATTCAAGTGACCAAGACGTACGTGCCACAAATCAGATGATTCAACACAATTAACAGAAGGAGCAACATTATTATTAATAAAACTGCCCAAAACAGGCTCAAAATTTATTAAAAATAATCCATCCGACAAGTAACCTTTGCCAAAAAATACACCAGTATGTGTAATAACTACTTTATTACATTTCAAAGAAACTTCAAAACCATTCTTAACTAAACAACTTCCACTTATTATATTTCTACGAATGTCAGGAACATGATGCACTCTAGTGAGGGATAGAACACGCCCAGAAGCGAACTTCAGGTCCACGTTTCCTATTCCACGAACTTGAGCTGCACTCGCATTCCCCATCGTCACCGTCATACCATGAGTCTGTTGATAAGATACAATTAGAGTAATATCAGTACAAATATGTACATTAGCTCCAGTATCAATCAACCATTCATGAGACGAATAAGTAGAAAGAAGTACAGGGTTGTAGGTTACATACCCGTTGTCAGTTTCAGAAGCAATAGCCTCACCAACAACCATGTTAACCGTAGGCCCACCAGTGGTACCAAGCACAGTGTTAGCTTGTGCTCCCACAATTGGTTTCTTAGCTTTCTTTACAGGACAGTCCTTGCTCCAATGACCAACCTGTCCACAAGACCAACATGATTTGTTTGCCTTTGGTTTCTTAGCCTTGTTCTTGTCCTTAGACTTAGTGTTTTCCTTCTTAGTGACAGACTTTCTTTTCTGTCCTACAGTCACTACATTCACCTTCGAACTCCCAGCATGTTCAGTATGCATCATATGTCCTTGCTTGAACTTGTGTTGCTCCTGCACAGAGATGTCAAACATCAGGTTTGTCCAAGTGATCTCTCCTTTCTGTCTTTTCAGGGAGAGTGCAAATTCTTCCCACGACTTAGGGAGCTTTTCAATCACAGACATAACCTGAAAAATTTTAGGTAGGTCCATTCCGGACTCCTTCAAAGCATGAACCAACATCTCAAACTCATGCACCTGCTCAGTCATGGATTTAGTATCCACCAGTTTAAAGTCAAGGAACCTAGCCACAGAATACTTTTCCAACCCTTGCGAGTCAGTATTATGTGTCTGGTCAAGCTTCTCCCATAAGAGCTTAGCAGTGTAGGAGTCAGATGAATAAACATCGAATAGAGTGTTCGCTAAAGTTGCCAGAATAGCAGCCCTAGCCACCCCATCCTTTTCCTCCCACATGGTATAAGCCTTAACAGTTTCAGCTTTCTCCTTTTCCACAACTGGTTTCTCATACTGCACCACCGGCCATAGACCCTTTACCGTTAACCACAGTTTCATCTTTTTCTACCAACAAGAAAAACCAACACCCCCACCGAATTTATCAGGCATTCCTGACAAATTGATAGGTTGTGGGAAACGGTACATGGTCCAATCAATAGTGGGTATAGTAACACCAGACCCAGAGACAGTCTCAACAACAGGAGTTTCACTTTCGTTAACCATCTTGTTAATTAACAATATATAACACCTATATTCTCTTCAAGATTGTTGGGTATAATTAACTATAACAACAATGAGGCAGTGATATATATTAAAACAAGAACAGACAATTAACCAATTAACAAAACAAAACACGAAGGCATAAACAAGAATTAGTAAGAGACTGTAATTATTAACAAGAAAAGTAAGAACACTTATCTCCCACAGAAGCTTTAGCAACTACTAATTAGAGAGAGAAGAACAGCTGATTCACCAAGCCCTTCGAGAAGACTTGGCTGTTCTTGAAGAGAATATTGTCCCACTTACGTTGTGATTGGGTTGCAGCAATATCACTTCCAGGATAAAATAGCACCGATCAATGGGTTCACAAATACTCCAGTGATCAACAGCGACCAGCACCTCAGTTCGCCTGAGAATGATGTATATAATTTGTATGTGTCGAGAGAGAACAGAGAGTACTCGCTAACAAGGGTTTTTCCCTAACGTATATCATTATTCTAAACGTTGTATCTTCGATATATATAATACCCAAAAAGAAAATGTAAGAGATATGCCTTAAAAGAAAAGTAAATATTCTGATTTAATTTCATTAACTACATCAGTATTTATTTTTCAGTTACAGCTGCATCAGGATTTAACCATCGTCAGGATCTGAGATCCAACATGATTGGTCATCATCAGTATCTGATCCATCAGGATTTTAGTCCGTCAGGATCTGATGCCCATCAGTATTGGGTTATGTTCAGAGTCTGTCCATCAGGATTTGATGTCTGATCAGCTCAATAATCCAAGTACTAATACAACAGTAGTAACATATAAAATCTGATGTTCTGTTAAAATAAATCAATATTCCAGGTAATAAAATTCCTCGCCCAGGTCGCCTCGCGTATGCGAGATGCCGAGACATTCGCCCAAATCGCCCTTCGACCCGACCCGAGTCGTGTCGTGTCGTGGCGAGGCGGGCGGCGGCGGCGCGTGTGTGTGTGTGCGCGAGGCCCACTCTACATCTATGCACACCCACATGCCTTAGTAGTTGTGCACTACACTTGCACATGGAGTTATATAAAGCCACCAACCTTTCATTACCAATTCTATGTAGGACTCAAGTTATTTCAACTAAATAACCCACATAACCCATTTCAAGCAAGCAACTTCAACTCAATTTATTTATGGATTTCACTAAGAAAATGTCTTAGATCCAAATATGAAAGTTTAAGTCCTCATTACAAGGAACAAACTCCACTTGTTAGTTTCCGGAAATTACATCAAGAACATATTATAATTATGCCTCAAAATTTCCATTTTCTAACATATATTACATGTATTAAGTCATTTAGAGAACAAAACAAAGAACAAAACCAAGAACAACCAATCTCTCCAAAACTGTCCACCATGAACAAAGCTCAAAGAAAAATTCATATCTCCATTTCTATTCATGATAAAATCACCAAATTTTAACCATAGCTTCTCCACTCCATGGGTAACATTCGTTCAAAATTTCATGGCAATCTAACCTGTATATCCTAGTCAAATCTCCTCCCCAAGTTGAAGAAACCAACCTGCCTGTTCTTGGCAGTTTCTGTCCAGCGGGAAAAGCAGGATCAAAACCATAGCTAGAAAGCTTTTTTTTTTTGGTGGTCTATAGCTTAAAACAAATCTTATGAGGAGCCCAAGATGTGGTAAAAATTTGAGAGCCAAACTCTTATTTTTCAAATTTCTATGATTTTTACAAGTTTAGGGTGAATAGTAACTTCCAAAACTAACTTTGATTTTCTTGATTCATTTTGATGATCCAAGCTTTGTTAAGGTATTATGAGGATTATTCAAGGCTTATTAAGGTCTAACATACATCAAGGAAGGTATGGAACTCATGAAACTCTAGTCCTTAGTTTAAGTTTTGATGATTATTGGATGAATTTGAGATTAGTTAAGAAATGGTGTATTATAAGCATGATTATGTAATTAGCTTATTGATCCAAGAGATATAATGAATATGATGAGGAAGTATGATATTTATGGACTTTTTGAGAATTATAACATGAGTATAAGTTGTATGGATGCCCGGTGTGGCTTGGTTTTGATGAAACAAATTTAGAAACGTTCGATTTATAGCCGTCATAATGCCGAAATTTCGTAAAACCTTGGAAACCGTGCATCACAGTAGCTATATCTCAATTTAAATCTTTATGTTCTACCATGATAGGATAGATTATGTTATAAGCTTCGTTTTGATATAAAGATTGTACGAAATGGACTTACGGTTTAGGAGTTATGGTTAAATTCGTAAAAGTGGTTTGAAACCGTAAAAGCAAGTTCATAACTGAAATTGGACCTTCGAAAAATGAGTTATGCAGTGACGAATCATGGTAATTAAATATTAGAGATAAAAAGGAAGGTGCGAGAGGAAACCTCATGTGAAACGGATTGTTTTCCGATTTTATAAAAATGTTCGAATCGAGGTTAAACACGAACGAACCCCTTAAAATTACACTTGGTTATAACTTTGGTAAATGACTTAGAAAACGGGGGAAAAATCTCGAGGTATAATCTTGGTTCGTAAACGACCGACCTTAGAACTTATACGACTTAAGTATATACCAAGTATAAGTATGATGACATGTTTTAATAATGAGCAAATGTCGGATCGTACCGGTGTTAATAAGAGTACACAAAAAGGGGTGCATAACGAGATAACTTGAAAACATGTTTAGCCTAAGTTAAGTTATACTTAGCCTTTCAAAGTGTTTAGTGATTAACCTCAGATATTGTGACTATTCATAGATCACCGGATTGAGCCGAGGCACAATATCCCTTCAGGAATACCAGGCAAGTTTCCAATACCTTGGAACTGTTGTTGTGATAATATATACGATTGTTGTTATACATATGCCATAGCATGCATGCCTACTTTCAAGTTAATATTGAATTACTTGTTCCCCTGAATTGATATTGGCCTATAGACTAGATATGAATTATCAGTTATAAGCCGAATTGTTTGGTTAAGACCCTTAGTGAAGGGCGTATGATATTCATTCTTTAAATATAGACCGGGAGTCGGTATTTTGAGATATAGAGATAGTCGTGGAAACCCAGAGGGATTCCAGCGACAGATTAGTATTCATTTTGAGGAATGTTAATTATAAACAACATTATTTATATTTCCATAAAGTATTAAATACTTGGAAATCTTTCGAGGAATGTTATTTGAGTATTATCTCAAACGAGAAATATTAGGTGAATATTATTTTCGAATATTCATTTAGAGTTTGATTATTTATCGAATAATTACTTTGATATTCAATGGAATTTTATTCATTAAATGAATATTACTTTTGAATATTCATTTAAGGTTTTATGTACTTAATGAATATTATTTTTTTAAATATTCATTGGAAGTTCTATTTACTTAAGGAATATTACTGCGAATATTCCTTTAAAGTTTTGATTACTAAAAGAATATTATTTGGATATTCATTTAGAATATTATTTATTAAATGAATATTATTTTCAAATATTCATTTAAGGTTTGATTTATTTAGTGAATATTATTTTAAATATTTATTTGAGTTTATTTAATTAATGAATATTATTTTGAATATTCATTTAAGAAGAGATTTATTTAGTAAATAATTCTATATATTCATTCGAGGATTACTTACGAGCAATATTATGATTTAATAATATTCCGTAATTATTATTGACTTAATAAATATTCTTGGAATATTTATTTAAATTCTTTTAAAAAATCTGTTTATAATGATTTATATTATTCAAAGATTATCTTTCACCTTCAGATATTATGTAAAATATTTCGGAGTCTTTTTATGACTATTTTATCAAGGGGAGGTCCCAAAACTCTATTTTTATTTAAATCTATCTTATAAGAAGATTTAAATACTCGCTCAAACTTCCAAAAACATATAAGGGGACCTCACTTGAGAGTTGTTATTTATTTGACTGCCCGGTCATATACTTGCTCAACTATCTTGTCACTCACATCTTGATTCGTTCAAACATTGATATGGGTCTTTTGGTTAGCTCCTCAACGCTCGAGGGGTAAGATTGATGGAACAAGTTTATATCCATTAACAAGCATCAGCTTGGGAAATATTGGTGAATTTTCCTTTCCAATTAGATACGACTACTTCGTGGAGTCCTATCAACAAGTATTATACTTGGGGAAAAGGGGAACGGACTTCACGTTTCAGAGTCATGGATGATATTCGAACTAGGAGACGCGTAAGTGGCCGAGTGGCGCCGGTCCAGCAATAGCCCAACCGTTGGCTGAGGAGTTCCAGAGGGCGATAGACAAGTAAATCCGTCGGAGCTACCTTCTACATGTAGAGAACGACTGATGAGATGCATGACATACGACTGATCATCGTAAACATCAGGGCATCTGGCACGGCAATGCTCCCATATTAGTTCATCTTCCAAAAGTGAGAAATTTCTGCAACACTGTTGGTGTTGGCAAGGTGAAAAAGTGTTGAAACTGGAATTGCAATATTTTTCCTGCAAGTTCCTCTTTTTATGATAATTGAGAATATCTTTCTTATCTTTTGCATAGCAGATATTTCCATTAAAAATATATTTTGAGTTACCTCGTAACTTCATCATTTACATTATACTGGCACTATCTTCGTAATTGCATGGCATATGGTTTCAAAGATATTTTGAACTGTTATATATTATCAGTGTTTAGTATATTCTTTTTGGTGGGCTATTGCTCACCCTTGCTTTATTTAATTATATCACAATAACAGTTAGATCTGATGGCCGCACACGGCGTACTTGGTGCAAGCAAGTGACAACCGTCGGAGGATTAACCGCTGAGATCATAGCTGCCATTGTCGATTTAGAAGCTATTGGTAGGCTAGATGATTGGCTTTCAAGTATCAATGTATTTCTAATATGGCATATACCAATGGATGGCAAAGAGTATGTAATGGTAAAATTGTAATTCTTTGGGTTGTAAGAACTCAAACTTGTGATTAATAATAATTATGGTTACTATAATTTCATCTCTAGGACTATAACGGGTGTGTTTTATGTTGTTGTATTGGGTCACAAGGTTGGAATTATATTTATGTTGGTTTTGTGGATGGAAATTGAGGTCGTAATGACCGGATCCCTGACCCCGGATCTGGGGGTGTTACAACTGTGTCCTCCTTGATTTATTTGTTCCCCCTCAATAGTAGCATTCCTTTGAGAAGCAATAGAAATTCCTTCTGGAGAACCTTCATCATCACTGGAGAGTATCTCAGAATTCTTCAGATTTTCAAATTCCAACTTGTCATGGCTTTCATCAGTTTGCAGAATTCCAAATTTCTTGTCATCAAATGCAACATGAATTGATTCCATAACAATGTGAGTTCTGAGATTATAAACCTTGAAGGCCTTTGATGCTGAATATCCTAGAAAGATTGCTTCATCCGATTTGGCTTCAAATTTTCCAAGTTGTTCTGGATGAACTTTTAGGATATAGCATTTGCATCCAAAGATGTGAAAGTATTTCACACTTGGTTTCTTTCCTTTGATCATCTCATAGAGAGTCTTTCCATGACTATTTACCAAGGTACAATTTTGAGTGAAACATGCAGTATTAATAGCTTCTACCCAAAATAGGTTGGAAGTTTTGCATCCGCAAGTATGGTTCTTGCTGCCTCTTTGAGAGTTCTGTTCTTTCTTTCCACTACACCATTCTGCTGAGGTGTTTCAGGTGTAGAAAATTGTTGAGTGCTTCCATTGTCTGCACAATACTCCTCCATTGTAGAATTCTTGAATTCTGTACCATTGTCACTCCTAAGTACTTTGACTTTGTACTTAGAGTTATTCTGAATATTCTTGACAAGTTCAATGATTTGCTGAGGAGCTTCATCCTTCTTGTGTAGAAAGAACACCCATGTGAACCTTGTGAAATCATCCACTATAACTAGAGCATATCATTTCTTGCTGATAGACATAATGTTTACTGGACCAAACAGATCAAGATGTAGCATGTGAAATGGTTCAGTAATTGAATTTTCAGTCTTGCTCTTGAAAGTGGTTCTTCTCTGTTTTCCAAGCTGACAGGCATCACAAAGTCCATCTTGCACAAAATTTGCCTGAGGTAGGCCTCTCACCAGATTGTGCTTAACAAGTTGATTAAGCTTATTGAAGTTGAGATGTGAGAGCTTCTTATGCCAACTCCAGCTTTCATCATTTGTTGCTTTGCTGTAGAGACATCTAACAATTCCTTTAGATGTATCACTTAAGCTAGCTTCATATATGTTACCATGTCTTTGACCAGTTAGAACAATGTCTCCATTATGCATATTCAAGATTTTGCATCCTTCTCTGTCAAAGATTGATTGGTAACCTTTATCACCCAGTTGACTTATGCTTAACAGTGTATGTTTCAAGCCTTCAACCAGTGCTACGTTTTCTATGATGACATTCCCCAAAATAATTGAGCCATATCCCAGAGTTTCTCCTTTGTTGCCATCACCAAAAGATATTAATGGGCCAACTTTCCTCTGAAATTTTGTAAGCAGGGACTTCTTTCCAGTCATATGTCCAGAGCATCCACTGTCCAAGATAATTGAATGCTTCTTTCCTGTGCCCTGCAAACAAAAAGTAACTAGTTAGAATTTTTTAGGACCCAACTTTGATTGGATCCTTTCTTACTAGATTTAGAAACAACAGGCTTTGAAGATTTTGCTTTTACTTTACCTGTTGCAGAGTCAATCTTAGACTCTGATTTCACAAAATGTTTGTGACTAGGAGTTTCAGATTTCAGAGAATAATAGTCATAATACAGTTCATGATATTCTCTACACATGTAAATGGAATGAAGTAAACTACCACAATGATAACAAGCTTTTTGTGGTTGGTATTGAATTTTCTGAGTCTTGGGAAATCTGGACTCAGTTTTCCAAGAAGGTTTTTGATTGCAGTCTAGGGCCAAATGATTATGATTTCCATACTTATAGCATTTTTTCCTAGGTGCATCAGGTACATTCTTGTAATTATTCTCTTTGTTAATACCTTCTTTTTCATTCCTATTTCTTTTGATCTTGCTAGACTTTGAAAGACCATCTAGTCTCTGTTTCAACTGAGACTTAGACAGAAACCCTATGTTGACATTCTTAGGTTTCTCTAACACTTTCTCATCTGAATTATTATTGATAATTCTTTTGTATACAACAGGGGTACCTTTTGAATCAACAAATTTAACATGTTTAGGTTCAGAAACAATCCTCTTACCTTCAGATTTAGATGTGTTAGCTTCTTCTTTACTATCATTATTGACAATAGCTACTTTTTCTTCTTGTCTAGCCTTATCAAAACCTAAACCATTAACTTTATAACGAATTCCTTTTTCAATGATTTCTTGAGTCTTTTTACCAGAATTGTTAATGGTCTTAATCACATCTCTCTCTTCCTCTAGTTCTTTTCTGACATAGTCATAAGCTTCAAGAATAATACTATAATCATGCTTAGCTTTATCAAAACTTAATCTATATTCTTCCATTTGAACTAACTCAGATTCAAGAAAATTATTTCTATCAACTAACTTGTCATTCTTAACCTTAAGTTCATCTCTTTCACTAGTAAGAATTCTAAAATTAGTCATAAGATTCTTAAACTCAGCATGGATAGATCTAATTTCTTCAGAATTTAAGCTATCAAATGAATCAAAAGTAAAGTGATACCTTAACAGAAGATGGAGAAGTTTTCTTTGGAGATCCAGGTTTGTCTGAAACATTTGCCATCAATGCAATGTTGTCATAATCCAATTCATCTTCAGAATCACTGGAATCAGCCCAATCCTTCTGTGTGACCATAAGTGCATTACCCTTTCCTGTATTCCTAGGCTTCTTACACTCACTAGCAAAGTGTCCAAGCTCGCTGCAGTTAAAGCACTTGATCTCGGCCTTATCAAGCTTGACAATTGTACTTTTGCCTTTGTCACTCTTCTTCTCCTCCTTCTTTTGAAAAGGTCCTTTGCTAAATCTTCTCCTGTTGAATCTTCCTTTCTTGAAAGCTTTAGCAAACATAGAAAAGAGTTCCTGCATCTCTGATTCAGAATCACTGTTGTCAGAGTTTATATCAGTAGTCTCTGACTCAGAACTTTCTTTGCTTTTCTTCTTCCTTGAGTTCTTTTCAGCAGGTTCATCATGTTGTTCCTCTGAAAGCTTCTTTGAGTCAGATTGAGAAGTGAGTGCAACAGTTTTCATCTTTCCTTCACTTTTGCTCTTCTTCTGTTGCTTGTCAAGTTCATAAGCCCTCAGTTTTCCATACACTGCCTCTAATGATATCCCATCCAAATCATTAGCTTCCACAATTACAGATATCTTCTCATTGTAGAAATCAGGCAAGGCTTTCATGAACTTAGTATTCATATCCTCCAAGTCATAATATTTACCATGCATGGTCATCTCATTGATGAGTTTTGTAAACCTATCAAAGGTATCAGTAAGTGACTCACCAGACTTGGATTCAAAGTACTCATACTGTTGTATAAGTAATGTCCTCATATTCTTCCTAACAGGCTTAGTTCCTTCACAGTGAACCTTGAGATTATCCCATATATCCTTAGCAGTCTTACAAGAGAGAACATAGTTAGTAAGAACAGAATCAAGACTATTGAATAATATGTTTCTCACTTTAGCATCTTTAAGAACGTTCTCCTTTTCCTTATCTGTCCATTCAGATTTAGGCTTCTCTGCTGTATGTTCTGGAACAACCTCACCATCAATAGTTGCTTGTCCAACAACCTTTGTTAGGATAAATGGTCCATCTCTGATCCTGTCAAGATAATCAGGATCTGTTGCTTCCAGATGATGCAACATCTTTACTTCCCATAGAGTATATTCGTTTCTCTTGAGCATAGGGATCTTAGTATTACCGTCCTTGTAACCATACATGATTGCAAATCTTTATGATTATTCGAAATCAACCTGCTCTGATACCAATTGTTAACTCGAACAACTTGTAGAAGGGGGGGTTGAATACAAGTTATATAATCGTGTCTGATTTTTGCTCGAATAAATAAAACAAAGAACAAACGAATAAACCAAAATGTTTGTATTAATAAGATCAAATACAAACTCTACCAAAGGTGTACAAATACCTTTAGCAGCTGCTGACAATACAAATCTCTCTCTATTTGCACTCTCGTATACTTACGATTACAAACCTCACGAACTCACTCAACACTTTTTACAATGATATAGAGAGAGTATTTATAATGCTACCTATCAACTAATAACAGAATGTTAATCTATACATGACAATGTTCTGCCATCCAGTTGATAGTTTCCATCAATAGAAAATTCTTTCCTTCATGATATCTTCTTGCTTGTTTTTCAAACAAAGATCCTGTTTTATAGCACTTGCCAGTTTCTGTAGCATCCATAATGACATCATCAGTAACACGACTGATATCAGGATTCTATCTTGAATCAGGATCTGACCATCCCATCAGTACTCGATCAGTATTTGACTTGTCATATCATGATTTAATCTCAGTTCCTGACATGTAGTACTTGATGCACTGTTCCTGACTTAATCCTACAGATTACTGTCTAACACATATATCCTACACAAAGTGCTAAATCCTTTATAAGATCAGGATTTACAAGAAGTATAAGTAAAATTCTATTCTTAACATCACAACTCATGAATTATTCCTAGCAGATAATATCAATAAAAATTTGAATGTAAGTATATCTATCTATACTATATTATTATAAGCGAATACGTGTATAATTGGTTGGTTGGTTGGTTAACACCTTCCAAAAAGGTTTGTTAATACCTTCCAAAAATGAAAAAATAAATTAAAATGCATATAAAGTTTTATTTTACTTAATAACAAACTCTTTTAATTACACTCCGATTAATATTTAATTACATACACTTTCAGTTACCCAACTTTTTTAGACTCTTTAAATTACTTAGAAATCAAATATTTTTAAAATCAATTTTAATAATTTTAATATCATATATTTATTAACAAATTTACAACATGTTATAAATCAACTTGAAAACAAACTAAAACAATATAATAAACAATAAAAACTTCACACAATTACAAATTAATATTAAATTCTATTTTAGACAAATATTACATTAGGGATTATTATGAAATCCTATTTTGAATATGATAATATCAACAAAAATTTGAATGCAAGTATATACGTCCATTTATATTTATATTATTATGAAAAAAAATAGTTATAATTCGAAAAATATATCATATAATTATACTATTGTTATTTAATACTATATATATTATGCTAATATTATATTAAGTAATATATATGAGATATATAATTATTAAAAATATAAATTAAATATTATATAAATTTAAGAAATCCGTGCATCGCACGGGTATATTTGGTTAGTTGTTGGTTAACGTCTTCAAAAAAATTGTTAAAACATTTATAAAAATAACAAGTTAAAAAAATTATATTACTAATATAATTGAAAGAGTATGTAATTGAATTTCAGTTAAAGCATGACTGATAGAGTATGTATTGCCTTCCAAAAAAATTGTTAAAACTTTCCTAAAAATAACAAGTTAAAAAAAATTATATTAAAAATGTAATTGAAAGAGTATGTATATGAATTTCAATTGAAGTATAACTGATAGATAGTATGTATCTATCTAAAATATTTATGTAAATGGAAATATGATCGAAATAGTATGTAAAATATGTGTTTTATTTTTTAAAAATTAAATACATTTTGATTTGTTTTTTGTAATTTGGAAGGTATGAACAAACTTTTTTGGAAGTGTTAACCAACTAACCAAAGAACCAAGGCAAAAAAAAATATTTTTAAAAATAATTTATATATAATTATAATAAATTATATATAATTCAGTTAAATTATATATAATTTATTAAAAATAAAAAACTAACAGATTTTATAGAATTATAAACGTTTTCAATTATATCACGATTAGAATCATCGTCTCCACACACTTCTTGCTACAATTCTTTCTTCAACGATATTAGGTTACACTAAATTTTTTTTTAAAAATAACTATTGAATTATTAAGATATTTAACAATAAATTAAAAAATAACTTTAAATTAATGATATTTATTTATGTCATGAAATTAAGTATTGAACATATGTAAATTTCAAATTAAAAATGAAATTTATTAATATAAATTAAAATTTTATATTAAATCAAATAATTAATACATTAATGAGTAATAATAATATATGATAGTTCGTGCTTTGCACGGGATATAGGCTAGTATAGTAAATTAGTAAGTTAGAAAATATTATTGGTGGATAAAGTTGTCACGAATGATGTGTCACTTACTAAATAAAATAGGACTCTCAAACAGATATTTCGGATACGGATCTGCTAGTATCCCAATTTGAATCCGAAAATCTGAATTCGTATCCGAATCCGAAAATATTTTTAAAAAATATCCGAATCTAAATCCGATAAATGCTATCTGGATAATA
Source organism: Kitagawia praeruptora (assembly GCA_037693485.1). NCBI lineage: Eukaryota > Viridiplantae > Streptophyta > Magnoliopsida > Apiales > Apiaceae > Kitagawia > Kitagawia praeruptora. Next base: position 103,742,112 of record CM075354.1, on the reverse strand, counting down.
TCCGAATCCGTTTTTCAGTTAGATTTTTTTCTTTTAAATTCAATATTTTATTCAAAAAATAATAAAAATAATAAAAGTTTTTTGTCAGGAATAAAAAATAAAATTTTAACTTGTCTAAAACGAAATAAAAAATTAAATTTACCGGTTCTTTTTATTTAAAAAAATAATTTCAATACAACTTTTTTATTTTTGTATTCATAAAATATTAAATTTATACGATATTTATATAGACTTATACCCATGTTATGTTTACAAATATATTTATCTCATATGAATACATTATTAAAATAAATAATAACATAATATAATTAATTAACCGATTGCCTTGTTCATACTATTATATTAAAGCCGAAACATTAAAAATTTTGTCGGTTTGGTTTTCGATACGATTATCTTAATTATTTTGGTTTTCAGTATGGTTATCCTAATTATTAAAATAAATAATAACATTACATAATTAATGGTTATTAGCCGATTGCAAAAGCAAAATCTATCAACTCCTTACAGACATTTGATTAAACACTTGAACATAAACCATATATAGAGACTAACGAACTTTGTTAATCTATATGTATATAATATAGTAGTTATCATCATTGTTGATAGAGGATTTTCGTAATCAACGTAATTTTCGGAGGCCCGCTAGAATTTACAAGTATAACACATGTAATTGGCTGTTTTTGGTGATTTGGGTGTGATTTGATGGTGGGGGTGAGCTGAGCTTGAGAGGTTACGAGAATCATCGCAGGTTCCATTAGCGAGATCTGTGTTCGTTCTCTCAAGGTGCCTACGTACCCTTGTTTATATAGGGATCAAGCTCACGTAGTTCTAATGCGAAGCTGATTCTGCTTGACCAGCTGTATTCGGTTGTCTAGTTCGTGTTGGACTCAAGTTCCTTTAGAGTTTACCACGAACTGGTTGGCCAAGTAGAGTAGAACTCGAGTTCGTACCCTACTATAATTCTCATGTCTATTAGAGGCATTCTAGGATCAACTCCGCCCTAGAATTACACTCCAATAATAATTCGGTCTCTTTCTGGCTGGCTACGCTCAGGAACCTGGTGCTCAGGAACCTATATTTTGAAACCTGGTTCTCAGGAACCTCTGTCTAGGAACCTGTTTCTCAGGAACCTCTCTACAGGAAACTGTACCTGCACAAATAACAAATATATTAGTCTGGGGAGCCTCTTTGTGGTTCCCATATGCTCTTGCTATCTTCACTACTACTGCTAGGCTGTCTTGAACTCTTCTGCGGGGAGGAACCTGGTCCATTCGTAATCTACTCAGCTTCTTGTTCATCAGGAACCTCATGATACTTGTAGCTTCTTGACTGTCTTCTCAGCGAGTGCTCATTTCATCATGTCTGGTCCTCATATCTTATACTGGATCTATCTTCTGGCCCATATGGATTGGACCCTATAGCTTAATGGGCCTAAATCTAGCCCATGGAGATATTGGGCACAACAACTACCCCCCGGTTCCTTGAAGTCATGCAATACGAAAGGAACCTATTCAACTTTCTGATATGGGGTCCAATGCTTTATCACTTCTCTTAAAATGTATTACTTCAACAACACGTATCCAAGCTTACATGAGCTAACTCGACGTAAGAAACAGGACACATAATGTTTTAGTAAACATAGTATCGATCAGCTTTTTTCTTGGTGAGGAACATGTTCTCTCCTTCTTCTTCGAAACTCATTCTTCTGACAAATCTTCACTTCTTCAACTGATAGTCATTCTTTGTACATTCTTCTAATAACTTTGCAAAATCTCTCCAAGAACACTTCTGAGGTTTTGGGATGTTATCATACTTCTGATTACTCTTGTATCTTCTTAGGTGATCTTTGTCTTCAATGTCTTCACATGTCTTTTGTATATCTAGAAGTCTCGAAAAGCGAGTGGTACCTCAACAGCTTCCAATCAAGAGGTTCAACCTTTATTTACTCCTTTTGGGAAAAATGCATAATTTTCACATCGTGCATCCAAGCTTACATGAGCTAACTCGTCGTAAGAAACAGGATACACTACGCTTCTGTATGCAGATTCCAAATTAAATCCTCAGATCAAAAATCAAAGGATCATGCTGAAAACTAACCTGGAAACTTTTCTGAAGCCGTCTTCTCGTAGATCATTATCGTCAGACTGCGAAACTCGTCATAAATACTCTCTAATTGTTCAAGCAATACTTCTTTCTTCTTCCGAACTGACTTGTATTAACTGATCTCTCATCCAATGCTTTCATAAAATATGTTGGCAGCTTGATTATAACCCCAGGAATCTCCATTATTCGTAGGATGAAACAACCCTTGAACCTCTTGAGCCATCTAAATAGCTTCCTAGAAACCTCAGCTGCTTGCTCTACTTGGAGCTTTCAAACCTTTGTAAACTTAGAACCTCTTATCTTCATACTTCGAGTACTATTTCCAAAACCATAATCTAAACCATAACCTTTCTTGATAACTTTTTTAACTTTTCATTGTTGAATAAGACCAGGTTCCTCACGAATAGCTGATTAATCCTGCAAAACAAAATAAAAAACATAGAACAGAAACCAGTTAATGTTAGTAAAATTTCTCTTGTATAATTCGGGTCAACTCTTGGAAAGGTCACCTGCTTGGTTCCCAATCCTAAACTCTAGGTCCCAACATGCCTCGAGGCATGTTGGTTCCTTTTTTCTCTTGGAAAGGTCACCTGCTTGGTTCCCAATCCTAAACTCTAGGTCCCAACATGCCTCGAGACATGTTGGTTCCTTTTGTGCCTCGAGGCGATTCTAGGAACCTGTGCGCCGTTCTGGGAGTCCACACAGATTCCTCTTCTTCATGTGTCAGGCTAGACATCTTATGAAGGTAAATGCTAAGGAACTTATTCCTTCTTCCCATGTGCCAAAGGCGGAGGGAGAGCTTATTAGGCTTCTCTTTAAGAACAAGTATGCCGGTCTAGGCTCCACACAAGTTCCCACTTCCTCTCGTGCCAGTGGCGGCTCCACGGAGGGGTGAAACATATAGTTTCAGGTTCCTGTATGCCAGTCTCGGCTCCATACAGGTTCCTTTAAGGTGCCTTTTGTCAGGACTTTAGGTGCCTTTTGTCAGGACTTTAGGTGCCTTTTGTCAGGACTTTTCAATCATGTGCTCAAGAAATTTGAGGTTTTTGGCAACAATGTCGTGCTCAGTCAGCTGAGGCTTTTCTCATGCTCAGGAAGCTACCTGAGGCTTTTCTCGTGCTCAGGAAGCTACCTGAGGCTTTGCTCGTGCTCAGGAAGCTACCTGGGACTTTTTTCGTTCCCAGGAAGCTACCTGGGACTTTTTTCTCGATGCCCAGAAGCTACCTTGGACTTTTTCTCGATGCCCACGAAGCTACCTGGGACTTTTTCTCGAGAATCATCGCAGGTTCCATTAGCGGGAAGCTACCCAAGGCTTAATTCATATCAATCATTCGTAGTCCACGTATTCTGTCAAATCTTATTCATACTTCGCACATACTGTCAATGCTACAGGAACCTGTCAGCTCAGGTAACCTGAAAATACTGTCAATACTACAGGAACCTGTTAGTCAAGGTAACCTGTTTCAAAATACAAGTACTAAAACTAGCACTTAAAATTTTCAAATTGGCATATGAAATAGCAAATCATATCATGCACAATACTGTCTAAGTAGGAATACTACCCCCCAATTCTTTTGGGTAATTATTGTTACGTAAAAGAACAATAAGGAAGTTATAATCATCATCATCGTTCTAAGAATAAAGAAGACTAACCTTATCATAGGCACAATAAATCTTCTTCCACTATCATTAATGCTTGCTAAAAGAAATGTCATGCTGTCTAATCAAAATACTAGTCTGACGAAGACTTACGTGATCCTTTATGGATAGAAAGCTCTCGCGGTATGTTCACCGGAATCTCTTCATATGAACCTGTTAGCTACAGGTGAACTTGGAAGCTGTTGCTATGAGCTTCCGGTATAAATGAAACCTGAAATTACAGGTGAATCTAATTGGGCTCTAGGTGAGTCCTGAAAAGGGCACTTAGAGAATCCATAGGGTGCAAGGTAAATCGTCTCAAATACTAGGGGCACCAAGTGAATCCGGGCACAAGGTGAATCCCTAAGAATTATTGTTGTATGTACACTTTCTTCTACTCAAGTATCGTCTGGCTAAGAACTTCTAGCAGGAAGTTGCTAATCAAAAGCTGTCTACAGTTGGCTTTTAATCAAAATCAATGATCCTGGAAGTTGTCACATACAAGCTTCAGGCATTTATAAATGATCCTGCAACATGTTAGTTACAAGAAAATAGAAAATAATCCACTAGATGCTAGTAAAACAACTAAATCTGGAAGCTATTACCAGAATTTCCATATGAATTAATAACGCAAAACCTATTAGCTATAGGTAAATATAATTAAACCTGGAAGCTACAGGGATATATCAAGGAATCCGCGATCTGCAGGTAAACATTAAGGAACCTGCGAGGTGCAAGTAAATAACAAGGAATCTACTAAATGTAGGTAAGTATCAAGGAACCTACGAGCTGCAGGTAAATGTGCATTCTAACATCTAGAAACATAATCAAGACATAATCATAGCTTTATCTCATGTAAGACCTCAACAGCATAGATGCTTATGCATGCTTTATGTATAGCAAGAGTTTGTTGCGCGTACCTGAGAGGTTTCTATGAATATGTAAGCATAAATGGAGAGGTATCACCTGGATCTTTATCTGGATTTGATCTGCTGTGAAGTGGAAATCTCCGTTATGCTTTGAAAACTCATTGACGTGTTCATGATGCAAGCATGTTGCTCTTCAAGGTACTAGACCAACTCAATCCGCAAGGTTTCTGAACCAAATCTAAGATATGAGGTTCCCGAACCTGATCATGAGGTTCCTAGACCTAAATTCTTAAAATTTTGAAATCCTCAATTTTTGCAATAGTAGTTATACTACCCCCCCTAGTTCTTCAGGGAAGCTTGTCTTCGGTGGAGAACTATATTCTGGAAGCTCCATAATTCTTCATTAACCTTGAGGCAAAGTGCTCAATTTCTATCATCATAACAAATGTCAACTTCTCTAGTCTTGCCAAAATCACTTTTGATCGTCATGTCAACTGCTCTCTAATAAGTTGCTGAATATTCATCTGTGAAGCTTAGTAATTTATGCTTTCTTCAGCTTGAGCTTCACTTCTTTTCCTTTTCAAGAGGTTCCCTTATATCTATTGGGGGACCTGAACTGTTTAACCTTATCAAAGTACTCTTGTGTATCTGAAACTTTCATAAATCAACATCAACTATGTCTATCAGGTCACTGAATGAGGTTCCTTTTCTGAGGTTGCTAGTGACCTAATTTATTCTTCAAGTCATGCTGAATCTTTTCTAATGCTTCGATCGACACTGTAACATCTTCGCATCATTCCTGCTAATAGCTTCAACTTTTCCTCTAATTTCTTCTTTGTCATATGATCTCATAAGTGAGGTATATTCTTCTCGAGACCTCATTTTTCTGGCCTTCTTACTCAAGTATCTACTCATCAGCAAAATTCTTGTATGCGGGGGGAGACCTCTGGTCAGTAGGTCTTTTTTCAATCTTATTTCCATTCTGAATCATCTTGCTATATCTCTTTCTCTCAATTTTTTTTAACCTCTTACGACATGCGCTGAGAGCGAATCTCTATATCAAATATAAATATCCCAATACAACACCTCTAAGCTTACGCGAGTTAACTCATTGTAAGAAACAAGAGATGTTGAGAGAGACTATTTGCAAAGTATTTCCAGCAGCTCACTGAATTGACTGAAGCTTCTCACTTTAGTTTTGTAATGTTTAGCGAGCAATCCTGCACGATATCTCAATTTTGCAAGCATATATACAATGCAACAATATATATATTCATGACATAATTAATGCACATTAATGAATATTATTGACATGATAACTGGGCACATAATATGCACATGCATTTTATTATGTATGTCTCATGCAAATATTTGATTTAGGCCATATATGCAGAATTAAATCTAATTTCTTTCTAACGACTTTTTTTTAATTAGCATGCTAGTCAGATGAATTCTCTTACTATGTTACTTCGGAGATCTACTGCTAGAATTAATTTATCACCTCTGTTACTAGTTGGTATCTCTCAAGGGTACATGCTATTCATTTTATTTTACTCATTAAATATGTCTGGTGTGAAATTCCAGCATGAATTTTCTATATTCAATTAAATACTTTAATGCATGCATGGCATAAAATGTATACCTATTTGCAGAATTAAATAATAAAAAGAGAACAGAAAACTTAGCTCAATGTGTTACTCCTGATTGATTCTGAACGTGTACTTCGTTTTCTGTACTATCACATCTTGACTTCTTTAATTCTTCATCTCTGTTGCCATAGTTGCTGCTTCTTTAATTACCACGCGGATCATTCTTGGTTGTTTTCTTTTTACTTCTTCAAATTTACTTCCCTTTGCACACATCTATGTGTAATCTATTGCCTCCATTCCGCTTTCTCTGTGTGTACATTCTTTTTTTCTCAATATGTGATGCTTCTTGAGCTAAAGATTTGCTGCAACCCTGTAATTTTCTTGGCTGCTTCATCAAAGTCACGACTAGTCACTGGTATAACATCACTCTTTATGGTTGAGTTGCATCGAATTCGCATGGAAGCTGACTCCGATTATAATTCATGTTGTCAATTTCTCTCCTATATTTAGCTTTCTTTGTTACATCTTCACTTTCTTCGATCAAAACCATTGTACCCTCTTTGTCTTCAGACTTCAAACGGAAGCTATCACGCTTTATCCTCGTTCCTCGTTTCTATGCTTTAACATCTTAATGCAAATACTTTACCCAGAATTGCAACCTGGACAGCTTGACCACCGCTGACTAAAAATGGGATAACTTCCAGTAGAAAAGGAATTTTTATGAGCCGTAAATTTTGCTAGAAACTAGACTCCGATACCTTTCTAACGGTATATCATACTACTCCTAGAACATTCCAGATCAAAACAGTTTATTTCGTGAAGTTGGCTCAGAAACAGGAGACTCGGAATTCTGGACAACTGGACCACCCTTGAGTAAATATGGCATAACTTCCTGTTGGAAAGGTATTTTTACGAGCTGTAAATTTTGCTAAAAACTAGACTCCGATACCTTTCCAGTGATATCTCATACTACACCTAGAACCTTCCAGATCGATACAGTTTATCTTGTCAAGTTGGTTCAAAAACTGCACTCTCAGAATTTTAATTTTCTGCATTAGCTTTCTTTTTGCATCCACCACTTCATTCTTTGACATACTAATTTTACCTTAACAACTCGGCTGTCTTGGATATACTCTACTAGTACCATGTAACCAGCTTCTCAAAGCTGAACCTCAAATCCTAACGTAACATATCGTCCTCGCTGCATGTGTTAGTGACTGCTCTTCCTATTTGCTTGACCTGGTACTACTAATTCTTTTTGTTGTCAACAAATGCACATGTTTGACTACCGGGCTTTGTTTCCTGCATTCTTTCTGAGGTGTCTGCACATTCTCTGCTACTCCTTTTCTTTTTCTTCTCTTTTTTGCTGCATAAGATCTTAGAGAATCGTTTGTTCAGTATTCAAGCGCTGCTCCTGCCTCTTCTCGACTGTTTATTTTTTTTATACCAAGTCGTGTCTTTTCCTTCATGGTCCATTTTAATGCATGTGATATATTTCTCCAAAGTTGCAAGATCTGGTTGGGTCCATCTAGTTCAATCTCCGCATGAATGTAAATCTCAAGGATAGCCTATGTCAGTCACTGGTTATCATCATCTATGTGTTGTTGTTGCTAATATTTTGATCAAACCACCACGCTTTCTGATCGACCTACCCACATGCTTATCATCATTTATCCTTGTCTTTTGTCGACTGGTCTACCTTGTTGTCACTGCGTGCTAGCATCGTCTTCTTCTCTGGTGATTTTCTCAATGAGTCGTTACATCACCACTGTCAGATTGTGAGTGTGTGAAAAGGTACATGAATAAATTCTAAAAGTTCTGCTAGAATCTTCTTTCACCTCCTGTTGCGTCTCACAACCTATACTCCTTGTACGTACTTGCATGTATGGGTTCGTAGGGTTTTAATCATGCTCCTGGCTCCTTTGAACTGTTGGGGTGTGAATCTGATCTTGTCAATATGGCCTTATTTAATATGATTGCAGTTTGTTTGGTAAGTAGTTGATGGTCTACGAAGTCTCTAGTAGTTTGTTGGAGATAATGTAGGACATTATCAGAATAAAATTGATATTGTCGAGTCTGTTTTGTTTGTTCCTATGTTATAGGAATCATTTCCTTATCTTTGTATTGTTTTTCTCTTTATAATGTAATCTTTCAGTATGAATAAAGCAAGTAGTTCAGAGAATCGATTTCTTCTCTCCATTCTATACAAACACTTTGTATACATAGCTTACTTTGTACCAACAATCTGGTATCAGAGACAGGTTTATGCCCAAGTATATGCCCAGGGCGCTTATGATGGAGACAGGCAAGAAAGATGGAACGATGAATCTGAACTATCCCATGTTGACAAGGGCAAACTATACAGCATGGGCAATGAAAATGAAGGTGTATATGCAAGCCCATGGTGTTTGGGAAGCAGTGTCACCGAAGGATCCAAAGACATCGGTAGTCGATGAGAAAGTGGATAAGATGGCTCTGGCAGCGATATATCAGGGCATCTCAGAGGAAGTGCTCCTCTCTCTCGCAGACAAGGAGACGGCAAAGGAGGCATGGGATACAATTAAGATTTTGTGCCAAGGGGCTGAACGATCAAGGGAGGCTAAGGTGCAGACCCTTAAGGCGGAGTTTGAGTCCCTGGTGATGAAGGACACGGATACAGTGGACGATTTTACCATGAAATTGAATGGTTTAGTCACCAATATACGTGCACTAGGAGAGAACCTAGCAGAGAGCTATGTGGTGAAGAAAATACTACGTGCAGTCCCTTCCAAATTCGTGCAAATCGCATCCACTATCGAGCAGTTTGGTGACCTTAAGAAAATGACAATAGAAGAAACCGTGGGATCGTTGAAGGCTCACGAAGAAAGAACTAAGGGGCATACTGAAACTGAGGGAGTGAAGTTATTACTTACAAAGGAGCAATGGATCGAACAAGAAAGGGAAGATGAAAGCAAACTAATGCTTACAAGGGAAGAATGGATGAAGCGATCAAACAAAGGAGGTACAGAGGGATCACAAAGAAACAGAGGCAGGGAATACAATCGAGGTGGTCGAGGTGACAGGAGCAGAGCACGTTGTTTCAACTGCAATGCGTATGGCCATTATCAAGCTGACTGTAAGAAACCGAGGCGTGATAAAGATAATAAGGAAGAGGCCAATATGGTGCAAATAAGTGATGATGAGCCTGCATTATTGATGATTGAAAGTACAAAAGGAGAAAAGGGGACACTGTTAATTAACGAGGAACATATCACACCAAAACTGAATCAGAAATCAGATGTGAAGGAGATGGAGTCAAACTTGTGGTATTTGGACAATGGTGCCAGCAATCACATGACTGGCCAAGCCTCAAAATTCGAAAAACTTGACACAAATGTGACAGGTCAAGTCAAATTTGGTGATGGTTCGATGGTTCAAATAAAGGGCAAAGGATCAATAATTTTGAAGTGCAAAAACGGAGAAACCAGAGTCCTAAATGAGGTATATTATATCCCTTCTCTTCGAAGTAACATTATTAGCCTTGGACAACTTTCAGAGGCTGGATACAATATTGTACTTAAAGGTGAAAATCTTTGGGTTCATGAGAGCAAAGGCAAACTGCTAATGAAAGTTAAGCGTTCTCCAAATCGCCTGTACAAGATCATTATTTACAGTGGAGAGTCAAACTGTTTGATGGCAAGGTGCGACAATGAAAATTGGTTGTGGCACTCTCGACTAGGCCATGTCAACTTGAAAGCCTTGAAACTCCTGTCTACAACAAACATGGTGCGTGGGATGCCCAAGATTGATCAACCGAGTGAAGTGTGTATGGGATGCCAAATGTCAAAGCAGACTAGAAAGGCGTTCCCACAACAATCGACGTTCACTGCTAAAAGGGCACTGGAACTAGTCCACGGGGACTTATGTGGACCCATCACACCGTGCACTCCTGGAGGTAACAAGTATATTTTTGTCTTGATTGACGATTATAGCCGTGTAATGTGGACATATCTATTGAAAAACAAAAGTGAAGCATTTGTTGCTTTTAAGACATTTCGTGCTTTAGTTGAAAATAGCCCAGGGAAGAAAATTGGGACTTTCAGGACGGACAATGGGGGAGAATTTACTTCGAAAGAGTTTGCTAAATATTGTAATGAAGCTGGAATTGTTAGACATTTTTCTGCTCCCTATTCGCCACAACAGAACGGCGTGGTTGAAAGATGAAATAGAACATTGATTGAAATGTCACGAAGTCTATTGAAAGAAATGAACATGCCAAATTGGTTCTGGGGTGAGGCTGTTCGTCATGCTACATATCTACTTAACAGACTACCTACTCGTGCAGTGACTGGAATTACGCCTTATGAGGCTTGGTCTGAAGAAAAACCTCACGTAGAGCATCTTAGAGTTTTTGGATGTATAGCACATATGAAGGTGCCAAATGCAAATTTAAAGAAGTTGGACAGTAGAAGTAAAACTGTTGTCTATCTTGGAAAGGAAGCAGGTACAAAAGCATTCAGATTATATGATCCTGAAACAAAAACCATATGTGTCAGTCGTGATGTTGTATTTGAAGAAGATAAAGCTTGGAATTGGAATGAGGAGAATGAGGAAGCAACAACAGGTTTGAGTTCATTTACTGTGAATACCAGTTCGTTCGAGACTACTGAAACAAATGATCATACTAGTGAAGACAGTGCTATGACAAGTCCAGTAATGTCGAGCAACAATCAAAGTAATACTGCTGGTAGTTCTATACAGAGCCCGGACAGGTCCAGTTCATTATCTGATAGAGAAGATACAGTTGAAAGTACGCCAGATTCAAGCATGTCTGTTAGGTCTGACTCGAGTTCAGGATCTGATGAGCCTCGAAAATATAGACCATTGAGTGATATTTACGATGTGACAGAACCAATTGAGTTGGATATGGAAGAATTGTATTTAATGGGGTTGGACGAACCAGTTAACTATGCTCAAGCAGCTAGAGGGGAAGAGTGGAAGAAAGCTATGAAAATCGAAATGGAAGCTGTTGAAAAGAATGGTACTTGGAAGTTAACAGAGTTGCCTCGAGGTCGCAAGGCCATTGAGCTAAAATGGATTTTCAAAATCAAACGTGATGCAGATGGAAGCATTGTCAAGCACAAGGCGAGAATTGTAGCAAAGGGGTATGTCCAGAAGCAGGGCATAGATTTTGATGAAGTGTTCGCACCAGTCACACGAATTGAAACAATACGATTGCTACTAGCTGTTGCTGCAAAAGAAAACTGGGAGGTGCACCATCTTGACGTCAAGACAGCCTTCTTGAATGGAGAAATTAAGGAGGAAGTTTACGTAAAACAGCCTGAAGGTTTTGTTAAACAAGGAAAGGAGCATCTTGTCTACAGGCTTGTCAAGGCGTTATATGGTTTACGCCAAGCGCCAAGAGCCTGGTATTCTAAATTGAGCAAGTGTCTAGAGGAGTTAGGCTTTGCCAGGTGCGCTTATGAGCAAGCAGTTTATACAAAGAAAATGGAGAGGGGAGTACTGATTATTGGTGTCTACGTTGATGACCTCCTTGTAACTGGAGCAAATGCAGCAGCTATAACAGAATTTAAGCAACAAATGGCAAGCAAGTTTGATATGAGTGATCTGGGTAAATTGACTTACTACCTTGGTATTGAGGTTGTACAGGGCAATGGATATATTCAGCTAAAACAGTCCGGATATGCAAAGAAAATTCTGAATAAGGCTGGTATGTTACACTGCAATTCAATCAAAGTTCCAATGCATCCTAAGGAAGTAATACATAAAGATGGAGGGGGAACTGAAGTTAATTCTACAGAGTTTAAGAGTATAATTGGTGGACTACGGTATCTCGTCCATACCAGGCCGGACATAGCTTATTCTGTGGGCATCGTGAGCAGATTTATGGAGAGACCAACTCAGCTTCATCTAGCTGCAGCAAAACGCATACTGCGTTACATAAGTGGAACGATTGATTTTGGTTTGATTTATACGCAGGACAATGACAATGAAGTGCTGATTGGTTACTCGGATAGTGACTTGGCTGGTAATGTGGAGGATAGGAAAAGTACGGGGGGCATGGTTTTCTACCTCAACAAGAGCCTGATTACATGGTCTTCACAGAAGCAAAAGTGTGTTGCACTATCATCCTGCGAAGCTGAATTCATGGCAGCTACTGCAGCAGCTTGTCAAGCAATTTGGTTGAGGAAATTGTTGTCTCAAATCACTGATTATGATGTTGGTCCAGTTACTTTATTTATTGATAATAAGTCTGCCATAGACTTGGCAAAAAACCCTGTCTTCCACGGTAGAAGCAAACACATAGACATTCGGTATCACTTTATACGCGAGTGTGTGGCAAATGAAGAGATAGTGGTGGAACATGTAAGTACTGAAGAGCAGCGTGCAGATTCTCTCACTAAGGCACTTACTGCTGTTAAGTTTGAAGCTATGCGAAGTTTACTTGGAGTTAAGAAATGCATCATGACAAGCTCAGATTAAGGGGGAGTATGTTGGGGTGTGAATCTGATCTTGTCAATATGGCCTTATTTAATATGATTGCAGTTTGTTTGGTAAGTAGTTGATGGTCTACGAAGTCTCTAGTAGTTTGTTGGAGATAATGTAGGACATTATCAGAATAAAATTGATATTGTCGAGTCTGTTTTGTTTGTTCCTATGTTATAGGAATCATTTCCTTATCTTTGTATTTTTTTTCTCTTTATAATGTAATCTTTCAGTATGAATAAAGCAAGTAGTTCAGAGAATCGATTTCTTCTCTCCATTCTATACAAACACTTTGTATACATAGCTTACTTTGTACCAACATGAACCACCACCACCAACTTGCTATGACATCTTCTTGCTAACATATTGTAGCTACTGTATCCACAACATATATGAGATCTTCAAATCGCAAAAGCCAGATGTTGCCTTTTTTTCAACCTCGATGGCTTCATAATTAATGTGTTATTGTCTCATTCGTGCCATCAAGGTACCAGCGATTTCGTCTCATGGGATGTTTGTATCACCTCTGTTATTACAACCCATGTGTAAATGTTGTACTGTGCTTAATCCTGGCACCATCTCATGATTTTCTTTCCACCTGCGACCAGACCTTTGAAGAATGAGCTACGCAAATCACCCTTCATCTCCACAAATCGTGACCGCTGCTAGCTGATTTATATATCAACTCCATTGACATTCATATGTAACAACTCCAACTCCTTTGAAGAATGATGTACAACCATACACCAGCATATTCATATGTATAGACAGCTATTGTTGCTTGCCTCTATCAGAAAAATGTGAGGAATCACATGTTCTTCATTATTTACCACGTCACGCAATACCCAGCAGCGGCACTATTTTTACTAACTCAAACTTTATCAGCACATCGTTGTTCTTTAATCTTGACACCATACAGTAGCTTGGTTACGGCTTGTACCCTTTTATATATACACACACACCACACACATATGTGAGGCTCTAAATCACTAAAGCTATGGCCAACACATTATCACAATGACCATCAGATTCGTTATAAATCAACCATCTTGCTTTCTTCTTGACGCTCTTCTCTAACTGTACACCATTTGTTAGGCACTCAAACCCTATTTTGGTGTCGTCTTCACCTTTGTACCCCTGCTTTTTCTTTGAGACCGTTATGTATGTCCACGTCCTTTCCATTACAGCCTGTAGACCTTTGCTACGTAATATGGTCGTCATCAATACTCTTTGCTTCAATGATTCATGGCATCCACAACGTACTCTTGCTCTCGACTCTACGCTGTCTTTAACAAAGCAAGGTACTACACATATGTTTTTTAATCATCATAGTCATGTCCTTATTTCTCGCAGCCTATATCATTATAATGCTTCGCCGCAAGATGTCCTCCTGACCTGTATGTACATGCGATCCTGAATATATACCTCTAGGCTGATACCATAAAGGTCAAACCTTGAACCTTAACATAACCGTTCTCTTCATTGATAACCAATTTCTCGAACAAACAAACACACGTGCATGTCCGAGCTTTGTTTCGAAACAATTCGCCTGATAGGTGTGAACCAATCCTCTCTTTTTGAGATCATAGTGACTCCCCTGTTGAATTTTGCGTAGTAGTTACGTAATCGTCCATCTATGTTTGATTCCACGGCTGCGAAAAGTATCACCATATTTATCCATGCCGTCTTGTTTCGTATATATATGAGTTAACGGGGCGATGTACTACCATCTATTTTTATTTGCCCCTGAAACATGCTATCATCATAATTCAATTTGTATTAACGCGTGCAGCTTTATCAATATATCGGCTGACATTAACATCTCTTTCAAGCAACGTGCCTCATGAATTAACAAACACCCATCTTTTGTTTGATATCTCGTTTGTCCTCCACAAACGAGCAAGGAAGCCCCTCCTTCTAGCGCCAATGTTGATAGAGGATTTTCGTAATCAACGTAATTTTTGGAGGCCCGCTGGAATTTACAAGTATAACACATGTAATTGGCTGTTTTTGGTGATTTGGGTGTGATTTGATGGTGGGGGTGAGCTGAGCTTGAGAGGTTACGAGAATCATCGCAGGTTCCATTAGCGAGATCTGTGTTCGTTCTCTCAAGGTGCCTACGTACCCTTGTTTATATAGGGATCAAGCTCACGTAGTTTTAATGCGAAGCTGATTCTGCTTGACCAGCTGTATTCGGTTGTCTAGTTCGTGTTGGACTCAAGTTCCTTTAGAGTTTACCACGAACTGGTTGGCCAAGTAGAGTAGAACTCGAGTTCGTACCCTACTATAATTCTCATGTCTATTAGAGGCATTCTAGGATCAACTGCGCCCTAGAATTACACTCCAATAATAATTCGGTCTCTTTCTGGCTGGCTACGCTCAGGAACCTGGTGCTCAGGAACCTATATTTCGGAACCTGGTTCTCAGGAACCTCTGTCTAGGAACCTGTTTCTCAGGAACCTCTCTACAGGAAACTGTACCTGCACAAATAACAAATATATATTAGTCTGGGGAGCCTCTTTATGGTTCCCATATGCTCTTGCTGTCTTCACTACTACTGCTAGGCTGTCTTGAACTCTTCTGCGGGGAGGAACCTGGTCCATTCGTAATCTACTCAGCTTCTTGTTCATCAGGAACCTCATGATACTTGTAGCTTCTTGACTGTCTTCTCAGCGAGTGCTCATTTCATCATGTCTGGTCCTCATATCTTATACTGGATCTATCTTCTGGCCCATATGGATTGGACCCTATAGCTTAATGGGCCTAAATCTAGCCCATGGAGATTTTGGGCACAACAATCATCTTATCATTATAGTCATCTTGCCCATCATCAAGATTCAAATTATATATGGATAAAAGATTCCAATTATATATAGATTATATAGAAGTACATGTGTTTTGATTACGATCAAGACAAAATTGACAATTGTAGAAGTGTACTAGTAAAGAAGAAAATGGACAACTACATTCGGGATGAGAGATGAAGATATAAACTGATGATGTAATTAGTGTTTAGAAGCAAAATTACTAAGTTACCCTTGTTAAAACTAACACCATAACCTATATTTGATTACATTGCACGAAAATAGTAAATTGTAGTCACCAAACTATTAATTTTAAAATAGAGCTATTAAACTCCAAAAAATTATAATTCAAGCCAACAAAGTGCAATTTACTCTTTTTTCTAAATTATCAACAAGTAATTCACATGGCTTAGGGTAATAAAGTTGAATTTGCATTCCAGGCAATTTTCATTGCAGTATAGAGGATACTAATAATATTCAAAGTTGTTTTACTTACCAAAAATGTCAAATTCATTGATAAAATTAAATAAAATGTTTTATGTTTTCCTTTTTTATCGCGTTGGTGAAAGATTTTCATACAATTAGATTGTTCATTTATCTTAAATTCTTCTCGTATTAAATATTAATTTGTTCAAATATTTATAACTTTGCATTTTATTACTCTCAAAAAAAATTATTCAAAATTTCATCATTACGGCTATTTTGTGATTTCGTCCACGATAGTAGCATCGAAAGCACGATATTTATGATACTATCATGTTTGATGATAATATTCAACATAAAGATATGTGTATACAAATTTCATACAAGATGAGTGATTTATTTATATCTTCTTAACTATTTAAATGTATCAATTGTAAGCATTAAATTACATGATAACGAAAAGTCAAAAATGTTAGTCCAAGAAATCATTGCTCTTTTCAAAAAAATTAAAAATTTTAAGGGGTGTTTTCACTACGCCATAGATGGCCTATCGCAACCTTTTGGCATGAGTGTTACCACTATGGGTGTTACCATAGCTATGAAAATTTTGACCTATCGCAACCTTTTGATTGTGGTGTTACCATAGACACAAAAGTATGTTACTTTAGTTATAAAAGGTGTTACAGTGGGCTAACACCATGAGGTGTGTTACCATAGAGTATTCATTAAAAAAAATTTTATTTAATTTGAAATTAATAATTTAATAATTATTTGAATTTAAAAATATTAAATTCTAACAAAATCATTGAAATAAACATTTTAAAACGTAATATTCCATCAAATAATTAATTTTTTTTTATAAATATTAAATTTTGTTTATAAATTTTGAATAAAAAGGTTTTAAAATAAAGTGATATTCAAAAATTATTAAATTCTAAATAAATTCGTTAAATTTTTTTTTAAAAAAAACTAAATTTTGTATAAATTTTGAATTATTACAGATTATGAAAATAATAGATTTTACAATTATATTTTAATTTTAAGAAATTAAAAAAATTATAATTTTTTTAAAAAAATAAAATAAAAAAGGAAAGCACGACGGTACTTTCATTGAGGACTGTTGAGCGGTAAATGAAAACAGAGAGCGGGAAACGAAAATTAGAACAGAGAGCGGCAAACAAAAATTAGAATTGGGGAAAAACAATTCACGAAGCAGATGAAACACTTCTCACTTCATTTCACTTCTCACTTTCATTTCTCTCATACACTTCGCATAAACACTTTTCGCCTCTCTCACAAGAAATTTAGGGTTCAACTAGGATTCGAATAGGGTCAATCGAAGATTGGTTCCATGATTCAATTAGGGTTGGAGCTGGGTCAATCGAAGTTTGGTTAAAGAATTCAATTAGGGTTCGAGCTGTATTTGATATCAATTTTAGGTATAAATTTTTCTTCATTTGCTTCAAATTGTTTGTACTTTGTGTTGATTGCTTGAATTTGTATATTTGTAGCTCTTCGTTTGTAATTGTATTTATACAAATCTTTAAATTTGTGTATTTGTATTTGTGTTTGACCTCTATCTCTCTCCCTCTCTGTGTCCCTCTCTGTACCTCTCACTCTCTCCCTCTCTCTCGCACTTTATTGTCGCCTATCTGTAAACACTTAGCTTCATTACTTTAATATTAGTTGCTCGTGTATTTCATTTACTGAAGGTTGGGAAGAATAACTTTAGGCCTCCACCTAAAGTGGAGTCTTTGGTTATTAAGATCGAACTAAGGAAACCACTTCCTCAAATGAATTTCAAGGAATGGGATGGGTTGATCAGAATTTGTTTTAATAGAAAGAACAAGAGTATTAGTTTTATATTTAAACTGAAAATAATACTATTCTATTTAAAGTTCAAGCTGGACTGTAATACTTGCATCAGCTAATTCCACATGTTAATGTCCTGTTTTTTTTTTCTCTGCAGAAACTCTGCAAATGGCTACATAAAATGTTATTAGCATTGGACTACTTGCATTCAAATTGAGTTCTTCACAGGGATCTTAAGCTCCATATCTACTCCTTTAGATATTCTGTATGGATACAAATCTGACATGTGGTGTTATTACAGCTTTTTATGTATCTGTACTCTAACAGAGAGTTAATTGTAATTCTCTCTTGTTCTTCTGCTTAGTGATGAATTTATACTTTGGCATTAACTAAAAGCGCATGATGTTAGTAGTGATTTCTGTGTAATTTGAATTATCTTATAATAATTAGAGTGCAGATCAAAACATTGTGCATGTTGGTCAAGTCTTTTACTTAGCATTATTTATCTATTAGAGGAGTCTGTATTCTTTGGAGCTCTATGATGTAAGTGAAATGCGATTTCTGATAGATGCTACCTTCATTCTTTTTACCTTACCATGTGTATCTCCTGCCCTAAACTGTCTACGTCCTCTCAATCCAATCTGGCCTTTCCCTCTGATCATGTCCTGCTTCTTGACTTTTCAATTTAAATGTATGATATTTTGAACTGTATGTGTGCATTGCCTCCTCTACGGCATCTGAAGACGACCTGAAAAATGCTTTGGATTGGGCATGTAGCTACTGATTTTGCTTGTGGATTTGGATGATCAGGAGTTAAAACAAATAAGAATCCAAGTACGTATACTGAAATGCGTTTTTTCTTTTTGCATCAGAAGCCTTTTTTATGTTGGTTCTTTCAACTATTGCTCAAGAGTACTTGTATGGTTGTGTTAATGTGCTTACTGAGTAATGACGATCTCTAAATTAACAATGTGATATCATTGATTAATCGAAAGATAGTGGCCACACTGCGCCATAGATGACTTTGTTTTTCGTTCTTGGACTTCTGCTTATCAGGTTATTTCACCCTTTTCTGATTCTTTGAATCGTCTAAATTATTTATAATCCCTGTGTTCTGATCGTTCGAAGCTAAATAATTACATGTCTCTAAAAGGTTGATGGAGCAGCATTTGAAGATGGAAAAGGGCCTAGCATTTGGGATAACTTTTCTCATTCTGGTTAGGCATTGATCTTTTATTTTTCCTGGGTTTTTCTACTCTGATTATCTCCATGTAATTGAAATAACTTCTACTCTGATTTTTCTTTAAATCCAAGTTGATATCTTAAACTTGTTTGTTATTTACAATGTATATGTCTCTTGTTTGCAATTTTACCACTTCTAATGTTTTATATCCGATATAACAACACTATCCTAAAATGGCTGGTAGCATCTACGGAAATAGTATATATTTTTATACAAAAAAAGAAAATTTTAAAAATAAGTTATGAAATTATCCTTAAAATACACCCGTACCAGAAAGTGTAAAAAGAAAAGAAATGTTAAGAATTGGTTGGGACGGAAGGAAGTCATTTCACTGTATTATTCTCGTGTTGTTGTATGAGGCTTGTAAATTGCTTGTACAAAAACAGAAGAATGAGAAAAGAAAAAAAAAACAATAATTCACCCTTAGATTGAAGAAATTGTGTAAGATAATTTTTTTGGAAATGGCTGCTATTCAGATGCACAAAAGGCCATCTGCAAATGCACATTAATTCCCTTGGTGTGTGTTTAAAGATTGGAATACCTGTAACTACACGTTCTTTTGGGTTTTAAACTCGAAGAAATTTAACAAAAAAACAAAACAAGCCTAGTCTTTGCTTCCTTCTAAAGACATTCTTGCCTAAGAAATCTTTCTTCCAATGTTCTCTTCACATATCTATTTATCAAGCAAAATCTATATATAAAATGTTTACACCCATCAAATCTCAAAGAAGCAATGGACGACAATTTCATTATTCTTGCCTTGCCTGTGATTTTTATTTTCAATTTGATTCATATTTCATCAGCCTCAGTTGTTTCAACTGGAAACTTCAGTGAAGATTTCTTTGTGACATGGTCCCCTAATCAGGTAAATACTTCTACTGATGGCCGGGAACGAAGTTTGAAGCTTGATCAAGAGTCAGGTGGTGAACTGTTTGAGTTTTTTTACTAAATAATGAATCAATTAGTAACATTGTGTTCCATGCCCATACCAATATTTCTTCTCTTTAACTTTTTGTACAATTCAGGTACTGGATTTGCTTCAAACGATATGTTCTTGTTCGGACAAATTGACATGCCTATTAAGTTGGTACCAGGTTACTCTGCAGGAACCGTTGTCGCATTTTATGTAAGCCATAATGAAATATTATTACTAATCCTGAACTATTTAACATGCATGTATACCGATTAATCAAAATATAGAAACAATAAGAATTTCTGTGTTATTGCAGCTTACATCTGATCAGCCTAATCACGATGAAATAGACTTTGAGTTCCTTGGAAATGTGTCTGGACAGCCTTACATACTTCAAACCAATGTTTTTGCTGATGGCTTTGACAATAGGGAAGAACGAATATATTTGTGGTTTGACCCAACAAAGGACTTCCATACTTACTCCATCTTATGGAATCTTCATCAAGTTGTGTAAGTGAATTCGAAACCTTCATTGTAACATTGCAGTACCTCGGTGTATGTGTACATATTTTTATAATAATTGCTTTGGCCAAAAGCAGCCTCATGCCATTTCTATGTTAAAATCAGCAATTTGATATCCTGGATAAATTTGTAATTATATATCTATGTTCTCCTAAGATAATTCACAAGCATGTTAGTAAATTTTTTACCCTTGTTGTAGGTTCATGGTGGATTTTGTTCCCGTAAGAACATACAGAAACTATGCTGACAAGGGAGTTCCATATCCAAGGTGGCAACCAATGAGCATCAAAATCAGTCTATGGGATGGCAGCACTTACAACACTTTCTTATTTTACCACTTCTAATGTGAGCATGGTGCAGTGATTCCATCGATGCATGTTAATCTTACAAAAAGCCAGGTACGTACATAATTTGAGTACACTTTACTTATTTATTTAAAAATTTTTGCCCAATATCTAAATATTCAGTGAAACATGTATGTTCACTGTAGACGTTAGTGACAATTTCTATGTAGAACAATTAACATGCCAGGCTGGTTCTTCACACCAAAACAGTTTCCCTCTACAAGCCCTGGCGACATCTCATGCTCTGGAGGCTAGGGCCAATTGAGGCCCTGCTTCCTAATGAGACATTTACTGAATACATTTCTAGGCCAGTTGTGCAACCTTACCGCAAACTAGGGAGGCATCTTGTAATGTCCAGAAACATTTATACTTCAGAAGTAGGCATTATATTATATTTTATCTTTGTACATTTCAATCTCTGTTATAAATACATATTCCTCTGCATGCAGATAAAGACTTCTCTTCAGGTTTTGACACTACAACGGGAAACTGTTAAGGTAACTTTCGCTCTCTTACAACAAGTTTAATTTTGCTCTTTAAGATTCTGACATAATGTAACTTAAAATTAAGTTAATGATCACCATTAAAATTAAGCAAACAATACATAGCAGTTACTTGTATGTCTGTCGGTAGACATAAATTAAGCAAACACATACATTGTAAAATAAATTAAAAATTTAACATATACATTGTAAATAACTCATTTTTAATTCATTCTACTCTATTATCGATATTTATTGCAAATCCTGTTGCACCAGAAAAATAGAATAGCACAAGTATTTGATATTTTTTGCGTTGTGATTACCTAGGAAATGACTTATATTTTCGGTAATTTCAGGTTTAAAGAAGACTCGCACCTAATACACATAGTGCACCAAGAGGAGGGCTGTACAGTTAAGGAGGGCTTTAATGGCTACCATAGCAAAAGATGGATCAAAGACTTTGGAAGCTTAGTTTTATTTTTTTTTTGTTTCTTAATTATATCGGTAGAATTGTAAAGATGGATCAAAAGATGTAGTTGGTTGATTTGATGTAGTTGCTGGTGGATTAGAATTGTTGTTGGTTTGTTTATGGGAATTCAATATTCTGCTAGTGCATTTTTATTTTGTTACATTTATGGTGTTACAATAGGTACAAAGTGTGTTACAATAGGCTATTATTTTTATCATTGTATGTGTTGCATTAGGTAATATTAGGTGTTACAATAGGTAATATTAGGTGTTACAATAGGCCTTGCACATTGAGCAGGTGGGCCCCACAGTAGGCCAAAAAGTGGGCCCCACATTTGGGCCTCCACCTAGAGTGGGTCCCACATGTGGCCCCCACGTGTGGACCCCACCTGTGGGCCCCACGTGTGACACCTGTGTAAAATTGTATTATCTGTTGTAACACACAAACTATGTTACTACAGAGTGTTTAAGATGTTGCTATAGAGGTTTTTGGTAACCACATTTGCTATGTTACCTTAGGCTGTGTTTTGATGTTACCTTAGATACCTGTAGTTACTGCTGAGAACCTAACACAGCTGAGGTGTTACCATAGCCCTATTTTGGCCTATGGTAACTTCAAAATGGGGTCTATGGTAACATAGTTTGGGGGTTGCTATAGGCCATATATGGCGTAGTGTTTGTGTCTATTAAGACGTTATATACACATATCATTAATTTGATCAATAATTTTTTTCTTCTAGAAATTTATAAAATATTAACATGACTCAACATCCATACTTGGAGTATTTTTCTTCCAGCTATACATACAGTAATATTACTTATTATCATTGAAATCGAGTCTTTTTTTAAAATAAAAAATGTCATGTTACTGGTGTATTTTGGTTTTACTTAACATTACGATGGAAGTATTTCATTACAATGTGTAAGTGCAATCCACATCTATTTTTCTAATTTCAAAACGAGTGTTCTGTTCATGAATTAGTTGTTAGATGCTAGATGTTTTTTTTTGACGAAAGGAGAAAACTTCATTAAAACAATTGAACCCAGCCGGGATAAATCCCCGAACTATCAACTATAACCTGATTGTGAAACAAAAAACGAACTAAACAAAACGGCTAACAATCGCACACAGAGCGATACCACGCCAAAAAGCGAGACGAAAAAACCCAAAATTTTAAAAACCTCGGAACGACACCAAATTTTGGTATGATGATAAGACGAAGATTTAGAGTCTAAGAATGATTTTTATTTGAAGATTTGGGCTACAGACCTATGCAGATCTGAGAAAACTCAAATGGTTTTATTGAATGAAAAATGAATGAAAAACAAGAAATAAGGGTTAGATGCGAAGGTGAAGGGCCGAAAGTGGGATGATGGAAGGATGGTGGATTTAAGAGATAGAAGAAGGTTGTAGATTTGGGGGCTGATTAAGAAAAATGGGGGAGTCGACTCTCATCAGTTTTCAACGATTTTCTTAATGACCTGATAATCTTTCTTTTCCATTGGAGCTGTGACTTTGAGTTTTGGGATAAACAAAGATTGCTAGATGTTTATTAGTAAACAATGGTCCTTCAACCTTTGCAAAATTCATGTACCGAGGTGTAAAACAAATATCAAATTTATAAAATATATATTAAAAAAACTCATCTCCAACAAAATTCACAATACCTAATTAGCAAAAGTAAATAATTCACAGTACGCATATCATTTTCGCATCAGAGTGTATAGTGAAAGCACAACCATTTACCATACTCAGACTTCATGAAGCAATACTATGGCTTCCCCTTCTTCAGAAACATAATAACCACAACAATGGTCCTTCCAACTACAAAGCTTAAAATCTCTTCTTGGACTGGATTTCGATGAAACTCGCCAAGACTATACCGTCGTTGGTATCTCTTACGATGATGAGATCAAGAACAGTGATTGCTTCTTTATTGTATTTTTCGCGAAAAAAATACTTGGCAAGAACCCATTGTGTTGCCATATGACTATCATGTGAACAATGAATCCCTTGGGGTTATGTACCAAGGTCGTCTGCATTGGTTTGGCAAGAGTGATAAGTCCTTAGTGTTAATTGCGTTTGATCTTGCAGAGAAAACTGTGTCGGTGATACTAAAACTTGAGAATGTACCTGATGATGAGAACTATCTCTTGCCAAAATTTACTACCATTCCATGAATGTGTCTACCAATGATACTATTAAAAAAATATGTAGGTAAGCTTCATCTGCACAGATTTTGTTTTAATGAAATCTGTTTTAGCGAAGTTAATTAACACCTTGATAAGCACTGTGTTACTATCCATGTATTCACCTGACAACGAAAATGTGGTCATTTCATCATTTTCTAAAATGTGGTCATTTCATCATTTTCTAAGACCTTAAGATAAGTGTTAATAGTAATCAAAGTCCAAATTTTTGTTCTAAACAGCAACTAAAGAAACGCTTGTTTTGCTAAACGAATTGTGGAATGAAAAAGTTTAGAATAAAAATAGCATAAAGATAAAAGGAGAATACTTGGATCTATACCTGGCAAAGGTGCATGCCAAAAAAATCATGTACTCTCTTTTTGATGCTTGACAAGCTGTCATCTGAGCTGAGCATCTTAAATAAATACACATTATCACGCTCATTATTTTGTTCCATATCTTCCCACTCTTTGATGAAATCTTTGGGAAATTTTTGAATGTAATCAGTACCTAGAAGTAGAGTTCTTTCAAATTAATTTCGACTTTATCCTCGACAGTTTCAATCTTTATTGAACTTGAAGGATCAACCTGAATATTATATAGCTGAAATGTAACCGGTATATTGAATGAAGAAATCAATGTTCAATGCCAACAAAGGGTTGGTACAATGGTCGAGGCCTTGGCTTTTCTAAGAGAGGTCAAGAGTTTGACTCTTGGAGTGTGCGTGTGTTTAACTATCAAAAAAAAAAAGAAATCAATGTTCAATGGCTATTCTTCTTTCTGACTGAAGTTGTGTGTAAAAAAATAGAACATGCAAATATTTAGACAGAATAAACAGATTAGGTGCTAGATACAAAAGAAACTCAAACTTCAATTCAAAAATAAAAGGTGTGCTAGCAAGATATATAATATATAACCACAAAAGATCATAACCAAAGTCAATTAAATGATGTCTAAAATAATTTATAATTGTAAAATAGAAGAGTTCACTTAAAAACAATATTTACAATTCGAAATAAACTACTCTAGAATTCTCTGTTATAAAAATCGGCCGATTTTTGAAAAATCGCCGATAAATCGGTCAAAAATCGGTTAAATTTTTTGAACCGATTCGGCCGATTTTGCAAAAATCGCCGATAAATCGCCGATTTTTCAACCGAATCACCCGATAAATCGTAAATCGGTACCTCAACCGAATAGTTCCGATTTCCGAAATCTGCAACACTACTCTAGATTAATCAACAGCTAGAACGAGTAGGCATAAGAGTACGTTTTTTTAAGAAAAAAATTGGTACCTTTTTTCATGATCAATAAATGTCAAAGTACTCAAGAATTTTACATAATCCACACCTTGTGGCTTCTTAACTCCCACAAACATCTGTTTTTGTGGAAAAGATGGTACAAAAGTGTTTTTAATTTTTGATACAATCCCATGATATTCTGAATAATCTATAACTTCAACCTACAGGCAACATGCAATAATATATATCATCAGAAAAATTTCATCAGCGTATATGCAGGGCTCTTATATTTCTAAATAATGTTGTAGAAATAAAATTAATATAGCCATACATGGTCTTCCCACATCCCACCAATTTTGTGCTTGTATATGTACTTTAACACAATATCTCAATCAAAGACATGTTTGACTTGATAATCATTGTCACAATTTGTAAGCTTCCCAATAACAGAAGACTGACATTATAACCTAGGTCATATATTGGTGATCAGATAATTAATGATAGGCTAGTCATAATGTTAAAGAGAAAACACATCGAACACATAGAAAGAGTTAGGTACCTTATAATGTCTTCCGTAACTTGCAAAATCCGGAAAAGATAAAACATATTTGGATGCCATAGCAGCTTTACCTATGGGATCATGGCTTACTTCCATATTCATATGAAAATTCTTTAGTGTCCCAGAATATTTATGTACCTGCTTAACTAACAATGGAATTTCATCACTTACCTCAATGAAGACATCCAAAGCTTTTTTTATCATGTTTAATTCGTAGAATGCCCTCAGATGACGCTCCCCAACCGTATTGTAATAACAAATACAATAGGGGTATAAAATTTCCCTTTTCATTGTTGGCCAAGAAATTCACGCATATCCATCACCAAACACTTGTATCCTCAGCGGTTCACAAATAAACTGGGTTGTGTATAATATATAAAGGGAAACTTTACCCTTGTCACTCCAATCTGACTTGGACAAGAAAGCGAATGTTTTCAGCAAATTTTTTCGTCCTAATTTTAGGCAGGCTCTTGTAGTTTCGAAGAGTCTTTGCAATACACTATAGGAATATTCGATGTTTGTCGTACTTATGGTTATTCCATACATGTTCATGCACTCTATAAACTTGTTATATTTTATTTTACCCCATCCTTCATGTCATTCTCTGTGAAAAACGGTATAAGTAGAATTTGAGGTTAGTACACCGGCCAAATACAGATTTGTGAAACGTAATAACAAACAAAATCTATCCTTTTCATCTTTGGTGTTTACAGGAACAAAAATTACGTATTCTTCTTGAGGAACTGTTTCTCCTCGTGTCTGAGCACTTGAAAAAAAAAAGCATTCACCTTCTCTTCCTTAGTAATCATAAGTCTAACTCTTTGAAATTTAGCTTTCAACCATTGGCCATCACTTACAGTTTCTTTATCAATCTCCGGTGCTATAATCTATGGAAAAACATGATGTAATGCAGTTGAATCAGACTGAAACATGGAAGTAATAATATGAGAATGGAGATTGTCAAAACTTTTCGTACCTTATCTTTGTAACATCAGAGATTTTGTTAAAATACAACAGCTTGCTTGATATCGGTAAGAGATCTTGGAGGATCCGTAGATTTTGTTTATCGCAAAATTAAATTGTTGAAGCTAAATCATCTACTCCATGTATAGAGTTTAGATTTAATTAGGGTGAGATGGTAAATTTAAACATGAGTTGCATGCTTGTCAATTTACATACCTGATTAGGAAGGCGTCTCATAAAAATTAATTAATAATTAATATAACAATCGAATTATGAATTTCTTCACATCACATAACTTTGGCATGTTTTATATTTTTGAATTTTATAATTATTATTTTGGTATCAAATATGTGTTTTTTGTATATAGATTTTTACAAAAAAAAATACTTTATTAATCTTAATTACTAATTTGGATTTATTAATTACACTCTTTCTTTATCTCATTCTTTTTATAAAGTAATTAAAAATGCTTTTATCTCATTTTAATTGTTAAGGAGCGTTTTGTTTATTTTATTTATTATGTATTGTCCATGGCCAATAGAGCACATTTTCTTTAATCTTAATATATATATATATATATATATATATATATATTAAATGTAAGAAAAATTAGTTCCTACATTGTGTTGATCAGTACCTTCAATTCTTTCTCAAGATTTTTAACATTTGTGTGTGTTACTAAAAGTGTTCTAAACCTCAACCTATGAACAACTCCAAGATTTGTTCATATTATAAGTGTTTGACAATATTATTTTACATTATTTTAGTTCTGTTGACCGGAGATCGATATATATATATATATATATATATATATATACTAGCTTATTGCCCGTGCAAAGCACGGGTTTATTTTTAACATTTTTTAAAATTTACTTATAATGTAGTATAATATTATAAATATTAATTTTTAATATATTGTTGGGTGCATTCGAATATATATTAGACTGTGCATAACAGTACACCTTTGTATATAATAATTTTTAATATTAACTTCAAATTAATATGTTAATTCCGAAATTGAACCTTTTTATATAACATTTTTTAGTATTAATTTTAAATTAAAATGATGCGTGATGAGAAAACTTATGTAGTTTGAGCTTATCCGTTATCGTTCTAAGTTCTGGTTCGATTCTCGCTTACTTTGAGATTTGTTATAATGATATTCACATGTAAGATATATAAGTATAATTATTCAAAAAATTTAAATTAAAATATTATTGACGGAATTCGAACCTTGAATCTCTGTATATAACAACTTTTAATGTTGTATATTTAACATCTATCATCCATTTGAGTTGAAGATCTAACAGTTATGAATAAAAGGGATAACCAAAAATGATGGTTAACCAAACTACAAAATATACGCTTATTATAGTTTAGTATAGATTAGTTCACGAATTTTTCTTTAATTTATAATTATATTAGTTTACAAATTTTTACGTATTTTTTTGTTTTTAACTTTTAAAATACCATTTTAATTCTAATAATATAACTTTTATTTTTAATATGCAGTTGATATGTTTTGAACGTTCGAAGAAGTTACTTACCCATAAAAATATATATTATTTCTTTACATTAAAATAAATTGAAGCTAAAATAAAAAAGTTGACATTTATTAAGTTTAATATGTTTACTTTATTCTTGGGCCTCTATTGAGTTCTAGAAATCACATATGAACGATTTTAGAATCTACTCAAAATTGTAAAAATAAAAAAAATTTAGTGATACTTTGATAATTATTATTCAATTAGAACTATGCATAAAGAAACTAAAGTGAAAAGATAGTTATGATTATTTAGCTTTAAAATTCAATTCAAATCATAAATCTACTTATATTTGGTTTGAATTATACTTTTTAATATAATATACTTTTTTAATATTTTGTATTTTTATATTTTTTTTTGTTTCGGTGTTAACGGTTATAGAACTCTTTAATTTATTGAAACCTTAGTAATTTCGTTGTTTTTACAGATGTAGTGGATTGTAGTTATAATATACAAAGGAGTAGTTGAATGAATTTCGTTAGAATTTTTAGAATTATAAAAAATATTTATAAAAAAACATAAAAAAAATAAATTTTATTACACTTCTTATATATATATAACGTACCGTTAACTTGCATCTAGAGAACCTTCTTGTTATAAATACGATACCAATGTGTAAAAATATCACCTTGTTATAAATAGGATATAGACGTGTATCAATTTTTTTATTGAATATTAATTTGAATTAAAATAAATACGGAGTAATTTGTACTTCCTCTGTCCCTAAAAACTTTTCCCATTTTCCTTAGACACGTTTGCCAACGCACACTTTTAATCGTTAATATCTTTAATTTTGTATTAGTTTTAAATTTAAAAACTTCACTGTATTAAAGTACTCATAAATACGAATCCAACAAGATCACTCATGACTATATTTGGTCTTATAGCATAAACGTAAATTAGTAATTTGTCTCATGTTATAAACAGTCCCGACATTTCAAATGAGAAGAACAATAAGGGACGGAGGGAGTATATACTCCCTCTGTCCCTTATTGTTCTTCTCATTTGAAATGTCGGGACTGTTCATAACATGAGACAAATTACTAATTTACGTTTATTCTATAAGACCAAATATAGTCATGAGTGATCTTGTTGGATTCGTATTTATGAGTACTTTAATAAAGTGAAGTTTTTAAATTTAAAAGTAATACAAAATTAAAGATATTAACAATTAAAAGTGTGCGTTGACAAACATGTCCAAGTGAAATGGGAAAAGTTTTTAGAGAGGGAGTACCACACAAAGCTAGTAGATTTATAAAATCTAAGGTACACACATATAATGGATTAATGGTACAATGATACTTGGTACAGTTGCTGGAAGCCTGGACCTGAAAGGCTGAAAGTCGATAAGGCTAGATTAAATTGCTCCTTTATTTATAGAAGAATTTCTTAGGATGTCCCGAGTCTTTAAGTTGATCTTTAAGTAAAACTTTTTCTTATCAAATTAATTGCTTTTATAAGTATATTTGTTTAAAAATATTATCATCCTATAATTGATTACATTAAATTCCATTTTTTTAATTAATGGACTGTTGTCGACTTGTAGTCACTGTTCTAAAAATCCCCGATTTAACCGATTAATCCCCGATTAATCTTCTGTAAGTTAACCAACCGGTTCAAATTTTGAAATCCGATTAATCCTGTTAAATTATTTAAAATGATATGTTTAATTGTAAATTAGACTAATATATTAAATATTATTATAATATCCGATTTATGCTCCGATTAATCCGTCTGATTAATCCCCGCCAACTCGATTAGGCGTTAGGCGATACCCCAACCGCCCTGGATCGCCTTGTAGTACCTCGGTAATATACTAATATCTCCTTTTTTTTTTATAAACACCTTATGTTTATTATAGACCCAATGTATCCCCTATGGCCCTACCCCTACTTCTATTATTCTATTATACATAGGATTGAATTATTGAATTTTTGTTTAGTTCTCTATATAGCCGTAGATCTTTATATATATAATTTTTATTTAATATGTCGTAGATGAGAATCTATCCTTGACCTACGATAGTACACTCTTATTATCCCTCTTACTCTTATTATATAATAGGATATAATGATATACACAAGGAGACATTGTGCAATTTGAAAGTGAAAGAGTTGTGAATTGTGATTCATCGTTCGTAAATCGTACACATTTTTCTATTGAATTAATTTTTTAAAAACATGATTTTTGAATGCTTAAATTTTTAAATGAGATGAATTGATGATAATTATATAAATATTATTTGTGATATTTCTAGAAAATGAGGGATTTTAGTTAGAAATTTAGAAAAGATGATGGATTTTAATTGAAAAAGTAATCGGTTAATTATTAGTAATTATAAAATTATTTTTTATTTTATTAAATAGAATGCCCATGATATAATTGGAAAAATAGAGGATTTGGTTAGAGAAAATTAAAGAGTTAACATTTTTTAGGTGAAAAGGTAATTGATTAGTTTATAGTAATTATAAGTTAAATATGTTATTTTACTAAAAAAAATTGCTCGTAATATTTTTAGAAAAAGAGAAATTAATGTTGCCCGTGATATTTTAGAAAAAGAGGGATTTTAATTAGAAAATATAGGAAAAATTATGCGTTTTAGCTGAAAAAGTTAATCGATTAATTATTAGTATTATCATATTATTATTTTATTTTATTAAATAGAACTGCCCTTAATATAATTGAAAAATGAGAGATTTTAGTTAGAGAAAATAGAAAAGATAACGTGAAAATTAAAAAGGTGACATGCTTTAGGTGGAAAAGGTAATTGAGTAGTTTATACTAATTATAATTTAATTACATATTATTTTACTAATTAAAATTGCTTCTAGTGTTTTTTAGAAAATGAGAAATTAATGTTGACCTTGATATTTTGAAAAAAAGAGAATTTAATTAGAAAAAATAGAAAGATGATAGGTCTTAGCTGAAAAGGTAATAGGTTAATTATTTGCATTGCAGTTTCCTGTATTATGTTATAAATTTTATTTAATATTATAATTATGTTTTCATATAGTCATTTTTTTATAATTTTTTAATTTTAATTTGATATAATTTAATATACTCATGTTTACAGATTATACTATTATTTCCTTATTATAAACAACGTATATGATTTTTAATATATTTTATTAAAAATTGAAATTTGTGGTGTGATATTTTTTCGTATATATTAATGATTGTAAGATTGGTTTTAAATTAAAAAGGTAACATATTTTAATTAGAAAGGAAATATTAATGATTGAAAGATATGATATAATTGATCTTTTTAGGTGTTTATAAAAGGTAATATCTCGACTAATTACCATTAATTAAATTATGTTATTATTTATTTTTGGTGTATTTATTTTTCTTTATAATGAAGGGTTCATAAGTAAATTCACGAAGTACCAAAAAAGAGGTACCAAAAAACATGTACTAAAACTTTTAATGTTCTGGCTTTTATATAATGCGATGCACGAATTTCTTCTAATATTATATGATTTTTTTTATTAATTTGAATTTATTTTTTTTAAATATAAATTTTGGTTTCTTAAATTTTTCAATAAGATGATTTGATAATAATTATATAATTGTTATACATGATAATTCTAGAAAAGAAGGAATTTTAGTTAGAAAATATTGAAAAGATGATAAATTTTAGTTGAAAAAGTTAATCGATTAATTATAAGTAATTATGAAATTATTTTTTAATTTTAATAAATATAATGCCCGTGATTTAATTGGAAAAAGAGAGATCTTAGTTAGAGAAAAGTAAAAAGGAAACATGTTTTAGGTGAAAAAGGTAATTGATTAGTTTATAGTAATTATAATTTAATTATGTTATTTTACTAAATAATATTGCTCGAAATATTTTTAGAAAATGAGAAATTAATGTTGCTTGTGATATTTTTAGAAAAATAGGGATTTTAGTTAGAAAATATAGAAAAGATGATACGTTCCATCTAAAAAAATTAATTGATTAATTATTAATATTAGAATATAGTTATTTTATTTTATTAAATATAACCACTCGTGATGTAATTGAAAGGGAGAGATTTTAGTTAGAGAAAATAGAAAAGGTAATGTGAAAATTAAAAATGGTGACATGTTTTAGATGAAAAGGTAATTGATTAGTTTATAGTAATTATAATTTAATTTATGTTATTTACGAAATTAAATTGATCCTAATGTCTTTCGAAAGTGAGAAATTAATGTTGTCCATGATATTTCTATAAAAAAGGAATTTTATTTATGAAATATGGAAAAAATGATATGTTTTAGCTGAAAAAATAATCGGTAATTATTAGTATTATATTATTATTTTAATTTATTAAATAGAACCACCCGTGATATAATTGGAAAAAGAGATATTTTAGTTACAGAAAAGAGAAAAGGTAACGTGTTTTGGCTGAAAAAGGTAATGATTAGTTAATAGTAATTATAATTATAATTATAATATAATTATTTTATTTTATTAAACAAAATTGCTCATAGTGTTTTTAAGAAAGGAGAAAATTTTGTTAGATAAAATATAAAAGATATTATGTTTTACCTAAAAAGGAAATTAATTAGTTAGTAAAAAATAGGAAAGGTAATATAATTAATTTGAAAAAGGAAATTAATTAGTTAGTAAGAGAGATTTTATCTATAATTAAGTAAGGGTAAATAAGTAAAATCAATAGGTACCGTACCAACCAAACTTTTAATTTTTCGGCTTTTATATAATAGTATAGATACATTCATTTGTCAACTATCTAATTTATATTATTACAGAAATACTGGAAGTTTGTCGGTTTAATTTTCGTTCAAGTTATTCTAATTATTAAAATGAATAACAAAATAAAATAACTAATGGTAATTAGTTGATTACAATTTTTAATTAATACCATTTCACTTTTAATTAAATATATTGCCTTTGATAAACAGCTAAAACATCAATCATAATATTTTTAATATTAATATTTTTTTTCTAATTAAAATACTTTACCGTTTAATTTAAAATATAATCTCGCAATTATTAATATATACCAAAAAATATCACACAATATCTATCAGTCACTAATAAATATATTAAAAATTCGTTTCTATATTATCTATACTTTTATATAAAAGCCGAAACATTAAAAGTTTGGTTGGTCGGTCGGTTGTTCGGTACTGTACCTGTTGATTTTACTTATTTACCCTTACTTAATGATACATGTTATTTTACTTAATTATCATTACTTAATTATTTATAATTAGAAATAACTAACAAATTTCCTTTTTCAGGTAAAACATGTTACCTTTTCCATTTTTCAATAATAGTCAATTTACTTTCTCATGTAAGATATGAGCAACTCAATTTATACCCTTACTCAATGGTACAAGTTATCTATACTATTATCTATTCTATTATATTAAAGCCGAAACATTAAAAGTTTGGTTGGTTGGTTGGTACCTACTGAATTTACCTAATTACCCTTACTTAACTATTAACTAAATACATAATTTCCTTTTTCATATTAAACATATTACCTTTTCTATTTGTCACTAACTAATTAATTTCCCTTTTCAGGTAAAGCACAATATCTTTATTATTTTATCTAACTAAAATTTCTCCTTTCTTATAAACACTACAAGCAATTTTGAAAATAACATAATTATATTATAATTACTATTAACCAATCAATTACCTTTTTTAGCCAAAACATGTTACCTTTTCTCTATTCTATAACTAAAATATCTCTTTAACTAAAATATTTTTTTTTTACAAATATATCACGGGGTTCTATTTAATAAATAATAATATTATAATACTAATAATTATCAATTACCCTTTTCAACTAAAACATATCATCTTTTCCCTATTTTATAATTCAAATTCCTTTTTCCTAGAAATATCACGGGCAACATTAATTTCTCACAATCTAAAGACATTATGAACAATTTAATTTAGTGAAATAACATAAATTATAATTATTATAAACTAATCAATTAGCTTTTTCACCTAAAACATGTCATCTTTTTAATTTTCACATTACATTTTCTATTTTCTCTAAATAAAATCTATCTTTTTTCAATTATATCACGGGCGGTTCTATTTAATAAAATAAAATAACAATATTATAATGTTAATAATTAACCGATTAAGTTTAAGCTAAAATGTATCATCTTTTCTATATTTTCTAACTAAAATATCTCTTTTCTTTAAAATATCACGGGCAACACTAATTTTTCCTTTTCTTAAAACTTTACGAGCATTTTTATTTAGTAAAATAACATAATTGAATTATAATTACTATAAACTAATCAATCACCTTTTTCACCTAAAACATGTTTCCTTTTTAATTTTCTCTAACTAACACCTCACTTTTTTCAGTTAAATCACGGCATTCTATTTAATAAAATAAAATTATAATTTTATAAGTACTTATAATTAACCGATTACCTTTTTGAACAAAGATGTATATTCTTTTCAATATTTTCTAACTAAAATCTCTCTTTTCATAGAAATATAACGGATAACATTTATAAATATTTTTTCTGCTAATTAACATTTATGTAATTATTATCAAATCATCTCATTTAAAAATTTAAACCTCTAAAATTCATATTTTAAAAAAAGTAAATCGAATTAATAAAACATATAATATAATATTAAAAGAAATCCGTGCATCGCACGGGTTTTAAGCTAGTTATTATATAAAAGCCGAAACATTAAAAGTTTGGTTCAACGGTACCTATTGAATTTACCTAATTACCCTTACTCAATTACAAATCTACTAACTAATCAATTTCCTTTTTGAGGTTACACATATTATCTTTTCTAATTTCAAGAACTAAATAATTTCATTTTCCAGGTAAAATACAATATCTTTTATATTTTATCAATTTTGTTTAATTAAATAACATAATTATATATAATTACTATAAACTAATCAATTACCTTTTTCAGTCAAAACACATTACCTTTTCTATTTTCTCTAACTAAAATATCTCTTTTTCCAATTATATCATGGACGGTTATCTTTTTCAGCAAAATACGTTACCTTTTTTCTTTCTTCTTACCAAAACCTCCATTTTTCTAATTATATCACCGGCGTTTTTATTTAATAAAAAATATCATAATACTAATAATTAACCAATTACCTTTTCAGCTAAAAATAACATAATTATATATAATTATTATTAACTAATCAATTACCTTTAGTCTCTCTTTTTCCAATTATATCATGCACGGTTACCTTTTTTCAGCAAAACATGTTACCTTTTTTCTTTCTTCCTACTAAAACCTCCATTTTTCTAATTATATTACAGGCGTTTTTATTTAATACAAATAAAATAAAAATATTATAATACTAATAATTAACCGATTACCTTTTCAGCTAAAATATATCATCTTTTCTATTTTTTCTAATTACATTCCCTTTTTTTCTAGAAATGTAACGGGTAGCGTTAATTTCTCATTTTCTAAAAACTATGAACAATTTTATTTCGTAAAATAACATAATTAAATTATAATTAATATAAATTAATCAATTATTTTTTCACATAAATCATGCACGTTACTTTTCTATTTTCTCTAACTAAAATATCTTTTTTTTCAATTATATCACAGACGTTTCTATTTAATAAAATAAACTAATAATATTATAATATTATTAATTAACCGATTACCTTTTTCAGCTAAAACATATCATCTTTTCTATATTTTCTAACTAAAATCCCTTTTATAATAGAAATACCACGGACAATATTATTTTCTCATTTTCTAAAAACACTATGAGCAATTGTATTTAGTAAAATAACGTAATTAAATTATAATTACTATAAACTAATTAATTACCTTTTTCACCTAAAACATATAACCTTTTTAATTTTCACTAAGTAAATTCTCTATTTTTCTAATCATACCACGGGCATTCTATTTAATAAAATGAAGTAATAATTTTATAATTACTAATAATTAATTGATTATTCTTTTTAACTAAAATCTATCATCTTTTCTACATTTTCTAACTAAATCCCTACTTTTCTAGATATATCACGAATAACATTTATATACTTATTATCAAATCATCTTGTATAAAAAAAGTAAGCCTCTAAAATTCATGTTTTAAAAAAATTAATTTTAATTAAATTTTTTTTATATAATATAAAAAAATTCCGTGCATCGCAGGGGTTTTAGGCTAGTTTTACTTAATTATCTTTACTTAAATATTTATAGTTACAAACAACTACTCCCTCCGTCCCAATGGATTCTTTACAGTTACTAATTTGGGATGTCCCAATGGATTCTTTACCTTACCCAAAATAGTAACTTTCAACAATAAAATACATTATTACATCCACTACTTTACTCCACTTTTTCAACACTTTACACTATTGCACCCGCTACTTCATTTATTTTAACAATAAAATCACTATTACACGCACTACTTCATTTATTTTAACAATACTACACCCACTATCCCTGGTCTCCGTGCCCAGCCCCCATGTAAAGAATCTAGCGGGACGGAGGGAGTAATAAATTTCCTTTCCTAAGATAAAACATGTTACCTTTTCTATTTTTCAATAACTAATCAATTTCCAATCTCACATAATATATGAGCAACTCTATTTAATAAAATAAAATATTATAATTATAATTACTAATAATTAACCAATTAC
Organism: Kitagawia praeruptora; assembly: GCA_037693485.1. NCBI lineage: Eukaryota > Viridiplantae > Streptophyta > Magnoliopsida > Apiales > Apiaceae > Kitagawia > Kitagawia praeruptora. The sequence continues at coordinate 103,705,291 of CM075354.1, read as the reverse complement.
CTTTTTTGGCTAAAATACGTTACCTTTTCTATTTTTTGATTTTTTCCAGTAAAACCTATTTGTGTAGTTTTATTTAAGTAAAATGTTTCTTTTTTCAGATAAAACATGTTTCCTTTCCTATTTTTCAACAACTAAGCAATTTCTTTTTTTACGTAAAATACAGTATCTTTTATATTTTATTTAACTAATTTTTTTTTCCTTTTCTAAAAATACTATTAGCAATTCTATTTAAATAGATTAAAATGTTATAATTACTAATAATTAACCAATTAACTTTTTCAGCTAACCCTTACTTAATTATGGATAAAATTCATCCTAATAGCTAAGCAATTTCTTTTTTCAGGTTAAACATATTACTTTTGCTATTATATAATGGTTAAGAACTCATTAGTTTACCTTTTAAGGTAAAACACGATATTTTTTATATTTTATCTAACTAAATTTCCCTTTTTCTAAAAAGATAAATTACCTTTTCAGCTAAGACACGTTACAATTTTATTTAATGAATAACATATTTATATTATAATTACTATTAACTAATCATTACCTTTGCAACTAAGACACGTTACCTTTTATATCTTCTCTAACTAAAACCTCTTTTATTTCCAATTATATCATAGGCGATTTTATTTAATAAAATAATAATATTATAATTACTAATAATTAACCACTTAATTTTTTTAGCTAAATCTTATCATGTTTTCTATCTAAAATCCCTCCTTTTCAAGAATATTACTCTTTTTCTAGAAATATCATGGACAACATTTATATAATTATTATCAAATCATCTCATTTAAGAATTTAAACCTTCAAAATTACTCCCTCCGTCCCTTTGAATTGTTAAAGTTTGCAGGCCAGTTTTCGGTACAAAAACCTATTTTTATACAAAAAAAGAAAATATCAAAAATAAGTTATAGAACTATCCTTAAAATGCACCTTAAATGCATGTCAAACACGCAGTTTTTTATGTTAAGAAATGGTTGGGACAAAGGGAGTAATGTTTTAAAAAAGTCAATTTAAATTAAATAAAAAAAATCATATAAATTGAAGAAAATCCGTGCATAGAACGGGTTTTAGGCTAGTATTATTAAAGATGAAACATTAAAAATTTGGTTTCTTGATACAGTACTTCATGTTTTTAATTAATTATCCTTACTCATTTACAAATGATTTTATTCCTGATAATTAATCAATTTTCTTTTCCAGGTTAAACATATTACTATTTCTATTGTTTTAATGACTAATCGATTTTTCTATTCAGGTACAACACATTATCATTTATATTTATCTAACTACAATTTCATTTTTCTAAAAACATTACGGGCAATTTATTTAATAAAATAAAATAATTATATTATAATTACTATTTTTTAGTCATAGAGGCATGTCCGGACTCATCCATTATTATAATACCTTATTCTACTACACGTCAGTTAACCAATAAAAATCGAGGAATTATTTTAGGACAATCTGAGCTAATTCCTAAATTTTAGACCAATCATAGTATATTAAGAATTTTCCTTATTTACAATCTCACCCTACCTCTTTAACAATGACAATGGTTAGTTAACACTTCTAATTTAAATACAATAATGATTTTATTAAACATATCCATAAATACATGTTTTTTAAATCAAAGAAATTTACTAGAAAATCACAATTTTAATCTGAAATCAATCACGATGTACTATTATATATTTTAAATTAAATTTCATAATTAATCACTCATCAATCAACCACTCTTTTAATATAAAGTCAGTCACAATCATATTATCATACATTATAAATTGATTTTTATAATATATATTGTACAATTATAATTGATATTAAATGATTATAATCTTACTTAACTAAAAATCTGAAAAAATCGGATTTGAAATAATTTTCAAGAAAAATATAACACCTTAAATAAATAATAATATGATATAATTAATGGTAATTAGTCGATTGCCTTTTTCACATTTACTTTTATTTGAAGACATTAACTTTTATAAACACGTAAAAAGATCAATTGTATCAATATCTTTCAATCATTAATATTTCCCTTCTAATTAAAACACGTCACCTTTTAATTTAATCATTAATATATACCCGAAAATATTACACCATATTTTTCAATTATTAATAGAATATATTAAAAATCGTATACGTTATTTATAACATGAAAACATTAGTATAATCCTAAACATGAGTATATTAAATTATATCAAATTAAAATTACAAAAAATTTTAAAAATAATTATTATATAAAAATATAATTGCAATATTAAATAAAATTTATAACATAATATAAGAAGCACGTGCATTGCACGGGTTATAAGCTAGTATACTCTTAAATAGTACTATACATTATTTGGTATCTATACTATTATATTAAAGCCGAAACATTGAAATTTTGGTTTTCGGTTTCGTTATCCTATTTATTAAAATAAATAATAACATAATATAATTAATGGTAATTAACCAATTGTCTTTTCACATTAACTTTTAGTTGAATATATTTCCTTTTATAAACACCTAAAAAATCAATCGCATTATATCTTTCACTCATTAATATTTTATTTCTAATTAAAACATGTTAACATTTTGATTTAAAACTAATCTTATAATCATTAAAATATATTCGAAAATATCACACCATATTTTTTAATTATTAATAAAATATATTAAAAATTCGTATACATTGTTTATAATAGGGAAACATTAGTGTAATCTGTAAACATAAGTATATTAAATTAAAATTAAAAAAATATTAAAAATAATAATTATATAAAAACATAATTGTAATATTAAATAAAATTATAACATAATAGAAGAAACCCGTGCATCGCACGGGCATTGAAAATTAATCGGTTCGATTTTCAACACGGTCATCCTAATTATTAAAATAAATAGTAAAATAATATGATTAGTGATAATTAGCCGAGCGCCTTTTTTTAATTAAATGAGGTTTACTATCAATTGATTTTAAAAGTTCGGATTCTATCAAAGACATATTTTTTTAAAATTTTATAATATAAGTTTTAAACCACATAATTTTGCAATTATTAATGTATAACCAAAAATATTACACCATTTTGCTGTTAGATTTTTAGTAATTAATAAGAACCGTTCGACTTAATTATAAGGTATATTTTATGATTAAAGTACTTTACTAAAAATTCAAGTTTCGAATCCCGTCAACGACATATTTAACTTAAAATTCTAATCTAAATTTTAAATAAAACATATTATTAACTAAATTTATATTAAATTATATGAAAATAATATTAAAATAATTTTTAAAATAATGATTATATAAAACATAATTATAGCATAAAATAAATTTTATGACATATTATTAGAAACCCGTGCATCGCACGGGTTATAAGCTAGTATAAATTATCAATCAAAAAATAAAAAATATTACAGAGTCAATGAAAATATTGTTCGTGAATATTTTCCATAATAAATTGGTCAATTTCTAGAAAAACGTTTCTTATAAATCACTATTTATTTATATATATAATTAATTCATCAATAAAAGGACATTTGTCATCCACAAAAATAATCAAACCTGCAAAAATCATCAATAAAAGGGCATACAACATCTACAAAAACAATTAAAATTGAACAAATACATAGTAAAATAGATCACTAATTTCCTTTATCTAATCATTGAACAGATCTTCAATTATGGACGTCTCTAGCTTATATCACTAAATTATACAATCTTTTCGACGAGATAATCTAATAATTTGTTATAAACGTGAGGAATATGTATATCTGATTTATCATAACGTATTCAAACAATCGACCAGAACTGCGATTCTATACTATCCAAATCAATGAACTAATATAACAAAATTTAATATATGGGTAGACAAAATCCACGAACTGGATATTAGGCTCTCAATAAAGAGAGATATTTATTGAAAGCAAAAGCAAAATCAAGGAAAAGAAAATAAGGCTTATCATTTACAAGGAGATAATACAAAATCTAATATTTTGGTAGATAAAATCCACCAACGGGCAACGGTGTACTAGACTCTCAATGATATATTTATTGAAAAATAAAGAAAAATAAGAAAAAAATTCTAAAAAATACTTAAAAAACTGATATCAGCTCCCAAACTTTAGTTTAGCATTTTTCGGGAAAGGTGGAGAGAGTGAGATAGAGAGAGCAGCAGCTACGGTTTTTGTTATAAAAATTATTAATAATGATAAATAAAAAGGTAGATACACTTAAAATTTTATATTGTTTTTAATAAAAGGGTGCCTTTTTGAATTTTGTATTCTTGAATTAAAGTAATATTATCAATTCACATATCTTAACCTAAGAACATATATTGAATTTACTTGGTTGGTTGATTACATTTTTTTTATATCAACAAAGCATAAAATATGGCTAAGAAAACTAAGCAACTTGGTAAAAATATTCTACACAAAGAGAGATATGTGTTAACCAGAAATAAGAAAAATAAAAAGGAGGGGTTCATTTTATTTAGGAGACTTTACACCATGCATATGCTACTATTAGTTTTGTTTTGTAACATCTTAATGTTGTTCTAAGGCATATAATTATATATTTACATAACTTGGATACCTAGTAATATTTCATGTAATTGTCGTATTTTTTCTATTCGCGTATTTCATTTCGTGTACATGAAAAAATTTGTGTAATTTAGTGTCATTTTGTGTTCTAATTTCGGGTACACGATTTAATATCATGTCATTTTCGTTCAAGACCCTAAAGTACATGACATGAATATACAAAACGATTTGTCAGGTCTACATAAGCTATTTCTTCTTATATACGTCGGAAAAATATATTCATTGTTAAAGAAAAATGAATTTCGTGTTATTTAACCTAAAATTTGAATTACAAGGACACATATGTAACAATGTGATTATGTGTTTAAATATTACACACTTGATTTCAATTTTATGGGCACTTGGTTTTTTTCACAAGTTAGTCAAATTAAAAAAAGATAGGTGATACTCATTTGCATATGTCTTATTTTAAGAATAAAAGAACTAAAATTTTTAATTCTATGTTTTACTAGAAAAGAATAAAAAAAACCAAAATACAAACTTCCAAACTGAAAATGCACATTTTAAGTTGTCTTTACAAATAAGCTAAGGGCGATAACCATAAAATCTAACAATCATATGTTGCTCCAAGAGCGCGATATATTGAATTTGTTTGGTTAGTTGATAATATTTTTTTATAGTAAATCAATTCATTAATAAAAGGACATATAATTTGTAAAAATGATATTGAACAATCACATAGCAAACTAGATTAGATGAAAGTTTCTATTATTATAATTACGTTCGTTTCATATATCTTGCACAGTAGATATCCTTTCTCATATCGCTGAAACATATTTTGATAGACAGTCTATTTATTTATTGGAGTCGTGAGGATTAAGTTTCTATACATTTTTAATATGTTATCGAAAAATTAACCACGACAATACAAATATTTTCAAAGAATTAATATAATAAATATTTTAATGATTCGATATTGAATAAATATACTGAATTCTCAGAATTTGGGTGAAAAATTTGTTAACATGATACGTATAAATTTTCTTTAACACAGAGAGAAATAAAATAAAAGCTAAATTTTAAAAAAAAAACAATAAAGAGGGATTTTCAACTTTTTAACGGGGGTTGTATTTGTTTTGATGATTGGTTCATAATATTAATATTAATATTAATTCCACTAATATTTTTTTTTTTTTTTGATAGGCAAAGATTTTATTAGAATAAGCCATAAGGCCAGACATGATACAATCACTGATACAAATTCCCACTAAACTATCACTGATACAAATTCCACTGAATCCGGTCTTCAAATAACTACCGTTGAGCATACTTCCACTGAATTTGGTCTTCAATTTTTAGTAATGTCAAACACCGAAGGAGCAATTCTAGGATCACTGTTCAGAACTTGTGATTTAATTATAGTTGGTTTCTAGACCGCATCTATCACGATTACGGTCTAAAGACACTATAAGAAAATTAATCAGCCTTAGTTGTAATTATAGTTGGTATAAAGATCGTATCAATCACGATAAACGATCTTAAGACACTATAAAGAAACTATAGAACCCGAGCTCTATATATAGTTGGTTCTAGATCACATCAATCACGATTAATGATCTATAGACACTATACTAATTTAGAACCCAAGTTTTATTATAGGCGGTTTGTAGATCAAATAAGTCCTGAATGACAATCTAAAGACACTACAGAGATTTAGAACCAGAGTTCTGATTATAGTTGGTTTTTAGGTCGCAAACTACAATTGAATATACCACTGAATGTTATGAATCCCTAAAAGCGACCTAAAGACACTATAAAAATGAACTTGAATTCTATCTATAGTTGGTTTTTAGATCGCATCAATCATTATTAGTGATCTATAGGCACTATAAAAGCTTATAGTTGGTTTCTAGATCGCATTTGTCAAGAATGACGCTCTAAAGACACTATAAATTAAGAACCGGGGTTCTAATTATAGTTGGTTTTTAGAACGCATCAATGAAGAATGACGATCTAAATACACTATAAAAATTCTGAACCTGCAATCCCTTATTGCTTTAAGCATCTACCAACTTCTCATTATCAACCTCTGAAGCTTCTACGGAAACTGCCCAATCCATAAATGACGAACCACTGATATTTCTAGTAAAAAGGGCCTCGTTAAAACCCCACAAGAGTAAAAGCCAATGGGAAAAAAACTCAAGGGGGAAAAAAAGTGCCCTCTTACTAAAATACTGATGAACCCACTAAACAAATAAATTGTCAGAAAGCATCTATCCCAGATTGGTGCTGATTAGAGTCCCCATAGACAAGAAGATGACATTCTCGCATTTAGTTCAAAGACAATTACTGCAAAACATATACTCACAAAATACCTTAGCGCAACACAAGCGTGTAATAAATTTCATGAATAATAAATCACATTAAATTCATGCATCGGAAAAAGGAGCACCGAAACGAGAAAATATGAGCTAATTACAAAATTTCATGAAAATAAACTAATTCTAAACCAGTTCTGATAGCAGCTTAGTTTCTTCTCAAGATGTCTCAACTAGTACAATCACCAAGTTTAGTCCAGAAACCATGTATTCATAACTTTAACAATATACACGTCAACTAGATCATATAAGAATTGAGAGCTTAGGGTTTCATATTTCTCACCTGAGCCCGAGACATTGAAGGGTCTCGGGACTCACCTGGTTGAGTTTAAACCCAACATAACTCGGAGTGAGCTCGAGTATATATACTTTGGTTGTTCATGCTGCTTGAACTGCTCTTGAGTATATAGTCGACTCCCCATCTTCACCGTAGCTTGTTGGATCATCAAATCTCTGACAACAGATACACTTGATCCAGATCTTCCAATGCTACCATTAATCTAGCTGCAGGATGGTCCTTTTTACTGGACTGGACTCGAATCATTGCATCACAGCCTATAATCTTGACATCTATATCCAAATCAATCAATTTGCTTGCATGACCATTTGACAATTTAAATTCTTTCTCAGTTAAACTCCGCGAGTCTTTACTAGCTAATTCCTTTTTCAAAGACTCCAACTGGTTTCTCAGCTCATCTTTCTCAGAATCCGATGCCTGCACCTTGGCTTTCAACTCATTAATATAAATGATAGAGTGTCCCAGAAGTGAAGCCTAGTCCATTTTTGATACATTAGGCACAACAACTCGAAGAGCATAAAACTTCAGATTAAGCTTCTCCCTCTACTGCCTCTCCGCTTCAACATGATTCAATGGCTCTTCTCTCCCATTCGCAGGCTTCCTCCTCCTCTTCCGTGGCTTCTTTTCTTGATACCAAAACATTAACAACCACAATTGACAACACTTAACTATTACAAGTAAACGCTAAAAAACCAAAATCACTCAGACAAACCATCAAACACCTGGAGTGTAAACCAAACCTGTACTCAAAAGTCGACATCGAAGCTCTTTGGATACCCATTATACTCCAAGTTAACATTCAAAGTAGCACAAATAGCTTTAAACTTCAACCTCAAGCTCTCCACAACATCAGTAGGCGGGGGAGTTCCCATGCGGTAGCTCAACACCACAGCAGAGTGACAGGCTCGACAAATTGGCAAACAAAACGCAACACGTTCTCTTAAGATCAAAGCAAGCAAATTGATTATCGACATGACACGAGAACCCGACGACGATGCGGAGAACTGGTGGCAAATGATTGTTTGGCTTAGCTACTCTAATGTAAAACTTCAGTTGTTCCAAGAATGTGACAACTCGGAAGAAATTTGGTCCCCTATATGCCTAATTCCACTAATATGAATTCACGGATAAATAATTTTATACTTAAGTTAATTAATATTCCAATAAATTATATATTTTTATAAATAAAAATCAAAATAATATATTTATATTAATTTTTTAATACAATTATTGGTCGGTGCGTAGCACGGGTAGAGTGGTAGTCTATATAACAAGCATATGGTTATCGTAATGTCATGCATTACTATTTACTTACATGACTCCTTAACTGGGGAACCCTTTGAAGTTTATTTTCTGTCATGAATATGTAATTAGCATTAGGAATCAAGTTCTTCTATAAAATGTAAAAATAACCATATAATAATTCTTGAAAGAATATCCTTAGTTCATGTCTCTTGAAGAAAAATGCTACAAAATAAAGACAGTTGAAGTTTGAACAATGAAGAAATTTTTTTAAGTACAAATTCGAGAAGTGGAATCAGTCTATTCCATAAGTCAATGATTCGATATCTCAAGAATTTCAGAAGTAATTTACTTTATTAAATATCTCAAGGATTCCATAAGTGAATTACTCTATTCGATAAGTCCCTCTAGAAGTAATTTTCTCTATTCGATATGTCAAGGATTAATTCAGAAGTAAAATACTGTATTTGATATCTCAAGTATTCCACAAGTCAAAAGACTCATTAGACATCTCAGAGATTTCAAAAGTAAAAGACTCATTCGAGAAGTATATACATTGGACATCTAAAAAAGACTTGATGCAGAAATCAGAGATCTCTGGTCATAGTTCTCGGATAAAGTACTTCTTTGTTTATAACGATTTAACGACAACTACAAGATGGTCTATGCCTCATGATCAATTAGAAGGCACCTGCAGTGGTTCAATTGTTGCAGTGTGTACTTGGCAAGCCTACAAAGAATCTTCAAGAGAAAATCAAGGAAAAACAGCTAAATAAGTGGATATGATCAGTATGTACATAAAACAAGAAGAAATCACATGATGCCAATTTTCACTAAAATGGTATACACGGAACTTAGCATACTAGTTTGTCTGTTACTAATTTTGTAAAAGTGAGCTATGCATATGTTCTATATATGCACAGATTCATATATTTAGTTATTAAGATTTCAAGTGTAATTTCAAGAATATCTCTTTGAGAAATCGAAGTTCAGAATTCAACTTTGTATTCATAATTTGTATCAACAATTGATGTAATACAACGTTAGGTTTAAAGTAAAATTGTGTGTTATTTATTTTCCATAATATTTTTCATACAACATATAATTTCAAGTTGTAACTCTAAACAGATTCAAACAGCTAACATTCGAATAAAAAGTTGATAATACATTCACCCCATCTATATTATCTAGTTGTATTTCACACTCAACACTATTAACTATTCAATTACCTTTTTCAGCTAAAACACGTTACCTTTTCAATTTTCCTAACTAAAACCTCTCTTTTGATAATAATATCATGGGCATTTTGGTTAATAAAATAATAATATCATAATTACTAATAATTACCCATTATCTTTTTCAACTAAAACATATCATTATTTCTATATTTTCAAACTAAAATCCCTCATTTTCTATAAATATCAGGAATAACACATATATAATTATTATCGATTCATACCATTTAAAAACTTTAGTCTACCAAATTCATTTCTTAAAAAATTCAATTCAAATTAAAGAAAAAAAGACATGTGCATCGTGTTGGTCCCGGAGTATTGCAGAAGGGGGGGTTGAATGCAATACTGATAAAATCGAATCTTTAAATCAACAATGAAGATAAAGATTATAGATTATCAGTAGATGTATGCAAGCAATAAGTGAAACAAGATTTCTCACAAAATAATTGTTTTATTTATTTTGTGTGAAGTGTTGCTACAACCTGGAGAGAGTGTTTCTCCAGCTTCGATATCTCAAGAGATACAAATTGCTTCGTGTGCGTACATGAATAGAAAAGAATCTAAGATGTATCTAAGAAGACTAAGATACTCTGTTGTCCCTATCGCATGGGGTGTTGAGCTGTTGTCGTTTTCAAGTGGCAGCTCATTACAATTTGCACACCCATGTGACTTTCCCAAATTGCTATACAGACAGTATAAACCTTATAAGTAAAGCAACCTAGATTCTTTCTATTTCTAGCTAATACAATTCTAGTAGATGTGGATATTACATACTCCTCGAATTGACCAGCTTTGTCTTGTGAATCTCTTAAGCTTCTGTCGTAGTCTTGCAGGTCTGCTACAAACGATAGTGTGTTGCAGCAAATCTGTTTCTTGAACATGTAACCTGTCACGGGCTTTGACTGAGAAAATACCCAATTCAAATAATTAAAGGTGACAGTAACCTTAACCGTAGAGTCTGCTGTCAAAGGAATATTCAGTGGTTGACAGTACGAGCTCCCGCCAATGTTGCTGTCGGAACTCCAGACTTGCTATAAAGTGTGAGAATGTTACTGTCTCTTGCTTCAGCCAATGTTGCTGTCAGATGTAGCTTTGTCGTGACTTTGCAACATTTGTCTTCTTGTAACTTTACTGTCAGGGACATGACAGTAACTTTTATTCTTGCTGTCTTCTGGATGTATTCCTTGAGGCTTGAACAAATGTATGAACTTCTCCCAAATCATACAATTATTACATGACAGCAATTATTCGAATACGAAGACATACTCTGGCTGTGACAGTATGTTCAACTTAGTAAAAACTAAGTACAGGGAAATATAGTTAAGTTGTCTCTATGCTATCACCCATAAATCCCAACAATCTCCCCCAATTTGTTTTTATGGACAATAACAACAAATTTACAATCAAAATGTGCTGACAACTTAACTAACATAGATCAGAATAGATGAAATACCATATCTGATAAATGTTAAAGAAAAATCTAGAACATGAAGCTTATGAATTAACTGCAAATCAATTGCTCCTATTGAATGAGCAAATCAGAGTTTAACTTAGCTTGATTTTGGTAGTCTCCAGTTGTTCAGATTTTTCCCTCTCTTCTGAGAGCTTCATTTCTTGCTTTTCTAAGGTCTTCAACTAAAGCTTTTTCTTCTGGTGATCTGGAATCATCTTCAATGTCTTCAATATACCTTTGTATCCCTCGAGAAGTAAATACTTCAGCATCTTTTAGATCAAACCAAGTTTCAAAATCATACGTGTATGTTCTGAACTTCAGAATTCCTTGAATGAACTTGAACCTCCTTCTAGGAAAAGCATTTAAGGATTCTCTTCTTTTTCTGTCTAGCTTTGGATCTTCATCTCTCCTTTGATCAAATATTTCTTCTAGTTCCCAAGCAACTAGCATTTCGAGCTTATGAACAGATCCAACAACTTAATTTCCAGTAGAGATCCTTCAGTATACTGGTCCTCAATTTGTGAAAACTATCAACATAGATTTCTTGCTTATCATCCTTGATTCTCAGAGGATCGTCCAGTACACAGGGTTGATAACCTGCTTCCTCACTGAATAGCTTGTTGATTTTCTTGTAGCTTTCCTTCAGTTGAGCTTCTAGGTCTTCAGCACTTTGTTTGGCAGATGTGGCAGGTTTGGTAGGTTTGGTAGATTGGGATGATTTAGCTTTAGCATCCTGATAAGCTTGTTCTGCTTAATATTCAGCCATGCCAGCCTTTATAAAGGGGCGATGTGCTGCTACAAGGTCCACATCAGGCATTGGTTCCCCATCAGAACTGACTTCAAGGTCTGCATCATCATGTGCTCTCCAGTCACCATACGTCTCATAGAATTCAGCAAATCTTTGAGCCTAGTAATTTTTGACATGCTCTAAGATACTGCTTGAAACATCTTGATCTGTTTCCATGAGGGTGATCATCCTTTCCAAAACGAAGAAATCAATTCTTCTCCTTACCTTAACCGTTTTGCATGAGAGATCATGCCTGTCTCCCACATGTGAAACTATCTCCATAGTGAAGTCTGGTTCCACAGTTATACATGTAGTTCCACAGTCCTTGAGATCATACTTGCGTACGTTTTTGTTGACTGGGTCCAGTTCCACTGAGACAGATGTAATGCTCCCATCAATTGACTTTTTCAATAGTTCAAAACTATTTACTTTTCTCTTATCAATGGGCTTCTCTGTCAAAACTACTACATGCTTCTTTTTCTTTGCTACTGCAACTGTCTTCCCTTTTATCTTGTTTGCACGATAGGCTTGTGCTCTTGTCTTTCTTCTGTTAGATGAGAAATTCTTGACAAGCTTTCGTACCTTGACAGTTTCTTCAAGTTGACCCTTGACAGCATCTTTTATGACAGCAACTTTGACAGCTTCGACTGTTTGGCTCTTGACAGCATCTTTCACTTGGGTGTCTTCAGCCATTCTGACAGTATCCTTGTTGACAATATCTTTTTCAGCATTAAAACATTCAACTACCAGTCTCAAGATACTTGTCTCCAAGGCTTCAAAAATTTCTGACTCCGCTTTGTTAGGTCGAATTCACAATAGTTAATCAAATACTGTATGAGTAACTTAACAAGAACACACTGTTTAATACTTAAAAACTGTTTGGAATTAACAATTCCTCTCTTAGTGATGTAAATATCACAGAGAGCTGCTTAGGTTACAATCAATGAATTTCTCAATGTTCGATACCCTTCTAGGGTTAACCTAACTGTATTTATAAAACATACAGCTTCGTACAATCAGTAATTGATTCTCCTATAATTAAGCTATACAATTGATATCAATCACGATTGCTCCAGTCTTCCAAGTCAACTCAATCTCTTTGACAGCTTTCCAATCTTCAAAGATATTGCTTCTAAATTTATCTAGTATCAATCTTCAAAAACTGTTGACTCTTCAGACAATACCGCTACAGAGTTTAACAACCTCTGTTGCGCTTCCAGTCAGTGTTTAACTAAACTCTGACCGCTTCCAGCTAAACTCTGTTTTGTCACATAGCTTCCAAACACTGTTCTCATCAATCATTTCTAACAATCTCCCCCAACTTGTCCATTAGCAAGAATGTACAAGTTTACAGTAAATGATGATGTCAAAACAAATACAAAGTTTTACAGTGTTTAACATACAAACAGAGTTTAAACTTTTACTTAACAAACTTACAACTTTTGTCTACCTAACTTCCTCAAGATCTGGAGCTGTTCTGAGATAATCAATCAACAACCTTCTCTCAGTATGTTCAAGTTCAATCTCCATAGCTTCCTTGATCTCTCTTAAATCTGAATCATTTTCATCAGTTTGAAAAATAGCAGCTCTGAGATCATAGATCTTGTTTCTTCTCATTTCATTTCCCAACTTGATGTACTTCACTTCTTCAGACTTTTCATTGAAATCCAGAACAGTAATTCCAAGATCAGTCTTCAGCTTCGAAGTCCCTTTCTCCATCTCTATCAGATTGCCATTCCAATCTCTGTACTTAGGAATATATCTTTCAGCAGACTTTGATCCTGTAACAACTTTAGCTTTCTGCATATACCCCCTTATAGAATTAGCAATAAGCTGTGTTTGATGATTTCTGACTCTGAAGATATGCAAGACATACTGAAGTTCCTCAAATAATTTTAGCTTGATTGCTTCTTCATTCACTCTATACACTGACCCATCTGCCATAAAGTATAACAGAAAGTGAATGTCTAAGCTCCTTTGACGAACTAGCTGAACTGACTCCAACTTGTCTAGATTTTCTTGAGTAATACCAGAACCAAGAGATACAAGTGCAGAGGGATCTCTTGGACTGTTACTAAATCTCAAATCTCTTTTTGAACCTAATCCAGAAGTATTTCTGCCTGGTGGCTTTCCTGAACATGTAACATTATGTTGATATCCACCAGTCACTCCTGCATCTTCTTGCACTGGAATCTTTGGCCTTGAAAAACCAGGTAAGGGTTTACTTTGTGTCTGTACAACTTGTGTGACAACAGAGGTTGTAACAATCATTTTGCCCTTGTTCTCCTCATTTATTATCCCTTTTAACTTTAATTTAGCATCAAGAGAAGACTTTCTGATCAACTTTTCTTTATCTTCTTCTTCTTCTTCTTCTTGAATGCCAGTTAACTTCTCTTTGATTTCAATGCCTTTAAGAACAGGCTTTGCAGTTTTAACAACTTTCTCTCTCTTCTTCAACTTAACAGACTTTAAAATCTTCAAATGCTTTTCTTGTAGAGTTTTCTCTTCAGCTTTAGCATCTTCTATAGTAACTCCTTCTGCATTCTCTTCCATAAAAAGCTTAACAGCTAACTCCTCATCAGTCTTTGGATTTGATATTAATTCCAAACTCTTGGTTTTTGAAGTACCTTGAGTTTCAGTGTTTATTCCAACAGACTGTGACTTAAGAGATTTGCCAGATCTCAGAGTTAGTGTATCAGAGTTTAAACCCTTCTTCTTATCACTTGCCCCTCCATCTCCAGCATCATCCTTTTGAGACAGAGTTTGAGAAACTTTGCATTTAGACTTAGCAACTCTCTCCCCCTTTTTGACATCATCAGGAATGAGTATAGATGTGATGAGCTCCAAAGAGTTAGCAATAGAATCAACCTTAGCCAACAAAGTAGCTTGATTTTCTTCAACCTTTCCTAGCCTGGCAAAGAGAGTATCTTGAACTTTAGAAAGCTGTGCAGCTTTGATTTTTGACTCTCTTTCCATCTTCAGTTCTCTTGACTGTATCTCTGTCTTCAAAGAAGCAATTTCTTGCTTAGTATCAGCAAAATTTCCATCCAGAGTTTTGACTTGTACCACAGTTGCTTTTAAGCATGATAAAATCTCTGGATTTGAAATTTGACTAGCAGTTTGCTTAACAAAATCAGCTGCTCTCCCTTTTGGAAAAATACAGTCTTGTTTATACCAATTAGCAGCAGATTTAGCAAGATACTCTTCTTCAATTGCATGAGATGGACAAGGCTGATCAAAAGATTTATGCTTATTATCAGTCTGTGCTGGTGCACTCAGAAAAGAATCAGAGTTTGCACTGCTATCAGATTCATCTTCAACACTTGCATCTTTAGCTTGAGCATCTTTTAAAGACCCACTGTGCTGAGCTGTGTCAGCCACAGTTTCTGTAACAATTTCTGCAACCTTTTCAATATTATCCTCATGTTGCACAGGCTCTGCAACAGAGTTTGTATTTGTTGCTTCATCTTGCATAGGTTCAACAGAGTTTGCAACTTTAGTTGCTTGATCAACCTCATCACCCTTGTCAGGAATTTGATAACCCTCAGAGATTAACTCTGTATGTGATGCTACAGGCTGAACAGCTGTACCAGTTGCTTCAAAATGAACAACAGGTGAGATAGGATCAGAGAATGGTTCAAATGAGTCAAGAATATCATCCATTGGTGAAAAACCATCTCTGTTATTTTCTTCTGCAGGCATTTTATCCTCTGCAGGTGCTTTAAGATTGACAGCATCCTCTGCAGGTATTTCAACCTCTGCAGGTATTTCAACATTGACAGCCACAATATCCTCTGCAGGCATTTCAACCTCTGCAGGTATAGCAATATTCTCTGCAACCTCAACAGTAGGTGTTTGCAGTGAAACCACCTCTGGAGCTTCAAATACATGCTCATCTTCAGAATCTGAAAGAATTAATTTTCTCTTCTTGACTTGAGGCACCACAATCTCCTCTTCATCTTCACTAGAGCTCTCCCTGGGTGGTGAAAGTGAAGGTCTGTTTGCCTTTTGTTTCTTTCTTCTAGTATAAACAGCTCCAGGTAATGTCTGTTTAGCCTTTGAGTGTTTAGTGTTTTGGGCGGTGTGTTTTTTCTTTTTGGTTTGGATTTGGGTTGTTCAGTAGATGCTGGCTCAGAGTTTAAGGTTTCAGAGTTTAGTGGTGGAGAGTTTATTGTTGGAGAGTTTAAGGTTTCAGAGTTTATTTGTTCTGGTTGTGGTTGATGAGATGTAGGTACAGTGGTTGTGGGTGTTGTGGGTGTTGTGGGTGTTGGTTCAGAATTTATGGTGTCTAATGGTTCAGGCATGTGATGTGGTGATTGAGAATCTTGAGGTTGGTTTACATAGTTCTGTAAGGCTAGTGGCATAAACATATCAGGTATGTGCTGTTTAGTAACATCTTTGTTTGTCAAATCAGAAAACATTCTTTTAGCAACTTGAAAAGGCTGAATCACATCAGCTTCATCAATTGGAATGTTAGGCACACAAGCAGTAAATAGCATTTGACAAAAACGAGCAAAATAAACAGTAGTAGGCTCAGACAAACGCTCTCCCAAATTCATTAGCACTAGTCTACCAAAATCGAAATTACCTCCATATAGTAGAGCATGACCAATTTGAAGAGTGTCAAGAGGAAGTGCATCCCAATTTGTTGTCTTCTTTCCAAAAGTTCTTGTAATGCAATCGAAAAAGAAACTCCATTCCTTTCTCAAAAGAGGTCTTCTCAAAGATCCAATCTTATTCAAATCTCCTGCACAGCCAATTTGCTGCAACATTGTCCTCAAGCGATCATGACCAACAACACTGTAAGAAGTGTGAGTCTCAAAATCCAGAGCATCTCTAACTGTAGTTGGAGTAATGATATACTCTGATTCAGCATGAGTGAAAGTGATTGTTGGAGTGCCAGACTCTTCTCCATCATCATATACAGAATTTGTCCAGAAAGTAGCAATTTGTGAAGCAGAGAGTGTTGGTGGTGCTGTTAAAGCTTTCCCTATTTCAGAATCTTTCAAGAAATTTTGAAACAGATGAAACGCCTCTGGAGCATTTGCATTCTCCAGTGGTGCTGCATAGTTGCTAGGAAGAAACACTAATCCTGCTGCATCAAACGCTTTGGTTGCCATTAGAAGATATGATATGAAGATATTTAGAGAAAAGATGTATATGCACTGTAAGTGTTTATCAAAATGTGAGTGAGAATGAATGAGAATTTTGAAAGTGAATGAGTATGCAAGTAACTGTGAGTGGGTGAATATGAATAGATGTGAAGTGAGAGAACAAAAACGATTAGAGTAAAACTAAAACTCAATCGTTTATTCAATAAAAGCGCGCAACTGATTGTAGAGTAATGTATGAGTGGGACACTATCATGGGACACGTGTCAAACAACCAATGGATCACTTAATAATTACCGCTGTCATTCCTATAATCACGACACTTTGACATATTTTCACTAATTAACAGTTGTCAACTACCCCAATTACTCCAAAATAGTCAAATCATCTCAATGAAACTGTACCTTAGAGTATTTAACACAACTCAACAGTGTTTATCAATTTTCAACTTTATCACTAACAACCCTTTCAAAAATTGCACAGTTGTGAATATAAGTGTGTGTGAAGCAGAGTTTACCATAATCAATCTTTAGAGCTTCTAATATTTCATAAAATCCATAACAAGAATCAATAAACACTGAATGCACAAACTCTCATATTAAACACTGATTGTTTGATGAATGCTAAACTCTGTAGTTACTGTAATACAGAAATCTGAAAACTTCTATTCCCTTTGATGTCCATGATTATCCAAGTAAGCACACAGTCTTTAAAGACAAAAAGATCAAGAGATAGAAATCAGAGCATCATTCAGTGAATAACAGTCATGAATTTGATAAACTCACAAACTCTCAAAGCACACAAGTGTTTAGGTGAAGTGTTTACACTCACATTCAACCAGAAATAGCAGAATCTACCATATGCTTGAATGTCCACCAAATCTACACTACTTTGAGTACATGTATTCACAAATCAAAAGGACTTTATTCAGGGTTGTAATGGAGTAATGGAGTAAGATCAAACAGATGAGTAGATATGTTTTATTCATGAGTGAATTTCAAGCTGAACATTTTAATAGAGAAAAGTGTTCAGTCACACTGTTAGTACTTATTTGTACAAGATCAGTATATATGCCCCCTTTTTTTTTTTTTTTTATCTAGCATATATACTGAGTAAACTTTACTTTTCTTGAGAAACACTCATCTGCTTGATTTTTTTTCAAAAGAATATAACTGCTCTTAATACTTCAGAGTATAAGAAAAATGAGCAGTTAATTAGGCTCAAAGGGGTTTACTAAGGGTGGTATTTATGAACAGTGTTTGTACAGTGTTTGAACAGTGTTCAAAAGAATTTTGAACAGTGTTTGAAGGAATGGTAAATCCTATTGCCTTTATCATTTTCATGCACACACATATCATGTAGTCTCAAGAAGGTTTAATACAAGTTCTAGAGAAACATACTTCCTGATGAATATCACACAACAATAAATACTGATTGATAGAAAATGTATCAATCACTGATTTGGCTCAAACTCTCACAGGGTGTAGACATGAATCTGAACTCACCAAACTAATCAATGACACATCTCAAGTTTTATGGTTTTCACAAGTATAAACAAGGAATTATCAGGAACCATACCTTTGGAAACAGAATGTCACTAATCAGAGTTTAGAGTTCATCAATAACCAAAATTATTTATGAGAGGCAATGCACACAATATTCATAAACTCAGAGTTTGGGACTAAATAAACTAAGAGATGCTATAAATATGAAACAGTATCATGCTGTGTTGATTTACTGAACAAAGTCTGATTAGATTACAGTGAATCAGAAAGAATCATGATTTAATTACTGAGAATCATGCTTCATACATTTTTCTTCATTGATATTTTCATTTAGACAATAATCAATTCTGAATTCACTGAGTGTATCCAACATGTTAACAGTATTTAACAGACAGACATGCTGACAGAGTTTAACAAGTTTTAAACATTAACATGCAGAACAGAGTTTAATACTAAGGTTCACATAGCACTTAACAATTTTCAGAAACATGAGCAATATATTTTAGAGATAAGTCTTTGAGTCTAACCAACATCTCTAGTCAAAACTAGAGACCATTCCTAGTTCATTGACCAGTCTTGTAAATGTAGCTTCACTCAATGGCTTGGTGAAGATATCTGCAAGTTGTTGTTCTGTTGACACAAAGTGAAGCTCAATGTTGCCTTCCTCTACATGCTCTCTGATGAAGTGATACCTTATGCTGATGTGCTTTGTCATTGAATGTTGTACTGGATTACCTGTCATTGCAATAGCACTTTGATTATCACAGTAAATAGGTATCTTGGTATACCTTAATCCATAATCCAGCAGTTGATTCTTCATCCATAAAATCTGTGCACAGCAGCTACCAGCAGCAATATACTCTGCTTCAGCTGTAGATGTAGATATTGACTTCTGTTTCTTGCTGTACCAGGAAACAAGTCTGTCACCCAGAAATTGACAACTTCCACTGGTGCTTTTTCTGTCTATCTTACAGCCTGCAAAGTCTGCATCTGAATAACCAAGTAGTTTAAACTCTGATTCTCTTGGATACCACAGCCCCAAAGTTATAGTGCCCTTGAGGTACTTAAAAATCCTCTTTACTGCTGTTAAATGTGGTTCTCTTGGATCTGCCTGGAACCTTGCACACAAACAAGTTGCATACATGATATCAGGTCTACTAGCTGTTAAATAGAGTAGAGAACCAATCATTCCTCTGTAGCTTGTCATATCTACTGATGACCCTGCATCTTTGTCCAATTTTGTTGCAGTTGCCATGGGAGTTGTTGCAGATGAACAGTCAAGCATACCAAATTTCTTGAGAAGATTTCTGGTATATTTTGCTTGATTTATAAAAATTCCATCATCTGTTTGCTTCACCTGTAACCCTAGAAAATAACTTAGCTCTCCCATCATACTCATTTGATATCTTGACTGCATGAGTTTGGCAAACTTCTTACAGAGTTTATCATTAGTAGATCCAAAAATGATGTCATCCACATATATCTGAACTAAAAGCAAGTCACTACCAGATTGAAAGTAAAACAGAGTTTTATCAATAGTACCTCTGTGAAACCCACTTTCTAGTAAAAATTTGGCAAGGGTTTCATACCATGCCCTTGGTGCCTGCTTAAGTCCATAGAGTGCCTTGTCTAACCTGTAGACATGGTTTGGATATTTTGGATCTACAAAACCTGGTGGTTGTTCCACAAACACTTCTTCTTCAATTTTTCCATTTAAAAATGCACTTTTTACATCCATCTGAAACACTTTGAATTTCTTATGAGAGGCATATGCTAGAAAAATTCTGATTGCCTCCAATCTAGCCACTGGAGCAAATGTTTCATCATAGTCTATTCCTTCCTGTTGTGAATAGCCTTTTGCAACCAGTCTTGCTTTGTTTCTTGTGATAACACCATCACTGTCAGTTTTATTTCTGAAAACCCATTTAGTGCCAACAATGGATCTGTTCTTGGGCCTTGGTACAAGTGTCCATACTTCATTTCTTTCAAATTCATTTAGCTCTTCTTGCATTGCTGTTATCCAGTCAGCATTTTTAAGAGCTTCTTCCACTTTCTTTGGCTCAGATTGTGACAAGAATGCATGAAACAGACATTCATTTGTTGTTGCACTTCTTGTCCTTACTTTTGCATCAGGATCACCAATAATCAAATCAGGTGTGTGTGACTTAGTCCATTTTCTTGCAGAAGGCAGATTGCTTCTGTCATCATGTGATCCTCCCCCTTGATCCATGCTCTCCTGATTTTCTTGGTGCCTCTCTTCATTTTCAGATGCTCCCCCTGAATGTGACTGCTCAGAATTATCAACAGAGTTTGAATCAACAGAGTTTGATTCAGAATTATCAACTGAGTCACTTTCAGTGTTTGAATTATCACTTTGATGTAATTCTTCATGCTCCCCCTCAACTGGTTCTTCCCTTGTTTCTGATTGAAGAGTTTCTTCAGTATTTACCAGTAGAGGTTCAGAGTTTAGATCAACAGAGTTTGTCAGATCAGTCTGATCAGAGTTTACTTTTTCAGAGAATAAATCTTCATTTTCAAAGTGCAGTTGATCATGTTCATTGACATCTTCAAGTCCAGTTATTTTCTTGTCATCAAATGACACATGAATTGATTCCATGATCACTCTAGTTCTCATATTATAAACTCTGAATGCCTTTGTTGACAGTGGATAGCCAACAAAAATTCCTTCATCTGCCTTTAGGTCAAACTTGGTCAACTGTTCAGGATGAGTCTTCAACACAAAGCATTTGCATCCAAAAATATGAAAATATTTTAGATTTGGCTTCTTCTTTTTCACCATTTCATATGGTGTTTTACCATGCTTATTGATCAGTGTTGCATTTTGAGTAAAACAAGCAGTTTGAACTGCTTCTGCCCAGAAATATGTTGGCAATTTTGCTTCATCTAGCATGGTTCTGGCAGCTTCTATCAAGGTTCTATTCTTCCTCTCCACTACACCATTTTGTTGTGGAGTGCCAGGTGCAGAAAACTCTTGTTTGATTCCTTTACTCTTGCAAAATTCTTCCATTGATGAATTCCTGAATTCAGTTCCATTGTCACTTCTGATTATCTTCACTTGATTCTCTGACCCTTTGTCCAGTTGGATTATATGTTCTGTCAGTGTTAATGCAGTTTCATCCTTCTTTGCAAGAAAATATACCCATGTGTATCTGGTATATTCATCAACAATGACTAGAGCATATTTCTTCTTTCCAAGAGACATCACATTCACTGGTCCAAAAAAATCAACATGTAGGAGATGATAAGGATCAATAATTGAAGACTCAGATTTGCTTTTGAAGGAGGCTTTTCTCTGTTTGGCCTTTTGACAAGAATCACACAGGCCTTCTACATTCAACAAAGACCTTGGTAGACCTCTTACAAGATCATTCTTGATTAGCTCATTGATGTTGTTCAGGTTCAAATGAGAGAGTTTCTTGTGCCATTTCCAACTCTCTTCACTGGACATTCTTGTAGACAGACACACTGCTTTGCCATCAGTGTTTGTTGACAATTTAATTTCATAGATGTTATTGTGTCTGTTTCCAACTAGAGCAACTTTCCCTGTAGATTTACTGATCACTTGACAATATTCAGGCTGAAAATCCACATGATATCCTCTGTCACAGATTTGACTCACAGATAGCAGATCATGCTTGAGTCCTGGAACCAGAGCTACATTTGTGATGATGACATTTCCAAGATTAATGTTGCCATATCCCAGAGTATGTCCTATGTTGCCATCTCCATAGGAAACTTTTGGGCCAGCCTTCTCCTCATACTCTGATAGCAGGGCTTTATTTCCAGTCATGTGTCCTGAACATCCACTGTCCACGACTAGGGTACTCACCCTGGTGCCCTGCAATCACAAACAATCACTGATTGTTAGTTTTAAGGATCCAGACTTGCTTGGATCCTTTGGCTTTCTTAATTCTGTTAGCTTTTGCAGCGGAATTCACATTATCAGAGTTTAAGCTAACTTTTTCAGAGTTTACATTTGCAGAGTTTACTTTAATCCATTTCAAATTTGGTTTGGATTCATAGTAATTATAGTAAATAGCATGATAATCTCTGCAAGTGTAAATAGAATGCCATGTACTTCCACAGTGTTTGCATAAAGTCTGTGGTCTAGTTCTCACATAATCACTCTTTACTGCAGTTTTAGAGGACAAAGAATTAATGTTCTTATTCTTACTGCAGAAATTAGCAAGATGATTAGTGCTACCACAATTAAAGCATGTTTTTCTAGGAGCTAATGAAGCAAGCATTGGCTTAATTCCTGATGTTATACCTACCTTTCCATTTTTGTTTTTCTTAGGCAATCTCTGTTTGTTGACAGATTTTATCTCCTTAAGCTTATGCTTGAGTTGTTTATCTGTCATTAAACCAATGTTAGCCTCTTTAACAAAAGTCTTAGCATATGACTCTTTAACAGCCTTTTTCTGTGCTTCAGTCTTAGGTCCACCTGTTCCCATGACATTACCTTCAGATGAACGATGTGGTCTAACTTTTACCAAATTTTCAAATCTAAGTTCATCTCCCTCAGAGTAACCTAGACCTACTGTATCTGACTGAAACACTTCTTGAGTATCTTTACCAGAGTGTGTCCAAGTTTTAATGATGTGTTTAGTATCCTCCAATTCAGATTCTAGTTGCTTATATTTACCTAGCAACTCCTGTTCAATAAACACTGCATCATCTCTCTCTTTCTGAATTTTATTCATGTTTTCTAGCTGTTCCTCAACTAGTTTGTTTCTATCTTTGAGTTGAGAGCACTCATTCTTTATCCTCTCATTTTCTAAAGTCTGATCCCTATAACTGATATGCAATGCTTTAAGATAAATTCTCAATTCAGTTATATTATCAGTATTATAAGCATAGGTAGTTGGAGGTACCTTGAGATCATCATCTTCATTTTGAGTAGTAGCCATGAGTGCATAGTTGACTTCCTCATCTGAATCTGAAGTGTCTGCCCAATCTCTGCCTTTGGTGTAGAGTGCCTTTTCAGTTTTACCCTTCTTGCACTCAGGAGCATAGTGACCCATCTCCTTACACTTGTAGCATTGAATTTCAGACTTATCTTTCTTACCAGATTTGAAGTCCTTTCCCTCAGATTTCTTGAAATTCTTCTTGTCAGACTTAGAGTAGTCCTTGGAGAATCTCTTTCCCTTCTTGAAGTTCTTGTATCCCATCTTCTTGAAGGTCTTTACCATCAATGCAGCCATTTGCATCATCTCTTCATCATCTTCAGAATCAGATGTTCCATCTGTGTTTGAGTCAACATCAGAGTTTGATGACTCACTTTCTGAGTGTATGACTAAAGCTTTTCCTTTTGCATTTTTCCTTGATGCTTCCTTCTTTGATGGTTTCTCCTCAACCTTAAGTGCAACAGACTTTGACTTTCTACTAGATCTCTTGTTTCTCTGCTCCAATTCCAATTCATGGGTTTTGAGCAGTCCATAGATTTCATCAATCTCTGTTTCACCAAGTTCATAATTATCTCTTGTAGTGGTTGTTTTCACATCCCACTTTTCAAGTAGAGAAAGAAGGAACTTGAGATTTGAGTCTTCTAAATCATACTCTTTATTAACCAATGACAAATCATTGAGCAGTTTACAGAATCTGTCAAATGTTTCTGTCATGGTTTCTTCAGACTTTGCCTCAAAGTGCTCATACTCCTGAGTGAGTATGTTTCTTCTGTTTTTCTTGATTGCAGGAGTTCCTTGACACCTAACCTCAAGTGCATCCCATATTTCCTTTGCAGTTGTGCAGTTAATCACTTTATTAGACATGACATTGTCTAATGCACTGTGAAGTAAATGTCTCACTTTTGCATCCTTTGCAATAGATGAAAGATCCTCAGCAGTTAGATCTTTCTTTTCTTTTGGAATGACCTTTGATTCCTCACCAGCAGCAGCAGCAGATAATTTTGTAGGTTTGTGAGGACCTTCATTAATTCTATCAAGATATTCTGGATCTGTGGCTTCCAGAAACATGGTCATCTTTACCTTCCAGATTGCATACTTTGATGGCCTAAGTATAGGAACCCTTATAGTTTCATACCTACTAACAGTAGTAGGAGCTTTCTCAGATGGTGGAGGTATCTCTGCCATTGATTACTATTGTGTTTGGATCTTTAACTGTAATAAAGTAACAGATTGGCTCTGATACCACTTGTTAGGTCGAATTCACAATAGTAAATCAAATACTGTATGAGTAACTTAACAAGAACACACTGTTTAATACTTAAAAACTGTTTGGAATTAACAATTCCTCTCTCAGTGATATAAATATCACAGAGAGCTGCTTAGGTTACAATCAATGAATTTCTCAATGTTCGATACCCTTCTAGGGTTAACCTAACTGTATTTATAAAACATACAGCTTCGTACAATCAGTAATTGATTCTCCTATAATTAAGCTATACAATTGATATCAATCACGATTGCTCCAGTCTTCCAAGTCAACTCAATCTCTTTGACAGCTTTCCAATCTTCAAAGATATTGCTTCTAAATTTATCTAGTATCAATCTTCAAACACTGTTGACTCTTCAGACAATACCGCTACAGAGTTTAACAACCTCTGTTGCGCTTCCAGTCAGTGTTTAACTAAACTCTGACCGCTTCCAGCTAAACTCTGTTTTGTCACATAGCTTCCAAACACTGTTCTCATCAATCATTTCTAACACGCTTCATCATTGACAGCATCTTTCTTTTCAGTACTGGGAGTTTCTTGCTCTTCTTGGGTAGCATCCATCTGAGTTTGTGTAGCAACATTCTCAGATGCTTCACTCCTAGAACTCCTGATATTTCCAGGTTCACTACTTCCTCCAAATTCATTCTCATCATCATCCAGAGTATCATCATAGTGGTAGCTTCCTCTCATCTTGGCATTAGCATCAGAGATCAGCTTCTTTATGGTTGAGCTAATTTCCTCATCTCTTTTTGCTAACAGCCTATGAATATCTTTGACAGCTTTAACTTTGCCACTGGTGATACTGGATTTGAGAAGTTTCTTCAGCATTGTCATGATTGTTTCAGTGCTTAGTCCTGAGACTCTATCCAATGGTAAGAAATCCAACCTTCTTGCTCCTGTCTTTGTGATCCTTCTGAAACACACACCATAAGGAATTTGAATCACCTCAGGGAGTTTGTCCTCAACCATCCTTTTAATTTATGCTATCAGACTATCATTGAAGGTTGTTGAATTTCTGACTACCGGGGTTCCAAGGACTTGGAGTACTCTAGCATGCAAACTTTGTAAAAGTTGCATTGTGATGAATATGGTCAAACGGTTCTTCAAATAGACCTGAACAGCCCAGCTTCTTTCCAAGTTGATTCTCACAGAGATACTTATTACTTTGCTCTTCAGTGTTGATGCCAATTTTGTAAAAGCTCCCCCTGCTTCACTAATTGATTCATCCACCAACTTACTGAACTCTTCATCTTTGTTGTTCAAAGTACTCTCCATGTGATCAACCATCATCAGTTCTGCATCTTCAAGGGCGTATTCACTTCCATCTGACCAAATAGTTCCAGTAGACACGTTCACATACTCAGGCATTTTGCCTTTGCCTTTACCCAGAGCATTTTGAATTTCTTTTTCTCTCCATTCCTTCTGCAACTTCTGGAATGGAGCTTCGACTTCCTCAGGATTTGGCTCATTGATTTTCAGTGGAGGCAATACTGTTCTTTTAGACTTTTGAGTCCCCTTTAATTGGTCCAACACCTCCTTGGACAACAATACTGCTTCACCATCTATTTCTCCTTCAAACAATTCACCAACTCCTGCTGTCTTTAGTTCTTCACCAAAGTTTCTTTCTTCTTTCTCTTGATCCCCCTCACTTTCATCTCCATCTTCTTCTTCCAAAACAACTTGCTCCCCCTCACTTGTTGACTCCCCCTCACTTGTAGCTCAACCTTGTTTCTCATTCTCTACCAGGTTTGCTTCATTTTGATCTACCACTTTCTCTCCCTTACCTTCATTCTGATCTACCATTTTCTCCCCCTTAGTTGAGTTGGCAGCACTAAGGATGGCAGAGAATGAAAGAAGAGTTTGTTGAATATCAGCAAAACTAGTAACTACCATAGTGGATAGAGCATCAAGTTTAGCTTCCATGGATGCACATCTGCCCTCAAGGGATTTCAACCTTGATTCAGCTTGTTTAGAAGGACCACCAGTTCTGAACCTTTTTGGATATAAAGAAAAGGACTGGGGCAAGGAGGCTATGGGATTTCTCACACACTCATTGTTTTTCTGAGTGATCTCATCACTCCTCACAGAATAACTCTCAAGGCCTAGCGCCTTTGTGTGTGGGGTTCCCTCAAGTTCACTCTGGACATGCTCAAGTCCCTCACCTTTTTCCAGCTCATTTGGCTTCCTCTCATTTTTATGCTCACCTCTCTTTTCTTTTATCTTTCTTTTTCTTTTCACTCCCTCACTCATCCTAGATGCATGGGTATGAGCAGTACTTGCATGCATTTTAGTTGAAGAAGTAGAAAGTTTAGATTATACCTTCAAAGCAGAGATAGTTAGTTGATCATCATCTAAAGCATCTTCAACAATTACAGTATCATGATCAAGCTTTGTAGAGGTGACAGCATCTTTACCCAAAATGTTACTGTCCACAGGTGGGTTGACAGCAACTTTGGTGGTGTCTTTGATAGCAACTGAGGCTGTGACAGCAACTTCCTGAAGGTCAGTTGCTCTTTGGAGTTCGACCAAGATGTTGGCTGTTTCATTTTCTGGCAGAGTACCATCTTGATCTACCTCAGTGTTTGAGTGAGTGGTGTCCATTTCACTTTGAGAAATGGGTTCTTGTGGACCACTTGATGGGAGCTCATCCATGACTTGAGATGGATGATCAAAACCTGAAGGGATTGGACTGTCCCCTTCTCTAGGTTATTGAGAAGAAATAATTGATGGATTAGAGAATAAAGAAGATGATGGTTTAGAAGAGATTTTTGGTTGTTCCACAGGGGTAACTTGTGGAACATCAAGAGTAGAAGTTTCATGACCCTCACTGTGCCCTATTTCTGTGTGCATTTCTGCAAATGTAGGCTCCTCATGAGTGAGTACATGAGGTTGTGCTGACTCTTTACAGGATGCCTGGGAGACAGGCCAGCTTCAATAGATACTTTTTGTTGAGAAGAAGCACCTAGGGATGTGTTTGATTCCCTTTTATCCTCCACAGCCTTTTGTGAGACTGTGGGGTGGCTCACAGTGGCTTTGGTCCTCTTAGCTCTCTTCTTCTTAGACTCAAGAGGAACCACTATGGGTTCACTTTCACTAACATCCTTATTTGTTGCATCATGTGTAGTTTCTCCCTCAACATTCTCAGAACTACTACCAACACCAGTTCCCAAGGGTCTTTTCTTGGATTCTTGCAAAGTTGTTTTTGTGGTCTTTGGTTGTCTAGACGATCTGATAGGAATGTATGGAGTAGAATGTGGGTTAACTGAATTTGGGTCTAATTCAGCTTCATTCTCAAGGGAGAAGACAACATACCCAGAGGGTAGTGCTACATAGACCTGGCAAAATGGGTCTGGATCCGAAAAATCGAACCGAAATATGTGGAACCGAATCCGAAATTGGATCCGAAATAGATTATCCGAAATTGTATCCGAAACCGAAACAATCCGAATCCGAACCGAAACCGGTTCAATTTAATCAAATCCGATAACGATCCGAAAACCGATTTGACCCGATCCGAAAATTAACCGAACCGGAAATTTAACCAAAAATTATCCGAAATACTGTATCCAATGATGACCATGTATCCGATTATAATCAGAACCGATCAAATCCGAATAAAAATTTACCCGAACCGAATATGACTTGAACCGATGTAAATCCGAAACTAAAAATAACTGAATCGAAAAATATCCGATAAAATAATTTTATATAGATTAATCTTTTCTTGACCTTTAATTGTTTAGTTTTGTCAATTTTATATTTTCTGATTTGCTATATATTTATTATTGTCATTGAATATTGCTTACGATATTTTGTATATAATAATATTTTAATTCAATTTGCAAATATAAATTAATAAATTCTGCACATAATTAGCAAAAAATAAATAAATGAATTCTGCATATTCAAGGCAGAAATTAAAGTGCATTCACTTATATAGCGCTTATTGAAGCACTGTCTAAGTGAGTGCATTCACTTCCATAGCGCTTATGGAAGCGTTATATAAGTGATATATCTAATTTTAACATATTCGGTCTTATTTAATAAATTTTGACACATGTATTTTTTAAAAAATATTTTTTATTTTTTGAAAATTTGGAAATATCACTAAATTAGATATATCTTGAGATCCGTACGGTTGGATCGTCGAGAAATAATTTTTAAAAATTAGAATCAACAATCCGTGGCAAAGCACTAGCTACGAGTACTAGTCAATTCGGTAGTTGATTATTAAGATCTCCAAACAAATTAATTTTTTATTTTTTGAAAATTTGGGAATATCACTAAATTAGATGTATCTTGATATCCTTATGGTTGGATCGTCGAGATATATTTTTTTAAAAATAGAATCAACAATCCGTGACAAAGAACTACTAAGATTTTCAAACAAATTAATTTTTTATTTTTTGAAAATTTGGGAATATCACTAAATTAGATGTATCTTGAGATCCGTACGGTTGTATAGTCGAGAAATAATTTTTAAAAGATAGAATCAACAAGACAAAGAACTACTAAGATCTCCAAACAAATTAATTTTTTATTTTTTGAAAATTTGGGAATATCACTAAATTAGATGTATCTTGAGATCCGTACGGTTGGATCGTCGAGATATATTTTTTTAAAAATATAATCAACAATCCGTGACAAAGTACTACTAAGATCTCCAAACAAATTAATTTTTTATTTTTTGAAAATTTGGGAATATCACTAAATTAGATGTATCTTGAGATCCGTACGGTTGGATCATCGAGATATATTTTTAAAAAAATAGAATCAACAATCCGTGACAAAGAACTACTAAGATCTCCAAACAAATTAATTTTTTATTTTTTAAAAATTTGGGAATATCACTAAATTAGACGTATCTTGAGATTCGTACGGTTGGATCGTCGAGAAATAATTTTTAAAAAATAGAACCAACAATCCGTGACAAAACACTAGTTACGAGTACTACTCAATTCAGTAGTTGACTACTAAGATTTTCAACGAAATTAATTTATTTATTTTTTGGAAATTTGCGAATATCACGAAATTAGTTATATTTTGACATCCGACAGTTGGATCGTCGAGAAATATTGTTTTTTAAAACAAAACAAAAAGCCGTAACAAAGCACTAGTCACTAATACTAGTCAATTTAGTTGTTCATTACTAAGATCTCAAGCCAAAATAATTTTTTGGTTTTTGGAAAATTTGGGTACATCAAAAAATTAGATATATCTCGACAATCCGATCCGAACCGAATCTTCCTACATCCAAACAAAATCCGATCCGAACAGTAAAAATCCGAAAGAGAACTGAACCCAATTTGATCCGATCTTAATCTAAAATTTATCCGATTTTAATCCGAATTTTACCCGAACCGAATCATATCCGATCCGAACCGAACAGGCTCTAAATAGTACCTTAACCGAAAGTGGATCCGAACCGAATTAGATCCGATCCGAACCGAACATGCTCTAAATAGTAGCTTAACCGAAAGTGGATCCGATCCGAAGCAGATCCGATCCGAAACTGATCCGTTTACCCGATTTGCCAGGTCTAGTGCTACATCAAGATGAGGCTCTTGATCAGCCATGTGCTTGGTGAAACAGAGTGGAATAAGTGCATTTGAATTTTCTGAATTGAGTGATGTGTGTGTATTTCTTTTCAAAACATTGCATTCTATAGTGAGAGATGCATTATCATCAATACCACATAATGAATTCAAACACATAGTAAGAAAGCGAGGATAAACATGTACAAACCATGACATCAAAAATCATGCTCCATTCTTTCCTCAAATGCTTTCTGTCCATTTCACCAGTCGAGTACCATTTTGATGTACCCTCTTCAAGAACAGGACCAGAATACCCAATTTTCAAGAAAAACTTCTTTATGGTTTCATCACTTGCAAGTTCCTTGTATGATTCTTTAGCTTGCAGTCCAGTTCCCAAAGCTTCGTTGATGCCTTTGATTGTGAGGATGCAGGTAACTCCTTTAATTTTGCATTGAATGGTATCTTTACCTGCACCTCCTGGAACATAGGTAGTATTCCAGAATTCTTCAAGTCTTTCTAGGTTCAAGGATGGTGTAGATGTTATAGCATGACCCAGATAGGACTTGTTGATAAAGGACACGAGTCCTTTAAAGCCTTCACCAGCATCTCCAGTAGTGAGAATACCAGCAAAGTTAGTTTGAGAAGAGGATTGTTTGGGTGCCATTTCTTGCTTTGAGTTTGGAGAGAGATTTTTGCTTTTGAGAGAGAGAGAGAGGTTCTGTTGAAAGTTGTATGTTTGTGTGTTTGACAGTTGCTTACATGAAAATAGCAAACGTCTTACTGAGAAAGGGAAAGTAACAATGTCTTAGCCCATTAATCAGTCACGTGGTGTCGTGGGCAGTTACTTTTTAGTGGCTGTAAATCGTGTAGGTAAAATCCCAATTAATTCGGTCCACTAATCTTGGCAGTAACCTGTGCGCTGTGACAAATTCATTAGTAATTTTGAGAGGATGACAGCAGGTTTTGCTTGACAGTAACATCGTCGCAAGAACATACTGTCATCATTAAGCAATTTATACAATTTCCTTTAAATTTCATGACAGAGACTTTTTCCATTGTGTCATCTAAGAAACTTGCTGTCAAGACACATCGTGACAGCATCTTCACTTATTGACAACAACTTCGGCGGAAATAATTTATGTCATGAATTTTAATCGACTTTGCCTATTGCTTAAGTGAAAATTACCAAATAGCATTTTAATCAATTTAGGCACATATTTGTTAGTTTTAGCACACATCCACAAACATCACACAAGCAATCAAACAGATAACTATTTGCAGATAGTTAATAGTAAAGGAAATGAACAGCATGCAAAACACTAAGAAGACGAAACGATGAACTTTTTATTAAAAAAACTTAAAACAATACAAAAGTAGTTCTTAAGAACTGAACATCATTTCTCATTAAGCTCTTCAAGAGCTTCCACCAGTAGCTGCTCAACGACCTTTGCAATCTCCTCCTCCTTCGTGATCCCTTTGGCATCCAGATAAGCCTGAAGCTTATCGAGGAATGGATCGAGAGGGTGCTGAGCAGCAGCAGCCTCCT
The DNA here is from genome assembly GCA_037693485.1 of Kitagawia praeruptora. Lineage (NCBI taxonomy): Eukaryota > Viridiplantae > Streptophyta > Magnoliopsida > Apiales > Apiaceae > Kitagawia > Kitagawia praeruptora. The sequence goes on along the minus strand of CM075354.1, from coordinate 103,673,470 downwards.
CTTGTGGCTTGGACACACCGGACGTAGACATTTCTTCTGCTTTCCTTTTACTCATACCGACTCTAGAGTTCTTAGTGTGTTAAGTGAGAACAAAGGGTTTAACTTTGGTCTTATTTATAACACAATAAGTGACTCTACAGCTCCCAACTGCCTCTTTTTAATGAAGTAATTAACTTTTAAATTAAAAAGACTGACAAATACTCGAGGTCATTTCAAATGACACGAATACTCATCACTAAGAAGGCGTATGAAATAAGTTAATGTCACGTGACTACTCATTACAAAAATTACAACAGGCATGTGATTTGAATTTAGCATAGTCATAGCAAACATGCTGTCAAATAAACAAGTAGCACATAGGACAGTAACTTCTCATGACATTAACATTGAAAGTTAAGGTCACAAGCTGCAATTTTTAACCACATTGGAGATGTAAAAACTAGTAAGTTAACATACCAGATTTAGCATTACCAATTCACTTACCAACCTGTTGAAGGTTGCTTCATCTAGTGGCTTCGTAAAAATATCTGCAAGTTGCTTTTCTGTTGGAACATAAATCAGCTTCACAGTTCCTCTTTCAACATGCTCTCTTAGGAAATGATGTCTGATATCAATGTGCTTTGTCCTAGAGTGTTGAACTGGATTGTCTGAGATGGCTATGGCACTAGTGTTATCACAATAAATAGGAATATTGGACAACTCTAAACCATAATCCATTAGCTGATTTTTCATCCAAAGAATTTGAGCACAGCAACTTCCAGCTGCAATATATTCAGCTTATGCAGTTAAAGTAGATACAGAATGCTGCTTCTTGCTAAACCATGACACTAATCTTCCACCAAGAAATTGACAGCTTCCTGTTGTACTTTTCCTATCAATTTTACATCCAGGGTAGTCCAAATCCGAATAACCAACCAAGTCAAATCCAGTATCTTTAGGATACCAAAGGCCTAGATTTGGAGTACCTTTTAGATATCTAAAGATTCTCTTGATTGCTACTAACTGTGATTCTTTTGGATCAGCTTGAAACCTTGCACAGAGACATGTAGCAAACATAATGTCTGATCTGCTAGCAGTTAGGTATAGCAACGATCCCACCATGCCTCTGTAGGTACTAGAATCCACTTTCTTTCCTTTAGGATCCAAATCCAGTTTGGTTGCAGTAGAGATAGGTGTCTTGGCAGGTGATGCATCTTCCATGTTGAACTTCTTGAGAAGTTCTTTGACATATTTCGATTGGCTTATGAAGATACCATCATCTTTTTGATGAATTTGTAGACCTAGGAAAAATGACAGTTCTCCCATCATGCTCATCTCATACTTGCTCTTCATAAGAGATGAAAACTTTTCACACGGCTTCTCATTTGTAGAACCAAAGATTATGTCATCAACATAGATCTGAACCAGAATGATGTCCTTGCCATGATGCTTGTAGAACAGTGTCTTGTCCACTACACCTCTTGTAAATTGATTCTCAATGAGAAAAGTAGAGAGAGTTTCATACCAAGCTCTAAGGGCTTGCTTCAATCCATAAAGTGCTTTGAACAGCTTGTAGACAAAGTCATACAACTCAGCATCCTCGAATCCAGGTGGCTGTTCAACATACACTTCTTCTTCTAATTCTCCATTAAGAAATGCACTTTTGACATCCATTTGGAACACTTTGAAGTTACAGTGTGCAGCATAGGCTAAGAATATCCGAATAGCTTCAAGTCTGGCAACAGGTGCAAATGTTTCATCATAATCGATCCCTTCCTGTTGACAGTAACCTTTAGCTACTAGCCTTGCCTTGTTTCTTATCACATTTCCACTTTCATCCAACTTGTTTCTGAAAATCCACTTTGTGTCAACTACTGACTTCCCTTTGGGTCTAGGGACCAGCTTCCATACATTGTTTCTCTCAAATTGGTTTAGCTCTTCTTGCATGGCTATCACCCAATCTGAATCCAGCAATGCTTCATCAATTGACTTTGGCTCAGTTTGAGATAAGAAACATGAAAACATGTTGTCAGCAGACATGTTTCTTCTCGTCCTTATACCAGTAGTGGGATCACCAATGATTAGATTGCTAGTGTGATCTCTGTTCCACTTAGTGGTTCTGGGCAAGCTTCTTTCTTGATCTGCTTGATCATTTCCTCTTCAAGGAGTTGACTCTCCACCATTGATGTTTTCTCCTTCATGTTCTTCAACATCTCCAGAATCATTCTCATTCTGATGATTAGCTGATACAGTTTGAGATTGAGCTGGAGTTTGAGTAGCATCATTGGTGTTGACAGCATTTCTTTCAAACTCAATATCCTGAGTACCAGTAGGTTCATCAGCAACAATTTCTTCTTCCAAATACCCTTGATTTTCAAATCTAAGAGGCTCCATTTGACCATCCTTTTACAGTCCTGGGAATTTGGTTTCATCAAATGTGACATTTACACTTTCTTCAATGACTTTGTGATCAATGACATAGACTCTGTAGGCAGACCTTTCCAATCAATATCCCATGAAAATGCCTTCATAAGCTTTAGCATCGAACTTTCCTTTCCTTTCATGGTTGTCAATCATCATGAAACACTTACTTCCAAATATGTGAAAGTACTTGATAGTAGGTTTCTTTCCTGTTAACAGATAGTAAGGAGTGTTTCCATGAGTCTTGTTGATCAAGGTTCTGTTCTGTGTGTAGCAAGCTGTATTAATAGCTTCTGCCCAGAAGTATGTTGGTAATTTAGAATCATTCAACATAGTTCTCGCAGCTTCGATGAGAGTTCTGTTCTTCCTTTCTACAACTCCATTTTGTTGTGGTGTCCTGGCAGTGGAGAATTGTTGGACAATGCCTTCTTCTTTGCAGAAGTTTCCTATTGTGGCATTTCTGAACTCAGTGCCATTGTCACTTCTCAGATATTGAACTTGAGCATTAGGGGTTCTTTCAAGAACTCTTACGTGATGAATGATTTCTTGAGCAGCTTCGTCCTTTGTCTCTAAAAACTTCACCCAAGTGTACCTTGAGTAGTCATCCACCATTACCAGGGCATATCTCTTTCTTGCAAGAGATTGAACATTTACTGGACCAAACAAATCCATGTGAATTAATTTGAGTGGCTCAGTGTTAGTATTCACTTGCTTTGATTTGTGCACAGATCTTTTCAATTTGCCCATTTGATAGTCCTCACATAGTCCTTCTTGACAGAATTCATGTTGAGGTAGTCCTCTCACCAAATCCTTCTTCATCAGAATATTCATATTCTTGAAATTGAGGTGTGAGAGCTTCTTGTGCCAAAGCATGCTTTCACCAACTGATGCTTTACTGTAAAAACAGTAAGCCTTGTCTTTCTTGACAGAATTTAAGTCTGCAACAAACAAGCTTCCTTTCCCGACTCCTTTCAAAGAGAGGCTTCGATCTTTCTTGTGATAGATATTACAAACCATCATATCAAAATCAACCTTTAATCCCCTGTCACTGAACTGGCTGACACTAAGTAGGTTGTGCTTCAATCCATCAACAAGAGAAATATCTTCAATGACAACATTTCCAATTTCCAAATAGCCATATCCCACAGTGTAACCTTTGCTGTTGTCTCCAAAAGTTATGATTGGGTCGGCTTTCTCCACAAAATGTGATAGTAGGGCTATATCACCAGTCATGTGCCTGGAGCATCCACTGTCGATGATCCACATGACCTACTTCTGCTTCTTGCCCTGATTTGATGAACTTGAAGCTTCTTCATCAGATTTAGCCATGAGGGCTAAGTTCACAAACTCCTCTTCTTCTTCATCTTCAGAATCATCCCAGCATTTTCCTTCAGCCACATAGGCTTTCCCTTGATTCCTCTTAAACTGATTTCCAGATCCTTTTCCTTGATTCTGTCTTGGTCTTCTGCACTCAGTAGCAAAATGACCTAGCTCATTGCAGTTGTAACATCTGAACTTCGACCTATCCACCAACCCTGCTACTAGAAAAACTGGAATAGACATCACACATTAGACATCGGTTAGAAAAGCCACTGATGTTAAAAGTCTCTATAACATCAGTAATATATAAACCGATGTCTAATAATAGTAAATACATCACTTCCACGGAAAACCGATGTCTAGAGTTTAATTTAAAAAAATAAAATCGCGCTTCCCCCTTTTCCTTTCCCCCCTTAGCCAAATTTTCCCCCTCTTAACCAAAAATAAACTCCCGCTCAGCACTACTTTCTACTTAAAAAATAAAAAAGAGAAACAAAATATCAAGACAAAACACAACTTAACTCCCACTCAAACAAAAAAATCAAACACGTACCCCCCCTCTGGCGACTGCAAGTGCGAAGAACCCTAACCCCTCTTTTCTTCAATTAGGTCATATTAACCCTCACCCCCAGCTCAAATTGTGGGTAATTCTTGTAATCTTTGCTCCAATCGTTAAACCCCTTTTCAATATTAGGTCGATTAATTGAATTTTTTTGTACTCCGTTAAACCCCCTTTCAATATTAGGTCAACTAATGTTCGATTTATTAACAGAAGTAGCTTGGAGCCTATTCAAGAAGAAGCTTGGATCTTGGAGCCTGTTCAATTAAGAAGAAGCTTGGATCTTGGAGCCTGTTCAAGAAGAAGCTTGGAGTAATCGTTTTTTGCTCGATTTGGCCGATTAGCTAGGTACTTTGCTCGAATCTTTTCTTTGTTTTTTTGTATTTGGTTGTTTTAATTGTATTTGGTTGTTTTGTAACTGTATTTGCATGTATGTTCATTGCATGTATGATGTATGTTCAATTGCTTGTATGTTCAATTGCATGTATGTTTATAAGTATATATATAGTATGTGTATAAGTATATGTTCACAGTTATTTTGATTGTATGTGTATATAGGCTAGGTTTGTGTAGTTCTTAATTTATTTATATGATGTTCATAGTTTATATAGTATGTTCTTTGGCTAATGTCTGTTTGTGTATGTTCTTAATTGCATAATAATTTACTCCTATTTTTATTCTAATTAATCGAGTATATGAAAGATTTTTGTATTTTAGTGTGTAGAGAATATAAACCAATTAAGATAATTATATTACTTTTAGCAACGTGTTAATAATTTGAATATCAAAGTTATCACCATAGTAATATAGACAGTAGTTGTCCCTGTAAAATGCCTGCTATGTTATTTGACATATGAAGTGACAATCAGGTAGTTTGCTGATAACATGGACAAGTCGTGGATTTCGAAAGATAGGGATTCATTAGCTTATGAAATTGGTGTTGAACAGTTCTTGATATATGCCGAGGAAAATTGTCGTGATCCCAAGCACATTCCATGTCCTTGTGCACGATGTGTCAACTTCAAAAAGTTCTCGGTAAAAATCATTAGGGGTCATTTATATGAAAATGGTTTTAGTTTAGGGTATGTTAATTGGATTTGGCACGAAGAGGATTCTAGGATTAAGTCATCTGTTGGTAGTACATCTGCTGCGTCAAAGACGAATGCTGCACCTACCCCTGCACCTACCCCTACACCTACCCCTGCACATGTACATGCATCAGAAACCAATAATGTTTGTGATGCTGCATATAATTCTGCTGACCACGATAATGATTCATATGAGTTTAGGAGGTTTTTGGCAGCTGCTCAACAAAGCTCCATTAGGAGGTTTTAGGAGGTTTTATCGTGCATTCAAAGCTCCATTATTTTTGTGTAAATGGGCAGACAATGATAAGGGTATAAAGGTTGATGATCTAGGGTTCACACTTGTCGATCTAAGTTGACAAGGCCACAAGAAAGATAAATATGTGTCGATGGACCAGGTTAAGCAAGTTTTTTATGTTGAAGATCCGGTTGATTCCAAGTGGTCTGTTGTATTAACATCTACGACTCGAGACTATGAGGAGGTGTATAACGATGACGATTTAGGAGACACCACCATGGAAAATCCCCCATTCTGCTGTAGAATTCCTACATGTGATGTATCTGATGATGTTGAGCATAGCATCAGAGCAAATATCTAGGGAACTTGGGTTAAAAATTGATATATATATATATATATATATATATATTTGTTGGTCACTTATGGAATCTCTTAGTTCTGTAATGTTGCAATATGTAAATTTTAATTTGTTAACCATTAAATTGTAATGTTGTTACATATTTGTTTTAGTTTGCTTTTAGTTTATTTTTTTTGCTAAATAGTTTGCTTTTAGTTATTATCTGTTGTGAATTAATTTAGATTAAATTAATTATGCAGATCACTTTGGTAACCATATTATCATTGTCTAATTGAGCATTTTTATGTGCATATTTGATCTGCAATTTTTATGTATATATGCACTTGCACGAACAGAATTATTTTTATCAAGGTTAAAATCTGCATATCTGATCTGCACTTTTTTTGTCTAATCGATATCAAGGTTACTAATTATTTGTATGTCGTATTCTTCAGGTTGAAGATAAATGGCACCTAAAAAGACGAAATTGAAAGTTAAAATCCAAGAAGATGCCACGAGGTCAGATAAAGCGATAGAGGAGGCTCCAGAGGAGGCTCCCGTAGAGGCAGGAACAAAACAAGTAGCATCGGAACCTCCTCAACCTGAAATGTCGGAATCCGTGAAAGCAACAGAAGCAACAGTTACTACTTCCGAGTCTACCAAAAAAAGGTATGGATCTGCACGAGGTGTTTGCGATATGTACAAACTGGTGGTGAAGAAGGCGCAAGGCAAAAAATTAAAGGTCAGATGCAATGAATTTGGAGTTCCTATCGGACATAATAGGCACAAACTAGCGTCCTACACTGGGATGCTGGCTAGGACGATGATTCCGATCGACTATCCGGACTGGCGAGATGTAGATGCTGGATTAAAAGAGAAATTATGGCTTGATATTCTGGTATATAAAACATAATTTTCTTTATATTAAATTGTAGAAAGTAATGGAAAATTGAAGTGCTGACCGCTTTTCTGCAAAATTAATGTTGTTTGCAGGAGACATTCAAAATTCCCAAGAAGCTTAGGAAGGTCGTGCTAAAATCTGCATCTGATAATTGGAGACAGTTTAAGACATATTTAAATAGAAAATTTGTGAAGCCGAATCTTGGACAGAAGAAGAATTTAAGAAAGCCTCCAAAGCAGTATGCTTTTGTTGGTAAGGGGCCTTGGAAGAAATTTGTTAAGCAGAGGATCACTGAGGACTGGGAGGTACGCGTTATATTCACGAACTAATTGAAATTCACAAATATCCAAGATAAATTGTTAAACACATAATTTGTTAATGTTCTGAATTTTAGTGATATTTTTTATAATTTTTTCTGTAGGAACTTAGTGTAAAACAAAGCAAGAGAGTGCGTAAACGAAAATATCCTCACCGTACGTCTAGGAAGGGTTATACTGGATTACTCGAAGAAGAAGTGAGAACCAATTAACTAGTGTACTTGAATACTTTAACTTTAGCTAGCTCAGTATTTAAATTGTCCCTTTATTTTTAATCAGCAAAAGAAAGGTAATTTGAAGGCCGGAAAATTACCTGATCGGGCTATTATGTGGAAAAAGGCTCGGAAGGGAAAAGATGATGAGGAGGTTGATCCAGAGCTCGCGGAAATATGTGATACAATTGTGAGTATTTAACAAGCAAATAGTACACACACATTATACGTGCAATGTTAATGAAATTTTAATTCGAATGTATATATATTCGTGACTGTAGGATACCTTACTGGAGAAGCAAAGTAAGGGTGAATTTATTCCTTGTGGAAGTGAGGATGTGTTGACGAAGGCCTTGAAAACTCCCGAACATGGAGGAAGGGTTCGAGGAGTTGGAAGCCTCGTCACCCCGACAGTGTTCTTCAACATACCTGCTGGAAAAAGATGCAGAATTACGAAAGCTGAGTTATTGGCCCGTGATCGGGAGAGGGACGCGGAGTACGAGAAATCCAAGCAGGAGATGGGCACGGAGTTGGAGAGGACAAGGCAGGAGATGGCTGAACTGAAGGCCATGCTTGGATCAAATAATCCATCTCCTACGTTGTCCGAACATGCAAGTTGTGAACCAAAAGTTACTTCACCATCGGTTGTTAAACATCTGGAACCATTGATGGTTCCAAATGATGATGATTGTGTTCCTGTTATACCTATTCCACCAGAAAACAAGGTAAAATAGCTAGTTTGTTTTTTAATTTATCAATGGCATATTTCTTTTCTTGTTTTTCCAAATTAGTATTATTCTATATTCAATCTGGAGTACAGTGCAATACTTGTTTAATTAGGTAAAAATTATTTCTTCAATATTAATGTGTGTAGGGTCCGAGAAAATATGAGTTGGCAGTAGGCACTATTGAAAACAAGGTTGCATTCGGCTTGTTATTTGATGATGAAGACATGAACAAATCTATACACGGAGTGCCTATGCAGGCTGGATGTGCTCGTGTTTCGGTGGATGGCTCAATTAAAGGAGATGCCTTGATTCCCATTCCGGTAGTAGGTGAAATGGAGACTGTCAACCAAGCTCTAGGCTCCCACGTCTCATGGCCCCGGGACTTTATCATAGTCCCAAATGCCCCACCTCTTGCGGTATGTAAGTAATATGCATGTAGTTTTATTACATAGTGAATAAATTGTCATTTATATTAATAAATATATGCATGTATAGTTGTCAACAAATTCTTTTAAGTCATATCAAATAAAATTAATTTAGAAACTTAAACAAATTCAACAAGTTATTATTAATTAAATTTTGCTACATTGCTCTATATTTGCAGAAATCAAGGAAAAAAGTTTCGGAACCTAGGAATGATTTGAAAAAAGTGCAGTCCATGTTTAAGAACATGGAGATTAATAAGAATGTTCCATCGCGCTTTCGAGTGTTGTATAAACATGCAAGTACATTAATGTTGACCACTGGGGACTCAGTACAGATTCCATGTGATACCGAGGTGTTTGGAGCTGATAAGACGATATTCATATTGCATGAAAATATTATCGATTTGCTGGAGTTTAAAATGATTGGCCAAGCTGCAATATCTGCATACATGGCGTGAGTATTACTTTTTTTATTCTTGTCTGTCTTGTCCTTTGTCATGTATTCTTGTGCTCTGCATATTTCGTTTCAATGTTACTTTAATTGGTTTTTAATTATATAGGTACTTGCATTCTGAGCTTTGTAAGAGTTAGAATTTGGATTTGTTTGCTTTTTGTGACCCCGGAGCTACATTTACCCTAAACAGCGACTTTGAAACTTACTTGGTTAATCGTTTGAAAGAGGGTAATCTGGATCGTCTTTTCCTCATGACGCATAATTCCAAGTAAGTACATTAAGTCTGTCCATATTTTTTCGTATTTTTAAATTTTGTTTATATGATGATTTATATGATTTTGTTTAAATTCTGTTTTTCGTATTTTTTTAAATAAAATCAGTTACCATTGGATACTGGTCCTAATATGGGGTGGCGAAATTTACCTACTCAATCCTTTGCCTCGTTCAACTACTTTTCCAGACTTGGAAAAAACAATATCAAGGTATTTTAATTATTTGATATCGATTGTTTACTTATTCAGATATCGACCATAAAGCCATATTAACACTGCCACACGTGACAGGGCGGTAATTGCTTTTAATATTCAGGCTGGAAGGGGAAATAAACCCCCGAGTGTCAAATATATTTCTGTAAGTTTTAATTGCTGCAGTTTGAGTTATTTCTCTTAACAGTTGCAAATTGGTGGATCTGTGTTGTATGTGTAGTTTAGTTATTGATCCAATTTTTTTTTGTAAATTAGGGATGTCCTAAACAACCCGGTGGCATTGAATGTGGCTATGTAGTTATGCGTTATATGAAAGAAATTGTAATGGACAGTGAAATGTCATTTCTAAAAAAGGTATAAGTTTTTCCTTCGATGCATAATTGGTATATAATTATAGTAGCATTCCTTGTAATTTTTCTTATGTTTACACTTTTCAGTGGAATGCCAAGACTCGCAAGATCGCTTGTTCAAAGGACGACCTTGATGAGGTCCGAGTTGAGACTCTTAGCCTTATTGAAAAATTTGTATAAGCAGGGCCTAGGAATGTGCAAGTTTTTGTGTAGTAGTTCTAACTTTCATATTTGATGAATTAGTTTTTGGATGAATTAGATGTACGTGGTTTGGATATTTTGGATGGTTTGGATTATGTGAATTGAAATGTAGTACGTTGTTGATATTTTGATTTCGTTATATTAGTTTTGGTTTGCCATTTTGATTTCGTTATATTAGTAACAACAGCAATGCAATGATGTAAAAAGAATAGAAAGACATCAACTTCATTTAAGAAACCGGTGTAATAACGAAAAATAGACATCAGTTACCTGCTAAGGCACTGATGTAACAATGTACAATGGACATCAGTTTCTAGTTATGAAAACGATGTAAACTAGAAGCATAGACATCAGTTACCTGCTAAGGCACTGATGTAATAATGTACCATGGACATCGTTTTCTAGTTATGAAAACGATGTAAACTAGAAGCATAGACATCAGTTACCTACTAAGGCACTGATGTTAAACATAAACATTGACATCGGTTACTTTGAAGAACTGATGTTAATTATTGACATTGACATCAGTTCTGTCATTCATTTCGATGTTTATGTCTTGATTTATATTACATGTCATATGTTTTAAGATGATATAAATCTTGTATTAACGTAATATTGACATTATAGTCATGACATATTACAGCAGAAATGATGTCTAAAACTACTACAGACATCAGTTCTTTAGTTAAAACGATGTCTAAAAGTACTACAGACATCGGTTAAAAACCGATGTCTAAGACCCCGACCTTTCTCTACACATGCGAAGACATCGGTTCAGGATTTACATAGACATCGGTTTTTAACCGATGTCTATTGACGTTTTTCTAGTAGTGCATGTCTTGTATCCTCCTCTTGTGGCTCCACCAGTGGCCTTTGAAAAACTTCCCTTGTTGAACTTAGATGATTGACCCTGTGGCTTGTATGACTTGTTCCTTCTGAACTTGATATTCTTGAATCTCTTAGCCATATAAGCCATGGTTGGATTATCCATGCTTTCAATCTCTTCTACTGTGTAGAAGTCTTCATCTTCAACATCTTTCAGCTGCAGAACCACCTTCTCCTCGTCATCCAACACCTCCTCAATCTTCAAGGAAGGCAACTGTGTTGGTTGTGAATTTTGTGATGGTTCACTTGGACAAGCTACTTGTGGTTTATGAGCTATAAGGGCTCCTGACATGTTTGCCAACTTTCCTTTGGTTCCAGTTTGAATAGTTCTTTTTTGAAAAAGCTCGAGTTCGTATGATTTGAGCACACCATAGAGAGTTTCAAGAGAGACATCACTCAAGTTTCTTCCCTCTCTTATGGCTGTGACTTTGTGCTCAAGATGCTCAGGGAGAGTGAGCAGAAATTTGATGTTAATCTCCTTTCTATCATAGAACTTCCCATGAATTTGCAACTCAGCTATTAGCTTACTGAACCTCTCAAACATGTGTGTAAGTTCTTCGCCTGGTTTAGCCATAAAGGCTTCATATTGTGATACAAGAATTTGTCTTTGGTTCTAGCGAACTTCTTCACTTCCTTCACACAGCAACTCTATCTTGTTCCACATCTCTTTTGCAGATCTACATCCCATGATATTACCACACATGGCTTTGTCTAATGTAAGCGAGTCGAGCAAGATGAGTTGTAAATAGTCATCCAAGACTACTTTCTCCTTTTCAGACTCTGTGTACTCTGAAGGCTTCTTTGCAACCCAATGGGCTGGAATGGTTTCACCATTCTCAGTAGCAGCAGCTACTTCCTTTTGAGGTATGAAGGGGCCGTTCTCAAGAATTCCCAAATACAATGGATGGGCAGCTTCGATAAATAACAAAATCTTTCTTTTCCAGAAATTGTAGTTCTCTTTATCAAAGACTGGAATCTTGATTCCACTTGACTTCTGAACACTCGTCATGATCTTCAGATTTGTGTATCAATCTGTACGCTCTGATACCAGTTGTTGGTCCCGGAGTATTGCAGAAGGGGGGGTTGAATGCAATACTGATAAAATCAAATCTTTAAATCAACAACGAAGATAAAGATTATAGATTATCAATAGATGTATGCAAGCAATAAGTGAAACAAGATTTCTCACAAAATAAATGTTTTATTTATTTTGTGTGAAGTGTTGCTACAACCTGGAGAGAATGTTTCTCCAGCTTCGATATCTCAAGAGATACAAATTGCTTCGTGTGCGTACATGAATAGAAAAGAATCTAAGATGTATCTAAGTAGACTAAGATACTCTGTTGTCCATATCGCATGGGGTGTTGAGCTGCTGTCATTTTCAAGTGGCAGCTCATTACAATTTGCACACCCATGTGACTTTCCCAAATTGCTATACAGACAGGATAAACCTTATAAGTAAAGCAACCTAGATTCTTTCTATTTCTAGCTAATACAATTCTAGTAGATGTGGATATTACATACTCCTCGAATTGATCAGCTTTGTCTTGTGAATCTCTTAAGCTTCTGTCATAGTCTTGCAGGTCTGCTACAAACGATAGTGTGTTGCAGCAAATCTGTTTCTTGAACATGTAACCTGTCACGGGCTTTGACTGAGAAAATACCCAATTCAAATAATTCAAGGTGACAGTAACCTTAACCGCAGAGTCTGCTGTCAAAGGAATATTCAGTGGTTGACAGTACGAGCTCCCGCCAATGTTGCTGTCGGAACTCCAGACTTGCTATCAAGTGTGAGAATGTTACTGTCTCTTGCTTCAGCCAATGTTGCTGTCAGATGTAGCTTTGTCGTGACTTTGCAACATTTGTCTTCTTGTAACTTTACTGTCAGGGACATGACAGTAACTTTTATTCTTGCTGTCTTCTGGATGTATTCCTTGAGGCTTGAACAAATGTATGAACTTCTCCCAAATCATACAATTATTACATGACAGCAATTATTCGAATACGAAGACATACTCTGGCTGTGACAGTATGTTCAACTTAGTAAAAACTAAGTACAGGGAAATATAGTTAAGTTGTCTCTATGCTATCACCCATAAATCCCAACACATCGCATGGTTTTTCTGCTAGTACGTTTATAATAAGAAAACACGAGTATAATTGTTTGTATTTTGGTTTAAAGGTTTAACTAGACAATGAATAATGACTGTTAGATTTTTATTAATAAATAAGAAACGTTAGATCTAATGATAAAGTATATTATATGATTAAATTACTTTACTAAATATCTAAGATTCAAATCCTATCAATGACATATTTAATTCAAAATTTTATAATATAATTTTGAATCATGCATATCATTAATTAAATTTATATTAAATTGTATTAAATTAAATTAATTATTGAAAATAATGATTAGATAGAAAAATAATTGCGACATAAAATAAAATTTACAAGATATCAAAAAAAAAGATGTGCATTGAACGAGTTATAAGCTAGTACTAGTATATTAAAACCGAAACACTAAAAGTTGTTAAAATAATATAAATTAATGATAATTAGCCTATCTTTTTTCACGTTTACTTTTAATTGAATATGTTATCTTTTATAAAAATATTAAAAATGCAAAACCATCAATTGTACCATATCTTCCAATCATTAATATTTTTTTTCAATTAATACATGCTACCTTTTAATTAAAAACAAATCTTGCAATTATTAATATATATCCAAAAAATTGCCCACCTTATCTTCCAATAATTTATAATATAAGTATCGCTAGATCTAATGATAAGGTATATATATGATTAAATTACTTCACTAAAGATTTAAGGTTCAAATCCTATCAACGACATATTTAATTCAAAATTTTATAATACACATTTTGAATCATGCATACCATTAATTAAATTTATATTCAATTATACTCAATTAAAATAAATATTAAAAATAACAATTATATAGAAAAATAATTGTGACATAAAATAAATTTTATAACATATCAAAAATATATGTGCATCACACGAGTTATAAGCTATTACTACTATCCTTTATTATAATACCTGAGTCTACCACACGTGAGTTAACCAATAAGAATCGAGGAATTATTTTAGGACCAATCAGAGCTAATTCCTAAAATTTAGACCTTTCCTTATTTACAATCTCACCCAACCTCTTTAACCATGGTTAGTTAACACTTCTAATTTAAATACAATAATGATTTTTTATTAAAAAATCGCAATTATAATTTGAAATCAATCACGATATACCACTATATATTTTAAATTTAATTTCATAATTAATCATTCATTAATCAACCACTCTTTTAATACAAAGCCAGTCACAATCATATTATCATGCATTATAAATTGATTTTTATAATATATATTGTACAATTATAATCGATATTAAATAATTATAATCTAACTTAACTAAAAATCTGAAAAAATCGGATTTGAAATCAAATTTTAAATAACTTGGATAAAATTCATACCTTCAAAATTTTGATTTTTTTTATAAGGTCAAAAATATATTTATTCATAATTTGTTAATAAAATTAATTAATAAATGCATATAAGCCAACACTACAAAATCGGATTTGAACAAATTTTAAATAGCTTAGATAAAATCCATGTCTTAAAAAAATCGATTTTTTGAAAGGTTCAAAAATATATTTATTCACAATTTGTTAATAAAATAATTAGTAAATTCATACAAACGAATTTAAATACAATATTGATTTTATTGAACATATCCATAAATGCATATTTTTAAATCAAAAAATATTTACTAGAAAATCATAATTTTAGTTTGAAATGAACCATGATATACTATTATATATTTTAAATTAAATTTCAAAATTAATCATTCATTAATCAACCACTCTTTTAATATAAAATCAATCACAATCATATTATCATATGATTTTTATAATATATATTGTACAATTATAATCGATATTAAATAATTATAATCTAACTTAACTAAAAATCTGAAAAAATCGGATTTGAAATCAGATTTTAAATAACTTGCATAAAATCCATACCTTCAAAATTTGATTTTTTTTTATAAGGTCAAAATTATAATACCTGAGTCTACCACACGTGAGTTAATCAATAAGAATCGGGGAATTATTTTAGGACCAATCAGAGCTAATTCCTAAAATTTAGACCTTTCCTTATTTACAATCTCACCCTACCTCTTTAATCGTGGTTAGTTAACACTTCTAATTTAAATGCAATAATGATTTTATTAAACTTATCCATAAATACCTATTTTTTTACTAGAAAATCGCAATTTAATCAATCACGATATACCACTATATATTTTAAATTAAATTTCATAATTAATCATTCATTAATCAACCACTCTTTTAATACAAAGCCAATCATATTATCATACATTATAAATTGATTTTTATAATATCTATTTTACAATTATAATCGATATTAAATAATTATAATCTAACTTAACTAAAAATCTGAAAAAATCGGATTTGAAATTAGATTTTAAATAACTTGGATAAAATCCATACCTTCAAAATTTTGATTTTTTTTATAAGTTCAAAAATATATTTATTCATAATTTGTTAATAAAACTAATTAATAAATGCATATTAGCCAACACTACAAAATCGAATTTGAACAAATTTTAAATAGCTTAGATAAAATCCATGTCTTCAAAAAATTGATTTTTTGAAAGGTTCAAAAATATATTTATTCATAATATGTTAAAAAAAATAATTAATAAATTCATATAAACGAATTTAAATACAATATTGATTTTATTAAACATATCCATAAATACATATTTTTTAAATCAAAAAATGTTTACTAGAAATTCATAATTTTAATTTGAAATCAATCATGATATACTATTATATATTTTAAATTAAATTTCAAAATTAATCATTCATTAATCAACCACTCTTTTAATATAAAGTCAATCACAATCATATTATCATATGATTTTTATAATATAGTATACAATTATAATCGAAATTAAATTATTATAATCTAACTTAACTAAAAATCTGAAAAAGTAGGATTTCAAATTAGATTTTAAATAACTTGCATAAAATCCATACCTTCAAAATTTGATTTTTTTATAAGCTCAAAAATATATTTATTTATAATTTGTTGATAAAATTAATTAATAAACGCATATAAGCCGACACTACAAAATCGGATTTGAACAAATTTTAAATAGCTTGGATAAAATCCATATCTTCAAAAACTCAATTTTTTAAAAGGCTCAAAAATATATTTATTCACAATTTGTTAATAAAATAATTAATAAATTCATATAAATGAACACTACATTTATTTTAATTATTTTAATTATTAAATATACATTATATGAGTATTATTATTGGTTGGTGAATAAATTACCAATCAAAAAATTAAAATTATTTTAGAAGCAATCAGAATTTACTTTTAAACTTTGAATCAATCAATCATATAGAAAATTTTTATTATTAACCATGCTTATTCTAATTTACTAATCGTGGTTAAATTAAATTTAATTATAAAATATCTTGATTTAATAACTTCGCATATCACATGGTTTTTAATTTTAAAAAATTTCTACTAACCGTAAATATTATTTTCTATAAATTCACATAACAGTATATTACATATGTTATATATCTTTTAGTTATGAATTGTTTTTGAACATCCTTTATAATAATAAAGGATACCCGAATCTAACACGTATTATTTAACCAATCACAAGATTGTGAATAATTTTAACATCAATCAGAATTTATTAAATTTAAATCAATTAAAATTAATGTAACCTGTTTCTCTATTGGATCTAGATTCTACGTTTCAGCCATTTTGCAGATTTTGGAAATCGGAACTATTCAATTGAGGTACCGATTTACGATTTATCGGATGATTCGGTTGAAAAATTGGCGATTTTTGCAAAACGGGCCGAATCGGTTCCAAAATTATGATCGATTTTTGGCCGATTTATCAGCGATTTTTCAAAAATCGGCCGATTTCAATAACAGAGATTTCAGCCAAGTCTAAACTCAAATTAAGTTACACTTAATAACAATTAATTTTTATTTTTTTATATCAATTAACTAAACATAATAACCACTAATTTTTATTTTAACGGTTAACTAATAAATAATTTATATAAAATAAAATTCTTACAAAGTAAAAAATATAATTATTATATCAATTTAAACATTACATGAAATCTAAGCCGTTTATTCCCTATTCCCCATCAGACTTAACTTTGATAAACTAAATGTATGCATCAATTTTTCTCATGACTAAATCATATCAATTTCGGTTAAGGTACTACTTTATATCTTTTTATTATATGGCATTCTATACTTGGACTGATTATCTTTTTATTTCGGTTGTATATATGTATTATATGTATCGTGTTTTAATTGTCCAATAAATTCAACAGAAAAACGTTTCTGACATAAAAAAAAGAAAAAGATTTAGGTTATCATCATCCCCAGTCCGAATTCTCTCAGAGTTACTTCCATTAGAATATTCAGTAGCAAACTTTAATAATTCAGCGACTTCCTAGATTGTAGGCATCAATCCTTATCACATTACACTGATTTGTTTACATTGTTAGGTGTGCCTATAGATAAATGTTTTTTTTACAATATTGGGTTGTCAATGTTATTCAGTGATTACTTAACAATTTTGTTTTAAATACAATAATTATTTAATTTAAAAATTTATACATTAATACATGGATCTATTATATTTATAATAGATATTTTTATATCTCAAACTTTCAATTCAAAATCATAAGGTACAATTAAAATCATGAATTAAAAATTATTAACAATATAAAACTATTTACCACATTATTCTAAATACACATTCAAAATTTAAGTTTTTTTTTTTGATAAACGGAGAGAATATATTAAAACAAGGCCATGCCTTAGGACAATACAATCACTGAAAAGGGAAAACAAACAACCTAGACCACAAGACACCACCTGAGACTACACAGCGCAGTTTAGGAACTGAGACAAACAACACCATAGCCATTACAATATTAAAACATAAAACAGACTCATGTAGATAGACAGTAATCAGCCTAGACTTCATTTCCTTGAAACATAGCCCATTCCTCGAACATAGCCACCTGGAGAAACACTTCATCTAAAACCATGTGATCATCAAAGGTATCCAGCTGCACATTTCCTACCTCCACCTTACGCTTGCCCTGAGTTGAGTTTACCATTTCTACAACTTTGTGTTTCTGATAGTTTACCTTTACCAGGAGCTCATCGAGTTTCCCAATCACTGCAGCATGGAGAATGTCTTTTGCATAAACACCCTCGCAAATCTGCTCCTCCAAGTCAATCTCTTGCTTACCAAACGTATCAGAAATAGCTGATCAACCAATTAAAATGTTAGAATGAATTTTAAACCAATCATCTTTTAACATTTTAATTACTAAATTTTTAACTACGCAATAATTAATGGAAAAAAAATTGACATGACAATATATTTCAATTATTCAAAATATTAAATATACTCTTAAATAGTACTTTACATTATTTGGTGTATAAATTATCAATCAAAAAATAAAAAATATTACAGAGTCAATGAAAATATTGTTAGTGAATATTTTCATAATAAATTGGTCAATTTAGTACAAATTTTCTTATAAATTACTATTTATTTATTAATAATTAATTCATCAATAAAAGGACATATGTCATACACAAAAATAATCAAACCTTCAAAAATCATCAATAAAAGGCATACACATCTACAAAAATAATTAAAATTGAACAAACACATAGTAAATTATATCACTAATTTCCTTTATCCAATCATTGAATAGATCTTCAATTATGGTACATCTCTAGCTTATGTCACTAAAATATACAGTCTTTTCGGTGAGATAATCTAACAATTTGTTATAAACGTGAGAAATATGTATATCTGATTTGTCATAACGTATTCAAACAACTGACCAAAACTGTGATTCTATACTATCCAAATCAATGAAATAATATAACAAAATCTAACATATGGGTAGACAAAATCCACGGACAGGAAATTAGGCTCTCAATAAAGAGAGATATTTAGTGAAAGCCAAAGTAAATCAAGGAAAAAAATAATGCTTATCATTTACAAGGAGTTTGTACAAAATCTAATATTTTGGTAGATAAAATCCACCAACGGACAATGGGGGTACTAGACTCTCAATGATATTTTTATTGAAAATTAAAGAAAAATCAATATAAAAATTTAAAAAAAAACTTAAAAAACTGATATCAGCTCCTAAGCTTTAGTTTAGCATCTTTTGGGAAAGGTGGAGAGAGAGGGATAGCAGCAGCTATGGTTTTTATTATAAAAATTACTAATAATAATAAATAAAAAGGTTGATACACTTAAAATTATATATTGTTTTAATAAAAGGGTGCCTTTTTGAATTTTGTATTCTTGAATTAAAGTAATAGTATCAATTCCCATATCTTAACCTAAGAGCATATATTGAATTTGCTTGGTTGGTTGACTATATTTTTTTTTATATCAACAAAGCATAAAAAATGACTAAGAAAACTAAATAACGTGGCAGAAAAATTCTACACAAAGAGAGATATTTGTTAACTAGAAATAAGAAAAAACAAAAAGGAGGGTTTCATTTTTCTTGGGAGACTTTACACCATGCATGCAACTCTTAGTTTTGTTTTGTAACATCTCAATGTTGTTCTAAGACATATAATTATATATTTACATTACTTGGATACATAGTAATATTTCATATAATTGTTATATTTTTTCTATTCGCGTATTTCATTTCATTTCGTGTACACGAAAAAATTTGTGTAATTTAGAGTCATTTTGTGTTCTAATTTCGGGTCCACGATTTAATATCATGTCATTTTTGTTCAAGACCCTAAAGTACATGACATGAATGTACAAAACAATTTGTGAGGTCTACATAAGCTATTTCTTCTTATATATGTAGTAAAAATATACTCACTGTTAAAGGAAAATGAAATTCATGTTATTTAACCCAAAATCTGAATTACAAGGACACATATATAAAAATGTGATTATGTGTTTATATATTACACGCTTAATTTCAATTTTATGGACAGTAGCTTATTTTCACAAGTTTGTAAAATTAAAAAAAGATAGGCGATACTCATTTTTATATGTCTTATTTTAAGAATAAAAGAAAACTAAAATTTAATATTCCATGTTTTACTAGAAAAGAATAAAAAAAACCAAAAAATAAACTTTCAAACTGAAAATGCACATTTTAAGTTGTCTTTACGAATAAGCTAAGAGCAATAACCATAAAATTTAACAATTATATGTTACTCCAAGAGCGCGATATATTGAATTTGTTTGGTTAGTTGATAATTTTTTTTATAGTAAATCAATTCATTAATAAAAGGACATATAATTTGTAAAAATGATATTGAACAATCACGTAGCAAACTAGATTAGATGAAAATTTCTATTGTTATAACTACGTTCGTTTCATATTGCACAGTAGATATCATTTCTCATATCACTGAAACATTCAACCCTTTTTTGATAGACAGTCTAATGATTTCTTGGAGTCATGAGGATTAAGTTTCTACACATTTTTAATATGTAATCGAAAAATTAACCATGACCATACAAATATTTTCAATAAATTAATATAATAAATATTTTAAGGATTCGATATTTGATAAATATACTGAATTCTCAGAATATGGGTGGAAAATTTGTTAACATGATACGTAGAAATATTCTCTAACAAAGAGAGCAATAAAATAAAAGCTAAATTTTAAAAAAAAAAAACAATAAAGAAGGATTTTGAACTTTTCAACGGAGGTTGTATTTGTTTTGATGATTGGTTCATAATATTAATATTAATTCAATTGGTATGAATTCACGGATAAGTAATTTTATACTTACGTTAATTAACATTCCAATAAAATTACATATTTTTCTAAATAAAAATTAAAATAATATATTTATATTAATTTATTAATACAATTTATCGGTCGGTGCGTAGCACGGGTAGAACGATAGTATATATTAAAACCAATGCACAAAAATTTTGCCGATTTGGTTTTCGAGACGGTTAGAATAATATAAATTAATGATAATTAGCTGATTGCCTTTTTCACGTTTATTTTTAATTGAATATATTACCTTTTATAAATAATTAAAATCATCAATTGTACCATATTGTAAAACCCCGTTAATTTTTATTTTATTTTATTATTAGATATTAGATTTTTAAGTCATTTTTATTTAATTAGATAATTATGTTAATTAGTAATTTTTAGAATTCTTTTTGTGTAAGATATTTTGAGTAA
Organism: Kitagawia praeruptora; assembly: GCA_037693485.1. Taxonomy (NCBI): domain Eukaryota; kingdom Viridiplantae; phylum Streptophyta; class Magnoliopsida; order Apiales; family Apiaceae; genus Kitagawia; species Kitagawia praeruptora. Next base: position 103,652,252 of record CM075354.1, on the reverse strand, counting down.
GAATGATATTGTTATTAGAGGAAAGAAGTGTGAAAAGATATTAAAAAATCAGTAACATTTAATTTAAGATATTTCTGTGAATTAGAATATTTTAATTTACGTACTAGAGAGATTGTACAAAAGTTTTAGATTACCTTAAGAAAAGTAGGGTTTTAGGAGGCTCCTAAAGAGAGTTGTACGAGTATCTGACTTTTCTAAGGGGTTTATTATATAGGCTCCTAAAACCCTACTTTATTAAGGTAATCTAAAACTTTCGTACAATCTCTCCAAGTAGTACGTAAATTAAAATATTCTAATTCACACAAATATCTTAAATTAAATGTTACTGATTTTCTAATATCTTTTCACACTTCTTTCCTCTAATAACAATATCATTATTACTCAAAATATCTTGCACAAAAAGAATTCTAAAAATTACTAATTAACATAATTATCTAATTAAATAAAAATGACTTAAAAATCTAATATATAATAATAAAATAAAATAAAAATTAATGGGGTTTTATACATATTTTCCAATCATTAATTTTTTTTAAAATTAACAAATGTTATCTTCTAATTTAAAACTAACATTGCAATCATTAATATATACCCAAAAAATAGCATACCATATCTTCCCATCATTAATAATATATAGATGAAAAATCAGTATACGTTAAAAGGGATATGGGTATATGTTTGCATTCTGATTTAATGGTTCAACCCTATAATGAATAATGATCATTAGATTTGTAGTAATAAATAAGAAACTTTTGATCTAATAATGTGATAGATTATATGATTAAATTACTTTACTAAAGGTTCAAATCTCGTTAACGACATATTTAATTTAAAATTTTATTATATAAGTTTTAAATCATGCATATCACTAATTAAATTTATAATAAATTATATAACATTTAAATTAAAAGAATTATTGAAAATAAGGATTATATACATACACATAATTATAACTTTAAGTAAAATTTATAAAATATCAAAAGAAATTTTTAAGCTAGTGGCTATTTAAATTTCAATTAGCAAAAAAATTATTGAAATTTCAGCTTCAACCTATGTGAAATTAAAATAGCTCTGTAAATTTCCTAGTGTATAAAACCTCACTGATCTTTATAATTCTTTAAATAATAGCGTTATACCCGTTCTACGCACCGACCGATAAATTATATTAATAAGTTAATATAAATATATTATTTTAGTTTTTATTTAGAAAAATATATAATTTTATTGGAATGTTAACTAACTTAAGTATAAAATTACTTATCCGTGAATTCATACCAATTGAATTAATATTAATATTGTGAACCAATCATCAAAACAAATACAACCTCCGTCGAAAAGTTCAAAATCCCTCTTTATTGTTTTTTTAAAAATTTAACTTTCATTTTATTTCTCACTTTGTTAGAAAATATTTCTACGTATCATGTTAATAAATTTTTCACCAATATGTATTAATAAATTAATATAAATATATTATTTTAATTTTTATTTAGAAAAATATATAATTTTATTGGAATGTTAACTAACTTAAGGATAAAATTACTTATCCGTGAATTCATATCAATTGAATTAATATTAATATTATGAACCAGTCATCAAAACAAATACAACCCCCGTTGAAAAGTTCAAAATCCCTCTTTATTGTTTTTTTAAAAAAATTATCTTTCATTTTATTTCTCTCTTTGTTAGAAAATATTTCTACGTATCATGTTAATAAATTTTTCACCAATATTCTGAGAATTTGGTATATTTATTCAATACCGTATCCTTAAAATATTTATTATATTAATTCATTGAAAATATTTGTATGGTCGTGGTTAATTTTTCGATTACATATTAAAAATATATAGAAACTTAATCCTCACGACTCCAATAAATCATTAGACTATCTATCAAAAAAAGGTTGCATGTTTCAGCGATATGAGAAAGGATATCTACTGTGCAAGATATATGAAACGAATGTTGTTATAACAATAGAAACTTCATCTCATCTAGTTTGTTATGTGATTGTTCAATGTCATTTTTACAAATTATAGGTCCTTTTATTAATGAATTGATTTACTATAAAAAAATGCTAAACTAAAGTTTAGTAGCTGATATCAGTTTTTAATGTTTTTTTTAGAATTTTTTTCTTTATTTTTCAATAAATATATCATTGAGAGTCTAGTACCCCGTTCCCCGTTGGTGGATTTTTATCTACCAAAATATTATTTAAAATTCATTCTAATATTCTAATTGGTTGATCCTAACTTTTTTATGACTGAATTATTTAATATTTTACATAACTTAAATTTTCAATGTGTATTTAAAATAGTGTGGTAATAGTTTTATATTGTGAATAATCTTTAATTCCTGATTTTAGTTATACCTTATGATTTTGAATTGAGAATTTAAGATATCAAAATATCTATTATAAATATAATAGATTCATGTATTAATGTACTCCCTCCGTCCATTGAAATTGTTATCATTTGTTATCAAATTATGGAAGGAGTGGAGTGGTTTGAGAGAATGTGTATGTCAGTTTTTGGCTTGTGTTTGTGTTCAGGGTATACAGTGTGTTCTTGTGTGTGCATTTGTGTAATAAATATAATATATTTATATTATAAATATAAATATAATTGATATAAGGTGTGTGTAATATTGTTAAAATAATGAAGTGGTGGATGTAATAGTGATTTTATTCTTTAAATAAGTGAAGTAGTGGGTGTAATGGTGTAAAGTGTTGAAAAAGTGGAGTGAAGTAGTGGATGTAATAATGTATTTTATTGTTAAAAGTTACTATTTTTAGTAATGTAAAGAAATCAAATGGACGGCCCAAAATAGAAAGTGTAAAGAAATGAAAAGGACGGAGGGAGTATAATTTTTAAAATTAAATAATTATTGTTTTTAGAATAAAATTGTTAAGTAATTACTGAATAACAATGAAATCAAAACATTTACGGTATGTAAAATTTTTGATTCGTTTATATGAATTTATTAATTATTTTATTAACAAATTGTGAATAAATGTATTTTTGAACCTTTTAAAAAATCGAGTTTTTAAGATATGGATTTTATCCAAGCTATTTAAAATTTGTTCAAATCCGATTTTGTGGTGTTGGCTTATGTATTTATTAATTAATTTCATTAACAAATTATGAATAAATATATTTTTTAGGTTATAAAAAAGTCAATTTTTTGAAGGTATGAATTTTATCCAAGTTATTTAAAATCTGATTTCAAATCTTTTTTTTAAGATTTTTAATTAAGTTAGATTATAATTATTTAATATCAATTATAATTGTGCAATATATATTATAAAAATCAATTTATAATGTATGATAATATAATTGTGACTGACTTTAATTTATATTAAAAGAGTGGTTGATTAATGAAGATTAATTATGAAATTTCATTTAAAATATATAATGGTAATATCGTGATTGATTTCAAATTAAAATTGTGATTTTCTAGAAATATTTTTTGATTTAAAAAATATGTATTTATGAATATGTTTAATAAAATCATTATTGTATTTAAATTTGAAGTAATATATAATTTTATTGGAATGTTAACTAACTTAAGGATAAAATTACTTATCTGTGAATTCATATCAATTGAATTAATATTAATATTATGAACCAGTCATCAAAACAAATACAACCCCCGTTGAAAAGTTCAAAATCCATCTTTATTGTTTTTTTAAAAAAAATTATCTTTCATTTTATTTCTCTCTTTGTTAGAAAATATTTCTACGTATCATGTTAATAAATTTTTCACCAATATTCTGAGAATTTGGTATATTTATTCAATACCGTATCCTTAAAATATTTATTATATTAATTCATTGAAAATATTTGTATGGTCGTGGTTAATTTTTCGATTACATATTAAAAATATATAGAAACTTAATCCTCACGACTCCAATAAATCATTAGACTATCTATCAAAAAAAGGTTGCATGTTTCAGCGATATGAGAAAGGATATCTATTGTGCAAGATATATGAAACGAATGTTGTTATAACAATAGAAACTTCATCTCATCTAGTTTGTTATGTGATTGTTCAATGTCATTTTTACAAATTATAGGTCCTTTTATTAATGAATTGATTTAATATAAAAAAATGCTAAACTAAAGTTTAGTAGCTGATATCAGTTTTTCATGTTTTTTTTAGAATTTTTTTCTTTATTTTTCAATAAATATATCATTGAGAGTCTAGTACCCCGTTCCCCGTTGGTGGATTTTTATCTACCAAAATATTATTTAAAATTCATTCTAATATTTTAATTGGTTGATCCTAACTTTTTTATGACTGAATTATTTAATATTTTACATAACTTAAATTTTCAATGTGTATTTAAAATAGTGTGGTAATAGTTTTATATTGTGAATAATTTTTAATTCCTGATTTTAGTTATACCTTATGATTTTGAATTGAGAATTTAAGATATCAAAATATCTATTATAAATATAATAGATTCATGTATTAATGTACTCCCTCCGTCCATTGAAATTGTTATCATTTGTTATCAAATTATGGAAGGAGTTGAGTGGTTTGAGAGAATGTGCAAGGCCTGTATGTCAGTTTTTGGCTTGTGTTTGTGTTCAGGGTATACAGTGTGTTCTTGTGTGTGCATTTGTGTAATAAATATAATATATTAATATTATAAATATAAATATAATTGATATAAGGTGTGTGTAATATTGTTAAAATAATGAAGTGGTGGATGTAATAGTGATTTTATTGTTTAAATAAGTGAAGTAGTGGGTGTAATGGTGTAAAGTGTTGAAAAAGTGGAGTGAAGTAGTGGATTTAATAATGTATTTTATTGTTAAAAGTTACTATTTTTAGTAATGTAAAGAAATCAAATGGACGGCCCAAAATAGAAAGTGTAAAGAAATGAAAAGGACGGAGGGATTATAATTTTTAAAATTAAATAATTATTGTTTTTAGAATAAAATTGTTAAGTAATTACTGAATAACAATGAAATCAAAACATTTACGGTATGTAAAATTTTTGATTCGTTTATATGAATTTATTAATTATTTTATTAACAAATTGTGAGTAAATGTATTTTTGAACCTTTTAAAAAATCGAGTTTTTAAAGATATGGATTTTATCCAAGCTATTTAAAATTTGTTCAAATCCGATTTTGTGGTGTTGGCTTATGTATTTATTAATTAATTTCATTAACAAATTATGAATAAATATATTTTTTAGGTTATAAAAAAATCAATTTTTTGAAGGTATGAATTTTATTCAAGTTATTTAAAATCTGATTTCAAATTTTTTTTTTAAGATTTTTAATTAAGTTAGATTATAATTATTTAAAATCAATTATAATTGTGCAATATATATTATAAAAATCAATTTATAATGTATGATAATATAATTGTGACTGACTTTAATTTATATTAAAAGAGTGGTTGATTAATGAAGATTAATTATGAAATTTCATTTAAAATATATAATGTATATCGTGATTGATTTCAAATTAAAATTGTGATTTTCTAGAAATATTTTTTGATTTAAAAAATATGTATTTATGAATATGTTTAATAAAATCATTATTGTATTTAAATTTGAAGTAATATATAATTTTATTGGAATGTTAACTAACTTAAGGATAAAATTACTTATCCATGAATTCATATCAATTGAATTAATATTAATATTATGAACCAGTCATCAAAACAAATACAACCCCCGTTGAAAAGTTCAAAATCCCTCTTTATTGTTTTTTTAAAAAAATTATCTTTCATTTTATTTCTCTCTTTGTTAGAAAATATTTCTACGTATCATGTTAATAAATTTTTCACCAATATTCTGAGAATTTGGTATATTTATTCAATACCGTATCCTTAAAATATTTATTATATTAATTCATTTAAAATATTTGTATGGTCGTGATTAATTTTTCGATTACATATTAAAAATATATAGAAACTTAATCCTCACGACTCCAATAATTCATTAGACTATCTATCAAAAAAAGGTTGCATGTTTCAGCGATATGAGAAAGGATATCTATTGTGCAAGATATATGAAACGAATGTTGTTATAACATTAGAAACTTCATCTCATCTAGTTTGTTATGTGATTGTTCAATGTCATTTTTACAAATTATAGGTCCTTTTATTAATGAATTGATTTACTATAAAAAAATGCTAAACTAAAGTTTAGTAGCTGATATCAGTTTTTCGTGTTTTTTTTAGAATTTTTTTCTTTATTTTTCAATAAATATATCATTGAGAGTCTAGTACCCCGTTCCCCGTTGGTGGATTTTTATCTACCAAAATATTATTTAAAATTCATTCTAATATTTTAGTTGGTTGATCCTAACTTTTTTATGACTGAATTATTTAATATTTTACATAACTTAAATTTTCAATGTGTATTTAAAATAGTGTGGTAATAGTTTTATATTGTGAATAATTTTTAATTCCTGATTTTAGTTATACCTTTTGATTTTGAATTGAGAATTTAAGATATCAAAATATCTATTATAAATATAATAGATTCATGTATTAATGTACTCCCTCCGTCCATTGAAATTGTTATCATTTGTTATCAAATTATGGAAGGAGTGGAGTGGTTTGAGAGAATGTGCAAGGCCTGTATGTCAGTTTTTGGCTTGTGTTTGTGTTCAGGGTATACAGTGTGTTCTTGTGTGTGCATTTGTGTAATAAATATAATATATTTATATTATAAATATAAATATAATTGATATAAGGTGTGTGTAATATTGTTAAAATAATGAAGTGGTGGATGTAATAGTGATTTTATTGTTTAAATAAGTGAAGTAGTGGGTGTAATGGTGTAAAGTGTTGAAAAAGTGGAGTGAAGTAGTTGATGTAATAATGTATTTTATTGTTGAAAGTTACTATTTTTAGTAATGTAAAAAAATCAAATGGACGGCCCAAAATAGAAAGTGTAAAGAAATGAAAAGGACGGAGGGAGTATAATTTTTAAAATTAAATAATTATTGTTTTTAGAATAAAATTGTTAAGTAATTACTGAATAACAATGAAATCAAAACATTTACGGTATGTAAAATTTTTGATTCGTTTATATGAATTTATTAATTATTTTATTAACAAATTGTGAATAAATGTATTTTTGAACCTTTTAAAAAATCGAGTTTTTAAAGATATGGATTTTATCCAAGCTATTTAAAATTTGTTCAAATCCGATTTTGTGGTGTTGGCTTATGTATTTATTAATTAATTTCATTAACAAATTATGAATAAATATATTTTTTAGGTTATAAAAAAATCAATTTTTTGAAGGTATGAATTTTATCCAAGTTATTTAAAATCTGATTTCAAATCTTTTTTTTAAGATTTTTAATTAAGTTAGATTATAATTATTTAATATCAATTATAATTGTGCAATATATATTATAAAAATCAATTTATAATGTATGATAATATAATTGTGACTGACTTTAATTTATATTAAAAGAGTGGTTGATTAATGAAGATTAATTATGAAATTTCATTTAAAATATATAATGGTATATCGTGATTGATTTCAAATTAAAATTGTGATTTTCTAGAAATATTTTTTGATTTAAAAAATATGTATTTATGAATATGTTTAATAAAATCATTATTGTATTTAAATTTGAAGTAATATATAATTTTATTGGAATGTTAACTAACTTAAGGATAAAATTACTTATCCGTGAATTCATATCAATTGAATTAATATTAATATTATGAATCAGCCATCAAAACAAATACAACCCCCGTTGAAAAGTTCAAAATCCCTCTTTATTGTTTTTTTAAAAAAATTATCTTTCATTTTATTTCTCTCTTTGTTAGAAAATATTTTTACGTATCATGTTAATAAATTTTTCACCAATATTCTAAGAATTTGGTATATTTATTCAATACCGTATCCTTAAAATATTTATTATATTAATTCATTGAAAATATTTGTATGGTCGTGGTTAATTTTTCGATTACATATTAAAAATATATAGAAACTTAATCCTCACGACTCCAATAAATCATTAGACTATCTATCAAAAAATGGTTGCATGTTTCAGCGATATGAGAAAGGATATCTAGATATATGAAACGAATGTTGTTATAACAATAGAAACTTCATCTCATCTAGTTTGTGATGTGATTGTTCAATGTCATTTTTACAAATTATAGGTCCTTTTATTAATGAATTGATTTACTATAAAAAAAATGCTAAACTAAAGTTTAGTAGCTGCAAAAAGTTACTCAAAAAGCTATTTACCAAACATTTTTATTCAAAATAACTAATTTAAATCTGCTAGTCAAAACAGCTAATTCAATCTGTTAGTCAAAATAGCTAATTCAATCCGCTACAACTAACAGCTATCAGCTAATTTACAAACAGAGTTTGAATATTTAAAATAAGTATTCTGGTTCCTCTTCTCGAAAAACGGGGACTACTTTTTTCCCTTCCATTTTGTTCTTTATTGACAAGTTGATTTATTATCTCACCCTTCAGAGATCACATGTAAGTTGGTTTGAATGATAAAAGTATTTATCATTATTAGCTAAATTTCTTGTTAACCATGCTTTGCAGCTGCATATGAGACTTCAGGTTCATTAAGTCTCATGAGGTTAAATAGAACAACAAATTTAGGCCTGATAGTAATTAAGTCTGCCTTGGTAATATAATTGCTAAATCATATAAAGGACATTGGATGTATTTAGATAGTTCTTTAATAAAAACACTCCAACGTTTTAATTAGAGATATTCTTGCTTTGCTTTGTTCGTATGGTAATGTCATATAAGTGATGAGTAGAGCAGTCACTAGAGTGTTTGGTAAATCAGAACTTATAATCAGTAGACTGTTTGGGTAAATCAGAACTTATAAATTAACTTTTTTTTATAATTTTCAAAATATTGTTTTTTTATATATAACAATGGATATCAATGGATAGATCTCGATGAATAGGGAAATTTGAATCACTCCACTTAATTAGCAAATTAAATCAAAGTCTTTTTTGATGGCTGGCAGGAGCTTTTATTGACTAGATAATTTGTAGATATGGGGTGTTTGGGGAAATTTTTTTTCAGTTTTTCGTGTTTTTTTTAGAATTTTTTTCTTTATTTTTCAATAAATATATCATTGAGAGTCTAGTACCCCGTTCCCCGTTGGTGGATTTTTATCTACCAAAATATTATTTAAAATTCATTCTAATATTTTAGTTGGTTGATCCTAACTTTTTTATGACTGAATTATTTAATATTTTACATAACTTAAATTTTCAATGTGTATTTAAAATAGTGTGGTAATAGTTTTATATTGTGAATAATTTTTAATTCCTGATTTTAGTTATACCTTATGATTTTGAATTGAGAATTTAAGATATCAAAATATCTATTATAAATATAATAGATTCATGTATTAATGTACTCCCTCCGTCCATTGAAATTGTTATCATTTGTTATCAAATTATGGAAGGAGTGGAGTGGTTTGAGAGAATGTGCAAGGCTTGTATGTCAGTTTTTGGCTTGTGTTTGTGTTCAGGGTATACAGTGTGTTCTTGTGTGTGCATTTGTGTAATAAATATAATATATTTATATTATAAATATAAATATAATTGATATAAGGTGTGTGTAATATTGTTAAAATAATGAAGTGGTGGATGTAATAGTGATTTTATTGTTTAAATAAGTGAAGTAGTGGGTGTAATGGTGTAAAGTGTAGTGAAGTAGTGGATGTAATAATGTATTTTATTGTTGAAAGTTACTATTTTTAGTAATGTAAAGAAATCAAATGGACGGCCCAAAATAGAAAGTGTAAAGAAATGAAAAGGACGGAGGGAGTATAATTTTTAAAATTAAATAATTATTGTTTTTAGAATAAAATTGTTAAGTAATTACTGAATAACAATGAAATCAAAACATTTACGGTATGTAAAATTTTTGATTCGTTTATATGAATTTATTAATTATTTTATTAACAAATTGTGAATAAATGTATTTTTGAACCTTTTAAAAAATCGAGTTTTTAAAGATATGGATTTTATCCAAGCTATTTAAAATTTGTTCAAATCCGATTTTGTGGTGTTGGCTTATGTATTTATTAATTAATTTCATTAACAAATTATGAATAAATATATTTTTTAGGTTATAAAAAAGTCAATTTTTTGAAGGTATGAATTTTATCCAAGTTATTTAAAATCTGATTTCAAATCTTTTTTTTAAGATTTTTAATTAAGTTAGATTATAATTATTTAACATCAATTATAATTGTGCAATATATATTATAAAAATCAATTTATAATGTATGATAATATAATTGTGACTGACTTTAATTTATATGAAAAGAGTGGTTGATTAATGAAGATTAATTATGAAATTTCATTTAAAATATATAATGGTATATCGTGATTGATTTCAAATTAAAATTGTGATTTTCTAGAAATATTTTTTGATTTAAAAAATATGTATTTATGAATATGTTTAATAAAATCATTATTGTATTTAAATTTGAAGTAATATATAATTTTATTGGAATGTTAACTAACTTAAGGATAAAATTACTTATCCATGAATTCATATCAATTGAATTAATATTAATATTATGAACCAGTCATCAAAACAAATACAACCCCCGTTGAAAAGTTCAAAATCCCTCTTTATTGTTTTTTTAAAAAAATTATCTTTCATTTTATTTCTCTCTTTGTTAGAAAATATTTCTACGTATCATGTTAATAAATTTTTCACCAATATTCTGAGAATTTGGTATATTTATTCAATACCGTATCCTTAAAATATTTATTATATTAATTCATTAAAAATATTTGTATGGTCGTGGTTAATTTTTCGATTACATATTAAAAATAGATAGAAACTTAATCCTCACGACTCCAATAAATCATTAGACTATCTATCAAAAAAAGGTTGCATGTTTCAGCGATATGAGAAAGGATATCTACTGTGCAAGATATATGAAACGAATGTTGTTATAACAATAGAAACTTCATCTCATCTAGTTTGTTATGTGATTGTTCAATGTCATTTTTACAAATTATAGGTCCTTTTATTAATGAATTGATTTACTATAAAAAAATGCTAAACTAAAGTTTAGTAGCTGATATCAGTTTTTCGTGTTTTTTTTAGAATTTTTTTCTTTATTTTTCAATAAATATATCATTGAGAGTCTAGTACCCCGTTCCCCGTTGGTGGATTTTTATCTACCAAAATATTATTTAAAATTCATTCTAATATTTTAGTTGGTTGATCCTAACTTTTTTATGACTGAATTATTTAATATTTTACATAACTTAAATTTTCAATGTGTATTTAAAATAGTGTGGTAATAGTTTTATATTGTGAATAATTTTTAATTCCTGATTTTAGTTATACCTTATGATTTTGAATTGAGAATTTAAGATATCAAAATATCTATTAGAAATATAATAGATTCATGTATTAATGTACTCCCTCCGTCCATTGAAATTGTTATCATTTGTTATCAAATTATGGAAGGAGTGGAGTGGTTTGAGAGAATGTGCAAGGCCTGTATGTCAGTTTTTGGCTTGTGTTTGTGTTCAGGGTATACAGTGTGTTCTTGTGTGTGCATTTGTGTAATAAATATAATATATTTATATTATAAATATAAATATAATTGATATAAGGTGTGTGTAATATTGTTAAAATAATGAAGTGGTGGATGTAATAGTGATTTTATTCTTTAAATAAGTGAAGTAGTGGGTGTAATGGTGTAAAGTGTTGAAAAAGTGGAGTGAAGTAGTGGATGTAATAATGTATTTTATTGTTAAAAGTTACTATTTTTAGTAATGTAAAGAAATCAAATGGACGGCCCAAAATAGAAAGTGTAAAGAAATGAAAAGGACGGAGGGAGTATAATTTTTAAAATTAAATAATTATTGTTTTTAGAATAAAATTGTTAAGTAATTACTGAATAACAATGAAATCAAAACATTTACGGTATGTAAAATTTTTGATTCGTTTATATGAATTTATTAATTATTTTATTAACAAATTGTGAATAAATGTATTTTTGAACCTTTTAAAAAATCGAGTTTTTAAAGATATGGATTTTATCCAAGCTATTTAAAATTTGTTCAAATCCGATTTTGTGGTGTTGGCTTATGTATATATTAATTAATTTCATTAACAAATTATGAATAAATATATTTTTTAGGTTATAAAAAAATCAATTTTTTGAAGGTATGAATTTTATCCAAGTTATTTAAAATCTGATTTCAAATCTTTTTTTTAAGATTTTTAATTAGGTTAGATTATAATTATTTAATATCAATTATAATTGTGCAATATATATTATAAAAATCAATTTATAATGTATGATAATATAATTGTGACCGACTTTAATTTATATTAAAAGAGTGGTTGATTAATGAATGTTATAACAATAGAAACTTCATCTCATCTAGTTTGTTATGTGATTGTTCAATGTCATTTTTACAAATTATAGGTCCTTTTATTAATGAATTGATTTACTATAAAAAAAAATGCTAAACTAAAGTTTAGTAACTGATATCAGTTTTTCATGTTTTTTTTAGAATTTTTTTCTTTATTTTTCAATAAATATATCATTGAGAGTCTAGTACCCCGTTCCCCGTTGGTGGATTTTTATCTACCAAAATATTATTTAAAATTCATTCTAATATTTTAGTTGGTTGATCCTAACTTTTTTATGACTGAATTATTTAATATTTTACATAACTTAAATTTTCAATGTGTTTTTAAAATAGTGTGGTAATAGTTTTATATTGTGAATAATTTTTAATTCCTGATTTTAGTTATACCTTATGATTTTGAATTGAGAATTTAAGATATCAAAATATCTATTATAAATATAATAGATTCATGTATTAATGTACTCCCTCCGTCCATTGAAATTGTTATCATTTGTTATCAAATTATGGAAGGAGTGGAGTGGTTTGAGAGAATGTGCAAGGCATGTATGTCAGTTTTTGGCTTGTGTTTGTGTTCAGAGGGTATACAGTGTGTTCTTGTGTGTGCATTTGTGTAATAAATATAATATATTTATATTATAAATATAAATATAATTGATATAAGGTGTGTGTAATATTGTTAAAATAATGAAGTGGTGGATGTAATAGTGATTTTATTGTTTAAATAAGTGAAGTAGTGGGTGTAATGGTGTAAAGTGTTGAAAAAGTGGAGTGAAGTAGTGGATGTAATAATGTATTTTATTGTTGAAAGTTACTATTTTTAGTAATGTAAAGAAATCAAATGGACGGCCCAAAATAGAAAGTGTAAAGAAATGAAAAGGACGGAGGGAGTATAATTTTTAAAATTAAATAATTATTGTTTTTAGAATAAAATTGTTAAGTAATTACTGAATAACAATGAAATCAAAACATTTACGGTATGTAAAATTTTTGATTCGTTTATATGAATTTATTAATTATTTTATTAACAAATTGTGAATAAATGTATTTTTGAACCTTTTAAAAAATCGAGTTTTTAAAGATATGGATTTTATCCAAGCTATTTAAAATTTGTTCAAATCCGATTTTGTGGTGTTGGCTTATGTATTTATTAATTAATTTCATTAACAAATTATGAATAAATATATTTTTTAGGTTATAAAAAAGTCAATTTTTTGAAGGTATGAATTTTATCCAAGTTATTTAAAATCTGATTTCAAATCTTTTTTTTAAGATTTTTAATTAAGTTAGATTATAATTATTTAACATCAATTATAATTGTGCAATATATATTATAAAAATCAATTTATAATGTATGATAATATAATTGTGACTGACTTTAATTTATATGAAAAGAGTGGTTGATTAATGAAGATTAATTATGAAATTTCATTTAAAATATATAATGGTATATCGTGATTGATTTCAAATTAAAATTGTGATTTTCTAGAAATATTTTTTGATTTAAAAAATATGTATTTATGAATATGTTTAATAAAATCATTATTGTATTTAAATTTGAAGTAATATATAATTTTATTGGAATGTTAACTAACTTAAGGATAAAATTACTTATCCATGAATTCATATCAATTGAATTAATATTAATATTATGAACCAGTCATCAAAACAAATACAACCCCCGTTGAAAAGTTCAAAATCCCTCTTTATTGTTTTTTTAAAAAAATTATCTTTCATTTTATTTCTCTCTTTGTTAGAAAATATTTCTACGTATCATGTTAATAAATTTTTCACCAATATTCTGAGAATTTGGTATATTTATTCAATACCGTATCCTTAAAATATTTATTATATTAATTCATTGAAAATATTTGTATGGTCGTGGTTAATTTTTCGATTACATATTAAAAATATATAGAAACTTAATCCTCACGACTCCAATAAATCATTAGACTATCTATCAAAAAAAGGTTGCATGTTTCAGCGATATGAGAAAGGATATCTACTGTGCAAGATATATGAAACGAATGTTGTTATAACAATAGAAACTTCATCTCATCTAGTTTGTTATGTGATTGTTCAATGTCATTTTTACAAATTATAGGTCCTTTTATTAATGAATTGATTTACTATAAAAAAATGCTAAACTAAAGTTTAGTAGCTGATATCAGTTTTTCGTGTTTTTTTTAGAATTTTTTTCTTTATTTTTCAATAAATATATCATTGAGAGTCTAGTACCCCGTTCCCCGTTGGTGGATTTTTATCTACCAAAATATTATTTAAAATTCATTCTAATATTTTAGTTGGTTGATCCTAACTTTTTTATGACTGAATTATTTAATATTTTACATAACTTAAATTTTCAATGTGTATTTAAAATAGTGTGGTAATAGTTTTATATTGTGAATAATTTTTAATTCCTGATTTTAGTTATACCTTATGATTTTGAATTGAGAATTTAAGATATCAAAATATCTATTAGAAATATAATAGATTCATGTATTAATGTACTCCCTCCGTCCATTGAAATTGTTATCATTTGTTATCAAATTATGGAAGGAGTGGAGTGGTTTGAGAGAATGTGCAAGGCCTGTATGTCAGTTTTTGGCTTGTGTTTGTGTTCAGGGTATACAGTGTGTTCTTGTGTGTGCATTTGTGTAATAAATATAATATATTTATATTATAAATATAAATATAATTGATATAAGGTGTGTGTAATATTGTTAAAATAATGAAGTGGTGGATGTAATAGTGATTTTATTCTTTAAATAAGTGAAGTAGTGGGTGTAATGGTGTAAAGTGTTGAAAAAGTGGAGTGAAGTAGTGGATGTAATAATGTATTTTATTGTTAAAAGTTACTATTTTTAGTAATGTAAAGAAATCAAATGGACGGCCCAAAATAGAAAGTGTAAAGAAATGAAAAGGACGGAGGGAGTATAATTTTTAAAATTAAATAATTATTGTTTTTAGAATAAAATTGTTAAGTAATTACTGAATAACAATGAAATCAAAACATTTACGGTATGTAAAATTTTTGATTCGTTTATATGAATTTATTAATTATTTTATTAACAAATTGTGAATAAATGTATTTTTGAACCTTTTAAAAAATCGAGTTTTTAAAGATATGGATTTTATCCAAGCTATTTAAAATTTGTTCAAATCCGATTTTGTGGTGTTGGCTTATGTATATATTAATTAATTTCATTAACAAATTATGAATAAATATATTTTTTAGGTTATAAAAAAATCAATTTTTTGAAGGTATGAATTTTATCCAAGTTATTTAAAATCTGATTTCAAATCTTTTTTTTAAGATTTTTAATTAGGTTAGATTATAATTATTTAATATCAATTATAATTGTGCAATATATATTATAAAAATCAATTTATAATGTATGATAATATAATTGTGACCGACTTTAATTTATATTAAAAGAGTGGTTGATTAATGAATGTTATAACAATAGAAACTTCATCTCATCTAGTTTGTTATGTGATTGTTCAATGTCATTTTTACAAATTATAGGTCCTTTTATTAATGAATTGATTTACTATAAAAAAAAATGCTAAACTAAAGTTTAGTAACTGATATCAGTTTTTCATGTTTTTTTTAGAATTTTTTTCTTTATTTTTCAATAAATATATCATTGAGAGTCTAGTACCCCGTTCCCCGTTGGTGGATTTTTATCTACCAAAATATTATTTAAAATTCATTCTAATATTTTAGTTGGTTGATCCTAACTTTTTTATGACTGAATTATTTAATATTTTACATAACTTAAATTTTCAATGTGTTTTTAAAATAGTGTGGTAATAGTTTTATATTGTGAATAATTTTTAATTCCTGATTTTAGTTATACCTTATGATTTTGAATTGAGAATTTAAGATATCAAAATATCTATTATAAATATAATAGATTCATGTATTAATGTACTCCCTCCGTCCATTGAAATTGTTATCATTTGTTATCAAATTATGGAAGGAGTGGAGTGGTTTGAGAGAATGTGCAAGGCATGTATGTCAGTTTTTGGCTTGTGTTTGTGTTCAGAGGGTATACAGTGTGTTCTTGTGTGTGCATTTGTGTAATAAATATAATATATTTATATTATAAATATAAATATAATTGATATAAGGTGTGTGTAATATTGTTAAAATAATGAAGTGGTGGATGTAATAGTGATTTTATTGTTTAAATAAGTGAAGTAGTGGGTGTAATGGTGTAAAGTGTTGAAAAAGTGGAGTGAAGTAGTGGATGTAATAATGTATTTTATTGTTGAAAGTTACTATTTTTAGTAATGTAAAGAAATCAAATGGACGGCCCAAAATAGAAAGTGTAAAGAAATGAAAAGGACGGAGGGAGTATAATTTTTAAAATTAAATAATTATTGTTTTTAGAATAAAATTGTTAAGTAATTACTGAATAACAATGAAATCAAAACATTTACGGTATGTAAAATTTTTGATTCGTTTATATGAATTTATTAATTATTTTATTAACAAATTGTGAATAAATGTATTTTTGAACCTTTTAAAAAATCGAGTTTTTAAAGATATGGATTTTATCCAAACTATTTAAAATTTGTTCAAATCCGATTTTGTGGTGTTGGCTTATGTATTTATTAATTAATTTCATTAACAAATTATGAATAAATATATTTTTTAGGTTATAAAAAAATCAATTTTTTGAAGGTATGAATTTTATCCAAGTTATTTAAAATCTGATTTCAAATCTTTTTTTTAAGATTTTTAATTAAGTTAGATTATAATTATTTAATATCAATTATAATTGTGCAATATATATTATAAAAATCAATTTATAATGTATGATAATATAATTGTGACTGACTTTAATTTATATTAAAAGAGTGGTTGATTAATGAAGATTAATTATGAAATTTCATTTAAAATATATAATGGTATATCGTGATTGATTTCAAATTAAAATTGTGATTTTCTAGAAATATTTTTTGATTTAAAAAATATGTATTTATGAATATGTTTAATAAAATCATTATTGTATTTAAATTTGAAGTAATATATAATTTTATTGGAATGTTAACTAACTTAAGGATAAAATTACTTATCCGTGAATTCATATCAATTGAATTAATATTAATATTATGAACCAGTCATCAAAACAAATACAACCCCCGTTGAAAAGTTCAAAATTCCTCTTTATTGTTTTTTTAAAAAAATTATCTTTCATTTTATTTCTCTCTTTGTTAGAAAATATTTCTACGTATCATGTTAATAAATTTTTCACCAATATTCTGAGAATTTGGTATATTTATTCAATACCGTATCCTTAAAATATTTATTATATTAATTCATTGAAAATATTTGTATGGTCGTGGTTAATTTTTCGATTACATATTAAAAATATATAGAAACTTAATCCTCACGACTCCAATAAATCATTAGACTATCTATCAAAAAAAGGTTGCATGTTTCAGCGATATGAGAAAGGATATCTACTGTGCAAGATATATGAAACGAATGTTGTTATAACAATAGAAACTTCATCTCATCTAGTTTGTTATGTGATTGTTCAATGTCATTTTTACAAATTATAGGTCCTTTTATTAATGAATTGATTTACTATAAAAAAATGCTAAACTAAAGTTTAGTAGCTGATATCAGTTTTTCGTGTTTTTTTTAGAATTTTTTTCTTTATTTTTCAATAAATATATCATTGAGAGTCTAGTACCCCGTTCCCCGTTGGTGGATTTTTATCTACCAAAATATTATTTAAAATTCATTCTAATATTTTAGTTGGTTGATCCTAACTTTTTTATGACTGAATTATTTAATATTTTACATAACTTAAATTTTCAATGTGTATTTAAAATAGTGTGGTAATAGTTTTATATTGTGAATAATTTTTAATTCCTGATTTTAGTTATATCTTATGATTTTGAATTGAGGATTTAAGATATCAAAATATCTATTATAAATATAATAGATTCATGTATTAATGTACTCCCTCCGCCCATTGAAATTGTTATCATTTGTTATCAAATTATGGAAGGAGTGGAGTGGTTTGAGAGAATGTGCAAGGCCTGTATGTCAGTTTTTGGCTTGTGTTTGTGTTCAGGGTATACAGTGTGTTCTTGTGTGTGCATTTGTGTAATAAATATAATATATTTATATTATAAATATAAATATAATTGATATAAGGTGTGTGTAATATTGTTTAAATAAGTGAAGTAGTGGGTGTAATGGTGTAAAGTGTTGAAAAAGTGGAGTGAAGTAGTGGATGTAATAATGTATTTTATTGTTGAAAGTTACTATTTTTAGTAATGTAAAGAAATCAAATGGACGGCCCAAAATAGAAAGTGTAAAGAAATGAAAAGGACGGAGGGAGTATAATTTTTAAAATTAAATAATAATTGTTTTTAGAATAAAATTGTTAAGTAATTACTGAATAACAATGAAATTAAAACATTTACGGAATGTAAAATTTTTGATTCGTTTATATGAATTTATTAATTATTTTATTAACAAATTGTGAATAAATGTATTTTTGAACCTTTTAAAAAATCGAGTTTTTAAAGATATGGATTTTATCCAAGCTATTTAAAATTTGTTCAAATCCGATTTTGTGGTGTTGGCTTATGTATTTATTAATTAATTTCATTAACAAATTATGAATAAATATATTTTTTAGGTTATAAAAAAATCAATTTTTTGAAGGTATGAATTTTATCCAAGTTATTTAAAATCTGATTTCAAATCTTTTTTTTAAGATTTTTAATTAAGTTAGATTATAATTATTTAATATCAATTATAATTGTGCAATATATATTATAAAAATCAATTTATAATGTATGATAATATAATTGTGACTGACTTTAATTTATATTAAAAGAGTGGTTGATTAATGAAGATTAATTATGAAATTTCATTTAAAATATATAATGGTATATCGTGATTGATTTCAAATTAAAATTGTGATTTTCTAGAAATATTTTTTGATTTAAAAAATATGTATTTATGAATATGTTTAATAAAATCATTATTGTATTTAAATTTGAAGTGTTAACTAACCATGGTTAAAGAGGCAGGGTGAGATTGTAAATAAGGAAGGATCTAAATTTTAGGAATTAGCTCTGATTGGTACTAAAATAATTCCTCGATTCTGATTGGTTAACTAATGTGTGATAGACTCAGGTATGATAATAAAGGATATAGATTTAGTCTGCAATTTTTAGGTAGAATGATTTATATTTGAAAACAAGCCTATGTTTTATGTTTATTTTGTACTTCTATGATAAAACAATTTTCTTTTCCTGCATATAAAAATCCGTGCAGGAATCGATATGAATACAATCGCAAGAAAACAAAACCACGGAGTGGATATGATATGACCATTTGAAGATGGACCGAAAAGCATCAAAAAGGCATTTTCATTGGCTGTGGCATACCGGCATGCGGCAGGCCCAAGTTGGGTGCTTGCAGGTTATAAGGCTACCATGGAAAACCCTCCAAAATTGACATAAACAATCTTTTACACCCCTTAAATCTGTTTTTTTTTTTTTGATAAGCTGAAATTCATTAGAAAAACAGGCGATTACAATAGAGAAGTGGAAGTCTTTGCCAAAACAACCACCGCAAGCTGATTTATAACATTATTATATTCATCCTGCAACTAAATTTGAACGTTTAATCCCCTCCTTAAATCTGTAATCGTATCAAAAATATGTAAATATTATTGGAGATTGCTACCACAGCTTCATTGATCATATTTTGCTGTATAATTTAGGGATGTTCAAGGTGTAGACGGTATGGTTTTTTTTCTAAAATCATAAACCAATTCACATATATGATTTGGACAAAATTTCAAATCACAGTGTACCACATTCCACATAACATAAAAATCGCATAAATTACATCACAAAAAATGCGGTGCAATATTGTGTGATTTGTGCAATTTTTATATTTAAATAGTTTTATTTTTTTATTAGATGAAAATGCTAGTAAAATTTTAAGTAATGGAAACTAAAACCCATCATTGAGTGTTTAACAAGCACCACTTCGAATCTATCTATCTATTCTATTATATTAAAGCCGAAACATTAAAAGTTTGGTTGGGTGGTTGGTTGGTTGGTACCTATTGAATTTATCTAATTACCCTTACTTAACTATTAACTAATTACATAATTTCCTTTTTCATATTAAACATATTACCTTTTCTATTTGTCATTAACTAAGTAATTTCCCCTTTCAGGTAAAGCACAATATATTTTATATTTTATCTAACTAAAATTTCTCCTTTCTTATAAACACTACAAGCAATTTTGAAAATAACATAATTATATTATAATTACTATTAACTAATCAATTACCTTTTTCAGCCAAAACATGTTACCTTTTCTCTATTCTATAACTAAAATATCTCTTTAACTAAAATATCTTTTTTACAAATATATCACGGGTGGTTTTATTTAATAAATAATAATATTATAATACTAATAATTATCAATTACCTTTTTCAACTAAAACATATCATCTTTTCCCTATTTTATAATTCAAATTCCTTTTTTCTAGAAATATCACGGGCAACATTAATTTCTCACTATCTAAAAACACTACGAATAATTTAATTTAGTGAAATAACATAAATTAAATTATAATTACTATAAACTAATTAATTACCTTTTTCACCTAAAACATGTTTCCTTTTTAATTTTCTCTAACTAACACCTCACTTTTTTCAGTTAAATCATGGCATTCTAAATTATAATTTTATAAGTACTTAAAATTAAACGATTACCTTTTTGAATACCTTTTTCAGCTAAAAGGTATCATATTTTCCATATTTTATAATTCAAATTCCGTTTTTCAAGAAATATCATGGACAACATTAATTTCTCACAATCTAAAGACATTACGAACAATTTAATTTAGTGAAATAACATAAATTAAATTATAATTATTATAAACTAATCAATCACCTTTTTCACCTAAAACATGTCATCTTTTTAATTTTCACATTACATTTTCTATTTTCTCTAAATAAAATCTATCTTTTTTCAATTATATCACGAGCGGTTCTATTTAATAAAATAAAATAACAATATTATAATGTTAATAATTAACCGATTAAGTTTAAGCTAAAATGTATCATCTTTTCTATATTTTCTAACTAAAATATCTCTTTTCTTTAAAATATCACGGGCAACACTAATTTTTCCTTTTCTTAAAACTTTACGAGCAATTTTATTTAGTAAAATAACATAATTGAATTACAATTACTATAAACTAATCAATTACCTTTTTCACCTAAAACATGTTTCCCTTTTTAATTTTCTCTAACTAACACCTCACTTTTTTCATTTAAATCACGACATTCTATTTAATAAAATAAAATTATAATTTTATAAGTACTTATAATTAACCTATTACCTTTTTGAACTAAGATGTGTTATCTTTTCAATATTTTCTAACTAAAATCCCGCTTTTCATAGAAATATAACGGATAACATTTATATTTTTTTTTGCTAATTAACATTTATATAATTATTATCAAATCATCTCATTTAAAAATTTAAACCTCCAAAATTCTTATTTTAAAAGAAGTAAATCGAATTAATAAAACATATCATATAATATTAAAGAAATCCGTGCATCGCACGGGTTTTAAGCTAGTACTATTATATAAAAGCCGAAACATTAAAAGTTTTAGTACCTGTTTTTTGGTACGTAGTGAATTTACTTATTTACCCTTCATTATAAAGAAAAATATATATAATATATATACTATTAAAACTCCTAAAATAAATAATAACACAATATAAATTAATGGTAAGTAGTCAATTGACTTTTTTCATATTTACTTTTAATTGAAGATATTACCTTTTATTAACACCTAAAAACATAAATCGTATCATATCTTCCAATCATTAATATTTCCTTTCGAATTAAAATACGTTACCTTTTTAATTTGAAACTAATCTTACAATCATTAATATATACCCGAAAATATAACATCATATTTTTCAATTATTAATAAAATATATTAAAAATATGTATACGTTGTTTGTAATAAGGAAACATTAGCTGAAACATTAAAAATTTTGGCATCTATTTTTTTGTATATGTTTTTTAGTATTTAATGAATTTACTTATTTAACCTTTATTATAAAGAAATTATATACAATATCTATACTATTAAAATAAATAATAACAAATAATAACATATTATAATTATGGTAATTAGTCGATTGTCTTTTTGACGTTTAACTTTAGTTGAAGATATTACCTTTTACAAACACCTAAAAACATCAATCATATCATATATTCCAATCATAACATATCTAGCAATAATTAATATATACTCTAATATATACTCAAAAATATCACATCATATCTTCTAATCACTAACAAAATCTATTTATCTATCTATACTATTATACTATTATATAAAAGCCGAAATATTAAAAGTTTGGTTGGTTGATTTTATTTATTTACCCTTGCTTAACTACTAACTAATTACATAACTTCCTTTTTCAGATTAAACATATTACCTTTTCTATTTTTCACTAACTAAATAATTTCCCTTTTCAGGGAAACCACAATATCGTTTATATTGTATCTAACTAAAATTTCTCCTTTCTTATAAACATTACAAGCAATTTTGTTTAATAAAATAACATAATTATATTATAATTACTATTAACTAATCAATTACCTTTTTCAGTCAAAACATGTTACCTTTTCTCTATTCTGTAACTAAAATATCTCTTTAACTAAAATATCTCTTTTTACAAATATATCACGGGTGGTTCTATATAATAAATAATAATATTATAATACTAATAATTATCAATCTATACTATTATATAAAAGCTGAAACATTAAAAGTTTGGTTGGTTGGTACCTGTTGATTTTACTTATTTACTCTTACTTAACTACTAACTAATTACATAATTCCTTTTTCAGATTAAACATATTACCTTTTCTATTTTTCACTAACTAAATAATTTCCCTTTTCAGGGAAACCACAATATCTTTTATATTGTATCTAACTAAAATTTCTCCTTTCTTATAAACATTACAAGCAATTTTGTTTAATAAAATAACATAACTATATTATAATTACTATTAACTAATCAATTACCTTTTTCAGTCAAAACATGTTACCTTTTCTCTATTCTGTAACTAAAATATCTCTTTTTACAAATATATCACGGGTGGTTCTATTTAATAAATAATAATATTATAATACTAATAATTATCAATTACCCTTTTCAACTAAAACGTATCATCTTTTCCATATTTTATAATTCAAATTCCTTTTTTCTAGAAATATCACGGCAACATTAATTTCTCACTATCTAAAGACACTACGAACAATTTAATTTAGTGAAATAACATAAATTAAATTATAATTACTATAAACTAATCAATTACCTTTTCCACCTAAAACATGTTTCCTTTTTAATTTTCTCTAACTAACATCTCACTTTTTTCAGTTAAATCATGGCATTATATTTAATAAAATTAAATTATAATTTTATAAGTACTTATAATTAAACGATTACCTTTTTGAATACCTTTTTCAGTTAAAACGTATCATATTTTCCATATTTTATAATTCAAATTCCTTTTTTCTAGAAATATCACGGGCAACATTAATTTCTCACCATCTAAAGACATTATGAACAATTTAATTTAGTGAAATAACATAAATTAACTTATAATTATTATAAACTAATCAATTACCTTTTTCACCTAAAACATGTCATCTTTTTAATTTTCACATTACATTTTCTATTTTCTCTAAATAAAATCTATCTTTTTTCAATTATATCACGGGCGGTTCTATTTAATAAAATAAAATAACAATATTATAATGTTAATAATTAACCGATTAAGTTTCAGCTAAAATGTATCATCTTTTCTATATTTTCTAACTAAAATATCTCTTTTCTTTAAAATATCACGGGCAACACTAATTTTTCATTTTCTTAAAACTTTACGAGCAATTTTATATAATAAAATAATATAATTGAATTATAATTACT
Source organism: Kitagawia praeruptora (assembly GCA_037693485.1). Lineage (NCBI taxonomy): Eukaryota > Viridiplantae > Streptophyta > Magnoliopsida > Apiales > Apiaceae > Kitagawia > Kitagawia praeruptora. The sequence continues at coordinate 103,627,838 of CM075354.1, read as the reverse complement.
ATAAACTAATAAATTATTACCTTTTCCACCTAAAACATGTTTCCTCTTTAATTTTCTCTAACTAACACCTCACTTTTTTTCAGTTAAATCACGGCATTCTATTTAATAAAATTAAATAATAATTTTATAAGTACTTATAATTAACCGATTACCATTTTGAACTAAGATGTTTTATCTTTTCAATATTTTCTAACTAAAATCCCTCTTTTCATAGAAATATAACGGATAACATTTATATAATTATTATCAAATCATCTCATTTAAAAATTTAAACCTCCAAAATTCATATTTTAAAAAAAGTAAATCGAATTAATAAAACATATCATATAATATTAAAAGAAATCCGTGCATCGCACGGGTTTTAAGCTAGTATATCTTAATTATTGAAATTTGAAAATATATTGTGAAATATGTAAATTAACAATGAAATCTGGATACCTTTAAAATAAAATAAAATATGGGTAGGTATGTAACTATAAGAGAGGTTATATGAATATATATATATATATATATATATATATATATATATATATATATATACTAGCTTATAACCCGTGCGATGCACGGTTCTTTTTTAAAAAATAATTATCATTTTTTTAATAAATATTAATTCGATTTTATAGCTTCATTTTACTATTACATATTGAAATAGTAAAGATCGTTATATCTTTAAAAAAAAATTGATTTAAATAATAAATATTAATTCAATTTTTATTAAATATTTATATATATATATATATATTAAAAATATATATATATATATATATAATTTTAATTTTTTTAATAAATATTTATTCGATTTTATAGCTTCGTTTTTACTATTATATATTGAAATAATAAAGATCGTTAGATCTTAAAGTAAATAAATATAAATAATGGAATTTAATATTTAAAATTGTACTTGGTTGTTAGGAGGACCTATTCAAATATTAAAGCGAATATTTTTAAAATTTTGACCAAAATTAAGTGATTTTCTAAATCTAATAGATATCTCAACGTAATTATTTGTCAATTTTTTTTTTCTTTAGTTTGAGGTCTATGCAATGCACAAATTTTTTAAATAAAAATTTTGAAGAATAGGTCCATATATAATTCTAAATGTTCATCTATTTTATCTATAGTTAGGTTCGAAAGAAAATACATATTTGATTTTTTTATAATAAGAAGATTTATATATCTTGATTGTCGAAATTATGAAAAGATTGGTTTTGGCATGTCAAGGGGACATATGACTTTACTAAACAAAATATTTGGAAAAATAAATAACCAACCCACATATGTTTTCCAAAATTTTGTCTATAATTGATAATTAATAATTAATAATTAATAACCAACACGAGATGCTGTAATATACTAATTGGTAGCGAATAATGTATTTGTTTGTACAGTAAACTAGCTTATAGCCTGTGCAAAGCACGGGTTACTTTTAATTTTTTATAATTTATTTATAATATAATATAATATTATAAATATTAATTTAAATATCTTATTGATTCGAACCTTACATCTTTATATATAATAATTTTTAGTATTAAATATAAATTAATATGTTATTGACGGGAATCGAACCTTGAACCTCTGCATATAACAACTTTTAGTATTATTATATCTAACGGTCATGATCTATTTGAGTTGCTGATCTTACGGTGATAAATGAGGGATAACCAAAAATGGGGATAACCAAAAAATGGGTAACCAACTACAAATTATACCCCCTTTTACTTATTATAATATACAAGGAATAATTTCCAAATGTTAAAAAAACTGGAATCAACATAAATTAATTATGTTCTAAATACTCCATTTTCTAACAATAACGTGGTTAATTAAAAATCAACTAATTCTTTTTTAGTAGTGGAATAACTAAAAAAAGGGATAACCAAAAAGAGGGGGTAACCAACTACAAAATATACCCCTTTTGCTTATTATAATATAGTATAGATATAGAAGTATAGATATGTAATTACATGCAAGTACAATTAAGTAATTAGTAAGGTTAAACTTTGCATAAAAATTAAGACGAAGAAAAAGGTACTGGTGCATAAATTAAATGTCGTACAGTGATACTAAACACTATAGATTTAATTTGTAATTCTTAAAGATGAATTAAATTTGTATTATTTAAACATTAGTCGTTATACACATTAATCTATCTTTCAATTATAGAACAAACATTGCACAGTCCTAAGTTATGCCTAGTAACTTAAGTTAAGATTAATTTCTCACCTGTTATATGAATTTAGAAGCTAACCTTATTGTATGCTATGATTATGTTATTTTTGTTAACATTAAGGAAATAATTTTTATTTGAAGGGAATAAAAGAAAGTATGAATGGGCTATATTTACTACGCTCAAGAGTTATAAATAAACTAGCATTTTGCCCGTACTTCGTACACGGCTTCTTATTTAATTTAAAATGATAATACCAAAAATTTAACAAATTTGATTGATTTCTTAAAACATCTTACTTAATTTAAATTTACAATACCAAAAATTTAACAAATTTGATTGATTTCTTAAAAAGATATTGTATGCAATTATACAAATAATCAATTCTTAGCAAGATATTATATACAATTATATAAGTATTTAAAAATAATGATATGCTAAAATTTATATAAAAAAGTAGCATACAATCCTATTTTAACAATGTTGAAAATTTATTTAATCCATTAAAATCTGCAATAAAAATAATAAATATTTTTACAAATATTGTTCTCTAATTGAAAATAATAATAAATTGTCTTCATTATTCAAATGCGGAAATGATAATTCCTTCACCCCCAATGACTCCAAAATATTAAATGGCTCCAAAACATTAAACCTCATATAATATCAAGAACATGTTATATTAACTATGAGACCTCATAGTTAATATACTCCCTCCGTCCCATCCAATTCTTAACACTTTTTTGTCACTTTCTGGCACGCATTTTAAGGTGAATTTTAAGGATAGTTCCATAACTTATTTTTGAAATTTTTTTTTTGTATAAAAATATAATTGTTCTATTTTTATACAAAAAAAGAAAATTTCAAAAATAAGTTATAAAACTATCCTTAAAATTCACCTTAAAATGCGTGCCAAACACCCCATTTTGAAATGTTAAGAACCCGATGGGACGGAGGGAGTAATGTGTAAGTGTTGGAGAACAATGAGATCACATTTCAAGCAATTTTTAATTTTTTTTGTTAAATTTTTTTATGAATGGATAGAGGGTAGAATTATAAGACTTTTGTGTGAAGATGCCCCTAGCGGGGCCCTTTAAAATAGTTTAAAATGTAGCGAATATGTGTGTTCTCACTGTTCTCATTTTAATTTTTTTTGTTAATTTTTTTATGAATGGATAGAGGGTAGAATTATATGACTTTTTTTTGGTGAAGATGCCCCTAGCGGGGCCTTTTAAAATGGCTTGAAATGTAGTGAATATGTGTGTTCTCACTGTTCTCATTCTCACTAGAGCGTGACCATTAAACTGTATTAGTAAATTCATGTATGAAAAAACAGTGTATATATATTATTAATATAGATTCTTTTATTAAAAATAAGTAAATTATACAATTAAATAAGCAAGCCAAAATATCAGATAAATATTCTAGTAGATTTATTGTTTATGTTCAAATTAAGGTCTTTCACCATGGCTGACTTTATTATATTAAAAGTATGTTCTTATTGAAATGAATATAATAATTTGAATTTGAATCTATTTTTAAACTACTTATTTTGATGGGTTGTTAATTTTTTTGTGATCAACTTAGAGGGGTAACCAAAAATAAAATTCATTGGAATACATAAACCCATTACCCACGTTATGATAAACAATACCTATAAAATGGAAGTTGCTTATGTGGTTCAGGCTTGTTAATTACTTTAATTACTTCAATACTTCATTAGCTTGGTCATCATGTGGACCATCTTTCTTTTTATCACTTATGTTGCTGCTATGTAGTCTATCTGTAACTAACATCTTTCTTTTGTTGTACTTATGTTGTTGCTATGTAGTCTATCTGTAACTAAACATCTCTCTCTGCTTGTAATCTATATTTATAAATGTAAACTTCTTCTTGTATTGTATTTTTTTTTCAATATTTAAAATTATGTAGCTGGAGGAGAAGAGAAAGGCTGGAGGTACAATCGTAGTACTACAACATTACTGAAAATAAGTAATAAGTACAATATCATATTAGAATTTTTTGTTCCAATCTAAATTGGGTTGCTCCAAATGCTGTGTAATGACAAAAGGGGGCATTAAATAAATAAAGAAGATTAAAAAAATGAAGGATAATACTGTTTACAAAAAACACAGGTCTCCGCAAGAGGCTCACATATTCACTTTTATCTTCAAATAATGTATGATTACAAATTATAACAATCACATTTTCCATTACCTATTCTCTCTCAAAAAGCCAACTAAACTGAAAAAGGGAAAAGTTAGTGCTTTTATATTTTAATATGGAGGTCAAGTGAAAGTGCTAAATATGAGATCATATATGAAGTGAAATTGAACGCGAGTAAAGAAGATATTTAGAGTATAAATAAGAGCAATGTTACCTGACCCAGAGGGTGAGGCTTGTGACGTGGGTCTGAGTTTCTAAGTATCCTATTCCATAGTCCCTTCGGAGACATCCGATAAAAAGTATGCTATTCCATAAGACCTTCTGATACGTAGCATGTCTACCCCATGAACATTAAGTTGAACAAATCCATAAAGAACATAAACTTGCTTGAAAACAAAATAATGTCTATAAATATCAAACTGAGTCCCAAGATTATTTACAAATAACATGGCCCGTACTGTGTCAATGTTATTAACCGGTAATCTTTCCAACTACCTTTGTTATTACGACATGTAAAATAAAAAATTGAAAGGCCAAGCAAATATTTTAAAGGTACCTTTCTGGTGTCATGTATATTATTATAACATTGGGTAATTCATTAAAACTTTAATTCTTAAATTCTAAACCAAAATCAAAACCAAACAAAGATTATCCTGTCTAATTTTTAATATTGTGAAATCAATAAAAACTTAACTCTTATGGCCAAACTGAAAACTGGAACCAAACATATATGACCCGTACGGAGGTCTAGTACACATACCTTAACCCTACTTCAGGGGGTTGAGATGTTAATTTGGTGAAAAACCCAGCTTTCAAATCTGAAAAGTGCAAACATGCATCAAAATCTAGTAGTGTGAAGATTTGAGCGGCATGGACTTGAAGGTGAAAAATGACAGAGATAGATTTGAGTAATGACAAAACGGAGAATCGAAGAAATAAAGAAAGATAAAAAATTAAAAGATAATACTATAGTAGATGTTTAGATTTGGGTCGATCCAATTGGGTTACTCCAAATGTTGTGTAATGACAAAAAATAGTATATGTTTAGATTTGGGTCGATCCAATCTAATTTGGGTCGCCAAATGCTGTGTAATGGTAAAAAGGGGCATCAAAGAAATAAAGAAGATTAAGAAAATGAAGGATAATAGTATCGTTGACAGAATTCGAACCTTGAAATTTTAGTAAATAAATTTAATCATGTAACATATTTAATCATTAGATCTAACAGTTCTAATTTTAAATAAAATTCTAACGGATATTATTCGTTGTATACGAATTTTTATTATATTTTGTTAGTGGTTAGAAAATATGATGTCATATTTTTGGGTATGCAATTAGTAAATAAATTTAATCATGTAATATATTTAATCATTGAATCTAACAGTTCTAATTTTTAACTAAAAATCTAACGGATATTATCCGTTATACACGAATTTTTGTTATATTTTGTTAGTGGTTAGAAGATATGAAGTCATATTTTTTGGTATGTATTAATTATTGCAATATTATGTTTTAAATTAAAAGTCAACGTGTTTTAATTAATAGAAAAAAAATTATTGATTGGAAGATATGATATTTTAGGTATTTATAAAATGTAATATCATCAATTATAAGTAAACATCTTTTAATTGAAAAAGACAATCAGCTAATTATCATTAATTATATTATTAATTAAAAAAATGAAGGATAATAGTAGAGGTTTAGATTTGGGTTGATCCAATTGGATCGCTCCAAATGCTGATTAGAGAGAAAAAAAATTATTGATTGGAAGATATGATATTTTAGGTATTTATAAAAGGTAATATCATATCAATTATAAGTAAACATCTTTTAATTGAAAAAGGCAATTGGCTAATTATCATTAATTATATTATTAATAAAAAAATGAAGGATAATAGTAGAGGTTTAGATCCCCTCGGATCTCCTTTATATATTTATATAATAGTTCTAATTTTTAAATAAAAATCTAACGGATATTATTCGTTGTATACAAATTTTTATTTTATTTTGTTAGTGATATTTAATTTCCACTATTAATAAAATTTAAAATGCAATTGAGTTGTATATTTAGTTTTCTCGATTAGTAAAAATTTAAAATGCAATTAGAGTAATTGATTATTTTAATATGTTTTACTTGAAAACAGAAATTGATTAGTTATTAGGATAAATTTTATTTATATTTAAGTAAGGGTAATTAAGTAAAAACAATAGGTACCGACCAACCAACAAACCAACCAACCGACCGGCGCCATATAATTGGAAAACTATAGATTTTAGCTAAAGGAAATAGAAAAGGTAACATTTTTTTAAAAAAAAATGATTATTTTAATATGTTTTACTTGAAAAAGAAAATTGATTAGTTATTGGGAAATTGTTTATTTATAATTAAGTAAGGGCGTCATTTAATTGGAAAAAAGAGATTTTAGCTAAAGAAAATAGAAAATGTAACGTATTTTAGAAGGAAATTGATTATTTTAATATATTTTACTTGAAAACATAAATTGATTAGGTTTTAGGAGAAATTTTATTTATAATTAAGTAAGGGTAATTAAGTAAAAACAATAGGTACCGACCGACCAACCAACTAACCGACCGACCAAACTTTCAATGTTTTAAAATGCAATTTTAAAGGTAAGGATATTGAAATTGTATATTTAGTTTTCTCGATTAGTAAAAATTTAAAATGCAATTTAGATATTTACTTTACTTCATTAGTAAAGATTTTATAGGTAAAAAATAATGAAACTATATATTTAGTTTCCTCTATTAGTAAAATTTTAAAATGGAATTGAGATTTTTTTTAATCATTGAAATTATTAATTCAAAATTTTGAGAAATTTAACAAAATAGAACCGAGCTATTTGACCGGCGCCACTTTACCTCCCCTCGTTTCTCCTTTATATAAGTATATAACAGTTCTAATTTTTAACTAAAAATCTAACGGATATTATTCGTTGTATACGAATTTTTATTATACAAGCTTAAAACCCGTGCGATGCACGATTTTTTTTTAATATTATATGAATTTTTCATTAATTTAATTTAATTTTTTTAAAATATAAAGTTGGGAGGCTTAAATTTTTATATGAGATTTGATAATAATTATATAAATGTTATCCGTGATATTTCTAGAAAATGAGGGATTTTAGTTAGAAAATATAGAAAAAATTATAGGTTTTACTTGAAAAGGGTAATCGGCTAATTATTAGTTTTTATATAATTATTATTTTATTTCATTAAATAGAAATTGATACGTTTTAGATAAAAAATGCAATCGGTTAATTATGAATATTATAATATTATTAGTTTATTGTATTAAATAGAACCGCCCATGATAAAATCAGAAAAAGAGAGATTTTAGTTTTAAAAAATAGAAAGGTAACGTGAAAATTAAAAAGATGACATAATTTTTGTGAAAAAGGTAATTGATTAGTTTATAGTAATTATAATTTAATTATGTTATTTTACTAAATAAAATTGCTCATAGTTTTTAGAAAATGAGAAATTAATGTTACCACTGAAATTTCTAGAAAAAAAAGGAATTTAATTAGAAAAAATGTAAAAGATGATACGTTTTAGTTGAAAAGGTAATCAGTTAATTATTAGTACTATAATATTATTATTTTATTTTTATTAAATAGAATCGTCCGTGATATAATTGGAAAAAGAGAGATTTTCGTAAGAGAAGGGAAAAAAGGTAACGTGTTTGAAAAAGGTAACCGTCCATGATACAATTGGAAAAAGAGAGATTTTAGTTAGAGAAAAAAGAAAAGGTAACGTATTTTGGCTCAAAAAGGTAATTAATTATTTAATACTAATTATAATATAATTATGTTATTTTATTATACAAAATTGATCGTAGTTTTTAAAAATGGAGAAATTTTAGTTAGATAAAATGTAAAAGATATTGTATTTTACCTAAGAAGTAAATTATTTAGTTATTGAAAAATAGAAAAGGTAATATGTTTAACCTGAAAAAGGAAATTGATTAATAAAGGAGATTTGGGTCGATCCAATCTAAATTGGGTCGCTCAAAATATTGTGTAATTACAAAAAGGGACATAAAAAAATAAAGAAGATTAAAAACATAAAGGATAAAAGCTGTAATTTTTCTGTGTAATGACAAAAAAGGGCATCAAAGAAATAAAGAAGATTAAAAAAATGAAGGGTAAAAGTAGTAATTTTTAAAATGCAATACTAGCAGACATTAAGAATATATTGATATGAAAGATATATGTGTTCTAAAAGTATAGTATCTGCGATAACTTTACCAAGCACGTGGTTATGTGTCAAGTCTTCCAAGAGCATGTCAAGCTTAATCTTAAATACTCGAGACATCGTCGAACATCAAACATCAGGAGTTTGGTTGACAATCTGATCGCAGAACTCTTTAATTTCAGGCCAAGCTGGATTGCATGTGAAAGTAATGAATAAATCAGGGTTGCCTAATTTTCTGCAAACTGCCATGCAATCTTGATAATTTTGTTTCATATACCGTAGGCTTCCTGTAAAAGTTACAGGTAACATAATACGTTTACCAACTGTTGTAGCGTCCGCATCACCTCGATTAACAGAATCGACAATATTATTGTACACTTCAGCCCTAAAGGAATCTTGGTGTAATTTGACCCACATTAGCCTACTATGTTCAATACATGCATATGCATCAACTACATATTGCAAGAATAATCTGCCACCACGGAGTAATGTGTGACCTTCATTACGCTGTTGTTGGATACGATACGCATAGAAATGTCTAATTGAGACTTAATCTTTTTTAGCTGGTGCATGTGTGTTTACATCTCGATGCAAAATATCTGTTCTAAAGTCATCCTCTCCGCGGGGGAATAGCAGGGGGTATTGTAGAGGCATGTAGCTTGGATTAAGTTCTGAGATTCTATGAAGACCACCGCCCTTGTATTGTACAACTATATCTCTGGTCTCTATTAAGTTGTCGTCAACAATTAAAGTTGCAAATTCATGAGCATTTGTAGGTTTAGAAGATTCGCGTCCATCGGTCTCTCGATTGGCCACCAAGCGCAAGTTAGATGGGATACAATCTACTTTACTAAATCTTTGACGTGCATCGTGGAACATTTTTACAACTTCATTCTCTCGCTCCAACATTTCAGTAATAGGTCTGATTATTCTTGCATCCAGGATATCATCATTGTATAGAAATCTTATTCGGCTTTCAATTTCTTGTTCATTGTCAAACATGTAGATTTGTGAATAAACAGGCTTGTCACCATCAACCGGGTACAAAGAGCCTATCTGATGATAATAGTCACCAAATATGCGATATACAAAAGGACCACCACCATGATTATATCTATTATCTATTTGTCCGCCAGTAGATGTCATCGAAAATGCAGTGTTGTACATCCTGTAATTTTTTTGAAAGGACCTACTCAATTCATCATTTCCATCTAATAATCTCTTTAACTCTAGTGGAGTTTCTTGCAAAAAAGGCAGTTTCACTTTTCCATGATTTCAGCACAGTGAGAATCCAGAAGTGTTAGATTTTTCTTGTTTTGTTCTTTCATGGTTGCACATCATTGCGCAACAGTAAACACATTCTTTGTCCGCTTTTCCGATATTAAGGATAGACACTGTTCCAGCTGTAGCAAAATGAGTTCCAAAACTAAGGATTAATTGTGACAACCCGGGTCAAATCCCGAGTCATTTTCGGAAATCGGGTCGAGTCCGGATCACGAATCCGAAATAAGTCAAAGTAAACTGGCCCAAATGCAGCAACTTGGGTAATCCACAAGCCCACCACAGGCCCCCAAAAGATCATGATTTGTTGGTGCACTTGATAAGTGGATTTTATATCCACTTGGATCAGTCCATTTCGGCTTAAATTGGTGTCTTGGTATCAACTAATCGTGTGATTTGATGAGTTTTTGTGTAGAATTGTGTAGGACAACTTTTGCAGGCTTTCCAGTAGCTATAAGGTGTTTTTAAAGTCAAAGGAACAAGTGCCGAGAGTTGCATTGGAAACGGACGAGAAATCAGAAAAGGTGAAAGAAAATCAGTCTGTGCAGCAGTATGTCACGCGCGGGCGCGCTCAGAATGTATTGGGACCGCGCGCGGGCGCGCTGGGTTTAGTGCAGGATGTTATGCACGCAGGCGCGCTTAGAATGAACTACAGGAGCGCGCGGCCGCGCCTGTATCGCCAGAATTGACAGAATTTCAGGAAAACTTCCAGAAACCGATTTAAATATGGAATTCTTCACCAATTCTTTTCCTAATCATTATGGCAATTGTTAGTGTCGGATATGGGTTTTCATTTTGGGTACACGAAAGTACACGAAATATTATATATATAATTTTTATTTTTATATTTTCATTTCGTACTTTCATTTTAGGTACACGAAAGTACACGAAATTACACGAAAAGTACACGAAAGTGCACGAAAGTACACGAAATATTATACTATAATTTTATTTCGTGTACTTTCGTTTCGTTTCGTGTAAACACGAAACATTTCGTTTCGGGTTCGGTTGGAGTGATCAGTACACGAAATGATTTAGTGTCGGTTTCGGTTTTAGTTCGAAGTACACGAAAACACGAAAGTACACAACACGACACGATTGCCAGCCCTAATGCGAACACGCTTACAAGCTCGTTTAGAAGAACTGGCGGAAGACGATCTTATAGAAAATTTAGAGAATAAGAACGAGGAAGCTGGAACTACAGTAGAGATGGCAGATGCAGCAGTAGCTAAGGCGTTGAAGGAATATTCTCAGCCGAAGATCAATGACATCCAGTTTAGTATTATCAGGCCGGCCATCACGGCTAATAACTTCGACATCAAGCCGGGCACTATTCAGATGCTACATAATTCGGTTCAGTTTGGGGGTGCTTCTACGGAGGATCCTAACATGCATATTCGGGACTTTATCGAGATCTGTGATACTTTCAAGTTCAATGGTGTGTCGGATGATGCTATCAAGTTGAGACTTTTCCCATTTTCTCTGAAGGATAAGGCCAAGGGCTGGTTACACTCTCTACCACCTGGTTCCATTACTACATGGGAGGATCTTGCTCAGAAGTTTCTTACTAAATTCTTCCCTATGGCAAAAACTGCAGCAATAAGGAACCAACTAACTCAATTTCAGCAGCAATCTGGAGAATCTTTGTGTGAGGCTTGGGGATGATACAAGGAGATGCTGCGTAGGTGTCCACATCATGACATGCCTGATTGGATGGTTATTAATAGTTTCTACAATGGGTTGGGAGCATAGTCTAGACCTATGCTAGATGCAGCATCAGGTGGAGCTCTATGGGCTATGAGCTACGATGAAGCTTATGAACTTATTGAGACGATGGCTGCTAATGAATATCAGAATCCAACCCAGAGGCTTTCTCAAGGCAAGGTAGCAGGTATGTTTGAAGTGGATACAGCTTCAGCTATTGCAGCTCAGTTGAAGGCGTTGACTATGAAGGTGGATTCTCTTGTAAATTATGGAGTTTAGCAGGTGGCTAGTGTTTGTGAGCTATGTGCGGGCGCACATGAGATGAATCAGTGTGCTATTTCTCCTGAATTGGCACAGTTCGTGAGTAATTTCCAGAGATCTGCTGCACCAGTTCCAGCCACCTATCATCCAAACAACAGGAATCATCCTAACTTCAGCTGGAGCAATAACCAAGGTGCTGAACAACAACCTTATCAGCAGTTTCAGGGTCAGCAAGCAAGGCCATTCAACCAGGGCTATCAACAGCCGTATGCTCCAAGGCAACCTTATCAACCTCCGGGATTTCAGCAGCAACAACCCCAGGCTAGTGCGAGGCAATCTTCTAATGAAAAATTAGAAATGGATGAGTTGAGGATGATGATTAAAAGCCTGTCAGTTTCTCAAAAGACCTTGGAAAACCAGATGGGACAGCTTGCAAGTGCCTTACTTAGTAGGCCACAAGGAACTCTTCCTAGCGATACGGAGGTTAATCCAGGCAGAAGGGAGGTCCATGAGCAGGTGAAGGCAGTTACTTTGAGATCAGGAAGGGTCACAACAGATCCAAAATCAGCAGCTAAGGAAGATGAAGATGTTCAGAATCAGCAGGTTGAAAAATCTGCAGTGCCCGAAATTGAGAAATCTGATTTAGTGGTTGATCAGCTTGATGGTGAGAAGAGCAAGAAACCTGTTGAAAAGTCTACTCCGGAGCAATCTTCAAAGAATAATCAGATCTATCTGCCTCCTCCATTTCCTCGACGCATGCAGAAAAGTCAAGAAATACAGTTTCAAAAGTTTATGAATGTCTTCAAGAAACTGTCCATTAACATTCCTTTTGTTGAAGCATTAGAGCAGATGCCGAGATATGCAAAGTTCATGAAGGATATTTTGTCACGGAAGAGAAGGTTGGAAGAATTTGAAACAGTGGCATTGACAGCGGAGTGCAGTGCGGTGTTGCAACAGAAGTTGCCACCTAAATTTAAAGATTCGGGAAGTTTCACCATTCCATGCACCATTGGGAAGTTGTCTTTTGATAAATGCTTATGTGATTTGGGAGCTAGTATCAATCTTATGCCCTTGTCTGTTTTCAAGCAACTTGGTTTGCCGGAGCCGAAGCCAACTAACATCTCTTTGCAGTTGGCTGATAGGTCGATCACATATCCGAGGGGTATAGTAGAGGATGTCTTGGTGAAGGTTGATAAACTCATATTTCCTGCCAATTTTGTGATTCTAGATTTCGAAGAAGACAAGAAGATTCCCATAATCTTGGGAAGGCCTTTTCTAGCTACGGGTCGTACTTTGATCGATGTGCAAAAAGGAGAGCTTACAATGAGGGTGCAAGATCAGAATGTCACCTTTAATGTGTTCAAGGCCATGAAATTTCCGATAGAGGATGAAGAGTGTTTCAGTGTGGAGATGGTTGATACGGGTCAGAGAGAGAAGTTTGAACAGTTGTCGAGTGAAAAATCGGACATACACATGCTTAAGCATCACATCAGTGATTCCATTGACAGTTCTTCAGTTCAAGATCTCTCGAATGTCAAGCTTGGAAAACTTCCATCTCATTTGAAATATGTCCTTCTGAATGATGAGTTGGTGATTTTTAAAGTGTGTCAAGATAATGTGTTAAGAAGGTGGATCATGGATGATGAGGATGAAGAGTGTGTGGTTCAGTCAACTGAAAGGGATAAACACCTTAGAGGTGTGAAGAAGAAAAAGAAGAAGTCGATTGGAGGAAGAGGCAAAGGGAAGTTTGATTTAGAAAAGATGTGGGAAGATAGCAAGAAGGTTGTCAAACAATGGGCGAATGGTCCTTCTGCTAAGGACAAGTCGAATGCGATCTTCGAGCCACCATGATTTGAATCATAATTGTCCGGCTAAATGACGTTAACGACAGCGCTTCGTGGGAGGCAACCCATGTGTTTCGGTATTTTTAGGTATGTTTCCTACTATCCCTTGTATTTACTTCCATTCAATGCAGACATCGAATATTTTAAGTTTGGGGGTGGTTTGAGGGATAAGTAGTGTTTATTAGTTATTTGTGTGTCATTTTGTTCATATTGTGTCATTGTGTTCATATAGAATATCATGTTTTGCATAATAGTAGTAATTCATGCATGTATGTTCGTGTTATTTATGTTTGTTCATATAGAATATTCTGTTATTTTTGTTTGTTTTACCATGTGAGTTCATTGTAGTTGCATTTTCATGGCATGCATTTTTCATGATCCTTTAGGACGAGCTGATTCTGATTGATAGGTAGGTGTTTAATTGAGTGTGATAATGATGAGTAGAGGGCTGATTTATAGTCCCTACGAAATTGACTTGCATGTTATGGGAACAAAACTAATTACACAGTCTCATTGGTTGCTTTTGGGCTAGGATAGGGTCATGCTTGTTTGGATGTTTTGAGATTTAATCACTTGATTATATTTAGAATTTTCGTTATTCCCTTGATGGCGTAGGAGCACTAAAGTCTAAGTTTGGGGGAAACCAGGAATTCTATGCTAGTTATTGGCTAGGTGTCAAATGGCTAGTAGCCGACTCATATTTATATGAGTAGTCTAGGGTTGGAAATAAGAAAGGCTCATTCCAGATTGTATTAAAGAAAAAAGAAAAAAAAACAGAAAGAAAAAAAAAGAAAAAAAAAGTCAATAGTTTAATTGTTAAATGCAAAATTAACCAGGGTGAGCTCTTTAATACTCGAGTAATTAAGTCTGAGGGGACTTAGTCCTAGTAACCTAAAGCTCTTGTGGTTTGGGATTGCTGACCTAACACTCGCTATATGGGTATTATTGTATAAGCCTTTTGGGGTCTCATTCATTGCATAGTTAAATAAGCATGCATATTGTATATAGTGTCTTAGTTTAGTAATAAAGCAAGAGTTTTTGTCTACCTTGGATAAGGGTGGAGGTGTTCCTAGGTTATGAAGTGTCTACAGTCTATTCTATTTATAAACCTGTGATTGTCTTGGCAAAGAGCATGTATGATTGTGATATAGTTTTGGGAGTATTCTGATGAGCATCGCACACACGCACATTTCTGTTCATGTATTGTTAGTATACGGGGACTTAGTCGAGCTCTGCTTGGATTTGTTGCATTCTTTGAGATATTTGCTTGTTAGTTGGTTTTGGTGAGTTTGAAGGGGATCGTTGCATTTTCATATTAGTTGCATTCATGCATTGCATTGCATTGTTAGATAGATGGATTTTGTGGGTACATTCACTAGAGGCCCTCACGAGACCTTACTCGTCCACTAGGGCTGCCTAGGGGTTTAAAGGGCTTGTTGCATATGCCAAATGCAACCGTGATCACCTACGGAAGTGGTACTAGTTAGTTGTAAATAGTTGTAATTGTTTATGCTTGAGGACAAGCATCGGTTTAAGTTTGGGGGTGTGATAAGTGGATTTTATATCCACTTGGATTAGTCCATTTCGGCTTAAATTGGTGTCTTGGTCTCAAGTAATCGTGTGATTTGACGAGTTTTTGTGTAGAATTGTGTAGGACAACTTTTGCAGGCTTTCCAGTAGCTATAAGGTGTTTTTAAAGTCAAAGGAACAAGTGCCGAGAGTTGCATTGGAAACGGACGAGAAATCAAAAAAGGTGAAAGAAAATCAGTCTGTGCAGCAGTATGTCACGCGCGGGCGGACTCAGAATGTATTGGGACCGCGCGCGGGCGCGCTGGGTTTAGTGCAAGATGTTATGCACGCGGGCGCGCTTAGAATGAACTACAAGAGCGCGCGGCCGCGCCTGTATCGCCAGAATTGACAGAATTTCAGGAAAACTTCCAGAAACCGATTTAAATATGGAATTCTTCGCCAATTCTTTTCCTAATCATTATGGCAATTGTTTGAACGGCCAGAAACTTCTAGAAGCATGATTATACATGGGAATTGCAATTCTATTTTCATTCAAGAACGAAAATTGCCGAAATCCTATTCTAATTCAAAGACGGTAATTACTTGTTGAGGAGGCAACTTGGGGCTATAAATACACACCTTGGGGGACATAAAAAAACATCATCTACACACCAGAGATCAGATTCACAACACATCAGAGAAGCAAGGGAGACAAGTTGGAGAAGGATTCACCAACGCTCGTGACAAGCAACGGAGATCTAGATCTACTTCATCTTTTGTTTTCTTCTATTATGATACATTATTATTCAAACTTTGTTTTTACCATGTATTCATCAAATCCCATGATGACGAAAGGTTCAATTATGAGCTAATCGTTGTCGTGGGATCCTAACAGATTTATCTACGTAGCTTAGTAGTTTGCATGCCTTAAAGATTTATGTGGTGAATTCTTGATATCCTCATATGGTTGTGTCTCATGTATTTAGATGCGTAGCTAACATCTAATTTGTTAATCTCTTGCTAAACGAGAGTAGATCTTGAGATTTAGAACTTGCCATGCTAGCACAGGATATGTTGATGTTTTAACATCATGATTTATGGCGTAAATAGAGATATTATGCTACCCTATGTGATCTAAGTGTATAACTTGTGTTTAAACCTTTATGTTTTCAAATTCTATAGAGATATAGGGTCTAAACATGATAGGTGTCTACCCATCTTCTATCTCTTTTGTGGATGTATGCGTAGTTTGGTACTAGTATACTGAGAGGTAACTTTTACTTGTTTCGTGTTATTCGATCAGATATCAAAACCATCGCATGTATTGATTAAAGGTAGCAACTCTAAGTGAAGTAGATAATGAAGTTAGGATTCCATGTTTATTCTTATATAAGTAATTCGATTTCTATTCTCATTAGTTAATTTAAGTCTTAGTTTTATAATTTGCATCTTAGTGTAATTTAGATAATTAAAAATCCCAATTTGATATTTGTCTTATTAGTGAATTAAAACCATACATTGTTGCATAGGTACTAAACTGAATTAAAAACCAAGATCTCTGTGGGAACGAACTTGACTTATATCTGTATTACTTGTGACCACGTACGCTTGCGTGATTTTGTGTAAACAGCACTTAGTAGTAGTACTTTGCCTTATAAACTGAACTGAAGTCCCAAATCTCCTCGATGTGGGACTGGGGTGTTACAAACTCCCCCACTTAAACTCCTGACGTCCTCGTCAGGCCTGAACGGATATCCCATAGGTTCCGGATCGTTCCTCTCTAGCCATTGTGGGATAATACCGGCTAGCTTCGTGTCTTCACCTCCGGACCTCTGTTCATTGTGGGATAATACCACCAGCCTTCGTGTCCCCACCTCCGGCAACTTGACGAATCAAGCTTTTGAGAGTCGGCTATGATACCATATGTGACAACCCGGGTCAAATCCCGAGTCATTTTCGAAAATCGGGTCGAGTTCCAATCACGAATCCAAAATAAGTCAAAGTAAACTAGCCCAAAAGCAGCAACTTGGGTAATCCACAAGCCCACCACAGGCCCCCAAAATATCATGATTTGTTGGTGCACTTAGTAGTAGTACTTTGCCTTATAAACTGAACTGAAGTCCCAAATCTCCTCGATGTGGGACTGGGGTGTTACATTAATACTGTTTCAACTGATTATAGAATAATAAAAGAATTTATGTGTAGTTATTTTAAGAGTTTTAAAGTATTTTCTTACCAAAAATTTTCTTCCTTGATTGAATTCTATTCCTCATTCGTGTCTAACTTCGGCAAATGCTATAACAATACAATCAAGGATTAACTAGTGTAGTTAAAAGTTAAATAAACATTGAAGATTGTTAGCTAATCAAAGAAATATACCTTTTGTTGTGGAAGCATTTCTCTTTATCATTGGTATGGGTTGTTGACTTGGATTAGAAGCTGAGGTATCTGCATAGACAAAAGTTGGAGTAATCAGTTTACAAATTTAAAAAAATGATTATATTTAGCACAAACTTTGAGTAAATCAGTTTACATGTACGTTGATATATATTTATTACCTCCAGTTGTTTGTTCATGCATTGTGGTTCCTTGCTTTTGTTTTTCTTTTTCAGCTTCCCGACGTTGCTTATATCGTTCCCGGCGTCGCTTGTTTTGTTCAATTCTTTGTTTTTCATTTATAGATCTTTGTAGACATCTTTTTTTTACTCCTTTGGCTCCGCTCTTCTTCTATAGCTTCTGCATATCGTTCACGACGTCTCTTGTTACGTTCAAATTTTTGTTTTTCATTTGTAGATATTAATCTGGTGCACAAATCCATAACTGAATTTTTATGTTTTATATTGAAGAAGTTTGTTTCTTTTTGACAGATATTGTTTTGGTTTATGAGAAAATCTGGATGCACTAAAGAAGCAGTGCCCCATCTATGCACACTGTCTGCTGTCAGGCCAATGTGGAGTTGAAATCCTGGATTACTGATAAGTGGATTTTATATCCACTTGGAATGCCTCCGTTCGGCTTAAATTGATTGTTTTGGACTCAAGTTGTTGTAGTTTTGATGTGTTTTGCCTAGTTGTGCAGATTTACGAGAATGTTGATTAAAGTTGATGCTTCTATCGTTTTTGGAGATTTAATTGATTAAAATTCGGATTTTCCGGGAAGGTTGCGCAGCTTATACTGTTTTGGCCATATCTGGAGTTCTAGAAGTCCGTTTTCAGCGATCTTACTGCCCACGCGAAGCTTGAGAGATTTTCTACAATATGGGATAGATCTTACACGATCAGGACGTGTGTGGTGGGCCCATGAAGCGCGACCAGCAGATAGATGGGAGCAGAGAAATTACTGTTTTGCCCTTTTCTAGTTCTAATTGTATTTTGGGCAATTTTTAATACCTTAATTGAATTCTAATTGTAATAGAAGGTAATATCTTGCTGGGAAAGATTTGTAGAGCCTATTTAAACACATCCTACCATTGTAAATCATAACAATTGATAGCTTTTAATCGTATCAAGGTACTTTCGATCTTCAATTCTTTCTTCAATATTATGTTTTCATTCATTATCATTATTATTTTGTTTTATTCTTTAATTATGTGTAACTAAATCTCTAATCTGAGGATTGGGTAGTATTCCTTGGTATTCATGTGTGTTTAATTATCTGTGATTTTCTTGCTTTGCTGATCAGTTATTGAGGGCTTAACACAATTAGGGGAGTCATGAACCTTTGATTGGATTTTAGGGATTGTAATAACTTGGAAGAGGAGTTGCAATTTTAGTACATGATTTAACAGACATAACTCGAATATTTGATTGGAAGATTAATAGGAGAGTTGTGAGACTTATAATTCGTGGAGCTTAATAGTTTATGATTGTCTTTGATTGTATCACGGAAGTGACAATTAGGGTATAGTTGTAGACATTATATTGTATCTTGGAAGAGAACATTATAACCTTAGAAGAATTGTTTTCAGCAGATTAAGAACATAGATGTCACATAGATATTGAATGTGCATTGAAACCAAGTGAAGAACCCCAGTTCTTGGATTGTTTTCCTCATATATTTTATTCTTGATTGATAATTAGTTTAATTTAGCTTATAAACAAACCAATCATTCTTCTACACTTCTAAATTGTGAGAGATAAGAAACTTGAACTTGATATTACATTCAGTCCTTCCCTGCGAATGAACACACAAAAATACTACTAACAAATTGGCGCCGATGCCGGGGAAGGCAGTAATGTTGAGTTTGAGTTAATTGTTTCTTGTAGTTGGATTTTATCTTTGTATATATTTTTCTTTTCTTTCTTTTTGTATTTCTTTCTTTGGTGTGTCTACAGGTTCTTTGAGGTAGACAACTTAAACAGGTTTTGAGGAGAGAGACTAGATGGAGTACAACTTTGGTTGGAACAATGCTCAGAATTTCTACAACAGTCAGGAACAATATCAAGACTTCAATCCTTACCCACAATTCAATTCTTATGAGGATTGTAATGCATATCAGGTGAATTCGTTCTATTCTGAGAACTCATTTTATGCTCCATATGCCCCTAGCAATGATTATTCGTATTCGTTTGAAAATCAATATCATGCTGATCTTTATCCATATATGTGTAATGATGTTGATACGAGTTTAACTCAGTCTAATCCTTCTTTACCTGCTGATTGGGAGATTACACTCAATAAAATGATTCAAGGAACTCAGTCTAATCCTCCCTTACTTTCTTTGGGAGTTTTTGATGAACCAACTTTAGAGATTGCTAGTGATAATGATATTCCATGTGATTCAATAGCTTGGTACGAGGAGAATGCTAAACTAAATAATTTTATTTGGGAAGTTCGAGCAGTGTGGCATGAAGGTTGTTATAGAACTCCTCCTTGTGTCAATTTTCCTCTATGCCATGATTTTTGTTTAGCAATTGATGATAATGTTGTGTCTGATGAGTCTACTTGTGTAGTTGATAATTGTCCCATGCGCATTAATGATAATTTGGATGCAATTGAAATTCTACCAAATCTAGAAAATTTTGAGCTTAATACATTGGTAGACGAGATTAAAATTGATGAGTGTCCAATTATAGAAGAGAAGGAAGTTAAGATTGATGAAATTGAAAATCTTGCTTTAGAGTATAAGGATCCGATTTGGGAGGAGTATATGAGTCGTACTTATAATGATTATTCTGACGACTTTTCTAGCTATTTTGATGTTTCCAAGTCTCTTGAGCATGATAGGTTCTTGAAAGTTTTCGTACCTTTCAATGGATCTAAGGCATATATGTACATCATAATTTTATTACTAATTCGTAAATATGTGCATCTATTTGTTTTTTCTCCTCACTGAAGATTTTATGTGTGAATAAGTCAAGCTATTGACGTTAAAGAAGCGCTTGGTGGGAGGCAACCCATGCATTAGTGTAGAAAAAAAAAATCTGAGTGTTATTCAAAAAAAAAAAAAAAAAAAAAAACGAGTTTTTGGGTGTAACGCAGGCGGGTGTTTCCGCAGATTGCAGCGGTGTAACGCAGGCTGCGCCTGCGTTACTGTATGTGCCGCAGTTTGCCTGGTTGTCACGCAGGTTGCGCCTGCGTGTCTGGGTGTGGAGCAAGTTGCGTGGACGCGCGAGCAGGTTGCCTTGTATGCAGTCAGTTGTTCGATGCTTTTTGTGTGTTCACCTGTTTTATATAAAAAAAAAAATTTGTTCACCTCCCCATTCTATTTATACCCCCATTCTCTCTAATTCTTTTCCTATTTCAATTCCAAAACTTCCCATCTTTTCTTCAAAAATTCTAAGCCTATTTCTATTCTAATTCATATTATTATTATTATTATTATTATTATTATTATTATTATTATTATTATTATTATTGTTATTATTATTATTATTATTTTATTATTATTATTCTTATTATTTTTTTATTTATTATTATTGTTATTATTATTATTATTATTTATTATTAGTATTATTATTATTATTATATTTATTATTCTTATTATTATTAATTTTTTTTATATACCCACCTATACATACAAATCCAATTCCTCTTCTATTTATTTAAATCTCTAAAAATTCAATTCTAAAGAGGAATTAATTGCAAGTTCACCTCTTTGATTCGTATTGGGTAAATCTTTTTCTCTAATCTTATTTTTATTACGAATTTGTGTTCTTGTCAATTAGATTTTGTAGTGTTCAGGCAAGGTGGCCAGTCTATGGAGCTCGTACGCAATATCCTCCGCCTGATTCATCCGAGGATGAGGATTCAGATGGTTAGGTATGTTTTTTGCTATCCCTTGTATTTACTTCCATTCAATGCGGACATTGAATATTTTAAGTTTGGGGGTGGTTTGAGGGATATGTAGTTGTTGTTGTATTAATTTTTCATGTAGGATTCCATGCTTTGCATATTAGTAGTAGTAAATCATGCATATATGTTGTGTTATCTACGTTTGTTTCATATAGGACATTCTGTTTTTATTTTTTTGTATTCATGTGAGTTCATAGTAGTTTGCATTTGCACCCATGCTTGATAGGAATTTTGTGTTGTTGACGCTTTTGATTGAGAAGTGATATGCTTTGTTCTTGTGCACACACATACACTAGTAAGTTGAAGCTAGTAGACTTATTGAATGTTGTAAGTAATTAGAAGGACATGAATATGTGCAAGATGATTTAGTTTGCATGCTTTGAATACAAGTTGGTGCATTAGAGAGATTTTTGCTTGGGATTGAGTATGTTTTTCCACCAAGTGAGTTTTTGAGCCATATTGCATATTTTTTGCAATTTATTCGTTTGCTTGAGTGTCCACAGATTGTTTGCATTGCTAGCAGTTGTTTGAGGTCTTTCTTGAAACGCATGACATTATTTGACGATTAAAATGATAAAGGCAATTAGGAATAACCACATATTTTCCCATATTACCACACCATGTTTACATGATCAATTAGTTAACCCGTTGAGCTTAATCCTATTTTTTTTCGGTGACATACCACATTACTTGCCTAGACCTTTTTCTTGTATTGGCCTTACATTAATTTGAACCCACATTGTCAAAGGCTAGTAGAGTGCTTAAGGGAGTAATAAGGTGTGCAAGGAGGGGTATAGTTGGTCATAATTTTGGGGAAAAATATTGAGATTGGGTTTGGTTGTTTACTTGATAGTCGGCATGTGTAATAAATTGTGGGATCATTGTTATTGTTTATATTATTGTTTTATTTAGCTCTCGGGAAAAAAAGAAAAAAAAAAGAAAGAACAAAAAAAAAGAGAAAAAAAAAGAAAAAGAGAAGAAAAAAATATATATTATGAGAGCATGTTTGTGTTTGTTATGATCCTATTTTAGTCGACTAGTCGAGTGTTCTTAGTAAAATTTATGTGGGAGGAACATAGGGTGTTGTGTATGGTTCATTATGGTACTTATTAGCTTTTGACACTTCACCTATTTTGGCTTATTTGACATACCTTGTCCCTAGCCCACGTTACAACCCAATTAAAGACCTTTTGATTATCGTCATTGATGTATGTTGTGTTAAGAGTTAGATTGATACCAAATGTCAAGCATGTTTATGATTTTGTTGGAATTGAGTGATACACTTACCCTTGTTCTTGAGTGAATATTCTTTTGTGAGTGGATTGTGAGTGTTTGCTTATTTTTGCGTATGAGATCCCGAGTTTTGTCTCAAAGATGTGCTCTTGTAGGCTTAGCATGTTTACTAACTTATTCTTACACTTGACATGGGCTTATGAGAACTTATGCATGTTCATTGAGTAGACTATGTGAATACTTGCACTTTCGACACCAAGACATTGCGTATTTACTTTGATTCTTAAGTTGATATGGCATGAGAGGATTTGAAGGTATGGTAGGCTAGATTAATTGCATTTGCATATTTAGTTGCATTCATGCATTGTATTGCATTAGGTTAAATGGATTTTGTGGGTACATTCGCTATAGGCCCTCACGAGACCTTACTCGTCCACTAGGGATGCCTAGGGGTTTAAAGGGCTTGTTGCATATGCCAAATGCAACCGTGATCACCTACGGAAGTGGTACTAATTAGGTAGTTGTAATTGTTTATGCTTGAGGACAAGCATCAGTTTAAGTTTGGGGGTTTGATAAGTGGATTTTATATCCACTTGGAATGCCTCCGTTCGGCTTAAATTAATTGTTTTGGACTCAAGTTGTTGTAGTTTTGATGTGTTTTGCCTAGTTGTGCAGATTTACGAGAATGTTGATCAAAGTTGATGCTTCTATCGTTTTTGGAGATTTAATTGATTAAAATTCGGATTTTCCGGGAAGGCTGCGCAGCTTATACTGTTTTGGCCATATCTGGAGTTCTAGAAGTCCGTTTTCAGCGATCTTACTGCCCACGCGAAGCTTGAGAGATTTTCTACAATATGGGATAGATCTTACACGACCAGGACGTGTGTGGTGGGCCCATGAAGCGCGACCAGCAGATAGATGGGAGCAGAGAAATTACTGTTTTGCCCTTTTCTAGTTCTAATTGTATTTTGGGCAATTTTTAATACCTTAATTGAATTCTAATTGTAATAGAAGGTAATATCTTGCTGGGCAAGATTTGTAGAGCCTATTTAAACACATCCTGTTAGGTCGAATTCACAATAGTTAATCAAATACTGTATGAGTAACTTAACAAGAACACACTGTTTAATACTTAAAAACTGTTTGGAATTAACAATTCCTCTCTCAGTGATGTAAAATATCACAGAGAGCTGCTTAGGTTACAATCAATGAATTTCTCAATGTTCGATCCCCTTCTAGGGTTAACCTAACTGTATTTACAAAACATACAGCTTCGTACAATCAGTAATTGATTCTCCTATAATTAAGCTATACAATTGATATCAATCACGATTGCTTTAGTCTTCCAAGTCAACTCAATCTCTTTGACAGCTTTCCAATCTTCAAAGATATTGCTTCCAAATTTATCTTGTATCAATCTTCAAACACTGTTGACTCTTCAGACAATACCGCTACAGAGTTTAACAATCTCTGTTGCGCTTCCAGTCAGTGTTTAACTAAACTCTGACTGCTTCCAGCTAAACTCTGTTTTGTCACTATAGCTTCCAAACACTGTTCTCATCAATCATTTCTAACAATCTCCCCCAACTTGTCATTTAGCAAGAATGTACAAGTTTACAGTAAATGATGATGTCAAAACAAATACAAAGTTTTACAGTGTCTAACATACAAACAGAGTTTAAGCTATTACTTAACAATTTCTACAGAAGATAAGAAAATTCTTACAGACTTCAAATTCTAATCTCTTGAAGATCTGGCATTGTTCTGAGATAGTCTATAAGCAACCTTCTTTCAGCATTTTCAAGCTCTATCTGCATAGCTTCCTTGATTTCTCTCAACTGAGGATCATTCTCATCAGTCTGATAGATAGCAGCTCTAAGATCGTAGATTTTGTTTCTTCTCATTTCATTTCCCAGCCTAATATATTTCACTTCCTTAGACTTCACATTAAAATCCAGAACAGTGATTCCAAGATCAGTCTTCAGCTTTGTAGTTCCCTTCTCCATTTCTATCAGATTGCCATTCCAATCTCTGTACTTAGGAACATACTTACTGTTGAATTTCATTTTTCTTCTTGCAAGGTTTTGAATCATCCTTTTTCTGAGCACATTTGCAACTGACTGAGCTCTTTGATTTCTCACTCTGAAAATATACAGGACATATTCAAGTTCTTCCCCGTATTTTAATTCAATATCCTTTTCAGAAACTTTAAATACTGTTCCATCAGCCATGAAATATAGCAGGAAATCCTTCTCTAAACTCTTCTGATATACAAGCTGTACTGACTCCAGTCTGTCTAAACTCTCTTGAGTGACACCACGTCCTGGAACAGACAGTGAAGAAGGATCTCTGGGACCAACATATTGTCTTGTGTCTCTGTGTGAACCTATGCCTCCTTTGTTGTATCCGATTTTACCAGATAAGGCTCTACCATCAGTGAAATCCATTGGAACTGTAGCTTCTAGCCTTGAATCATGAAGAACACTTTTTCTAAATGTTGATTTCAACTGAGAAGACAATAATGGTGTGGTCACAACTTGTGCAGTAACAGAGGTTGTGTCTTCATTCTTCTGTACAACATGTGTATCAACAGAGGTTGTAACAATACTTTTCAGCTTTTGCTTAGCTTCTTCATCTGTTGGTTTTCTTAACACTTGCATTCTTTGATTTGTACCAACTGGTTCCTTGATTTGAATACCTTTAAGAACAGGCTTTGCAGCTTTAGCAACTTTCACATTCTTCTTCAGTTTATCAGACTTTAAAGCCTTCAGATGCTTTTCTTGCAGACTCTTCTCTTCAGCTTTAGCATCTTATATAGTAACTCCTTCTGCATTCTCTTCCATGAAAAGCTTAACAGCTAACTCCTCATCAGTCTTTGGATTTGATATTAATTCCAAACTCTTGGTTTTTGAAGTACCTTGAGTTTCAGTGTTTATTCCAACAGACTGTGACTTAAGAGATTTGCCAGATCTCAGAGTTAGTGTTTCAGAGTTTAAACCCTTCTTCTTATCACTTGCCCCTCCATCTCCAGCATCATCCTTTTGAAGCAGAGTTTGAGAAACTTTGCATTTAGACTTAGCAACTCTCTCCCCCTTTTTGACATCATCAGGAATGAGTATAGATGTAATGAGCTCCAAAGAATTAGCAATAGAATCAACCTTAGAAAACAAAGCAGCTTGATTCTCTTCAACCTTTCCTAGCCTGGCAAAGAGAGTATCTTGAACTTTAGACAGCTGTGCAGCTTTAATTTTGGACTCTCTTTCCATCTTCATTTCTCTTGACTGTATCTCAGCCTTCAAAGAAGCAATTTCTTGTTTTGTGTCAGCAAAATTTCCATCCAGAGTTTTGACTTGTACTATAGTTGCCTTTAAACATGATAAAATCTCTGGATTTGAAATTGTACTTGCAGTCTGCTTAACAAAATCAGCTGCTCTCCCTTTTGGAAAAATACAGTCTTGTTTATACCAATTAGCAGCATATTTAGCAAGGTGCTCTTCTTCAATTGCATGAGATGGACAAGGCTGATCAAAAGGTTTATGTTTATTTTCAGTCTGTGCTGGTGCACTCAGAAAAGAATCAGAGTTTGCACTGTTTTCAGATTCATCTTCAGCACTTGCATCATTAGCTTGAGCATCTTTTAAAGAACCACTGTGCTGAGATGTGTCAGCCACAGTTTCTGCAACAACTTCTGCAATCTTGTCAATAGACTCCTCATGTTGCACAGGCTCTGCAACAGAGTTTGTATGTGTAGCTTCAACAGTCATAGATTCAGAAATTATCTTAGTTGCCTGATCAACCTCATCACCTTTATCTGGAATTGGAGAAGCATTAGATATCAGTTCTGTGTGTGATGCTGCAGCTTCAGGAACGTTAACTGCAGGCTCATCAGCTACACCAGGAGCTTCATCATGATCAACAGGTGAGATAGGATCAAGGATTGGTTGAAATGATTCAAGAACATCATTCACTGGTGAAAAACCATCTCTGTGATCCTCTTCTACAGGCATGTTATCCTCTGTAGGTACTTTAACATTGACAGCATCCTCTGCAGGTATTTCAACCTCTGCAGGTATAACAATATTGACAGCCACAATATCCTCTGCAGGCATTTCAACCTCTGCAGGTATAACAACATTCTCTGCAACCTCAACAGTAAGTGTTTGCAATGAAACCACCTCTGGAGCTTCAAATACATGCTCATCTTCAGATTCTGAAAGAATTAATCTTCTCTTCTTGACTTGAGGCACTACAATCTCCTCTTCTTCTTCACTAGAGCTCTCTTTTGGTGGTGAAAGTGAAGGTCTGTTTGCCTTTTGTTTCCTTCTTCTAGTATAAACAACTCCAGGTAATGTCTGTTTAGCCTTTGAGTGTTTAGTGTTTTGGGCGGTGTGTATTTTTCTTTTTGGTTTGGATTTGGGTTGTTCAGTAGGTGCTGGCTCAGAGTTTAAGGTTTCAGAGTTTAGTGGTGGAGAGTTTATTGTTGGAGAGTTTATTGTTGGAGAGTTTATGTGTTCTGGTTGTGATTGATGAGATGTAGTAGGTACAGTTGTTGTGGGTGTTGTGGGTGTTGGTTCAGAATGTATAGTGTCTAATGGTTCAGGCATGTGTTGTGGTGATTGAGAATCTTGAGGTTGGTTAACATAGTTTTGTAAGGCTAGTGGCATAAACATATCAGGTATGTGCTGTTTAGTAACATCTTTGTTTGTCAAATCAGAAAACATTCTTTTAGCAACTTGAAAAGGCTGAATCACATCAGCTTCATCAATTGTAATATTAGGCACACAAGCAGTGAATAGCATTTGACAAAAACGAGCAAAATAAACAGAAGTAGGCTCAGACAATATAACTGAATTGAGAATTTATCTTAAAGCATTGCATATCAGTTATAGGGATCAGACTTTAGAAAATGAGAGGATAAAGACTGAGTGCTCTCAACTCAAAGATAGAAACAAACTAGTTGAGGAACAGCTAGAAAACATGAATAAAATTCAGAAAGAGAGAGATGATGCAGTGTTTATTGAACAGGAGTTGCTAGGTAAGTATAAGCAACTAGAATCTGAATTGGAGGATACTAAACACATCATTAAAACTTGGACACACTCTGGTAAAGATACTCAAGAAGTGTTTCAGTCAGATACAGTAGGTCTAGGTTACTGTGAAGGAGATGAACTTAGATTTGAAAATTTGGTAAAAGTTAGACCATATCGTTCATCTGAAGGTAATGTTATGGGAACAGGTGGACCTAAGACTGAAGCTGAAAAAAAAGCTGTTAAAGAATCATATGCTAAGACTTTTGTTAAAGAGGTTAACATTGGTTCAATGACAGATAAACAACTCAAGCATAAGCTTAAAGAGATAAAATCTGTCAACAAACAGAGAATGCCTAAGAAAAACAAAAATGGAAAGGTAGGCATAACATCAGGAATTAAGCCAATGCTTGCTTCATTAGCTCCTAGAAAAACATGCTTTAGTTGTGGTAGCACTAATCATCTTGCTAGTTTCTGCAGTAAGAATAAGAACATAAATTCTTTGCCCTCTAAAACTGCAGTTAAAAATGATTATGTGAGGACAAGACCACATACTTTATGTAAACACTGTAGAAGTACATGGCATTCTATTTACACTTGCAGAGATTATCATGCTATTTACTATAATTACTATGAACCCAAGCCAAATTTGAAATGGGTTAAAGTAAACTCTGCAAATGTAAACTCTGAAAAAGTTAGCTTAAACTCTGATAATGTGAATTCCGCTGCAAAAGCTAACAGAATTAAGAAAGCCAAATGATCCAAGCAAGTCTGGATCCTTAAAACTAATAATCAGTGATTGTTTGTGATTGCAGGGCAACAGGGTTAGTACCCTAGTCATGGACAGTGGATGTTCAGGACACATGACAGGAAATAAAGCCCTGCTATCAGAGTATGAGGAGAAGGCTGGCCCAAAAGTTTCCTATGGAGATGGCAACATAGGATATACTCTGGGATATGGCAATATTAATCTTGGAAGTGTCATCATCACAAATGTAGCTCTGGTTCCTGGACTCAAGCATGATCTGCTATCTGTGAGTCAAATCTGTGACAGAGGATATCATGTAGATTTTCAGCCTGAATATTGTCAAGTAATCAGTAAATCTACAGGGAAAGTTGCTCTAGTTGGAAACATACACAATAACATATATGAAATTAAATTGTCAACAAACACTGATGGCAAAGCAGTGTGTCTGTCAACAAGAATGTCCAGTGAAGAGAGTTGGAAGTGGTATCAGAGCCAATATGTTACTTTATTACAGTTAAAGATCCAAAACACAATAGTAATCAATGGCAGAGATACCTCCACCATCTGAGAAAACCCCTACTACTGTTAGTAGGTATGAAACAATTAGGGTTCCTATACTTAGGCCATCAGAGTATGCAATTTGGAAGGTGAAGATGACCATGTTTCTGGAGGCTACAGATCCAGAATACCTTGATAGAATTTATGAAGGTCCTCACAAACCTACAAAGTTATCTGCTGCTGCTGCTGGTGAGGAATCAAAGGTCATTCCAAAAGAAAAGAAAGATCTAACTGCTGAGGATCTTTCATCTATTGCAAAGGATGCAAAAGTAAGACATTTACTTCACAGTGCTTTAGACAATGTTATGTCTAATAAAGTGATTAATTGCACAACTGCAAAGGAAATATGGGATGCACTTGAGGTTAGGTGTCAAGGAACTCCTGCAATCAAGAAAAATAGAAGAAACATACTCACTCAGGAGTATGAGCACTTTGAGGCAAAGTCTGAAGAAACCATGATAGAAACATTTGACAGATTCTGTAAACTGCTCAATGATTTGTCATTGGTTAACAAAGAGTATGATTTAGAAGACTCAAATCTCAAGTTTCTTCTTTCTCTACCTGAAAAGTGGGATGTGAAAACAACCACCATAAGAGATAACTATGAACTTGGTGAAACAGAGATTGATGAAATTTATGGACTGCTCAAAACCCATGAATTGGAATTGGAGCAGAGAAACAAAAGATCAAGTAGAAAGTCAAAGTCTGTTGCACTTAAGGTTGAGGAGAAACCATCAAAGAAGGAAGCATCAAGGAAAAAGGCAAAAGGAAAAGCTTTAGTCATACACTCAGAAAGTGAGTCATCAAACACTGATGTTGACTCAAACACAGATGGAACATCTGATTCTGAAGATGATGAAGAGATGATGCAAATGGCTGCATTGATGGTAAAGACCTTCAAGAAGATGGGATTCAAGAACTTCAAGAAGGGAAAGAGATTCTCCAAGGACTACTCTAAGTTTGACAAGAAGAATTTCAAGAAATCTGAGGGAAAGGACTTCAAATCTGGTAAGAAAGATAAGTCTGAAATTCAATGCTACAAGTGTAAGGAGATGGGTCACTATGCTCCTGAGTGCAAGAAGGGTAAAACTGAAAAGGCACTCTACACCAAAGGCAGAGATTGGGTAGACACTTCAGATTCAGATGAGGAAGTCAACTATGCACTCATGGCTACTACTCAAAATGAAGATGATGATCTAAAGGTACCCCCAACTACCTATGCTTAGAATACAGTATTTGATTAACTATTGTGAATTCGACCTAACACATCCTACCATTGTAAATCATAACAATTGATAGCTTTTAATCGTATCAAGGTACTTTCGATCTTCAATTCTTTCTTCAATATTATGTTTTCATTCATTATCATTATTATTTTGTTTTATTCTTTAATTATGTGTAACTAAATCTCTAATCTGAGGATTGGGTAGTATTCCTTGGTATTCATGTGTGTTTAATTATCTGTGATTTTCTTGCTTTGCTGATCTGTTATTGAGGGCTTAACACAATTAGGGGAGTCATGAACCTTTGATTGGATTTTAGGGATTGTAATAACTTGGAAGAGGAGTTGCAATTTTAGTACATGATTTAACAGACATAACTCGAATATTTGATTGGAAGATTAATAGGATAGTTGTGAGACTTATAATTCGTGGAGCTTAATAGTTTATGATTATCTTTGATTGTATCACGGAAGTGACAATTAGGGTATAGTTGTAGACATTATATTGTATCTTGGAAGAGAACATTATAACCTTAGAAGAATTGTTTTCAGCAGAGTAAGAACATAGATGTCACATAGATATTGAATGTGCATTGAAACCAAGTGAAGAACCCCAGTTCTTGGATTGTTTTCCTCATATATTTTATTCTTGATTGATAATTAGTTTAATTTAGCTTATAAACAAACCAATCATTCTTCTACACTTCTAAATTGTGAGAGATAAGAAACTTGAACTTGATATTACATTCAGTCCTTCCCTGCGAACGAACACACAAAAATACTACTAACAATTACGTGTGTGGGGTTCGAATCCAGGGTAATAATACGATGATCAAAATTTAAACAAAGCTCTGGAATTTGTTATATGATACATGTACCGACTATAACTACAATTAGGTTTGAATACATAAATAGATTCGTGTACACGTTGTATATATAGATTTTTGATAGAATAATGTAATTATAATTGTATTAGGATTTTTTTCCCAATTCATTGTAGACATTTTTTCAATTCATAATTCATTTAGGATTTTTTTTGCAATTCATTGTAGACATCTTTTTTATTTGTTTATTTGTAAACGGATAAAAAACTCGTTAAATATAAAGATACATATAATTTTATTTTTCTCGCTAAACATTCTTACAATGAATTTTATTTTTACATCTGAATCAAAATCTGAACGTTGGCTTCAGTATCACAATGCTGCAAAAGTCTTGTACATTGTTTTAAATTAAAAAATTCACGTCCATTAGCAACAGAAATATATACGTACAAATTTTATGACAGTACAGGAGAGCACCAGATCAATTTGCACGTGAAAATCATGTAGCTGAACAGATTTTTTTATGACTATGCTCAAGAATCATAGAAAACCCTCTAGTTTTAAAATTATACAATATATTATAATATTATATGTTAGTCATGAATAAACGTGCCACATGTGACGTCCCCAAATCCGAGGTCAGAGATTCAAGTCATCACATCACCATCCAACCATATCGTACCTGTATTAACTTTACAACTCAACAATACATCCATCCCGACCTCAATCTTACGCACATACAAGTTAGAGCCTCAGAAACGATAATCAAAAGTAACACTAAATATTACAATTCATCTGTACAATCCAGAATCTTACGCGCTTCCACTTATACAACTACACTTGAAGACAAGTCTTACGATTACAGTTGAAAACCTATCAGACTTACTCTGTAGTATTTATAAGGAACTAAATCCTCTCAGGGGTAACTCTTCTACTCCTCTTCTGCTGGTGCGGAGTTAACCGACCAAATTCTTCTCTTTCTGAAAAGTTTTTATAAAGCAAGAATGAGCTACATAATGCTCAGCAAGTTCACTATTTTGAAAAATAATAATGTGGTTTATTTCGAAAACGTTCACAACTGTATGGTTATATTTCTCAGATTTCAAAACATAATTCGACAATATATATGTCCGAGTTTGAATAAAATATTTATACTCACTAAGGAGCTTTAAGAATAACATATGAATCCTTTACAAGGTTCCCATTTCAATATATCTCAAGTTTGAAAATATATACATATGAGTATATCATTTTCGGCAAAACACTCTACGGTTAACATACTGTACAGGGAATACATTATTGCAAAACATCTTTCCTTCCATTAGCTTGGAAGGTTTCTAATTAAAAAACATTTCATTCTTTGAAATAATTGCAAGAGTGCACTAACACGTGCCAATCTTTATGGAAAATCTTGCAGTTCTAGATACTGCACGATGTCAATATTTTTCTTATCAAAAACCACACTATCGGCAACTTGGCACTTAGGCCCAAGAAGCAGTGTTTGAGTATTTTTCCAAAGTGGAGGATGGGATTGGAAAATACATAAAAACCTAACAAGGATTGACGATGATCAGTCGCCACAACCAAGTCCAACAATCCGCGGGTCTTCTCTACTAGTAGAAGGATAGAAACTACATCCGTAACTACCCTCGGGTGAAAACTACATTCGTAATCACCCTTGATGAAAACTACATCCGTAATCATCCTTCGGCAACACCTGGGCCGGAATAATAATTGATGGACCGCCTGGCTCACGGCCGCTTACACATCCCGGGAATCGTTCGTCAACGATCCCCACACCTGCCAGAGTCCCCTTTTTCTTTCTTGTCAAAAATCATTTTGATAGAAAATTCGAGTAGTTGAAGTTCGACCTCAGTCGACCAATAATTCTTGAAAAACGTGCAAGGGAGTAAAACCTGATCGGGGGTTTTCGAAAATGTTTTGAGTTTGAAAGAGTTCGAGTTTAGAAGTGCTAGACGTATCTTGGATTAATTTTGTCTTTAAAATAATGAACAATAATTAATAAATAATATTTTGAGATTTAATATAAATAATTAATAAAGTAATTATTTAGTTAAAATAACCTTTTAATCCAAGATGGATATTTTTGAGTATTTTTAACAACGTAAAAATAATAAATACTTAAGTATATGATACTTCCCGAATGACTCTTCAGGTTTTCACAATTTAATCACAATACAGTAATATACCGCTCCCCGATCAATAGCATATTTGGACGGCTACGACCTCTATTGCTAGAGTCGTTGTCCGAAGAAAACACTTTCATTCTAAGTTCAAGGGTGTACAAACACATATGCATATATCTCAAACTTCAACATAATCTCGTAAGGCATAAGCATGTAATACGTTTGGAAGTACAAACACAACAGTGAAAATCCTTATATATAAGTTTTGAAAAGTAAACTTGCCTTGGTAGGGTGGGGTGGTCGAGCTCGCGACGTGGAACGAAGATCTATACATAATCAATATTCGTACGTTAGTACCTTAACAACGCTACTTTATCGTAAGGTTTTAAAGGTTGTAAGACCAACTTAATGACTCCAATTTATGACCACTAACCCTCCCATATGACCATGTCATCACTTTATCACATTCTTTACCCATTCAACTCGAATCCATTCCTCAAACTTGAAACACAACTCGAATCCATTCACTCGCGCGCACTTCGCTCTAACATTTTTACAAAATTGAAAAAAACAAATTTTACTCCAATTCTTTTTGGACAGCCTTCACAACTGTATAATATGACTACGCTCAAATTTTCATAACACTAGCATAATGTTTAGGGGTCCTAATGCAGTTCACAAGTCAGCATCACAGTGCAGTTCGGATTCCAGAACCACTCCTCACTAATCAGACCATATCTCAAACACTACACATCTCCTGGACATGAACCTTATATGCTTAGAAACTACATGAAATTAGATTTCCAACCATATGTATTGGGTCTTAAGGGGACAAGTTTAAGGAGTTCAAAACCCTCCTACGAGACAGTACATGCTCCCAGGAATTTACACAGCACTCATCTTTTCTCAAACATTCAAGAACTCACTTTATACATCACATCTACCATCAAAACCACCAAGACTTGTCTCTATAGCATACATGGGGTTACATACTTTAAGTACAAGACTTACAACCATCATAACAAGCACATAACTTCAAGATTTCATCATATACAACTCCTACTACCAAAATATGCACTAAAACTCTTAGATCTAACATTATTAACCATAAACAATCCATGACTAAGAGTGGTTAGAGTTTTATACCTTCTTGAGTATCTAGGAACCTTGGGTGAGCTTTACAAGCCTCAAGAACACCTTGGATGAGTCCCTACAAGCCTTAAAATTCAAGATCTAAAAGAAACTAAACTTTGGTTACTATTCATCCAAACTTTAACAATTTATAACTCAAGATTGGATGGATGAAATGCTTTGAAATTGATAACATACCTTCACTATGATACAAGGAAGCCCTAGGATTTTTGCTTGGGTGTATGGATGAGTGGAGGTTGAAGAAATTTCTTCTTCTTCTTCCTTGGAGAGCTTGGGCCGAGAGCTTCAAAGGAGAGAGAGGGAGAGAGTTGTTTGGTTGGGTTGTTTGAATAATGGAGTGTATTATTGATATGTATTGTTATATGTGTATGTAGGTAGTCACATGTTGCCACTCTAGGTAGTAGGCTAGACACCCCCCATGCCTCCTTGTCTCCTAGGAAGTAGCACCCTTGACTAGTCACTTTCATTGGTTGCTTTTTGCTTTTCTAGTTCACTTTTCTAATTATTTAGTTACATGATACTTGCATGTAATATCCTTCCTTATACTCCCTCCGTCCCTCAAGGTTCTTTACGTTGCCTTTTTTGCACGGAGACCAAGGAATATTGTTAAGATAAATGAAGTAGTGGGTGTAATAGTGATTTTATTGTTAAAATAAGTGAAGTAGTGGGTGTAATAGTGTAAAGTGTTGAAAAAGTGGAATGAAGTAGTGGATGTAATAATATATTTTATTGTTAAAAGTTACTATTTATGGTATGTAAAGAAATGAGAGGGACGTCCCAAAATAGAAACTGTAAAGAAATGAGAGGGACGGAGGGAGTATTTTTGTTCCTCCACCAATGGTTGTCACTTGATCCTTAATTCATCATATCGTATCTTAATTAACTCCTCGTAATAATATTTTGTCGCGTAGAGATTTCCCTTGTAATTCCTTAAGTACTTAATTGTGTAAATTCCTTAAATATCCATAACTCCTTGTCATAGTCTCTTAAAATATCCTAATACTCTAATAACTCTCAAATCCCAAGTTTTTATGAATCTTAATAGCAGTAGGCTTCTTGCCTTCAACAATCTTCCCTTTTTCTTACACAGTGAATATAACAACATAAATTTTCAGATAATCAATTCCATTACATAACATAGGTGACTCAAAAGGTCCCTAATTCATAATGTCATAAGCTTTTACATATTTAAAATATTACAAAAATCAGGGTTCTTACAGCCTCCCCTCCTTAAAAGGATTCCTCCCGGAATCAGGTTGAAAACAGTTGAAGGTACTTTTCACGCATCGCGCTTTCTAGTTCCCATGTTGATTCCTCGACATTCTGGTTCCTCCACAAAACTCTCACTAGCTTGACAACCTTGTTCCTCAGCACTTGTTCTTTTCTATCCATGATTTCCACGGGTTGCCCCACATAGGTCAAGTCTGGTTGTAGGTCCACTTGGTCGTACTCTATCACATGCCGATAGTCGGTGTGGTAGGGTCGTAACATAGACACATGAAACACATTATGAATTTGCTGCAAGCTTGGGGGCAAGGCTAACTCGTAGGCTAACCTCCCAATACGCCTCAAAATCTCAAAAGGTCTAATAAACCTCAGACTTAGCTTCCTTTTCTTACCAAACTGCATCAATCCTTTCCAGGGGGATACCTTTAGCATCACGAAGTCTCCCACCTCATATTCCTTTGATATCTCCATTTAATAATTCGTACATATCGTGATTACAAAAATTTCTCATCTACCCATAAAATTACTATTCATCCATGTTTCGAATATTCACGAAAATTAGGGTTATTGTAGTCTTCTCTCCTTAAAAGGATTCTATCTTAAGAACCTAAGGAAAATAGTTGTGGATACAATTCCAACTTTGCCCTTTCCAACCCTCAGGTTGACACTTCAACCCTTTTGTTCTTTCACCTTGGTCTCACCAACGCTTTAATGTTGTTTCTCAACGCATGCTCTCCTCGACCTGTATTCCTTATCGGTTGTTCTATGAATGAAAATTCCTATCCCACTACTTATACGTTTTTCTTCTACCTTGTTCATAGTATCCGTGTTGAGTCCTGGTATCGTTGGCCCGTGAATACTTTGTGGTCGTGTTTTATAATCTAAGACAACGTCAATACGCATGGTATTCCTCATATTCCTTGGCTTGATTAGCACGCATGGGTTGCCTCCCGTCAGCCGTTACCACTTGCTATGGATATTGTATAGTCTTCGGTATACGTCGAACCAGTTCAGCTACTATATCCCTCGTTCATTTACTTCTTCGTAACGCAAGAAAAGTGAAACTTCTTCTTTCGCAATATGCTTTGCAAGAGACGTCCTTACGTTCGAATGGTGACGATCGTGATAACAACATTCATTTCATGGATAAGTTTTTATTCTCGACTGCCCCATGAGATCTAAGGCACGACACTAAATATAAATTCGATCGTCTGGATAATTCTTCTTCCCTTTCCGTCAGCCACAGATCAAATTAGTACATACGCTCAATCTCTTTGTTAAATATACTTGAAAGCACCTTCATTATTCGAAGTTTAACCTTAAGTCTTTATCTGACGTAATCGCTGCAGAAGTTTTATATTGCACCACCATCTCTTCCGTATATAATTCGATAATCTTCTAAATGAAAAGTCTCTTGTAGGTAAATCACTTGGTCCAACAATTATAA
Source organism: Kitagawia praeruptora (assembly GCA_037693485.1). NCBI lineage: Eukaryota > Viridiplantae > Streptophyta > Magnoliopsida > Apiales > Apiaceae > Kitagawia > Kitagawia praeruptora. Next base: position 103,590,806 of record CM075354.1, on the reverse strand, counting down.
ATCAACTAGGGCCATCTCTTGGCTCGGTCTTCGGTGACCTACTTATGAAATTCATTATAATTCTGTCCACGTTCAAGATTTTCTACATGCGGAATTAATCCACTAGATCTCTATCATACTACTTTTGACATGGCGCGTTTGTACTTAATAGTTTGCTAATACCATTCTTCATATCCGTTTGCCAAACATTCTCTTAATTCTCTATACATCTTTGTCCTTCCCCATAATTTAGTCATTTTCCTCTAACATTATTCTTTATTGTATATACTCTATTTTCTTGGTCAATACTAACCGAATTCCACTTTTGAATTATCCCTTCTATAGGTATCGGCCACCACACTGGCCTTTCCTGGGTAATAACAAATTTCTCCATTATACTCCCTGCTCCCTTTCGTCACCTTCTCTTTCTCATGTTTAGTTCTAATATGAAGATATACTTATGGCACTTGTAGAAAAATTTCACACTTTTCTCATAAGGTTAACGTCTAAGTTTTATGCGTGAACGCTATCATGACTAATCCCCGACTCACAGTTAGTATATCCTATCCCGTAACCTTTATGTTGTTTAGAAGTATAAGCTATCATCCCCTTTCTACTACATCAGCACACCACTTAAACTCTTGAAAGACGCATCATCGTGACTCTCAAAGTCCTCTTTTTATCATCAAGTATAGCTAACAACGAGGTTGTTGCTAATATCTCATTTCATTCCAAAACTTTGTTCATTAATCCATAAAGGCTTCTGACTCATTAGTCCACTCAAACGATACTACCATAATTTTATAACGTTTATATTAGTGTGAAATGCCAACTTTGTCACAGTACAGAGGTCGATCTTGAGTTGGTGAAACCCGCTTTTCAACCTTATCTTTGAAAAACAACTACGCATTTTAACTGGTCAACAATTCCTACATCTCCGGTTAGGGGTATCGATTATCGATGGTATATGTAAGATGTCATACGCTCGTCCTCTTTCACAACTGGCACCAATCAGCCTGAGGCCTGCATGCTGCTGCGATTCCCAATAAACTTGATTAGGTGGTAATCTCGGAGGATCATTGGGATATATCCATGCATCCATTTGCTATTAGGGGCCTTTTAAACTTAATGTCTCTCTATGAGCATCACTCCCTTTAAGCTAAGTAAAGCTTCACATTCTTGCCACGATATTTCTTCCTTTCTTGTCCATCTCACTTCCATGTTAGTTTCCTCTAAGGATATGTCTTACTTCGCAATCGATTTGCATTTCTTGGATCAGGAAAAGGCTTGGTAACTCCAGAATTCATTAATATAACATCCTGACAACGGTTGGTAGGAGCGTACTCCCAACCACCTCATCATTTCTTATAACCTTCCTCACACTAATATTAAAGGTCCTGTGGTATGCCCCGTCATGTTATTCCTACTTTAAATAATTACTCGGCATAACGCTCTGGCTGCACAATTACACATTTGGTTTTTGATCTCATGTTGGTGCAACGGTTCACAATTGTACCTCTCGTTCACCCTAGAGTAATCACTTTTGAGAGGAGTGGTTTCAAAATAACAAGGTCCAATAGATAATTTCAATAAGAATTCCACATTGGATGTTCCAAGAATGTTGATGGTTCCAAATACTAGGAGTCTCGATTTTCGGAGATGTAAGGATGGACAGAAAGAATACAACAAGGTTAATTCCTTCATGTCCTGATAATTTTGTAATGTGATATCATAGAGAATGTTGCACGAGGGCAATGATTGTTGGATACAAAAGTCATAAAAACGGTCTTTATACAATTCTTACATCTGGTGAATACTTTTCCTCTTGAAAAATAGAGGATCTAAAAAGTCCCATTGATAAAGGTCAACCGATCGAAAGCAATTTTACTCTATGACAATAAAAAATGAAGCAGTTTATCATTCAAGTAATCCATGGTTTCAAATGAATCTTCATTATATGAATGAAAGAACAGAATATTCAAGTGACATAAAATCTGATACGAAGATGGGTAGAATTCAAGTTGAGTGGGCGACCTCACTAGGTCTCAATCAAGTTATTCGTCAAAACTTTCATCATCATACTTTACCACATGCAAAATGCATTGCGGAATTGCTGAATGGATTAAATTGGGAGTTGGACCAGTGAAACAATAACTAGTCCTTTTCAAGAAACACTAGCAACTAGCTAGACAAAATTTGCTAGTTCACCTGTTTGAGACATCACCACTAGCTAGGACAATTAGCTAGGTGTTCTTCACAACATTACAATTTTGACTAGTTAGAACAATCAACTAGTCATTCATACTGACATATTGACTAGCCAGTTTCAATTGGCTAGAACGGAATTCCAACATCGTAGCCACTGAAGAAACTTTAGGCTACTCGGACAACGAATGGAAATAAGAAGTTATTAAGTTTGAAAAAAGAAAACTATAAAATCTGAAGAGAATGTTCTAGGTATCGGAACAATCGATAACCTCTCATCAAATATTACTTATCAGTGAAACGGTCCACCCAAGGGTGCCTCCGTACACATGCTTCATCAGATCCTACAATAGAATTAAATTCTGAATACCAATATCAAAATAATATCCTTACTATGATTTCAATGTACGATGTAAAATCTCATCTTGAATAGAAGAAAAGAATTCGTGAGGGATGTCTGGACATTAGATCATCCATGTCCTCAATAATTTGTTAAATATTTATGAGCTCAACTGAAGAGTGCAAGTATGAAAGAAGCAATCCAATATCAATATTCGTTAAGTAATATTCGTCGATTAATTAAGGAAATATTTGTTGAACATTCCTTGGATAATTGAAAGAAAATGTAAATAGACCTGAGCCGAACAAGGTCATCATAAATTTTTGAATAGAATGTTCATGGATTAAATAAAATTACTTCGGATAAGTCCTGCTTTAGGGAAAGTATATCACTGGTTGTTATTCCACAAGTTTGAAGTAGAAAGCTAGAAGGGTTACCTGATATAAACTAATCGAGGTAACATGGTTAGTGAACAGTTTAAAAATGAAGTAGTGCACCAACCGGTAGTTACCAAAATAAGTTAAAAATCATTCGTACATCTCATTATCACCATATGAGGGTAACTCCATCTCTTCTTCTTCGTAATACAAGACACCAACTAGTGCATCTCTCAATCATCATCTTAAAGTCATTTATCCAGTTAGGGTTTCACAAATATATCTGTCATTTCCGTGCTTTATCTTGAAGACCAAGCTTCACATCATTCCGGGGACACCTGCTAAGTCCATAGGGTCCTACTTCATGCCTTCCGACATGAATCACAAGTGGCCAGTTCCCCCCTAGGAAAAGATCAAAGAGATCTCTCAGGGATCTCAGTGCAGTCCATAGGTTCACTGGCGGGTGTGTGCATGTGAACATATACCAAAAATATTGAGGTCTACAATACATATATACGTAGTCCCTGATAACATCTCTATCAAAGGATCCCACTCTAGACCCACTGGTCTTTTCTTTTGGTAGACTCTGAGATCACTGTATCGCTCGTTGCAACCATATTCAACTTCACTTGAGTCCCTTTGTTAATTCTACTTGTTTGTTCTCTAAGTTGAACTACCATGCTCTAGCGTCCGAATCATGCATGGAATTATCTAGCACGCTCGTCTTATGATAACATTCTCGTATAACACATGTAAAATTCGCCATCAAGGGTAATGAAATCCACAACGGCATAGTAACCACCTTTCAGGTAAACTCGTTACTTATCGAAAATCGGATCTTATAGCCAAAATATATGACTTTCATTATTCCAAGTACTAAGTACCCTTAATTATGTAGGGAAGTCTAAACTTCTTGATTCTTAAAATGCCTCCTCCTAAACTGTGGAGGACTATGGGCCACAAAATTTATGCCAGCCTAGTCATCCGATCATATTGGAAATATCGCCTCTACCTCAGCTGCTCTTTAGATTTTGCTATGCTTCCTATATCATTACCTATGATAGGTCATGTACGACTCTCAAACATCTATTCATCATTCTGAAGGTCTCTAAGGATTCTATCGACCCTAGTATAATACCTCCAGTAAAACTCCAGTCCATTCTACTTACCTGTACCTCTTCCGGTAGTCCAATAATAAGTTTACTACGATCTCTTGTGTCATTCTCCTACTTAGACTTAACTCTCAACACTCTCGTTTCTGAGTACTGTAACTTATCGCTCTGATACCATTTCTGTGACGCCCCCAAATCCGAGGTCAGAGATTCAGGTCGTCACATCACCATCCAACCATATCGTACCTATATTAACTTTACAACTCAACAATACATCCATCCAGACCTCAATCTTACGCACATACAAGTTAGAGCCTCAGAAACGATAATCAAAAGTAACACTAAATATTACAATTCATCTGTACAATCGAGAATCTTACACACTTCCACTTATACAACTACACTTGAAGACAAGTCTTACGATTACAGTTGAAAACCTATCAGACTTACTCTGTAGTATTTATCAGGAACTAAATCCTCTCAGGGGTAACTCTTCTACTCCTCTTCTGCTGGTGCGGAGTTAACCGACCAAATTCTTCTCTTTCTGAAAAGTTTTTATAAAGCAAGAATGAGCTACATAATGCTCAGCAAGTTCACTATTTTGAAAAATAATAATGTGGTTTATTTCGAAAACGTTCACAACTGTATGGTTATATATCTCAGATTTCAAATCATAATTCGACAATATATATGTCCGAGTTTGAATAAAACATTTATACTCACTAAGGACTAAGGAGCTTTAAGAATAACATATGAATCCTTTATAAGGTTCCCATTTCAATATATCTCAAGTTTGAAAATATATACATATGAGTATATCATTTTCGGCAAAACACTCTACGGTTAACATACTGTACAGGGAATACATTATTGCAAAACCTCTTTCCTTCCATTAGCTTAGAAGGTTTCTCATTCAAAAACATTTCATTCTTTGAAATAATTGCAAGAGTGCACTAACACGTGCCAATCTTTATGGAAAATCTTGCAGTTCTAGATACTGCACGATGTCAATATTTTTCTTATCAAAAACCACACTATCGGCAACTTGGTACTTAGGCCCAAGAAGCAGTGTTTGAGTATTTTTCCAAAGTGGAGGATGGGACTGGAAAATACATAAAAACCTAACAAGGATTGACGATGATCAGTCGCCACAACCAAGTCCAACAATCCGCGGGTCTTCTCTACTAGTAGAAGGATAGAAACTACATCCGTAACTACCCTCGGGTGAAAACTACATCCGTAATCACCCTCGATGAAAATTACATCCGTAATCATCCTTCGGCAACACCTGGGCCGGAATAATAATTGATGGACCGCCTGGCTCACGGCCGCTTACACATCCCGGGAATCGTTCGTCAACAATTCCCACACCTGCCAGAGTCCCCTTTTTCTTTCTTGTCAAAAATCATTTTGATAGAAAATTCGAGTAGTTGAAGTTCGACCTCAGTCGACCAATAATTCTTGAAAAACGTGCAAGGGAGTAAAACCTGATCGGGGGTTTTCGAAAATGTTTTGAGTTTGAAAGAGTTCGAGTTTAGAAGTGCCAGACGTATCTTGGATTAATTTTGTCTTTAAAATAATGAACAATAATTAATAAATAATATTTTGAGATTTAATATAAATAATTAATAAAGTAATTATTTAGTTAAAATAACCTTTTAATCCAAGATGGATATTTTTGAGTATTTTTAACAACGTAAAAATAATAAATACTTAAGTATATGATACTTCCCGAATGCCTCTTCGGGTTTTCACAATTTAAACACAATACAGTAATATACCGCTCCCCGGTCAATAGCATATTTGGACCGCTACGACCTCTATTGCTAGAGTCGTTGTCCGAAGAAAACACTTTCATTTTAAGTTCAAGGGTGTACAAACACATATGCATATATCTCAAACTTCAACATAATCTCGTAAGGCATAAGCATGTAATACGTTTGGAAGTACAAACACAACAGTGAAAATCCTTATATATAAGTTTTGAAAAGTAAACTTGCCTTGGTAGGGTGGGGTGGTCGAGCTCGCGACGTGGAACGAAGATCTATACATAATCAATATTCATACGTTAGTACCTTAACAACGCTACTTTATCGTAAGGTTTTAAAGGATGTAAGACCAACTTAACGACTCCAATTTGTGACCACTAACCCTCCCATATGACCATGTCATCACTTTATCACATTCTTTACCCATTCAACTCGAATCCATTCCTCAAACTTGAAACACAACTCGAATCCATTCACTCGCGCGCACTTCGCTCTAACATTTTTATAAAATTGTAAAATACAAATTTTACTCCAATTCTTTTTGTACAGCCTTCACAACTGTATAATATGACTACGCTCAAATTTTCATAACACTAGCATAATGTTTAGGGGTCCTAATGCAGTTCACAAGTCAGCATCACAGTGCAGTTCAGATTCCAGAACCACTCCTCACTAATCAGACCATATCTCAAACACTACACATCTCCTGGACATGAACCTTATATGTTTAGAAACTACATGAAATTAGCTTTCCAACCATATGTATTGGGTCTTAAGGGGACAAGTTTAAGGAGTTCAAAACCCTCCTACGAGACAGTACATGCTCCCAGGAATTTACACAGCACTCATCTTTTCTCAAACATTCAAGAACTCACTTTATACATCACATCTACCATCAAAATCACCAAGACTTGTCTCTATAACATACATGGGGTTACATACTTTAAGTACAAGACTTACAACCATCATAACAAGCACATAACTTCAAGATTTCATCATCTACAACTCCTACTACCAAAATATGCACTAAAACTCTTATATCTAACATTATTAACCATAAACAATCCATGACTAAGAGTGGTTAGAGTTTTATACCTTCTTGAGTATCTAGGAACCTTGGGTGAGCTTTACAAGCCTCAAGAACACCTTGGATGAGTCCCTACAAGCCTTAAAATTCAAGATCTAAAAGAAACTAAACTTTGGTTACTATTCATCCAAACTTTAACAACTTATAACTCAAGTTTGGATGGATGAAATGCTTTGAAATTGATAACATACCTTCACTATGATACAAGGAAGCCCTAGGATTTTTGCTTGGGTGTATGGATGAGTGGAGGTTGAAGAAATTTCTTCTTCTTCTTCCTTGGAGAGCTTGGGCCGAGAGCTTCAAAGGAGAGAGAGGGAGAGAGTTGTTTGGTTGGGTTGTTTGAATAATGGAGTGTATTATTGATATGTATTGTTATATGTGTATGTAGGTAGTCACATGTTGCCACTCTAGGTAGTAGGCTAGACACCCCCCATGCCTCCTTGTTTCCTAGGAAGTAGCACCCTTGACTAGTCACTTTCATTGGTTGCTTTTTGCTTTTCTAGTTCACTTTTCTAATTATCTAGTTACATGATACTTTCATGTAATATCCTTCCTTATATTTTTGTTCCTCCACCAATGGTTGTCACTTGATCCTTAATTCATCATATCGTATCTTAATTAACTCCTCGTAATAATATTTTGTCGCATAGAGATTTCCCTTGTAATTCCTTAAGTACTTAATTGTGTAAATTTCTTAAATATCCATAACTCCTTGTCATAGTCTCTTAAAATATCCTAATACTGTAATAACTCTCAAATCCCAAGTTTTTATGAATCTTAATAGCAGTAGGCCTCTTGCCTTCAGCAATCTTCCCTTTTTCTTACACAGTGAATATAACAACATAAATTTTCAGATAATCAATTCCATTGCATAACATAGGTGACTCAAAAGGTCCCTAATTCATAATGTCATAAGCTTTTACATATTTAAAATATTACAAAAATCAGGGTTCTTACACCACAACTTTGAACTTCTTTTTTATTTTAATTCAATGCTACGAAACACTACACATAGATAAAATTTAATGAAAGCCACAAAATTATTTATTTAACAAAGTAAATTATTTATTTAACAAAGTAAATTATTATGAATAAAGGGTATTACAAAGTAAATTATTATGAAGAAAGGGTATTATAGTAAATTAACAAAGTGAAAATTATAAATAAATATATAAGGATATAATTTATAATCCAACGGATGACTTTTAATCCAAATTTTTAATCCAACGGATCATATGCTTTTGGTAGTACAACGACGACGATAAAAAATTTGGATAATATCTCCCTTATGCTTATTATATATAAGGTATTAATAAGATACTAAACTAGTGGATACATTGTAACTAAATTTGTAATATTAAACTAGTCATAATTGCTAGTATAAATGCCGAACAAATATATAAATTAATTTAGAAATGTAACTATATATAATATAGTACTAGCTTATAGCCCGTGCAAAGCACGGGTTACTTTTAATTTTTTATAATTTATAATATAATATAATATAATATAATATAATATAAAATTATAAATATTAATTTAAATTTGTTATTGATTCGAACCTTACATTATATATAATAATTTTTAGTATTAAATATAAATTAATATGTTATTGGCGGGAATCGAACCTTGAGCCTCTGCATATAACAACTTTTAGTATTGTTATATCTAACGGTCATGATCTATTTGAGTTGTTGATCTAACGATGATAAATGAGGGATAATCAAAAAGGGGATAACCAAAAAAGGGGTAACCAACTACAAATTATACCCATTTTGCTTATTATAATATAGTATAGATAGTATAGATAGTATAGATATAAAAATATATATAATATTATTTTTAAAAAAAGAAATATATATATATATATATATATAGGCAAGTGCTCAAAAGAGAACTTATTTTTTGAAGAAAACTAAGGTACTAATCCTAGCCATTAGATGTATTAAGATCAATGGCCCCGCCAGGGGCACCCACACACTAATCAAATACACCCTCACACACAGAATCACACCTAATCCCCTCCATTTTTAATTTGATTTTTCCCGTTAATCGATGATATTTTTTTTAAATCTAATTTCACCACATTTTTCTTCATCTCCCAACGATTAGTTTGCATACCATATATGCTATATTTCGATTTAATTTTCTAAGTTTTCCATTAAACGAGGTTTTCATTAAGCATGGTGCGATTGGGTTTGAACCACACTACAATAATGTTAATGTAATATATAAGTTAACAACGAAATTTGGGTATCTTTCAAAAAAAAGAAAGAAATTTTAGGTACGTAACTATAACAGATATTCGCATATGCATGTATATCACACCAAACTAGTGGGTAGTGTAAGTAAATTTATAATATTAAATTAGTTATAATTGCTAATATAAAATTATTCAAACTAGTACTACGTATAAAAGCCGAATAAATATATAAATTAATTTAGATATGTAACTATATGTTATAAATTAATTAACTACTGCTAAAATGTTAAACCGCAATCCACATCGTAAAATGCGATTTATTAAAAATTGAAATCATGATCACATAATAAGAATTAAGAATTACGTTTTACTATGTGATATTGACGGCCCTGAGGTCACCCTCAGGTACCAACCCTGAGATTAAGACAAAATGCATACAATGCCAGGGTTACTATTGTAAATACAAGAGGGAGTGTTACATTATTTGTTACATTATTACAAAATTGCCACCAATCATTTTATACTAAAAATGACCTAACCTCAGGCAGGATCCCTGAGGTCAACATTATTCTCTATAAAACAATGTAGATAATTTTTGCGATTCGTGCAATTTAATGAACTCTGATATAATTTACTGTACAAAATCATGTGGTGCTGCATACAGCATACATTAATGAAATATTCATATTCAAGCTAAAAAATATCCAGATAAGTGTCAAAGATTACACCTAAATTAATTTATTCACAAATCAATCATTAACTATGTGTTAATGGATCTCATGTTTATATGTTATTATTTTGTGTATATTGATTAGTTTTTTTTAAGATTGTATATAATTTTTTTTATTAACTGATAATTTGTGCGAAATATAGACTTAAATCAAGCATGAATTGAAATTAAAATATTAAATTTAATAAATTATCAAAATAATTATGTAAATAATAAATATTATTTAAATAGGTATTTGCAAGGAATTGAATCATAAAAATATGATAAATAACATATTTAACTATTGGAGTATTTCTTGACAAAAAAAAACTATGGGAGTATTTAAAAAGTGGAATGGAACCAAACTCGGAGCGGGAGCAGGAGCAGGAGAAGGAGAAGAATCGCACTCTCTAACTGCTATAAAAGGGTAAAAGTTGAAAATAACGTCTTTGATAAGTGTATATTTTTGCATATTTTTATTGCCTATTTATTGCTTGAATTCATATTTTAATAAATTATTTTGTTGCATTTCAGGAAATTCGTGAATAAATAAAGAAATGATAAAATAAAAAAATAAAGTGCAAGGAAGGGAAAAAGAGGAAGAAAAAGGACTTGAATGAAAAGAGGAACAAGAATTAAGAGCTTGGTGGAAAAAGAATCTTGGAGGACATGTGGAAGGTGGAGATCATCCCAACACACTACATAAGTGTATGGCCAAGATCAACTCTTCAAAGCTTAAGGGGAAGAAACAAATAGATGGCTAGGATTTGTCCACCACATTTAGAATGTGTAGGGCCAATAACCCAACACACCCCTAAACCCTAACTCTCATCCTATAAATACCCCCTCATCCCCCTTGTATTTAACAACTTATAGTAGAACATAGATTTTTAGTGTAGTTTTAGGGTAGATTTCATTTCTTGTTTTGTAGTTTTAAATTTTGTAAACACTCCTCTTTTTATTAATGCAAATTTTCATTTCCTTTAATTTCTTGTCTTGCTCTCTTATTTATGTTACCTTGCTTTCGTTATTTTCGTAAATCCGATTAGTGGACAAAGTAGCGAAATGCTAACCATTAAGGACCTATTTGGATAGGGGGTTACAAGAGGTTGGGTTGGGTTGGGTTAGAATGGGATGGGTTAGGTTGGGAAGGGATGGGATGGGTTGGGTTGAATCCTTACCTTGTTTGGATGTAAGGGTTGAGTAATGAAGGGTTCAACCCTTACCTTATTTGGATGGAGGGTTAGGTTGGGAAGTGGTTATAATATAATTAATTATTACTACTTTTTTTAGAAATATAATTACGTAATATATATAATATACAAAATAATAATCAAAATAAATTATATGTTTATTACTGTTGTTTATACATGATTGAAAAAAAAATTAATTAAAAAGGCATTGGGCAACAATGTCCAACACCCCAAATCGGGGTGTTGAAACACACCCCCATTTCCATTATATTAGAATCCTCTCCCAACCCTTGACCAACCCCTATAAACCCAACCCTCCATTTTAAACTTCTATCCAAACATGGGTTGTGAAATTTGAACCTCTCCCAACCCAACTCATCCCTCCCCAACCCCCAATCCAAACAAAGCATAAGGATTGAAAATTATGACTTTAATTTCTTGTTCTTAGTTGTAATTTCTTTTTAACATTAGTTATGCCCCTTTAAATTTCCATTTTATTGTGGGTTTCATAATCTTTAATTGTAGATCTAAATTTTATGTTTTATGTGTTATTATAAATAAAAAAAATCACAAAAATATGTTAGTTTTCTTAATTTTCAGTTTGTATTAATCTATTTTTATTTGTTTCATTCGAAGTATAATCTCAGCCTCCCCTGTTTTATTCGTATACTCACCTGTTTATTTGTTTCATTCGAAGTATAATCTCAGCCTCCCCTGTTTTATTCGTATACTCACCTGTTTATTTCTTATTTGAACCAACACTAAACCCAGCAGCTTCTTTTTACATTTTTCGTCAAAACTCCTCTCCCCTTCTTCTCAATTCCCAGCCTTCTCTTTCACTCCATCTTCACTCCTATTCTTCTTGTTTTCGTTCTTTTCTTAAAACACCCACAAACCCCCTTCTCCTTTTCTTTCGCTGTTTTGATTGCCCGACTTTGGTTTGAGTTTTCGCTGTTTGTTTTTGAGATTTACTTAGTTCGCTGTTTTCGCAGAGTCAATTCGCTGAAATGTTTTGTTTCTGGTGTTGTAGAAATTGTGAGTGTATGTGCGAAAGATTATGTAGCAATGTAAAACTTCATTAATGGAATAACAAAGAAGATACGGGAACAAGTATGTAATGTCTACATTGTATTGTGGTGTTGTTCAACTTGATTATTACAAAGGAGATGAGATGCTTAAATAGAAGAAAATTAGTACATAAATTCAAAGTTTGGTTGGTGATATGAATTGGTGAGATTGGTTGGTGATGACTTTAACATGGTTGGTGAGATGTTGGTGATGACTTTAACACCCCCCCTCAAACTGAAGATGGTTTAAGGAACATCTTGAGTTTGAAGACGAAAGCTACCGAAAGTGGTAGGAGGATTTTGAACCGGAGACACGATGTAGATGAATCGTGCCTTTTTGTTGGTCTTTGCACCTCCCCAAACTGATGTAATTCTGATAGCTAGAGAAGCATTGTCAGAATAATAAGCTAATCTGATGGCTGAAGAAGCACTGTCAGAACGGTAAAACAATTCTGATGGCTGGAGAAGCACTGTCAAAATGAAGATCGAAAAATCAATTCTGATGGCTGAATAAGACACTGTCAGAACGAAAACAATTCTGATGGCTGAAGAAGCACTGTCAAAATGAAGATCGAAAAATCAATTCTGATGGCTGAATAAGACATTGTCAGAACGAAAACAATTCTGATGGCTGGAGAAGCACTGTCAAAATGATAAGGAAATTCTGATGGCTAGAGAAGCACTGTCAGAATGAGGATCAACTTGCAAGATCTGCAAAGATTGGATGTAGGATTGTAATTTGTGCCAATAAATCGTGGATTTATTATGTGGCTCAGGTGGGCTAATTTTGACGTGGCCCAAATATTGTCACTGGATCCAAATTTATTATGAAACCAATGGGCTAATAAGTTGGCCCAGTAGACGAAATAAGTATGCTATGGGCTGAATGATCTGTGTTGGACGGACTGAAAAGAAAGCCCAAGAGAAATACACTGCTGCCTAAAAGAATTAACGAGGCAGTGTGTATCTTAGAGAGAGAGAACTAGGAGATATACACAAAGATGATTGAGAGAGAGATGCCCGAGAGAGAAAGTGAATGGGACAACAAATACATCAGAGATTCGGGATTGTGAAGGCAAGAGTCCGGATCTTGTGAGCTACTCGGTGGTGGCGAGAGCTCCGGTGAAGGCAAGAGCTTCGATGGTGTTTGAGAGACAGCGGAGTTAACGAGTTGACTCGTCGGAAGATCGTCGGAGTCGTAACGACGAGTCACGGAGTTAAATGGAAACAAGGTTAATGATGTGCAGAGGCTTGGTGTGTGTTTGGTATATTTTGTGGCTGCCAACTGTTTGAACAAATGTCTCAGAGACAAAGTGAAGTTGGCCAAGTTTTGACAGATTTGCAAAGATTGCCGGAATAACACAGGTAAGGCTCTTTAAAGCTCTGATACCATGTAGAAATTGTGAATGTATGTGCGGAAGATTATGTAGCAATGTAAAACTTCATTAATGGAATAACAAAGAAGATACGGGAACAAGTATGTAATGTCTACATTGTATTGTGGTGTTGTTCAACTTGATTATTACAAAGGAGATGAGATGCTTAAATAGAAGAAAATTAGTACATAAATTCAAAGTTTGGTTGGTGATATGAATTGGTGAGATTGGTTGGTGATGACTTTAACATGGTTGGTGAGATGTTGGTGATGACTTTAACAGGTGTTTGTATTTGTTGTTTGCTGTTCATTTCATGTGCTGCTGAATTTCTAAATTCGTTAGAGTCTCTTAGCCGAGTCGACTGAGTTTTGTTACTGAGTTGGTGTTATTCGCTGTCTTTCTGTTTCGTTGTAGTGCTAGTTGTAGTGTTTTCTGCGTTGTGTGCTGTTTGCGTCCGAGTTGACTGGTTTTGTTAGAGTGTTGAAGCTGCGTTTTGTGTTTTGCGTTTATTTCCAATGTCCGAGTTATGCTGAGTTATTTTGTTCGTTTGGTTCGCTGTGTTTGTAATTGTACTGAGTCTCCAAGTTCGATTTAAGGCTGCGAGTTTGCTGGGACGTTACTCGTAATCAAAGTTTTTGTTTTTAATTGGTTTAGTGTGAATTTTGATTGTTATCTTTTTGTCCTGATTGTGCTATGTAGTCTTCTGCGTAGGCTGAGTTTTCTGAGTTGAGCTGTAGTCTTTTAGTCTGTTTTAAATTTTAATCGAATTATGAGATCGATCATTTTAGGATTGTTGATGATAATTTGGGTAGTTCATTTTACGAATAATTCATGCTGACTTTTCTGTAAATAGATTAATTTTTAAGATTGGAAATTTAAAATTTTAGTTATTGTTAATTTTAAAATTAGAATAAATTAAATTTTCTTTTAAAAATTAGTTTAAGAAATTAAATAGTAAAATCCAAATGACAATTTATGGGGCGGGGTGATAAAAATGACGTTTTGGAAACGCATTTGCAATTTGGGTATCTGAAAATATAGTGACACGCATTCTGAAAATGCGTATCTGGTCCTGATACGAATCCTGAAAATGTGTATCCGTCCCTGATATGCATATTGAAAATGCGTATCTGGGCCCGATACGCATTTTCAGGATGCGTATCACTATTTTTTTTATTTTTTTTGTTTTTCGCCCTGCGAGGTCCACTGATACCCAAATTGAAAATACGTATTATGTTACCCAAATTGAAAATGCGTATCTAAAACGTTATTTTTCACACCCCAACTTAAAAAATGTTATTTTCATCATTTTTATTCAAAAAATGTTATTTTTAGCAATTTTTTCTCTATATTAATGTACTTAAATATACTATGTTATGGTAAAAAATTATTGGTACTAAGAGCAACTCCAACCCATTATTAAATCATTATAATAGTGATGGATATAGTGTCATATCCATTCCAATACAACACTAAAACAGTGACCCAAGATCACCAAATGAGTTTTGGATCACCAAATTTGGTGACAAAAATACATTTGGTGATCCTTGGTCACTAAATTTGGTGACTTTCAAAATTCCAACAGTGTCCCTATATTTGTTAACAAATCAATTTTTTTTCCATCTATGTCCTACTATTTGTTCTTGTAACTTTTTCCAAATTTTTTTCCAACTTATTTGTTCTTGTAATTTTTAATCTTAAATTTTTATCAATTGAAACTTTTTTACTTCTTACCTCTTGTTAATTCTAAAATATATTTTTTTAAACTTTAAACTTTTACACAAAATCTTGAAAAAAATTCTTAATCATGAATTATAAATAACACACCAAATTTAATTATAAAATAACATCATAATGATAAATAAGAAGTTACAAGAAAATAATTTTACCTAACTTATAATACATATAAATAAATAACATTACAATTACAATAACAATTTTGAGCTCATTAAATAAATAATTTATTTTGAGCTCTTACCATAGTTGGTAAAGCTTTTGTCTATCAGCATAACATTACAATTAGAATTTAAAATATAATATATATTAATAATGTAAAAATTGAACAAAAATTAGAATATTCTATTTTATTGGTGAAAGATTCTTTTTAGTATCAAGTATAGTGACCATGGATTGA
Source organism: Kitagawia praeruptora (assembly GCA_037693485.1). Classification (NCBI taxonomy): domain Eukaryota; kingdom Viridiplantae; phylum Streptophyta; class Magnoliopsida; order Apiales; family Apiaceae; genus Kitagawia; species Kitagawia praeruptora. The sequence continues at coordinate 103,575,255 of CM075354.1, read as the reverse complement.
AATGCATTTTGTGAATGGTGTAATTTTGTCATCAAAATAGTGTCCTTACAACACTATTTTAGTGTCTTGGATTGGAGATGGTGAAAGTTGAAATTCTATTGGATAAAGGATGTTGACAAAGAGCAAGTGGCAGCACTAAAAACCAACCAAAGTTCAACCTCTTATGATCAACCAAAATACTCCTTGGACATACATTATTTTAAGCTCTTAAAATACCCTTGCAAATTACAATTGTCAATTGTCGGTGACTGCATGTAGAGTAAAGGTTTAGCATTACCCATTGAAGGCATTTCCAGGGTACAAATGTCTGATCAGCTCACCAATGCAATAATAAAATAAACTAACAGAAAAGTCTCAAACACAATGTGACCATATACAATTCTGTATGTAAGGGAGTATTATATGTAGTACTTATGTGTATGTCTATGTGTAAGAATAGTGTCTGGTAGCATTTGGAACTTTGCAAGCCTCTAGTTCTTGAAAGTCTTTGCAAGCCTGTTAGCTTGTTGTCACTTGTGTCACAAACAAAAAACACACATTTCTATTAGTTTCTTGGATTCTGATCAATCTTTCTTTGTAAATTCATTGATCTTCTCAACAGGGTCACAAAGATTTAAGCCTCTAATCCACTCAAATCTCATTGAAAATGGTGCAGTTCAAAAGTATCAAGACCAAAATGTGGATTTTCTCCCATTAATTTTCTTTCCAATTTTTTTTAACCTCCTTTCTCTACTAAATGGAAGATATGAACACTAAATGCATCTTCACTTCTTGTTCTTTTGCTTTTCTTAGTTGCATGCTTTCATTTTGGTTTGCTCCCACCACTCGTCCTCCTGGTCTAGACCCTTAAATTACACATACAGATTTGTGCATCTTTCTCTATTTATATCGTTATTTACATAATTTCTTGGTTATTTTCGGTTAAATTTTGGTACTTTTGAGATTGGATATGACTTGGGAATCTTGCAATTTGGAGAGTTCAAACTTTTGGTTGAGTGATCTGGGATGTGTGGAACAGTTTTGGGGGAATTTAGATGGTGGGTCAATGTTAAATAGTAAGAATTTGGTGCATGGGGGAGAAAAAGAGGAGACTTTGAAGGCTAAGGAGGTCTTGGATGAAAAGAAAGATGGGGATATTGAGGTTAAATCTGTTGCTGCTTTGAAAAGCCATAGTGAGGCTGAAAAGAGGAGGAGGGAAAGGATTAATGCTCATCTTGATACGCTTCGTGGGCTTGTACCTTGCACCGGAAAGGTATTCTATTAAACTTGTTAATTTGTTGAATCTGTCGCAATGATTTTGGTTTATAATTTTCATGATTAGTACAATGTTCATAATTTACATTTAGGATTTGATGCAACTTCAGTTTAGAATGTCTTTGTTTTTATGAATAGATAGATTTGCCTATTCTTATAGAAGAATTTTGTACCAGGACTGATGTAAAAGTAGAACAATATGTTCAGAACAATATGTTCAGAACAATTTTATTCACATAGGCGTGCAGTTATCTGCATGATCTCGATATCATATCCTGATCTGATGCAAGAAACTATCTTATACTGTATGTAATCCAAGCGGCATAATTTTTAAACAAATTTATTCAAATCAATGTGACACGCAGTTTTAATGCTTCTACAGAAGCAATTTGAGTGATACAAATTTAAAGGAGTGCAGGATACGGGCATAAATGATCAGGGTTACTAATGACACAGAGCTCCCTTTCATCTAATATTGATTGCTAGGTTTTGTGAGTTTATATTTTTATTTTTTGTAAATTGGTATGGTTTCCTTTGTTACTATATTGATTATAAACAAGCTCATGATTAGTCATCGCAGTTCCCTTTTATGAAAACTGACAGACTCCTACGAGCGTTGCGATATAACTAAATATCATTAGCTAGAGTTTCATATTAAATAGACTATTGATGTTTACCTCAGAGAGTTCAATTTTCTATTGAAGTAGAGCCAACTATTAGATTAGATTAAAGAAGTGGAATATTCACAACATTGTCAAACGTTATTATATTCAAGAACTGTCTGGTTGTTTGCCAACTACAAAAATATACTACAGTTCTTTGTCAAAGATCAAATTTCGGTGGCTATACACGTATATGAGAGTGATAGATAGTGGCTTGTATTACCAGCTGGTTGGTATGGATGCATATGCATTGATGTGGTCTCATCTTGTTTACTTGCTACTATTATATGACTAATAATTGCTTAGGTTAGGTGATGAATATGATATAATTATGTTTAGGTATGCAAGTGCGAAACAAACATTCGGTAAGAAAACTTTTCAAATTTCCACGTCTTGGAATTCTTTAACAAGTTGCCTTGGTCTTTCTGCTTGTGGTAACTGATCAGACACAGAGGCCATCTGAGTTATTCATTTTGCCTGAACTGAAAATTAGTATAAGACTCACACGCACAACACACATTCCTTATGTTATATAATCAGCATGGTATGTGTTATAACTTAAAATCCATTTAGTAAGAGAGAGCCAGAGAGGCGACTCTTCAAGCTTGTCTGTTGGAATGTTTCTGCATTTTACTTTGCCACTTTGAAAATTCTTTGAAAGATGCAAAACTGTCATTCTTTAAAATAAGAGGAGAATGACATCAAACTTGATTAATTTAATATTGCTTTTGACATTATACTATTTTCAGTTTTCTTGTGTAGTTTGTAACTTCCTGGATCACACATGATCGCTAAACTTAAGAATGAGGTTGTGAAGTCTAAGTTTCGGAAATGTATTCTGCTGAAGCAACTTTTCTTTTATGATTTTCCTTCAAATTATTATACATATGTCATGACAGTGTATCTATTCTCTAAAGTGAGAGGGGAGGGCGGAAAGTTATTGATGTTAACATGAACACCTAATCTTGCACTATGTAAAAATTGCTATCTTTTCTCTCCTAATTCGTGCATCTATGATGCTATAAATCTATTTTTTCATCTCCGCAGCTGTAACTATAGCTTAGGTAACTGATTTTTATTGGCATGATTGAGCAAGAAATTTTTTACAAGTAAAGAAACCATATGCCCCAACCCTTCTATACCTGATAGCATCGTTTACTTGTTTATAGGTATATTACAAGAAAAACAGAAAATAAACACTTCCATAGAAAATAAACCATGCGGATGTCTATAGATCTAAAAATTAATAGGATATTACAAACTTTAGAATTATAATGTACTTGATTTTCTTGTCGAACCTTATTTGATTATTATTAATAGCTGCAAGTATTATGCATAGATGGACAAAGCAAGTTTACTTGCAGAAGTTATCTGCCAAGTGAAACAGTTAAAGGTTTCTGCAGCTGAAGCCAGCAAAGGACTCCTCATTGCGACAGATGCTGATGAAGTAATAGTTGAGCCACTTGATAGGAGCTTAGGATGTGGAACTTACTTTTTGGCATCTGTCTGTTGTGATTATAAACGTGAGGTCCTCTCGGATGTGAAGCAAGCTCTGGAATCCCTTCATCTAAACATTTTGAAGGCTGAGATTTCAACGTTTAAAAAGAGGATGAAGTATGTGTTTGTGTTCACGGGCGGCAATGACTATGGCAGTGTCAAGGAACAACAGATTTTAATGAAAACAGTTCATCAGGCTTTAAGTTCAATCCTGGAAAAGATTTCACTATCCACTGAATACACTCCACGAACAATGCCTCCAAACAAAAGGCGCAAGATTTCTTTTTATGAATCTTCAAGCCTATCTTTATGAGAACACAGTCCGGACTGTGTCAATATCTGATTTTGCATGTGGTTTCTGTATAGCATAACCTTGTGCACATATTGAAGATGCAGATGAACTTAACTATGAATGTGCACATATTGAAGATGCAGATGAACTCAACTGTTAATGCATGGCATTAGCCATAACAATATAGATGGCTTTTTGGTATATTACCATGGGAATCAGTAATTTATCTCGGTTGCTTTTGATTGTGTAATAAAAAAATCCTAGTTCACCTTGTCAAAGCTTTTGTTGTTTTGTTTTTGTGTAAACTGTAAAGCAATAAATTGCTACATGATGTAACATATTCAGTGAATTATTCTAATGCAATTTGGGTTTTTCTTTGAATAGTTTGGTTATGGTATTATAAAAAAAAATGTATCTAAATTTCAGTAAAGAAATAGACTAAATTGAAGGGATTTGTACTCATCGTGTTGGCATCTAGATTTATATCTGCGGGGAAAAAAGATCTCCCTGCTTCAGACTCAAAAGTGTAGTTTATGAGCGAACTAGTGGACAGCCAACAATCAGTCCTCCAGCATTATCACTTTTTTTGCTTGAAAATGCTTACAGTAGACCATCTCCAATGTAGCAAGCAGTAGCGGCATGACTGGTACTCGTAGTCTGAAAGCTTTCCCGATCTGTCATCATCTCAGCATGAAGATTCTGCCGATCTTTTAACTTACCTTCCACATTATCAATGCCAGAGTCAATTGCTTGATGTTCAATACGTAAAGGATTTGAAAGGTGCAGCTGCTCAACATAGTTTAGGCGGCTCATTAACCAATTTATATTAAATCCCCATCTCTGCAAGTCAGTAAAAAGAGCCCTGTACTCAGCGAGCAGCTTAGTATCGACCTCAGTCATGTAGGTTTTAGTAAAGGCATTCACTGAGCAACACAACATATTTAGCTTCACTGTCAAGATTTTCTTGTTTTCTGTAGGTAACTGCTCAAAGGTTTCTGGATACCTTTTCTTCAGGAGATCAAGCAGGCCTACGAATTCAGAGTTAACCTCGTGGTCTAGCCTCCATGAAGAGCTGGCTTGATCATTGCTTTTTCTTGCAGCAGGACCTTCAATCTGTTGGACCTTGTCATAATCTACTAAAAAATTATTAACCATGTGTTCTTTTGGCACCCTCATGGCAACAGTATCACTGCATGTTTTTCCATGGGTATATAAGGAATCGGCCAGCTTCTTGGTAGGATTTACCAAGGGTTCTTCTAGCACCACATTTTGAGCTAAGACGGAAACAGCTGGCGCCATTTGAGAAATCACATCGTCCTAAAAAATTCAAAACCAATGTGAAATATGCCACACTACCAACAGTAAATTCAAAACCTGCGGGGAATCATTTCCAATTCCAAACCCACTTTTAAAGGATATTCATTCTCGACACGTATATAAATTAAATATACTTTAAGGGAAGCACAATGAGTCTCTCAATAGCTAGAACTCACAGCTCCACTATCTAAGTCTCGTTATGCCATCACAAAATACTAGTAATTTGAAGAAATAATACATAGAGTAATTAAGAGTATGCTTTATATACCAGTAAATGCATGCTACATGAAGTGTAGTTTTCCGAAACACACATGACAAACAATAATGCATAGAATTATTAAGAGTATGTCAATAAATACCCGAGACAATGTCTTGACAATGGTTGCATGTGGAGAGCCCCCGAGTAAGTATTGTCTGACAGAACTTGATATGTCTGATTCTTTGCATCCATATGGTAGTTTCAAATACTTCAGGTTAGGAAACGGACTACGCAATACGAGATTGTCTGTGATTTCATTTAGTACCTAGAAAAAGTGATACAGGATTGATAAGAGTATTACACATGTCAAGTGAAGTGTCATAAAAGTATAATTACAGAGAGAAGGTCATTTGGTTATGACGATTATTTTTCCTGGTGAATTATTTTTTGTGAAGAAGATCACTCGATAAGGTCTAATTCAACTTTTGAAAACTACAAACACATTTAGTACAAAAATTATAGGATAATTACTACAAACTTATTAGAAAATTTACCTGGAGGGTCACCAGGTCAGGAGCAAGTATCTTGGCGCCACCCAGTCCTGAGAACATAATATTAATGATATTCTGACGATGTTTCAATAGCCACAACGTTTCCATTTTCGTTAAGTTAGTACAATTCTGAAATTTGATGTTCACATTCTCCAACCCAGAATCTTCAAATGCGATACTAAACAAACCAACAGCACTGAAATTGCAGAGTTTAGGTGCCAACACCTCAACTTTCCAGACAGATGCATTAGCAATACTCACAGGGGCTTTAATTTCCAGGTTCACCAACTGGGAACTAGATATAACACAACATCCACTATCATCTCTGCCAAAATCTATGGCAAGATTCCGTAAATTGGCAAGTACACGGAAGTACTCAATCATATTCTTAGGTAAGGTCACATTTGAAAGTTGTAGAGTTAATAAAGCTGGAAAATCCCAAACATTTTTGGGCAAAGTGCAATTTTCCAGACACAATGTTGTTAAAGAAGGCAGACTAAAAAATTCAGGCAACTCACATTGGTCAAGACCAAGAGTTGTCAAGGCAGGCAAGCATGTCAAACATGACTCCGGAAACTTGGGTTTTACGTAATAATTGTAGTCGGCCAAAAACAGGGTTGTTAAGTTAGGTAAAGTCCAACAATCAGATTCCATCACATTACGATCTTCAAATTTCATTCGAAGTTCAAGTTCTTTTAACGATTTAGAGCTAAACATCGATAATGAACAATAACCACGCCATTTTTTAACACTAAGGCGTTCAACATTGTGTGATATTCCGTACTTGACATACTTTTTCATTAAGCGTAAATCCAAGCCATCACTACGAACGATGTCCAGTTTGAGTATTCGAGATTGATGATTTCTTCTCGAAAAGAAATTATTTAAAAACTTGGAGTAGGCTAATTTTTTATGAAAGTAATGTTTCTCGTATCCATTAAAAATGAGAAAAGGAAGAGTAGTCCATACAAACTTCCATCGTTTCGAGAGAACGCTGGTTTGAACTATGAAGCGAGTGTCCATGAAGGACATGATTTGGTGAATCAAATCATCCGACAACTTGCTAATGCGATCATCATCCCCATCGTCTACAATCCTTGTCTTCTTCATCATCCTTTGATCCTCCATATATGATTTTGATTTTTCTCACCGTAGAGGCGCGTCTACTCTTCTGTCGTCTCGTTTGCAAATAGGGTTTTGAGCCCGTTTGGCCCCCCTTTTTCTTTTTTTTTTTCCATTTAAAGTTTGCATGGAGGTGTTTGCCTCCCCTTAAAGTGGAGCCACTTAAAGTGGAAAGTAGGCTAAAAAAAAAAAGTAGCTTGGAGGTACTTTTTTTCCACTTATTTTTTTTCGTATATCAATTTTTATGTATTTGAGTCACCATTTAACTTGTATTGTATTCTTTTCATATATTTGTATTTTATACTTTCAAAAAAATATAAATTTCTTTTTTTTAAATTAATTTTTTAAAAATAAATTTACTTTAAGTGGAATTAGCCAAACAGATACACCTAACTTTAAGTAAAAATTATCACTTTTCACTTAAAGTGAGTAAGTAGCACTTTAAGTGATAAGTAACATTTTTTAAGTTAAGCCAAACACGCTCTTTGTCTCTCAGAGCTTTGTGTATAGTGCATACAGTTTTTTTTTAAAAAATATCTCTGCTCATATAATTTTCACATTTATTTAATTTTTTTAATAATTTTCTAATATTCTTATGAAGAGTCTCCTTCTAAAGAGAATTTATTATATAGAGAATTAGAGAATTTGTTATATAGAGAATTGGAGAGAAACAATCTTAGTCATCCAATTATTTAATGGCAAAATTGTAATTTAGTTTAAAAGTCAGGGTATTTTATAAATTAAATAAAAAACCGTTAAAACAAATACACGCGACCACGCCTCAAGCTTCAAGCTTTCTCTGCAAACAACAATACACACACTATACAAACACACAGATTCAACGAAAAAACAGTCGATAAACAACCATAAACATCTTCAAATCCAGGTTCATTTTCAAATCGAGTTTTGCTCGTCAATTACAAAACCAAAAGGTAATGATTCTACATTTATTTTTTTGACTTAAATTCATAATTTAACTAGTTTTTTTTTGTTATTTCTTCAGGTTAATCTCAATCGATTAGAGAAAAGTAGAGATTAAGATGTTTCCGAGGAGAATAGGTATTATAGGTGATTTTGTTTTTAAAAATGTGTATTCATGTTTAATTAGATATGATTCTGTAGGTATTTGTTGATGTTAGTAAGTTTTTCTTGCTTATAACTTTGATTCTATAGTAGAATGCGAGTTTATAGTTAATTTTATGTATAACTGCATCTGTTATAAAAAATGGTTCTGTAATAGAATCAGTTTTGTAAAGCTCTAGTTCTGGAATGGATTCATGTATGAATTTATTTTCTTCCCAAAATTTTGTTTCGAAATTAAGGTTCTGTAATAGAACCCAAAAAATTTTAAGTTAAGCTTGAAAAATAGAACTAATTTAGGTATTTATTAGCTAGTTGATGATAAGGGATTTTGTGTATAAATCATAACGTATAAATTGTGGTTCTGTAATAGAATCGAAATTTTTTATGTTGTGCTTCGAAATTCTGTTTTTAGTTCTGTAATAGACCTTAAAATTTTGATTAATTTGTAAAATTATGGTTCTAAAGTAGAAGCAAGGTAGTTTTATGAAATTAGTTTTGTGAAATTAGTTTGGTGTATAAAATTAAGATATAAATTGTGGTTCTATAATATATCCAATTTTGTTAAATTCTGGTTCTAGAGTAGAGTTATGTATTTAAGTTTAATAGAACTGGTTCTGTAGTAGAATCCTATCTTTTTTTTTTTGCGAATTTAAGATTTGTATGGTTCCGTTGTAGAAACATGATTTTTGGATTTTTAAGTTTTGTATTTCAGTTTTATAGAACTGGTTCTGTAGTAGAATCATGATTTTGGGATATTTAAGATCTGTATTTAAATTTAATAGAACTGCATCTACAGTAGAATCATGCTTTTTTTTAAAATTTAAGTTTTGTAGATCTGCTTCTGTTGTAGAATCAATGATTTTAATTTAAATATTTAAGTTTTGTATTTAAGTTAATTAAAACTGGTTTTATAGTAGAATCATGATTTTTGCCTATTTTTGTAGACTATATTTAACAATTGTTATTAATAATGCTCAAGGGGATGAAAGAGGAAAATGTAATAAAAAATTTACAAAATAGAGCACTTCCATTTATGCAGTTTCAAACTATTCTTGATATGAGAGCTACCTCATTTTTGGTTGAATGGCTGAAAGAGCTGGCTTTGGATGCTGAATTAGAGTTATGTTTGATGGTGATTGAAGAAGGATGCAGGAATATTGGAAGGAATGGGTTCTTCAGGAATGAAGTTGAAGTGGTTGATTGTGCTCTGCAGTGCATATATTCATGCACTAATACAGATAAGTGGAATACTATGAATGCTATATTGTCGAAGCTTCCCAAGCCACGGGGTAAGCTTTCTTTAATCTAGTTGACTAAAGGATGGTAGATAGGTATCAAAGATTAGATCATCTTATGGGGAACTATTGGTATTAGTTTAGATATGATCATATGAGACATGATTCTAAAGCATCTGTGCATTAGTTTAGATATAATTTTTTGCCATGCCTTCTGTGTTTTTATTCTAAAGCATCGTACTTGTATTATGTTTTAAAATCTCCATAAACTCTTGCGAGTTTTGCACTTTGGATCGGTTGTGATACTTTTACCTCCTCCAGAAGTCGAGGATTTGAAGAAAAGACTAGAAGTTGCCGAAGGCCATATTGAAGCAGATTCGTTTGTGACCGAATAGGATTGTAAGTTGAATCTGTATTAAATATCTGAATCCCGTTCATTTATATATTTTGCTAATTGTTGTTATATGCTCAGTCTTACAAGGTCATACCTATATGCATGTATATAATCTCCATAAATTTCTTTTCCTCAAGGCCAGGAATACCGCCATATTATGCTTTTCTACTAAAGGGCCTCTATATTTATATCAATTTAACGACGCATATATTAACCTTGTATATTTGTATATACACACGTACATATATTTAGAGACACCTAGTATGATGTATATTATGCCCAGAAATATAGCAGATATGAAGGTAAGAATTGAAATTAATATATTAATTTTGTAGTTACAAATATAATGAAGTTGACAATATGATTACTTTCTCTTCGAGGATAGATAGTCTCAGATATTAGTATAGAAGTTTGCAAGAATTGACTTATATCTTCTTTTAGTCTCTTACTTTTTCGCTCCCTCTCTACATGTGTTGTCGTAAAAATTATATGCATATTTCTGTTATCCATATAGAATCTGTGCTTCGATAGCTAAGTTCAGAAGATGTTGTATCATGAAATAGAATTACCCAAGTCAGGGATGGTTTAAACGCAATTCCATTGTATATAAGAAATTCTAACTGAGTAGTGACTATAAATAGCAAGTTTTAGATGAACTAATCATGTAATTAATTTCAGGGGATTAAAGATAATATGTGAAGAAGATGAGTGTTATCTTGTCCATCAAGGTGAAATACAGCGACATTTAGGTTCAAGAGAACAGGAAGTGCCATCAAACTAGCATTCCGGCGAGCATGCAGCAGAAACATCTTTGGCAGATAGTGAACCAAGTGTAGGTATATTGGATAAAATCCTTTTCTTTCTTGGAGACTTGGAAGCTGCTTCGGTACACGCAAAATACTTGGATTAAATAATTACAGAACTTGGAAACAGAACACCCAAGGGACTATATATAAATATATTCTTACCAATTTATTTTCATTAAACTTCTTTACTCTTTTTTTTGCTAATTAAATTTCTTTACTTTTCTTTACCTTTAAATTGGGGAACACACTTTAGACTTAATTTATATTGCTTTCCTATGTTTCCTTATTGCTACAAACTCTGGTACTTGCAGTAGAAGTCTGAAGTTATTTATTTGTTATAAAATTTGATGTGTTTTGGCATTTATCTAACATTGATGGAAGTGTTCTACCATGAGCAACCAAGGATGTTAAAATTTATATTTCCTTTTCTGAATGTCATCACAACTTTAAATGAGGCTCTAACGGCAGAGTTTCAGCGCTTGAAGATTGCAACTGCAGATATGGGTGGAGAGACAGCAAAGTTTCAACAGCTTTCACTCAACTCTCAGATGTACCAGATGCATCAGCAACAACAACAGCAACAATCTAATCAAGTCAATATGCATCAACTGCAACAGCAGAAGCAGCAATCCCAGTCACAGCAGAATGAAACTCCAAACACCAAGCATGAATCTGGTTAAATGGTTTCGGCAAATTAGGGATGTTTAAGCTTGATACCTTTACTTGTCTATTATGTCTGGTTATCGTGATTCGTGTTTCATTATTGCATTCATTCTTTAGTGTTGCGTCCACAACAAAATAGATTAGTATCTGCAGGACCAGAATCTCATTCGTCTTGCAGGCAGCCTAAATGTTAGTCACATACACAAGTATCAAATAATTATAGAATTTAATTGCTCTGCTATATTGTACTGGATATGTCACATGTTTTATTAAGATATTTATAGAGCTCAACTTATAAGACTTTTCTATTTCTCTTTGTTGATAAGAACAAATTTCTTGGATGGCTTTAGATATGTGTTAGCATCATGCTTCCTGGTTCTGACACTAAAAATGCATTCCATGGTGCATAGCATTTAGTAACACTATTATTTGGTCGAGAAAAGAAACACAAGCCTACCAACTGAGGACAAGAAAAGAATACATGACTGGCGGTCCTGTTTGTAGTACAACTGTTCCAAGTTTCAATACAACACTAAAATTTTGCAAAATTTGATTAAATCATGCTTTAGAAAATTAATTAAACTATTAGTATAACCATTCTATTGCTACACAGAGTGAAAAGCTTTGACAAAAAAAAGTGAAAAGGATGAAATAATTTCATTTTTCAAAAATTTACGCCAGGTGTTCGGAACACGTTTTGAATCAAATAACCCTATGGGATTGTTCCACAGTTCCTGTGGTTGCGCTTTCCACTTATTTTGAATTCCCTGACTAGTCCAGACGTCCTGCCTTTACCATTGCTGATGTCTACACAGTTTTCATATATGCGCTTCCCCAAATAATTGTTCACCGGTTCTTGCAACTGTGTTGTTTCACGCATCATCTAAAAAAAAGAGAGAAAATTACCTACCCTGGCATGCTTCATTCCATCCCCATGATCTCCAACACTTAATGCCAAGGCATGCTTCAAGCCACCATGGTTTGAAAATATATATTTAGCTGATCAACCTACTTTTCTTAGCAATCCATTTTATTTCCCTTTCTGCTTTTAAATTATTCAAGGAATGGATGATTCCTGCTTTGAGCGAGTCTAGGAATAACTTGTACAGGGTCCAACCAAATAAGTAGCTATAACAAGCCAACAGCATACTAGTATAAATTTCAATCCGACCAAGTTATGAACTTTATCATCAAAACTTAAAACAGAAAATAGGTTAACAATTAAACATATTTCAGGCTTTCAAAAGTTCATAAATCCATTATCTACAACATCACAACAATTGAACTTAAGGGACAAGGGATACCAAAACTGTTGTCCTAATCTGCTGACCAAAAGAATATATTTTATAGTATTGTTTTGAAATCATTTAGTCACGCCATATCCCGAGTAACCCCAATGTTCGATTATGAATGCAAGGAGCTTGTTCAGGCAACAATTTCATCTTTCTCCGGAACTGGACTAATATTCCCATTGTCATTCTTGGCTTCTTGAATCCACCCACCATCAATGTACTCCATGCTGCCACTCAAACCATCATCCACAGAATCACCAAAAAAATTAAAAATTAATAACAGTTCCAAATTGATATGGGCTAAAAGTAAGCCCTAAAGACATATTTAATGTGGCATTAATTAGACCTAGAATGGTCCAAACGTGGGGCCCACCAGGTGGGCCCAAACCCTATTTATAATATTAATTTTGTAATTAATATTAAGGGTAATAACCAGCTCAGCAATAAGAGTCAAACAAGGATATTACTCTTGCCTGACTTAGCCTCCAAGATACATATTTCAACATGGAAACTGGTTCCTACATACTAGGATCTGGAACCTTCTTCTAGGCGGTGACTTGCCCACCAAATCACCTAACCCTACTACGATTCTAAGGCTTCTCAGCCTATATAAAGGGTCTGACCCCTCATTCTCAGAACTACGTCTTGGCTTGATTCTCAATACGAGATACGTAGGCACTCTGTGAGGACCGATTAGTCCCGAACACGGAAACAGCCATTAAAGCTCAAAGCTCACCAACACTAGCATTAAATACAAATCGTAACCTAGTTTTTATTCCACAACATTTGGCGCCGTCTGTGGGACAAAGACATCAACCATGGTAACTACACGAAGAACAACACCAAGCTCTACCGAGGCTTTACCAATTAGCTCTGCTCCGCCCACCACGGATCCGGTGCCCCCAACGACCAGGACGATCGTTCAACATCAAGTTTCTCAACCCCTAGGGACGACTTCCCATGTTGAGAGTACGCTACCTCCGATCGTCCACACAAATCCAGGGACTAATCCCCTTCAGATGGTGGTTTCTCCCTTGATTGTAGATCCTAACAACCCTCCACAAGGGGTCCAGATCCACACTACGGATCTTCCCATGAATACCAACCCGATGTATGGGCTGCCTAACTACCCTCCTACTCAAGGAGCTGGATCAAGTGGTCATGCCCTGCATATCCGAGATCGAGAGTATCGTGACTACTCTGGTCCCTATACTGATGAATCGTCTTCTGATGATGAATATTGTGAAGAATCCCCAAGAAGGCGACGTGCTAGCAGAGAACCCCGGAGGAGTCATCAAACTTTCTTTGATGGACCCCCATCTACAACTGCGGAAAGAATCAAGCCTCATGAAGCTGAGATTTTAAGATTAAAGGAAGATATGGTAAGAGAACAAGCTAGGTCAAATCAGACTCAACCTCCTCCAACATCAGGACTGATTCCCTTTATAGATTTGGAGAGGCCTTCAAGAAGGCAAAGAAGGGCTGATGCCCCAACTGGAAAAACAACAAGGGTGGAAACCCCCAAGAGCAACCCCAAGGATCTGATGCCACTTAGGGATCCTGATGATCCCACACCCCCGTTTACTGAGGAGGTGATGAATGCTCGTATCTCAAAGAAGTTTAAGATGCCGATAATTAAAGCTTATGATGGAACGGGTGATCCCGCAAACCACGTTAGGACATTCTCAAACGCACTGCTGTTGCATCCTGCAAGTGACGCTTTGAAGTGCAGGGCATTCCCTCAAACTCTGTCGGGTATGGCTCAAAGATGGTATAGTCGGATGCCTGCAAACTCAATTGGCTCCTTTAAGGATTTGAGTGCTACCTTCGTTAGTCAGTTTATCAGCGGAAGAGTTCATGAAAAAAGTTCTGCATCCCTTATGTATGTGGTACAAGGGAAGAACGAAAATCTGAGAGACTATCTTAAGAGGTTCACCAAGGAGACTTTGAACATCACTGATCTGGAAAATAAGGTGGCAATGGTAGCCCTGGAGCATGGCACCACCGACCTATACTTTAAAAGGTCATTGGCGAAGCATCCTCCCGAGAATATGGCTAAGCTCCAGCGAAGGGTTGACAAGTATATCAAGGCTGAGGATAGTATAAAGAAGGAGGCCGCAGTAGGCAATGGCCGAGGTAATAATGATACAAAGAAGAGAAATCAAGATCAGTAGTATGATGCTAGGGACAAGTATCCCTGTACTAGCAAAGACTCTGACTCACCACCAAAGAAGAATTTTGGACCGAGATTTTCTGATTATGCAAGGTTGAATGCTCCTAGGAGTCAAATCTTGTTGGAGATAGAGAAGGATAAAGACTTTCGATGGCCGAAGCCACTAAAGGGTGACCCCGCAAAGAGAGACAAGGGCCAATACTGCAGGTTCCACTGAGATGTGGGGCATGATACAGATGATTGTAGGCAATTGAAGGATGAGATCGAGTTCTTAATCCGTAAAGGAAAATTGAACAAATTCACTAAGGGTGAGGATCGTGGAACCCAAAGGAGGGATTACGAAAGGAGAGATAATGACAGAAGGGATAACGATCGTGATCGTAACCCAGGGCCAGTTATCAACATGATTTGGGGAGGCCCGACAGCGGCCGGTACAACTCGAAACTCTCGAAAAGCGTATGCCAGAGAGGTGATGCACATTGTGGGAGAAGCCCCGAAACGTGCTAGGACTGAAACAGTGATTGGTTTTGATGACTCAGACTTGGAAGGGGTGAAGTTCCCCCATGATGACCCGTTGGTTATAACCCCTGTGATTGGGAACTCAGAAGTGAAGCGAGTCTTGATAGACAATGGATCTTCTGTTGATATTCTGTTTCATGATGCGTTTGTAAAGATGGGATACACCAACTCTCAGCTTACCCCAACCAATATGCCAATCTATGGATTTAATGGGGTAGAGTCCAAAGTTGAAGGAACTATTCAGTTACCCATGACTATTGGGCAAGAACCTAAGGAGGCTACCCAGATGCTGAATTTTCTGGTGATTAAGGCATCCTCGACTTATAATGCAATCCTTGGAAGGACTGGACTTCATGCGTTCAAGGCTGTAGCCTCAACCTACCATATGAAAATCAAGTTTTCGACCAGGAATGGTGTTGGAGAACATAAAGGTGATCAAAAGATGGCACGAAGTTGTTATGTAGCCTCGTTAAGGCCTGACGGAGTCGGGGGGCAGGTCCTTCCGATTGAAGACATGAATGTCCGCAGTGATAAGGAGCACCAAGAAAGGCCAGTAGAGGAGATCACACATAAGCCTCGAACAGCCATTAAGGCTAAGGCATCAACTGACTTCATGGTTCAATGTACCATTGGTAACCAAGAAACCGGGGGGCAGGAGGTAGTACCCCAAGCAGGAAGTGAACTTCAGAATAAGAATGATGAGACCAGAAGGAATGGTGGGCGCTCTATTTTGATGGAGCATCAAAAACAAAATCAAGTTAAACAATATCAAGTGATGCAGGCCTAGTCTTGTAATGCCCCGATGGGCTCAAGTTATCCTAGTAGAACTTAGCTTCATCTAGTAGAAGCAGAATTAAGGTTCATTGAAACCATTGCAGAGCATGTTGCTCCGAGTAGGACAGTAGTACTCTATGTAAGGGTTGAACCCATTTCAAGTTATTAATGCAAGTTTGATTTCCATTCATTGATTGGGTGATTTTATTTATGTGCCGAGCACCCGATGAGTGCAAGTGAAGGATGACCGAGTACCGAAAATAAAAGAATACATGAATGGAAAACAAACAAATGCATAGGTGAAGATCCCGAAGGGTCAAGAGTTGGGTTACAACGCAACCAAGTAAGAGTTTAAGTCTGTAAAGGACCCTGGATAAAAGAAAAGAAGATAAAAGCCATATGCAATAGTCAATGTAACATCCCTGACCGAAACACACACACACACTTGCATTTTTACATATAAATAAGTATTTAAGTTTATTGTTTAGTTGCATATATTTAAGTCATTTTTTTTCCTGCAAGTAATATGTATGTAGGTCTAAATAATTGGGGAATTTGTTGTATACATATATAAAAATAGAATCAAATATGTTTAATGAATAAAAGTAAGGAGATGTATATATATATGAAGGGTATTTTTAAATAATGCATAAGTAATAGGGCTAAATTGGATTAAAAGTGACAAATGAGGGGTTTGTATGCAAATAAGAATTTATACATATCCTTAGATGAACTAAGAGATAGACTAGAGACTGGCGGTGCAGACACATAAAAATAGAAGAGCAAGAAAATAGAATAATAGAGAGAAGAGAAAGAGTAAGAAGGGTTAGAGAGGAAAAGCTAATTGAACTTGCTGGGTTGTTCGTACATCAATATATGTGTGTATACAGGTATGTTCTCTTGATTATAGCTATGATTTATCCTCCTATACCATTGGTAATACATCAATTTTAAAGGGGTGACATCTATAGGATTGATAAATCGATAGTTAGCTAAGTTTAGGGGTTTTGGACCCTAGCTGTGAACAAATTTGTAGTATTGTATACATGTATTTAGGAAGAGAATTAGACTTGGTGTAAAAGATAAAATTTATTGAAAATTGTATGTTTTATGTTCCTATAAAATTATATAGCGATTGGGCATATGTATGAGAAGTAAATTGTAATATACTGAACCCCGTTTGCCCAGAATTCTATTATTCAGCAAGGCTGTCCTATTTTAGATGCTTGATTTGAAAATATTAAACACCTATTTAATTAATGGCCGAAGAACGAAAATTGTCCATAAACAACCATTCTAACCTTCTATAAAATTTGGTAGCTACTGAAGTTCAGTTGCAAAAGTTATGGCTATAGTACTGAATGGGTTTCAGGATACTTTATTTTTTTTCAGGATCACTGCTTGCTATTAAACTGCTCTTTTAGTGGTCATGTACAGAGAATTTAGTGATAGTCAAAGAAGGAAAATTGTAGCTTTATATGTTAATTACATGTCTATAAAATTGCTTTGACACCAGACTTGTATAAAGGGAGATATAGATGATTGTATTAAGCAAAATCAGATTATACGCATCATTGAGACATGGCAGACTTTGAATGATTGTATGTGATTGTACGATGAATGTTTCACAGAGAAATTTGGACATGTTGTAGGCTTGGTTTTCTGGAATGCTAGGGAAAAAGAATTAGTTTATTTGAATAAATTTTGAACCAGTTACAACTATTACCGTGAGGGAGTGTAGTGCTGCGAAATTCAAATAGGAAGCATTATATCACAACTTACCTTGAATTAAAAATTCCAAAGTCACTGAGGCATACATGAATATAACTATATCATTTTCCTTATTTATAACTTGGTGATATATTGTGATAATAACCAGGCTCTCAAAGAAATCTAGAGGTTCGTGACGAAGCATCAACTCATCCTTAAACTAAATCACATCGGCCAAGGTGAGTATAAATTTGAGATAAGTTTACTTATGTGTTTGGTATACTTGATTTTTCATCTTGACTGAAATCTTGTGGTTATGATTCTAAGAAAGGTTTTACATAAGATGTAATATATGTATATGACTTGATGTGTGGTTATAAGTTGACTCACAATATAAGTATAATGAATGTGATTATGACTAGAGTAAAATAAGGGATCAAAGTGCTACACAAGGACAATACCTTGTGAGAGCCATCTCTTGAATCCCGCCCATTTTTACACTTGTCAGAAGGGAGCAAAGTGCTACGCGGGGTTAACATCCGTGGGAGCCACCTCTTGAATCAATTACAAAGTATATTATGTGAAATGGAGCAAAGTACTACACGTAAAAAATTACTCGTGTGAGTTACCTCTTGAATTCATTTCAATGAAATCTATTTGGAGGAAAGGAACAAAGTGCTACATAAGGACATCACTTGTGGGAGCCACCTCTTGGATCCATTCATATAAATGTATAAATTTACTAACTTATTATTGTCCATTGCCTAGTTGGGAACTGAGGTAGACGATTGACAATAATATAGACACTTGCATTCATGTTCTTACAATTATCCGTTTATACTTCGTTTGTGTTAGATTTAATTGCTTGATTTTACTCATTGAGTGGTTATTCACGATCATGGTAATTGTTTTATTTCAGAGAGTTGAAGCATTGTTTTTACATTTTGGACTTTCAAGTTAGAGGGGCGCATACATCATCTGCATAATGTTTTGGCCAGCTGGATTCGACTCCCTCTCCTTATAATATTATGCATGTATAATTAGACAGTGACAATTTCTTCTTTTCGTTATTTGTAATGCCATCTAGTTACTCTAGACTTTTTATGTACTAGTGTGCAAATAGATGCATTTTGGTCATAATAATGTAACAAAAAGTTTTATAAGTTTACACATATTATGGATGTTTTTAACCTACTTAAATTAATATAATATAATTCTATCTATTTAAATATAAGCTAGTGTTACAGTCAAAGCCATGAAAGGCCGAGGATGTTAAGGACTAGCTACTCTTCAATACTTATTAAGTACCTGGATTAAGGATCCAAGGATGAAGGCCAATAGATAACCTTAGGCAAGGATTAAGAAGTTCAAGCAAGCTCTCGTCACAGAAGTTTAAAAGGCAAGAAGCCAACGGGATTGCATTTATCAGAATCAAAATCGAGGAATCAACCCCGAATCCTAGGTTGAAGAACAGAAGATGTTAGCCATGAAGGCCAAGGTTAGTTATGAAGGCCAAACTTGAGGGGGTCGTGAACCTCCAATTAAGATCCAAAGGTTGAAACTTCGTGTTGACTTGAAAACCAATATGTAATTTTGAAAACCTCCTAGGGAAGGTTCAAGACCTCGTGGGGCTAACCAGAAACCCCCTGGCCTTGGACCGGCAGCTCTGATAAATATTTCGGTGACTTAAAACACCATTGAGATTGAAAACCCTTGATTTCAAACTTTGGCGTTCAACCTTCGAACATCGACATTCAACACCCAAGACCAAGACAAACATTGAAGCCATGACGGCCAAGCGAGCTGAGAAGTTACTTATATGGGAGCATCTTTGAAAGAACCCCTGAAGGGCAAGTTGATAGCATTCTTGCAAGAAAATAGTGGTGTGTTTGCTTGGACTACAGCTGACATGCCAGGGATTGATCCCTAACTCATAACTCACAAGTTGAATGTTGATCCTGGGTGGAAGACAATAAAGCAGAAAAAAGAAAGGAATTTTGCTCCTGAAAGGCAGGAGGCCATTAAACAAGAAGTTGACAAGCTCTTAGAGGCTGGGTTTATTGAAAATATTCAGTTCCCCGAATGGTTAGCAAACCCTGTGATGGTCAAAAAAGCAAATGGGAAATGGAGGATGTGTATAGACTTCACTGATCTGAATGATGCATGTCCAAAAGATTGTTTTCCTCTGCCTAGGATTGATATGTTGATAGATGCTACAGCTGGACATGAGATGTTGAGCTTCATGGATGGTTTCAGCGGCTACAATCAGATTAAGATGCACAAGGAGGACATCCCTAAGGTATCTTTCATAACTGACTTTGGTGTTTTCTGTTATCTTGTTATGGCTTTTGGTCTAAAGAATGCAGGAGCTACTTACCAACGATTGGTGAATAAGATATTCGCCCATCTGATTGGAAAAACCATGGAGGTCTATGTTGATGACATGTTAGTCAAAAGCCTACTCAAGGCTGACCATATCAAGCACCTCAGAGAGGCATTCGAAGTGCTGAGGCACCACAAGATGATGTTGAATCCAGCCAAGTGTGCTTTTGGCGTTGGATCTGGGAAGTTTTTGGGCTTGATGGTTTTGAAAAGAGGTATAGAGGCCAACCCCGACAAGATCAAAGCAATCTTAGATATGGAACCACCTCGTTCTGTGAGGGACGTACAGAAGTTAACCGGCAGAGTAGCCGCTCTATGGAGATTCATCTCCAAGTCTGGTGATAAGTGCTTGCCTTTCTTTCAAGCACTAAAGAAGGTGAAAAATTTGAATGGACTGATAAAAGCCAAGAGGCCTTTGAACAATTGAAGAAGTACATGGCCGAAGCCCCGCTGTTGGCCAAGCCAAGTCCCGGAGAGACTCATTATCTGTACCTAGCAGTATCTGAACAAGCATTGAGTGCCGTCCTCATTAAAGAGGAGAACAAGGTTCAGAGACCTATCTACTATGTGAGCAAGGTTTTGCATGGAGCTGAGTTGAATTACTCAACCATAGAGAAATTTGCATTGGCTTTGGTAACGGCCTCAAGGAAGCTACGACCATACTTCCAGTCGCACAAAATTGAAGTCCTGACGGACCAGCAGTTAAGGAACATATTGCATAGCCCAAAGGCCAGTGGAAGGCTAATCAAGTGGGCGATTGAGTTAGGAGAGTTTGATATCAAGTATAAGCCTCGGACAGCCGTCAAGGCTCAGGCATTGGCTGACTTCGTGGTTGAATGCACCATTAACAACCAAGAAGTCGGGGGGCAAGAGATAGTAACTACCCCTGAGAAGGAAAATAAAGATGAAGAACTGGTACCTGATCTGAAGGAGTATTGGGTGCTCTATTTTGATGGAGCATCAAAAACAAAATCCAGTGGTGCAGGATTAGTTTTGCAAAGCCCCGATGGGTTCACAGTCGAATATGCTTTGAAGTTGGACTTTCCGACAACCAACAATGAAGCTGAGTATGAAGCCTTGATAGCCGGTTTAGGCTTGGCCAGAATCATGAGGGTCAAGAATCTCAAAGTCTGTGGGGATTCAAGATTGGTAGTCTCGCAAGTGAACGGTGAATTTAAGGCCGATGCCCTATTTAAGTTCACCTCTTCTGAGATAGAAAATTATGCAGAGAGTTTTTACTTCCAGGTCCTGAAGACCCCACCATCGATTTGAAATTGGTAGCACCAGTTGGTGTAAGCTGAAGGATAGACCCTCTCAAAGCTCATCTTGAGACTGGTTGGCTCCCTGATAATGCCTTGAAAGCACAGAAACTATTAGTGAGAATGTTGAGATAAGAGGTCCTTTGTCATTCCATACTTAAAATCTTGAATCTCAAATCCCGACACAAAATTTAAGCCTCGATGGCCAACAAGGCTGTCTGCCTCCAATCGAGCTTGTCGTTTGAGTTTAAGGACTCGAACCAAGAGTCGTCAATCAAGTTGAGACCTAAGAAAGGTTATATGAGCATAAGAAAATAAGGTTAGAAACCTAGAATCAAGCTAAAGGGTTGAAAACCAACAAAGGCATACCAGGCCTAAAGTCAAGTGCTAAGGAGCAAGTGAACTACCTGAATGATCAACCGAGAAGGAAGACCTCCTCCATGAGAAACAAGGATGATGTAAGGACTAAAGAACTTCATCACAAGAATGAGAGTCAAGGGTTGATGATAACCTTAAGACCAAGGATTCAGCAAACAAGTTAAAACCCGGAAGGTCACGAAGATTAAGAAACAAGTCGTTTGAGTTCAAGGTTCACGAAACCCTTCAAGGCATAGCAAACACCTCCATCAACATACCAAGACTGATTTTCAATTATGAGCCAAGGCACGAACGAAGCCGAAGTTAAAATTTAGCACCATTTAGTGCCGTTAGTGTCGCTAGCACCGCTTAGTGCCGTTTAGCGCCGATTAGCGTCGTTTGAACACGGATGATTTTAGGTCCGAGATCCAAAATTTTAAGATCACGGATGATTTTAGATCCTAGATCCATGATAATAGTTTGAGATCAAGATCAAGATCCTTGATCCTAGAAGTCACGAATGACCAAAATAAAAGTTTGAGATCAAGATCCTTGATCCTAGAAGTCACGAAGGACCAAACTGACGACTTAAGATCAAGATCGAGGTTTTTGATCCTTAGGATCACGGATGATTTTGAATCCTAGATCCCTGATGACTTAATATCAAGATCAAGATCAAGATTCTTGATCCTTAAAAATAATGAAGTCACGAATGACCAAGATAGTAACTTGAAATCAAGATCAAGATTCTTGATCCTCGAAGACCACGGAGGGTTTTCAAGTCCGGATCGTCTAGCCAACCGAGAGGCAATCAACCACGACACACGAAGGGCCGCGGCCGACCACCTCCCGGCCGATCACCTCGGAGCCGACCACCTCCTCTGGAGGGGCTTCGGCCGATCACCTTGGATTCAAGTCACCTCTCGGCCGATCACCTTGGATTCGAGCCCTTCGGCCGACCACGAGCTGGCCCTAGATCCGGCCGATCACGGGTCAGTTCGTGGTCCTGAATCCCGACTTTTTCAACGAATCTCGGATAGTTTTCAGTCCTGAATCCCGACTTTTTCAACGAACCTCGGATAGTTTTCAGTCCTGAATCCCGAGTTTTTCAACGAACCTCGGATAGTTTTCAGTCCTGAATCTCGACTTTTTCAGTGAATCTCGAATGGTTTTCAGTACTAAAACGAGGTCAGTTTAAGCACAAATTAGTGCATGTTAGCACAGATTAGTGCCGTTTAAGCATAGATTAGTGCCGATTAGCACCGTGTAGTGCTGTTTAAGCACCGATTAGTGCATGTTAGCACAGATTAGTGCCGATTAGCACCTTGTAGTGCCGTTTAAGCACAGATTAATGCCGATTAGCACCGTGTAGTGCTGTTTAAGCACCGATTAGTGCATGTTAGCACAAATTAGTACCGATTAGCACCGTGTAGTGCTGTTTAAGCACCGATTAGTGCATGTTAGCACAGATTAGTGCCGATTAGCACCATGTAGTGTTGTTTAAGCACCGATTAGCACCGTTTAGCACTGATTAGTGCCGTTAGTGCCGTTTTATGCCATTTAACATCGTTTAACACTGTTTAAACGTTGTTTAAGGCTGATTAGCGTTGTGTAGTGCCGTTTAACACCGTTTATTGTCATTCAACATCGTCGTAAATGCGTCGGTCGCTCCACGCTTTACATTAAGATGATACTGTTGAAAGTACTCGCGTAAGAGCAATAAACCCTGACCCAAGTCTCGGAAAGGCCGTTAAAACTTCAAGGAAAACCTGATCAGTTTTCCTAGAAGTTGGGGGGCAAATGATATGGGCTAAAAGTAAGCCCTAAAGACATATTTAATGTGGCATTAATTAGACCTAAAATGGTCCAAACGTGGGGCCCACCAGGTAGGCCCAAACCCTATTTATAATATTAATTTCATAATTAATATTAAGGGTAATAACCAGCTCAGCAATAAGAGTCAAACAAGGATATTACTCTTGCCTGACTTAGCCTCCAAGATACATATTTCAACATGGAAACTGGTTCCTACATACTAGGATCTGGAACCTTCTTCTAGGCGGTGACTTGCCCACCAAGTCACCTAACCCTACTGAAAGCCCATTTGATTTTGGTGGTTAATTGTTTACATATATTTTTCTATACTAACATGCTGTAACAGGACATTCAGCAAGCTGTTTCTGGAAATAGTGACACAGTAGCTATACGAAATCAGCAAGCTAATTTGACATTCAGCAAGCTGTTTCTGGGAATACAGAAACTGTCAAGAAAGGTCCAGAAATACAAAGAGCTGTTAATTATGTTTATTTGACATTCAGCAAGACGTTTCAGGAAATTACCAACACAGGAGTTATACGAAATCAGCAAGCTATTATGACATTCAGCAAGCCGTTTCTGGGAATGCAGAAACTGTCAAGAACGTCCAGAAATACAAAGAGCTGCTATTTAGATTTAAATGTAAGGACTCTTACATATATATATTACGTGTATAATATATATTCTAAAGAGCTCAGAATCGCCACAAATAAAACACTCAAGCATGGAGATACACTAAACAATGTTATTTGACATGTCTTCATTCAAACACATTGACTCTTGACAAACACTCCCACGTTCTCAGCCACCAACTAAGACTTCTCTGCATGGGAATCTTTCTTGAAACACAATCCCACGATTTCAGCACACCTACTCAGATTTCTTTGCACTAATCACGTTCTTCACATACATCAAATCTGAAAATCAACCAACGGCTCCTTCTTGAACATATTCGAACGTTGGACCTTGATATATATATATATACATCTCTTGTATAAACGAAATAGATACTGGAAAAAACATATACACACTCTCTTGAATATTCATCAAATCGTTTATACTTTCAGTCACCTTAAAACAGTTGTTTAACATTGCCATATTCACAAACAACACACACAAGCTCTAAAGATATATTACATGTTTTTTATATATATATATAAGAGTCTATATCTTTGAGTTGTAATTTCAGTCCTTCAAATCTGTATTGTACTTATTGTAAAGGCATAGTTGCTGGGCAGTGGCTTGTGGAACAAGGGTTTGGTAAACACGAAGCTAGAAAAGATTGTACTACGGGGAGTGGTATAGTTCTTAGAGAGCAGGTTTAGAAACGGGGATTTCAGCAAGCCATTTTGACAGTAGCTAGGGAAAAAGGGAGATATATTATTGAATCTTGTAATCGGGTTTATAGTGATTAATAATATATTCTCTTACCATGTTTGGTAAGGGACTAGGACGTAGACCATAGAGATTAGGGGTCGAACCTAGCTAAAATCTTGTGTGTCAAGTTTTTCTATTCTGTTAGTTTATTTCTGCATTGCATTAGTTAATATCAGCAAGCTGAAACATTCTGGTATAATCATTTCAGCAAGCTGATATTTTTCTGGAAGAATTTCGGTAAAAATAAAAATAGACTATAGTTAACCTAATACACCTATTCACCCCCCCTCTAGGTGCATACTTTCATTTGGTACCAGAGCCTTGCTATACTAATCATTTCTGTAACAGGAAAAGTATCGATCTAAATGGCTGACCATTATCCGCTCGGAAACTCAGACTCTAGGGCACCTCTTCTTCTAGGTACTGAAAACTACAATTGGTGGAAAAGTCGAATGGAGAATCATCTGGCCAGAGAACCACTGGAATGGAGAGTTGTAAGCAAAGGACCATACGACTTCAAAGATGACAAAGGCATTTCAAAGGATATTGATGATCTCACTGATGCTGAAATAAAGAAAATAAGCTACAACAACCGTGCAAAAAATACTATCTTAAATGGCCTTTGTCCAGCTGAAAGTGACAAAGTTTCATCATGCAAAACGGCTAAAGAAATGTGGGACACCTTGGAATCGTATCATGAAGGCTCTAAGGGAGTGAAGAAAGTGAAGCTTGGTACTCTAGTAAGAGAACTAAACGGTTTCACAATCAATGAGAATGAAACCATTAAAGAAGCTCAAGCTAGGTTTCAAACAACCTTAAACAGTCTTCAAGTGCTTCGCAAAAAGATACCCCAAGAAGAAATCAATATGATCATCTTAGGATCCGTCCCATGGAGCTTCGCCCCTAAAGTTACGGCGTTGGAATCTCATCCCCAAATTGACACTATGGATAGCTTGGCTCTATTCTCTGAGTTAGAGCAGTTTGAGTCAAAAATCAGGGCTAACACATCAAGGATGACTCAAGTTCCAGCAGCCAAAATGAAGAATCTAGCTTTACATTCGGATAACAGCAAGCTGGAAAATAACAGCAAGCTGAAAGATGAAGAAGATTCAGATTCTGATGAAGAAATTGCACTCATCACAAGAAAACTCCAGAAGATAATTCAAAAGAGAAACTTCAAGAAGAGAGGCATGTATTCAGAAGCTAAGAAGGAAACAAATGATGAAGGCTGTTTTGAATGCGGAAAGAAAGGCCACTTTAAAAGAGATTGCTTCAAACTCAAAAATAAAACAAAACAGCAAGATGACTTCAAAAACAGGAAGAAAGGGAAAGCATTCCTAACATGGAGTGATGATGATGAGGAATCCAATGACGACGATGAGATAGTGAATCTTGCTCTCGTAGGTCTTGATGAAGAAAACAGTGAGGTAAACTCGTCTAACTCTTCTTTTGATTCCCCTATAGAATATGTAGTAGATAGCATAACCATGCAGGATACAAATAGCAATTCTATGGATGATACCGTGGAACTAAGAGAAGAAATCAGCAAGCTGAAAAAGAAGATTGGCTACCTAAGAGAGATCATTTCTGACTTGACGGATGAAGGAGATCACGTTAAAAATCATAATGAAGTTACTGATCTAAAAGTTAAGCTTGTTCAAGTCGAAGAGTTCAACAAAGTATTGCTGAAGATAAATGACACCATGATGAAAGAATTCAGCGTGCTGAATGCTAAACTCACAGCAAAAGATATACAAATTGAGTCACTACAAAAGCATTCAACCTCCAAAGAAGAAGAAGCAAAGCAGACACAACAATCTGACAAGATACAGGAACTAGAAAAAGAATTAAAGGGTTGTCAAGAAGGAATGAGAAAATTTGTCCAAGGCGAAGAAATCCTAAAAACAATTATGAAGCAAACAAGATCATCATTGAGTAAAAAAGGACTTGGATTTATTTCAACACAGAAGAAAAAGAAGTTGAAATACGAAGGCAAAGATGGAGCTCCATATGAATATGCCATGCCTTGGAAAATCTGCCCAAAATGTGGAAAGAAGGGACACCTACCAAAGTACTGCAAAACAGAATCAGCTTGCCGATATCATTCTGGCAGAACTAAGGAAACCAGAAAAACAGCATCAAAAATGATCCAAATGTGGATCAAGAAAACTGACTTGAATGTTTTATATATCCCTTATGCTAACCATGTTGGACCCAACATAACATGGGTACCAAAAGGTTGAGTTTTTGTTTTTATGTTTGTTTTGTAGATGTGTCTTACCGCCAAATTAAAGTCTAGACAATGGATCTTGGATAGTGGTTGCACTAGACACATGAGTGGAGATAAAACTCTATTCAAAAGTCTCAAGTTGAAAAAGGGTGGGAGAGTAACAATTGGAAATAGCAAAACCCTTCAGATTCTTGGCAAAGGCTCAATTGGTAACGATTTTATATCAATTGATAAGGTACAATATGTTCAAGGTCTTTCATATAACTTACTTAGTATTAGTCAGTTGTATGATGATGGTCATTTAGTTAATTTTGGTCGTGATAAATGTATTGTTACTATTTGCACTAACAAAGTCCCCCTAGTTGCTAGAAGGGAAGGAAATATATATATACTAGACTTTGATTTGCAGAAAACAGCATGCTGTTTAGCTGCAATGGACTCATCTCATGAGATTTGGCATAGAAGGCTTGGTCATGTTAACATGGAACAAATCAGCAAGCTATCTTCGCAAAATCTTGTTAGAGGATTGCCAAAACTCAAGTATGTCAAGATGAAAACTTGTGGAGCATGTCAACTAGGCAAGCAAATTAGAACTCCACATAAGTCAAAAACTATGGTATCAACTTCTAAACCCCTAGAACTTTTGCATTTAGATTTATTTGGTCCGGAAGCATACAAAACTTTGGGAGGTAAACAATATTGTTTTGTTATACTAGATGATTATTCTAGATATACATGGACTTTATTTCTGCAAACTAAAGATTGTGCTTTCAGAGAATTTGAGTCTTTGATAAAACATCTTGAGAAAAAGCTTAATACAAATCTTATAAGAATAAGAAGTGATCGAGGTGGAGAATTCCAAAAGGAATTTGTTTCGTATTGTGAAGAAAGAGGTATCACTCATGAATTCTCAGCTCCAAGAACTCCTCAACAAAATGGAGTAGTTGAAAGAAAGAATCGATCTCTGCAAGAAACAGCAAGAACTTTATTGCAAGAGAGCAAGCTACCAAGAAGTTTCTGGGCAGAAGCAGTAAATTCAGCAAGCTATATTCTCAATAGAGTCTTGATAAGGCCTATTCTCAACAAGACTCCATACGAATTGTTAAGAAATAAAACTCCAAACATTGGCTACTTCAAGGTCTTTGGATCAAGATGTTTTGTAATCAAAACAATCGACAAGGATGGTAAATTCGATGCTAAATCCTACGAGGCAATATTTCTTGGTTATTCATTAACTAGTAGAGCTTATAGAGTTTATAATTTATCTAAATTAACTGTTGAAGAATCTATTGATGTTTCATTTCAAGAATCTAAGCTTGATCTACCAGAAAATGAGGAAGATTTTGCAGGAACAAGAGATAATGACGAGCTGATATCTCCAGAAACTCAACAGACTGCAAATCAGCAAGCTGAAACCTCTACTGCAGTTAAAGAAATGCAGGAATATGAAGAGATAATACCACATTCATTGCCTACAGCACCAAGGACAGTCAAGGATCATCCTCCAGAGCTAATCATTGGCAACAAAACTGATGGAATCAAGACAAGAAGGGCTCAAGCAAATATATGTGGATATGCAGCTTTCGTAGGTCAAGAAGAGCCAAAGAACATAACCGAAGCACTTCAAGATGAAAATTGGATTGTGGAAATGCAAGAAGAACTCAACCAATTTGAAAGATGTGATGTGTGGGAACTTGTAGAACCACCAAAGGATGTATCAATCATTGGCACTAAATGGGTCTTCAAGAACAAAGTTGATGAATTTGGTACAATCATTCGAAATAAGGCAAGACTTGTAGCTCAAGGTTATAACCAACAAGAAGGGATTGACTTCGATGAAACCTATGCTCCTGTAGCAAGGTTGGAATCAATTAAAATGTTGTTATCATTTGCATGCTTCAAGAAAATAAAGCTTTATCAAATGGACGTCAAGAGCGCATTCCTAAATGGGGTGCTAAAAGAAGAAGTATTCGTCAAACAACCTCCTGGATTCGAAAGTGAGGAGTTTCCAAACCATGTTTACAAGCTGAAAAGGCCTTGTATGGACTACGGCAAGCTCCTAGATCATGGTATGAAAGATTAAGTGAATTCTTAATCGAACATGGCTTCACTCGAGGTAATATTGATCCTACTTTGTTTACCATGCATAAAGGTAAAGATTTATTAGTTATTCAAGTCTATGTAGATGATATTATCTTTGGATCAACTAATAATTCTATGTGCAAGTGGTTTTCGAAATGCATGCATAATGAATTTGACATGAGCATGATGGGTGAACTAAATTACTTCTTGGGTCTTCAAATCAAACAAACCTCTGCTGGAATTTATGTTCATCAGACCAAATATGTCAAGAATCTACTCACTAAATTTGGTTTTGAGAACTTAAAGGCAAAATCAACACCAATGACTCCAATCAGCAAGCTGAATTCTGATGAAACAGGTATTAGTGTTGATATTCGAAAATACAGAGGTATGATTGGTAGTTTACTATATCTTACTGCATCTAGACCTGATATCATGCATAGTGTATGTGTTTGTGCTCGTTTTCAAGCTAATCCCAAAGAATCTCACTTAAATGCTATCAAATGAATATTCAAATATTTAAGTGGTACTCAAAATCTTGGATTATTTTATCCTATTACAAATACATTTGATCTTGTGGGATATAGTGATGCAGATTATGCAGGTAGTCAAACTGATCGTAAAAGCACAAGTGGTGTCGGAACATTTTTAGGACAAAGCTTAGTTTCTTGGCAAAGTAAGAAGCAAACCTCTGTTGCTCTCTCTACTGCAGAAGGAGAATATTTGGCTGCGGGTAGTTGTTGCACTCAACTACTTTGGATGAGGCAAACATTAAGAGATTATGGAATCAAATGTGGCAAAACTCCAATTCGTTGTGATAGTACAAGTGCCATCAACATATCAAAGAATCCAGTAAATCACTCGAGAACAAAGCACATCGATGTCCGTCATCATTTCCTAAGAGATAATGTTGCTAAGGGAAATGTTGAACTTATCTCCGTGCCAACCGAATATCAGCTCGCTGATATATTCACTAAGCCTCTTGCAGAAGAAAGATTTATTGTTCTAAGAAGAGAATTAGGCATGTGTGAAGTGGAAACAGCAAGCTGAATTGGAAAACGGCAAGCTGAAATAGGTAACATCGACTTTTGTTGCTCTAATATGTTTCGTGCCTTCCAGTTAAATGCAACCTATTTGTTTATTTGCTGTATTCTACCAATGTGATTATGTGTTCACCACTTTGTTTTTATTGCACTTATGCCATTATTTACTCCTTTTTAATGATTAAGGGGGAGAAAACTTTTGGGAACTTTTGGGGTTAAGTTAAATTGTGTTATAATTCTCTGACTGCTATGCTATAATGCTGCTGATTAAGTTAAGTGTTGTTGGATTGTCTAAAATTGCTCAAATATGCCATGTCTATACGAATGTTTTAAATGCATGATCTTAGGGGGAGAAAACTATTTTCTCTTATTTATAATGTCTATACAGGGAAGCATATGTTGAGGGGGAGAAATTCCCTCCCAAAAATATATGTTGTTAATCATCAAAAAGGGGGAGATTGAAAGCCCATTTGATTTTGGTGGTTAATTGTTTACATATATTTTGCTATGCTAACATGCTGTAACAGGACATTCAGCAAGCTGTTTCTGGAAATAGTGACACAGGAGCTATACGAAATCAGCAAGCTAATTTGACATTCAGCAAGCTGTTTCTGGGAATACAGAAACTGTCAAGAAAGGTCTAGAAATACAAAGAGCTGTTAATTATGTTTATTTGACATTCAGCAAGACGTTTCAGGAAATTACCAACACAGGAGTTATACGAAATCAGCAAGCTGTTATGACATTCAGCAAGCCGTTTCTGGGAATGCAGAAACTGTCAAGAACGTCCAGAAATACAAAGAGCTGCTATTTAGATTTAAATGTAAGGACTCTTACATATATATATTACGTGTATAATATATATTCTAAAGAGCTCAGAATCGCAACAAATAAAACACTCAAGCATGGAGATACACTAAACAATGTTATTTGACATGTCTTCATTCAAACACATTGACTCTTGACAAACACTCCCACGTTCTCAGCCACCAACTAAGACTTCTCTGCATGGGAATCTTTCTTGAAACACAATCCCACGATTTCAGCACACCTACTCAGATTTCTTTGCACTAATCACGTTCTTCACATACATCAAATCTGAAAATCAAACAACGGCTCCTTCTTGAACATATTCGAACGTTGGACCTTGATATATATATATATACATCTCTTGTATAAACGAAATAGATACTGGAAAAAACATATACACACTCTCTTGAATATTCATCAAATCGTTTATACTTTCAGTCACCTCAAAACAGTTGTTTAACATTGCCATATTCACAAACAACACACACAAGCTCTAAAGATATATTACATGTTTTTTATATATATATATAAGAGTCTATATCTTTGAGTTGTAATTTCAGTCCTTCAAATCTGTATTGTACTTATTGTAAAGGCATAGTTGCTGGGCAGTGGCTTGTGGAACAAGGGTTTGGTAAACACGAAGCTAGAAAAGATTGTACTACGGGGAGTGGTATAGTTCTTAGAGAGCAGGTTTAGAAACGAGGATTTCAGCAAGCCATTTTGACAGTAGCTAGGGAAAAAGGGAGATATATTATTGAATCTTGTAATCGGGTTTATATTGATTAATAATATATTCTCTTACCGTGTTTGGTAAGGGACTAGGACGTAGACCATAGAGATTAGGGGTCGAACCTAGCTAAAATCTTGTGTGTCAAGTTTTTCTATTCTGTTAGTTTATTTCTGCATTGCATTAGTTAATATCAGCAAGCTGAAACATTCTGGTATAATCATTTCAGCAAGCTGATATTTTTCTGGAAGAATTTCGGTAAAAATAAAAATAGACTATAGTTAACCTAATACACCTATTCACCCCCCTCTAGGTGCATACTTTCACCTACTACGATTCTAAGGCTTCTCAGCCTATATACAGGGTCTGACCCCTCATTCTCAGAACTACGTCTTGGCTTGATTCTCAATACGAGATACGTAGGCACTCTGTGAGGACCGATTAGTCCCGAACACGGAAACAGCCATTAAAGCTCAAAGCTCACCAACCCTAGCATTAAATACAAATCGTAACCTAGTTTTTATTCCACAACACAAATAAACAAGCAGCATTTAGAGATGTCGAGAAACCAAGTTTAGTAGGAATATACAAAAAACTAAAAATTAATTAAAAAATTACCGATGTCAAAATGGGAAGCAGTAGAAACCGCAAGTACAACCTGCATATAGCTCTCAACTTTAAGTGAGGAGAAAGCCATCAAGCGAGACGCAAATGAACTTCCGAGCATGATGCCAACATGAAAGTAGCAAAAATGAAAACCATGGGGAATTTCCTCATTATTTGGACTCAAAGCATGAGTCCAGACAAACACAAAGGTATACATAGACCCTTCAAACAATGACTGTATTGCACCCAATAATGCAATCTTCTCATCTGTTTCAAAAAGACCAAAGGCTAAATAGCCCTAAAATATACTCAATGCATAAATGCTAAATTTTATAATTTGATTCTATCGTAGAATCAGAATTTATGTAGTAAAACAAACAAAACTAAATAATTTCTAGTTTGATTCTATAGTAGAATCAAAATGTCTATCTAAAATTTTGAGCATTAGATTTGCTTCTTACGAGTAATTTATCTGATTCTGGAATAGAATCAATATTTATTAAAGAAAACTACATGCTTAAGAACACACATGTTTCGATTGTATTATAGAACCAACAAAAAGTATCCACCATATGTTCTACATGTGTTATACACAGCTACTACGACTAAAAATGATTAGCTCAACTATTTTGATTCTATAACAGAATCAAATAAAATACATAATTTAAAGATTACATACACTACACTCAAAATTTACTCCTACTAAACAAAATTGTTTCTATAATAGAACCAAAACAACAACACAACATTAATTAAAATACTACATGCTTAAGAACACACCTGTTTCGATTATATTACAGAACTAAAAAGTATACATACAAATCAACTGGAAAAAATCTACAATAAATCATACTACACAAAACAAAATATCACAAATTGAAAAAAATGAATTATACCTGATGTGGACACAACTTCAACAGAATCAGAAATTTGAGCTTGATTCGAAGCACAAACACTTTGATTTGAAGAAGAATCCATCTCAAATTGACACATTAAAGAGAGAAAGAGATACGAGAAAGAGATACAGGAGAGATATACGGGAGAGAGATATACGATAGAGAGACGAAAGAGAGAAATTTGGATTATTACGTATTATTTTTTATTTTGATAATTAAATAGTAAAATAAGCTGATCGAGCCGTTGGATTAAAGCATGATCTAAAGGCTGATATTAAAAAAAAAATCTCTCATTTTCTCTCTATAAGGAGGTCCTCTCTAGAATAATGACCTTCTTATGAATATGAAAAATAAAATATTAAATTATGTTTACTAAAATAGCCTTGTATTCAAATACATTTAGGAAATTGAAAAATAAGCCCCATTTAAACTTGAATTGATATGTAAATGACATATTTATCCATGATAAAAATAAAATCAAAGAAATTCATTATTTAAAAATCTTGAATAGTAGTGTAACTAAAATATCTAAAAATTAAAGTTAAAGCAAAAAGAAACTTATTTATCAATTCTCTATATTTAATGTCAAAAAAAATGGTTAAAATTAATATTTTTTACAACAGAATTCTAATAATGTTTTTGTTATAAATATTTAAATGAAATAAAAATATAAAATTGTCATTTAGACCAATATCTTAGATCTTATATGATCTTATTAGCTTTGATTAGTGATTGAGTTAATTTTTTTAATTAATGGATTAAATTACAATTTCAAATGAAATTTATTGATAAGCAATTATTTGAATTAATTATCAATAATTTAAGGGATATTATGTTTGGTATACTCGTGAAATTGGTTTTTGTCAATGCTACAATCACATTTTTGACTTCTATACGTGATATACCTGAAATATTGTTTCTCTCTTAGTCATACCCTTTTTTAAGTAAAACGTTAAACACCGTTTAATCACTGTTAATGAATATTAAAAATAATAGGAATATTCGGTACACTCGTGAAATTGGCTTTTGCCAATGTTAACATCACATTTTTGGCTTTTATATGTGGTGAATATTAACAATTGTCTAACAGAAGGGCATGACTAATAGAGAAACAATATGTCGGAGTATACCATATATATAAACCAAAAATGTGATGGTAGCATTGGCAAAAGCCAATTACACGAGTGTAACAAAGAGAATATCCCATAATTTAATATTCATAATCTTCTAATTGAAAATATTATTTGAAAATGGTTATAAAAATCGGTAATCGGTATAAATAAGTTGAGTTACCGATTTAAGATTAATCGGGTAATCAGGGATTAATCGGAAGGATTAATCGGAGTATTAATCGGATATTATAATAATATTTAATATATTAGCCTAATTTACAGTTAAACATATCATTTTAAATAAATTCATAGGATTAATCGGATTTCAAAAATCGAATCGGTTAGCTACCTTACAAAGGATTAATCGAGAATTAATCGGTTAAATCGGGGATTTTTAGAACCGTTGAAATACTAGCAATTTTTTTTAAAAATTTGGTGATCTGATTTTATATTACTATTTCAATCTGTTAATCATTCTACTCAAAACTCTAAAAATTAATTCTGTTCATTTCTACAAATTAAATCCTTTAAAAATTAATTAATAAACTCTGTCTTCTACTGCTGAGTTGAGTAACTTGAAATCATATCAAACACTTATCAACAATTTGACCCAAGTTCTTGCTCCTCTTCTTCAGGTAATCTCCTCTCTCTCTCTCTCTCTCTCTCTCTCTCTCTCTCTCTCACTATAATTGACTTGTTTGATCATATACTTAGTGGGTTTTTGTTCTTTTGTACTTTAGTTCAAGATTTTTGTGGGTTTTTATTGTTGGGTGTGATTAATTTTGATTTATGTATTGAATATTAGTTTGCTAATGCATCGTTGTAGTTACCTTATATTATGTATATGTGTATGTATATTGCAGCTGATGTTGATCTCTAGGCTTTTTAAGTTCAGAAGCTCTAGTTTTTAGTTTTTTTTCGAAATTCTTGATATTTATATGTATGTATTTGACAATTAGATGATACCCTTGTCTTGGTTCTTTCTTTTGAATGATGCATTGATTTTTTGTATGATACTGTATTTAGTAGTTGATGACGATATAACTTAAGAACCCTTATACGGGAACACTGTAATGCTATACTACATTGTGAACTTACTCGACTGTTATGATGATTTACAAGTATGGCTGGACAAGATAATGGATCTCTTCTTCAATTTTCACCGTTTCAAAGTGCTGTGGATGAAGGCTTTTGGCACAGGTTGTCTGATTTGAAGCTCAATCACTTGGGACTTGACGAATCCCCAATTCCAATAACAGGTAGCGGTAATTTTGCTTTTTAAAGAAACCCATGTTGGATGGATTGTTTGTGTGCTCTGTATAAGATATCATCTTTTTCAGGTTTTTATGCACCGTGCTCCCATTCACAAGTTTCAAATCGTTTAACTCTTCTTGGAGAATCTTTACCGCCTGAACCAAGTGCCCATTCAGCAAATACACCTTTAAGTTCTGGGAACAGAAATAGATGCTCTATCCCAGGAATTCTGTACAATATGAACACGTTGGAGGGCTTTAAAGCACTTGATAAACAAAGCTTGCTGATGGCTGAAGCTAAAAAGGTGATTCGTGCATATAGTCAGTTTAATTCTTTATAAAAACCAATATAATACATACATCTAGAAATGCCTTTGCCACATGGGATAGATATACCTGACTGATGACTACTAGTATAGAATTTAAATCAACTCTATCGAAGTTTATCCCTTCATAATGTCGTCTCCCATATCATAATTTTTTTTCTGTACTTTGATATCAGATTTGGGAAGATATTCATTCTGGAAGAGTAGAGCAGGAAAGTTCTGTACTTTCCAGGTTCCTTCTTATATCATTCGCAGACCTTAAACAATGGAAGTTCTACTACCGGTTTGCATTCCCTGCTTTAAAGCTTGATCCTCCTGCAACAATAGCTAGTTTGGAGCCTGCCTCACAATGTTTTAGCCCAGAGGAGGTGCTCAATATATGGATAAGATTTGTTAGTTATACATAAAGATTTACATAGTTGGTTTAGTTTCATCCCATAAAATCTTGTCTTTATATTTTTCATTTTTTCTTCAACATCATTTATGTGCCGCAGGCTGAATCCCTGGCAGCAGCTTGTAACAAGTGGCGGAATTCAACCACAACTGCAGGTAAAACTAGAAGCGTTTATAGAATTAAATATTCTCTTGCTAATTTACCTCACTCTGAAGGTCCTTTTACATTGGAATTGTGAGGCTTGCATTTGGCACACTTCGCAAAGATTTTTCCGAAAATATCTGTAATACGCCTTCAAAGTGTAATTAATATCTTTGCAGAATAAATGATTTAAAACAAGTATTTCTTATTTATTAAACTCAAATTTTAATATTACAAAAGAATAGCTTTTTTATTCCATGTAAAAAGAATAGTTTTTGTTAATAACTTAATATGGTAGTATATAATTTGTTTTGCTAAGCACCTAAAACATTAACTCTGCTGCAGATGTGCCATTCTTTTTGGTGTCTATTGATTCGAATTCACATGCTTCCATTAGACATCTGAAAGACGGGGAAGTTTGCAGAAGTGATGGTCATAAGGTCTGTACAGATACGTCTTTTTAGCCCCTGGGTGGCTTCTCAATGTCAATACCCATATTATATATTTACATATGCCGTTTGTGTTTATTTAATTAGGTCTGGGCCTATAATGGTTATCAAAGTCAGCTACCTGTTTCCTGAGCTTTATTTGTTTGTAGCAGTGCCTTTTTGGCTTTTACGATCCTTGTCATCTTCCAAATAATCCTGGGTGGCCTCTACGGAACTTCATTGCATTTATATGCTCAAGGTGGAATCTTCAAAAAATTCGCTTTTTCTGCTATCGTGAACATCGTGGTTTTGCTGATCTGGGGTTGTCCCTCGTTGGTGAGGCCTTAATATCAGTTTCACAAGGTAGAGCATAAGACTTTGGTGATGCATCTATTCTGCTTATTCTATTATTTTGTTCAATGATTTGAGTTCTCTCTCACGTAGTTACATTTTTTGTTCAGAATGGAAACATTACAAACAGATTCCTAATGCTGTTGGATGGGAGGTCTATGAAGGAAACAAAGGAAAGAAGGTTTTCCGGTGTATTACTCTTGCTAATTCGATGGATCCAACTAAGTATGTGTGTAGTCTTATTACATATTAGCTCAGTGTGAAAATACGTATTCTAATATAACTCTGAAAACATTTAACATGACCACTAAGTACTATTGACAGGTTATCAGTAACAGCTGCGGAGTTAAACTTAAAATTAATGAGATGGCGTGCTTTGCCATCATTGGACCTGAATATGCTGTCTGCTACCAAGTGTCTTCTTCTAGGTGCAGGTACCCTTGGATGCCAGGTGGCTCGTATGCTTATGGTGAGTGTTAGATTCAGCATAAAATTTGGTATAAATGTTGTGTTATAGGTTAAAAGAATCTTGTTTTGTAGGCTTGGGGTGTCCGTAAAATTACACTACTTGACAGTGGCAAAGTATCAATGTCGAATCCATTGCGGCAGTCGCTTTACACATTGGAGGACTGCCTTAATGGTGGTGAATATAAGGCCCTGGCTGCAGTTAAAAGTCTTAAACAGATATTTCCCGCTGTGGTAATAACTTTACGACGTGAATCTCCATTATGAATCCTTATTGTGCGAAAATTTCAGAATTTTTCTTCTATCTTGTATATGTTGGATCAGGAAGCTGATGGCATTGTGATGGCTATACCAATGCCTGGACATCCGGTTCCCAGCCAAGATGAGCATGATGTACTCGAGGATTGCAGACGATTACAGGATTTGATTGATTCTCATGATGCAGTTTTTCTTTTGACTGATACAAGGGAAAGTCGCTGGCTACCAACCCTTCTATGTTCCAATGCCAACAAGGTCGAACTACTCCTATAAATGCTTACTGAGAGTGATTGAACTTGTGTTAAATTCTCATTCTGCACCAAATGCGAACCTATTGCCACCCTCAAACGGCATTACACTGCAATTAATTGTTTAATACAGAGTTTCAGGATATGAGATGAATTTCATTGTTTTCCGATTCAAAAACGAGTCAGTAGGCTTTTGAAATTCAATCATATAGTTTGGAACAGAAAAACCATGATGTTCATACATTAATTCATTTTATAACAGCGAATTTATCACCCATTTAAATGAAAATATCAAGAAAGAAATTAAATGACTTTACTTACAAATTTTTCATCTTTTAATAAGATATAAGAGTTGGAAAGCTGGACCTGAAGAGTTTTTCATAGAGTGATGATTTTGTAAGGTGATTCTGATCCTAGAATGAAAGATTTATGTCGCTGTATAGAATTCGATATGTGATTTTAAAATTAGAGAGTACCTACAAAAGTCTTATATCCAAAATCAGATCCCTAAAGTTGTATTGGTTATTGTTGAGTGTTGACAGATGTTGATATATATTTATAATCTGCAGATTACTATTACTGCTGCGTTAGGTTTTGATAGTTTTCTAGTTATGCGTCATGGTGCTGGTCCCCTCAGTGATTACAGAGGTGAATCCGTGAGCGCTTTATCTGCTGAAATGGGAAATTCTTCTCCCGCAGACAGAGATAAAAAGCTGAGATTAGGTTGTTACTTCTGCAGTGACGTCGTCGCGCCGATTGATGTATGTAATTGTCCATGAAGAATTTTTTATATGTATATACCTTATATGTGTTATAATACTGGTTATGTTCTCCTTGCAGTCAACTTCCAACCGCACTTTAGATCAGCAATGCACAGTTACACGTCCAGGACTTGCTCCTATAGCATCTGCCCTAGCAGTTGAACTTCTAGTTGGAATTTTACATCATCCACATAGGTTAAATTTTGAATTTACTACATACTAAGTGTGTATTTCCTGACTCCTTGATAATGATGATGTTTAAGAAAACAGATGAATCTTAAGATAAAAAGTGATACTTTGGCCCATCAGCATCTCTGATAGTTAAACTGGTTTAACTGCAATTTTACAGGATATTTGCCAAAGCTGAATTTGCGAATTCTATGGATAATGGATCAATAGATCAACCTCTTGGAATTTTACCCCATCAGATCCGAGGTTCACTCTCTCAATTTTCTCAGATGTTACTTGTCGGCCATTCATCAAGTAGCTGTACTGCTTGCTGTTGCACGGTAAGTTTACTTTACAGTGCCATCTCCAATAGATTGAGCAGAAACACATAATTTTACTTGGTAGAAATACAATTAAATCCTCAAAATTAACCAGTTATGATTAATTCAAAATATTTCTCATCTCTGAGAGATGGTAAGTACAGTAAAACCTCTATAAATTTATATCATTAGAACCGGCAAATTTTATAAATTTATCGAGATTATTAATTAATCGAGGTAAAATTTATACTATTGCTATTATGTTGGGACCAAAAATCTGCATTCAAAATATTAATTTATCGTGGTATCAAGTATTAATTTAATGAGGTTCTACTGTATTTGGAAAACAGATTCTACTAAAATAAACAGATTCTTATATAATAATAGTGTAATTTAGAATATTCCTAAGAATCTACTAAAATAAACGAAAATACCTAATCAATTACAATTAGTTTTTTAATGATGTATAATACTCCCTCCGTC
Organism: Kitagawia praeruptora; assembly: GCA_037693485.1. Lineage (NCBI taxonomy): Eukaryota > Viridiplantae > Streptophyta > Magnoliopsida > Apiales > Apiaceae > Kitagawia > Kitagawia praeruptora. The sequence continues at coordinate 103,535,420 of CM075354.1, read as the reverse complement.
CCACTCAAATGTTTACATTTGGGTTGGGCACGGAGACCAAGGAAAAATATAAAGAAAGAGGAGAGAAGGAGGAAAAATGAGTAAAGTGGTGGAAACCATCACTATATAATGTATAAAATGAGTTAGTGGAGTAAAGTAATGGATGTAGTTATTTTTATATTATAAAACTTTACTATTTTGGGAAAGTTTAGAAATGTAAATAAATGGGTGGGACGGCCCAAAAAGGAAAATGTAAAGAAATGGATGGGACAGAGGGAGTAGTTAATGTAAAATATTAATTATTAAATCTGCATTAAAACCCGGTCTTGTATAAATCATTAATTTTAAGTTTTTATTTGATCAAAGGTTTTTTTAGAATAGGCCTAATTAGCATAGTCCTACAAAATCAGGTTTAATGTTTGCTATAAAACTATGTTTAATATACTTGCTTATTAATAAAATATGATGTGTCCTCCTACCCATGTCCATATATAGGACAAAGCCCCCGTCTCCCCAATTTTCAGAAACTTGGAGTCCACTTCTTGGATGTTTCCAAAATTTCGTACCTGGGTCCGAGTAATAGAGATTTTATATGTTTTTTTTTTTTTTCTAAAATAGAGATTTTATATGTTCCCAAATGTTTGCAGTTCATATGTACAGTACTTAAAAATACAACATTTATTTGACGTCATCAACGTGTCAGTCTAAGTAACTGTTTGATCTCTTTCCTTTCTATCAATGCAACATATTCACCTAGTGGATTGCCAATATTTTTTAATATATTAACATAAAATTCATGTTCAGGTGGTAACTGAGTTTCACAACCGAAAGATGGATTTTGTCCTTCAAGCCATAAATCACCCTACCTACTTGGAGGACCTCACTGGTCTGACAGAGCTAAAGAATGCTGCAAATTCTTTTGATTTGGATTGGGATAACGATACAGATGATGACAGTGAATGTGTTGAAATCTAAGATGGTTGTCTAACAATTGTAAAAACCAGTTGTCGCCTACATTACTGATTGTACATTAGTTCTGACACGCAAAGTGAACAGAAAATCAACATGCCTTAAATGCCTATCGTTTAACTGTTTTTTCTTTTGAATGTACGACCTTTCTCTTGGAATATAATGAAAATTATTCTTGAACACGGGAAGGACAACTTCTTTGCGCTTTGTGTATGCCAATAAACTTCTTTAAGTGTTTGGCTTACCTTAAAATGAGTAGCTTATGCCTTATAAGCATAACTGTTATATAAGTGATAAGTAAATCCATCATAACTTATAAATCAGTAGAGTGTTTAGTAAATCAGAACTTATAAGTTAACTTTTTTCATTATTTTCAAAATATTTGTTTTTTAATATATATTAATGGATGTCAATGGATAGATATTGATGAGTAGAGAAATTTGATATATGCATATCAATTTTTAATGAACGGATCAAAAGATATATGATTTTGAAAATTTGAAGAATATTATATATTGTGTGTATTGAGAAATAAGAATAAGTTGAAAGTTGAACGTTAGGATTTCTTTACATTCAACTTATCAACATATAAGTTATAAGTTGAGCTAAAACTTAAATAGGCAAACATCCCCATGAACTCTTATGAGCTTATAAGCCATAAGTCACCAACTTTAAGAAGAACCAAACATGCACACAGTCACAGGTAGAGGTGGCCAGCCGTGCGGGGCGTGCCGGGCTGGTCACGTGTCGTGCTGAGTAATGTCGGGCACGGGCACGCACGCATGGTTGGGACGTGCCGTGCCGTGCCGGTTTTTCAACCTTTCAGCCCGTGAACGACACGCGGGCTTGTGCGGGTTGGCGGGTTTTTTTTTTTGAGGAAAATTCGAAGGTTACTGAAAAATTGTACAAAAAAATTGAAATTTTTTTTTTGTTAATTTAATTTTTTATTTTTTTTTGCTAAGTTGAATATTAAAATGAAACGAGAACAGGGAAGAACCCTTGCTCTATGACAAGCCACAGAGGAGGACTAACTAAAACCAAACTTTAAACAAGAATGGACATTAAAGCAAACACGCTATAGACTACGAAAGCTAGAGCTAGGTACTAGGGATTGAGGCCAAATTTACAAACCAGGTAGAGCTACTAAGTTTAGTTTTAACATCCGTGATAATGCCATCCAGGAGAAACTGAGGACTAGAATAACCCTTGTCATGTCGTCTGGCATTTCTCTCTCGCTAAAGATGATATCCGAAAACTTGAGCAATGAGAAGGAGAATATGCTTGTGCATAGTATTTGGATTAGAACCCCAAGTAACCAGTAAATCAAGCCAAGTAAAAAATGATGCGGAAATGTCTGAGTTTACCATAGAAGCAAGCTTTGTAAGAATGAATGAACTATAAGGACATTGCACTAGGAGATGGTTAAGGTTTTCCAGCCCTCCCACACAGAGATAGCACTGCTGGATAGTTTCAATGCCAAACGAAGCAAGCCTGGATAGCGTTGGAAGACGACCATGACAAGCAACCCATCCATGGTGAGCATATCTGTTAATTTTCAGCCGATGCAAAACAAAAGTGTGCCAAGGAACCTCAGGGAGTTTGAACCTGATGGAGTCCCATATGTGGCTAGTGCGCAGCTTGGAAAGAATAATTCCATCCCACAGGAGACTGTCATCAGCATTTAGATTAAATGGAGGATAATCAAAATGACTAGTCCATTGAAGCAAGGTCGTACTGATGTGATGATGGCGCGTGTTTTATGTTGGAAGTTGCCAAATGCCCGAGCTGATTAGGTCACTTAGAGTAGCATTAATGTTTGAATTGGTATGGGTTATGATATGATCGCTAACAGAGTTAGCCAACTGATGCCCATGCCACCATGGATCAAACCAGAGAGAAGTATTCATCCCATTGCCTATCGTGTAGGTTAGAAATTGCAATGCCACAGGACGGAGTTTTAGAATCTGTCGCCAAATCCAGGAGCAGTCGGTAGGTTCTGGCATACACCAGAATTTTTTTCTTTTGAGAACAGTGGTGTTAACCCAATTAGGCCACAAAGACTTATCCTTCCTTATGATTTTACAGAGATGAAGTAAAAGTTGCGCCTTGTTCCAATCTCGAGAGTCCCTTATACCCAAACCACCTTCCGCATATGGACGACAAACTTTTGACCAGCTAATTTTTGCCCCCCCTTTAGCTTCAATGTTTCCTTTCCAAAGGAACCTAGTAAGCATAGTCTATAGCCGATTGTGAACAGCTTATGGTAATAGGAAATGATTAGTCCAGTAGGCTTGAATTGAAAAAAGAATAGCCTTAATTAGTAATACACGACCAGCAAAGGAGAGAAGTTTCGAGGTCCAAGAAAGAATTCAACTTGAAATTTTGTCTAGGAGGGGAGTACAATCATTCTCACTAAGGATAGAAGAAATGAGAGGGACTCCAAGGAATTTGACTGGAAGTTGCCCATGTGGAATGTGAAAATTACTGTCAAACCATTGAACAACATTGTCACTACAATTGGCAAAGTAGATAGTGCTTTTGTGAACACTAGGATGAACGCCACTTAAATCAGAGAAACGAGCCAAGCAGGACATCATGAATTGAATAGAATTTCTGTCACCATGAGAGAATAGGAGAACATCGTCCGCAAAGAATAGGTGAGAGAGGTTTAATTCTTTGCACCTCCAGTGATGTCTATACTCTGCAGGATTATCTCTGAGAATGCAAGATAGAATATTCATGGCTATAGCAAACAGATAGGGTGACATAGGGTCCCCTTGGCGTAATCCCTTACCACCTTTAAAAAAACCTTGAAGGCTTTCATTAAACTTGACAGAGTAGTGAGCAGTTGAGATGCAAGCGTAAATCCAATTTTTGAATTTACTCGGGAAGTTCATTTTTGTCTGAGCACTCATCAGAAAATCCCAGCTTAAAGTATTAAAAGCTTTGTGCAAATCAATTTTCAGAGCACATTTTGCAATACCAGAATCTCTAGAGTACCCTCTAAAGAGTTCCTTTCCTGAGCCATCAAAATATTATCAAAAATGTGCCTACCTTTGACAAAAGTAGACCGAGCAATATCAATAACTGAGGGCAAAACATTTTTGATACGATTTGCAATGATCTTGGCTATGCATTTGTAGGTAACTGAGCATAAAGAAATTGGTCTGTAGTCCTTCATAGCTGTAGGATTTTGGTGCTTTGGAATTAAAGCAATGCTCGTTGAGATAGTGCCTTTGTGCATCGAAGATGTAGTGAAGAAATATTTTACAGCATCACAGAAACAGAGGCCAACAACATCCCAATTTAAGAGGTAAAATTCCACACTGAAACCATCCGGGCCAGGGGCCTTATTTCCTTTAAGAGTTTTCAGAGTAGAGTAAGTGAGATCGTTAGTGACAGGAGCTTCAAGACTAGCACCTTGGGTCTCAGAGATGGAGTTGCAATTTATGTCAATCATGTGTCCTGATGTTTGAGCTGCGGTACCAATGGTATTTTTGAAGTAATTTACAGCAATTGTAGAGCATTGGGTTTGACCAAAAACCATGTTTCCATCCTCATTTTCTAATGACATGATCTTATTGGCATTCCAGTGAGCACGAGTCTGACTGAAGAAGAACGAATTATTGCCATCCCCTAAATCTAGCCATTTAACCCTGGACTTTTGATGATTAAAGGCTTCTTCCTGAACCAAGTAAGTGAAGGAATTTACGGACGAGCGGAAGCGCGGTATAACAATTATTACGTAAAAACCATGTATCGTGCATATAGAAAATCATATAAAAATGAAATAGCGGAGGAAATCGTAACCATACCTTGAAATCGAAGCTTTACAAAATGGTGTTTTAGCAGTTGCTCCTCAGAGTGTGAAGCACTCTACCGGTATCCACCAAGATTAATTCTTCGACGAAGCTTTTTATAAAACTAAGCTTTTATAAAAATGGAGGTTTGAGAGAGAGAGAGAGAGGGAGATGAAGAAGATGAGGGAGGCAACTAGGTCTTTCACAAAAACCAAAAGTATATAAACTCGTTCTCATCTCATTCTATTTATAGGGCTCATGTAGGGTTTTCATAATTAATATATCATTATATATTAATATATAAATCCTACACTTTATCTTATAAAATGTTAAATAATAATTAAAACAATTTTAATCATTATTAAAACAACTTGCTCTCTCAAAATACCTTCATCAATAAATTAATCTTTTTATGGTGTGACCCTGTAGGTTCAATATTAAGCCGGTAGTAGAAATAAATAATAATAAACTTTTTATTTATTATTTATATGAATTCTAAAATTCATTAAATATAATTAACTGATTAATTATATTTATTCTACATCGTGAGTGATGCTTCTCAACATATCGCGACTATCCGGATAATATGAATTCACTGCTTAGAATACCAAGAACCTGTCAGTGCTAGTTACCGTACAATCAATTCCTTCTACCCTGCAATATCCCGATTAAATACAAGGCGTGGAACTCGTGTCAAGGCTATCAAATTTAATCATATGATTCTTATTCATAATGCAAATTTCATATTAATGCAAATTAGAAACTCCTTTCTAATTTCATACACTCTGGCCAGAGATTCCAGAACTCGCATACTAAGAATAACATAGGATATTCTCTTCCTTTACTGGAAGGGGTAGATCCTTTATTGACCGTTAACTATCTCCATACACAAATCCCTATGCCCAGAATAGACCTAATGGATGTCCTTGAGACTAAGGACTAAACCAAAGCATAGTTCATTATATACAAGATTACTATAACGATCTCAAGTCTAAGGACACTTGTACAACTATCACTCAGTGAACAACTATCGACACGTGAGTAAACTCCATTAGTTGTTCAACTTATCGAGTCATGTTCAGTGAACTTATTCCATAATAAGCACCTACATACTAGCTATAGTGTCACCACATAAATGCCTATGAGAACAGACATCCTCCTTAAAGGAGCAAGCATAGTATGTACCAATCTTTGCGGATTCACTAACTTCCGATTAGTTATCCTATGATCAGGAACTGTTTAAGTCTAGAGTTATCATCTTCTAGATCTCACTATTATAATCTCATTATAATTCTAGAAGCTTTACTCTAAACTATGGAACATCTTATTTAAGATACTTTAAATAGATAAAGCCCGTAATAAAAACAAATAAGTCTTTTATTAATGTTAATGAAATCAAATAAGAATACAAGAAAGTTCTTCCTAAATCATCATGCATGATTGAATTTTAGGACAAACTCTTTCAGTAAGTATCAAGAAGGGCAAATTTTTCTTTTTGTCGAATAGTGAGATCAGGGTTCTGAGGATCATGCACCATATGATCCTGAATCTCAGAGAGCTCACTACGACATTGCTTGACATTGGAATGAACATTGCCATTATCCTTATTTAAGCGCACCAGAGCTGTTTTGACCTCTTTGAGTTTGTGGTGAAGGATGGATAGAGGATCCCCATACGAAATGGAGCTCCAAGCTTGCTGAATAGCCTCTGTATAACCATCCAGTTTACTCATGAAGTTGAAGTACTGAAAAGGCTTCTTTAATCTTTCAAGATGCATTGGTGTGTGCACGAATAAAGGGTTGTGGTCCATCAAGCCACGAGTTTTCACAATCCCAACACTATCAAAAAAAGTGTTAAGCCAAACAGGGTTAACAAGGATCCTATCCAGCCGTTTGTGAATAATGTCAGTAGGACGATTATTGCACCAAGTAAAAAGAGGCCCTAGAGTTCGCAAATGACAGAGATTAGAATCCGCAACACAATCTTTGAATTCCTGCATGTCAGTAGTCCAATGTTCTCTACCCCCATTAACCTCTTCCATGTTAAGAATACTGTTAAAGTCCCCAAGGACACACCAAGGGAGACTTATTTGTCTGCTGAGAGCCTGAATGTCAGACCAAAGAGCTCCACGCTCGTTAGGCGTATTAAAAGCATAAACAAATGAAGCTGCAAAAGTAGCATTTGTTTCGAGAAAAGTAATAGAACAAGTGATATGCTGAGAACTACTAGTGATGACAGAAACGTTCCAAATTGAGCTGTCAAACCCAACCCAAACACGACCATTGAAATGGTGGTTATAGTTAAAGAACCATTGCCAAGAGCGTGCAATATTTCTGGAGATACCAATGGAATTATGAACTTTAACCTTAGTCTCAAGACAAGCCATAAAAGTAATTTGGTTAGAAGATATAAAATGTTTGAGTTCCTTTTTATGGGAGCTTTTATTCAAGCCACGAACATTCCAAGTGGCAAAATTCATAATTAAAGAAAGGTTTTGGTTGATTTACCTGCCAACCTCAGGGATTTTTTGTTAATCGCAGGTGTAAAACCATCTTTGTCTTTGATGACTAAAGCAGACACTTTCTCATTACGAGGGGGAAGAGTTTTGATAGGGATCTTTTCTTTTGCCTTGTTCCTCTTTCTTTTTATTGGAGTGTGGTTTTCCAGTTCTCCCTCTTCAAATTCTTCAAGTTCTGTTAAAGAATGAAAAGAGTTTGTCAACATCAAAATGGGAGCCTCTATGTTACTTTCTCCTTCTTCAATTACCGGATCCTTGTCAAATTCTTCCAGATTATCTTCATTATTACAGGCATCTTGAGCATTAGCAAGAATATCATCATCATCCATGACAACCGGGCAGCCAAAAAGTCGGCCTATAGTGTAAGGAACCAACTCTCGATTCGTGACATAATCTTCCTTGTTTTGTTGGCCCATATTGTCCCGATTGGTAGCAGCCTCATTGGACTCATGAGTATGAGCATGAGCATTAGTAGACCTAGGTGTTTGAGATTTTTCCTGGCCATGTCCTTTCGGGATCTGTCTCTTTATTGCATCCGGGTTATGGATGCATCTAGACAGAGAATGGCCAAAAGCCTTACACAAGCTGCAAGAGAACGGCAGCTTTGGATATTGGATCTCAATCCTCTCCTTCTCCTCTATACCAAGACTGTAAATGACTTTAGCCCACACATGGTCAGATCTAGGGCTTGTGTATTGCAGCTCAACTTGTATGTTTGCATATTTTAGTGGCTTAAAATTTTGCAGTTGCTTCGTCAAACTTTAGAGGTTTACCAACAGCTTTGGCTAGCAAACTAAGGCCTTTTCTAAACCAGTATGAATGCGGAACATCCACAAGTCGTATCCAGATGGGCACGCGAGCAATCACGTTTCTTTTGAAGGTTGAACCCTCCATCCATGGAATGAGGTACAAGGTTTTCCCACCCATATTTACCGAATTGAGATTCAAGATTTTATCCTTCTCTTCAATAGAATTAAAGCGAAAAGTGTAGTAGCCTTTGGAGCTATAGAAAACCCGAGTTAGACCAAGATTACTCCATAATTTCATTGCTTGCTCGCGAATAAATTTAAAGGAGAAGCTACCACCAATAAAGTGTCCAATGAGGCTAGATTCCCATTGTTTATGAGCATTAATCAAGAATTCATGGGGTGGAAAAATATTTGTTGAGCCATCTTCGTTATAAGAAACCTCCACATTCAGAGTGCTAGATGAAGTTTGCTTTGGAATAGAGGCTGAAACCAATGAACTCCAAGTCACAGTCTTTTTGCTAGATTCACCAGGTCCATGATTGGCGGGGCTGACACCATTTGTGACTTGAATGTTTTCTTGAAATAGACTAGCATTAATGGTTTCTGGATTAGGGTTTAGTGGTTTAACAGGAAATGAAGCCGAGTTAACCTCGTCAGGTGGGTGGGAGATGGAAGGAGGACCATGGTTATAATTAGTCGAGGCTACAGCAGTAGGGCCACTAGCAGGTAGCTCAGTTCCATCATTGAGAATGAGATCTATTTGCTCTCTCATTCTTTGCCTAGTTGAAGGGGAGAGAGGCTCACCCATGATATCATCATTTGGCTCATCAGCCTCGAGAAGAAGTTGAGGATTAAGAACAGGTGCTACATAGTTGTGCCCGATAAAGTTTGTAAACTCATCAGAGTCCATGGAGCCGGAATGCTCAGAGTTTCGAGAACCCATAGGAAAGAAAGTTAACAGATCGGAAATAAATCAAGTAGAAGATGATTGAGAAGAACGAGGCGAACAGGGAAAGAGTGAGCGTGAGGAGAGTGTGGTGGCTGAGAGTGAAGTAGTAGACGGTCAAAGGTAGCCGGAAAGGAGGCGCCTACCATTTTGAGAGAGCATTGTAATTTAAAGTTCACTACTTAAAACCCCTATGTATTTAATTTAATACTTACTTTTAATATTCTCAAAATATGAAACGTTTCGAATTAAAATGTTTCGAATTTGTAACTTTTTTCATCTAATTTTATTTCATATTAAAATCTTTCGAATTTTTAAGAAAATACGAATCATACGATTATATTGAAATAAAAAGAGGGAAAGAGGACGGTACCTCTATTAAATTTTATTAATTAAAAAATATTTTACAAATGGTGTGAGAGGACTCCTCTCTAAAAAAACGGAACAAACCGCATTTAACATGTTTACAAAATTACAAACAAATAAATTCTAAATTCTAAAATAAATCTAAAAATACAAGATAATACAAATTCTACACACTAGTCTTCTTGTTCGGCCCCCGATTCCGATGAAGTATCCATTATCATCCACGGATCGTCTTCTCCGTCCGAATCATCCGCTTTTTTTCCTTGTTGTCTTTTTTCGGCTTGATCCCAATCTTTTTTGCAAACACATATTTTTATTGAATCGGGTGCAAGACTTGATCTCTTCTCGTCTAACACTCTTCTACCCGCACTAAAAGTGGATTCAGATGCAATTGTAGAAGCGGGGACTACTAAAATATCTTTTGCAATTTTTGCTAAAACCGGAAATTGTGACTCATGATTTTTCCACCATGTTAATATATCGAACTCATCATTTAACTCATAATGATACGAAAAAAAAATCATGCAACATAGTAAAAGCAGTAGTGGGAGTACTATTACTAGATTCGGAAATCAAAATTTTTGGTCTTTTATTAGTTAATATCGATGCAATTGTTTTATTAAATCTGCTACCACCACTGCTACTACTTTTAGGTGGCATAGAAATTTGAGTTTTAGCATTATATATATCAACAAGACGATACAAATAATTTAAACAATTTTGAACATATAATTCCCAATTATTTGAAACATTTAACGTTTCGTAATAATGTTTTAACAAGACTTCTAAACCATCTTTTCTAACACCCGGATCAAGAAGACATGCAATACCATAAATAAAAGGAAATTCATCTAAATATTCGATCCACTTTTTCTTCATTTCCTCTATAATAAAACTAAAATGAGGATCTTCTTCATAATTAGCTAAAGTGTTGACAATATTAATACATTCAATAATAACGTGATGTGCATTTGGTTCATAAACATAAGAAAAAACCTTAGTAGCATGTGAATAACAATCAAGTATATCATGTACGGTAGATGCAAATTCTCAATCATGTTCGGTAATATGTGAATCTTCATTTTGGTGATTTGGTTCGCTATTATATAATTGCGTGAAAATATCCTTATAAATAATTGCATCACTTACTAATTTATGAGTCGAATTCCATCTAGTCGGACAATCAATCCCCCATTTTTTCGCCTTTAATCCTCTACCACTTAACTACTTTTCTTATAGGTTCTAACAACGTAGTTAAATGTTTAATTCCAATTTGACAAGATAAATTAACTATGTGAGCACAACATCTAACATGTAAAAATATTCCATTACAAATTAAAGGAATATCACCCCTAATATAATCGATAGCTTTGTTATTAGCGGCGACATTATCTAACGAAATTGAAAAAACCTTTTGATAAAAATTAAATGCCCTAATTGTTTCTAAAATTCTTGTTTTTATGTTAAAACCGGTGTGTGACTCGTCCATAATATCAAAGGCAATAATTCGTTTTTGTATTAAGTAATCATTATCTATCCAATGAACCGTAACACAAATAAAAGGCTCACCTCCACTCGAACTCCAACAATCGCTAGTCAAAATAATTAATTAAATCATTTCGTTGACTAGCATATTGATTTTGTGTGTGACGTTTAAGTGTGTTCCTAGGAATTCTTTTAAATGCCGGATTTACCGCGGTTTTCATCATATATTCTAAATTAGGACTCTCACCGTGGGAGAAATGCAACTCATCTAATATAGTATATCTAGCAAATTCATTAACCATACGTTCTCGATTATAGTGAAAAGGCATACCTCCACCGGGCGACGAAGTCATGAAACCACCGATTTTGTTACAATTAAAATGTAACTGTTTTTAATTTTTATCATATTTTTAAATTTTTTGTCGAAAACATGAATGGTTTTTTATAATTTTACTAAATAAAGTTATATCTTACAAGATTATATGTAATTTTAATATTATTAGTTTTGTAATTCCAATCAAATTACATTTTACATTTTACATCATGTCTCTGTATATCTGAATTAAGTGTTGTACAAATGCTAAGTTTGATGTGCCGAACGAACGGGCCGAGCCGTGCTGTGCTTTTTATTTAAAAATGGTTCCCCACGTGCCGTGCCGTGCCGGTTACGGTTCACAGATCTTGGGCTCGCACACGATACGTCAATTAGAGCGGGCCGAACGTGCTACGTGCTTTTTATTCGCGTGTCGTGCTGAACGTGCTTTTTGACGAATAATCCACGGGCGTGCCGGGCTGAACCGCCCGTTTGGTCGGCTCTGGTCACAGGTTCTGCTTTACCTTTATTTTTGTCTTTGTTTTATATTTCTGCTTTACCTTTATTTTTGTCTTTGTTTTATATTGTTTTGACTTTTTGATTCTATCATACTCCCTCAGTCCCATGTGATTGTTTACGTTTCAAAATGATGTTTTTGGCACGCATTTTAAGGTGCATTTTAAGGGTAGTTCCATAACATATTTTTAAAATTTTATTTTTTTTGTATAAAAGTATAATGTATATATTTTTATACAAAAAAAGAAAATTTTAAAAATAAGTTATAGAACTATCCTTAAAATACACCTTAAAATGCGTGCCAGAAAGTGTAAAAAGAAATGTAAAGAATTGGTTGGGACGGAGGGAGTAATCATTTATCTAATTCCAACTTTGTACGTGTAATATCAATATCAGTATAAAGTTGAATGTGCAGTGGACTGTGGTTCCATTCAATGCTAATACACTAGCAAGTCCAAATGTTCCAATATGTGAGTCTTAGGCTTTGTTTGGAATTGTTGTTAAAAGTTGATGTAGTTGTGGGAAAAAGTGATGTCAAAAAAAGTTGCTCTTACAAAAAGTTATTGACTGTTTGGTAAAATTTATAATAAATTTGCTGTTGAATGAAAAGCTGATAAATAAGCATTTGTTAAATAATTTTTAAAAATGTGTTGCTTAGATACCCAGTATGAAACTCCTTTTTGTGAAACTTTTAACATAAATTCTATATCAACCATGATAGTCCAGATATTAAAAGCACTACTAATTCATTCATGACAAATATACGAAAATTGACAATAAAAACATATAGAAGAGCATATAAAAGAGGGAAGAAGAGTACCACTAATCGCAATTGAATGAGAGCTTGAACCTGCTACCTATAAACCCTAGTTTGATTGATTCTGATTACACGACTTTGTATTTATATATATAGTGAAGTTTGATTTTGTTTAGGATTGTATTACCTTGTTTGTTATTTGTATAAACAAACGTAAGGAGAGCAGAGCAGTAGAATTGTTTTAAAAAAAGATGCATCCGCTGGGGTTTGATGGGAGGTCTAATTAGCTGCTGTCCGCTTAAATTTCACCAGCAGCTTTTTGGAAAAGCATCTCTTACCTGCTTCTAAAAAAACAGATTTTATATAAAAAGCACTTTCCCCAAAAGCAGGTTTTATATTTTACCAAACGCTATTTTACCTGCTTTTGTTTTAAAAGCTGTTGTAGCTTTCCGGAACAACCAAACACTATCTTAATTGGGGTGGGGGAAACTTATTTTCCAGAATAAGTCAATTTATTTTAAGACAAAGTTAGAGATTTCTAACTTTTTCCAGAAAAAATTAACTTTTTTTTGCAACTTATGGAATCTCAAACATACATTAAATACTTGTATTAAAAAATTATCAAAATGTGAAATTTTTACTCGAAAATAAGTCCATAAGGACTTAAAATAAGAGAGAATGAATTTTTTATTTATAAAAATGAAGTAATGGCTAGTGATTATTTATAAATAGGTAATAGAATGATTAATTTAAGTAACCACATGATATTGTTCAAGTATCATTTTTTGCTACATTACTTATATTTGGATTTAGGACATCATGTAAGTGTTGTTGGACTTGCTCTAAACTTTTGTTTGAAAGAGTAAAATATTCTGATAGATATTTTGGATTCTCTGCAGTGTGTTGTTATGTGGGAAGAAAAAAAAATGCATCCTCTGTCTTTTTTCCCTCTTTTTCTTTTTTGTTGTCATTCTAGAGAAAAACTCACATACCAAAGAAAAATAAGTAACATGCTCTAACACATTTAGTGAGGCCTTGTATTTCCTTTTTTACCTTTTAAAGGTTTAAAGAAAGAATAATTAACGAAGCAGCAAGCAATAGAAATATTTGAACGCTGTTTGGTAATCCATAGACCTTGTTTAGTTGGTTGGTTAGTCACCTTTGAAACGGGTTAAATGGTAGTTAGGTCACTCAACTAACTAAAATTTTCAGTTGGGTCATCCAATTTTAAAAAAATTCAATCAGATCACATAACTGATAAAAACTTTCAATCAGGTCACTGGGATTTACGGACGTTAAAAAGAGACGGAAAGATGACTCAGCATGCTGACATGACTAGCTTTAATCCGATTGGTTAGCTTTCAATCAGGTCACTTAATTGATAAAAACTTTCAATCATATCACATAATTGATAAAAGTTTTCAATTAGGTCACATAACTGATAAAAAATTTCAATCAGGTCACTGGGTTTTTACGGACCTGATTCATGCTGAGTCATCTTTTCGTCTCTTTTTTAACGTCCGTAAACCCCAGTGACCTGATTGAAAGTTTTTATCAGTTATGTGACCTGATTGAAAGCTTTTTAAGTTGGATGACCCAAATGAAAGTTTTCAGTCAGTTGAGTAACATAACTGCCATTTAACCCCCTTTGAAACCTATTTTGTTACTCCATCGATTTACATTCTTTGCACTTTTTTTTCTTTTTTGAAAAACTTGAACCATTGTAAGATCAAAAGCAGTATGTTAATTAATTTGATGGCTTATATATATACCTATCATTTATATAAGTAGTCGAATATATAATATATATTTTTTATTATTAGCTTATGCATTTTTGCATATATATATATATATATTATATACACTTGTTGTTTTATAATTATTAGTTATTCTTATTGTTGAGTATGGAATACACACAAGAAAATACAGAGGGGGTGAATGTATTTTCAAACTTTTCTTTCGATCTGACTCTCAAAAATGTTTGTTTGAAGGTTTGAATCTGTTTGGTGTTTGTGTAGCTAAGTGTGTGTTTGTGTTTAACAAAATATATAAGTGCGGAATAAAAACACAAGAACGCAATCACTCACTTTAATCTAATGTTGTATTAGATTAAAGAGTTTCCTACAATATGTGAATACAAATATTAGTATTCTCAGCTTCGTTTTTCTCAGACAGATGTTCTTACTTGTTGTTTCTCTCTATTGTGCTTACTGCTAGAGAAGTGAGGGTTGTACACTTATAGAACATGTGTACACCCTACTTACTACAAATGTAATGGCAGACAAAATTACTTTTTAATTTGTCTATCCTTTTTTAGTAAAGTGTCCAAGCAACATGAAATTTGAATTTTCTTTAACCTGCTCAGATCCACTTCTTTAGCAGCTTGTCTCCTGTAACAACTCTCTAAGCTTCTTATAGACTTTCCAAGAACACTTTACAGTATTGTGCTCCTGAAAGTGCCTTGGCTTGTTGCAGATATCTGACTTGTACAATCTTCAGTACTTTGTCTTCAATAATCCATTCGAGAACTGACTAAGTGATTAATTCGAGAACTGGAATTGGCTTGTTCGATAACTCTGAGTTCTCGAATATTTAATTCTTGACTTATCGAATCACTTCTCGAATGAGTCTTTTCTTCAGGAATCCTTGACTTATCGAATAGAACTTTAACTTATGGAATCCTCGAGATGTAGAATAGCTTCCTGTATCCTTGAGATATCGAATGTAACTTTGACTTGTTGACTATTTGAGAACTCGAATGCTGCTTTGAATTGTTGACTTCTTGAGTTCTCGAATAGAATATTAGACATATCGAATCACTGAGTTATTGAATGAGGCTTTTACTTGTTGACTCCTTGAGATATCGAATAGTGTCTTTTGGGATATCGAATCCCTGACTTCTCGAACAGACTAAAATACTCCTCGAATGAGTACCTAGGCAAATCTTCAATCTTCAAAATCCAACTGTATTTATTTCTACAGCCTTGTTCTTCAATCTCGAGGCATGATCTTTGGATCTTCTTTCAAGCATTATTTCATGACTTAATTTGTACAGTTACACAGCTAGAATTTTGATGCCTATTACAAGTACTGAATACAAGTAACAACTCTACAACTAGAGGGTTCCCCAGTTAAGGGGTCATGTAAGTAATGTAAAGCATTACAAACAATTAGGCTTGTTTTTAGATGTATACAGGCATGCCTCTGTGACTAACACTTATCTATACTAAACTATAATAAGTAAAAGGGGCATCTTTTATTTTTTGATGAACCCTTTGTTTTTGGTTACCCTCATCGTTGGTTATCCCTATAAGTTAAATAGATGATAATCGTTGAATACAATATTAAAAAATTGTTATATACAGAATTTAAGTTTCGAATCCCGCCAACAACATTTTAATATAAAATTAATACTAGATTATGTTATTTAGAAAGGTAGAAGGTTCGATTCCCACTAACAATATATTAATTTTGATTTATTACTAAAAATTATGTGTATGCAAAGGTTTATGGTTCGAATTCTCCCAACATATTAAAAGTAATATTTAAAATCTATACAAAATTATAATAAGCAAAAGGGTATCTATACTATTATATAAATTCCGAAACATTGAAAGTTTTGGTACCTATTTTTTGGTACCTATTTTTTGGTACCTATTTTTTGGTACTTCGTGAATTTACTTATTTACCCTTCATTAAAAAAGAAAAATAAATACACCTAAAATAAGTAATAACATAATATAATTAATGGTAATTAGTCAAGATATTACTTTTTATAAACACCTAAAAACATCAATCGAATCATATCTTTCCATCATTAATATTTCCTTTCGAACTAAAACACGGTACCTTTTTACTTTAAAACATATCTTACAATCCTTAATATATACTCAAAAATATCATCATACCATAATTTTTTATACTATTATATAAATTCTGAAACATTGAAAGTTTTGGTACATGTTTTTTGGTACTCCGTGAATTTACTTATTTACCCTTCATTAAAAAAGAAAAATAAATACACCTAAAATAAGTAATAACATAATATAATTAATGGTAATTAGTCAAGATATTACTTTTTATAAACACCTAAAAACATCAATCGAATCATATCTTTCCATCATTAATATTTCCTTTCGAACTAAAACACGGTACCTTTTTACTTTAAAACATATCTTACAATCCTTAATATATACTCGAAAATATCATCATACCGTAATTTTTTATACTATTATATAAATTCTGAAACATTGAAAGTTTTGGTACCTGTTTTTTCGTACTCCGTGAATTTACTTATTTACCCTTCATTAAAAAAGAAAAATAAATACACCTAAAATAAGTAATAACATAATATAATTAATGGTAATTAGTCAATATATTACTTTTTATAAACACCTAAAAACATCAATCGAATCATATATTTCCATCATTAATATTTACTTTCGAACTAAAACACGTTACCTTTTTACTTTAAAACAAATCTTACAATCCTTAATATATACTCGAAAATATCATCATACCATAATTTTCAAGAAAAATATAACACATAAAATAAATAATAACATAATATAATTAATGATAATTAGTCGATTAACATAATAAAATTAATGGTAATTAGTCAATTGCCTTTTTCACATCAATATAATAAAATTAACGGTAATCAATCGATTGTCTTTTTCATACTTACTTTTAGTAAAAGATATTACCTCTTATAAACACCTAAAAACATCAAGCATATCATTCGAACTAAAACACGTTACCTTTTTAATTTAAAACAAATCTTTCAATCATTAATATATACCCGAAAATATCACACCATAATTTTCAAGTAAAATATAACACCTAAAATAAATAACAATATAATATAATCAACGGTAATTAATCGATTGCCTTTTTCATATTTACTCTCAGTTGAATATATTACCTTTTATAAACACCTTCTTTTTTTTTAAAACACCTTTTATAAACACCTAAAAAATCAATCGCTACTCGAAAATATCACACCAAAATTTTCAATTATTAATAAAATATTTTAAAAATCATATACATTGTTTATGATAAGGAAACATTAGTATAATTCGTAAACATGAGTATATTAAATTATTAAAAAATAATGATTATATAAAAGTATAATTATAATATTAAATAAAATTTATAACATAATACAAGAAACCTGTGCATTGCAATACTAATAATTAACCTATTATCTTTTCAGCTAAAATATATCATCTTTCTATTTTTTCTAATTAAATTCCTTTTTTTCTAGAAATATCACGGGTAACGTTAATTTCTCATTTTCTAAAAAACACTAGAAGTAATTTTAATTAGTAAAAGAACATAATTAAATATAATTAGTATAAACTAAACAATTATCTTTTTCACATAAAGCATGTCACCTTTTTAATTTTCACGTTATCTTTTCTATTTTCTCTAACTAAAATCTCTCATTTTTTCTATTTTTAAAATCTCTCTAACATTTATATAATTATTATCAAATTAATTTAAATTAATGACATTTTTTATATAGTAATAAAAAATTCGTGCATCGCACGGGTTTTAGGCTAGTATTTTGTCATTTAGTTAACCCTTATTTTTTGTTACCCTCATTTTCGGTTTTTCCTTTCATTCACAATCGTTAGATCTATAAGTCAAATAGATGATGATCGCTGGATACAATCCTAAAAAATTGTTATATACAGAGGTCGAAGGTTCGAATCCCGCTATAACAACATTTTAATTTAAATTAATACTAGATTGTGTTATATAGAAAGGTTGAAGGTTCCATTCTCGCCAACAGCATATTAGTTTAGATTTAATACAATTTTTTTATATATATAAAGGTCTAAGGTTCAAATTCTCTGAACATATTAAAAAGTAATATTTATAATATTATATATACTATACTATAAGTAAATTAAAAAAAATAAAAATAACATGTGCTTTGCATTCGCTATAAGCTAGTATCTTTAATTGTTGTAAGGTGTTTTAAAGAAGAGTATTTAAAAGATATTCAAACTCTTCTCAAAGTCCTTAAGATTTCGGTTACTCTATTTTAGGTGGAAAAACCTATAATCAATCTTTGATTTAAGGATTAAAATAACTAATCTTGTTTTTGCCTTAAGTGGTTTAAACTCGATATATTGGAATCCAAAAAACGTTTCTCTCTAATCTTTGTCTAACCAAGCCTATTGATCTTTAAAATAAGTTAAAATTTTTTACGAAAGACTTAAATTAACAAGACTACTTAAACATTGTTTCCGATACAAGTTCCTTTTTCAACCCTCTTGAATATCTCTCGGTCGAATGTAAATACATATATACTAATATACTTTCATGTGCATTTTACTTTCTTGAACGGGTGTGTTTTATAGCGAGTTCATTATATATATATATATATATATACACACACACACACACACATCTACATATCACAACTAAAATAACGTACTTGCATCATACACACTTATTTTCTTAATTCCCTTATATACATATTTGAAATCTTGTATTAAATGCATCATACGTTTTTGTCGAAATTCTGTGACATAACTTAACTATATATTCGTACTATATAGGTCTCAGCCATTTCTATAAATTGTGCTTGTGTTTTAATACCGTAACATGTTGAACTACCTTATCTTTTGTTTATAAAGGATATTTGGTTCGTAGTACTTATATTCTAATTTTTGAAGTGAGGTGAAGTGAAGTGAGGCAACCCAAGTATTAACCACACTAATGAGGAGTTAGTAGTCGTTGCACAATGAAGAAAAGAAAAAAAAAAGATCTAAGATCCAAGACCGGTAAAATTATAGAATTACATAATTTACAATGGGATCTTAAAGTATTTGAGGAGGTGACAAGAAGTTATAATCCAAAACAAGTCCTGTAGTTTGCATTTTGCTCCAAGATAAACAAACATTGTTTAAAGTTGTAAAGACTTCCTTGCTTGCTAAAATGAGTACATTTCTTATAGTGAAAACTTGAGTTTAGGCAGGACGATGGTTGTGAGCAGATCCATTAAGGATTGCATCATCACGAATCATGATAAAAATGATCATGCGGTACTCTTTTTTCTTTCCCTACGTTCTGCATTCGATTTACTTGCTGACAAGTAACAAAAATCTAAAAAAGGAAAGAAATTTTAAAAGGTCTAAGTTCTGAATTTTGAAAAGATGATAAGTTGTTCTACCCTTCCCCTCTAGCTTATCTTACCCGCACAAGGGACCTTTAGATTCCTTTAATTTGTACTTTCTTTGTTTCGATTTTAAATAATGTTTGTTGATTGAGTTTCACGAAATAACTATGCAAAGGGGGGTGTGAATGTATAATTATATGATTCTTGAACTTTTATTGAAAAACAAATGTATTTATAATATGTTGTGCGTGATAGTGTATACTGAAAATAAGACATCACACAAAATACTTCAACTTACTTTATAAAAAAGTAAATCAAACCCTAAAGCTCCAGAAAATCTTTCATGATTTTCTGGCCTCTAAACAAAAACTTAGTTTCTTGCTTTCTTACAGAGAGAGTGTAGGAAGTATAGTAAGAGATTGTACCTGAAATCACAATTATTACAAGAAAAATACCGAAAGAATGTTTCGAGGCACGTGAAAACCACGCTATCCTTAAAACAGATAAGCCCCTTCCACGTGGTGGTTGAAGGTTGTTTGTGGCTTCCGTCTCCCAGGATACAACGAAACGAGGCGATCTTAAGCACTAGAGACCCGCCTCCTACGAACCGAACAAATACCACTCTATGACACAGAAATGAACCTAAAGCTCTAAAGAGTATGCAAGGAAAACAATGAAAGACTTGTAGATTTTTTGATGTCACAAACAATGAAGTGAGGGACTCTATTTATAGGAGTAAAAGAAACATAACCCCCATAAGAAATAACTTTGTAACTCCCAAATAATTAATTTTGTAACCCCCAACATCTATACTATTATATAAAAGCCGAAACATTAAAAGTTTTGGTACCTGTTTTTTGGTACCAGTTTTTTGGTACTTCGTGAATTTACTTATTTACCCTTTATTATAAAAAAAATACACCTAAAATAAAGAATAAAATAATATAATTAATGGTAATCAATCGAGATGTTACCTTTTATAAACACCTAAAAACATCAATCGTATCATACCTTTCCATCATTAATATTTCCTTTTGAATTAAAACACGTTACCTTTTTAATTTAAAACAAATCTTACAACCATTAATATGTACCCGAAAATATCACACCATAATTTTCAAGAAAAATATAACAGCTAAAATAAATAATAACATAAAATAATTAATGCTAATTACTCGATTAACATTATAAAATTAATGGTAAATCGTCGATTGCCTTTTTCACATTAATATAATAAAATTAATAGTAATCAGTCAATTATTTCAATTATTAATAATATATATTAAAAAACTGTATACGTTGTTTATAATAAGGAAACATTAGTATAATCCGTAAACATGAGTACATTAAATTATATTAAATTAAAATTAATTAATTATATAATAGCCAAAACATTAGAAATTTTGGTACATATTTTTTGGTATATGTTTTTTGGTATGTCGTGATTTTACTTATTTACCCTTCATTATAAAGAAAAATATATATGATATCTATACTATTAAAACACCTAAAATAAATAATAACGTAATATAATTAATGGTAATTAGTCGATTGTCTTTTTCACATTTACTTTTAGTTAAAGATATTACCTTTTATAAACACCTAAAAACATCAATCATATCATATCTAGCAATAATTGATATATACCCAAAAATATAAAACCATATCATATAATCACTAACAAAATATAATAGGAATCTGTATATTACGAATAATAACCATTAGATTTTTAGTAAAAAATCAGAAGCGTTAGATCTAATGATTAAATTAATTTACTAAAATTTCAATGTTCGAATTCAATCAACGACATATTTATTTTAAAATTTTATAGTATAAGTTTTAAACCATGCATATCATTAATTAAATTTGTATTAAATTATTAATATTAAAATTAAATAAAATATTGTAAATAATTATTATATAAAAATATATTTATAACATAAAATAAAATTTATTACATATCAAAAGAAATCTGTGCATCGCACGGGTTATAAGCTAGTATAATAAATATATGAGTTACAAAATTAAAACATGAGTTACAAATCAAAAGAATAAAATGTAATAATTTTTTATTCAAAAATAGTCCAATAATCCCCCACATGAATAAAAAATTGACATTGCAAAATGACTCTTTGACACGGAGATAGAGCGCACGGTAGAAACCAGCAAAGGATAGGTAGGCGTACACCCTTGAACCTTCCCTTGTAAGAACATATTTACATTTCTAGAATTTCAGTAGTCACGTTGACCTTGAACTGCCATTCTGTTCTGTGAAATGATGATACATCCCCCACTGGAGTCTTTACCTATATTTGTTCAGTTCTCACTGTTAAGCCCATTTTGGTCCTGAGCTTTAGCCTGGTTCTTTGAGTTTTTCCCAGAATTAGCCCCCACAATTCCTTCTTGAAGCGACCCCACTTCACTCACATAGGTGATCTCTTGAACAATACAAAAGTATTATTTGTTCGACATATCGACACATAAGGATCATTAAAAGCATAACTTAGCCTTACCCAATTTTTATCACTGTTTTTCATCATAGGAATGGACCCGGGAGTAAAACCCCCACAGTGATCTCACTAAGTCTTTACAATTAGGTTGTCCCATTGAACCAAGATCTTGGGATCTCCAGTCAACAAGGTTGGGTTTCTTTTGTATCGACTTTTGTTATGGGCTTTAGTCCCATTCCTTTCGATGATTTCTCAACTAACTCTCTTGTTAACCCTTTGGTTAGCGGATCCGCAGTGTTATCTTTTGACCTAATATGATCAATAGTGATAACCCCAGTTGAGAGTAGTTGTCTAACGGAATTGTGTCATCGACGAATATGTCTCGACATTCCAGTATATAGTACACGCTCGGCTATACCAATTGCTGCCGTGCTATCACAATGTATACAAAGTGGTGGCACTGGCATTTCCCATCTTGGAATATCTTCTAAAATTGGCGTAACCATTCAGCCTGTTCTCCCGCTTTATCCAAAGCAACAAACTCAGCCTCCATGGTAGACTTGGCTACCACCGTTTGTTTCGAAGATTTCCACGCGATCGCTCCACTTGCTAGCGTAAATACATATCCGCTAGTGGACTTCGATCCTTTCACACCATTAATCCAGTTTGAATCACTATAACCTTCTAGGACAGCAGGATATCTTGAGTAATGCAATCCATAATCACGTGTATACCTTAAGTACCTAAGCACTTTAGTTATCGCTTTCCAGTGATCCACCCCTGGATTACTCGTGTATCGGCTTAGCTTATTAACAGTAAAGGCAATGTCCGGTCTTGTACAGTTCATTAAGTACATCAGACTTCCTATTACTTTAGCATACTCTCCTTGAGAAACCCCCTCACCTTTATTTTTCGATAGATGTAAAGTCGTATCAAAAGGGGTTCTTGACACACTAGAATCATCTTTATTATATTTCTCAAGGATCTTATCAACATAATGTGACTGATTTAGCATAAGTCCACTTGGCGTTCTTAGGATCTTTATCCCTAGAATCACATCAGCTAAGCCCATATCTTTCATGTGGAATCTTGAATGTAATATGTCTTTGGTAGATTTCACCATTTTGTCATTACTACCAACGATGAGCATATCATCAACATAAAGACACAGGATCACGTAGCCCTCTATTGTATCTTTGACATATACACACTTGTCACATTCGTTGATTTTAAATCCATTCGACAATATAACACTGTCAAATTTTTTATGCCAATCTCGTGGCGCTTGCTTTAAGCCACATATTGACTTCACTAATTTGCACACTTTGTGTTCCAATCCAGGAACCACAAAACCCTCAGGTTGCTTAATGTAGATTTCTTCATGTAAATCTCCATTTAGAAATTTTACATCCATCTGATGCACTTCAAGATTTCGCAATGTTGCAATAGCAATTATCATCCTTATAGATGCCATTCTCGTTACCGGAGAATACGTGTCAAAATAATCAATGCCTTTCTTTTGGCAAAAACCTTGAATCACAAGTCTGGCTTTGTACTTATCAATGGATCCATCTGTTTTCATTTTCTTTGTGAAAATCCATCTTGATCCTAGTGGTTTACATCACGGAGGAAGATCCACCAATTCCCAAGTATGATTCTGCATAATAGAATCAACCTCACTTTTAGTGGCCTCTTTCCAAAATGGACCATCCGGACAATGCACAGCTTCTGAATAACACTGTGGTTCATTTTCGAGCAAGTAAGTTAAAAAATCCGGCCCGAAGGATTTTTCTACTCTAGCTCTTTTGCTTCGACGAGGTGCATCCTCTGTTTCAAGTTCATCCATGTTTTCTTGTTCCTCGTCACCACTATATTCATTTTCAGAATTAGTTTCACGTGTCCGTTTCGATGAACTTTAACTTTCTTTGGATTTTCGAGGAAATGTATGTTCAAAAAATGAAGCATTTCTCGATTCCATTATAGTGTTCTTGTGTATGTCAGGGATTTTCGACTCGTGCACAAGAAATCTATATGCCGTAGTGTTAGGCACATACCCAATAAAAATACAATCCACGGTTTTTGGACCGATTTTCACCCTCTTTGGTTCTGGTACAAGAACCTTTGCAAGGCACCCCCACACACATAAGAATTTATAGGAATGCTTCTTCATTTTCCATAATTCATAGGGAGTTAGCTCTTTATTTTTTCGGGGTATCCTATTCAATAGATAATTTGCTAACATGACAGCATCTCCCCACATATTCGTAGACAACCCTGAACTTAGCAACATTGCATTGCACATTTCTTTCAAGGTCCTATTTTTACGCTCAGCACTCCCATTGGATTGAGGCGAATACGGTGCAGTGACTTTGTGAATAATTCCATGTTTCGCACAGAATTCACCAAAAGGTGATACATATTCACCACCTCGGTCACTTCTTATTACTTTAATTTTTCCTTTAAGTTAAGTTTCAACTTCATTTTTATAGAGCTCAAACTTCTCTATAGCTTCATCTTTGCTCTT
The DNA here is from genome assembly GCA_037693485.1 of Kitagawia praeruptora. Lineage (NCBI taxonomy): Eukaryota > Viridiplantae > Streptophyta > Magnoliopsida > Apiales > Apiaceae > Kitagawia > Kitagawia praeruptora. The sequence goes on along the minus strand of CM075354.1, from coordinate 103,510,916 downwards.
AAGCAAATAGACATAACAAAATCTTGTACTATCATCCACAAATGTGACAAAGTACTTATAACCATCCCTTGTTTGATTTGATTTTAAATCACACACATCACTATGAATCAAATCCAAGGGTTTTGTATGTCTTTCAATAGTTTGAAAAGATGGTCTTGTCATATTTGCCTCTACACAAATTTCACATTTGTGCTTCGAACTAATTTGGAATGTTGGGATATGGTTCAAGTTAATTAATCTACGCATTGTTTCATAATTAACATGACCCAGTCTACCATGCCATAAATTGGAAGACTCAAGCAAGTAAGCAGAAGAATTATTATTATTATTATTACTCTTCACAGTCATTATATTAAGCTTAAATAACCCCTCGGTTACATAACCTTTTCCCACAAACATTCCCTTCTTAGACAAAATAACCTTATCAGATTCAATCACCACGCGAAATCCATGCTTGTTCAACAACGAGCCAGAAACCAAGTTCCTTTGGATCTCCGGCACATAAAGGACATCATTGAGGGTCAGCTCCTTGCCAGATGTCATCTTCAACACAACTTTGCCGTTCCCATGGACTTCATATGTTGCAGAGTTTCCCATAAACAGCTTCTCTCCAGTCTCAGTTGGTGAGAAGGTGTGGAACAACTCCTTGCTTGAACATATGTGCCTTGTAGCACAAGTGTCAATCCACCATTCTTTCGGATTGAGCCACATCATCCACCATGTGGGCCGTGCTTCTTCCGCTTCGGTAGTCTGCACTTAGTTGACTTGTGACCCATCTTGTCACAGTTAAAACACTTTCCTTGAAATTTCTTCTTAGAAACTCCACCTTTAGGTCCCAAGTTGGGCCTCTTGTGTGGTTTCCCCTTCTTAAACTTGGAGTTCTTCTTGACCTCCACAACATTAGCACTAGAGGAAGAGACAGACCGATTCTTATTATCCTCCTCAATTCGGAGTCTCAAGACAAGGTCTTGCACTGTCATCTACTTTCGCTTATGCTTCAAATAATTCTTGAAGTCCTTCCAACCAGGGGGCAATTTCTCAATAATAACGGCTACTTGGAAGGCTTCATTCATGGGCATCCCCTCAGCCTCTATGTCATGCATGATCATCTAAAGGTCTTGAACTTGACTAACCACCTTCTTGGAATCCACCATCATAAACTCAAGAAGTCGGGACACTATAAATTTCTTAGTACCCGCATCCTCGGTTCTATACTTTCTGTCAAGTAAGTCCCACAAAGCTTTGGACATTTTCAGCACACTATACACATTGTACAGTGAATCACTCAAACAGTTCATAATATAATTTCTTCACAAGAAATCCGAGTGGTTCCATGCTTGAGCTGCACTAACAAGCTGAACATCAGACTCATCTTCTTTCAGCTTAGGTGCGTCCTCGGTCAAGAACCTCACAAGGTTCAAGGTGGTCAGGTAGAACAACATCTTTTGTTACCACCTTTTGAAATTCAGCCCACTGAATTTCAACGGTTTTTCTGCCTGAGCGGTTACCGGTACATCCGTATTTGGCACCACAAGGGTCGCCACATTAGGCACTGCCTCAGCAGTCACACGCCTATCACCACCACCAGACAAGCTAGTTCCGTCAACTCCCGACATTTCTGAAATCACAATTACAAATCATTATCAATTCATACAATTGCATAAAAAATAATAAATACAATTATTTACTAAATAAATTAGTAAAACATGCACGAATTTAGCGACAACAAATAAATAACAAAATTGTACAACCAGTGAATCATACATACAGGTATACAAAGAGTACGATTTAGTATACCACCGAACCAAGTTATACAACAATATGGGAAATGACTATGAGGTCAACATTTTATAATAAAACATGTAACCAGGATTAAAAAAAACCAAGCAACTAGTGGCCTCGTAGGAGACTAGTCAAACTCTGGCATTTAGATCTTACTGAATTTAACTATTAACAACTCCAAGTGTTAAAAAAACAGTATTAAACAAATAAAAAGAACTACGTAACAGGTTTTTTCAACAAAAAAAAAACATATAGCACATTTAATAAAAGGAAACCGATGACAAATTCCATATAAGCTCATAATGACCAAAAAATTAAATACTTATAAAAGCAAAATTGTTACATATGTAAAACCAGCACAAAAATAAAAGAAAAAAAATGTTTTTTTTAAACACCAGGACAAGAACATGCATCAAAATTACATTACAAGTACAAGACTGAAACACATACAAGTCGCATATAAATTAAAAAAAACTCATTACGAAAAGATTTATATAAACTTATAAATCTTTAACAGTTGATAAAAAAAAACACGTTGTAAGCAATCAAAGAATTATGGGGTCATAACATTAAGCATAGCAAGGACGAGAGACACCATGTCAGTTTAAAAGGCAAAAGATATAAAAATTGAGTTAACCTTTATTAAAAACAATGGCAGCTCTTAAAATAAAAAATAATCAATTGACAAGATAGGCAGCGTTAAAAAGGAACATACACAGGGGGCTAAACATGCTATCTAAATCATATTATTATACAATAAATGGCACATGGAAACAAAACCACATATCTCATGCATGGTATGGAACAGAAGATCAACATATCAATATTAGCATTTATCTCACAAGGCTATACATGCATAAACTGTTATTCCCATATTACACACTTGTATAATTGTAGAAGGGGGGTTGAATACAATTCTTGATATTTATAAATTTCTGATAAGAATCACAGAAATCTATAAGGAGATAATTGCTGAATGAGAAATGATTCACAAACATATAAAAAATCAGGTGGTTAAATGTACCACCTGAGACTTTTATTCGAAGAAAACTCTGTGATACAGAAGTACACAGCTGCTGTTTTACAACTCTTTGCTTCTAAGGATATTCAAGAAACCCTAAGCAAATATGTCTATTTTCTTAGTTTCTAAAGAGTTGCTACACTTGGTTATATATCCCAAGTTTACAAGTACTACAAGAATAAGATAATATTAATCTAATTCAAGTTGACTTGCTACTCCACTCCAAATCCACATGTAGCCGAAAGGTTGTCCTTATGAATAGATATGTCCCTTGCACCTTTCTTGTCTGTACTGTGTAAAATGGAATGCTTCTTTCTTCTGCGTTTCCAAAGTATGGCTGCCATACTGCTTTTTATACCTACTATCAACCCATGTGATCTATCAGTCAAACCTATCCTTATCAACTGCTAATTCCCAGCTAGCATAGAAGAAAGTGTTAATGATTATCCGTTGATGTTGTACACTGTCATCCGTTGATGGTAGTTTGAGTTGTATCCGTTGATATTGTAGATTTGAGTTGCATCTGTTGATAGAGTCCTATTCTCATCTGTTGATACACTTTCACTTAGACAGAATTACATAGCATAGCTTATTTACAATTGGCTACCCTATTCTACCTATCCGTTGATGGTCAACATGACTCTGAATAAAAACACTATCAACTGATAAATAGAGATACTGCAGTATGCTACAAAACCTCATCTGTTGATGAGCTACCTGTCAACGAATAGAGTTATAATGTCTCATCCGTTGATAGTTACAAAACATGACTTATACAATTTTGTGCATAGAATGTGAAGTTATCATCAAGTACAACATATTCCTAACATAAACAATTAAATTATCATAAATATTGAGATAAAAGCATGGCCTAACACTGGAACAGAGCATGTTAACTAATAAAAGAAAACATACACCCGATAAAAGAAAAGAACAACCACTGCAACACAAATCAAGCTACACAAATACTTGTATTAAACCATTAACAGTACCATAGTAATAGTACAACAGTCACACAAAAACAATATACTCCCGAAAGAATCCAAACAAATCAGTTTATTAGTTAAACTAATTCATATGAATTATGGTATCTGTTTTAAGCTTGTAGGAAGTATAGTAAGAGATTGTACCTAAAATCACAATTATTACAAGAAAAATACCGAGAGATTGTTTCGAGGCACGTGAAAACCACGTTATCCTTAAAACAGATAAGCCCCTTCCACGTGGTGCTTGAAGGTTGTTTGTGGCTTCCGTCTCCCAGGATAGAACGAAACGAGGTGATCTTAATCACTAGAGACCCGCCTCCTACGAACCGAACAAATACCACTCTATCACACAGAAATGAACCTAAAGCTCTAAAGAGTATGCAAGGAAAACAATGAAAGACTTGTAGATTTTTTGATGTCACAAACAATGAAGTGAGGGACTCTATTTATAGGAGTAAAAGGAACATAACCCCCATAAGAAATAACTTTGTAACTCCCAAATAATTAATTTTGTAACCCCCAACATATAATAAATATATGAGTTACAAAATTAAAACATGAGTTACAAAATTAAAAATGAATTAAAAATCAAAAGAATAAAATGTAATAATTTTTTATTCAAAAATAGTTCAACAGAGAGTGAGTTGAATATCACAATGAAAAATTCCTTAACAACTAAGTAACGGTGTGTGCATTAGATGTCACCTATAGAATGTTGGTGCACACTACTATTTACAGATTTACCCTCACTACGCCATAAACAGCCTACGGTAACACCACGACTATGTTACCTTAGACCCTAAAAAATGTTACCAAAGGCCAAAAAAAGGCTAAGGTAACACCTTAGCTGGGATAGTTTTGTTCTATGTAACCTTTGGGGTCTAAGATAACACCTCGACACACATAAGCTAACATAGGCAAATTCGTTACCATAGACCTATAAGGTAACACACTAAGCAATTCTATAGCAACACCAAATCTATGTTACCTCAGATGTTATAATTTTGCAAAATTATTAATTAATTGTGTGGGTCCCACATGTGGGCCCCACAAACATTGCTATTTTGAAATTAATAATTCAAATTTAATTATTTTCTACCATTTAATTACTCTAATATTCATAAAAAATGGCATAGATACAACAAAAAAAATAAAAAAATTGACAAATGTCAAATCTAAAATAAAACTACATATTGTAAATATCATTAATTTAAAGAAAAATTTACAAATCGTACAACCGTTTACATACATTTACTTAAACGTCCCAACAAAAACTAATATATCCCCCAATGTATTGCCACTGTCTTCATCAGAGGTTGCAGATCTACTGCAGAGCATCCGATCAAATATTGAAGCAATGGGATCAATCACTAGTTTGCATTTGAGCCAGAATAATAAACTTGCAAGTCGGAACTATGGACTTTTAGCGGGAAAAGGGAATTAGATGTCGTCTCCTGCATATATTCCCAACTTTACTAACTCATCAAATATGATGATACGAATTGTTCTAAAGCAAAGTCCCAACATGGTATTCGTATTTCTGCACAGTAAAATATGAGCATATCAGAGGTGAAAGTGAAAAATATAAAGGCAACTATACACTGCTTTAACAGAAATTTGAACCAAAATGTATAAGGTATAATGAGATAAAAGACAACAAAAATGATTCCAAAAGTGATCAATGTAATTAAAAGTAACTCCTCCCAGATCGATAACATAATTACAGAACTTTTCACTCGAGGAAGATTTAAGAATCTATGAGATTAGGTATGATCAAGATAACAATTGTTGAAAAACCTGCCACTTACATGTTCCTGCATCGATTTTCCTATGATGGGAAAGTGCTTCACCTGCTCCGCACTTTCTATTTTAAAGGCCAACTTTTCAATAATTGGAATTGCTTAGGACCTCCGATCATCACCCATGGCTGTTGGTAGCAATTACATGTTAGCATAGTAACAGTCACAGAAGGAAGTTACAAGCAAAAGTTTCTACATGGGAAGATACCTCTATATATATTGATAAGTTTCCCAAATATCCCAGTAATATTCTTGCTTAAATCGGGAGGATTATACATCGATGATGATTTTGATGAATCTGCCTAAATAAAAACATCAAAAACAAATCAAGACTAACTAAACAAATACATGCATATATTGCCAATCCCCAAAAGTAAATAAATATACTAACATATAATATAATTGATAGACAAGTGTACAAACAGAAATCCATGAGAACCACCCCTAAACCTTTTTAAAATGCTCAAAGCAGAGAGAACAGAAAATCAGAATCATTGCAAAATAATTCGAATATGAAGTTGTAATTGATCCTTGTTACCTTCCACCAAAACAGAACACAGCCATACGCGAAAACGTGCAAGCTAGCCAGTGCAAACACACTGCACATTCATAATTTGCAGAACATTGGTCAGTTTATCACAAATTTATATTAATAAAAATATGTTTTCCTGCAAAAAGTAGCACATTTACATTATAAAAAACTGTTTCTGATTAATTTATTTTTTTACAGATGTGCACAAAAAATGTGAGGAATTTGTGCAGACAGTTTCCATATAAGCAATTTGTGTAATACGGGAAAACATGCCACTCAAATGTGCCAAGATTACGTACACACCAAACAGGGTCACAAAACATCCTGTGAACAAGCCTGAAAAACACAAGGTAGTGGAACCCAGAAAATAAAATCAGATTTCCTGGATCTGTCATATACAAAGGGTCTCATATATAAGAACTAGTTATAACCATTTTACAGTTAGGTTCCTTTCTAAATGTGCTATAATTTTCAAGACCAGTTCAACTCATTCAACAAATATATTACAAGAAAAAGGCCAAAAAAACAAAATCTTTAAATAGAAATAAAGCAGAATTAACTCATAAAAGGAAACTTTAATTGCCCTTATTGTCAACTTTTCAAGAAAAATAACGAAACACAACACAAGAACATGTATCTATAATATCTGCAAACACAAACATGTACTATGTTTAAAAGTTAGGATAATGGGGAAGTACCTTGTAAGTGGGATTATATTAAAAATAACGGTGGTACTATGTTTGCCCCCTTGTCGTTAGTCTGCTGTTTCTGATCAAAACCATTGGACATCTGATTAGTGGAAACCGATACCACATTAGGAGCATCTCAGAAAATGTTTCACTTGGTCATACCTGAATCTGGTTAGTATCTCCCCATCTCGCAATATTCCCAACTACTCCAAGTGTAGAACCAGCAAGCACAAGACTTCCGAATCTCGTGGGTGGACAGAAGGCAACCTTATCACAATCAATTCTAAAACAATTTCTGCAACACCAGCAAACCGAATGCATATTAACTAAAATTGCAAGAAAAAGTCGGCCACATGAAAAAATTAAACTAATTTACTCACGTGATGAGACCGATAAGCCTTCTAATCAACTTGTCCCATGTTTCTCCTTCAATTGCCAATGTCTTTCTGTAAGTAAGATATGATTCCTAAATCATATCACTTTAATAGAAGGCTAAAAATCACCAACAAGATTCTTTAATCACTATCCGGGAACACAGTTCAGAGAGACTAATACATGACATTACAAAGATGAGAGAACACATCATCCAACATAAAATGTAATGAGTAAATCTCTAATAGAAATACCTGGTACAAAATGTTCATCCAGTTGGCATCCCTTGGACCTGGAACATGCTTCAGAATCATTCCACACTTTTCGAATTCTCTCAACACTAAATTTGTGTCCACGGGTAAAAATCTAAAACACAAAAATTAGTAGGTTGATTAGATTTTTAAATCACACTAAAGAAAGAATTGATAAATACTACAGGTGATATAATAATGCACCCTAAAGAATGCCAGACAGATAGAGTTCAAGCTAAAAAGAAAGAAATTGCTAACGGCCCTTCCAAAGTTCATAGTATTGGGTTTTGACACAACAGAGGCGAACGACTTCTCACCCATAATCAAAATGGGGATAAATTTATAATTACATAGCATCAGAAGACTTCATGCTCATGCAGTATAATGTGGTCTATCCATATAGTGGATTATGATATCATATGAAAATCATCATCTCAGTACAAAAGATATAGTTGACACTTTCCTAAAAAGATTACACATCATCTTCGAACCAATAAAGACTACAAAGACATATAGGTACGTCATGACACATCACACAGTAGATATTAAATAGACTCATTTTCTAATGAACTCCAAGACTCGTTACTTATTAGTCTGTTACACAAAAACGTGGTGAGGTAACTGAAACACTACAACACAAATAATGCACAATGATCATCATAAAAAACAAATAGATGTACCCGTATACAGTGACCCATTCTTCCTCGTCAAGAGGTCCAACAAGCACTGAGTTCCTCTGCATCTCCGGTCTTGCAACCTCCCTAGGTTTAAATCATGATTCCTAAATCATGGCACTTTTTCGGATATGATTCCTAAATCATCACTTTAATAGAACTAAAAGCACATGAGAAGAATAATGTACACTTGCTTAGTTTCTTAACAAGTAAAATCAAATAATACTCAACAAGTCATGAATTCTTAATTAATGACAAAATTACCTTAGTTCGGCCTTCTTCAAATAGTTTATCAACAACATCACAGTTTGGAGGAGTTCCAAATCTCCATTGAACGTCTTTCACATTCTCTGCATCCAAAAAGTAGAGAGAGAGAGAGGGAGAGAGAGCGAGAGAGAGTGAGAGAGAGACCGAGAGAGAAGGGTGAGAGAGAGATGGAGAGAGAGGGGTCAAAATCGAAGAATACAACACACATATATATATATATATACAAATCGAAGCATTAACACGGTTATATTTATGAATCGAAGCATATAAGGAGAGATTTATACCTTAATTGTGAGAGAGACTGATTGAGTGAGAGCGAACTTGACCTAATTGAGAGAGAGAGAGAGAGAGGTGAGTGAGTGAGGTTCGAGAGAGAGAGAGAGAGAGGGGTGAGTGAGAGAGAGGTGAGTGAGAGAGAGTCAAATAATTGAGTGAGATCCCCAAATTTCCCCGACTTCGTCAATTTTGATCCAAAATTTTGGCCCAATTTTGATTTACCCGCTTTCATTTTCTTTTGCCGCCCACCAAATCTTCATTTTTTCCCAATTTTTCATTACCTTATTTTTTTTTCATTTTCTAATATTACAAAAATTATTAATTTCCGTATAAAAAATTGCATGACTATAATGTTTATTATTTCAATTATTGAATAATAATTTAAACTTATTATACCCCGTTATTTTCTCCAATAATTTTATTAATGAATTTAATAATTTTTTAATATTACTTTATTTTAAGATATTTTAAATAAAATTATTAAAAAATATATTAATATTGTAAAAATATGAATGATTCAATTATTGGATAGAATATTATTTTTATAATAATAAATTCAATGACTTGATTAAAATTATTGAATTTTAAATTTTAATAATTATTAAATCGTTAACTATAAATAAAATTTAAAAATATGTTAATTATACTCTAAGGTAACACACCCCTTGGTGTTACTAAGTTTAACACCTTCCATAGCTATGGTAACATACCTTTAAGGCTATGGTAACACCAAAACTAGAGTGTTGTGGTAGGTCCAAAATTTCATAGCTATGGTAACACCCGAGAAGGTAACACCCCCCCTTAAGTGTTGTATAAAGCCATCTATGGCGTAGTGCCTAGTACGTGACTGAAAATTGTGTGCTGCTTTGTTTCTTTCTAAAATCGGTACTCTGTGTAGGAAGGACCACAACATCTTTCTTCAACCACCTCGTCCTTTTCATATTCTTTAGCTGTTTGTCTCCATTTTTTTCTTTCCAAGTTTAGCTGTTGAATTACCATCTATTCATGGACCACAAACCATAATAGATGCATGCCTCCTTGATATTTGAATTTGTACCTTCATTTGTCTTGATGTGAATTAGCTAAATGTTGATGTCGTGAACTCTGGAATCTCCATTCACACTTGACTTGTCGACATAAAGCAATTAGACTTTACGATATGAAGACTTCTCGATTTAGTTCATCTTGGAGACTTCTCGATCTAGCTCATTTTGGACTTTTCAATCTAACTCATTCTGAGACTTTACGATCTCAACACTTCACTATATAGCTTTCTACACTTCACGACATAGTTCATTCTGGACTTCTCGATCTAATGCCTTAATAAATTTTCTGCAACTTATTTCTTCATAGCTTTCATTGACTTCAATCCTGCTACATGAACAGTTCTGAACTTCTTCCGGGATAATGATTTCATAGCCTATATACATTCTAGGTGCTTGAAAAACCCTAAGCTTATTATATCATTGAGCTATTTAGAATTAAACAAGTATCATTACTATATCCTAGTGGTGAATTCTACTAGGCCATGTTGTGTGACACAATCACAAGATGTAGTCTTGTTATTATGGCATTCAGCCATGTCTTGAGCCTAACAATGTTTAAGTTTACGTAGTTGCATTGTCAGAATTATGATTACTCTTTCATTTTTGATGAATTTACAGTAAAGATTGATTAAAATATGTACCAAGTAACAATAGACCATTATGAGAAGAAATAATTTTTTACAAATAATTTTTTCCTATATAGATTATTACTCCCTCTGTCCCTCACATTTTTTAACATAAAAAACTGTGTGTCAAAAGATCTAATTTGTACCGGACTGGTTAGTTAATATCATACATAAAAATTTTATTTCATAGTTTAATATTTGATATTTAATTTTTCTTACAATTTAAATACAAAACAAAAATGAAATGTTTTGTAGATTAATATATTTCTAGAAAGAAGTACATATATTATTATTTATAAAATAATAATTTCTAAATATATGAGTGTCGGTTATTTGTTATGTAAAGTAGATTTAATTATTTAGATCATCGTATTGATCCTTACAATTTCATCAATTTATCATCTATTAATTTAGATTGTCAAAATATGAAACATGTAAATATGTAATCGATATATTGAATGGGTTGGATAAAAAATTGAATTTTACTGATATTGAAAATTGGATATTGGCCCAGTTATACTCGTTCTGGTCGGGATCTTGGACACATAGGTTAATCCGGTCTAATTTACCGGTTTAGAACAATCCTATTTTTATATAAAAAAAGAAAATTTAAAAAATATCTTTAAAATGCACCTTAAAATCTGTGCCCGAAACTGGTACGCAAACGTTAAGAATTCAAAGGGACGGAAGGAGTACTTAATTAACTGTTTTTCGCACTTCCTAACAACTAACAATTAGACACCAAAATTATGTCCCTTAAGTAACGTCATAGAAACTTTATAAAAAAATAATAATATTTGTTTTAAATGTATCATGTAAAAGTTTAAAGCTAATGGAATTTAAATTCAACTTTTTTTATATATATTTTAATCTTATCTACAACATAATCAACTATACTTTACTTTTTTTTTTCAAAATAATGTCAAATCTAAAAGTATTTCTTTTTTAAAAAATTATGTATGTTACATAATTTACATAATTTATAATCTTAATTTTCATACATAGTTTAAAAATTAATCACGATTAAATTTACTAATGATCTTATTTCAAAATGTTTAATAATATATGAGTGTAAGAAAATTAATGAAGAACACTCGAGTTTTAAATAAAAATCATAATTATAATTGATAGATGAAAGTATTCAATGAAACCATAAACTTTATAGACAAACTGAAAATACTTATAAGTGTTTATTGAATTATTATATTTGTAAATTTAACAAATATCTAAATTCAATCAGATGAGCCATCCACATATACATGTAGGACACATCATTCACAAAATAATTTAAAAGACTAGGTCTACTCTTGTACCGAAATCATTCATTCATCTTCAACAAATAAACAAATGTTGGGACATACATGTCCATAGATGATGACAAGAATTGAATCAAGAAATTTTAGCTGACAAATAAATCAGGAAACTAACTGAAATGCAGATCGACTAAGGCTACATCTTGTGAATGGAACTCTGTAAACAGTTAGAAAGTATTTCTGCAACAAGCCATGAGATGCTGTAATCAAGTATCTGTAATCAAAAGATAGATTTGCTATGATCAACTCATGAAGGTAATTCGAGAAATCAAGAAAAGAAAGAGTTCGAGAAGTCAAGCTAGTGTAATGTTTCCATTCGAGATCTCAAAAACATGGTGGATTCGAGAACACAAAAGGGTTATTCGAGAAGTCAGGTACTGTTACAACCAGTTTTCGTCAGCGTATCCGCTCGGTCGGACCTGCAAGTTAAGAAGAATGCGAGGGCGTTGCCCCCCGATTCACCTCCGGTGTGAGAATAAGTTAACTGGTTTTTTAGAATGAGTAATATTGAACGTAGAGTGTTTGTGTTGTGTAAATTGTGTGTGTATCAATGAATCAATGAAATCAAACCTCTTTTAACCTTTTATCCTCTATACTGGCAGTTATTGGAGAGTGAGGCGAGTAGAGAGAGTGTCCCACGTTCCCAGGGATATACAACCGAATGGACCGTTGCAAATAACTGGGCCGAATGACATGGGCCTTCGCCAAACGGGAGACTCTCCAGACCAATACTCCTCATTCGATGACTGGGCCTTCGGTCCAGCCCAGTAAGAAGTTGGGCCTCTAACATGTCCCTAGGCTTCGTTCGGAATTATCCTCAGGACGAAGGCTAAAGCCCAAGCCCATCTTCGGAATTCTGCATTCGCATGTATCCTTCGGATAAGGATGGCGATGGACAAGGCTGAGACGTCTCCTGGGAAGTTGTGTCCCTTTATGGCTAACAGCTGTCTGTCCTCGAGATATACGCCTCGATCCCAGCCGTTGAATTTGAAACGACCACTGTCTAAACGTCGCGTCTCTTCTACGTTAATTCCACAGTTTCTTTCTTTCCTTCTCTTACAACCAGTTTCCGTCAGCGTATCCGCTCGGTCGGACCTACAAGTGAAGAAGAATGCGAGGGCGTTGCCCCCCGATTCACCTCCGGTGTGAGAATAAGTTAACTGGTTTTTTAGAATGAGTAATATTGAACGTAGAGTGTTTGTGTTGTGTAAATTGTGTGTGTATCAATGAATCAATGAAATTAAACCTCTTTTAACCTTTTATCCTCTATACTGGCAGTTACTGGAGAGTGAGGCGAGTGGAGAGAGTGTCCCACGTTCCCACGTTCCCAGGGATATACAACCGAATGGACCGTTGCAAATAACTGGGCCTAATGACATGGGCCTTCGCCAAACGGGAGACTCTCCAGACCAATACTCCTCATTCGATGACTGGGCCTTCGGTCCAGCCCAGTAAGAAGTTGGGCCTCTAACATGTCCCTAGGCTTCGTTCGGAATTATCCTCAGGACGAAGGCTAAAGCCCTAGCCCATCTTCGGAATTCTGCATTCGCACGTATCCTTCGGATAAGGATGACGATGGACAAGGCTGAGACGTCTCCTGGGAAGCTGTGTCCCTTTATGGCTAACAGGTGTCTGTCCTCGAGATATACGCCTCGATCCCAGCCGTTGAATTTGAAACGACCACTGTCTAAACGTCGCGTCTCTTCTACGTTAATTCCACAATTTCTTTCTTTCCTTCTCTTACGCACATATCATTGCTTTAACATTCAAAGCAAAAACCTCTTCCAGAGATATTTCAACAACAATTGGGAGCGTTGTTTCGTCACCAGAGACCCCCAAATCGCCGATTCCGGTCATCGTTCACGTTCGAGAAGTTTATCCCCACGAACTCGATCTTATCAGAGACCTCAAACAAACCAGTAAGTTCTCATTATTTCTCTTCCTTTTTCGATTAATCGCGCACTTGTATCATTTTCATTCCTGCTTCTGTATATATATCTGCATTTCGTATCCATACACACATGTATGTATTTATAGGTACACATATGCAAAGTTAACTATGCAGTTTATTTTTACCGTTTTGAGTAGAACACGCGCACGTCTTTTCTTTTTAATTTCTGTTGTGTTGCTCTTGTACAACCCTTTACTTGAATCTTGGGACTTGCCTGGAAATTGTCTGGGTAGAGACATCCTTATGTCCCTTTTCCAGGGATTTTGGGTCTTGTCTGAGAGTTTTCTGGGCAAGAACGTCCTTCGGGATCTTCAAGCCTCAAGAACCCTCTTCGGACGGTCCCGATCTCCTTTAGCTTAGACCCTTTTTCACTTATTCCCCCCTAAGGAATTTAGGGTATCCCCGACCGACCTTGGCCCGCTGTACTCGGCCCGTTTTCTTTTCCTATCTTCTTTCTTTGATTTATCCGAGTACAAGGCTAATGTCTCTTCATTTCCGAATGCAGGGACATGGATCGGTCATCCGAAGGTGCAGGCCCTTCGGCCCCTTCTCCATTTACTGACGCCACCCTGTACCCTGCGGCGAACCATCGGACCGTACTTGACGAAGAAAAACTAACTCCATTCGCCGACACCTATAGCATTCACAAACAACATTGGTTTGTGTACGCCCCTAGGAGAAAAGAGAGGATTTACGATAACCCTCCCGTTCCCGAAACTTGTGGGGGTGTATGCACGGGCATCTCTGAAGCTGCTTTCAAATGCGGGTTTCGGGTGCCGATTCTGCCCATTCTGAAAAAGCTGCTGAAAGAGATGGGTATTGCCTTAGGCCAGCTCGACCCGAATAGCTTCATATATGTGAACGTTTTTCAAGCTCGCTGTTTGGCTGCCAAGGTTCACCCTCGAACCTCTTTGTTCTGGCATCACTATGACTTTCGCCGTAATTCCAAGAGCTATGGCTTCTATACGATCGCCCGCCGCACTAACCGAGCAGATTGGGCCCAGACCAATTCGAACAACAAGGGGTCCCATGATAGATGGTTCTTTCTCTCCGGGCCCAAGATCGCCAAGTACTCAGTATGGAGGGACGTTGATCCGGCGAAGCAGGTAATTATGCCCTCGCTCCTAGAGTCGGAAAAGCACGACTACAAATTACTTTGCGACCTGGAGATGGAAAAGGTTCCTCTATCCCTCAGTCGAGACAAAGATTGGCTGTTCTCCCTCTGGGGTAACGGTAACATTTGCTCTCCTTGTACTTCTGTAACTGTGTGTACTAGTTTGGCTATTGTAACCATATGTTTCGGTCAGTATCCGATCACTATTATCACGATTTTAATCTTTGCTTTTCTTGTGTAGTGTCTTCCCGTGAGGAGCTCGTCGAGAGAAGGCGACAGAAGGCCGCCGAGAAGGAGGCGGCTGCTGCTGCAAAGGCTATTGCTGATAAGGCCAATGCCTCTGTTCCCGATGCTGACGACGGGGGAAGGTCAGCCTCCAAGGAAGATAATGTGGTTAGTACGCCACCGGTCACTTCTCCTCCACGGGACTTGAAGATAAGTGAGACTGACCTTGCCTCCCCGACCGACTCTAGGAAGAGGGTCAGACTGAGTGAGGCAGGGCTGAAGATGCATGCCCCTCAGTGGGGGGTCTTGGAGACTGACAAGATAATTGTCCCTGCTCCGCAGTCATCTACTGTTGTCGGTCCCGATCTTTGCCGGGGTCTCATATTGCCGGCCTATAGGCCGACATTTGCTCAGGTGGATGACCTTGAAGCTTGCACTGAGATGCTGGCCTTGCTCTCCATGGTGAGATCCTTTTTCTTCATGTTGTTATCCATTTTACTTGCCTTCAGCATTTAATCCTTTCCCCATATATGTTTTCAGGGTGTTTCATGGTCGGCTATTGTTACCGAGCGGATGGAGGGCATGCAGGCTAAGCTGAAAGGGATCGACCGGCTGGAGGTTCGCGCGGTCAAAGCTGAAGAAAGCCTTCGGACTTCTACCTCTGAGCTTGAAAGGGTAACCGGTCAGGCTAACTCTCTAAAGACCGAGAACGAGGCTCTGAAGGCGAAGCTGGAGGAGATCGATGTCTTGAAAAAGCGCATCGATTGGAGGAACCAGCAGCTTAAAGTTTCGAGGAAATCCATCCGTAAGCTGAAGAAGACCCTCGAACTTACCGAAGAGAGGTGCTACCAAATGGGCTACGAAGATGCCGTGCTAAAGGCTCATGAATCGGGCTTCGACCACACCAAGCTGTTGGATAACACGATGACAGATCCAGTCGGTCGGACCGATACAGATGGGCCTTTGGTGGTCTCTTCGGGGGAGGATGAGGAGCTCTCGGACTGCTGATTTTACATACAGTTGTGTTTAACTCTGCCTTCGGGCTTTAAATTTGTGCCCTTGGGCTTTTGTAATATTTAACTTTGCCTTCGGGCATGATGTTCTCGCCTTCGGGCTATTTGAATTATCCTTACTTTATGCTTCTTTTGGCTTTATTTTTCCTTGGCATAGTCTGTATTCCATGCATCTTCGGTTATTTATCGCCTTGGCATAATTTGTGGACAATTTCGTTTTCATGCATCTTTGGTATAACTCTACCTTAGCATAATTGTTCTTTTTTTATGCATCTTCGGCCATTTTTGCCTTAGCATAATTACTTATATTTTTATGCCTCTTCGGCCATTTTTGCCTTAGCATAATTACTTATATTTTTATGCCTCTTCGGCCATTTTTGCCTTAGCATAATTACTTATATTTTTATGCCTCTTCGGCCATTTTTGCCTTAGCATAATTCTTGCCTTTTTGTGCATCTTTGGTTGTAACCTAGCTGCCCCCAAGTATTTAAGGGGTTTTGTAAATGATTAAGGTCCCGTTCGGTCGGTGAAAAATATGTCTTCCCGGCCTTAATTGATGTCGAAGCAACTTAAATACTAGGACTTTTACAAGGACTCATATTTCATTCGGTCGGCCCCAAATATGGGTCCGTTAAGCCTTTGTGATGTATTAAAATATTAAACAAGATAAAGGTAGCATGTTTTATTCGGTCGGCCCCAAACATGGGTCCATTTAGCTTAATCTTGTGTACTTAACCGTTCGCTTATCAGTGTACTTGGCTAATAATAATGAATATGGAAATGGGGCAAACAATCTTTTATTAATTATGTATGCAAAGAGGTTGTACATAATTTTAGATTACAGATTGATGCTCACTTAGGGAATTCGAAATTAACTTGCACAAAGCAATATACTGAATGAAAAAGCTTAAAGAATACGTCCAGTAAGCTTACTGGTAGAAACAGCGAAGGCGAGCGGCATGCCAGGTGTTTTTTATTGGGCTACCGTCCGGATGAGCCAATTTGTAGGTGCCCGGTCGAACCACTTCAATTACCACGTATGGACCTTCCCAGTTGGGCATAAGTTTGCCCTTTTTGGCTGGCATGGAGGTGGCTAACTCCCGAAGTACTAAGTCCCCGACTTGGAACGATCTCTTCTTCACCCCCGAATCATAGTACTGAGCTGCCTGTAGTTGGTACCTTAAGTTTCTTTGGTGGGCAGCCTCTCTTTCTTTTTCCCGTAAGTCCGCATTCGCTCGGAGTCCGAACTCATTTATCTCCACGTTAAACACTTCTGTTCGGTAAGACTCTAAACCAACTTCAACAGGTAGAAGGGCATCAGTCCCGAAGGCCAGTTTGAAGGGCGTTTGTCCGGTTGAAGATCTTGTAGTAGTTCGGTAAGCCCATAGGACCCATGGTAGTTCTTCGGCCCAAAGTCCCTTAGCTTCCCCTAGCCTTTTCTTGATTCCATCAAAAATGATTTTGTTGGCCGCCTCGATCGCCCCATTTCCCTGGGGATGCCCTACCGAACTGAACTTTTGTTTTATCCCGAATTGAGCCAGGAATTTTCTGAACTTGCTCCCAATGAATTGAGTACCGTTATCGGACACACACACCATAGGTATGCCAAACCTCAAGATGACCTGTTCCAGCATGAATTTCTTCGCGGCTTCTTCGGTAATGGCCGAGAGGGGTTTTGCTTCTATCCACTTAGTCATATAGTCGATTGCCACAATACAGTATTTCGCTTGCTTATTGCTGGTGGGTAGGATCCCCACAATATCGACCGCCCACTTAGCAAATGGGATCGGGCTAAGGACTGAGGACATTTCTTCGGGTGGTTGTTTCGGTATTGTGCTGAAAAGTTGGCACTGTCTACACCTCTTGGCATATTCGGATGCATCTTCTTTCATCTTTGGCCAGAAAAACCCTTGCCTGAGAATTTTGAAGGCTAACGATCTTCCAGCCAAATGTTCTCCACAAATCCCTTCGTGAACCGTCTCTAAAGCAAGCTGTTGTTCATCTTTGTCTAAACACCTAAGTAATGGCTGGCTTACCGATCGTCTGAACAAATGGCCCCCGACTAGAGTATAGTTCCCTGACCGATACTTCACCTTCTGTGCTTCCCTTCGGTCAAGTGGTAGGGCTCCTTTTTCCAAGAATGCCCTGATGGGAGTCATCCAATTGACCCCTTGATGAATTTCCATGCACTGCTTCTTGTCTATCGAAGGCGTCTTCACTTCGGTCAGATAGATGGACCCATTTAGGTTCTGGGTTTCTGCCGAAGCTAACCTCGAGAGGGCGTCTGCCCGACTGTTGCTTTCTCTAGCTACTTGAGTTAACTCGAAAGTTTCAAACAGCAAAGATCGTTCACGTACCTTAAGGGCGTATGCCTTGGTTCGGGGATCTTTTTGCCCATACTCTCCTGAGAACTGTTTTACCACCAACATGGAATCACTGAACGCCCTAATGTGCTTAACTTCTAGACTTCTTGCCAAATCTAACCCTGCCAAGAGTGCTTCATATTCGGCCTCATTGTTCGTCAACGGGAAAGTGAACCTGATAGCTTGACAAATTTCAAATCCTTCTGGGCTTGTAAGAATTAACCCTGCCCCGTACTTTTCCTTGGCGACCGACCCGTCGACAAACAACTTCCATTTTCCTGGTGTCTGGATTATTTGCTCTTCTGGAGCTAAGTCGTTCGGCCCCGAGAAAGAGCATTCTACCATGAAATCTGCTAGTGCTTGGGCTTTGATCGAAGTCCTTGGTGTATATTCCAAATCATGCTCCCCCAGTTCGATCGCCCAAGCAACCACTCTGCCCGATGCCTCTGGCCTTTGCAAGATTTTCTTTAACGGCTGATCGGTTACAACTTTGATCGTCCTTCCTTGGAAATAGTGCCTTAACTTTCTTCCGGCCATTACCAGTCCATAGGCGAACTTCTCTGCATTTGGATATCTTGTTTCTGCATCTTTAAGAATATGAGAAACATAGAACACCGGATGCTGGTTCCCTTCGTGCTCTTTGACCAACACGGCTCCGAGCGTTCGGTCGTTCACAGCCAAGTACAGCTGCAATGTTTCTTTTGGGTCGGGTCTCATTAAGAGTGGAGCCTTCACTAAGTACTCTTTAACCTCTTCGAATGCTTTCTGGCAATTTGGCCCCCACTCGAAATTCTTGGACCCCCGAAGTACTTCAAAGAATGGCAGGGCCTTTTCGGCCGATCTAGAAATGAATCTCCTCAGGGCTGCTAGCCGTCCGGTCAGCTTTTGAATGTCCCTGATCGTCTTCGGCACTTCCATGTCAATAACTGCTTTAATCTTCTCTGGGTTTGCTTCAATACCTCGGGTACTAACCATGTATCCCAGAAACTTCCCACTATTTACTCCAAACGTACACTTGTTCGGGTTGATCCTCATGTTGTTTCTTCTAAGCGTTTCAAAACATTCCCTCAGATCCTCGGCATGATCCCTGAAAAGGGACTTAACAATCATATCGTCCACGTAGCACTCCATGTTCCGACCGATCTGGGCTTTGAACACCTTGTTGATCATCTTTTGAAATGTTGCCCCGGCGTTCTTCAGGCCGAAAGGCATCTTTATATAGGCATAAGTGCCATTCGGTGTGATGAATGCTATCTTTGGAACATCCTCGGCATTCATGGCAATTTGGTGGTATCCTGAGAATGCATCCAGGAAACTGAGTATTTGATGCCCCGAAGTAGCATCTATCAGTTGATCAATGTTCGGCAAGGGATAGTGGTCTTTCGGACAATGCTTATTCAGGTCGGTGTAGTCCACACACATTCTCCACTTGCCGTTTGATTTCTTCACCACCACTACGTTCGCCAACCAATCGGGATAGTCTATCTCTTCGATGAACTTTGCTTCCAGCAACTTTTCAACTTCAACTTGAATTACTTTCTGCCTTTCCATGGCGAAATTCCTCTTCTTTTGTCTTACGGGCTTGGCTTCGGGAGCTACATTTAAGCAATGTTTGGCCACCGCAGGGTCCAAACCTGGCATATCTTCGGGATTCCATGCGAATACGTCGTGGAATTCCCTAATGACCTTGATGACTTTCTCTTTTAATTTCGGCTCCATGCTCTTTCCAATTTGGATCATCTTTCCCGACTGACCCACGTACAGCTCTACCTCTTCGGTCTCGGCAGCAGGCTCAGCAATCGGGCTTGACAAGTCGGCACCAAATTTTTCTAACTCAATGTTCAGTAGTTGGTGGCTGCCACCAGCTTCGGTCTCATTTCTTTTCCTCTTTCCCGCTTCGGTCATTTCGACGTCTTTGTCTTTTTCCAAATCCTCCAACATGATTATTCTGGCGGCTTTCTGATCGCCTCTCATTTCTCCGACTCCATGTTCTGTCGGGAATTTCAACTTCAGATGGGGGACGGAGGATACAGCCTGGAACAAAGATAAGGCTGGCCTTCCCAGAATTCCGTTGTACGGACTATCGACCCGAACGACATAGAACTTTGCTTCCTTCGTCACAGTGTATGGCGCTTTTCCCAACATGACAGACAAGGTAATAGTCCCCTCTATTGGTACGGGCTGATTACCGAAGCCATATAAAGGTGCCTCGTGGCATGGCTCCAGCTGTTCGCCTCCCAAATTCATCTTGCAATAAGTTCGGTGATATAGGATGTTGACTGAACTCCCTTCGTCCACCAGCACTCTCCATATCTTGTTTTCCCCAATTACTGGGTTTATAACAAGTGGGTCTTCGTGCGGCCATATCACATCCTCATAGTCATCCTCTGTGAAGGAGATAGGCAATGGTTGCTTGGCTGAACTTGACTGGTACAGGTTATAGATCTGTCTGGCATACTTTTTCCTTGCTGTCTTACTGTCCCGATCAAGCACTGTTCCTCCGGAAATTGTTCTGACCTCCCCTCGGTACTTCTCGGAACTTTCAGCTTCCTTCCTTTTCTCCTTGGACTCGAGTTTGTCCCTCAAGTCGCCCACAAATTGGGTCAGTTCCCCATCTTTGATCATCCTTTCAATTAACTTCTTCAAATGATAGCACTCATCGGTGTTGTGACCTTTGTCCCGATGGTAGTCACAATATTTGCTGTCGTTTCTTCTATTCTCAGGGGTCTTCAACTTGGGTGGTCTGACAAACCCAGGTTTACCCTTTATCTCATGGAGAATCTTCGAGATAGGTGTGTTTAGTGGTGTGAACACAGTACTATCCCTATCTCTTCTTCGTTCGGCCCCTTTGTCGGGCCTCGTATCATTCAACCTGCTCTTAATGTCTCCTCGACCCCTTCGGTCGTCCCTTCTGTCATCCCTCCGGTCGTCCCTTCTGTCATATCTGTCATTTTTCTTGTTCTCCTTGTACCCCCCAATCGATTCCAATTTTCTTCTAATAGCCTCTCCTCTCACATATATATCATTTAAAGATTTGGGAGGCATATCATAAAGAGAAGATCGAAGCTTCTTACCTTTAACAGGGTCGAGGCCTGCTGCGAGGAATCCAGCAGCCTTGACTTTGTCCAAGTTGGTGACCATACCGGCTTCCTCTTTGAACCTTGCTAAGTAATCACCCAAATCTTCGTTCGGTCCCTGCCTGCAGTGGATCAGGGCTTCCGTATCCTTCTCTCTTCGGCACAAATGTGAGTAGTGCCTCAAGAATTTTTTTCTTCACTTGTTCATACGAGCCTATCGACCTAGGTCTTAACGACCTGTACCACATGGATGCATTCCCCTTTAGGTAGGTTTTGAACATCTTGCAGAGCATCACATCACAGTGCCCCATCCCGGTCATAAGTGATTCATATTTCTCATAGTGGTCTTCGGGGTCACCCTTTCCGTTAAATTCATTCATCTTCGGGAACTGCCTTCCGGGAGGCGGTCGAAAATGTTCAACATCCTCGGTCACCACTGGCTCGTGGCTGACCTTTCTCTCCCCAAACATGGCCTTCTCGATCCTTCGGATGCGATCGTCCGTATGGGGACCCTCCTCTTCCGAATCGGAAGAATAAACTACCCTTGACCGGGTTCTCCTTGAGTTTGATTCAGAGTCCCCTGACTCATCTTCATCATTTCTGGTTCTTTGCCTCTTGTCTCTTCGGTCATCCAACCCCGGGTCTTCGGCTTCTAGAGCCTCGCGGAGTGCCTTCTCCTGTAGCTCGATCTCCTCCCTTTGGAGCTTTAGGGCCTCTAGCCTTAAACGGTCAGCCTCCCTCTTTTTGGCCAGACGTTCGGCCTCCCTGTTGCTCTTCTCTTTCTCTATCTCTTTCCGTTTACCCTTGGCCTTTTGTTCCTCTCGCCACTTCATGAGAATCTTCCGTTGCTCTTCGGGAGACGGTATGTCTCCTTCTTCATCAAAAATCAGAAGCCTTGGGGTGATGGGAGGAGTGATGCGATTATTTTCGGCCATAGTGCTATCGTCGGCTGTTGGCATTTCGGTTTCATTCGCCATTATTGACTGTATAATTCAACACAAATGTATCTCTACGTTCCCACAGACGGCGCCAAATGTTACAACCAGTTTCCGTCAGCGTATCCGCTCGGTCGGACCTGCAAGTGAAGAAGAATGCGAGGGCGTTGCCCCCCGATTCACCTCCGGTGTGAGAATAAGTTAACTGGTTTTTTAGAATGAGTAATATTGAACGTAGAGTGTTTGTGTTGTGTAAATTGTGTGTGTATCAATGAATCAATGAAATCAAACCTCTTTTAACCTTTTATCCTCTATACTGGCAGTTACTGGAGAGTGAGGCGAGTGGAGAGAGTGTCCCACGTTCCCACGTTCCCAGGGATATACAACCGAATGGACCGTTGCAAATAACTGGGCCGAATGACATGGGCCTTCGCCAAACGGGAGACTCTCCAGACCAATACTCCTCATTCGATGACTGGGCCTTCGGTCCAGCCCAGTAAGAAGTTGGGCCTCTAACAGGTACTATAAAAAGATCCTATTCGAGAAGTCTACAAAAGAGCCTACTCGAGAAGTCATTCGAGAACTCGACAAAAGGGCTATTCGAGTCCTTATTCGAGAAGTCAAAGTCTTACCAGTTCGAGAACCCAGCCTGAATATTCTAGAGTTCTCTAATGGGACAAGTCGAATGAAGGACAGACCCAAAATTACTTTGCAACTCGTGACTTATAGACAGTGATCAATAACACAAAGGATGTTACGAGTAGGGAGTCAAATTGTAGATATTTGAAGGCTCAAACTGATCTTCCAAGTGAAATGTGAAATCAATCACTGTTTATCCGGCTTCAAGGGCAAGAATAAAAGTGGAAGCAATCTTCAACATGATTACATTACTACTGAAGAATTCAAAGGATAACTTGATGAGTGCATAAGGACCAACTGATTTGCTAGAGAAATTCAAGCATAGATCAATAAGCAGAAAAGCTTATTGACTTTTTAAAAGGTTAATCTTTTTGCTAAAACAACTTTTCTGGCATAAAAATTCAAATCAAAAGATCATTTGCATAAAGCATCACATGGGCTTGGGAGTTAAGTCATTTCAAGAACTTAGTAACTTATATATGAAGAAAGCAACATACACGGACTTGAAGCATGCTGGAATTGTCCAAAACAAGAAGAGACTTTCAAGATATTTCCAGAAATGACGATATCTTCAAGCATGTGTGTGTGACAAGTTATACCAAAAATGTTTTCTTTACATCTTACGTATTTTACTTGTTTTCATATAATTTAAATAAGATGTATGAGCAACATAGTCTAAGAGTGTGAGAAGAAAAACACCGAGCATAACGTAGAGAGCATTAGGTTTTCTTGTAAATACTAAGACATTGTAACCAGCAGTTGTGTATTTTTACGCAGAGTATTTTCTTTAATACAACCCTCAGGTGAATCAAACAAATCCACCTTAAAGTTTTTATATTGTGTGCATGACTGTTAGTTACCCTATTAACTATCTGTTCTTATACAAACTGATTTAGACCTCACTAATTCGAAAAAAGTTTTAGACAAGATTGTATTCAAATCTCCATTTACAATCTCATGGTGTATAACCGGGAAATAAGATAATTAAACTCATTATCTGATGAAAAATTTTATGAAAAAAATTTATGTATAAAAAACTGTCAACAATTTTTATACATACGATAATTCAAGTCATCTCATAAAAAATCATGCAATAAACACAATTTCGTTCCAAAATTTCCTTTCATTCACGCCATTTTTCCGATTATATATATTGTCCACAAACATTCCCAACTATCATCGGAAAAAAATCATCGTCACAAAAAAATCACTTATTTTACTCGATAATCATCATTACCCACATTCCATTATTTTAAAAAAAAATCATTATACATATTCCTTTCCGATATTAATTATTTTACTCAAGAATTATCATTATTCGCGCCGTTTTTCCGATCACATCGTCCATAAACATCCCTAATTATCACCGGAAATAAATCAATCACCACCGAAAAATTCACTTACTTTACTTATTTATCATCATTGTACACACTCCTTTTCCATATCAAATTCACATAATCTTTACAACAATTGTTGAATTAAATTCAAAATTCCAATTTTGCTTCCACTCTAATGGGCTTCATCCATCCCAAAACCAAGCCCATATCAAAAACCCCTTCGATGATACACCTTATATATATCTCAACATTGGGCCTCCCCTCTTTTCTCATACCATCCTCTCTCACCTAGGGTTTACTCTCCTATCTCTCTCCAAGGTTTACACACACTCTTTCTCAATCTCTCTCAAATCTCTCTCAATCTCTCCCATGGATCTCTCCAAGAAACGCAAAACCGACGAAAACGGCGGCGTTTTCACCGACTCTCCCCAACAAAACACCTCTCAATTATCCCCAGAAGACATAAAAAAGATCTTGGAGCCCTTCACCAAAGACCAACTTCTGGAAATCGTGCAATCATCAATCACTCGTGACCCTTTAACCCTCTCCGCTGTCCGGACCATTGCGGACAATGATCCGGCTCAGCGGAAGCTTTTTATTAGAGGTTTAGGCTGGGAAACCACCACAGAGAAGTTACAAGCAATCTTTTCGGGTTTCGGAGAAGTGGCCGAGGCAATTGTGATCACTGATAAGAGTAGTGGGAAGAGTAAAGGGTATGGGTTTGTTACGTTTAAGCATATTGATGGGGCAATGGTTGCGTTGAGAGAGCCCAATAAGAAGATTGATGGGAGAGTTACGGTTACGCAGCTTGCGGCGAGTGGTGTTAGTGGTGGAGGTGTTGGTGGTGGTGTTGATGTTAGTATGAGGAAGATTTATGTGGGTAATATTCCTTTTGAGATTAGTAGTGAGAGGTTGTTAGGGGTTTTCGAGGGGTTTGGGGAGATTGAGGAAGGCCCTTTAGGGTTTGATAAGCAGAGTGGGAAGGCCAAAGGGTTTGCGTTTTTTGTGTATAAGACGGAGGAAGGGGCGCGGAATTCGTTGGTTGAACCGATGAAGACGATTGATGGGTTTCAGTTGAATTGTAAGTATGCGACGGATGGGAAGAAGGGAAGGGGTGGGGAGAATGTAGGGCAAGGGCAGCCGGGTGGAGGGAATCCGGGGTACGGGTATCAGGGGCAAGGGCAGTTTGGTGGGGGAGGGCAGTTTGGTGGTGGGTTTGGAGGTGGAATGCCGATGCAGCAAGGTGGGCATCAGGGTCCGATGGTGAATTCGGGTCCGGGGTTTGGGAATCAGGGACCTGGGCAAGGGGTTTATAGTGGTCCGGGTGGTGGTGGGTATGGTGGGAATGGGCAGCAGTTTGGAAGTGGGATGATGCAGCCTGGGGAGTACGGCGGTGGGTCGACTATTATGGGTCCTGGGTCGGTTTATAGAATGCCACCTAGTTCTGCTGGATTGCCTCCGATTGGTGGGTATCAGGATGGCGGGAGTTATGGATTGCCGTCATCTGGATTTGGCCAATCACAATTGCCTCAGCAGTCGGGACCTAGGGGTCCACCTGGTTACCAGGGAGTGCCTCCTCATTACTACTGAGGTATCATCCTTTTATTTTTGTGCAGATTGTTTTGATAGTTTATAGTTTTTTAAGCTGTATCATTGCTTTATTAATATATTATACTTTATTTTGCTCTTTACTTATCCATGACTTCGTATTTGGTATAGTTTATTTAGTTTGGTACTCATTAATAGTCTAAAAAAATTAGTTTGTGTGGTTAAAATATGTGTCCATTGTCCCTATGCCTTTTTAGCAAGTAATCCAATGAATATACATGTCATTTGCTTTTCAGTTTTACTACCTGTCTCCATCATCCGTTTTTACGTGGACTTGGTTGTATACTTGTCTTGGCTGCATTTGTCCTGTCCTGGTCTAGTTGTCACATAATTGACTCTTATACTTAATGTCTGCATTTTGTGCTCAATTTCTTCTAGTTGGTTTGCATTTTGTGCCCTGTTAGAACTGTACAACACTAACACTTATATTTAGCATTCTAATATAATTATTATATAGTGGCTTATGGTGACATATTGATCTACCATTTTAGTGATTTTACCTTTATATGTTTCTTACTTGGTGTTGGATTGAGTTATACATGTGTTTGGTTCAGGTGCTTGAGCTTCTTGGGCGCAAATGCTTTAAATGCTTGTGGTGATTACGTGATTGCCGACTTGAATCTTTCGTTGATAAATGGAATACTGTGCCTTTGTTGCTGCTTCAATCTATCTGCTCATAAGTTGTGGATTTGTGCTGGTTGTTAGTTTTAAGTTTTTATTAGACATTGTCTTGAATTTGAATCCAATGTACCTGAAAAGGATGAAGACCTTTTGTTGATGAATGCTTAAGTGGTTTATGTTTAATCTTTTTTTAGAAGTTATAACAACAATATTAGTATCTATTTGTTCTTGCCTATGTGCTGGGAAAATATCTATTCAGTTGCATGTGGTGGCAGATATTTTGCTTTTATCATGATCAAATTTGCACATGCTTTGGGTCGGTTTAATTCCGCACTTGCAATGTGCTTGACAGATCTTTTTTTTGTTTGTTTGCTTGATAGAATCTTTGCGATCCTTTGCTTTGCATACTTTTTTCTTATTTTTGCTCCGAGGTTCTATGATTTTAAATATCCATATTTCTGCTTTGCCCACACTTCAATAGTTGGCGGGCTTTTCTTTATTTTTTTAATACTTATGTTGTGTTTGGCTTGGATGGATAGAATTGTGATGGAGTGGAATGAGATTTGAAGTACAGAATGAGTACATGTTTAAAATTTTGATTCCTTTCATAATTCATTAAAATTTTGATTCCTTTCATAATTCATTCCATTCCAACCGCCTAAACTATAGTTTAAACCCCCCAATTTGAGAGAAAATGCTCCGTTCCGTACCACACCTTTTTTCCCCAATTGTCATCATAACATTTGCACTCCCTCTTTTATTTTAATCTTTCCTCCAACCTCCATTAATTTTCTTTGATTTCATCCCGCCCATTCCATTCACCCTAACCACACACAACATTATAGTATAAATTATATTTCCAGTTTTTAAGCAACCAAATTTTGCACACCTCAAATATTTTGATTTTTATATCTGTGGGATGAAACATCATTTTGTATACTGTTGTAGGGATTTTGATTTGTTTTGTACATTTGCCAATTTCTATTGTGTTGTGAATACCTGCAGAGTGCAATATATGTAGCTGTTGGAAAATGTCTATCAGATTGCAGAATTCCGCAAGTTTCTTAAAAAAAAGTAATACCTGAACTAGTGGGTTTTTTTAAATTGGTTATTTACAGGACTTTGTTGTGAGTTTGATTTAGTTGCCAAAAAGAAAAACTGAACAAGCTTTTCAGTTGGTTCTTGATTGTCCACTTGGTTTTGGTCCTTCATATGAGCTCTTTTTCTATTTCCTAAGAAAATCTTAAGTGGAAAACGTGTTGTTCAATTTTTCCCATTGTTGTGTATGTTCCACAAGACTAGCAAAGCACATCTTAAAGCTCTTTTCGATTTTGGACATGAAATGTATTCCATGTTGCTTTCTAGCATATGGAAGAACATTTATTTTTGTGATTTTATATACATGTCTAGAAAAATTGTATACGGATATTAATTATAACTTGAATTTTGTTGGCATTAGCAGTTGATGTTTTATGGTGAACTGGTAATGGCAACCAGAGGAAAATGATGTTTCTTGTAAATGTATGTTTCTGTGGTTTTAAATTTCATCAAATATTATAGGTTTTTTATATTTTGACACGAAAAAAAATAAAATAACAAATTTTGATGATGTTTACATTTCTTAAATGTGTCTTCTATTTGTGTGGATTACACTTTAAATGTGGCGTACACATGATTTTTTTTTAAAGGAACTTGATATGTTAGGAGAAAATGATTGGAATGAGTAATGTCCATAGTTATATTTTACTCTAACAATAATATAAAGTTGGATATAAATTTTATAAATTGGAGAAAATGTTTGGAATGACTAAAATTTTCAAGTATATATTCTTTCATACAACAATATAGAGTTTGAGAATACGAATTAATAATATTTGTTGAAGATCACCTAATTGTGGTGACTTCATATTTTAAGTGTTTGGATGAGTCATGTTGGTTTAGAATTTTGTCAATTGTTGATAATATAATTACACGATGTCATTTAGCCGTTTATTTTTCTCGTTGCTGTTCATATGTATAGAACTAACTTCGGTTTACTTAGAGAAGGTATGAACACTGAACACGGCCATTTGTAGGCCGATGACATAATTTTCCAGATACCTGTTAATGTCTCTGTTCATATGATTTGTGACAGATTGGTTCACATAGTTGCTCCTCTGTTCAATTCTTATATTAGCGTTTGGATACTGTATGATTCTATATCTTGATTGTACCCCTAGTTGAAATCACTCGTAGTTTGGTCTGTAGATGACCATTAAAATATACCACATGTTGACATTTATTCCACCTTTATACCACCTGCCAACATTCATGCCACCTTTATACCACCTGCTATAGTTGCCAACACCTTATTCTCTTAAAGAATCTTATTCTTTGTGTTTTGTGTTACTGGGTGAATACTTGGCTACTTAATATTCTCTTGAATTGTGCTTGTACTCGCTTTTGTAAAATTTATGGATATTAAAATGATGTTATAGCTGTTTCAGAAAGAAATATGCTTTTTTGCATCTAGGTGTCTTGTTTTGGTTAACTTTTTGTAAGTATTTGCTGAAGCTATGTGTCAAACTGTCTGTTTAAATGATCGAATACAGCTTTACTGATGAGATTCTGAATGCAATGTGAATTAAAAAGTAGCTCCAGGTTATCATATCTCTGGGACAGCGTTTGGCAGGTATACATACATCTCTCATCCGTGAAAATTTTCTAGAGGATTCTGTAGGCAGCAATTTTCCCGTTGGAGAAGGGTTGTTGCTTTGATCAGACATTCAGACTACCTTACCAAGAACTTAGGGTAGTCGAGATTAGACCTGAACTCATAATATTATGATGTGTGAGCTGTTGCATGATGGAGTAAGATCAAGACAGGTGCGAATGAGGTTGGTGTAGTTATACATTTTGCTCTACTTTGCACGAAAACATACCAGAATTGTTTGTTGATGTCCAGATGCTTAGCGCCATGGGATAGTAGCTTTGAGGTTTTTTTCTTGCTCCATTCAAAAGGTTTTCTTCATCATGTTGCAAAGTGGCTTAATAATCTTTACAAGTTGGTAAAGTTGCTGCATAGAATCCAAGCATTATTCTCACTTTGGAAGGTACCTTTTCGCTAATAACAGATGCGGGTATCTGATTATCAGACTATAAAGATTCGAAGGTCTTCACCATCTGCTATATTTGAGTATTATCATAAGCGGCTATGCAATGATGCAGAGACTAAATTCAGTCTTGTTGATCAGGTGGCCACTTCACAATATTTTGGGTCGAATTTCTTCCTCATGATCTGGTTCAAGGGTAACACGAATCGATGGGTTGAATGACCGCAGGTGCTACACAAGTCTTTGTGGAAATAGCAAGAGAGGTATGTGTAGAGACTGCATATTGTTAATTTTGGTTTGATTACTACTTTACATGTTCAGTCAATCAAGCTAAGTTTTACTTGATTTGTTGTGGTACTTGGAGACTGGTTGATGATATTAAGTTATATGTGTAGTGAAATTGTATGTAATGGACATTGAAGAAGTTTAGTCTCCACTTTTTACCAAGGTCCAAGTGAGAGTGTTAAGCTTCCGGTGTCTGCCCTTTATGGTCATGGATATTGATCATCTGATAAAAGCCTAGCTGTTTGATGTTCCTGTGGCTGTATATCAGTTCACTGTACAGCTCATGATGGCACATGGTTGCTCTTGCTAGAAGGTTATACAATCTCTTTGGAAAGATCTGTGGTTCTTTGAGAACTTCTATGTAGTATACCTAATTTAACAAACTGTGCAACTGAATCCCTACCCCTGACAAAAAGACGTGAGGAATGAAAATTCTGTTTAGCAAGGCGTTGAAGAGTTGAAATGAGTTACTAAGGTTCCAACGAAAGAGTGAAAATTTTGTTATAAAAATGCTATGGAATGTAGAATTTGATTTTCCCTCCGAACAGAACATTAGCCTTATTTTCAAAGTGAGTACAAATAAGAAATGAACATTTAGCAATTGTAACATATTTTATTACATGCTGTACAATCTTTGATATTTTCCAGTTGGAATTGGAAGTAGGCAGGATTGTGGGAGTCTGCCAGTCATATTTACGTAAATATCAATCGGTTTTGTGAATCGCGAGTACATAGCCGTACTGGTAACACTGAGTATATTAAGCAAATGGGGTCCGTGATAACTCCAGTTTCTTAACATTTTCTGGAAAAACTGAACCATATAAACTGGTCAAGATGTCATGTAAATCGATTAAATAGGATAAATTACTTGTGACGAATTATGATGTTAGAGCATCTCCAAGAGATTCTTTATTGTAGCTCTTAACTCAAAAAATGAGGAGAAAGAATAAAATCCAAGCTCCAAGAAACTCTTAGAGGCTTTTTAAAAAGTTAAGAGCTTCTTCTCTCTCCTCTATTTTAGGAGCAACTAGTAGCTCTTAACTTAATATTTTATTAGTAAAATAGTGGTTCTTCTCTTTCATCTATTGATTGTTTGTCCAAGTGGAATTGAAATATGAATAAAATATAAAATAAAGAATCATAATAGAGAGCATTGTTGGAGTTGACACACAAATCAATGTAATAACTTGCTAAGAGCTTAATTGTTTATAATATATTTAAAAGTGAGCTAAGAGACTCTTGGAGATGCTCTTACTAATAAATAAGAGCACGGGTCCATAATAATTTGTAGGATAGTGATATGCACAGGTTAAAGTGATGGTTGCACATACTAATTTTTGTTTAGACTAAAAAGTCCCCAACAATGAATAAAATTATGTTGTTATTTCTCATTATATAAAATGTTTTTATCCCACTCAAACTTTTAATTTTTGTATGTGTTTCTACAATTTTATAATGAGATTAAGGTTCCTGAGGTAATCTCAGGTAAATTTTCCTGAGATTAAAAAATTTTACATACAAATACACAAGGACATTATTGTAATTACAGATAATTATATGCATTTACAAAAATACCACTACTATTTTACATAAAAATACACTAGTGCCTCAGGTAAAGTTCCTGAGGTAATCTCAGGAACTTTATTCTCTTTTATAATAATATTTTTTGTTTGCATATTTTGATAATATTGAATGTAAAAATTGATAATTATTGATTGAATTAATATGGTTATATAATTATAAACAAAATCAATAACGTGCTATTTCGTGATATTGGTATGTACAAAATATAAATATATTTATATGATGCTTTTAGTTAAATTAATTGGTTTCACATTTCACAATATTTTAATTAAAAAGATACTATAAAGATGTAATTTTAATTTGTATAATCATACATGGGTTAATTATCTGATTGGTCACTGAAGTCAGCCTGGATTATCAAGTTGGTCACTGAACTCAAAATGGTCTCAATCAGGTCATTTACTCGACATGAATGCATGGTCCGTTATAGTTTTCATTTTTTTGACGAAAACAGACTGCAGATTGACATAAACGCTTATAACTGCAGATTCATTTAACATTAAAAAAATCCGAGACCATATTTGTGTTACCCAGATTATTCTCTTCAAAATAGATACAATATTGATAAGTTTTATTTTAGTTTTTGAAGAAGAACAATTCTAGTTCTTAAATTTTCTTTTTCGATTCATATAAATCTAGAGTTCATAATGAAAATCTAAACCAGTTTTATGAGACCCATAGCATCTAGATTAACACACTTTAATTTCACAAAATTTGGTGAAGATTTTTTGGACAAAAATTTTGCGGACAGTAATTTCCGTCAAAAAAATGAACAACTTGACATCCAGGCACCTGATTGAGATCGTTTTGAGTTCAGTGACCAACTTGATAATCAAGGCTGACTTCAGTGACCAATCAGATAATTAACCCAATCATAAATAAATATTTTGTTCCAGAAAAGGTCAAGTTAAATGCGAAAACACATTTTAGCACTTCAGCTCATGATTATTCTACTAATTAAGCAAATTTGTTAAGCATAACTATGATTATATTATAAGAAATTAGGAGGAAAAAGTAATAATTTTGAATAAAATTAGTGGATCAACACTTATTTAAGTAAATACTTACAGATAATAGTATAATTGTAACAAAACATAATATTCATATTTTTAATTTTATCACAAATGCTAAGCTGTCGAATGCATTTATAAATTAAATAATATTAGAATATGAAAAAAATACTTAATTGATTTTGAATAGAACAAAACATGAGAAACTAAGCTTAGTATTGAGGTTGAGGACATTAATGTCAAATAATATGATGAGGGTGTGCAACCATCAATTTGGGTTGTGCATATATCACCACCCAAATTTTAATTTTTAATGTAATCGCATTACGGCAGAATCTAGGGTGAAGTGCCAAAATGGCACAATTTTTTATTAAATTGCCCAAAATAGCACTTCTGGGAAATACTGCCCTCGCCTAACACATACATAACGCAAGTAGCAGATGCATTAGGGTGTAACGCATGTACAACATGCGTTACTCATGCTTTTTCCACGGTCCCAACTGAAAACAACCACAAAAACGCTACAAACACTTGCGTTTTGGGTGTAATGCAAGTGCGTGATGCGTTATGGGTGTAACGCATCACGCACTTGCGTTACACCCAAAACGCAAGTGTTTGTAGCATTTTTGTGGTTGTTTCAGCTGGGTTGTGTTAAAATAACACGAGTAATGCATGTATACCCCCTAACGCAGCTCCAAATTGCGTTATGTATGTGCTATGCGAGGGCAGTGTTTCTCAGGAGTAGGGTGAGCAAAACCGGATATCCGGTCCGATTTTAAAATTCGGATCGGATATCCGATTTTTCGGATCATGAAAAATCTATTCCGGTTCCAGTTTAACCGGATATCCGGAATTCGGATATCCGTTTAAACCGGATCGGAAATCGGATAATCCGGATCCGAATTAATTAAGTAAAATTTAGATAAGTTTGTATAAGTAAATGAATTTTATTACATTTTCAATAAGTTATCGTTAACTTTATAAATGAAAAATTAATTAATAAAATTTTAGATATCATCTTCTCATATTTTAACATTTGTAAATTCATTTTTTTCCTAATTTCATTTTGACCTATCATAAACTACTATTCATTTCTTTAATTAGTTCTTATTAATATTTTTTAAGAGATATTAAAACTCTCTTCGTTCCGTTTATATTCGCCACAAATCCTTTTTTGCATATCCCAAAAGTAGTGGCCACATTTACTAAATAAAGTAAATTAAGTATTAATAATGTCATGTTTTTCAAAGTATGCAAACAACTGAGAGTAAGTTTGTCACTTGATTGCTCAATACGTGTTTTTTGATGAAATGTCAATATAAACGGGATAGATGGAGTAACACGCTAGCTCTCGAATTCATAATTTTAATTGAAAATTATTACTAAAAGAAATTATTCTTCCATTTGCTTTGTTTTTATTTTTTTAACATCTTAATTTCTTAATCAATCACTTTGGATAAAATGATTAAGTAAGAGAAAATATTTATCAAGGTTAAATTAGGAAAACTTACATGAAGTTCCGAAATTTTCACATACAAATATATGGAGTTGTATTTATAAATTCACACTAAAGTACATCCGTATTTAAATTTTTACACCTAAAATGCTTATAAACTTAGGTGATACACAATAAATTCGTTAATTATTAGTAATAATTCATTACTTAATTTAATATGTTTAATGTTGAATTATTTGTCTAAAATAAGTTCATTATTTATTAAATAAAAAAATTAAATTTTAATAAATAATAAAAATCGGATCGGATCCGGATATCCGGATTTGTGAAAAGTTGTGATCCGGATCCGAATTCATAAAAAAAATCCGGATCGGATATCTGGTCCGGTTTTTTCGGATCGAATATCCTAATTTCCGGATTTTCATAATCGGATACCGGATCGGAAAATCGGATAATCTGGTTTTCGGATTTTTTTTGCTCACCCCTACTCAGGAGTGCTATTTTGGACATCCAACCCTATTTTTGTGCCATTTTGGACATTTCTCCAGAATCTAGTTTTCTTTTCTTTTATCCTAAAATAGCCTTAAATAATCATAATATTCGTCAAATAATCACACTATGTTATGTTGTAATACACTTTCGATGCGAATTATGAGTTAGTTAATCTCGATTATTATAAATGACTGAATCATTTAAGAGCAAGACTGCAAGAGCCATATCTAAATGAAGTTCACAGAACACATATCAACCATAAATTTCAAAGATTTAAGATATCATAAAAAATAAAATTCCTAATTTCTGTTATATATGTCAAGAAATAAAATTATGTGATTATGAACAGACAAGATCTAACTAGTCTATAATTCACATGTTGTCAAGAAATAAAATTAAAATTATGTGATTCAGCTTGAGAACCTTATCACAAGACGTGTGAGAAACGCAAATTCAGAATAAAGCCAATTGTAATTACTACCATGGTAGCTTGTATGTATGTTCATATGATTGAGAGAGCAAAGAAAGCTTCAAAGTAACAATTAATTGAGTGCACAAACGGTCAACTTGATATCCCTGTCCCCCGTAAGTGGTCGATATTTTTCGATACAAAAATTCATTTTGTAAAAACATTTTAGTGGCCATGTTGAACCATGCTCGAGTACTTTCACAAATTTGCTCTAGTGTGTGGGTGCTCAATGGACCAGCAACTTGTTTGGTGTTATACTCGTCGGTGACTCCTTCCACATAATTTTAAGATACGCTTTGATTCGAACTCTCGACCTTTTGTTACCAAAACGGAAGATATATTTAACATTTTTTGTGCGTCGACATCGCAGTGCACTCAGTTTTTTTTGTGGTGGATGAACATTACTGGCATGATATTGGGACAGATGGTTACATAATTTGTCACATTCTTAGTGACTTTCATGCGGTCACTACGAGATTGAGAATGACCTTTTTGCGTGATTCATATCTTAACAATGTTTTTGCCCAAATTTATAATTTTGCAGTGGTTTTAGTTGGATCCAGCCTAGCCAAATCATCCAGGAGATTAAAAAGTTATTGCAACAGCAGTTTTTGTTGAATTAGTGGAGTTCTTATCCTCGAAAGACTGTTTCGTGGGAATGATTCTGAGCAGTGTTGTGAAAAGCGCATTAAGCGGCCGCTTAAGCGGCCGCTTAAGCGGAATCGGAGGTAAAACGCCTAGCTTTTAGTAAAATCGGGTTTTTAAGCGTTTTTCGGGTTTAAGCGGGTTTAAGCGGGATTAAACGGGTCAAAGACGGATTAAGCGGGTCAAAGGCGGATTAAGCGGATGAATTTAAAAAAAATTATAAAATTATAAAAATTATAAAAAAATTATAAAAAATTATAAAGGATGGTGAAAGAATGCATATGTTTCCGTCTTTCTGAAAGAATGCTACAATCTATCTTTCTATCTTTCGGATCTCGTATTATGATAATTATGATGTTTGTATTTTCAAAGTTAATTATGACTAAGTATGATTTTGTGAATGTAGAGATTACTAGTTTTAATTTTTATCATAATATGTTATATCATATGTGAATGTTAGATTTTTTTTATAAAAAAATTAATATTATATTTATTTCTATAAATATATAATTATTTATAATCCGATTAATGATCCGCTTTTAAAACCGCTTAAGCGTCCGCTTAACCGCTTAAGCGCTAGAAGGTCATCCCGCCGCTTAGGTCCGATTTGCGCTTTTCACAACATTGATTATGAGAGAGAATCCAATTCATGAATTAGTAATTAGAAATCTTAACCACTCGATAAGGTGACGATCGTCAAATATATACCTGTGAATAATAAAAGTTTTCACCTTTTTTACCTCAACTAATCCGGATAGTCACTATTTGAGCATGTCCGAGCATATGAGGGTGTTTTCACCTTTTCTTTCAGAAAAATTAACTAAATCAATCTTAAAACAATATTTTTTTTTTTGGGTTTTTCTAAATTTCAATAACACTTTCACACACATTAGAAAAGCACTTTGTAAGATAATAAATTTAATTCAACCATAATTGATTATCGATTAAAAATAAAAAATAAATGACTCGGTAACATATCTATACTATATTATTATAAGAAAACTAGTTTGTAGTTTGGTTAATCAAACTATTCATAACTGTTGGATCTTCGATTCAAGTATATCATGACCATAGATAGAACAATACTAAAAGTTCTTATATATATAGGTCTATGGTTCGATTTCCGCCAACAATATATTAATTTATATTTAATATTAAAAATTATTATATACAAAGATTTAAGGTTCGAATTCTTCCAATAACATATTAAAATTAATATTTATAATATTATATTATACTATAAATAAATAAATTATATAATATCCGAAACATTGAAAGTTTGGTTCGTCGTCATACCTTTTGAGTTTACTTATTTACTTTTACTTAACGGTACATGTTATTTTTACTTAATTATTTATAATTATTAATAACTAATAAATTTCCCTTTTTACGTAAAACATATTACCTTTTCTATTTTTCAATAAATAATCAATTTCCATTTTCACATAAAATACATTATCTTTTATATTTTGTCTTAACTAAAATTTTTATATTTCTAAAAACACTATTAACAATTTTATTTAATAAATTAAAATATTATAATTATAATTACTAATAATTAACCAATTACATTTTTCAGCTAAAATACGTTACTTTTTTTATTTTTTTATCTTTCTCCAATAAAACCTATTCGAGTAGTTTTATTTATGTTAAATAAAAGGAAAAATAATATTATAAAAACTAATAACTAACCGATGTACGTTTTTCAACTAAAACATATCATTTTTTAATATAATATTATAATAACTAATAATTAACCGATTACATTTTTCAACTAAAACATATCATTTTTCAATATTTTCAAACTAAAATTCATCATTTTTCTAAAAATATCATGAACAACATATATATCAAATCATATCACTTAAAATTTTAAGCCTGCCAAATTTTTATCTTAAATTTTTTAATTCAAATATTTTTTATTATATTAAAAAACATCCCTGCATTACACATGTTTCAAATTAGTATTTGTATACCCAAACATTATTATAGGGTCAATTGCCTATATTTTGCATGGGAATAAACCCATGCTATCAAAAAGAATGGTCTAGGTAGATTTTAAAAGAATTGAAGGCAGAAGAATTTAAGAAGTCTAGTATTGATGTGATTTATATAGGTATCCTCACTTTCGTTTTTAAGAAGCTTTCATAAAAGTTGATAGTTATATGATTAAACTAATTGCAACTATCTTTATTAAGGTCAAGAATCATAACAATTATTCTAATTAAGAACAAATATTTTGAAGTTTTAAATAAAAACAGACATCAAGTTGTTAACGACTTCCATTATTGTCCTAAGACCATCTCCAACCCAACACTATAAATGTACTTTTACACTAAAATGGTGTAAAAATTTCCTCCAACCAACACTAAAATTTACACCATTTTGGTGTAACACCAAAAATTACACCAAATTTGGTGCAAAACCAAAATTTGGTGCAACTTTTAGAATTTTTTTTAATCCAAACTTTACCCTTTCATTCATCAACTGAAACAAAGTTATGCCTTCTATGCCCAATAACTTTATTACCTTTTGTACTTTCAACAATAAAATAACATTTAAAGTATAAAAAGATTCCTTTTAATGTAGGATTTGGTGTAAATGAATTGTAATTGATTTCATGTATAGTGTATTTTTTACATCATTTTAATGTAAAATTCACACCAAAATAGTGTGAAGGGTTGGAGATGCTGTGAAACAAAGTGACATTAATGGGCACCATCAAAAAAGTGTAGGACCATTAACAGTATAAACAAACAAAATTGACCATTCCATGGATGCGCAAACACAATATATAATGAATTTAATTAAAGAAAAATGTCTTGGAAGATTGGGATGAAGTCTATATGAGGTTAAACTTTAATCTAAATTATTAATTATTAAAATTTTAAATATATAATTTGGTGGCCCGATACTTTCTTATCATTCAAAAAGGTGGCTGCTGGCCTAATTTTTAAAATCTTAAAAATAAAATTTAGACCCCATTTATAGGTAATTAGTTGATAAAGTCGCGTTTCGCGATGGCGCTACAATTTTTTTTAAAAAATTCAATAAATATTTACATTATATTATATTATCAATATTAAATTTTAATAGTTATATAATCTTTTCTAATGAACCGATTTTTTGCCAAACGCGATTCTTTCGATTAAGCCGCTTTTTCGTTAAAATCGAAATCCCAACTTTAACATATACTATAAAGATTTTATAAAAATTTTAATTCATAAATTTTCTGTATATCTTATATTTTCTGTATTTATTTATAACTTTCGCAAGGGAATGTCTCTCTATTATATTAACACATCAATATTTTTTAAAATATGAAGACTTTTTTGTACGTGAATAATATTGAATTTATGGATATGTTTTTCTAAGACAAGTATAATTAACTTCTATAAAAAAAGTTAAAATAAAGAATTTACAGGAAAAATGATATATAGGTTTAAAAAAAGCGTATAATACCCCTCCACCGTCCTCATATTCTACGTTCAATAAAACATATTATTATATGTATTCTATATATATTAAAACATCTTTTTTACCTTCAATAATTTTTTTAATTATACATTTTTTATATAAATTCAAACTCTTCTTCTCTATAAAAATAGAACTCCCATTTTACATACAATAACATTCTTAATTATATGTCTTACAAACACCTTAGAACTTTTGATTATATGTTTTCCCTATAAATTCAAACTCTTATTCCCTACAAATTTGAACACGTATTATGCTTCTAAAATGTTTAAGGATAGTTTTTTAGTTATTAATATTTAAAATCTTAAAATTCTAAAAAATTCAAAATATAAATATCTTCTATTATATCATCAATATTAAATTTTAATATTCAATATGGTATTCTCGAATAAACCACTTTCTCGTTAAACATGAATATTCCTATTGAGCCGCTCTCTAATTAAGACTAAAACCCTAATTTTGACATATATTACTTATGTAACAATGTTTATCCATAAAAATCCAATCATAAAAATAAAATAAAATTTATAACATCAATATCAAATTCTAATAGTTAATACAATCTTCTATATAGTGAGTCGTCTTCGCGTTGTACACGTTTTGAGCCGCTCTTATTTTGGATAAAAATTCCAACATCATTACATATTATTGATGATAATTGTCTTTTATAACAACTTTTTTTAAATCAAAACCTAAAAATAGACTAAATTCTTTTCCAATTTTTACTTTCTCTAAAGTTTTTAAAATTTATTGGATTTTAAAAATGAAAATACATCTTATTTATGAATATATTTTCTAATAAAAGTATAATGAACTTATATAAAAATATATAATTTTAGAACATATTAAAAGATGTCACCAGTGTCCTTGTATTCTACATCCAATAAAATATTTAATTATATGTCTTTTCTATATATTCAAACACCTATTCTACTTGCAATAGAACTTTTAGTTATATTTTTTTGTATAAATTTGAACTCGTATTCTATATAAATTCGAATTTCTATTCTACTTCCATTAGAGATTTTAATCATATGCCTTACGAATACTTATTCTACTTTCAATAGAACTTCTAATTATATGTCTTTCTTATAAATTCGAACTCTTCTC
This sequence comes from Kitagawia praeruptora, assembly GCA_037693485.1. Taxonomy (NCBI): domain Eukaryota; kingdom Viridiplantae; phylum Streptophyta; class Magnoliopsida; order Apiales; family Apiaceae; genus Kitagawia; species Kitagawia praeruptora. The sequence goes on along the minus strand of CM075354.1, from coordinate 103,470,779 downwards.
CTCCTCCATTAATTCGAATACATATTCTACTTAAAATTTGTTAAAAAGTATTTTTATATTTAGTAGTGTTTAAAATCAAAAAATTCTAAAAAATTAATAAAATAGATTGAATCGACAAAGCCGCGCATCGCAGCGGCGTCAAAACATTTTCGAAAATTACAATAATCAAATCTCAAGAAAAAAAATAAAGGACATCATTCTAAACTTAATTAAAAAAAATTCTATATGATCTGCTTTGTCATATTTTACTTTGTTGTTAGACTAAATTATAAATAAAGAAATCGAATGTCGATTGTTCATTAATTAAATATATAATTGTTTTGTAAATGAAAATTTATGAATTTTAATATATATATGAGAAAAATTGTAAAAATAAAAATTCATTACATATTTTAATACATAAACATAATTTAATAATATATTATAATATATTTTCGGTTCGGTTATTCGATTCGGCTGATGAAATAAACCGTAACCGAAACCAAACCATTATTTCGGTTCAATTTCGGTTCTATTTTTCAGTTTGGTTTCGATTTCAATTTTTTGGTTTTTTTTTCACCCATACTAATCTTCTAACCTCTCAATCTTTTAGGATTTTCGGATTCCACTATTTATCGCTACACCGATTAACTGCACTAAAGTTAAATTAATTATTGGAAATTGGAAAATTAAAAGGAATTTTTTTTCAAAGGTTACAAAGTTATAGCGATTTCAATTTTCGTTAAAAAAGAACATTAGAAAAGAATTGAAACAATTGGAAACTTTTGTGGGATATTTACATAAATAAACAAGATTTTAATAATTATTTCCAATTTTACTACCACCCAACTATCTTTTCACTTCTACAAAATCATTTTTTCAAAAATACTACCTGATTATACTTTTATGTTTTCAAAATTCCAAAAATACTACCTTCCTCAATTGCAACTTTTGCAACCTCATTTGCAACTTCCAGTTTTCAAATTTCTGATTTCATGTTCTGGGGTTCAGATGTCATTTTCGACCACTTTTTTGGACTCTGATATATATATATATATATATATATATATATATATATATATATATGGGGCCCCTTCTACAGCCACAGTTGGATATATTTTATTATTGGTCCAACCCATCTATAACCATCCACTAAAGAAATGGACGGCTGTGATTAAAAAGTATTACGCTGTATTATATAGCGTACTACGCTATATAATAGAGCGTAAGCTTTATTCCCACTTTACCCCAGATCTGCCACGTGTCCGGTCCACGTATACGCTATATAATATAGCGTACCCGGTTTTTTTGACGAAAACCGGGTTTATTTTACAAAGTAACATAATAGAGCGTATAGTGGTCATATACACCATTTTACAAAATTATTAAGTGAGTAATTCATCCACAAACCACACCGGAAATCGCAAATCCACCGGAATCGGAAGTAAATCATCATCAATTTCATCATTTCTTCATATAAAGTGAGTAATTTCGTATCTATTTTTTGTATCTATACATCATCTAATTGTTAATATGTGTGTAGATTTGTGTACATGTATGTGTGTAGATTTGTGTACATGTATGTATGTATATATCATCAACATCATCTAATTGTAGATTTGTATATTTCTAATTCTTGGATTATGGTTCGAATTCTTGGATATTTGGGTCGAATTATGGTTCGAATTCTTGGATATTTCGAATTCTTGGATATTTCGAATTCTTGGATATTAATTTTGAATTAGGGTTCTAATTTGTGGATAATTTTTGAATTAGGGTTCTAATTTGTGGATAATTTTCGAATTAGGGTTCTAATTTGTGGATAATTTTGGAATTAGGGTTCTAATTTGTGGATAATTTTCGAATTATTAGGATTAAAATTTGCATTTGTGGATAAAGTTTGCATTTGTGTAGTTTGTGTAGTTCGAATTATTGGATTCAAGTTTGCATTTATGTAGTTCGAATTATTGGATTAAAGTTTGAATTTGTGAATTTGTGTAGTTCGGATTTTTTTTCGGATTATAGTTTTTTGTATGTATTGGATTTTAGATGGAAGATTTTTGTGGTCCGGTTGATCGTTCTCTCCTTACCGACCAAGATAACCATATTAGTAGTAGAATATGGGTTGGGGATCATCGAGATAGACTTACAATCCGTCAAAGTACCTCGTTGCTTGGTGAATGGGAATTAGAGCCATATCAAGTTCGTCTTTTAGAACATTGGGGCTTCGGAATGTTTGCTAATCCGAGAGCCGTTATTCAAAATGATGTCACTTTAATTACGTCATTAGTGGAGCGTTGGAGGTCGGAAACCAACACATTCCACTTTACTTTCGGGGAGATGACGGTGACACTTGAAGATGTGTACATGTTAACGGGGCTTCCGGTTGTTGGAGAGGCGGTAACTTTGAGTGAAACAATTGACGTAAAAAATCTTTGGTTACGTCATTGGCCGGATCCGACGCTCTCACTTGAGGAAAGGGAAAGTGATGAAGCTTGGACTAGAGGTGGCGTGAAATTAAGTTTTTTGAGGGAAAGATATTGCAAGTGCCCGAACAACAAAGATCCGGCGCTTCTAGAAGTATATACACGGGGCTATGTGTTTTATTTGTGCGGGGCGATATTGTTCCCCACAAAATCAAACAATGTTTCTCATCCAAGATTAATTCCGTTATTGATTGATACTTCAAGAATTTATGGGTATGCTTGGGGTGCAGCGGCACTTGCTTATCTATATAGGAATTTATGGGAGGCAAGTCGTAAGGATTGCAAGTCCATTACGGGATGCATCACAATATTGATGCTTTGGGCACGTGAGAGGTTGCGCCCGGGACAACCTATGCTAGCACCTCAAACCCGGGATATATGGCCTAGGGCTTTGGCATGGGCGGTTGATCCCGTTGGCCCAGGAAAGTCTAAGTACTTTAATGTCCATCACAATATTGATGCATATCGCGGGATGTTTGATAATTTTGATGCGAAATGGGTTAAGTGGAGGCCATATCTTCGCTTCTATCGGAAATATAATCCCCAATTTGAGAGGGCCTTTTTAGCCGGAGTAGCTCATGTGCCGGTTGTGTTTTTTGAAGATGTTGAACGTCAACTTCCGGAAAGGGTGGGAAGACAGTTTGGTTTTCCATTAAGCATTCCGCCACCACCGCCGGAAGATATGGCAATGTTGAGGGTGAGATCCGAACATTCATTTGTGAATCAACATTATCTAAATTTTGCTCGATATGTAGTTGTTTGGAATGAATTTGTGCACAATGGTGTTGGTATTTTGGGGCCACCTTTGAATGCCATATCTCTAGAGGAGTATATGGATTGGTACTATAATGTTACCAAATTAAAGATTTTGCCGCCCTCAAAACCAACCAAGGATCCGAAAATATTCCAACAACCGAAAGACAAGTTCGACAATGCCAAGGCAATGGACTTGGTACGTATTTTTTATAACATGGAGTATGTTATTTGAGATAGTTTCGTTGAATATTTTTGTATTTATATTTATACTTTGTCTTTGCTTCATATGTATTGTAGATCATATGTACCGCTCGAGACATGAGTAGGCTTTGCTCTTTAGATATGCCGGGGATTTTTCACGAGGAAATATTGCCAAACTTCGTGAATAAATTTGATGAATTGATGCTCGAGACATATGGCCCGACATATGAAAGGCCCGATTTCAAGAGTTGTTTGCCTAAAAGAAAGGCAAGAAAGACAAAAAAGACTCAAGAGACTCAAGAAATTAGTCCCGAGAAGGAAAATTATTTCGAGAGGTATGAAAGTTATGACCATCCTTATGATACTCAAGAAACTTTTATGATTGGTCATAGTGCTCCAATTCTTAATCCAACCCAATTCGACGATGATCCTACTGTACATTTCGAATTGGAAGAGGCTCCGGCTCCGGTTGAGGTATAATTTCTTATTTGTAATTTCACAATGTCACTTTGTCAATTAGTAAGTCGTTAATAACTCATTTGTTCACCATGTTCATTTTAGGGTTTATCAACAAATCCAAGGGACTCATTTGAGAAAGGATCCCTCGTAAAGCCGATTAAGATAAATAAAATAAATTGGATCAATGAAAATTGGTGGCAATGTGGTAAGCCTATAAATCTTCCAATCAATTGTAGTGCCAAAGCGATTCTTTCTTTGAGACCGGGGTTTGAAGTGGAGGATACTATAATCGATTGCTATACGGGATTGCTTGAAAAAAGAGAAACCCTCTTTGCTCATCAAGAAGGTGTAGTCAAATATTATTTCATGTCTCCGTGGTTCTTCCAAGTGATGGAGGCTCATCATTGCAAACCAATGAAGAAGAATCCCGTGAAAAGGAAAGCTAGTGAATGGGCGGCCATTGATGCGGACTTTAAAGCATATGGCATAAAGGATGGTGAAATGGTGACCAATTATGACTATATTGTCATGCCGCTTGTTGTTGGTGGTCATTGGATCCTATTCTTGTGGTCATTAACCAATTTTCGAGTATCTTTGTTTGATCCTCTAAGGGACGATGCTCCTATGATGAAATTAAAAGAGCTATACAAGGCGCAGTTCTACATTGTGGTATATTTTATCTTCCTTTTTTTTAATTTCTAGTAGTCCATATTTATGTTAGTATTGTTTGATACATTACTAAGACAATCATATTTGTTTGATAGGAAAAATTGGTCCCCATCATGTTGCATCGGTTGGATCCTAACAAATTTGAACATGTCGTATTCCCCGATGTTGAAAATGTTGTTGAGCGACCTAGGCAAACCACTCCTTGGGATTGTGGAGTTTTTGTTATGAAATATATAGATTGTATGTTGACTTGCAATACCGAAGCTTGGTGTGGTGTCGAATGGAATGAGGACATAATCACACTTTTCCGACGACGTATTGGTTGGGAGCTCCATAAAGACCAAGCTCGACATATGACTTTGGCTTCCCATGATGCAAGACTCGCGGGATTGTAATTTAATAGTTCGAATTTTTAGAGATTACTTGTTTGAGTTTGAATTTTAGTTGGTTGTATTTGAATTTTAGTTGGTTGTATAAAGATTGGAAGTTGGTTGTATTTGAATTTTACTTGTTTGAGTTTGAATTTTAGTTGGTTGTATTTGAATGTAAGTTGTAGATTATTTGTTTGAGTTTGAATTTTAGTTTGTTGAAATTTAAAGATTGGATGTTGAAATTTAACTTGTAAATTTAAGTTTGAGTTTGTTCGAATTTTACTTATTTTTTTGGAATTGGTCCTGGTTTCTTTTTGGAATTATGAAAAAACAGGTTTTAGTTGTTTGTTGAGTTCAGGGGTAGGGAAAAACAGGGGAAACTTGGCAAATATTAAGCTGGTATTACGCTCTATTATAGAGCGTACTACGCTCTATTATAGAGCATACTACGCTCTATTATAGAGCGTAATACCAGAGCTTTTTTGGTATTTGTCAAAATACAGCTGATATTACGCTCAGCGTACTACGCTCTATAATAGAGCGTAATACCAGAGATTTTTTTTTTTTTGCTTTGTTTTTTTTCCCTTGTACCAACTTCAAGCATCAAAAATTCAGTACCAATACCAAATTCAATCAAATCAAAAATTCACTCAAATTGCACCAAACCAAAAATGTAATCAACTAACCAAATCCAACAAAATCAATACCAAATTCACTAAATAGTAAAATCACGAATTACATTTCCTTGATTTGGACTTTTTGGGAATCAACTTTTCTAATTTTTTTGGACAATTTCGGGAATCATGTTTAACATCATATTCTTTGCAAAGATTACATTTTCTTGATTTTTTTGGGGTGGACTTTTCTATTCCACTTTTCATTCTTTCCCTCTTGCGACCTTTAGTGGTGGAAATTTTAGGGTCTTTCAAATCTTCAAAATCTTCAAATCCATCAAAATCTTCACCTTCACGTTCATCCTCACATGATGGTGCTTTTTTCGTAGAAGGCATCTCCATAGGAAAATTTTCCACATATTCCGACTCTTCTTCAATCAATCCCATGACGTATTTAAATCTTGGAACCGAGCAACTTCCACGAGCCGCTAAATCTTGAAAGGCTTTGCACAAAGTTGTATATCGGGCGGGTTGTGATTGAAGAATATCGCCAACGATAGGAGGTTTATACGACATAGACCCGGAAATTTTATTTGCTCCAATTGTCCATCTCAAGTTAATTAAATTTGAAGGGATCTCCGTCCATTGCATCATATTCAAATATCGAATAATATGACGACAAATCATTCCCGAACTTTCAAATTTCCGACAAATGCAATTTATCATACCATTAGCCACGGTTATTTGATAAACTTTTCTATTTTCCTCCGCCACCGTGGTCTTATGTGCTTCGTACACCTTAAATAGCATAGTACTCATGGAAGCTCTCTCATTCACAACATAGGCTCCACTTTGTTTAAGTTCGTGTTGAAAACGTCTAAACATTTCTTTTGTATAAATAGATGCCGCATGATTCTCCAATGAGGATGATGTTATTCTTGACCTTTCCTTATACTTTGTTTCATAGTCCGCTTCTTTCTCACGAAGATATTGTTTCTCCAATGCTTTTTGTGAATTCTCTATAAACTCTTTCAAACCGGTGCTAGCTTTTACATACTCGTCAAAAAATGCATTCATTGACTCACTTCTCGAGGTAGTTGTTATCCCGGTAGTGAAATGAAGTTTAGTGTACACACGAACCCACTTATGTCGAACATAATACATTTCTTGCAACCAACCATGATCATCCAAGTTATATTTTTCAACCAAATCTTCCCACCTATTTTCAAATTGTTCAACCGTCATTGACTTGTACAAACATAAGTTGAAATCTTCTTTGAAATGTGGTTCATGTGTGTACAAACCGGATAACTTCTCCCCGAATTTAGTACTTATATGCCAAGTACAATAAAGATGGTTCGTATTTGGTAAAACTTCGGCAATTTCATTTCCAAGTGCAATATCTTGATCGGTGATTATTGAGATTGGAGCCTTGTTTCCTATAGCTTCCAACCAATTCTTCAAAACCCATACGTAAGAACTTTCTTTCTCATCCCTTATTAGTGCAAAACCAAACAATATGGATTGGTAGTGGTGGTTCACCCCCGTAATAGGTACAAATGGCATACTATACCTATTGGTGCGGTATGTGGAGTCAAATACTACCACGTCTCCAAAATTTTTATATGCATTTAACGATCTTGGATCAACCCACAACATGGAACGCACCCGATTATCCTCATCAACATCTACTCGATAGAAAAATTCCCCAAAACTACTACATTTCAATTCTTGGAGTAATTTCAAACCTTCTTTGGCATCACTCGAATCAAATACATGATGTCTAATATCACGCAAAACATTCCGAATCTCTTGACTAGTAAACCCAATATTTTCTAAGCTTCCCGTAAGCTCACCCATTACATTCAAAGATTGTTGAGGCCCAATACCCGACTTACTCAAAATTATAATCAATTCTCGCATGATGGGTGTTATGTTTCTTGGCCTTTGCATGAAATGTACCTTACTAGGTGAAACCATTTCATGATTGTGTACCAAATTAACCAATGTTACCTCCCACTTCTTTGATGTCTCTCTATGAACAACATACATTCGCGCCTCACACTTTGTTCTACCAAGAGAATCCCTATTTCTCTTTTTTCCCGAAACTTCACCTTCATCATCCAAAGATTTTGAGGATAATCTCCCACCCTTTCGACATATATACAAACGCGAACAAATCTTTTTAGTTTTTGAACGTTTATGTGTAGTTCTAATTATTACTTCAAAACCAATACGCCTACCATAATCTCTATAAAACCTCTCCGCTTCATCTAAACTATCGAATAATTGACCAACACATGGGTAAACATCATTCAAATCATCCAAAGAAACACCATTCTTAACATCTTCACCATCATCATTATCATCAACATCATCACCATCACCATCATCATTATCATCAACATCATCACCATCATCATTATCATCAACATCATCACCATCATCAACATCATCACCATCATCAACATCATAGACAACATCACCATCATCATTCTTAACATCTTCATTATTATCATCATCAAGATCTATTATTTTAGGTGTGTGTGGACTTTCGTTAACATCTTCATTTTCTATCTCAATCTCAATCTTACTAGGTGTCTTAGTAGGAGATTTTAACTTCGAAAAAATGAAAGAAGCCATGGATTAAATAGAAAGCTAACCTTAAATTCGAAGCTCAATCTTCAAAATCTTAATTTGGGATGGTACTCCAAGCTCAATCTTCAAAATCTTCAAAGTCTTCAAATTTGAATAAATTTGGATAAATAAATGAAGATTGGTAGATTAAGAATAGGTATAGATTAAGTTTGTGATGGTGTAAATATATCGCCAAATGATTAAGTTTGGTGTAGATTAAGTTTGAACACTCTTGAAATTTGGTGTAGATTAAGTTTGAACACTCTTGAAATGATATTTCAAAACATGAAAGGCTGTTTGAGCTGAAATTGGTGTTGTTCTCGGCTAAGATATATAATAGAGCGGAAGTGATTAAGGGTAAAACGGGAATATTACTTACGCTGTATAATATAGCGTATATGCTCTATTATAGAGCGTAATACGCTATATTATACAGCGTAAGTAATATTTCATCTGACCGTTGCCTGCACGTTTTAATGGTATAAGATGGGTTGGTTGGATATTTAAAAATATCCAACTGTGGTTGGTGACCAGTTTCCTATATATATATATATATATCTCTCTCAGAGTCCAAAAAAGAGGTCGAAAATGACATCTGACAAATGGAACTTGAAATCAGAAATTTGAAAACTGGAAGTTGCAAATGAGGTTGCAAGACCCCTCCAAGGGCACTCATAATTGGTGAATTTGGGTTGCAATGCCCCGCCAGGGGCACTCATAATTGGTGAATTTGGGTTGCAAGGCCCCGCCAGGGGCACTCATAATTGGTGGATTTCTGATTTGCAACTTTCAGTTTTCAGTTGCAAGTTGCAAAAGTTGCAACTGAGGTTGTAAATCGCAGTTGCAACTGAGATTGCAAAAGTTGCAATTCAGGTTGCAAACCGCAGTTGCAATTGAGGTTGCAAAAGTTGCAACTGAGGAGTTGCAACCTCAGTTGCAAAAGTTGCAACTGAGGTTGCAAAAGTTGCAATTGAGGTTGCAAAAGTTGCAACTGAAAACTGAGGTTGCAAAAGTTGCAACTGAGGTTGCAAAAGTTGTAACTGAGGAGTTGCAACTGAGGTTGCAAAAGTTACAACTGAGGTTGCAAAAGTTGCAACTGAGGTTGCATAAGTTGCAACTGAGGTTGCAAAAGTTGCAACTGAAAACTGAAAGTTGCAAATCAGAAATCCACCAATTATGAGTGCCCCTGGCGGGGCCTTGCAACCCAAATTCACCAATTATGAGTGCCCCTGGCGGGGCCTTGCAACCCAAATTCAACAATTATGATATATATATATATATATATATATATATATATATATATATATATATATATCAGAGTCCAAAAAAGAGGTCGAAAATGACATCTGAACCCCAGAACATGAAATCAGAAATTTGAAAACTGGAAGTTGCAAATGATGTTGCAAAAGTTGCAATTGAGGAAGGTAGTATTTTTGGAATTTTGAAAACAAGGTCGGTATTTTTAGAATTTTAGAAAGATGGGTAGCATATATTTAAAAATCTAATAGTTCACATGGGTAGTTTTGAAACTATCCCAACTTTTGTTCTACATAAAAAACTTTTATTTTGAAATAAAAAACTAATTATAAAAAAAGTTTTGATTCACTTACATAGACCAAAATTCTTGAACATGTCTACCAATAGAAAGATAAAAAATAAAAATTTGGAAGAAGAAAAATTACGCCAAGAGTAGTATACAAATTTCACAAATATATATTATCCATACTGTAACTTAGACTGTGTATTTTGAAAATTGGCCAACAACTTTTTTTAATAGAGTTGATCTAGGATACCTGCAAAATATAAAACAAATATTCCTATGTTAAGTAGAATGTGAAAAGTAGAAAAGAAATCCCACCGCACACACAATCAAGATTGGCCAAAATATAAAATAATGAACATGCCAACACCAAAGAAATAAAAGGATATGAAGACAAGTAAAAGATATGAAGAAAAGGTGGCTAGAAGGCTTGGAAAAGTTATCAAGTTACTTATATAATTTTCAACCATATGCATTTGTTATAAACTCAAATTCTCTGTACATTAGAATTCCAATCTGACTTTCACGCTTTCTGTTTTTGTAGTCAATTCTACTAAACAATTCTTAACTCCAACTCTTCTGCAAATGCAAATTCTCCTCCACAACTTCAAATTCCTTTTCTACCTAAAATATATTTTCTACTTTAATTATGTTAAAAAATTATTTCAATTATATATGTTTAAAATTACAAAAATGTAAGAAAATTAGAAAATAGATTGAGATGATATGTTAAAAAATTAATTCAATTATATGTTTTTAAAATTACAAAAATGTATGAAAATTAGAAAAATTGATTACCTATAACAATTTTAGAGTAACCTAAACTATAAAGCAAATCAGGAAACTTATAATTTATTAACATAATTTATAAATTATAAATTGATTGCAGCTAACAACGATCATAAATACATGCACTATTGATATTAAAAAAAACAAAAGTAAAATTAAAAACTCAGCATACTTCTACCGTAGAATGGTAACTGTTGATGCCGATTTTCGTCACGTACAAGACATCAAATTAAGATTTATAATCGGGTATTCGTATAGAGCTATAAAATTAGGGTTTATAATATTTGGGGAAAAATATAGGGTTTATGACATTTGGGGTTGAACTTGAGCGATCTATCTAATCGATAATAGAATTTCGGATCCCTTATCAAGGTGCCTACGTATCCTTATATAGGAATCAAGCCCACGTAGTTCTTTTCATTATATGACTTTAATTAGGCCCAAACTCCTATTCTTTAGGAGAAAGTCACCTTTACATGGTAAGTTTCCACGTGTGTTATTTTGTCACACAAGGTACAGATTAATGACCTATCGGGTCTCTTCTAATCCGTTAATAAGACCCAATACCCATTATCGGGTCAAGTTTATATTTTGTATTAACAAGTCTCCAGTATTTACTGAAGGTTTCCTTAAGTGAATACTATTCAAGTATTTTTCCATCAATAAGTATGTTTTCACAATTTTTTATATTGACTTTGATTTGCTTTCCCATGTCTATAAGCTAGCATAGTTTTCTAACTTATCATGGTAGCTAGTCATTTGAGGGTGCTCATTCCCTCAGTCTTTATATTTAGGTAGACCTGTACAAAGGTCTTTGACCTTAGGCTTTGTAGCTTTTCTATTTTATGCCTATACATATTTTCCGTGGAACCTCTAGGGATTAGTCCCCAGTTCTAAGGTATTTATATGGTTCAAGCATATAGATATTGGCAATCTGCCTATTTATGCCCACATTCCCTTCTCCTGATCCAGAGACCAACTCCTGAATCGGATACTTAAATGATTTAAGCATATAGAGATGAGGATATATCTTTTATATTTTTCGATATTTCTCCTGTAAGCCTTTCCACAAGTTAACTTCCGTGAGAGGTTTTATGGTTAAGCCCTTGCTTCCAAGCCCCAAAAAATTCGATTTGAGCCCAAATCATGCTTGAGTCTGCTTGCGCATTGTATGCTTCCAAGCGTCATGTATTTCGATAAATCAAAAATCATACTTGACTCTGCTTGCGCATTGATGAGAAGTTGTCTGTAAGTCACAAAATTGTCCGAGGACTCATGCTTACCAATTTCTCATCTCCCGGTTCAAAATCCCCGGTATACGAACCATCGTAGCATTAATTGCAATTTTTTGGTTCAATTTGTGCTTCCAATCCTCAAGGTGTAGTTAAATACATTTGATCCAGATTGCGCACTAAAATGTATGTATTATGCCCCAAGTGATTTATTACTTTAATATTGAAGTTGTACATCACTTGTTTATTTAGGACGGGTAAATATATTATCACCAAGTGATCATCGACGTATTACAAGTCAAGGCTTGCTTAGTTTTTCACCTCCAAGATGTTAATTGTTGATGAAGACTGTAGATCACAATAACATAATTGTTTATGATCTGCAACTCTCTGTTGCTGGTGCTTACTGAGGTCTTCGTACTATATTAGCAACTCACATTATGTGAGTTAGACCTTTTGAATTGCTGCTCTTGTCTTTCGAGGTGATAGTATTGAGAAAATCATTTCCACTACTATATTTGACAAGTCTAGCAAACCAATTTCACAATATTTTTGCTCTAAATTTTACACATTTGTAAATTTATTGAAAACATGAATAAATATGAAGTGCCAAGAAAGAACACTTATCTGTTATCCATCATTCTGGTCCAGCTTGGGAGCTTGAATTTATTCGGCTGGCGTTAGCTACTTAGTAAACTTATTTATACTAAATATGCTGCAGAATGGTCGTACTCGGTTGCAATTTTTTTTTAGGTAGCTTCAGACTGCCTTTGTCTTTTTCAACAAGAAGTGTTTCAATCTCCTGAGGGTGCCCAATTCCATGATTTTGCTTATTTTTCTTTCTACTCATCTGGTTGGTTCCACCAAATGGTTTGAAGAGTTTTCTTTGAGGAGCATGTGTTTTCATTTTTATTTGCTCTCGTGAACCCTCGCAAATGCAGAGCATCATTTTCTCTTCCTTGAAAACTGGAGGCGGCTTCATCCATCAATGTACTTCATATTGGGTTTTTATAGACACAAGATCGCTTTGTAATTTTTTAACAGGAATATTTCTACTTTGCAATTTATGCACTCCAAATGTTGCTTTTTACTCCATCCGATAACTCTCTTCAATAACATTTTAGATTCAGCTACTATGGATGACAATGCTAGCTCATAAATTTCAACTTTTGCTAATCCGCATATCGTGTTTGTGCTGGTTGCAATCTGAATTGATTAAGCCTAGCACATATACTTTTTACAGATGTTACAGGCTCCTCTCAGTGTAAACAAGTAAAGCTATATAGGCCCTTGTGCCCTATTGAATGAAGCATGTGCCATTTTGATGTTTAGAGTGCCAGCAGTTTGATTTTAGAGCTCTTTTTTTCGTGTAGAGTACTCGTCAGCTGCTACATCCTGAGCCTTGTATCAATTGTAGCTGAGAGTCTGAAATAAGTTGCCTCGTCTACACCAAGTTTACTTGCATGCACCGAGTTTACTCGTTTGTGCCAAATTTACTTGTTTGTGCCGAGTTTGCTCGTTTGAAATGTAGTCATAATGTCTGTTGTTGAGAAGTCATGATTATTTGTTAGCTTCAGAAGTCTATGCTCCGTATAACACCACAATAAGTTAATACAATTGTTGCCAGATCTCTATGATAGAACCTTCTCTTTTAGGGATTTAGTCGATCACACAGCATGTCAGTTTTGTAGCACCTTTAATCAGGTCATCAGTTTTCGGGCATGACTGATCTGCGAACGCCTCTTTTTCCCCTTTTTTAAAGCATATCAAGCTTCTCTTTGTTCTCATGTTCTACCTTTTCTGGTCCTGGACTTCTTTGTGTACAAACTTCATCATATTAATGTACTTTCTTTCATTTATCATTTGCCACAGGAAATTTGCAGATTTAGTGAATTTGTTTGTTTATCTTGAATACACTTGCGAGTACTTTGGTGTTCTCCTTGCATATTTCTTTACTTGCTGAATTCTCTGCATAGCGTCGTGACCATGTGTTTTTCTTTTCTTTTCATTAGAAAGCTCAAGCCGAGAAGCACTGTGTCTGTTTCTCTTATTTTTTAATAAGCTCGGCAAGGATTCCTCTATTATTTTCAACGTCGAAGAGTTGTCGCTTTCCTTTAAAATGCTTTTTGTACCTTGAAGTTTGCCGCTACTTCTTGCTTGTCTTTTATATGAAACTAATGGTGTCTGGTGGATAAGGTCGAGACTTGCTGTCACAAATCAAAAACGGTGCAGCGATTAATATTCGAGGACTCATCGATGGCTAGGGTGGCTCTGTGGATTTAACATTCATCAAGATGATGTATCTGTGTCGTGTCAACTCACAGTAGCTTTAACCTTTGATTTTAGAGATACCATTTTTCCTTAACCACTTTTCTTCCAGGCTACTACTATTAAGTAACTTGTCTACGCTTTCTTTTTTCAAACTTGCATAACATTCTACTACCATGTTTTTCTTCTCCTAGCTTCTTTGTTGACTATCAAGTTTATATTCCAGAATTGCCAAGAAGTTTAAGCATACTTTTTGCATACTTCTTGTTCTGTTTCTGTGTGGCGTCTTCCTCCACAGTACCAATGGTATGTATCAACAACCCTTCTGTACCAACAATATTGTTAGTCTTTGCCGAGTACTGGATGATGCGAAAATGACGTTCCAGGTATCAAAATCTGGATGATTCAAAGACGGAGTTCATGGTTTAAGTTCCTGGAAATTCAGACATTTTCCAATTATGGTTTCAGTTTTGTGCGTCAACTTAGAGTCCTTTTGCGATTTGGCAGGACACGGACTTTGTTTAGAAGCACCCAGTTACTACCAAACATCCAAACTTTATCTCAGCTCTTCCTATGCATTAGTCATTCTCTACTACATCCTCTAACTGTTCAGAACAACTCCTGGAAGACTTCAAGCAGAAGACTGAGTTTAGATTATTTTTGTTTCTTCACTTTTTTCATCATGAGCTTCAATTTTGATGGATGAAAGACTCACTAAATCCACTCATTTGCACTGAGTTGACTCATTCGTGCTGAGTTGATGGTTCAAGCCATTATTTCCAATTTAAAGTTATTTCAAATTTGTTTCTAACAGGTGTACTCATCACTACAAAGCTGACTCGTTTGAATAGAGTATACTTGTCTATGTAGAGGTATTCATCTGCATCAAGTTCTCTCGTCCGTGTCAAGCTGTTTTTCCAAGTTCTGAGATCAAGAGACTATCTAGTTTTTGATTTGTTAACTCTGAAGTTACCAATTGCAGCCTATAAGTGACATATGGAGCACAATACGTAGTTGTACTTTATGATGCGACATTTTTGCCACAAATCTGTTTTGACATTTCCCTGCTTGCTACACTTTTCCATTTATTCATGCACCTAGGTGATTGCTTATTCTAGTATGCATGCACATAATCTTTGATGAAGCTCAGTTGTGTTCCCTAAATCATCTTCTGGGCACACCTTTGATTTGATTCATGCCTTGTTCTGGACCGCTATAGTTATTGATATGCAAAAGCGGAGAAATTTATTATCGACACACAACCAGCCAGTGATAGGGTATTGATCCGCAAAAATACACTTCCAGTAGCTTGGTCCAGTAACTTATTGGACATGAAACTTGTGTAACAGCACACCTGGGCTCGAGCTTCTGCTTGCCATGGGCTTGAGCCTGAAACTCGCCTAAGCTTGAGCTGACAGTTGATTTTGTAAAGAGCAAGTCCATGATTATCTCATATATGTGTTGAAGCTTCTTTTGGCTTCTGTTTGTCTGCTTTTTGTTGCTGCTGTGTATTTGCATTTTAATTTATTTCTTTTGCCATATTCCCCAAAGGATTTGCTGCACATTTTAATGCTCCTGCAATACTCGTAATGAATTTTCGTGGCTCTTTTGCCAAGTGATTCACAGCTCCATGTCAGTCATATATATAAATCTAATCAAATAACATGACAAACATCTTATTTTCATGGACTTACCAATGCTTCAAGAAGTAACTCATTCAATAGCATTGAACTAGTCATTAACATGTTAATAGTTCTTAGCGGAATACAATTAATAACATGCTTTTTATGCTTCATAAAAGATTAATAAGTCATGCCCTCATGGATATTAACAAGCATGTAGATGCATAATTACAAACTTCATGCACATCCAATTCTTTATCAGTGATTATAATAGGTCAAACGCTTGACAAATTAATAAATTGCAAGCAACTAAGCATTATATGATTGTAGTACGTGTCTCACATGCTTTACCTTGAACTTAACTAGGCATATACATATTCGTTAAGTCACATAAACATTACTTATAAAAACAAATCACTTTCCTGTTGGCGTTTACATGCTGCAAGGCCTTCTGTATTTTTTCCTTTTGTCGCCCATAATTGTTCTCCGCTCTAAACGATTCCCACAGACGGCGCCAAATGTTGATGCCGATTTTCGTCACGTACAAGACATCAAATTAAGATTTATAATCGGGTATTCGTATAGAGCTATAAAATTAGGGTTTATAATATTTGGGGAAAAATATAGGGTTTATGACATTTGGGGCTGAACTTGAGCGATCTATCTAATCGATAATAGAATTTCGGATCCCTTATCAAGGTGCCTACGTATCCTTATATAGGAATCAAGCCCACGTAGTTCTTTTCATTATATGACTTTAATTAGGCCCAAACTCCTATCCTTTAGGAGAAAGTCACCTTTACATGGTAAGTTTCCACGTGTGTTATTTTGTCACACAAGGTACAGATTAATGACCTATCGGGTCTCTTCTAATCCGTTAATAAGACCCAATACCCATTATCGGGTCAAGTTTATATTTTGTATTAACAGTAACCAAGAAACTGTTTTGAGAATGTAACACATCTGCCTAACAGCGTAAGCAATCGGGAACAACAAAGATAACCCTAATCACTAGACTTACAGTATTTTAACAAATACACATACTTACACACAAACTGATTTCTCATAAAGAATGGTTTACCTATTGTGGGAACAGTCGAACGAACTCCTCCAATGTGCAGTTTGTACAATATATTTATTTTTCGAGCTACGTCCAGTCCAAGCATGCATTACAACCTACCAATCCAAATATTTTTTTAATTATGTTAACAATTATTCTTGTAAGCAGGGACATACAGTTAATGCAATATATATATAGGCAAGTGCTCAAATGAGACCCCCACTTAAAATGAGAACTGAGAATGAATCCCAGCCACATAATGTTTATACGTATATTAAATCCTTACCACATAATTACAGATCTAAATTCCCTTTCTTTCTCTGACATCTCTCTTCTCTCACATTTCCTACCCCCGACTCCCACCCCACCCCCCATCGGCACCGGCCACCCACATCCCTCATCGGCACCGGCATCGGAACCGGTCGACCACCTCCTTTTCCGTTAAGACTTCTGGCCCCGCAGGGGCACATCTTCATCCACCAACAATCACACTTGCTCCATTTCTATCTTCCCCTTTCCTTCACCCCCAACAATCACACTTCATTTCCCTTCATGTTGCTTTAGATATCCGGTAGATTTGCTTTAGATTTAAAATTTTCAAATCCGATTTCTTTCATCTAGATCTGATTTCTTTCGTCTAGTGGTGGTTATGGTGGTTGCGACGTCTGTAATGGGCAAGATGAATGATGTATGTTGGAGATGGTGGTGGTAGGTATGGTGAAGGTAGCGCTTTACGTGATTTGTTTAAAAAAAACTTGGCGATTTGTATCGAAATTTGGTGATTTGGGTTGAAATTTTAGTAATTTGGACAAAATTTTGGTGATTCTGTATGTTGTGATAATAGTAACAATCTGATGGTGATTTCTGTAGGTGGTAGATTGGTGATAAGGGTGGTTTAGTGACAGCGCTTTACTTGATTTGTTTAAAAAAATTTGGTGATTTGTATCGAAATTTGGTGATTTGGGTAGAAATTTTAGTAATTTGGACAGAATTTTGGTGATTCTATATGTTGTGATAATAGTAGCAATCTGATGGTGATTTATGTAGGTGGCAGATTGATGATAATAGTGGTTTAGTGACATTGATTGTGATGGTGGTGAGTTTAGAATTGTGTCTGTTAATTGTTTGGTGATTTGCTTTGAATTTTTGGTGATTTTCTGGCCAGGAAATTGAAGACTCTTTTGAAAGATATTTGATACTAAAGCTGCTGTGTGTATTTATCCAGATGTTATTAGATCAAGAACTAAGGTCTTGGTTTTTACTACATAAGTGTAAGCGCATGCATTATAGTGTGACTTTCAAACTATTAGAAGTTATTAGAAGTTATCGGTGATGAAAGGAGGTGGGTGAATCTCGTGAAGAGGTCTGGAGATGGATAATAGTGTGACTTTATTTTAAAATAGATTGTAGTTAGTCTTGCACTCTTACAAATATTAGAAGCTGTTTTCCCAAGCGTATGCCACTTCACTGCCTTCTTATATCTTACACAGCAAAGATGTCAAATTGCCTCTGACATTTTGATATGTTTTGTACTTGATTAGATAAGATTACGAGTTTTTAATGTTTTCCAGAGTTATTAGCCAATTTTATATTAGTTGTTACCGACCCGACTATACTACTTTGCCGCGTCCGTGTTTTTGTTATTGGACCTAATTTATGGCCCAATGTGTAGTTCTCACAATAACAGGGGTCTCACTAGAGCTGCCCCCTATATATATCAGTACATGCACCTTAAAAAGTATAACCAGCAATGACCTTTTGAACTTTATGCCCAGTCCTCCAATGTAATTTTCAGCTATGTGAAGTATTTGAGGTCAGGTGCTAAATATATACTTCATACTTGATAGGTGTCAAAGTTAAAGTGATTTCAGTTGTGCTTCAACTCTCTTGTCCTCAATGCTTCCTAATGTCCAGTAAAATGCTATGTGAATGTTCAGCAGGCAATTCACGACACGATTTGGCAGCCATATCCGAAGATAACGCATACCTGATACCAACAGATGCTATAATAAGCCGCCCTCCTGCCGTTGATAACTTTTATAATGATAAAACCATGTCACGCCACAAGCCAATAGCAGACTTTCAATGCAGGCATAGACATTTTAGTGTATGAAGCCAAAGACATAGATTGATATAATGAAGAAAATTCTAAGTAGTAAATTACAATTGTGGAAATTTAGTACTCAATTTCACTTGTTTAACATATGGTATTGGCACAATGAATTCTCCAACATTCATGTCCCCAATTGATATGGAAAGGCATAAGCCCCCTGGCCAGCAACGGAGGGTACCAATCTGTGAAAATAGCAATATAAGTAGATAGTACAAATAAACCAAAACAAGTAAATTTTATTTATAACTATAAATGGAAGCAATTTATGATGTCTTGATGTACAACATGAAATTTTAAGAACTAAAGAAAGTAATTGCCTCTGCACTGCAAGATACTAAGCCTTCCTACTTCATCTCTACTTGTTACACGTTCTCTTCTGAAATGACAATGGAGTTGACATCTGCAATACGAGATGAGAAATCAAAACACTAAAGTTAGTTATTACAGAAAGAGATACATTAACCTAAAATTCATTTCTCCATCAGATTAAATTGAAAAAATTATTTTAGTCCCTACAGAAAGAGATACAGCTTACGATTTGTTTGATTGAGAAATAAACAATGATAGTAATATAGCATGAAGCTCCAAGGTATTGAGAATCATTTTAGCAAAACAATATGTATTTCCAATATGTATTTTATGTTTCTTAAAATTCAACCAAGCGTATGCCTGATGATTAGTGAAAGTTTTGACAGATGAGACATTCTGTTTCGAGTAAAATATGATAGAATATAATGACAAGGTCTGCTTCAGAAAAAATATATATATATTGTTAGTCACAGAGGCATGCCTGTATACATCTAATAACAAGCCTAATTGTTTGTAATGCTTTGCATTACTTACATGACCTCTTAATTAAGGGAACCTCTAGTTATAGAGTTTATATTTGTTTTGTACTTATAGTTGGTATCAAGTCCTAGTTGTGTAACTGTACTTATTAAGTCAAGAATAATGCTTGAAAGAAGTTCCAAGGTTCATGCCTCAAGCAAGAAGATAAAGACTGTCAAATAATCACAGTTGGGATTTGAAGAAATGAAGAATTTGCCTAAGTACCAATTCGAGAAGTATATTTGTCTATTCGAGAAGTCCAGCATTCGAGAAGTCAGGGATTCAATATCTCAAGACACTATTCGATATCTCTGAATACACTGTTCGATATCTCAGAGATTCGATATGTCTCTACTACTCTATTCGAGAACTCAAGAAGTCAACAAGTCAAAGTGGTATTCGAGTTCTCAAAGAGTGAACAAGTCAAAGTTCCATTCGATATCTCAAGGACTCAGAAAGCTATTCGATATCTCGAGGATTCGATAAGTCAAATGTTCTATTCGACAACTCAAGGAATCCTGATGGAAAAGAGCTATTCGAGAAGTGGTTCGACATGTCAATATAACAGTGTTCTAGAACTCAGAGTTATCGATCAAGTCAATTCTAGTTCTCGAATCATCTACTTAGTCACTTCTCGAATACATTCTTGGAGACAAAATACTGAAGAAATTGTACAAGTCAGAAACCTGCAACAAGCCAATGCACTTTATGGACCACAATCTGTAACGTGCTCTGGAAAGCCTACAAGGAAGCTTGGAGAGATATAGAAGAGACAAGGGGCTAAAGAAGTGGATCTGAACAGGCTTTACAAAGTCAAATCTGTAACCGTTTGGACACTTACTCAAAAAGGATAGACAAACTAGAAAGTAATTTGTTCAGCTACCTTATTTGTAGTAAGTAGGGTGTATCCATGTTCTATAAGGATACAACCTCACTTTCTTAGTCATTAACTTTGTGAGTCAAGTTTTTCATACACTGTAAGCTATATCTCTCTGAGAAAAACGAAGCTGAGAATACTATCATTTGTATTCACAGATTGTAGCAACCTTTATCTAATAATACATTAGATTAAAGTAATATTGTGTCTTGTGTTGTTCTTTATCCGTACCTTCACTCTTGCACACACAAACACTTACTTGCTACATAGACTCTAGCCAAAGAAAATTTCAAGAATCCATTCACCCCCCCTCTGTATTCTTTTACTGTATTCAATACTCAACAAGTGGTATCAGAGCGGGCTGTTTATTCAAAAACAGAAAAACGATCATGAGTTCGAATACACCAAAGACTACAGGAACGGTGAAGGTCCCTAAGTTTGACAAAGAGAATTACAACCTTTGGAAGATAAAGATGATGTTGTTCATCAAAGCCTCTCATCCTTTGTATCCTGAGATTCTCAAGAATGGTCCTTTTGTTCCACAACAAGAGATACCAGAGAAGACTGTTGGAACCACAACTATCCCAAGATCTTATGAGGCCAAGGATCCATCAAAATGGACAGAATCAGAAAGAGAGAAGGTTGCTCTTGACAGCCACCTCATGTTGCTTATCATTGATTCCATGGACATGTCAATGTTTGCAAACATTGCATCATGTACATCTGCCAAAGAAATGTGGGATCACATTGAGGTGTTGTGTGAAGGAACTGATGAGGTTAAGGAAAACAAGAAACAAATACTGGTCACACAGTATGAAGCTTTCATGGCACAGCCCAAGGAAAGCATTACTGAGATGTTTGAAAGGTTTCACAAGCTAGTCACTGAGTTGCAGATGAATGGCAAGGTTTACAGCACCAAGGAGTTAAATATGAAATTTCTGCTATCTTCACCAAATCATCTAGAGCAAAGAGTCATTTCTCTAAGGGAAAGAGATTTGAACAAAGTCACCTATGATGTGCTCTATGGAGTCTTAAAGACTCATGAGCTTGAGTTGCTTCAGAAAAGGGCTATCCAAGCCAACCAAGGTAGAATGATAAACACATCATGTGCCTTGATTGTCAACAAATCTATTCAAGACCTAGAAGCATCTACAAGCCAGTTAAGGATAGAGGAGGTAGTAGAAGAGGAAGAAACTGAACCTGAGGTAAGTGAACCTATTGAGGAGAAGGAGGAAGAAGAGTTTTACACTCTTGAAGAACTAGATGGGATGGAAAACACTTCATATGCTTTCATGGCCAGAAAATTTCCAAACATCAGATTCAAAAGGAATCAACCCTTCAAACCCAAAACCCAAAACCATTCATTCAACAAGAGCAAGGCACCTGTGAAACCAAACAAGAATAAGTTTAAAACCAGCCATGTGGATAGGTCATCTGTAAGGTGCTATAGATGCAATGACCTAGGGCATTTTGCCAGTGAATGCAAGAAGCCTAAAAAGAAAGATAGAGATTATCTTGAGCTCGAAGCTAAGTATGAGGCCCTTCTGAAAAAGTAGACACAAGGTAAGGCCTACATAGCTGAAGGGAAGTGTTGGGATGATTCTGACAGTGATGGAGAGGAACAAGAATTCTGCAATTATGCCTTGATGGCCAATTCCAAGGATGACACATCTCCATCAGACCCTCAGGTACCATCTCTCACTACTATAGACATGTCTGTTTCAGAGTATAAATGCATGATTGAACAACTATCTGTTGAAATGTTTAACATTCATACTAGTATGACTGCTGCTAATGAAGAGATTGCTAAACTGTCTACTAAAAATGAAATGTTAACCAAAAAGAATGAGGAACTTGAGCTAACTGCTATGCAGGTAGAAAACCTTAAGAAAGAAGTTGAATATTTTCAGAACAAGGTTTTATGTGCTAGTCAAGTTAAAAAGGCTCTTAGGGATGAATTAGCTGAAAATGAATTCAAACTGAAAACATTTAAGAACTCATCTGGTCTAGTGCAATCCTACTGTGAGAAAATTCAGGCTAAACCCAAAGCAGCTATTGGACTTGACTATGACTCTCTCAAACAGAGAAAAGGCTATGCTGTCATTGAAGATGAAACAGTTGTTCATGAGAAAGTGCCTCACATTTTGAAAAAGACTGAAAATCCAATTTTTAAGGAATCAACATTTGAAATTGATGAGGATGCCTTACTCATCAAACAAATGTTGAATGATGAGGATGAGGCACAATCCAGTGAACAACAAGCATCCTCCAAGAGTGAGAGTGTCAAGTCAAAGACCAAGGAGCCAGTAGGTGATAGGATAAGACCCAAGAAGTTTGTTAAGTTTGTTTCAGCTGGAAAGAGTGAATCAGAGGAGAAGGTGACTAAGAAGAAACATAACAGAAATGGTAAGTTAGGGATTAACAAAGATAACAACTATGCTTATATGCCTAATGCCCCTAGGAAAACTTGTCAGAACTGTTTCAGTACCAATCATTTAACTCATGCATGCAAGAAACCTGCTGGTAGTGTATCTAAACCTTTCTATGATTGTTCTGTGCCTCTAAGACATAGAGATGCACCATTTTGTGATAAATTTGACTGTATGCCATGCAATATGAATGTTATGACTAGTTGTTTCAATCTGAGAAGGCAATTCATTGATGGTTGTATCAGTCACAATTCTCACACACACTACACCAGGTCAAAGTCTTCGAGTCCTCCTAAAGCTAGGAAGGTACCTCTGTCACCTAAGTCTGAAACCTCAGGTTCTAAGACTTCTAACAGTGATAAGAAGACTAATGCCAAGAAAGTTGACAAGCATGTTGTTTATGATAAAACTGTTTCTAAGTCACATAGACCCAAACTTGTTTGGGTACCAAAGGAAAAGTAATACCTTTGTGTTTGCAGGGCAAAGAAAGTGAAAAGAAGGTCATGTGGATTTTGGACAGTGGATGCTCAAATCATATGACTGGTGATATGGCCCTGCTATCACAGTATGAGGAAAAGGCTGGCCCAATGGTTGCTTTTGGAGATGACAGCATGGGTAACACATTGGGATATGGCAAGTTAAAAGTTGGAAATGTCATCATTGAAGATGTAGCACTGGTCAAGGGACTCAAGCATAATCTGTTAAGTGTTGGTCAGTTTACTGACAGAGGATTCAAGGTGGATTTTGACAAAGATGAATGTTTGATCACCCACAAGAAGACTGGTGATTTTACTCTATCTGGAGTAAGAAAGGGAAGCCTGTTTGTAGCCAATATGGACTCTGCAAACAAGGACAAAATTTGTTGCTTTTATTCAAAAGCATCAAATGAAGATTGTTGGCTGTGGCACAAGAAATTATCACACCTGAACTTCAAAGCCATTAATTCTCTAGTCAAAAGAGAGTTAGTGAGAGGCATGCCTACACTTGAATACTGCCAAGAAGGAGTGTGTGAGGCTTGTCAAAAAGGAAAAATGAAAAGATCAAGCCACAAGTCAAAGACAGTGACATCAATAACCAAGCCCCTACAACTCATTCATATGGATTTGTTTGGGCCCGTCAATATTATGTCACTAGGAAGAAAGAAGTATGCCTTGGTGATGGTTGATGATTTTACAAGGTATACATGGGTGGAATTTCTGGCATCAAAAGATGATGCTCCACAAGTAATCATTGAGCATATAAAGAAAGTTGACAAGGAAGCAAAGGCCAACAATGCAAGTGTGATTGCACTGAGGAGTGATAATGGAACAGAGTTCAGAAATGCCATACTTGAAGCATTCTGCAAAGAGAATGGTATTTCTCAGCAATTCTCAGCTCCAAGGACTCCACAACAAAATGGAGTTATTGAGAGGAAGAATAGAATTCTAATTGAGGCTGCTAGAACAATGTTACTTGATGCAAAGATGCCTACATGTTTTTGGGCTGAGGCTGTGAGCACTGCATGCTATATCCATAACAGAACCCTCATCAACAAAAACACTGGAAAGACACCTTATAACTTGATGACTGGAAAGAAGCCCACTCTAAAGTATGTTCATGCTTTTGGAAGCAAATGCTTTGTATTGAAGGATAATTCTGAATATGTTGGAAAATTTGATGCAAAAGCATTTGAAGGAATTTTTCTTGGCTACTCTATGGAAAGAATTGCATACAAAGTTTATGTCATCAGTCAAAAGAAAATTATGGAAAGCACAGATGTGACATTTGATGACAGCAAACTACCTGGACTAGAAGAAGCCAATGATGAAGATAAAGATCCATTGAAGTTTGATAATCTAGATGATTCTGATGAAGAGACTGAAACTGAAGTTGAAAATCGAGTTCAACAGACGCAAGTGAATGATAATACAAGAGAAGAATTTGTGCCAATCAACAGTGGAGAAACTAGCATCCAAGACACACTTGTGAGTAGTGGCAACCTCACAGGGGGAGGAAATCAGGATGATGATTTAGATGATGAAGCAACTTCAAAAATGAGAAATCAGGCTGAGCACTCAAGGAAATGGGATAGATCACACACTGCAGAGCAAATCATTGGAGATCCTAATGCAGGAGTAAGGACTAGGAGAGCAACTCAGAATGAGTGTCTCTATTGTTATTTTCTATCTCAGGTGGAGCCTAAGAAACTTGATGATGCACGGCTAGATCCAGATTGGATTATGGCCATGCAAGAGGAGCTGAATCAATTTGAAAGGAACAAAGTTTGGGAACTTGTGCCTGCACCAAAGAATAGAACCATTGTTGGAACAAAATGGGTTCTGAAGAATAAGATGGATGAAGATGGTGTAATTATAAGGAACAAAGCAAGGTTGGTTGCAAAAGGATACTCTCAACAGGAAGGCATTGATTATGATGAGACATTTGCCCCTGTTGCTAGATTGGAAGCCATCAGAATATTCTTGGCATTTGCTACTCATTCAAACTTTAAAGTATATCAAATGGATGTCAAGAGTGCATTTCTGAATGGAGAGTTGGAAGAAGAAGTTTATGTGCAACAACCACCTGGCTTTGAGGATCCACACTTCCCAGAATTTGTTTACAGACTGCTTAAGGCACTGTATGGACTTAAGCAGGCTCCAAGGGCATGGTATGATACTTTATCACAATTTCTTCTTGAGAATCAATTCACTAGAGGCACACTGGACAAGACACTGTTTTACAAAAAGCATGGTGATGATCTTATCCTAGTTCAGATCTATGTGGATGATATCATTTTTGGTTCTACAAATGAAAAGCTGTGTGAGAAATTTTCTAAACTCATGCAGAGCAGATATGAGATGAGTATGATGGGAGAGTTGACATTCTTTCTTGGGTTGCAAGTCAGTCAAAGGAAGGATGGTATCTTTATTAGTCAGACCAAGTACATCAAGGATTTATTGAAGAAGTTTGACTTGGAAGATTGCTCACCTGCAAAGACACCCATGGCCACTGCCACTAAATTGGATGAAGATGCTAGAGGCAAGAAAGTAGATATCTCAGTCTACAGAGGCATGGTTGGTTCTCTACTCTTTCTCACTGCAAGTAGGCCAGACATCATGTTTGCTACATGCTTGTGTGCAAGGTTTCAATCAAATCCAAAAGAATCACATTTGATTGCTATAAAAAGGATCTTTAAATATCTGAAGGGCACTCCAAACTTGGGACTGTGGTATCCTAAGGACACAGGGTTCAATCTGGTTGGTTATTCTGATGCTGATTATGCTGGATGTAGAGTGGATAGGAAAAGCACCTCAGGTAGCTGCCAGTTTCTTGGACAAAGGTTAGTCTCTTGGTATAGCAAGAAACAACAATCTGTGCCAACTTCTACAGCTGAGGCTGAATACATAGCTGCTGGAAGTTGCTGTGCTCAAGTGCTTTGGATTAGAAATCAACTTAGAGATTATGGACTTGTGTTGGAAAGAATTCCAATCATGTGTGACAACACAAGTGCAATCTCTAAAGTTGCCAATCATTCTAGGACAAAGCACATTGACATCAGATATCATTTCATAAGGGAACATGCAACTAATGGAACCATTGAGTTGCATTATGTTTCTACAGATAAACAACTAGCTGATATATTCACTAAGCCATTAGATGAAGCCACCTTCACAAGGTTGGTTAGTGAGATTGGAATGCTGAATTTCAGATTCTGGCTAGGTGAATACAGCATCTAGATTGTTGTAGCAGTAAACACTTACTTTATCTAAATTCTCAATATTTTTGGAGTAAGTGTTGGCTGAAATATGATTTATAAATATTTCAAATCTGTTGCATATTTGGAAAATCATATTCTCTTGTTAACTTGAAATTTCTATGGAATTTTGAGAAAATCACTGTTTAATTTGCTAGAATATTCGTGAATGAATATGGCTGGTAAATTTTAAAAAGATAGTGAAAATTGAGTTTCTATGAGTATAATTCGACAAGTCAGACTTCTCAAGTGATTCACTATTCGACATCTCTAACAAGTCTCATTAGAGCACTCTCGAGTTCTCGAATAGAGTCTTTTAGAGTTCTCGAATAGAGGTTTTCTTGACTTCTCGAATATAGTGTTTTAGTTCTCGATTGACTGAGTTCTCGAATACTATATTTGAGTTCTCGAATCATTTGAAAAGGCTGATTTCTCGCTGAATTTTAACCGATTTTGGATTTTTATTCAGAATTCAGAATTACTCATAAAAACATATTTTACCTAATTTAGATTTACTTCAAAGTTAGATAACTGCCAGCTGTGAGTTACAACCTGCTTGAGTTATCAAATAAGCCTTTCTTGACTTATCGAATAGTTGTTTTCTACTTCTCGAATGACTGACTTGTCGATAAATAACATCTAATCGACAATTCAAGTACTTCATACTTATACAATTTCACATCTATTCGATTCATTTCATTCGATTTCTCAAGCATCCAAACTCCCAAAACCTCTGAAACCCTAACTGCAAAAGCTAAATTTCTTCTTCAACCTTCGATTTCTTCTCTCTCTCACACACACAAATGGCAACAGTAAAGTTCAACACCAATTTCATTGCTCTAACTAGTGATGTTGAAGCACCCAACGCCAATTTCAAGTACTTTGTGAAGTGGATGTCTGAATCGTACATCAAGAATGCTCTATCTGTTAACCCAACTCTGTATCTCGACATTCTAGAACAGTTTTGGCAGTCTGCTACAGTGGAGGTGGTGGCTCTTGACTTTGCAATAACCTCGTACATCATCTACTGCAAGATTCAAGACAAAAATATCACTATCACCACAGAGGATATGAATTAGGCACTTGGGATGGGTACTAAAGGAGAGGTGTATGACCCACTTGCTACAAATGCTGAATTGGAAGACTTCTTTGATTTAATCAAATATGCAGACAGAATCAGTCTTGGGCACTTGAACATGAAGCATTTGAGGAAGGAATGGAGTTATGTGTTTGCTACACTTCTTCAAGTCTTCACTGCAAGAAAATCCAGCTATGACCAAATCAGTACTCCTGCACAGCAAATAGGCTATGCCTTAGCATATGGAAAGAAGATAGATGTTGGTCTCATCATTCTGCAGGAGCTGTATGGGAGACTTGGTAAGAATTCAGCCAAGAGAGGTAATGAAATTTTCTTCCCTCGTTTTATTCAATCTGTCCTTAATTTCTTAGGTGATAAATTGATTGAATTAGATGGGATGAATAAAAATAGAATAGGCTATCCTAAATCCATGACCAAACTCATTTTTGGTAATTTGGAGACTAGGAATGATGTGGATGTAAGACTTAACATAACTCCCCATATGGAGAGTTTGTTTAGAACTTACCCCCACAACATGCCAACATTTGCCTCTAAGTCTGAGTTAGCTAAGCCCAAGCAAGTAGAACAAAATGCTAACCCAGGGCTAGCTAACCAACCCTCTCAACCAAACACTCTACCAATCACTGAGCCAACTGCATCATCCTCTCAAAAGGGTGATGTTAGTAAAAAGAAGAGAAAGGAAGTAATGTCTGCACCCTTAAATATTCTATCTGAAGCAGCATTAGCTGTTGAACTAGGTCTAGAAAGTGAGGAACCAGAGTCACCCTTACTAAGGACAAAGAAGAAGAAGAAAACTAAGACCACCTCTTCAGTCACACAAATGGCTGAAGTTGTAAAATCAGGGGCAAACAGCTCACTAGATGTGTCCTCTCAACAGGGTGCATCTATAGAATCAAGCATCCTCCCCAATGCACCTTCTTGTATTGAGTCAGCACATGGGAGTGATAAGGCTGGCACTACACTGAGTGGAGAGCACATCATACTTGAAACTCCCTCTATCTCTCAGGGGGAGTTGCCAAAATCTACTCTACAACACACTACTCTTCCAGAATCTTCATCTCAAATTTCTTTGGAGCCTGTAATTCAAGAAATTGAAGAGCAAGGCATTGATCACCAAGAATCCTTTTCTCTTAGTGAGCCAATAGACTCAAGTGACTTAGTGCATGACACTTTGCTCACCACCCAGGACCCACATTTAGATGGTGAGGGAATGCATGCTGGGGCATCTCCTAATGACACCATCACAAACACAGAGGTTCCACTAGTTTTCACTAGAGACTCTGTGCCTGTGTCAACTGCTGGTGTAACTCATCCCACTTCTGTGGAGACACCAGTAGTAGAGTCAATCCATCCGGTTACAGAAGTTGCATCTGTAACTGAGGAGTCTAGCTTGCCTAGATCTAGCTCTGACTTTATGTCACAATGGATGAAGCCTGTGCACCATGACAGTGCTTCAGGATCAGGGTCTGTTCCACAACAATTGACGGTTGAAGCACTTTAAAGCTTAATTGTGGATCAGATCCCTGAGTTCACAAAGATTGCACAGCACCTCCTTACTGCCAACTTGCCCAATCCTGACTATGAAGCTATTCTCCTGTGCCATAAAGAGGATGTGGAGCTACAGCAGGCCAAAATTGTGGATGAGTCTGAGAGAGAAGGCAATGTAGATGCCTGGCTTCAAGGAAAATATGACATTCCTTTCTCAGAAGGCCTACAATACCTCAGAGAAGAGTACATCACTTCACTAGGGTCCAATGCCAAATCTCTCACCCCTAGTGCTGTGTATGAAGCAGTCAATGATAGTTACAAGGGAATTCTCAAGGCTGCACACTACCTTGGCAAGGGTCTAAAGACAGAAGTCACAGAAGTGTGTACAGCCACAACCAAGGAGGTGCTTGAGTTAAAAAGAGCTTTTGATTCCAAATTCCCTCAACTGGAGATTGTGGTCAAGGAAATTCTAGCCTGCAAGTCTAGCTGTATCAAAATGGACAATGGCTTGGCCCTTCTCAAAGATACTGTCACAGGGCTGGGGCATAAGTTTCAATCTCTATCTGATCAAACCATAAACTCAAATGCCATGCCGAGAACAATGTTCAAGAATCAATATGGGGATAAGCTGGTAACTGAGGTCCCTGTTCATGACATGACCAAGTATGAAGTCCAAAGACTCAAGGATCAATCCCTCTCTGGCTTCAGGGCACATGAGCTATTCACTAAAGTGGATACTCTTGAAAAGGAGGTGGCTACTCTCACTAAGTCCAATGCTCATCTTACAGACAAGGTTGCCCTTCTCAATGATCAGTTGGACACTCAAGCAACTACCACAGCTGATGTTCTTCTGCATCAACAATCTATGTTGGCTGCTATGATGAAGCATATGGGTCTTCCTCTCCCTGAAGAATCTTCCACCCCAAAGGTCACTTCTAAAGCTTCTGTGCCTGACAACAAGCCTAAGGGGGAGAAGAGGACAAAGAATTCAAATACAAAGGGGGAGAAACCTAAGGAAAAAGGGATAAAGTTAAGTGAGGGTGATCACCAAAGGGCCACTAAATCTCTAACCCATGTGCCAGGCAAAGGCAAATCAAAGGTTGATGAGCCTCCATCTTCTCTGCCAGTGGTCACTTTACCACTTGTGCACATCACTACTCCAAGTGGCCAAAAGCAAACTGTCACCACTACAGTGGTGGCAGGATCCATGCCAAGTGGTCTAGTCCAACCTTCTAAACATGAAGCTGATCCAGTGGAAGTGAATGTGGTTACAGAGGCCAAGCTAATGGAAGTAGCAAACTCAGAGGTTTATCATGATGCTGCATTCTTGAAGTTTCTGTAAGCCTCTAAAGCAAAGGTTGGAGGAGATACCCTGCTATACAGAAGAAGCCTGAAAGATCAAATCCATTATCTAACAGTTATTCCAAGAAAGCTCAGTCAGATCTACCTCAAGGAAATCATGATGGTGACAAAAGGCAAGATATGACACATATCTATTGATACCTTGACAGCACTGAAATTCACTGAGATTGATGCCATCTTGGAACTAATTGAGCAGAAAGGGGAGAACAATCAGAGTCTGTATACTGAACTAAGAAATGGTCAACAAGCCAGACTTCCTGAAGTGTGCACCAAACCAAGAACCATCCTCTATCAGTCTGGTACCAAAATTCAAGATGTGGATCAATTGGTTATTCCCAATGATCTCATCTCTAAGAACCACAGATTGATCATTGCCATAGTTGATCAAATGCAAAAGAAGAAGGGGATAAGGTCAGCTGAGGAGATTGAGGTATTGCACATCCTTAGAGAATTCATTTCAACTGGTTCAATTCCAGAATTGGCCAAGTCCAGGAGAAATAAGGATGAAGATAAAGATGATGACAAGAGTGATGGAAGGAGAAGACATCACAGGAGTGATAAGGGAGATGATGACAAGAAAAAGAAGAAAGATGACAAAGAAAAGAAAGATGGCAGGGACCAAGGGAAAGTCTATGAGAGGACAAGTGTGAAACAGCAAGCCATAGGCATTGCTAACAGTAACCTCACCACTACACAAGACTCCAAGTCTAGGGTGAATACTGTTAGTAGTGACCTACAAAAGCCAAATTCCATGGCCTCTGCAAATGTTTCACTACCTCAAGAAAAGGAGATGCTAATCAAGAAACCACTTGTGTATATCAAAAAGCATACTGCTAATGGTATACTACAATGGTCCAAAGACAAAGGTCTTAAATTTTTCTCAAGCAACAAAGGAAAGAAGCTGAAATGGAAGATGTCAGCCATAAGGGCAAGAAATGTAATAACCCAAACTTTAGCGATGCTACAGTGATCACATGAATAGTAAATTTGGAAGATTTAGAGAAATGGTATGTAGGTACCCTATAATGGAAAGAGAAAATGAATAAACAGAAACCATATTAGTGTTGTACAATGAAATTTAGTGACTCGAAATGACGATAGATTTCAGAAATTCCTGATTATGGATTTTGAGGATTTTGATTTCGAATAAGCTTCTATTGGATATTAAGGAGCATGGAAATATTATAAGAATTATATATTGAGGGATTAGTGGATTTAGATTAAACCAGGGGATTATTAAGTTAAGAGAATACCAAAGGAAATTGGATTTGTAAATGATTTCAGAACCACTGAGATAATGAGGTACATTCGAAACGAACCATAATTAGACGAGTATGGAAACCAAGAAACCAAGATTAGTAATATAACAAGGATACATACCATATTATTTACCAATGTGATGGGCATTTCACTTAGAAAATTTAGAAAATAAGAGATTAGATCATCCAAGTGGCATCACTTTCCATTAATTTGTTTTTAAGGGTAAATTAGTAACTTTGCAAGGTTTAACCACAAAATATCTTCCAAGCTTCCATAACACTCTAGATTAGTAAGTAATTAGAAGATAAGATCAAAGAAAAACACAAAAATTTCTCTCCCCCATCCACTGTACTCCATTCGGCCTATCAAGAAAAAAAGAAGAAAAATAAAAACAAAAATCCTAGCTAGCATCAAGATAAAATCAAGAGGAAATTCATGGAGCTTCTTGGAGGTTAGGAAGGATCATCTACAAATTTCATAGCAAACTAACATCATTTAGGAAGGTAATAAATTCATGAAAGTTGATGGTGAATAGTGATGAATAGTAGTTTTCAAGAAACTAACTTGATTTTTATGGTTCCTTTAGTTGATTCAAGCTAGGATAAGGTTGTTTAAGGATATATCAAGGATTGTTAAGGGCTGTCAAAGCTTCAAGAAGGTATAATCATGCTTGCCCTTTTATATTTATGATGGATATGGTTGTGTTTAGTGATTAAGTGGTATAAATGTTATGATTATGATGTTATAAGTGTTTGTAAGTGATTAAAGTTGAATATTGAAGGAGTATGTGCTTGTAACCATGGTTGGTAAGGTGACCACATGGTGTAGGTGATGGTGTATAAGGTGGATGATTGATTTGGAGGAGTTTGATTTTGGAAAGTATGAAAATATAGCCGTTATAATGTCCGATTTTCGTTAGACCAAGAAACTGCCCTGTTTTGGACCCTGTACTCGTACGGTAGGTTACTGTCCAGACTCCCAAGTGACCATGATATGATAGAGCTTGGTTCATAGATCGTTTTGATATAAAGTGCGTTAAAATCTGATGAACGGTTTAGGAGAAAAGTCAGTTTTAGTGAAAGACGTTCGAAAACCGAAAAAACGTAGTTGTACCAACTTTGAGGCTATAACTACCATACTTAGACATTTTTAAAAATTATAAAACTTTGGGATATGGTAGTAGGGTAGTCAAAGAGGCATTACCAGTTGGTCTTATGGTAAAATTCGAAATCCATATTTTCTGGGAATTTTTACAGTTAAGTGTGGTCGTTAGGGGAAATGGTGAAAACCCCTGAAACTTCGATTGAGTTTATAAATGGTTAAGTTCTTGAACTTTTGGGGCAATAGTGATATGTTAAACATATACTAGGAGTCAAGGGTGTTATTGTATAGAGATTAGGTTATTAAGTGGAATATATATATATTAACGGTGATCCTTTCATTTCTATAGAGTCGGGAGACGAACTCATGATTCTACAGGCTCGTCTTAGAGATTCAGGCAAGATCTTTTCTGTCCCTACTTGGAAATTATTTATCTTCAAAGAAACTTGATTTCATGGAATATATATATATATATATATATATATATAGGCCATTGCTCCATAAAGAACACCTTTAAATAAAGAACAAAGAAGAACACTCATCTTAACCGTTCATTTTTTTATAAAAATTGGCCGACCAGGATTAAAAGATAGAATTAGTAATGGGCTTGAGTAAATATCATAAAATATAGATACAGCTATGTATCTAACAGCTCGCTCTCTATCATCTGTCTCTCTCTAACATTCTCTCACCCAAACTGCAACTCTCCCTCTCTCTCCACATACAATCACGATATTCTCAAAATCTCTCTCAACGAACTACAAACTCTTCTCCCTTGATCAGAATCTATGAAATTACGGCTCAAAATCCGCGAAAACTGTAAACTCTCACTCATCACAGCTTCAATTTGATGTAAATTCATCTTCAATTCGAGGTAATGATATTTACATCTTATCCTGCTTGTTATTTTAGCGAAATTAATAAAATTAGGGTTTGAAGATTTAGTTTTTTGATTCCGTACTAGATGCTTGTTTGAATGAAAGCACACATATTGGATTCTATATGGGATGTTGTATATTACTATTATGTTATGAAAGTGATTTTTTAAGTGATTCCGTTAATGATTCTTTGCTTATTTTTGTTAGAAATTCCGTTATATAATGTATTTAAGACTCGTTATATAAAGTTGTAAGTGATTTTGTGCTTGATTTTGTTATTAAATTTGTGATTCCGTACATTTATTTTAATATATAAAGTTTGGTATTTTTTAGTCTCGTTTTATATGAGTTAAGTTAAAATTGATTCCGTTATTGATTCTATGGTTGCTTTATTAGTGAATATGTGATTCTGTAGATTCTACAATCTGCATAATAATCAAGGTAAATGATTCCATGGATGATTCGATGATTCTGTTATAGATTCTACAGTTTTATATGCAATAGGCCCCGCCAGGGCAACTAACTTAATAAAATTGGTAATAATCAAGATAAATGATTCCATATTTAGATATTTAGATATTTGTTCTTTTTCCTAGTCAGTTTTCAGTTTCTTTCTCAAGATCTGATGCGGATGCTTGATTAATTCTAAAATGGATGAACCTGAATTTGTGGTATCCAATTTATATGTGTTCCATGTAGTTGGTATTGCATCTTACATAGCTCCTATGAATGTGAACTTTCATTATGCAGTTCAAATGTGTTTGGAATATCAACAGAATCAATGCATCTTTCATTCGACTCCAGAGGGAACAGTGTGCCCACAATACTTTTAATGATGCAAAGGCGTTTATATGAGCAGGGAGGCCTGCAGGTGGGTTTTTTTTTGTCTTAGCTATTTTCTGTACTATCTCTCAGTAATATCCGTATCAATCTGAGATAATTGTTAAGTATTAACACTTTAATATTTGCCGTGCACTTGGTTGTGCAGGCAGAAGGAATTTTCAGAATAAATGGCGACAATGGACAACAAGAGTCTACAAGGGAAAAACTAAACATGGGACTGGTACCGAACAACATAGATGTCCACAGTTTAGCCTGTCTTATTAAGGTAGTACTGTTGCAATTCGCAACTTAAACACTCCATTTATAAGGCAGTCTGATGAAGCCTTCATAAAATCTAAGATATTTGTGCACTGGTTACTCTAGGCTTGGTTTCGGGAACTTCCAAATGGATTATTGGACACTCTAGCACCTGAACAAGTTATGCAGGCCCAATCAGAAGAGGATTTTTCTCAGCTGGTGAGGCTCCTTCCACCAACAGAAGCTGCTTTACTGGACTGGGCAATCAATGTGATGGCTGATGTTGAAATGGAATATTTTAACAAAATGAATGCTCGTAATGTAGCTTTGGTGTTTGCACCAAACATGACACGGGTAAGCACAAACTTGTCAAGTTCATGGCATGCTTAGCATAATCATTAACAAGGCTTAGTCCAAAGGATTCATGTTATTTATATATATATATATCCATTTTGTTAATTACAGATGGCAGATCCCTTGACAGCATTAATGTATACAGTAAAAGTGATGAATTTTCTCAAGATACTTGTTGAGAAAATAATGAGGGACAGAGAAGACTTTGTATTAGAAACAGGTCCTGCATACGACTCGGAGCCTTCGGATGAAAGTGATCACAATAACATATCTTTGCGATCGATGATTGAGATAGAAAATGAGATGAGTGAGTTGGAGAAAGTATTGATAGACAAAGAATCACTATATGATAGTTCTGCACGTCCTTCTTTGATTCACTCAGAACCGGAAATCAAAAATTATCATGCATCTATATTACGTAGGAATAGTACAAGGAATTCTGGAGGGGGTCAAGAGAAAATGAAGATGAGTAAGTTGGAGAAAGTATTGATAGAAAAAGAATCACTATATGATAGCTCTGCACGTCCTTCTTTGATTCACTCAGAACTAGAAATCAAAAATTATCATGCATCTATAATACGTAGGAATAGTACAGGGAATTCGGGAGGGGTGAAGAGAAAATGAAGATGAAGATACAGATGCGCAGAGTTAGATATTGTGAATCATGTGTGAAGAAAGGGGACGGCAAAGGCAATGAGCGTTCGGAGACTCGCCTAACAAGAGGCAAAAGCAGGAGAGCAGTCAGTACTAGTCGCTCAAATTCAAGAACCGAGAGAAATGTAGGCTGGAGGAGGTGAATGGTGAATTATGGTTTTTACAAAAATTAAGTGTGTAGAATGGACCTTATAGTCGAGTACTCTACTACTCTAGGGTGTTCGTGCAGTGATTTTTGGATATTATATTTATCCATATTTTATATATTACATGTATGGCTTATGTTTCTTTCCTGCACCTTTGTTTGATTTAATTTATTGGTTCTCTCCTTTTAAAGTGTATTCAAATATATTTCCCTTCTACTTTTGCATCTCAGTTCTCGATCATATAATACAAATTGTAAGAAGAAATTCCCAATTTATTTAGCTGCTCATCATATATTGAACACAACATCTCATCATTTGCTAGCTTGAAGTCTACTAAGATGATGAAATATGGACAGTTGACGTTAGCCCTGTCATTCGACTAGTTTAACAGGTTCTCTTCCTCCAAAGACACAGGCTGATAGTTTGGAAGGTCAACATTAATTTGAGTGTTCTTAATTGGTATCATAAGTTTACTCTAAAGTCCAGGAGACCACATGTAACCTATGTTTCAGGTGGACCGTGATTGCAATCTTAGACAAGGAGCTATTGCGCGGAAGAAATACATGGTCTCCACAAACCAAGGGATCTCTGAATTGGTCATCAGATTCGATGTCCTTCCATAATCAACCAAAAATAGAAAATTAAAGCAGAAAATTCTGCTCAATGTATATCATCTAAATATGTAAGCAAAATTTGTGGGTTATCTGCAGAATCTGCAGGCAAAAAACTGCATAAAACTGGTATAAAATCTGCCCAGAAAAAACTACTAAAATATGCAGAAAATGGTCGGTATTACAGTCCAGAATCTGCAGTCCATAATTTCTGCAATCTGCTGAAATACTGCTGTAATTAATCTGCATAAAATTGCTATAAAGTTTCTACAATCTGCTGCAATACTGCTGCAATTAATCTGCATAAAAATGCTATAAAATCTGCTCAGAAAAATTACAAAAAAACCTGCAGAAATTGGCAAATACTGAAACTTGTTCAACACCTAGTAACTTTTTAATGGCCAATCTGAATATTAAGTAATCCAACTAATACATGATTGAAATCCAACAAAAAAAACATGACTAATCATTACATTGAAATGAACAAGTGAACCAAAAACAGAAGTCTGAGCTGAAATCAACATCTAATATTTAAATTCTTTGACAGCTTCCATATAAAGATTGAAGCTATTACAACCTCCAATGTACTCACTTCACTTGGTGGCCAAAATCCTGTACAGAAACAACATAAAACACGTTAAGTTTGGTCAAATGCTTTTACATGCAGAATCGCATTTGAACATCTACAAAAACCAGCAAAAATATGACAAGAACTACAACTTATTAATAAATCTATCTACAATACACATAATACTCATCCACATCACTAATTAATCTACATGATTTGACAAGAACCATAAGTAAATCAAATTTACTCTTAATATCGTCGTCGTCATCTATTAGAAGGCCCCGCAGGGGCACCAAGCAGCTACAGTACTTGTCCCCATACAATTAAAATAATCGACCGTAGCAAACAATGAAATGTATGCTATTTTTCACAAAATAACATACTACACCTGTCCCCATAACTAAACCTGTAAACTTCGTTATAGAAACTGTCACAAAATCAAACAAAGAATCATTATCTAGTATTGTGGCTTAACTTTTTAAAATAATAATTTAATCAAGTGTAGAATCGAGAAGAAAGTAGTATTGTATTTAAAATATTATATAGAATCGAGCATAGATTCCATAATGTTCTTTA
Source organism: Kitagawia praeruptora (assembly GCA_037693485.1). Classification (NCBI taxonomy): domain Eukaryota; kingdom Viridiplantae; phylum Streptophyta; class Magnoliopsida; order Apiales; family Apiaceae; genus Kitagawia; species Kitagawia praeruptora. Next base: position 103,432,939 of record CM075354.1, on the reverse strand, counting down.
CTGTTTTTTACATAAGAGTGTTCACACAATTTCTGATAAATAGCTAGAGAATGAAATGTTAAAACTAATAGAATCTAACACAACATCTAACATGAAATGTAAAATTAACTATAATAAAGTTCATATAAGCAATTTTCAGGCAGATAAGTAGAATCTTACATTGATGTAGAATCTAAAGTAACTTAACTAGTGGGGATCATAAAGTGAAACTCATGTAGAATCTAATATGTATCAACGATTAGACTTTATACAACTAACTTACACTCACACACATAATTAAACATAGAATCTTAAGAATGTTAATTTAGAGCATGAGCAAATTAATCTAAATACAAATATAATTACCTCCAAGAATGTGTCAGCACCTAATATAGCATCTCATTGAATCATATTTACCATAGAATCTAATATAGCATCAAAATGAAATAAGTTTATAAAATCAAATTTATTACAAATTGAGAAACGCTTTAAACAGAAAATCATCTAGTTTAAAATCTAACATAATATCAAACAGAGAATCACTTGTAAATTTAACGGAGAATCACTCACACTCTAGAAAAAATACTTTAAACAAATATTCATTGTGGTTTAATAAATACAAATATCATGCGTATATTGGAGAATCTCACAGAGAATCACTTGTAAATTTCTTATAGAATCACATACATGTATAGATACAGATATATACATACAAAATTTGGATAGAATCGCCAATCGCAAGTATCATGTAGATGTTAAACACAAAATCATAAAATTTAACATTTTAAATCATTACCTCAACGATTTCGCACAGCTTTGAATGATTCTGAACGACTCTTCAAGTTTTTGACTATTTTTCCGACAATTCCACACTAAACATTGAATGAATTAACTCCGTTTTCGATATGAGCTTGGATTCTTTAATTTATACTTCGAATATTCTTCAATTTCTGCTTCAATTCTTCGATTTCTTCTTGGATTCGATGATTTCTGCTTGTTTTGTATGATTCTGATCTTTGAATCTTCAATTTAGGCCTCGATTTTTCGATTATGGGCTTAGAATCTTCAATTTCGACTTCGATTATCCTATGTGAATCTGTGCTCACAGCCCCTCTCTCTCTCTCTCTATTTGCGTGTAAAGTGTGCGAATAGTTTTTATACTGTGCTTGTATCTTTTAATTACCATCTTTTAATCTTGAGCGTCCGTTTTCTTATTTTAATTCAACGATAGAGATTGGTGTTCTTTATTGTTCTTTATTTAAAGTGTTCTTTATAGAGTGCAACTCTATATATATATATATATATATATATATATATATATATGTGATGCCATTGTTACTATATTGTTAAGAAATTGTTTTCCTTGATTATTGATATTAAAAGGAGAGTTATACAAAGATATATATGAATGTGGATGTGAATATGAGTATGAGATGGATATGGATATACATAGAGATGATTATGCATGAAGTGAACATGCGTTATGATTTAGAGTAAATAAAAGAATGGTATCAGTTGTTATCTAGAGTAAATAAAAGAATGGTATTAGTTGTTATCTAGGGTTATGTGATTTATAATATTTTGCTAAAGATATTCTTTTAAAACATTGTGATTTAATAAGTATTATTTGATTATTATCTACTATTTTAAAAGTAGATGGAATAATATATATATATATATATGTATATGGGAGCTGAATTTCAGTGAATGCAGAAAAGATGTCTGAGTCATAATCAGAGTATTATGGCATAAGCTTTAAGAGTAATGATATATGTGAATGTAAACGGAAATGTAAATTGAAAGAAAAATGTGGAATGATGATATAAGTGAAATAATGGTTATAAAAAGGAGGATGTAGCAGATAGAGCCTTCCTCCAGAATGTTATTACGGCCCAAGAGTTGCCGAAGGGGGATGTAGCAGTTTGAGCCTTCCTCCAGGGGGATGTAGCAGTTTGAGCCTTCCTCCAAAATTATTATTACGGCCCAGGAGTTGCCGAAGGAGGATGTAGCAATTAGAGCCTTCCTCCAGGGATGATGTTAGCAGTTAGATCCTTCATTCCTTCTACCGGTAGTAAACAGAGAGCAGATACGGTCAGGTGACTGATCATCGTCCTACGTATCTGGCGCCAGTAGATATTCCCAAAAGATTAAAAGAAAGAATGAAAAATAGTGTCAGAATGAGATACTGAAAAGGGAAAAATAGTATGAAATTATGAAATTGTTGTTATAAATGGAAGAGAAACTGATTTTATATTATGGTATAAAATGAAATGCTTCATGTCGAAGTATTATTCAGCAATGTATTTAAGTGTGAGCCTGGGTTGTAATAACAGTTATCTCTAAACTTTTATTATGATGAATGTTGTTCTCTAAGCATATGACTGGTGTGTGTGTGTGTATTATTGCGAGGTCAATTGCATAAGTATAAAAAAAAAGACCTAAGAGATATTGATACTGAATGGAAATTGGTCCGTGACGGCCCGGATTCATGACCCCGGATTTGGGGCTGTCACAAGAAAGGTAAAAACATCTACATCTCAGGCACTCACAATTATTCCTGGACTAGACTTGCCCTATCTCAACATAGACTATGATGAAGATGAGATAGCATATCAACTGGCTCAGAGAATCTATCATGTAGCTATAGTTGATGACTGCCTGGAGTTCAAATACACTGATGGGAGATTCAAAAGATTCAATCAAGGCATGTGTGAACACTGGGGCAAGTTACATGATCTACAAAGAATAATGGTGCTACTCAACCTTGAGAATGAAGAGGAGAGAAGGTGGAAAATTGAGATAGCTCATTTTATCAAGATGAAAAGAGATCAAGAGGAAGAGTTGAGAAAGAAGTATGAAGCTTTGAAGAAAAAGAGAGAAGAAGAGTTAGCTGCTCTAGAAGCCAAAGCTGAAGAATTGAGAGCTAAAGGGTTATGCAGAGTCAAGTATAATCCTTACAGTGTGGAATACATGAAATATGGTAGAAATGTGAAGATTAGAATGGATTACATTAGCTCTTACTCTGAAGCCAAACTGAATAAAGTCATCAGAGACCTATCTGGCTCACCTCTCATTGAAGAACTCACTGCCATGGAAGACATCATCCAAGCAATGAGTGATGCAAAGAAAGCCAAGGAAGAAAAAGAAAAGGAGGATCTACAAGCCAAATCTCAAAAAGGAGGATCAAAGGAAAATGGCTAGTATTTCTTCATAACTGTGAGAATGCTTTCTTTGTAATACTATTCAATCAATTTCATACATGTACTTGTCAAGATTTATCTTTATGTATGTTAGGCTTGTTATCAGACATGAAATTGTGACTAAGGGTCTCACTCACAATTTGGGGGAGATTGTTAGTCACAGAGGCATGCCTGTATACATCTAATAACAAGCCTAATTGTTTGTAATGCTTTGCATTACTTACATGACCTCTTAACTGAGGGAACCTCTAGTTATAGAGTTTCTATTTGTTTTGTACTTATAGTAGGCATCAAGTCCTAGTTGTGTAACTGTACTTATTAAGTCAAGAATAATGCTTGAAAGAAGTTCCAAGGTTCATGCCTCAAGTAAGAAGATAAAGACTGTCAAATAATCACAGTTGGGATTTGAAGAAATGAAGAATTTGCCTAAGTACCAATTCGAGAAGTATATTTGTCTATTCGAGAAGTCCAGCATTCGAGAAGTCAGGGATTCGATATCTCAAGACACTATTCGATATCTCTGAATACACTGTTCGATATCTCATTCGATATCTCAGATATTCGATATGTCTACTACTCTATTCGAGAACTCAAGAAGTCAACAAGTCAAAGTGGTATTCGAGTTCTCAAAGAGTCAACAAGTCAAAGTTCCATTCGATATCTCAAGGACTCAGAAAGCTATTCGATATCTCGAGGATTCGATAAGTCAAATGTTCTATTCGACAACTCAAGGAATCCTGATGGAAAAGAGCTATTCGAGAAGTGGTTCGACATGTCAATATAACAGTGTTCGAGAACTCAGAGTTATCGATCAAGTCAATTCTAGTTCTCGAATCATCTACTTAGTCACTTCTCGAATACATTCTTGGAGACAAAATACTGAAGAAATTGTACAAGTCAGAAACCTGCAACAAGCCAATGCACTTTATGGACCACAATCGGTAACGTGCTCTGGAAAGCCTACAAGGAAGCTTGGAGATATATAGAAGAGACAAGGGGCTAAAGAAGTGGATCTGAACAGGCTTTACAAAGTCAAATCTGTAACCGTTTGGACACTTACTCAAAAAGGATAGACAGACTAGAAAGTAATTTGTTTAGCTACCTTATTTGCAGTAAGTAGGCTGTATCCATGTTCTATAAGGACACAGCCTCACTTCATAACTTAGTAACTTTTGTGAGTCGAGTTTTTCATACACTGTAAGCTATATCTCTCTGAGAAAAACGAAGCTGAAAATACTATCATTTGTATTCACAGATTGTAGCAACCTTTATCTAATAATACATTAGATTAAAGTGATATTGTGTCTTGTGTTGTTCTTTATCCGCACCTTCACTCTTGCACACACAAACACTTACTTGCTACATAGATGAAAGGCAGAGTGTATTAACTTGTAACACTATAACTAATGTAACTCAATTAAAAGAAAAGATACTTAACCAGAAGACAATCAAGAACAAGAAGTCACAAGAAATCAACACTAAATGAAGACAAGGTAATTGATACAATTGAACATGTTAACTATGATCAAGCCAAGAAGAAATCATTGAGAGAAGTTCAAGTCAAAGTTGTTCAGGCCTCAGTGATTTGAGAATTCGAGATTCAAGATCATAACTATCAGTATCAACAAGACCAACTGATTTCAAGTGAACAAGAAGGAAAGCAAATATTGGAAAGCCAAGTTACTAAGTGAATATGGTAATTTATTCAAGAAGCAGAAACACTATCAAGACTAGTCACTTATGAACCAGACCAATGCATCAAGTGTCAGGACATTGATAGCAAGTTTATGTCAGTAATAAAGATCCATGTTCAAGAGCTTGCCGAAGAATAAAGAAGACATGAAGATATCACAAGCTCAAGATGTGCATTGAAGTTTCAAGTTGAAGACCAGAATATTTTCTAAGTACTAAATGTTCTGGATGGCCAAGTAGAATATTTCTAAGTAGAAGTTCGACTTAGAAATTTCGAGATGGCTAAGTAGAAATTCTCAAGTAGAAGTTCTACTTAGAGTGCAGCTTCAACATGACACATGGCATCTTCTGATTGGCAGATTTCCAAGCTTTCAAGATAAGGCAAGATTTATGTGGACATCATTGGGCCACGTACATCTTAGTCTTTGAAGACTACAGGACATAGATTACATGTAGTATAAATAGAAGCACTTGTGTAATGTTTCAGTTAGTGAGCAATATTGAGAAAAACACAAGAAAAAGAGAGAGAGTATATTCACAGAGCTTAGAATCATTCACTTCTCTCTGAACTTCTGTTATACTTTGTAATGAATGTTGTAGCAACCTTTTCAAGTTATATATAAAGAAATATATTCCTTGAATCTGTGTGTTCATTTATTGCATCGTATTTATTGCTTCTCATAATCGAAAAGTTGTATTCACCCCCCCTCTACAACACATTTGGACCTAACAATTGGTATCAGAGCGGATGTTTAACATACAAAACATAGATCCTTGTGTTTGGTAGAAGAATCGTGAGTTTTCATTTTCTAGATCTACTTTTCATTTTTTCGAAAAGTGTGCTTTAATTCGTTTCCAGTGAAAACTCATCCGGGAAAAATTATTTAAATACTCCAGGTGTGATTATTTGGCTTGGGTGTATTTTAATTAATTTTTGTGAATTAATCTGGGTTCATTGATATTTGGTGTTCTTGAGTGTTCATCATCTGTTCTTATCAAAGAAGATAACCCAACAACTTTTTGATCTCCTTTTTCAAACAAATAAGATAGTCAAAAAGGTGTTTTTGTACTTTTGATTTGATTATTATTCCTTGGCCGAAAGCAAAAGAAAGTGTACTCAGTGCTTAGCAAGTGGGTTAGTCACTTTCGGTGTGTAAAGTAATCAAAAGTCAAAAAGGGTGTTAAAGTGATAATATTGTTTATTCAATATTAAAAGTAATCTGCAGAAAATTATTCTAAGGACAAAAAGTTCTACATAGAATTTCTACTTGAGATTTTCTACATAGAATTTCGACTTGGACAATTTCTACTTGGTGAATTTCGACTTGGACAATTTCTACTTAGAGAAATTTCGACTTGAGAAAAATTTCTACTTAGAGAAATTTCGACTTGGCAGAAGTTCTACATAGATATTCTACATAGCCTAGTCTTGGGTACTTAGAAACTTTTAGTGACCAGATTTGAAATGGCTCCTAAAAATTCTTTCAAGATCCCAATGTTCAACCGAGATCACTATGAAGAATGGGTTTTCAGAATGAGACTCTACTTAGAGACTATTAACCCTGAGTATCTGGAAGTCCTTGAAAAGGGTAAATTTGTTCCAATGAAAGCTATTCCTGAGCGTACGGAAGGAGAGGAGGTTATACCTGCTCGGTCTGAGCCTAAAAAGGCAGCGGACTTTACGGATGCTGACAAGGAGCAAATAGCTTATGATACTTCTGTAAGACAAACCTTGATGGAATCTCTTGATCATGAAATGTTCAACATAGTCAAAGGTTTGAATACAGCAAAGAAGATTTGGGACAAGATAGAAGTTGTCATGGAAGGATCTGCAGAGGTTAGAAGCAACAAGACACTTATACTCAAGATGGAGTATGACACCTTCAGAATAAGAAAAGGAGAAAGCATAACAGATGTCTATCTACGATTCAGTCAGTTGGTATTGGATTTGAATCTGAGAGGTGTTACTCTCCCCATGGTTGAGACCAATACAAGATATCTGAGGAACCAGCCAAAGAGCATTGAACATAGGGTCTACGCAATCAGAGAAACCAGAGATTTGCATACAACTTCTCTGGAAGAATATTATGGAATTCTGAAGACCTATGAGCTGGAGACACTTCAAGATCAAGCATGGGACAATGATTCAAAAGGAAAAGAAACTGCATCAGGATTAGTTGCTGATGAGGAAGAGTCTAAGAAGGCAATGGTTGCAGCAAAGCCTAAATCATCACCTGCACCGCATCAAGTTGATAATGATGACGAGTGTGCATCTAACAGTGATGATGACTACTTCACCCAAGAAGAGCTGGACAACATGGACGATAGTGTCGTGGCATACATGGCAAGGAAGTTCAGCAATATGAGATTCAGAAAGAGCAACCGACCACAGAGAAATTCTTCATCTTATTATCGGGCTGCTAAGGGTGGTGGTAGTTCGTCAGGCTACAAAAGCAAAGGCAAGAGTACCAGCTACAAATCTCCGTTGGATTTCAAAATGAAGTTCAATTGCTATAATTGTGGTGAACCTGGACATTTTGCCTCGGACTGCAAAAAGCCTAAACAGACTTATCCAAAAGAGACATTTGAAGCCCTCAAAAGCAAGTATGAATCGCTGGTGAAAGAAAAACATGGTAAAAGAGCTTTAGTAGTTACAGAAGGAAGAGCTTGGGATGATTCAGATGAGGAAGATGTTACTCATGTAGCAAACTTTGCGCTCATGGCTGAGACATCAGAGGAACTAGAGGTACCAGTTCTAACCCTTAAAGTAGAAATGTCTATTGATGATTATAAGGAACAGAACGGGGCTCTTAGCGAAGAGATCTACATGTTGTGCAAAAGCCTAGACACTTCTCAAAAGGAACAGAAAACACTTGTCGCCAAAAGCAGAATGCTTGAGGCAAAAGTGGAAGAGTTAGAGGCTGCTTGCACTGTAGATACTTCCCTAAGAGATTTTATTAAATCTTTGGAACACAAGCTCGTCCTTAAGGAAGAAATAGAATCATGTTTAAGGAACAAACTAGCTGAGTTAGAAACTAAATGTGAAGCTTACAAACTAGCTGCTAGTAAAGTGTATGTAGATAATGACGTATTTAAGAAGATAACTGGAGTAGGTGTAGGACTTGATTATTCTGATCTTTCTAAGAAAGAAGGCAAGAGAATTATCGACCCTAGTTCCAGTGACCCTAAAAAGGAAATCCCTAGCATTCTTAAATCTTCTGTCAAACCCATCTACAAACACCTTGTTCCTAGAATAGAAGAAGAAGAGACTGAATTGATAGCTAGATATGAGATTGAGATGGAAGATCGTCAGAAAGCACAACCTATAACTCCTATTAAACAAGTTAAAATCAATTTCCCTAGTGATGAATCTAGACTAGGAATAGGAGCTAAGGCTGTTAAACAACAAGGGAAGAAAGGCATAAAAGAGGTTAAGGCTGAACGAATAAAGAAAGCATGTTATCACTGCAAATCTACTGAACATCTTTCTTATGCATGTAAAGCTAACATAAATGTTCCTGCTGCACATGCCATGCCTGTCACACATACAATGAATAATCTGCATCAGAATCATGCACAGTGTGGTCAACCTAATTGTATGCCATGCACTTTTAACGTCATGCAAACTTTTGTGAATTTAATGAATGCATCTAGCCAGTCATGCTCAAATACTGCTGCTAGTTCAAACATCAAGAAAAAGCATGTGAGAACTAAGACTGTCAGTCCTCCTAAAGTTAGGAGTGACAAACCTTCTCCTAGGACTGATAAATATGTCAAGTCTGAGAAAGGAAAGGAGGAAGTCGAAAGCTCTAGTAATGTTAAAAAAAGTGCATCTCCTATTGTTAAATCTGTTGATTATCAATCTTATCGAAAAGCCGGGCCCAATCAAAGTTGGGTTCCGAAGAAAGTCTAACCAATCTGTCATTGCAGGGCATTAAGCAAAAGAGAAATAAAGTTATATGGGTGCTAGACAGTGGAGCATCGAGGCATATGACTGGAAACAAGTCCCTGCTTACAGAGTTGGTTATGAAAGCTGGCCCTTATGTTACCTTTGGAGATGACAGCATAGGTGTGACAAAGGGATATGGCAAACTGAAAACTGGCAATGTCATCATTGAAGATATTTCCTATGTTGAGGGATTAAAGCATAATTTGTTGAGTATCAGTCAATTCTGTGACAAAGGTTACGAAATTGTCTTCAACAAGAAAGGTGTATCAATCACTCACATCAAGGAAGGTTCACTGGCTTTGAGAGGAGTTCGAAAGGCAGATCTTTTTGTTGCAGACATGGATTCAGCAAATCAGAATGAAGTCACCTGTTTCTACAGCAAAGCTTCGGATGATGAAAGCTGGTTATGGCACAAAAAATTATCTCACTTAAACTTCAAAACGATGAATGCTCTCGCGAGGCGAGAATTGGTGAGAGATCTACCTCAAATGGAGTTCGCTCCGAAAGGACTCTGTGAAGCCTGTGAAATGGGAAAGTCGAAACGAGCATCGCATAAAAGCAAAGAAATTTCTAGTATCACTGAGCCTCTGCAACTTCTTCATATGGATTTGTTTGGCCCAGTGAATGTCCTATCTTTGTCTAGGAAAAGATATGCATTGGTAATCGTGGATGACTTCTCCAAGTATACATGGGTATTGTTCGCAATGACGAAAGACGAAGTACCTTTCCTAATCATTGATCACATCACTCAAATTGAGAATGTTTCAACACTTACTGTGAAGACGATTAGATCAGACAATGGCACTGAATTTAAAAATGCAGTGCTAAATGACTTCTGTGTATCTAAGGGAATACGTCGTCAGTACTCAGCCCCGAGAACTCCACAACAAAATGGAGTAGTTGAAAGGAAGAATAGAACATTGGTTGAAGCAGCAAGAACTTTGTTGTGTGATTCGAAACTTCCTCTGTATTTCTGGGCAGAAGCAGTGAGTACCGTGTGTTACACTCAAAATCGATCCTTGATCATAAAAGATAAAGAAAAGACACCATGTGAGCTAATGAACGGAAGAAGACCAACAATCAAATACTTTCATGTCTTCGGAGCAAAATGCTATGTACTAATAGATGATGAAAATCTAGGCAAGTTTGCAGCAAAAGCTCGTGAAGGAATCTTTGTTGGTTACTCCACAGATGTGGTAGCAGCTTATAGGGTGTTCTTAGTAAATGATCGAAAAGTGACTGAAAGCTACAACGTCAGATTCGACGATACCAAACTCTCATCAATTTCAAGAGATTCTAGTGAACCCGAGTCCCTAAAATTTCAGAATCTGGACTTAGAAGATCTTGAAGATGAACCTGAGTTGGTTGTCCCATTAAATGTTCCAAGTGTACGTGAAGAACCTGAGTCTAGTGAACAAGCTAATTCTACAAGATCAGGAGAGACTTCTTCAGCACGAACCGGCAACAACTCAGGGGGAGTAAATAGCAGCTCAAGGACTACTGTTCAAGGCTCGAGTCGAGTTGACTCTAGTTCTGTAGGAGCTGGCACTAACTCAGGGGGAGTTAGTGAAAGTAATCAAAGTAGTCAGCACCACAACTCAGAAAGTCATGCTGAATCATCAAGACAATTTCCAAGAGAACGGGTATGGAATAGAGACCATCCGTTTGAATTAATTATTGGTGATCCAGATGCTGGTGTGTCTACTAGAAGAAATGCAAGAGCTGACCTGGCTAATATTTGCTTATATTCTGGGTTCTTATCCAAGCTTGAACCTAAAGAAATAGAAGAAGCTCTTGGTGATGCTGATTGGGTGATTGCCATGCAAGAGGAACTCAATCAGTTTGAAAGGCAGAAAGTTTGAAAACTGGTACCCCGACCAAAGAACAAATCAGTAATTGGAGCAAGGTGGGTATTCAGAAATAAAATGGATGAAAACGGACTTGTAACACGAAACAAGGCTCGTTTGGTTGCAAAAGGTTATTCTCAGCGAGAAGGAATTGATTATGATGAGACCTATGCACCAGTTGCAAGACTTGAGGCAGTCAGGATGTTTTTGGCATTTGCAGCACATAAGAACTTCAAGGTTTTCCAGATGGATGTGAAAAGTGCCTTCCTGAACGGAGAGTTAGAAGAAGAAGTGTATCTGGAACAGCCGCCTGGCTTCATTGATCCAGAACTTGTAGATTTTGTGTATCTTCTCTTCAAATCTGTCTATGGCCTCAGGCAATCCCCAAGATGTTGGTATGAAACCCTATCCGTATTCTTAATTGAAAGTGGTTTTACTAGGGGAGTAATTGACAAAACATTGTTCTATAAGAATGTGAAGAATGATCTAATACTTGTTCAAGTCTATGTGGACGATATTATCTTCGGGTCATCGAATGAGCGCTTGTGCGAGAAATTTGCTAAGCTAATGCAAGAAAAATACGAGATGAGCATGATGGGAGAGCTGTCTTTCTTCCTTGGATTACAGATCAGTCAGAGAAAAGATGGTATCTTTATCTGTCAATCCAAGTATGTCAGAGATTTACTCAAGAAGTACAATCTAGAAGATGCATCAGCAGCTAAGACTCCCATGGCAACAGCCACGAAGCTTGATGAAGACAAATCAGCTAAATCAGTTGACATCACAAGCTATCGAGGTATGATTGGCTCACTTCTCTATTTAACTGCAAGTAGACCCGATATAATATTCGCGACTTGTTTATGTGCAAGATTCCAAGCGGATCCTAGAGAATCACATCTCATAGCCGTCAAAAGAATTTTTAGGTATCTCAAGGGCACACCAAATCTAGGAATTTGGTACCCAAGAGATACAGGTTTTAATCTAATTGGCTATACGGATTCAGATTATGCAGGTTGCAGGATTGATAGGAAAAGCACATCTGGTGCTTGTCAATTTCTTGGCAGAAGATTGGTGTCCTGGCAAAGTAAAAAGCAACATACAGTATCTACTTCTACTGCTGAAGCTGAGTACATTGCTGCTGGAAGCTGTGTAGCTCAAATACTGTGGATGAGGAACCAATTGAAGGATTATGGCATGGAGCACAAGAAAATTCCAATTATGTGTGACAACACAAGTGCCATTGCCATAACCAACAATCCTGTAGATCACTCAAGAACCAAGCACATCGACATCAGGTATCACTTCATAAGAGAACATGTCGAGGAAGGGACTGTGGAGCTACATTTTGTGCCCACAATGCAACAAATTGCAGATATATTCACCAAACCTCTTGATGAAGTAACATTCAATAGGTTGGTTGGTGAATTGGGAATGCTTAACACAAGTTAGTAAAGCCTTCTATCTGTAAAATCCATGTTTATGATTGTATATGCAAGCTACTTAATCATTATGTGCTTAGACTTTAAAATGCCTAATTAATGATTATTATAGGTTGCATATAGTGTGATTTTACATGAATTCAGTGTGTTTTAAGTGTCTTTTATAGCACAAATCTTTGAATTTATGTTTGTTAGATTGCATGATCATAGGGGGGTTAAATTCATAATATTCTAAATTTTGCATGATTTTTAGATGAATTTACCTGTGTTTTTCATGTAATTAGAGGCCTTAAAATTATCAAGGAATGTTTTAATTATGTCATATATTAAAAATCCTTGAATTGATATTTATATTAATTTGGCAAAATTAATTGTTGAGTTTTTCAAAGAAAAATTGTCAAATTATTCTAAGTATCTTCAAAATTTCGAGTTAATCTCTATCTCGAAACTTATCTTGAAATTCTAGTTGAATTTCGATTTGAGCTTCCAGAGTGAAGTTTTGAAAATTCTAAAGTCTGGGAAGAATTTCGAGTTAGCCACTATCTCGAAATTCATCTCGAAATTCGACTTAGGGATCGAATTTGAGTTACCAGTGTGCCTATTTATTTTTCTTCAAAATATTCGAGATAATTTCTATCTCGAACTTTATCTCGAAGGTTGAGATAAGGTTCCATTTTTGGAAATTTTTTTGAAAAGAACTGAGAATACTTCGAGTTAGTTTACAACTTCGAGTTAGACTCTATCTCGAAACTCAACTCGAATTTCGACTTGATGTTCGAGATAGAGCTCTCAGTTGGTTTTAAGGGGATTTTTCGAGTTAACTCCTAACTCGAAGTCTATCTCGAATTTCTACTTAAATTTCGAGATAGGTTTCCCTAGTACTGTTGGTGGTTGTTTACATGGTCTTTAATGCTTAAGTTGTATTTGTTCGAATTAGCATGGAATTTTCGAGTTAACATCTATCTCGAACTCTATCTCGAAGTTCGACTTCAAAAAGTTCGAGATAGACTTCGAGATAGACTTCGACTTAGACTTCGACTTGAGTTCTCCCTGTATGTACTTAGAGTTTTCATAATTTTTAACAGGGACACTTTTGTCATTTCACATTCATGTCTATATATACATCTCTAACTCGATGATTTCATTTCACTTTACCTAATTCAGTTTTACAGCCGCACACATATACTTACAGGCGATTTCATACTTTCAGACCACTGATTCGTGATTTTTGTGACTAATCTCATACGGACAACGAATTACTGCCCGATTTTTGACTGCCACTATCTGAGTGACTAGTAATATCTGAGTTTGTGTGTTTGTGTATCTGTTCTTATTTTCCGATATATATACACACGTATATACACACACCACTTCAAAGTCATATACACACGATTTCACTGGTGTGTACACACATAAATTCACTGATTTCACTGGTATCAGATTCTGTTAATTGGTTGTTGATTTTCGCCTCTCACAGTGATAATTATCTATAACCCGTAGTTTAATCTTTCAAGAAGTGACTTTTGGTCTTTTTGTTAAATTAAAAGGGCTATAACTGATAATTCTAAAATTAATTGTTTTTCAAAAATTAAAATTAATTTTCACATCTATTAAAGAAAAACTTTTAATTAAAATGGCTCACCAATTTTCACTTGCCAAAAACAATTTTTATAATATTTCTACGGAAATTGGTGATCAACTCCCACGCTTTAAGTCTTGGATACGATTTCTCAATTTGTATTCCAAAGCTAGCGATGCTTTTACTGCTAAACCTACACTAGTACATGATGCTTTACAGCAATTATGGACTAGTGCAGTTTCTTTTGGGAGCAAATCAACCCCCATTGGTTTCAGGTTTACCTTAGCGGGTCAGGAATATGAGGTGACTGAACAAATTGTCAACAAGGTTCTGGGATTCCCCATTAAAGATGCTTATGATTCAGAACCTACAGCTGCAGAACGCCTCAGATTCTTTGAAGAAATAGGGTGTTATCCTCCGACTGGCCGGATCACTGGAAACATCCAAAAACAATTTCTTCATGTGGAATGGAATTACTTTTTCGAGGCCATTACAAGATGTTTTCGGGCACGAGAAAGCGATTACCATCAAATTTCCATTCCCATGCAAAACCTTGGAATTGCCCTAGCAAGAGAGCTGGATATAAATTATGGACGAATAGTTCTCTCTGAGATAGTGGCTGTGATGGGATCTCCTGCAAGTAGAGACCTCAACACAACAGATGTTGTCTGCTGGTTTCCTCGGTTCTTACAGATGCTGATTAATCATTTAATACCGAAGGATGCTCTTGCAGTTAGACAGAGTTTTGCCAGAAGTCAAAAATCTGCACCACTAGGGATGGGCACTAAGTCACTTTCAACAGTTGAAAATCAGGATAAACATCATGGAAAACCGATGTCTATTCCTGATACCTTACAACAGTGGCTTACATATGATGAGGGAGTTACCACCTTGATGGAATTCTCGCAAGTTTCATCACATGCTCAGAATCGGTCTGCTCATGCTGAGGCATTTGAAGAGATTCCTGATGAACAAAGCGGAGACGAACAAGGTAATGAATCAGGTAATCTCTCTCGACATTCTACTCATTCCTCTTCCTATGTTTCTGATTCCCAGACCCAAGAGACTGCTAGCCCGCAGGATCTATCCCAGGGTGAGAGCTATATTTCTAATTCTATATCACCCCAGTCACCGGAATCCAAACAGCCAGCACAAGTAAATGTAGGATATGATGAAGAGAGTGAACCCGAAGAGCAGCAACTCATTCGAAAGAAACCCAAAATTTCTCATGCTGCTACTTCTAAATCTCAGTCAAACCCTAGAGTGTCACACGCAACCACTCCACCTCACGAGAGTGGTTCACCCCTTGAACAATCTGCACATAGGGATTTTGATTTTGATGATGATTTTGTACCTCTTAAAGATACTGTTGCTTCAAGAGGACATGAAGCTTTAAAAACTTCAACCGTACCTTCACCGGTACGTACTGATGCTACAAAGAGGATCGGTTCTGATGTTGTACAAGAACACTTTGTAGCCTCTCAGCCTGAGATTCCAACTCAGGAACAAACAGCATTTGATCCCATAACTGCAAATTATATTACTTATCCAGTTTCTGCAGGTACTGCTTCATATTTTGGATCAATTATTGAAGACATACACGAGCGTGAGACAGGGAGTGTGTGTGAGAGGTTAGGGAGAGAGGGACCTTCATTTTTAAGGCCCGAAACCGAGCGCCAAATACCAACAGAACGAGAATTAGAGCGAGGACACCTAAACCAAACACCGTCCCTTAATACTGAAAATCTTGATACTCGTATGTCTTCTATGGAAAATCAAATGAAGCAGTTTGGGCAGACGATGGGGCATTTAGGGATGAACGTTGGAAACAATCAAAGGGCCCTTGACGACTACGCAGCACGAATGGCAAGTCAAGCTACAGCTTTTAATGATTTGACAAACAAGGTAAATGACTTGGGCCATGCTGCTGGTGTCTTGGGAAACACTCTGAATGACAGGATGGGAGCAATGGAGCTTACAATGGATACTCTGGCTGTGGAGATCAGTAGAGTTATGTTCGCAATCAGAAGTTTTGTGCCCCCAGAGTGTTTCGCGCCGCAACAACCTCCCCCCGATGCTGGTACAGGTGGTGCTAGTGGAGCAGGACCCTATGGTTCTGGTTTTGAAGATTCTTACGTAGCTGGTGGATCTGGAGACCAGGGTGGAGTTCAGGATAACTCACCTAAGGGGGAGAGTATAAAGGAGACGAGACAGCAGGGAGTTCAAATCGAAGAAATTCCAGAACAAGCTGATCTTGTAAAAGAAATAGAAATTGAGCCGTCTATTGATGAAGAGGCTCTGAGAAGGAAAAAGGGTAAGGCCATAGCGATTGAGCAAGATGAGCCATTCGTTGACCTGAGTCATCAAGAAAAAGTACAGGTGGTACTTGACTCAGATTCCGATATGGAAGACGCACCTTTGAAACATGCTATAAAGAGATCATTGAAAGATCAAGGTGGAGGTGCTGGGATGTCTGTCGGAAGGCCTGAAGAAATTACTGTTGATGAGGAAACCCTGAAGTCTCAAAAGTTAGCCTTAGATCAAGCTGAGTTCTTTAAAATGAAGGCAATGCAAGATCGTGCTGCGTTTCAGGAAAAGAAAGCGGAGCTACAAGGGAAGCAGTACGATTATGAGCTTGCAAGGCTAGCTGATCCTCAGATTGATCTGGACAATAGAAGGATAGGGCAGAAGTGGGATGACGCAAGGAAGATATTGATGGGACCATGTACAAAAGGAGATCATAACAAGGAGGCAGATGATCTGTTCTACAACCTAAATTTGCAGAATCCAATGGCTGCTGACTACATAAGTGCTTTAAAGAGATTAATTTCTAAAGTCATGGTTGGATACAATTCAACGCAAAAGGAGTGGCAGGTTATTTTGTCTTTCACAGAAGGAGTCCCAATGTCTTTCATGTATGTGGATGACCAATTCATGACGAGAAGATCTGCATCAGAGTTGTTCTTGCTAGCAACAAAAATTCAATACTCTCATTCTGAGAATCTAAGCATTCTGTATAGGGATCACTTAATGCAGCTAGCAGAGGACAAGGGTCCAGAATTCTCAGCATATCCAAATGTTGTCCGGATGGTGGTTGACAGTAAAATGAAGAGGGTGAGCTTGGAGGAAAAGGACTTAATGGAACTTTCAGTGGAATCTCTTAAGGCCGTCTGTAGGCAAATGATGAGTAAGGGATTCGCTTCTGAGCTTAAAGATAAATCAGTGAAGATCATTGAAAGTGTCATACTCAAGAAGAGCAATGAGGTGTGGAAGTGTGATGTCATTGCTCCAAACCCTCTTGATAATGTGAAGATTGAACCAGAGCTAATGGAGAAGAAATGGAATATTCTTCAAGCTATGAAGAATGTAGATGAAGCTCTGAATCTTCCTACTGGAGAACTGGAACAAGGAGAGATAAGGGAGGCAGTTGGTGTTCCAGGAAGAGACAGTGTATACTGGATACACTCTTTTGTTGATAATACAGCTGATGCCTTAGTATTCATAGATGCAGACCAGAATCAAACATTCTTGCATATGAGTAAACAATGGCTGCTGCAGACTCAAGATGCTGCATTTCTGGAGAAAGTGTTATATGTGTTCAAATGGGAAGATGTGGAAGTTAAGTATGTGACAGAAAAGCAGAGACTCGTGAGTTACCTGTCTGATGTAGTAGTGGAAAAGAAGCGATTGGAGCGAGATGCGACTAGTGTCCACAATACTAACCGTGTCATAGGCTATCCCAAAAGATCTATTGTCAGTTTAAAGCTGATAAAACTCATAGGAAACCTCGGCTTATAATGAAGAAATTTGAGGAAATTCCAGAGATCAGGACTACTCAGGAGGTGGACAAACTCAGAAGGCTTTTCAAACATCCTTACCCAGAACCCAGGAACCCTCTAGAAATGGAAGCAGTAAGTTTGTTGAATACTAGGTGGACGCAACTTCATGATCCAGTATATAAGAAACAAAAGCAGCAAGAGGAGAAGCGCAGAAGGCAGAAAGAAGAAAAGGACCAAGCTGCTGAAGCTAGGAAGAGGAAACGGAATTAGGGTTAAAGGTCAGAGTGGTGTGAACTTGAAGTTGGAAAAACTTCATGTCTTTCGGTTGCTTTAACTCACTTGAGGAAAATTCATCTTAGAATGAATCCAATAAGGTGATATAAGTTTGACTAAAAGATATGAAATAATCCAGGTGATAGGAATCATTCAAATGATCTTTAATTCGAGGTTCGAATTCTGTTTCTAGTTTAAGTTCTTTGTATTGTTTTCAAGTACTTTTCAATTGTATATTTTTCAAGAATGTAATGTTAATTATCTTTTCTCGTCTCATTGTTTAGTTGAGTTATCCTTCATTAATTTGAATGTCATTGTTAGACAATCAAATTGGGGGAGATTGAAAGGCAGAGTGTATTAACTTGTAACACTATAACTAATGAACTCAATTAAAAGAAAAGATACTTAACCAGAAGACAATCAAGAACAAGAAGTCACAAGAAATCAACACTAAATGAAGACAAGGTAATTGATACAATTGAACATGTTAACTATGATCAAGCCAAGAAGAAATCATTGAGAGAAGTTCAAGTCAAAGTTGTTCAGGCCTCAGTGATTTGAGAATTCGAGATTCAAGATCATAACTATCAGTATCAACAAGACCAACTGATTTCAAGTGAACAAGAAGGAAAGCAAATATTGGAAAGCCAAGTTACTAAGTGAATATGGTAATTTATTCAAGAAGCAGAAACACTATCAAGACTAGTCACTTATGAACCAGACCAATGCATCAAGTGTCAGGACATTGATAGCAAGTTTATGTCAGTAATAAAGATCCATGTTCAAGAGCTTACCGAAGAATAAAGAAGACATGAAGATATCACAAGCTCAAGATGTGCATTGAAGTTTCAAGTTGAAGACCAGAATATTTTCTAAGTACTAAATGTTTTGGATGGCCAAGTAGAATATTTCTAAGTAGAAGTTCGACTTAGAAATTTCGAGATGGCTAAGTAGAAATTCTCAAGTAGAAGTTCTACTTAGAGTGCAGCTTCAACATGACACATGGCATCTTCTGATTGGCAGATTTCCAAGCTTTCAAGATAAGGCAAGATTTATGTGGACATCATTGGGCCACGTACATCTTAGTCTTTGAAGACTACAGGACATAGATTACATGTAGTATAAATAGAAGCACTTGTGTAATGTTTCAGTTAGTGAGCAATATTGAGAAAAACACAAGAAAAAGAGAGAGAGTATATTCACAGAGCTTAGAATCATTCACTTCTCTCTGAACTTCTGTTATACTTTGTAATGAATGTTGTAGCAACCTTTTCAAGTTATATATAAAGAAATATATTCCTTGAATCTGTGTGTTCATTTATTGCATCGTATTTATTGCTTCTCATAATCGAAAAGTTGTATTCACCCCCCCTCTACAACACATTTGGACCTAACAATAGACTCTAGCCAAAGAAAAGTTCAAGAATCCATTCACCCCCCTCTGTATTCTTTTACTGTATTCAATACTCAACATATATTGCATGTATTTCTTATTGCAGACTAAACAAAACAGGTTGATGACGTGCTTATATCATATTTCTGCCTGACTGCAGCTACATAATTGTTTCAGGTCTAAATGGTGAAGAATATGCATGTGCACTATAAGTTTTTTTTATATCTTAATGTTTGTACCCGACATTCGGCATTCTTCTTTTAGCTAGTTGTAACCAGTTCTTGCATCAGATTTACACTAGTAAAGGAATTCATGAATGGCAGTAACAACCATTAACCTTACCAATTCTGAGTGATTTAATCTATGTTTGATGAGAAATAAGGGGCAAGTAGATATCTGATGTCGGCAAATAATAATTTTTACACTAAGCACACTTCAACCATGACCTAAGAGAAGATGCATATTGTTACAGTATACGTTGCATTGCGATATAAGTTGTTATTAGCTTTAAAGCAGTAGATACCAGACATTGTAGTTGTAACTTCTACTTTCTCTGCCTTCTATGTTGCTTCTAAAGAAACAACTGGACTTGTTTTTAATTTTAAGAAACATAAATTACCCAGAAGTTAATGTAGACAATTGCGGATGCAGCTCCTCAGTTATCAAAACCTAAATTTAAACATATGAAAGAAAAGTATGAAAACAATGAATACTTACACAACATCATTTCAAAACTCACCTCAATTGGAGAGAGAATAGCTAAAAAGAATTAAGACAAGAGGTTCTTCACCCTTCTTCTTTCTCGCTGCTTTTTCTATGTTTCTTCCTTTTATAAAAAAATTATAAACATACTGGTTATAGATGGCATGTCTTTAGATATGCTAAGTGATTGTATGTGAAACACTATGATAACAACTATGTGAGAAGAACAACTAATCCTTATTCATTAATATTCTTACCTACACATTCCGGAAACAATAGCATTTAGCTCAACTTTACTAGAATCAGATAGTTACATGTACTTTTTGTCGCTCCATTGAAACTTCCCTCAAGACTGTTGTACTGTTCTTGTAATCGTTATTCCCAATCCAATACAAGTACCACCGGAGTTGTTAGCGAGAAATACAATGCAATTATTGCAACTGCTCGAGACTTTAACTATGTCAATATTGAATTTTATGATTATTATTGGTTAATAATCTAATAAACATATCAGATTGTTTAATCTACAAAGTCGGATACACACACATCATATACATAAAGAGATAGAGAGTAATAGAGAAGGGGTATTTTATCACATAACATCATATAACAATATACACACATATAACAGTGTGCATTCATATCGAAATGGGGGTAATACCTCCAAATTGAAACTCGAAATCCACTGAACAATCCCCAAATCCAAAGCCCAAATCAAAGAAGCCCTGAAATCGAAAAGAAAGATCAATTAGCTGAAGTTTAAGTAAAGAAATTGAATGGATTGAACTCAAAATGAAGAATCCCCAATTGAAAAGGCCCTAATCTATAGAAGCCCTAATTTGAAGAAGTCAAAGCCTCAAACAGAAGCCCTAATCAATTGAATTGAGAAGCCAAATACGTACAAAGAGTTTAACAGAAGAAAAATAATGAAAAATGAGAGAGATTTACGAGAGAGAGAGAGAGAGAGAACGCGCCGAGAGAGCGAGAGAGAGCGATAAAGTAGAATGAGAGAGTAGATAGTATAATTTTGTTTAAGTGTAAGGTTCAGACAGGCGGGATATTTGGCCGCTCAAATATTTCACTGGGAACCATGCCATTCTCAATTTTCTGTTTTTACAATTATTTTTTTGATTTTGTTTTTATAATATGCATTTTACATTTAATAAATAAATAGAACCTAAAAAATAATAACAATTAAATACCTTGATATTCGAAAAAAAAACTCATTCAATTATTAAACTCTTACTTTTTTAAAAAATCAAATATTTTAAAGGTAAATGTGATTTTTTAAATAATTAAAATAATTTTTTGGTTAAAAAATTCAAAATTGAATTTATTAATGATCTAAGTCTCTAAGGTAAAATATCATGTATGTTGCTAACATCCAACACTTTAAAATTAAGGTAACATCACGTTTGTGGCTAAGGTAACACAAAAAATAAAATGTTATGTTAGGTCCAAAGTAACATGATAAGGTAACATTTTTTAGCAACATTCATGAAAAATATGTTCCGATAGCCCATCTATGGCGTAGTGTAAGTAAAATTAAATTATGTATAATTTACGATTTTGTTGTTAATATTTAATTTGATTAATATTATATTTTTAGTAATGTAAATTATATCGTAAATTATATGCATACACGACATATGTAATTATACATCTATAAATAAAAGTACGATATAAAGAATAGCACTCCAGAGAGAATCATCTTATATAGAGAACCGGGGAGAACCATTTAATTTTTTCTGATTCTATAGCAAAACCAATTTTTTAAAAAAATTTCTTTCAAAATTTTTTTTTTCAAGGGAAAAAGTAAAAAAAAATAAAAATTCCGCCACTGCCACATCACCACTATTGACTTGGCGTTGCCACGTCATTACAGTTGACGTGGTACTACCACGTCTTCTGCCATGTTATCAATGATGACATGATAGTGCCATGTTACTGGCACGTCATCAGTGATACAGTGACGTTATCACTGATGACATGTCTGTTGACGTGGTAGTGCTGTTGACGTGGTAGTGCTACGTCAACAGACATAAAGTGGCAATGGCATCAGCTGTGACATCAACGGCGGAGCCACATCATCATTTGTTTATATCACAGAATCAGAAAATGAGTCTTTTTCTACAATAAAACAAAAAAAATTGGTATTTTTTTATGAAATAAAAAATTAAAATTTTGATTAGTGGTTTTCCATGTAAAATTTATTAAATTATCAATTCAAATTTATATTTTAGATCGGGATCAGTTGGGTTGAGCGAAAAAATATAAAATTCATACCCAACCCATTTATATCGGTTTGATTTTTTTTAAAAACCAAATCAAGTATTGATTTTTTTAATCCAAGTATTGATTTTTTTAATCAGTTTGAATGACTGAAAAAAGGATCAAGTTGGATTGATTTGGTGAATCCATAAACATCCCTACTTAAATGATATTGAAATTACATCATTTACATTTTCGATACCAGATTTAATGTCATACCATTCCATTAATATACTTTTTAACCTTTTAGTACTGGGTTAGAGTTGATTTTACTCTATAAATTTAAGTCATTTTAGTGTTAAAACCCATCCACTTTCTCTTCCTCCGTATACAATACATACATGTGAGTGAGAGAATGACTCATTTAACTTTAGTTTTTCAAATGATGAGTTGTGTTGTTTGTAAGAGCATTCACATTCGGTTACCAATCTTCAAAATTTAAGGATTTTTATAGTTTTTTATACAAAAATTGCTTACATCCGGATTCTCAAAATGCAATATAGTTTTGGGGACTTAAAGTGAACCCCCATATTTGGGGGATGATTGTAGATCCTCAAATGACTGCTACCGCCTGCCATATTTCTTTTTAAATTGTATTTGTGAATAGTATGTGAGTTTTGGTAGTTAAAATTGTAAGTGAAAGAGAGAGAAAGAAGTGATATAAAAAATAATATATTGATATGGGGATAGGAATGGGTAGGGGTGTTTGGGCCGGTTAAAGCATTAAAACGACCCAACCCATTATAAATCGGTTTGGAAATTTTTAACCCGACCCATGAAAATTAAATTTATAACCCAACCCAATTTGTTATAAGTGGTTTGGATCGATTTGAACGGAATAGTGGACATCAGAACAGAACTAACAGAATTCATATAAGACAAATTCAGGGAGGCTATATGGAGGGCCAGGCCATTTGCAAGTGTCAACAGTATGGTCAAGTGAAAATAATGGTATTGTGCTAGTGCAATAACATGTAAAATCACTTTACTACAGAAAAAGAATCATAATGGGTGTGTTTAAAAATCTTTAAAAAAATTGAAATGACTGTGGAACTACAAATGTATCATGTATGTATTTCACATTGCAAGTTCCAACAGATGGTGCTATGAAACCAAAATGCAGGGCACTTACAACAGGTGGGCTGGACCTGGACTAGAAAACTAGTGGACTGCTCAAATTTTAAACGGGTTGGGTTGGGTTGGGTTGAGTGAAAAAAGTCCAAACCCATACCCAACCCATTAACACTGGGTTAAATTATTTTTGACCCAATCTTGTTCCGGTTTGAAATTACTCGGTTTGGGTCGGGTGAAAATAGGGCCGATTTGGGTCGGTTTGATCGGTTTGGCCGACCCATGTACACCCCTAGAAATGGGGAATGAAATGTAGCACATTTTTGATAATTTTGGGGATTTACAATTTTTGTTTGAGAATTTACTATTTTTAATAAATTTTTGGGGACGAGGATGGGGGACCGGTTGCTAATACTCTAAGTGAAGGGACCAAGAAGATATGCACACCGAACTAGCTAGAACACCGCATTTGCTTTCTCCAATTATTTCAATGTCGTTCCTAATTTATGGTTTTGGTACTAATAAATCGATTACATAGCGAAAAATGCTACAGCCACCAAATTAATTCCCAAATTTTGACACCAAATGACATGCCATTAATTTGATTGGTTATAACAATAATGGGCCCGCCAGGGCCATCCAATTAAAATATCATAAAATGCCAACTAATTATTGCCACATCATTTGGTGTCAAAATTTGGTACCCAATTTGGTGGCTGTAGCATTACTCTTACATAGCTCGTCTGTAATAACCCTAACTTTGGAAAGGCTACAGTGCCCAAATGAATAGTAAATTTCGAGGATTTAGAGAAATGGTATATAGGTACTTTATACTGGAAACATAAAATGAATAAACAGAAACCATATTAGTGTTGTACAATGGAAATAAGTGACTCGAAATGACGATAGATTCCAGAAATTCCTGAAACATGGATTTTGAGGATTTTGATTTCGAATAAGCTTCTATTGGACATTTAGGAGCATGGAAACATTATAAGAATTATATATTGAGGAATTAGTGAATTTAGGTTAAACCAAAGGATTATTAAGTTAAGAGAATGCCAAGGGAAATTGGATTCGTAAATGGTTTCAAAACCACTGAGATAATGAGGTACATTCGAAACGAACCATAATTAGACGAATATGGAGATTAAGCAACCAAGATTTATAATATAACAAGGATATATACCACATTATTAGCACCAAAAGTATTAGTACAATACTTAGGAAAAACAAGAAAAAGAGAATTATGAGATCATGAACATGACATCACATTCCATTAACATTTTTAAGGGGTAAATTAGTAACTTGGCAAGGTTTAATCACAAAATATCTTCCAAAGCTTCCAAGGTAAGCTAGAATATACAAGATTAATACAAGATAAGAGCAAAAATCAAGAAAAAAACCTCTCCCCCATCTAGTTTATCCCATTCGGCAAAAAAGAAAAAAAAAGGAGAAAATCAAAACCAAAACCCTAGCTCTCTTCAACTACAAATCTAAGGAAAATTCATGGGTATTCTTGGAGGTTAGGAAGAATCATCTACAAAATTTCAATGCAAACCAACATCATTTGCATAGGTAATAAAATCATTGAAGTTGATGATGAATAGTGATGAATAGTAGTTTTCAAGAAACTAACTTGATTTTCATGGTTCTTTTAGTTGATTTAAGCTATACTAAGGTTGTTAAAGGTGTGCCCAAGGCTTGTTAAGTGTTGTAAAGCTTCAAGAAGGTATAAACACTCTTGCCCCTTTTTATATTATGATGAATATTGTTGGTTTAAGTGATTAAGTGGTGTAAAGATTAAGATTATGATGTTATAAGTGTTTGTAAGTGATTAAAGTTGATTTTGGAAGGAGTTTGGGATTGTAACCATGGCTGGTAATGAAGACCACATGGTGTAGGTGATGATTATGGTGTTTGATGATTGATTTGGAGGAGTTTGATTTTGGAAAGTATGAAATTACAGCAGTTATAATGTCCGATTTTCGTTAGAACGAAATCTGCCCTGTTTTTAGCAACTGTGCACACACGGTAGGTCACTGTCCAGCACACCAAGGGACCATGAGATGATAGAGCTTAGTTCATAGATCGTTTTGATATAAGGTGCGTTAAAATCTGATGAACGGTTTAGGAGAAAAGTCAGTTTTAGTGAAAGGTGTTCGAAAACCGAGAAACTGTAATTGTATCAACTTTGAGGTTATGATCAACCTACTTAGACATTTTTAAAAATTATGAAACTTTGGGATAATATGGTAGGGTAGTCAAAGAGACATTACCAGTTGACCTTGTAGTAAAAATCGAAATCTATAATTTATGGGGATTTTTACAGTTAAGTGTGGTCGTTAGGGGAGATAGTGAAAAACCACTGAAACTTCGATTGAGCTTATAAATGGTTAAATTCTTGAGCCTTTGGGATAATAATAATACGTTAAACATATGTTGAAGTGTAAAGGGTGTTGTTATACGAGAGGGTAGTGAGTAAGAGGTGTGGTATTCTAATGACGGTCCTTTTGTGTTTATAGAACTTCCGGAGGAGGAACCAGCCATACTGTCAGGATACAGGAACAGAGGCAAGATTCTTCTATCCCTACTTTAAAAATTATTTATCTTCGGAATAATAATGATATTATGGAATATATTATGTATATGTGATGCTTTTGTTGCTATATTGCAAAGAATATATTCTCTTGATTGTGGGAAGTTAAAGAGAGATGTATATGTTTTCTGAAATATGAATATAGAGATGATTACGAATGGAGCGAATATGCTCTAGGGTAAAAGAGATATGAAAGAGAATGGTATCAGTTGTTATCTAGGGTTATATGGTTTATAATGCTATATTATAAACATTCTTTTTAGTGTATGTTATATACATATATTTTATAGAAATAATGTGCGAGAATGAAAGTGATATATGAGAATGGAAATGAGATGAGTGAATGATATGTGGAAATGAAAGTGAGAAAATGGAAATGTGGAATGACATTTAGTAAATAAAATAATGATTGGACAAAGGGGGATAGAAATAAAAAGCGTAAGAGGCTGTGTGCTGCACAGTCCAGCAATCAATATTTTAATTCGGCCCAAGAGTTGCCGAAGGAGGATGTAGTGGTGGACCTTCCTCCAGGGGGATGTAGTGGTGGACCTTCCTCCTTCTACCGGTAGTAAAAAGGGACGGATACGGAGGGCGACTGATCATCGTGCCTCACGTATTCGGCAACAGTGAAAACCCCTACAATATTTGAATAAAGAGTCAATGATAAAGTCAGATTGGTATACTGAAAAGAGAAAATGATATGAAAGATAGAATTATTGTTATAGATGAAGAGAAACTGATTTTATATTAATTTATAAATTGTTGCACAAGAAGGAAATGATAGGGTGTTAGTGAGAGATTTATTCAAGTATTCGTGTTACCTTGGAATATTACATGAAAAGATCATATTGATTGTATATTATTAAGAAGAGAAACTGATACTGTATTATCCTAGATTTCTTTCTTATAATATTAAGTGGATGATGTATTATTAAATAAGAGTTTTAATCTCCCTTAAAGTTTATAATTTGGTTACCATTTACATATGTATATACATGTATACTTGGTTACATTTTAAATTCTAGTTACAATAATATCTTGCTGAGCTATTATAGCTCACTCTTGCTACTTATCTATATACAGCTAGGTATGCCAATACTACGCAGAACGCCCCGCAAGAGGGTAAGGGAAAGGCGACCTTCTGAGAGCTCGTTAGCATCAATCCCCGAGGTAGACGACCAGCGCAAGGGGTTTAGTGGTCTTATGTACATTAAGTGTGTAAGGTTGTAATAAATTTGGTTGTTGAAATGCTTCTTGTAGAAGCATCACTCAACAATGTACTTAAGTATGATTCTGGGTTTGTAATAACTTTCTAACTCTAAACTTTTATTATGGTGAATGTTGTTCTTTGAGCATATGACTGGTGTGTGTGTGTGTGTGTATTACTGTGGGGTCAATTGCATAAGTATAAAAAAAAAAAACAGAACCAAGGGATATTGATATTGAATGGAAATTGGTCCGTGATGGCCCATATTCATGACCCCGGATTTGGGGCTGTCACAGTTTGGTATCAGAGCTAAGAGTCATAATGCTCAGGAACAAGAGTGATAATAATATTGTATCATTTATAATATTAAATTTTGAACTTCCATCAAGTTCAGGGGTGGTATATCGCAGGTAGTATTTATTTTAAGTATTGTTTATAATTTTATAGACCGTTACTAATAGAATTTTATGTTTTATTATAGGGAGCAGAGATGGGTGAGCCGAGTCGAGACCCCCAGTGGCTAGGACTACCCGAGCAGGAGATTAGAGAATTGTTGCTGGTAGGTGTAGAGGTTCCAGAGTATGCTATTGATGATCTCATGGAGAGACGACGAGCGAGTGCTAGAGAGAGATATGAGCAGAGACTGAGGGAGGAGGCTGAGGAGCGCAGGCAGAGGGATGCTGTGGCCATAGTGCCATATTCTGGTAGACCATATGTAGGACCTGATGGGGCCGGACCTTCCCGAGTGCGGACGGATATTCCTGAGGAGGAGATGCCCTTACGTAAGAGGCCTAGGCTATCTGTTATACCTGAGGAGCCGATTGAGTGGAGGGACATTCACGTGACTCCTACTCCTGTTCTACCTGTCCCAGTGCCATCACCAGTTCCATCTCCTCTACCTAGCCCCGACCCTTTTAAGGATCCAGTTGAGCAGTTCACTCCACCGGGACACTTTATCTTGTCAGAGGATGAGTTGGAGGATGACCCTTCCGAGGATGCGGACACAGAGCCTGTTCCTCCGTCTCCACAGGCAGTTCCATCCCCACCATTTGCACCACCACCACCTCCACCAGTGGATGCACCCCCACTTGTAGATGTACCTCCCCCAGATGCTATGCCACCCCAGGAGGCACCTATGCTTCCAGCTGGTCAGTTGCCAGCTATTTTCTTGTCAGATTACTTTGCCCTTCAGGGACACCTGGATGAGTCCCGTCGGACTATAGATACGCTTATACAGAGGTTAGACAGGGCGAGAGGAGGAGGAGGTGTGATACCAGATGGGTTGACTTTGAGCATAGTTAGTATCGAGCTGCGGGCACTCGGTGATATTAGGACGATGTTGAGAGACAGAGGGGATCCAGTATGGAGGGCTCAGATAGTTGATACAGTCACCACTATGGTAGTGCAGATCAGAGACGTTATCAGGGCGTCGTTACCATGATTAGGAGTAGTAGTCTTGGATACTAATCAGACTAGTCATCTTGTGGATGTCATTTTGGGGATTAGGTTAGTTGTTTACTGTCTTAATCCCAGTCTGATTAGAGGACAGCTAGTAGTGCTTTTGTTATAGCGAGTTAGTATGTACAGTTATGCTTTTGGGGTTTCGAACCTTGTACTTTATGATGTATGATATTAGTAGTAAAAGACGTTGTACCCAAGTTGTAAAATATTTATGTAAATTAATGAAGTTTATGTGCTTTGCCTAATTTTATCGTATTTTGATATTAAATGTTGAGAATCAAAAATATTGATATATATGAGGTGATTGACTTAAATGAAAAGGTTATTGTGCTAAAGGTACTAAGCTTAATTGTCAAGGTTGTATTATAATTAAATATTACTTGTGTGAAGTTAAAAATACTGGGATGCATAAATAAGTTAATTAATGATATAATTGTGCATATATGGAAACGATGTATATTGTACCCTAAATTTGGGTGATTAATGAAGAATATTATTATATACAGAATCATGCCGCCTAAGCGTAATAATAGAATGAATGCAAGGGAAAATGAGAGAGAGGAAGCAAGTCAGAATAGGCAGGGTGAAAACGCTCATAATGAACAAGATCATGAGGAAGAAGAAGATGAATCAACTGGTCAACAGGGAAATCAGGGTGGTAACCCTTTTAACCAATTTATAGAACTATTGAGGCAGAATTTCGCTAATCCACAAAATCCGCCACAACCACCTGTTCTTCCCAACCAGGCAGCTAATTCTTTTCGTGCTTTTAAGTCACTAAAACCCCCAGAATTTGAGGGAACCACTAACCCAGTAGCAGCCAGGGCATGGCTGAAAGAGATGGAGAAGGCCTTTGAGATACTGAGGGTAGAGGAAGATCAGAAGACAGTCTTTGCAGCCTATCTCCTAAAGGGAGAGGCAAATTATTGGTGGGAAGCTAAGAAAAATCTCGAGGGAGCGGGAGTGATAACTTGGGAGCGTTTCACTAGGGTGTTTCTAGACAAATATTCCCCTAGGTACTTAGAGAACCAGATGGAAATAAAATTTTTGGAGCTAAAGCAGGAAAATCTAACAGTGGCTGAGTATGAAACGAAATTTACCGAACTGTCTAGGTTTGTTCCGGAATTTGTACGTACTGAAGAGCAACGAGCGAAAAGGTTCCAACAAGGATTGAAACCATGGCTACGTACTAGAGTGGCACCATTTGAGTTGACCGAGTATGCTGCGGTGGTTCAGAAGGCATCTATTATTGAGGCCGAGAGTGAACAAAACCAATTAGGTCGAGAGAACAAGAAAAGAAAATTTGAGGGTCAAAAAGGAGGTTCAAGTGAGGGAAGCTACTTTAACAAATTTGGTAAAGGACAAAAACCCCAGTTTGGAGGAAAGTCAGGGAATAATAAGACTACCAGTGAGACGGTGAATCAGGGTGGTAGATCCACAGGAACCTTTCAGTCTAATCAATCGCGACCACCATTGCCAGATTGCAACACGTGTGGTAAGAAGCATATCGGAGAGTGTAAGATGTTAGGAGTAACTTGCTTTAAGTGTGGACAGAAAGGACATTATCAGGACAGGTGTCCATCAGCTGATAAGAGTGATGCAAAGTGTTATCAATGTGGAAGACTAGGACATATTGCTAGGGATTGTTGTTCTGGTGGGTCGTCTGCGTCAGGACGGAGTGTGACTGCTTCAAACAGGCCTACTGCTAGAGTGTATAACATGACTTTAGGAGAGGCATTGAGAAAGCCGGATACAGATGCAGGTGAACATTTTTCTAGTATTTAAATTTTTAGTGTAAATGTTTGGTTAGGAATCAATGTGGTCAATGAATGGTATAGGTAGGTTGATAATCTAGATAAGGAAAATCAGTATCTGTTGGGGTTTAGGAATTCTATGTAAAGGAGAACAATAGTATTTTGAGGGTAAACCACAGACTTGTTTATATACGAACAGGAAATATATATTATAGGTAATATTTTCTTACAATTGTTTCAAAGAATCTTATTCTAGTCGGATTTCTGGAAGATTTTACAGAGACAAGATATAATAAGAGCGAAATATGTATATTTTATGTCATGATAGAGATCAACATAGGGATAAACCATAAGTGAGATACACTACCATTCAGGAGAGGCCAATGTGGTTGCCGATACTCATAACTAAAAGAGGGATGTTGATGAATGACAAGCAAGTTTTTTTTTTTTTTTGATAATGAGCAAGTTATGTTGGTGTAATTTTGTGCAAACAAGATAGAGATATTATGAAGGAAAAAGGATGGAGAAAGTGATATAGAAGTTATAAGGTGTAGATGAAAAGGTATCTATGGACATTTCTGACGTGATTCCGGGACGGAATCCTTTTAAGGAGGGAAGGATGTAATAACCCTAACTTTGGAAAGGCTACAGTGCCCAAATGAATAGTAAATTTCGAGGATTTAGAGAAATGGTATATAGGTACTTTATACTGGAAACATAAATTGAATAAACAGAAACCATATTAGTGTTGTACAATGGAAATAAGTGACTCGAAATGACGATAGATTCCAGAAATTCCTGAAACATGGATTTTGAGGATTTTGATTTCGAATAAGCTTCTATTGGACATTTAGGAGCATGGAAACATTATAAGAATTATATATTGAGGAATTAGTGAATTTAGGTTAAACCAAAGGATTATTAAGTTAAGAGAATGCCAAGGGAAATTGGATTCGTAAATGGTTTCAAAACCACTGAGATAATGAGGTACATTCGAAACGAACCATAATTAGACGAATATGGAGATTAAGCAACCAAGATTTATAATATAACAAGGATATATACCACATTATTAGCACCAAAAGTATTAGTACAATACTTAGGAAAAACAAGAAATAGAGAATTATGAGATCATGAACATGACATCACATTCCATTAACATTTTTAAGGGGTAAATTAGTAACTTGGCAAGGTTTAATCACAAAATATCTTCCAAAGCTTCCAAGGTAAGCTAGAATATACAAGATTAATACAAGATAAGAGCAAAAATCAAGAAAAAAACCTCTCCCCCATCTAGTTTATCCCATTCGGCAAAAAAGAAAAAAAAAGGAGAAAATCAAAACCAAAACCCTAGCTCTCTTCAACTACAAATCTAAGGAAAATTCATGGGTATTCTTGGAGGTTAGGAAGAATCATCTACAAAATTTCAAGGCAAACCAACATCATTTGCATAGGTAATAAAATCATTGAAGTTGATGATGAATAGTGATGAATAGTAGTTTTCAAGAAACTAACTTAATTTTCATGGTTCTTTTAGTTGATTTAAGCTATACTAAGGTTGTTAAAGGTGTGCCCAAGGCTTGTTAAGTGTTGTAAAGCTTCAAGAAGGTATAAACACTCTTGCCCCTTTTTATATTATGATGAATATTGTTGGTTTAAGTGATTAAGTGGTGTAAAGATTAAGATTATGATGTTATAAGTGTTTGTAAGTGATTAAAGTTGATTTTGGAAGGAGTTTGGGATTGTAACCATGGCTGGTAATGAAGACCACATGGTGTAGGTGATGATTATGGTGTTTGATGATTGATTTGGAGGAGTTTGATTTTGGAAAGTATGAAATTACAGCAGTTATAATGTCCGATTTTCGTTAGAACGAAATCTGCCCTGTTTTTAGCAACTGTGCACACACGGTAGGTCACTGTCCAGCACACCAAGGGACCATGAGATGATAGAGCTTAGTTCATAGATCGTTTTGATATAAGGTGCGTTAAAATCTGATGAACGGTTTAGGAGAAAAGTCAGTTTTAGTGAAAGGTGTTCGAAAACCGAGAAACTGTAATTGTATCAACTTTGAGGTTATGATCAACCTACTTAGACATTTTAAAAAATTATGAAACTTTGGGATAATATGGTAGGGTAGTCAAAGAGACATTACCAGTTGACCTTGTAGTAAAAATCGAAATCTATAATTTATGGGGATTTTTACAGTTAAGTGTGGTCGTTAGGGGAGATAGTGAAAAACCACTGAAACTTCGATTGAGCTTATAAATGGTTAAATTCTTGAGCCTTTGGGATAATAATAATACGTTAAACATATGTTGAAGTGTAAAGGGTGTTGTTATACGAGAGGGTAGTGAGTAAGAGGTGTGGTATTCTAATGACGGTCCTTTTGTGTTTATAGAACTTCCGGAGGAGGAACCAGCCATACTGTCAGGATACAGGAACAGAGGCAAGATTCTTCTATCCCTACTTTAAAAATTATTTATCTTCGGAATAATAATGATATTATGGAATATATTATGTATATGTGATGCTTTTGTTGCTATATTGCAAAGAATATATTCTCTTGATTGTGGGAAGTTAAAGAGAGATGTATATGTTTTCTGAAATATGAATATAGAGATGATTACGAATGGAGCGAATATGCTCTAGGGTAAAAGAGATATGAAAGAGAATGGTATCAGTTGTTATCTAGGGTTATATGGTTTATAATGCTATATTATAAACATTCTTTTTAGTGTATGTTATATACATATATTTTATAGAAATAATGTGCGAGAATGAAAGTGATATATGAGAATGGAAATGAGATGAGTGAATGATATGTGGAAATGAAAGTGAGAAAATGGAAATGTGGAATGACATTTAGTAAATAAAATAATGATTGGACAAAAGGGGATAGCAATAAAAAGCGTAAGAGGCTGTGTGCTGCACAGTCCAGCAATCAATATTTTAATTCGGCCCAAGAGTTGCCGAAGGAGGATGTAGTGGTGGACCTTCCTCCAGGGGGATGTAGTGGTGGACCTTCCTCCTTCTACCGGTAGTAAAAAGGGACGGATACGGAGGGCGACTGATCATCGTGCCTCACGTATTCGGCAACAGTGAAAACCCCTACAATATTTGAATAAAGAGTCAATGATAAAGTCAGATTGGTATACTGAAAAGAGAAAATGATATGAAAGATAGAATTATTGTTATAGATGAAGAGAAACTGATTTTATATTAATTTATAAATTGTTGCACAAGAAGGAAATGATAGGGTGTTAGTGAGAGATTTATTCAAGTATTCGTGTTACCTTGGAATATTACATGAAAAGATCATATTGATTGTATATTATTAAGAAGAGAAACTGATACTGTATTATCCTAGATTTCTTTCTTATAATATTAAGTGGATGATGTATTATTAAATAAGAGTTTTAATCTCCCTTAAAGTTTATAATTTGGTTACCATTTACATATGTATATACATGTATACTTGGTTACATTTTAAATTCTAGTTACAATAATATCTTGCTGAGCTATTATAGCTCACTCTTGCTACTTATCTATATACAGCTAGGTATGCCAATACTACGCAGAACGCCCCGCAAGAGGGTAAGGGAAAGGCGACCTTCTGAGAGCTCGTTAGCATCAATCCCCGAGGTAGACGACCAGCGCAAGGGGTTTAGTGGTCTTATGTACATTAAGTGTGTAAGGTTGTAATAAATTTGGTTGTTGAAATGCTTCTTGTAGAAGCATCACTCAACAATGTACTTAAGTATGATTCTGGGTTTGTAATAACTTTCTAACTCTAAACTTTTATTATGGTGAATGTTGTTCTTTGAGCATATGACTGGTGTGTGTGTGTGTGTATTACTGTGGGGTCAATTGCATAAGTATAAAAAAAAAAAAAGAACCAAGGGATATTGATATTGAATGGAAATTGATCCGTGATGGCCCATATTCATGACCCCGGATTTGGGGCTGTCACATCGTCTACAAACTATTAATTATTAAATTCCACCATTCTAGAGCTATCACACAGCACATATTAGTAATGTTGTAAAAATCGCTAGGCGGGTCTAGGCGATGAGCCTACCTTTTAGCGATTAATCGGCTAGACAGCGATTAATCGGAATAATTAATCGGAACATTAATCCCGCCTAGGTGCCGCCTAGGATCGCCTAATCCCGCCTAGGCGCCGCCTAATCAAAAAAACGCCTAATGATCGATTTTTACAGATTTTAGGCGTTTAATGGCCGCGTAGCGCCGATTAATCGGCCGCCTAGGCTGATTTTTAGAACACTGCATATTAGGAATCCAGTAGCTGATTGAGTTTAAGTTTTATCTATTTGCGATCGGTTTAGTTCTTAATTTGTTCGGAAAATCTAAGCCTTTTTTAATACTTTCTTATGGTATATTCTGTTAGTAAAATATTAGAGGTATCAAATTTGGTACAATTTTTTTTTACAAAATAACATGTATCTCATGCTAATTAGTTATAATTCAATTAAATATAATGGATCCTCTCCATTTACACCAATTTCCATCAATTTTTTTTTTTTTTGTCACATCACCCTTATCACATCATTTTATAACTATTTTTAAATTATTTTGTAACTAATTTTAGTACACCATTTGTTACCCCTAGCATTACCCCGTTACTCTGTTAATAAAACATTACACTTTGAACAAAGATTAGGCTTGATTTCCTCCAAAGATACATCATTACCCTAAATATGTAGTTTTGTAGTTAATATTATCCAGCATCGTCCTTTTAGGACTCCATAAGAATCAAAACTAAAAATCACCTTTTCCTTGTTTCATTCATCCTTTTCTTCCCTTTTCATTTTTCAACTTATTTCTTGTCTTCTTCTTCCCTATCTCTCACGTGAAGTTCAGTTCCATGTTGATCTATAAATATTCGTAAAAAAATTTAGTGATTTGGGTGAAGCGGATTTGTACGAAGATATTTTTTTTTTTTTACAGGAGTACATAAATGTACGAAGATACTCTTTACTTGAACGTACACATGTAAATGAAGAGTCTAGTTGTTTTTTTGAACTGAGCCGAGTTCAACTTGTTTCTAAAACGTGGCAAATGTTAAATGCTAAGTAGATGATCATATGAATGTTGTCGTTTATTTGGTTCAGCAACATGTTAAATCAAACAAACGGGACTCAATTTTGTTTAATAAAAACATGGAAGATGTTTGGTTGATGGTTAATGAACCCGATTAATAAAAATCAGAACCTTAATCTCGTGTAATAGTATTTCGATTAATAATTTAATTATGGTTAATGCTAAACATAGCCGTAAGGGTTATGGTATGTTAATTTTGCACTTAATACATCAATTTTGCACCAATATCAATATAATTATTTAGCAATTTAGGATGTCTTTATTACTCAAAATTAATATGAATGCAGGAGGTCCACTATTATTACTTGGGAAATCAAATAATGATATAAAGAAGCATTGAAAAAACAAAAATCAATTAAATAACTAATAATAAATGTTGAAAACATGAGAACATTTAATGCTTAATCATAGCCCTAAGGGCTATGGTTAACATTTCCTTTTAATTATTTATGATGTGAATTCTGTTGGGTGGTGTCAATCTAAGTACCACACCGATCGAGGAGATAAGAGATAGTTCTCTTGTATATAGAGCAGTCATTTAACTGCATTAGGATGAGGGCCTTTTAGGATGTGTCCAAAAACAAAATCGTGCGGGCTCGGTTCAAAACGGACAATATTATACTAATTGGAGTTAAGGCCTGCTTAGTAAGTCCAACAAGTGGTATCAGAGCCCATGATTCGGTAATTGGATCTTGGGGGAGTAACGTGCTTGCGATTGGTTGATGTGGGAGGTTCCCCTCGGTGGTGATTGGAGATTTATTATGTTCCTTGTATCGAAAGTCTTCCTGAAAGATGTTCAGGCGGCGGGTTTCGTAATTGTGGTGGCGATACAAGATGTAAATAGATTAATCGCAGGTGTAAGACCACGGGTTATGTGATTCTTAGTTTGAGGGGAGGATTGTTGGGTAGTATCAACTCAAGTACCACATCGAGGAGATGAGTCCTTTTGGAATGTGTCCAAAACAAATTTGTGCGGACTCAACCCAAAACGAATAATATTATACTAATTGGAGTTAAGATCTGCTGCTCAGTAAGCCCAACAAACTCCATTCCTTTTAGATAAGTAAATTAAATCCTCAGTATCCCTTAAGATTCCATTTCATTCTCACTCCTGTTTATCCCCGTTTCAATTCTGATCATGCATCCAAACTTCTCCTTGATTCATTTATGGCCCGGTTACAAGAGATTCCAGGATATTCATATATTTAAAGTAAACTTCTTTTTTTTGGGTGAATGATTTGAGCAAGTGGATTGTGCACAATCATATTACATGTATACATTTGCTCTCCGTGACTTTTGAGCTAGTAAAAAATGATGCAGAAGCAGAACAATCCAAAATTCCATGTGACGTTTACCCACTGTTTTCTTCTAACAAAGCAAATGAACCTCCTAGTAGCCCCCCACCCCCACCCCCCACACCCACCCAAGTACCCACCCCACCTAAACAAAAACCACTACATTCACAAGCACAAGTGACCATGTATGTGTACTCACCTCACTCACTCACATAAAAATATCATATTCCATGTTGCATTTACCATGTGAATCCTATATGCATATACATAGGGGTGAGCAAAAATTTCCGAAACCGCCCAAACCATCCGTTTCAAACCGTCCAATCCGAAATTTACGGTTTTATAACGGTTTGGATTGGTTATGGTTTCATTTTTTTAAAAACCGAAAAATAATGGTTTGGTTTGGTTTTATATTTTATACCGACCGATATAACCGAACCGTAAACCGATAACCAAACCGCCCGTTATACCCAGACCGCCCAAATATATTATAATATATATATATATATTTTATATAGTAATATATTTAACATTTAACATTTAAGTGACATTAGACATACTACTGATACAGACATACATATAATATACTGGAATTTAGAGTTTAAGTAGATTGAGTTTTTCTCCTTAATATATTCCAGTACTTGTGAGTTTAATGTATGCTTAATAATGTATGACAATTTGTTTTGTGCATGTTTTACATTTTTGGGTGACATGAGTAACATTTGTTACTACCACAGACGGTTTCATTTTAGTAGTAACATCTATTCCAGAGGATCTTGTAAATTTTGTGTGACACATGGTTTAAAACCGAAACCGCCTAAACCGAACCGTTATAATTTGGGTGGTTACGGTTATGTACTAACGGTTATGGTTATGGTTATGGTTGGCCGAATTGAAAAACCGAAATATATGGTTTGGATGGTTTTGTTGTCCAAACCCGACCGTTTCACCCAATACTCACCCCTACATATACATTTTGCAAATACATACATGCAAGAATAATGTGGGGCGCTTAGTTGGCTGTATGTATAAATAAGAAGAGCACAAGTGCTGTCTTAGACAACTTCTGTGCACTGGCTGTCTTCATATGCAGCTTTTAGAGTAAAATGGGGTCTAAGCACAGTTTGATTTTCTTAAAATTATTGACTCTGTTTTTTCTTCTTCAAGCTCTGGTTGTTAAAACAGAACAGACAGTGTATAATGAGACTAGTTTGAAAGGTAAGAAAGTAGGAGGAGGTAAATGCAACTATTTTCAAGGAAAATGGGTTGTTGATGCTTCTTACCCTCTTTATCAATCTTCAAGCTGCCCTTTTATCGACTCTGAATTCGATTGCATTAAAAATGGTCGCCCTGATAAACAGTATCTCAAATATTCTTGGCAACCTGACTCTTGTAGTTTGCCCAGGTACGTGTGTTTCTGTTGTTTTGGTGTTTTACTAACTATATATTTATTATTTGTGTACGTGTTTTCGTTCAAACATAAACTACAAAGTCGTAATTTGTATAATTGACCCGTGACTTGTACATGTTTTCGTTCAAATGCAAGTTACAAAGTCGTAAGTTGTAAAAATGACGTGTGACTTGTAGTTCAGTGATTTGTAGTATTGTGACGGGTAATTTATCGTATAAATTTTGCCATCGGCAACTTGTACTGCGTACCTTGTTTGGCAATTTGTGTCGGTTTGTAGAGTGTGCAGTCTATATATGATGTTTGTTTTTGGAAGTGTGGTATTTTACTAGAGTTGGTGACTTTTTTGCAAGAAATTTCCACTCTAGGGTAAAAATCTGAAAGGTAGTTTACGATTGGATATGTAAGTGCGTGTTTGTGCTTTAACTTTTAGATATATTTTCGGTCAAATAGTAAAGATTCTAAATATGCAAAGTGTTATAAATGGTTTGACATCAAAATCATACAATCTTCTTGTAGGTTCAATGGATTGGATTTTCTGAGGAGATGGAAAGGAAAGAAGATAATGTTTGTAGGTGACTCACTGAGTCTGAACGAGTGGCAATCACTGTGTTGTATGGTTCATGCGTCGGTGCCAAAGTCTAGAACCAAATATGTGAGGAAAGAACTAGTCTCATCAGTTACTTTTGAGGTTGGTAAAGTGTTTGCTTTTCTTTTCAGTTACCACTGTTCTATCGCTTTTATTATTATTACTGCTTGTTGCTCCTACAAGTTTTTGCTGCATGAAACTGTCATTTTGCTATAAAAACCATCAGCATCATTCCCACTCTTTTCACAATATCACCCTCACTATTATCGTTGCCAATTTTATTTTTTATTTTGATAATTCGGTATCCGAATCAGCTTGCACGTAACTTGACTAATTCGAGTCGTACTAGCACTATTATCATTGCCAATTTTTATGATATCATCTCGCTCTTTTTTACGAGATGATTTACACGGTAGTTGGATGTGTATATACCTTTCATAATATTATCATATTCACCTACCATACCGACAAATTCACAAACAGTTTCAGAATACATAAAAACTCATAGGTGGTTCGACTTAAAAACCTATATCAAAATTAAATTCTACTACTCCGTCTATGCCATCCATTTTTTTACATTAAAAATTACGTATCTGATACGCATTTTAAGGTGCATTTTAAGGATAGTTCTATAACTTATTTTTGATATTTTCTTTTTTTTTTTGTATAAAAATAGAACAATCCTATTTTTATACAAAAAAAAAATATCAAAAATAAGTTATAGAACTATCCTTAAAATGCACCTTAAAATGCGTGTCGAAAATTGGTCCGCAAATGTAAAATGAGGGAGTACATTTCATCGCACATCATGTTAATTTGATTAATATAAGATGAGTAAATCTGTCAAAATCTTAATGTGTAAGTTAAATAACAATAATAATTGTATACTAAAAAGGAGTACTTCAGAATGTTCATGATTGAACTTGACAAAGACTCTATAACTATCACATGTGTGTAAAATGACATCCTAAAGCTTAAAGCACTTTATGCTATGATATTAGTTGGCATAGTTATTTAAGTCAATTAAAATTATGTGTACAGAACATTAAAAAGAATTAATTATTTTCCTATTTACTTTATTCAATATT
Source organism: Kitagawia praeruptora (assembly GCA_037693485.1). NCBI lineage: Eukaryota > Viridiplantae > Streptophyta > Magnoliopsida > Apiales > Apiaceae > Kitagawia > Kitagawia praeruptora. The sequence goes on along the minus strand of CM075354.1, from coordinate 103,393,240 downwards.
ACCTACTTTTCTACTATTTATTTATAAGGTTTTGGTCCCTGACAAACGTTTGTTAACAATCGGTTTCTAAACCGTTGGATTACAAAAACAAAATTACTGTCCGCTATAATTTTCCGCGGATAGGCAGATTGTCTGTCCGCGGAAAATGACAGTAATTTTTTTTTTAATCTCAGTCGTTGGATATTATTAAATAACCGATTTCTGACAAACTATTATCAGGGACCCGGACCATTATTTATAAATGGGAAATTTGTCGGGGACTCGGACCCTTATTTATAAATGGGAAATTCTAATGTTTATCTATCTGGATGTAAAGCACGAGTATCTTTCAGTAGACATACTCAAACTTGACTATTACATCCAGAAGATTCAAATAATTAATGGCTTACCTCATCTTCCTCCCCCACCATTAATTTACGATTTAACTAGAGGCTGCTCAGACATAGTGAAATTAGGTGAAGGCTATCCTTGGCTCTAGTTGCCGCTGGCCTTTGAAATTATTGGTTTAATTCTGGTCTCGGAGAGGCCGGATCAATAAGAATCCTAGTTCCGCCGCTGAGCGAAGATGTGTTCTTGTTGAAGAACAAGAGTCATAAGTTACTCCTTTAGTTTCACCTACTAATTATATGTCTTACAATGATGTTAAGAGACAATTCTCACCAAAATGCATTTACAATGATGTTAAGAGACAATTCTCACCAAAATGCATGTTAAGAGACAACTCTCACCAGTTCTGGCAAAGATGTTTCATCCTCAACATTCATGTGTTTGGGAATGTTATTGTCCAGCTATTGCATTTAATAAAATTATGCCATATGAAAATTTAAGGCTCACTCTACATCAACAGCATGAAGGGGTCCATTAGTTAGGTGTCTGCAACTTGACATTCACATTCATGGCCAGTTTCTTTAGATCGTGCTATGTTGGACTTAACAATGTGCAAGAATTAGATTGCATAGAAACCTTTTCTTGCAATAAAATTAACATTTTGTTATGCATGAAATGAAGGGAGAAACCATTTGTTTTTTACTGAACAAAGATAACAACCAATATGCAGGAGTATGGAGTGACAATAATGCTATACCATACAGTTTACTTAGTAGACATAGTGCGAGAAAAGATTGGGAGAGTACTAAAATTGGATTCAATTAAGGGAGGAAATGCATGGAGGGATGCAGACATGCTAATATTCAACACCTGGCACTGGTGGACTCACAAAGGAAAATCTCAACCGTAATATCCATTCTCTCGAATAATGTGTATCTCATTGTGAGTTCTTTCACGAATAATAACCATTCAGTTTCTTCATTTCAGATGGGATTATGTGCAAGATGGAAGTACCGTGAGAAAAGATATGGATCGTTTGACAGCATTTTACAGAGGACTGAGCACATGGGCTAGATGGGTTGATTCAAACATTGACACTTCCAAAACAAAAGTCTTCTTTCAAGGGATTTCTCCTACTCATTATCAGTTAGTGATTTCTGACACTATTGCATTACATTATATAAATATAATTTGCTTAGATCTACAAACTTAGAAGGCAGGATGAGTAACATCATGAAAATCATGTAACACAGGGGTAGAGAATGGAACTCAAAATCAAAAACTTGCTATGGAGAGCTAGGGCCATTAACAGGCTCAAGGTATCCAGCAGGAGAACCTGCAGCTGCTCAAATTTTGAAGAAAGTACTGAGTTCAATGAAGAAACAAGTTTACCTGCTCGACATCACGACACTTTCCCAGCTAAGAAAAGACGGGCACCCATCAGCTTACAATAATGATCATTCTGGAATGGATTGCAGCCACTGGTGCCTTCCTGGATTGCCTGATACATGGAATCAAATTCTTTATGCAGCATCCTAAAGTGAACATATGGATATATGGAACAAAAGTATAGATATCAGCTTCCTTTACATCATAGTACTATTTTTACTTGTATCATTTCACCGCCATCAATTGTGTACCATGGGTCTTGAAGATAGGTAATTGTGTATGTCTACTGTGGCAGATTAGGGGAAGACGAATCAACTGTAAAGTAACTTATCAAGCAAGTTCGATAGTTGTGAATGAAAGAAGAACAATGTATGATTTGTAAGTTTGTTTCTGCAAGTTTGACTACACATCTTTAATGTAATTAAGTTTGCATTATAGTTCTGCATTCAATTAGCTTAAATCCTCAGTGACATTATCTCATATTCCTTTTCTACTCTATATGAAGCCCTCTCATGTCATCCTGAGACGGTCTATGGAACAACAATGAATGAAAAAAAATAGTAACTTTGCCACTCAAAATGAACTCCTACAACTCAAATTGGACTCCGATCCGATAAAATATGCAAGCAACCAAGTGTAAGAGAGCTCGGAATATAATAAACATGCCAATGACTACTGAAAAAATGAATTCTCTATATATAAGTAAAAGCCGTAAACTACTGTAGAGTGGTTTACTCATCATCCATATTATACAGAATTACCAACATGTTGACTGAGAGAGTATGAACTTCGTGATTTGGTATGCTCAAAAGAGCTCAGAATATCATAAACATGCCAATAGAGACTAAAGAATATTCTCTGTGGAGAGCTAAAAGTCGTCGACTACCATTGATTGTTCTACTAATCATCTATATTATACACAATGGCTATAACAAGTATGAACTTGGTACACAAATTGTAACCAGTACCACAGACTGACTATTAAAACCTAAAAGAGAGTAAAGTGAATTACATGGAACAGATTTACCACGTGAAAAGTTTCAGAATGATCTTGAAAGACATTAAATGATTGAAAACATTAAGCAGGATTTCAGTAACCAACATAAACAGCTGCATTACTATTAAAAGTTGAATACATCAAGCAGGAACTTAGTAGCCAACATAAACAGCTGCATTAACTATGAAGCACTCATCAGTTTTATCTCCCATTTCTTCTACATGTACTCCACTCGAGCATATAAGTCCACCATCCACGACTTCAAAATGCATGATTTCTCCGCTGTCAAATATAAATGGTTTCTTGTATAAGTAATGATTAATGAATAGTCATCAGCTGCACTTACAAATTTATGATTATCAAGTCAATATGTGTGGATACGTGGTACATTTTGTGAAAACATAGTAGTACTGGTACATTTAAAACTAATTACATTTAAGTTTCAGGGAAGATTATACACTTTGTAACTTAATGAGTGTGTGAAAATATCAAGATCCCTTCGACATTTGGTGAGGGGTGAGGGGTGGGGGGTGGGGGGCAGAGCCGGCCAAACGAGTGGGCCGGGCATGCCGGGCCGGTTTTTAATCGGGCCGGTTCGATTTCCGATGAAATCGTGAACGGCACGGCTAGGTTGACGGGCCGTGCCGGGCTGTTTACGGGTTATAAATACTTGACTCGCATACAGCACACGAATTACACGGATGAACAAGCTGAACGGTTCATACGGTTTGGACGGGTTAGGCGGGTGAACGAGCCGGCGAGTTTGGCGGGTTTGGCGGTTTACCTATTTGTTTTTTTTTTCTTTTTCACGAAGTCACCTACTACTCTACTAGTACTTTGCTGTCCAATTTTCTGTTGATGTCTAGTAATTACTGTCTGCTTTCTTTTTTCTTTTCGCTTTTTTCTTTTTTCTTATTTTTTCTTTTTATTTTTTTTGCTGTCTACTGCTCCCATAATTTATTATGGGCTGTTGATATTTTCTTTTCTTTTTTTTTTCTTTTTTTTTCTTTTTCTTATTAAAAAAAAGTTATAGTTGAAATAAGTTTGATAAAAATTGATTGTATTATTTTTTATACTAAAATATTATAGATTTGCAATATTGAATTAAAATTATATGAATTTTTTTGAGTAAAAGAGAACGGTACCTCATATAAATTTTATTAATTAAAAGATAAATCCAAAGTTTCGATTTAATTTTAATTTTAAAATAAAACGGGTTGCTGTTTGTTTATTTTTTTTTCTATACTTACTCGCCTACTACTCTATTAGTACTACTAGACACTGCTCTGCTTTCAACGGGCTGGCGGGCCGTGCCGTTCGTGCCGAGCGGTTCGGTCTGCTTTCTTTTTTATTAACGTGCCGAGCTGGTTACGGTTCAGCAAATTATAACTCGTGAACGGCCCGGATAAGGTAACGGTTCAAGCGGGTTTTGAACCGGCCCGTTCTGTGCCGGTTTTTTGGCGAGTTGCTGGCGAGCCGGGCACGATCGGGCCGGGCAGAACCGCCCGTTTGGCCACCTCTAGGGGGGGGGGATGACATGGGATGAGAGGCGACTGCAAGTCACATTCTTTTTTCTTTTCACCATAACAAGCTAACACGTCCAAAAAGGTCCAAACATAGACTTCGATCAAATAACTTCCCATGCTTACCACTTTGGAACTCAAAGGGAAAGATCTTTATGCAGGTTCAGTTCCGTTTATTGATACAAATATACAATTATATTATTTATCTCTTTTAAAGATTGCAATACTTTGTGGAAATTAGAACTTAAACATTTCTAAGTAAATATCTTTTACAAAATTGGTTGCCTGTGATATTTTTCTTTTCCGGCAAGATTTCAAGTATAACTTCAAGAGGCGCACTTGGCTAATAGTCAGTCTTAAATGGAAAGGACATTATCTCAACAAAGATCAAAATCATTTAGGCGGAAAGCAATTAGCTGATACCGTAGAACACTTAACAAAGCAGAAAGCATAGATTCTTTCAAGGACTGAGATACTTACTAAGGAAAAACAGATTTCACTTTTTCAACATCTAGGGAATTTTGTAGAGGTTGAGGGACTCCAAGCTTGATTTGTAGCTTCATCTCTTCAAATGAAATGCCAGGTATAGACCCTGAATTCATTAAACATATTAAATGTGCATACTTAAACTGGAAAATGGCAACACTCAAATGCTTTACTACCTTACATTCATATATAAAAGACCAGGGAAGTTAAAAAGAAAAAAGTCCCGTTTGTCAACAATGCCAATATATTGAAGCAAAAAATTCCAATAGTGGAAAGCTAGTTGGAATACTAAATGTAGTGATTACAGATATTTGATCAGAATCAAGTTAAGGACTTCGCTTTAGGTGGCCATGATATCCAACTCCAGCACTAGATGCAAGGAAAAAAGTCATAAATAAACAAAATTCAATGTTTTCACAAAACTTTCCATGATTTTACCAAGAAACTTCTTGGCGCAATCCATGATTTGAGTTGTAAACAAAAGTATAGAGACACGAAGGTGTATTATCCATATATTCTAACTGAAATTTTTTTAACTAAACAATAAAGGGAAAACAAACACATAATGCTCTAGATGACTTAGTTTTCGACCAGGCCTGCAAATACTTGGCAAAGACCTTGTCCTATCTTATGCTCTAGCTACACAATCCCTTTTACTCTTATAGTAGAAGGTCGCCAATCTACACAGAGCGAATCTATCCCTTGGGAAATGGGACAAAGATGCCTCCCACCAGGGTGAACTCTCGTCCTTCTGACTTAAATTTAAAAACTTCTATAGTAGTTAGCTTCAAGTCCTTCTGGCAGACAATTAAAAAACTCCTATACTAGTTAGTGTCAAGAATTAGCTCTTTGTTGATGAAAGAAAGGGCGACCTCCATTAGCCAACTATCGGACTCAAGTACAAGGTCCGACTTCCATATATCCTAATTTACCTATCGTAGGACCATTATAGTTATGGTTTCCCAAACACTTTCCTTGAGATGGAGTCATGGAGGTGTCTTACTCAGAAATTAAGAGGATTATGAACCCGAAGCTTGTCTATAGCTTAACTTTAAGTCACTAAAACGACAGGAATTGTAGTCTGAGCCTTGAACTAAAGTTGGGAGGGGGGGATAGATTAAATTATGGTAGAATAAAAGTGTTTCCCTTCCTTGACATGTTAGCTCAATCTTTTCCTAATTTGCTCTATAATTAGGTCGGTCTAAGAGAGCATGGAGGTTTGGGGGGGGGGGGGGGGGCCAAGGAAAGTTCCCCACAATCATGCCAGTTCAAATGATAGTTTGAATTGAAATAGAGTATTTGAAGCAGTGCCGAATATGCCTCTACAAAGACTGGGGAATCGTCTTGGTGAACTCACTGTACCCTAGACCAACACAAGTAAACAAATTTGTATTAATAGTTTCCACCCTGTTCCTTGCGAAAAATGGAGCTAGATTGTATCTTGAAAGGGAATTCATAGGTCTTGGTTGGCTGATTGACACCAAAGTCCTCCAAGACAAGCGTTAGGAATCAACTTATCATAGAATTGAGTCAACATATACATCATTCTGGCGGATTAGTTTGTAGCTTCTGAGATAAACAATTATAGTTGTCATTTTTCATCACCTCACTTTTTTCCAGCACACATTTCCCCAAAGCATCTTTTTTTGGTACACAACAATGCCAAACTAAACCTTAGTATTCTTTTTGAAAAGTAGGCAAACTTTCATTAAAAGTTAAAACTCACTTCATCCAAGATTAATGTTGAACACTGGGAGGTATGTCCTCACTTCCAAACACGTCAGCTACATCAGTTACAAGTATCACTTGATCCCACATTTTTTGTTAGTCCAAGTCAAGGCTTCAAACAGATCAATTGCCTCTGCCCACTCAACAACTAGTGATAGCCTCCCCCACTACACCAGTCGTGTCCCTAGCCCCAAAGCCAAAGCTAAAATTTCCGGTATCATAAAAAAGTGCAGCATATGGTATAGACTGGATGTCTGATTCAACTATCATTGCCTTTGTAACGTAACATCCAAAAATCAAATGCAACATTGTACAACTCCTACTTCCGTACATTCTTGAAAACATTTTCATACACAGAATTGAACCTATGCTTCAAACTTAACCTAGTCAAAGCCATTCAGAGCCTATACATATAATTCATCTAACATCTAATCAAAGATTCAAGACTCAGTCTGAAATAGACGAAAATTCGGGAAATCCGCAAGTTCAATTGCAAAATTTAGTAGACAAATGCTAAAAGCACAGACTCAAATTACATATAAATAATATATAAGTTGCAAACTACAGCATTTAAACTCGAAACAATGCATTACAGATGTTGTAATATTTAATTTCGTACATCAAAAATTAATTGGTAAAAAGTGGAGCTTATTTATCAATGAGCAAATTACATGAAAATAAAGTAGTAAAACTAGTAGTAACCTGCACGAAAGGCGGGGACAGAATTGGAAGTAATAGCATCTCTGCAAGCCCGCATTGCTGCTTTGGTAACATCTTGCCTGTTCTTATGTTCAAAATATTCAAATAAATATATCATGGAGTATAAATAAATAAATAAATACCGAAATTAAGAAGAGTAAGTTACCCGTGCTGATCGTAGCCGACACCCATCTCAACGAACAAGAGCTTGATACCAGGATTAGGGATGGTAGGGACAGCAAGTGGTGGGGTTTGGTGGGTCATGGGTGTTGTCTGTTTTGCTGAGATTTGACGATGTTTTCGAGGAAAGTAAAAATGGGATTGTTGTTGCTGTTTAAGGACTTGTAGATTTGGTGGTAAGAAATGTTGAGATGATGTAGCATGATTAAATGGAGGTTGAAGATTGGTGTTGGGTTTAAGGAAGGTGTTACAACTTAGTCTCAACATCTCCCTCTGCTCACCTTCACTTCTGTCAGCGATGTTTAATTTTGGCGACTCGTTGATTTGGATAATTCGTTGGAAGTATTGTTTTGGTTGTTGCATTGGTTGAGCCACTGGCCCTCCTTTGAAGGAAATTAGGGGTTCATGTGTGCGTGAGTTTCTTAGTTTGTATTAGATTTCCTTTCGGTATTTGTATTTCTGTATTTGTAAAGGTCGGGGGTCCTCTCGGAAACAGCCTCCCTATTGTATAGGGGTATGATCTGCGTATATCTACCCTCCCTAGACACCACTTTGAGTGTTATTATAACTGGGTACGTTTGGTTTGGTCGGAACTGTTGTTTCCTGACAAGTGCTGACCTGAATTTATTTGTAAGATGTTATTCTAGCTCATTTTGTAATTTGTAAGGCATTATAAACTACAAGTCAGGATATTATTGTAAATACAGGAGGCTCACATTTATTATTACAAAAATGCCACGAACCATTTATACTAGAAATCAATATAAACTCAGGTAAGTGCCCTGAGGTTAACCTCGTGACCATTTTTCTCATAAAAAAATGTATATTTATTTAGCTATTATTGAACAAATCTTTCGGACATGAACAAAAATTGAAATCATAGCAAAATTAAGAATCTTAATTCTTACCACAAATTATCGCCTTTTTAAATTTTAAATCATTATCATTGTGCCAAATTTGATAAGGAACAAATTGGTGTTTTTTTCCTATTTACTAGAATCTCTTTAGAATTGTTTAAAACATCCAAAAAAATATTCAAGCCGTGTATATTTAAATCCCTGATGCAGTCTTTGACAAATTTGATTTTTTGAAATAATTAGAAAAAAAATACCAATTCTAAAATTTATAGGTTATGTCTTATCACTGTTTAGAGCAGTTGCAAAAATGGTGCTATCAAAATTAAAATAAATAAATCTACTTTTTGCACAATCTCCTAGACGAAGCCTGATCATTTTAGTCTAGGAGATTGTGCAAAAAGTCCTGTAACATGAATAAGATTGTAAATGAGTCCAACCAAGTCGATTTCTTAATTGTTCGTGTATCAGCTCGTTATAAATACATCATTCTCGAATTCGAGATCGAATTTTGATCGAATCAATATTTTTGTTTATGTATCGACTTGTTAAGAAAAATTTTATTCACGAACATGTTTGCGAACAGTTCATGAACATGTCTAATGAGCTATTACTCACGAATATTTCATAATTAGTGTTGATGATATCGTGTTCACGAACACCTCAACCTTTTTTTCTAGAAATTTTTTAATGCAATTAAAATAAAAATAAAATTGGGGGGTGAAACCTTGAAAACTCGAGAAATGCTTCAAATTTAGACTTATCAACGAATCAAATTTGGATCAAGTTTAGGTAGTACATAACGAACTAAAGTTGTAATTTATAATGTAACATATGTATAATTTAATTATTATTAATAAAAAAAGTATAAATTTAACCAAAGAAATATAACGAAAGATAAAATAAACTAACAAATTACTTCGTAACAATTACTATTATCGTGAATTCAAGAACTCTCGTTAAATTTTCATAAAATATGATCATGAATATATATATATGAAGTTTGTGCACAAACTTATTCATGAACCATATTTACGAACAAGGTTCACGAACTATATTAACGAACTTGTTCATGAACTATATAATCATCGAATTTGTTCTCGAACTTTCGAGCCGAACTATGTCATATTCAGGTTCCGCTTTCATTTACCTGACAAACCTCAAAATCGTGTTCATGTTCGACTTGTTTACAAATCAAACTAAACTCGAATCACACTTTTTTTCGAACCGGACACCGAACTGTTCGTGAGCGTATCGACTCATTTACAGCCCTAAACATAGGATCTCAAAATTTGAAAGGTACCAAAATTTCTAAACCTACGTATAAGTTTATCTTTTGAACAATAAAATAGATCTAAAATCTATAATTCACTACACCATAAACAGCCTACTACAACTTAAAATTTGTGTTGCAACAGGGGTCAAATATGTTGCAATAGGCACAAAAAAGGGCTAAGGTAACATTTTTTTTAAGATAGTTTTTCAATGTTGCCCTAGGGTATCAAAGGTAACATTTTTTTCAGATGCCATTTTATGTTGCACTAGAATGCTATAGCAACACAAATTTGATCTACACCAACATAAAATATATGTTACCTTTGGTGTATCAATTTTTTTAAAAAAGTGGGCCCCACTATGGGTCCCATGATCTGTGGCAACATAAAATATATGTTACCTTTGGTGTATTAATTTTTTTTAAAAAAGGTGGGGCCCACTATGGGCCCACTTTCGTTGGCAACACATTTGTACCTACGGCAACACTTTCTTGATACATTTTTTTTTACAAAATATGGTATCTAGTGCAACATATTAGCACCTACTGCAACATATTAGCTACCTACTACAACATTTTACCAAGAAAAATAAAACTATTACAATATGTAATAAATCCCAAAATAACCTGTTCATTGTAAAAAAGCATTCCAAACAATACATCCATAAACTAACTCCTAAACACTATCAGTTACATCATTTCCAAATATTACATCCATACACCAACTCCCAAACATCATCATTTACCAACTACTAAATTAAACAACTCCCAAACATCATAAGTCTATAGTCTACCGCAACTGCAATACACTAATTAATTAACCAATTAGAGTAAACTGCAGCTACCACCAGAATTATTAAAGTAGTATCACGGCATACGTCCAAGAAAAAACTCTAAAGAAAACAAAACTTGAAATCAAGTATGTCCTGATACAAAGTATGGCTACATATTTGATCCTTATGCATCCTCACTCCCATTAATCCCTTTATCCAGACTACCATTTATCATTTTCCCCTTTATCCTACTTCCTGTATAGACAGCAACCAATTGGGGCATATCAGATTTGCAATCACTGAAGGCGGAAATAATGCTCAAATAATAATGCTCAATAATGCAAACACTATCTTTCCAGAATCTAACAACTCAATTAGTACATTCAGGAGAAGTAATTAAAAAATGTACCGTAGCTTGAAAGAACCAACCTTCTTGTAAAAGAATGTGTTGAAAAAATGGCATTTCAGAAACTGTTTGGGATTTCTCTTTTCCCTCTCTTTCAGCAACTCAAGGTACAAGTTGATAACCTGAGAAATGAAATAGTCAACATCAAAAGCTATCAGGCAGGTATACAGATGAATACATGCATTGCTGCGTTCTTCCGCAACCAGAGAACAAGAACAAGAAAGTAAGAAAAATAATGTAGTCAGACTAGCATAAAACCGTTAAGATATCAGGGTTTTTCCATGGTCCTTTATCGGAACGAAGACACCCACCCTGATCTGCACAAGTACAGGTACCACCGAGAAATTCTGGTAATTCACTGTAGAATTAATTGGGAATAAAAAAACACTCCTAAGATATAAACTACTCAAAGAAACTCTGTAAAGGTAAATGATACAGGCTAGGCAGTGATACAGATTTATGTATTTGTGAAATTTCCTAGTACATCAAAACAGAATTGTCAAATATTCGATTGTCTCGGTCTTACAGTATTTCAACTTTTACTTTTAAGTACTAGGTCTCACCTGCAATTTAAAATAAACTAACACGAGCATGAACAAGATGTGGTTCAATATGTTGCTGGAACATAGGAACCACAGTTGTCATGATTTCAGTTTGTGACATAAAGCTTCCAGCTCTACTTTTGTCTCTTTGAACTCGAGAAATAAGATGCGAATGTGATAGAGTATATTTTTATATATATTTTAGATGATTTTATTCTCATATTTATTGTGTTTTGCATTGATTTGGATTTTTATTTAATAGATTTTATTGTTTTATTGTAGGAAATAAAGAATTCATGACTTGGAAGGATTTGGAGCAAAAAGAGCTATTTTGGATATAAAATAGGAGAAAATTCGTATTATTGGGCTACACGGGCTGTCTAACACTGTTTGGGCCATATCTTGAGTTCCAGAAGTCAGAATTTGACGATCTTACTGTCCACGCGAAACTTGTGGAATTATCTTTAATTTAGAGGTGGTCCAGTAAGCAAAATCCAGTTAGAAGAGCCCAGAAACAGAGGAGAAAAATAAGTTACGAATTTTACAAGAAAATCCAGCAGCTTCCAGAAATTCAATTTGAAGTGGGAAACTTGCCATCTTCTATTCCAACTCTAAGAAGGCAATTGCTTGGAGGCTAAATCAAGAGGCTATATAAACACATCTTGGGAAAAATTATTGAGGATGAAAATTATTAGGGATGAAAAATATTAGATCAGATAATATAGTTTAGAGTATATTAGTATTATTAGTTGGAGATGTAGAGAAACACCATGACTCTTCTTTTGGGTGACAACATTGAAGTTTGAAGGTTTTGTTCTCTTAATCTTTTCTTTGTTCTTATTAGTTTAATTATGTTTTCTTGTTTTACTAGTTGTTTTACTTGTTTAATTATTAGCGAGTAGTTATTTTTAGGGCTTAAAGGGAAGCCATGTTTGCACTAATATTGGCATGATTTTCATAGTGGTTTGATTGGTTATGGTTAATTCTGATTGATATGTTTTAATCATTAATTTGTGTAATCGGCCGATATCATGGATTAATTATATGCAAATAGGGGTATGGATCGAGAGATTTACTTACTAGAGGCACACATACGATTAGCAGAATTGAATTTGAGTGCTGAAGCATCATTGGATTTCTGAGAGCGTTAATGCTTGGAAGAGATTAACTTGACTCTAATTACCTGATTGATTGAATTACTAAAAGTGGTTAATTGTGTTGAATGTTTCGAGAGTGTTAATGCTTGGAAGAGATTAACATATTCTAGTTACAGGATCACATTGATTGCTTTAGCTTAAGAGCCAATTGTGTAAGCATGGTGGATCTGATTGCCCTAGGTTTTAAATAATTTGTTTATCATCTGTTTAATTAGTGTTAATCTTGTTTAATTAGTTAATTAGTATTCTCCAATAATCGTTTGTCCCTGAAACAATTAGCGATAACTGAAAAGGAATTAGTAGAACCTGTCTCCTTGTGGATTCGACCCGCTTGCCATTTGTACTAGCAATAGACACCGTGCGCTTGCGGTTAGGTATAATTTGACATATCAAGTTTTTGGCGCCGCTGCCGGGGAGACAGCGAGTTTCTGTTGATTTTAATTTAGTTGTTTAGATTGTTTCCATTGTCTCGTTGGAACTTTAGTTCCAATTGAGACAAATTTTACTACGTTTCTTGGCTTTGTTGAGTGTTTACAGGTTACTATGGGTAAAGTTGATACTTTAGCACTACTCTCTTCCATGTTGGAGGCACACACTCAAGAAATTGCCTCATTCAACCCTACAGAGCCCACTATGCGTCCAATGAGTATCAATGAGATGTCACAAGTGGCCCCTAAAACTTACAACTTCTGTCAAATTTGCGGTGTGCAGGGTCACTATGGTTTTGAATGCTCTTACAATATCTATAATTCTCAAAGTGCTCAGTTGGGACAAATGAATTCTTTTGAAGAAGGATATGGGTACAATCAGTATTCAAACACTTTTGATCAAGAATGCGTGAATCAACCAGATTTCTACTACCAGGACAATGGTGCTCAAAATTTTTCATATCATAATCAGCAACAGTTTGAGCAACAATATTATCAGTCATATGAGCAGCCGCCACAGCAAGAATATCAATATCCTCCTCTACAAGAAAATCTACATGTTTCTCAACCCAGTGTAGATGTGCAAGCTGATCAGACAAATGAGATGTGGGATATCTTGAATAAACTGCTAAAGAGTTCTGAAGAACAAGCCGAGGCAATCAAAGGATTAGAAACTCAAAGTTTGGCGATTGAATCTCAAATTGCACAGTTGGCTAACTCTTCTACTACAGGGTAGCTCGACTATTTATCATCATCATCTATCTGATCCGAAGAGGATCTGATTGCTATCAATCTCACAAGCGATCAGGAATATGATAGTTTCTCCATGTATGTTGATGATGAGGCCATTGATAAAGAGAAGGAGCATGCTACCGATGACGAGATCAATGATGTTGCTGCTACCGAGAACAATGTGACTGATGATGAGGCTACAAAGGAAAGCAATACAGAGATGGTTGTTGTTTCTCTTCCACAACCTGTGCCTCAGCTACCATGTATTGATAAATTTGCTCTCGATCTAGCCTCTACTTACAAGGCTTCTTTGCTCAAGAACACTTATTTCAAGGTTGATGTGATAACAAATATTGTCCAAGATGATATTTTTCAAATTCTGGTTGAGGATCCATACAAAGTGGCTCCTACGTTTCAAGCTCGAGAAGAGGGAGAAGATGGAAGTGTCTTATTAGCCAATGATGTGATAAGACAAGATGTCCGAATTGCTCCAGTGAAAGTGAGGAGTGAAGAAAAGCCACCACCAGAACCTCCACCTTATGTCAAGGGAGTTCAATATTTTCGTGGTGTTGAATTTTATCGCTGTTTTATCACAAAGTTTTCCAAAACTGCACAAGCACTCTCTCTATTGCTTATTAATGACATATTTTATTTTACTGATGCTTGTTTGGAGACTTTTTGCAGGATAAAGACAACCACTAACACTCTTGATACTTTTTGTGGTGACGAGTTTATGATCGAGAAAGTGGATATTACGCCTTTACCGGAGTATTTTTGAGGAGGTCAAGCTAATGACTCTAAATAAGCGCTGCTTGGGAGGCAACCCAAGATTTCATTGGAGGATCGGTGCACTTCATGCTTTTGCATAGGGGAGTATTTTTTTTTCCTTCTCTTTCATATATAGTAGAATTGCTTAGTTATTTGTTCATTTCAAGCCTTGTTGTGTACATTATTTCTTAATCTTTTCTTTTAAAAAAAAAAAATTCTGATTGTTTTGTTCTCTTAAAAAAAAAATCGAAATTTGGGGTGTAACGCAGGTTGCGCCTGCATTTCTGCAATTGGGGCAGGAGGCGCCTGTGTAACGCAGGTTGCACCTGCGTTACTGGAGGTGGGGCAGTTTGCGGAGTAGTCACGCAGGTTGCGCTTGCGCAACTGCTTATGAGGCAGCCTGCTTCACTTGCGCGCAAGCTGCGCGTGGACCACTGGTTCATCATTTTTTTTCCCCAGCGCTTTCTTCCTGTTGTGCGAGAGTTTTGTGCTTGTTGTATATATAAAAAAAATTCTAACACCCCAAATTCTATTTATACTCCCCCTTTTACACCTAATTCTTTTCCTATTTCAATTCCAAAACCTCCCATCTCTCCACCAAAATTCTAAACCTATGACTATTCTAATTCTTATTTATTATTATTATTATTATTATTATTATTATAATTATTATTCATATTTATTATTATTATTATTATTATTATTATTTATTATTATTATTATTATTATTATTATTTATTATATTTATTATTATTATTTATTCTTATTATTATTATTATTATTATTATTATTATATACCCACCTATACATACAAATCCAATTCATCTTCTATTATCTTTAAATCTCTAAAAATTCAATTCTAAAGAGGAATTAATTGCAAGTTCACCTCTTTGATTCGTAGTTGGGATATCTCTTCTCTATTTTCTTTTTATTACGAATTTGTGTTCTTGTCAATTTGGGGTTTTGTATTAATTTTGTTAATTGGGTATTTTTGGTAGGATATTTCTTGGTGGTTGTTGGTGGTGCGTGGATGGCTCCTAAGCAAATGAGGGATGGTTTTCACACCCGACACATTGATTCCAGGGGAGTTTTCTTTCTTTTCTTTTTAGTGTAGTTTTATTTTATTTTTAGTTGTAGTTTTGTATCTTGTTCATTAGTTCATTGGGGACAATGAACTGCTTAAGTGTGGGGAAGGGTTCTCAATGTTAGAGAATTTTTTATTTTTTTTTTAAAAAAAAATTAAAAAAAAATTAAAAATACCAAAAATAATTCTAGCCATGCAATTTGATTAGTTGTTGTATTTTGCTTGATACACCCATGCATGCGTAGAATTCTTGTGTTCTTGACGCTTTTGTATGAGAAGTGACGTGCTTTGTTCTTGTGCACACACTTTCACTAGTAAGTTGAAGCTGGTAGACTTAATTGGATGTTGTAAGTGATTAGAATGACATGAATATGTGCAAGATGACTTGGTTTCCATGCTTTGAGTACAAGTAGATGCGTTAGAGAGTCTTGTTACCTGGGATTGATTATGTTTTGTCACACCAAGTGAGTTTTGAGCCTATATGCATATCTTTTGCATGATTTTTCGTTTGCTTGAGTGTCCACATGTTGTTTACATTGCTAGCACTTACTTGAGATCTTTCTTGAAATGCATAACATTACTTGATGATGAGATGATAAAGGCACTTAGGTTTGACCTCGTATTTCCCATATTTCCACACCTTTTAAACATGATCAATTAGTTAACCCGTTGAGCTTAATCCTATTCTTTCGGTGACACACCACATTACTTGCCATTATCCTTTTTATTCTATTGGCCTTACATTGAATTTGAACCTAAATTGTCAAAGGCTAGTATCGTGCTTAAGGGAGTAATAAGGTGTTCATAAAAGGGGGGGGTTATTGATGATCATACCATTGGGGAATATTGATTTTGGTTGATGCTTGTTAGTCGAAATTCATAAAAATATCTATGGATCATTGTGCTTATTCCTTAGCTCTCACAGAAAGAAAAAAAATAGAAAAAAAATAGAAAAAAAAGAAATAAATTTGAGAGCATTCTTATGTTTGTATGATCCTTCTTCATTCGACTAGTCAAGTTATTATGTAAGGATTATTGAAAAATCCAAGTGTGGGGAAGTATTTGTTTTAATAGAAAGGGAATTGAATAATGATTATTGTTGGGTACTAGCTTTTGACATTTAACCTGTTTTAGCTTTACCTGACATACCTTGTCCCTAGCCCCATTACAACCCGAATAAAGACCTTTTGATTGTCATCAGTGATGTATGTTGTGTTGAGAGTGAGATTGATTGTGAGTGTCAAGTTGTGTTTATGATTTTGTTGGAATTGAGTGATACACTTAACCTTGTTCTTGAGTGAATATTCGTTTTTGAGTGAAAGGTGAGTTATTACTTGTTTTGGCATAGGAGATCCCGGGTTTAGACTTAAAGATGTATTTCTTGTGGGCTTAGCATGATTACCAACGATTTTTACACTTGACATGAATTTTTATGACCTTCTGCATGTTGGTTGAGTAGACTACGTGAATACTTGCACTTTCGACACCAAGACATCGTATGTTTACTTTGATTCTTAAGTTGATGTGGCATGAGAGGACTTGTGTGTGTGGTGTTGTGTTAGCATTGATCTTTTGCATGGTTAGATGAATTTTGTGGGTACATTCACTATAAACCCTCACGAGACAACACTCGTCCTACTAGGGCTGCCTAGGGGTTAACGGCTTGTTGCATATGCTCAATGCAATCGTGTCATCTACGAAAGTGATGTTTGTTAGGACTTAGTTTTTATTTCACTTATTTACCCGGGGACGTGCAAATGCTTAGTGTGGGGATGTTTGATAGAGTATATTTTTATATATTTTTTAGATGATTTTATTCTCATATTTATTGTGTTTTGCATTGATTTGGATTTTTATTTAATAGATTTTATTGTTTTATTGTAGGAAATAAAGAATTCATGACTTGGAAGGATTTGGAGCAAAAAGAGCTATTTTGGAGATAAAATAGGAGAAAATTCGTATTATTGGGCTACACGGGCTGTCTAACACTGTTTGGGCCATATCTTGAGTTCCAGAAGTCAGAATTTGACGATCTTACTGTCCACGCGAAGCTTGTGGAATTATCTTTAATTTAGAGGTGGTCCAGTAAGCAAAATCCAGTTGGAAGAGCCCAGAAACAGAGGAGAAAAATAAGTTACGAATTTTACAAGAAAATCCAGCAGCTTCCAGAAATTCAATTTGAAGTGGGAAACTTGCCATCTTCTATTCCAACTCTAAGAAGGCAATTACTTGGAGGCTAAATCAAGAGGCTATATAAACACATCTTGGGAAAAATGATTGAGGATGAAAATTATTAGGGATGAAAAATATTAGATCAGATAAGATAGTTTAGAGTATATTAGTATTATTAGTTGGAGATGTAGAAAAACACCATGACTCTTCTTTTGGGTGACAACATTGAAGTTTGAAGGTTTTGTTCTCTTAATCTTTTCTTTGTTCTTATTAGTTTAATTATGTTTTCTTGTTTTACTAGTTGTTTTACTTGTTTAATTATTAGCGAGTAGTTATTTTTAGGGCTTAAAGGGAAGCCATGTTTGCACTAATATTGGCATGATTTTCATAGTGGTTTGATTGGTTATGGTTAATTCTGATTGATATGTTTTAATCATTAATTTGTGTAATCGGCCGATATCATGGATTAATTATATGCAAATAGGGGTATGGATCGAGAGATTTACTTACTAGAGGCACACATACGATTAGCAGAATTGAATTTGAGTGCTGAAGCATCATTGGATTTCTGAGAGCGTTAATGCTTGGAAGAGATTAACTTGACTCTAATTACCTGATTGATTGAATTACTAAAAGTGGTTAATTGTGTTGAATGTTTCGAGAGTGTTAATGCTTGGAAGAGATTAACATACTCTAGTTACAGGATCACATTGATTGCTTTAGCTTAAGAGCAAATTGTGTAAGCATGATGGACCTGATTGCCCTAGGTTTTAAATAATTTGTTTATCATCTGTTTAATTAGTGTTAATCTTGTTTAATTAGTTAATTAATATTCTCCAATAATCGTTTGTCCCTGAAACAATTAGCGATAACTGAAAAGGAATTAGTAGAACCTGTCTCCTTGTGGATTCGACCCGCTTGCCATTTGTACTAGCAATAGACACCGTGCGCTTGCGGTTAGGTATAATTTGACATATCAGAATGAACACCTCCGACCTGTTTAAAATCAACATTCAATTCATGAGACAACTCTAAACTTAAAAAAGATATAGACCAAATAAACATTAAGCATCAGTAAGTATCCTTAGTATGTTAGAGGTCATTCTTACAACAGCATAAACACCTTCAAATATTACCTGGTCAATTCAAGCATTATAAAATAAGTAATTAAATAAAAGAGATGGCAGGGATCATTGTAGAAATACTGCATACTAGGAGCCCAAAAAAAAGAATTAAATTTTTTTGAGTATCCATAACTATACACACAACATGAATAATACCTAAACATGAAAGCCCTGAAACCAAATTGAAACATGAATCCAAGAAGCCCTTAATCCAAATCAATTCACCTGGAAACCCAAATTAAACCCTGTAACAAAAACGGACTAATAAAACCAAGTGAAAAAAGCATTAAACCCTAAAATTATAGAAGCTATAAAATTCAAACAAATTTTAATCAAGGAAGCCCCAAGTCGAAAAAGCCCCAAATTAAAGTAGACCTAAATTATAAAAGACCCAAAATAAAGCAAATTAAATATAAGAGTTCTGATTAAATATAAGAGTTGAAACCTACCAGATAAAAGTACAAACCAAATCAATAAAACCCAATCAATAGAATTAGTAGAGTGAACAAAACAAAGCAATCGAGTGATATGTAAATACTGAGTTGCTTATAGTTGGGGAATCGAGTGTTACACATAGAAGAATGGGGATTATACCTCAAATCGAAGGCCTAAATCCATTGAAATCCAAAGCCCCAAATCCAAATCCCCAAATCCGAAGCCCTAAAATCGAAAAGAAAACCTAATTAGTCCAATTTGAACAAATATACCTCAAACCGAAGCCCTAATTTGAACAAATAAACTCAAAACAAATATGTACAAAAAAACCATAATTTGAACAAATATGCCTCAAACCAAAGCCCTAATTTGAACAAATATGTACGAAGGAGAGACGAATTAGAGAAAACGAATGAGAGAAAAAGCCAGTGAGAGACCAGTGAAAATGAATTAGTGAAGAGAAAAAGAAGAATGAGAGACGAGAGAGTTGAGAGTTTTACTAGAGAGAGATGCAGTGGTGAGAGAGAAACCAGTAGTGAGAGAGTGATGTGAGGTGAGGTATTTTTATTTAAGCGGGGTGAGTGAAATTTTTGTCTAAGTAAAAATTTCATTGAGCGCTAAAAATGGCGCTCTTTTATTTCACTGGTAATTAAGGCTGCACAAAGGTCCAAAATCGGACCGGACCGGACCGACCCGGACCGGACTGAAGACCGGATTTTATTGAATTCATGTACCGGGGACCGGACCGGTCATAATCGGTCTTTGGGACCGGATCGGACCGGAAAAACCCGGACCGGACCGGACCGGAACCGGACCGGTTTGGACCGGTTAATTAATATTTTATAAAAAAAAATAATTTTTATAATTTAATTTTCATTCTTTGTTGATTTATAAATTACTTGGTAAGTTAATTTAAATTTAAAAATAAGTAAATGTCATATTATTGGTAAAGTAACAATAATTTGTAAACGTAATTATAAATTATATATAGTATGAAATATAAAATCATTTATATTATAGTGTTTATATATACTATTTCATAAATTTATTATTTACCAATTTGGATCACTAAAATATGTTATGTGTGAATATTTAATCATTAAACTATATAATTTAAAAGACAAAATAGTGTATAATTAACTATATACATAAAATCCGGTCCGATCCGGTCTGGACCGGGTGTTTTCAGGGACCGAAGATCGGATTTTTTTGATTTTACGGACCGGGGACCGGATCGGTTATATTCGGTCCGGTCCGGTCCTTGAACCGGTAGACCCGGTCTGGTCTAATTTACCGATCCAGACCGGAAAGTTGTGCAGCCCTACTGGTAATCGTGCCCCATTGCATCATTATTATTGTAATTGCATTTTATTTTATTTTGCTAATTAAAATTCTGTAATTTTTTTAAAATTGCATTTCAAAATTAGTAAAATGAAGAAAATCTGGAAAATAATAATAAACAAATATTTTAATTTTTATAAATAGTAACTCATTAATTTTCATAAAAACAAATTGATTTCATGATAAATTTAATTTTTAAATGATTATTCTGTTTTTAGTTAATAAATTAAAAATTGTGTTTATTAATGATCTAAGGTAACATATTGTGCGTGTTGCCTCGCATCCAACACTTTTTCGGCTAGAGCAACATTACATTTCTGCCTAAGGTAACACAAAATAAAAAGTGTTATACTAGGCTATATTAGGCCAAAAGTAGTATACCTAAGGTAACATATTCTAGCAACACATGTGAGGAAGAGGTTGCGATAGCTTGTTTATGGTGTAGTGATTGTTTTAAGATTGCTCATAAATTTACAATATTATCTACTCGGATAATTACACATTTACATAATTTTGGCATCTCTATAACAAAGATGGGCATTAAAGGTACATTTTACACTTAATACAGGGCCACTCGAAAATTGAAGACGGATATGTTGATCAGAATTGAAGAACATATGTTGGACCTAGAATCCTGGCTCTCGAAGAAGAAAGTAAATCCTCACACCATCTGAATTAGGGAACCAATTTGTAAAATAAGTATACTATTAGATTATATACTCAAATTTTAAGGGGGTCATCTGGATCCCTGCCTCCTCTATACATCTTTTGTATGAATTTAAATAACCTAACCCCAGTTCACCAAATGGGTTCATATCTAAATGAATAGGGGCCAAGACAAGATAAAAGTATGGATTAACGGCATAGATAAATCTATATTCCCATTGATTTGTCACCTAAACGACCCAGCCCGGAACCAATCAGAACGAGTCACGTGACAGGTGCTAACTCACTCCAATCCCACCTCTATAAATAGAGGAAGAGAAGAAGTAGAGGGGATTCGCAATTTTCTCACACACACTCACTCGTTAAGTTTCTCTGCTTTTTTAGGTTTAAATCTTGTCTTTCAAAACAATAAACACTTGTTATTATGTCGAAAGTGTCGCGAAACAGCAACCCCGACCCACATTGTTTTGCTGGATCCCGAACTTGCAACCAGCCCAACTTCAGCACTAGCTCAAAAAGAAAAGGGTCAGCCCGGAAAATAGAGTTATCATCAAGGTTTGTCTAGTCTGTGCCCAAGGGCACATGCTAAGAATCTGTGTTTGATGAGTTGTCAAATTTTGATTGGTGGATATTTATGTGAATGCAGGGGGGCCATCATTATTAATGAAAACTCTTCAAGCACAGATTTTTAGCATGTGTCCCTGGGCGCACACTAGAAAAATCGTATCATCAATAAAGCCACGAAGTCAATTTTGAGCCACTTGGCTTGTGATATCCTGGGTTACTAGACCCCTGTTTGTTTCTTTGTTAATCCAGCAAGTTAGTAATAAACATTTCGAAATCAGTACACTTTATTAATAAGTGAAATCTTTTTTCATTGAAGTGCGCGTTGGTACCAAATGTTATAGGGAGAAATTGGTATAACAATGTTTATGGAGGTTGCTGGAATCACGGAGCAAAATACAAATATTTTGCTAAGAACACGAAGAACACGAAGAACACGAAAGGAGATTGATGATTTTTTGTGGCTGATCTTGTTTGTTGATATTTCAGTGGTGAGCTGTCAATCAACCATAACAAGGTGCATACGTACCCTATTTATAGGGATCAAGCCGTACGTAGTTCTTGGAGAAGAAGTTACCTAGACGGGCTAGGGTTTTTAGAAGATAAGTCGTAGTCCAAGCCTACTCGTTTAAGGGCTGATGTGGCAATGAGTCATTAATTCTGCCCATGATCCATGGCCCAAAGAAGGAAAGCGATAATCTCGCATGGTTAGAGTCGAGGCCTCTCAAGCGAGGCTAGTAGAGAAGTAGAAAGGACCTGGCATGCGACCTCGAGGGGCTTAGTCATGCGAAGCGAACCCAAGTGTATAGATACTCAAGTGACCTCGAGGGGCCTAGCTTTGAGCCTTCCAGTGGAGAATGAGATAGCGATCTCGTTTAGTATGTAGATGTAATAATAGTGCGAAGTGATCCCTTGGAGGGAGGTAATAGCGAGGCGATCCCTGTAGATGCGACCTCGAGGCTGGGCTAGCATGAGACGCCTAGAGGCCTAGAATGAGACCCCTTGGAGGCCTAGCGTGAGTCCCCTTGGAGGCTCATAAGTGCATATTTTTGCATATTTTTATTGCCTATTTATTGCTTGAACTCGTATTTTAATAAATTATTTTGTTGCATTTCAGGAAATTCGTGAATAAATAAAGAAATGAAAAAATAAAGAATTAAAGTGCAAGGAAGGGAAAAAGAGGAAGAAAAAGGACTTAAATGAAAAGAGGAAAAAGAATTAGGAGCTTGGTGGAAAAGGAATCTTTGAAGACATGTGGAAGGTGGAGATCATCCCAACACACTAATTAAGTGTATGGCCAAGATCCACTCATCAAAACTTAAGGGGGAAGGAAACAAATAGATGGCTAGGATTTGTCCACCACATTTAGAATGTGTAGGGCCAAGATTTACCCAACACACCCATCAACCATAATTCTTGTCCTATAAATACCCCCTCACCCCCTTTGTATTTATAACATAGATTTTTAGTGTAGTTTTAGGGTAGATTTCATTTCTTGTTTTGTAGTTCTAAATTTTGTAAACACTCCTCTTTTTATTAATGCAAATTTTCATTTTCTTTAATTTCTTTTCTTTCTCTTTCGTTTCTGTTGCCATGCTCTCGTTATTTTTGTAAATCCGATTAGTGGACAAAGTAGCGAAATACTAACCACTTGGGGTTGAAAGTAACGAATTTTATTTTCTTGCTTTTAGTTAATAATTATAGTTGTGCCTATTTAAATTTCCATTTTATTGTGGGTTTCATAATTTATAATTGTAGATCTAAATTTATGCTTTAAATGTTAGTGTAATTTAAATAAGAAAAATCATAAAAATATTAGCTTTTAATTTTCAGTACGTATTTTACCTGTTTTTATTTTGTTTATTCGAAACATAAAATTCCCCTGTTTTTCTCTGTTAAACGAACCAAGTCCATTTCCTTTTATTTCTTTGTCTTCGATTAAAACACACAAAAACACAATACACTGTTCTTCGTCTCAAACCCATTCTCTTATTTTCTTCTTCTCGAAGAAATCTCATCATGAGTCCCTTGTTTCTTCCTCTTGTTCGAAACCCAACTACTTCTTTTTCTTCATCTTCATAATCTCTCTTTTCTTTTATTCTCGCCGAAAACTCCACCTTCTCCCCTTAATTTTCTTGTTTTAATCGAGTCTCCTTTTTCTTGTTTTCGTTTTGTTGTTTTTCTTTTTTTTGTCTTCCTTTTCGTTGTTTTAATTCACTGAATTCCGTTTGTTCTGGTTTGTTGCTGAGTTTTTGATTACCGAGTCTGCGTGTTGGTTTTACCGAGTCGAATTCTAAGTTATGGCTTGCTTTCTTATTGTTGTTTGCGACTGAATTGCTGTGTTTCCCGAGTCGTTATGTTGTTCACTGGGTTTCCACTGAGTTTAATGCTGAGTTTCGTTGATTTCTTTGCCGAGTACATATAGCTGCGTTGTTTTTGATTTTATGGCTGAATTCGACCGAGTCATTTTTGGTGTTTATGTTTCTGTGTTTGTTGAGTCCAGTTCGCGAGTTCTGAGTCCAGGTTGTGTGCATTTCTGCGTTTTGTGTTAGTTCAAGTGCTGTTTTCAGAGTCTTGTTTTTGTTCTGTTTTTGATTGAAACTGCTGAGTTGTTTCGAATTGTAAGAATATAGGATAAACGAGCCTAGCTTGTTTTCGTTGTAACGAGTCGGCGTGTATTTGCTTGTTTTCGTTCTAAATTGCTACTTTCCTCCTGTTTCACTTCGTGTTTGGTTTCGAGTTTTTGTAAGTTGCTGTTAGTTTTTACCGAATTATGATTTTTGTGGCTAGCTAGTTGATTTTGCAAACATCTCATGTCAAAATTTTCCTTAAAAAATTCCTGTAAATAATTTTTCTTTTAAAATAAAAAAGGGGTTTTAAAATAAAATTTATTTTTAATTCGTAGTTAAAACTTTTAGATTAATTTAGTTTCGCTCTTTTAAAATTAGAATTTTCTTTTAAAAATATTTAAACTTTCTTTTAGGAATTAAATAATGTAAAACCGAATTTTCCAAAACCCAATTGTTCTAATCCGATTAAATTAAATCTTAAGGTTTGCGAAAATATTACTCTCTTTGGATCGATATCCCAAATATTAAAACGATAAAATTGTGCATTTGCAATTTAAATCCTTATTTTTAGCACATCAAGTTTTTGGCACCGCTGCAGGGGACTAATTATTTTTCGCGCCTTAATTCTTAATTTTTCGGATTAGTTTTATATCTTGCCTTATTTTTGTCTCATTTTTTTAAGGAAAGTTTGAAATTCGGGAATCTCTCACGGAGCTTGGAACAAATTGGAATTTTTTGGAAGCGTGCTTCGGTAACCCGTATCTCACTCTTTTCGTCTTTTTAGAAAATCACAAAAAAATTCAAAAAAAAAACCACAAAAAAAAAAATTAGTTAGAAATTACATATTTGTTGCATCATGCATTTAATCACTTTGGTTCACATCATTTAGATTTTTATTTTCTTGTTTTTAATTTTTTGTACCTTATAATTGTGGTGATCGCTGGAGGACCCAAAGGTACGTTAAATTTCTTCTTTTCTTTAGTTAGAGCACGTAGTTAAGCATCCATAAATGTTTATAATTTTTTTTATTTCGTTGTTTGTTGCATCATTTGTAAATAAATCTTAAGGGCAAAACCACTTACAAGATAAGGGAAGAGATTTCATCACTCTTTCCTTGGCCCAAAAACAATTTAATCCATCATTTTGCATACCCTAGCCTTTAATAAAATTAATTAGACGTTAGCCCCTAGAAATTTCGCGCTCAATTAGGAAGGTACCTAAGAAACGACGTAATCATTAATTATTCCGACTTTTTGGTGTCTAGGCAAGCGAAAGCTTACCTGGCCAATTAGGATTTGGTGTCTAGACTGGTGTTTAGCCTCTTGGCAATGCTTGCACCTATCTGGCCAAATCAGTCCGAATAATTCTTGATTTACCGAATTTTTGGTGGTCCTTAAAGTTAGGAGCAAGGTTTAGTTGATTTTATTAAGGAACCTAGGTTTAGAATTTTTCTTTTGATTATTCACCCTTTCTTTTGTGTGTTTAAATTTTTCGCACTTATTTGTTACGTGTTTCCTTTCGTGGTTTATGCGAACTACTTGGTTTAGGGATAATTCTGCTAGACTAGTGAGATCATTTGAGATTTCTTCCTCGTCTGATTCCGAGTCTTTAGATAATTCTGAACCAATAGTGACCATGGCCATGTCCCTTAAAGATCGTTGTTATCCTACCCGTTCTGCCCAACCCTCGTGTATCACTCTTCCTCCCGTTAATGGTAATAATTTCGAGATTAAAGCTCACCACATTAGTATGTTACCTAAGTTTACCGGGAGCGATGGTGAGGATCCCTATCTTTTTCTTCATGAATTCGAGGAGGTTTGCGCTTTGCAAAAACTCCGACATCTTTCCGAGGACTCCATTAGGCTAAGACTTATCAACTTCGCTTTAAAAGAAAATGCTAAAAAATGGTTGTATAGTCTACCCGTTAATTCTATTTCCACGTGGGAGGGATTTGTGATAATTTTTCAAAAAAAATATTTTCCAAACCATAAGACTACAAGGATTACAAACGAGATAAATCAATTTCATCAAAAGGAAAACGAGTCTTTTTGGAAATATTGTGATCGTTTTAAAAATCTTCTATCACAATGCCCCCACCACGGAATAGAAAGATGGAGACTTTGTAAGATCGTTTACGAGGCCTTAGATGGACCGACAACTGCGTTGTTAAAGTTTATGTGCCAAGGTAAATTCATGGAGAAGGATAAGGACGAGGGGTGAGATTTTTTCGAGGAATTAGCCGAAAAGACCATGTTGTGGGAGTCTACTAGGGAACCGAATAAGTCTAACGAATCGTCTAGTTCATCTAGAGGGTTGCATTCAATCGGGAATTCAATTGCAACCGATGCCAAATTAGCCACTCTTACTAGACGACTCGAAGCCCTAGAAACTCATAGTTGCCCCTCACACATGTCTATGTACCCGAATCAAGATATGCAAAATCCTCAAAATTTTCAACAAGTCAATGCCATGTTTCAACCAACCCAAAGGAATGATCCTTTTGCTTCTACTTACAATCCCGGGTGGAAGAATCACCCGAATTTCTCGTGGAACCAAGGCCAAAATTACCAATCTCCGCCACCTTCTTTTCAACCTTCTTTTCAAAGGCCTAATCAAAATTCTAACTCGACTCAAAATCACGGTCCTTATCCGACTCAAGCACCCACCCACCCTCCCGGCTTTCATGAGTCGGATAAGAGAATTAATTCTTTGGAAAAGAGTCTTGATGCGCTTTTAAAATCAACGACTAATTTGGCTCAATCTCAACAAACTTTCATGCAAACCATGACTCAAGATAGGCAAATTTTGAATGCTAGTACTCAAGCCATATCTAAGTTAGAGGTTCAAGTGAGCCAATTAGCCAACGCCATGTGTGAGCGAGAGAAGAACAAGTTCCCGAGTCAACTCGAGGTCAACCCTAAATTTCCCCTCAACCAAAGGCCTAATGAAAATGTAAACGCCATCATTTCTTTAAGGTCGGGGAATCATGTCGATAATCAAGTAGGTGTCGAGTCTCCCGAAGAGGAAGAAGAAGAGGAATCGAACTCTGAACCTAATCTTTCACTAAATCAAATGGAGAATCCCGAGAACTCTAAGTTTGTTGTTTCACCTATCAAACAACCTTCCTCTAGCGAGCCTTCATCATCTAGAACACCATCTTCATCTAGTGAGCCTCCATTTTTGAGCAAACAACCTTCAATCTCTATTCCCGAAGAACCTAGCGAACGAGTCTTTAAGCCAAAAGCTCCTTATCCTCAACGACTCATTTCGAACAAACAATCGGCTCAAATGGACCAAGTTTTGGAAATTTTCAAACAAGTCAAGATAAACATTCCTCTTTTAGATGCCATTCAATAAGTCCCTTCTTATGCCAAGTGTCTAAAAGATTTATGTTCTCACATACATTCTACCCACGTCCCTAAGAAAGCCTTTTTGACTTCTCAAGTTAGTTCAATTCTTTCGAATCAAATTCCCGTGAAATATAAGGACCCCGAATGTCCTACAATTTCATGTGTCATAGGCAATACTTTTGTGGACAAGGCGTTACTTAACTTAGGCGCTAGTGTGAATCTCCTTCCATTTTCCGTCTATCAAGCCCTAGGTTTAGGCGAACTTCAAAAGATGAACATGACAATTCAATTAGCCGATCGTTCTGTCAAAATGCCTAAGGGAATAATTGAAGATGTGCTAATTAAGGTTGGTGAATTCATCTTTCCGGTTGATTTTGTTGTCCTCGAGACTCAACCCGTCACGAATCCTAAGAACCAAATCCCGATCATTCTAGGAAGACCTTTTCTTGCTACAACCAATGCCTTGATTAATTGTAGGGATGGTTCAATGAAACTCACTTTTAGTAATATGACCATTAACCTTAACATCTTTAATGTCGGAAAAGAACCCAATGAGATTTATGAACAATCAATAGGGGTTAATCTTGTTGATGACATTGTTAATTGGTCAAACCTTGAGGATAGTGAGATTGAGTCTCTTCTTGTTGAGGATTTTCAAAGGAATCACGAAACTAATCGAGAGCTTCATGAGTCATATAGGGATATGACCTCGGACGAGATGTTGAGAGAGTTGGACGATATTTGTTCCAAGTGGGAGAACCCGCCCGAGATTGTTAGTGTAAAGCCCATTGTTAAGAGTCCCGTGGGAAAACCACCTGCATTTGACTCAGCTTTGTATCATCCCGAGTTTGATCAACCCAACTCTACACAAAGCATTACAGGAGCACTCCCTGCCGAATTACACACACCAAATCACCAATATATAAACGGCTTTTATATTAAACGGGCCACTGATCTCATTAAAAAATATCAAGTAGCTCCCCAGTCTCCACGGGGACTCATTTGAAAGATGGACCCTTATCTTTTGTCATTCCTAGTGATTCAACTCATGACCAAACTTTCATTGTCTCTAATTTGCTTAAACAAAATAAAGAAGCCTTAAGTTGGTTTAGGGAGAACATTAGTGACACTTGTTCAATAAGGTTGAATGATTCTAGGTTGCTTGAGAAAATCTTTGCTAATGAAAATTTTCAAAAATATCTTGATATTTTCTCGAAGCTTCACCCCGATTTTCCCACCGGCATCGGCTAATTCGGTTTTATTATTTTGCCTCCCCTCGTGAAAGGTAGGGGAGGAATTGTGTGCGTGTGTGAGTTGTTTTCTTTCGTAGTTTTTAGAAGTTTTCAGTCTCTTCCATCCCTTATCAGGTACTTCCTCACTTTTTTCCTTTCTCATTTCTCTTGCATTTACATACATTGAGGACAATGCATGATCTAGGTATGGGGGAGGGTTTTTTTAGTGTAAATATAAAAATCAGAAAATCCAAAAAAATTAAAAAATGAAAAAATCACAAAAAAAAGTTGTAGAATTGTAAATAGTAGAGTTCTAATCTTATTCTACTCTTGTTAATTGATTGCTAGTTGCTTGATGCACCCTTACATGCTATGATAATCTTGTGTTCCTTTAGCTATTGATTGAGAAGTGATTTGCTAAGTTCTTGTCCACACACTTACACTAGCAAGGTAAAATTAGTAGACTTATTTGAATTGTGCAATAAATTAAAAGATCATAATTAGGTGTAAGATGATTTGTTTTTCATGCTTTGAGTACAAGTAGGTGCATTGAGGATACCTTTACTTGAGATTGATTATGTTCTACCACACCAAGTGAGTTTTGAGCCTATATGCACATCTTTTGCATTTATATTCTTTTGCTTGAGTGTCCACTTGTCATTTGCATTGCTAGCACTTGTTTGAGTTCTTTCTTGAAACACATGACATTGATTGATGATAAGATGATAAAGGCATTTAGGAATAACCCATATTTCCAAAATATCCACACCATTCTTATGTGATCAATTAGTTACCCCTTTGAGCTTAATCAAATTCTTTCGGTGACACACCACATTACTCGCCTAAGACCTTTTTCTTGTACAACCTTACGTATACTTGATCCCAATTCGTCAAAGGCTAGTAGGAACTTGAGGGAGTAATAAGGTGTGTGAAATGGGTTTACTTTTGTTCATAACTTTTAAGGAAATATATGTTTTGTTGGTTACCTTGTTAGTCGATTTTAAAGTTAAATCTAAAGGAGGATTATGGTTGCTTATATTTATCTTAGTATATATATATATATATATATATATATATATATATATATATATATTTATATATATATATATATATATATATATATATGAGCATACTTATGTTTTTGTAATCCTCCTTCATTCGACTAGTCAAGTCTTTTTGTTGAAAGTAGAAAATAATTGTGTGGGGAGGAAGTTTGGTGTTGTGCATGATTTCCATGGTGACAACTAGCTTTTGACACTTCATCTTGTTGTGGCCTTACTTGACATACTCTGTCCCTAGCCCCATTACAACCCAAATAAAGACCTTTTGATTGTCATCATTGATGTATGTTGTGTTTAAGTTAGAATGATACCAAGTGTCAAGCATGCTTTTGATTTTGTTGGAATTGAGTGATACACTTACCCTTGTTCTTGAGTGAATGTTCTTTTATGAGTCAAAATTGAGGTATTGCTTGTTTCTTTTGTATATAAATCTCAAGTTTTGACTCTAAGGTGTGCTCTTGTAGACTTAGTATGGTTTCCAATAATTTTTGCACTTGACATGAACTTGTAATCACTCTTGCATGCTTCTTTAAGTAAACTATGTGAATCCTTGTACTTTCCACACCAAGACTTTGCAAATTCATTTTGATTCTTAAGTTGATGTATCATGAGAGGACATGTATGTGTGGTGTTGCATTCCCATGTAATCTTTTATACGAACTAGATGGATTTTGTGGGTACATTCACTATAGGCCCTCACGAGACCTCACTCGTCCACTAGGGCTGCCTAGGGGTTTAAGGGCTTGTTGCATATGCCAAATGCAACCGTCACACCTACGAAAAGGAGTATAGGACTTTTTTTAATCTAGATTTTCTTTTTCTTTTTGTTTTACTCGAGGACGAGCAAATGATAGGTATGGGGGCATTTTATAAGTGCATATTTTTGCATATTTTTATTGCCTATTTATTGCTTGAACTAGTATTTTAATAAATTATTTTGTTGCATTTCAGGAAATTCATGAATAAATAAAGAAATGACAAAATAAAGAAATAAAGTGCAAGGAAGGGAAAAAGAGGAAGAAAAAGGACTTAAATGAAAATAGGAAAAAGAATTAGGAGCTTGGTGGAAAAGGAATCTTTGAAGACATGTGGAAGGTGGAGATCATCCCAACACACTAATTAAGTGTATGGCCAAGATCCACTCATCAAAACTTAAGGGGGAAGGAAACAAATAGATGGCTAGGATTTGTCCACCACATTTAAAATGTGTAGGGCCAAGATTTACCCAACACACCCATCAACCATAATTCTTGTCCTATAAATACCCCCTCACCCCCTTTGTATTTATAACATAGATTTTTAGTGTAGTTTTAGGGTAGATTTCATTTCTTGTTTTGTAGTTCTAAATTTTGTAAACACTCCTCTTTTTATTAATGCAAATATTAGCTTTTGTAAATTTATGCTTTAAATGTTAGTGTAATTTAAATAAGAAAAATCACAAAAATATTAGCTTTTAATTTTCAGTACGTATTTTACCTGTTTTTATTTTGTTTATTCGAAACATAAAATTCCCCTGTTTTTCTCTGTTAAACGAACCAAGTCCATTTCCTTTTATTTCCTTATCTTCGATTAAAACACACAAAAACACAATACACTGTTCTTCGTCTCAAACCCATTCTCTTATTTTCTTCTTCTTCGAAGAAATCTCATCATGAGTCCCTTGTTTCTTCCTCTTGTTCGAAACCCAACTACTTCTTTTTCTTCATCTTCATAATCTCTCTTTTCTTTTCTTCTCGCTGCAAACTCCACCTTCTCCCCTTAATTTTCTTGTTTTAATCGAGTCTCCTTTTTCTTGTTTTCGTTTTGTTGTTTTTCTTCTTTTTGTCTTCCTTTTCGTTGTTTTAATTCACTGAATTCCATTTGTTCTGGTTTGTTGCTAAGTTTTTGATTACCGAGTCTGCGTGTTGGTTTTACCGAGTCGAATTCTGAGTTATGGCTTGCTTTCTTGTTGCTGTTTGCGTCTGAATTGCTGTGTTTCCCGAGTCGTTATGTTGTTCACTGGGTTTCCACTGAGATTAATGCTGAGTTTCGTTGATTTCTTTGCCGAGTACATATAGCTGCGTTGTTTTTGATTTTATGGCTGAGTTCGACCGAGTCATGTTTGGTGTTTATGTTTCTGTGTTTGCTGAGTCCAGTTCGCGAGTTCCGAGTCCAGGTTGTGTGCATTTCTGCGTTTTGTGTCAGTTCGAGTGCTGTTTTCAGAGTCTTGTTTTTGTTCTGTTTTTGATTGAAACTGCTGAGTTGTTTCGAATTATAAGAATGTAGGATAAGCGAGCCTAACTTGTTTTCGTTGTAACGAGTCGGCGTGTATTTGCTTGTTTTCGTTCTAAATTGCTACTTTCCTGCTGTTTTACTTCGTGTTTGGTTTCGAGTTTTTGTAAGTTGCTGTTAGTTTTTACCGAATTATGATTTTTGTGGTTAGTTGATTTTGCAAACATCTCATGTCAAAATTTTCCTAAAAAAATTCCTGTAAATAATTATTCTCTTAAAATAAAAAAAGGGGTTTTAAAATAAAATTTAGTTTTAATTCGTAGTTAAAACTTTTAGATTAATTTAGTTTCGCTCTTTTAAAATTAGAATTTTCTTTTAAAAATAGTTTAAACTTCTTTTAGGAATTAAATAGTATAAAACCGAATTTTTCAAAACCCAATTGTTCTAATCCGATTAAATTAAATCTTAAGGTTTGCGAAAATATTAGTCTCTGTGGATCGATATCTCAAATATTAAAACGATAAAATTGTGCACTTGCAATTTAAATCCTTATTTTTAGCACATCAGAGGCCTAGCGTGAGACCCTTTGGGTGATAGCGTCTTCAAGAGATAGAGGTGAGGCGAGGCACTCCCTAGATTAGGCCTCATGCATTGTTGATCCATCTTCAATATTTGAGCCAATTAAGAGATATTCGAGCCCATTAGGAGAGGTGGGCCCCTAGTATAGTCCATTGGGCCTGTTTAGGATCTATGCCCAGATTCTGGCATAACAACTACCCCCCGATTCCGTATTGCCATTATGAATGTGATGTGGAATCAAGTAAAGTTGTGTCTTTTAGTTGATGTGAATCCAAGTATATGTAAGTAATGGTGACCTTGAAGGGTCCTTCCAAGCGTAATATGGTCCTGCAAGGACCTTGAGAGACCCCATAGGGCCTTGCGGTCATAATTGTAAAATATGTCTTCTGTTTAGTTGATATATGAGCTCATGCTTCCACTTGTGTCTTCAAGTTCTTCTTAGAATATGATGAGAAAACTCCCTTTATGTTGAGGGCTCCTCATAAGTTGAGAGGACTCCTTATAGCCTCATATGTGGAGAGGCCTTCTCTTTCTGATATAATGAGAGGACTCCTCATAGCCTCCTATGTTGCGAGGCCTCCTTGTAGCCCCATATGTTGCGAGGCCTCCTCCTCGCAGCCTCTTCCTCGCAGTCTCATATGTTGAGAGGCCTCCTCCTCGCAGCCTCATATGTTGAGAGGCCTCCTCCTCGCAGCCTCATATGTTGAGAGGCCTCCTTATCGCAGCCTCATATGTTGAGAGGCCTCCTCCTCGCAGCCTCATACGTTGAGAGGCTTCCTCCTCGCAACCTTATATGTTGAGAGGCCTCCTTATCGCAGCCACATATGTTGAGAGGCCTCCTCCTGCTTTACAATTAGATGTGTGCCTTGTATGTAGATTGTAGAAAAGATTGACGACTTTGATTGGTATTGGTTGGGTGAAGAAACTGGGAAGTTTGCTGATAACCTCAAGATGGAGATGAATGAGGAAGTGATAAATGGATCCCCATGATCTGCTAGACTCAGTGGAGATATGGGCACTCCCTTTATTTGCATCGCACTTCTAGACTTAATTTCTTTTACTTATTTGGATGCTCCTTGAACCTGGATTGGCTTGCTTTATTGATGCTCCTTTATTTTATGTTTATAATATTGCAAAGTACCATAGGCCTCGCATCTGCTTGCACAAGGGACTCATGTTGCATGTATAGATTCCTCCATAATGCTAATGCCTCTTCATATCTGTAAAAATTTTCCAAGTGTTTTAGAATAGCTGATGGGGTCTTCAAATGATCCTGCTCACTGAAAGATTAACCTTAGCATATGAGTTGAGATAGTTCCGTATAGTATAGACTTATCAATCATCGCCTATGGAGCCGGGAGGCCTCACATCACAAGATGTCGCGTTGCTAGAGACCGTACTTGTAATATTTCAAATGTCTTGCTAGAAGAGGTGTTTATGTAATGCCACTACCCCCCGAGTCCTCATTATCATTGTAGATGTGATGAGGAATCAAAGTGTTTCAGCAATCTTCTTGTATTATTTGAGGTTGACACCATTTGTAATGAAGAGAATTAGGTATGATCCCGCTAGAAGCATACTTGACTTCTTCAACGCTATCTCAGAGCACTTTTACTCTTCATTGTTGTGCCAAGACACTTGACTTCATCAACGCTATCCAGGAGGACTTGGCTTCATCACGCTATCCCAGGGCACTTGGCCTCATCACGCCATCCCGGGGCACTTGGCCTCATCACGCTATCCCGGGACACTTGACCTCATTATTGCTATCCCGGGACACTTGGACTCCTTATCGCTATCCCGGGACACTTGGCCTCGTCATGCTATCCCGGGACCCTTTGGTTTCGTCAATGTCATAACAAGATTCCCTATGTTGAACGAGAATGTAGATATTGATGTTTTGAGCTCATTTTGATTTTCAAGTACTTTGGCTTCTCTCCCTTCATCTTTAGTGCGAGCTTGAGGTCAATGATGAGAGCCTCATACTCAGCCTCGTTATTTGTTGCTTGCTCTTCCCAGCGTCATGAGTAGTCGAGGACCTCCCCATTGTCGGCAAGGGTCGGGGGCATCCCCCCTCTCCTCGACGTAGAGGTATTTTACCAAGAAGAAATTTCATGTAGAGACATCTCACGTAGAGGCATCCCACGAAGAGGCATCTCACATGGAGGCATCTCACTTGGAGGCATCTCATGAAAAGGCATCTCACTTGGAGGCATCTCACGAAAAGGCATCTCACTTGGAGGCATCTTACTTGGAGGCATCTCACGAAGAGGCATCTCACTTGGAGGCATCTCACAAAAAGGCATCTCACTTGGAGGCATCTCATGAAGAGGCATCTCACTAGGAGGCATCTCACGTAGAGGCATCTCATTAAGAGGCATCTCATGAAGAGGCATTTCACTAGGAGGCATCTCACTAGGAGGCATCTCACTTGGAGGCATCTCACAAAGAGGCATCTCACGAAGAGGCATCTCACGAAGAGGCATCTCACGAAGAGACATCTCACTAGGAGGCATCTCACGTAGAGGCATCTCATTAAGAGAAGGGGGTTTGTCGTCACGAAGATGGGACCGCTCACGATCTCGACGAGGAGATGGGGGTCTGTCTTCCCGATGATGGGACCGCTCACGATCTCGATGAGGAGATAGGGGTCTGTCTTCGCGATGATGGGACCGCTCACGATCTCGATGAGGAGATGGGGGTCACTTAGAACCTTGATCCTTGCCTTGGCCTCGCACCTAGAGACGTTGCTTATCCTTCTTGAACTCGGCCTCGCTACGCTAGGTGCGGCCTCGCTACGCTAGGTGCGGCCTCCCATCGCTAGGTGAGGCCTCGCTCCTAGGGGGTCTTGTGAGACCCTGGGGGCTCACTATTGTTCCCTCTGTTCTTCTTGTTCGACTTAGTCATCCTTCTCCCAATATGATTACTAGGCCCCTACTTCTAGCGCCAAATGTTATAGGGAGAAATCGGTATAACAATGTTTATGGAGGTTGCTGGAATCACGCCGCAAAATACAGATATTTTGCTAAGAACACGAAGAACACGAAAGGAGATTGATGATTTTTTGTGGCTGATCTTGTTTGTTGATATTTCAGGGGTGAGCTGTCAATCATCCATAACAAGGTGCCTACGTACCCTATTTATAGGGATCAAGCCATACGTAGTTCTTGGAGAAGAAGTTACCTAGACGGGCTAGGGTTTTTAGAAGATAAGTCGTAGTCCAAGCCCACTCGTTTTAGGGCTGATGTGGCAATGAGTCATTAATTCTGCCCATGATCTATGGCCCAAAGAAGGAAACCGATGGTCTCGCATGGTTAGAGTCGAGGCCTCTCAAGCGAGGCTAGTAGAGAAGTAGAAAGGACCTGGCATGCGACCTCGAGGGGCTTAGTCATGGGAAACGAACCCAAGTGTATAGATACTCATGTGACCTCGAGGGGCCTAGCTATGAGCCTTCCAGTGGAGAATGAGATAGCAATCTCGTTTAGTATGTAGATGTAATAATAATGCGAAGCGATCCCTTGGAGGAAGGTAATAGCGAGGCAATCCCTTAGAGGGGAGTTATACGTGACGCGATCCCTGTAGATGCGACCTCAAGACCGGGCTAGCATGAGACGCCTAGAGGCCTAGAATGAGACCCCTTGGAGGCCTAGCGTGAGTCCCGTTGAAGGCCTAGCGTGAGACCCCTTGGAGGCCTAGCGTGAGACCCCTTGGGTGATAGCGTCTTCAAGAGATAGAGGTGAGGCGAGGCGCTCCCTAGATTTGGCCTCATGCGTTGTTGATCCATCTTCAATATTTGAGCCAATTAAGAGATATTCGAGCCCATTAGGAGAGGTGAGTCCCTAGTATAGTCCATTGGGCCTGTTTAGGATCTATGCCGAGATTCGGGCATAACACCAAATTTTGGTTATCATTATATTTATATATTTATTTATTTTGTTAATGTAAATATATAATAATAGATGATTGAAGACACCTACTTCTACTCTAAGTCTTATTCTGGTTATCATTATATTTATTTATTATTATATTTACTTATTTATTTTATTAATGTAAATATATAATAATACATGATTGAAGACACCTACTTCTACTATAAGTCATATTACATACACCTAATTCTACTAATACTTACTTCCACCTTAAGTCTTATTACATACACCTACTCCTACCTACTATAAATCTTATTAGATTATAACGTGCGATGCATCGGATTTTTTGGATATGTTATAAATTTTATGATGTTAAAATAATTATGTCTTTATATAATCACTATTTTCAATGGTCATTTTAATTCTAATACAATTTAATATATTATAAAACTTATATTACAAATTTTTAATTTAAATATATTGTTGATGGGATTCGAACATTGGGTTTTTAGTAGAGTAATTTAAATATATAATATTTCTTCTTATTAGATCCAAATTTTTTTAATTATTTACTAAAAAACTAACGATAATTATTCATTGTATTGTTGAACCGCTGAAACAAAAAAAACAATTATACTCATGTTGGTTTACTATAAACGTACGATTTTTTTTTTTTTGAAAAACTCGAACTTGCATTAATATTCATCAGAAATAAGATTACAAAGAAGGAAATCAGGAGCATTATCAACCCACTCCGTTGGACCTGTCATTGAATAAGCAGCCTGTGCTAATACATGGGCCACTCGATTCGCAGATCTATTCTCGAACACAACTAACACCTCTTGAAAGTGTTTTAAAATCTCTTCACACTCTTCGATTATAGTGTGAAAATTTAAGTTACCTCTAGATCCATACACTGCATCCACTATTGTCTTTGCATCCAACTCAAAAATACATTTTTGAGTCCTCCATTCCTTCATCCATAGTAGAGCTACTCTGAA
Organism: Kitagawia praeruptora; assembly: GCA_037693485.1. Classification (NCBI taxonomy): domain Eukaryota; kingdom Viridiplantae; phylum Streptophyta; class Magnoliopsida; order Apiales; family Apiaceae; genus Kitagawia; species Kitagawia praeruptora. Next base: position 103,355,719 of record CM075354.1, on the reverse strand, counting down.
ACTCCACGCTTCCGCCTCTCTTGGTGGCATCCCTCCACTTGCCCTCGCACTCCGAGCACAGAGAAACCCACCCGTGTCATCTCTAATGACACATCCCATTCCTATGAACTCTGACTGATCTCGACAAGCAGCGTCTATATTCACTTTAACCAATCCTTCTTGAGGTCTACGCCATTGTCTGCCAATAATCTGATGCCTTCTTTGATTTTTACCATCCTGATACTCATGACTTCGTCTCCAGTCTTGTAGCAACTACAAGGCCATAGAATGCACTCCAAAAACTGACATGTCTTGCTTGTTCCACACCCACATATTGCGTCTGAACAAGATGTTCCATAGAAATAAACCAATGAAAGCATGTTTCTCTCGATTATTGCTACTCAATATCCTAATCAGAACTTGTAACACATTTTCACTCTTATCGTCAGGAATGATAGCTTGCAATCCCACATTTTCCCACATTTCCTTGGCAAAGATACACGTGAACAATGTATGAATTGGGGTCTCAGGTTCAAATGACACCATGGGCACAGAAGGTCTTTGCTTACATGCTTTTTAATCAACTCTGATGCAGTAGGCAAAACATTTCTACAAGCCCTCCACACTAAGTTCACGACCTTACCAGGCAGTTTAAGTCCCCATACTTGCTTCCAGAAACCACCTTCTATATTCGTATTTTCTCCTCGAATACTTCTATAACAGCTCTTGACAGAAAAAGCACCCTTGTCATCCAGTGACCAATACCATGAATCAGGCCTACTTCGACTCGGAATAGGAATCTGCTCAATCAATAATTTATCACGCTCATTGAATAAATCATTTAAAATATCCACATCCCATGATTTATGGTCGTCACTCATCAGATTATGAACCACAATGTCCTTTAATTCTTCATGAGGAGTAGTTGTAGGACAACCATTCTCCCTACATGGTAACCAGGGAATATGCCATACTCTAGTACTTTTACCATCACCAATCTTCCTTCTACAATGTTGTTTAACAATCTCTTGTGATTCCATAATACTTCGCCACATAAAGCTTGGGTTGACACCCAACTTAGCCTCAAGAAAATCAGTGTTCGCATAATACCTGGCTTTCAATAAATTTGACACCATCAGATTCACATTGTTAATCAACCGCCAGGCTTGTTTTGCTAGTAGGGCCATATTAAACTCTTGTAACTTACGAAAACCTAACCCCCTACCTCCTTAACATCACACAATGTACTCCATTTTATCCATCTAATTCCTTTATGCTCACCCCCACCACCCCACCAATACCCATTCATTTTCGTTTCAATCTTGTTACAGATATCCACTGGTACCAGTAATAAGCTCATCCAAAAATTAGGGATGGATTGAGCTGCAGTTTGTAGCAACGTTACTTTACCAGCCTTCGAGATATTCTGCATCTTCCACGTTTGCAATTTCTGCTCAACTTTATCCACCTCCGTTTTATTTGCCCCAACCCTCATTGGCATACCCAAATACTTACCTGGATCCGATTTCTGCTACACCTCCAATTTAGTACACACTTCAGAACGAGCTTCATCTGTTGTATTAGTTAAAAACGTGACTGCAGACTTACTATAATTAATCAATTGCCCAGAGATATTAGCATACTTATTCAATATACTTTTCATAGTCTGAGCTTCTGTCGTTGTAGCTCTGAAAAATAAGTAGTAGTCGTCCGCGAACAACAAATGGGAAATTGTTGGAGCACCCCTAGCAATTCGACACCCATGAATCAAACCAGCTTCCTCACTTCTTCGTAAAATAGAACTTAATCCTTCTGCACACATTATATACACATACGGAGAAATGGGATCCCCTTGCCTCAATCCCCTTTCCGGCGTAACATTTCCAAACACCACACCATTATGAATAAAGCTGTAATTAACTGAAGTAATATCATGCATCAGCCTATCTATCCATACCTGGCTAAACCCAAATCGTTGCATCATATTTCGAACAAAAGACCACTCAACTCTATCATGGGCTTTAGATATGTCAATTTTCAGTCATGCAACTCCAACCTTGCCCTGAGTTTTCCTCTTCATATAATGATTTATTTCAAAAGCTACCAGTGCATTGTCCGTCAACAATCGCCCTTCAATAAAAGCACTTTGCTTCTCAGAAATTATCGATCCCAAACATTTCTTCAACCTATTCGACAACACTTTGGATAAAATTCTAGCCAACACATTACACAATGAGATTGGTCTCAAATCTCCCATCACCTGAGGCTTCTTAACCTTGGGAATTAAACAAACCAGCGGAGCATTGACACCCTCAGGTATTACCCCATGATTCATAAAAGAGCGACAAAAATCAACTACATCCCTGTTAACAATATCCCAAAACGCTTGATAAAATGCAGGATTAAATCCATCGGGGCCTGAGGCCTTGTCTGGATGCATCGAGAAAACTGCGTTCTTAACTTCTTCATACGTAACTTCAACCATGAGTTCGACATTTGCAGTATCCGAAACCTGATTAACTGATTCACCATCTGATAAATTTCCATCCGTATTTGAGGTCCTGAATAAATCCTTATAATACTCCTCACTTACATTTTGAACACCTGCTGCTGTTTCTCGCCACTCTCCATTCACATTTTTTATTCGATCCAACTTATTATTTTGTCTCCTTGTTGATGCAAAACGATGGAAAAAACGTGTGTTTTTATCTCCCTCTCGCAGCCAGTGTTGCTTCGCTCTCTACTTCTAGTACACCTCATATTTCTCCAATAAATTCAAGTAATCCCACCGAGCTCTATTATACATTTTAGAGATATTTACAGAAATACATAAGATTTTAACAATTCTTTCCAATTTTACTACCATCCAACTATCATTTCACTTCTATAAAATCATTTTTTCAAAAATACTACCTCATTATAATTTTATGTTTTCAATATTCCAAAAATACTACCTTCCTCAGTTGCAACTTTTGCAACCTCATTTGCAACTTCGATACTACAAATTTCTGATTGCAAGTTCCGATTTTCAGATGTCATTTTTGACCAATTTTTTGGAATCTATATATATATATATATATATATATATATATATTCCAAAAAACTGGTCGAAAATGACTTCTGAAAACTGGAACTTGCAATCAGAAATTCGTAGCATCTCAGTTGCAAATGAGGTTGCAAGGCCCCGCCAGGGGCACTCATAATTGGTGCATTTGGGTTGCAAGGCCCCGCCAGGGGCACTCATAATTGGTGGATTTCTGATTTGCAACTTTCAGTTTTCAGTTGCAACTTTTGCAACCTCAATTGCAACTTTTGCAACTGAGGTTTGCAGCCTCAGTTGTAACTTTTGCAACTGGAAACTGAAAGTTGCAAATCAGAAATCCACCAATTATGAGTGCCCCTGGCGGGGCCTTGCAACCCAAATGCACCAATTATGAGTGCCCCTGGCGGGGCCTTGCAACCTCATTTGCAACTGAGATGCTACGAATTTCTGATTGCAAGTTCCAGTTTTCAGAAGTCATTTTCGACCAGTTTTTTGGAATATATATATATATATATATATATATATATATAGATTCCAAAAAATTGGTCAAAAATGACATCTGAAAATCGGAACTTGCAATCAGAAATTTGTAGTATCGAAGTTGCAAATGAGGTTGCAAAAGTTGCAACTGAGGAAGGTAGTATTTTTGGAATATTGAAAACAAGATCGATATTTTTAGAATTTTAGAAAGGTGGGTAGTATATATTTAAAAATTCAATAGTTAACATGGGTAGTTTTGAAACTATCCCTATATTTTATTAATGATTGTAAGAAAATGTGTGATATTTTTGGGTATATATTAATGATTGCAAAAATTATGTTTTAAATTAAAAGGTAGTATGTTTTGTATAGAAAATAAATATTAATGATTGAATATGGCATAATTGATACTTATAAAATGTAAAAATATTTAATTAAAAATAAATTTGTTTTTATTAGAAAAACAATTGATTAATTAATATTATTAATGTTATTTATTATTTATTTATTAAAAAAGATCTAAAATCATAAAAATCAAAATTTTCAAAATTTTGGTTTTAATATAATAATATAAATTACACAATCAAACTTTGGTTATAAATATCAAATCAAATCGATGGAACTTCATTTAAATAAATTATCTACTTTGGTTATAAATATCATATCAAATCGATGGAACTTCATTTAAATAAATTATCTTGTGTCTGCTAACCACGGGTTATCATTATAATTATTTATTTATTAATATTTTCAATTATTTGTTTTGTTTTATTAATGTAAATATATAATTATACACGATGGAAGACACATACTTCAACTATAAGTCTTATTACATATCGCCTACTTTTACTAAAACCTACTTTTTACTATAAATCTTAGGATATTTACCAAGAATACTAGATTTAAAGTTTCTTTTTGCAAAAATACCACATTCCTTAATAAATTGCAATTTTACCAAACAAAGTTTCAAATTGCAAAAATACTAGGCCCATTCATCCTCCCTCCTTCCTAGCCCAACCCTCCCTCCCTCCCCCTCCCCCTCCCTCCCTCCCTCCCTCCCTCCCTCCCTCCCTCCCTCCCTCCTTTCAGCCCACTGCCGACTTCTGTACTCTTTTTTTTTTATTTAAGATGGGGGCTATTTTGGTGGAGCTATTTTGGTGGATTTTTGTATGCAACCAAATGCAACTTTTTTTAAAAAGGTGGGGTGATTTTGGTGGATTTGGGTTGCAAGGCCCCGCCAGGGGCAATATTCAACTAAATGCAACCATATTCAACTTCTTTTTTTTAAAAAAAAGGTAGGGTGATTTTGGTGGCTTTGGGTTGCAAGACCCCGCCAGGGGCAATATTCAACCAAATCAACTATTTTCAATTATTTTCAAGTAGTTGCAACTATTTTCAACTACTTTCAACTAGTTACAACTAGTTGCAACTACATATTATTGGTTTGAGTTATTTTGGGTTCCAAGGCCCCGCCAGGGGCAATATTCAACCAAATCAACTATTTTCAACTGTTTTCAACTAGTTGCAACTATTTTCAACTACATTCAACTAGTTACAACTAGTTGCAACTACATATTATTGGTTTGAGTTATTTTGGGTTCCAAGGCCCCGCCAGGGGCAATATTCAACCAAATCAACTATTTTCAACTGTTTTCAACTAGTTGCAACTGTTTTCAACTAGTTGCAACTGTTTTCAACTAGTTGCAACTATTTTCAACTACTTTCAACTAGTTACAACTAGTTGCAACTACATATTATTGGTTTGGGTGATTTTGGTGAATTTGGGTTGCAAGGCCCCGCAGGGGCATATTCAACTGAATGCAACTGAAATCAGAAATTAAGTTGCTGATTTCAAGTTCCATTTGTTAGTTGTCATTTTCGACCTTATTTTTGAACTCTATTTTATATATATATATATATATATATATATATATATATATCAGAAATTTAGTTGCATTCAGTTGCAATTAGTTGCAAATTTAGTTGAATATGTCCCTGCGGGGCCAGGAAACCTAAATCCACCAAAATATCACCCATCTTATATATATATATATATATATATATATAATAGAGTTCAAAAATGAGGTCGAAAATGACAACTGACAAATGGAACTTGAAATCAGAAATTTAGTTGCATTCAGTTGCAATTAGTTGCAAATTTAGTTGAATATGCCCCTGCGGGGCCAGGAAACCTAAATCCACCAAAATATCACCCATCTTAAATATATATATATATATATATATATCCCAAATCCGCCAAAATAGCCCCCACCTTAAAATTTTTTTTTAAAAAAAAATTATTTGCATTCAGTTGCAATTAGTTGCAAATTTAGTTGAATATGCCCCTGCGGGACCAAGAAAGCCAAATCCACCAAAATAGCCACCACCTTAAAAAAAAAAGGACACAATTGAAGTCGGCAGTGTGTGTTGATGGGGGGAGGAGAGAGAAATTGAGGAAAGGGAGAGGGGGAGAATTAGGGTTAGGGTTAGTATTTTTGCAATTTGAAACTTAGTTTAGTAAAATTGCAAATAGTCTTTCTTAACAAAAGTAAATGTGCAAAAATTTACTTTTTCCTATTTATTTTTCAAAAGAGCCCTAAATCTTACTACATTATAAACCATGCGATATAAAGGGTTTTTTTATATGTTATAAATTTTATTTTATGTCATAATTATGTTTTTTTAGAATCACTATTGCCAACAATTATTTTAATTTAATACAATTTAATATATTATAAAATATATATTAATGTTTAATTCAAATATGTTGTTAATGAGATTCAAACACTGGATTTTTAGTAGAGTAATTCAAATATATAATTTTCTTATCATTAGATCCAACAATTCTTAATTATTTACTAAAAATCTAACGATCAATATTTGTTGTATTGTTGAACTACTGAACCAAAAAAAATACAATTACACTCATGTTGGTTTACTATAAATGAACGAATATTTAATATATTTTATTAATGACGGCAAGATAAGGTGTGATATTTTTGGGTATGTATTAATTGTTGCAAAATTATGTTTTGAATTCAAAGGTAGCATGTCTTAATTAGAAAATGAATATTAATGATTGAAAAATCTTGCATAATTGATGTTTTTAGATATTTATAAAATGTAAATTTTTAATTAAAAAATGATGTGTTTTAAATTTTAATTAGAAAAACCAGTCGACTAATTAACATTAACAATAGTATTTTATTATTTATTAATTAAACTAAAAGATTGAAAATCATAAAACCAAAATTTTCAATATTGTGGATTACACAATATTTTTAATTCAAATATATTGTTGATGGGATTCGAATATTGAGTTTTTAGTAGATTAATTCAAAAATATTATAATTCTTATTATTAGATCCAACAATTCTTAATTATTTACAAAAAAAAATTAACAATTAGTATTTATTGTATTGTTGAACCGCAAACAATTGTACTCAGGTTGGTTTACTATACGAATTTTTAATATATTTTACTAATGATTGCAAGATAAGGTTATCATATTTTGGTATATATTAATGATTTCAGTATTATATTTTAAATTAAAATGTATCTTGTTTTAATTAGAAAATAAATATTAATGATTGGAAAATTTGGCATAACTAATGTTTTTAGATATTTATAAAATGTAAAATCTTTAATTAAAACTTAATGTTTTTTAATTAAAAAAACAATTGACCTGTTAACATTAATAATATTATTTTATTATTTATTTATTAAAATAAAAGATCGCAAACCACAAAAACGAAAGCTTTTAATATTTTAGTTTTACTGTAATAGTATAGATACTATAATAGTATACGTGACATAATCGAACTTTTGGTTATGAGTATAAAATCAAATCCATAAAATTTCATTTAAATATATTATTCGCACCGATTATCAACTAATCAACTAGTGAATAATACTCCCTCGTCATTCATGGTTGTTTATATAAGTTTTTTTTTCATGGAGACCAAGGATTATAATTAAAATAAGTGAAGTAGTGGGTCTAATAGTGTTTTTATTGTTAAAATAAGTGAAGTAGTGGATGTAATAGTAATTTTATTGTTAAAATAAATGAAGTAGTGGGTGTAATAGTATAAAGTGTTGAAAAAGTAGAGTGAAGTAGTGGATGTAATAATGTATTTTATTGTTAAAAGTTACTATTTATAGTATGTAAATAAACGAGAGGGACGTTCCAAAATAAAAACTGTAAAGAAATGAGAGAGACAGAGCGAATAATAAATAATCTGAGGAATTATCTTTACAACTAAATGGGGTGGCAACTAAAGCTGAGTTTGCTCCAGATTCTTTTGCAAGTTGTAGACCTACATATAAATATTTGCTGTTGGTTTTTGGCATGATTTTGCTTTATCTCTCAGCTCCTGGAATGCCCTCATCGTTTCTGCATCAAAGCCACCTGCAAACTGCACAAAAAAATAAAATAAAATTACCAACCATAATCAGGCCGAAAATTTGCCAGTGACAACGTAAAAAATGATGGTATGTTCGAAGAAAACATTAACCTGGTGTACTCGGAAGGCAAATTTTACTCCTTGAACGATCAACGCCTCTTCTTCGGTACCACCATCAACATTTCCAAGCTGGGCAGAAACTCTTCTCATGTACGTCATGGCTAATTTCACCGATGCTAGCTTGATCTGGAACCGAAGATACTAATATGACCTTGTTGCACAATGCATAAATTGCTTGTGTTTTACAGTGAAATCAAGACTAACAGAAGAGTGCAGAATCACGATGACACTACAAAGAGACCAATAATACGGTGGTTTAGGATTTATAATTGAAGGGGGACTTAATATTCTGCATGTAGTCCGCTTACATTAAAGATTACCACTCTATTCTATTTGGTTCATTTCTTGAGATAGTTTGAAGTGATCAGATTTAGCATGGTGTCTAGATACCATCACTAATTCGATCTTCCAATGTGTAAAACGCCAATACAAGAAAATGGATAGACCACTAGTCACTAGAGTATGTGAAAACCGGGGGAGGATACAATGCCTAGAAGCATAGAAGTATCATTCATCGTAGCAATTTTTGATTAAATCTACAATGCTAGAAAGTAAATGTATGTACCTGGGTTACATATCCGCTATCCAGCATCCAGTCCATTGGAATACAAAATCCTTTGTAGCGAATTGCTGCTGATTCTCTCATTCTAGAGAGGTTGTAGACTCCATGTTCTAATCTGCGACCAGCACAATTAATAAGCTAAAATAGGTACTAATATACACAATTTGTGCACACCAAGTCAAATATCAGGAAACAGTCTAGAACAGTTAACAATACTTTTCAAATAAGGCTTGCATTTTCTTGAGGGCTGGAGCAAAAAGTTGACGAGGATCGTCTCTAAAAGAAGACGCTTCAGATTCTAGCTTCTTGAGATCAGAAAAACCAAATGCTGCTTCTCTAAGCGTATCAGCTTTCTGTTCTGGCCATTGAAAATGCTTAAGCACTGCTCTTTCGTCAACCTACAAACAAGAATTATCTGAATTCTCTCCATTAAAATTGGTAGATGAATATTGGGTTAATTAAAAAAATTACCAGGTAAAAAAGCTCATCATCAAGCCATTTTACAAAAACCACAACATCTTGAATATTTGTGAATGCAGCATTCTCCACTTCTTTGATCAAGAACCTGATGAAATCACCTTGTGTTTCTACATCTGTTTTAATCTGTATCAAAAAACACAAACAAATACAAAATTACAAAATCACCTTGTGTTTCTACATGACTTATAATTTGTTATTAGAACACATAAACACAAAAACAAGAACCAAATTAAAATACACGGTCACTTGGATGTAGGTACGGTGAGGATAAGATGTACGCAAAACATACTAGTACCAAAATTATATAAAGCGAAGATTCTGCTTACCGGAATCTGTCGGACAAAAACGAAATACAAAATTACAAAGATTTACCCCAAATAATAGAGCACACAAATATCTGGTTCTCGAATCAGTGCGATTTTTGAGTAATCAGTAATATAACAAGGACAAGGCAAAATCACAAGCTGGTTTTTCTCCACACAAATCCACACAACGTTTTGCTTTTGCTTTAAGCATTACAACTGTGGAATCTAAATGCTGTCATATCTATCCAGATACCTTATGCAAAAGGGTAACAATAAAGACACACGGAGGCAAGTCTAGTCAATTTTAGTGACTAAAAGTCAAGAACAGAAAAAACAGAACTAAAAACAGAACTTACCGCAAGCACATGAGTGGACCGGTTCTCAATTTCTCCGATCATATCCCTCGCATTGGCTGTCGTCGCTGCACCGATACTGGAATCTCGGCGAGAGTCTCTCCGCATTAACGAATGATAAAACTCCACAACTTCGGGTGCTCTTCTCACCTTCTGAACACCATTCTTCGATACCCTCACTGGCAATGGCAGCGGAGGAGGTGGCGCAGACTTAGTTGGCACCTTAAAAACCGGCCTCGGTAGTGGTGGTGGTGGAGGCACCGGAACTACTGACTCCGCAATCCCGGAAAAAGAACTAGAAGACGAAGATGAAGAAGGAGAAGGCGACAATGTACTAACTGAAAGATTAGAAGATGGTGAAACCGAAACTGAAAGTGAAGGCCTAGGCGGTGGTTTGGGGACTCTAGGTACTCGAGATCTTGTTGTAGATACTAGTCCTGTATTCTCTTGGGAGTTCTGTGCGGCTTTTTCTTTCACTTTTTGAACCTCAATTTCGTTTCTATTTGCAATGTAATGCTCCAATAGTGACACATTTCTCTTTGAATTCTTCACTGCATTTAATTTACACGACGCATCTTCTGCACCTTGACACTGAAATCTTTTTGATGGTATAATCTCTTCGCTTTCTTTCTCCATTTGTTCTTTCCTCAACTCCGAAATCTCGTCTTCCAGTTGCTCAATATTTTTCTTATTTTTATCGTTTTCTGCCTTCTGTTGGAAAAATTTACAATGCAGCATTTCCATTTCTTGTCGCAGCCTCTCATTTTCTGATTCCAAGCAATCTACATTTTTACTGTACTTTCCGACTTCAGCGTCTCTTCTTGTAATTTCGTCTTCTAAAAATGGTATAACCGCAACTGATTCTTTTAGTAGTTTAAACTCGAGAAGCTCTGTTTTCAGTCTCGATTCTCTTTCACGTAACTGTTCAATTATGCGTAGGAGCTCTGTCACGTCAGGAGGTTTCGGTAGTACTTGTGCTGAGGCCCGCGGGAAGTAATTGCTTAATGAGCGTGAGAATGACGTGCCTAATTTCTGTAGTGCCTTGCCTGAGCTTGGCGATGGCGATGATGACGGTGATGGCTCTGGTTTAGTATTTGCATGTGATTTTTGAAAGGCCATTGCTGCTTTTACTCTACCCGCAACCATTGTTATTTGTTGCCACTTATCACAACACTAACTATGTTTACATAAACATGAAGTGGACTGGTTACACAGATTTACGATTACGACTAATGATTTTTCGTACGGTGATTTATATTACTGCAACGATAAATTTTCGAGTTTTCGGAATAATGTGACAGCTGCAAACGATAATTTTTCAAGTTTTCGGAATAATGTGACAGAAATATCACGACTAGAGCATCTCCAATGGGCTTCCCTATTTTGGACCCCTAAAATATATTAAAATAATGGTTACTTAAAATATAGGGAATGAAAAAGCTATTTTACTCCAATGGTAATCCCTATATTGATTCCCTATATTTTCAAAATTAATATTTAATTAGTATTTTAAATTTTGTGTTTTACAATATAATTTATGTGATTGTTTCCAACTACTTATACGTCCTTTTTTTTTACCCAAATTTATTAAGAAAAAATTAAAAAATTAAAAAATTAAAAAACAAAAATGAAAACAAAACAAAAAAAATGAAATTTAGCACAACACACAGAACACATAAAATACATGAACACACACAGAATACAGACACAAAACATATATATACGCCCAGACACACACATAAACAGCCCAGACACACACATAAACAAGGCGGGAGAGATGAGGAATTGGAGGAGAAACGGGAGATGACATGGCAACATATAGGTGATCACTTTTCATCCCTCAAATATGGGGTTCCATTTTCTCTCACCTAAAAATTTTAGGTAAGGGGGAGTACCATTGGAGATGGTTTTTTTGGAGGAAAACCCCTAAAAGCTTCCAGCATGGCATTTTATAGGTAAGGAAGGGGTTCCATCGGAGATGCTCTTATATCGACCAATGTAGGAGTGTAGGAGTAGATGAAATGAGTAAAAAGTAGTGAAAGATGAAGTAGACAGTGACACATAATAATAGGAATTGTCTCTTTTTTCTTTCATTATGCAAATTTGCATTTTGCTAATATATGAGTCTATTCTTACATTGTAAGCGAAGTTTAGTCATAAAAAAGCTTAATAATTAAAGTTAAATTTGTTCAAAAATAGGAATTTGGTGGGAAAATAATAAGAGTAAGGATGAAACAAATTTATTTTAAGAAAGTATTCAAGTGGTTCTAACTGTCGGCTCTTTAGCAGATTCACCTTTACACTAGTGTCATGTTTTACAACATTTAGAGCAACTTCAAGAATTACCCTATACACCCTCTTAAATTAAAATTTAAGGAAATTAGAACAAAAATCCTCTCCAACAATCTCCTTGTCCCTCCCTATAATGTAAGGAACTCTAAATGTTTCCTCAACATTGAGGAGCATCTTTTGCTTCCTCTTTCAATTTTATATTAGTATATAGGAATGTAGTGAAGTACGCATACCAATTATTAATATTATTATATTTGGATGTAACAGAAAATTGATACTCCCTCCGTCTCTAAATACTTTTCCCATTTGAGTTGGACACGTTTGCCAACGCACACTTTTGATCGTTAATATCTTCAATTTTGTATTAGTATTAAATATAAAAACTTCACTGTATTAAAATATTTATAAATACGAATCCAACAAGATCACTCATGACTATATTTGGTCTTATAGATTAGACGTAAATTAGTAATTTGTCTCATGTTATGAACAGTCCCGACATATCAAACGAGAGTAGCATTATGAGACGGAGGGAGTAAAAAAGTAGATAAAGAAGAATATTGAGAAGTTTTGTTGGAGTGAAAAGATAAATTTGATTCTTAAATGATTAAGAGTCTACTCCCTCCGTCCCAGCCGGTTCTTTACATGGCGGCTGGACACGGAGGTCAAGGATAGTGGGTGTAAAGTGAGTATAATATTGTTAAAATAAATGAAGTAGTGGGTGTAATAGTGATTTTATTGTTAAAATAAGTGAAGTAGTGGGTGTAATAGTGATTTTATTGTTAAAATAAGTTAAGTAGTGGGTGAAATAGTGTAAAGTATTGTTAAAATAAGTGAAGTAGTGGGTGTAATAGTGTTAAAACTTACTATTTTGGGTAATGTAAAGAAATGGTGGGACGGCCCAAAAAAGGAATTGTAAAGAAATGGATGGGAGAGAGGGAGTATATATTACTATTTTTTTGGAGATGAATGGTAAGTAACTCTTGAGTTGCTCTTAGTACCTCTGCATACGGTGTAAAGGATTTTACGGCTTCAGTTTTACATGATTTTGATTTATTTTTATCTTTTATTTAAAAGATTCTTAGGGGTATTAATAATTGTGCTTATGTGTCTTCATTTTAATAGTTAACTTTAGATAATTATCTAAGATTACCTTTACTCTAAAAAATTAATTCAAATTATTAAAAATATCACATTAGATTAAAAAAATTTCGTGCATTGTACGAATTTTAAGCTAATTATCTCTAATAATTATATCACGAAAAAATGTCCTAGTTAATCCGATTTGAAATTGTGTGGCCTTCAATATCTTTATTTGGGTTTGAGGTCGTACTAGCCGATAACCCGTGCGAAGCACGGATTGTGATAAATTATCTTAAATTCCTAATTTTTAACTTTTTAAAATCAATAAAATCTTGAATTACCAAGTTGTATATAATAATATATTCTCGACTTTTATTTCGATTGTTAGTTAATAGACTCCTACTATATAATTTCAATAATAAATTAAATTAATGTTTAATTTTAACTTTTTTAAATGAATAAAATCTTGAATCACCAAGTTGTATATAATAATATATTCTCGACATTTATTTCGATTGTTAGTTAATAGACTTCTAGTATATAATTTCAATAATAAATTAAATTAATATTTAATTTTATTATTTTAATTAATTAAATTCATATAACTTATCTCTGGTAATATAAGAATAGTTATATTATTAATTGTATTTATTATTAATCTATCATAGATATATTTTAAATATTAATTAATGAAGCCCTAAATCCTATATTCTCGACTTTTATTTCAATTTTTAGTTTAAATTAAATTAATATTTAATATTATGATTTTAATTAATTAAATTAATTAATATTTAGTGGCATACCGCGGTATACATTAATTAATTAATTGACATACCGTATTTTAGTTCAGAGAGGACTTGTTTCATTAGTAGTTCTTATTCTTATTGGCCTTCTATACATTTAAAAAACAGTTTTTAAAATAAGATCAAAGAGCAAAATAAGTTATTATTAATTAATTAATTAATTAATTAATTGGCATACCGCGGTATACATGATATACCATTTAAAGGGGGTTTCTGCTTTTAATAAAGAGTATAGATATATCCCAATTAACCTTCTTCCGTATCTTTTGGAAATAAAAATACTCACCTTTGCACAACAGCTGTACAAATATCTCTGCACAACAAACGCCCACTTTAGTGGATATAATAATATATGCATTACATTCATTAATAAGTTATTATTGGATGTATTTTCTCTTTTATTTTTATAGTATATATATCGATTGGAGACTCATTAGTTTGATTGTCTTTTATTGTTCAGGTGAACTATTTATTTGGAAGTGGGCTGGTTTACAAGTTAGACTTACTTGGATGGGAAGAAGGATGATGGTTATTGGGATGGGAAGCAATAAAAAAGAAGATTGGATGGAAGCAACGAGAAGTTCTTAGTATATTTTTACAGTTATTGTATATCGATGTATTATTGGGGGGTGGACACTCTTTTTTCCCCTCTTGAGTTTTTTTCCCATAGGGTTTTGCTCTTGCGGGGTTTTTAACGAGGCCACCTTTGTAAGGAGTCTTCTTTTCTGAGATAGAGGTGATATTGTCTAAACTTCCGGAGGAATCTCTTTCTCATGGTTGTCGTAATTTAGGTTACGATCCGTGGATTGGTTAAGCATACCTTTCGGTTAGATGATTAGCTTTTATGGATGAAAGAATGTCTCATTTGTTTGTCCCTTTCGGATTGTGTAAATTTTTTCATTAAATGAAATCTTTTTCATTTTGCAAAAAAAAAAAATAATATATGCATTACAGTAAATAGACACAAGGGAGTAATATTTGTACTCTTTAATCAATTATCAACATTCTTATGCTCTGAATTGCACTTGCATAAATTTACGATGAATTTGCTTGAGAGTTTGCCTACTTTCAAAAATCTCATATTGAGTGAAATTGTAAACAAGGGACATATGTCACCTTTATAAAAGTTTAGATGGTTCCTTCTTTAGTTTGCAGCAAGTTTGACACGTTGACTTTCATGTCCAATTACGACACTTTGTGTAACGAATTATATAACCACCAGCCCACTTCTCCTTCTGACAACAACTCTCTCTTTGTGCTAACGGTCATAATCCAGATTTGAGCTCTATTGACCGGCGTTCGCCAGAATAATCGATGCAAATTTCAGTTAAATCATATTCTCATATGCATTCACATACACACACTCTTTCTTATTCACACATCATTATTTTGTTTATTCATTCATCATCCATCTGCATCTCATTGTTCTTTCTAGTAGATTGGTATAGTTGCTTACTTTCTTTTTTGCCTCGAACTCAAACCCCTTGCCCTTTCCTTACTTTCTTCTTCTTTTCTGGCCAAACCAAACTGTGTTGTTTGGTCACCCGAACCCCTGTAAACTCACCCAGATTATCCCCTCATATTGTATCCGATCCTTATTATTTCGATAATTATTAGTCTTATTATTATTATTATTATTATTATTATTATTATTATTATTATTTATTATTATTTATTATTATTATTATTATTATTATTATTATTACTATTACTATTAATTAATTTAAATAACTTTAATACTATCATTATTAGTAGTAAAAGTAATAATTATTACTATTACTATTCGATTTTTATTTTATTATTATTTTATTTCATCTTCTCGTTTGTTTTATCGATGTCGCGTTTTTTACGTGTTGGCAGTCTGAATTTAGGTACCTTAACGGGCAAATTTTTGGAGCTCGTGGATGTGTTGAAGAAGCGGAGAGTGGATGTGGCATGTATTCAAGAGACTCGGTGGAAGGGGGCTCAGTCTAGAGAAGCGAACGGGTATAAATTGTGGTACTCAGGTCTTGCCAACTCGAGAAACAGAGTGGGTATTCTTCTGGCGAAGGATATTTTATACAAAGTCGTGGATGTGAAGAGGTGTAACAACAGGATCATGTCCGTCAGAGTGGTGGTTGGGGAGAAGGTGGTGAACGTGGTGTGCGCGTATGCCCCTCAAGTCGGTTTGGGCGACTCGGAGAAAGAGGCTTTCTGGGTCTGTTTAGATGAGTTAGTCGGAAGTATCCCTGAGGATCAACTTTTAGTATTGGGCGGCGATTTTAATGGCCACATTGGTGAGAGGTCGGATGGCTATCCAAATAGTGGGGGTCTCAACACCCAAATAGATTACCTTCTTATGCGCAGGCGGGATGCTAGGGCGTGCGTAGATTGCAAGGTGTTCCGGAGTGAGGCGTGTGCTTCCCAGCACCGTCTGTTGGCCATGGATCTATCCATGGGGGGCCGAGTTGTTAGTAGATCGAGAGAGTCCAGACCAAGAATTCTTTGGAAAGACTTGAAGGACGAGAAGGCGGCCGATTTCAGGGAGTCTCTGCTAAAAGAAGGTTGTTTTGATCTTAGTGGAGATGCTAACTGTAGGTGGTCCAACATGGCGAAGGCTATTCGATGCGTGGGCGAGAATGTGGTGGGGGTCTCTTCAGGAAAGTTTAGTGGTCATAAGGAGTCGTGGTGGTGGAACGAGGAGGTTCAAAAGAAAGTAAAGGCAAAACTTGTGCTCTTTAAAGAGCTTATGTCGAGTTGTTCAGGGGAGGAGAGGACTCTGAAGATGGAAGCCTATAAGGTGGCGAGACGAGAGGCAAAAAAGGCTGTGGCGAAAGCCAAGAGTGAAGCCTTCGAGGGGCTGTACAAGCGCCTAGATACCAAGGAAGGAGCGAACGCTATTTTTAAACTAGCTAAAGCTAGGGAGAAAAGGCGGCGCGACCTGGGTTCTGTTAAGTTTATGAAGGATGATTCAGGCCAAGTGTTAATAAATGAAGACGCCATTAAGGAGAGGTGGAGTTCATATTTTCACAATCTTTTCAATGAGGCTAGGAGGAGTGGTGCCAGTGTGGCGCAAGAGGTCCCTCTTTCGTCTGTTCGCTCTTTCGGCACATGTGAGCGTATCAACAAAGAGGAAGTTAAGGGTGCCCTTCAAAAGATGGCTAAAGGGAAAGCGGTTGGTCCGGATCAGATCCCTATCGAGGTGTGACTTTGTCTTGGTGAGGTTGACGTAGAATGGCTAGCAGATCTGTTCAATGATCTCCTCTTGGGCGCTAAGATGCCAGATGAATGGAGGCGCTGTATTGTCGTCCCATTTTTCAAGAACAAAGGCGATGCTCAGAACTGTAGTAACTATCGGGGAATTAAATTACTCAGTCATACTATGAAACTTTGGGAGAGAGTGGTTGAATTTCGGATTAGAAGAGAGGTTGAAATCTCAGAGAACCAATTTGGTTTTATGCCTAGGAGGTCGACGATCGGGGTCGGCCATTCATCTCGTCAGACGCCTTTTGGAGAAGTTCAGAGAGCGTCACAAAGACCTCCATATGGTGTTCATCGATCTTGAGAAGACGTATGACAGCATCCCCCGTGAAGCTATTTGGAAGAGCCTTCAGGAGAGGAGAGTGTCGTCGGCATACGTCAGGGCGATTCAAGACATGTACGCTCAAGCTAGTTCCTGCGTCCGGACACCAGTTGGTGACGCACGTTACTTCGCTGTTGAGATTGGGCTACACCATGGATCGGCCCATAGTCTTCTTCTTTTCGCCCTTATCCTGGATGTCATGTCGAGAGGGATTCAAGATGCCGTCCCTTGGTGCATGCTCTTCGCCGATGATATCGTGCTATTGGCGGAATCGATGGGGGAGGTGAATGAGAAGTTTGAGTTATGGAGATCCACTTTGGAGCCCCAAGGCTTGAGTGTGAGCAGGTCTAAAACAGAATATCTCTGGTGTAACTTCAGTGGTGAGGCCAACGAGAAAGGGGTGGAGGTCAGGATGGAAGATCAGATCGTCCCCCATACGGATAAGTTCAAGTATTTGGGTTCGATCATCCAGAAGGAAGGTGAGATTGAAGATGATGTCACACATCGTATCAAGGCGGGGTGGCTAAGGTGGAGGCAGCGTCAGGGGTGATGTGCGATAAGAAAGTCCCGTTAAAGTTGAAAGGGAAGTTCTATAGAGTGGCAATCCGTCCTGCGATGTTATATGGTTCGGAGTGTTGGGAGGCGAAGAAATCCCTCAAGAACAAGTTGGATGCAGCTGAAGTGAGGATGTTGCGGTGGTCCTGTAGCCGCACGATGTTAGAAAAAATCCCGAATGTGGTTTTCAGGAGCGAGTTGGAGGTGGCGCCTCTTTCTGAGAAAGTTAGGGATTGGAGGTTAAGATGGTTCGGCCACGTCCGTAGGAGGCTGCCGGAAGCCCCGGTGAGGAGGGTCGAGAGTCTTTCGGTTGATGGGGTGAGGAGGAGAGGCAGACCGAGGAGGTCATGGGAAGAGCAGCTTAGGTTGGATTTGAAGGCCTTAAACTTAAATGAGACCATGACCGCTGATAGGTGCGCTTGGAGACGCAAGATCAGAGTGGTGGATTCTCTTTTAGGGAGCGTTTCTGTTGTTGAGAGCCTCAGAGTTGGGTTATCTCGGTTAGCTTTATCTTAGAAGTTTGTCTTTTCATTCTCTTTTCTCTGTTTTTTCTGTTTTTTGTCTTGGTTTTATTGTTTTTTTGTCTTTTGTTTTCTGGTTTTGCAGTGCAGGGAGCTTGGCCAGGTGTCATCGTAGTGTGTCCAAAGCCATGGATGCAGGGATCTGTGCGAGGAGACATCCTAGATCAGAGTGTTTCGAGAACGGAGTGGACAACCCCCCCCCCCCCCCCGTAGGTAAGTCCCATGTGATCAAAGCCATGGGCTCAGGTATGACTGCGATCTTTACCAAAATTTATTAAGCCTTTGTAAATATCACACACTATTTTTCTGTTGTGCACTAAGCTGGGGGTCTTCACGGAAACAGCCTCCCTACCGTAAGAAGTAGGGGCATGGTCTGCGTACATCTCACCCTCCCCAGACCCTGCTCTGTGCGGATATACTGGGTATGTTTGGTTTGGTTTGGTTTGGTTTGTGTAACGAATTATCATTACAACAAAAATGGTTAAAACCTACCACATAAAACATATATAAAAGAAATTGGTAGGAAACATTTCCTACCAACTTCCGATGGAACCCAAACTTTGTACATGCAAGCACCAATTCCTACAAAATATTGGTAGGAAAACAAAACCTACCAACTTTGATAGGTTTTGGCAGCATTATGATCGCAATAGGACCCCACCATCCGCATCGTCATCCTTCACATTTATTAAAATAAAAGTAAATGTCACTTTGCGAAGATCATTTTCTACCAAATTTTGATAGGAAATTAAAACCTACCACATTTGGTAGGTTTTATCTATAATGGTAGCCCACCTTCCACGTCAGTATCCCCGTCAAATTTGAAACGATGAAAACAGCGACGTTTTCCTTTAAATATTTCCCACCAAACTTGGTAGGAAAACAAAACCCACCAATGTTGGTAGGTTTTGATAGCATTTTGGACCATGTAGGACCTCACCTTCCACATCATCATCCTTCACATTTTTTAAATTAATAAACAATTTCCTAAAAATATAAATAATTGTCACTTTGTTAGGTTCATTTCCTACCATATTTGGTAGGAAAATAAAACCTACCAAAATTGGTAGGAAAAAACTCTGTCGCGAAAAATAATAATTTGTATCCTTATATATGATTTGTATATTTAGAATCGAAATTGATCGCGGCTCAATGGTAAGATGCTAGTATGTTGTAGGAAAGGTTGAAGCCTCAAATCTGAGCGAACAACTCCTTTTTTTCTCTTGGGCTATTTCCTACCAATATTGGTGGGAAATAGTCCCCCACGAAAAATAATAATTTATATCCTTATAAATAAATTACAAAATTAAATAAAATTAGGAAGAAGTGCACACTTCTACTTTTCTAAGATTAAAACCGACCAATTTTAGTAGGAATGGTCATAGAAAATGGTAGGAAAAGGGCTAAACAGAGAAAATAACAATTTTCTAATTTTTTAAAATAGAAAAAAAAAATTCATTTAAGAAATACTGATATTTAGTTATTCATATTGGGAAAAAAGTCCCATTTTTTTAAATATTTTCTTAATATATTTATAATTTTATTAAAGAAAATAAAGATTATTGTTGTTTAATTATAAAAAAAAGATTGTATAGAATAAATTTTTTACTTGTAAGCTTTTATTCAAAATTAGGAGCTAGCTTAGTGGTTGGGTACTTGGTCATTCTTGGAAAGGTCATTGGTTCAAACCCTTACAAGGTTTTTACTAATTTTTGCCAAAAATTTCGTGAAAAAGTTGAGTCCCGCGCACACTCAGTAAGATTCCGCCAAAAATTTTGTGAAAAAGTTGAATTTTCCGCTCGTATCAAAACCTTGGTAGGTTTTGATCAGTAAGTTTCTGCCAAAAATTTCTTGAAAAAGTTGAATCTCCCGCTCACATCAAAACCTACCAATATTGGTAGGTTTTGATCAGTAAGTTTCCGCCAAATATTTTGTGAAAAAGTTGAATTTCCCGCTCACATGTTTTCGCCAAAAAATTCGTGAAAAAGTTGAATTTCCTGCTCACATCAAAACCTACCATCAGTAAATAAAATAATCAAAAAAGTTTACATATTTCCTACCAATAATGGTAGGAAAACATGGGAAAAAAATTAAAAAAATTGTTTTGCTTTGCTTTTTGTTGATCAATTATTGTGTTTTTTTTATCTAACTTTACGAGCATAACAATCTATTCATATTAGAAGTGTAAAGCATAAATTAGTTGATTTAGACTTACATTCATATGTTTTAATGTTATTCAAGAAAAATATAATTATAACAAAAAATAAATAAATAATATCGAGATATATGAATAAATTATAAGTTTTTTTTATGAAATATTTTTTTTGTGTGAGGAAGCACAAAACAAAAATTGGGTGAAAAATAATTTGTAAAAAATCAAAATTGTTTAGAAAATGAAAGAGTGTTAGTGATCGAAGTTTGAGTTAAGATTTTTACTTCTGATTTGGGGATAGTTTAGGGTTCGACATTCTGAATTTAAAAAAATTATTTTCAACAATTCAACCGTACGGATGTCAAGACCCATCCTTGCTAATAATATTGCCAAAATTTCAAAAAATAAAAAAAATTGATTTGGTAATTTAACGGTCAACTAGAAGTTTGACTCGAACCCCTAAACAGGTTTTTATCCGGGTTTCGTGTTTCAATTTTTTTAAAAGTATTTCACGATGACCCAACCATATGAAGGTCAAGATCCATCCTTTCTAATTAATGTTATTGCCAAAATTTCAGAAAATAAAAAAAATTATTTAATTTGGTAATTTAACGATCAACTAGTAGTTTGACTCGAACCCTAAACACGGTTTCGTCCGACTTTCGTGTTTCGATTTTTTTAAAATTATTTATCGACAATCCAACCATACGTGTGATGAATGTTGCCCTACTTTTCTTCCCCCCCCCATTTTTAACTAGTTCATAAAATAAACTAAAAAATTAAATAAAAATTAACTAGTTAAAACCGACCAATATTGGTAGGAAAAGGCCGAACAGAGAAAATTAAAATTTTCTATTTTTTTAAAAAAAATAAGTTTTACATTAAAAAATACTGAAATTTAGTTCTTTATATTGGGGTAAAAGTCCCATTATATATATATATATATATATATATATATATATATATATAATTTTATTAAAGAAAATAAAGATTACCGTTGTTTAGTTATTAAATAAAGATTGTGTAGAATATATTGTTTACTTGTATGATTTTATTCAAAGTTAGTAGCTGGTTCAGTGGTTTGGTACTTGGTCATTCTTGGAGAGGTCTAGGGATCAAAGTACAACTTCATTTTTTGCCAATTTCCATCAAAACCTACCAATATTGGTAGGTTTTGATCATTAAATAAAATAATAAAAATAGGGAGAAGTATGCACTTCTACTAGTTGGTTAAAACCGACCAATGTTGGTAGAAAATGGTCACATTTTTACGAAAATTTTGAACTAACCGCCAAACCAAAATTTTCAAAAATGGCACTCAAACTCGAAAATTTAAAATTTTCGTCCAACCCCATAACCTACCAATATTGGTAGAAATTGAGAATTAATTTCTTGAAAATTTCAAAAATGGCGTCGAGACCAAAATATTCAAAAATTTTGCCCAAATCCAAAATTTCAAAAAGTGTGCCCAGACTTATAACCTACCACAATTGGTAGGAAATTGGTGACTTGAACCTATATAAACAACTTTCTTCCCTCTTTTCACTTTCATTTTAATCTTCTCCACCAAACTACTTTCTTCTCTCTTTTCACTTCTCCTTCATCTCTTTCACTTTAACCATCTCAAATATCAAGGTATAAATCTTATCATTATTACATATGTGCACATTTATATATATTTTTTATTATGTGTTTGTGTTCGTAATATTCTTTTTCTTCTTGATTAGTTCATATATTCATTTTTTGATGATGATTTATGTAATTAGTTATTTATTTTTCAAATGAATTTGAAATTTTATAATCATGTACTATTTGTGAACTACATGTATTCATTGTTTATGTGTGTGTATAATTGATACTAACTAATTATTCACACTTTTATGTAGATTGTTATAACTCGAAGGTGAACATGGTGGTGTCGAGGCCAAGAAAATGGTAAAAACGAAGATGAAGATAAAAAAATTACAAAGAGCGAAAGCCAACGACGATTCAACAACGATGAAAACTTTGAAGATGATGAGTTTAAACTCTTTGAACATTTCTAAATTTGTTCTCATTTTTGTAATCCGAATAGTACTTTGAAGATGTAACTATAATTTCTTAATTCAATGATTGTGATAATGTTGGACTATGATTTATGATGATATGAATTTTGGTTATGGCTTTATTCCTATGATTTAGAGATTGATTTCATTATGCAATTTTTTCTACATGATTATTAGTGAACTTTAAAAATCGGCCAAACAATTCCTACCAATCTGGGCTATAACCTACCACATTCAAGCCATTTCCTACCACATTCAAGCCATTTCCTACTAAAGTGACAATGGTAGGAATTGATTGGTAGAAAATGCCAATTTACATGGCTTTTGTTATAAAACCAACCAAATTGACATACCTTTCGTTGGTAGGAAATAGATCTTGACTAAAGTTAAAAATGACATATTTCCTACAAATATTGGTAGGTTTTGATCAGTAAGTTTTCGAAAAAAAATCATGAAAAAGTTGAATTTTTCGCACACATAAAAACATACCAATATTGGTCGATTTTGATTAGTAAGTTTCTGCCAAATATTTCGTGAAAAAGCTGAATTTCGCTCGCACATCAAAACCTACCAACATTGGTAGGGAATAGGTCTTGATTAAAGTAAAAAATGACCTATTTCCTACCAACTTTGGTAGGAAATAGGTCTTGACTGAAATAAAATATAATGTGACAAAAATGACGGCGTGGATTGGTCTCACTTGACACGTGGATGACACATCAACATTTAGGGTCCATTTTCACCTGACGTGGCACGTGATGTGTCGTGTGATGTGTCTTGGTCCCACGCCATGTGACTCGCCACATGGGCAGCCACATGGCATGTGGGACCGCTTTTAAAGGAAGCCCTCATTTCCTACCAACCATCATTTTCGACTAGAGCAATTCTCACCAACGTAGTAGGAATTGACCTCATTTCCTACCAATTTATGGCCAAATCCTACCGATCAGTAGAAAATGGTCATTTTTGTTATAGTGTATATTCACTACGATATCCTCAATAAAGTATTAAGTAAATATGTT
Source organism: Kitagawia praeruptora (assembly GCA_037693485.1). Classification (NCBI taxonomy): domain Eukaryota; kingdom Viridiplantae; phylum Streptophyta; class Magnoliopsida; order Apiales; family Apiaceae; genus Kitagawia; species Kitagawia praeruptora. Next base: position 103,331,959 of record CM075354.1, on the reverse strand, counting down.
GGATGGAGCACCATGTCCGAGTTATCATGTTACACAAGATAACGCATCTCACTAATGCTATACACCAAGTTCCGTATCTAATTTATTGAAATACCATATTAAGGAAATATTTTGGATCATATTTATGGTTTTAAATAATTTTGACCTCATTCACTTAAAAATGGTTGTTTAGGGACATCACCTATCATATTGGAAAGTTATCACGTTACATAGGATAACGTTCTCACTAATGTTACATACCAAGTTCCGTCTCTGATTTATTGAAATACCATATTTAGAAGATATTTTGGGCCATATTTGTGGTTTTTGTTAGTCACAGAGGCAAGCCTGTATACATCTAATAACAAGGCTAATTATTTGTAATACTTTGCATTGCTTACATGACCCTTTAATTGGGGAACCCTCTCTTGTAGAGTTTCTACTTGCTTTTAGTACTTGTAATAGGCACCAAATTTCTAGCTGTGTATTTATGTAAATTAAGTCATGAAATAATGCTTGGAAGAAGATCTAGAGATCATACCTCAAGCTTGGAGAACAAGGCTGAAGAAATAAACACAGTTGGAATTTGAAGATTTAAAATTTGTCTAAGTGCTAATTCGAGAAGTAAGTTTGTCTATTCGAGAAGTCAAGGATTTGATATGTCAAAAGACATTGTTCGATATCTCAAGGAGTCATCAAGTCAAAGCTCAATTCGATAACTCAGGGATTCGACATGTCCAATACTCTATTCGAGAACTCAAGAAGTTAACAAGTCAAAGTATTATTCGAGTTCTTAAAGGGTCAATAAGTCAAAATCACATTCGATATCTCAAGAACTCAGAAAGCTATTCGACATCTCAAGGATTCCATAAGTAAAAGGCTCTATTCGATAAGTCAAGGATTCCTGAAGAAAAGATTCACTCGAGAAGTGATTCGATATGTCAAGAAAAGCTTGTTAGAGAACTCAGAGTTGTCGAACTACTCAATTCTAGTTCTCAAATCAAGTACTTAGTCATTTCTCGAATGGATTCTTGAAGACAAATTACTGAAGATGTACAAGTCAGAAACCTGCAATAAACCAAGACACTTACAGGACCACTGTACTGTAAAGTGTGCATGGAAAGTCTACAAAGAAACTTAAAGAGATGTTAGAGGGGACAAGCTGCTAAAGTAGTGGATCTGAGCAGGTTAAAGAAACGATCAAATCACATGCTGCCCAGACGTGTACCAAATAGGGATAGACAAGTTAGAAAGTGTATTTGTCTGTCACCACATTTGTAGTAAGTAGGTTGTACACATGTTCTATTGATAATATTCCTTTGAGAAAATGAAGCTGAGAATACTGACATTTGTATTCTCAGATTGTAGTAAAACCTTCGATCTAATACAATATTAGATTAAAATGAGTGCTTGTGTTTTTGTTCTTATTTCCGCACGTATAATTCATTAAACAAGAACACACACTCAGCTACACATCAAACACATATTCAAACGCTCAAACAAACTGTTCTTAAAGCTATATCAAAGAAAAGTTTGAAAATACATTCACCCCTCTATATTTTCCTTGTGTGTATTTCATACTCACCAGCTTTAAATAATTTGGATCTCACTCTCTTAAAAATGGTTATTTAGGGACATCACCTATCATATGGGAGACAAAAAAAATCCTTATTTTGCCTGACCTGGAAAAACCATAAGGACCAAACCAAACCAAACATACCCGTATATAGCGTTTAGAGCAGGTTTGGGAGGAAAAAAAATCTTAAGGACCCCGCTACTTGTTAGGCCAACCTGATCAGAAAAACCTAAGAACCTACATTTCTAACAGGTTAATAGGCTAGCTATTTGGTCACCAAATTGATACGCGGCTTTCAATTTCATCACCAAACTGAAAAAACTTGCAGTCAACTCATTCAACCTCGATATAACTTTCTAAAAGGTAACTCAACATGAATTACTTTTTCATGACCGTTAAATGTCATTGACTTTAAAGGAGTTCCGTTAAAGTCATGCCAGATAAGACGCTAGCTCAGTTTTTTGATCCAATAAAAAAAGATGATCTGACAACATATATTCAAATCACCCATTTACATTAAAACCTGACTCACTTGATAAGTAAATCGATACATAATAAATATATATTACAAGTTATTAAGCTAATTCCCAAATTAAAATCAAAACGCGAAGAACGAAGATCGAAGAAAGAAGATCGAAGAACGAAAAATGAAGAACGAGAACGAAGATTGAATATCAAACATTATGTAAGTCTCATTTTCTACAACTCCTCTACAACTGTATGTGTTCTATAAATTCTTGACTATAAATTATAGGGTTTTTATGGTGTTGACTGTAAATTATATGCAAGTTATATATATATATATATATTTTGAATAATGGTGCATGAGTATTTTGTTACTCTGGTAGTAAACTATGGTGATCATTTTATTCATATTCCTAAAAAAAGCTACTAATCTAATACTAGAAGAACCTATAAAAATGTTGACTTGCATAATATGAATGTTTTGAAGTTGAAGATTAGTTTGAGCGATGTAGTTGGAGGGTTTGATTCACTATCTTTTAACAGAGATGGGAGAAATATTGTAAGGAAGTGAAACTTATGACCAATGAAACTATATTTGAGATGATTAATTTGGGAAAATTGAACAAAATGGTTGTCATTTTGTTTCTGTACCATTGTCCACAATTGGTGGTAGTTCAGTATGTGTAAATATATTGAAGAGACGCCATTCTTGTAGGATTTGGGACTTGATTGGGGTCCCTTGTTGTCATGATGTTACTATAGTACAATCATCTAGAAAAATCCTCTAGACTTTGTAGCAAAATGGTACACAAAAAAACATATATGAGAACTTATAACTCATACAATCTTGAAGTGATTAATGGGTAGAGGGGAGGGGCACAATAGAAACAATTGCCCCAATAAGCCAGCAGATTATCAACCCCCACAACCAAAGAGATGAATTCGAACTTGAAGAACTCGTAGTAGAAATCCTAATTGAGGAATTTAGATAGATATAAATATATGAATGATATGTATACAGCCACATATAACGATCATATTTGTGTTGGGTTTTAATTGGTTGTGGATTGTTTACTCCTGTACATATCATCCAATAATTACTAAGCCATGTAGTAAAATTTGTTCACATAAGCAACAGAGTCAATTTTTCATCCAATTTTTAACTTTTTAAACGATCAAATTCTAATAAAAAATTATATAGGGATTCATTGAGTTGGCTGTAAATTTTTTCAATTTAATGATGAAATTGCAAATCACCTATCAATTTGATGACCAAATAGCCTATTAACCCCATTGCCATCTGAGAAAACCACAGCCCAATTAAATTTAGGTTTAGATCCACAAGGTCATACTTTGAGTCTTTTTGGGTTAACTCAAAAAATGTTACTTATGCAACTTAATTGTTTTAAGTGAAAAATGATAATTTTAAGTTTAAGTTAGGTGTGTCTGTTTGGCTAATTTCACTTAATGTAAATTTATTTTTGAAAAATTGACTAAAAAAATATAAATTTATATTTTTTAAACATAAAATACAAATATAAAATACAAATATATATGCAAAAAATATAATACGAGTTAAAAGGTGACTCAAACATACAAAAATTGATATGACAAAAAATATAAATTGAAAAAAAATACCTTGAAGATGCTTAAATTTTTTGAATTAAAACTAACTTTAAATTGAAAATTTTAATTGCACACAAACCGTTTATTTTCACGAATACAAAAATAATATAATATAACACAAACAGGCTCTTTATGTACCAACCTCCATTAGGCTTTTATATAACTTGTGGGTTTTAGTTTGTTACTAAAACTCAAACTGAAAGGGAGGCTGTGACCACTGATCACCATGTACATATATTATATATAATTTTTTTGAAAAATAAAAGCATGAACGAATATGCAAATGTTCAAATAAGAGTTAGATAAGTATTTAATAAACCATCAAATTATTTTGAAAAAATCACCCGAAATCTCATTCCAGGACCGCCAATACTAATTACTAAATAAATCACCAATAATATCAACTCACACTACTAGAAAAATTGTAATAAACATCACACATTAGATATTGGTTAGAAAAGCGAATGATGTTAAAAGTCTCTATAACATCGGAAATACCTAAATCGATGTCTAATAGTAGTAAACACATCACTTCATTATAGAAACGATGTCTATTGATTCTTTTTTAAAAAATAAACTCGCGCTTTCCCCTTTTCCTTTCCCCCCTTTAGCAAAATATTTCCCCCTTAGCCAAAATTCACTTCCCGCTCTTATACTTAAAAATAGAAAAAAAACAAAAACATAATCTAAAAAGAAAATACTGCTATCATAATCTAAAAACACACACACACACCCCTCCTTTAGGGGTGTCAAATTTTGACACGACCCGAAACCCGACCCGAACCCAACCCGGAAAAGTACGAATTTGGGTCAAGTATTTTGAGTTTCGGGTCGGGTTCGGGTTGGGTAAAAATTTACCCGAAATATTCGGGTCGGGTTCGGGTTGACCCAAAATACCCGAATTTGACTCGAAAATTTAATATATATAATAAATTATATAAATTTATCACATAATTATATATATATATAAATGAAATATTTTCATATTATTCAAATAATTTAATTTTAAATGTCATATAATAAATTAATAATACATATTTTAATATTATATATATATAAATTAATTAATATAAATAAAATTAATTATTTTTAATTATTTTCGGGTCAAAATGGGTCATTTTCGGGTTGATTGGGTACTAACAGGTCGGGTTCGGGTTGAACATTTTCAACCCATTTCGGGTTCGGATCGGGTTCGGGTTAACCCAAAAATAGGACCGGGTACAGCAAATCCGACCCGAACCCGACCCATTAACCGAAATTGACACCCCTACCTCCCTTGCTCAATAATCCTAATCCCTCTTTTCTTCAATTAGCTCAAATTAATCCTAACACACCGATTAAATTGTAAGTAATTCTTATAATCTTTGCCATTCGGGGGATATTAAAAAAAATTAATTCAATTTTTTCGATACTCCTTTAAACCCCCTTTCAATACTACTCCATTAGTTCGATTTGAGTAATTTTTTTTTGTTCGATTTGTTTAATAGATCTATTCAAGTAGTAGCTTGGAGCTTGGAGTACTTTGCTCGATTTAGTCGATTAAGTACTTTGTTCGAATCTTTTCTTTACTTTTTTTTTATTGTATTTGGTTGTTTTGTGATTGTATTTGCATGTATGTTCAACTGCACGTATATGTTTCTCTTAGAATACTAGTTCGATTCGCCTAATGTATGTTTATAAGTATATATATAATATGTGTAAAAGTATGTTCACAGTTATATTACAAGTTATTTTGATTGTTTGTGTTTGGCACAACTGTTTGTGTAGTTCTTAATTAATGTATATGATGTTCATAGTTTATTTAGTATGTTCTTAGCCTAATGTATGTTTGTGTATGTTCTTAATTAATATATGGTTTTAGTTGCCTAATGTATATTTTATTCATGTTGTTCATATTTAGTATATTTAAAGTTCGTTTGGTTGATATATTCCGAATAAGTATGTTTATAAATTATGCAAAAGTAAATTGTGTTCTGGGAAACAATAGTATAACCATGATTATAAGTAGCATTTTTCCAACCAAGTTGAGTCTTTATGCTAAAAATTAATAGCATCGTTCAATCTTTCAATTATTTTGTGGCTTGTTTGGAAACCTAAATTTTATTTAAATTTTTTAGATTTGATCAAATAACATGAATAACAAAAAAAAATGAATAACAAAAAAGATTTGAATTTGGATTTTATTTAAAATTCAATTTTTTAAATTTAATATGTAGCACAGTAAAATATGAGAATTTAAAATGACAATTCAAATCAATTCATTTGAAATTTATTATTTGAAAGGGAATGTATATTATCAAACTCAATTTTTTATCATTTGTTAAAGCGAAAATGTTTTGTCACACAAACCGTAAATTATAAAAATGTCAATATTCACTCATGGATAATTGGATATTACTAAACATGAATCCTAATTCGTTTTATTGTAAATGAATAAAACGGTATCCTACAAGAAATTTATATATATATACTAGCCGATAACCGCGTGCGAAGCACGGATTATGATCAATTATTTTAAATTTTAAAATTTTTAAATAAAACTATTTATCATATTATTTTGATTAATTAATTTAATGACATTTACTTATTTTGATTCTAATTTGTTTTTATAAAAACCCATGTTTTTGTTAACCAAACACTAAAAGACAACTGAAAACCATTATTAGTCGTTGGATTACTTTTAGTTAATACTATATTCTCGACTTTTATTTTGATTGTTAGTTAATAGACTCCTAGTATATAAATTCAGCAGTAAAATAAATTAATATTTAATATTATTATTTCAATTAATTAAATATATATAGAAAAAAATGTTCCTACAGTTAACTGTATGAAAATTACCTAAAGTCATTTGCATTTTATATACAAAAGTTAGATGACATTTTTGTAATAATAGAATTCACCCCCTATATTTACAAAAATATCCTTACTTTTGCATTAAAACTGACTTAACTTTAGGTATTACCTATAGTTAACTATAGGATCATTAAGCCCATTTATATAACTTCTCTATGGTAATACTATAAGAATAGTTATATTATTAATTGTATTTATTATTAGTCTATTCACTACAACAAAACAAGGCTAATTTCGACCAACTCAAAACGGTCGAAAATAGCTATTTTTTACCGTATATGATTGAAAATAGTTATTTTCGACCAAATAAAAATTGGTCGATTATAGCTTGGTCGAAAATAAACAAAACGGTCGAAAATAGCTAAATTCGACCAACTAAATTCGACCAACTAAATTCGACTAACTAAATTCGACCGAATTTCGGAGCCTAAAATGTACTAAATTCGACCATATATGGTTGAATTTAAAATGCTAAATTCGACCAAATATGGTTGAATTTAGGGAACAACGATTTGAAAAAAAAGTGTAGCAGAATCTGCTACACTTTGAATTTGAAGTTGGTTTTGTGTAGCATAGGATGTGGCATTCAGTTTGGTTACTCAAAATCATGATTTGAAGGTCAATTACATCTCCAAAACAGCTTCGATCCTCAAGAACACGAAGAACATGAAGAACACGAAGAATACAACAATCAAACTTCGATTTCTATACGTTATTGAACTCGAAATTCAACATATAATATATGAAATTGACTAGAAAAACATACTCTACATGATGGTAATATCAAAATCAACAACCAATCACGTTTACAAAAATTCATAATTTAATAAATAAATTCGAATTTAATAAAACAAAAAAGGAAAATTTCAGAAATTATACCTCCACAAAATCTTATGATGTTTTTGGATAGAGTATGATGAGGGCTTCGATTCGACTATAAGAGCGTTGAAATCGGACACCAATAACGCCTCCAAATGTTGGTTTGATTCTTTAAAACTCAAGAACAAGATAAACTCAAGAATAAGAATAAAAATAAAAAGAAATTCGAAAATGGGGGTTTGGGATGTTGTGTTTGGGATGAGATGAAAGAGAGAAGAACAAGAGAGAGAGAGAAGAGAGGGATGTTGTGTTTGGGATGAGATGAAAGAGTGAAATTAAAGTGTTTGGGATAAGATGTTTGTTGCAAATTGATATTTAACTGAAATTTACATTGTTAAATTCGATTGAATATGGTCGAAATTAGCATTTCAGGCGCCAAATTCCAAAATTTTGAAAATTTTAAATTTTGGAGAAAATTTCAAATTTTTTAAAATTGGCGCCTACATTACTAAATTCGACCAAATCTGATTGAATTTAGTATGCTAAATTCGACCAAATATGGTTGAATTTAACCGTGGGCCTGAATTTTGATAATTAAATAAAAATAGGAAAAAGAAGCAAAAAAATTAAATAAAAATAGAAAAAAATTCCTAAGTTTAATTTAAAATTTTCTACACATCCAAGTATTCATGCTAACTATTTTTGTGATGAATATTACCTAATTTTTTAATAATTTGATTTTCCACTCATTTTTAAGTATTTTGTAGAATTACTTGATACATTTAATAAAATTAGAAAAAAAAAACCAAAATTTGATTTAAAATTCATACACAACCAAGTAGTCATACAAACTAATTTTGTTACAAATTTTACCTTAATTCCACTAATTCTACATCCATTTAAAAAAAATGGAAAAACCAATCTGGCGCAAAGCAATAACTAGTAGTACCAGTCAAATCGATAGTTGACTACCAATTTTACCACTCAAATTAATTTATTATTTTTTAAAATCTTGGGAATATCACTAAGTTAAATATATATTGACATACGTGTAGTTGGATCGTCGATAAATATTTTTAAAAAATAGAAGCAATAATCCGGGGCAAAGCACTAGCTAGTAGTACCGGTCAAATCGATAGTTGACTACCATCCGGCGCAAAGCACTAACTAGTAGTACCGGTCAAATCGATAGTTGACTACTAATTTTACCATCCAAATTAATTTATAATTTTTTAAAATCTTGGGAATATAACTAAATTAGATATATATTGACATACGTGCGGTTGGATCGTCGATAAATAGTTTTAAAAAAAAGAAACAACAATCCGGTGCAAAGCACTAGCTAGTAGCACCGGTCAAATCGATAGTTGACTACCAATTTCACCATTCAAATTAATTTATTATTTTTTAAAATCTTGGGAATATTACTAAATTAGATATATTTTGACATACGTGCGGTTGGATCGTCGATAAATATTTTTAAAAAAATAGAAAAAACAATTCGGCACAAAGCACTTGTTGAATATAGAATACAGTAAAAGAATACAGAGGGGGGGGTGAATGGATTCTTGAACTTTTCTTGGTTAAGTCTGTGTAGCAGATAAGTGTTTGTGTGTGCAAAGATGTAGGTGCGGATAAAGAACAACACAAGTCACAATATCACTTTAATCTAATGTATTATTAGATAAAGGTTGCTACAATCTGTGAATACAAATGATAGTATTCTCAGCTTCGTTTTTCTCAGAGAGATATGGTTTACAATGAATATGAAAAACTTGACTCACCAAAAGTTAATTGCTAAGGAAGAGAGGCTGTATCCTTATAGAACATGGATACAACTGTTCGGTCCGGAATAACGTAGAAGGGGGGTTGAATACGTTATTTAAAAATATTTCGATTTTTGATGTGGATATGAAATCAAAAATACTAAATCGAAATAACACAACTGTGTGGGAAATATCTTTAAATAGATAAAACCCGGAGGTTTGTTACACAATCTAATCCTACGGATCAGCTACAAAATAAAACACTCCTAGGATAGTTTAGGCACGAGGACCTTCTACCCGACACTTCCTGAAAGCGGGCTAAGCCGGCTTTCCTACTAGATGGACTGTCTAGCAGCTTACACAGAGAAGATCTAAGAGAGAGAAGAGAAAGTTGTGTGTTGAGGTGTGTTTTGAAATGAAATACAACAGGCCTATTTATAGGTTTTAGAAAGTCACTATGCTGCACTATTTCAACAACCCCTGTGGGCCCCACCTACATAGTAACACTATTCCAACAACCACAAAAACGTGGCTGTTGAAAATATTTTGGACGTGGGCCCCACCAGCCACTATTAGAACAGTACTATTCACGTGGGCCCCGGATGAATAGTAATTTTCGTTACTATTCATGAATAGTAATTTCGGTTACTATTTATATGAATAGTACTATTCATGTGAATAGTGATTTCGGTTACTATTCATATGAATAGTGATTTTGGTTACTATTCATATGAATAGTGATTTTGAATACTATTCATTTTCCTCTTAATTTGACATTCTTAAATATGCAGCTTCCAAAATGGAGGATATCAATACTGCTCTAAACTCAATCATACCTCTTAACAGTTTTTCTGAGTTAGATACTTCGATTCCTTTGTGAAGTGTTGACGCCTAGTGCAACTGGTCTGGTTCACAGACGACTAACATTCACTCATGGTCTTTGTATCATGTCTTTAAGACCACTGTAATCTTTTGGCCCTTCAACTGAATCATCTATACATCTTATTCTGTCACTGAGGCTTGATCATGTTAATGAACTTCTTTCAGCGACTTGATCCTTGTTGATGCCTGTTCTTCAACTTTCACGATCCCTGTATAGAGTTAATATTATTTATCTTTTATCCTAGTTGAGTTATATATGTCCTCTATTACATATTACATTACATTATGCTTTACAATCTCCCCCTATTTGATTGAAAGGGTTTAACAAGCAAATTCCTAGAGGATAACTCAACTGATACAACAAAAAATGAAATACAAAGATAAATAATATTTAAGTACATTCTGGATCATATATACATTTTCCAGATTTCCAAGTGCAATACAATTGTTCCTCTAGACTGAACATATCTTCAAGTTTGCCTTTGCTTTCTTTCCACATAGCACGAATATTCCGATTAGCTTTTCCTTTCCCAAAATAAAGTTAATTCTTTGTCAATAACCTTTTCCTTGCCCTTATTACGCCTAGTAGCTTCTTGATCATCCACCTTCTCCCCCTCAGTTGCGTTATCCTCCAGACTAGTAGGATGTGGAGTTGGTAAATTAGACGAAGCTGTCTTCCCCAAGGAATGAATTGCATGACTAAACTGGGATGCCATGGAACTTAATTGAACCTGGAATGCATCATGTTGAATAAGTTGCAAATTTTTGATTTCTACAATGGACTTACAGATATTTTGCAACTCTTTCTCCATTGTTTGGACCCGTATAAGGAGTCTGCTATATTCCTTTCTGGTTACAGGTGCATGTGGTTGAGTAGGTTGCTCACTCGTATGTTCTGCAGGTGTTTCACTCAACACTCTATATTCACTCGGTTTAGTGGTTTGGGTTACACTTACATGTTCTGTTGGTGTTTCCCTCAACTTTCCTCTAGAGCTTCCACCGATATGTGTACCTGCAAATGAAATCATCCTAGCCCCTTTTTCAGAGGTCACGGATGGTGCAATGAAAGTTCGTGAGCTTCCGTCCTCGCGTGAAGCGAGTTGCCGACCACTGGTAAAAAGTGGTAAATCTCGAAAGAAATCCAGAGATAGGGATGGGCATCGGGGCACTTCGGGGCCGGGGAGTGCTATCCCCGCCCCCATCCCCGAATTCAAACCCGATCCCCGTCCCCAGCCCGATCCCCGTCGGGGATTATTTTTATTCCCCGTCCCCGGCCCAAACGGGTAACGGGGATCCCCGCGGGGAATCGGGGAATTTCATTTTAAACAAATTTTTTTTTTAAATAATTTTAAACACTAACTAGTAAGTTTGAAATAATTTTTTCTTGTGATATATAGTAAAATTAGCAACTATAGCTAGATTAGATGTTAAGTTAAAAAATAAACAATTATAAATAATATGGAAGTGAAGTTATTTAAATACTAGAAAGATAAATATATTAGATTAAAATATTATTTTGTTTGCAATATAAATTATTTGAAATTTTTATATATTAATATATATAATTGTATATATTATAATGTGGAGAAATTGAGTCGGAGATTGAGAATCGGGTTGGGTGGAGAAAATCGGGCTGAGGCACTATCTCCCTCAATAATGTGGATGACTGGTCGTTTAAGTGACAATTGAGGTGTAGGAGTTTGTTGTGTTTGTGTTTGCATTTGTAGAATGGGCTCTTCGACCTGTGTTAGAGTCGGTGGGATTTCCTGCTCTTGGTCGGGTATGATGGCCACTGGGGGCTGTAGAAACTGTATTTCCTGTGACACAATAGGGAATACAAAGGTTAGAATAGCAGGGATTGAAATATTACCTTGTCGTATACCTGCTCTCACTGGTCGTGCTAACAACGGAAGTGGGACAGTCTTTAGATATTCAGGTAAGACTGTAGGCACATCCGTATATTTCTTTTTGCTAATGTAATTAATTACATTCGTCTTCATGGAAGAACATTCCACCTTTTGACCATTTTCCAAGCGTACCCTGTCTTCATCATTCAAAAAATCATTCAATATTAACTGTAGAAACTTGGATATAGACATTTGATATTTTGAGTCCGAACATCTCTTGTTCCCAAGCGTTTCATTTTTAAAATGATTTGACCAAGCACTATTTTTCCAAAATTAATCCTCAAATTATTGGCGATCGCATACCCTATTATTTGAATAAATTCAGGTATTCGATCTTGATTTGTTCTATCTGAGGAAAAAACATGGTTAAGAGTGTGAAAGAAGAAATTCCAATACTGGGTTAGAAACGTTCTAGATAGATTACCAGTATTGAAATTGCCATCTTGGTACCTTATAAAGCGAAAGAACATTTCAATCTGTTCGGGTGTAGGATCAGAAACGAGATTTTCCATAGGAAAATGAAGAATTCGATTAACATCTCGTTCAGTGACCCTAATCGACCTACCAAATAGCCGATATGTGAATGCACACCCGTCCTGTCCAGAAGTTTTAACCGCACTGCAATATAGTTCACGTAATGCATCATGGTTAAGCTACACCTGTGTAACTAAAGCATAGCGAATTAATGAATGTTCATTCATAAATTGTGTCCAAGCCCGAAATTGCTCATCCTGAATGGTTTCAATTTGCTGAATGGAAATAGGATTAACTTTAGCAATTAAAAAGTTTCCCTACAATGCCATTTTCAAAACTTTGTGGAAATTCAAAAACAAGGGTTAGTGTGTATAACAAGAATATGAAATCCGCTCTAAAAACCACCAGCTAGATTGTGAGATCTTTCCGATCAAAGCTTGAAATATTCAGCAACTGTGTGTGTATGCTCTGTATATCTGAAAAATGATGATGTTAAACAAAAACAAAAACTCATCATTTATAAGGTTTCAAGTATTAGTGGGTTAGGTGTAATAGTGACAGGTTATGTTTGAAAAATAACACCGCTCAATAATTTCTCACCTAACTACCTAATTAGCCGAAAAAACATCTTATCACCGAAACCTGTCGGCCGAAAAAACATCTTATCGCCGAAACCTATCAGCCTATACACATACACATATTTAATACTTCTAATTATTATGGATTTAAAAATAATCACACAGTAAATCAAGAATTAATCCACAATAATCAGATAAACTCACAATTAAGTAGACATAAAATTAACAAAATATCATTAATTGATATATGTCAATAAGATATTTATTTAATTATGCTACAATTAACTCAATTATTTACTAACTAATTACCATAAAATATAGCATTTATATGCGTGGTAATTAATATAGAGATAACTATAATATGAGGACTGGATGCAAATAAATTCACAAGTTCTAAACATATGGACATTTAAAATACATGTGAACTTATAACAAATTGCAGTTATTGATTAACCAAAATTAATTAGACAGATTTAACATCCCAAGTTCACCAACTAACCTGGAGAAAGTGGATTCATCCAGTGGTTTAGTAAAGATGTCTGCAATTTGTTGATCTGTGGGAACAAAATATAATACCACAGTTCCATTCATGACATGCTCTCGTAAGAAATGATACCTGATATCAATATGCTTAGTCCTGGTGTGTTGAACTGGATTGTTGGCAATGGCAATGGCACTCGTGTTGTCACATAGAATTGGAATTTTGTCCAACATGAGTCCATAGTCCTGAAGTTGATTCCTCATCCACAAGATCTGAGCACAACAACTACCTGCCGCAATGTATTCTGCTTCGGCTGTCGAGGTAGATACTGAGTGTTGCTTCTTGCTGTACCAAGATACCAACCTTCTTCCTAGAAACTGACAGCTTCCAGAAGTACTTTTCCGATCAATCTTACAACCTGCGAAGTCAGAATCTGTATAGCCAATTAGGTCAAAACCTGTTCCTTTAGGGTACCAAATCCCAAGATTGGGGGTTCCCTTAAGGTATCTGAAAATACGTTTAACAGCTATAAGATGTGACTCTTTAGGGTTAGCCTGGAATCTAGCACATAGACAAGTTGCGAACATAATATCTGGTCTACTAGCAGTTAAGTACAAGAGAGAGCCGATCATACCTCGATACTTCGTGATGTCAACTGACTTACCAGATTTATCTTCATCAAGCTTGACTGCAGTTGGCATCGGGGTCTTGGCAGTACTGCTTCTTCCATCCCATACTTCTTCAGAAGATCCTTTATGTATTTTGATTGGCAGATGAAAATACCATCAGGCTTCTGAACAACTTGAAGTCCAAGGAAGAAGGACAACTCACCCATCATGCTCATCTCGTACCTACTCTGCATTAGCTTAGCAAATCTATTGCATAGCAAATCATTAGTAGAACCAAATATTATATCATCCACATATACTTGCACCAGAATTATATCATTTTTATGCTTTTTATGAAAGAGAGTTTTGTCGATGATACCTCTTGTAAAACCATTTTCAAGTAAGAACTTGGAGAGAGTATCATACCATGTTCGAGGGGCTTGCTTGAGACCATAGACAGCTTTGAAGAGAAAGTACACAAAACCTTCAAATTCCTTGTCTTCGAACCCAGTGGGTTGTTCAACATAGACTTCTTCCTCTAGATCTCCGTTCAAAAATGCACTCTTCACATCCATCTGAAAAACCTTAAAGTTGGAGTGTGCAGCAAATGCTAAGAACATCCTGATTGCTTCAAGCCTTGCAATTGGAGCATAGGTTTCATCATAATCAATTCCTTCTTCTTAAGAGTAACCTTTTGCTACCAATCGAGCCTTGTTCCTCGTAACAATACCATTTTCATCCAGTTTATTCCTAAACACCCATCTAGTGCCAATTACAGATTTATCTTTTGGTCTTGGCACCAGCTTCCACACTTTCTGCCTTTCGAACTGATTGAGTTCTTCCTGCATTGCAGTTACCCAATCTGGATCATCAAGAGCTTCATCAACCTTTTTAGGTTCAATTTGAGATAAAAATCCTGCGAAATTGCATTCATTCTGTGTTGCTCTTCTAGTCTGTACACCCGTGTCCGGTTCACCAATGATCTGTTCAAAGGGATGCGCTCTACTCCATACCCTTTGTCTCGGCAGATTTGATCTTGATGATTCCCCAAGTTCATAATTGTGTTGAGAGTGATGACTAGTAGATCCAAAATCATTGTTTGCTCCCCCTGAGCTGTTGCTTTCAAAGTTTGATGAATCAGAGTTTAATGAATCATTAGTAGCAGATGTATTCTTTGATGTTTCTTCACTTGATTGGGGTTCATTTTCATCGTTCACTTGCTCCCCCTCAACATGTGCTGCTATTTGATTTACTGGTATAGATTGAATAATAGAGTCTGAAAGAATATCAGAATTTTGTAGATCAGCATTTATGTCTTCATTCTCAAATCTCAGCTGGTCATGTTCATCAAAATCTTCAAGTCCTGTTATCTTTTTATCATCAAAAGACACATGGATAGATTCCATGACCACTTTTGTTCTAAGATTGTAGACTCTGAATGCTTTTGTGGATAGTGGGTATCCAACAAAGATTCCTTCATCAGCTTTTAAATCAAATTTGGAAAGCTGTTCTGGATGAGTCTTAAGAACAAAACACTTACATCCAAACACGTGAAAGTACTTCAGGTTCGGCTTCTTATTTTTCACCATCTCATATGGTGTTTTACCATGCTTGTTTATGAGTATAGCATTCTGTGTGAAACAAGCAGCTTGCACAGCTTCAGCCCAGAAGTAAGTTGGCAGCTTTGCTTCATCAAGCATGGTCCTTGCAGCTTCTATGAGAGTCCTATTTTTTCTCTCTACTACTCCATTTTGTTGTGGAGTTCCAGGTGCAGAGAATTCTTACTTTATTCCATCTTCTTTACAAAAATCATCCATGGCTACATTCTTGAACTCAGTGCCATTATCACTCCTTATGATTTTCACTGTATGCTTAGATCCTTTGTCCAGTTGTCTGACATGCTCTGTTAAGATTGATGCAATTTCTTCTTTCTTGTGCATGAAATACACCCATGTATATCTGGTGTATTCATCAATAATAACCAAAGCATATCTTTTCTTTCCAATAGACATTATATTTACTGGACCAAACAAATCAACATGCAATAAGTGATATGGCTCAAGAATTGAGGATTCAGTCTTACTTTTGAATGAAGTTTTCCTTTGTTTTGCCTTTTGACATGAGTAACATAGGCCATCTGGAGTAAAAACTGATTTGGGCAATCTTCTCACAAGATCTTTCTTCACTAGCTCATTAATGCTGTTGAAATTCAGATGAGAAAGTCTCTTATGCCAATCCCAGCTTTCTTCAATTGATGCTCTACTCAGTAGACAGATTGCAGAGCCATCAGAGTTTGTTGAAAGCTTGGCTTCATAAATGTTACCATGCCTGTATCCCTTCAGAACAACTTTTCCTGTAGATTTGCTTACAACTTCACCGTGTTCTTCAAAGAAATCCACATGATAACCTCTGTCACAGATTTAACTCACACTTAGTAGATTATGTTTGAGTCCTGAGACTAGAGCTACAAATTCAATGATGACATTCCCAAGATTGATATTGCCATATCCCAGAGTCCTTCCTATGCTGCCATCTCCATAAAAAACACTTGGGCCAGCTTTCTCCACAAATTCTGATAGCAGGGCTTTATTTCCAGTCATGTGTCCTGAGCATCCACTGTCCAGAACAAGGATATTTTTCCTGTTACCCTGCAATCACAAAAACCACTAATGATTAGTTTTAAGGACCCAGACTTGCTTGGATCCTTTGGCCGTATTAAGTTTGTTAGCTTTTGCAGCATAAGTCTTATCAGAGTTTGTGCTAACATTCTTTTTATCAGAATTTATACATGTAGAATCAATCTTGAATTTATTCAAAGAGGGTTTAACTTCATAATAAGCATAATACAAATTATGATACTCTTTACATGTATAAATAGAATGCCAAATATTGCCATAGTGAAAACAAGGATTCTGTGGCTTAAACCTAACTGAACCACTCTTAACTCCTGACTTAGGAGGTATAGAGTTTATATTTTTATTCTTCTTGCAAAAAGTTGCAAGATGGTTAGGATTTCCACAGTTGTAACATTTCTTCCTAGGAGCATTGGGAATAGGCATATAGTTATTGCTTTTATTGACGCCTACCTTTCCATTTATGTTTTTCCTAGGTTCTTTTACCTTGTTCACTCTTTTTATCTCCTTCAGCTTGTGTTTAAGCTGTGTCTGAGACATTAAGTCAATATTTACTGATTTGACTTCCTGTTTTGGTTTGTCAGATTTTGGTACAAACCTCACAGGATTAATTTTGGGCTTTGCAGCCCTTTCAGTAAATACAGGTTTAGAGGTCTCAGCTTCTAGGTTGGCAGTTTTCTTTTTATCAGTGTAACCTAGACCTTCTTTCCAACAATCATTCTCTATGATAATCTTAGTAGTTTTCCCAGAGTTAGTCCAAGTTTTAATAATGTTTTTTTATTTAGCAAGTTCAGATTCAAGATAAGCATGCTTTTTCAATAATTCAGTTTTAACAAAAATAGCATCATCTCTCTCTTTCTGAATTTTTAACATCTGGACTAATTCTAATTCTAGATAGTCATTTCTCTTTCTAAGCTCTAGACTTTCAGATTTTATTCTTTCATTTTCTAAAGTCTGATCTCTATAGCTAAGATGCAAGGTTTTAAGAAAGATTCTTAACTCAGATATATCAGTAGTATCAAAAGCTAGAGTAGAATGAGGTACCTTGGTCTCAGTAGCTTCAGAGATACTATCTGCATTTGCCATCAAGTCATAGTTCACCTCATCTTCAGAGTCTGAAGTGTCAGCCTAGTCCTTCTTCTTTGTGATGTAGGTTTGACCTTTATCAGCTTTGGCTTTATTGCACTCAGGTGCAAAATGTCCTTTCTCACCACAATTATCGCATTTGATCTTGGACTTGTCCACTTTCTCAGACCTGCCTTCCTTTCCCTTAGTTTTTCTGAAATTCTTCTCTGACATGATTGTATAGCTTTTTGGATCTTAACTGTTGTATAATAACAGAGTGGCTCTGATGCCAATTGTTAGGTCTGGAATAACGTAGAAGGGGGGTTGAATACGTTATTTAAAAATATTTCGATTTTTGATGTGGATATGAAATCAAAAATACTAAATCGAAATAACACAACTGTGTGAGAAATATCTTTAAATAGATAAAACCCGGAGGTTTGTTACACAATCTAATCCTACGGATCAGCTACAAAATCAAACACTCCTAGGATAGTTTAGGCACGAGGACCTTCTACCCGACACTTCCTGAAAGCGGGCTGTTAACTCGAATAACTTGTAGAAGGGGGGTTGAATACAAGTTATATAATCGTGTCTGATTTTTGCTTGATTATATGAACAAGAATAAACGAATGAATCAAACTCTTGTTTGTATTAATAAGATCAAATACAAACTCTACCAAAGGTGTACAATACCTTTAGCAGCTGCTGACAATACAAATCTCTCTCTGTTTGTTTCGAACTCTCGAATACAAACCTTATACAGAGCTACGCACATTCACTAGTTCGACTCACAACTTCGTCCGCTCTTTACAATGATATTGAGAGAGTATTTATAATGCTACCTATCAACTAATAACAGAAAGATATAATCTATACATGACAATGTTCTGCCTTCTAGTCGATCGTTTCCTTCAATAGAAAAACTCTTTCCTTCATAATATCTTCTTGCTTGTTCTTCAAACAACGATCCTGTTTTATAGCACTTACCAGTTTCTGTAGCATCCATAATGACATCATCAGTAACACGACTGATATCAGGATCTGTACACTGCATCAGTATCTGATCAACCATCAGTATTGGACCGTCATCAGGATTTGCTCTCTGTTCCTGACATGTAGTCTCCGATACACTGTTCATTCCTGACTAAACTATACAGATAACTGTCTTACACATAAATCCTATATACAGTGCTAAATCCTTTATAAGATCAGGATTACAAGAAGTATAATGTGTAAATTCTATTCTTAACATCACAACTTATGAATTATTCCTAACAATCTCCCCCTATTTATGCTTTAAAATCTGAAGCATAAATCTAAGTTGTGGATGTCAAAACATATAACAATACAACCAGAATAGAATTTATGAATGTAGAATTATGAAGTTTAAGTACCTCCTTCTCAGATGTAGACATTTATCTAGTACTTAGAAGAAAGAATTTTAACTATTAATGCTGCTCTTCCTTTACCACTTCCTAGCTGAGATTCACCACTGTCACTTCTGGTTCTTCTTTTTACTACCCTTTGTCTGATCTTTATCTCCCCCAGCTTTATCATCCTCAGTCTGGTGGTGTTGTTGTTGTTGTCTTTGAAACATTAATTCCAAGAGACTCAGAAACAGAACAAATGAGATTCATAAGAACTGCTTGATTTTCCATAATTGTGACTTGGTTATCTTCAAGTGATTGAAGTCTTGTTTGAATAGCAATTTGAGAATTCTGAATATCTTTCAAAACATCAGAATGAACTTCAATGTTGGAAGTGCTTCTAGTATCTCTAGTATCAGAATCAGAAAGAACTGTATCTTCAAGTCTTGTAGAAGAAGTTGTTTGAGTTGTATGATATTCAAGTAATAAAACCTGATTAGAAGTATCAACATCTTCATCTTTCTGTTCTGAAACTGAAACATGATCATCATCTCCTTCACCAGTATTCTGTGTACTAACATCTTCAAATTTTGACTCCTCCTTAGAGTGATCAAAGACTGTTGATGTCTCAATTCTAGCTGATATTGGAAGTACATACAAAGGAACACTAGGATCATTAGGATCTTCATCTGGTACATATGTATCAAGAGATTGCTTTATCCTGGCACCTCTTCTGTTAATAATTTCTGCAAGCCTCTCTTTTTGCTTCTGAGCTTTAACTTCTGGCTTTGCATTGTGATGTGCTAGGTCATTCTTCTGATACATTTTGATGAATGAATAAGTACCAGCATCCATACCCAAATTTTCAGACCAAGATTCAGGAAAAACCTGATCCCAGAAATCAAATGATGGTTTCCTAATTTTCTCTCCCTTACTATGGAGTTGATCATCCATACCCTCATTCTCACTTTGACTTACTAAAGTCAACACTCTTTCTACCTCACCTTTTGCCTGTTCAGGAGCCAGCCGCTCAAATTGTGGATCTAAGTCCATCTTTTCAAGTGTATCACTCAAATTTAGATAAGTGCTCTCATGACCTACAGAAAAATAGAGTTTAGAAGGAGTTTTTATACCTGAACTCACATGGAGAGAGGGTTCCTCATTTGGCATGTGGCTTGAGGTTTTCTCCAAGGAGTGAGCTGCTATAGTCTCTGAACCCTTACAATCATCATCTTTCCTTTCAGAAACTACAGGCTCCAGTATACCACTTTCAGGTTCTTTACTAGACTCTGATGTCTTCAGTAATACTTCATTAGACACCATAGTTAGTACATCACCGTCTTTAAGTGTTGTTTGCTGAGACACACCCTCAAGGTGGATAGACTCTGACTGAACAAAATTTGTTTGATCTTCAGAAAAATCAACCAAAGTCATTCCTCCCATATCATAGGGTATCTCACTTGCATTTTCAGTCATCACAGAAGTCCTTTCAACATCAGCTATCACAGCTCCTGAGTCATCCTTCCTCTGACTAGATGGTTCTTGTGTTACAGTGACTGTGATCTGATCTTTCCTACTATTCACCACTGGTGCAATAGTATCTTCTGTTGACTGCATTCCTCTAACTACTTCCTCCAGTTGTTCACCTTGAGCTGAAGCATCTTCAATAATGACATTCTTGTCAAATAAATATGCATGAAGTGATTGAAGTGCACCATGCTTTGAGAGTCCAAATTTCTTGACTAATTGTCTTCTGACAGACACATAGAAATACATCTTCATTAAGTCAAGTCTTTGATGTAGAAGTCCATATTCATCTGGAAATAAAAGTTTTGGTACTCTTTCAACCAGAAAGTCTAGAACAGGCTTTGACAACTTCACTTTGAGAGAAATTAGTCCCATAGCCAGTCTGTATGATAATGT
Source organism: Kitagawia praeruptora (assembly GCA_037693485.1). Classification (NCBI taxonomy): domain Eukaryota; kingdom Viridiplantae; phylum Streptophyta; class Magnoliopsida; order Apiales; family Apiaceae; genus Kitagawia; species Kitagawia praeruptora. Next base: position 103,310,951 of record CM075354.1, on the reverse strand, counting down.
AGTTTCCCATGAAGAATCAATATCCAGATCTCTCTTGTCAAATACTGACATAGATGTAGCTTGATTTGTAGAAACCTGCATGATATTAGTTGGACTAGACTCTGTGTGTGTAGGTGACAATTGAATCTTTCTCCTTGTTCTCCTGATATAGTGAGCAAAAGATTTATCCTGAGAAGACTCAAGAGGTGTAGACACAGAAGTGATCTTGGGATGAGATCTTTGTTCAATAGACACAGTCTTTTGAGAGACAGTATCCAGTAACTGTTTTCCCTTTTTTAAGAACTACAGCCTTTTGAGAGACTGCAGCCTGGCTGTGACTAGGTTTTTCATCTCTTTGTGCTAACAAAGAAAGTTGAATTGTAGCCTTCAATTCTGCTCTCTCAGCAAGAGTTAAATCATCATCATCTTCACTAGAATTACTACTACTACTTGACACAACAAATCTTCTCTTCCTTACAACTGATGTCTTTTGAGAAACACCAGAGGTTGGTTTCTTTGAAACAATAGGCTGTGGATCAAAATTTGGTTCTTGAATTGTTTCAGAGACTATAATGTTTTGGGCTACTTGGGTAGACACAGGTGGGTTCTCCTCCAATTGAGATTCCTGAGCCAGTTCACCACAAAAGAAAGAAGAATTGTAGAAAGTAGGAAGATGAGTTTTAAGAATTACCTGAACATGATGTGGATAATGAATTGCAGGTATTTCATCTAGATTCTTTTCATTGTCCTTCTTTGAAATATCAGAGAAAATTCTCTTTTGCTGTTCATAAGAAGAAACACAATGTTCTCTACCAAATCTAGTTTCAACATCAGGAATGAAATGGTTAACAAACATTTGCATAAATCTATGATAATAAACCATTTTCCTGTTTTGATCTCTTGACCCAAGTTTGATACTCATCTGACTTAAGATAATATGACCAATATTAATTACTCTGTCATAAAGCAAACTATAAGCAATATGTGATGTAACAGAAGTAATTTGCTGAAAAGAACTACATTTACCAGTAAAACATTTAGCAATTTGATCAAAGTAAAAAGACCATTCCTTTCTAAGAAAAGACCTATTCAACTGGCTCATGTTATCTAGAGGTCCACTATAACCTAATTCAGACAACATAGTTCTTATATTATCATCAGATGGTACATTATCATAACTATCAGTAACAGGTAAGCAAAGTACTGAATTAACAACAGATTCAGTAATGTCAAATGAATCTTGTCCTAAATGTAGAACAATCTTACCTGATTGACTCTGAGTAGAATCAATTACCTCAGCATTCTTCCAAGCTTGTGAAACAGCTACTTGATTAATCTGTGGAGATGTTGTCAATGCATAACTTAATGGTCCATTCGCCAGAAAGTCCATGATTGGATGAAAATCAGATGACACTCCTTCCTTGTTGGTGATAGCTGCAACATGATTGTTTGTCATAAAATCAAAGTCACAAAACTTGAAGGCTACTGATTTAGGTAATCTTCTCTGAGCTGCCATTTTTGATCTGAAAAGAACTTGAAAAATTCTTGAAATGGATTAGTGATTTTGAAAACTCAAGAGTGATTTTTGCTTTAGAGAATGTAAAATTAGAGAAAGCAATTACACGATTAGAGTTTCAAAACAAATATATTTCACAAATCTTTCAGACCACTATCCCACGTTGACACGTAGATTGACAGGTGTCAGTCCCTGAAAAATGCGGTTACCCACGATTTTTGGAAAATAAAATCCAAAATTGATTTTCATGAAATAAATCAGGGTATTAATAAGCAATACTGATCAGCTTCCTCTTCCTGATGACCTCTCATCAAAATAATCACAAAATGCAATGTGATTTAAAAATATAATTTTCAAATCCTGATGGTCACACATGAAATCCTGACCAATATCATCAGAGACTTAATATGGAGTTTTCCACGTGGCATTTTTCTTTTATCTGAAAAAGAAAATAAACAATTAATCTGAACAGAAAATCAATTGGTTAGATATTTTCAATATTTCTTGAAAACAAGAAATACAGTCACATGCAATAATTAGCATTTGACTTCATTAAAACTTCCAAGTGACTGCTCAGCTTCTCACGTCTTTCTTTAAAAGAAACAGACGCCTTATGCCATTCTCCATAAACCTTTCAATTTCTTTTCTTCTCAACAATGCTTCTCAAACCAAAAATCCCTTCAAACCCATTTTCCAGATTTTTCTTGATCGATGAACATCCTATTCTTGATCATCTCTTTGAACAAATGACTCTTCTCATCGAACTAATCATGAATGGATTGGTTTTCGAAAATATCCAGAGGTTTCTCCTAGAACATCCATCTGTTGGATACAATCTTTCCCTAACCTCCTCAAAACTTGAGGATGAAGAATTTGGCTGAGAGTCTGAGGTTGATCTTGATGGAGATGCTATTCATTTAAGTTAGCTGCTCTCATTCAAGTCGCCCAGACAGGAATCCAAGAGCAAATGATGCTTTCATCCCCTGATGGATTTCTTGAGATGCTCCTTGTCCTGTACCTCAGAGTTCATATCAATAGACAAGTATAGAATTATCAATAGAAATTTAGACAGAAAGATGTTGTATTTCATTTCCATGTAATGATTTCTATTAATGAAAATACAGTTTCTTGTTATCTGCTTGTCTTTTGATTTTTGAATGATGCATAAATTATCAGTATGCAAATATCAAAACTTGCTAGCATAGACTTAACACATCACAGAATTAGATTACTACACAAAGTAAACGTCAGGATTTGAAACAATTTTCATAATCCTGATACTGACACAATACTGATGACGTCAGCATCCTGATAACAAATCTAATCCTGATGATTATTAACAAGTCTATCATACTGAAATTTACCAAGGCAAAGTGTTATAGCTAAAGCATTTAACAATCAAATATAGATCCTGACAGGAATATCAAGTCTATAAGCTAAGAACAACATACCTTGCTACTTTTGCAGATGTTAAAGATCTAAAAATTTAACATTCCTAACTCACTTACTAGTCTACTGAATGTAGTCTCATCAAGTGGTTTAGTTAAAATATCTGCAAGCTGTTTGTCAGTAGGAATAAAATGAAGTTCCACAGTACCATTCTCAATATGTTCTCTAATAAAATGATACCTGACATCAATGTGCTTAGTCCTTGAATGTTGAACTGGATTTTCTGCAATTTTAATAGCACTAGTATTATCACAAAACATAGGAATATTACTAAGTGTCATACCATAATCCAGCAACTGATTTCTTATCCAAAGGAGCTGTGCACAACAAATGCCTGCTGCTATGTACTCAGCTTCTGCAGTTGAGGTTGAAACAGATTGTTGCTTCTTGCTTGCCCAAGAAATAAATCTATTTCCCAAGAATTGACATGTACCTGTAGTGCTTTTCCTGTCTATCTTACACCCTGCATAATCAGAGTCTGAATAGCCAATTAGAAAGAAATCAGATTCTCTAGGATACCACAAACCAAGATTTGGAGTTCCTTTGAGATATCTAAAAATTCTCTTCACAGGAATTAAATGAGATTCCTTAGGATCACTTTGGAATCTAGCACATAAACAGGTAGAAAACATTATATCTGGCCTACTTGCAGTTAGATATAACAATGAGCCTATCATGCCTCTATAACTAGTATTATCCACACTCTTTCCTTTAGGATCAGAGTCTAGTTTAGTGGCTGTTGACATGGGTGTTTTTGCAACTGCACAGTCTTGAAAGTCAAACCTTCTTAAAAGATCTTTGATATACTTTGACTGATTAATGAAAATACCAGTCTCAGTCTGTTTGACCTGCAAGCCTAAAAAATAATTTAGTTCACCCATCATGCTCATCTGATACTTAGACTGCATAAGCTTGCTAAACTTAGCACACAACTTTTCATTAGCAGAACCAAAAATAATATCATCAACATAAACTTGAACTAAAAGCAATTCACCTTTTATCTTTCTAAAGAATAGAGTTTTGTCAATTGTACCTCTTGTGAAGCCATTTTCAAGAAGAAATTTAGACAAAGTCTCATACCATGCTCTTGGTGCCTGCTTTAGTCCATAGAGTGCCTTGTCAAGTTTGTAGACATGATTTGGAAACTTTGGATCAACAAATCCAGGTGGCTGTTCTACATACACTTCTTCATCAAGTTTGCCATTTAGAAAAGCACTCTTTACATCCATCTGGTATACCTTGAATTTTGAATGAGCTGCAAATGCAAGAAACATTCTGATTGCTTCCAATCTTGCTACAGGTGCAAAGGTCTCATCATAATCAATGTCTTCTTCCTGAGAATAACCCTTGGCCACCAGTCTTGCTTTGTTTCTTACAATCATACCAGATTCATCTAGCTTGTTTCTGAAAACCCATCTTGCACCAACAATAGATCTATCTTTAGGTCTTGGTACCAGTTTCCAAACTTTGTTTCTCTCAAACTCATTTAACTCCTCCTGCATTGCAATTACCCAATCAGGATCCTGTAAGGCTTCTTCAACCTTCTTAGGTTCATTCTTTGAGAGAAAGCAACTATACAAGCATTCATTTTGAATTGATCTTCTAGTTCGAACACCACTATTTGGATCACCAATTATCAAATCTTCAGTATGATCCTTTGTCCATTTTCTAACAGGTGGTAGATTAACTCTGCTAGTCTCTCCCCCTAAGTTAGTGGTATCCCTTGTAGAAGAATTCTCTCTACCTTCAAAAACTCTCCTTTGATCAATAGAATCAGTAGATTCAATATTGCTGCTAGTTACTGATCTTTCCTCAGTAGACTCTGAAAGGTCAGTTCCTGATGGAGTAGACTCTGAAACGTCAATTCCTGATGGAATAGACTCTGAAAGACTAGTTTGCTCCTGATGATCACTGTGTTCTCTCTGATTTATTTGCTCCCCCTCAACAGTAGCATTCCTTTGAGAAGCAATAGAAATTCCTTCTGGAGAACCTTCATCATCACTTGAGAGTATCTCAGAATTCTTCAGATTTTCAAATTCCAATTTGTCATGGCTTTCATCAGTTTGCAAAATTCCAAATTTCTTATCATCAAATGCAACATGAATTGATTCCATAACAATGTGAGTTCTGAGATTATAAACTTTGAAGGCCTTAGATGCTGAATATCCTAGAAAAATTGCTTCATCCGATTTGGCTTCAAATTTTCCAAGTTGTTCTGGATGAACTTTTAGGACATAGCATTTGCATCCAAAGATGTGAAAATATTTCACACTTGGTTTCTTTCCTTTGATCATCTCATAGGGAGTTTTTCCATGACTATTTACCAAGGTACAATTTTGAGTGAAACATGCAGTGTTAATAGCTTCTGCCCAAAAGTAGGTTGGAAGTTTTGCATCTGCAAGCATGGTTCTTGCTGCCTCTATGAGAGTCCTGTTCTTTCTTTCCACTACACCATTTTGTTGAGGTGTACCAGGTGCAGAAAACTGTTGAGTGATTCCATTGTCTGCACAAAACCCCTCCATTGTAGAATTCTTGAATTCTGTACCATTGTCACTCCTAAGTACTTTGACTTTGTACTCAGAGTTATTATGAATATTCTTGATGAGTTCAATGATTTGCTGAGGAGCTTCATCTTTCTTGTGTAGAAAGAACACCCATGTGAACCTTGTGAAATCATCCACCATAACTAGAGCATATCTTTTCTTGCTGATAGACATAATGTTTACTGGACCAAACAGATCAAGATGTAGCATGTGAAATGGTTCAGTAATTGAATTTTCAGTCTTGCTCTTGAAAGTGGTTCTTCTTTGCTTTCCAAGCTGACATGCATCACAAAGTCCATCTTGCACAAAATTTGCCTGTGGTAGGCCTCTCACCAAATTGTGTTTAACAAGTTGATTGAGCTTCTTGAAATTAAGATGTGAGAGCTTCTTGTGCCAATTCCAGCTTTCATCACTTGTTGCTTTGCTGTAGAGACATCTAACAATTCCTTTAGATGTATCACTTAAGCTGGCTTCATATATGTTACCATGTCTTTGACCAGTTAGAACAATGTCTTCATTCTGCATATTCAAGATTTTGCATCCTTCTCTGTCAAAGATTGATTTGTAACCTTTATCACCCAGTTGACTTATGCTTAAAAGAGTATGTTTCAAGCCTTCAACCATTGCTACATTTCCTATGATGACATTCCCCAAAACAATTGAGCCATATCCCAGAGTTTCTCCTTTGTTGCCATCTCCAAAAGATATTACTGGGCCAGCTTTCCTCTCAAACTTTGTAAGCAGGGACTTCTTTCCAGTCATATGTCCAGAGCATCCACTGTCCAAGATAATTGAATGCTTCTTTCCTGTGCCCTTAACAGAGGATGGAGAAGTTTTCTTTGGAGATCCAGGTTTGTCTGAACTATTGGCCATCAATGCAATGTTGTCATAATCCAATTCATCTTCAGAGTCACTGGAATCAGCCCAATCCTTCTGTGTGACCATAAGTGCATTACCCTTTCCTGAATTCCTAGGCTTCTTACACTCACTAGCAAAATGTCCAAGCTCGCTGCAGTTAAAGCACTTGATCTTGGCCTTATCAAGCTTGACAATTGTACTTTTGCTTTTGTCACTCTTCTTCTCCTCCTTCTTTTGAAAAGATCCTTTGCTAAATCTTCTCCTGTTGAATCTTCCTTTCTTGAAAGCTTTAGCAAACATAGCAAAGAGTTCTTGCATATCAGATTCAGAATCATTGTTGTCAGAGTCCATATCAGTAGTCTCTGACTCAGAACTTTCTTTGCTTTTCTTCTTCCTTGAATTCTTTACAGCAATCTATTCATGCTGTTCTTCAGGAAGCTTCTTAACTTCAGATTGAGCAGTAAGTGCAATAGTCTTCATCTTTCCTTCACTCCTGCTCTTCTTCTGCTGCTTGTCAAGTTCATAAGCTCTCAATTTTCCATATACGGCCTCTAATGAAATTTCATCCAGATCATTAGCTTCCTCGATCGCAGATATCTTCTCATTGTAGAAATCAGGCAAGGCTTTCATGAACTTTGTATTCATATCCTCCAAGTCATAATATTTACCATGCATGGCCATCTCATTGATGAGTTTTGTAAACCTATCAAAGGTATCAGTAAGTGACTCACCAGACTTGGATTCAAAATACTCATACTGTTGTATAAGTAATGTCCTCATATTCTTCCTGACAGGCTTAGTTCCTTCACAGTGAACCTTAAGATTGTCCCATATATCCTTAGCAGTTCTACAAGAGAGAACATAGTTAGTGAGAACAGAATCAAGACTATTGAATAATATGTTTCTCACTTTAGCATCCTTAAGAACATTCTCCTTGTCCTTATCTGACCATTCAGATTTTGGCTTCTCTGCTATATGTTCTGGAACAACCACACCATCAACAGTTGCTTGTCCAACGACCTTTGTTGGAACAAAAGGTCCATCTCTGATTCTGTCAAGATAATCAGGATCTGTTGCTTCCAGATGATGCAACATCTTTACTTCCCATAGAGTATATTCATTTCTCTTGAGCATAGGAATTTTAGTATTCCCATCCTTGTAACCAGACATGATTGCAGATCTTTATGATTACTCGAAATCAACCTTCTCTGATACCAATTGTTAACTCGAATAACTTGTAGAAGGGGGGTTGAATACAAGTTATATAATCGTGTCTGATTTTTGCTTGATTATATGAACAAGAATAAACGAATGAATCAAACTCTTGTTTGTATTAATAAGATCAAATACAAACTCTACCAAAGGTGTACAATACCTTTAGCAGCTGTTGACAATACAAATCTCTCTCTGTTTGTTTCGAACTCTCGAATACAAACCTTATACAGAGCTACGCACATTCACTAGTTCGACTCACAACTTCGTCCGCTCTTTACAATGATATTGAGAGAGTATTTATAATGCTACCTATCAACTAATAACAGAAAGATATAATCTATACATGACAATGTTCTGCCTTCTAGTCGATAGTTTCCTTCAATAGAAAAACTCTTTCCTTCATAATATCTTCTTGCTTGTTCTTCAAACAACGATCCTGTTTTATAGCACTTACCAGTTTCTGTAGCATCCATAATGACATCATCAGTAACACGACTGATATCAGGATCTGTACACTGCATCAGTATCTGATCAACCATCAGTATTGGACCGTCATCAGGATTTGCTCTCTGTTCCTGACATGTAGTCTCCGATACACTGTTCATTCCTGACTAAACTATACAGATAACTGTCTTACACATAAATCCTATATACAGTGCTAAATCCTTTATAAGATCAGGATTACAAGAAGTATAATGTGTAAATTCTATTCTTAACATCACAACTTATGAATTATTCCTAACACGGGCTAAGCCGGCTTTCCTACTAGATGGACTGTCTAGCAGCTTACACAGAGGAGATATAAGAGAGAGAAGAGAAAGTTGTGTGTTGAGGTGTGTTTTGAAATGAAATACAACAGGCCTATTTATAGGTTTTAGAAAGTCACTATGCTACACTATTTCAACAACCCACGTGGGCCCACCTGCATAGTAACACTATTCCAACAACCACAAAAACGTATCTGTTGAAAATATTTTGGACGTGGGCCCCACCAGCCACTATTAGAATAGTACTATTCACGTGGGCCCCGGATGAATAGTAATTTTCATTACTATTCATGAATAGTAATTTCGGTTACTATTCATATGAATAGTACTATTCATGTGAATAGTGATTTCGGTTACTATTCATATGAATAGTGATTTTGGTTACTATTCATATGAATAGTGATTTTGAATACTATTCATTTTCCTCTTAATTTGACATCCTTAAATATGCAGCTTCCAAAATGGAGGATATCAATACTGCTCTAAACTCAATCATACCTCTTAATAGTTTTTCTGAGTTAGATACTTCGATTCCTTTGTGAAGTGTTCACGCCTAGTGCAACTGGTCTGGTTCACAGACGACTAACATTCACTCATGGTCTTTGTATCATGTCTTTAAGACCACTGTAATCTTTTGGCCCTTCAACTGAATCATCTGTACATCTTATTCTGTCACTGAGGCTTGATCATGTTAATGAACTTCTTTCAGCGACTTGATCCTTGTTGATGCCTGTTCTTCAACTTTCACGATCCCTGTATAGAGTTAATATTATTTATCTTTTATCCTAGTTGAGTTATATATGTCCTCTATTACATATTACATTACATTATGCTTTACAACAACCTACTTACTACAAATAAGGTAGCTAAAAAAAATTACTTTCTAGTCTGTCTATACTATTTGAGTAAGAATCCAAACAGTTACAGATTTGACTTTGCAAAGCCTGTTCAGATCCACTTCTTTAGCCCTTTTGTCTCTTCTATATCTCTCCAAGCTTCTTTGTAGGCTTTCCAGAGCACGTTACAGATTGAGGTCCATAAAGTGCTTTGGCTTGTTGCAGGTTTCTGACTTGTACAATTTCTCCAGTATTTTGTCTCCAAGAATGTATTCGAGAAGTGACTGAGTAAGTGATTCGAGAACTAGAATTGACTTGATCGATAACTCTGAGTTCTCGAACACTGTTATATTGACATATCGAATTACTTCTCGAATAGCTCTTTTTCATCAGGATTCCTTGAGTTGTCGAATAGAACACTTGACTTATCGAATCCTTGAGATATCGAATAGCTTTCTGAGTCCTTGAGATATCGAATGGAACTTTGACTTGTTGACTCCTTGAGAACTCGAATACCACTTTGACTTGTTGACTTCTTGATTTCTCGAATAGAGTAGTAGACATATCGAATCCCTGAGATATCGAATGAGATATCGAACAGTGTATTCAGAGATATCGAATAGTGTCTTGAGATATCGAATCCCTGACTTCTCGAATGCTGGACTTCTCGAATAGACAAAACTACTTCTCGAATTGGTACTTAGGCAAATTCTTCATTTCTTTAAATCCCAACTGTGATTTATTTGACAGTCTTCATCTCTTTGCTTGAGGCATGAACCTTGGAACTTCTTTCAAGCATTATTCTTGACTATATAAGTACAGTTACAAACTAGTATTTGGTGCCTATTACAAGTACAGAACAAGTAGAGACTCTACAACTAGAGGTTCCCTCTGTTAAGAGGTCATGTAAGTAATGCAAAGCATTACAGACAATTAGGCTTGTTATTTGATGTAAACAGGCATGCCTCTGTGACTAACAATCTCCCCCAAATTGTGAGTAAGACCCTTAGTCACAATTTCATGTCTGATAACAAGCCTAACATACATAAAGATAAAACTTTAAAAGTATAGGTATGTAGATTGATTGAAGAAAGTTCATAGAAGTATTCTTACAAGTTATGAGAAACTACTAGCCATATCCTTTTGGATTCATCTCTTGAGCTTTGGCTTGCAGATTCTCATTTTTCATCTTCTCTTCAGCTTCTTTGGCTTTCTTCTTTACATTTTCCTCCATGGCAAGAATAATGTCTTCCATTGCAGTGAGTTCTTCAATTAGAGGGGAGCATGACAAATCCTTGAGTACTTCATTCAGCTGTTTCTTAGAATAGGAACTGATGTAGTCCATTCTAATCTTTACATTTCTACCATATTTCTTGTACTCAATGATGTAAGGATTAAACTTGACTCTGTACAGACCCATAGCTCTCAATTCATCAGCCTTAGCTTCCATTGCAGCCATCTCCTCCTCCCTTTTCTTTAGTAGCTCTTCACTGTTCTTTTTCCTTTCTGCCTGGTGATCTCTTTTCATTTTGACAAAGTCAATTAACTCCAGCTTCCATATCCTTTCCACTCTGTCTTCAGAATCCAACATTGCAATTATCCTTTCTATATCATATAGCCTGCCCCAGTGCTGACATGTTCCTTGTCTGAATTTCTTCTGTCTTCCATCAGTATATTTAATTTCAAGAAACTCATCAACAATGGCAACATGATAGATTCTTTGAGCCCATAGGAACTGCAGTTGATCTTCATCATAGTTTTCATCCAGAGGTGGTAGGTTCAATCCTGGAAAAATTGCCAGTGCCTTTGACTTGGATAACTTCACCCTTCTTGCAACATGCTTAAATTTACTCCTCTTTACATGGTTGCTTGGCAGAAATTTTTGACCTTTGTTTGTAGACCATAGTAATATTCCATTAGCAGTTTGCTTTCTGAAACATACACATGGTTTCTTGACTTGAATCTTCTTCTCTTCTTGAGGTGGCAAAACAGTTGCAGAAGCCATTGAATCAGATTTTGGTAGGTCATTACTAACAGTATTCACCCTAGACTCAGAGTCTTGTGTTGTGGTGAGGTTACTGCTAGCAATTCCCAAGGCTTGATGTTTTCCAATCTTCCTCTCATAGACTTTGCCTTGGTCATCATCATATTTCTTGTCATCCTTCTTCTTCTTCTTGTTTTCATCACCCTTATTACTCCTGTGATGTCTTTTCCTTCTATCACTTTTATCTTTATCCTTGTCTTGATCACCATCCTTGCTTGGGTTGAACTTGGCAGACTCAGGTACAATGCCAGTTGCAATGTATGATCTGAGATAAGATATAGCTTCCAATTCTTCTGCTGTTCTTACACCCTTCTTCTTGTTCAGCTTCTCAATGATGGCAATAATGAGAGGTTTGTTTTGAGGGACTAGATGCTTAGGAATGATCAGCTGCTTGATATCATCAATTCTGGTTGCAGCTTGATAGATGATGGTTCTAGGATTTGTGAATACTTCAGGTAGCCTTGAGGGTTGATCATTCCTTAAGTCATCAAAGAGACTCTTGTTATTTTCATTCCCCTTTTCAATCAGTCCAAGGAACACATCCACTTCTTAGTGCTTTAGGCTTTGTAGAGTGTTGAAAGTCAAATGCCATATTTTTGACTTAGATACCATCATTATCTCCTTGAATCATAAGTTGTTGAATTTCTAGGAATAACAGTGAGGTAGTCAATCTGCTCCTTCAGCTCTCTCAGATAAAACTGAGTATCACCAGCCTGTTCCCTTGTGGATTTCAGAAACTCCAAGAAGGCTGTATCATGATAGACATTTGAATTAGCAACTTCTTGTAACTTTGCCTCAGTAATGACTTCAGCTTCTACAGGCTTGGCACTTTCAGATTTGGATGATGGAGGTTCATCAAATGGCATGCTCCCTGCAACCACTGTGGTTGTGATAGATTGCTTCTGACCACTAGGAGTAATGACATGCACAGTTGGTAGAGTGACAACTGGCAGTGAGGTAGGAGGCTCATCAACTTTGGATTTTCCTTTGCCTGGCACATTAGGTATGGATTTTGAAGCCCTTTGGTGACCACCCTCCTTTATCTGTATGCCTATCTCCTTAGGTTTCTCCCCCTTTGTATTTGAATTCCTTGTCCTCTTCTCCCCCTTAGGCTTGTTATCAGGCACAGAGGCTTTAGAAGTGACCTTTGGGTTTGAAGATTCTTCAGGTAGAGTGAGACCCATATGCTTCATCATAGCAGCCAGCATAGATTGCTGATGTAGAAGAACATCAGCTGTGGTGGTTGCTTGAGTGTCCAACTGATCATTGAGAAGTGCAACCTTGTCTGTAAGATGAGCATTAGACTTAGTGAGAGTAGCTACCTCCTTTTCAAGTGTATCTACCTTGCTGAACAATTCAGTAGATTTGAAGCCAGACAGGGATTGTTCTTTAAGTCTCTGCACTTCAAACCTAGTCATGTCATGCACTGGAACTTCAGTTACCAGCCTGTCTCCATATAAATTCTTGAACATTGTCTTCAGCATGGCATTGGAGTCTGTGGTTTGATCAGATAGAGATTGAAATTTATGCCCCAGACTTGTGACAGTATCCTTTAGCAGTGCTAGCCCATGATCCATCTTGGTGCAGGTGGTGTTACAGTATTTGAGGTCTTTAAACACACTGTGCAACTGAGGGAATTTAGCATCAAAGGTCCTCTTGATTTCTTCCACTTTAGTGGCTGTCTTATCACACACTCTGCTAACCTCAGTTTTGACTCCTTTTCCAAGATAGTGGGCAGCCTTGAGGAATCCCTTGTGTGAATCATTCATGGCCTCATACACTTCACCAGGGGTCAGAGATTTGGCATTGGAACCTAGTGAAGTGATGTATTCCTCCCTGAGATATTGAAGTGCTTCATCAAGAGTAATATCATATTTTCCTTGCAACCAGGCATCTATATTGCCATCTCTCTCAGCATCATCAACTAACTTTGTCTTCTGCATCTCCACATCATCCCTATGGCATAGCAGAATGGCTTCATAGTCTGGATTAGGGATGTTGGAGGTGACCAAGTTCTGAGCAATCTTGACAAACTCAGGAATCTGATCCACAACTAAGCTTTGAAGTGCTTCAACCGTCAATTGTGGTGGAACAGACCCTGATCCTGAAGCACTGTCATGTTGCACAGGCTTCAGCCATTGTGACAGAAAGTCAGAGCTAGAGCTAGGCAAGCTAGACTCCTCAGTTACAGATGCAACTTCTGTAACCGGATGATTGACTCTACTACTGGTGTCTCCACAGAAGTGGGATGAGTTACACCAGCAGGTGACACAGGCAAAGAGTCTCTAGTAAAAACTAGTGGAACCTCTGTGTTTGTGATGGTGTCATTAGGAGATGCCCCAGCATGCATTCCCTTACCATCTAAATATGGGTCCTAGGTGGTGAGCAAAGTGTCATGCACTAAGTCACTTGAAATCATTGGCTCATCAAGAGAAAAGAATTCTTGATGATCAATGCCTTGCTCCTCAATTGCTTGAGTTGCAGGCTGCAAAGAAATTTGAGTGGTAGATTTTGGAAGAGGAGTGTCTTGTAGATTAGAGTTGGGCAACTCCCCCTGAGAAATAGAGGGAGTTTCAATTGTGATGCGCTCTCCACTCAGTGTAGTGCCAGCCTTATCACTCCCATGTGCTCTCTACATCTAGTGAACTGTTTGCCCCTGATTTTACAACTTCAACCATTTGTGTGACTGAAGAGGTGGTTTTAGTTTTCTTCTTCTTTGGCCTGATTAGGGGTGACTCAGGTGCCTCACTTTCTAATTCTACAGCCAATGCTGCTTAATATTAAATGGTTAAAGGTGCAGAAGCACCCTATTTTCTCTTCTTCTCCTTTTTACTAACATCACCCTTTTGAGAGGATGATGCAGTTGGCTCAATGTTTGGTAGAGTGTTTGGTTGAGGTGGTTGGTTAGAAGACCCTGGGTTAGCACTGTGTTCTACTTGCTTGGGTCTGGCTAACTCAAATTTGGAGGCAAATGTTGGCAAGTTGTGAGGGTAAGACTCAAATAACTTCTACATATGGGAATTTATTACAAGCCTTATATTCACATCATTCCTAGTATCCAAATTACCAAAAATGAGTTTGGTCATGGATCTAGGGTAGCCTAATCTACTTTTATCTAAACCAGGTAAATCAGCCATATTTTTATCTAGATAATTAAGTACAGACTGAATAAACCTAGGAAAGAAGACATCATTACCTCTCTTGGTTGTGTTCTTACCAAGTTTTCCATAGAGTTCCTGCATTATGAGCTTTCCAACATCAATTTTCCTATCATAGGCAAGTGAATAGCATATCTGTTGAATAGGGAGCACTTAGTTGGTCAAAGCTGGATTTCCTTCCAATGAATACTTGCAGGAGGGTGGCAAAAACATAGCTCCACTCTTTTCGTAGATGTACCCGTTTTAGATTTCCAACCTTGATGGTGTCTGAGTACCTTATTAGTTAAAAGAATTCCACTAGTTGATCTTCTATTACAAGGCCATCATACTCATTATGGTGAAGACCCAGGGCCTTGCTCATGTCCTCAGAAGTGATGCTGAACTCTTTACCAAGTATCTTACAGTTAATGATATAACCCAAACTACCATCATCTAGAGCAACTATTTTCGTAATGGCAGTATTCCAAAATTGCTCCAGAATGTCTAGATACAGAGTTGGGTTGGCCATAAGTGCTTCTTTGATATAAGATTCAGACATCCATTTGACGAAACACTTGTAGTTATCATTTGGGGCTTCGACATCACTTGAGATAGCAATGAAGTTAGTGTTGAATTTCACAGTTGCCATTGATACAGAGAAAAGAGAAAAGAGAATGAAGGTTGAAGAAGAAATTTGGCTTTTAGCAGTTAGGGTTTTCAGCGGTTTTGGGAGCTTTGATGCTTGAGAAATCAAATGAAATGAATCGAATAGATGTGAAAGTGTATAAGTATGAAGTACTTGAATTGTCGATTAGATGTATGTTTTGTATCGACAAGTCAGGCATTCGAGAAGTAGAACACAACTATTCGATAACTCAAGAAAAGGCTTATTCGAGAACTCAAGCAGGTTGAAACTCACAGCTGGCAGTTATCTAACTTAGAAATAAATCTAAATTAGGTAAAATATGTTTTTTTATGAGTAATTCTGAATTTTGAATAAAAATCCAAAATCGGTTAAAATTCAGCGAGAAATCAGCCTTTCAAATGATTCGAGAACTCAAACATGCTATTCGAGAACTCTATCAATAGAGAAATTAAATACCTTATTCGGGAACTCACTCATGTCTCTGTTCGAGTTCTCTAAAAGACACTAATAGAGAACTCAGGAGTGTCCTGAATATGCTTGTTAAAGAAGTCGACCACTAACACTGAAATGAACCATTCGAGAAGTCTGACTTATCGAACTATTCCTTTTACTAATAGAAACTCAATTTTCACTATCTTTTAAAATTTACCAACCATATTCATTCAAGAATATTCTAGCAAATTAAACAGTGATTTTCTCATAATTTCATAGAAATTTCAAGTTAACAAGAAAATATAATTTTCCAAATATGCAACAGATTTAAAATATTTATAAATCGTATCTCAGCCAACACTTACTCCAAAAATATTGAGAATTTAGATAAAGTAAGTGTTTACTGCTGCAACAATCTAGATGTTGTATTCACTTAGCCAGAATCTGAAGAATTCAGCATTCCAATCTCACTAACCAACCTTGTGAAGGTGGCTTCATCTAATGGCTTAGTGAATATATTAGCCAGTTGTTTATCTGTAGAAACATAATGCAACTCAATGGTTCCATTAGTTGCATGTTCTCTAATGAAATGATATCTGATGTCAATGTACTTTGTCTTAGAATGATTGACATGATAGGCAACTATAGAGATTGCACTTGTGTTGTCACACATGATTGGAATTCTTTGCAACACAAGTCCATAATCTCTAAGTTGATTTCTAATCCAAAGCACTTGAGCACAGCAACTTCCTGCAGCTATTTATTCAGCCTCAGCTGTAGAAGTTGACACAGATTATTGTTTCTTGCTATACCAAGAGGCTAACCTTTGTCCAAGAAACTAGCAGCTACCTGAGGTACTTTTCCTATCCACTCTGCATCCAGCATAATCATCATCAGAATAACCAACCAGATTGAACCCTGTGTCCTTAGGATACCATAAACCTAAGTTTGGAGTGCCCTTCAGATATCTAAAGATCTTTTTTATAGCAATCAAATGTGATTCTTTTGGATTTGACTAAAACCTTGCACACAAGCATGTAGCAAACATGATGTTTGGCCTACTTGCAGTGAGGTAGAGTAGAGAACCAACCATGCCTCTATAGACTGAGATATCTACTTTCTTGCCTTTAGCATCTTCATCCAATTTAGTGGCAGTGGCCATGGGTGTCTTTGCAGGTGAGCAGTCTTCTAAGTCAAACTTCTTCAATAAATCCTTGATGTACGTGGTCTGAATGATAAAGATACCATCCTTCCTTTGACTAACTTGCAACCCTAGAAAGAATGTCAAATATCCTATCATACTCATCTCATATCTGCTCTGCATGAGTTTAGAGAATTTCTCACATAGCTTCTCATTTGTAGAGCCAAAAATGATATCATCCACATAAATCTGAACTAGGATAATATCATCACCATGCTTCTTGTAAAACAGTGTCTTGTCCAAGGTGCCTCTAGTGAATTGATTTTCAAGAAGAAATTGTGATAAAGTATCATACCATGCCCTTGGAGCCTGCTTAAGTCCATACAGTGCCTTAAGCAGTTTGTAGACAAATTCTGGGAAGTGTGGATCCTCAAAGCCAGGTGGTTGTTGCACATAAACTTCTTCTTCCAACTCTCTATTCAGAAATGCACTCTTGACATCCATTTGATAAACTTTAAAGTTTGAGTGAGCAGCAAATGCCAAGAATATTCTGATGGCTTCCAATCTAGCAACAGGGGCAAATGTCTCATCATAATTAATGCATTCCTGTTGAGAGTATCCTTTTGCAACCAACCTTGCTTTGTTTTTTACTATTACACCATCTTCAACCATCTTATTCTTCAGAACCCATTTTGTTCCAACAATGGTTCTATTCTTTGGTGCAGGCACAAGTTCCCATACTTTGTTCCTTTCAAATTGATTCAGCTCCTCTTGCATGGCGATAATCCAATCTGGATCCAACAGTGCATCATCAAGTTTCTTAGGCTCAACCTGATATAGGAAACAACCATAGAGACACTCATTCTGAGTTGCTCTCCTAGTCCTTACTCATGCATTAGGATCTCCAATGATTTGCTCTGCAGTGTGTGATCTATCCCATTTTCTTGAGTGCTCAGCCTGATTTCTCATTCTTGATGTTGCTTCATCATCCAAATAATGATCATCCTGATTTCCCCCCCTGTGAGGTTGGCACTACTCACAGGTGTGTCTTGGATGCTAGTTTCTCCACTGTTGATTGGCACAAATTCTTCTCTTGTATTATCATTCACTTGAGTCTGTTGAACTTGAGTTTCAACTTCAGTTTCAGTCTCTTAATCAGAATCATCTAGATTATCAAACTTCAATGGATCTTTATCTTCATCATTGGCTTCTTCTAGTCCAGGTAGTTTGCTGTCATCAAATGTCACATCTGTGCTTTCCATAATTTTCTTTTAACTGATGACATAAACTTTGTATGCAATTCTTTCCATAGAGTAGTTAGGAAAAATTCCTTCAAATGCCTTTGCATCAAACTTACCAACATATTCAGAGTTATCCTTCAATACAAAGCATTTTCTTCCAAAAGTATGAACATACTTTAGAGTAGGCTTCTTTCCAGTCATCAAGTTGTAAGGTGTCTTTCCAGTGTTTTTGTTGATGAGGGTTCTGTTCTGGATATAGCATGCCGTGCTTACAGCCTCAGCCCAAAAACATGTAGGCATCTTTGCATCAAGTAATATTGTTCTAGCAGCCTCAATTAGAGTTCTATTCTTCCTATCAACAACTCCATTTTGTTGTGGAGTCCTTGGAGCTGAGAATTGCTGAGAAATACCATTCTCTTTGCAGAATGCTTCAAGTGTGGCATTTCTGAACTCTGTTCCATTATCACTTCTCAGTGCAATCACACTTGCATTGTTGTCCTTTGCTTCCTTGTCAACTTTCTTTATGTGCTCAATGATTACTTGTGGAGCCTCATCTTTTGATGCCAGAAATTCCACCCATGTATACCTTGTAAAGTCATCAACCATCACCAATGCATACTTCTTTCTTCCTAGTGACATAATATTAACAGGCCCAAACAAATCCATATGAATGAGTTGCAGGGGCTTGGTTATTGATGTCACTGTCTTTGACTTTTGGCTTGATCTTTTCATTTTTCCCTTTTGACAAGCCTCACACACTCCTTCTTGACAGAACTCGAGTGTGGGCATGCCTCTCACTAACTCTCTTTTGACTAGAGAATTAATGGCTTTGAAGTTCAGGTGTGATAATTTCTTGTGCCACAACCAACATTCTTCATTTGATGCTTTTGAGTAGAAGCAACAAATTTTGTCCTTGTTTGCAGAGTCCATATTAGCTACAAACAAGCTTCCTTTTCTTACTCCAGATAGAGCAAAATCACCAGTCTTCTTGTGGGTGATCAAACATTCATCTTTTTCAAAATCCACCTTGAATCCCCTATCAGTAAACTGACCAACACTTAGCAGATTATGCTTGAGTCCCTTGACCAGTGCTACATCTTCAATGATGACATTTCCAACTTTCAACTTGCCATATCCCAATGTGTTACCCATGCTGTCATCTCCAAAAGCAACCATTGGGCCAGCCTTTTCCTCATACTGTGATAGCAGGGCCATATCACCAGTCATATGATTTGAGCATCCACTGTCCAAAATCCACATGACCTTCTTTTCACTTTCTTTGCCCTGCAAACACAAAGGTATTACTTCTCCTTTGGTACCCAAACAAGTTTGGGTCCATGTGACTTAGAAACAGTTTTATCATAAACAACATGCTTGTCAACTTTCTTGGTGTTAGTCTTCTTGTCACTGTTAGAAGTCTTAGAACCTGAGACTTCAGACTTAGGTGACAGAGGTACCTTCCTAGCTTTAGGAGGACTTGAAGACTTTGACCTTGTGTAGTGTGTGTGAGAATTGTGACTGATACAACCATCAATGAATTGCCTTCTCAAATTGAAACAACTAGTCATAACATTCATATTGCATGGCATACAGTCAAATTTATCACAAAATGGTGCATCTCTATGTCTTAGAGGCACAGAGTAGTCATAGAAAGGTTTAGGCACACTACCAAACAGGTTTCTTGAATGCATGAGTTAGATGATTGGTACTGAAACAGTTCTGACAAGTTTTCCTAGGGGCATTAGGCATATAAGCATAGTTATTATCTTTGTTAATCCCTAACTTGCCATTTCTGTTCTGTTTCTTCTTAGTCACTTTCTTCTCAGATTCACTCTTCCCAGCTGAAACAAACTTAACAAACTTCTTAGGTCTTGACCTATTACCTACTGGCTCCTTGGCTTTTGACTTGACACTCTCACTCTTAGAGGATGCTTGTTGTTTACTGGATTGTGGCTCATCTTTTTCAAGATGTGAGGAACTTCCTCGTGAACAACAGTGTCATCTTCAATGACAGCATAGCCTTTTCTCTGGTTAAGAGTGTCATAGTCAAGTCCAATAGCAGTTTTGGGTTTTTCTTTAATTTTCTCACAGTAGGATTGCACTAGACCAGATGATTTCTTAAACGTTTTCAGTTTGAATTCATTTTCAGCTAATTCATCACTAAGAGTCTTTTCAACATGACTAGCACACAAGACCTTATTCTGCAGATATTCAACTTCTTTCTTAAGGTTTTCTACTTGCATAGCAATTAGCTAAAGTTCCTCATTCTTTTTGATTAACATTTCATTTCTAGTAGACAGTTTAGTAATCTCTTCATTAGCAGCAGTCATACTAGTATGAATTTTAAACATCTCAACAGATAGTTGTTCAATCATGCATTTATACTCAAAAACAGACATGTCTATAGTAGTGAGAGATGGTACTTGAGGATCTGATGGAGATGTGTCATCCTTGGCCAATTGGCCATCAAGGCATAATTGCAAAATTCTTGTTCCTCTCCATCATTGTCAGAATCATCCCAACACTTCCCTTCAGCTATGTAGGCCTTACCTTGTGTCTGCTTTTTCAGAAGGGCCTCATACTTACCTTCGAGCTCAAGATAATCTCTATCCTTCTTTTTAGGCTTCTCGCATTTACTGGCAAAATGCCCTAGGTCATTGCATCTATAACACCTTACAGATGACCTATCCACATGGCTGGTTCTGAACTTATTCTTGTTTGGTTTCACAGGTGCCTTGCTCCTGTTGAATGAATGGTTTTGGGTTTTGGGTTTGAAGGGATGATTCCTCTTAAATCTATTGTTTGGAAATTTTCTGGCCATGAAAGCATATGAAGTATTTTCCATCCCATCTAGTTCTTCAAGAGTGTAAAACTCTTCTTCCTCCTTCTCCTCAACAGGTTCACTTACCTCAGCTTCAGTTTCTTCATCTTCTACTACCTTCTCTATCCTTAATTAGCTTGTAGATGCTTCTAGGTCTTGAATAGATTTGTTGACAATCAAGGCACATGATGTGTTTATCATTCTGCCTTGGTTGGCTTGGATAGCCCTTTTCTGAAGCAACTCAAGCTCATGTGTTTTTAAAACCCCATAGAGCACATCATAAGTAATTTTGTTCAAATCCCTTTCCCTTAGAGAAATGACCCTTTGCTCTAGATGATTTGGTGAAGATAGCAGAAACTTTATGTTCAATTCCTTGGTGCTGTAAACCTTGCCATTCATCTGCAACTCAGTAACTAGCTTGTGAAATCTCTCAAACATCTCAGTGATGCTTTCCTTGGGCTGTGCCATGAAAGCTTCATACTGTGTGACTAGTATCTGTTTCTTGTTCTCTCTGACCTCATCAGTTCCTTCACATAACACCTCAATGTGATCCCATATTTCTTTGGTAGTGGTACATGAAGCAATGTTTACAAACATTGACATGTCCATGGAATCTATAATCAGCAACATGAGGTGACTGTCAAGGGCAACCATCTCCTTTTCTGATTCTGTCCATTTGGATGGATCCTTAGCCACATAAGATCTTGGAATAGTAGTGGTTCCAACAGTCTTTTCAGGAATCTCATGTTGGGGAACAAATGGACCATTCTTGAGAATCTCAGGATACAAATGATGAGATGCTTTGATGAACAACTGCATCTTGATCTTCCAGAGGTTGTAGTTTTCTTTGTCAAACTTATGGACTTTCATCGTTCCTGTGGTCTTTGGTGTATTCGAACTCATGATCGTTTTTCTATTTTTGAATAAACAGCCCGCTCTGATACCACTTGTTGAGTATAGAATACAGTAAAAGAATACAGAGGGGGGGTGAATGGATTCTTGAACTTTTCTTGGTTAAGTCTGTGTAGCAGATAAGTGTTTGTGTGTGCAAAGATGTAGGTGCGGATAAAGAACAACACAAGTCACAATATCACTTTAATCTAATGTATTATTAGATAAAGGTTGCTGCAATCTGTGAATACAAATGATAGTATTCTCAGCTTCGTTTTTCTCAGAGAGATATGGCTTACAATGAATATGAAAAACTTGACTCACCAAAAGTTAATTGCTAAGGAAGTGAGGCTGTATCCTTATAGAACATGGATACAACCTACTTACTATAAATAAGGTAGCTAAAACAAATTACTTTCTAGTCTGTCTATCCTATTTGAGTAATAGTCCAAACGGTAAAAGATTTGACTTTGCAAAGCCTGTTCAGATCCACTTCTTTAGCACTTTTGTCTCTTCTATATCTCTCCAAGCTTCGTTATAGGCTTTCCAGAGCACGTTACAGATTGAGGTCCATAAAGTGCTTTGGCTTGTTGCAGGTTTCTGACTTGTACAATTTCTCCAGTATTTTGTCTACAAGAATGTATTCGAGAAGTGACTGAGTAAGTGATTCGAGAACTAGAATTGACTTGATCGATAACTCTGAGTTCTCGAACACTGTTATATTGACATATCGAATTACTTCTCGAATAGCTCTTTTTCATCAGGATTCCTTGAGTTGTCGAATAGAACACTTGACTTCTCGAATCCTTGAGATATCGAATAGCTTTCTGAGTCCTTGAGATATCGAATGGAACTTTGACTTGTTGACTCCTTGAGAACTCCAATACCACTTTGATTTGTTGACTTCTTGAGTTCTCGAATAGAGCAGTAGACATATCGAATCCCTGAGATATCGAATGAGATATCGAACAGTGTATTAAGAGATATCGAATAGTGTCTTGAGATATCGAATCCCTGACTTCTCGAATGATGGACTTCTCGAATAGACAAAGCTACTTCTCGAATTGGTACTTAGGCAAATTCTTCATTTCTTCAAATCCCAACTGTGATTTATTTGACAGTCTTCATCTCTTTGCTTGAGGCATGAACCTTGGAACTTCTTTTAAGCATTATTCTTGACTATATAAATACAATTACACAACTAGGATTTGGTGCCTATTACAAGTACAGCACAAGTAGAGACTCTACAACTAGAGGTTCCCTCAGTTAAGAGGTCATGTAAGTAATGCAAAGCATTACAGACAATTAGGCTTGTTATTTGATGTAAACAGGCATGCCTCTGTGACTAACAGCACTAGCTTGTAGTACCGGTCAAATCGATAGTTGACTACCAATTTCACCATCCAAAATAATTTCTTATTTTTTAAAAGCTTCGGAATATCACTAAATTAGATATATATTGACATACGTACGGTTGGATCGTTGATAAATAATTTTAAAAATAAATAAAAACAACAATCGGCACAAAGCACTAACTAGTAGTACCTGAAAAATCGATAGTTGACTTGTAATTTTGCTATCCAAATTAATTTACTATTTTTTAAAATCTTGGAAATATCACTAAATTAGATATATATTGACATACGTGTATTTTAATGGTCAACTAGTACTTTGACCATAACTCCTAAATAGGATTTCGTCAGGATTTAGTGTTTCGATTTTTTTTAAAATATTTCTCGATGACCCAACCGCACGGTGGTCAAGATCCATCCTTTTTAATGTTATTGCAAAATTTCAGAAAAAAATAAATTAATTGATTTGGTAATTTAATAGTCAACTAGTTTGACGGCTAAATTAAAAAATTAAATAAAAATAGAAAAAAAACTAAAATTTAATTTTAAATTCATACACACTAAATTAGTCGTACTCACTATTTGTGTGATACATTTTACCATACTTTCAGTAATTTTCCAATTTTTCCCTTATTTTTAACTAGTTTGTAATATAAATTAAAAAATTAAATTGAAATAGAAAAAAACCCAAATTTTTAATATAAATTCATACACACCAAATTAATGATACTCATTATTTGTGTGATAAATCCTTACCCTATTTTCACTAATTTTCCATTCTTTTATTTTTTTTCCCCATTTTTATCTAGTTTGTAACATAAATTAAAAAATTAAATTAAAATAGGAAAAATGCCAATTTTTGAACATAAAATTTGGTGGTATGACTACGTGGAACGTACCCCATTTATAAATATTTTTTCATGATGCGTACAAATAACATTTTTTTAATTTTTGAAAATAATAAATTAAATCGAATTTGGTCACATTTAGCTAAATTCGACAATGATTTGAAAATTTTTTGGCGGCAAGTTTCCCGCTTTTTGCTAAGTCTGAAATGAATTTTCCCGCTCACCCCAATTGCTAAATTCTACCAAATATGGTTGAAGACAATTTTTCAATTGGCGGGAGTTTTCCCTCATACTTTTGGCGGCTACTAAATTCGATCATATTCGATTGAATTTAGCCGGCCCACTAAATTCGACCATATTCGGTTGAATTTAGCCGGCCCATTTAATTCGACCGTACTAAATTCGACGAAATTTGGTTGAATTTAGTCGGCCCACTAAATTTCGATCATATTTGGTTGAATTTATTTGGTCGAAAATAGCCGTAGTCAAATTTATTTGGTCGAAAATGACCCCAATGTCTTGTAGTGATTGTATATACTTTTTAAGTATTAATTAATGGAGCCCTAGTCCTATATTTTCAAATTTTATTTTAATTTTTAGTTAATAGACTACTAGTATATAATTTCATTATTATTTTTATTTATTATTAATTTATCGTAGATACTTTTTAAATATTAATTAATGGAGCACTAAGTCCTATATTCTCGACTTTTATTTCAATTTTTAGTTAATAAACTCCTAATATATAATTTCATTATTTAATTAAATTAATATTTAATAATATGATTTTAATTAATTGAATTAAATAATATTTAGTGGCGTATACATGACATACCGTGTATAATATAGATATATATTTTCGTGCGGACATCCACAAGTTAATTATCGTTGCTTTCATCTTTTGAAGTTTTCTGCAGTATCTACTTACTATATAAACTTAAGAAGATTATTCTTGAATGGGAAAATTTTTACTCTTAGTCTTGGTAATATTTTTAGACTATTAATTAATCATACATGAACCTAGAAAATATTACAGGTCAAGGTAATCTAGAAGAATACAAAGAGACAATCTTTGCTTGGAAGTTAGAAACTGAAAGAAGAAAACAGAAAGATGATGCATGCAAAGCTTTATTTTACAAGGCAAGTCCCACTATGACAACAAAATTTCAACTTGAAGGACGTTACTGGTCAAAACGGGGTTTGGTGCGAATGAATTAACTCTAATATCCTGCCAAAATTGTGAAAGTTGACATCACTGCCGATTAATTTTGAATGAAAAATGCTAGAGGTAATAAAATTAGGTACCAAAATTGATGATCTGGTTTTGTTTTAATTGGTTATAGTTATACTGGCCCCCTGCAGAGCCATCCAATCAAAATATTTGAAAATGCCAAGTGTTTGTTGTCATCTCATTTGGTACTCAATTTTGGTACTCAATTTAGTACATGTTGCACTACTCATTTTGAATTTATGACTCAAAAAAGTACGATGTAGATTTTGATTTTAAAATGCTGTACATAAAAAGTTTGTATTTTACAATGGGAACAATTCTTTTATATGAGAAAGCAACAAATATTTGAACAGTTTTCTTAAGTTTGAAGCCACATTTAGATTTTGTACTCGTGTAAATGACGAAATTTCAATAGCTTAGCTACTTTTTTTTTCTTTCTTTTTTATCATATTTATGTATATGATGCGTTGTTATAATCATTCAATTTTTACGTATCACACACTGGTTGGTGCCTACATTTTATCCGGTGTGGTCGGTTTGATTTGATTTATTTATAATTTTCTTTGTTCGGTTTAACTTTTTTACTTGATCAAATTTTGACTAATATTTATGTATAATTTTTTTATAATTTATAAAATTGAAAAGTAGATATTAAAATGGATAAAAAATACACTTTCTAATAATATAAGTTTTATTATAAGTTTCATTTATATTAATAAATGAAAGATTGTTAATTGGACAGAAATTTATATATATAGTTAATTTAGCTAATTGTAATATTTGTTCAAAATTTAGTTAATTGGACAAAAAATTAAATTTGGAATGGAAAAAGTATACAATTAATATAGTAATAAAACTCTTCTGTGACTTGAAATTTCATCATAAAATTTATTGTACGGTATGATCTGGTTACATAGTGGGTGTTTGGGGTATCTTAAAAAATGTAACTTATGACTTATAAGCACTTATGTCATATAAGTGATAAGTAGAGCATAACTTATAAGTCAGTAAAGTGTTTGGTAAATCAGAACTTATAATCAGTAAACTGTTTGGGTAAATCAGAACTTATAAGTTAACTTTTTTCTATAATTTTCAAAATATTTGTTTTTTATATATAACAATGGATGTCAATGAATAGATCTCGATGAGTAGAGAAATTTGAGATATACGTATCAATTTTCTAATGAATGGATCGAGAGATATATGATTTTGAAGATTTGAAGGATATTATATATTGCGTATATCGAGAAATAAGTTATAAGCATAAGTTGAATGTTAGGATTTCCTAACATTCAACTTATGTGATTATAAGTTATAAGTTGAACCAAAACTTATTTTGGCAAACACCCCTCATAAGTGCTTATGGCCTTATAAGGCATAAGTTCCGACTTATAAGGATAGCCAAACAGGCCCATAAAACAACGGATTAACTTGTAAGACAGAAGCTAAACATTAGAGTAATTAACTACACGTAATATGTAGTTGCTTTTAGACAATTCAACTGTAACCTAACACACCTCTCACTCCTGCAGGGTGTATATAAGTCAATACTATATTCTTCCAAGTCATTATGTTTTCTACTACTAATTATGTTTGTATTAAAACTCTGTCTATATATATTATATTATTATCCTTGAGTATTGCTAGGTACACCAAATTAGGTACCAAAAAAAGTTACAAAATGACATGGCAGGAGTGATTTGGCAGTTTGGAAAGATTTAATTGGGGGAGTTAATGTGTATACAGGGGTCCCAATTAATTATAACCAATTAACTTAAGACACATGCATTTTGTAATTTTTTTTGTACCCAATTTGGGGCCTCTAGTATTTTCCATTATTCTTACAAACGCTTTTGTATCATTAACATACGTGTGTGTAGAATTTAAAGAGTGCAAAATGTAGCTACAAATTAAAATAGAAGTTAACCGCAAGTAATGACAACCTAGCTATGCAAACCCTACTTTCCAATTATTATATATCCTCATCTACTAATATATATATAGATGTTGCGAATCCAAACTAATGTAAACATATATGTTCATCATTAATTGAGCACTAGGCATGAAGTCACTTATAATAAACTTCTTGAGAAAGAAAGAGAGAACAGTTCATGGCAAAACAAAAACAAGAAAGCCTGCAGGCAATATAGCAAAAAGATGGAAGATTTTAAGCGGCCAAACCAATTGGAACCACCTCTTGGATCCCTTGGACATTGATCTCCGTAGATACATTATTCACTATGGTGAAATGACTCAAGCAGCCTACGACAATTTCAACTCGGAGAAGGCTTCAAAATACGAAGGTGGCAGCAGATATTCCAAGAAAAATCTCTTCTCTGAAGTAGGCCTTGATCATGTGAACAATCCTTTTAAATATCGGGTGACTAAGTACTTGTATGCGACCTCGTCGACTCAAGTGCCTGATTCATTCATAATTATTCCCGTTTCTCGAGAGGCTTGGAGCAAGGAATCAAATTGGATTGGATATGTTGCGGTGGCGACCGATGAAGGCAAGGAGGCAATTGGAAGAAGAGACATTGTTATTGCTTGGAGAGGAACAATTAGAACGTTGGAGTGGGTGAATGATTTGGAATTTGTATTAGTTTCCGATTCCACAATTTTTGGTAATGATAATGATGTCAAGGTGCACAAAGGATGGCACTCTATATATACTTCAGCTGATCCTAAATCACAGTTCAATAAAAGTAGTGCCAGAGATCAGGTTAGTTTAATGGATTATATAAAATAATATGGTAATGATGCAGTTATTGGACTAAACGTAATGATATTGGTAAGCGTACATGATCCACAATACAACAAGAACGATTTGGTATTGTTATTATAGATAGCAATGAAAAGCAGGTAGAATGTTGTTTGGTAAATTTTAAAAATAACTTTTTTGAAAAGTGATTTGGATTGAAATGTTACTTTTTGAAAGAATATGTTTTCACATGCTTTTGAAAAAAAATTGCTTTTCAATTTTTGCAGGAAGCAATTTACTAATATCAACATCAAATTTCACCAAAAACATTATTTTTTAAAAAATAATACGCACAACATGCATATATCACAAATATTACCAAACAGTTATATGATTTTCGCAAGAGCAAAACTTTTCTTAACAACAAAACAATTTTTAGCTGCAATCCAAACAGAGCCTAACTAGATCAAGCATGTTTCATAATTTCGGTTATACAAAAAATAAGAGGAAAGTGCTAAATTGATAATTCTTTCTAAAGGTTATTGCAGAGGTTCAGAGATTAGTGGAAGAATACAAGAACGAAGAAATAAGCATAACCACCACCGGTCACAGTCTAGGGGCGGCCGTTGCAACTCTAAATGCAGTTGACATAGTTGCTAATGGGTTCAACAAGCCTAAAGATCAGCCAAATAAATCATGTCCGGTGACAGCTATTGTCTTTGCAAGTCCTCGTGTTGGAGATTCAAGCTTCAAAGATTTTTTCTCAAATTTGAGTGATCTTCGAGTACTACGTGTTAAAAATAACTTAGATGTTGTTCCAAACTATCCTATGCTTGGTTACTCGGATGTAGGCCAAGAGTTAGCTATCGATACTACTAAATCTCATTACTTGAAGAGCCCAGGAAACTTAGTAAGTTGGCATAACATGGAAGGTTATTTGCATGGAGTTGCTGGAACACAAGGTTCCAAAGGAGGATTCAAGTTAGAAGTTGATCGAGATATCAGTCTAGTTAACAAGGGTACTGATTCTTTGAAAGATGAGTATGGTGTTCCAGTATCGTGGTGGATTGAAAAGAACAAGGGGATGGTTCAACTAGATGACGGATCGTGGAAACTGATGGATCATGAACTTGATGATTTATGACCTCGCTTGAGAGCACTGTGAACACTAATATCAGGAGGCTAAACCTTTTTTTTTCTTAAGAAATCTTCCTTTTCCTTGTTATTTGTGGTTTGAAGATGTGGTCTATATCTGGTTATCTTTGATTGTTAAATTATATATGTTGCAGCTACTGTATTTTCAAAATCTCATGTCTATTCCATCACACATAGTTTTAACATGTATGATAAATTGTGTTGCATGTGCTATATATACATCAAAATCCAGTGTCTATTCCACAAATGTAATTTTACCGTGTAACATACAAATATTTTATAAATTTTTGCTTGATTTTTTATTTAAACTTTTCCGGACCATATTTTTATAGTTAGAAAAAGCAAGGGACACATTTCACTACAATTTTTTTTAAAATACAGATTTTGAAAATCTGTAAAATTCATCAATAAAAAATATTCAAATCTTGGATGGATGGAACATACTTTGTCAAAACCTCCATTACAACTCTCTCTACATGGTTGAAATTCTTAAACATTCCGATCCACACTTTAGTTGGACCGGAGAGGGCACAATGTAGCAAGTGCGATATGTAATTGCATTTTGCTTTTGACAAATAAACATCGCCAGAACCATTTAAATTTGCAAGCATATGTGTTAATTTACATGTAAGTTCTCTCGAGCCCAAATTATTAAGATACGCTCAATTACATCAATGCAATACACAAAGAAAATGTTAAAAAAACTCTCGTAGAAAAATTTTGAACATTGGAGAAAATCACGTGTTAAAATGAGAGTTATGCTTAAAACAATTTGATGTGAACGTTCAATAAACCAAATATGAATGGAGTTTTCATTTAATCAAAGTCTATTCCGAAGTCTATTCCTGTAACAAAAAAAATCAATGAAAGCTCCTCGAACTCCACAGAGGAAAGTTACTCCTTCAAATCTTCTCTTTGCCCATTGCAAGCTCCAGCTCTAGCCTCTTCCGCAGCAAGCTCCACATAGCCTTCACATCAGCTTGGTACCTATCTCGATCCTTCTTAACAATAGTCAGATTCTAGTGGACTATCCCTAGCTTGTGAAGCCTAGCCTGGAAGTAAGTTTTGCTCTGGAAAAGATTTAAATCAAGGCAAAATAGCAAGAAATTACTAGATTGAACAAATCAAATTAAAGGAAAATTACGTAAAGGTAGAGTAATACCGTAGTAATGCCATAAAATCCAAGATTTTCAAACTGGAGGTCATCAGAAGATTCCACCACATGTGCCTGGTAGAGAGGAGTAACTATGCTCTAGGACCACTTCAATACAATTTGCGACTAAGTGTCACCAACAAATGCAGGATGTGAATTGCCTCCAACTCTTCAGCTAACATAAACCCCTTCTTCAATTTAAGCTGATTAATGACCTGATTAATTTTACTTCCATTGTTCTGATTGAGTTCGCCAGGGATAGCCAGATGTGAAACATCATCTACTTTAGGGCTTAATTGAAAGTGAATAGGTCTTGGATAAGTGCTAACTTCAAGCAGCTTTGATGGTTGAACTTTTCTCAATTCTTCAAACAAGCATTTATTGTTTGCTCCTTTCCTCTCAATCAATTGTAAAAACATGTCAATTTTAGTGAAGTTTAATTTCTTCAAGGTCTCATATGACAGATGCCACAACTGGTTCTTCTTTGTCACTATGATGATTTCCTTGGAATATACTTGCTTGACCTTTACAATGATTGTGAGATAAGAGTTTTGTTCTCTGAGGCTCTTCACATACTCCAATGTGTCACCATTCACATTTGACTTGGAGACTTTCAGAAACTTCACAAAGGCATCATCATGATAGACATTTGATTTTGCAACTTCATGTAGTTTGGCCTCTGTGACAATTAACATTCACTTCAACTAGCTGATCTTCCTCAAGTTTTGTAGCAGAGATGTTTGCAGTTAATGACATTGTGCTAGGAACATAAGTAGTGCTTATTTTAATAGATTGTCAAGCAACATTCTTTATTTGTATAGGGGGTAGTGTGATTGGCATTATTCTGCTCTCCTCCATAGTTGTCACATTGGATTGTGATTTTGAGATCATCACATTACCACAATTGCTTTCACTAATTTGTAGCTTCTCTCCTTCTCCCCATTAGGCTTGTTGGCAGACACTAAGGTCTTCACCTTTAGTTTTGGAATTTGGACTTGAAGAGAGTGTTGAGATTTGGCTTGATCTTTAGGAAGAGATAGCCCCATATGCTTCATCAT
The DNA here is from genome assembly GCA_037693485.1 of Kitagawia praeruptora. Classification (NCBI taxonomy): domain Eukaryota; kingdom Viridiplantae; phylum Streptophyta; class Magnoliopsida; order Apiales; family Apiaceae; genus Kitagawia; species Kitagawia praeruptora. The sequence continues at coordinate 103,279,937 of CM075354.1, read as the reverse complement.
CTCTGCAAGAATTTGCTGTTGAACTAGTAGAACATCCACAGTCGTGTTGGCTTAAGTATCAGTCTTGGAATTTAAAGATGCCAATGACTCTTTTAGCTCAGAGTTTTCAATTTCAAAGTGCTTACTTTCTTTTCCAAGTTGTTCACTTTCTGAAAAATGTGTGCAACCTTGAAAGAAGAAAGGGATTGTTCTTGGAGTCTCTCAACTTCATATTTGCTGAGTTTGTGCACTGGAACTTCATTCACTAACTTGTCACCATACTGGTTTTGTCACATGTCTTTGACTGAAGAGTTTGTCTCATTGGTTTGAGCAATCTGACTTGTGACTTAGTTTGTCAGCTTTGTAAAACCATTAGTCATGGTGGCTATTCTTGAGTCCAAGCTTTCCAATACCTTCAAATACCTTTTGATATCTTTGACTACCACACCTACCTTGAAAAATTTAGTGCTAAACTTGCTTTTGGCTTCACTTACTATTTTTGTAGTTTCATCTCTTACTTGATTTGAGGCCCTTTCCCAAGTAATTCAGCTTTGAGTTGACCTTTGTAGATATCATTTACAGCTTCATACACCTTTACAGGAGAAAGAGTTTTAGCATTTGAGCTTGAGGTCATAAAATGCTCTTCTCTTTTAATTCTGAGAGAATAATACAAAGTCACAACAGACCTGCTACTGATCGAGCCAGACATCCACATTTTCATCCCTTTCTGCTTCATTAACAATTTTAGTTCTTTGCTGATCTAAGTCTTCTTTGTAACATAGAAGAATAGCTTCATAATCAACATTAGGGAGGTTGATAGTAAGCAGGTGTTGAGTCATCTTTGAGAACTCATCAATTTGATCCACATTTAAGCTATGTAAAGTTTCATCCATCTATTGTGGTGGAGCAGTACACAGACTTTAGCCATTGTGATATAGTGACCTGAGACAAGTTATAACTAGAGCTAGGCTCCTCTGATGCAGATGAGCCAAGTTAAGTACTAGAGCTAGGTTCCTCACTCTCAAGTTGTTCAGCCACTTCAAATAAAACTTGAAGTGGTACACTAGGTTGTTTCCTCTTCTTTTTTTACTAATATCACCCTTTTGAGGGGATGATGTAGTTGGTTCATTTGTTGTATAAGTGTATAGGTTTGGGGGTTGGTTAGAGAGGGCTTAATTTGTTTGATTTTGTTTTGCTTCAAGCTTGCGCTTCTTTAGCTCATAATTAGACCAGTAGTTGGTTGAGTGAATGGATATAACTCAAATATTTCCTTCGTATGAGGCGTAGTCACAAGTTTCACATCTGAGAGAAATAAAGAAGAAATTTAGCTTGAAATCTAGGGTTTGAGAGATTTTAAGAGAAAGGGGATCTGAGAGATATCGATTAGAAAATGATTAGAACAATCTGTAAAGATGCATATAGGAGACACTTCAATTCTCGAATAGATACATATTTTGTGTTGACAAGTCAAGAATTTGAGAAGTGAAAAAGAACTATTCGATAAGTCTAAAAAGACATGGTAGAGAATTCAGACATTCGATATATCACTACAAGAAAATTCAGCTAAATTTGATTGCACAAATTCGATTGTTCTAAATTCGACCGGATTCAGTCGAATTTAGGGTCAACTCCAATTAATTAATGGTCAAACAAAAATTAGACTGCATCTAGTCGATTTTAAGGGCGGTCGAATTTAGAGGTTCGGTCGAATTTAACCAGTCGAATTTATTTCCCTCTTAAATTCTAAGAGCATCTCCAATGGTGTTGGCTAAAATGGTTGGCTAAAATTATATAAAATAATGATTATGTAAAATTTGCTGAATCTGTAAGAAATTATACTTCAATGGAGTTGGCTATAATGATTGACTATATTTTAAAAATAGTATGTTATAAATATTTTAGTTGTTAAATATAGAATATATTTTTTCAAATATGGTAATAGATGATGTGGAGTTTTCTTACAGGTCTCTAGCGATTCGACAAATATAGTCAATATGTAGAGGTTATCTATAATTTTAGATAACAGGAATGTACCATTGGAGATGTAATTATTTAACATATTCTTTAAAATATTTAATTATGTTATATAATATACACTTTTAGCTAAGGATTTTGAACGATTGGAGATGATCTAAGGCAGTCGAATTTATAAATTTGACTACAACAAGTCGAATTTATTGCCAGGTCAGCAATTCGCGTGAAACTAAGTTTAAGAGGGAAAATTCCCACCTAAATTTTGCCAAAATATTTAAAATCAAATTCTACCGGAAATAGTCATATTTATAAATTTGACTGTAATCAGTCATTCTAATTAGAAAAATAATTTCCAAAATTATTCAAAAAATACAAAATTTATCCTTAAATTATAAATGAAATTACCACAATATCCTCATTAAGATGAACTACAGGTTAAAATTTTTTTGACCCAATTACGACAATTTTTTTTAACAAATGTAAAAAAAGTGTTGATTTTATATTTGTTATGAAGTTTGGAAAATTTTAATAAATACTTACCAATTTAAAAAAATTATAATTTTTTTATAGTATGTTTTGATAACGTATCGTATTCAATAAAAATGATGAGAGACCGTAACAGTGTGAGTTAAAAAAAACCTTACCAATACGATGTTTTGTTATTGAATGATTGAAATTTAGGGGCTACTCATTTCATATCAAGGGTTAGTAATTTAGATTTGTTAAAATTGAAATTTGAACGATCCAACCGTAGTAGGTATAATTAAGTTGTAGATAATAAAGAATAAAGTAGTAGGTATAATTAATTTTTATATTATAAAATTTAACAGTAAATTACATTTTACTAGTTTATACTATAATTTTTTTTGTAGATTGATGGCTAAAATATTAAATTAAGCAATTTGATGGCCAAATTTAAAATTTTAAATCATTTTAGGACCTTCCGTTAAATTTCTTAACTCCGTTAGTTGAATCGAGTGTATTTTTGTCCAGCAATCCAGAAATGTTGTTTATATTTTAGACTTTTCAATTATCCAAAACACCACTCCTTAGCCATCTCCGATCATTACCTTAGTTATCTTTATCTTCAAGATAAAGTAATTTCATTTCATATTTTTATTCTTCTCCAATCATTTTTCTAAATTCTATTTGAAGTTAAAGATAAAATAATGAATAGCATGATTTTATATTTGAAATTAAAGATAGAATAATTTTATATTTAAAATTAAAGTTGAATATCATTAAAAGTAATATAGTACAACTTTAATTTCAAAAATATGAAATTAAAGATTGGATCATTGGAGATGCCCTTAGGCCTTAGCCAGTTAGCCACATATATGCCATATATACACAGTTCATCCTTCTATTCTTTCACACCACTGTCTCTATTTTTTTTTATAGAAGTTTAATATCTTTATTTTTTCTTTAGTCTCTCTCTTTCTCCAAAAAAAACTCAAACCCACCAAAGATCAAGAACAAGAATCCAATTTTTTGTCAAGAACCCACCAACTCAAATGAAAATGACCCACCAAAATTTTCAGAAGAATTTGTTCCTTATTATCCATAAAATAACAAGTATAAAATTATAACTTAGGAAGAATTAACAAGTCAATAAAAATAACTATACTTTTCCTTAGAGCATCTCCAATGGGAGAGACCCCTTAGGTAAATTTTAAAATGAATTACCATAAATAAAAATTATAAAAAATGTGTAAAAAAATTTACACTCCAATGGGACAAAACTGTTATATATAATTATAGATAATCTCTTGATGTTGGCTATATTTGTCGAACCTCTAGGGACCTGTAGTGAATTGCCACATCACTTATTTCTATATTAAAATTATATATTCCATTAATAACAACTTGAAATATTAATAACATACCATTTTTAAAATATAGCAAATCATTATAGGCAATACCCTCGAAACACAATGTCTTGCAGATTCGACAAATTTTACATAATCAATATTTTATTTAATTTAGTCAATCATTTTTAGCTAACGCCATTGGAGATGCTCTTATAGTTATAAATTATAAAGTTATAAAAGTATAACTTAGGAAGTATTCCCTCGGCCTTTCATTTCTTTACATGTTTTCATCATTGCTTGGCACGTATTTTAAAGTGTATATAAAATATAGTTTCATAACTTATTTTTAAAATTTTCTTTTTTTGAATAAAAGTTTAAACATTAAATTTTTATTAAAAAGAAAAAAAATTTAAATAAATTATGAAACTACACTTTTTAGGAGCATTAAAATGCGTGTGACATTCCGTTCCCCGATGTAAACAATTGAGGGGGACGTAGAGACCGAGGGAGTATTAATTAGAAAAAGTAATAATATTTTATCTGTTTCCTAAGTATACTGAACTAAAGGTGTCAGTAAACATATTACTTTTGAAAATTAGAGATTTTTAATATGTTAAAACGAAACAGATAAAAACGATTCAGAATTATTATTTTTCCTTTCTCCTTATTTTACTTTCTTAATTTCATTCTATAATTCCCGGCATGAACCCAAACCCCCGTTGATGCAATAAAGATACACCATATCATATTTATATTATAAAGTAAATTTGTAAAATAAAAAATGAAAGAAATCGACAAAGGTTTGTAGGGAATTTCTATCAATATTTTTTTAAAAAATTTTAAACATTATACAATTTCATATATTGTAAAATCAGAGTAAAGTTCTATGCAGTACTCATTTAATTGGAGTACTTGGAGTACATATATATATATTGCATTCAAAATTTTGCAAACTTTATTATTTTGCAAAGCTTATTACATGAATATCACTATTTCATTGAAATTTTATATGTTTTGCTAACAAAATATTGCAAAACGAATTGTTCTGCGAAACACATTTGGGTTGCAAAACATATGTTTTGAATGCAAAACATAAAGGATTTTTAAGATGAACATATTGCAAAACATACATGATTTTCATGATTATCAATGAAATTATGATATTTATATAACAAGGTTTGCAAAATAATAAATTTTAAAATATTTTAAATGCAGAACGTATATGTATTTCAAGTACTCCAATTAAATCAGTATTCCATAGAAATTTTCTCTGTAAAATCAGGTATCAAAATGAATAATCTAAATTTGATATCGGTGATTTTCAAATTCTGGTTTAGGACAAGAAGTTCAAAGAAACCATTACATATAACTAAAATGGCAAAAACCAAAAAAAATAAATAAATAATGCAAGAATAATGCCTTTGTATTCTGCTCATTTCTAAGTAACAAATGTTTAAGGTTAAAAATAGGTTATATCCAGAGCAATTTTTTTGCATCCAGAGCAAATTGCTATAACATTACCCACTTGTTTGGTTATATGGAGAGCAGCTTTTGTGTATGCAGGGGGATTGCTCTGGATATAAAAGTTTTGCTCTGTATATATATAAAATTTCCTAAAAATATTCCCGTAAATATATGCGCGTCTCTAGTAGTAATTTTGAAGTTTAAATTTATGTCACTAATAATATTTATTGCTAACAAGGAGAACAAGATATTTATATGTAGGGTCATTTGTTAAATTTGAATGATTAATTCTGAACAAATTAAATTTTTGGATGATTGATAAATTTGAATGTTAAATGAATAAAATTGTTTGATAATTAATTTTTCTTAATGATTTAAATATAATTTTAAAATTAATTATTAACAAAAAAATAATTATTTAACATATATTTAATATATAACGTGAGTATAACAGAAAAAAGTAATCGATGTGATTACTTTTTATGCTACAAATTTTTACTATTTTTGAAAATTTTAGAAATATAAATAATTGAAAAGAACATCTGAAACAAGAAAGTGTTAAAAAATGGTGGGATAGAGGGGATAATATAAGTTAAATAGAAATAAAGTTCATCATACTTTCAATAATAATTTTATAACTTTTTATTATTGTTTTACTAAAGCGCGTATTTGGAAAACAAGAATATAATAAAGTAAAATGAAAAAAGTACACGAATAAATAAATATGAAAACAAAATAAAAAATAATCTATACTATTATATAAAAGCCGAAACATTAAAAGTTTGGTCGGTCGGTCGGTCGATCGGTACGGTACCTGTTGATTTTACTTATTTACATTTACTCAATTATAGAAAAATTCATCCTACAAACTAATCACTTTCTTAAACATGTTATCTTTTCAATTTTTCAATAACTAAATAATTTCTTTTTTCAGGTAAATTACAATATCTTTTATATTTTATTCAACTAAAATTTCTCCTTATTCTGACAAAAAAAATCTCATTTATTAATTAATTTCTTTTTTCAGGTTAAATATATTACCTTTTCTATTTTTTAATAACTAAATAATTTTCTTTTTCAGGTAAAATACAATCCCTTTACATTTTATCTAACTAAAATTTCTCCTTTATAAAAACACTACGAGCAATTTCGTTTAATAAAATAATATAATTATATTATAATTACTATTAACTAATCAATTACCTTTTTCAACGAAAGCACGTTACCTTTTCTCTTTTCTCTAACTAAAATTTTTCAGGTAAAATACAATCCCTTTACATTTCATCTAACTAAAATTTCTCCTTTATAAAAACACTACGAGCAATTTTGTTTAATAAAATAATATAATTATATTATATTTACTATTAACTAATCAATTACCTTTTTCAACCAAAGCACGTTACCTTTTCCCTTTTCTCTAACTAAAATTTCTCTTTTTCCAATTAAATCATGTAAAGTTACCTTTTTCAGCCAAAACATGTTATATTTTTTCTGTTTTCTTAATAAAACCTGTTCTATTTAGTACAATAAACTAATAATATTATAATATTAATAATTGACGTTGTTGGAGGCCCACTTCCTTATTGGGCCGAACCGAAGGCCCATAATCAAAATCTGAATCCGAATGGAAGTCCGCATTCGTCCGGCCCATTTGGGGTATAACGGTCACATTGTTGCACTTCCCTAGAACGTGGGACACAACCAAAAACGTGGCCAACTCCCCTGTAACCGTCGAATGAAATGAAATAAGTTAAGTCAAGTTTGATTTTGATCATTCATACACAATTCTACACACAACACAAACACTCTGCGTTCTAAATTATCTTACCCAAAAACCGACTAACTTATTCTCACACCGGAGGTGAATCGAGGGGCCAAACCCTCGCATTCTTCTCATTTGCAGGTCCGACCAAACCCTCGCATTCTTCTCATTTGCAGAAATCCAGTCGTAACATTTGGCGCCGTCTGTGGGAACGTAGAGATACGTTTTGTGTTGAGTTCTACCATCAATCATGACGAATGAAACCGAAATACCAGTAGCTGATAATAGCACAATGGCTGGAAACAGCCGCACCACTCCTCCCCTGATCCCAAGGACAGCTCCCATCACCCCAAGGCTGTTAACTTTTGATGAAGAAAGAGATATGCCGTCTCCTGAAGAACAACATGAGATGCTCATGAAATGGCGAGAAGAACAAAAGGCCAAGGGGAAGCGAAAGGAAATGGAAAAAGAAAGGAGCAGTAGAGAGGCCGAACGTCTGGCCAAGAAAAGGGAGGCCGATCGCTTGAGGCTAGAAGCCCTAAAGCTCCAAAGGGAGGAGATTGAGTTACAAGAGAAAGTGCTCCGCGAGGCTTTAGAAGCCGAAGACCGGGAGTTGGATGACCGAAGAGATAAGAGGTCGAGGACTAGAAATAATGAAGACGAGTCAGGGGACTCTGAATCAAATTCTAGGAGAACCCGATCGAAGGTAGTGTATTCCTCTGATTCGGAGGAAGAAGGTCCACGTACGGATGACCGTATCCGTAGGATTGAGAAGGCTATGTTTGGAGATCTTAGTAGATCACTACTATTTTCAATATGACTCGTAACTAGTGCTTTGTTACGGATTATTGTTTCTATTTTTTTAAAAATATTTTTGAACGATCCAACCGTACGGATGTCAATATATATATAATGTAATGATATTCCCAAAGTTTCAGAAAATAAAAATTAATTTGATTGGAGATCTTAGTAGATCACTACTATTTTCAATATGACCCGTAACTAGTGCTTTGTTACGGATTATTGTTTCTATTTTTTTAAAAATATTTTTGAACGATCCAACCGTACGGATGTCAATATATATCTAATGTAATGATATTCCCAAAGTTTCAAAAAATAAAAAATTAATTTGATTGGAGATCTTAGTAGATCACTACTAATTTCAATATGACTCGTAACTAGTGCTTTGTTACGGATTATTGTTTCTATTTTTTTAAAAATATTTTTGAACGATCCAACCGTACGGATGTCAATATATATCTAATGTAATGATATTCCCAAATTTTCAAAAAATAAAAAATTAATTTGATTGGAGATCTTAGTAGATCACTACTATTTTCAATATGACTCGTAACTAGTGCTTTGTTACGGATTATTATTTCTATTTTTTTAAAAATATTTTTGAACGATCCAACCGTACGGATGTCAATATATATCTAATGTATTGATATTCCCAAAATTTTAGAAAATGAAAATTGACACGTCACCCAGGTGGGTCCCACAACTGCCACGTCAGCATATATTAAAAATTCAAAAATACCTAATGCAACGCTTTTAAACAGCAAATGCAACACCTCTTACACCTAATGCAACGCTTCTGACACGTCAGCCAATGACACGCCAGCAAATGTGGGTCCCACATTTGCCACGTCAGCAAATGTGGGCCCCACATTTGCCACGTCAGCACCAGTGGGCCTCCACCCCGTCACCCTGGTGGACCTCACACTGCCACGTCACCCTGGTGGGTCCCACAACGTCCACGTCAGCATTTATTAAAAATTGAAAATTGCCTAATGCAACGATTTTAAACAGCAAATGCAACACCTATTTCACCTAATGCAACGCTTCTGCCACGTCAGCCAATGACACGTCAGCAAATGTGGGCCCCACATTTGCCACGTCAACAATTGTGGGCCCCACACTTGCCACGTCAGCATCTATGGTCCTCTACCATGTCACCCTGGTGGACCCCACAATGCCACGTCTGCATTTATAAAAAAATCAAAAATACCTAATGCAACGCTTTTAAACAGCAAATGCAACACCTCTTGCACCTAATGCAACGCTTCTGCCACGTCAGCCAAAGACACGTCAGCAAATGTGGGTCCCGCATTTGCCACGTCAGCAACTGTGGGCCCCACACTTGCCACGTCAACATCTATGGGCCTCTGCCACGTCACCCTGGTGGACCACACACTGCCACGTCACCCTGGTGGGTCCCACAACTGCCACGTCAGCATTTATTAAAAATTTAAAAATACCTAATGCAACGCTTTTAAACAGCAAATGCAACTCCTCTTTCACCTAATGCAACGCTTCTTCCACGTCAGCCAATGATACGCCAGCAAATGTGGGTCCCACATTTGCCACGTCAGCAAATGTGGGCCCCACACTTGCCACGTCATCAAATGCCACGTTAGCACGTGTGAACCCCACTGCTGCCACATCAGCATTTTTTAAAATTAAAAAATATCTAATGCAACGCCTGCTGCTAGTGTTGCATTATGTGAAACACCGTGGATCAAATGCAACACTAAATTATATGTAATGCAACACCAGGTCAAGTTCTGTTTCGTTAGACCCAAAATTTCATACCTAACGAAACACTTTCACTGAAACACTTTCTAAAAGCGTTGCATATGCCCACTTATGGCGTAGTGCAGTGGTGACCGAGGATGTTGAACAGTTTCGACCCCCACCGGGAAGGCAGTTTCCAAAGATGAACGAATTCAATGGGAAAGGAGACCCCGAAGATCATTGTGAGAAGTATGAATCGCTCATGACTAGTATGGGGCATTGTGATGTGATGCTTTGCAAGATGTTCAAGACATACCTCAAGGGGAACGCATCCATGTGGTACAGGTCATTAAGACCTAGGTCGATAGGCTCGTATGAGCAGATAAAGAAGAAATTCTTGAGGCACTACTCCCACTTGTGCCGAAGAGAGAAGGATACCGAAGTCCTGATCCAATGCAGGCAGGGACCGAACGAAGAATTGGGTGACTACTTGGCAAGGTTTAAAGAAGAAGCAGGAATGGTCACCAACTTGGATAAAGTCAAGGCAGCTGGATTCCTTGCAACTAGCCTCGACCCTGTTAAAGGTAAGAAGCTTCGATCTTCTCTTTACGATATGCCTCCTAAATCTTTGAATGATATATATTTGAGGGGAGAGGCTATTAGAAGAAAGTTAGAATCCATTGGGGGTTACAAGGAGAGCAAGAAAAATGATAGGTATTATAGAAGGGATGATAGAAGGGAGGATAAAAGGGACGACCGAAGGGGTCGTGGCGACATTAAGAGCAGACTGAATGATACGAGGCCTGATAAAGGGGCCGAACGAAGAAGAGATAGAGATAGTACTGTGTTCACACCACTTAACACACCTATCTCGAAGATTCTCCACGAGATAAAGGGTAAACCTGGGTTCGTTAGACCACCCAAGTTAAAGACCCCTGAAAACAGAAGGAGCGACAACAAATATTGTGACTATCATCGGGATAAAGGTCACAATACTGATGATTGTTACCACTTGAAGAAATTGATTGAAAAAATGATAAAAGACGGAGAACTGATCAAGTTTGTTGGAGATCTGAGAGACAGGTTAGATGATAAGGAAAAGAAGAGAGACACTAGAGATGCCGAAAGTTCAGAGAAGTATCGAGGTGAAGTCAGAACAATATCCGGAGGAACCATACTCGATCGGGACAGCAAAACAGCCCGAAAAAAGTATGCCAGGCAAATCTATAGTCTCTACCAGTCAAATTCAGCCAAGCAACCACTTCCGATATCATTCACGGAAGATGATTTTGAAGATGTGATATGGCCGCACGAAGACCCTCTTGTCATAAACCCCGTCATCGGGGAAAACAAGATTTGGAGAGTGCTGGTCGATGAAGAAAGTTCGGTCAACATACTGTATCACCGAACATATTGCAAGATGAATTTGGGTGGAGAGCAGCTGGAGCCGTGCCATGAGGCACCACTTTATGGCTTCGGTAATCAACCTGTACCGATCGAAGGTACGATCACGTTGAACATTCTGTTGGGCAAGGCTCCGTACACTGTGGTTAAAGAAGCAAAATTCTATGTCGTTCGGGTGGACAGCCCGTATAACGGGATTTTGGGAAGGTCAGCTTTGTCTCTTTTTCAGGCTGTGTCATCCATTCCCCACCTAAAGTTGAAGTTCCCGACCGAACATGGAGTCGGAGAAATGAGAGGCGACCAAAAGGTCGCCCGAATTATCATGTTGGAAGATCTAGAGAAAGATAAAGATGTCGAAATGAATGAAGCTGGAAAAAGGAAAAGAAATGAAAATAGCACTGGGGCCAGCCATCAACTACTAAACATAGAGTTGGAGAAATTTGGGGCCGACCTGTGGAGCCCGATTGCCGAGCCGGCTGCCGAAACCGAAGAAGTAGAGCTATATGTGGGTTAGTCTGGAAAGATGACCCAAATTGGAAAGAACATGGAATCGGAGCTAAAAGAGAAAGTCATCAGGGAGTTCCATGACGTGTTTGCATGGAATCCCGAAGATATGCCAGGGTTGGACCCTTCGGTAGCCAAACACTGTTTAAATGTAGTTCCCGAAGCCAAGCCTGTAAGACAAAAGAAGCGAAATTTCGCCATGGAAAGGCATAAAGTAATTCAAGCTGAAGTGGAAAAGTTGCTGGAAGCAAAGTTCATTGAAGAGATAGACTACCCCGACTGGCTGGCGAATGTGGTGGTAGTAAAGAAATCGAACGGCAAGTGGAGAATGTGTGTGGACTATACCGACCTGAATAAGCATTGTCCGAAGGACCACTACCCTTTGCCAAATATTCATCAACTGATAGATGCTACTTCGGGGCATCAAATACTCAGTTTTTTGGATGCATTCTCAGGATACCACCAAATCGCCATGAATGCCGAGGACATTCCAAAGACAGTATTCATCACACCGAACGACACTTATGCCTATATTAAGATGCCCTTCGGTCTGAAGAACGTCGGGGCAACATTTCAAAAAATGATCAACAAAGTTTTCAAGGCTCAGATCGGTCGAAACATGGAATGCTATGTAGATGACATGATTGTTAAATCCCTTTTTAGGGATCATGCTGAGGATTTGAGGGAGTGTTTCGAAACACTCAGGAGAAACAACATGAGGATCAACCCGAACAAGTGTACATTCGGAGTAAATAGTGGAAAATTTCCGGGATACATGGTTAGTGCCCGAGGGATTGAGGCAAACCCAGAAAAGATCAAGACAGTCATCGACATGGAAGCACCGAAGACGATCAGGGACATTCAGGATCTGACCGGACGATTAGCAGCCCTCAGGAGGTTTATTTCCAGATCGGCCGAAAAGGCCTTGCCATTCTTTGAAGTACTTCGGGGGTCCAAGAATTTCGAGTGGGGGCTTAACTGCCAGAAAGCTTTTGAGGAGGTCAAAGAATATTTAGTAAAAGCCCCACTCTTAATGAGGCCTGATCCGAAAGAAACCTTGCAGCTGTACTTAGTTGTGAATGACCGAACCCTCGGAGCCGTGTTAGTGAAAGAACATGAAGGGAACCAGCATCCGGTGTTCTATGTTTCCCATATTCTCAAAGATGTAGAAACTAGATACCCGAATGTATAGAAGTTCGCCTATGGGTTGGTAATGGCCGCAAGAAAGCTAAGGCACTATTTCCAGGGAAGGACGATCAAGGTAGTAACAGATCAGCCGTTGAAGAAAATTTTGCAAAGGCCAGAGGCATCGGGCAGAGTAGTGGCTTGGGCGATCGAACTGGAGGAGCATGATTTGGAGTATACGCCAAGGACTTCGATCAAAGCCCAAGCACTAGCGGATTTTATGGTGGAATGCTCATTCTCGGGGCCGAATGACTTGGCTCCCGAAGAGCAGCTAATTCAGGCACCAGGAAAATGGAAGTTGTTTGTAGATGGGTCAGTCACCAAGGAAAAGTGTGGGGCAGGTTTAATTCTGACAAGCCCAGAAGGATTTGAAATCTGTCAAGCTATCAGGTTCACTTTCCCGTTGACGAACAATGAAGCCGAATATGAAGCGCTTTTGGCAGGATTAGACTTAGCAAAAAATTTGGAAGTTAAACACCTCAAGGCGTTCAGTGATTCGATGTTGGTAGTAAAACAGTTCTCAGGGGAGTATGGGCAGAAAGATCCCAGGACGAAGGCCTACGCCCTTAAGGTACGTGAGCAATCTTTGATATTTGAATCTTTTGAATTTACTCAAGTAGATAGAGAAAACAACAGTCGGGCAGACGCTCTTTCTAGGCTAGCTTCGGCAGAAACCTAGAACTTGAATGGGTCCATCTATCTGACCGAATTAAAGACGCCTTCGATAGACAAGAAACAGTGTATGGAAATTCACCAAGGGGTCAATTGGATGACTCCTATCAGGGCATTCTTGGAGAAGGGTACCCTACCACTTCACCGAAGGGAAGCACAGAAGGTGAAGTATCGGTCGGGGAATTATACTCTGGTCGGGGGCCGTTTGTTCAGACGATCGGCAAGTCAGCCATTGCTTAGGTGTTTAGACAAAGATGAACAGCAGCTAGCCCTCGAGACGGTTCACGAGGGAATTTGCGGAGAACATTTGGCAGGAAGATCTCTAGCCTTCAAGATTCTCAGGAAAGGGTTTTTCTGGCCGAAGATGAAGGAAGATGCATCTGAATATGCAAAGAAGTGCAGACAGTGCCAGCTATTCAGCACAATACCGAAGCAACCACCCGAAGAGATGCCTTCAGTCCTTAGCCCAATTCCATTTGCTATGTGGACAGTTGACATCGTTGGAATCCTACCTACCAATACTAAACAAGCAAAGTATTGCATTATGGCGATCGACTATATGACCAAGTGGATAGAAGCTAGAGCACTTTCAGCCATTACCGAAGAAGCAGCACAGAAGTTCATGTTAGAGCAAGTGATTTTAAGATTTGGCATTCCCATGGTATGTGTTTCAGACAATGGAACTCAGTTCATCGGAAGTAAGTTCAGAAAGTTTCTAGCTCAATTCGGAATCAAACAGAAGTTCAGTTCAGTCGGACATCCCCAAGGAAACGGGGCGATCGAAGCGGCCAACAAAATTATCTTCGATGGGATTAAGAAGAGGCTAGGAGAAGCCAAGGGTCTTTAGGCCGAAGAGTTACCTTGGGTCCTTTGGGCCTACCGAACCACCGCAAGATCTTCAACCGGGGAAACACCCTTCAAACTGGCCTTTGGAACAGACGCCCTTCTGCCTGTTGAGGTTGGACTAGAATCTTACCGAACACAAGTCTTCAATGTGGAAACGAATGAGTTTGGACTCCGGCGAACGTGGATTTTCTGGAAGAAGAAAGGGAGGCAGCCCACCAAAGAAACTTAAGGTACCAACTCCAAGCGGCAAGTACTATGATTCTGGAGTTAAAAAGAGGACTTTCCAAGTGGGCGATCTTGTCCTACGGGAGTTAGAAACATCTATGCCGACTAAACAAGGAAAGCTTATGCCGAATTGGGAGGGACCTTATGTGGTAATTGAAGTGGTTCGGCCAGGCACCTACAAGTTGGCTCAGTCGGACGGCAGCCCAATCAAAAACACCTGGCATGCCGCTCGCCTTCGCCATTTTTACCAGTAAGCTTACTGGACGAATTTTATTGCTTTTTACTTCAGTGCTTTGTTTATGCAAGTTTATTATGAATCCCCTAAGCTAGCATCAATCTGTAATAGTGCATGATTAATGAAAAGATTACTTTGCTCCATCTTTTATTTGCTATTATTAAGCTAAGTACATTTGTAGCCAAAAGGTTAAGTACACAATATTAAGCTTAACAGACCCATGTTTAGGACCGACCGAATAAAACATGCGCCCTCTAACTTATTTTTAGTGTTCAAGAACATTATGATTAAAGTTACAAATACTTGACGATCCAAATTTGGGGCCGATCGAATGAAATTTGGACCCTTACAAAAATGTCTTAGTATTTAAGTTGCTTTGACATTAATTAAGGCCGGGAGGAAAAAAATTTCAACCGACCGAACGGGGCCTTAATCATTTAAAAAACCCCTTAAATACTGGGGGGGGCAGCTAGGTTACGACCAAAAATGCACATACATGCTAGGCCGAGGCCAAAAATGCGTAAAAACATAAGTAATTATGCTAAGGCAAAACGAAGCCAAAGATGCATAAAAAGAAAAATAATCGTGCTAAGGCAAATTAAAGCTGAAGATGCACGAACAGAAAAAGGCCGAAGCCGACGACGCATAAATAAGAATAATTATGCTAAGGCAATGTTAAAATATTAAGCCCGAAGGCAGAGTTGAATATTACAGGCCCGAAGGCACAAATAAAAAGCCCGAAGGTAATGTTAATCATTACAAGCCCGAAGGCCATCAAAATGGAAGGGTTAAAATAAATGGAATCAGTCAGAAAGAGGCTCGTCTTCGCCCGAAGAGACTACCAGATGTTCATCGGGCACTTCCTTGCCGACTGGATCCGTCATACCCATCGTGGCATCGATCATCTGAGTATGATCGATACCAAGAGAGTGTGCCTTCACCAGGGTAGCGTCGTACCCCATCTGGTAGCAACGTTCTTCGGTCAAATCCAGCTTCTTCTGCATCTTCCGAACGTTCTTCCTAGTGGCTTTGAGTTGTTGATTCCTCCATTCCACACGCTTCTTCAAGGTCTCCATCTCCTTCAGCTTCTCCTTCAGGGCATCATTCTCAGCCTTCAAGGATTTAGCTTGGCCAGTGACCCTCTCAAGATCGTTAGTTGAATTTCGGAGGTCTTCTTCAGCCTTAACTGCACGAGTATAATAGCCATTGCTTTTTGTGTTCCTTCGGAGCTCATAATGATGCTAGAACAAGGTCGTCCTTGGAGTCATCTCCTTGGCCAGGCACCGAGCTTGGAAGGCGTTGATGTGGAAGAAGCTGTTCGGATCCAACTGCCCTATAGCTATCCCCAGCTGCTTCAGTATCTTCTTCAGAATTGGCAACATCGGCAATCGAAAGCCGCATTTGAACGCCATTTCGGATATACTAGTCGCCACACTTCCCCCGCAGATGGGTGGAATCTCGGGGTTGTTAATAAGTGGATTTTATATCTACTTGAAACATTCCAAATCGGCTTAAATTGATTGCTTTGGCCTCAAGTTTGTGATAGTTTTGATATGTTTTGTTTAATTGTTCAGGGTTGAAGAAATGTCGATTAAAGGTGTAGTTTCCGTCGTTGTTGGAGTTGATTTATGATATGGAATGAAGAATGGAGACTAATGTCAACTATCAAGAAGTATACAAGTCATTAGGGATTAAAGACGGAAGCTCATGCAAAAGGAACGGGAAGAAAAAGCTGAAAAACGAAGAAAAATTAATTCTCGCAGATTGAGGCTGAGCTGAGAGCTCAACTGGTGCACTCAGCGCCATTTATGGCAGATTGGAGCGGCGCTCTCAGCCCCATTGGCGCTCTCAGCATCGTGGTGCGTTGGGAAAATTCCAGTTTTGCCCTTTTTCGATCTGAAATTGTATTTTGCGTAGTTTTTGACTCCTAAATCGAATTTTAGTTGTATTTTAAGGTATTTTCTTGCTGGGCAAGATGTCTAGAGCCTATGTAAACACATCTAACCCTTGTAAACACATTATACAGACAATTACATATCATAGCTTAGTTTTGCAAGAGAGAAAAGGAGAGAAGGATTCAACGCTCGTGACAATCAACGGATCTAGATCTACTTCATCTTTTGTGTTACCTTGGATTATAGATTTGTTTTCTTAACTCTTTATATTTATAATATTATTGCTTCTTTCTTTCATATCTTGTTATTTATCATGTTTTCATCAAATCTCATGACGATGAACAGTTCAATTATGGGCTAATCGTTGTCATGGGATTCTAACGGAGTTATTTATGTAGTTTAGTAGTTTGATTGCTTTAAAGATTACGTGTGGTGAATTCTTGATATCCTTGTATGGTTGTGTTTCATGTATTTAGATTAGTCGCGAACATCTAATTTGTTAATCTCTTGCTAAACGAGAGTGGATCTTGAGATTTAGAACTTGCCATGCTAGCATAGGATAGGTTGATGTTTTAACATCATCATGATTTGTGGCGTACATAGAGATATGATGCTGCCCTATGTGATCTATGTGGATAACTTGTGCTTAAACCTCTATGTTTTCAAATTCTATAGAGATATAGGGTCTAAACTCTAAACATAATAGGTGTCTACTCGTCTTCTATCTCTTTTGTGGATGCATGCGTAGTTTGGTACTAGTATACCGAGAGGTGACTTTTACTTGTTTCGTGTTATCTGATCAGATATCAAATCCCACATGTGTATTGATTAAAGGCATCAACTCTAAGTGAAGTAGATAATGAAGTTAGGGTCCCATGTTTATTCTCATATAAGTAATTCGATTCAATTCTCGTTAGTTAATTTAATTCTTAGTTTAATATTTTGCATCTTAGTTTAAATTAGATAATCAAATCTCAATTTGTTATTTGTCTTAGCAGTGAGTTAAAACCATACATTGTTGCATAGGTACATCGACTGATTTAAAACCAAAACCAGATCTCTGTGGAACGAACTTGATTTCTATATGTATTACTTGTGACCACGTGCACTTGCGTGATTTTGTGTTAACAAGTTTTTGGCGCCGCTGTCGGGGATCATCGGTGTTTTATTTTTAGTTTATGTGTTTGTCAATAGTGGTCGTTAGCGTTCGCTGACTCGGATTTCTTACTTAGTTTGTTTGTTTCGTGGTGTTTCAGGTACTTCAATTTGTATGCGAACACGCTTACAAGCTCGTTTGGAAGAACTGGTGGAAGACGATCTTGTAGAGAATAGAGAGGATAAGAAAGAGGAATCTGAAACTCCAGTAGAGATGGCAGATGCAACAGCAGCTAAGGCTTTGAAGGAGTATTCTCAGCCGAAAATCAATGATATCCAGTCTAGCATTATCAGGCCGGCGATCATGGCTAATAACTTTGAGATCAATCCGGGCACTATTCAGATGCTACAGAATTCGGTTCAGTTTTGGGGTACTTCTACGGAGGATCCTAACATGCATATTCAGGACTTTATCGAGATCTGTGATACTTTCAAGTTCAATGGTGTTTCGGATGATGCTATCAAGTTGAGGCTTTTCCCATTCTCTCTGAAGGATAAGGCTAAGGGCTGGTTACACTCTCTACCACCTGGTTTCATTACTACATGGGAGGATCTTGCTCAGAAGTTTCTTACTAAATTCTTCCCTATGGCGAAAACTGCAGCAATAAGGAACCAGCTAACTCAGTTTCAGCAGCAATCAGGAGAATCTTTGTGTGAGGCTTGGGAACGATACAAGGAGATGCTTCGTAGGTGTCCACATCATGGGATGCCTGACTGAATGGTGATTAATGGTTTCTACAATGGGTTGGGAGCACAGTCTAGACCTTTGTTAGATGCAGCATCGGGAGGAGCTCTGTGGGCTAAGAGCTACGATGAAGATTATGATCTTATTGAGACGATGGCTGCTAATGAATATCAGAATCCAACCCAGAGGCTTTCTCAAGGCAAGGTAGCAGGTTTGTTTGAGGTGGATATAGCTTCAGCTATTGCAGCTCAGTTGAAGGCGTTAACTATGAAGGTGGATTCTCTTGCAAATTATGGAGTCCAACAGGTTGCTAGCATTTGTGAACTTTGTGCGGGCGCACATGAGACGAATCAGTGTGCTATTTCTCCTGAATCAGCACAGTTCGTGAGTAATTTCCAGAGACATGTTGTACTAGTTCCAGCTACTTATCATCCTAGCAACAGGAATCATCCCAACTTCAGCTGGAGCAACAATCAAAGTGCACAACAACTTTATCAGCAAGCGAAGCCATTCAATCAAGGCTATCAACAGCCTTATGCTCCGAGGGCACCATATCAACCTCCGGGATTTTAGCAGCAACAACCCCAGGCTCATGCGGGGCAATCATCTAATGAAAAATCAGAAATGGATGAGTTTAGGATGATGATGAAGAACCTGACAGCTTCTCAAAAGCTCTTGGAAAATCAGATAGGACAGATTACAAGTGCCTTACTAAATATGCAACAAGGAACTCTTCCAAGTAATATAGAGGTTAATCCAGGCAAGAGGGAGGTTCATGAGCAGGTGAAAGCAGTTACTTTGAGATCAGGAAGGGTTACAACAGATCTAAAATCAGCAACTAAGGAAGATGAAGATGTTCAGAATCAGCATGTTGAAAAATCTGCAGTGCCAGAAATTGAGAAATCTGATTTAGTGGATGATCAGCTTGATGGTGAGAAGAGCAAGAAACCTGTTGAAAAGTCTACTCCAGAACAATCTTCAAAGAATAATCAGATCTATCCGCATCCTCCATTTCCTGGACGCTTGCAGAAGAGTCAAGAGAAACAGTTTCAGAAATTTATGGATGTCTTCAAGAAATTGTCCATTAACATTCCTTTTGTTGAAGCATTGGAGCAGATGCCGAGATATGCAAAGTTCATGAAGGATATTTTGTCACGGAAGAGAAGATTGGAAGATTTTGAAACAGTGGCTTTGACGGAGGAGTGTAGTGCGGTTCTGCAACAGAAATTGCCACCTAAACTTAAAGATCCAAGAAATTTCACTATTCCATGCACTATTGGCAATCTTTCATTCAGCAAGTGTTTGTGTGATTTGGGAGCCAGCATCAATCTCATGCCCTTGTCTGTTTTCAAGCAACTTGGTCTACCGGAGCCAAAGCCAACTAACATCTCTTTGCAGTTGGCTGATCGATCTATCACTTATCCGAGGGGTATAGTAGAGGATGTCTTGGTGAAAGTTGATAAACTCATATTTCCTGCTGATTTTGTGATCTTGGATTTTGAAGAAGACAAGAAGATTCCCATAATTTTGGGAAGGCCTTTTCTAGCTAAGGGTCGTACTTTGATTGATGTGCAAAAAGGAGAGCTTACAATGAGGGTGCAAGATCAGAATATCACCTTAATGTGTTCAAGGCCATGAAATTTCCAACAGAGGATGAAGAGTGTTGCAGTATGGAAATAGTTGATACGGGTCAAAGAAAGAAGTTTGATCAGTTATTGAGTAAAAAGACGGACACACACGTGATAAAGCATCCCATTAGTGATTCCATTGACAGTTCTTCAGTTCAAGACCTTTCGAGTGTAAAGCTTGGAAAACTTCCACCACATTTGAGGTATGTCCTTTTGAATAATGAGCTAGTGATTTTTGAAGAAGGGCATGATAACGTGTTGCGAAGGTGGAAAATCGATGATAAGGAAGAAGAAAGTTTTGTTCAGCCGTTAGAGTCGGAGAAGCACCTTAGAGGTGTGAGAAAGAAGAAGAAACGGAAAAAATCGATTGGAGGAAGAGGCAAAGAAAATTTTGGTTTAGAAAAGATGTGGAAAGATAGCAAGAAGGTTGTCAAACAATGGGTGAATGGTTCTTCTGCTAAGGACAAGTCGAATGCGATCTTCGAGCTACCATGAGTTGAATCATATTTGTCCGGCTAAATGACGTTAATGACAGCGCTTCGTGGGAGGCAACCCATGTGTTTCGGTATTTTTAGGTATGTTTTCTACTATCCCTTGTATTACTTTCCATTCAATGCGGACATTGAATATTTTAAGTTTGGGGGTGGTTTGGGGGATAAGTATTGTATATGTAGTATTTATGTGTTCATGTAGGATATCATGTTTTGCATATTAGTAGTAATTCATGCATATATGTTCGTATTATCTACGTTTGTTTCATATAGGACATGCTGTTTTTATTTTTGTATATCATGTGAGTTCATTTTAGTTGCATTTTCATGGCATGCATATTTCATGATCCCTTAGGATGAGTTGATTCTGATTGGTAGGTAGGTGTCTAATTGGGTGTGGTAATGATGAGTAGAGGGTTGATTTATAGTTTCTATGAAATTGACTTGCATGCTACGGGAACAAAACTAATTACACAGTCTCATTAAGTGCTTTTGGGCTAGGTTGAGGTTATGCTTGTTTGGATGTTTTGAGATTTAATCACTTGATTATATTTAGAATTTTCGTTATTCCCTTGATGGCGTAAGAGCACTAAAGTCTAAGTTTGGGGGAAACCAGGGATTTCATGCTAGTTGTTAATATTTGTTAAATAATGGCTAGGTGTCAAATGGCTAGTAGCCGGCTCATATTTATATGAGTAGTCTAGGGTTGGAATTGAGAATTCTCATTCCAGATTGCAATAAAAAAAATCATCAAAAAAAAAAAATCAAAAGTCCAATTGTTAAATGCAGAATTAACCACGAGTGAGCTATTTAATACTCGAGTAATTAAGTCTGAGGGGACTTAGTCCTAGTAACCTAAAGCTCTTATGGTTTGGGATTGCTGACCTAACACTCGCTACATGGGTATTATTGTATAAGCCTTTTGGGGTCTCATTCATTGCATGGTTAAATAAGCATGCGTATTGTATATAGTAGTATGTGTTGAAGTGTAGTAATAAAGCATGAATACCTGGCTAACTTGAATAAGGATGGAGGTGTTTCTAGGTTATGAAGTGTCTACAGTCTATTCTTTTTATAAACCTGTGATTGTCTTGGCGAAGGACATGTATGATTTTTGACCTAGTTTTGGGAGTATTTCTGATGAGCATCGCACACACGCACGTTTCTGTTCATGTACTGTTAGTATACGGGGACTTAGTCGAGCTCTGCTTGGATTTATTTACATTCTTTGAGATGTTTGCTTGTTTGTTGGTTTTGGTTAGTTTAAAGGGGATCTTTGCATTTTCATATTAGTTGCATTCATGCATTGTATTGTTTAGTTAAATGGATTTTGTGGGTACATTCACTATAGGCCCTCACGAGACCTTACTCGTCCACTAGGGCTGCCTAGGGATTTAAAGGGCTTGTTGCATATGCCAAATGCAACCGTGATCACCTACGGAAGTGGTACTAGTTAGTTAGTTAGTTGTAATTGTTTATGCTTGAGGACAAGCATCGGTTTAAGTTTGGGGGTGTGATAAGTGGATTTTATATCTACTTGAAACATTCCAAATCGGCTTAAATTGATTGCTTTGGCCTCAAGTTTATGGTAGTTTTGATTTGTTTTGTTTAATTGTGCAGGGTTGAAGAAATGTCGATTAAAGGTGTAGTTTCCGTCGTTGTTGGAGTTGATTTATGATATGGAATGAAGAATGGAGACTAATGTCAACTATCAAGAAGTATACAAGTCATTAGGGATTAAAGACGGAAGCTCATGCAAAAGGAACGGGAAGAAAAAGCTGAAAAATGAAGAAAAATTAATTCCCGCAGATTGAGGCCGAGCTGAGAGCTCAACTGGCGCACTCAGCGCCATTTATGGCAGATTGGAGCGGCGCTCTCAGCCCCATTGGCGCTCTCAGCATCGTGGTGCGTTGGGAAAATTCTAGTTTTGCCCTTTTTCGATCTGAAATTGTATTCTGCGTAGTTTTTGACTCCTAAATCGAATTCTAGTTGTATTTTAAGGTATTTTCTTGCTGGGCAAGATATCTAGAGCCTATATAAAACATCTAACCCTTGTAAACACATTATACAGACAATTACATATCATAGCTTAGTTTTACAAGAGAGAAAAGTAGAGAAGGATTCAACGCTCGTGACAAGCAACGGATCTAGATCTACTTCATCTTTTTTGTTACCTTGGATTATAGATTTGTTTTCTCAACTCTTTATATTTATAATATTATTGCTTCTTTCTTCCATATCTTGTTATTTATCATGTTTTCATCAAATCCCATGACGATGAACAGTTCAATTATGGGCTAATCGTTGTCATGGGATTCTAACGGAGTTATTTATGTAGGTTAGTAGTTTGATTGCTTTAAAGATTACGTGTGGTGAATTCTTGATATCCTTGTATGGTTGTGTTTCATGTATTTAGATGAGTCGCGAACATCTAATTTGTTAATCTCTTGCTAAACGAGAATGGATCTTGAGATTTAGAACTTGCCATGCTAGCATAGGATAGGTTGATGTTTTAACATCATGATTTGTGGCGTACATAGAGATATGATGCTGCCCTATGTGATCTATGTGGATAACTTGTGCTTAAACCTCTATGTTTTCAAATTCTATAGAGATATAGGGTCTAAACATAATAGGTGTCTACTCGTCTTCTATCTCTTTTGTGGATGCATGCGTAGTTTGGTACTAGTATACCGAGAGGTAACTTTTACTTGTTTCGTGTTATCCGATCAGATATCAAATCCCACATGTGTATTGATTAAAGGCATCAACTCTAAGTGAAGTAGATAATGAAGTTAGAGTCCCATGTTTATTCTCATATAGGTAATTCGATTCAATTCTCGTTAGTTAATTTAATTCTTAGTTTAATATTTTGCATCTTAGTTTAAATTAGATAATCAAATCTCAATTTGTTATTTGTCTTAGCAGTGAGTTAAAACCATACATTGTTGCATAGGTACATCGACTGATTTAAAACCAAAACCAGATCTCTGTGGAACGAACTTGATTTCTATCTGTATTACTTGTGACCACGTGCACTTGCGTGATTTTTTGTTAACAATTGTGCCAGATACGGTCCTTCTTCCTCGGTGCGAAGAAGTACCAGATATTTGGAATGGAAATCTTCTATTTTATCTTCGGTCAGCTGCGACCGGAAATTCGCGGCTGGATATAATTCGGCGTCACTGAAGGGCGAAACCTCCGAAGGACCAGCACCTTCGGTTGACCGATCTATGTCCCTGCATTCGGAAATGAAGAGACATTAGCCTTGTACTCGGACAAAAAGGAAGAAAATAAAAGGAGAAAAGGCCGAGTACAGTGAGCCAGGATCGGTCGGGGTATTCTACAACCTAGGGCGAAAGGAGCCGAAAGCCTAAAAACTATGGGGAACTAAGACATCCCGAAGGGAATTCCGAGAGATCGGGACAGTCCGAAGATTGTCCTCAAGGTTCGAAGATCCCGAAGGAAGTTCTTGCCCAAATTACCTTCGGACAAATTCCAAAATCGTGGGAAATGCTAATACAAGAGCAATATGGTACATCAAGAAGGACCTAAAACGTTTTGGACATGCGTGTATTTCGTCTAAAGAGCACAGGTGATTTTATGCATACATACATACAGATACATACATGAATATATGAAATGCAGAACAATTACAGTAAAGAAGCAAAGGGGAAATGTCGCTTACTAGTTTGAAGATTCTTGATGAGATTGAGTTCTTGAGGGTAAACCGCTTCAATGTAGACGTCCACCGGAATCGAAGAAGTGAAGAGGACCGGCGATGAAACGGCGGTTCCAATCGTTGCCCGAGAAAAGCTCTGAGAAATAAAACTTTTGCTCGGAGAATTGCATAGTTTGTAAACGTTAAAGTGAAATTGAATGGGTTTTAGAAGACTTAAATACAGAGACGCGACGTTTGGACAAGGGTCGCTTCGAGTTCAACGGCGGAGATTAAAGCGCGGATCTCGAGTTCAGAAAGTTGTCAATCATAAAGGGACACGGCTTCCCAGGAGACGTCTCGGCCTTGTCCATCGTCCTCCTTATCCAAATGAGACGTCCGAAGAATGAATTCCGAAGATGGGCTCAGGCTTTGGCCTCCGTCCTGAGGATAACTCCGAACAAAGCCCAGGGACATGTTGGAGGCCCACTTCCTTATTGGGCCGAACCGAAGGCCCAGAATCAAAATTCGAATCCGAATGGAAGTCCGTTTTCGTCCGGCCCATTTGGGGTATAACTAGGGGTGAGCAGAACCGAACCGGAACCGAAGAACCGAACCGAACCACACAATTTCGGTTCGGTTCGGTCCAATTTTTTTTCTTTTTCGGTCGGTTCGGTTCTTCCGTAAGTAATTTCGGTTAGAACCGAACCACCCGAATTATATATATATATATATTATATATATATATATATATATATATATATTTATATTAATAATAATATATACAATAAATAGTTAATACTTAATAATAATATATTTATAATAATATTATTATATTTATATTAATAATAATATATTTATAATAATATTATTATATTTATATTAATAATAATATATACAATAATAATTCAAAATTCAAAAAATTTGGTTCTTATGGATCGGACCGAACCGACCGAATTATTTCGGTTTGGGTTTGGTTCGGTCCAGAATTTTATTCGGTCCGGTTCAGTTCTAAAATAATTGAAAATTCGGTTCTCGGTTCTTTCGGTTCGGTGCGGTTTTGGACCGAACCGATCGAATGCTCACCCCTAGGTATAACGGTCGCATTGTTGCACTTCCCTAGAACGTGGGACACAACCAAAAACGTGGCCAACTCCCCTGTAACCGTCGAATGAAAGGAAAAATAAGTTAAGTCAGGTTTGATTTTGATCATTCATACACAATTCTACACACAACACAAACACTCTGCGTTCTAAATTATCTTACCCAAAAACTGACTAACTTATTCTCACACCGGAGGTGAATCGGGGGGCCAAACCCTCACATTCTTCTCATTTGCAGATCCGACCGAACCAAGGTCCGGCAGAAATCCAGTCGTAACAGACGTATTAACTTTTTCAACTAAAACGTATCATCTTTTCTATATTTATTAAACTAAAATCCCTTTTTTAATAGAAATATCACGGACAATTACGAGCAATTGTATTTAGTAAAATAACGTAATTAAATTATAATTACTACAAACTAATCAATTACCTTTTTCACCTGGAACATGTTACCTTTTCGATTTTCTCTAACTAAATCCGTTCTTTTTCCAATCATTGCACGGGCATCCTATTTAATAAAATAAAATAATAATTTTATAATTACTAATGATTAACTGATTACATTTTTCAACTAAAACCTATCATCTTTTCTATGTTTTCTAACTAAAATAACTCATTTTCTAGAAATATCACGGACAACATTTATATGATTATTATCAAATAATCTCATATAAAAATTTAAGCCTCCAAAATTCATGTTTTAAAAAAATTAGTTTTTAGTAATGAAAAAAATTCATATAATATTAAAAAAAATCTGTGCATCGCACGGGTTTTAAACTTGTATAAATATAAAGAATGTAATAATAAAAGGATAAAGAAAAATGAAAGGTATTACAGTAGTTTAAAGTTTGAACCGTCCAGATAGGAAAAAAAATTGTTAGGAACTTCCAAAAAAGTGTCCAAAATGACACATATCTTATTACCATTGATTGATGAAATAATTAATATAATGGTTCCGCATGCATTCATATGAATATCCCAATTAAAATTTCACATTTTGCCAAGTTATACATGTCACATTATTTTGGAAATTTTTTTGAAAAATTTATTTGGTTCTCTAGTATTACTGAGAGAAAATTTAGGGGATATGGTCGAGAGAAATCCAGATCAAAATGGAATTGTTAAGATGAAATAATTAAAAACAAATAAATTGAATGACAGAATCGTCCACCAACAATACCATTCAAGGGTTGCATTCAAAGAAGCCAAGAACACCTAAATTAGTATTCCCTCCGTTCTCATAATAAGTAGCTCGTTTGAAATGTCGGAACTGTTCATAATATAAGATAAATTACTAATTTACGTCTTATCTATAAGACCAAATATAGTCATGAGTGATCTTGTTGGATTCGTATTTATGAATACTTTAATACAGTGAAGTTTTTATATTTAATACTAATACGAAATTTAAGATATTAACGATCAAAAGTGTGCGTTGACAAACGTGTTCAATCAAAACAAACAACTTATTTAGAGACGGGGAATACACTATTTCATGCTCATTCCACGCGTAAGAAGAGTAGACAACTGATATATAGAAACTCAACTGTAATTGCATTAGAGGACTGAGTAAGGGATCTGACTAGCGAGATTAAAATTAAAAAAAAAATGTTATATTAGGTAATTGGTATTCCCTCCGTCCCACTCATTTCTATACACTTACTATTTTGGGATGTCCCATCATTTCTATACATTCCAAAAATAGTAAAGTTTTAATAATAAAAAACACTATTACACCCACTAACTTTCCTCCACTATCTCAAATCTATAATATAAAATACTATTACATCCACTACTTTCCTCCACTATCTCAAATCTATTATTAAATATTAATAGGTCACACCACTTTAACCACTTTTCATCTAACTTTACTAATTTTTTATACATTTTCTTGGTTTCCATGTCCAAACCAAACGTATATATATCACTGGGACGGAGGGAGTAGTATACTAGTGTTAGACCCTTAAGAGATTTTCATGCCCTAGTGTTGGGTGTAGAGGCGAAGGCGTGCCGGAGGTTCGCGATTCTGTCTTGGGCATGAACACTAGGCGAAGTCAAGTATGGGGCTTGACATAAAAACTAAGGCATTGAGATGAAGTGGGCATTTGAGGCACTTACACGGATTGGGCTTGTCTAAGGCATGAAGCATTCAACCAGGCACAGACATAGAGAATGTGGGCTTGAGCAGAGGCACACTTGGGCTTAGGAGAGTCATGCAGCATGGCGCAAGGGGAATAGAGGCAAAGCACGGGCCTGGCCAGCCCAAAGCATTGGGCCTCCGTGACACACATGCGACATGGGAGAAGAGTCTTCGGGTTCAAATACAGTGAGGCAAAGCTGGGCCAGAATTCTATAGTTGGGCAAGGGTTGAAGCAGGATGCATAAGGGACTTGGGCCAAGGTGTAGGGTGTACATGGGCTTATCAGATTTGGGATAAGACCATATCTTTGGAGATCATTCCAGAAGAATCAATCAAGGATTGCAATCATCTGCAAGAAGGGAAAGTCAATCAGAATCAAGGATTTGATATGGGTGGATCTTCTATAGAAGGAAAGGCAATCAAGAGGATTGAGGATATCTTGAAGATCTCAAGCAAAGATGGAAATTAGGGTTGGGCTTAGCCTAGCCCAAAGCCCATAAAGCTGCCTATATAAAGAGGAGCTTCTTCATTCTCATTCATTCATTCTGATACACAGAAAACAGTTGTAGAGAGAGTGAGAGCATATACAGAGAGAGCTAGCATTGTAGTTAGGCTTTCTTGTATTCTAGCAGTTAGTGGGTAGCTGTGCCGACGTGTGGGCAGCAGGCCTAGATTGTTAGTCCTTTTTGTTGAAGTAATAAAAAGGTTGGGGATTCCCCGTAACTCTGTCTCGTTTATCTTGTGGTTATCACTAACCTTCTTTGCAGGCACAAAGGTTAGTTGCGCATTGCTGGCCAGACTCTTGGTTGGGGAGTTGGCGCATCACTAGGCGACAAGTTTGTGAAAAATTTCGCGCTTCCGCACGCCTACGTGACAGTTGGTATCAGAGCTTGATTGGTGGTTTTAGAGCACCATTGGCGAAAGAGTATTATGGCTGGTCCTACAGTTGCTACTCTCAGTGAGAAGGTTGCTAGGCTTGAGGAGTTGATTGGCATACCAGAGTCGACCGATGTTCAACCATTGCAGACCCAATGTGAGAACATGAAGGCTGATCTTGATCATATCAGGCTAATCTTGGAGAATCACATGCGTGAGTCTGAAGAGAGGATTGTTCAGTTGGAAACTTCTAGTGCAGAGCTCTACGAAGAAGTGACAATCCTAAGGAAGGCGGTGGCTGTTGGTGGTAGTACCTCGAGTGATGGGGCAAGAAAGTTCAAAGTGCCAGACCCGAAGACGTTTGAGGGAGGGCGTGATGCCAAGGCATTGGAGAATTTCTTGTGGGACATGGAGCAATACTTCAAAGCATCTCGTATTGGAGAGGTGGAGCAGGTGACTGTGGCTAGTATGTTCCTTGCGGGTGATGCTAAGTTATGGTGGCGCACTCGCATGGAGGATGTTGATGGCACAGGGAAACCCGGTATTCAGACATGGGAGGCCATGAAGAAGGAGCTTAGGGAGCAATTCTTGCCCAATAATGCCGCGTGGATGGCTAGGGAGAAATTAAAGCACCTAAAGCAGACGGGTTCTATGCGAGAGTATGTGAAGGCATTCACTTCTAATTTGTTGGACATTCGTGACATGGCAGAAGCGGACAGGTTGTTCAACTTCATTTCTGGGTTGAAGCCATGGGCACAGGCTGAGCTGAGGAGACAGAATGTCAAGGACCTAACAGCAGCTATTGTAGCGGCAGATAGCTTGGTGGACTTTGCAACAAGTTCTAATAGCAAGGGGAAACAAACCCAAGGGGCTAAAGAAAAGGGGCAGAAGTTCAAAGGCAAGAAAAAGGTCCAAGATGAGGAATCTAGCAAAGCCAAGAATGGTGGTGGGCAAACAAAGAAGCAGCTGAAGTGCTTTATTTGTGAGGGTCCTCACATGATGAAAAATTGTCCAAAGAAGGAGAAGCTGAATACTATGACCGTGGCAGAGGGAGAGGAACCAGGGAGGGTGAATCCGCTCAGAATGGTCAATGCACTACAGACAAAGGAGGCAGTGAAGTCATCTAGTTTGTTGTATGTGCAGGTTGAGATAAATGGTCATGAGGTGATGGCTATGGTAGATACTGGAGCTACCAATAATTTTGTGGCTGACAGGAGTGTGGAATCTCTTGGCTTGGTTTTGGGAGCAAGCACCAGCCGCGTGAAAGCGGTGAATTCTGAAGCACAAGTGATCAAGGGATCAACTGAGGCAGAGCTTAGAATGGAACCGTGGACTGGAAAGGTAACTCTCTTGGCTGTTCCTTTAGATGATTTCGATCTTATATTGGGGATGGACTTCTTAAGGAAAGCTAAGGCATCAGTGATGCCACATCTTGGTGGGGTGATGATTGGAGAGGAAAGCAACCCTTGCTTTGTGAAGGGTGTGTTTGATCGTGACTTGGGCAAGAAAGGGGAGGGAATGTTATCAGCTATGCAGGTTGAAGCTGGGTTGAAGCATGGTGAAGTGACTTATCTAGCGGCTCTTGTGGAGGAAAAGCCTGATCAGTTAGAGATACCTGATGCTGTTGTTCCTACTCTCAAGGAGTTTGAAGATGTCATGCCCCCGGAGTTGCCTAAGACATTGCCGCCAAGAAGGGATGTGGATCACAAGATTGAACTTGAGCCGGGTGCACGGGCGCCGTCTCAAGCCCCCTACCGTATGGGACCGATGGAGTTGGCTGAACTAAGAAAGCAGTTGGACGAGTTGTTGGAGAGCGGGTTCATTCAACCGTCTAAAGCTCCTTATGGTGCCCCAGTCTTGTTTCAGAAAAAGGCCGATGGGTCATTGCGGATGTGTATAGATTATCGGGCCTTGAACAAGGTAACTATAAAAAATAAGTACCCTGTTCCAAATATTGTTGAGCTGTTTGACAGGCTCTCGAGAGCTAAGTACTTCACGAAGCTGGATCTGAGGTCGGGATATTGGCAAGTCAGAATTGCTGCAGGGGATGAGCCTAAGACCGCATGTGTAACGAGGTATGGGTCTTACGAGTTTCTAGTTCTGCCATTTGGGTTAACAAATGCACCTGCAACGTTCTGTAATTTGATGAATGATGTGCTATATGAGTACCTAGACCGTTTTGTGGTGGTGTACTTAGATGATATTGTGATCTATAGTGATAGTCTTGAAGCTCACTTAGAACACTTAAAGTGCATTTTCACTAAACTGCGAGAACATAGTCTTTATGTCAAAAAGGAGAAGTATGAGTTCTGCAGGGAGGAGATCCATTTCCTAGGGCATGTGATAAGCCAAGGAATGGTGAAGATGGACAAGAGGAAAGTCGAGGCCATCATTGATTGGCCTGCCCCGACGAAGGTAGCTGAGTTGAGATCTTTCCTTGGTCTTGCTAACTATTATCGCAAGTTTATTCAGGGATACTCGAAGAAAGTAAATGTCTTGACAGATTTGCTAAAGAAGGATCATGTTTGGGAATGGAATGATGAGTGTGAAGCGGCGTTTGAGGAGCTGAAAGTTGCAGTTGCTTCAGAGCCCGTGCTCAAACTTCCAGATTTTGGGGTGCCATTTGAAGTGCACACTGATGCTTCTGATCGTGCAATTGGTGGAGTGTTGGTTCAGTTAGGACATCCGGTGGCATATGAAAGTCGAAAACTAAAAGATGCTGAACAGAGGTACAGTACTCATGAAAAAGAGATGACTGCAGTGGTTCATTGTTTGGAGGTATGGAGGCATTACTTGCTGGGTGCGGAGTTTGTGGTTTGCACAGACAACGTGGCAAACACTTATTTCAAGACTCAGAAGAAGCTAACCCCAAAGCAGGCCCGTTGGCAGGAATTTCTGGCTGAATTCGATTTTGTATGGCTGCATAAGCCGGGAGCACAAAACCAGGTAGCAGATGCACTGAGCAGAAAGGTGCAAGAGACTGTGGCATCCATGACAGTGGTGGACACTGAGTTCCTAGAGGAGATCAAAAAGCAGTCAATGACAGATGCGGTGTATGGTAAACTTGTGGAGGAAGTGAAGACAGGGGTGGTTCGCAAGTATTGGTTGGAGGATGGGTTGCTGTATTGTAAAGGCAGTAGACTTTATGTCCCACATGGGGGAACTCTCCGGCAGCGAATCTTGAAAGAGTCTCATGATGCTAAATGGGCAGGGCATCCGGGGGTAGCGAGGATGCTAGCATTGCTGAGTAGATCCTACTATTGGCCGAAGATGATGGATGACGTTGAGGCGTATGTCAAGTCGTGCTTGGTGTGCCAACTTGACAAGTCTGAAAGGAAGAAGGAAGCTGGGCTTCTACAACCTTTACCTATTCCAGATAGACCGTGGCAGTCAGTATCTATGGATTTTATTCTTGGGTTGCCTCAGGTGGAGGGAAAGGGGTCAATCTTTGTGGTGGTTGATCGGTTTTCGAAGTATGCTGTGTTCATTCCTGCGCCGAAGGTGTGTACAGCAGAGATAGCAGCTGGCCTATTCTTTCAGCATGTGGTGAAACATTTTGGGTTGCCAGATGATATCATTAGTGATCGTGATAGCAGATTCACAGGGCGGTTCTGGACGGCATTGTTTGGGTTTTTGGGAAGTGAGTTGAAGTTCTCTACTGCAAATCATCCCCAAACAGATGGTCAGACGGAGCGGATGAATCAGCTACTGGAGGAGTATCTCAGGCACTATGTTTCAGCTAGTCAGAAAAATTGGCTAGAGTTGATGGATGTAGCACAATTTTGCTACAACTTACAGCAGTCTTCAGCGACTGGTAAGAGCCCCTTCGAGGTGATTTTTGGGTTTCAGCCGAGAACCCCAAACGAAGTGGCAATTCAGAAATCAGGTGGTGCTTGTCCCGCAGCCTACAGGTATGCGTTTGGTAGACAGGAGATGGTCGATGAAGCCAAAGCTAGTCTGGAGAAAGCTGTTTGGAGGATGAAGAAGTACGCTGATAGAAAGCGTCGTCCCTTAGAATTTGAGGTTGGCGACCAGGTGTTGTTGAAATTGACACCACAGATCTGGAAGAAGATAAAGTCCAGAAAAATTCACAAGGGGTTAGTTCAGAGGTATGACGGGCCCTTTGAGATAGTGAAGAAAGTAGGCAATGTGGCTTACCGGTTGAAGTTGCCCGATAGGTTGAAGATACATCCTACTTTTCATGTGAGTTTCTTGAAGCCATTCCAACCAGACTTACTGCTTGATGGGAGGAAACAGAAGAAAAGAGCACCTCCAGTGGTCAAGGTACAGTTTGAGAAGAAGATAAAGAAGATTCTGGATCATAATACTCAAGGGATGAGTAAAAAGAACAGAAGGACTGATTATCTAATTCAGTGGGAAGGCGAGGAAGAAGCTGATGCTACTTGGGAGAAAGGTGTGACCTTGTGGCAGTTTGAAGATCAAATTCGGGAATATTGGGATCGCCCCTCGATGAGGACATCGAGCTCTTTTAGTGGGGGTGGTTTGTTAGACCCTTAAGAGATTTTCATGCCCTAGTGTTGGGTGTAGAGGCGAAGGCGTGCCGGAGGTTCGCGATTCTGTCTTGGGCATGAACACTAGGCAAAGTCAAGTATGGGGCTTGACATAAAAACTAAGGCATTGAGATGAAGTGGGCATTTGAGGCACTTACACGGATTGGGCTTGTCTAAGGCATGAAGCATTCAACCAGGCACAGACATAGAGAATGTGGGCTTGAGCAGAGGCACACTTGGGCTTAGGAGAGTCATGCAGCATGGCGCAAGGGGAATAGAGGCAAAGCACGGGCCTGGCCAGCCCAAAGCATTGGGCCTCCGTGACACACATGCGACATGGGAGAAGAGTCTTCGGGTTCAAATACAGTGAGGCAAAGCTGGGCCAGAATTCTATAGTTGGGCAAGGGTTGAAGCAGGATGCATAAGGGACTTGGGCCAAGGTGTAGGGTGTACATGGGCTTATCAGATTTGGGATAAGACCATATCTTTGGAGATCATTCCAGAAGAATCAATCAAGGATTGCAATCATCTGCAAGAAGGGAAAGTCAATCAGAATCAAGGATTTGATATGGGTGGATCTTCTATAGAAGGAAAGGCAATCAAGAGGATTGAGGATATCTTGAAGATCTCAAGCAAAGATGGAAATTAGGGTTGGGCTTAGCCTAGCCCAAAGCCCATAAAGCTGCCTATATAAAGAGGAGCTTCTTCATTCTCATTCATTCATTCTGATACACAGAAAACAGTTGTAGAGAGAGTGAGAGCATATACAGAGAGAGCTAGCATTGTAGTTAGGCTTTCTTGTATTCTAGCAGTTAGTGGGTAGCTGTGCCGACGTGTGGGCAGCAGGCCTAGATTGTTAGTCCTTTTTGTTGAAGTAATAAAAAGGTTGGGGATTCCCCGTAACTCTGTCTCGTTTATCTTGTGGTTATCACTAACCTTCTTTGCAGGCACAAAGGTTAGTTGCGCATTGCTGGCCAGACTCTTGGTTGGGGAGTTGGCGCATCACTAGGCGACAAGTTTGTGAAAAATTTCGCGCTTCCGCACGCCTACGTGACAACTAGTATATGGTATACTTATGTTCCACACATTTAATTATGTACTTACATTTGCGCGTTTACTTCTGAGAGTCAGAACCTTGTCTCGAAAATATTGACTTGTAGCATCTCCAATGGTAATAGCTAAAATCATTAGCTATATACTCCCTCCGTCCCATGTAGAAGTTTACATTTGCGGACCAATTTTCGGCATGTATTTTAAAGTACATTTTAAGGATAGTTCTATAACTTATTTTTGATATTTTCTTTTTTTGTATAAAAATAGAACAATCCTATTTTTATACAAAAAAAAGAAAATATCAAAAATAAATTATAGAATTATCTTTAAAATACTCCTTAAAATGCGTGTTAGATACGCAGTTTTTTATGTAAAGAAATGGATGGGACAGAGGGAGTAATGATTATCTAAAAATTTAGGGTATTAGTTTGATATGTCCCATTTCTAAACATCAATTAAGAATATGTCCCTTTTTATTTAATAATTGTAATTATGTCCTATAGTTAAAGTTAACTCATATACTGTACTCCCTCTGTCCCATCCATTTCTTTACAATTTCCTTTTTGGGACGTCCCACCAATTCTTTACATTACTAAAAATAGTAACTTTTAACAATAAAATACATTATTAAATCCACTACTTCACTTCACTTTTTCAACACTTTACACTATTACACCCACTACTTCACTTATTTTAACACTAAAATCACTATTATACCCACTACTTCACTTATTTTAACAATATTACACTCACTATCCTTGGTCTCCGTGCCCAGCCACAATGTAAAGTATTTGCTGGGACGGAGGGAGTACATGTTAATGATAGATAAATTTTATGTATATTATGACCATAATATCTACAATAATAAAATATCCTTCTCTCTAATCCCCACCACCAACGCCGCCATTGCCGTCGTCGCTACCACTCCTCCGACGTTGGCCCCGCAGGGGCACTGTTCGTCATCTCCTCCATCCTGTATTTGCTCTATGGTGAAATTTAAGCCGGAGATGGAACTTAGTGCTATGAGGGAGAGGCAGAGTCACGTACTCGGGCACTGATGTTTTCGAAAGAAGAAAAACCGGAGGTAGGGCTGTGAAGAGTAAGGCCCACTTGACTGATATATTGGCCAAGTCGCTATGTTACCCTCTTAACTTCCATATTTAATGGTGGACAAAAATGTCTTTTAATAATGTGAAGTTAATGAATTAATCATGGTTATACTAAAAAATGGAACATATTCATAATTTGGGATATATTTATAATTACAAATAAATATGGGACACGATTACAATTGACTTTTGTAAATGGGACATTTTAGAAAAAGACCCAAAAATTTACTGAACTGTAAGACATTTTACTCCAATGGTATTAGCTATAATGAATAGCTATATTTTAAAAATAGTATTTATTATTATTTTAATAATATATATAAATAAGATCGATGGCGTGTCACCATATAAGTGAAGATAATGAATTATAGATATTATCTATATATATTATAGATGTCCTCCAAATATAGAGGATGTTAAGATGATTATCTAAAAATTTACCTAACAGGAAGCATGGTTGAAAAAGAAAAAATATACATATTATTTAAAAATTATGCCATGTTATCAATTTTAGCTAATAAATGTGTAGCATTGGAGATCCTTTTACGTAATCTCTCATCTTCTGACTTGAGCGAAGTTTCCTGCTAATTATGGTATTTACTATTTAGTTGAACTATATCAGTCAAGTTTTTTTTAAAAAAATAAATATCTGTCAAGTTATATCAATTTCCTAGCAATTATCATTCCCGACCTGCACTATGTCAAAGACTCAAAGTACAAACAGATTTTGGTTTGTAATTTGAAAAGGTGCATATATAGTAAAGTTAAATCATGTGTATATATTCTTGGCAAAAAAAAAAAAAAATCATGTGTATATATATATGGGTCCCGGTCTGGTGCAGACGTATGCTAGGTGTATGCTGTGTAACACGTATCGCAGAAACTTTCCGCGGTACGTGTATTGGTGTGAAAACAGGGGGGCATTTTCTGTGGTACGGGACACGTACCGCGGAAACTTTCCGCGGTACGGTGGAATATTTTTTTTAAATCCCAGCCATTGGATCAACGATCCAACGGCTGGGAAACCGTATGCTCAGTAACAGTTGATCCAACGGCTGGGAAACCGTATGCTCAGTAACAGTACTTTGCATACGTATGTACTGGACCATTTGCCTATATATATATATACTTACAGATTCTAGAGGTTACTGAAGTGACCGAAAAGAGTTCTTTTTGTTCCGTAAGTGTTAAAAATAAAATTACTTTATGTTTTACTTGTAAAACATTATATTAATCACCTGTAACTTGCAATTTTTAAGCAGAAAATATTTAAGACTCTTTTCTAAAAGGGAAAAATTTTAAAAAATAAATTAAGATTCTCCAAATGAGTACGGTACAGATATCAAAAGAAAAGGTCGTCGTTACAGCAATTTTCCAAGTCAACTGAAGTTAATTAAGCTCATGACCCGTTGGCGTGCTCAATAAATACATGGATCCCGGTCAATAGCAAATGTTTGCTATTGACTGTTACGGAACATACGGTTTTTCAGTCGTTGGATCAAACCGTATGTTTCAACGGTTGGAATTTAAAAAAAAATTGAACCGTATCGCGGAAAGTTTCTGCGGTACGTGTCCCGTACACGTACCGCAGAAAATGTCCCTCTATTTTCACACAAAAAATAGTGCTGTATACTACCGCGGAAAGTTTCCGCGGTACGTCTTTCACAACATACGGTTGGCAAACGTTTGCATAGGACCGGCCCCATAAATACATTACCACAGCATATATACCAAACCAATTAATAGAAATTTTATTCATCGAACTAGAGCTACGTTAACAACTCAAATACAAGATTACTTTTATACGATGGCAAATCAAGAAAAGCTTGTTAAGTTTTCAAGTTGCCGTGGTGTAGCATTTGAAATCAAGCCTCATTCGGATCCATTTGCATTAAAACATTCACCTATTATTCAAGACCCTCCACCTCCTATTTCAAGATCTTGGCTTCCATGGGGAAGCTTTTCCAAAATTGTACCTACATCGAGCATGCATTTACGGTCCGCTAGCCTGGCTAGTAGTAGCCATTTTTGCGATGTCGATGATGAGGAGGTTAATGATGTTTACGACATCAATTTGTTAGTTGACGTAGAAAAAGGCCATAGTCATGCGCTTCCGCTGCCACCACCATATGTTAAACCTGAACAACCACCGCAGAAAGTTGTAAAACCAAAACAATCTCGATTGTCCGTAATATTGCTCGATCAAGGATTATTTACGGTTTATAAAAGACTTTTTATGGTTTGTTTGGCACTGAATATAACTGGTTTGGTTCTTGCTACAACTGGTAATTTTTCATATGCAAGAAACCATGCTGCCATATTTGCCATAGGGAATATTCTTGCTTTGACATTATGTCGAAGTGAGGCTTGTTTACGGGTTATCTTTTGGATGGCTGTCAATTTGTTTGGCTGGTCTTGGGTGCCTCTTCGCTTAAAATTAGCCATAACATCTCTTTTACAATCTCTTGGAGGCATACATAGTGGTTGTGGAGTGTCGTCAGTTGCATGGCTTATATATGCTCTAATTTTAACTCTCAAAGACAGAGACAACACTTCACCGGAGATTATAGGGGTTGCTTCAGCAATTCTAGGACTTCTATGCTTGTCTTGCTTGGCAGCATTTCCCCTCATCCGACATCTACACCATAATGTATTTGAAAGGACTCATAGATTTGCAGGGTGGGCAAGTTTAGGACTTCTTTGGGCCTTTATCATTCTCACAATTACTTATGATCCTGAAACAAAATCGTACAAAGATCAATCAAAATTGATCAGACAACAGGAGACCTGGCTAACTCTTGCCATTACAGTCCTAACATACCTCCCATGGATAACTGTTAGACGTGTCCCGGTTAAGGTCTCTGCACCATCTGGTCATGCTTCATTGATAAAGTTCGAGGGTGGAGTCAAGGCCGGTCTGTTGGGAAGAATTAGTCCTTCACCATTATCCGAATGGCATGCTTTTGGCATCATTTCTGATGACAAGCAAGAGCATATGATGCTTGCTGGTGCAGTTGGTGACTTCACAAAAACCCTAGTATCGAAACCTCCAAATCATTTATGGGTTCGACAGGTTCACTTTGCAGGGCTGCCTTATCTAGTAAACATGTATGATAGAGTTTTGGTGGTGGCTACAGGTTCAGGTATTTGTGTTTTCCTATCCTTCCTGTTACAACCATGCTCGGCCAATGTCTGCGTGCTTTGGGTAGCTAAAGGGATTGAGCAAAACTTTGGCAAAGAAATCCAAGAAATGGTTAGTGGGTTTCCGAAAGAGAAAGTAATTGTTCATGACACGGCAGTTCTTGGACGGCCTAATGTTTCACAAATGAGTGTTGATGCGGCTAAGAAATGGGGAGCTGAAGTTGTGATTGTTACTAGCAATCCAGAAGGAAGTAGAGATGTTGTAGATGCTTGCAAGGCTTCAGGGATTCCTGCATTCGGACCCATTTGGGACTCTTGAAGATTCAAAGCTAGAGTAATTGTTAGCCATGTATAATAGTTATGGTCAGGAAGGTCGTACATGTACATGCTGGCCCAAAAGGGAGACTCGGACTCCTGGTATTGAATTAATATTGTAAATTAGAACATTAAACCCCTGTTTGGTTGGAGGAGAAGAGAGGGGAGGGATATGAAATGTAAAATCATGTTTGGTTCAAAATTGGGAAGGGGATTGGAGTGGAGGGGAGGGGAGGGGAGGGGAGTTTTTGTTTAATTTTATCACCCTCCAATTTGGGGTTTTTTGGAGGGGAGGGGAGGAGGAACATTTATTGGATAAAAATACCCTTATATGTGTAATTCTAATTTATATTCTCTTTACATATATGAAGGTTTTAAATGTAATTTACTCATAAAACTCTCTCCTCCCCTCTTGTACCAAACAAAAAATGAATCCCTTCTCTTCCCCTCCCTTGAACCAAACATAGATATTATTAAAATCCTCCCTTCTTCCTCCCCTCCCCCTCCCCTCCATTAAAACCCCTCCCCTCCCTTGAACCAAACATAACCTAAATTGTTAATCGAAATTTCATTCTTTGAATATGAAAATTTCATTTTCTAAATTTCATATTTCTATTAATTAAGTGATACTAAACCAAATTTTCCAACATGTGATCATGTGACACATGACTTGTCTAAATAATTTGTAACCTGCACTCGATGCCACATATATATTTAATGTTTCATTCAACAAAGATGCAGAAAAAGAAAGAGATTTTAAAAGGCTAAACCAAAATTTTCCAACATGGGATCATGTAACACATGATGATTGTCTAAATATATAATTGGTAACCTGCATTCGATGCCATATATTTAAAATTTCATTTAACAAAGATGTAGAAAAATGAAGAGATTTTAAAAGGCTATACCGATAGTATTCTAACAAGTAACAACATAGTGCAGCATAACTGGCATCAGCGCCGTTTCTGTTCACTACCAATCACCACGGCTATGCTGGCGAACTTATTCATCAATCGATGTTGTTTTTAATTTTTTTGTTTTGGAGTTGACACATACTAAAATTTGAAAAACTCATTTACAAAGAAAGGAGATGTTGGGTCACAGGCCCACCTAGTTAGATAATGTCTATTAAAAGCCCACTAGAAATCCTATAAATATTCTTGTAATACCACTTGTAAAAGGATTTGATTCATTAATAAGACACTATATTCTAACAATGGCGCTAGAATGAGCTTTTATCTCCTCCTAAAAAATCAAAAAACAGACACATAAAAAACAGCTACATATTTTAATAGATCGAGCTTTAATACTTCAAAATCGACCTTCATCCTTTGTTCTAAACAAGGAATGGTCGACGAACAACAAGGTACGAGCAAGCAGCGTGCTCCGAACACTTACAATGTGGCGAGTGTCAAAAGGCCTGTTGAAACTAAAGCTTTGATGGCTCCTAGAACGTTGTTTTCCTCACCCCCAGGGCCTAGCTTTTCAGATCCGATAAACGGATCTCGCAAAGCGAAAAAGGATAATCGACAATTAGTTCTCACGCCCCAAGGCAAACATGTTCTAACGAGCGATGCTCGTTTACATCTGTTAAAGCTTAAACGACAAAGAGAAAAGCAAGTTATAGCTTCTACAGATGTCGTAATCGACGATGAACTTCGCCGATTAGACTTAGAAAGACAGATATTGGCTGAGAAAGTGAAAAGGAAAAAGGAGATAGTCAGATTGCAGAAGGAACTTCATGAGGTATATGAAGGTCAGGTTTCCTTAGATTACCAAACAGAGGATTATGAATCCTCATGGAGGACGTCTATGGGGAGTAAGTACTCTAAGGCAGAGATGTCCTCTGGCTCACTCTCGTCAAGGAAACGCAAGGCCAGAGAGGAGGAAAAAGAGTATTTGGAAGACGACGATGAAGAGTGTGAGAAGGAAGAGTCAAGCACTAATTTATCAGCAAAGGAGATACTCAAATTCAAAGAGTTCATAAAGTCCCATTCAGGAGAGGTTGAAGTAACCTCGGAAAGTCCGTTAGTTAAAAGTATTGAAAAGGCTAAGGTCAATAGGGATCTCAAGGTCCCACCTATGGACCAGTTTGATGGCTCCACAGACCCCTATGACTTCGTCAACCTCTTTGATGGGAGAATGTCTTTTTTCGGACACAGCGAAGTAGCAAAGTGCCAATTCTTTCCGACATGTTTAAAGGGCACAGCCCTCATGTGGTTCAACAATTTGCTAGCTAGATCAATAAGGTCATGGACTAGTCTGAAGGAGAAGTTCAAATCAAGATTCCCTACGGATAAGAAAGGCAAGAAGTTGACGGCCTCCCTGGTAAACATTCGCCAAGGGTCAAATGAAAGCTTAAGGGAATACTTAAATCGTTTTAGGGCAGAATTGATTCAGGTTCCAGATTTGGTAGAAAACTTGGCAATGACATATTTAGCAGCAGGAATTGACAGATCCCGGCATAATGCAGTTCTCGAAGAATATTTTGAGAAAGAACCCCAGTCACTTCAAGCAGCCATTCAGCTATTTGAGCGAAGGCTAACTCTTCAAGAGGCCGTTGGAAGTATTCAATCTTCCAAATCTCCAAGGACAAGGATGAATAGGTTTGTGGAGCAGACTACACAGTGAGATTATCGTCGAGGTGATAGAAGTGTTCGAGGAACTCGAAGATTGCGGGCAAGATCACCAGTCCAGACAAAGAAAGAGGAATTAACTTCACGAACATCACATAGATCACCTACATCCCAGGCATCACCACCCAATCAACGTCCTTGGCTCCAAAGACCACGAGGGGATCGAGATTTCACAAAACTCAATGCTGAAAGAACAGCAATACTGGGAATTTTTAAGGCTGATCCAACGTATGTACCTCCAAGAACGATGAACCCTAATCGGCCTCCGAGCAACAAATTCTGTCACTACCATGAGGACACGGGGCATGATACAGAAAGATGTTATAAATTGAAAATTTTGATTGAAGACAAAATCCAGAAGGGAGAACTTTCCCACTTTGTGGACAGAGGTGACACAGTACAACAGCAGAGAGATGTTCAGGAAAGGGTCATAGATACTATATCCGGGGGACGTGCTTCAGGAGGCTCTTCGAATAGAGCTAAAAAGGCTTATGCAAGAGAAGTCTTTCGGGTGGACAATAAAAAACCAAAGAAAAATCCTTCACTGGTGATATCGTTCTAAGATGAGGACTTTGGAGATAGGGTGATTGAAGATCATCAAGATGCACTGGTGATTACCACTAGAATTGGGTCAAACAAGGTTAAGAAAATCATGATTGACGATGGTAGTTCAGTTGACATATTGTATCAAGGTGATTTCACAAGAATGAATTTGGGCGATAGAAAAATTAATAGTGCGAAAGACGCGCCATTATATGGATTTACTGGCAATGAGGTCAAAACGGTGAGAGTCATTGACATGCCGGTATTGTTCGGATCCCCACCTTGCCAAAAATGGATCATTGTTAAATTCCACGTAGTAAATGCTGTTTCGAGTTATAATGCAATTTTAAGAAGGTCGACTATTGCCGCCTTAAAAGGTATTGTCTCCATACCACATTTGAAAATGAAGTTTCCCACAGATTTTGGTGTCGGTGAGGTATGCGGAGATCAAAAACTAGATCGCCAATGCTACGTTAGCTCAGCACTCCCAAAGAAAGTATCAAACACAGCAACGTCGGTGAACCAAGTGGTCGAGATGGACCCCAGAGATATAATCGAACTCCCCAAACCGCCCAGTCACGAACCATTTGAACCAGTTGAGGAGATCCCTTTATACCTCAACGACCCTGAAAAGGTCATGAAAATAGGGACAAAGTTACCAACTGAGCTTCGTGAAGACCTCATCAAAACACTAAGGGAGTTTGCGAATATTTTTGCTTGGACCCCTAAATATATGCCGGGAATTCCAGCCGAGCTAGCATTACATCATCTTAATATAAAACCCGGGGCCCAAGAGGTAAAACAGAAAAGGCGAATCTTCTCTAAAGAAAAACAAGAGCCTATTGAAAAAGAGATTGACAGACTACTTGAGGCGGATTTCATCAAGCCTGTCCAGTTACCAAAATGGATAGCGAATCCAGTTCTAGTTAAGAAAAGTAATGGTAAATGGAGGATGTGCATTGACTACTCAGACCTCAACAAGGCCTGTCCTAAGGATTTTTATCCGTTACCCAACATCGACCAGCTCATTGACTCCACAGCTGGAAATGAGTTGTTATCTTTTGTGGATGCATTCTCAGGATATAATCAGATAAAATTAGTTGAACAAGATCAGGATGACACGGCGTTTATAACCCATAAAGGGGTTTTCAGATTCAAAGTTACTCATTTTGGTCTCTTAAATGCGGGGGCAACTTTTCAACACACTATGGATAAAATATTCGCTCCCCAAATAGGAAGAAACATTTAGATATATGTTGACGACATTATAGCAACAAAGTGTTCTTTCGGTTTAAGTGGAGGTCGGTTCTTGGGTTTTCTTCTTACACAAAGGGGTATTGAGGCAGATTCAAATCAAGTAAAAGCCATCCAAAATGTTGTAGCACCAAAGTGTCTCAAGGACTTGCAAGCTCTTGCTGGGTCTATCGCAGCTCTCAGACGTTTCATACCTCAATCTTCAAAGAAATGTCTCCCGATGTATGAGGCAATCAAGGAAACCTCAAAGAATAAAACTTTTATTTGGACAAAAGAATGCGAGGAGAGTCTGCAGGGAATAAAAGATTTCCTCGTATCTCCACCAATCATGGCTAAGCCTCTCCAATGCGAACCATTAAAGTTGTACTTATCAGCATCAGACTCAACCTTGGCCGTAGTTTTAGTTAAAGAAGTAGATGCAGACCAGAAGCCTGTGTACTACACGAGCCATATACTTAAGGATGCTGAGTCACGGTACTCAAACATAGAAAAGCTTGCATACGCCTTGGTCATGGCCAGCAGAAAGTTGAGGCAATATTTTCAAGGGAGAACAATCATTGTGATGACAAATCAGCCCTTACGTCGGGTGCTTCACAAACCAGACATGTTTGGATGGTTGGCTTCATGGACCGTGGAATTAAGCCAGTTTTATTTAGAATTTCAGCCAAGAACCGCAACAAGATCTCAGGCTCTAGCTGATTTTATCACAGAATGCACATTTGCCTCATCTGAACCTGGAGAAATAATTTCAGATCCAAAAGACAGGGTATGGACCTTATTCACAGATGGGTCATTGACCTCACAAACTGGGGGAGCAGGGGTCATCCTCACAAGCCCTGAAGGCTTCACCATTCGACAGGTCATCAAGTTCAAATTCCCCACGACTAATAATGAGTCAGAGTACGAAGGTCTCATAGTGGGTCTGAATCTAGCTCGCCATTTGGAAGTGTCTGCCATAGACGTGTTCTGTGATTCTCAACTAGTGGTAAAACAAGTCTTAGGGGAGTTCAAAACCCTTAATGAAAGAATGGTAGCTTACAAGAAAATATCCTCTGAGATGCTACAAGACTTCACATCATGGACCATCAACAACATTGACAGATCTAACAACCAATGGGCAAACGCCTTGTTAAAATGGGCTACCTCGGATACCTCATCCACTTCAGAACCTATATATTTTAAAGAGCTACGCGAACCATCAATAGCGTGAAAAGAGGTACTCTGTGTATCAACAAGGGAAGATTGGAGAGTCCCAATCATCAAGTTCATTCAAGGAGTACACGATGAGCTCGATAGTCAAGAGGCAAGGAAAAAAGCCGTAAAAGCAAAACATTACTGCCTGGTCGATGAGAAACTCTTCAGGAGAGCCTTGGTGGAACCACTACTCAAGTGCGTCAACCAAGATGAAGCAAATATAATCATGATTGAAGTACACTCAGGGATCTGTGGTGACCACCTAGCTGGGAAAAACATGGCATTAAAAATCAAGAGACATGGACTCTACTGGCCTACGATGCGCCAGGACTGTGAAGAATTCATGAAGCAATGTGAACCATGCCAAAAATATGGGTCCATGAACCACA
Organism: Kitagawia praeruptora; assembly: GCA_037693485.1. NCBI lineage: Eukaryota > Viridiplantae > Streptophyta > Magnoliopsida > Apiales > Apiaceae > Kitagawia > Kitagawia praeruptora. The sequence continues at coordinate 103,235,580 of CM075354.1, read as the reverse complement.
GACCCTCAGTCCCTTTTAATCCAACAACAACTCCATGCCCATTCTTTATGTGGGGCATTGATCTAGTAAGACCTCTACCGAAGAGTTCTAGGCAATGTCAATACATAATTGTAGCAGTCGATTACTTTACGAAATGGACAGAGGCGAGGCCCCTAGCAAGAATAAGAGAGATTGAAGCAGTCCATTTCTTTATGGAATAGATAGTGTTCAGGTTTGGTGTACCTAGAATGGTCATCACAGACAATGGTACTCAGTTCACAGGGGAAAAATGGGTCAATACAATGAAGGAACTCGAAATTCAGCATCTCAAAGCCTCAGTCGCATATCCTCAAGCAAACGGGCTGGTGGAAATCACCAACAAGGCAATTTTACAAGGATTGAAGAAAAGGCTACTTGAAGCTAACAGAAACTGGGTAGATGAACTCCCAAACGTGATGTGGAGTCTCCGAACCACTCCAAAGGCCTTCAGAAGAGAAACTCCATTTAGAATGGCATATGAAACTGAAGCGGTCCTGCCTGTTGAAATAGGCTCTAAGTCTCTAAGGATTGAGAAGTTTGATCCCAAGTCATCAGAAGAGGGTTTAAAGTTGAACATCGACCTCCTCGAGGAACTCAGAAATTCCACGCAGGCCAACGTCTCCAAATACCAAGAAAAAGTGGCAAAGCTATACAACTCAAAGGTCAAACCAAGAGGCTTCCAGGTCAATGATCTCGTCTTAAGAGAGGCTGCCGTCTCAATGCCCACAAAACAAAGCAAGATGTCTCCACCATGGGAGGGACAGTACAGAGTCACCAAGGTCACCGACTCCGGCTCTTACCACCTCGAGCACCTCGACGGGACCCCGGTGTTAAATGCATGGAATGCCGTTCATTTAAAGAAGTTCTACCCCTAAAGGACTCCGGTGGAAAACATGAATCTTTTTAAGTTATTTAAGTTAAGGTATGAAGTAAGTCTTAAGCTCTTTTGTAATCGAGTCATTTTTACAATTTGCTCAAAGCGAGAAGGAATTATGATTGTTAAGTCGACGTTTATCCAAGTTTGTTTTAAGTGAAGTTATCCAGTTGAAATTTTAAGTCATTTCGTACAATACATTTGTTATCGTCGTATTCTGCACCACACCTTTCTCCTCCCAATAATGTATTATGCTGCGCTTTATTTGTCAAAGGACTATTATTCTAATTTTTAAGCTCATAATGCAAATGCATATGTAGCCTCCTATCTATGATCTACAAGGTCATTCAAAGTCATTTATTCGGGAAAAATTTGGAAAAATCGAAATTTATCTCCAAATAAAATCTACAAGGTAATCCCGACAGAGATCCCCAAGCACGACTGAAAAAAGTATATATACAAGCAACATTTATGTTGCGATTCACCAAACTACAAAGGAGAAGGTAAAGGCTACGCCAAAAATACAAATAATAAAACGCCAAGGAAACTCCACGAAGCTCAAAAGCTTCAACAACATCTCCAACCTTGAAAAACTAAAAAGGTAAGGTCCACACCAAAAAGATAAACGATATAACGCCAAGGCAACACCATGAAGCTCAAAAGCTTCAATAAAATATTCAACTTCGAGACAATAAAAAGGTATAGTTTACGCCAAAAAGACAAATAATAAAAACGCCAAGGCAACTCCATGAAGCTCAAAAGCTTCAATAACATCTCCAATTTCAAAATGATAAAAAGGTACAATATAGGTCAAAAATACAAATAATAAAACGCCAAGGAAACTCCACGAAGCTCAAAAGCTTCAACAACATCTCCAACCTTGAAAAAATGAAAAGGTAAGGTCCACGCCAAAAAGATAAACGATATAACGCCAAGGCAACGCCATGAAGCTCAAAGGCTTCAATAAAATATTCAACATTGAGACAATAAAAAGGTATAGTTTACGCCAAAAAGACAAATAATAAAAACGCCAAGGCAACTCCATGAAGCTCAAAAGCTTCAATAACATCTCCAATTTCAAAATGATAAAAAGGTACAATATACGTCAAAAATACAAATGATATAACGCCAAGGTGACTCCAAGAAGCTCAAAAAGCTTCACATATATCTCCAACTTTGGAAAATGAGAGAAGATATACCAAATACGCCATAAATAAAAAGAAAATGGTAAAGGATACACAGTACATTTACAAGTGCCACCAAGTACACCATGATCAACAAGAAAGAAGCAAAGGCTCCAACGAATAAGAAATGCAAATAGCAATCAACAAAGCATATAAAGTCGCCAAGTACCAAAAGGAAAAATACGCCAAAAGATAAGGCTTGCAACATTTTGGCTACTTTGGAAAGTCTCAAAGTTTACTCAGGCGGAAAGCAGGCATAATATATATGAATAAAATAGCACAAGTTCGCCCAACATCACATAAAGCAATCATCAAAGGACGGGTTCAAAAGTTCAAAAGACCAAACCACAAGTTTGTGAAACATAATTTAGGAAAAGTATAGTTACAAAAAGCCTATAGGAGCATACCCCAGGCTAATAAAAGAGTCTTCAAGGCTTGGGAGCAATGTCAGATGAACCGGTCTGACCAGTCTCCCTCTTCTTTGCCATATCCGCCAGGTAGTGATCGAAAGTGTGGCTAGTCACATCAATCCCAGACTTCTCAAAGCGACCAACACAGGAATTATTATCATTAACAAGCTTCTTAGATTTCTCCTCCAAATCATTATTGAGCTTCTTCAAACCTTTCACCTCCCAACGCAATTTCTTCACCTCAAGAACGTCGGCCATGTCATCAAGCCTTAACAGCTTGGTCAGACAAATGGAGGCCATTAACAGAAGCTTGGTCAATAAAAAAATGAGAAAAAGAAAAAAAAACGGAGTACAAGAATACCTTGTCAGCCAAACTTTTGCAACCACGGAGTCTGTTCCCAACAATGGATCCAGAAGCAACCACTCCAACATCCTGGGAAGCCAAGCTCTCCACGCCAACCTCAGAAAGCAAAGTTAACTCTCCGGAAGGACAGCTCACAGAGTCCTTAAATTTCTTGGAGTGAGAGCCCTTGGTGGAACATCCATCACGGTACCTCTTCTTGTCTTTACCTTTCCCAGTAGAAACTTCTGAAACTCCAATCTCAACCACCTCGGAAGGGGGTGTGGGATCCTTGGAAACAACTTCAGGACCACTCTCCACCCCAGCACTAGGGATCAAAGTGGAAGCTCCGGCAGCCTTACTCTTGATAAGCCGGTCCAAAAAATCTTCAGTAGGCATATTGGCAAAGAGTCTCACTAAATCAAGCACTTTTGGTCCAGTCACTACAAACTAAAAGGAACAAGCAAATCAGAGAGTGAAACAAAAACAGAGAAAGCAGACAAAATTACACAGGAAAAAGGACATAAGCTTACAACAATGAGTACTCAAGAACTCAGCGTCCAAAAACTCATCAGGCTGATATCTAATTTCAGAACCAATGAAAACTCGCAACTCCGAAGAGAACCTGGACCCCAAACAGTTCACAGACTTCACTCGCCCAGGACAAATAACCTGCCAAGGGCCTATTTCTCTAAGATCATTACCCTCATACCAACCCCACAACCCATGCCAACCAGAATTAGACGGGGGTGCCTCAACAAGCTTCTTACACCCCTCTTTCTTATCTACATAAAGCTGCGTTCCAGTGCTTTTAACACGAAAGATGGAGAAGAACAAGTCAAGGCTAGGGAACTGGCGCAACTCATAGCATCTGGCTATAACACCATTTATCTGAAGTACTGTATTGGGCACCAATTGGCTCAAACTGCAGCCAAGGGTTTGAAGAATGAAACGGAAAAAGGGATGCAAAGGCAACCTAAGACCATATTCGAAATATATATCAGGAATGGCGACACAACCAGGATGAGGAGGTCTCCACATCCGATCATCAACGCCCGGAGCAAAGGCATTGTAGCCTTCAGAAAAAGCAACAAACTTGGATAGCCTATCAAGGTCCAAGGGGTTCGTGGAGTAATAGCTAGGCTTATTAAAAGATTTATTTGACTCAAACTTAGCCATAGGACGAGGTCTAGCAACGTCATCGACGGAAGGAGTCCGAAAGATAGATCCAATGGCCGGAATAGCCCTACTAACGGAACCCTCATCTCCACCAGGAGAAAAGGTTAAAGTTTTAGTAGAAGGGGAGGCAAGAGGACGATAACGAGAACGAGTAACAGTTCCAGAAGGCAAACTCTTAACACTATTTTCCTCATTTGAAGGGTCGTCACTCTAGGTGGAAGAATGAGAGGCAACGGTGGGTCTCATAGTCGAAAAGCGGAAGATAAAGCAAGAAAATAAAATCACAAAAAAGACGACAGGAGACTAAACAAAAGAAGGAGAAGAAAGAAACAGAGAAATACCTCTCACAAACGTGGCGACAAGAACGAAGACCGGAAAGGAAGATAAAAAGAAGAAACAAGAACAAGGCAATGACAAGTTTTTATAAGGAAAAGAGAAGAAATAAACATACATTTTTCAACTGTCAAGGCACAACTTCCAAGAAGTGGAGAAGTGGAAAGGACGAGTCAGTTCAAGCAATAAAGCTGTGACCGCGTGTCAAGAATTTTTTTTCTCCTTTCTATACGCTTCCCATGTAAATTTTTCTTTTACTCATTGTATTAAAATTGAGGCATGTAAAATAGTTATTTAAAAGATCTAAAGATCTTTTATTAGACTTAGAGGGGGACTTCTGTTGGGTCACAGACCCACCTAGTTAGATAAGGCGTATTAAAAACCCACTAGAAATCCTATAAATACCCTTGTAATATCACTTGTAAAAGAGTTTGGTTCATTAATAAGACACTAGTATATTCTAACACGAGAGATACGATGGTGGCAGCTAGGGCTGTGCATTCGGTAAAAACCGAACCGAATCGAATTTTTTTTCGGTTAACCGAAACCGAAAATCTGGAAAATCCCTACCGAAAACCGAACCGAATTATATTCGGTTTTGTAACCGAACCGAATTTTGTATTTCGGTTAAAACCGAAAACCGGAATTAAAAACCGAAAATTCAGAAAAGTTGCTGCAATTACATAAATTATCTAGACAATTTGAGTTTGCTACAAATCATGAAAAGCTAATTTATAGTCACCACATAGAACATTCAGAAATAGAAATTTAAGTTCATAAGTTTACATTGGAATAAGAATAAATAAAAGTGTCCAAGTCTAGGACAATGTGTCAATGTCGATGCAAAATATGTGAAAAGGCTAGACGACGTCTAGACTGGTCTGCTGGTGCTGAAATCTGGAGGGCGGAGGCTGCTCAGGCAAGACATGTGAATGAATATGTGATCACTGCCACTGGTCAGTGGTCCTGCAATTGAACAAAACAAGTCATAAGATCATGCTTCAGGCCGGATTACTATTCACAATAATCACAAATTACAAGCATGATGAGTGACTGAGTGTTGATCTGTAGCTTGTAAAAGAGTAATAAAATCTGTTAGAAGAGTGTACTGATGTATATAAACTTAAACTGCATAATGTTACAAACTCATGGGACGAGAAAAATATATAGGAAGCATTCCGTTACAATTAAACGAATCAATTAAATGCTGCCAGAAAAGTTCGATTACCAGAACTTGACAGAGTATTTATTACCAGAACATTCTCTTTGATCTTACATAGGTACATAAGAATTTTAACAAGTACAGGAAATTTAAGAAGAAAAAGAGATCAGGGACTTCTAGCAACCTGAAAAAATAAACAAAAACAAATATGTTGTTTCTACACTTTCTGGCAGAGTTCAGACTGGGTGTAAAAGTGTTATAAAAAAGACACGAGAGCATATTGAATTGATATAAAACTATATGCCATAGTTGGTGACTTGGTGCCCCTTAATTAATCTATTATTCGACATTCTAATCTATTGCCATAGTTAACACTTACCAAGTACTAACAATTATTTGACAGACTGGACCAACACCAAAGAATAACAAAATCAGAGTAACAGAACACATATTAGCTCTCCTGACAAACTAATACAACAGTAGAAGCATAAATTAATCACAGAGATAAATAGATAATCTAACAGAGAGCACAGAGTAGTGTCTGATTGCAGAGTACAGAGCATAAATTAATTACTTACTGTTGAGTATTGAATACGGTAAAAGAATACAGAGGGGGGGGGTGAATGGATTCTTGAACTTTTCTTTGATTGAGTCTATGTAGCAGATAAGTGCCTGTGTGTGTAGAAGTGAAGGTGTGGATAAATAAACAACACAAGACACAATATCACTTTAATCTAATGTATTATTAGATAAAGGTTGCTACAATCTGTGAATACAAATGGTAGTATTCTCAGCTTCGTTTTTCTCAGAGAGATATGGCTTACAGTGTATGAAAAACTTGACTCACCAAAAAGTTACTAAGTTATGAAGTGAGGCTGTGTCCTTATAGAACATGGATACAGCCTACTTACTGCAAATAAGGTAGCTAAACAAATTACTTTCTAGTCTGTCTATCCTTTTTGAGTAAGTGTCCAAACGGTTACAGATTTGACTTTGCAAAGCCTGTTTAGATCCACTTCTTTAGCTCCTTGTCTCTTCTATATCTCTCCAAGCTTCCTTGTAGGCTTTCCAGACCACGTTACAGATTGTGGTCCATAAAGTGCATTGGCTTGTTGCAGGTTTCTGACTTGTACAATTTCTTCAGTATTTTGTCTCCAAGAATGTATTCGAGAAGTGACTAAGTAAGTGATTCGAGAACTAGAATTGACTTGATCGATAACTCTGAGTTCTCGAATACTGTTATAATGACATATCGAACCACTTCTCGAATAGCTCTTTTTCATCAGGATTCCTTGAGTTGTCGAACAGAACATTTGACTTATCGAATCCTCGAGTTGTCGAATAGCTTTCTGAGTCCTTGAGATATCGAATGGAACTTTGACTTGTTGACTCTTTGAGAACTCGAATACCATCTTGACTTGTTGACTTCTTGAGTTCTCGAATAGAGTAGTAGATATATCGAATCCCTGAGATATCGAATGAGATATCGAACAGTGTATTCAGAGATATCGAATAGTGTCTTGAGATATCGAATCCCTGACTTCTCGAATGCTGGACTTCTCGAATAGACAAATATACTTCTCGAATTGGTACTTAGGCAAATTCTTCACTTCTTCAAATCCCAACTGTGATTATTTGACAGTCTTTAACTTCTTGCTTGAGGCGTGAACCTTGGAACTTCTTTCAAGCATTATTCTAGACTCTATTTGTACAATTACTCAACTAGGATTTGATGCCTACTACAAGTACAATACAAACAGAAACTCTACAACTAGAGGTTCCCTCAGTTAAGAGGTCATGTAAGTAATGCAAAGCATTACAAACAATTAGGCTTGTTATTAGATGTGTACAGGCATGCCTCTGTAACTAACAATCTCCCCCAAATTGTGAGTGAGACCCTTAGTCACAATTTCATGTCTGATAACAAGCCTAACATACATAAAGATAAAACTTTAAAAGTACAGGTATGTATTTTGATTGAACACATAAATGAAATTACAAGATAAATACTCTTACAGTATGATGAGGTACTAGCCATTTTCTTTTGATTGCATCTCCATTGCTTTGGCTTGTAGATCATCATATGCTTTCTGTTTCCTTTCTTTCTCCTTTCTTGCAATCTCATCTCTTGCTCTCATGATTTCTGTCATAGCATCCAATTCTTCAATCATAATAGAGTTTTTGAAATCTTCAAGCACTGGCTTCAGAATGTTGGCAGGATAGTGACTGAGTAGGTCCATTCTTATATTGACATTGTCTCCATTTCTTCTCCTATACTTCACCACATAGGGATCAAACTGAACTCTACACAATCCCTTTGCCCTTAGCTTTTCTGCTTCAATCTCCAGTCTATCAATTTCTTTCTCCCTTTCTAACCATTTCTCATAGCAGCCCTTCCTTATCTTCTCAGCATAATCTTTCTTCATTTTCACAAAGTCAATCAATTCCAGCTTCCATACTTTCTCCACCTTGTCTTTAGAATTCAGCAATGCAATGATTCTTTCTATCTCATACAATTTACCCCAATGTTGACAACCCCCTTGTTTGAATTTCATTTCTTTCCCATCAGTGTACTTGATTTCAAGGTGGTCATCCACAATTGCAGCATAGCATATCTTTTGAGCTCTTAGAAATTGCAGTTGCTCTTCATCAAAGTCTTCATCAAGTGGTTGGAGTTTCAATCCTGGAATGATTGTTAGGGCTCTAGATTTGGATAGCTTCACTCTTCTTGCAGCATGTTTAAATTTCATCCTCTTGACATGATTGCTTGGCAGAAATCTTTGACCTTTGTTGGTAGACCATAGTAGTATTCCATTAGCAGATTGCTTTCTGAAACATACACATGGTTTCTTGACTTGAATCTTCTTCTCTTCTTGAAGTGGTAAGACAGTTGCAGAAGCCATAGATGTAGATTTTGCTAGGTCACTACTAACAGTATTCACCCTAGACTTAGGGTCTTGTGTTGTGGTGAGGTTACTGCTAGCAGTGCCTAAGGCCTGCTGTCTTCCACTCTTCCTCTCATAGGTTTTACCTTGGTCATCATCATCCTTTTTATCCTTGTCTCCCTTTTTCTTCTTGTCTTCATCACCCTTATCTCTCCTGTGATGTCTTCTCCTCCCATCACCTTTGTCTTCAGAATCATCATCCTTATTTCTCCTAGGTTGAGCCATCTCTGGAATTTCACCAGTTGCAATATAGGTTCTGAGGATGTGCAGTGCCTCAGTTTCTTCAGCATTTCTGGCTCAAACCTTCTTCTGTAATTGATCAATGATAGCAATGATCAGTCTGTGATTTCTAGAGGTGAGATCATGGGGAATGACCAATTGCTTGATATCTTCAATTCTGGTATGGCATCTATCTCTGAGTGTTTTAGGTCTTGTAGAGTCTGGTATGTTAGATGCCATATCTTTAATTTGGAAACCATCACTATCTCCTTGACCCATAGATTGTTGACTTTCTTGGGAATGACAGTGATGTAGTCAATCTGCTTCTTCACCTCCCTCAGATAAAACTGAGTGTCACCAACCTGTTCCCTTATGGCTTTCAGAAACTCCAAGAAGGCTTTATCATGATAAATATCTGAGTTGGCAACTTCTTGCAGCTTGGCCTCAGTAACAACTTTGACTTCTACAGGCTTGGCACTCTCAGATATAGAGGTTGGAGGTTTGTCAGATGGCATACTCCCTGCAACCACTGTGGTAGTTATGGATTGCTTTTGTCCTCCAGGAGTAGTGATGTGCACAGTTGGTAGAGTGACAACTGGCAAGGTAGATGGAGGCTCATCCACTTTGGATTTTCCTTTGCCAGGCACATTTGGTAGAGACTTTGAAGCCCTTTGTTGACCACCCTCTTTTATTATTATGCCTTTCTCCCCCTTTGTATTTGAGTTCCTTGCCTTCTTCTCCCCCTTAGGCTTGTTGTCAGGCACAAAGGCTGTAGAAATGTCCTTTGGGATTGAAGATTCATCAGGTAGAGGGAGACCCATATGCTTCATCATTGCAGCTAACATGGATTGTTGATGCAGAAGGACATCAGCTGTGGTGGATGCTTGAGTGTCCAACTGATCATTTAGCAGTGCAACCTTTTCTGTAAGATGAGCATTGGACTTGGTAAGAGTAGCTACCTCCTGTTCAAGAGTGTTCACCTTAGTGAATAACTCATTGGCCTTGAAACCAGATAAAGATTGATCCTGCAGCCTCTTCACTTCATATTTAGACAGTTCATGCACAGGGACATCAGTCACTAGCCTATCTCCATAAAGATTCTTGAACATTGTCCTCAGCATGGCATTGGCATCTGTAGTCTGGTCAGATAGATTTTGAAATTGATGCCCCAGACCTGTGACAGTATCCTTTAGCAGAGCTAGCCCATTATCCACCTGAGTGCAGGTAGAGTTGCAGTGTTTGATGTCCTTGAACACACTATCTAGCTGAGGGAATTTAGCATCAAAGGCCCTCTTGACTTCTGCTACTGAAGTGGCTGTCTTGTCACACACCCTGTTGACTTCAGTTTTGACTCCCTTGCCAAGATAGTGTGCAGCCTTGAGGAAACCCTTGTAGGAATCATTTACAGCTTCATACACTTCACCAGGTGACAGGGATTTTGCATTGGAGCCCAGTGAAGAGATGTATTCCTCCCTGAGATACTGAAGTGCTTCATCGAGAGTAATATCATATTTTCCTTGCAACAAGGCATCTATGTTGCCATCTCTCTCAGCATCATCAATGATCTTTGACTTCTGCACTTCCACATCATCCCTATGGCATAACAGAATAGCCTCATAGTCTGGATTAGGCATGTCTGCAGTGAGAAGGTTCTGAGCAATCTTTGTGAACTCAGGAATCTGATCCACAATTAAGCTTTGAAGTGCTTCAACCGTCAATTGTTGTGGAACAGACCCTGATCCTGAAGCACTGTCATGTTGCACAGGCTTCAGCCATTTTGACATGAAGTCAGAGCTAGAGCTAGGCAAGCTAGACTCCTCAGTTACAGATGCAACTTCTGTAACCGGATGGATTGACTCTACTACTGGTGTCACCACAGAGGTGGGATGAATTACACCAGCAGTTGACACAGGCACAGAGTCTCTAGTAAAAACTAGTGGAACCTCTGTGTTTGTGATGGTGTCATTAGGAGATGCCTCAGCATGCATTCCCTCACCATCTAAATGTGGGTTCTGAGTGGTGAACAAAGTGTCATGCACTAAGTCACTTGAAATTATTGGCTCATCAAGAGAAAAGAATTCTTGATGATCAATACCTTGCATCTCAGTTGCCTGAGTTGCAGGTTCCAAAGAAATTTCAGAGTTAGATTCTGGAAGAGAAGTGTGTTTAAGAGTAGATTTTGGCAACTCCCCCTGAGAGATAGAGGGAGTTTCAAGTGTGATGTGCTCTCCACTCAGTGTTGTGCCAGCCTTATCACTCCCATGTGCTGACTCTATACAAGAAGGTGCATTGGGGAGGATGCTTGATTCTATAGGTGCACCCTGTTGAGAGGATTCACCTAGTGAGCTGTGTGCCCCTGATTTTACAACTTCAACCATTTGTGTGACTGAAGAGGTGGTCTTAATTTTCTTCTTCTTTGTCCTGTGTAAGGGTAACTCAGATTCCTCACTTCCTAGACCTAATTCAACAGCTAATGCTGCTTCAGACAAGATATTCAATGGTGCAGACATTACTTCCTTTCTCTTCTTTTTACTAACATCACCCTTTTGAGAGGATGATGCAGTTGGCTCAGTATGTGGTAGAGTGTTTGGTTGAGAGGGTTGGTTAGCAGGCCCTGGGTTAGCATTTTGTTCTACTTGCTTGGGCTGTGCTAACTTAGATTTTGCATCAAATGTTGGCATGTTGTGGGGATAAGTCCTAAACAAACTCTCCATATGGGGAGTTATGTTCAGTCTTACATCCACATCATTCCTAGTCTCCAAATTACCAAAAATGAGTTTGGTCATGGACTTAGGATAGCCTATTTTATTTTTATCAATCCCAGGCAATTCAATCAATGAAGCATTTTTATAATTAAGTACAGATTGAATAAAGCGAGGGAAGAAAATATCAGTACCTCTCTTGGTTGTGTTCTTACCAAGTCTCCCATATAATTCTTGGAGTATGATTTGGCCAACATCAATCTTCTTCCCATGGGCCAAAGCATATCCAATTTGCTGCACAGGTGCACTGATTTGATCAAAGCTTGATTTCCTGGCAGTGAAGACTTGGAGAAGAGTTGCAAACACATAACTCCACTCCTTTCTCAGATTCTTTCTGTTTAGCTTTCCAAGGTTAATCCCATCTGAGTAGTTTATGAACTCAAAGAATTCCTCCAACTCTGCATTAGTGGCCATTCTGTCAAATGACTCTTGTTGTAGGCCTAGTGCTTGGTTCATGTCTGCAGTAGTGATAGTGATTTCCTTATCTTGAACCTTGCAGTAGATGATATATGAAGTAATTGCGTTTTCCAGGGCTACAACCTCCACCATAGCAGTACTCCAGAATTGTTCCAGAATATCTAGATATAGAGTTGGGTTGGCAGAGAGTGCATCCTTGATATACGACTCAGCCATCCATTTCACAAAGCACTTGAAATTGGCATTGGGTGCTTCAACATCACTAGTGAGAGCGATGAAATTGGTGTTAAACTTTACTGTTGCCATTTGTGTAGAAGAGAGGAAAGAAATTGAAGGTTGAAGAAGAAATTTGGCTTTTCGTAGCTAGGGTTTCAGGGGTTTAGAGAGTGTAGATGCTTGAGAAATCGAATGAAATGAATCGAATAGATGTGAAATTGTATAAGTATGAAGTACTTGAATTATCGATTAGCAGAGAGTTTTGTATCGACAAGTCAGGCATTCGAGAAGTAGGAAACAACTAATCGAGAAGTCAAGAATTCCTCTATTCGATATCTCAGAAAGACTCTATTCGAGAACTCAAGAGTACTCTAATGAGACTTATTAGAGATGTCGAATAGCGAATCATTCGAGAAGTCTGACTTATCGAACTATACCCATCACTCATAAAAATTTGATTTTCACTATCTTTTAAAAATTTACCAGACATATTCATTGAAAAATATCCTAGCAAATTAAATAGTGATTTTCTCAAAATTTCATAGAAATTTTAAGTTAATAAAAATATGATTTTCAAAATATACAACAGATTTGAAATATTTATAAATCATATTTCAGCCAACACTTACTCCAAAAATATTGAAAATTTAGATAAAGTAAGTGTTTACTGCTGCAACATTCTAGATGGTGTATTCACTTAGCCAGAATCTGAAGAATTCAGCATTCCAATCTCACTTACCAACCTTGTGAAGGTGGCTTCATCTAATGGCTTAGTGAATATATCAGCTAGTTGTTTATCTGTAGAGAAATAATGCAACTCAATGGTTCCATTAGTTGCATGTTCTCTTATGAAATGATATCTGATGTCAATGTGCTTTGTTCTAGAATGATTGACAGGATTGGCAACTATAGAGATTGCATTTGTGTTGTCACACATGATTGGAATTCTTTCCAACACAAGTCCATAATCTCTAAGTTGATTTCTAATCCAAAGCACTTGAGCACAGCAACTTCCAGCAGCTATGTATTCAGCCTCAGCTGTAGAAGTTGACACAGATTGTTGCTTCTTGCTATACCAAGAAACTAACCTTTGTCCAAGAAACTGGCAGCTTCCTGAGGTGCTTTTCCTATCCACTCTGCATCCAGCATAATCAGCATCAGAATAACCAACCACATTGAACCCTGTGTCCTTAGGATACCATAATCCCAAGTTAGGAGTGCCCTTCAGATATCTAAAGATCCTTTTTATTGCAATCAAATATGATTCCTTTGGATTTGATTGAAACCTTGCACACAAGCATGTAGCAAACATGATGTCTGGCCTACTTGCAGTGAGGTAGAGTAGAGAACCGACCATGCCTCTGTAGACTGAGATATCTACTCTCTTGCCTTTAGCATCTTCATCCAATTTAGTGGCAGTGGCCATGGGTGTCTTGGCAGGTGAACAATCTTCCAAGTCAAACTTCTTCAATAAATCCTTGATGTACTTGGTTTGACTGATAAAGATACCATCCTTCCTTTGACTGACTTGCAACCCTAGAAAGAATGTCAACTCTCCCATCATACTCATCTCATATCTGCTCTGCATGAGTTTAGAGAATTTCTCACACAGTTTCTCATTTGTAGAACCAAAAATGATATCATCCACATAGATTTGAACTAGGATCATATCATCACCATGCTTCTTGTAAAACAGTGTCTTGTCCAATGTGCCTCTAGTGAATTGATTTTCAAGAAGGAATTGTGATAAAGTATCATACCATGCTCTTGGAGCTTGCTTAAGTCCATACAATGCCTTAAGCAATCTGTAGACAAATTCTGGGAAATGTGGATCCTCAAAGCCAGGTGGTTGTTGCACATAAACCTCTTCTTCCAACTCTCCATTTAGAAATGCACTCTTGACATCCATTTGATAAACTTTAAAGTTTGAATGAGCAGCAAATGCCAAGAATATTCTAATGGCTTCCAATCTAGCAACAGGGGCAAATGTCTCATCATAATCAATGCCTTCCTGTTGAGAGTATCCTTTAGCAACCAGCCTTGCTTTGTTTCTTATTATTACACCATCTTCATCCATCTTATTCTTCAGAACCCATTTTGTTCCAACAATGGTTCTATTCTTTGGTGCAGGCACAAGTTCCCATACTTTGTTCCTTTCAAATTGATTCAGCTCCTCTTGCATGGCAATAATCCAATCTGGATCCAACAATGCATCATCAAGTTTCTTAGGCTCAACTTTTGATAGAAAACATCCATAGAGGCACTCATTTTGAGTTGCTCTCCTAGTCCTTACTCCTGCATTAGGATCTCCAATGATTTGCTCTGCAGTGTGTGATCTATCCCATTTCCTCGAGTGTTCAGCCTGATTTCTCATTCTTGATGTTGCTTCATCATCCACATCATGGTCATCCTCATTTCCTCCCCTTGTGAAGTTACCATTACTCACAGGTGTTTCTTGGATGCTTGTTTCTCCACTATTGATTGGCACAAATTCTTCTCTTGTATCATTATTCACTTGAGAATGTTGAACTTGAGTTTCAACTCCAGTTTCAGTCTCTTCATCAGGATCATCTAGATTATCAAACTTCAATGGATCTTTGTCTTCATCATTGGCTTCTTCTAGTCCAGGTAGTTTGCTGTCATCAAATGTTACATCTGTGCTTTCCATAACTTTCTTTTGACTGATGACATAAACCTTGTATGCAATTCTTTCCATAGAATAGCCAAGAAAAATTCCTTCAAATGCTTTTGCATCAAACTTTCCAACATATTCAGAGTTATCCTTGAGTACAAAGCATTTGCTTCCAAAAGTATGAACATACTTTAGTGTAGGCTTCTTTCCAGTCATCAAGTTGTAAGGTGTCTTTCCAGTGTTTTTGTTGATGAGGGTCCTGTTCTGAATATAGCATGCAGTACTCACAGCCTCAGCCCAAAAACATGTAGGCATTTTTGCATCAAGTAACATTGTTCTAGCAGCCTCAATTAGAGTTATATTCTTTCTCTCAATAACTCCATTTTGTTGTGGAGTCCTTGGAGCTGAGAATTGCTGAGAAATGCCATTCTCTTTGCAGAATGCTTCAAGTGTGGCATTTCTGAACTCTGTTCCATTATCACTCCTCAGTGCAATCACACTTGCATCGTTTGCCTTTGCTTCCTTGTCAACTTTCTTTATATGCTCAATAATTACTTGTGGAGCCTCATCTTTTGATGCCAGAAATTCCACCCATGTATACCTTGAAAAATCATCAACCATTACCAGGGCATACTTCTTTCTTCCAAGTGACATTATGTTGACAGGCCCAAACAAATCCATATGGATGAGTTGTAGTGGCTTGGTTACAGATGTCACTGTCTTTGACTTGTGGCTTGATCTCTTCATTTTTCCTTTTTGACAAGCCTCACACACTCCTTCTTGGCAGAATTCCAGTGTGGGCATGCCTCTCACTAACTCTCTTTTGACTAGAGAATTAATGGCCTTGAAGTTCAGGTGTGATAGTTTCTTGTGCCACAGCCAACAATCTTCATTTGATGCTTTTGAGTAAAAGCAACAAATTTTGTCCTTGTTTGCAGAGTCCATATTGGCTACAAACAGGCTTCCCTTCCTTACTCCAGATAGAGCAAAATCACCAGTCTTCTTGTGGGTGATCAAACATTCATCTTTGTCAAAATTCACTTTGAATCCTCTATCAGTAAACTGACCAACACTTAACAGATTATGCTTGAGCCCCTTGACTAGTACTACATCTTCAATGATGACATTTCCAACTTCCAGCTTGCCATATCCCAATGTGTTACCCATGTTGTCATCTCCAAAAGCAACCATTGGGCCAGCCTTTTCCTCATACTGTGATAGCAGGGCCATATCACCAGTCATATGGTTTGAGCATCCACTGTCCAAAATCCACATGACCTTCTTTTCACTTTCTTTGCCCTGCAAACACAAAGGTATTACTTTTCCTTTGGTACCCAAACAAGTTTGGGTCCATGTGACTTAGAGACAGTTTTATCATAAACAACATGCTTGTCAACTTTCTTAGTGTTAGTCTTCTTGTCACTGTTGGAAGTCTTAGAACCTGAGGTTTCAGACTTAGGTGACAAAGGTACCTTCCTAGCTTTAGGAGGACTTGAAGACTTTGACCTTGTGTAGTGTGTGTGGGAATTGTGACTGATACAACCATCAATGAACTGCCTTCTTAAATTAAATCAACTAGTCATAACATTCATATTGCATGGCATACAGTCAAATTTATCACAGAAAGGTGCATCTCTATGACTTAGAGGCACAGAACAATCATAGAAAGGTTTAGACACACTACCAACAGGTTTCTTGCATGCATGAGTTAGATGATTGGTACTGAAACAGTTCTGACAGGTTTTCCTAGGGGCATTAGGCATATAAGCATAGTTGTTATCCTTGTTAATCCCTAACTTGCCATTTCTGTTCTGTTTCTTTTTAGTCACTTCCTTTTCTGATTCACTCTTCCCAGCTGAGACAAACTTAACAAACTTCTTAGGTCTTGGCCTATCAACTACTGGCTTCTTGGTCTTTGACTTGACACTCTCACCCTTAGGGGATGCTTGCTGTTCACTAGATTGTGCCTCATCCTCATCATTCAACATTTGCTTGATGAGTAAGGCATCCTCATCAATTTCAAATGTTGATTCCTTAAAAATTGGATTTTCAGTTTTTCTCAAAATGTGAGGCACTTTCTCATGAACAGTTGTGTCCTCTTCAATGACAGCATAGCCTTTCCTTTGTTTGAGAGAGTCATAGTCAAGTCCAATAGCTGCTTTGGGTTTAGCTTCAATTTTCTCACAGTAGGATTGCACTAAACCAGATGATTTCTTGAAAGTTTTAAGTTTGAATTCATTCTCAGCTAATTCATCCCTAAGAGCCTTCTCTACTTGACTAGCACATAGAACCTTGTTCTTCAAATATTCAACTTCTTTCTTAAGGTTTTCTACTTGCATAGTAGTTAGCTCAAGTTCCTCATTCTTTTTGGTTAATATTTCATTTCTAGTAGACAGTTTAGCAATCTCCTCATTAGCATCAGTCATACTAGTATGAATATTAAACATTTTAACAGATAATTGTTCAATCATGCATTTGTATTCAGAAACAGACATGTCTATAGTAGTGAGAGATGGTACCTGAGAATCAGATGAAGATGAGTCATCCTTGGAGTTGGCCATCAAGGCATAGTTGCAGAATTCTTGTTCCTCTTCATCACTCTCAGAATCATCCCAACACTTCCCTTCAGCTATGTAGGCCTTACCATGTGTCTGCTTTTTCAGAAGGGCCTCATACTTAGCTTTTAGCTCAAGATAATCTCTATCCTTCTTTTTAGGCTTCTTGCATTCACTGGCAAAATGCCCTAGGTCATTGCATCTATAACACCTTACAGATGACCTATCCACATAACCAGTTTTGAACTTATTTCTGTTTGGCTTCACAGGTGCCTTGTTCTTGTTGGCTGAATGGTTTTGAGTTTTGGGTTTGAAGGGTTGATTTCTTTTAAATCTGATGTTTGGAAATTTTCTGGCCATGAAGGCATATGAGGTATTTTCCATCCCATCAAGTTCTTCCAGAGTGTAAAACTCTTCTTCTTCTTCCTCCTTTTCCTCAACAGGTTCACTCACCCCAGCTTCAGTTTCTTCATCATCTGCCACCTCCTCTATCCTTAGTTGGCTTGTAGATGCTTCTAGGTCCAGGATGGATTTATTGACAATCAAGGCACATGATGTGTTTATCATCCTACCTTGGTTGGCTTGGATAGCCCTTTTCTGAAGCAACTCAAGTTCGTGAGTCTTTAGGACTCCATAGAGCACATCATAGGTGACTTTGTTCAAATCTCTCTCTCTTAGAGAAATGACTCTTTGCTCCAGATGATTTGGTGAAGACAACAGAAATTTCATATTTAACTCCTTGGTGCTGTAAACCTTTCCATTCATCTGCAACTCAGTAACTAGCTTGTGAAACCTTTCAAACATTTCAGTGATGCTTTCCTTGGGCTGTGCCATGAAAGCTTCATACTGTGTGACCAGTATCTGTTTCCTGTTTTCCTTAACCTCATCAGTCCCTTCACACAACACCTCAATGTGATCCCACATCTCTTTAGCAGACGTGCATGATGCAATGTTTGCAAACATTGACATGTCCATGGAATCAATGATAAGCAACATGAGGTGGCTGTCAAGAGCAACCTTCTCCCTTTCTGACTCTGTCCACTTTGATGGATCCTTGGCCTCATAAGTTCTTGGGATAGTTATGGTTCCAACAGTCTTCTCTGGTATCTCTTGTTGTGGAACAAAAGGACCATTCTTGAGAATCTTAGGATACAAGGGATGAGAGGCTTTAATGAACAACATCATCTTTATCTTCCAGTGGTTGAAGTTTTCTTTATCAAACTTAGGGACCTTCACCGTTCCTGTAGTCTTTGGTGTATTCGAACTCATGATCGTTTC
Organism: Kitagawia praeruptora; assembly: GCA_037693485.1. NCBI lineage: Eukaryota > Viridiplantae > Streptophyta > Magnoliopsida > Apiales > Apiaceae > Kitagawia > Kitagawia praeruptora. The sequence continues at coordinate 103,217,056 of CM075354.1, read as the reverse complement.
TCTGTTTTTGAATAAACAGCCCTCTCTAATACCACTTGTTGAGTATTGAATACGGTAAAAGAATACAGAGGGGGGGGTGAATGGATTCTTGAACTTTTCTTTGATTGAGTCTATGTAGCAGATAAGTGCCTGTGTGTGTAGAAGTGAAGGTGCGGATAAATAAACAACACAAGACACAATATCACTTTAATCTAATGTATTATTAGATAAAGGTTGCTACAATCTGTGAATACAAATGGTAGTATTCTCAGCTTCGTTTTTCTCAGAGAGATATGGCTTACAGTGTATGAAAAACTTGACTCACCAAAAAGTTACTAAGTTATGAAGTGAGGCTGTGTCCTTATAGAACATGGATACAGCCTACTTACTGCAAATAAGGTAGCTAAACAAATTACTTTCTAGTCTGTCTATCCTTTTTGAGTAAGTGTCCAAACGGTTACAGATTTGACTTTGCAAAGCCTGTTTAGATCCACTTCTTTAGCTCCTTGTCTCTTCTATATCTCTCCAAGCTTCCTTGTAGGCTTTCCAGAGCACGTTACAGATTGTGGTCCATAAAGTGCATTGGCTTGTTGCAGGTTTCTGACTTGTACAATTTCTTCAGTATTTTGTCTCCAAGAATGTATTCGAGAAGTGACTAAGTAAGTGATTCGAGAACTAGAATTGACTTGATCGATAACTCTGAGTTCTCGAATACTGTTATAATGACATATCGAACCACTTCTCGAATAGCTCTTTTTCATCAGGATTCCTTGAGTTGTCGAATAGAACATTTGACTTATCGAATCCTCGAGTTGTCGAATAGCTTTCTGAGTCCTTGAGATATCGAATGGAACTTTGACTTGTTGACTCTTTGAGAACTCGAATACCATCTTGACTTGTTGACTTCTTGAGTTCTCGAATAGAGTAGTAGACATATCGAATCCCTGAGATATCGAATGAGATATCGAACAGTGTATTCAGAGATATCGAATAGTGTCTTGAGATATCGAATCCCTGACTTCTCGAATGCTGGACTTCTCGAATAGACAAATATACTTCTCGAATTGGTACTTAGGCAAATTCTTCACTTCTTCAAATCCCAACTGTGATTATTTGGCAGTCTTTAACTTCTTGCTTGAGGCGTGAACCTTGGAACTTCTTTCAAGCATTATTCTAGACTCTATTTGTACAATTACTCAACTAGGATTTGATGCCTACTACAAGTACAATACAAACAGAAACTCTACAACTAGAGGTTCCCTCAGTTAAGAGGTCATGTAAGTAATGCAAAACATTACAAACAATTAGGCTTGTTATTAGATGTGTACAGGCATGCCTCTGTAACTAACACTTACTGCTGTTGACTGCTAGTTCCAGTGGCTGATGCTGTTGTGGAGCTTGCATCCATGTTCATTTTCTCAAGTGCTGAAAATAAAACAGAAAAATAAACATAATCAATCTAACACATATCAAACTAAAAATCACAGAATTTAAAACAAAGACTAGTATACCTTCATCAAGTTGTCTCATTTCTTCGGGATCCTCTTCAACACTAATAGCTTTTACGGTGTCTCTCATCCAATCTTGAGCACAAATAAGTGCTTCAACCATTTTAGATGTTAAGGAACTCCTAAAATCATTGACCACTCTACCACCCGTGCTAAAAGCCGATTCCGAAGCTACCGTGGATACTGGAAAAGCTAAAATATCCCGAGCCATTTGAGCTAGAACGGGAAACCTCATCGAATTATTTTTCCACCACCCTAATATGTCAAACCCATCCGAACCCATAAATGTTTTTGGTTTTTCACTCAAATATTCTTCCAAATCCGATGCACTTCCATCACTTGATACCATTCCAATATCTTTCTCAAATTGCATCCTCAACAATTGAGATGGATGCACTTGGTCTTGCCCAAGATTTTCTTCCCTTCTTCTCTCTCTACCCTCATCTCTTTGCTTGTTCGTTACAATTTTAGATTTGTATTCATTGAACATTTTATACAATGTGTCTTCCAAAGACTTTCCCATCACCGCTCCAACTTCTTCTCCATACATGTGCTTTAACATATAAACCACAAATTGTAGCTTATGCCTTGGATCAAGTACAATGGCAATGAATAAAAGATTGTTCATTTCGGTTGGATCTCCCCAATACTTTTCAAATTTGGCCAACATTTCCTTTCCGATGGCATACATATGAACATTAGTACCATATGTCCATTCATTCAAGGTAACATGAACGGCATATATCTCATGCAAGAACATATTAGAAGTAACATAAGAAGTTCCCGAAATCTTCACCGTTAGATCATAAAAAATTTTCAAGAATTTTGCAAATTTTCTCACGTTAATCCAATCCTCACTTGTAGGCCTTCCATCAACATTATCCACTTTGAGATGTTTTTTGTACCTAGGATCTTGTGTATCATACCTACTAAATGCCCTCTCATACTTCTCCGCAACATCTAGCATCTCATATGTTGAATTCCATCTAGTGTCCACATCAAGAATTAAACATTTTTTAGTCTCAATTCTCTCAAACTTTGCACATTCCATGAACATCGTCTCTCTAGCGGGTGATAGTCTCACATACTTAACGGCATTTCTCACCTTACTAATTGATCCGTCAAAGACACCCAATCCATCTTTAACAATTAAATTAAGGATGTGAGCAACACACCTTAAGTGTAAATGTTCACCATTCAAGACACATGGACTTCCAATCAAAATATTAACTACATGTGTCTAACCGCATACTTTATTGATAAGAATTGGAAGTTGCATAAAAGGATACTAAACTTTTGTCCAATTCTTAGTCATAAAGGTAAGTCAATTGCAATGTCACTTGAGGAGTGTTTGGTGTAGTGGGGAATTAATAGAATCTTATCTATCACGGTAGATAATGCTACTTCAAATGATGTTGCATTGAAAAAATTGAAAGAAAGAATTGGTAGTTGGCCAATTCACAAAATTGAAATAAACTGAAATTAACAAAGATAAATCATATAAACTGACATTAAACAATACACTGATGATTTAATCAACAACAAAACCATACATAGAAAATATCAAAATACATACACAACGTACATATATATGTAAAAACAGTGAAATCCCTAATTAATTTCAAAGAAATATCAAACTGAGATGAACAAAATACATACATACATATATGGTATATATAATATATGCAATTCGTCAAAATCCCTAATTTTTATTGAATCGAAATCCCTAATTTACATTGAATCAAAATCCATAAGTTACCTCTTGATGCAGTGGTGCTAATTGCAGAGAACTCGGAGAAGGGTTCTTGATTGATTCGTCGTTCTTGTTGATAGAGATAATTGATGATTCGTCGTTCTTGTTGAAAGACTCACGCGGTCACTCCCTATCGCTTGAAAATGAAAACCTGTACTACTGAGTAGTGAGTTGTGAGTAGAGTACTGAATGATAAACTGATATAATTTTATGTAATTATGTTAACAATAATATCTATAATTTTTAATTATTATATAAAATTCGGTTTTTAATTCGGTTTTTCGGTTAACCGCGGTTAAAAACCGAATAACCGAAAACCGAAATTTCAGAAATTTCCCTACCGAAAACCGAACCGAAAATTAAATTATGGTTAACCGAACCGAAAAAATTTCGGTTATTCGGTTCGGTTTTCGGTTAACCGAACCGAATGCACACCCCTAGTGGCAGCACTCGATTTTAAACAATACAATGGCATGTATAAAATTATTAGTTCAGTAAGACCAATTGCCTTTAAGTGCCGCAAACAGTCACGCACTTGCTCTGTTGTTAATTTATATATGAAAAAAGTAATAAAACCTCGTCCAATAGTGAGATCACGTAGATCTTTAAATTTGTGCCATTATTTTAGTTGTTACACCCGTGCAAGTTGTTTACATGACAAAAAGTAAAAATAAACCTCGTGCTATACTTTCATTTTTTTTTTATTTTTTTTTTTTGCTAAGTTAAACTATACTTTCAACTTACAACGACCAGAAAGGCAGAAAAAAGATCTATCAAATTAATATTTGAACTTGTGATGTATTTATAAACTCTTCACTGGATAGGTGGTGAAGTGGAAGGACCATGAATCAGACCCTTTGCTATAAAATGGTATTCCCTCCGTACCATTTATTTCTATACACTTACTATTTTGGGTGTTTCTTCATTTCTATACATTCCAAAAATAGTAAAGTGTTAATAATAAAAAACACTATTACATCCACAAACTTTCCTCCACTATCTCAAATATATAATATAAAACACTATTAGACCCACTACTTTCCTCCACTATGTCAAATCTATTATTAAATATTGATAAGTCCCACCACTTTACCCACTTTTCATCTAACTTTACTCATTTTTTATATATTTTCTTGATTTTCGTGTCCAAACCAAACGTATATAAATCACCGGGACGGAGGGAGTACGTAATAGCTACCTAAAAATGAAATTTGTGCAATAGCTAAGTACTATAATATATATTCTCTCTGTCTCTCTTATTTCTTTACATTTTTCTTTTCGAGACATCCATCAATTCTTTACATTATTAAAAATAATAATTTTTAACAATAAAATACATTATTACATCCACTACTTCACTCTACTTGTTCAACATTTTATACTATCACACACACTTCTTCACTTATTTTAACAATAAAATCACTATTACATCCACTATTTCATTTATTTTAATAATATTACATCCACTATTCTTGATTTCCGTACCCAAACACAATATAAAGAAAATATGAGTTTAATTATGACCACAGACAGTCTTTCAATTTCGTAGCTGCACACGACTAAATACTCCTATTAATTTGTAAACTCTCGACTAAATAGGTGGTGAAATGAAAGGGCCATGAATTAAACCCTTGGCTATGAAACCATAAGCTGCCTCAGTTAAGTGAATCCCATCCCAATTAGCATAAGTAGATGGATTATTGCATGCTTTTGAGCCGGTGTGCCCACACCTTGCGGTATTGTTAAAGTTAAAAGGTCCTCCTCCTCCACAACATGCAACTAAAACTCCATTGGTAAATCCTGCATTTACATACATATCCATCATTATGATTAGAGAGAAAGTATTTGTTGGCTTCGTTCTTATTTACTCTCTCCGCAACGGAGTTATATACGTTCGCACCTTCAAATATGAATAAAAGTCGAAATGAACAATTATTTTGGGACGGAGAAAATTATTAAAGAAATAAAAAACAAAGTAAATTAAGTCGCACACATGTTTAACCAGCAAAAAAATAAAATTTGAGAGGCCACATCTCTTATACTTGGTGGAGGCTAGCTACTCCACACATCTTATCAGGTGGATGAGCTCAGCTAGTTTGTGTTTGCCATTAATAGAGAGTAGCTCAAAGTAGGAAGCTCATAAAGATTCAACAACCAGGTCCGTTGATTTCGGTGAAAAGCCGGTGCAATTTGGATAAGAACTTATAACTTTCTTTCAGTTGGTTATCAATGATCACAATTCGCAGTAGCTAACTTAAGCAAATCTTTCTAAAACTGCCAATAATCTAAAGATTGAAATACATTGAACTTATTAGTAAACTGTGGCAGACTAAACAATAAAAAGAAGAAAAGTAGTAGACAATCATGATGATTAGATATTAGTAAATTAGTTACATTCGAACTCGATCAAAAAATTTGATCTCAAGGTCGAACTTGGAAGAGCCATTATTCAGATATTTGAGGTTCGATTCATGAAAATTCTTTACGTTTGGTTCACTTAAAGTTTCATTTTTCTTACTTCTTTGTTATTTGGTTAGTGTTTTGCTTGCGTGACATCATAAAAAAGTTCTACTTGGATGGGAATATCGAATAATTACTAACCATGATGTCGCGGAGTGTGTATATATTGCTTAGCTGCATTGTAGTAATCTGCATACATGATCTTAGCATGTGGATATTTTTTTCTCAGTTTTCCCAGTGCAAGCTGGAGTTGATTGTTGTGATACTGTGCAAAACTGTTATGTGCTTTGAGGCACCCATGTTTGTCATAGGCACTTGTGTCTGGAGTTTGGAAGAGTGTCAAGTACACTGAGCTACAACCAATGGGCAAATTTCCAGGAACAAGGATATCCACTGCGCCTTCCTCGATCAGCATCTACTCGATCGTTGCAAAATTTATCATCCCCGGAATTCATGAATGAAAGTTACAAATTTATTAAGTAGACCGTTATTTGAATGTCGAGAAGACTTACACTAGCTGTTGAAATTATCTTTTCAAGAACTAGAGGAACTAATGCTTTTAGTTCTTCATTGCTTCCACCACCAAAGGCAGGGTAGTTGTAGTCATTACCACCGATCTCTCCAACCAGAAATAGCGATTTCTTGAAATAGTTGTCACATTCTACATTTAGCCAATTAACACATAATTATGTACTAGTATCGTTCTAAATTTTAAAGCTTTAGAGATACGGGATTGCTTAGTAAATGAATTTTCTATTTCTTGCAAATGATCTTAACAAGTAACAAACAATAATCTAGACGTTACCTTGTTTGGTGCTGCATATGGTTGGTTTCAGCTTCTTGAACCAGCCGAGCTGAACACTTAAGGAATTGTTTGTCCATAGAACATGTCCTAATTTCTTGTCTGTGTAAAACTCGGCATCAAGGGAAGTAGCACCGGCAACTGCAAAGTTCACTCCATTTTTATATGTTGAGCCGTCCTCAATTGCTAGATATGGTGGTAGATACGGTAACCCATATGCCTCGGCTACATTAGTCATATTGCACAAACAAAAACAGAGCATGAGAACGAGCGATCATGTTCTTAAAATGAAACACCTTTAGATTAAAATGTAGACATTATTTGTAAGATCGATATGTTTACCAATAAAGTCAACAATTAGGCGTCCATTCGAGCATCGACCTGTTGCTCGTCGAAAAAATGTCTCTCCATAAGGAAGATCTGCAATGACCGGAAATGCAAGGGCACCCGTACGTATAAAATTTCCGGTGTCAGCTAGTGAGTCACCAAAACTAAAAATGGAATCATATTTTCTAGTAGTAACTGCAGCACATGAAGCTGTCCATAACATACAGAATAGGAAATGAAAGTGTTTCATACTTTTTAGTGTGGACGGTGGTTAGTGTAACTATCTAGGGACAATTTATAGAATTTTGCGGCTGTTGAGTTTTAAATGTTTAACCACTTTAGCTGCATTTACTAACGGAGACCATGCATATCTGCCTCAACTAATTAGGCATGAAGTTACATACTCCCTCTCTTCCTCTCAATTTTTTACATTTTCTATTTTGGAATATTCGTTACAATTCTTTACATTTCCAAACTTTCCTAAAATAGTACTCCCTCCGTCCCTTTTGATTCTTAACACTTTCTATTTTGGGATGTCCCAATAGATGGTTAACATTTCCTAAAATAATAAGTTTTAACACTATTACACCCATTATTTCACTTATTTTAACAATACTTTACACTATTACATTCACTACTTAACTTATTTTAACTATAAAATCACTATTACACCCACTACTTCATTTATTTTAACAATATTACACCCACTATCTTGGTTTCCGTGCAAAAAGCAAACGTTAACATCCCATTGGGACGGAGGGAGTAAAATTTTAAAAACTAAACAAATCAAAAAGGTCCACCACTATGCACTATTTATTTTATCTTTCTAATCTATTACTTAAATATTGATGGGTCCTATAATTTTACCCACTTTCCACTCACTTTCTTTCTCTCACCACTTACTTTTTTCTTCTTTCTTAATCTACATGCACAACCCAAATATAAAGAATTGGGAGGGACGGAGGGAGTACATCTCTTCTTCACATATGTTGGTGTTACGACCAGTTTTCTCCCAGGCTTTGTTCGGTAGGACCTGCAGGAAGAGAATGCGAGGGTGGAGCCCCCCGATTCACCTCCGGTGTGAGAATAAGTTAGTCGGTTTTTTGTAATGTAATTTGAACGTAGAGAATCTGTATTGTTGTGTGTGTAGTTATGGGTTTTATGAACAATCTTACCTCCTTTTATACTTATTCTCCTTGCCGTTTGGTGAGATGTAGATCTGCTTTCCAGAATATCAAATATTCTTTTGGATCATGGACCATGTGACCGTTTAAAGGTAAAAAACCTTTTATCATGGCCACGGTCGGCCACTGACAAAGTGACAATCATGTGACTGTAAATGGAAAACAGGTTGTTCATTCCTTGGGCTTAATGTTGGGCTAAGGGTTCGGCCCATTAAGAGGTTGGACCTCTAACATGTCCCTAGGCTTCGTTCGGAGTAATCATCAGGACGAAGGCTAAAGCCTAAGTCTTTCTTTGGAACATCCTCTTCGGGTCGCCCGAAATTACTTTTAACAAAGAAAAGTCAATGTCTTGGCCCATCTTCGGAACATTTGTTCGGACGCCCTTCCAAATAATTTTTTAATGCGATAAAAAAAAACTGAGTTGGCCTTCGGTTGTATTATCTGTATAATGAGAACGAAGGACAAGGTTGAGTCTTTTCTTGGGAAGTCGTGTCCCTTTATGACTGACAGCTGCCTTTTCTCAAGATTCACGCCCCAATCTCAGCCGTTGAATTTAAAACGCCATTCATCCAACTGTCACAAACCCTTTATTAAACCCTCACCTCTTTTCTTTTCCCCTTTACGCATACGCCTCATATTTTCAGAGAAAAAGAGTCTTTTTAGAGAAGAGCTTTAGCAACCATTGGAGCCGTCGTTTCGTCTCCGCTTTCCTTTGATTCTCCGATTCCGGTTGACGTCCACATTCAAGCGTTTTATCCCCGGGAAATCGACCTTATCAGCAATCTTCAGAACAGTAAGTCTCTATACTCTTCATTCCAACTAATTGTATGCCGTTTCTTTTCGTTCTTGAATATGTGTTCTTGAATATATATGTAAGTTTTTGTATGTAAGTATCTGTATACACACATACGTGGATATACGCTTGATTTTACCTGTATTCTTGCATAAGAAATAGGCGTGTTAGCTTCCCTTTGTCCTTTTTGCATATTTCGTTAGGATTTCTGGAATTGATAGATTGTTTAGGAAAGACGTATCCTTCGGAATGTTTGAATCTGTTGAGTATTCTTCGTTCTGTCATGAGTTCGAATCACTTTATCTTTAGTTGGTAGGGATTTTTTGGCCGGTCCTAGCCCTCTGTACTCGATTTTTTTTTTTTCTTCTTCCTTTCGATTTTTTCTCTTTTTTATTCGAGTACATTGCTAATCTCTACATTTCCGAATGCAGGGATATGGACCGGTCGAACGAAGGTACAGATCCTTCGGTATCCTCTCCCTTTAGCGATGCCATAGAGTATCCGGCCGCCAACCGTCCTTCTCGGCTGACCGAAGACGATATAGAGCATTTCTGCTCGACTTATTGCGTACTGAAATACGTATGGTATTTCTTCGCCCCGAGGAAGAATGATAGGATTTGGCAAAATCCCCAAGTTGCGGCTATCTGTGGGGGAGGGTTCGCCACGGGCATATCCGAAGCGGCATTCAAATGTGGCTTTCGATTGCCCATATTGCGTATTTTGAAGAGCGTCTTGAAGCAGTCGGGCATCGCTATCGGTCAGTTGGACCCGAATAGTTTCATTCATGTGAATACTTTTCAAGCTCGATGCATGGCCAGTAAAGTGACTCCAAGGACGTCTCTGTTTTGGCACCACTACGAGCTTCGCCGGAATTCGAAGAGTAAGGGTTTCTACACCATTGCTCGGCGAGTGGGTAGGCCCGACTGGTCGTATACCAACTCAAACAATAAGGAGGCTCATATTAAATGGGTTTTTGTTTCCGGCCCGAAGTTGGAGAAGTTCGGTGTTTGGAAGGTGGTCGATCCCACGAGGTTTGTTTATCCTGAACTTACGGAGGCGGATAAGCATGACTACCGATTACTGTGTAACCTTGTTATGGACAAGGTACCATTGTCGGATAGTAGGGATGGAGACTGGTTGGTCGGTCTTTGGGGTAATGGTAACATTCCTCCGTTCTTTTCTTCTTTTTTCTTTTTGTAGTTTTATCTTTCCAAAAGTATGATAACTCTTGTTTATTGTCTTTATCCTGTATATAATGTTCTTCTTTATCTTGTACAGTGACAACTCGCTTGGATATTCTGGAGCGAAAGAGGAAGAAGGCGGCCGATCTAGCTGCTGCTGCTCTGGCGGCCGAAGCAAATGCTATTAAGCAGGTCGAAGGGGTGGAAACCTTAGTTATTGATCAAGGGGAAAAGAGCTTGGTTGTTACCCCACCTACTTCTTCGCCTCCTAGAGAATCAGTCCCGGGGGGTACTCCTGTGGAACCGAAGAAGAGGCCTCGGTCGGAGAATACTGAATTAAAAGTGTATTCTCCTCAATGGAGTGTCTTGGAGACCGACCAGATTATTGTCCCAGCTCCTTCTTCATCAAAGAACGTGGGTCCTGATCTGTGTCGTGGCCTCGTTCTCCCGGCCGATCGACCAACTATTTCCAAGCTGAATAATGTTGAAGCTTGTACTGAAATGATGACCCTTCTCTCTATGGTAAGTTTCTTTTCCTTCGTATGTACATTCTTGCCTTAGAGAATTTTTTAACATTTTCCATGTTTGTGTTCATGGCGCTGCCTGGTCAGCTGTGGTGACCGAACGGTTAGAAGAGACCGAAGTGAGGGCGGTCAGAGCCGAGGAAAACTTTCGGAACTCTTCTACCGAATTGGATAGGGTTACTGGACAGGCTGAGGCTCTAAGGTCCGAAAGGGATGCCCTCAAGGATGAGTTGGAGAAGCTGAAGGCCACAAGCTCGAGGCGCATCGAATGGAGGAACACCCAGCTGAAGCAATCAAGGAAGTCTACTCGGAAATTGCATAAGCAGCTTCTTTTGACGGAAGAACGATGCTATCAGATGGGTTACGACGATGCTGTGGTGAAGGCCCATTCACTTGGTTTTGATCATACCCAACTGCTTGATACTGCAATGGGTATGACCGATCCAGTGGGTAGGGAAAAGTCTGATGAACCTGAAGTTATTTCTTCGGGAGAAGATGAGCCGCTTGATGAGCCCTCAATGGAGTAACTTTATCTTTATTTTATGGCCTTCGGGCTTTGTAATTTTCGCATTTGGTTTATGAATTGGTGCCTTCGGGCTTTTTACATTTGTCTTGAAATTAATGCATTTTAGCCTTTTTTGCCTTAGCATAATTTTTATGCATCTTTGGTTTTTGCTTTAGCATCTTAGTTTTCAATAATTTTTTTTTTATGCATCTTCGGCTTTCATTCGCCTTCGCATAATTTTTTCCTTTTTTATGCGTCTTCGGTTTTCAATTGCCTTCGCATAATTTTTCATTTTTCATGCATCTTTGGTCGTAACCTAGCATGTTGTTCTATTTTTTATGCATCTTCGGCCTTAAATTTGCCTTAGCATAATTTTTTCCTTTTTTTTATGCATCTTCGGCTTTCATTCGCCTTCGCATAATTTTTCATTTTTTATGCATCTTTGGTCGTAACCTAGCATGTTGTGCGTCTTCGGTCGTAACCTAGCTGCCCCCAGTTTTTAAGGGGTTTTTGTAAAGGATTTAAGTCCCGTTTGGTCGGTTAAAATATTTCCTCCCGGACTTAATGAGTGAAAAAACCATTTAAATACTAGGACATTTTTGTGAAGTCCAAAATTCGTTCGGTCGGCCCCGAATTTGGATATGTCAAGTATTGGTAACTTAAATCAGAATGTATTTGAACACTAGAAACAAGTTAGAGGGGCGCATGTTTTACTTGGTCGGCCCCAAACATGGGTCCATTTTGCTTAATTATGGCATGTAGAAAAAATGTAGCGAACAATCTGTTATTGATCATGTGGGTCTCGCATGGTTTTACAGATCGATGCTTACTTAGGGAATTCAAAAGATAACTTGCATTAAACCACAAATTTAAAAGGGTAATAAAATGTTTCCAGTAAGCTTACTGGTAAAAACGGCGAAGGCGAGCGGCGTGCCATGTGTTCTTAATTAAGCTGCCGTCCGAATGAGCTAACTTGTAAGTACCCGGTCGAACCACTTCGCTTACCACATAAGGGCCTTCCCAGTTGGGCATAAGTTTGCCTTGTTTCGTGGGCATTGACGTGGCCAACTCTCGAAGCACTAAGTCTCCGATTCGGAATGATCTCTTTTTTACTCCCGAATCGTAGTGTTGTGCTGCTTGAAGCTGGTACCTTAAATTCCTTTGGTGAGCTGCCTCCCTTTCTTCTTCGAGTAAGTCCACATTTGCTCGAAGACCACATTCGTTCGTCTCTATGTTGAAAACTTGTGTTCGGTAAGATTCTAGGCAAACTTCGACTGGCAAAAGAGCATCTGTTCCGAAAGCTAATTTGAAAGGTGTTTCTCCTGTTGATGACCTTGGTGTCGTTCGGTATGCCCACAGAACCCATGGTAGCTCTTCGGCCCAAAGTCCTTTGGCTTTTCCCAGCCTTTTCTTTATTCCGTCGAAGATAATTTTGTTTGCAGCTTCGATCGCCCCATTTCCCTGGGGATGTCCGACCGAACTGAATTTTTACCGAATCCCGAATTGAGCTAAGAATTTTCTGAATTTGCTTCCGATGAATTGGGTTCCGTTGTCCGATACACATACCATAGGGATACCGAATCTTAATATTACTTGTTCTAACATGAACTTCTTTGCTGCTTCCTCGGTAATGGATGAAAGGGGTCGGGCTTCTATCCACTTGGTCATGTAGTCGATCGCCACAATGCAGTACTTGGTTTGTTTGGTACTGGTGGGCAAGATCCCTACAATATCAACCGCCCACATAGCAAATGGAATGGGGCTAAGGACTGAAGACATCTCTTCGGGTGGCTGCTTCGGTACAGTGCTGAATAACTGGCATTGTACACATCTTTTGGCGTATTCGGTGGCGTCCTCTTTCATCTTTGGCCAGAAAAACCCTTGCCTTAGAATTTTGAGGGCCAAAGACCTTCCTGCTAGATGTTCCCCGCAAATTCCCTCATGAACCGTTTCAAGGGCTAGAACCTGTTCGTCTTTGTTTAAACATCGAAGAAGGGGTTGCGTCACCGACCTTCGGAACAAACGGCCTCCAATCACGGTATAACTGGCCGACCGATGTTTTACCTTCTGTGCCTCCCTTCGTTCGAGTGGCAAAGTTCCTTTCTCTAGGAATGCTCTGATTGGGGTCATCCAATCGGTTCCTTGGTGGATTTCCATGCATTGCTTTTTGTCTATCGAAGGAGTCTTTGCTTCGGTCAGATAAATTGACCCGTTGAGGTTTTGGGTTTCTGCCGAGGCTAACCTTGATAGAGCGTCCGCCCGATTGTTGTTCTCTCTCGCTACCTGATTTAATTCAAATGATTCAAATAACAAAGATTTCTCGCGTACCTTTAGGGCGTAGGCCTTCGTTCGGGGATCTTTTTGTCCATACTCTCCTGTGAAATGTTTTACCACCAACATTGAGTCGCTGAATGCTCTTAGGTGTTTAACCTCCAATTTTCTCGCCAAATCTAGGCCTGCCAGAAGTGATTCATATTCGGCCTCATTGTTCGTTAAAAGGAAAGTGAACCTGATAGCTTGGCATATTTCGAATCCTTCTGGGCTTGTTAAAATTAAACCGGCCCCACACTTTTCTTTGGCGACCGACCCGTCAACAAATAATTTCCATTTTCCTGGCGCCGGAATTAGTTGTTCTTCGGGGGTCAAATCCTTCGGTTCAGAAAATGAGCATTCTACCATAAAATCTGCAAGTGCCTGGGCTTTGATCGAAGTTCTTGGTGTATACTCCAAATCATGCTCACCCAGTTCGATCGCCCAAGCGACCACTCTGCCCGATGCCTCTGGCCTTTGCAAGATTTTCTTTAACGGCTGATCGGTTACAATTTTGATCGTCCTTCCCTGGAAATAGTGCCTTAGCTTTCTTGCGGCCATTACCAGTCCATAGGCGAACTTCTCTGCATTCGGATATCTTGTTTCTGCATCTTTGAGAATGTGAGAGACATAGAACACCGGATGCTGGTTCCTTTCATGCTCTTTGACCAACACGGCTCCGAGTGTTCGGTCGTTCACAGCCAAGTACAGCTGCAATGTTTCTTTCGGGTCGGGTCTCATTAAGAGTGGAGCTTTCACTAAGTACTCTTTAACATCTTCGAATGCTTTTTGGCAATTTGGCCCCCACTCGAAATTCTTGGACCCCCGAAGTACTTCGAAGAATGGCAAGGCTTTCTCGGCCGATCGGGAAATGAACCTCCTCAGGGCTGCTAGCCGTCCGGTCAGCTTTTGAATGTCCCTGATCGTCTTCGGTGCTTCCATGTCAATGACTGCTTTAATCTTCTCCGGGTTGGCTTCAATTCCTCTGGCACTAACCATGTATCCTAGAAACTTCCCACTATTTACTCCAAACGTACACTTGTTCGGATTGATCCTCATGTTGTTTCTTCTGAGCGTTTCAAAACATTCCCTCAGATCTTCGGCATGATCCCTGAAAAGGGACTTAACAATCATATCGTCCACGTAGCACTCCATGTTCCGACCGATCTGGGCTTTAAATACTTTGTTTATCATTTTTTGGAAAGTAGCCCCTGCGTTCTTCAGTCCGAAGGGCATTTTCACGTAAGCATAAGTGCCGTTAGGCGTGATGAACGCTGTCTTCGGTATGTCTTCGGTGTTCATGGCGATTTGGTGATATCCCGAGAACGCGTCCAAAAAACTGAGTATTTGATGCCCTGAGGTTGCATCTATCAGTTGATCAATGTTTGGAAGAGGGTAGTGATCCTTCGGACAGTGTTTATTTAAGTCGGTGTAGTCCACACACATTCTCCATTTGCCGTTGGACTTTTTCACCACAACCACGTTCGCCAACCAATCTGGGTAGTCTATCTCTTCAATGAATTTTGCTTCTAGCAATTTTTCGACTTCAGCCTGAATGACCTTCTGTCTTTCCATTGCAAAATTTCTCTTTTTCTGTTTCACGGGCTGGGCTTCGGCTTTGACGTTAAGACAATGTTTGGCTACCGATGGATCCAAACCCGGCATGTCTTCGGGACTCCATGCAAATACATCGTGGAATTCCCTAATGACTTTTATGACTTTCTCTTTTAGTTCTGGCTCCATGTTCTTTCCTATCTGAATCATCTTCCCCGCTTGGCCTACGTACAATTCAACTTCTTCGGTTTCGACAGCCGGTTCGGCTATCGGATTCGACAGGTCGGCTCCAAATTTCTCCAACTCGATATTCAGTAGTTGGTGACTGCCTCCTGGTTCGGTCTCATTTCTTCTCCTTTTCCCGGCTTCGGTCATTTCGACATCTTTTTCCTTCTCTAGGTCTTCCAACATAATGATTCGTGCGGCTTTTTGGTCGCCTCTCATTTCTCCGATCCCGTGTTCGGTTGGAAATTTCAATTTCAAGTGAGGGATAGATGACACAGCTTGGAATAGGGATAAAGCCGGCCTTCCTAGGATCCCATTATACGGGCTGTCGACTCTAACAACGTAAAATTTCGCTTCTTTCACCGTTGTGAATGGTGCTTTTCCTAATAAGACGTTCAGTGTTATAGTTCCTTCGATCGGTACAGGTTGATTACCGAAGCCGTATAGCGGTGCTTCATGGCATGGCTCTAGCTGTTCGCCCCCCAGGTTCATTTTGCAATAGGTCCGGTGATACAAGATGTTGACTGAACTTCCTTCGTCCACCAGTACTTTCCAGATCTTGTTCTCCCCTATCACCGGATTTATAACGAGTGGGTCTTCATGTGGCCATATTACGTCTTCGAAATCGTCTTCCGTGAATGAGATCGGAAGTGGTTGCTTGGCTGTAGTTGATTGGTACAGGTTGTAGATTTGCCTGGCATACCTCTTTCGGGCTGACTTGCTGTCCCGATCCAGTATGGTTCCTCCGGAGATCGTTCGGACCTCGCCTCTGTACTTTTCAGATCCTTCGGCTTCATTGTCTTCTTTTTTTCTTTCTTTCGGTCCTAGTTTGTTTCTCAGATCTTCGACAAACTTGGTTAATTCTCCGTCTTTTATCATTCTCTCAATTAATTTCTTCAAGTGGTAACACTCGTCAGTGTTATGACCTTTATCCTGATGATATTCACAATATTTGCTGTCGCTTCTTCTATTTTCAGGGGTCTTCAACTTGGGTGGCCTGACAAACCCAGGTTTACCCTTTATCTCATGGAGAATCTTCGAGATAGGTGTGTTTAATGGTGTGAACACAGTATTATCTCTATCTCTTCTTCGTTCGGCCCCTTTGTCGGGCCTCGTGTCATTCAACCTGCTCTTGATATCTCCTCGACCCCTTCGGTCGTCTTTTCTGTCATCCCTTCGGTCGTCCCTCCTGTCATATCTATCATTTTTCTTGTTCTCTTTGTACCCCCCAATTGATTCCAATTTTCTTCTGATAGCCTCTCCTCTCACATATATATCATTTAAAGATTTGGGAGGCATATCATAAAGAGAAGACCGAAGCTTCTTGCCTTTAACAGGGTCGAGGCCAGCTGCGAGGAATCCAGCCGCCTTAACTTTGTCCAAGTTGGTGACCATACCGGCTTCCTCTTTGAACCTTGCTAGGTAATCACCCAAATCCTCGTTCGGTCCCTGCCTACAGTGGATCAGGGTTTCGGTATCCTTCTCTCTTCGGCACAAATGTGAGTAGTGCCTCAAGAACTTTTTCTTCACTTGTTCGTACGAGCCTATCGACCTAGGTCTCAACGACCTGTACCACATGGATGCATTCCCCTTTAGGTAGGTCTTGAACATCTTGCAGAGCATCACATCACAATGCCCCATCCCAGTCATAAGTGACTCATATTTCTCACAGTGGTCTTCGGGGTCACCCTTTCCGTTGAATTCGTTCATCTTCGGGAACTGCCTTCCAGGAGGCGGTCGAAAATGTTCAACGTCCTCGGTCACCACTGGCTCGTGGCTGACCTTTCTCTCTCCGAACATGGCCTTCTCGATCCTTCGGATACGATCGTCCGTATGTGGGCCCTCCTCCTCCGAGTCGGAGGAATAAACTACTTTTGACCGGGTTCTCCTCGGGTATGATTCAGAGTCCCCTGACTCATCTTCATCATTTCTGGTTCTTGGCCTCTTATCTCTCTGGTCGTCCGCCCCCATGTCTTCGGCTTCTAGAGCCTCGCGGAGGGTCCTTTCCTGTAGCTCGATCTCCTCCCTTCGGAGCTTTAGGACCTCTAGCCTCAAACGATCGGCCTCCATTCTTTTTGCTATCCGTTCGGTTTCTTCGTTCTTATCCGTCACCTTATGCTTCCCCTTCGCCTTTTGTTTCTCTCTCCATTTCGTAAGCATCTCTTGTTGTTCCTCAGGAGTCGGCATATCTCCTTCTTCATCAAAATTTAGCAGTCTTGGGGGGATGAGAGGGGTTGTTCTTGGCATTACAGGAGGAACGGAGCGACTGTTTCCAGCCACGGTGCTATTATCATTGATGGGTGTTTCTTCGATCGTCATAGTCTCTTGGCAGATCTTAACACGAATATATCTCTACGTTCCCACAGACGGCGCCAAATGTTACGACCAGTTTTCTCCCAGGCTTTGTTCGGTAGGACCTGCAGGAAGAGAATGCGAGGGTGGAGCCCCACGATTCACCTCCGGTGTGAGAATAAGTTAGTCGGTTTTTTGTAAGGTAATTTGAACGTAGAGAATCTGTATTGTTGTGTGTGTAGTTATGGGTTTTATGAACAATCTTACCTCCTTTTATACTTATTCTCCTTGCCGTTTGGTGAGATGTAGATCTGCTTTCCAGAATATCAAATATTCTTTTGGATCATGGACCATGTGACCGTTTAAAGGTAAAAAACCTTTTATCATGGCCACGGTCGGCCACTGATAAAGTGACAATCATGTGACTGTAAATGGAAAACAGGTTGTTCATTCCTTGGGCTTAATGTTGGGCTAAGGGTTCGGCCCATTAAGAGGTTGGACCTCTAACAGTTGGTACTACTTGTCTTGTACTAATGAAGCAAGAAGCTAAATTATTACTCCCCTGTCCCATCCATTTCTTTACATAAAAAAGTACGTGTTTGACATGAATTTTAAGGTGCATTTTAAGGATAGTTCTATAACTTATTTTTGATATTTTTTTTTTGTATAAAAATAAGAGTGTTCTATTTTTATACAAAAAAAGAAAATATCAAAAATAAATTATAGAATTATCCTTAAAATGCACCTTAAAATCCGTGCCGAAAATTGGTCCTCAAACGTAAAGAATCAAGAGGGACAGAGTGAGTACAATTTAATTTGCAAAAATATACAATTTTGTAGGAGGATTGTACCAGAACAAAACGTATGTTTTAAGTAGTACACAATATTAGGATCTTTCTGAGCTGTACATGTAAAATAAAAACCAAAACAGAAGACAATATGAAGGTGAAAAGCCAAACTTCTAAGCTAATGCTAACCGGGAAAACCCAACTCTGAGGCTCTCAACCACAGAACCGCTCCCTAGAAGAGAATCCACAACTCTAATCTGGCGCCTCCAACAACTCCTATCAGCGGTCGAGGTCTCGTTCAAGTTTAAGGCCTTCAAATCCATCCTAAGCTGTTCTTCCCACGACCTCCTCGGTCTGCCTCTCCTCCTCACCCCAACAACCGACAGACTCTCGACCCTCTTCACCGGGGCTTCCGGTAGCTTCCTACGGACGTGGCCGAACCATCTCAACCTCCCTTCCCTAACTTTCGCAGGAAGAGGCACCACCTCCAACTCACTCCTGAAAACCACATTCGGGATTCTATCTAACATCGTGCGGCCACATGACCACCGCAACATCCTCATTTCAGCTGCTTCCAGCTTGCTCTCGAGGGCCTTCTTCGCCGCCCAGCACTCCGAACCATATAGCATCGCAGGACGGATTGCCACTCTATAGAACTTCCCTTTCAACTTTAACGGGACTTTCTTATCGCAAATCACCCCTGACGCTGCCCTCCACCTTAGCCACCCCGCCTTGATACGGTGTGTGACATCCTCTTCAATCTCACCTTCCTTCTGAATGATCGAACCTAAATACTTGAACTTATCCGTACGGGGGACGATCTGATCTTCAATGCTAATCTCCACCCCTTCCTCGTTGGCCTCACCAATGAAGTTACACCAGAGGTATTCGGTTTTAGACCTGCTCAGACGCAATCCTTGGGGCTCCAAAGTGGATCTCCATAACTCAAGCTTCTCATTCACCTCCCCCCTCGATTCCGCCACTAGCACGATGTCATCGGCAAAGAGCATACATCAAGGGATGTCATCTTGAATCCCTCGCGACATGACATCTAGGATCAAGGCGAAAAGAAGAGGACTAAGGGTCGACCCCTGATGTAGCCCAATCTCAACAGGGAAGTAACGAGCATCACCAACTGGGGTCCGGACGCAGGAACTAGCTTGAGAGTACATGTCTTGAATCGCCCTGACGTACTCCGACGGCACTCTCCTCTCCTCAAGGCTCTTCCAAATAGCTTCACGGGGGATGCTATCATAAGCCTTCTCAAGATCAATGAACACCATATGGAGGTCTTTGCGACGCTCTCTGAACTTCTCCATAAGGCGTCTGACGAGATGAATGGCCTCGGTCGTTGATCTCCCCGGCATAAAACCAAATTGGTTCTCTGAGATTTCAACTACTCTTCTAATCCGAAATTCAACCACTTTCTCCCAAAGTTTCATAGTATGACTGAGTAATTTAATTCCACGATAGTTACTACAGTTCTGAGCATCACCTTTGTTCTTGAAAAAAGGGACGACAATACTACGCCTCCATTCCTCTGGCATCTTCTCACCCAAGAGGAGAACATTAAACAGATCTGCTAGCCATTGAACGCCAACCTCACCAAGACAAAGCCACACCTCGATGGGGATCTGATCCGGACCTACCGCCTTCCCTCTAGCCATCTTTTGAAGGGCACCCTTGACTTCCTCTTTGCTGATACGATCACATGGACTGAAAGCACGAACGGACGATAGAGGGACCTCTTGCGCCACACTGGCACCGCTCCTCCTAGCCTCATTGAAAAGATAGTGAAAATACGAACTCCACCTCTCCTTAATGGCGTCTTCATTTATTAACACTTGGCCTGAATCATCCTTAATAAACTTGACAGAACCCAGGTCGCGCCGCCTTCTCTCCCTAGCTTTAGCTAGTTTAAAAATAGTGTTCGCTCCTTCCTTGGTATCTAGGCGCTTGTACAGCCCCTCGTAGGCTTCACTCTTGGCTTTCGCCACAGCCTTCTTTGCCTCTCGTCTCGCCACCTTATAAGCTTCCAACTTTAGAGACATTTCTGCCCCTGAACAACTCGACAAAAGCTCTTTAAAGAGCACACGTTTTGCCTTTACTTTCTTTTGAACCTCCTCGTTCCACCACCAAGACTCCTTATGACCACTGAACTTTCCTGAAGAAACCCTCACCACCTTCTCGCCCACACACCGAATAGCCTCCGCCATATTGGACCACCTATAGTTAGCATCTCCACTAAGATCGAAACAACCTTCTTTTTGCAGAGACTCTCTGAATTCGGCCGCCTTCTCGTCCTTCAAGTCTTTCCAAAGGATTCTTGGTCTGGACTCTCTCGTTCTGCGAACGTCTCGGCCCCCCATGGATAGATCCATGGCCAACAGACGGTGCTGGGAAGCACTCGCCTCACTCCGGAACACCTTGCGGTCTACGCATGCCCTAGCATCCCGCCTGCGCATAAGAAGGTAATCTATTTGAGTGTTGAGACCCCCACTGCTAAAGGTAATGAGGTGCTCAGTCCTCTTCTGAAAAACAGAATTCACAATTACCAACTCCTGGGCAGTAGCAAACTTCAACAACGCTGACCCACCGACGTTCCTGACCCCGAAGCCGAAACCCCCATGGGCGCTGGGATAACCATCCGACCTCTCACCAATGTGACCATTAAAATCGCCACCCAACACTAAAAGTTGATCATCAGGGATGTTTCCGACCAACTCATCTAAACAGACCCAAAAAGCCTCCTTCTCCGAATCGCCCAAACCAACTTGAGGGGCATACGCGCACACCACGTTCACCACCTTCTCCCCAACTCGGACGGACATGTAAAATAAAATGTTTGGGTTAAATGCAGGGATCATCTTTATATGTAGCGCGATCGTATTCCGTGCGTATGCCTTAGACTATGTGTCCTTATGCAAGTACCGAAAGCATAAATAATTTGTTTTAAACTCCTTATGCAAGTACCGAAAGCATAAATAATTTGTTTTAAAGTAATGTGCAGCAGATTGCTTACCCAACAACATGTAGCTGTAGCCTGTAGGACAGTAGGAGAACAAGTAACTTTATTTTAGTCTATTTTGGGCCAACCCATCTGCGGGTATGTTCAAATTGTTTTAAATAATTCATTTACAAATTATACCTGCAGCATATGGACCGGCCCAAAAGAGACCAAAATAATGGAGCCTAGTTACAAACTGATCAAGTGACCCACCTTAAACATGCTAGCTGGAGTTTAGATTAAACTTTGAAGAGGTACTATGAAGATTTGGCTAGTGAAACCACATGTTCTTGTTAAATTGAGGCGATATGTGATCTTTATCGTTGGTTTTTGTGAGTCAGAGTCGTATACTTTTCGAAAAATTATGAGCATTTCGACTCATTTACATTACTGAAAATATGGTATTCAAGCTATATAATTAATCTTTAATCTCTCCCTCATACGTTAATTTCTGTTGGCTCAATTTATAGCCACCTCAGTTTTTCTTTTTGACAAGTCGGATAACGTCTCTTTCGTTACTGGAAACACATGTCCTTTACCTTAATCACTAGACGTCAAGATTTAAGTTTAATAAATTATGATTAATTTTATTTAAAATTATATTTGTGTCCCTCCATTCCTTTATACAATTAGTTCACAAAATGAATCAAAATATTAAAATACATTCCTTGGGCACATTTTGCTGACAATGTTGTTATCCAAGCACATCTTGTTTATATAGTCTTCAAACCTAACCTCGTGCATGCGCGTAGTCAGGAATCCGAAGTAGTGAGGTCAAAATATAATTTATTATTATAAATATATTTTTTTAGTGGTATCAAAACTGAAATCAACCACTATTACTATTATTTTTCTAAACATTTAACATATAAATTACTATTTTTTTTTAAATTTCAGTGGAATCGATTGAATCGGCTACTAATGAATTGGCTATGACCCTGCTCATGGGTCATGACTCATGCCCACCAAAGTAGACTACACTCATATGGTTGGTGGCATACTTGAGCCGCAGCCTCACTTTTTTCATATTCCACTCCTATAAAAATCCATCACTAACACCACCATATTTTCAACCTACCAACCAAAACAACTACCATTTCACTCACCACCATATAACCATGCAGGTCATCATCAAAGAAACAACCACAGTCTACCCTTCATCTCCACCCTTCAATCACGACCATGTCCTCCCCCTCTCCCACCTCGACACCGACCGCAATCTCGACGTCACTTTTAGATACTTCCGCGCGTACGTTAATAAAACTAACAAAAATACCGATCCTTTGCATGTCATAACCACTGCCCTCTCCACCACCCTATCACACTACTATCAACTAACCGGATCTTTCCGTCGTCGCGCTTCGGATGGTCGTCTCGAGCTATGTTGCATTCCCGGGAAAGGTGTACCGGTTGTACGCGCGTCAGTTGAAAATTCGTTAAGTTCATTTAACTACCTAGACGACCCGGAGGACAAAAATCTCGAAAAGCTTATACCTGATTGGGAACCACAAGAAGTGCTTAAACACCCGTTTGCTCTTCAAGTAACGGTTTTCGGGTGCGGTGGCTTTGTGGTTGGAGTGGCTGTGCACCATGCCATGAATGATGGGATGGGTGGTTCGTTGGTTTTTAATGCCATGGCAGAGCTGGCTCGTGGTGCTAAAAGTATAAGTGTTGAACCGGTTTGGGATCGGTCCACATTGCTTGGACCGAGAGAACCGGCTCGCTTGGGGTTCCCGGTTGAGCAATATTTGAGGTTAGACAAGGGCTTTTCGCCTTACGCTCAGTCGGATGGACCGATTGAGAAATGGTGCTTTGATATGAAAGAAGAGTGGCTGAACCGGTTGAAAGGGTTGTTAGCAGAGCGGTGCGGGTCGAAATTTACGACTTTTGAAGCATTGGGAGCTTATATTTGGCGTGCAAGGTATGTTTTCTAGTAACTAATGTACATTTCTTGTTTATCCCACGCTGCCGACAGATTCTGCTTATAAGTTACAGGATGCGTTAAAATTTTCGATACAATTTTAAGTCTTCTGTTAACATACACTGTACTATTGTTGGATAGGGGTCATACATATTCATATTCATGTGCTAGTCCTCCGGATTAGTTGAGGTGCGCGCAGTCCGGACACGGGATTATAAAAAAATATATATATTCATATTCCACTAGCTTTTGTGCATTAATGACATGGATGGCCCATTTTATTTGACTCGCAACTCTTGTGAGGACCATTCGTGTTTGGAAGAAGCACTTAAATGATTTTCGATCGTTTTTATAAGTAAAATTACTTTTTTGTAAAACAGAGTCAAGGCCTCTGGAATTCCGGGTGCTGAGAAGGTGAAATTCGCATATTCGATTAACATTAGAAGGCTAGTGAAGCCTGCACTGCCAGCAGGGTACTGGGGAAATGGCTGTGTCCCAATGTTTGCTCAAACTCTTGCCAAGGACCTAGTAGAGAAACCCATCTGGGAAACAGCTGAGCTGATCAAGAAGAGCAAATTCAATGCAACAGACGAGTACGTTCGGTCCTTCATCGACTTCCAAGAACTGCACTATCATGAAGGAATCACAGCTGGAAAAGGGGTGAGCGGATTTACGGACTGGAGACACTTAGGCCATTCGACTGTGGATTTTGGTTGGGGAGGTCCAGTCACGGTATTGCCACTCACCAGGCACCTCCTCGGGAGCACTGAGCCGACTTATTTCTTGCCTTTTTCCTCAGCAAAAGAAGAGAAGGTGGATGGGTTCAAGGTTTTAGTTCATTTACAAGAGAAAGCAATGCCTGAATTCAAGGCAGAGATGGAGAAGTTTTTCAAGATGGACTTTGGATTGTCACCTCTGTAACTGTTTTATTCTACCAAGTTGAGTTATGTGTGTATTTTTATTTGTGAAATAAAGTGAGAGTCCCATCCAACTGGACAACAAAGAGAAGTTCAATGTATCTGAGCTTAACGAGGGCACTTTTCTAAGGCTATGTACCATGTTCTTGCATTATATTAATAAAGCTTTTCTTACCCTAAAAATGGACATAATAATGGAGTTGTAGATTAATCTTTTATATGTTTTTAAAAATGTAGGGGTTTATTAAAAATGTAAGGAAACATAACCAAATCCTAACGGATTTAAGAGAATGAATGGCGACAAAGAAAGACTGCTGGTGTTTTGGAGTAATAATAGACACTGCAAGCTATCTACTTGACGGATTTAGGAACTGGAGAGTTCAACTATCTGCAAACACTGCAATTGAATTTACTATGTGCAAGATAGACTGAGCTTTGATTGAACTAGTAATGCCTTTGATTTCTTAATGCAAGAAGCCAAAGCTGCCATTAGTGCCCTGGATAAAGATTCACCAAAGCACATATGACTAATCATGTGGGGAGAAAAATGAAAGAAAATTGTTTTGATTCAATCTTATTACCAAATGGAGCTACAGAGTAAGCTTCCAATACTGAATATAGCATTAATCAGTATGATCATCAGCTTTACAATGACAATACTTGCAACATTTCAGCTTTATTTCATTGCATTGTGGTTTCACAGAATCAACCTAGGTTGCTTTCCCTAATTATGAACATGGTTTTGATTTGAAAAATAAAAATCCAAACCAAGATCTCCATCGTTCACTTCCATTGGAACCATACAATGAAGAATATCAAATCTGTTTTTAGAGAGAAGGTCATTCCTTTTTACCTTGAACAAATCCTTTTGTTCAGGACACAGATAACGATCAGATGGTTCCATTTAAACACCATCGAGTCACAAATTATCAGAAAACCAGAGTCCCAAGAGCCACTAACTAAATCTCATCCAGTTTTCAGTAACAAAAACTTGAACTATCAAGATTGCCAAGTCCAGGAATAAATTGTTTGTAGGTATCCCAATAAATCGTGGTAAGGTCCTGATATATTGGCATTTTACACCAACCAGGTAGCGGATATAGGAACCTTGCCATATATCTCTCAATCTGTGTGTGTGTCAGTGACACCCCATTCATTGGTGTACTATTAGTTGATCTTTTTAGACCTGTGAAGCAATGCAGATAGCAGAAAAGTTGTTCCACTGAAAACCACTGATTGTTGTTTATGGTGAATGTTAAATGATTGATCTAAGGACACCCATATGGGAGATCTGGTCCATCTAGATTAACAAAAGCAGATGAAAATAATAGGCAGCAAGGTCAATCATTCTACCTACCCTGAACTGGTATTTCTGAAAAATGTATTACAAATATCCTAGCTACCACCTAAGGCTGCTACACTTCCATCTCAATTATTATGAAAGATAGAGAAACTACAGAATCAATGTTCTAGTTTTTTGAATCAAATGCAAATTTAATCATACTATATTTCAATTCCACTAACAGTCACAGAATCTAAACATCCGTGAACTGTACTGGATGCAATTTCGTAAGTTGACATGTGCCAAGCCTTAACACTCTGAACCAACTTATTTTTGTTAACACAGATCTAGAACAGGAAACATGTTGTACAGGGTTTGTTTTGAACAAAATTAAATTTTTAGGGTTTGAAACATTTGCAAATAACATCTTTAGGGTCTACAATAGTTTCTAGCAAGAAACAATTGAACGATTACGATCTATGCATCAGTACTTGAGTTTAAGGAGATCAGGAGTTTCCTTCCCTACAAAGAGAACGAAAATTACACATATTACCCAAGGCTAAACATCTATAATGCTAAAATCTGTTTGTTATAATATGTTTAAAAATATAGAATTTGATTCAACATAATTATGCGTGTTCAATCTGCATAACTGTTAATATGTTATAGGAAAATATGAAGAATTGCCTTTATTACTATCATTAGCGAAAAGAGAGAGTTCACTTTATTATATCAATTTCTTTTATTAAGGATTGGGAATTGACTATGTAAACATGTCAAATTGTCAACATTCAACTATCCTATTAGTCTTATGTTAGGCACCGTATGATTGACATATATGGTTTTAGCATAGACTTTGTATCACAGATATAGACTTTGTAGCATAGCAATTCTCTATATATATCATCTCTAACTCATGTAATAAACATAACAGATATATACAAATTACTCTCTCCTTCTGTGTTACTTCTCTGATTCTCTCTACATACACAATTTATCATGGTATCAGAGCATGTATGCTCCTAGGGAAACAAAACAGAAGCCCAGAAACAAGCAAAAACAAGATCACAGAAACACAAAAACAACCCAGAAACAAGCAAAAAGAAGCTATCTGTTAAAAAATCCGAATTTCAAAACACAACCAAACACAAAAACAAATATACCACTGGAAAGAGCAGGAGAAGACAAGATCACAGAAACAAGCCAACTGCAAAAACAGTCGTCCACGCTCCCTCACGCGCCGCCGGACGCGCGGCCGCGCCGCCAGACGCGCCCACGCGCCGGCGCGTGAGGGCTTTTCCGGCCGTTTTTTGACGATGGTTCTTCAGGGACTCTTATTCACCTGATTATTCCGAATCTAACCGTGGTATTATTTCTTGAATCCGAGAAGTTTTGATTTCTGTCAGTTTAAAATTTTTTGTGTTTGTTCTTACTACTGGACTGCTATAAAACTGCTATATATATCAGTCTATAAATCATATATACTTGTTTGTGATGGCGGATGCTACTGACTCTACTGTCACGAGTGAAGTTACTACTTTAAGGAGTAGTAAATCGGGGTTTCATAGTACTCCATACGTGAGTCCTAAATTCAATGGAAGAAATTTTTTGGAATGGTCCAAAGCTTGTACAATGGCACTAAAATCCCATAAAATGATGAAATACATCAATGGGAAAGCTAAACAACCTGAGGAGAATGATGAAAATTTTGATGATTGGGATTCCGAAAATGCCATGGTGTGTTCATGGTTATCTAACTCCATGGAGGTAGATATTCGAAAAAGCTATATCTTCATTGATACCGCTGAAGATGTATGGAATTCTCTCACTCGGACTTATTCCTTCTCCGGAAATGTAGCCAAGCGATTTGAGGTGAAGCGAAAGATGTGGGCATTGACTCAAGGAAGCAGCACACTAGCTCAGTATTATTCTGAGCTAACATCATTATGGAGTGAGTTGGGACACTACACTATATTTGAGTGTAAAACTGCTGAAGATCAAGAAAAATATCAGAAGATGATCACTGAAGAAAAAGTGATGAAATTTCTTGATGGATTGTCGGATGAGTACGATTCAATTAAAAATCAACTTATCGGACAAGTTCCATTTCCTACTGTGGAAGAGGCCTATGGTCGTGTCCGGCTAGAGGAAAGCCGAAAGCAAAGTATGACCCCAATGGTCCCTTCTGATCGATCCGCACTTTTAACTAAAGGTGTCCAGCAATCAGAACCAGAACAACCAGAGCATGTGTCAATAGCTGTAATTGGAGAAAGATCTATTCAATGTGACTACTGCAAAAAATTAGGCCACACTCGTGAGACATGTTTTATTCTGCACCCTCATCTCAGAAATCGAGGACGAGGAGGACGTGGTCGAGGTGGTTACCGTGGTGTCTCATCTGGAAGAGGCATGAGTAGGGGTTCTTTTAATGCTCATCATACCACTTCAGAATGCGAGCCTGACTCTACAACAGGGACGATGACCGCTTCAGAGCTTAACGCCTTCCGCCAATTCATGTCACAAATCAAGACCCCTTCTCCTACAGCTAATTCTGCTCATGCAGGTATATCCTGCCATCTTACTTCAGATAAATATCCAACATCTTGGATCATTGATTCAGGAGCATCAGCACATATGACTGGAGATTCTAGTATTCTGGAATCATATCATGACAAAACAGGCAATATACGTGTTGCTAATGGAGATCTTGCACCTATTCATGGACAGGGCACCTCTCTTTGTCTTTCATCATCATTACCATTATCAGATGTTTTGCATGTTCCTTCTTTATCTGCAAATTTACTATCTATCCACAGTATTACTGACAATCTCAATTGTTCAGTAACCTTTTTTTCATCTCACTGTGTATTTCAGGATCTAATGACAGGCAAGGTCCTTGGCAGTGGTAAAGTGGTCGATGGTCTCTACGTTATGGAAGGGAATTCTGTTCCTCCTTCAAATTATCAGGTGTCATCTAATTCTGTTTATGAATCCTTGTATCAATGGCATAGACGGTTAGGTCATCCATCCTTTGGTGTTTTAACACATCTTTTTCCCGCTTTAGTAAAACACTGTAATAAGGAAGATTTTTTGTGTGAACCATGTGAATTGGCTAAACATAAAAGATCAACTTATCCGCTCAGAAATAAAAGAAGTTCTACCTTGTTTTCTATTATTCATACTGATGTTTGGGGTCCATTTAGGAATCCTACACATGATGGGTGTAGGTGGTTTGTTGTCTTTGTTGATTGTTATTCTCGATTTACTTGGGTTTATCTTCTGAAACAAAAAAATGAAGTTTTCGGGTGTTTTAAATCTTTTCATCACATGCTACAAACACAGTTTAATGCCTCTGTTAAAATCCTTCGGAGTGATAATGGTACTGAATATGGAGGTCCATTTACATCTTATTTGGACACATGTGGTATTATTCATCAAACTACGTGTGTTAAAACTTCTCAACAAAATGGGGTAGCCGAAAGAAAAATTGGCCACTTAACACAGGTTGCACGATCTCTTATGCTAACCATGCATGTTCCTAAATATCTTTGGGGAGAGGCAGTCATGACTGCTGCTTATCTTATCAACCGTCATTTGCCACCTTTACCAAATTATTCCCAGCCTCTTGCGACTTTCTCACCATATGATCATAATCCATTTAATAGTGCAGCCTTTTTGCCTATTAAGCAATCTGAAGCATCCCAACCATCAAAAAGAAAGCCGGAAAAATCCCCGGTTAGAGAATCTCCTACAAAGGAGCAAACTCAGCCATCCTCTTCACAATTAATGGTGGGTAATCCTATATCATCCTTTCTGAAAAATATGGCAACTCAACCTCAGCCACGAGAAAAACAAACTTCTCTATGGCAAATCTGTGAAGAAGATTCAGAAAGTGATAGCATGTCTCTAGAAATCCTCATGGCTGGTCAAGAAGGCCAAGAAACTGATGAGCCTACTGTAGAGGAAGAAGAGACTTACATTCCAGACCATCAAGAGACAGAGCAGTCAAACTCAAACTTATTCCAGAATGATCCAGAAAAGGGTTTTTCCTTTGACAACATCTCACCCTCAAAATGGCGAGATCGAATTTATGAAATGCATGCTTGGTGTACATCAGAATTACTCCAGCCAGGAGCTAGCATGTCATCTGTAGCAGATAAGTTTGTGGCAAAATTTCATGGCAGATTGAGACAATGGTGGATTGCTTTGGGGACTTATAGACAGTTGATCGTTAAGCAAAGTCCAAACGTAGATGCCTTGATTTTGTATGTTCACAATGAATTCCTTGGAACATGGGATCATTATATAAATCAAGCTCGTGAGGAATACTAGAGTATGAGATGCTGTTCTTACAGTCGAGAGAATTACAGAACACTCTCTTATCTGTAGGTAGAGCCACTATACTACAGGTCCAAGATCAGACTTAAGAACTAGGCAGAAAACTACACACAACACTGCTGTTTTACAGAAGAGAGAACAGAATAATATTTTGTAAAATATTCTGATTTTCTTAACTGATTTGATACAATCTCCAGAATACAATTTATAGTAGCAGCAGAATTTTCTAGAGCAGAATTTTCTAGATGATTATTAGATGAATGAGCCTAGTAGAATATTCTAGATGATCCTAGGAAAATGCAAAGTATTAATACATACGCATGAACTTTCTAGAACATGAACTTTTAGACTTTCCTTATTAACTTCTTAATTCTTCTAGAACTTTCATGATGCCTGCACAATCTTTGTAGAACCTTCCGGAAGTTTGCACAATATTTCAACACTCCCCCTTTGTGCGAACTTCAGATACCAAACCAAGTTGTGCTCTAAGAAACTCAAACTTCGCCTTAGGTAATGCCTTCGTAAATATATCAGCAAGTTGTTCTTTTGTATCAACTTTGATGAAGTCAATCTCTTCTTGCAACACTTTCTCCCGTATAAAATGATAGTGCACTTCAATGTGTTTAGTCCTTGCGTGGAAAACAGGATTTGAGGCTAGTCGAATCGAACTCATATTGTCACAATATAGCTCAACCGGTTCCATTTTAGAATGAGAAATGTCCTTGATCAGTCTCGTTAACCATACACACTCTTGTGCAGCGAGTGTAGCAGCATTATACTCTGCCTCTGTACTTGACAATGCTACAGTTGCTTGCTTCTTGCTACACCACGAGACAGCAGCTGAACCAAGGTCAAAACAATAACCTGATGTAGAACGTCTTGAGGAAGGATCACCTGCCCAATCTGCATCGGTGAATCCACTAAGAAAAATCTCTGCACCTTCTTTATACATCAACCCATAGTTCATCGTATGCTTAAGATAACGAAGGATCCTATTTGCTGCATCCAGATGTGGCTTCCTTGGCTTTTGCATAAATTGACTAACAACTCCAACTGGAAATGAAATATCCGGTCTAGTAATAGTCAAATATATTAAGCTTCCCACCAAAGTGCGATATGTTTTTTCATTCTTGAGCTCTTTGCCAACATTAGCTCTTAATTTCAAATTCTGCTCCATTGGAGTAGCTGCTGGTCTGCAATTGATCATCTTGAATTTCTCGAGGATCTTTTTACCATACTGACCTTGAGAAACAAAAATGCCTTCCTTGCACCTTGATACCTCCAAACCGAGAAAGTGCTTTAGTTCTCCTAGATTTTTCATCTCAAAACGAATAGCGAGTTCATCCTTCAATCTATTTATTTCTTGCTCATCATTCCCGGTTATTATCATGTCATCGACATACAATAACACGAGAACATGCACCTTCGAATCTTTCTTTATAAATAGACTCGCATCAGCACTTGAGGAAGAATAACCACAAAATGATAGATATTGAGCAATTTTTCCAAACCAGGCCCGCGGTGCTTGTTTAAGCCCGTAAATAGCTTTCTTCAGTCGACATACATAGCCTGGAAATTTCTTTGATTTAAACCCCAAAGGCTGCTCCATATAAATTTCCCTATCAATGTCTCCATAAAGAAATGCGTTCTTCACATCTAGTTGCCAAAGTTTCCATCCTTTTGAGGCAGCCATGGATAAAATGGCTCGAACGGACGTCATCTTTGCTACTGGACTAAATGTTTCCTCATAGTCCAGCCCATATTTTTGGGTAAAACCACGAGCCACAAGCCTCGCTTTATAACGATCAACACTTCCATCCGATTTACGCTTGACTTTGTAAACCCACTTACAAGATATTGGTTTAACTCCTTCAGATTTAGGAACTAAATCCCATGTCTCATTCTTATGAAGTGCTGATATTTCTTCCTCCATAGCAGCTTCCCAATTTTGATTGCCTTTAGCCTCTTCATACGCCGATGGTTCAAATTGATCAAATGGGCCAGCAAAGAAACATTCTGTTATTTTATCATAATCAGCTCCTATAGTGTAGTCCTTGTATCTTTCATTCCTCTTGCGTGTTCTTTGTGGTCTTCGAGGCGGCTGATCACTTTCTTGAGTTCCATCGTTTTCTTCATTTTCTTCATGAGTTGCCTCACTTTCACTGGCAGAATCATCGTGGGCTGTAGTTGGACTTGAAGGATTTGATTTATCAACGACGTCTTCATTTTCATTGTTTGAAGCATCTGGAATATGTGTTAGTATAGGCTGCACATAATAGGACGATGTTTCATCAAAGACAACATCTCTTGATGTCACAACTTTGAGTGTGTCGGGATCCATACATCGCCATCCTTTTCTATTAGGATCGTAGCCAACAAACACGCATTTCTTTGCCTTGGCATCCATTTTAGCACGCAGCTGATCAGAAACATGGACATAGCATGTAGAGCCAAAGATTCTAAAATATGAAACCGAGGGTTTCTCCTTGTAGAGAAGTTCATAGGGAGTTTTCATGTGAATAACTTTCGAGGGCAATCGGTTTATTACATGACAAGCACATCGCATAGCTTCTGCCCATAGCTCTTGAGGAAGACTTTTAGCATGCATCCAACTTCTACTTAGCTCTTGTAAGTGCCTTAATTTGCGTTCAGCAACTCCATTTTGCTGCGATGTTCTTGGACATGTCAATTGTCTTCTTATTCCATGCCTTTCACAAAAATCAGCAAACTCGTTGGATGTAAATTCCCCTCCATTATCAGTTCGCAAGCACTTGATCCTTCTTCGTAGCTCCCCCTCAATCTTCCTCTTGAATTGCTTGAAGATTGAGAATGTATCGGACTTCTCTTTCATGAAAAACACCCAAGAAAACCTCGTATAATCGTCGACAATGACAAGCATATAGTGTAGGCCACTATAACTTGCTGCATTGCTTGTTAATAAATCAGAATGGATCAGCTGCAAAGGTTTTGTACTTCTTATCGAAGATTTTCCAAATGGAAGACGATGTGCTTTGCCATATTGACATCCTTCACAAACAACTTCATGATGAAAGCTTCCCAAATTAGGCAGCCCATTAACGATATCATTTGCTGAAATAATTTTTAGCTTCTCATAGCTCACATGAGCCAAACGAGCATGCCACAATGATGCTTTATCTTGTTTACTTGTTTTCTCCACAAAAGCTTCATTTGCCGACAAAACATAAAGAGATTTAACTCTATTCCCTTTCAGCACCGTATCAGCGTCAATGCTTTTGATATTTTCCAAAATTTTGAAATCATTTGGACCAAATAAAACATATCGACCAGAATTTGTAAGTTGAGAAACAGAAATAAGATTTTTAGTCATACCAGGAACATGGTATACACTGGTCAGATTTACAGGTCCTTTTGCTGCCTTCACCTTGACATTTCCTTCGGTTTTGACAGGATGAATGGAGTTGTCCGCTGTAACGATTGCTTTATCTCCCGTGTATTCCTTCTGTGGTGAAAGTAAGGAACCATCGCCAGTTAAATGATGAGAACATCCGGAATCAATGATCCAATCTTTTGAATAATCAATAGTCGCAAGTCCATCTTCTAAAGCACCTCCTTCAATAGATGTTAGTGCAGGTTCCTGTACAGAACATTGCACATCTATTGTCTCCGTTGAAAGGCAGGTTCCCCATTCATAAGAATTTTCCTCCTTATTTTGAGAAATGCTTGCATTTCCTTCTAGTAATCTTGATCTGCAAAACTTCTTTATATGTCCAGGTTTGCCACACCTGTTACATATAATCATCTTCCTGGCCTCGTATTGAGAATTCTCAAAATTCGAATCTTTCTGATTGAAGTTCTTCCTTGGCCAGTTTCCGCGTTCGTTTGAACTTTTCAGCCTCCATTGCTCTCTACTCCTGAAGTTCTTGCCCTTCCAATCAGCTCCTTTTGTATTATTTCTGTTCAAGCTTTGGTAATTGTTATGCCTTCGTTTTCCAGCAAACAACGCTTCATCTTTTTCAGAAATTGAAGCTTTTGCCATCTGCATAGCTAGAGCTTCTTGATTAGTAAGTAGATTCTCCAACTCCACGATGCTAGGCTGATTTGCCCATCCTTGAATGGATGTCAAGAATGGGGTGTACTCCCTTTTTATGCCACGAATAAGATATCTGCGCATTCGTGCTTCCTTGATAGGCTCATCAGGATCTAGTTCTGAAATTTCAGCACACAAGCTCTTTACTTTTTGAAAGTATTGAGCTACTGTCATGTTCCCCTGATTTGTATTTGCCAATTCGTTCTCCAGGAATTGAAGTCTGGCCGTGTTTTTCTTTGTAAAAAGCTTCTCCAATGTGTCCCACACATCTTTTGGAGACTCCTTATCTCGAATGTGATCGATCAAATCTTTGTGGATAGAGCCTCGCAATGCAAACAAAGCTTTCCCGCACTTAATTTTCCATTTCCTTCTTGCTTCGGAATTTTCTGATGTATCCTGAGGCATATCAGTATCACCTCCATCAACAATATCCCAAAGATCTTGTCCTTGAAGATACGCTTTCATGCACATCCTCCAATATTGATAGTTGTTGTTTGTTAGTTTCTCCATTCCAAACTGATTCAATGCTCCACCGTTGATATCCATCTCCTGGAATATGAACACCAGCAACAATAGCAGATTTTCTGCCTTAAACCACCAATGTCTTCCTACCAAGGTTCTAAATTTCAAAACACCATTGTCATGTGTTCCTGCACCCTCTTCTCATCCACTTCCTCTTCGGGTATTTGGGAGCGTATGTTTTGCTCATAACCATGCACCCACTCGAGATAAGCTTGATTCTCGGGCCCTTAGATGTGTTTTCATTGGATATTCCCCCACTCAGAAAGGGTATAAATGTTACCATCCTCCCTCACGTCGGGTATTCGTCAGTTACGATGTTACTTTCCGGGAGTCCATTTCTTACTTCTCTCCTGGCTCCTCCTCTTTGCTTCAGGGGGAGATAAACAGACATAGTCTTGATAATGAAACAAATGAGTCAGATCACAGACATAGTCTTGATAATGATACAAATGAGAGTCTCCTTGATAATGAATCACTTCCGTTCATGAATATACCTATTCCAAACAACCGCTCAAAATCGTTGCCTACGAATAATGAGTCGGATGATTTAAATAGGTTTGGCATACCAGATTTGATTACATACTCTAGACGAAGAAATGATGATATCACCACCTTACCACATCCAGAGACCTTTGACCTCGAATCAGATCCTGCAGATCCTACGACTGAGCCCGATAATGGTACTACTCTTGATCCCACTTTGGATCTTCCTATTGCTATAAGAAAGGGTGTACGTGAATTATTGTGGATAAAATTGTTCCTGGAAGAATTGGGACTTGCATCTGCAACTCCAATGAAGCTACATTGTGATAACAAAGCTGCTATTGCCATTGCACATAATCCAGTTCAACATGATCGGACCAAACATATTGAAATTGATCGACACTTCATAAAAGAGAAGATCAATAATGATACCATTGGTATTCACTTTGTAAGATCGGAAGACCAGATAGCTGACATATTTACCAAAGGTTTAAATCAGAAGATGCTTCATCCTCTTATTGGCAAGTTGGGCATGAGTGACATATATGCATCAACTTGAGGGGGAGTGTCAAATTGTCAACATTCAACTATCCTATTAGTCTTATGTTAGGCACCGTATGATTGACATATATGGTTTTAGCATAGACTTTGTATCACAGATATAGACTTTGTAGCATAGCAATTCTCTATATATATCATCTCTAACTCATGTAATAAACATAACAGATATATACAAATTACTCTCTCCTTCTGTGTTACTTCTCTGATTCTCTCTACATACACAATTTATCAAAACAATTGTGATATTGTAATAAACTTGATACTTATGTCTCCAACCAACTGTGAATGAGAAGAGAATTAGAGAGTATTTTATCAATAACAAAGTTTTCTTCCTAATCTGAGAAACAGTAAACAGACCTAAGAAATGAGCCATCATGAACACTGCACTTGATCAACAGAAAGAATTGAGACAAATTTTTATAGCATACAAAATAATTCAAGCAAATTATATACACTCGACATATCATTCCAAAAAGATATGATTAGACTATATACATTGCAAATTATAATTAATAAATTTTGTAGAAGATAAACAAA
Source organism: Kitagawia praeruptora (assembly GCA_037693485.1). NCBI lineage: Eukaryota > Viridiplantae > Streptophyta > Magnoliopsida > Apiales > Apiaceae > Kitagawia > Kitagawia praeruptora. The sequence continues at coordinate 103,181,234 of CM075354.1, read as the reverse complement.
TGTTTGAAAATGAACCTGCACACCGTTTCATCTTCACGCAACGGAAAGTATCACTTCTTAAGATTTGGCTGATCGATGATTTTGCTTTTTGAAAAAAGACCGTCTGTTTCATGTATTTATATTCTTTACTCCATGTAGAATCATCTTCTTGCCTTTCTACTAAGATTTTATCAATTCTTTCTTAGTGTTCGCCTGATGGTCAGCTGCCCCATAAGACAACCTTCGGGGCTTTGTAGTTACTTTCACATTTGGTGAAATAGACTTGACTAAACTGATTGATTTTATTGTTGGTGATTTCGAATTTTTTGCTTTCTTACTTGTCTGTTTACTACTCATTGCTTGCTTTGGACTTGATTGTATAAGGGCTCTGCTTTCCCATGGCCGAGCAGCAACCCAGCGTTCCATCCAACTCCAACCCCAGATAGCTTTGCCAAGTTCATAACTACCCAGAGCAGGGTTTGAATTGGCTCTCCACTACAAATTAATAAATTTTTAAATAAAGTACCTCTAAACAAACAAATTGATAAATTTTCGATGCTAATGCACTATATACCTGATGAGAAAATGCATATGCCATAGCTCGCTCTCGCTTCACCGCTGCTTCTTCGCGAAGATGAATCCTTGCAAGAACTTCCTCCATTGTTTCAGGACCATTGCTCCATTCCACCTGCAAGTACCCAGTCCATGTGTATGAGAAAGAGCTAACACGTATTTATTGCAACAACTAAGAATAATATTCAGACTCATATTAAGCACATAACACAAGTAGTGCTGGTGCAGTAAGGTATTAATATGATGGTAATAAGTAGGATAGAACATCTGGGATTTGTGGTAGGAGGCATAGTGTATACATGCTGCAACATATTGCTATAAGAATTTATACGGTTATGAGGGAATGGGGATGCTTGTCACAATCATAGTTATATATTAACAACTTCACAGGAAAAAAGAATATAGCACAATATTAATCTAATTGATTCCTTGGAATACATTTTTCTTCAGTAGATAAGGCTTAAGAATATGAATGAAGGTCAAGAATTGTAATTCTGACTGCATATCCACTGTAAGCTCTTAGCATTAAGACAATTTTGCAAGCCGCAATTTGATCTAGTGGGCAATGTCAGCCCAGCCCAGAATGACTGGCCCTTAAAGATTCACCCAACCCTAAAACATTCTATACTGTTGGATCATCTTCCTTGTTTGGTTTAGCGGCACCAGGAAAACTCCTTGTTGGATAGATACTTTCTAGGAGAAGCTCATAGTAAATTATAAAAATAGAACTGGCAGTTTGTCTGCTTGCACACACAAGGGCAAAGGTAGGTTTCTTCTTCCAAGGCCAGCCCGGCCTTGCAACGTAAACTAATGCAGCCTAATCACCACTTGTCACTATACTAGCTAGCCTCACTATTCAGCAAAGGCAAGCGAATAATGTCATGGATGTTCAGAAATGAATTACTAAACTAAACTCGAGAAGACAAATTATGTAAAATATTTCAGTGAATAAGATTTATCAACCACAATATGTGACTAGTGAAGAATTTCACTTGCATGCATGACAGACTTTTACCTCGAGGTCATGAAGCTTTGTTTCAAGTTTTAATTGATGCTCTAGCTTCCTTTGTCTGATTCGGGCTTCCACTGCCATACTATTTCTCCGAGTTCTGATTTCAGTTTGTAATCTGCTCCATGTGTGGAGGTATTTTAGTGTTACGGAAGCTTGCTTTCTGGAAGAAGAACCTAGAGTCACTGCCCGTATTTTGACAGTCCCTTTCAACTGACGTCGAGTTTTTCTTGCCTGAGATTTTAGGGAATTATGTTAACATTGACGTATATAGAACAGTAATACAACATAAATTCCGATATCTTGAAAACAATCTAAGCAATCATTAATCTTACTGTTTAAATATATTTCCTACATTTGTAAGAATATTTTTAGAATTTAAGAATCAATCATATCTAGCCATCTTGGGTTCATTCAACACCATTAGAAAGTGTTGTATGTTCACACTTATTTGCTAGAAGAGTTATAGATGCTTGATAACGCAGTCAACATTAATACCACTAAAATAGTTTATTTCAAGAAAAAAAACAAGAAACTGCTTTAAGAGATTTATAAGAGAGACACTATTGAAGATTATATCAGAAAACATGAAGCATTTGCAGAAGGAACAACCATAAATGTCTCCTTTTTTTCAAAATGTACCATAAGATCTTCTCCTTAAGCAAAGAATTAATGTGAGCAAATAGCATGAATTCATTTAAGTACCAGGAGACCAAGTACAGCCATGTTTGCAGCTTATCACGCAATAATAGGAACTTTGATTGATGATATATAGCATTAAAAGATGTCTCCTAAAATGAAAAATTTCTATGTCTACCAAGTCTTTACAACTGGCTAATTGGAGAGGAGTAAAAGAACTTACCTCTCCTACTAACTTAAATGATTTGAGATAATTATTTCGTTGGGCTACTGGGATGTGTCAAACCTTTTATCACCATACAGACACATAAAAATATACATAAATACCTTTAAATAAGTGTTGGTCAGAAATGTGTCAAACCTTTTATCACCATACAGACACATAAAAATATACATAAATACCTTTAAATAAGTGTTGGTCAGAAGCTGCTAATTGAAAAAGATTCTGTTAATTTCTAGATTCATTTTAGATTTTCTAAACACAAGCTTGAACCCTTAGAAAATCAAGGAGGGCCCAAGCTGTGGCAAGGGTTCCTAGTGCTAGACAAGATCTACAATTTGAATTTCACCTCTCCATTACTTAAACATATCAAGTATCAACTTTCCCTAAAGCAAAATTATGCCAAAGCAGTTCTAAAGTTTAGAAACTATGCTCAAGTTTAATTGGCTGACAATTTCTCATTATAGTCTTGCTGTATCTGGGATGGATTATTAATACATCTTGCAACCCTACACTACAGGAGAAGGGAAAGGGTTTGCTTTCAACTAATGGATGCATAAACTAAAGTCAAAACATGAAAAAACTAGAATACAAAACAGCATTTTATATGACCTCCACTTAAACTTACCCTGTATACTCGAAATGCACTTTGAATCCGTGTAGCTGCTAGATCCTCGACTGAACTCCCAGGATTCCCATTAGAGGCATGATGTGAAAGATTAGTGGAAATCTTCTGAAATTGGTTATTTTTGGTTATCCCATTTGCATTTTGAAGCACTGAAGATGCCTGTAGTTGAGCAGTAGAGAGTATCCACAGAAACATGCACACACTTTAGATGGTAAACAGGAGATTTGAAATAATTTAACAATCTCTAAATTAGTAAATTGGCTCTCTGAACCATCAACATTTTCTAGAGAAACCATGCTTTTTAAGAATAATACAATGAGAAGAGGAATTAATATTAAATGTGGGTTAAAACCAATGCGTTTGCACATAATTTAAAGTCTAGCATCCTATAGCACAAATTTTCAACAGAGCGATTATAAAAGTATTAATACCTTAAGATATTTTGGCTTTCCATTCTTCAGTTTCTTTAAGCCAACTATCTTTTTAAGCCAATCTCCAGATCCCATTCTCAAAATTAAATCTCTCTTGAAGGCTGCACCGATAAAAGAATGGAAGTTAATGACGTATATGGCAGTAAACGAAATTATGTTATATAGTAAGACACTAGAAAGGCAGAAGGTCTAGTCACAGGGAAAATAATGAAAAGAGTTGAAATGCAGTTGAAAGCAAACATAATCCCAACATGATGCTTAAATGCTTTATAGATAACACATGGAGCATATAACATTTTGCATGCTTTCATAGTAGATTAGTTGATATTGCCTTTTTCAACTGATAATGAGTGTTTTAGTCAAATTTGTATGTCCTAACCCCCCACCCTCCCTCCCTCCCTCCCTCCCCGACCCCAACTGCTTTTATCTTCAAATGGCTAAATAAGAATAAAGTTTTGTAAACTAGACATAAGCTCGTATTGATTCTACAAAATGCTCGGTTCATATCAATTAGTTGAAGACCTATTTTTTGTGTTAAATTGGGATTTTTTTGTGAACAGACAACTTAAATACATACTCAGCATAAAAGACTAAGCAATTAATAGACAACTTAATATTGAAAGGAAGGGATAATAACAAAACAGAGTAATGTAGTGGTTTGTAAAATAATTGAGAAAGAGTAAAGTATAATTTGGTTCTCGTAAGTCTGATAACTGCAGATAAGAAAAATAGAAAGTTCAAGTTTTAGCACATATCAGAAAATTCCTTGTACCAAATTATTGTTTCTGTTAAGAACATTATGAGTTCAAAATAACTTTTGAATAATATATCCAAATTATCAAAAATGCAAAACACTTTCTCATCATCAAATTATCAGAAATTAACTTTTGAATAAAATTATGAGTTTCTTCAGCATCTTATTAATGAACACCAAATTATCAGAAATGCAAAACACTTTCTCATCAATACAAAACTTTATCTAGTGACTAGGATTCTAATTCTGTAAAGAACTAGAAGAGCTCTTCTGAAATTAGAGAGTATTGAGTATTGACTTTCGCAAATCTAAATAGTTGTATATTTGTATCTTGTAGAGCTGATAACTTGACATGGTATCAAAGCTGCTCGTACATAGCTAAAATATAAGCTTTTGAATGGGGAATGTACTGAACATATAAACACAATATCCATAAGAAGCTCTCTTCCTAAATTAATAATTTCAATGGAATGTCTATGTAAAGAAAGAATATGAAAGCATCATCTCATCCACACAAATATCGAAATTACAAGACATAAGATAATAGACTTGGTAAATATTTAGCAAAACAAACAGAGAAATAACAGACAATATTAAGCTAACGTAACGTACCAGAGGAGGAGAAATCTTGACTTGGGTTTTGTAGAAACCTTCAAATAATCATATGGGCAAGTGCAGATTTTGATGAAGAAAAATGAAAGCAGAGTAAAAAAATGGTGGTGGCAGGGGAAGGCAGAAGAGTAGAATACAAGAAATACTCAAGGAAAGAACAAAAGGTGGGTGTGCAGGGGTCAGGGATTGATATTTGAGACTGGCCAGGGCCCATCTCCTCCCAAGTCCTAACTGCGTCTGCAGCATTATTCATTTGGAAAAAGCTTCTTTTTAAAAAAAAAACCATTTGGAAAACAATAAATGTTCAAGAGCACGTTTGGCTTGCCAATTATGGCAGATACTCAATTTATTTCATACCAGTAATTTAATTGTCTGTAAATTAGTTAAAATAAAAATGTATAAAATGTTGTAGATTGGCCCTGTTTACAATTAGTTAATAGCTGTTTTAAGTAGCGCGTTTTGAGATTAAAAAAAAAAAGGTAGCGCGTTTTGAGTTCGAGTTTGTTGTCATTACAGGATTAAATTAGGTTTATATTAAACTGTTTGGTAATTAATGGTTTGAATTAGATTTTTGTATATTAATTAGACAAATCATGGTATTTTAACTAAAAAATTACTTCTAATATTAAATTAAGTTTTTAGTCCAAAAATTCATTTTAATCTCTTAACTAGGAAACAATAATATTAGATGTTTCATCTATTCACACTTCTAATTTTGCTAAAATTTCTAATTTTTCTCAAATCTCTAACTTTCAAACATCCCCATTACATAAAACTAAATAACCTAAACTAAGTTTTAAGGTCATAATTTGATTTAATTAAATAAACATTTTTAGAAAAATAGCTAGAATTAGTGGAAAAGTGTGTCAACGAAAAACCTGAAATTTTTTAATTTCAATTGCTACATAATTTGAAACATAAAAAAGTTATGAAAATATTTTTATATTTACTAACTTTCAACTTAATTTGATAAATTACATTTCTAAACTGGTTTGAATTGGTAATTCTATTACACAAACTTTTATTTCCTATTAAAAAAAAGACAAACTTTTATTTCCGTCATTACATACTTTAATCATGTGAATTTATGAATTATTTTAGTAGTTTCATTTTCTTAATTAAATTGATAAAATAAATAATGAATTTTGCAATTATAAATTTAAATAAAAATATTTAAACAGCAAGTAAATTTAAGATTGTAGGCTTGGCCAAACATGCCTTAATTTTGACTTTTCTTTAAACCCTTAATTAATGCTTCAACATATCAGCCAACTCATAGAAAGTGATTTACTCATTTATTTAAGAAATGAGAGAGGATGATGTATTACAGCGATTGAAGAACAAACAATGACAAGAATGTGATAAGAATAGCTTTCCTCACCTTACCCACACTTTATTAATAATTGCAAATTATTATATTATTAAATAATTATCTAGTTCGAGAATAGAATGAAAGAATCTGCATTATTGCATAATGTTAGGCTGTTTAACTTTAATATTGTGATTATCATTCTCTTTTACACTTATGTATGTACTAATTGAGTGTAGGGTAAGGTTTCATGTCCCTTCCGTCCCACTCATTTTTACCTAGTTTTTTTTTTTCATTACTTGACACGTATTTTAAGATTGTTATAAAATATAGTTTCACAACTTATTTTTAATTTTTTTTTTTGAATAAAAATAGAAACATTAAATTTTTATTCAGAAGAAAAAAAAAATTTTAAATAAATTATGAATCTATACTTTTTAGGAGTCCTACACCCCATCCCCTAAAACCTAGGACAGAGGGAGTAAGAAGGAATGGGCTTGGAGGATAATTGCTAAAATTTGACTATTCTGTATAAATCATTTTAAAACACCATTATACAACAATTTTCTTAAAAAAAATAAAAAATCTTAAAATTTTAGAACGACCACTATTTTATTAAGATTTGGAATTCTCGACCTCACCGAAAAGGAATGGTGTGATACTGGTCTATGTGATGCACCATACCAGTCAACAGAAAATGTTTGTGAGGCGTAATAAAAAAGACGTCAAGGACAAGGAGGTAATCTCACAGTGAAAGAAAGGGGCAAAGTAGTAATCACTCAGGAAGGATATAAAAAGAATGCGATGCAGACTTTAGGGTTTATGGAATTACTTTGTTAAGTTTATTGATTAGGGATTGGAGAGCGCAGCCCTCTCGAAAGGCTTGCACAGTTGTCGTCTTTCGTATTATTCAGGGATCTGTAATTGAACTAAGTGACTGGAGAGTTTATTTATTAGATAAATCGTGCTCATTGTCTTTTGAATCTGTAGTATTCTATTACAAGTGGTATCAAAGCCTTGATCCAGGGCTCCAACGACACCTACAGTCAGCCAGCGGGTGGAAGAATTAGAGGATGCAATGGGTAATATGGAGGTCAGGGTCACGGAGATGGTTACGAAAGTAGTGGAAAAGGCGATGGAAGCGGTGGCGACGAAGTTAGAAGGAAGAGTTTCGCGGGCACGCGAACATCAGGACTCATTGATTCATACGATGAAGAGTGATTTAGATCAGTTTCAGGTGGAGATGAGGTCGACGATGACTAATTTCCAATCCGTACACTTACCAACCGTCGAGAAGGGAGATGGAGTGACTGCTAATGGCGAATCGTCGGTTCAAGGGGCGGCGCATACACCATATCGACAATCGATAGAGGTAGTAATGGGAAGCCCAGTGGGAGAACGACACAATAGTATAGGAGGAGGTTTCGGGGGGGATCTAGCAATTGGCGTTACCGTAAACTAGACATGCCCTTATTCGATGGATCTGACCCGGATGGATGGGTTATGCGGGTGGAGAGATATTTCAATTTCTATAATCTTACCGAGGCCGAGAGATTGGAGGCAGTAGTGGTTGCACTTGAAGGGGATGCTTTAAAATGGTACCAGTGGGAAAATAAGAGAAACCCAATCAGGCGTTGGGTTGATTTGAAGTTATTTGTGTTGAAGAGATTTAGACCAGCAGGGGGGTTTGTTATATGAACAGTGGTTGGCTACGGAGCAGGTAACTACAGTGCTGGATTATCAACGGAGATTCATAGAAACTGCAGCTCCACTAGCTCGAATTTCGGAGGAGATTTTGCTGGGACAATTTCTGAACGGACTCAAAAATGAAATTAAAACCGAGGTCAGAATTCTCAACCCCATGTGTCTGGAAGAGGCAATGGAACTAGCAGTGAGGATTGAAGAACGGAACAAGGTAGTAGGGTGGAGGAAGAGTTTTGAGGGACCAGTTCGAGCTGGTTATTCAAATTATTCGCAGAAAGGAGGTAGTACACCGTCCGTGCAGTCTTTTAGTTCACAAACAAGTCTGTTTTTAGTCAAGAGTTGGGCCAAAGGAGGTACAGAGTCCTAGGCCTCAGTCAATTTGTCTAAGTATCCGAATTCAGGGAACATCAAAGGGGAGACTCGTAGGCTGACTGATAAGGAGTTACAAGAAAAACGTGCCAATGGACTATGTTACCGCTGCGACGATAAGTGGAGTGTAGGCCATCGATGTAGGATGAAAGAGCTGAGCGTGATACTAGTTGAGGAGGAAGATGAAGAAGGGTCTGAGGAGGCTGGTAGTGAACCCCCACTTTCACCAATCGAGGAGGCACATGTAGAAGTACCATTACAATCCGAAGTTTCTTTAAATTCAGTAGTTGGTCTGACTGGTCCTAAAACCATGAAACTAAGAGGTATGATCGGAAACAATGAGGTGATAGTGTTAATTGACCCGGGCGCCACCCATAACTTTGTCTCGTTAGAGAGGGTGGCTGCTCTTGGCATTCCAGTGACAGAGTGTGGCGGATTTGGGGTGGCATTGGGTAATGGGGAAGCCATAAAGGGCAGCGGAATTTGTGAAGGAGTAATATTACAACTAGATGGTGGTGTGGTTATTCAGGAGGATTTTTTACCTCTAAAATTGGGGTCAACTGATGTCATTCTCGGAGTCCAGTGGTTAGAGAAGTTAGGGGCAGTGGTGACTAATTGGAAGTCTCAAATCATGCAGTTCAAGGTGGGAAACAATGTAGTGACTTTGGTGGGAGATCCTTCATTGGTCAGATCAAAGATTTCGCTCAAGGCAATGATGAGAACCATACGGAAAGAAGGGTCAGCGTTCTTGGTAGAAGTAAAGCAGGTAGAAAAAATTACAGAGGTAGAGGTAGGGAGAACCGAGGAAAAAGTGCCAGAGTTTTTGAGGTCTGTAGTTCAACAATATCAGAAGGTGTTCGCGGATCCAGTGGGATTACCTCCAGTGCGTGGCCACGAACATAAAATACACCTGAAAGAGGGTACAAATCCAGTTGGGGTGAGGCCTTACCGGTATCCGCAGTGTCAAAAAACTGAAATCGAAAACATGATACAGGAAATGTTAAGTGCAGGAATAATAAAGCCCTCGACAAGTCCATTTTCGAGCCCGATTTTGTTGGTGTGCAAAAAAGACATGTCCTGGCATTTTTGTGTGAATTATAGGGCATTGAACAAGGAGACGGTGGCGGATAAGTATCCCATACCGGTGATTGAAGAGTTGTTAGACGAATTACACGGTGCAAATTGTTTCTCGAAGTTGGATTTGAAAGCCGGTTACCATCAAATATTGGTCAGTCCCGAAGACACCCACAAGACGGCTTTTCGCACTCATGATGGCCACTACGAATTCCTCGTAATGCCATTTGGGTTGATGAATGGACCGGTAACTTTCCAATCATTGATGAATGACGTGTTTCGGCCATTTCTACGTAAGTTCGTTCTAGTTTTCTTTGACGACATACTTGTATACAGCAGGACCAAGGAAGAACACGCTGCTCATCTACAACTGGTTTTGAAGAAATTGGCAGAAAATCAGTTGGTAGTAAATTTCAAGAAGTGTGAATTTGGGAAAGATAGAGTGGCTTATCTAGGACATGTGGTTTCTGGCCAAGGGGTAGAAGCGGATAAGGAGAAAATACAAGCTATTTTAGAGTGGGAGCTGCCTAAAACCTTGAAACAGTTGCGAGGGTTTTTGGGGCTAACCGGGTACTACCGAAAATATGTTGAAGGGTATGCACGGATAGCTAATCTGTTGACGGAGCAGCTGCGTAAGGACAGTTTTAAATGGATAGAGGCGGCTACTAGGGCCTTCAATGCGCTCAAGCAAGCTATGGTTAACCCACCGGTGTTGGCGTTACCAAATTTTTCAAAAGAATTTATAATCGAGACGGATGCCTCTGGTTTTGGAGTGGGTGCCGTGCTTATGCAACAAAATCGACCCATAGCTTTTTATAGTAAACTATTGGGGACTCGAGCACAACAAAAATCAATTTATGAGAAAGAGCTCATGGCCATTTGCCTCGCGGTACAGAAATGGAAGCACTACTTAATGGGCAGGCACTTTGTGGTACGAACGGACCAACAATCGCTTAAATACATCTTGCAACAAAGGGAAGTTAACGGTGCGTATCAGAAGTGGCTGAGCAAATTAATGGGGTATTCGTTTGAGGTCCACTATAAATCGGGAAAATCCAATTTAGTGGCAGATGCGTTGTCGCGAAAAACTGTTAGCAATCTTGAATTGGGGTCAGTGATTTTGTATTCAGTAGTTGACTGGACTGAGTTGCAGAAAGAAATTCAGGGAGATGCATTTCTACAGCAAATCGTGCAGGAGTTAAAATCTAAAGCAAAAGAGCATGTGGGGTTTCTTCTAGTAGACGATAAGTTGTTATATAAGGGCAGATGGGTGATTCCCCGTGCGTCGAAGTTCAAACAAACATTATTACATGCATATCACAGTTCTCCAATTGGGGGTCACGAGGGAGAGGTGAAGACTTACCTTCGAATAGCTGCCGAATGGCATTGGGTTGGAATGCGGAAAGATATTGCCACATTCGTCCGGACATGCGAGGTCTACCAACAGCAAAAGAGCTCACAACAATCCCCAGCAGGACTTTTGCAACCCTTACCCCTGCCCACAAGAATTTGGGAGGACATCTCGATGGACTTCATCGAAGGGCTACCAAATTCCAAGGGCATTGACACTATATTCGTGGTTGTGGATCATTTAACCAAGTACGCGCACTTTATGGGTCTAAAACATCCCTTCACAGCGGTTAAAGTGGCCGAAGTATTTACGAAAGAGGTGGTAAGGTTGCATGGATATCCAGTTTCAGTGGTTTCAGATCGTGACAAGATTTTTGTAAGTCAATTTTGGCGTGAGTTGTTTAAATTACAGGGCACCAATTTGAAGTTGAGCACGGCGTACCACCCTCAAACGGATGGACAAACCGAAATTGTTAACAAGACTCTAGAGACTTATTTGCGTTACTTTGTTGGGAGCCAGCCGCGTTCTTAGGCTCAGTGGCTACCATGGACGGAGTATTCATACAATACGTCGCCACACATGTCCACAAATTACACCCCTTTCAAATTAGTGTATGGTAGAGACCCACCTTCTATTACTCGTCCAGGACATGGTCAGACCATTGTTAACAGTGTGGAAGAAATGTTGCTTGAACGAGATACAATTTTAGAAGACTTGCACTTACAGTTGCTACGAGCACAGCAAAGGATGAAGGTCAATGCGGATAAGAAACGGAGGGAGGAACAATTTACAGTGGGGGAACATGTTTTTCTCCGGTTACAGCCATACAGGCAGAGCTCACTGGCACGAAGACCATTTGAAAAATTGGCGACAAGTTTTTATGGGCCTTTTGAAATAGTAGTAAAGGTGGGGCAAGTAGCGTATAGATTGAAGCTACCAGCAGAGTGTCGACTTCATCCAGTCATTCATGTGTCACAGCTTAAGCGAGCGGTAGGGAGCCTACCAACAGCCCCTGCACTACCACCTCAATTGGGTCCTGATTTGGAGTTGATGGTGCAACCTGTAGCATTGTTAGCAGTTCGAAGAAAAGGTCATGTGCAGTCTGGAAAAATAGAGGTCCTGTTGAAATGGAAAGGGTTGCCAGAGCATGAAGCTACTTGGGAGGAAATGGAGAGCATTCAAGGTCAATTTCCGGAGTTTCACCTTGAGGACAAGGTGCTCGTTTGGGAGCGGGGTAATGTGATACACCATACCAGTCAACAGGGTCAACAGAAAATGTTTGTGAGGCGTAATAAAAAAGACGTCAAGGACAAGGAGGTAATCTCACAGTGAAAGAAAGGGGCAAAGCAGTAATCACTCAGGAAGGATATAAAAAGAATGCGATGCAGACTTTAGGGTTTATGGAATTACTTTGTTAAGTTTATTGATTAGGGATTGGAGAGCGCAGCCCTCTCGAAAGGCTTGCACAGTTGTCGTCTTTCGTATTATTCAGGGGTCTGTAATTGAACTAAGTGACTGGAGAGTTTATTTATTAGATAAATCGTGCTCATTGTCGTTTGAATCTGTAGTATTCTATTACAGTCTAGCTCGTCCGCGATTCAGCACGATCTTATATCATTTGGTTACAGAGATGGATTATTTCCAACCCCACAAGGACTGAAGAACATAAAACAACACTAGAGAGAATGGATAGAGAGAAAATGCTAGCAAACAAGTCCAAAGAGGATATGTTGAGCTTAGAAATGCTAGTAAGCCAATAACAGCACAAACCACCAACATTATTAGTACTTCGGCTGAATAATCCCATCTCAAGTCTTTTGCATATACGATTGCCAACAATGTTGTCATCCCCATTATGTTGTTCATCACCACATTACCGTAAAGCTGCATTATCAATTAAAACTCTTATGAGTGTATCAAACTAACGGAATTTAGGGACGTTTCAATCTCTGAAAGCATGTGCAAAAAAAAAGGTTGGATGATGTATTAACCTCTGAAAATGTTAAAGAAGCTGTTCTTTTGTTCTTTTGAGCTGCAGGAAAGATTGCTGCAATTGCCTTTCTAGCTTGCATGGCTATAGGAATAATCACGAAGGAGACGAAGAATGAAGGTATGCCTACTGCATTTGAAAACTGTCGAGTACTTAGACTCAGTGGACTTGCAAGATATGTCAACATCATGAAGCCTAAGATGAGTTGAAGAAGGGCTTTGTTCAAAGGCCATGTTAGCATCAACTTATAGGTCTTTGGACCAACTTGTTCCTCATAAACCATTGAATCCACTTCCTTCCACAAAATCTGCAATTTCAGTTAGCAAAAATTTAAACAAAAAATAGGCCAATAAGAACGTGACGAAAACTTAAAATGAGGTGTTATATACTCTAGGTAGATTTGTTTTGAATTCATCGTCTGAATACATTACAAAAATCCTAATTCACTACCATCACGTGGATTTTCTTGAATATTTCAGGATGAAATTTAATATTAAGCTTATAAGAAATATGTGATTGTTAGGCTGATAAATATTACTAAAATTACTTTGTCGTATTCCTCCACAGAACGCTTTGCATCAGTGCACTTAGTTTCATGGGTAGCCTTGTTAAGCCATCTGGTGACGCCTCTGACAAATTCTTCAGAAGTGATCAGCTGGTCACCATCATCATCAAAATCTTTCATCACCTTATCTACCACCATGTCATGATTTGTGATCCATTTGTCTCCAAATTTCACTGTTTGAATGAGACTTCTTAACTCCGGTTGTGATATAACTTTGTTCTTATCCGAGTCATACTTGTCAAAGAGACTGGCAAACAAAGAAATTAGTAAAGTGAGTATCAACCTGAAAGTGCAGGTTTCTTTTAACCAAACGTGAATTTTTAAATACCTATTTATTCTATCAAGATCAGGCTTTCCATCATCGTTTAGAAGGCATCCTGCATCAACAGCTTCACTTTGGATTTTCTTCAAAATTCTTGCCATGAGATGCTCAATTTGTGCTAGCTCTTCCTTTTTCTTGTTTATCAATGGCTGAACAACTTGTAAGGTCTTTTTCCTCTATTTACACATTAAATCATTGTATCAATCATTGCTTAACAATATATAAAGTATGATTAGCATCTTCCATGAAGATTTAGAAAAAGGTTTCAAATTGACATTCATTTAAAGGCTAAAGCTTTTGCATGAATTTAAGTGACTTGCCTTGTTTAGCGATTTCCCCAATTTGGAATCATCCTTTTGGGCCAACTGTTTTGACTCATCTATCCATTTCATGCATCCCTCAACAAACTCATGCTCACTAATTTTCCCATCTCTATTCCGATCAAAAACCTCCAGTATTACATTAACTGCATATGCATTGTCTACCTCCAGATTACCGGATTCCATCTCTCTTATTAGAGCTTCCAATTCATCAGTTGTTAAGTGCTGGCTTCTGTCTTTATCACTTTCAGCGAATAATCTGCATCCCATTCATAATAATCAAATACAGCAGCTAGGCCCTCTGTTTCTTTATATAATATACAGTCAGGTGCATTAATAAAAAAAAAAGGCTGAAAACATGTTATTTTGTACCGTTTTATGAGTGCAATATTTGGTTCTCCATTCTCATTAATGAGCTTTGCTTTTCCACACTTTTCTGCATGATTCAGAAACTCGGTTAAAAGATTCTGGTACTTGAAATACTCTAAACTTCTCTCCTGAATCCATGGATCCAAAACCTGGCAGAAGCAACACAGAGACGTTTTAACTTGTGCATAAATTCTGCAGGCAGCAGTTTGTTATCATAGCAACATTTTACATGTAAAGCTATAATACGATTATGCTTACACATAGCCCAGTTTTTTTCATATTAAAACTTGAACATTAAGAATGCAACATAATCCACCATTTACCTGGTAGATGAAGTAAGAGAGCAGTGATAAGGCGGAGACGATAAAGGCAATCAAAACAACAACTCGACTCCCATATAAACTATTGAAGATATTGGCCAACTGCAGTATTACAAATGGCGCTAACGAGAGAAGCATAATTCCAGCTGTGTATTTAGTTTTCTTGTCCATTGTAACAGCTGAATCTGTGATCATTAACTAAAAACTTGCAGGAGCTCTTATATTTTCAAGTAAATAGGTTCAAGAGAATAAAATTAGATGAAAACCTGTCAAAAAGGAGAGCTTTCCTCTTTCAGGAAATGGTTTTGAAGTTGAAGCTTCTGTGCCTTGAATTTTACTTGAGTATTTTTCATGAGATTCTGTTCTTCCAAAAATTACACACATTCCCCATAACAAAGTAAGATACAAGACTGTAGTTCCCGTGTAAACTGCAACTCCAAGAGAGACCTGTTGCTCTGCATTCCCAGGATCAGCGAAAACCCCAGATACTACAAAGCCAAGACAGAGTAATCAAATTTTGGCTCTTAGAACTATATCTCATAGTCACAGAAACAGATGAAAAATTAGATTACCTGAAATAAAAACATTGATATATCTTGCGAATGACATAATAAAAAAATTGCATCTAGAGTAATTTCATGCAAACAAGAACCCTAGACGCCAACACTTACATTAAGTAGCATTAATTGACAGTAATCTACAGTTGTAAGGAAAAATTCAGCTCTACTAGTATGTTAATACATGTTGAGGGAAGATTAAAAATGAATGCAAAAGTGAAATAAGTACCAATGACCATTACAAGTCCAGGTAAAACCATAAGAACTCGAAACAGACTTGCTCCAAATATACCAGTGCCAAGAATGTTAAATATGTTGTTACTTCCTCGGGTTAAGAGTTTTTCTCCTAACATCAGCATGTATTGGTAGACTATCATTTGAAAGATATAGCCTCCAATGTTGTCTGCACATGGAAAGAATCCGTAAACGTGCAAGCAAGCATTCGATGATCGTAACGATGAGGAAGATGGCAACGACAAGTTGTGGAGTGTGAGATATGAAGTTGATGATTGTATTTCATGATCATGTCCGTCTGATATGAACTGATTAGAAAATTTCTCTTCCAAAGCTCGACTTTTGACTCGTACAAGCATAAGGGTGAAGAGGAACAAGTATGGTAGACTAGCCATACAGCAAAATCTTAGATCATGCATAATCTCTTATAGCATAAATACATATTGAAAAATACATCCGAATATTATTTATTTTGGCACACTCAAGATAGATTTGTACGTTAATTAAATTTATGCAAGAAATCGATACGTGATCGTGATTATGTCTTTGTTTAGGTGATTATATCTTTATTTAAGTCAACGATATCAGTTTATTGATACATGGTGAGTCAACAATATCTTTTAACTAATACGTGTTGAGTCAACGATATTATCCGAACAACATAATAAAAATATAATGTAATTTGTGCATTAATTTCCTATGATTCTTGCATCCCACGTAAATTGTAAATACTATAGCCGAGGATATTTTCTCATTTCGAAACACACTCATATCATAGTCTTAGAAGTATTCTGGTATGTGATTGTTTAATGCATTTTGTAACCAAGATTGTTCAACGCTTAATCGCACTAGTAGAGAGGACGGAACTGCTTTAGGAAATACGTGTATCACGTAACTTTATTTTATTTTTATTTTTTTTAATTTGCACCGTATGCTAAGAAACACTGAATACTTTTATGTTATAATTTTTTTTTTAAATTTTGCAACATGCAGATTTTTTATCAACTCCGACACTTTGACATCGTAAAACTTTCCGTAGAAGTCGAAATAAGAAGCTCTGTGTCATTTACTTTTTTGCTACATAGCTTTCTATCATTATTTTTTTACTAAATTCTATCATTATTCTTTGCTTGGTGTTAATGCAGTGAACAAGGATCAGGTTAATTATCTAGAGCTTGGTTTATTGGTGCAGCAACGCAAATACTTAGTTCAATGTAGGGGTCAGGGGAGGGGTGGGGTGGTGGTAAGTTTTGTAAGAAAGCGGGCAAATAAAGTAGCACATAAAATGGCTAGATACCCTTATGTGCTTAATAGCTTCATTGTTAGTTCGTCTCCTCGGTTATGTGTGTTGGAGACATTATTGTCGGATGCTTTGTTGATTTAATAAAAAATGTATTTTTTATTCAAAAAAAAAGCTTTGTGTCATATTCATAATGCGTTACATAGATCATTGCCATAGGAACCTTTTAAGGGCAACCAGAAAAGATTTGAAAGAACAAACTAGATGGCATATTTGTATCTGGAATTAATCCCCACTGTTTTATTCCTAAACAAGAACAGAATAATATTAAGTAAAGAACTATATTCCCTAAACACTTCATGGTTGAAATGAACGGAATAAAGTAATATCAGAATAAGAATAAATTAAATTGAAAATCAAATATTATAATGGGTTCAAACATTTCAGTAGATTTTTGTAGAGAGACATGAAATTTTATTGATAACTACTCTTGTCTGTGACAGTACATGTCACTAGAACTGTAACTTCTAATTCGCTTTGTTATGGTTTGGTAAGAGTAGTATCATTTTTACTGATTTAAACTAAAATTCAATACTACAAATTTTTGGGATAAATGTCAAATTTTCATTAGCACCAAAACACATTATATAACAAAATATCTCATCAAGGCCTTTTATTTTTACTGGTAGCACCAAGAATTAACTTATAGGATAAATGACCAATAAAGATTTACAAAGCAGAACAAAATAAAAAAAGTAATTCTTACAATTACATTTAATCAAATGAAAATATCTTGCAATGAATAAAGCTTTAACTAATAGTTTTGAGACCTCAAAACTACTAAGACCATCCCAATGTAACAGTGAGTACATACAGAGTAACCAGAGAGACTGGATACAAAATGATCACTAAGTAGCTTGTCCACTGTGGGAATGTAGTTCTGAAACTAGTAAACACGCCCATACCTGTGCAGATAACAATAGCAACCAGAAATTCAGCTGAAGCATTAACCGGAATATCGCGAACGTAAACAACTATTAAGAATGTCGTCAGGCTTATCAGATTGCTCATGAACACTGATCCGTATATCTGTAAATATTAACAAAGCAAATATGTAATTAGTCAACATTATACTCCATTAGTTGTAAATGATCTAATCAACTTCCAAAAACTTAAATTGAGATAGTAGTATTTTGTATTGTAATATATTTGTAACTATGTGACGCGTTAAAATGTGAACAAATAGATAGTGAACAGACTACATGCTTTTAATTTAAACAAACCTGGGACAATAGCAAGGAAATCGATTCAGGTGTCTTCAGTCTAGCTGAAGAGACTGTCCTCCCCGCAGATCTGGAAGCTAAAGTTAAGGGTATTACAACGTATGGGATGAAGAAGGAAGGGATTTTTGCAGCAGTAGCAACTTCAACTACACATTGTATGAGTGGCTTTGCAAGTAAGACTGATATAACTATTCCTAAAACAATCAAGTATGCAGAGTTAAGGTAGTTCTTCCAGGCATCCCCGGAACTCGAGGAGCTAGTCCCCCCCTGTACCAAGAGGCTCTGCCCTTCTTCAGTATTCTGCACAACAATACCATGAATTAATTAAAACTTTTAGAAGAAATCCCTTCCTTCTTCATCCCATGCATTGTAATACCCATATATTTTATGACTTGTGCCCTTAGTGTAGTATCGTTTGTATATAGGTGAAGACTGGGACTTACAGTGTTAGGAACTTGCAGAACATTTTTATTGACGGACTGCTGAGCTTCTAAAAGAAATTTAGAGAGTCCTGCAACAAACTCGTCTTCATTAATATTAGTATCACCATCGACATCAAATGCTTCTCTTACTTTGTCAGCGTAGTCTCCTCTTACGAATCCATCATCCTCTAGTTTTATTCCTATGATCAAAACCCTTAACTCAGCAGGTGATATGTAATTATCACCGTTATCATCAATTCCCTGAAAGATCCTGTAGAGTTCCAAGAGAATTAGACGAAATTTTAAATAAATTTAACTACAAGTAAATGGTAGTTGTTGGCACAAATAAACAGATATAATGGCTGATTTTTAAGCACAAGCTCCGGAAAATAAATTTTAAATGTGAAAGTATTTTAACATGAATGAAGCAGACAAACTGTTTTATAAGCTCTTTGTTAGGCTGTCCCTTAGTTGTAAGAAGAACTTGCAGCTTGTCTTTAACAAACTTTTGTGTCAAATACTCAAATCTTCTTTTCTGAATCCATGGCTGAAATATCTGCAAAGAGCAATAAAGATACTAGGTAATCCTGTGATATCGAGATTTCCATAATTAATTGAAGCTGTAATGATAATTCTCTCGCGTCCTCAAAATAACTGTGTTTCATATACCTTTTCAATTAAAATGACCACTTCTGTAATACAGATTATATATGTTTATATAATTGAAGCTTTAATTAAGATTTGATACATAATGTACACTGTTTAAGTTTTAAAAGCCATACAGTTCAAAATCTTTGGTTGCTTTAAACAGATGAAATGAAATTAATCATTTTTAGTTATCTTGTAACCATCAATTACAGTTCACACACTTATGCAGCTCGAACCCTCAATCTCTTGTCACGAATAGAAAGGGAAACAATGCAAGGCAACAATCAGAAAATACCTGGTATAAATTGTAAGCAAGGAGTAGTAACAGGGTAACAATAAGCGTAATGAGGACAATTAAATGTGATCCCGAAGATGAACTAACAACATTTGTTAGTTGAAGAATCAACAGCGGAACGACAGATATTATCATAATTCTTGCTGTGTAGCAAGTGTCTACGTCAGTAATAACACCAGAACCTGCAGGGAAAATGGATCAAGAAGTTATAATACATATATAGCTAGTATTTTAATTACAAACTTTTCTTCGATCAAAATTGTACCGGTTAAACTTGATGCCTTCTTAAGTTGCACAGTGGCATCGACAGTTGCTGGTGCAGCTACAAATTTGTAGCTGGCTAGAGCAACAGCAATACCCCATGTAAGTGTAAGATTAGTGACAGCTCCACCAGCTAGAATACTCATCCCTATTCCGGCTTGTGAAGCATCTCCTTGTAGCCTGGACACTGGGATATAACAACATTACTGACGAATTAATTACTCAATCATGACTTATAACAAAAGGTGTACATTTTTGTTAAAAAAACAAGCAATTATAATATAACTAGCCGATAACCCGTGTCAAGCCATTTAAAGGGGGTTTCTGCTTTTAATAAAGAGTATAGATATGAGAAATTTTGTTGAAGTCCTAGTCTAGTAAACAGCATTTTGCAAAACCAAGTAGCAAGAAATAAGTTTTTCATGCATATACAAAATACTCAAAAACAGAACACAAATCAATTTCTTGTTTTCATTAAGATATTAAGGTATATATAGCATCTTTTCGAGCAGAATCAAACATGTGACGTGGTTTAACCGTTTTCTGTATATATTTAACTTTTAGAAGCAACTATCGAAGAGTGGATGCTTAAAATAATACTACTACGTAAGACTTTTCCCTAGAATAATCTGCCTAACTGGGTAGGTAGTAACTAATACATTGATGCATATGCTTTGAATCAGATCGGAACTCAAAACCGGTTCCGAGGCCAAATCGTTTGTGCTATTCAGGATATCAAAAAGTTAACGTATTTTAGGGACACATTTTTTCTAACTAGTAAGGAAATTAAAAATTCATAGAAACGCAAAGAAGAATAATGGGAACACATTTTCTTTAAAGTAGTACCAAAAATAGTTTAAGGTTTAAGGAGTGCCGGGAAAAAAAATTGTTATTTGATTTTGTTTTATTGTTTGGACACAAAAATCAAATCCGCTTGGGGCTTTCAACACCGGTATGGTGCAGCTTAAGCATCGATAACGAGAATGGCATCTAAACATAAACAACTTCAAATGAACGTACCGAGTATTAAAGTAATTTGAGGGATGGATCCAATGATTTGAAACAAACTATCTCCAAAAACACCAGGTCCATATGTCTGAAAAAATAAATCAGAACCTTCTGATACGTACTTCTGGCCAAGGGATAACAAGTATTGATAGACCACGATCAGGAATATGAGACCCGGCAACTCGGTGGTGCAGGGCAAGAATCCGTAAGGTGGCTCGCACGTTATTGTTGAGGCACCAAGCTTGGGAACTGCAGCAGTAGCATTGTGTACACCGTCAGATATCATCATGTCTGCACTGAAACGAGCATTTCCAAATTCAGTCAACGCCAACACTAGGAGGATGGCTAATGTTAGCTTGATCATTTTTGCTAATTTTCTTTAGTTGCAGATATGGAGAAAATGCATGAGCTTATAGACTATCGCAAAAAATATATACTACATATATTATTTATACTAGCTTATAGCCCGTGCAATTATTTTTAATTTTTTATAATTTATTTATACTGTAATATGATATTATAAATATCAATTTTAATATATTATTGAATGGATGTGAACCTTAAATCTTTGTATATAATAATTTCAAAAACAAAATATAAATTAATATGTTGTTGGCGGGAATCAAACCATAGACCTCTGTATATAACAACTTTTAGTACTATTATATCTAACGGTCATGATCTACTTGAATTGAAGATCCAATGATTATAAATAGTTTGGTTAACCAAACTACAAATTACAAAAAAAAAATTCAGTTTGGTTATAATAATATAGTATAGTATAGATATACGATATCTTTATTAAAAGTAAACGCCTTTTAAATGAAAAAGGCAATAAACTAATTATCGTTAATGATTAGAAGATTTTGTTTTAAATTAAAAGGTGACGTGTCTTTTAAATGAAAAAGGCAATAAGCTAACTATCCTTAATGATTAGAAGATTTTGTTTTAAATTAAAAGGTAATATGTTTTATTAGAAAAGAAATATTAATGATGGGAAGATACGCTATTTTAGGTATTTATAAAGGGTAATATCTTTAATTTAAATTTAAGTAATTAATAAAAATTTAATTAATGATATGCATGGTTTAAAACATATATTATAAAATTTTAAAATAACTATGAATATATCTAATCATTAGATCTAACAGTTATACTCATGTTTACGGATTATACTAATGTTTCCTTATTATAAACAACGTATATGGAATTTTAACATATTTTATTAATAATTAGAAAATATGGTGTGATATTTTCGGATATATATTACGGATATATATTAATGATTCTAAGATTAGTTTTAAATCTAGAAGGTAAGGTGTTTTAATTAAAAATGAAATATTAATGATTGGAAGATATGATATGATTTGATATTTACAAAAGATAATATTTTCAAGTAAAAGTAATTGTAAAAAGGGCGATTGGCTAATTACCATTAATTATATGATATTATTTATTTTAATAAATAGGATAACCAAACCGAAAACCAAAACTATTCTAATAAATAGGATAACCAAACCGAAAACCAAAATTCTCAAATTTTTAATATTTCGGCTTTAATATAATAGTATAGAAGTACGCAAACTAGTTCGTAGTTTTGTTTATCCAATTTGCAAGATTATAAAATAGATAGCTGACAACAGGAAACCTTAAAGGTATTATCAAACAATAGTTGAAAACGTGTAATATAATATGAACAAATTAGTAAAAGCCACGGGTCAAATCCGGTAATTAGGAGCATATCTATATATCTATATCTATATATATTATAATGCCTGAAGATCAGAAAGTTACCAGAAACGTTTAAGGTATTTTTCTTAAATTTTCAGTTTTTTGATTTTTTTTATTAATTTTTTTTCTTGCATTCAATAGCTTTTAATGACATATTAATTAGTCATTAATTATACCTAATAAATATGTATTAAATTTATTTTATTTATTTAAGAAATTATAAAACATTTTTTTTGAGCATTATAATTATTATTTCAGTATTAAATATTAATTACATTTATAATTAAGTTTATTTTTAGATAAAATGACGACTAAAAATTGTTTACATTGCGTAATATTTTATTCCCTATCGAATACCACTCCAATTTCTTTACGGACAATTGTAGTACAGACGACCCTTAACTTTTCAAGCAATCTTTATCATTAGTGATTATGGAAATCGTAATAAATTATAGAAGTATGTAAATGTTCGCTTAACACATGTAATAAAAATAACATGGGTTATGACCAAACTGATTAAATTGAAAAAATACATTTTTGTCGGTAGACTAAATCGATAAAAAAGTTATATACCCGTTGTTCGTTATATTATGTCGAAATAAATTAATATTCTAATTAAATAATTACACTACAATTGAACATGTATGTTATGAGAGGGGCATCGGCTTTAAAAGTGTTATTATATATAATAATTACACTACTTTTTATGTTTATGATATTTTTGAGATTATAAAATTTTTAGATATATAAAGAGAATATCTTCAAACTTATAATTTATGAAATTATTTTGAATCAATTTTTTTAAAAAATTCTTAAGAGACCAATCAATTTTTGAAAATAATAAATAATAATTCATCTGTTTCAATATTTTAAAATAAAAATTTATGAACCGCGCGAAGCGCAGATAAGCTGACTAGTTATAACTAATTTTGCGTAAGTGTATAAACGAATAAATTAAACAGCTCTCTCTATCCTTTCTCTCCCTTTCTCTATCCCTCCCGTCTCCCGTCTCCTGCACACCTTAACCGGCGGGGCTTCCACCGGTTTTTTCGGTGAAAAGCCCCAAATTCTTTCTTTTATTTTGTTTGATCTATCTTTTTTCAATAATCTCCCTTGTTAGACAAGAGTTTCTTTGCTCTTGATTTGCGTTGGATTGCTTTTTTAGATCTACACTACGGGAGCTTCCGGCCATCTTTCTTCTTCGATTCGAGCGGGGATTTCGAGAGTTAGCCGCATATCAGTGGTTTCGGTTGTCAGATCTAAGTTTTTGGATTTTTCTTTGTATTTTCAGTTTGTTTTTTTTTTGGTTTTGGTTTGTATTTTTCGGATTTGATCTCTCATTTGTGAGAGTTTGGATTTATCTCCTTCGTGAGAGTTTTGTTTTTCGCTCCTTGTTTGTGAGCGGGGGTCTCGATTTAGTGATGAAATTTTGTATGGGATTGCAGTTCTGGTCGATAGCTCAAACGATAGCTCCAACGGGGCATGTTGAAGTGGGTATTGGTAATCCAACGAGGATGCAAGAAGTGGGTACCTGTATTTGTATATACATTATCTTCAAAATATCGTTTAACTGTCTCTTCATGAGAACAGGCGATTGCAATTTACTGTTTGTTCGACTCGATCATTGGTGTAGATGCTGTATGGTTTTTTAATATTGAATTAACACCTTTGTTCTTCAAAAAAAAAACTATTTTTTTCTTAATTCTGAAAATATATATATAGGCCATTGTTCCATAAAAAACACCTTTAAATAAAGAATAAAGAAGAACACTCATCTTAACCGTTCATTTTTTATAAAATTGGACGGCCAAGATTACAAGATAGAATTAGTAATGGGCTTGAGTCATCTATCGTCTGTCTATCTCTCTTCTAACGACTCTCTCTCTCTAACGACTCTCTCACCAAGCTGCAACTCTCTCTCTCCACATACAATCACGATTTTCTCAAAATCTCTCTCGATGAACTACAAACTCTTCTCTCTTGATCAGAATCTATGAAATTACGGTTCAAAATCCGCGAAAACTATAAACTTTCACTCATCAAAACTTCAATTTGACGTAAATTCATCTTCAATTCGAGGTAATGATATTTACATCTCATCCTGCTGGTTATTTTAGCGAAATTAATAAAATTAGGGTTTGAAGATTTAGTTTTTTGATTCCGTACTAGATGCTTGTTTGAATAAAAGTACACATATTAGATTCTATATCGGATGCTGTATATTACTATTGTTTTATAAAAGTGATTTTTCAAGTGATTCAGTTAATGATTCTTTGCTTATTTTTGTTAGAAATTCTGTTATATAATGTATTTAAGACTCGTTATATGAAGTTGTAAGTGATTTTGTGGTTGATTTTGTTATTAAATTTGTGATTCCGTACATTTATTTTAATATATAAAGTTTGGTATTTTTTAGTCTCGTTTTATATGAGTTAAGTTGAAAATGATTCCGTGATTGATTCTATGGTTGCTTTCTTAGTGAATATGTGATTCTATAGTTAACTAATTGTTAGTATTTGTCAAGGTTAAGTTACTAAGATGCATGTATGTTGTAATACTGAATGGTGATTATGTATCCTATATTTGTGTTCTCAATATTTTGCTATTATTTTGCTCTTTCATACAGTGCTGCTAAGCGACTTCAGAATCATACCAAGACTCTTGGTAGTTTGGTGCATGGAATAGATGTTATTTGGTGAAAGTGATTCCGTCGATGATTCTGTGATTTATTATAGATTCTACAGTTTTATATGCAATAGGCCCCGCCAGGGGCACCTATCTTAATAAATTTGGTAATAATCAAGGTAAATGATTCCATGAATGATTCCATGAATGATTCCATGAATGATTCGAGAGTTAGCCGCATATCAGTGGTTTCGGTTGTCAGATCTAAGTTTTTGGATTTTTCTTTGTATTTTCAGTTTGTTTTTTTTTTGTTTTGGTTTGTATTTTTCGGATTTGATCTCTCATTTGTGAGAGTTTGGATTTCTCTCCTTCGTGAGAGTTTTGTTTTTCGCTCCTTGTTTGTGAGCGGGGGTCTCGATTTAGTGATGAAATTTTGTATGGGATTGCAGTTCTGGTCGATAGCTCAAACGATAGCTCCAACGGGGCATGTTGAAGTGGGTATTGGTAATCCAACGAGGATGCAAGAAGTGGGTACCTGTATTTGTATATACATTATCTTCAAAATATCGTTTAACTGTCTCTTCATGAGAACAGGCGATTGCAATTTACTGTTTGTTCGACTCGATCATTGGTGTAGATGCTGTATGGTTTTTTAATATTGAATTAACACCTTTGTTCTTCAAAAAAAAAACTATTTTTTTCTTAATTCTGAAAATATATATATAGGCCATTGTTCCATAAAAAACACCTTTAAATAAAGAATAAAGAAGAACACTCATCTTAACCGTTCATTTTTTATAAAATTGGACGGCCAAGATTACAAGATAGAATTAGTAATGGGCTTGAGTCATCTATCGTCTGTCTATCTCTCTTCTAACGACTCTCTCTCTCTAACGACTCTCTCACCAAGCTGCAACTCTCTCTCTCCACATACAATCACGATTTTCTCAAAATCTCTCTCGATGAACTACAAACTCTTCTCTCTTGATCAGAATCTATGAAATTACGGTTCAAAATCCGCGAAAACTATAAACTTTCACTCATCAAAACTTCAATTTGACGTAAATTCATCTTCAATTCGAGGTAATGATATTTACATCTCATCCTGCTGGTTATTTTAGCGAAATTAATAAAATTAGGGTTTGAAGATTTAGTTTTTTGATTCCGTACTAGATGCTTGTTTGAATAAAAGTACACATATTAGATTCTATATCGGATGCTGTATATTACTATTGTTTTATAAAAGTGATTTTTCAAGTGATTCAGTTAATGATTCTTTGCTTATTTTTGTTAGAAATTCTGTTATATAATGTATTTAAGACTCGTTATATGAAGTTGTAAGTGATTTTGTGGTTGATTTTGTTATTAAATTTGTGATTCCGTACATTTATTTTAATATATAAAGTTTGGTATTTTTTTAGTCTCGTTTTATATGAGTTAAGTTGAAAATGATTCCGTTATTGATTCTATGGTTGCTTTCTTAGTGAATATGTGATTCTATAGTTAACTAATTGTTAGTATTTGTCAAGGTTAAGTTACTAAGATGCATGTATGTTGTAATACTGAATGGTGATTATGTATCCTATATTTGTGTTCTCAATATTTTGCTATTATTTTGCTCTTTCATACAGTGCTGCTAAGCGACTTCAGAATCATACCAAGACTCTTGGTAGTTTGGTGCATGGAATAGATGTTATTTGGTGAAAGTGATTCCGTCGATGATTCTGTGATTTATTATAGATTCTACAGTTTTATATGCAATAGGCCCCGCCAGGGGCACCTATCTTAATAAATTTGGTAATAATCAAGGTAAATGATTCCATGAATGATTCCATGAATGATTCGAGAGTTAGCCGCATATCAGTGGTTTCGGTTGTCAGATCTAAGTTTTTGGATTTTTCTTTGTATTTTCAGTTTGTTTTTTTTTTGGTTTTGGTTTGTATTTTTCGGATTTGATCTCTCATTTGTGAGAGTTTGGATTTCTCTCCTTCGTGAGAGTTTTGTTTTTCGCTCCTTGTTTGTGAGCGGGGGTCTCGATTTAGTGATGAAATTTTGTATGGGATTGCAGTTCTGGTCGATAGCTCAAACGATAGCTCCAACGGGGCATGTTGAAGTGGGTATTGGTAATCCAACGAGGATGCAAGAAGTGGGTACCTGTATTTGTATATACATTATCTTCAAAATATCGTTTAACTGTCTCTTCATGAGAACAGGCGATTGCAATTTACTGTTTGTTCGACTCGATCATTGGTGTAGATGCTGTATGGTTTTTTAATATTGAATTAACACCTTTGTTCTTAAAAAAAAAAACTATTTTTTTCTTAATTCTGAAAATATATATATAGGCCATTGTTCCATAAAAAAACACCTTTAAATAAAGAATAAAGAAGAACACTCATCTTAACCGTTCATTTTTTATAAAATTGGACGGCCAAGATTACAAGATAGAATTAGTAATGGGCTTGAGTCATCTATCGTCTGTCTATCTCTCTTCTAACGACTCTCTCTCTCTAACGACTCTCTCACCAAGCTGCAACTCTCTCTCTCCACATACAATCACGATTTTCTCAAAATCTCTCTCGATGAACTACAAACTCTTCTCTCTTGATCAGAATCTATGAAATTACGGTTCAAAATCCGCGAAAACTATAAACTTTCACTCATCAAAACTTCAATTTGACGTAAATTCATCTTCAATTCGAGGTAATGATATTTACATCTCATCCTGCTGGTTATTTTAGCGAAATTAATAAAATTAGGGTTTGAAGATTTAGTTTTTTGATTCCGTACTAGATGCTTGTTTGAATAAAAGTACACATATTAGATTCTATATCGGATGCTGTATATTACTATTGTTTTATAAAAGTGATTTTTCAAGTGATTCAGTTAATGATTCTTTGCTTATTTTTGTTAGAAATTCTGTTATATAATGTATTTAAGACTCGTTATATGAAGTTGTAAGTGATTTTGTGGTTGATTTTGTTATTAAATTTGTGATTCCGTACATTTATTTTAATATATAAAGTTTGGTATTTTTTAGTCTCGTTTTATATGAGTTAAGTTGAAAATGATTCCGTTATTGATTCTATGGTTGCTTTCTTAGTGAATATGTGATTCTATAGTTAACTAATTGTTAGTATTTGTCAAGGTTAAGTTACTAAGATGC
Organism: Kitagawia praeruptora; assembly: GCA_037693485.1. Lineage (NCBI taxonomy): Eukaryota > Viridiplantae > Streptophyta > Magnoliopsida > Apiales > Apiaceae > Kitagawia > Kitagawia praeruptora. The sequence continues at coordinate 103,153,226 of CM075354.1, read as the reverse complement.
ATGTATGTTGTAATACTGAATGGTGATTATGTATCCTATATTTGTGTTCTCAATATTTTGCTATTATTTTGCTCTTTCATACAGTGCTGCTAAGCGACTTCAGAATCATACCAAGACTCTTGGTAGTTTGGTGCATGGAATAGATGTTATTTGGTGAAAGTGATTCCGTCGATGATTCTGTGATTTATTATAGATTCTACAGTTTTATATGCAATAGGCCCCGCCAGGGGCACCTATCTTAATAAATTTGGTAATAATCAAGGTAAATGATTCCATGAATGATTCGATGGTTGGTGCCCCTACGGGGCCTTCTAACAGATGACGAAATAAAGTTCAATACCAGATACAAGGTCATCTTTTTCGAAATTTGAGATTCAGACTTGTTGTATGCTCATAAGCAGGTTGGATAGCATCATTGGCCTCAGCAACCAATGCATGACGACCTCCTGTAAAATATCAAAGGAAATTTTTTAATGAAAAGGTTGACGGCTACTCCAGACTCCGCAGCAGAAAATGGAAAGATCAAGCATTCACAACATAGTGCTAATATGAAGGCTTTAAATACTGGGAGTCTATATAGCTCTTGTTATGGCTTAAAACTGATTTACCATCCTAATTTCACCATCATCTTTGCACTTCTTTTGGTATAATTAGACCTTCTAATTCACAGAACTAAAAGATAAGCATTCCAGATTCTAATTACTAGTCCTCTAGATTATTTATATAAGAGCATAGTTACTGGTTGAATCTTCTCCAGCAGAATCATCTGCACATTAGTCATACAAAGAAGGCAACTTTCAAGGTCTATACACCACTGCTTGTCAAAAAAGAATTTGATTATACGTACTTTTTTACATTCCCATTAATCCATTAAGAGATTCCCAGGATAACTTATAAAAGTTGAGCTATGACTGGGCAGACTTTAAATTGATAATATAATATGTTTGATGATGATTAACACAATTATTATTGAAATATAGCATGTAGAGGCCCAATCTTAACATCTCAGTATCTCAGAACTTTAATCACTCACATTTTACTTGAAGTGTGAATTGCCATCAGATACCTGTAGAAAGTCCAGATATACTCTTCTTACATACTGGACCACCCCATACTCTGTGAGGTATCAGTATGAAATGGTGGAGGTTATTGATAATTATTCTGAAGAGCTTAGAGTTTGTATTGCTCTCTAATTAAACTTGATGGATTCAAAACGGTATATCAGAGGAATATATATAAGAATGCTTTCACAGCAGGTGCCATCTTGTGTACTAAAAGGAATTACTTGTAAAATTCTGTATGTGACACACCAATGGTTTGATGGAAACTCTGTTCTAAGTCCAAATAATTGCTGTAATACTTTATTTCTTTATTCGCGTAGACGAGAGAGTTGATTTAGGGAGATAAGACATGGAAAGCATATCCTCATCTTGTTATCGGTATTCTCTGATTGCACCGTGTCATGGAATGTCGTTTGGCCAATTTATCAGAGCACCAAGACAAATAAGATGTTTAAGTGAACGTGGTACAGTATTGTATTTGGCACATTCAAACACTAGAATATATTATCGAAAATTAGCCAAGAACCTTCGTTATCCGAGATGGACAAAGCTGCTACCAGATCTTGGTGTGAACACATTCTTAAGGAAGAAAACAAGTCCAGTGAATGAAGAACCTGCTAATAGTGAGAATCCAATGGCTGAACGTCTTGCGTTTGATTTTGTTGAGGGGTTTGCAACCTCTGATTACGATGATGTTGCTGAATATGATGGAGAAGATGATGGAGATAAGCCAGCTATGAAAAGACTTCTTTACCCCTGGCTAATTAACGATGTTAGGCACAGATAGACGGCAGTACACTAAGTTTAAGTAATTAGTTTTTTCAGTATTGTCCGTGATATATTTGAAACTGTGGTATTTCAAGTGGTGTTTTGGCCAAAATCCAGGTACACAAAGTGCACTTTACTCTTTCTTTTTTACACTTTTCTTCATTTCCATTCAATTTTTTATATTTTAAACTATTATTTTAATTGAGTTAATATTTATCAATTTATTATATTTTTATATTTAACAAAAATTTTAAAACATGCATATAATTTTTGTGGTGCTATTTTTATTACCAACTTTTATTTGGATTAAACTTTTTTTAAAAAAAAATTATAAAATTTTATTATAATCGAACATCCGCCCGTGAACTAATCTAGTTGGCACCTATAAAGCATAAATCAAGGTATGAATACATCACTTTTCATTCAAAAAAATATTGATCAAAATTGTAGGAGTAATATGCTTTCTTAATCGGATATTTTGAAATACGCTTTCAAAAATTGGATATTTTGAAATTCGCTTTTGAGGACCTAATATTTCTTTTTAAAATACATTTTTTTCGGGTTTGATGTTCCTGAGGTTACCTCAGAAAAATTTCCTGAGGTATTCATATTAATGCACGAGGGTACAATTGTAATTTCAAGATTATTTTAAGAAAGCTACCAATATTTACAAAAATGCCATAATATTTATACTATAACCTCAGGTAAATCTCCTGAGGTAACCTCAGGAACAGTTTTCTCTTTTTTTCAACTAAATTTTTTGATATATGATTTTAAGGATTGGGTGTGCCCAAATATCCTTTCACCATTTTAAGTTACGCTCCCGAATTAGAATTTGAATAGAAGAGAAGAGAGTGGGAGAGAAAATTTTAAAATTTTCTTTTGTGCTCCCGAACTGTTTTGGGAAGAGAAAAGAAAAGAAAATTTTCAAAAAATTCTTTTCAAAAGTTTCCCTCCAATTCACTTTTTTCAAAATTTGCTCTCATATTTTTTATAAAAAATAAAAAGCATGTTAAACTTTTTTTTTTTGCTTCTTTTCTTTCATTTCATTTCTTCTCTTCGATTCTCTTCTTTTACAAAAAAATTGCAAGCACAGCGTTAATGACCACATATATCACCCAATTGTTTTAAAATGTTCTTTAGTAAAAATTCGTGTTACTCAAAAGAATTAAAATGAAAATATTTCTAAGATATCCCATATTTTGTTGGTAAAAATGATTGAAGATTATGAATAATTATTTTGTCACTTAATCCGTAGAGAAGATATTTTTATCGTATTTTCACAAATAGACGAGGACATGATTAGTTGATTAGTTGATTATTTGATTAATATCCACTGGCTGACTGGCATATCACATATGGTGGGTGGCCGAGGTTTAATAACTGCCACTTGAGGCGGCTCGCGGTACGGGCAAGGAAGTGGCAGTAGACTTATTTTTTTATAATAAATTAATTTATTTTAAGAAAAAATTAAAGATTTTTATTTTTTTTAAAAAAATTAATTTTTTTTGCAACTTATGTAATCTCAAATATATATTAAATATTTATATAAAAAAATTATCAAAATATGAAATTTTTACCCAAAAATAAGTTTATAAAAACTTATTTTAAGTAATAGCCAAACAGGAGTACTCATAACCTAGATCGCTTTTTTTATGAACGATCAAAGAATGACTCCCTTGTTTTGTTCAGGTTCAAAAATCGCCGACTCAGTCGAGTACTCATTCCGAGTACTCGTTTTTAACCCCTCATCCGATTCGAGTTCCGGGATTAAATCAAATTACACGTACTCATATTTTTAATGTTTACCTATTGGTTTTAATATTATTAAATAATTATTATTAGTATATATATATATATATATAATATATTATTGTTAAATTCTAAATTTTAACACATGTACATTAAAATATGAATAAATGGATTTAATATATGAGATTTGTTTTTTAAAAAAATCCGATTTGTTCTCCGAGTACTCATTCCGAGTACTTTCTATTTCCGAGTTTTCGAGTACTCGTTTTTTCGGTACAAAACCGAGTCGAACCGAGTTCCGATTTTTACAATCCGGGTTTTGTTAAATTAAAAGCATATCTTAAGGATGTCGCTTTGTTTTGGTAGAATACAGTCGTCTCTATCGCCCAAAAACAAATTGTTACAGGTTACTTTTTTTTTTTGAAACAAATCGTACTTACATTACTTAGAAATTATCACTTTCGAGTACATGATTAATAAATACAGGAAGAGTGACAGACCACTCTCCACATAGAATTGGTGCAGAATTTGCAAGCAAAAGAACCACACGATTCATTCGCAGATCGATAATCGAACTACTAACACTTGATCGATGCGCTTTAGTGATTTTGTCCAAGAAATGGCTTCTCGAAGGTTAATGGATTTAATTTCTCGTGGTTGTCAATTACTTTCTATCTGACAACAGCTCGCTCCAACCTGATCTTCCCTCCAAACCTGGAGCAAATTCCGAATTGCAGCCCACACACCAAACAAGACAGCAAATAGAAAACATAACCAAAACATAAATCCCAAAAATTGGGGATAAATCAACAACTCCAAACAAATGGGGACAATCAACAACCCAAAAAGATGGGTACAACAAAAAGATCTCATCCAAAAAGGATTGGATCTCGATTTTATTGAAAAAACTAAAAAACATAGAAATTAAAAATTCAGAAATGGAGGAAATAGGATCAAAGGATGGGTGGGATGGATGTGGGTTTGATGGAAGGATGGGGCGATGAATGGTGGGTGAAGGATGGGTGAAGGCGATGACTCTCAAAACTAGGTAGAGGGTTTTTTTTAGGGATTTTACTCGGTAAGGACTTTTAGCTCACTGTCATAGGTTACTTATTTTAAAAGAACAGTGTTACATATTTTGAATTCGATTTTTAAATATTTTCTTTTCTTGAATGACATATATAATGTGGACCATATTTTAATAAAAATCACTCTTATGCTATAAATTATAAATTATGTAAAAAAATTCTAAATTACGTCGGAATATAGCACATATTATATGCAAATTGATTGTTGGGATATGGAGAAAAATACAGTGAAGTCATATTTAAAAAAAAGTTATTGATTAACAGGAAAAATCAAATTAAAAATGGAGGGAATTAGATAAGATGTGTATTGGATTCATGTGTGGTAAGCCTAGCAAATCATTAGATTATACTGATCTTAGAACTAATATATAAATATAATAAAAATATACTTACCATATATATAATATAGATTAAATTTATACATTAAAAAAGGAAAGAAATCAGGAAAATTTGTAAGGAATCTATATTAATTTTTTCCCCAAAACTTTAAATATTACATAATTTCATATCTTCCAAAAATCACGGAATAAAATCAATAATCATGATTGGATATTATCAATTTGGAAGTTCAAATTCAAAATATAGGAAAGTTCAAATGTAGAATTTCTGAAGTTCATGTGCGAATATCTAATTCAATAAAATAAATACATGCGGTGTATAAACTTATATATTTGCACTACTTGTTATACACATGAGCTTTCTAGATTTTCGAATTAACATGTAAGACATAAACACGTTTAAATGTAGAACTTTCAAAGTTCATGTGCAGAATTTATATAATTTAATAAAAATATATACGTTCTGCGTATGAATTTATGTATTTGCACTACATGTTATTCACGTACAGATTGAAAGAAAAGTGTCCTAAATCCAATCATGGATGATGAGTTAGGATAAACTTTCTTGTAATCTTTAGTAGGTTTTATGATTATTGGTGAAAGACATATTTGTTTTTATACGGGCTTTATCTATTTAAATTGTTTTAAATAAGATGTTCCATAGTTTAGAGTAAAGCTTCTAGAATTATAATGAGATTATAATAGTGAGATCTAGAAGATGATAACACTAAACTTAAACTGTTCCTGATCATAGGATAAGTAATTGGGAGTTAGTCAATCCGGAAAGATCGGTACATACTATACTTGCTTCTTACGAAGGATGTCTGTTCTCATAGGCATTTGTGTGGTGACACTATAGTTAGTATGTAGGTGCTCATTGTGGAATGAGTTCACTGAACATGACTCGATCACTTGAACAATTAATAGAGTTTACTCACGTTTCAGTAATTGTTCATATAGTGATGGTTGTACAAGTATCCTTAGACTTGAGATTGTTAGAGTCATCTTGTATATAATGAACAATGCTTTGGTTTAGTCCTTAGTCTCAAGGGCAATTAATAAGTTCTATTCTGGGCATTGGAATTTATATATGGAGATAGTTAACGATCAATAAAGGATCTGTCCATTCCAGTAAAGGAAGTGAATATCCTATGCTATTCTTAGTATGGTAGTTCAGGAATCTCTGGCCAGAGTGAATGAAATTAGAAAGTAGTTTCTAATTTGCATTAACATGAACTATACATAAGGAATAAGAAATCATATGATTAAATTAGATAGGCTTGACACGAGATCTATGCCTTGTATTTAATCGGGATATTGTAAGGGCAGAAGGAATTTATTGTACGGTAACCATTCACTGAATAGGTTCTATATTCCTAGCGATGAATTCATATTATTCGGATAGTCGCGATATACCTTCAAAAGTATCACTCACGATGTAGAATGAATTTAATTATAACGATAATTAATTTTAACGAATTAATTGTAATTCGTATAAATAATAATAAATAGTTTATTATTATTTATTTCTACTACCGACATAATTATGAACCTAAAGGGTCACACCATAAAAGAGATTAAGTTTGAAGATGTAGGAAATTATTTATGTTGGCTAATGATTATTTATTTAAGAAATAAATAAATAAATAAATTTATAATTATTTAAATATGATTTAATTATTTATAAATATATAAATATATATTAAGAAGGAGTTCTTAATATTATAAATTATATATTTAATTTAAGAAATTAAATATATAGAAAGAATAATTTTTAAAGAGTTTAAAAATGAATTTATGATTAAAATATGTTTTAATCATTAAATGATTAATTAATAAAGATTAATTAATAAAAGCTCATCATTACAAGCATCTTGGATGGCATATTCTAAGCTGGGACTATGGCTATAAGATGTGAAGTTTTAGAAGAGCAAAACACGTACAAAACATTTACAAAGATTTAGAATCTTGTAAAGTAAAGATTAGCCAAAATTCTTTCTACTTTTTCTTCTTCATTTAATTCTCTTGGTGGATACCATTAGAGCACTCCACACATTGAGGGGTGATTGCAAGGAGAAGAACAAGGTCTGATCTTGAAGTTCATAGCTGTTGCCGGAAAGCATTCAAGGTAATTTTCTTATTTTCTTGAAATATATGCATGATTAATTAGGATTTCTATGCAAATAAATGTTATAAACGCTTCCGCATGCATAGAAATTCCTTCACAGATATGTAGAATAAGAAACATATAAATAATTTTGTGTATTTTACAAAAAAATTTATATTGATTTGTTTACTTTTTTTTATTGATTTGTGAATATTTTACATTAATTGTTTCTGACAAAAAAAATCATAATTAATTGAATACTGATCTAATGGTTATTGATGAACGAATGATCCATCTTATTAGTGAGAAAATATCCATGATGTCCTCATTCTTCTGGAACGGTTTTTTAAAAAAAAATTAGGGATCTATTTTTTAATTTAAATTAGTGAAAGTATGGCGGAAATTAGACGAAAAAGCATGGGTTATATTACAAGAATCTAGTATTGAACAAGTAAACCAAACCAAACCAAACATACCCAGTATATCCCGCATGAAGCAGGGTCTGGGGAGGGTAAAATGTACGCAGACCATACCCCTACTTTACAGTAGAGAGGCTGTTTCCGTGAAGACCCCCGGCTTAGTGCACCGAATAGCAAAGTGAATTTTATACAAAGAATGATAATGGTGAGTAAAGTAGTCGACCGAACCTGGGCCCATGGCCTGGATCTCATGGGGCTTACCTACTCGGGCAAGGGGCACTCCTCTCCTGATCTAGGAAGACCTCCGGCCAAGCTCCCTGCGCCTGCAAAAACAGAAAACAGAAGACAATATGAAGATGAAAAGCCAAGCTTCTAAGCTAATGCTAACCGAGAGAGCCCAACTCTGAGGCTCTCAACCACAGAACCACTCCCTAGAAGGGAATCAACAACTCTAATCTGGCGCCTCCAACAACTCCTATCAGCTATCGAGTTCTCATCCAAGTTTAAGGCCTTCAAATCCATCCTGAGTTGTTCTTCCCATGACCTCCTCGGTCTGCCTCTTCTCCTCACCCCAACAACCGTAAGACTCTCGACCCTCCTCACCGGGGCTTCCGGAAGCCTCCTACGAACGTGGCCGAACCATCTCAACCTCCCTTCCCTAACTTTCGCAGAAAAAGGCGCCACCTCCAACTCGCTCCTGAAAACCACATTCGGGATTCTATCTAACATCGTGCGGCCACAGGACCACCGCAACATCCTCAATTCGGCATTCCCAGTAATCTATTATCTATATAATACCACAACATGTACTATTTTATTCCATCCTAAATTACCATTTTGATCCTCTGTATTCATTAATACACATTAATTAAAATTCATATTTAATATGTGCATTCATTAACATACATTAATTAATTCGTATTTAATATGTTTATTTAATACTATCTACTTAATTACAACGCTTTCGTTACATTGCAATTAATTAAGCATTCGAAGAAGTTTTTGTCTCGCACGAGTATAGAAACCTTTGAACTCATTATAATTGAAGAAATAGTATTGGAACATTAACTTCAGATTACTAACTACATATTTTTGCTATGCAATCTACAGATTTTGTGTACTGTAATTTAGTATTTTTACTTTATAAAAATGTGTCTAATACAATATTTTTTAATACTTTCTTGGCTTTGGCGCATTACTTGACATTCTGTAATATCAAATTCAAGAATATATGACTATGAGCACTTTGGAAAAATAAAGAGTACATTTGAATGTTTTAACCAAAATGGGAGATCTTGAAACGAGAATAAAATAAACATTGGTTAAAAAAGAACGTGTTAAACTAAAAAAAAAAATTAATCATCACAATATCAATTGCTAATATTAATATCAAAACGTAACAAAAAAATTGCAATATTAATTATAAAATAGAACAATCTCGTGCCTTGCACGGGAATTGAAGCTAGTTTAAGTATAAATAGTCAAAGCGAACTTATTAAGCGAGGTACTGTATGTTTTTTTTTTAAAAAAAATAATAATTAAGTGGTATGATTTTAATCCCTCCAAAAAAAAGTATGATACTAAAACTTTAATTCAAATAACTCAAATGGACTTTGCATTTTGCTCCTAAAAACATAAATTTTAAACAATTAATAAAACTTATAAAGTAATATTAATTCAGTTATCTGGAACGAGTGAAGATGTTAAACAAATTTATAGTTTAATCACAAGAGAAAAATGTTCCTATACTATAGTTAACCTTTAAAATCATGTGTTACCTTTTATTTATAAGAGACCCGCAGAAGCATTAATAATATGTCTTTTTATTCAAAAAACTATGTAATGTATCTTAATTTTACTGGTTAACTTTACGAAATTCTCCTAACTATAAGATCATTAAACCCTAATCACAATTACTCCCTCCGTCCGAAAAAGATTGACACACTTTCCTTTTTGGGACGTCCCAAAACTAATGAACCTACTTTACTTACTATTTTTGAACACTACTTTTCACTATTACACTCACTACTTCTCCATTTTATACTCTTTTTTACACTATTACACCCACTACTTTCCTCCACTATCTCAAATCTATTATTAAATATTAATAGGTCCCACCATTTTATCCATTTTTCAACTAACTTTACTCATTTTTTAATACATTTTCTTAATCTCCGTGAAAGTCAAAGAGTATCAAACAATTTGGGACGGAGGGAGTATTTAATTATTTCTATTACTGCTTAGTGGAATCCCAGTGTTTTACTATTTCAGCCCAAGGTTTTAGTGGGGGCCTGTTCCCGGTGTACTGTGTATAGTAGAGATGCACAAAAGGTCCATCGGGTCGGACTTTGAAAATCCCGGGTTTTTTGGTCAAAGCCCGAGCCGGGCTTTGACTTTGATCGGGCCGGGCTTCTGTGAAAAATGTGAGCCCGTTTAGGCTTTCGAAGTGGGCTGTGGTGGGCTTTTTTACGGGCATGAAGCGGACCGGGTCGGATCGGGCTTTTTTCGGGATCAAATCGGATCGAGATTTTATGTTATATAAGAATGTTCTTTATGTAATAATGATAGACATGTGTTAAACAATCTATATTGCCGATACAAATAATACATTTATCGATTTATTTTTTGATTTGATGATATATTAATTGATTATTACACGTGTACTTAACTTGTTTTCATTCATGTATCGTAATACATGCATATAAATAATCTTGTTATTAATAATGAATATGTAAATATATATGTACTTAAATTATTTTTATATTTGTAGGAAGTGTAAATACATAAATATTTATGTAAGTATACTAGAATAATCGAATTTTGCCTGGGCTTTTTCGGGCCGAACCGGGCCGGGCCAGGCTTTGCCCAAAAATATAGGAATCGTTTAAGGCCCTCGGACCGGGCTTTAACCAGGCTTTGCCGGATCGGACCGGGCCAGATTTTCGAACTCGAGCTATTTGTGCATGTCTGTGTATAGATCCGCCCCATGAGAGTAGGAGCCGTAAATAGGGTTCATTCCCCAAGCAAAAATAATATTGCATTGCTCTCTATTTATCTGTAAAACTTATAGCATAAAGTAACTTATACAGTGTAATCCAAAATTACATTCATGAGTTTAAATTTGATAATTGATTTTTTTTTTACAAATATACTAATTCTTAACTCTTAGCTCTTGAATCTGAAAATTGCTAAGACCATCCCAATATAGTAGTTAGTATATACAGAGTAACTAGGGAAATTGGGTACATTAGGATCACCAAGTAACTTGTCCACAGTGGGAATGTTGTTCTGAAACCAGTAAACACACCCATACCTGTGCAAACAATAATAGCAACCAGAAATTCAGCTGAAGCATCCACCGGTATATCGCGAATGTAAACTACTAATAAAAATGTCGTTAAGCCTATCATATTGCCCATGAACACTGATCCATATATCTGTAAATAAGAAAAACATATTTATCATTAACAAACAATCTGATCAACCTTCAAAAATCTGAATTGCGATGGTAGAATTCGATTTACTCACAAGTCATAACTATGTTGCACATTATGACATTGACATGATTTTTGAACTCTATGTTTCAAGATGAATTATAGAAGATGCCCGAATTTAGTCACTTGTTTTTATTTTAAACGATGAAATAAAGTGAACGAGGCTGCATGTTATCAAACAAGACGAACCTGGGACAATGTTAAGGAAATGGATTCAGGTGTCTTCAATTTAGCAGAAGATATTGTCCTCCCCACAGATCTGGTAGCCAAAGTCAAGGGTATTACAACGTATGGGATGAGGAAGGGAGGGATATTTGTAGCAGTAGCAACTCCGACTACAGATTGTATGAGTGGCAATGCAAGTAACACTGATATAGCTGTTCCTAGAAGGATTAAGTATGCAGCCTTAATGTAATTCTTCCACGGATCCTCAGTACTAGGAGCGCTATTCCCCTGTATTAAAAGGCTCTGCCCTTCATCAGTATTCTGCACATGCATACAACATACAGTATATTAGAACTTCAGCATATATGCAGCAAAAATTTTCATTCATCTAGTAACTTTATATGTATTAGACGACTTGTGCATTTAAATTTTAGTCTAATAAGAACTTAGAATATTGTTAATCATCCTTTTTTTTTAATTTAAGGGAAGACTGGGACTTACAGTGTTCGGAACTTTCTGCAAATGAAGAAATGTAGGTTGCTGAGCATTTAAAAGATATTTGGAAAGTCCTGCAACAAACTCCTCTTCATTTATATTAGAATCACCAGAAATATCAAATGCTTCTTTAACTTTGTCAGCGTAGTCGCCTCTTATGAAACCATCGTCCTCTAGTTTGATTCCAATAATCAAAACCCTCAACTCAGCAGGTGATATGTATCCATCTTTGTTCTTGTCAATTCCATGAAAGATCCTGTCGAATTTCAGATAATCAGATGACATATAGTGTAACTATAGATACCCGTAAACTCTTGCAATGAAGCACAAATTAATTTTTTCATGGCTTTAATCTAAGCATTTAGGATAATAGGTTTAAATTGTATTAAGTATCTGAACAAGAATGATGTAGACTAACTGTCGTATAAGTTGTGCATTAGGCCTCCCGTTAGAGGTAAGAAGAACTTGTAGCTTGTCTTTCACAAACTTTTGGGTCAAATACTCAAATCTTCTTTTCTGAATCCATGGTTGAAATATCTGCACATACATTCCAGGTCAACCGATGATCGTATAAGATTGCAGCTCACACTGTCATACATGCTTGAATCCTGAACTCTAGTTACAGAAAGAAAAGGGATATGTCACATTGCTAGGATACGAGAAATACCTGATATAAATTGTACGAAATGAGGAGTACTAGGGTAACAATAAGAGAAATGAGGACAATCAAATGTGATCCAGAGGAGGAACTAACAACATTTGTTAGTTGAAGAATCAAAAGCGGAATCACAGAAATCATCACAATTCTTGCTGTGTAGCTTGTATCAATATCTGTAATAACACCTGAACCTGCCAAGAAAAAAGTATCAGCCCGTTATCATCTCAAACAGAGTAGTTACAAATCTTACATTTGGATCAAAAGTGTACCCGTTAGACGTGATGGCTTCTTAAGTTGGACGGTGGTATCTATAGTTTCTGGTGCATTAGAAAATTTGTAGCTGGCTAAAGCAACAGCAATGCCCCATGTAAGTGTAAGATTAGTGACTGCTCCACCAGCAAGAATACTCATCCCTATTCCTGCTTGTGCTTTAGCATTTTGGGCATCTCCGGAAAGTCTGGACACTGTGGTTATAACACCATTACCCATAAATTAATTATGAAGGGGATTACATTTTTGCTAGAAAAGCGAAATGTTATGTAAAGAATAAGAAGGCCGAGTATATCCCCTTTCTGTGACGAAGGTCACATATTGAAATCTTCAATTTTTTCTCTACAAAAAATATACTATTAGATAATAAAAAAAATAAGAATATGTACTCGAATTCTCCTAATTGTAACACTAACATAGAGACTGAGGTTTGGAGAGTCCATGAGTAAAATGTTTTCTCATTTACTTTTCAGTAGTCTATCACGTACATATCGGTTATGAGACATGATTGAAGCACGCACTAAACAGAACAAGTCAGCAGTAACTTTGATTTGATACCTAAACTTTATTACATCTAAATCCGCAATTCCATGATGCGGTTGCATGGCTTCTTATTACACCCGGCAATTTTTCACACGATACGAAAACACGATACGAAATGATACGAAAATTTAGTGTTTGAGTTTGCATTTATAATACACGAATACGAAAGTACATGATCGAGATTTAGTGTCAGGTTTGGGTTTACCCGGGTTTGGATTTACCCGGGTTTGGATTTACCCTTTAAGTACACGACACGACACGAAGTACACGAAATAAACAAAATAATAATTGATAATATATATTAATATACTAGCCGATAACCCGTACGTGCACGGATTGTGATAAATTATCTTGAATTTCTAATTTTTAACTTTTTTAAATAAATAAAATTTTGAAGCACCAAGTTGTATATATTCTCGACTTTTATTTCGATTGCTAGTTAATAGACTCCTAGTATATAACTTCATTATTAAATTAAATTAATATTATTATTCTAATTAATTAAATTTATATAACTTCATTCTAGTAGCCGATAACCCGTGCGAAGCACGGATTGTGATAAATTATCTTAAATTCCTATTTTTTAATTTTTTTAAATGAATAAAATCTTGAACCACCAAGTTGTATATAATACTATATTCTCGATTTTTATTTCGATTGTTAGTTAATAGACTCCTAGTATATAATTTCAATAATAAATTAAATTAATATTTAATTTTATTATTTTAATTAATTAAATTTATATAACTTATCTCTGGTAATATAAGAATAGTTATATTATTATATTTATTATTAATCTATTATAGATATATTTTGAATATTAATTAATGGAGCCCTAAGTCCTATATTCTCGACTTTTATTTCAATTTTTACAACTTGTTTCATTATTATTATTAATTAATAGTAATTATAATTGTGATATGGTATACATTAATTAATTAATTAATTAATTGGCATACCGTATTTTACTTCAGAGAGGACTTGTTTCATTAGTAGTTTTTATTCTTATTGGCCTTCTATACACTTGAAAAACAGTTTTTAAAGTAAGATCAAATAGTAAAATAAGTTTTTATTAATTAATTAATTAATTAATTAATTAATTGGCATACCGTGCATACCGCGATATACATTGCATACCATTTAAAGGGGGTTTCTGCTTTTAATAAAGAGTATAGATTATAATAATATAATTTATAGTATACAATGTAATGCTAATAGTTGAATTTTATAAATAAAAATATATATAATATTAATTAATTAATTATTAATATTTAAAAATACTAAAAAAGTAATTATTTTTTCGTTTCGTGTACATTCGTGTCGTGTATTTTTGTGTCCATGAAAAATTTCATGTACTTTCGTATCATTTCTTGTTTTTACCAATTCGTGTTCGTGTCCAGATTTAGGTACACGAAATAATTTCGTATCATGTTCGTGTCAGCCACCCATATACACGAAACACGACACGACACGAAACCACTCACCCACCCGTTTTCCCAGGTCTACTTCTTATATCATCTCACGTGTTGCATCTTTCAAGAGTAATAACTTTTTTTTTATAAAATTTTTTTATTTAAATTTTTATTTAAAAAAAGATAGTTTTAAAAATAAGTTAATAAACTATCCTTAAAATATATTTTAAAATGCATACTGAACATCTATATTTTAAATGTTGACAATCGAAAGAGAGGGAAGAGCTAAAAAAATTGCATAACGCAAATATATGAGAAAATAATATTAAAATATCATTAAATCCACAAATGAAGAGCAACTCCAACCATACATGTTCCTACCTATAATGTTCTTAGGTGGACAAATATAGGTATTTTAGTTTAAAAATAAAGTTTCAACCCTACCCCTCATCCCCTTTATTTTTTAGGGGAGATAAAATATAACTCCTTATTTGAGGGATCAAAATTAGATCCCCTATATCCTCCACCTCATTTACCTCATCTCTCATTGGTTAATTTATAATATTGTTCAAAATTTAAATTTAAAAAAACTACACTAAAAATTATTTTTAAAATATAGGGTTGAATATAAGGTATATGATTAGGGGTGATGGCCCAAAATATTCATATGGGAGCCATGCTGGCCCTTTTTACTGACTGAAAACGCTACACCGTCTACCGTGATATGAGGGGTGTTGCGGAACACCGTGTTCCGTATCATGGGGTGTTGCGGAACACCGTGTTCCGTATCATGAGGTGTTGCGGAACACCATGTTCCGTATCATGGGGTGTTGCGGAACACCGTGTTCCGTATCATGCTAACACGGAAGATGGTGTTCCGTATCATGCATAATACGGAACACGGTGTTCCGTATTATGCTAATACGGTGGACGATTCTCCGTATCCCGTCGGTATTTCGGGCCATTTTTTTCAAAATCAGTATTTTGGACAAAAAACTTGTGAAAAATAGGCATTTTGGTAATTCTCTCTATAATTAGAGTGAAACATAATTTTCATTACCTATTTTTTTAATAATCCCTATTTTACGAATTAAGAAAAGGAAAGATCATTGAAGTTACTCTACTTCTTTACTTTATGAGATGCCAACTTTTGAAATTTTAAGTTGGCATCCCATTCAATGTCACTTTCACTGGCCAACACAATCAATGACATCCAATAATGTCATATCACATGAAATTAGCATTTCTCCTAACATCCTCCGTTGAAAATTTTGCACCTAACATCCTCCGTTGAAAATATTGCTTTTATAACTTATAATCAATTAGGTAAAGTATTTAATTTATAATATTAGATATATTGAAATTTGAAAAGGGTATGAATGTGCTAGTATGCCCTCCAGATTAGTCGAGGTGCACGTAAGCTGGCCTGAATATTGGATTATAAAAAAAAACAATTGAAACACCTAATTTATTTTTCACAAATTGTGAGCCCTTAAATCTCTAAAAGAAAGTGATGAAAATGTCACTTGGTCAAAGTCTAGAAGTATTTGGTAATTTATGTATCCACATGCTACATTACACAATGTTTAAATTTTTGTTTTGTCTTTTCAGATTGAATAAGTTATAGACTTTGAAGAACCTCTTAATCTGAAACAAGTAATCTCAGCATATGTCAATGTATTTGGTAACACCAATTTGATCAAAATTAAGCATATGTCACGTCTTGTTTAAGAATTTTGTGAATTTTTTTCCAAATAACAATCAAAACATCAAAGTTACAAATCAGTTAATTAACTTAAAAACATTACAAATATTTACAAATCATTACGGTACTACCATTTACCAAAATCAAGTATGGTGTAATTATAATTTTTTTTTCCAAGTAACAATCAAAACACCAAAATTACAAATCAGTTTAACTTATAAACTTTGCACATATCTACAGATCATTACGATACTATCATTTACTTAAGTATGGTATAATTAATCCTGTATCAATCATAGTTCGCAAGCTTATATATATGAGAAATCAGATATTGCAACAATGTGTTAACACTAGCAACAACTAAGAGTAGAAGATGGGAGAACATACCAAGAATCAAAGCAATTTGAGGGATAGTACCAATAAAATGAAACAAACTAGCTCCAAATACACCAGGTCCAAACGTTTGGAAAAACAAATCAGAACCTTCTGATACATACTTCTGACCAAGAGACAACAAGTACTGATACACCACGACCAAGAATATCAACCCCGGTAGCTCCGTCGTGCACGGTAAGAATCCGTAAGGCGGCTCGCATGAAACTGTCGTAGCACCAAGCCCGGGAACTGCAGCTGCAGCGGCAGTAGTCGCATTGTATATGCCATCAGATATCATTATATTCGAAATGAGACGACAACTTCCATAATCGGTCAACGCTAACAACAGGAGAATGGCTAATGTCAACTTTATCATTTTTTTAATATGTTTCTGTAGAGATTTGGAGAAAATGTATGAACGTTTTAACAAGTACTATGACCGTTATGTCTCTTTGTTATATACTTTTAGCTGTCACTGCTTTAGCAATGTCTTATGAATATTCAAATGGATTTCATTTGTTATTTAGCGCATCACCTTGAATATTAAAACTAGACTACTACCGCACGGTAGAACGTGTTTCGTGTCAAAAAATGTTTGAAAATGAACTTCCAGCAAAACGAAATTAACTTAAGGTTAGATTTTTCTTTATTTATTTGATGACACACTTTCCATTTTTAAATTTATTTTTAAAGGAAATTACCGCATGAGTTTACACGAAATTTCAAATAAGTTCACAAATTTATAAATTTATTTCCAATATTTAAAAGAATGGTCATCTTTGACGTTCAAAATTTATCGTAAACTATATATTTCTTCCAACTACATAATTATATAAGATTAATTGATTTAATTTAATTTCTTCAATTTCATCCGTATTCGATTCCCTATAACTACAAAATTAAATAGTATTTATTTTTTATATACTATTATCATTCAATTCTCTATAAGTTCATATTTAAATAATAATTATTAATTACATTTATTTATTTTAATTTCTTAATTTCACCCCGTTCAATCAGCTATAATTACATAATTTAACAATATTTATTTATTATATATTTTAATCATTCAATTCTTTACAAATATATGTTTAAATAATATTTATTAAATATATTTATTATTGATATTTTTTTTAATATTTTAACCATATTTCGTACGGGTTGTTTCCAACTAGTAAAGATTACGCATCTAGAATTTGTATATGTCCACAATAAGCACGTTGTGTATACAAACTTCGTATCTATTTACATTAAAAATTATTAGAGGTTTATTTTCTTTTATTTCATACATGATCATTTCTATTCCACAAAATTGGATTTTGTCTTTCTTTAAATGGTCAAAATTGTACCTATAATTCAAAATTTTGAATTTTATTTAAAGGTTGAAAATACGGCGCCATCAATTTCATCATTTGCAAATTGCAAAATCTGCTAATATGAAACGTGTGATAATAAATTAAAAATAAGTTTATGCATATACGTAAACAACAATTAGGGGGAGCATGATGGATGACATGTGGCCAACAACCACTGACCTTCTTTGAAGGAGGTCAGGGGTTCGACTCATGCACAACATAATGGACTAGATTTAAAAAATGGCTCTTGTGAGGTTGTGGTGGCTGAAAGAAGGTAGAGGGAATGTTTCATATATAAACCTTATTATAACTAATTTAAACAGATAAAACAGGTTAAGTTGATTAATATAATAAACTCGCAGAACGTAGCGGTTGAGATTTAATCATTCAAAAACTGCGCTACACTTGCTCCTTGAGGCGCCTCCAAGATTGACCGGAGATAAATATTTATTTATTGTGTCACGGAACATATAAAAAACACTTGGTTGTCGTAAAGGAATTTATCTTGAGGACTTATCTTGTTTTCAAGTTGCCTGGTTAACTAATACTCGATCCGTCTCAATATGCTTATCTCACTTTATATGTCGGGACTGTTCATAACATGAGACAAATTATTAATTTATGTCTAATTTGTAAGACCAAATATAGTCATGAGTGATCTTGCTGGATTCGTATTTATGAGTAATTTAATACAGTGAAGTTTTTATATTTAAAACTAATATAAAATTAAAGATATTAACAATTAAAAGTGTACGTTGATAATGAGAAATTTTTTTAGAAATTAAAGGAGTACCAATTATATTATTCTTTGTCTAGATGAATATGAATATTATTCTTTGCATGATTGCATCTCTCTCCATATATATGAGAACTTGTCCAGTCATTTCCAATCTGATAAAAATCTTCCATCACAACTAGCAGAAACTCTTGTCGCATGCATGCTTGGTCTATAGTCATTTTCTGCGCGAATGTCTTCTAGATTTGTATGCGTTAGTTGAATTTTCTTTATAACAGATCAAGAACTGGCAACTGGTTTTAGATTTAGTACTAAGGTTTCTGTAATATATTTTGTACCTTGGAGGCTGGGAATATTGGACCATGCAGAGACCGTACAATTTGGGGCTCCAAACGGTTTGAACCCAAAATTTATCAACATTTTAACGGGATCAAATTCAACCCAACAGATGGACAAATAGCCATTGGAACAACGTTATATATTAGGTTCTGTTTGGGATTTATGTTAAAAATTGTTGTGTTATTAGAAAGAGTGTAAAAAGCTGAGCACTGTTTGGTAATATTTTTGTTATGTGGATGCAAAAATATATTAAAAATAATGTTTTTGATGAGGTTTGATTTTGAAATCAGTTACTACTTTCCGCAAAAGTTGAAAAGCAGTTTTTTTCAAAAGCAGAGGGACTTGTCTAAAAACAGTTTTTAGGCCAAAATCATACTTTTCAAAAAAACAGCTTTTAAATTTTATCAAACACTTTTTCAACTGCTTTTCAAAAATAAGCTGTTGTTGCTATCTGCAACAGCAATCCCTAACACACCCTTAGTCTAATCATAATTTCACAGGTATTTATGCTTAACACTTATGTTGTGTTTGGTTAGGGTGATTGCATGAAATAAAATGAAATGAAATTTATAATATAAAATGAATAAGAAAATAAATTTTGTATTCATCTATTCATTTTATTTCAAATTAGCTATATTATAATTTAAACATCACAATTAAAGAGGAAATGTTTCATTTCTTAACTCTTCCATTTTTTTCACAATTCTTATCATAATAATTTTACATTATAGCATTTTTTTCCCCAAATTTATCCAGCAACCATTATTTTCCTTTTATTTCATCGGTAGTTGTACAAGACGTCAAAATTCAATACATGCCGAATACGTGCAAGACATATCACGGACTCACGGTACGGAGTTTTTGTGTGAGGTAAGGTAATTGTAGAGAAATGATAAATCCAGAGCTTATATTTAACTTCCAGAGCAACATTTTTTAAAAAGCTCAATTTACCCTTAATGTAATAACATATGTATGTAGGCATGAAGTACGTATTTGTCCCAATTTTTAATCTAGCCCTAATTTCTATCATCATTTGTAAACACAATCACACCTCACAGTCATAGTGACGGTGTTTGGCATGGAGGGAGGATGAATTTCAAGAAACTCAAATGTCCTCTGACGATTCATCTTTTAAAGGTAATTTTACAACTTTCACTTCTTATAATTATAACAAGTTTGAATTGTTTTTTATTTAATGTAATGGTTGCTTATTTTCAGAATTCGATTATAAAGATTATGAAGAAAAGCAATTACAATTATTAAGTTCATCTTTCAAGTCTCAGGAAGATCTTATCAGTTCTACCAAAGAAATTTACATGGTGCAGGGATATGCTTTATCAATCAAGTGTTCTAAAAAAGAAAAGTATGTTGTTCTTGGTTGTGATAGGGGAGGTTGTTATCGCAATAAGTTGAACATTCCTGTTGAAGATCGAAAGAGAAAATCAGGATCTCGACTAATTAATTGTCCATTTCAACTTCGTGGTAAGAAACAACTTGAAGGGTCCTGGACACTTCAAATGGAAAATGATTTGCACAATCATGAGCCATCATCAGATATGTCGGGTCATCCTTCATGTCGTCAATTATCAGAAGAACAAACTTTAGTTATTGAAAGAATGACAAGAGCTGGTGTGCAAACTCGTCAAATACTTTCGTCACTGCGACAAGAGAATGTTAATACAAAAGTAGTTTCGCGAACTATTGCAAATATGAAATTCAAGATGAAAAAAGAAAAGTTGGCTGGTCGAACTCCAATTCAAGCTTTATTTGACGAACTCGGTCGAGGTAATTTTATTTTTGATGTTGCTCATCATGATAATGGAAAGATTAAGCGACTTTTTTTTCTCATCCAATCATGATCACACTTACTAGGAGTTATCCAACTGTTTTTGTTATGGATTGTACTTACAAAACAAATAGGTACAAGATGCCATTACTAGATATAGTAGGAATGTCAAGTTTTAACACATCTTTTTATTCATGTTTCATCTAGAGCAGAAGGTGCCCACGCTAAGTTGAAACAGTATTTACAAGTTTCAACAGGGGACTTTCAGAAAGTGAAAGAAAGAATGTGTTTGGCCATTGAAAATGATTTTCAGGAGATTAAATCGCGGCTTTCAAGTGAGAAAATTCGAACTCTCCATGATTGTAATATTATGCTTTTTCGAGAATTAAATACTCGGGTGTCACATTTTGCAATGAAAGAATTATTTAAGCAATGGGAGTTGGTTAGATCCGGAAAAATGAAGTCTACATGCACTGGCCAGTTTAAAACAATTATGGGTCTTCCTTGCACACATATGTTGAATGGTTGGAAAGAGAATGTCGTACCCATTGATGCCATACACTCTCAATGGAGGATTGACAACAGACATTTACTTCTTCCTGGTGCTGAGATTGATCCTAACGCTCTGAAAATAAAGGAGTTACTTGGCACTTTTGAAGACAAATATCAAGAATGGTCTCTTACTCAAAAAGATAATGCATTGGATGTGTTATCTCAACTTGTTAATGGGAATTCATCCCAACTTCTTGAGCCAGAAGTTGTGTCACACAAAGGAAGGCCACAAGGATCAATGAACAAAAGAAATTCTTCTTGTACAAAACGAAATCTTTCAGAATTTGAGATTGTTGAAAAAATCAGAAAGTGTAGTGTTTGTGGATTTACCGGACACAATAGTCGTTCCTGCCGAGGTAAAAATAACGTGCCTGAATACATGGATTGCTACACTCCATGTCTAGTAGAAGAGGAGAACATTGTTTCAGGTCCTTATAATTTATCCAAAGACTTCTCGCGAAATTCATATGTTAATGTAAGTAACCTTTTATTGTATTTTTTTTGAATGTTTATTTTGTGTAATATTTCTTTAATCATGTCCGACTCGTTCTTTTATTCTTGGTCCCAGAATGAGGAGAGACTTGATTTCTTCAATCTTTAGAGACATGGCATAAAACTGGCCTGGTTGTGAAGACTGAAGCATTGTGATTTTGCAGAAAAGTGGCATCTGATCATATTATCATATAAATGTGGATGTCTTAATATTTTTGTG
This sequence comes from Kitagawia praeruptora, assembly GCA_037693485.1. NCBI lineage: Eukaryota > Viridiplantae > Streptophyta > Magnoliopsida > Apiales > Apiaceae > Kitagawia > Kitagawia praeruptora. Next base: position 103,131,096 of record CM075354.1, on the reverse strand, counting down.
AATTGTTTAGAACAATTAATTTTGGACCAGTGGTTGATTCATATATTATTCCTAGAAAGTGTAATGCCCAGGTGCTGTTAGTTTTGTATGTTCTGGACCTCTTAGTTTTGTAATCATCTGCTTTGGCTCTGAAATTAATATAGCATGCTCTGGAAGTTAATGTTAAGGATAATATGGTAATTACAATATACATTGCTCTGGAAGTTAAAATTGAGCTCTAGATTTAGCATTTCCCTAATTGTAAAATCTATGTATTTTCTTAAATCATTTTTGTTGTGGAATAAAAACTAGGTTATGATTATGACGGCTAGGGTTTGTCTGTATTTAATGCTAAGGGTGGTTGAGCTTCGAGCTTTAATGGCTGCTTCTGCGTTCGAGACTAAACGGTCCTCACAGAATGCCTACGTATCTCTGTATTAGAGAATCAAGCCAAGAAAACGTAGTTCTGAAGATGAGGGGTCAGACCCTTTATATAGGCTGAGAAGCCCTAGAGTTATGGTAGGGTTAGGTGACTTGGTAGGTAAGTCAACCTCGAGGAAAGTTCTAGACCCCTTCATTGTAGGTAGGAGTCTGTTTCCTTGTATGAGTGTATGCCTTGGAGGCTACTCCTTGTAGAGATAATGTTCTTATCTGACACTTATTAATGAGCTGTTTATTATCCCTAATATTAATTACGAAATTAATATTGTAAATAGGGTTTGGGCCCACCTGGTGGGCCCCACGTTTGGACAATTCCGGGTCTAATTAATGCCACATTAAATGTGTCTTTAGGGCTTATTTTTAGCCCATATCATTTGCCCCCCAACTTCTAGGGAAACTGATCAGGTTTTCCTTGAAGTTTTTACGGCCTTATTCGAGACTTGGGTCAGGGTTTATTGCTCTTACATGAGTATTTTCAACTTATCATCTTAATGTAAAGCGTGGAGCGACCGGCGCATTTACGACGATGTTGAATGACACTAAGCGGTGTTAAATGGCACTAGACAGCGCTAATCAGCCTTAAACAATGTTTAAACAGTGTTAAACAATGTCGAATGGCATAAAACGGCACTAACAACACTAATCGGCGCTAAACGGTGCTATACCGGCGCTAAACGGTGCTATACCGGCACTAAACGGTGCTAATCGGTGCTAACAGGCACTAATATGTGCTAATCGGCACTAAACGGTGCTTAATCGGCACTAAACGGTGCTAGCGGGGGTCCGGGGGCGGCAGCCCCCGGGCGGGGTCCAAGGGGCGGCAGCCCCTGGCGGGGTCCAAGGGGCAGAGCCCCTGGCTGGGGTCGAGCTGCCAGGTCAGCTCGGAAATTTTTTATTTCTGAAGACTAGTACTATTCAGAAATTATCGTTTCGGCTCGAAATTTTGCAAACTCGAGCTCAAATTCGAGCTCAATCTGCCTCAAGGTCGCAGCCATTTTTCTTACTTTCTAAGTCATTTTCGACCTGGAAATTTCGAGCAGAAATTAGTTCATTTTCGAGCTTAAATAGTAAATTTTCGAGCTAAAAAACGAGCTCAAATAGGGGCCAAGTCGTAGCTTTTTTCCAGGAAAATCAGTGTTTTTTTCGACCTGAAATGAACGAGCTCAAATAGTGTTAAAACGACCTCGATATCGTTCAACCTCGACCTCAGTATAGCTTAAGAACGACCTCAAAATGAATCCCAGGTCGTGGGGATTTTTTACATTTCCTAGTTCAAATTCGACCTGAGATTTGCGATCTCAAGCCATATTACAACGATCTCAATTGGAGTGGTAGGTCGTGGCTTCATTTTGCTTTTTATAAGTAAAAAACGACCTCAAGTGTGCAACCTCATATCTGTTTTGTTCCGACCTCAATTTTCAAGGTTGGTTACGACCTTAGAATTAAATTTTCCAGGTCTTCTAGCCGAGCTCGTAATTATTCAAGAAAATGAGATCGAATCTCACGACCTCGTGCCTTGTTTTGGCAACTCCAAATCTCATTATGGATTTTAACGGGCCCTGTCTTTTTTAATTTTCATGGGCTGGATCTAGATTTTCAAATCGTTGGGCCTATAAACTTTTTAAGTTTTGATTGGGCCTTTCCTTTGGGTCAAAACAATCTCAAAACCTTAATTAGGTTTATCAATCTTGGTTGGGCCGTGACAGGCTTGGTGTTGTTGGGCCTTTTAGAGTCCAATTTGTGTTGATCACCACCCTATCATCGATCGTGATCATGGGGTATCTCGAATTTCTTTGTAAACTTTCGTTAGATCATCACGATCTCTTAAACGCACCAAGCCATTAGGTTGAATTTTTGGGTATCAACCCTCGTCCTTCTGGGAGTATAACTCGAGTTAATAACAGAGGGGATACTTTCTCTTTGGGACTTTCGAGTCTATAATCTTTCCAGATCTTGTTTCAATGATTGAATATGATCAGCTTCACGAGCTAATTTCATCAATCTTCTTAAAAATATCTGTCGAATCATTGATGGAGGCCACCCTAGGCCTTAAGGGCTGTCATGCCTATTGATGTATCAAACGTGCTTCATGAGCTAAGATTTATTATTTTGGACCTTCGAGGTTGAGGATAATCATCCTTGCAAGTGAACTTTTTATGATGAGCATTTAAACACATGGCTAATCATGCCCTCAGCCCTCATAGGGGTAGGAGCCCATAACTTGGGTTTTGTCCTGTTGGTGATGGTAACACCATTATAGAGATTCGTAATCATGTTAGGGTGTTTACGATTGTAAGCAAAGTCACCCCTCTAAATTGGGGATACATCCCTTTAGGGTTTGAATCCATTCTCTGGACTCCAATTTAGTAGGTTTCAGTTCCTTGAATTCATGTTGTTAGAGGGTTCATCCCTTAAATAGTCGTTGGTATGAGCAAGGGGACGTATTTTATGAGCAAGGGCTCTGCCCCCCAGGTGTTGCCCACACATCCCTTCGTGCACTTCTTCGAGTGTTTCTCTGGCCTCCTGGGCCTCAAGCACTTCAAGTACGGGATCACAAAAGATCTCTTGTATAGCAAACCCTCAATCAGGGTGTATCTTAGAGCTCTTACCGAGAGTTTACGTGCTTCCATGACATCTTCAGGGAGCCATCCCGTTTCCAAGTGAGCCTTGATAGGATCCATCCCACAGCTTTGCACATCGATCGGTGTCACCAACTTCACATTGATAGTAGGGGTCTTCAAGACCTGAAAGTAAACACTCCCAACATAGTTCTCTATCTCCGAGGAAGCGAACTTAGAGAGGGCATCTGCCTTAATGTTCTCCTCCCTCGGGATGTGTTCCATGTATCATTCCTCGAATTGAGTCATAACACCCTTGGCTATCCTTAGATATTCTGCCATAGTTTCCTCACGAGCTTCAAACTCACCATTCACTTGTGCAACTACAAGTCTCGAGTCTCCATAAACTTTGAGGTGCTTGACCCTTAATTTCCTTGCTAAGGTCAAACCGGCTATCAGAGCCTCATACTCAGCTTCATTATTAGTCATTGGAAAGTCTAGCTTTAGAGCATATTCGAGTAGGAACCCATCTGGACTTCGCAGAACTAGACCAGCTCCACTTGTTTTTGTTTTTGATGTCCCATCAAAATAGAGCACCCAGTATTCTTTGGACATCAAGTCTCCTTCATCTTTCTTCTCTTCCACTATCTCTTCATGCCCCCCGACTTCTTGGTTGTCAATGGTACATTCAACCATGAAGTCAGCGAGTGCCTGAGCTTTTATGGCCGTCCTAGGCTTATACTTGATATCGAATTCTCCTAGCTCAATAGCCCATTTGATCAATCTTCCGCTCACTTTAGGACTATGCAAGATGTTTCTTAGAGGCTGATCAGTCAGGACCTCAATCTTGTGAGCCTGAAAGTAGGGTCGTAGCTTCCTCGAGGCCATTATCAAGGCTAAAACAAACTTCTCGATAGTAGAGTAGTTTATCTCGGCTCCATGCAGGATCTTGCTTACATAGTATATGGGTTTCTGAACCTTCAATTCTTCCTTTACCAGGACGGCTCCTAGTGCAATGTTGGAGACAACCAAGCATAGATAAAGAACTTCATTTGGTTTTGGCTTGGCCAACAGTGGCGCTCCGACCATGTACTTTTTCAGGGCCTCAAAGGCTTCTTGGCTTTCAGCCGTCCATTCAAAATTTTTCACGTTCTTAAGTGCTTTGAAGAAAGGTAAGCACTTCTCCCCTGACTTGGAGATGAATCTTCCCAATGCCGCCACTCTTCCTGTCAATTTCTGGACGTCCTTGACAGTCCGTGGTGGTTTCATGTCTAGGATTGCTTTGATCTTATCGGGATTGGCCTCAATTCCTCTCTTGGAAACCATCAGGCCTAAGAATTTTCCCGAGCCTACTCCGAAGGCACACTTAGTTGGATTTAACATTATCTGGTGGTGCCTCAGTACTTCAAATGCCTCACGAAGGTGTTTTATATAATCTGCCTTATCGAGGCTCTTGACTAACATGTCATCCACGTAGACCTCCATGGTCATGCCAATGAGGTGTTCAAAAATTTTGTTCACTAGCCTTTTGTAAGTGGCTCCTTGTTGGTGTCATCCTTGTGCATCTTTATCTGGTTATAGCCACTGAAGGCATCCATGAAGCTTAACATCTCGTGCCCAGCCGTAGCGTCAATCAGGGCATTGATCCTTGGTAAGGAAAAACAATCCTTAGGACATGCGTCATTCAAGTCTGTGAAATCGACACACATCCTCCACTTCCCATTGGCTTTTTTGACCATCACCGGGTTGGCCAACCATTCCGGGAACTGAATTTCTTCGATGAAGCCCACTTCCAGGAGCTTATCAACTTCTTGCTTGATGGCCTCTTGCCTTTTAGGAGCGAAGTTCCTCTTCTTTTGTTTTATGGTCTTCCTATTAGGATCCACATTCAACTTGTGAGTTATCAACTGGGGATCAATCCCTGGTATGTCCGCCGCTGTCCAAGCGAAGACGTCGTTATTTTCTTGAAGAAAGGTAGTCAACTTGCCTTTCAAAGACTCGGTCAATAGAGCTCCGACATAAGTGACCTTATCTGGTTCTTCTGGGATCAAGGGGATGGGGATTAGATCCTCAGCTGGTTTTCCCCTATTCCCCTCATCGTCCCGGACATCCATGTCTTCAATTGGGAGTACTTGCCCCCCGGTTCTGTCAGGCCTTAACGCGGCTATGTAACAGCTTCTAGCCATTCTTTGGTCACCCCATTCTTCTCCAATCCCGTTTCTTGTTGGGAATTTGGTTTTCAGGTGTTAGGAAGAGGCTACAGCTTTAAATGCAAGGAGTCCCGTCCTTCCCAGGATTGCGTTGTAGGTCGAACTTGCCATGATGACTATGAAATTCAACATCTGGGTAGTTGATTTCGGGTCTTGTCCCATTGTCATGGGAAGTTGTATCGCGCCTTCTACCTTTGATTCCACTCCATTGAAACCATAGATGGACATATCCGATGGTGTTAACTGGGTGTCCGAGTAACCCATCTTGATGAAAGCGTCATGGAAAAGAATATCCACTAACGCCCCGTTGTCAACTAGAACTCTTTTAACTTCATAATTGCCTATCACAGGTATGATGACCAAAGGGTCATCGTGGGGAAATTTCACTCCCTCCAAATCAGAATCATCGAAACTTATGGACACATCTGTCTTGGCACGCTTTGGTACCTCTCCGACCACAGTCATTACCTCTCGGGCATAAGATTTCTTTGAATTTCTGGAAGGCCCAGCAGCAGTTGGTCCTCCAAATATCATGTTCACAGTTGGCCCTCGGGGCTTAGGGTTACGACCTTAATCATTGTCTTGTCTATCGTATTCCTTCCTTTCATAGTTTCCCCTCTGACTTCCTTGAGTCCCATCCTTGGTGAATTTACTGAGTTTTCCTCTCCGAATCAAGAACTCAATCTCATCCTTAAGTTGTCGGCAGTCATCTGTATCATGACCGACTTCTTTATGGAATCGGCAGAACTGATTCTTATTTCGTTTTTCCAGATCGGTCCTCATTGGCTTCGGCCATCGGACTTCACGGTCGTTCTCAATCTCCATTAGTATCTGACTCCTTGAGGTATTCAACCTTGCATATTCAGAAAACTTCGGTTCAAGGCCTCCCTTTTTAAGGGGAGATTCAGAATCCTTTGTACGGGGATATTTGTCCCTGACGTCATATTCTTGATCTGTCTTTCTCTTTTTTGAGTTCGTGTTGTTCCCATTGTTCCATCATAGGATTTGATGGTGGGCATCTTAAACCTTCTTGAAATATGGGCATTCATAACCTCATCGATAAACGGTGGGGTAGGATCGTCGGGATTTCCCAACTGTGTCAGTTTATAGGGATCACCCCTTGGGGTTTCGACCCTTGAACGTCTTGTTCTATCTCTAGAGGGCTCTTCCAGATCCACAAACGGGATTTCAGCACCTCCAGCTCCGGTTGGTGGGCAATTACCTTGCCTCTGTTGCTCTCTTGCCAAGATATCCTTCAACTTCTGGATCTTAGCCTCATGCTTTTGGATTCTCTCCATAGCAGTAAGGGGACGTCCTCCAGTAGTTTTCCGAGCACGGCCTACAGGCTCCTTGCTTCCACGCCTCCTTCTAGGGGCTCGATCAGGGCTATCCTCCTCAGAGGATGAGTCATCGGTATAAGGTCCAGAATAATCTTGGATCAGGGGGGTACGACGCGGTTGATTCGTGGGTTCCAAACCTCGAATATAAGGGGGAATGTATGGCTCATGATAGGTGCCCCCTATGGGTTGAGATGGCATCCCTAGAGTTTGACTCGCATATTGGGGAAGATCAGTGGTGTGAAGTTGAAGACCCGATGGGGTGTTCAAGATTAGTGGGTGGGTTACAGGTGGTGGTTGAGTAGTTCCATGAACAACCATCTGTAGGGGATTCGTCCCTTCAACAGAGATTGGGATCTCGGGTCCTTAAGTGGTGGCGACAGGGATATTTTCCCTTTGAGTACCAGTAGGTGGTGGTTGGCTTCCATGAGCACCAGCTTCGGTGGTGACAGGAAGTCCAGCAGAAGTTTGAACAGTTCTCCGCATGTTTGCCATGGTTGATGTTGTTTTCCCACAGACGGCGCCAAATGTTGTGGAATAAAAACTAGGGTTTGCGGTCGTGGGTTCGATTCCCACAGACGGCGCCAAATGTTGTGGAATAAAAACTAGGTTATGATTATGACGGCTAGGGTTTGTCTGTATTTAATGCTAAGGGTGGTTGAGCTTCGAGCTTTAATGGCTGCTTCTGCGTTCGAGACTAAACGGTCCTCACAGAATGCCTACGTATCTCTGTATTAGAGAATCAAGCCAAGAAAACGTAGTTCTGAAGATGAGGGGTCAGACCCTTTATATAGGCTGAGAAGCCCTAGAGTTATGGTAGGGTTAGGTGACTTGGTGGGTAAGTCAACCTCGAGGAAAGTTCTAGACCCCTTCCTTGTAGGAGTCTGTTTCCTTGTATGAGTGTATGCCTTGGAGGCTACTCCTTGTAGAGATAATGTTCTTATCTGACACTTATTGCTGAGCTGTTTATTATCCCTAATATTAATTACGAAATTAATATTGTAAATAGGGTTTGGGCCCACCTGGTGGGCCCCACGTTTGGACAATTCCGGGTCTAATTAATGCCACATTAAATGTGTCTTTAGGGCTTATTTTTAGCCCATATCAATTTTTTTCCAAGATAAATCTTTCATTCATTTCTCAAGACAATCAGAGATCATACATGTATTCGTACTATTTCTTTAAGTTCCGCGGGAGTTGCCCATCCTAGATTTCTCTAGTAAACATGTTGAGTACATATGAACCAGTTAATTTCACTACAAGAAAAATGGCTAAATATGAACAAAAAAAATCGGTCATATTTAGCCAAATTCGACCGAATTCGATCATATTTAGCTAAATTCGACCGAATTTCTGTTGGTCATATTTACGCTGGTCAAATTTAGTTATTCGGTCGAATTTAGGATAAATTCAACCGAATAATTCGGTCATATTTAGGATAAATTCAACCAAATATTTCGGTCATATTTAGGATAAATTTGACCAAAATCGATCGAAATTGATATTACTAAATTCGACTGATTTTAGTCGAATTATAAATTCGACCAAAAATTTAAAAACTTTGAAAATTTCATATTTGGGTGAAAATTTCAAATTTTGGTGAAAATTTAAAAACTTGGCACCCAAAATGGATTAAATTCGACCAAATTTTATCGAATTTATTACAATAAATTCGACCAAATTCAGTCGAGTTTAATTTGTACCATTTTTAAAAAAAAACAGCAAATTTGCTGCTTACTATTCACCGCCGGCGGAGAAGAATCCGGCCACTTCCAACCGGCCATTTCGCACACACACACATGCATTTCTTAGCTGGGCTACGTTCTAACACTGCCGGGAACGCTAGAACAGGGTACAACTGCTCAAAATCATCAAAAACCGAATGGTTCCGACGAGTTTAACATAAAATCCGGCAACAACCAACGAGCTCCGACGAGCACGATTCCAAGGCCAAACAGAAATAAAACTCTTGCCCATAAGTTGTAGAACATCAACACAGCTACAACCCATAAAAAATCGAATAAAACGAACCATAAAGTCGAATTCCGGCGACTTTGAGCCCAAATCCGGCCAAAACGCGATCCGCGTAAAACGTAAACGAAACTTAGCAAACTTGGTCTCAAAACAAAGCTCAGATGATATAGAAACTACCCATGGCAACATATTTCATGAACAATCAATGAAAAATCCGAAAATTTAAGTTGAAAATTCGGTCAAAAGCTTGAACTCGTTTTTCTTCAAATCGCACATAAACACTCAAATTAAACACATGAATCAACTCCAAATCATCATACAAAGCTAATGGAAGCATCAAAACAAGCAAACAATCGCTCAAACGAAAAGCCCCAATTTTTGAGCTAAAAACCCTAAAGTTTTATAATAAAAAAAATAGGTCGGGGGAGGGGGGACGGCTGGGGTGTTCATTGGGGGTTAGTTTTGTTTAGTTAAGTTTATATATATTTATATATAATATATATGTATATGTATTAATATTATATATGTGTATTTTAAATGAAGGGTTAGGATTCGTTTTTGTTTTTTAAATGAAGGGCTCAGATTAGATGACTCATCAATCCATGTGATATTAAATGGACCAATGAGAGACAGCCTTGATGCTGACGGAGAAATTTAATTATAATGAAAACACGGCTAAATTCGACCAAATATGGTCGTATTTAAGATTAAATTCGACCCAATATGGTCAAAATAAGGAGCTCGGCTAAATTCGACCGAATTTGGTCAAATTGAATATTTGGTCGAAATTCAATTAATTTTTTATTTTAAAAAATTAATAAAAATAGGAATAAAGGGCAAAAAATTAAATAAAATAGAAAAAAAACCAAATTTTTATTCAGAATTTATAATCACCCAAGTAGTCATACCACAACATTTTATTTTCAAAAATAGGCATTTTTTTTCTATTTTTATTTAATTTTTTAATTTATTTTACAAACTAGTTAAAATGGGGAAAATATAAAAAGAATGTAAAAATTAATTAAAATAGGGTAAGATTAATTTTTTATTTTTTGAAAATGTGGGAATATCATTAGATTAGATATATCTTGACATTCGTATGGTTGGATCGTCGAGATTTATTTTTAAAAAAATAGAAACAACAATCTGGGGCGAAGCACTACTTACTAGTATTAGTCAATTCAGTAGTTGACTACTAAGATCTCCAACCAAATTAATTTTTTATTTTTGGAAAATGTGGGAATATCATTAGATTAGATATATCTTGACATCCGTACGGTTGGATCGTCGAAATTTATTTTTAAAAAAATAGAAACAACAATCTGGGACGAAGCACTACTTACTAGTACTAGTCAATTAAGCAGTTAACTACTAAGATCTCCAACCAAATTAATTTTTTATTTTTTGAAAATGTGGGAATATCATTAGATTAGATATATCTTGACATCCGTACGGTTGGATCGTCGAGATTTATTTTTAAAAAAATAGAAACAACAATCTGGGACGAAGCACTACTTACTAGTACTAGTCAATTAAGTAGTTGACTACTAAGATCTCCAACCAAATTAATTTTTTATTTTTTGAAAATGTGGGAATATCATTAGATTAGATATATATGGACATCCGTACGGTTGGATCGTCGAGATTTATTTTTAATAAAATAGAAACAACAATCTGGGACGAAGCACTACTTACTAGTACTAGTCAATTAAGCAGTTGAATACTAAGATCTCCTACCAAATTAATTTTTTATTTTTGAAAATGTGGGAATATCATTAAATAAGATATATCTTGACATCCGCACGGTTGGATCGTCGAGATTTATTTTAAAAAAAATAGAAACAACAATCTGGGACGAAGCACTACTTACTAGTACTAGTCAATTAAGCAGCTGACTTCTAAGATCTCCTACCAAATTAATTTTTTATTTTTGAAAATGTGGGAATATCATTAAATTAGATATATCTTGATATCCGTACGGTTGGATCGTCGAGATTTATTTTTAAAAAAATAGAAACAATAATCTGGGACGAAGCACTACTCACTAGTACTAGGCAATTTAGTAGTTGACTACTAAGATCTCCAACCAAATTAATTTTTTATTTTTTGAAAATATGGGAATATCATTAGATTAGATATATCTTGACATCCGTACGGTTGGATCGTCGAGATTTATTTTTAAAAAAATAGTAACAACAATTTGGGACGAAGCACTACTTACTCCTATCATATGAATATTTTTTACACACAACTAAATTTATACATATGAATAATGTTATCATTGTATTTATAAATATTTTTTAATGATGTGTACAAACAGTTAAATATTTAATAATAATTTTTCAAACTAATTAGATACTTATTTAATTTATTTAAAAAGTTTACTAAATAAAAATTTAACTTTCTCCTATCATATGGATATTTTTTACGCACAAACTAAATTTATACATATGAATAACGTTATCCTTGTATTTATAAATATTTTTTCATGATGTGAACAAACATTTAAATATTTAATGATGTATTTTCAATTTCTGAAAATTATAAATTCAATCGAATTTGGTCACATTTATTAAATTCGACCAAATTTGGTTGAATTTAATGCGGGTAAATTCGACCAAATTTGGTCGAATTTAATATTTTACCGAATTCGGTCATATTTATAAATTCGACCAAATTTTGGTAACATTAGGGAAAAAAATGAGCGGCAATTTTCCCGCTCCCCTACCAAATATGACCGAATTTGGTCGAAAAAAAATCGATCAAATTTAGTAGCTACTAAATTCGACCGAAAAAAAAATCGGTCAAATTTAGTAGCTACTAAATTCGACCGAAAAAAAATCGGTCAAATTTAGTAGCTACTAAATTCGACTGAAAAAAAAATCGGTCACATTTGGTACTAAATTCGACCGAATAAATTTGACCGCAGCTAAATTCGACCGAAAAAAATCGGTCAAATTTAGTAGCTACTAAATTCGACTGAAAAAAAAATCGGTCACATTTGGTACTAAATTCGACCGAATAAATTTGACCGCAGCTAAATTCGACCGAATTCGGTCATATTTAGTCGGACCAAAAATGGTCGACCGAATTCGGTCATATTTAGTCGCGATCGAATTTATTTGGTCATATTTAACCTTGTTTTCTTGTAGTGTTTTGAGCCTTCTGACTCTGCGGATTATTTTTACTTTGTTTAATTTGTGCAGTTTTTTCTAGCTTGCTTTGATCGTGGTCCAAATTAAGCCACTTTTCCTTGTCAATAATTTTGTTAATCTAAAAGTCTAATATTCAACTTGTAATAAAATTAAGTGATATTTGGACCATTTATTCCTCTTCCAAACTGATTTCACTGGTAATAATTATTGAAGACTTTTAAAATCATAAGGCCCAGATGCATCATACTCAAATTTCTATACTTTTTTTCCCTTTTGCTAATTTAATTACTCAGATTTATATAATAATGAAAACCCAGCTGTAGCAAAACAAGATTTGGCACATAAAAATAATATTAATTGAGATTTTAGTACTTATTTAAAAACACAATTAAAATCACAATTCACAACTGTGGCCAGAAAGAAATGGCTTGATTATAGTGTAAACAATGTACGAAGTACAAGGCATCATTTCTAACCCGCGTCTTATTTCTCCCATTATGCTAGCTATCCTATTGCGTACAAACAGATATTCACACGCACGGACACACATATATTTATCATAATACACTGGATCTTGTTATAGTACTACATACTCTAATGATTAGTTCAATCAAAATCTTTCAACAAATTATTATTATAATGAAGCTTTCAACTTTCTTAATTAATTTGTCATCATAATACGCTCCTTCAATTTAGCTATGGCATTGTTTGCGGTACAAGGTTTTGATCCCATTCATTCACCAAAATAAACTTATATATATATTGGCACCCTCAAACTATGAAATCTAGTGCAGAGACTTATCTATATAATAACTGAGTTTTTTGTATAGGCAATCAACATGGCCGTTAAAAAAGATATCACTTCATCATCTTCGGAAGCGATTCTTGAGAATGCATGGGCGAATTTTATCGGTAAAGATCATGAATCCAACAAAGAGCTTCCAAAGGACTCTGATGTTTTTCAGTTATGGAATGTAATGCCAACCCTGGATCATAAAAATGGAGACGGATCCATAAATATGTTACAAAGGCTACCAAGTCTAGGCCGATGGATGATGTCTATGGGATCCGAAAGCTGGGAGACAATTCTTAATGAATATACAGCTCTTCCTTTGAGTGTTGAAGATAGCCGCTCAACAATAAATCATGATTTTGAGAGCATGGAGAGAAATGAGACATTAAGCCAAAAAGTTGAACACAAAGTTGAGAAGATAAATACAAGACATTATCGGGGTGTAAGAAGGCGGCCATGGGGAAAATATGCAGCAGAAATACGAGATTCGACAAGGAAAGGAGCTAGGGTTTGGCTTGGAACATTTAAAACTGCTGAAGAAGCAGCTTTGGCCTATGACAAGGCTGCATTACGGATTAGAGGTCCTAAAGCACACCTTAACTTCCCTCTCGAGAAACTGACTCAATGTTCTGGTACTACGACTGCACTTTCCGAAAGTAAATTTACTTGTTCAATGGAAAGTTCACAAACCCATGATTTTGATAGTAATTCTTTTGGTTGCAATCAAGTACTTCCGGAATTGCCTAAAGAAGTTCGGAGAGAGGAGGAACATGAGGACTGGGGCACAGCTGAAAAACATGAAACAAAGAAATTGGAGAGCTTGAAGGATGATCCGTTTGATATACTAGAGTTCCAGGATCTTGGGAGTGACTATTTGGAAAGTTTATTATCCACCTTATGATCCGACGACAGTCAAAACATGAAATATACAGTTATCCAGAAATTATGATTACTATAGAGTACTTACATGAATGCCCTCAGGGCTAATTCACTATTCCCTCCATTTTTGTTTGCTTGTCATCCTCAAATTTTACTTTTGTAAATAAGTGAGAATATACATGACAATCACATAACACAAATAAGGAGGGTGATCCTGCCAGCCTCAATTTAACTTGTGTTTTAATCAAATTTTTTTAATGATACAAAATTTTACTGAAAATGATTTTCAATTCTGTAATGTTTGATTTAACAGCCCGACTTTTCAGACAATTATTTCTAAATTCGAAACTAAAATAAAATACAATTCTTTATTCAATAAATCCAAATTCAATGAAAGTCAAACCCAAATCAACTAAACAATCTAAAACAATAAAATTAGAGACGCAACTATACAAATTCAATTTTCAATGTGCAATTAAAAACTAAAATTTATTCTATAATGCGGTATATCTTTTCCAATAATTGCATATAAACCAAGTAGCACAAAATCCATAAGTTCACATCCTTATTCGATCCAAAGCTTAGTAACCTGAAATATATTAAAACAATGAGCTACAAAGCCTAGCAAGTAACGATCGCCCGACGGCTCAAAATAATACTTAAAAAAAACAAAAGTTCAAAAGCTATAAATCGATAAAAGAATCTTTCAGTAAAATCACATTTTATTTCCACAGTTCTAAGTTACGGTCACACTATGCCAGTGACACGGCTTCTATAGTTCGATGGGGGCTAGTTTACGTCCCTCGTTAAGTCAAACTCAACAAGGTATCTATGTGTTCCGGAACGTGCGTAAACTAGTTCTATGTGTCACACTATCCAGTGACCGGATTCTATGATTCGATACGCAACTAAAACTGGGGATTTCTAAAAGTCTTTTCTATAATCAATTTTTGATGTCACAAATTTCGATAACCAAATCAACGGGTATTTTGAAACATAATCAAAACAGATTTTAAAACGGTAGTGAGCAACGAAAAGTCACTTACCTCGATATCGATGTCGTACCCTGAAAATAAAGTAACAACAAATCCTAAATATTAATTCATTATCTATTAACAGTCAATCAAAACAAATAAGCACACACCTTAATAGAACTCATGCGGCGCTACATATAACTTACTCAAAGAAAATTCCAAAAATCATACACCAAAATATCTTACAAAATAGACCATTGTTAACAAAATCAGCCATGATCAGTTCTGGAAATTGGCAAATTACTCTATGAAAATGATTTTATATGAAAAATCATAAAGCACGAAAAACGTAGACAATTCTGAGACCTTTCCAGAATGGTAAGGCTCGATAAAAACAAACAAGTAACGAATTCAGAAAGTAGATATTTGCGGACTGCAGAACAGAATCAGACCGTGACTTCTCTAGTATTTTGCTGTTTAAGACTTCAAAATCACAACATTTGACGAAGGAATGTAAACTAAAAACGTAGAGCTAGAAAATATCTTTCCAGAATGATATCGCTCATAATTTTTGGATAAAAACTCAATTTACTATGAATTTTCAAAGTTGGGCACTCAATTTCGAAAACAAGCAGGTCAGATCACAAAATCACAGAAAACACGAATTTACATGCAGAATTTCAGAAAAGTTAAAGAAGAAAAGTTGTAGATAATTCCAATACCTTTTCAGAAAGACTAATTTCATGAAATTCCGATGAATAACGAATCACATACGAATTTTACAAGAATTCAGAATTGATATATATTGTACATACAAAATCAAAGTACTAATACCAAGATAAAAAGGATAGCGAAACATCTATACAAATAATTAACTCATGGATATACATTAGATTCTACACCTATACAAATACTCAAGAGAACATACAAGAATCCTTAACATAATCAAAATCAATCAAGTATAATACACATGAATTAACACGAACATCAAGAGAATTAAAGAATCGTTACCCCTTCTTTTTCAATTTGTTATGAATCTTCCTTTTCTCATGTTTATTTTCTCTTCTCTCTTTCTCTCTCTTTTTCCTCTCTCGCGTTCCTTTTTCTTTCTTTGCCCAATTGAATTCTCTTGCTAGGGTTTTCTAATTTTCCGTAACTGAAGTCTCTCTCTTTTTTTTCTATTTTTTTTCTCAATCTTTTTCTATTTTCTATATAAATATACATACATCATCCTATATTTATTTTATTCTTAATAATTACTCTTTGATGATACATCATTTTTAATAAAAAAAAACTTAAAAATTGATTATGATTTACAACCTATTAATCTTCTATTTTTAATGACTTTCTACAATAACTCCTCTAAAATTGAAAAATGCTATAATTTTAAGTCCTGAATTATTAATACTAAATTATCAAATTATTTACTAAAATTAATTAAAAACCTGGGGTGTTACATTTGATATCCTGAAAATGTGATTACAATCGTTGGTATTAGCTCAACTGTTTTAGGAGACCGCCCTGCTCCAATCATTTTAGCAAACAAAAACTGAAAAATGTACTAAATACTCCATACAAAAGTAATGTTTTTTTTTTGTAACCTTTTTCTTCAAAGAAATATCACAAGTTCAAAGAAAAATCTTAGAACCCCCATATGCATCTATGAATATCTGTTCTCCGAATAGCACAATGATGAGTGGTATTTTCGTGCCATTTATTTTTAATTTTTTTGCTTGAATTTATTGTTTGTACTCAAGATTTTGTTATATTTCAATACATTTTTGTTTAATTTTAGGTAAAGTGTTGTTCTCCTCGTACGAATTTATTTTGAGGTGATTTAGAGCTATTGTGGAATTAAAACAATGAAAAAATGAGGACATGGACATGATTTGATTTGGTGACTTATCCAAAATTTTGGAGTAAAAAAAATCATCAATTTGATAGAGACAAACAAGAAAAGTTTCAGCCTAACAAACAAGAGAAGTTTCAGCCTAACAAACAAGAGAAGTCAACCAAATCGTTTGTCAAATAAAAACGGATTCTGATGAAAAACATATTCTTGCTGAATGCATTCAATGTTTTCATCAAAGTCGGAGTTCTACATGTCTGATTCGACGCTCTAGTACTCGTTAAAAAGCTCTCGAAAAGATCTTTAATTAATTTTAGTATGGGCTTCACATATATCTTTGTTATTATGCCCGAAAATAGTCTCATTTATTTTTCCTTCGGGTCTCATCCATGGGTTTATTATAGGGATCTCGCCCCTTTTTAGGTAGCTAGGCCCATTATTCTCACTACGCCATAGATTGCTTTATACAACACTTAGGGGAATGTTACCTTCTTGGATGTAATCATAGCTATGAAATTTTGGACCTACCACAACATTCTAATTTTAGTGTTATCATATCCTTAAAGGTGTGTTACCATAGCTGTGAAAGGTGTTAAACTTAGTAACACCATGAGCTGTGTTACCTTAGAGTATAATTAACATATTTTTGAATTTTATTTATAATTAACGATTTAATAATTATTAAATTTTAAAATTAAATAATTTTAATCAAGTCATTAAATTTATTATTATAAGCAACACGAACACTATGAGATGTGTTACCTTAGATTATTTATAAGCAAATTTTGAATTTCATTTAAAATTAATAATTTAATAATTATTTTACTTAAAAGATAATTAATTTTAATAATTCATTGAAGTAACTATTATACACTAATATTATAATAGTTGTATTATTAGTATTTTATAAATAGTTTTCATAAATTTATATAAAAAAAAGTTTTGAAATAATTAAAGAAATATTAAAAAATGAATAAATTTTAATTAAAATAATTAAAAAATTATTAGAGAAAGTAACAATTTGTAAAAACTAATATTGATAATATATTTTTGAATAGATTGTAATAACAAAATAATTGAAATAATCGATTCAATAATTATAATTTAATATTCATTATATTAAAATAAATAATTAAAAATTTTAAAAAAAGAAAGAAAAGTATAAATTGAAATTATTGAGATACAATACTGAGAATTGAGGAGCGGCAAACAAATAGTACCGAGCGGCAAAACGAAAATTCAGAAATTTAAGGAGAGGGAAATTGGGGAAAATTGGGGGAAAATATACTCAGTCTCTCATTCTCTCACTTCTCACTTCTCACTCCGTCGTTCACTCTCTCACTCTCTCTGAAGGATTAATCGAAACTTGCTTCAATTAGGGTTTAATTAGGGTGTTTCAGAGTGTTTGATATCAATTTGAGGTACAAATCTCTCTTTGTATGTTTCGATTTGTATATATATTTAGCTTAGTTCGTTTTACATGCTTCGATTTGTATGTATCTCTCTCTGTCTCTCTCCCCACTCTCTCTATCTCTTTCTCCATTCTGTCTCTCTCCCCCTCTATCTCTCTCTCTCTCCTCTCTCTCTCTCTCTCTCTCTCTCTCTTTTTTTTTTCTCTCTCTCTCTCTCTCTATCTGTGTGTGTGTGTGTGGTGTTTATCATTCTTGGCTTTGTGAAAATTATAAAAATCTTGCTTTCAAGGGTTTCTTTGAAAACCCAAATGGAGGCATTTTGTTGTGAGATATATGTAATACAATTTGGACTAGTTGTGTGCTTTGTATCATTTCTGTTGTTAATTTTATGTATAAATGAAGTGTGGACTAATACAGAGGCCTAGGTGCTACTTGGTGTTGGAAAATTAGGAGGGAACTTGTTGTTTAATGTAGACAAAGAACAGAGATATGACAGAGTAAGATAGATATAATCTACTTGTTATACATTCATTTTTATTTTTTTATTACTTAATCGAATTGATGATTTTGTTCTTAGCCTACATTAATTCACTTTGCATTGTCATGATTAAATAGCAGGACATCCTATCCCGGTGAAAGAGCTAGATGCTAAATGTGGTCACAATGTATCTTTATGAAATGAAAGTGAAATTCGAAGAAATCTTCGTTCCGTACAAGAAACTCTGCAAAACAGGAGATGTATATTTCATTAATTGTCTAGTAATTTTTTTACAGATACTTGAAGTTTGTAGCACAAATGGTACTTATTTTTCTTGATGATTGGATCTTTATTATGTACTCCTAGTTGTCACTCAATAATAGCTTTTTCTTCCATGTTTTAAACATTCACTCTATAGCATGGCGGCAGTACAAATGCTTTTACATCTTCTGAGCAAACTAACTTCTATTTTGATGTTAATGCTGACTGTTTCGAAGAGGCTTTGGACGTACAGATAGAAGCTTGTCCTTTCTCTTTTATTCTAATTATATCAACGAAGCTGTGCAACTATATTGTAGCCTTTTGCTTTACTTTAGATTTGCATAGTTCTTTATCAAGCCATTAATGTCAGCTGATGCCACCTCTAGGGAGATAAAAGCGGTAGACTCTGGTTAGTATACCAGTTCTGTAGCTATTTAAGCTTCCATGTTTTCTACTTGTATCTCAATCTCTTCCCCCTTTCATTCTTATGACAGAGAACTAGAAAAATTTACTGTCTGATGCATGGAGAATGAATCAGGTATAAACTTTCATTTGTGATTATAACTGACATGGCCAAAGGGGGTCCTTTTCATTGGTACTAGAATCTGTGTTTGTGTATACTAGTCCTGTTGGTAATTAATGTTTGATCTATTTGTTATTTTACTTGTCTTTAACATATATGCTATCTACTAGAGGAGCCTGAAAATATAAAAAAATCTAGTCTATCACCTCCAATTCTCAAATTCTTTTGTCAAATTTGTAGCTTCAAATGGTTTGGTAAACGTACATTCTTTATTACCATATATTTGGGCACCTGTGGATTTTTTATCTGCTCTGATACTCCTCATTTTCAATTTTGTGCATGGAATATTTTTAACACATGTCAAATCATATTTGAATATTATATATTTTTAAGTTTAAACGTAATTGAGAATTCTGAGTAGATTTAAAAATAATCTTAATATTAGAGAAAAATAGCTGTTATGATTTTAATGTCTTAGTATCTATGCCGAGCACAAAAGAGTATATTTTGCTAACAAATTGTTGCGAAATTGTATGGTGAATATTGAATCAACTGGTGCCCCCGTGTTTTTCCTTCCCTCCTTTCCTTTATATAAACATGTTGATTGGTGTTATTTTTCTGTTGTGTTTGTCATTTTTTTCTTATGTGAGTGTTATTAGATTATTTTTGAAGGACAAACTCAATCATAACTTTTGAGATCCTTTAAAGTTATTATCTTTGTGATTGACGTGATATTAATACATAAGGATATGCATAAATGTAATATTGGTGGAAATGCTTGTATATTTTGTCAAAATTTTGTGCCTCTATTGACAAATAGAAAGAACCGGATTTTGAACTTCCTCTCCTTTGATTATATTGTGTGTGAAGCTACAAAAGCATCTGAGTGCAGAAGATCATCCGTACCATAAATTTAGTACATGTCTGCATATATATTGTCTTACAATTTGTTATAAGTGTGTTATAAGGCTGTTATAAGTATGCACTGTTTGTACATTGCAGGTATTCAAGGTTTTTTTAACATGTAGTCATTATGGAGATCAATAACTTTCTGCTTTCTAATACTTTTTCTAATGCCACAGGTTCTCAATCAGGATGAGACACCCTTACTGTATAGTCTAGTCTTTGGGGAAGGTGTTGTAAATGATGCCACATTGGTAGTGCTTTTCAATGCAGTCCAGAACTTTTACTTGTCTCATATCGACGCTGTTACGGCTTTGCAGTTGATCGGCAATTATATATATATATTTATCTCAAGCACTTTTCTGGGAGTTTTCGTGAGTTTTTGTCTCTATCCCTATCTCCTAGTGTCTCTATCCATACCTAAATGTTAGTTTCATATGCTTTAGGTAAATTATTTTGGAAAGTGACATTTTGATTTTATTTTCTTCAGGCTGGCCTTCTGAGTGCATTTATCATTAAAAAGCTCTACCGAAGTGGATTTTCTCATTGATGTGTCTGGATTTTCACTTGGCCCGTGCAAGAAAGCTTTGTGATTCCAAATGAAGATGCACCACCTCCATTAGATACAAGAGACCCTACTGTCCGTGAAAATCCTACCAATCTATGACTTACTTTTTTTGACCTGAATTTTGCAATTAGATTGTGTATCTGGTGGTATTGTGTACCAGTTCTTTTAGATGGTTAATGTTGATACTATTTGATTGTACAAAGTGCTTGAATCTAAATGCTGTGGAATTGGCTATGTAATTATTTTCTTCTACCTTCATGATTTTTTTTCACCTTCATTGTTATCAAAGCCTTGGATTTTGATATTGGGTTAAATATTTTTCATATCATAAAATATTGGCAATTATAAATTTAAAAAAAATGTTTTTTTTGCAAAATCGTACAATGTGGGGCCCACTTTGGTGGGGCCCACATGTGGGACCCACATAATTAATTAATAATTTTGCAAAATTATAACATCCGAGGTAACATAGATTTGGTGTTGCTATAGAATTGCTTAGTGTGTTACCTTATAGGTCTATGGTAACGAATTTGCCTATGTTAGCTTATGTGTGTCGAGGTGTTACCTTAGACCTCAAAGGTTACATAGAACAAAACTATCCCAGCTAAGGTGTTACCTTAGCCTTTTTTTGGCCTTTGGTAACATTTTTTAGGGTCTAAGGTAACACAGTCGTGGTGTTACCGTAGGCTGTTTATGGCGTAGTGTCTGATACCTCGCCCTCATGGTAACAATTATGGAAATTGAAGATTATGGACTACATATAATTGGTCCTTGAAATAGTACAATGAAGGGCTAGATCTCGCCCTTAAAAGGGAATCTCGCCCCCTTACAAAAGATGTCTCCCTCTTTCAGTTCTCAGGACTGCCTTATTAAACTATACAATCTCCATGGCTTAGGGTGAGTGTTGACTTCGATGATTTCGGGTCAATAGCTTAATCACTACGCTCCGAGAAAGTAGTTGGGCTTTAGGGTCCAATCTGATACTGTCAAAGGCGATGGTTTCGGTTCGATGGGCTTCCAAGCCCAGGAGGACCTAGCCCATTACGATTACTTGTTCCCCAAAAACTACGTTTGGCTTGATTCCTCTAAATAGGATACGTAGGCACATTTTATGGTACGATGAAAACCCTTACGAAAAAGAGAGAATACAACATTCGATCTAAATTGCAGTAATCACATCATACAATCTCAGTCATCCCCAAATCATAAACCCTAACCCTAGTTGTCCTACGCCTATCACTGCCATCAACCACCACCACAATTCCAGCAACCCTCCCCGAATTTGTTTTCCCAAATTCCTCCGTTAACAAGTGGTGCTAGAAGGATGGGCCTTTTGATATCTTAGGAGGAAGGATGTCACAATCAAACCGAGAGCGTGTGGATGACCGACGTATAGAGGAGACTAGGACCAGGGAGAATCTGCCCCCGCCACCACCAAGAAACTCTGCTACCAGGACTTCTGTAATAATAAATCCCGATCGTTCACTCTCGGAGGGCTCTCGTCGAAGGTCGGTAACACCCAGGATGCATGATAGGCGGCCGATTCCACAGATAGGAGGAGATCCTCCTGTCTTGATGAGTAACGCTGAACTTTTGGACCAGATCACTTATATGGGTAATACGATTACACGAATGGGGGCGAGGATGGATGCAATGGAAAGAAAGAGGTAGTTTCTTGAAGGATCTCGCCTGAACTATGATGGACGTCGCCTGCAGGACGAAGGAAGGGAGAATCTGAGGGCGACTCGCCATGGCTGGGGAACAAGCTATCAAACACCAGCTGAGGATCGACGTGTTGGCAGGGAATCTGATATGAACCACCAGCGTAACCCACACAGGGAGATTCATTTTGAAAGAGACGTTCAAGTTGTTGGGGAGACTAGAGTAAATCAAAGGTTCTAGGCTGTCACTCCCAGGGCTCTGACTTTTGGTGAGGCATATGTTGAATTTCCCCCAGATATAGAGGTCCCCCGACACTCAAGTCATGTACGACCACAGAGTGGAAGGGTTGAAGGCAGGCGAGATTTTCAAGTGAAAGGGGCTTGGGTTGATGGCCCGAGGATGTTGGAGCAAGAAAGACGTCGTTTTAATCGTGAGAATGAGATTTTGGGAGGTTCTGATCCTGCTGCCCTCACGATAGTTCAAGCTACAACCCTAATCCTCGGTTAAGTACCCCGAACCATTACAGTCTGGGGTATGGGGAGAGGAGATCTTACGCCGATCTCCTCAACCGGGCAGAAAGAAACCAGATGGGACACTTAGAATCTAACTTGGAGAGAGATTTGATGGCCTCTCGTGAACATAATTTGCCTCATCTAGGGAACTCTACTGTTGGAGATCGTTATCGATTTGAGGAATTGATGAATCAGCAGCGACAGGTGGAAGCTCCTTGTAGGATTTCCGGGTTTGAAGACCATGATTTAGATGCTTTGCACAGGTTGTTGGCACAATTAGAAGGACATGCAGGGGCTATATTTGAACCGACTCCATCACCCTTCTCATTGGCGGTACGTAAAGCACCTCTTCCTCCGTCCTTTCGGGGGGTAGGAGATCTGAGGTTTACAGGAAGCTCTGACCCGGCTGAATATATTGCAAGGTTCAATACAGAGATGGAGCTTTACCAGGTGGAAGATATGACAAAGTGTAGATTGTTAGCCTCAACTCTGCGGGGGAATGCTCATCAATGGTTTCAAAAGTTAGGACCGACCTCTATCACTTCTTGGGATCAAATGCGGAGGATGTTCTTGATTCAGTTTCAATCGTCTATTGTCTATGCTCCCCCTGTCACGACTTTGGCCAATATAAAGAAGAGAGAAGGAGAGACTCTTCAGTTTTATTTTAGACGGTTCAATGCGGAAGTCCCAACCATTCGAGGGGCTTCAGATGAAACCATCAAGAATTTTCTTATAGCTGGGCTGAGAGTGAATTCGGATTTCTGGAAAGAGCTTCAACGGAAAGAACCTCCGACCCTTGCAGGTC
Source organism: Kitagawia praeruptora (assembly GCA_037693485.1). NCBI lineage: Eukaryota > Viridiplantae > Streptophyta > Magnoliopsida > Apiales > Apiaceae > Kitagawia > Kitagawia praeruptora. The sequence continues at coordinate 103,107,823 of CM075354.1, read as the reverse complement.
TTTACGCACAAGCTGAACCCTTTAAGAGGGAGGAAGAAGCTCTGAAGAGGAGTGATTACCCTGAAACTAGTCATAGAGGCAAGAGCAAAGATAGGTCTCCAAGTCCAAAGGGAGATGGAAGGAAGAATGGTAGAGGGGATGTCAATATTGTTGACACTTGGAGGTTAGACCGATCGAGATCACCTAGCCCGATGCCACGGTACCCACCACCACCTCTTTATTCTCAAAGAGATCAAGGTTACTCCCAGATCAGTATTTTCACGCCTCTGGTGACGTCTATTGAACACATTATGAGGTTACAAAGAAGGAGGGATTGTATAAACAGCCTCTCCCGCTTTCGAAAAATGCACAAAGGGATAAAAAGAGATATTGTACCTATCATGAATCTTATGGCCATGAAACTCATCAATGTCAACAGTTGAAGGAGGAGATTGAGTTACTAATTAGAAACAGGAGGGTAAAAAGGAAGATCCCGAGGATAGAGATAAACAGGATAAGCAGGGGAGGATAGCATTTGTGAAAGAAGCAAGCATCCATACGATCTTTGGAGGACCTCATGTTGGTGGAAATGGGAGGAATGCTATGGAAAGGTACGCTCGTGAAGCAAGAGATCATCCTCTGACAAATGTAAACCATTTATCAGAGAGACCTCCTAAGTTGTTCAAAGGGGAAGACACACAGATCATTTTTTCGGAGGAAGATGCAAAATGGGTCCATCATCCACTCTCTGACGCCTTGGTTGTCAATGTGAGGATCGGTTCAAGGAGTGTTCATCGAGACTTTATTGATAATGGAAGCTTGGTAAACATCCTCTATTACATAACCTATAAGACAATGGGACTTCTTGATAAGGAAATGACTCATGGAACGACTCATATATACGGTTTCATAGGAGATTCGGTTCGAGTCAAGGGAACGGTGAAACTGCCTCTTACTTTAGGGGAAGATCCTTACTCCGCTACTCAGGTGTTCGAGTTTATGGTAGTTGATCAGCCTACGTGTTATAATGCTTTGCTTGGAAGGCCGGTCTTGAAAGAGATGAGGGTGGTGACGTCGATTTACCATCTAGCAATGAATTTTCCTACGCCTATGAGAATTGGGTGTGTGAAGGGATGTCAGTATGATTCCAGGGATTGTTACAATAAAATGATGAAGTCTTCATCAAAAGGTAAGCAAGAAGAGGAGATGTTGGACTTCAAAGAGGAGGGTGTTCAAGAAACCTTGAAGTCTATTGGGCCTAAATCGTCAGTGAAGGCAGTAGCTAACATGGTTTATACAGTCGAGTTCCCTGAGGATGATGTCTTGGCCAATTATGAGGCATTAGCTAAACTGGGAACCCCGCTTTTTCTTTTGGAAGCGCCAACCTCTCTGGGAGAGACCAGGGAAGTCATGATGGAAGGTGTTGCAGAAATATCCGAGGGCGAGAGTTCTTTTGAGGAAGGTATCACAATTGAGAATACAAGGTATATGGTGTTGATGATTGAGGCTCCCTCTCCTCCAGTCAATCAAAATCAGTTTGAGGAAGGAATTGTCAAAGATATCACTGATGAGGAAGATGAGCAAAAAAGTCTTAGGGCAAAAAGGGAAAATTTGTTATGGATTGTGAAGTTGTGCCCATGGTAGAGTTTCCAGATGACTTAACGACAAGTAAGAAAGAACCTCTGCAGTCTAAGGGTGAGGTCGTGTCTATTCGAGAAGTGGGCGAGCCCAGTGGAATGAAGGGGGTTGAGTTTGACTTGGATCCTTGATTGCCCGAACCAAATAAGATGGGACCAACAGAGGATACTGTGTCGATCCTTCTAGATGAAACAGATTCGTCTAAGGTATTGCAGATTGGGTTTTATATCAAATGGACCACTAATCTCATTAAAAAGTATCAAGTAGCTCCCCAGTCTCCACGGGGACTCATTTAAACCACTAAACTAAGAAATACATCATTTTCCCCCTACATTCACAAAAATAATACAATTTATGGTGGCCTAAGTGTCTTGGATAAAATTTATGGTGGCCAAAAAAAGTTCAATCTTGGATAGATTGTATTATTCTCACTTAGGCCACCATAAATTGTATTATTTTTGTGAATGCAGGGGGGGCAAATGATATATTTCTTAGTTTAGTGGTTTAAATGAGTCCCCATGGAGACTGGGGAGCTACTTGATACATTTTAATGAGATCAGTGGCCCGTTTGATATAAAGCCCGTTGCAGATTAGGGCGAGATTGGAGCCAAGTTTGAGGGCTAGGTTGGTTACTTTCTTGAAAGATAATCTTGATGTATTCGCTTGGAGTCATGTAGACATGGTAGGGATAGATCCCGAGGTAATGTTTCATCTTCTCAACATAGATCCTTCCAGGAAGGGAGTTCGACAAAAAAGACGGGCGTTTAGTGGTGAGCGAGCTATTGCTTTGAAAGAGGAGGTTGATCGATTACTGAATGTCGGGTTGGTTAAGGAGTCTTTTATCCGGATTGGATTGCGAATCCAGTTTATTGAAGAAATCTAATTGAAAATGGAGAGTTTGTGTTGATTATACCGACTTAAACAAGGCTTGTAAGAAAGATAGCTTTCCTCTACCTAGGATCGATCAGTTGGTGGATGCTACTGCTGGGCATGCTCTCCTCAGCTTCATGGATGCCTATTCGGGATATAATCAAATCCCAATGTATGGTCCTGATCAGGAAAACACCTCCTTCATTACTGATCGAGGGTTGTATTGCTACATTGGGATGCCATTTTTATTGATCAATGCAGGGGCAACCTATCAAAGGCTAGTGAATATGATGTTTAAGGATCAGATTGGGAAAACCATGGAAGTTTATGTGGACGATATACTGGTGAATTCTAAGAAGGCAGGGGATCATATCCAACATTTGGATGAGATGTTCCAAATTCTTAGAAAATTCCGTATGAAGCTCAATCCTCAAAAGTGTGTATTCGGGGTGGAATTTGGGAAGTTCTTGGGTTTAATGGTGAATCATAGGGGATAGCGGCAAACCCCGCAAAGATGCAGGCTCTTCTTGATATGAGATCTCCCCGGACAGTAAGGGAGGTACAAAGCCTGACTGGGAGAGTTGCCGCTTTGAATCGTTTTGTGTCTAAGTCTTCTGATAAGTGTAAGGAGTTCTTCAAAGCTATTAAAGGGGTGCGAAAAAGGTTTGAATGGACGCTAGAGTGCGAGAATGCTTTTCAAGCTTTAAAGAGTCAGTTGGGGTCTCCCCTACTTCTATCTAAGCCTCACGAGGGTGAGCTTCTTATTATATATCTTATTGTTTCAGAGTATTCAGTTAGTGGAGTTCTTGTACGAGAGGAGGGTGACATCCAGTATCCTATATATTATGTTAGTAAGAGACTGTTGGATGTGGAGACGAGGTATTCAAACATGGAAAAATTAGTATATGCTTTGATCTTAGCTTCTAGAAAGTTGAGACCTTACTTTCAAGCTCATAGGGTGGAGGTTCGAATGGCATATCCTTTAAGGCAAATCTTACATAAACCAGAGACTTCTGGGCGAATGTTGAAATGGGCTGTGGAATTGGGACAATTTGATGTGGAGTAAGCCGAGAAGTGCTATAAAGAGACATGCTCTTGCTGATTTCATTTTGGAATTCCCTCTGGAACAAGAGGGCGACGCCTTGGCTGTCATACCTAGTCCTCTGCCAGAGTTAGTTCAGGAACATTCTACTCTAGCACCTTGGTGGACTTTATATGTGGATGGTGCGTCAAAAAATGAAGGTGCAGGTGCGGGAATTGTTTTGGTCAGTCCGGAGGGAAACTGTCTGAGAAGTGCGATCCACTTTACTTTTCATGCTACAAATAATGATGCTGAGTATGAGGCTTTGATTTCGGGTTTGAAGCTTGCCCTTGAAATGATGGTGGAAAATATAAATATCATGAGTGATTTGATGCTGGTTGTCTATCAGGTTAATGGGGGGTTTCAAGCTCGTGGACCTCAAACTGAGTTATACATGAAGTGTACGGAAAGATTGATAGGCCTGTTTCGGGAAGCTAGGTTGGAACAACTTCCTCGAGACAGTAATGAGGAAGCCGACGTTTTGGCTAAGTTGGGGTCTCAAAGAGAGGCTACTCTTTTAGGTGTCATTCCCATGGAAGTCCAGAAGCAACCTAGTGTGCCAGAAGTGGAATTAATGCAGGTTGATGTTCCTACGCAAAATACTTGGATGACCCCAATTTGGAGGTATCTGAAGGAAGGAATTCTACCAGATGATAGAGTTGAGGCTAGAAAGCTGAGATATAAAGCAGCTCGTTATGTAGATTTTGGGGGATCTCTTTACAGACGGGGTTTTAATCAGCCATTGTTGAGGTGCATAGATGGGGAGGAATGTACTTACGTTCTTCGAGAAGTTCATGAGGGAATCTGTGGAAATCACTCGGGGGTGGTTCACTTGCGCAGAAAAAATTACGACAAGCGCAGAAAAAATTACGACAAGAGTATTATTGGCCTACTCTTCGGGAAGATTCATTGGTTTTGCTAGATCTTGTGATAAGTGTCAGAGGTATGCTAATTATGTGAACAGTCCTGCAGCTCCTCTTACTTCATTAACTAGTCCTTGGCCCTTTGCCATGTGGGGGATTGACTTGATAGGGGGAACTCCCAAAAGGGGGAAGGAGGAGTGAAGTATGCTGTTGTGGCGGTGGACTATTTTACCAAGTGGGCGGAGGCAGAGCCTTTTATTTCAATTACAACAAAGAAATTGGTGGACTTTGTGTATCGATCCATCATTTGTCGCTTCGGGATACCGTATAAGTTGATATCTGACAACGGGAAGCAATTTGACAGTAAGGAGATGAGGTAGTTGTGCGATAATTTGGGAATTAAGAAAAGTTTCTCTGCTGTTAGTCATCCTCAGAGTAACGGTCAGACGGAGGCGGTGAATAAGATAATCAAGCACACGCTCAAGGCGAAGTTAGATGACATTAAGGGGAATTGGCCAAAAGAGTTATCTAATGTATTATGGAGCTACAACACAACACCTAGGTCTACTACGGGGGAAACCCCTTTCTCTTTGACATACGGTTGGGAGGCTATGGTACCAGTAGAGTTGCGGGCAGGGTCTTTCAGGAGAGATAACTATCAGCCGGAAGTGAATGAGGTTAATCATCGTCTCTATTTGGATATGGTGGAGGAATTCAGAATAACTTCACAGACAAGGTTGGTATCTTATCAGCAAAGAGCCACAAGGTTTTACAATTCCAAAGTTAGGGAGAGACCTCTAAAGGCGGGCGATTACGTTCTCCGACGAGTGATGCCTAACACAAAAATCCAGAATCATGGAGTATTTGGCACTAATTGGGAAGGTCCTTACAGGGTTAGAGCAGTTTTGTGGGAAGGAACTTATTATTTGGTTGATATGGAGGGGAAGCATATCCCACGTGCTTGGAACATGGAACACTTGAAGAAATACTATCAGTAATGTATTTTTTACTTTTGATATACTTTCCTTTAATTATTATTTTCATGAAAGTCTAGGGGGGTAGTGCATGTACTCCTCCTTAGCCAGGACTTTTTATATTTATGAATAAAACATGCTCATTTTCCTACAATTTTTGTTAAAATTCTGTGATAGATGACCTCCTCTAAGGAGGATCTTCGTGGAATATGTGAAAGATGATCTCCTTTGAGGAGAGTTTATTGAAAAAGAAGCGATCTTCGGAAAATCCACCTCATGTGAGGAGGGTATTTCTGGAATGGGGAACGACCTCCTTTGAGGAGGGTATCCCAAATTATTAAATCCTTGCAAAAACCGTACTTCCGGGGGGAATGTCCGTACTTCCGACGCCTCATCATGGTTCGAGCTTCGGAAAATCCACCTCATGTGAGGAGGGTATTTCTGGAATGGGGAACGACCTCCTTTGAGGAGGGTATCCCAAATTATTAAATCCTTGCAAAAACCGTACTTCCGGGGGGGATGTCCGTACTTCCGGCGCCTCATCAAGGTTCGAGCTTCGGAAAATCCACCTCATGTGAGGTGGGTATTTCTGGAATGGGGAACGACCTTCTTTGAGGAGGGTATCCCAAATTATTAAATCCTTGTAAAAACCGTACTTTCGGGGGGATTTCCATACTTCCGGCGCCTCATCAAGGTTCGAGCTTCGGAAAATCCACCTCATGTGAGGAGGGTATTTCTGAAATGAGGAACGATCTCATTTGAGGAGGGTATCCTGAGTTTATAAAATTCTGAGGAAAATTACTCCCTTGGAGGGGGATACCCTCGAGAAGATATGGTTGTTATGACCTTTTCCAGTTGGAAGTAGGCGAAATTCCCATAAGAAGGCGAGATTCCCAAAAAAGTTATATAGATATTTTAAGAAGACATGAAAGTGCAGAATAATGAAATTAAGTAAAAACAAGGGCGACGTCTTTAAATGGAGGACGCGCACTCCACAGAGTTAGGAGCAAGTGAAGCAAATTTAGAAGGAATAACAAAGGGCAAAGCCATTATAGGAGGGCTCGCACTCCTATAGTGTTGGCAGTAATGAAAAGTTAATGTAGTCAATTAACAGTAGTTTGAGTGGGCGAGACTGCTGTAGTGTTCTTATCTTGGGCAGTTTCTTTCTTTCTTGCCTCCTCGTCCTCTGCAGCCTTAAGCTCTGACTCTATCTTTTTGCGAAGATCATCTTTGGCAGCTTCAATTAGTTCAGCATTATCTGCTTGGAATTTCAACATGTAGCCAGGAGTAGAGGGGGTGAAGTATGTGGACCAGTCGTAGTTAGGATCAGCTGCAAGGAAATTTCGAGGATAGTCAAGAAATCCCGCACTGTAGGCCTCCCTTTGACCTTTCCTCATACCGGCAGAAAGCTTTTCATTCTCGCCCCTTAACTTCTCGGTCTGGTCTTCCAACAGCTTGATTGCATTTTCAGAGTCAAGTTTTAGTTTCTAAAATGATGATTGAAGTTTTTCTACCTCGTCCTTCCTTGCCTTAACCTCGTTGTCAAATTTCTTTTGGGCCTCGCCCAACTTTACATGAAAGGTCGAAGATTCACTCCTAAATTTTTTGAGTGTTTTCTCCTGATCTTTGATTACAACATTCTTTTGGGCGAAAACCTTGAGTCCATAATAAAAAACATCGCCTAAACCAACCTTGAAGCTAAGTTCAGCTTCTTCATCAGAGCGATTTTTCAGCATCTCTGCATCATTCTCTGAGAAATTTTCTACAGCAACCGAGCCAAAAGTGATAGCAACAGAGTCTGAGGGCGACTCTTCAGCAGGGGTTGATTTGTGTTTTTTGCCTTGTGTATTTTTTGAAGCATCAATCAGATCTCGTTTCTTGCATTACTTCTCGCCCACATTAGAAGGAGGAATGATGGGGCGAGATTGATTCACCACGGTTGATGGCACAGGGCGATATGTGTTGGCCACGACAGAAGGAGTTGGCTCTGCAAAAGGATTGTTTCCAAAAGGTAGTCTCGTTATTTGACCTAAGCAACACAAAAAAAAATGAAATGAGTTATTTATGAACAATTTCAAATATGCAAGTAAAAGGTACTGAGCTTTAAAGAAGAAAGGACGAGGTGTGTACAGAAGGCGAGGTACCTTTACCAATAAGTTGCCCTTCGATTAGTTTTTTACGGGTACTTCTTTTAATTTCTCTTTTAAATTTAATGTATGGAATCTTCCCATAACCCTCATTATAGAAACCATGGGTACAGAGATTGTCAGGTGTCACTAAAACGTCGAGATCTTTCTTTAACCTAGGAAGTTCAGAGATAGCCAAGTCTCTAGCTGCAGCGTCGCCTGTTAGTTTTGTCTGGGCGGGTTTGTCTAGGGGAAAAATAGATGAGAATATAAAAATGAATTAAGGATATGGATTAAGGACAAGGTTCAAATTCGAAAGACGAGATACTTACAAGGGTGTAGATTGAATTGAGTTCTAATCCTGGGAACGTTGTACATGTAAAGGAACTCTTCTTTCCATATCTTTATATTACTGGGGTTACCGGTAATAAAACCCTTCTTGTTATGACTCGACCAATAGGCGAGGTTGTAGAATTCCACATCTTTTCCACATCGTCTTAAAGAGAGAAAATAACTCAACTCGGCCATAGTCGAAGCATCGTATCGTTCATTTCTATACATCATGTACAAACCAATAGCCGCCCTATTGCTGTTGGGCGATAATTGCACAGGGGTGATATTGAAGTAAGTAATGATTTGGTGAAGAAAGGGGTGCATTGGTGTTCCAAAACCAAGCTCTAATAATTTGTTGGTAAGAACCATTCTTGGCGTTGGTAAGCCGGCAATATCGAAGATATGCATTCTCAAGAAAGAGCGAGGTCGTAGCCATTTCCCTTCCAGATTGTAATATTCAATTAAGAACATGATTTCTTTAGAGGAAATTGTTGAGGCGAGTCCAGCACAGGAGATTCTGCCTTGATCGAATCTGTGTTTCATTCTAAGAGGTTCGCTAACATCATCTTCAAAATCTAGGTCGAGATCACATAGGCGGACGGGTTTCTTGTATAGGTTATTTGGGGGAAAAGGTAATTCCATTGCATATCGAACATGCGAGATGGATAACACTTCATCTTCATTCTCAATTTCAGCATCCTCGTAGTCAATATTCTATTTGTCTTGATTGGAGCTCTTGTTCTCTTTTGAGTTCTCGCCCTCGTCTATGATTTCTTCATCCCTTGCGTCGTCAAGCATTTTTCTAAATCTTGCTAGATCTTTGCCACGACTCTTTCCTAATCTAGAGGGACCAGGTTCTTGAGGGTCTAGATCGGAAAAGAGATCATGTAAATCATCTTCTTCCTCACCCGTGTTGCCTAAATCTTGGGCATGATAAACGCTGGCCAAGTCATCAGCGATATCACCCGTGTCACGTAAATCTTAGGCATGAAGCAAATCGCCCTCTCTTGGAAAGTAGTTTGACAGCACTTCGTTAGAGATTTTTGTAGGGATAATAAAAATTGAAATTTGTGAAGGTTTATATAGTACTTGAAGAGAGAGAAAGTGGTAGGGCGCGTGGTTATTTGGCGGAAAAAGCTTTGCAGCAACCTTTTGGGGATAGCAATAGAGGTGTGATCATTTGAAAAAAAAATTGGGAATTCTTAGGAAAATTTAATTCTTTCATAAGAAGCTCGCCTATTCAGGAGGAAAACTTTTAGGGAATTTAGTTTCTTTTATGAACAAGTCATTTTTAGAAACTGGGGGGTAGTTGTTATGCCCGAAAATAGTCTCAATTATTTTTTGGGCCTCGCCCTTCGGGTCTCACCCATGGGCTTATTATAGGGATCTCGACCCTTTTTAAGTAGCTAGGCCCCTTACTCTGATACCTCGCCCTCATGGTAATAGTTATGGAAATGGAAGATTATGGACTATAGATAAGATCCTTGAAATAGTACAATGAAGGGCTAGATCTCGCCATTAAAAGGGAATCTCGCCCACTTTCAGTTCTCAGGACTACCTTATTAAACTATACAGTCTCCGTGGCTTAGGGTGAGTGTTGACTGCGATGATTTTGGGTCAATAGCTTAATCACTATGCTCCGAGAAAGTAGTTGGGCTTTAGGGTCCATTCTGATACTATCAAAGGCGGTGGTTTCGGTTCGATGGGCTTCCAAGCCCAGAAGGACCTAGCCCATTACGATTACTTGTTCCCCAAGAACTTCGTTTGGCTTGATTCCTATAAATAGGATACGTAGGCACATTGTATGGTACGATGAAAACCATTGCGAAAAAGAGAGAATACAAAATTCGATCTAAATTGCAATAATCACATCATAGAATCTCAGCCATCCCCAAATCATAAACCCTAACCCTAGTTGTCCTACGACGATCACTGCCATCAATCACCACCACAATTCTAGCAACTCTCCCCGAATTTGTTTTCCCAAATTCCTCCGGTAACAATCTCCAAGCGGATTGTTTCAAAAAAAGGCCCATAAAATTGTGACCTCAATTTCATTATATATATTTATATTCTATTTTGGAATTATTCATGCATTATTATATTGGCCTTATGTGTACCTTAGACATGTCCCAATATTATAAATATCATGAGGATAGATAGGGATTTGTTAGTAGATAACATTCTCGTAGGGTTTCAAAGTAGCGAGAGGAGTAGTATATATGCATACAACTTTTTATATTGAGTAATATCTTCTTCTTCTACATTGGAGCCTTGGATTTCGATTAGGGTTTGAAGTTTTATTCTCTCTATCTCGATATCTAATGTTGTGGAATAGAAATTAGGGTATGTTTAATGCGTTTAATATTTATTACTAGGGTTTGACAGTTCGAGTTTTAATGGCTGCACTTATGTTTCGGGACTTGAATCATGCACTAATGTAAGAACCCAAAATTTCGGTAGAATTAAAACTTTTCCTATTATGATGAAGTGCATCAATGAATAGTGATTTTGAGGATTAAGAAAATTTTTCATGCCACCTATGTACGAGACGTAGTGTGGATATTCTGAAGTTATACTAGTAATCTACGGAGTAAATAAGTGTATGTAAATGCGATCGGAATTCAGAAATTCCAAATTCTATTTTCGTGTAATATTTGACCGAGCAGTGAATTATATATCAGTAATATCAAGAAATGAGATATTTAATTTGAGGAATTGAGGAGTTAATATTTTGGAATTTTATTATAAGTGATTTGAGAATTTGGAACGAAAACCACTGAGAAAGTGAAACAAACGTTCTAGAAACCGCTGAAACTTTACAACGAGATTAAGCGATCAAGCGAGCGAATCATGAATTGAGAATAGTAAATATTAGAAGTCCAAGGAAGGATATATTATGAGAGGAAAATGGAATTGAGAATAAAATCCTAGAGTTAAAGGAAATGAGAACAATTGAGAAACCGCGAGAATTTTTTTCTGAGATAAAGAGAAAATACAAAGAAAATTTGACACAACGATTGTTTGAGGTATTGGGCCACACTATTACAATGAAGTGCAACATATAAGTTGTAACATATTGATTTAGAAAATATACAAGAAGGGAAGCCCCTTGGTGAAAATAAGAAAAGGAAGGAAGGACTTGGAAACAATATGTATAAAGCAAGGGACTTGCTTGCAATTATGGGTGGATAAAGGTAATCCAAATGAACCAATGAGGAGATGACACCACATGGCAAGAAGATAAGATGCATTCAAGTGAAAATATCAAGCATTATTGATCAATTATCACTTTAAACAAAACAAACACCAAATACTCCATTCTGCCCAGCAGGAAAGGAGCTCACTAAAACCGGCCTAGAGACTTCATTACTGAATGAAATTTTTTTTTCTTTATATGGTTAGAAAGATGTGAAGACGCTCTACAACTTTCATGCAGGAGCCTCGACCAGAAAACGAGTGCAAGGGCTTCTTTTTGGCTGATATTTGGGGCGTGTTTTTCCAGTCAGGAAACTCACTTCCATGTTCTTGATTTCTTTGGTGAGATTGAAGATGGTGAGCATAGAGTAAGGCTTCCCCAAGGTTAACCAAGCTTGTTTGAGATTGTAAGAACATCAAGAAGGTATAAAAACCCTAACCACTCTTGGCCATGTAGTAATTGTGATGTTTAATGTTAGATCCATGGTTATTAGTGTGAATCTTGGACATATAAGTTATGGATGATGTAGACCTTGAGTTTAAGTGTTGTGGTTATGATTTTTAGGCTTGTGGTTAGTGTATGTATCTCCATGTATGTTATAAAGTATGATCTTGGTGATTTAGATGTTGGTTGTGATGTGGATGTAAGATTCTTGGTTGGTTTAGTGATATAAGCATGCTGAGTTTTTTCCAGGTACTTGTACTGTCTTGTATGAGGGTTTTTAACCCCCAAATCTTGTCCCCTGAAGTCCTAATGTATATTGTTGGAAAGGTATTTGAATGTAGTTTCCAGAAATATAAGGTTCATGACTAGGTGATGTATAGATATTGAGTTATGGCCTGATAAGTGAAATGTGTTTGTGGATTCCGGACTGCACTAAGTGGTCCCCTTGTGAACCTTGTTTGAACCCCTAAAAATTTATGTAGGATCATGGAAGAATTAGAGAAGCTAGTAAATGAAATGGGGAAGGCTACCCAAAAAAAATTGGATTAAAATATGTATTTTTCAATTTTACAAAAATGTTGAAGTAAAATCCGCGCAAGTGAAAAACCACTTAGGAGATTAGTTTAAAGTAGTTTTAAGAATGTTCACTTGAGTTTCGAGTTTGAGGAATAGATTTGAGTCGAATGGGTAACGGAAGTGATAATGTGACAACATGGTCATATGAGAGGGTTAGTGGTCACAAGTGGAGTCGTTAAGTTGGTCTTACGATTTTTAAAACCTTATGATTAGGTAGCGTTGTTAAGGTACTAAATTACAAATATTGATTATGTATAGATTTCCATTCCACTTCGCGAGCCGACCACCCCAACCTCACCAAGGCAAGTTTTCCAACCCTAAGTAATTATTTTCAAAAGATTATATTCTTGATTTTACATATGCAAGTTTACTTTTCAAAACTTATATATAAGGATTTTCACTGTTGTGTTTATAGCTTCCAAACGTATTATGTGCTTATGCTTTATGAGATTATGTTGAAGTTTGAGATATATGAATATATGTTTGTACACCCTTGAACTTAGAATGAAAGTGTTTTCTTCGGACAACGACTCTAGCAATAGAGGTCGTAGCGGTCCAAATATACTATTGACCGGGGAGCGGTATATTGCTGTATCGTGATTAAATTGCGGAAACCCGAGGAGTCATTCGGGTAGTATCGTATACCTAAGTAATTATTATTTTTACGTTGTTAAAAATACTCAAAAATATCTATCTTGGATTAAAAGCTTATTTTAATTAAATAAGTATTTTATTAATTGTTTATATTAAATCTCAAAATATTATTTATTAATTATCGTTCATTATTTTAAAGACAAAACTAATCCAAGATACCTTCAGCGTTTTCAAACTCGAACTCTTTCCCACCCAAAACATTTTCGAAAACCCCCGGTCAGATTTTTCTTCTTGTACGTTTTTCAAGAATTATCGGTCGACTGAGGTCGAACTTCAACTACTCGAATTTTCTATCAAAATGATTTTTGAAAAGAAAAGAAAAAGGGGACTCTGGCAGGTGTGGGAATCGTTGACGAACGATTCCCGGGATGGGTAAGCGGCCGTGAGCCAGGCGGTCCATCAATTATTATTCCGACCCAGGTGTTGCCGAAGGATGATTACGGATGTAGTTTTCATCGAGGGTGATTACGGATGTAGTTTTCACCCAAGGATAGTTACGGATGTAGTTTATATCCTTCTACTAGTAGAGAAGACCCGCGGATTGTTGGACTTGGTTGTGGCGACTGATCATCGTCAATCCTTGTCAGGTTTTTATGTTTTCTTCCAGTCCCATCCTCCACTTTGGAAAAATACTCAAACACTGCTTCTTGGGCCTAAGTGCCAAGTTGCCGATAGTGTAGTTTTTGATAAGAAAAATATTGACATCGTGCAGTATCTAGAACTGCAAGATTTCCTATAAAGATTGGCACGTGTTAGTGCACTCTTGCAATTATTACAAAGAATGAAATGTTTTTGAATGAGAAACCTTCTAAGCTAATGGAAGGAAAGAGGTTTTGCAATAATGTATTCCCTGTACAGTGTGTTAACCGTAGAGTGTTTTGCCGAAAATGATATACTAATATGTATATATTTTCAAACCTGAGATATATTGAAATGGGAACCTTACAAAGGATTCATTTGTTATTCTTAAAGCTCCTTAGCGAGTATAAATGTTTTATTCAAACTCGGACATATATATTGTCGAATTATGTTTTGAAATCTGGGATATATACCCATACAGTTGGGAACGTTTTCGAAATAAACCACATTATTATTTTTCAAAATGGCGAACTTGCTGAGCATTATGTAGCTCATTCTTGCTTTATAAAAACTTTTCAGAAAGAGAAGAATTTGGTCAGTTAACTCTGTACCAGCAGAAGAGGAGTAGAAGATTTATCCCGAGATGACTTAGTTCCGGATAAATACTACAGAGTAAGTATGATAGGTTTTCAACTGTAATAGTAAGACTCGTCTTCAAGTGTAGTTGTATAAGTGGAAGTGCGTAAGATTCTGGATTGTACAGATGAATGGTAATATTTAGTGTTACTTTTGGTTATCGTTTCTGAGGCTCTAACTTGTATGTGCGTAAGATTGAGGTCTGGATGGATGTATTGTTGAGTTGTAAAGTTAATACAGGTATGATATGGTTGGATGGTGATGTGACGACCTGAATCTTTGACCTCGGATTTGGGGGCGTCACAGAAATGGTATCAGAGAGATAAGTTACAGTACTCAGAAACGAGAGTGTTGAGAGTTAAGTCTAAGTAGGAGAATGACATCAGAGATCGTAGTAAACTTATTATTGGACTACCAGAAGAGGTAATGGTGAGTAGAATGGACTGGAGTGTTTACAGGAGGTATTATGCTAGGGTCGATAGAATCCTTAGAGACCTTTGGAATGATGAATAGAGGTTTGAGAGTCGTACATGACCTATCATAGGTAATGATATAGGAAGCAGAGCAAAATCTCAAGAGCAGCTGAGGTAGAGGCGATATTGCCAATATGATCGGATGACTAGGCTGGCATAAATTTTCTGGCCCATAGTCCTCCACAGTTTAGAAGGCGGCATTTTAAGAATTAAGAAGTTTAGACATCCCTACATAAGTAAGGGTACTTAGTACTTGGAATAATGAAAGTCTTTTACTTTGGCTATAAGATCCGATTTTCGATAAGTAACGGGTTTACCTGAAAGTTGGTCACTATGTCGTTGTGGATTTCATTACCCTTGATGGCGAATTTTACATGTGTTATACGAGAATGTTATCATAAGACGAGCGTGGAAGATAATTCCACGCATGATTCGGACGCTAGAGCATGGTAGTTCAACTTAGAGAACAAACAAGTGGGATTAACAAAGGGACTCAAGAGAAGTTGAATATGGTTGCAACGAGCGATACAGTGATCTCAGAGTCTACCAAAAGAAAAGACCAACAGGTCTAGAGTGGGATCCTTTGATAGAGATGTTAGCAGGGACTACGTATATATGTATTGTAGACCTCAATATTTTTGGTATATGTTCACATGCACACACCCGCCACTGAACCTATGGACTGCACTGAGATCCCTGAGAGATCTCTTTGATCTGTTCCCAGGGGGAACTGGCCACTTGTGATTCATGTCGAAAGGCATGAAGTAGGACCCTATGGACTTAGCAGGTGTCCCCGGAATGATGTGAAGCTTGGTCTTCAAGATAAAGCACGGAAATGATAGATATACTTGTGAAACCCTAACTGGATAAATGACTTTAAGATGATGATTGGGAGACGCACTAGTTGGTGTCTTGTATTACGAAGAAGAAGAGATGGAGTTACCCTCATAATGGTGATAATGAGATGCACGAATGATTATTAACTTATTTTGGTAACTACCGGCTGGTGCACTACTTCATTTTTAAACTGTTCAATAACCATGTTACCTCGATTAGTTTATATCAGGTAATTCTTCTAGCTTTCTACTTCAAATTTGTGGAATAACAACCAGTGATATACTCTCCCTAAAGCAGGACTTATCCGAAGTAATTTTATTTGACCCATGAACATTCTATTCAAAAATTTATGATGACCTTGTTCGGCTCAGGCCTATTTACACTTCCTTTCAATTATCCAAGGAATGTTCCACGGATACTTCCTTAATTATTCGACGAATATTACTTAATGAATATTGATGTTTGATTGCTTCTTTCATACTTGCACTCTTCAGTTGAGCTCATAAATATTTAACAAATTACTGAGGACATGGATGATCTAATGTCCAGACATCCTTTATGAATTCTTTTCTTCTATTCAAGATGAGATTGTACATCGTACATTGAAATCATAGTAAGGATATCATTTTGATATTGGTATTCTGAATTTAATTCTACTGTAGGATCTGATAAAGCATATGTACGGAGGCACCCTTGGGTGGACCGTTTCACTGGTAGGTAATATTTGATGAGAGGTTATCGATTGTTCCGATACCTAGAACATTCTCTTCAGATTTTATAGTTTTCTTTTTCAAACTTAATAACTTCTTATTTCCATTTCAATTCGTTGTCCGAGTAGCCTAAAGTTTCTTCAGTGGCTACGATGTTGAAATTCCGTTCTAGACAATTGAAACTGGCTAGTCGATATGTCAATATGAATGACTAGTTGATTGTTCTAACTAGTCAAAATTGTAATGTTGTGAAGAACACCTAGCTAATTGTCCAAGCTAGTGGTGATGTCTCAAACAAGTGAACTAGCAAATTTTGTCTAGCTAGTTGCTAGTGTTTCTTGAAAAGGACTAGTTATTGTTTCACTGGTCCAACTCCCAATTTAATTCATTCAGCAATTCCTCAATGCATTTTGCATGTGGTAAAGTATGATAATGAAAGTTTTGATGAATAACTTGATTGAGACCTAGTGAGGTCGCCCACTCAACTTGAATTCTACCCATCTTCGTATCAGACTTTATGTCACTTGAATATTCTGTTCTTTCATTCATATAATGAAGATTCATTTGAAACCATAGATTACTTGAATGATAAACTGCTTCATTTTTATTGTCATAGAGTAGAATTGCTTTCGATCGGTTGACCTTTATCAATGGGACTTTTCAGATCCTCTATTTTTCAAGAGGAAAAGTATTCACCAGATGTAAGAATCGTATAAAGACCGTCTTTATGACTTTTGTATCCAACAATCATTGCCCTCGTGCAACATTCTCTATGATATCACATTACAAAATTATCAAGACATGAAGGAATAAACCTTGTTGTATTCTTTCTGTCCATCCTTACATCTCCAAAAATTGAGACTCCTAGTATTTGGAACCATCAACATTCTTGGAACATCCAATGTGGAATTCTTATTGAAATTATCTATTAGACCTTGTTATTTTGAAACCATTCCTTTCAAAAGTCATTACTCTAAGGTGAACGGGAGGTACAATTGTGAACCGTTGCACCAATATGAGATCAAAAGCCAAATGTTGTAATTGTGCGGCCAGAGCGTGATGCCGAGTAATTATTTAAAGTTAGCATAACATGTCGGGGCATAACACAAGACCTTTAATATTAGTGTGAGGAAAGTTATAGGAAATGATGAGGTGGTTGGGAGTACGTTCCTACCAACCGTTGTCAGGATGTTATAGTAATGAATTCTGGAGTTACCAAGCCTTTTCCTGATCCAAGAAATTCAAATCGATTGCGATGTAAGACATATCCTTAGAGGAAACTAACATGGAAGTGAGATGGACAAGAAAGGAAGAAATATCGTGGCAAGAATGTGAAGCTTTACTTATCTAAAAGGGATTGATGCACATAGCGAGACATAAAGTTTAAAAGGCCCCTAATAGCAAATGGATGCATGGATATATCCCAATGATCCTTCGAGATTACCACCTAATCAAGTTTATTGGGAATCGCAGCAGCATACAGGCCTCAGGCTGATTGGTGCCAGTTGTGAAAGAGGACGAGCATATGACATCTTACATATACCATCGAGAATCGATACCCCTAACCGGAGATGTAGGAATTGTTGACCAGTTAAAACGCGTAGTTGTTTTTTTTCAAAGATAAGGTTGTAAGGCGGGTTTCACCAACTCAAGATCGACCTCTGTACTGTGCCAAAGTTGGGATTTCACACTAATATAAACGTTATAAAATTGTGGTAGTATCGTTTGAGTGGACTAATGAGTCAGAAGCCTTTATGGATTAATGAACAAAGTTTTGGAATGTAATGAGATATTAGCAACAACCTCGTTGTTAGCTATACTTGATGATAAAAAGAGGACTTTGAGGGTCAGCATGATGCGTCTTTCAAGAGTTTAAGAGGTGTGCTGATGTAGTAGAAAGGGGATGATAGCCTAGACTTCTAAACAACATAAAGGTTACGGGATAGGATATACTAACCGTGAGTCGGGGATTAGTCATGATAGCGTTCATGCATAAAACTGAGACGTTAACCTTATGAGAAAAGTGTGAAATTTTTCCACAAGTGCCTTAAGTATATCTTCATATTAGAACTAAACATAAGAAAGAGAAGGTGACGAAAGGGAGCAGGGAGTATAATGGAGAAATTTGTTATTACCCAAGAAAGGCCAGTGTGGTGGCCGATACTTATAGAAGGGATTATTCGAAATTGGAATTCAGTCAGTATTGACCAAGAAAATAGAGTATATACAATAAAGAATAATGTTAGAGGAAAATGACTAAATTATGGGGAAGGACAAAGATGTATAGAGAATTAAGAGAATGTTTGGCAAACAGGTATGAAGAATGGCATTGGCAAACTATTAAGTACAAACGCGACATGTCGAAAGCAGAATGATAGAGATCTATTGGATTAATTCCGCCTGTAGAAAATCTTGAACGTGGACAGAATTATAATGAATTTCATAAGTAGGTCGCCGAAGACCGATCCAAGAGATGGCCCTATTTGATTTATAATTGTTGAACCAAGTGATTTATCTACGAGAGACTTTCCATTTGGAAGATTATTGATTTATATACAGAAGAGATGGTGGTGCAATATAAAACATCTGCAGTGATTACGTTAGATAAAGACTTAAGGTTAAACTTCGAATATTGAAGGTGCTTTAAAGTATATTTAACAAAGAGATTGAGCGTATGTACTAATTTGATCTGTGGCTGACGGACAGGGAAGAAGAATTATCCAGACGATCGAATTTATATTTAGTGTCGTGCCTTCGATTTCACGGGCCAGTCGAGAATAAAAACTTATCCATGAAATGAATGTTGTTATCATGATCGTCACCATGCAAATGTAAGGACGTCTCTTGTAAAGCGTATTGCGAAGGAAGAAGTTTCTCTTTCTTGCATTGCGAAGAAGTCAATGAACGAGGGATATAGTAGCTGAACTGGTTCGACGTATACCAAAGACTATACAATATCCATAGCAAGTGGTAACGGCTGACGGGAGGCAACACATGCGTGCTAATCAAGCCAAGGAATATGAGGAATACCATGCGTATTGACGTTGTCTTAGATTATAAAACACGACCACAAAGTATTCACGGGCCAACGATACCAGGACTCATCACGGATACTATGAACAAGGTAGGAAGGGAACGTATAAGTAGTGGGATAGAAATTTTCATTCATAGAACAACCGGTAAGGAATACAGGTCGAGGAGAGCATGCGTTGAGAAACAACATTAAAGCGTTGGTGAGACAAAGGTGAGAGAACAAAAGGATTGAAGTCTCAACCTGAGAGTTGGAAAGGGTAAAGTTGGAATTGTATCCACAACTATTTTCCTTATGTTCTTAAGATAGAATCCTTTTAAGGAGAGAAGACTACAATAACCCTAATTTTCGTGAATATTCGAAACCTGGATGAATAGTAATTTTATGCGTGGATGAGAAATTTTTGCAATCACAATATGTACGAATTATTAATTGAAGATTTCGAATTGATATTACGTCTTTACGGTGTAGACGAGTGTATGTAAAAGTCATTAGTTTTTTTACGAAACCCATCATTTTGAATGGTCAAATTTTATGAGATATCAAAGGAGTAGGAGGTGGGGGACTTCGTGATACTAAAGGAATCTCCCTGGAAAGGATTGATGCGGTTTGTTAAGAAAAGGAAGCTAAGTCTGAGGTTTATTGGACCTTTTTAGATTTTGAGGCGTATTTGGAAGTTAGCCTGCGAGTTAGCCTTGCCCCAAGCTTGCAACAAATTCATAATGTGTTTCATATGTCTACGACCCTACCACACCGACTATCAGCATGTGATAGAGTACAACCAAGTGGACCTATGACCCGACTTGACCTATGTGGAGCAACCCGTGGAAATCATGGATAGAGAAGAACAAGTGCTGAGGAACAAGGTTTTGAAACTAATAAGGAATTGTGAGAAAATCAAGATGTGGAAGAATCCACCTGGAAGTTGAAAGAGTGAAACAAAGAAGGAGTAACCCCAGTGATTCCTAAACTAATTCCGGGACGGAATCCTTTTAAGGAGGGGAGACTGTAAGAACCCAAAATTTCGGTAGAATTAAAACTTTTCCTATTATGATGAAGTGCATCAATGAATAGTGATTTTGAGGATTAAGAAAATTTTTCATGCCACCTATGTACGAGACGTAGTGTGGATATTCCGAAGTTATACTAGTAATCTACGGAGTAAATAAGTGTATGTAAATGCGATCGGAATTCAGAAATTCCAAATTCTATTTTCGTGTAATATTTGACCGAGCAGTGAATTATATATCAGTAATATCAAGAAATGAGATATTTAATTTGAGGAATTGAGGAGTTAATATTTTGGAATTTTATTATAAGTGATTTGAGAATTTGGAACGAAAACCACTGAGGAAGTGAAACAAACGTTTTAGAAACCGCTGAAACTTTACAACGAGATTAAGCGATCAAGCGAGCGAATCATGAATTGAGAATAGTAAATATTAGAAGTCCAAGGAAGGATATATTATGAGAGGAAAATGGAATTGAGAATAAAATCTTAGAGTTAAAGGAAATGAGAACAATTGAGAAACCGCGAGAATTTTTTTCTAAGATAAAGAGAAAATACAAAGAAAATTTGACACAACGATTGTTTGAGGTATTGGGCCACACTATTACAATGAAGTGCAACATATAAGTTGTAACATATTGATTTAGTAAATATACAAGAAGGGAAGCCCCTTGGTGCAAATAAGAAAAGGAAGGAAGGACTTGGAAACAATATGTATAAAGCGAGGGACTTGCTTGCAATTATGGATGGATAAAGGTAATCCAAATGAACCAATGAGGAGATGACACCACATGGCAAGAAGATAAGATACATCCAAGTGAAAATTTCAAGCATTATTGATCACTTATCACTTTAAACAAAACAAAACAAACACCAAATACTCCATTCTGCCCAGCAGTAAAGGAACTCACTAAAACAGACCTAGAGACTTCATTACTGAATGAAATTTTTTGTTCTTTATATGGTGAGAAAGATGTGAAGACGCTCTACAACTTTCATTCAGGAGCCTCGACCAGGAAACGAGTGTAAGGGCTTCGTTTTGGCTGATCTTTGGGGCGTGTTTTTCTAGTCAGGAAACTCACTTCCATGTTCTTGATTTCTTTGGTGAGATTGAAGATAGTGAGCATAGAGTAAGGCTTCCCCAAGGTTAACCAAGCTTGTTTGAGATTGTAAGAACATCAAGAAGGTATAAAAATCCTAACCCCTCTTGGCCATGTAGTAATTGTGATGTTTAATGTTAGATCCATGGTTATTAGTGTGAATCTTGGACATATAAGTTATGAATGATGTAGACCTTGAGTTTAAGTGTTGTGGTTGTGATTTTTAGGCTTTTGGTTAGTGTATGTATCTCCATGTATGTTATAAAGTATGATCTTGGTGATTTAGATGTTGGTTGTGATGTGGATGTAAGATTCTTGGTTGGTTTAGTGATATAAGCATGCTGAGTTTTTTCCAGGAACTTGTACTGTCTTGTAGGAGGGTTTTGAACCCCCACATATTGTCCCCTGAAGTTCTAATGTATATTGTTGGAAAGGTATTTGAATTTAGTTTCCATAAATATAAGGTTCATGACTAGGTGATGTATAGAGTTTGAGTTATGGCCTGAGAAGTGAAATGTGTTTCTGGATTCCGGACTGCACTAAGTGGTCGCCTTGTGAACCTTGTTTGAACCCCTAAAAATTTATGTAGGATCATGAAAAACTTAGAGAAGCTAGTAAATGCAGTGGGGAAGGCTACCCAAAAAGAATTGGATTAAAATATGTATTTTTCAATTTTATAAAAATGTTGAAGTAAAATCCGCGCAAGTGAAAAACCACTTAGGAGATTAGTTTAAAGTAGTTTTAAGAATGTTCACTTGAGTTTCGAGTTTGAGGAATAGATTTGAGTCGAATGGGTAACGGAAGTGATAATGTGATGACATGGTCATATGAGAGGGTTAGTGGTCACAAGTGGAGTCGTTAAGTTGGTCTTACGATTTTTAAAACCTTATGATTAGGTAGCGTTGTTAAGGTACTAATGTACAAATATTGATTATGTATAGATTTCCATTCCACTTCGCGAGCCGACCACCCCAACCTCACCAAGGCAAGTTTTCCAACCCTAATTATTTATTTTCAAAAGATTATATTCTTGATTTTACCTATGCAAGTTTACTTTTCAAAACTTATATATAAGGATTTTCACTGTTGTGTTTATAGCTTCCAAACGTATTATGTGCTTATGCTTTACAAGATTATGTTGAAGTTTGAGATATATGCATATGTGTTTGTACACCCTTGAACTTAGAATGAAAGTATTTTCTTCGGACAACGACTCTAGCAATAGAGGTCGTAGCGGTCCAAATATACTATTGACCGGGGAGCGGTATATTGTTGTATCGTGATTAAATGGCGGAAACCCGAAGAGTCATTCGGGAAGTATCGTATACCTAAGTAATTATTATTTTTACGTTGTTAAAAATACTCAAAAATATCTATCTTGGATTAAAAGCTTATTTTAATTAAATAATTATTTTATTAATTGTTTATATTAAATCTCAAAATATTATTTATTAATTATCGTTCATTATTTTAAAGACAAAACTAATCCAAGATACCTTCAGCGTTTTCAAACTCGAACTCTTTCCCACCCAAAACATTTTCGAAAACCCCCGGTCATGTTTTGCTTCTTATACGTTTTTCAAGAATTATCGGTCGACTGAGGTCGAACTTCAACTACTCGAATTTTCTATCAAAATGATTTTTGAAAAGAAAAGAAAAAGGGGACTCTGGCAGGTGTGGGAATCGTTGACGAACGATTCCCGGGATGTGTAAGCGGCCGTGAGCCAGCGGTCCATCAATTATTATTCCGGCCCAGTTGTTGCCGAAGGATGATTACAGATGTAGTTTTCATCGAGGGTGATTACGGATGTAGTTTTCACCCAAGGGTAGTTACGGATGTAGTTTCTATCCTTCTACTAGTAGAGAAGACCCGCGGATTGTTGGACTTGGTTGTGGCGACTGATCATCGTCAATCCTTGTCAGGTTTTTATGTTTTCTTCCGGTCCCATCCTCCACTTTGGAAAAATACTCAAACACTGCTTCTTGGGCCTAAGTGCCAAGTTGCCGATAGTGTAGTTTTTGATAAGAAAAATATTGACATCGTGCAGTATCTAGAACTTCAAGATTTCCTATAAAGATTGGCACGTGTTAGTGCACTCTTGCAATTATTACAAAGAATGAAATGTTTTTGAATGAGAAACCTTCTAAGCTAATGGAAGGAAAGAGGTTTTGCAATAATGTATTCCCTGTACAGTATGTTAACCGTAGAGTGTTTTGCCGAAAATGATATACTAATATGTATGTTAAGAATATGTTGTAGTTGATGATAACTTAACATTCAAGCAAAATTGTATAAGTCAAGTTTTGTAACTGTCAACGGATAAGACCTTATAACTCTATCCGTTGACAGGTAGCTCATCAACGGATGAGGTTTTGTAGCATACTGCAATATCTCTATTTATCAGTTGATAGTGTCTTTATTCAGAGTCATGTTGACCATCAATGGATAAGCAGAATAGGGTAGCCAATTGTAAATAAGCTATGCTATGTAATTCTGTCTAAGTGAAAATGTATCAACGGATGAGAACAGGGCTCTATCAACGGATACAACTCAAATCTACTCGATCAACGGATACAGCTAAAACTACCATCAACGGATAAGTAGGCACAACATCAACGGATAATCATTGTCACTTTATCCTATGCTAGGAATTAGCAGTTGATAAGGACAGGTTTGACTGACAGATCACATGGGTTGATAGTAGGTATAAAAAGCAATATGGCAGCCATACTTTGGAAACACAGAAGAAAGAAGCATTCCATTTACACAGTACATACAAGAAAGGTGCAGGGGACATATCTGTTCACAAGGACAACCTTTCGGCTACATGTGGATTTGGAGTGGAGTAGCAAGTCAACTTGAATTAGATTAATATTATCTTATTCCTGTAGCACTTGTAAACTTGGAATATATAACCAAGTGTAGCAACTCTTTAGATTGTAAGAAAACATACACATTTGCTTGGGGTTTCTTGAATATCTTTAGAAGCAAAGAGTTGTAAACACAGAAGCTGTGTACACTTGTATCACAGGGTTTTCTTCGAATAAAAGTCTCAGGTGGTACATTTAACCACCTGATTTTTTATGTGTTTGTGAACCATTTCTTATTCAGCAATTATTTCCTTATAGATTTCTGTGGTTTTTATCAGAAATTTATAATTATCAAGAATTGTATTCAACCCCCCCTTCTACAATTATACAAGTGTGTAATCTGGGAATAACAATTGGTATCAGAGCAAGCTTCTAATATATTTGAAGTTTAAAGATCAACACACTTTCAACATGTCTAAGAAGGATTATGGAGTGAAGATACCGGTTCTTGATAGGGAAAATTACTTTCACTGGAAAGTAAAAATGCGTCTACATCTCATGTCTATTGATGTAGGTTTTGTAGATTGCATTGAGAAGGGTCCTCATGTTCCAATGAAGGCTGCTTCAAGAGTTGGTCTTGCTGCAGATGCACCAGACACGTACATCCCAAAACCTGTTTCTGAATGGAGCGCTGAGGATATTGCAGAAGTTCACAAGGACAAAAAGACCATGAATATTCTGTTTAATGGCTTAGAAACAGACATGGTTGACAATGTTATCAACTGTACTACCACCAAGGAAGTATGGGACATTGTTCAAACCCTTTGTGAAGGTACAGAACAGGTAAGGGAAAACAAGATGCAACTACTGATCCAACAGTATGAGCACTTCCATTTCAAGAATGGAGAGACATTGAATGATACATTTAGTAGATTTCAAAAGCTACTGAATGGCTTGAAACTGTATGGAAGAATCTACCAAGTGAAAGATTCTAATCTCAAATTTCTGAGATCACTGCCCAAAGAGTGGAAGCCTATGACTGTTTCTCTAAGAAACACTCAAGAGTACAAGTCATTTACTCTTGAAAGACTCTATGGAACTTTAAAGACATATGAACTAGAAATGGAGCAGGATGAAGAAATTGAGAAGGTCCAAAAGAAAAGTGGGTCAGTTGCACTTGTTGCCAACTTGGAGCAGAAGGAGGAAAAGAGGACTGAAGCTGCTAAATCTACACCAAACAGGGAGGTTTGTGAAGGTAGAACAGAATCAAGCAAAAGCAAGGAAAAGGTGTCTGAAGAAATGAGTGTCCTACAGCAGGATGAATTGGACGAGATAGATGAGCATTTAGCCTTTCTATCTAGGAGATTCTCTAAGCTAAAATTCAGAAGAAACTCTGGGGTGGCCAAGCCATTTAACAAGGATTTTTCTACAAGCAATTATGTGGATAAATCCAAAATTAAATGCTACAATTGTGGTATTGCTGGTCACATGATAAGTGAATGCAGGAAGCCTAGATCTGAGAACAAAGGAAAGCCAACTGAAACTGTTGACTACAAGAAGAAATATTTTGATCTTCTCAGACAGAAAGGAAAGGCATTCATGACCCAAGAGTATGACTGGGCTGCTGATGGAAATCATTCTGATGATGATGCTGAGTTTGTCAACCTTGCATTAATGGCTGATTCTGAGCAGGAAGCAAGTTCAGCTAGCAATCAGGTATTTTCTACTAATCTCTCTGAGCTCACCAAAGAGGAATGCAATAGTGTTATAGATGATATGTCTACTGAACTATATCACTTGAGTGTTACTCTTAAATCACTTACTAAAGAGAACAATAGGATTAAAGAAACTAATCAGTTCTTAAGTGATAGAAATGCAGTTCTAGAAGTTCAATTTCTAGAATTTGAGAAAATGAGAGTTGATTGCAATGATGCTAAAAATGAACTTGAAGCTGTGTTAAAAAGAGAATTGATCTTAAGAAACCAGCTTGAAAAGGAACAAGGGATAATTGCTAAATTTCAAAGTTGTAGGAATATTTCTCAAAACATAATAGAAGTCCAGGGAATAGAATCATTTGTAAGGGATACCTGGACTCAGAAGAAAAAGGAGCTAGAACCTTGCCTTGAGGATCTAGAGACTATTTGTGAATCAACGGATAGTGATCATCCGTTGACAGATGAACCATCAACGGATGAGAGGTATCCGTCGACTAACAAAAAGTCTGTTAGTAAGAAGGAACTCAAGAGACTGAACAATCAGTATGGTCCAGTAGCCAAGAACTTTGTTTCTGGTGAAAGTAGCCAAGCCAAATCAAGTGAGAAGGCTAAGGCAGGTGATTTACCCAACAAAAAGGCTGTTGGTAAGTCAGTTAATGAAAAGGTAGAGACTGAGGGTAAAAAGAAAAAGAACAGAAATGGTAAGATAGGCATTAACAAGAAAAACAATTATTCTCCTGACAAGTTTGCTCCTAGGAAAACTTGTGGTAATTGCAATAGTGTCAATCATCTATCTTCTAATTGCAAGTCTGTTAAAAGGACTCCTGTTCATGTACCTCAATCTATGCCAAGTATGCCTGCAATGCCTGTTATGCCTGGTTTGTATCAGAATGCTAGTTTTTCAAATCCATATGTGAACATGCCATATGTGCCTAATCCTTATTTTCAATCTGTGAATATGCCACAAATGTCATGGAGCATCCCTAGCATGGATAATATGTATGCCAATTTTTCACAAATGCATGCATCAAATATTTATGCAAATGAGCATCTGTCTAAACCTATCACTCAAGCATCTACACCCAAAGTGAAGATTGCCAAGAGTGTAAAATCAAAGGCTAACAAGAAAGGACCCAAGGAAACTTGGGTACCAAAATCAACTTGATTTGTATTTTGGATTGTGTGCAGGGAAATAAGAGGAATCTATGGTACCTAGACAGTGGATGTTCTAGGCATATGACAGGAGATTCAACCCTGCTCACAGAGTTCAAGGAGGAAGCTGGCCCTAGGATTACCTTTGGAGATGACAGCAAAGGTTATACTAAGGGATATGGCTTGATTACAAAGGACAATGTCATCATTGAAGAAGTGGCTTTAGTTGAAGGTTTGAAGCACAATTTGCTGAGTGTCAGTCAGATTTGTGACAAAGACTATGAAGTAAAGTTCACTAAAGAAGCCTGTGTTGTTTCTACCAAGAAAAACAACAATGTGGTTCTGACAGGCTTTAGAAAAGGAAATGTTTACATAGCTGACTTCAACTCAGTATGCTCAGAATCCATTACTTGTCTCTTCAGCAAAGCAAGCAAGGATGAGAGTTGGCTATGGCATAAAAAGCTGTCTCATTTGAATTTTAAAGTAATGAATGATTTGGTAAGAAAGGATCTTGCTAGAGGAATCCATCAATTGGAGTTCATCAAAGATGGACTGTGTGATGCCTGCCAATTAGGGAAGCAAAAGAAATCATCCTTCAAGAGCAAGACAGAGTCATCTATTGTTAAGCCCCTTCAATTGCTGCATATGGACTTATTTGGTCCAGTAAATGTCATGTCCATCTCAAAGAAGAAATACTGTCTGGTGATTGTGGATGATTTCTCTAAGTTTACATGGACTTTCTTCCTGCACTCCAAAGATTGTGCAAGTGAAATCATCATCAATCATCTCAGACAAGTAAACAATGGTTCTGAAGTAAAAGTACAAAGAATCAGGAGTGACAATGGCACTGAATTCAAAAATTCCACAATGAATATTTTCTGTGAAGAGAATGGAATTGTCCATGAGTTTTCTGCTGCTAGAACACCTCAACAAAATGGGGTTGTTGAAAGGAAAAACAGAACTCTCATTGAAGCAGCTAGAACAATGTTAAGTGAATCAAGATTGCCAACATATTTCTGGGCTGAAGCTGTCAGCACTGCCTGCTTCACTCAGAATATTTCCTTGATCAATCAAGCTAGAGGAATGACTCCTTACCATTTATTCACCAACAAGAAACCAACGTTAGCTTTTCTCCATGTCTTTGGATGTAAGTGTTTTGTGCTAAGGAATCATGGAGATAACTTGGGAAATTTGAAGCAAAGGCAGATGAAGCTATCTTTGTTGGGTATGCAGCAGGGAAAGCCTATAGAGTCTACAATTTAAGAACCAACATTGTCATGGAATCTGTACATGTTGTGTTTGATGATCAGAAGATTCTAGGTCTGAATGATGAAGGCTTCCATGAAAAGTTGAGATTTGAAAATGAGGTAGAAGGAAGAATGTACATTGATGATGATGAGGAAAATGAAGATCATGACCTTGGAAATTCACCTAGAGCTGTTGGTCCAACTAGAAGTGATGCTAACACTGGAAATGAAGCATCCGTTGACAGTCATACTAGATCATCAGATGCATCCGTTGACAGACATTCTCATGTATCCGTCGACAGGCAAAATGGAGCATCCGTTGATAGACAAAATGATGCTTCTGTTGACAGTCAACTTCATAATTCCTCAAGGACAACAAACTCAGGGGGAGTTTCTCAAAGTCAAAACTCAATATCCAATCAACAATATCATACTCACGTAGATGAAGCAACCTCATC
Organism: Kitagawia praeruptora; assembly: GCA_037693485.1. NCBI lineage: Eukaryota > Viridiplantae > Streptophyta > Magnoliopsida > Apiales > Apiaceae > Kitagawia > Kitagawia praeruptora. Next base: position 103,079,328 of record CM075354.1, on the reverse strand, counting down.
TAGATCAAACCTTCCACCCTCAAGAAAATGGACCAGAGATCATCCTTTTGAGTTAATCATTGGTGACTCAAACTCAAGAGTCCAAACTAGGAGAGCCACACAAGAAGAATGCCTATACAGTAGTTTCCTGTCTCAAGAGGAACCTAAGAAAGTGGAGGATGCTCTTCTAGATCCAGATTGGGTCTTAGCAATGCAAGAAGAGCTAAACCAATTTGAGAGAAATAAAGTATGGAAGCTTGTGCCCAAACCTGATGATAGAGGTATCATAGGTACCAAATGGGTTCTCAAGAATAAGACTGATGAAAATGGCATAATTGTGAGGAATAAAGCTAGATTAGTGGCAAAGGGCTATTCTCAAGAAGAAGGAATAGATTTTGATGAAACTTTTGCACCAGTGGCAAGACTTGAGGCCATCAGAATTTTCCTAGCCTATGCAGCACATGCCAACTTCAAAGTCTATCAGATGGATGTTAAAAGTGCCTTTCTAAATGGGGAACTGGAAGAAGAGGTATATGTCCATCAACCTCCTGGCTTTGAAGATCCAGAATTTCCAGATTATGTATATCTTCTCTTGAAAGCACTTTATGGTTTGAAGCAAGCACCAAGAGCCTGGTATGACACTTTATCTCAATTTCTTTTGGAGAATCACTTCACTAGAGGTACAGTAGATAAAACTTTATTTCATAGAAATGTCAATGGTTCTTCAATACTTGTTCAAATCTATGTAGATGATATTATTTTTGGGTCTACAGATGAGAAGCTTTGTAAAAGGTTTGCCAAACTTATGCAAAGTAGGTATGAAATGAGCATGATGGGTGAATTAACTTACTTTCTTGGCTTACAAGTAAAGCAAGTTAATGAGGGAATTTTCATAAGTCAAACAAAATATATTTATGATCTCTTAAAGAAATTTGACTTAATGGATTGTGCCTCTGCAAAAACACCTATGGCCACTGCAACTAAGCTTGAGTTGAATACTAAGGAAAAATATGTGGACATCTCAAGCTATAGAGGCATGGTAGGCTCACTTCTATATCTAATAGCTAGTAGACCTGATATAATGTTTTCCACATGTCTTTGTGCTAGATTTCAAGCTGACCCTAGAGAGTCTCACTTGATTGCTATTAAGAGAATTTTCAGGTATCTCAAGGGAACACCAAACCTTGGCATTTGGTACCCAAGAGATTCTGGCTTTGATCTAATTGGCTATTCAGATGCAGACTATGCAGGTTGCAGAATTGATAGGAAAAGTACTACAGGCTCCTGTCAGTTTCTAGGGAATAGGCTTGTGTCATGGTTCAGTAAGAAACAGAACTCAGTCTCCACTTCTACAGCCGAAGCTGAGTACATTGCAGCTGGAAGTTGTTGTGCACAGATTCTTTAGATGAGGAATCAACTTATTGACTATGGTCTAAAAGTTGAGAAGATTCCAATTTTCTGTGACAACACTAGTGCTATTGCCATCACAGAAAATCCAGTGCAACATTCGAGAACCAAGCATATTGACATCAAATACCATTTCATCAGAGAGCATGTGATGAATGGTACAGTAGAAATGCACTTTGTGCCAAGTGAAATGCAGCTTGCAGATATCTTCACCAAGCCTCTTGATGAATCTTCATTCACAAGGTTGGTAGGTGAACTAGGTATGCTTAATTTTTCATAATTCCTAGTGGTATCTAATAATACTGTATTGCAGCTAGAAATGTGTTTTGATTTACTTGAGAATTAAAAACTCTCAGAATAACTCTTAGCAGAAATTTTGTCTAAGGCAAAATTTGCTTATCAACGGATATCCTTTTATCCGTTGGTAGTGTAAACACATTACTAGATTTTCGTATGTCAACGGATAACAGGTTGTCCACGTCATCGATGGATAAACTGTTTTCTCAACCGTCCAATCTTTATCCGTTGATATACATATTCTTTTTATATAGCCGTTGATAAACGTGTATAATTAGTCACGGCTGTACTTCTTTTCTTTTTATTTATTGTCTGACAGTTACTTTTGACCAATGGGGTAATTACTCTTAATTATTTCATTTTTAATTCTTGGAATATATAAAAGGCTGTTTTGTATTCTCACATTTCACCTTTATTCATTTTCAAGAGTCTCATTAGTTAACTGCATCTTCTTCACTAAATCTCTCTCTGCAACAAAAGCTCAAACACTCCAATGGCGCCTATTGTTAAGATGATGTCTTCCACCGGGTTTACCTATGAGAAGAACAATTTTGCGGCCTTTGTTGATACTGTGAACGCTCCAGAAGCATATCACACCATGATGAATTTCGTGAAGAAATGCAAACTGTCATATGCTATGACTGCCACCACTCCTCTAATCCATGAGGTTATCGAAGAGATGTGGGCATCTGCTGAGTACAATGGCACAGACGGTACATTTGCTTTTTCTTTAAAGGGTAAAAATTATGTAGTTAATTCTGATGTGTTAACTGCTTGTTTAAAATTGCCTGAGAATAACTGTCTGAAGGAACCCAGTAATGCTGAAATTGTTACCATGCTTAATTCCATAAATTATACCCATAGTACTGAGAACTTAGGGAAAATTGTTAGGAAAGGTATGGTTAAGGAATGGAGTTATCTTTGTGATGCCTTCATTAAAACTTTTTCTGGCAAGATTAGTAACTTTGATGCTGTTACCAACTCCATGCTAGTTATGCTATGTATGCTTTTAACTAATAAATTCTATAATTTTGGCACACTAGTCATGTATGAGATAGCAGCTAAATTAGGTAAAAAGGAAACTAGGAGCAAGAATGTTTATTTTGCTAGATTTTTAATGCTCCTAGCACTGCATGTATCTGAGAATGAGCTATCCATTGCTAACCCGGATAGCAAGTTCAATTGTTTTGTTCAGGAGAAGAGAGTCTTAAGTGATTTGATTCGAATGAACCTAAATGCAGAAGTACAATTGGTATATCTACCAATTGTTCAGGTAACTGTTTCCAACCCTGAAATTCCTATCTCCAACCCCCAAATTTCTTTGCCTTCTAGTGTCACAATGGAGTCTGTGACTGTGACCAAACAGGCTCCTACCAAAGTGACCAAATCCAAAGTTCCTAAACCACAATCTAAAAGACAAACCTCAGGTGTCTCTCAAAAGGCATCTGTTGCAAAAACTACCAAAGCTCTTGAGGGGAGTGTGAAGGTGGTAGTGAGTGGTGAGGGACAGGGTGAACATCAAAGAAGCCCTAAGGATAAGGAAGGTAAGGCAAGTGCAACCAACATTTCAGTCTCTCAAAAGACTGTTAATGAACCTACAAGCCAATTTCTAGTTACATCCTCTCAACAGGGTGTGACTACTAATTTGAGTTCCATTTCAGGAACACAGCACAAAAGGGCAAGGGACACAGATAGCTCTCCCTCAAAAACCTATGGTAGAAGGGTAAAATCCAAAACCATTGGGGAATCACAGGGTGCACACACTGTACAGCAAACTGTACCTTCTCAAATTCAGTTTGATGTGACTTCAATAAATGTGGAGTCACAGCCCCTTGATCTTAACCTTCAAATCGATACACATTTTGATCCACCATCACCAACTCCATCTCTGGATGTGGATATGATATCTACATCAATTCCTGATTCTCCATCTTTAAAATTCATGGAGAAGCCCCACTCAACAATTGGTGGTCATCCTCTTTTAGATGATTTGTTGGGCCATCAATCTTCCATTCCTGAATTCACAACACTATCTGTGGCCTCTTCCTTAAAATCAATCACCACAGATTCAGTGTTGGTTTTCACTTCAACGGATACTCGTTTACCTTCATCAACGGATATCCTTCATCCGTTGACAAGTGTTTCTCCATCAACGGATATGTCTTCAACTAACTATCCGTTGACAGCAATAACTACTACATCAACGGATACACCTTATCCGTTGACAACTCTCTCTACCACTGCAAAATGTGACATTCCTATGTCAACTGTGGAGGAGTTTGTAGTAATTGAAACACTTTTAGGAATGAGGGAAGGGAGTGAGAGGCTGCCTTGTGAGCAGGCAAAAGGAGAGAAAATCAATGAGAGGCTGACCATTTCTTCCGGTCAGGCAAAAGGAGAGCTAGAGAGTTCCATCTTAGTAGGTGAAGGTGAGGGTGTGAGAGGTGTGAGCCAGGGGGAGCCCCTGATGCAAGAAAAGAGAGATGAGAGGAGAGAAGGGACTACAGGAGAAATAAGGCAGGAAGAATCAGCCATTGCAAGTGAGTTAATGGAGGTTAATGAAGCTTCCAAAGAGATGGAATTTAGAAAAGAATATCAGTCAGTTATTGACTCCATCTCTTTGGATCCTGAAACCTTTACTCATCCTGTTTCTGCCTATCAAGTCATGGTACAACAGGGCAATGTGGAGGCAGAGGAAGCAATGCACCTAGTGCACACCTCAGAATCTCTTCAAAGAGCAAAAGAAGCTTTACAAACCCTGTCTCCAAATGCTGGAAGTGAAGAGTTTGGCAGTTATGACAGTCAAAGTTCAGATGGTGAAGACATAAATGAAGATGAAACTCCAGGATGGATGTTTTCCAATGCCACTGAACTTGGGCATCTCAATGTGGAAATCATGAAGCAATACCAATCTGCTAAGGCTGAGCACCAAACTGCAGAACCACAGAGAAAGACTGTTCTGGAGCAAGTAATGGCCTCCCTGAAATTACAAAAGATGCAATCTGTTATTCAAAGAACACAGCAAGAGGAGGTCCAGTCTGTAATTAGAGATATGAAAATAGCACTAGATGCCAGGATTGAGGCACTAGCTCCTACTACCACTCAGAAGGTGCTTTCTAGCAAACTTCTCAAAGAAGATAGCCTGGCTAAGTCTGTTCAGCTTCTTTCCTCAAGGGTGGATAGTATGGAATCTCAATTGCACACCATCATTGCCAATCAAACAAAACAAACTCAACTACTGGAAATGCTACTTGCAGCTTCAACCCCAACCCTTGATGCTAACAAAAAGGGGGAGAAAATGGGAACAAGCACAGAAGAGGCTGCAACATCTACTGGCCAATTTCAAGCTACCAGTAGTGAGATAGCACAGATTGAGGGGGAGCAACAGCCAATTGTAGTGGTCAATCCAACAGAGTTTGAGATAAAGGCTTCCCCTGTGAAGAAACAAGTGGCTTTGCCTGAGATTCAAAGCTTAGAAGACATCTCAGATGGTGAAAGGCAAGCCAGGATAGAAGCTTTGGAAAAGATAAACAAGGAGGCTAATGACAGAATTCTAAGGACAGAGAGGATGATCAATGAATCAATTGCATCATCTCTGTTCCTTAATGCTCAATCTTCTGCTCCAACAATATCAACCACAATCATGAAGGTGCTCACTCCAAGGGTTGTGGCTCCTACATTCTATGATGCTGAGCCATCATTTGTCAAAGAATTTGAACCAGCTATCAAAACCAGAGCCTACTCACCACCAAAGGAAAATGGGAAGAACAAGCTTCAATTGGACTACCCATTTCCCAAGAATGATGAAGAAAAGCTAATGGGAAAAACAATTATGGAGTTCAAAGTTCAGACAAATAAGAGTGTAAGAGATTGGATGGCTGTAATCATGAGGAATGGAAAAGTATTAAATATATCCAACAGTCATCCTAGATTTGTGGAAGCTAAAAGAGAAGAAGTCTCCAGAATCCAAAGGGAAGCCCATCCAAGTACAGAAAATCAACATGAAAACTCAGAAGAGAAGCAAGCCAGGCTAGCTCAAGAGTTAATGGATGAGGTAGAGGTTGAAATGAAGGAACCTGAGGAAGTTCCCAAAATCAAACCTAGAAGAAGGAAAGCTAAAACCAAGAGGGTTCTTTCTCCAGAACCCCCACCAGAAAAAGAAACAATTGGTTCACCAGTACCTATGTCTGCAACAGTAATCGACCCAACTGTAAACTTTCATGGTGACCCCATAAGGCCTAAAGAGGAACCAGTGAATTTTGATTCAATTGAAGTTCCTTCATTCTTGCTAAATCCAAAACAGAAGAAAAGGGCTCCAAAGAAGCAACTTTCAAACGGACCAGTTCAAGTTGCTAGGGTACCTGCCATTGTCAAACAACCAATCTTGGAAAACAAAGAAGACTTTATCTATCAGGCAGAAATTGAAGAATACTCTGACATGAATCTATATTTGGATGAATTGTCAGAAGTAAGAGGAATTGACAAGTACAAGAATCAGCCTGAGAGATTAGTGTTTGTCTACAAGGGAGGAAGTCAGAGGACATGGCCACTAAAGAAGGTTCTTGGAGAAAATTATCATACACTGACCAGAGTGTTCTCAGCATTCAAGAGACACACAGGGTTCTCTGAGATAGCCAGAAGGGAGATAATTAGCAGAATAGAAGAAATAAGGAGAGAATGGAACTCACCCTCAAGTCTACCAAAGAAAATGAAGATCCCTTATAATGGACAGAAAATCCACATTCAACCCTTTTGGATGATGGAGTTCAGGGATGATGAGGGCACTAGGAGATTCTTCAGGTTAGAAGACCAACTGTCAAAGGCTAGTTCTGACTACCTGAGATGGTTACAACTAAAGCTAAATCCAAAGGTTGTTGAAGAAGATACCTTCTATAGGCAACTTCAAGTGCAAATTGAGTCCAACTCTGCCAAGGAAGGAAAGTCAAGGGTGCAGCCAACCAGAGAGAGGAAACCTCATTAATCTGCTCAATCTAAAGGAGCACATCTCTGATAAGTTTCTTAAAGCTTTCTGTTTTTAATTTTTGTAGCTTAATACAATGTTTGCATACTGTAGTGTGTATATATCGTTAGGAATGTTTTGTTATCATCAAGGTTCTGAATTTATGCTTTATAGCCATCAAGTATAAATTGGGGGAGATTGTTAGGAATATGTTGTAGTTGATGATAACTTAACATTCAAGCAAAATTGTATAAGTCAAGTTTTGTAACTGTCAACGGATAAGACCTTATAACTCTATCCGTTGACAGGTAGCTCATCAATGGATGAGGTTTTGTAGCATACTGCAATATCTCTATTTATCAGTTGATAGTGTCTTTATTCAGAGTCATGTTGACCATCAATGGATAGGCAGAATAGGGTAGCCAATTGTAAATAAGCTATGCTATGTAATTCTGTCTAAGTGAAAATGTATCAACGGATGAGAACAGGGCTCTATCAACGGATACAACTCAAATCTACTCGATCAACGGATACAGCTCAAACTACCATCAACGGATAAGTAGGCACAACATCAACGGATAATCATTGTCACTTTATCCTATGCTAGGAATTAGCAGTTGATAAGGACAGGTTTGACTGACAGATCACATGGGTTGATAGTAGGTATAAAAAGCAATATGGCAGCCATACTTTGGAAACACAGAAGAAAGAAGCATTCCATTTACACAGTACATACAAGAAAGGTGCAGGGGACATATCTGTTCACAAGGACAACCTTTCGGCTACATGTGGATTTGGAGTGGAGTAGCAAGTCAACTTGAATTAGATTAATATTATCTTATTCCTGTAGCACTTGTAAACTTGGAATATATAACCAAGTGTAGCTACTCTTTAGATTGTAAGAAAACATACACATTTGCTTGGGGTTTCTTGAATATCTTTAGAAGCAAAGAGTTGTAAACACAGAAGCTGTGTACACTTGTATCACAGGGTTTTCTTCGAATAAAAGTCTCAGGTGGTACATTTAACCACCTGATTTTTTATGTGTTTGTGAACCATTTCTTATTCAGCAATTATTTCCTTATAGATTTCTGTGGTTTTTATCAGAAATTTATAATTATCAAGAATTGTATTCAACCCCCCCTTCTACAATTATACAAGTGTGTAATCTGGGAATAACAATGTATATATTTTCAAACCTGAGATATATTGAAATGGGAACCTTACAAAGGATTCATATGTTATTCTTAAAGCTCCTTAGCGAGTATAAATGTTTTATTCAAACTCGGACATATATATTGTCGAATTATGTTTTGAAATCTGGGATATATACCCATACAGTTGGGAACGTTTTCGAAATAAACCACATTATTATTTTTCAAAATGGCGAACTTGCTGAGCATTATGTAGCTCATTCTTGCTTTATAAAAACTTTTCAGAAAGAGAAGAATTTGGTCAGTTAACTCCGTACCAGCAGAAGAGGAGTAGAAGATTTATCCCGAGATGACTTAGTTCCGGATAAATACTACAGAGTAAGTCTGATAGGTTTTCAACTGTAATAGTAAGACTCGTCTTCAAGTGTAGTTGTATAAGTGGAAGTGCGTAAGATTCTGGATTGTACAGATGAATGGTAATATTTAGCGTTACTTTTGGTTATCGTTTCTGAGGCTCTAACTTGTATGTGCGTAAGATTGAGGTCTGGATGGATGTATTGTTGAGTTGTAAAGTTAATACAGGTATGATATGGTTGGATGGTGATGTGATGACCTGAATCTTTGACCTCGGATTTGGGAGCGTCACAACTAATAAGATGCCTACATATCTCAATCGTATGTTGAGAATCAAGCCTTGATGATGCCCTCGAGGCTATGGCGGCTAGGGCTTACCAAGGATGTGGTGGCTTCCTTATTCGAGGATAAGCCTGAAACGTCTACAATGTATTGAGCTTTACCCAAAAAATGTAAGTGAGAATGAGCGATCGGGTCCTTTATATAGGCGTTGGTAGCGTTTCATTTAGAGTAGGGTTAGGAGACGTGGTGGACAGAGTCACCTCCTTGAAAGGGATTCTATACCCTTCTTTGTAGGAATCAGTTTTCATACATGATTAGGTGTCTTGGAGGCTACTTTCTGTAGAAGTCATGTACCTTATTAAACTCTTGTAAATGAGTTTTTACTTTACCCTAATATAAATTATGAAATTATTATTTAATTAGAATTTCGGGCTTCGTTAATGGGTTTCGTTATTGGACCAATCTAGGTTATATTAATGCAAAATTTATTATGTCTCTAGGGTTAATTTCGACACATATCATTTGCCCCAACTTTTGGAAAACGTCTTGAGTTTTTGTAAAAGTTACATTTGCCTTTATCGAGACTTGGGATTTATTTTCATTCCCTTACATGTGATTCATTATGTACACCAGAGTTTCACAGATATCATTTAAGTGTAAAGTGTGAAGCGACCTATACATTTACGATGATTTGCCTTTTTCGATGTTAGGCAATAATTTTCCAACTATTTTTATATTGAAGTTTGCTTTGATAAGTCGACCCTTTTTATCGGAGTTAATCTTTAGTAACATCTTGCGAACAGTCGTTCTCGATTATGTTTTGCACTTGGCTATTCACTAATTTGGTAAGAAAATATCTTTATAAAATTCCTCGTACTTTTTTCGTATATTTTCTAATTTTTTAGAATTGTTCCATTACTAACATGTATTTTTCTTATTTTTGACTGATTAATCAAAAATATTAATTGGTACTTCAAGCATAGAAATAATTTTTTAAATTATTTCTTAACTCAGGCCTGGACGTTGATCGCCGCCAAGGAATCATCTTTTTCAGCCACGCCCAGGAAGTATGTGTGCTTGGCATGGGTCTTTGACTGATGATGAACTGGTGAAGAATGAGCCTTGGCGTGGGTATCCCCGCCAAAGGAAGCTATGAATATTCCCACACGCACAGGAAGTCTGTCTCACCGGCGTTAGGTTTTTAGATCGTGCCTTTTATATAAACGGTTGCGTTAGGTTTCTCCATGCTACAGTCCTTATTTCTGCTTGTGGATGGTGTTTAAGGTGCAAAACCAACTGGCTAGTCAGTGACAAACCAACAGTAAACACCTTAATTGGGTTCCAACGGCTATTTCTAAGGCTTCCACGAGCCTTGATTGGCATGTTTGAATGGATGGTTTACAGGTAAGCACATGTCAAGCTACAATGTTTGCAAGGCGTGAAAAGAGGCCACCAATTGTTAACCAACATCTATGAAATGAACTTGCTTAGGGTTTTCTTAGGATTTGTTGTATATGACTTGTGGGCTTTAAAGCCCGAAAGGAACGCAACTATTATGTTCGCTAGTTGCTATCTTTTTGCAAAAACACTCATTTATCCATGTGCTTTATCCACTAGCACAATGTAGGGTAACCCAAGTAGAAGCATAGGTGGTAGCGCTTGTAGCTGCAGCTATTAAAACACCACATTGGTGGTTAGACAATCGATGAGCAAGTTAGTTGTTGCAGCCTGTTGTAAATACACCATTTGAATATATATATACATAATCTTTTTAGAAAACCATGTGCAGCCACGCTTAAATATATTTGGTTTTGTCAACGGACACTAAAAATATTTACTTTGTGCATACATGCATAATCTTCTTGGATATTAGGAAAATGGTTATTATTTTCTAATTTTTCTAATCATTTTTCTTTTAAAATTCCTTATTTTTAAGAAATAGTGATGTATCATATTTGATTTATTCACAATTTTATGATGTCAGCAAACATTTTAATTTTTTTTTTGAAAACCCACGAGGGCATAATTCATTCATTAGAAATGTCTAGCATAAGAGTCTCCGCCAAATGAGTGGGGGAGATGAAAATACATTGAAACAATTGACAAAACAAGGAATTCTAGCAAAACCATGAGCTACCCTGTTTGCATGTTTTCGAATATGGGAAACCTTCACGTGAGGAGATTGTTGAAGCATAGTCTTGCATTGATCTACCACATGACCAACCTCGAGCCTATACTTCTTCGTTCCGTTAATAGCTTCTTCTGTGAGTAGAGAATCCGTTTCCACAACCACCTCATAGCTGACTCCCTTCAGTATAATCCAAAAGAGAGCTTCTCGAACACCAACACATTCCGCTTCAAACACAGAGGATGGCCTAAACATAGTCATATACTTACCCTCCAAGAACCCTCCCCTACAGTCCCTAACAACCATCCCTATTGTAAATGAGTCATTCCCAGGAAAGAAAAATGCGTCCCTCTACAGGCTTTTGCCACATGTGAAGCTTGCTGCATGATGTCCCCAACACAGTACCACTATCCCTCCCTCTAACTACTCTGGCCTTTCTCCATTCTGTTAGTAGTATTTTTATGTGTTCGTTCTCAGGGAAGGACTGAATTGTAATATCGAGTTCAAGTTTTTATCTCTCTACGTCTAGAAGTGTGTGAGAAGAATTTTTGGGTTTGTGTATTAACTAAATTAAACTAAACAAAATTAAACTAATTATCAAACGAGAATAAAATATATGAGGAAAACAATCCAAGAACTGGGGTTCTTCACTTGGTTTCAATGCACATTCAATATCTATGTGATGTCTACGTTCTTACTCTGCTGAAAACAATTCTTCTAAGGTTATAATGTTCTCTTCCAAGATACAATATAATGTCTACAACTACACCCTAATTGTCACTTCCGTGATACAATCAAAGACAATCATAAACTATTAAGCTCCAAGAATTATAAGTCTCACAACTCTCCTATTAATCTCCCAATCAAATATTCGAGTTATGTCTGTTAAATCATGTACTAAAATTGCAACTCCTCTTCCAAGTTATTACAATCTCTAGAATACAATCAAAAGTTAGCTACTCTTCTAATTGTGTTAAGCCCTCAATAACAGATCAGCAAAGCAAGAAAATCACAGATAATTAAACACACATGAATACCAAGGAATACTACCCAATCCTCAGATTAGAGAATTAGTTACACATAATTAAAGAAGAAAACAAAATAATAATGATAATAAATAAAAACATAATATTGAAAAAAGAATTGAAAATCAAAAGTACCTTGATACGATTACAAGCTATGAAGTGTTAGCTATGAATTGTTATCTATGAATTGTTATCTATGAATTGTTATGATTTACAATGGTAGGATGTGTTTAAATAGGCTCTACAAATCTTGCCCATCAAGATATTGCCTTCTATTACAATTAGGATTTAAAGAAGGTACCCAAAACTGCCCAGAATACAATTAGAATTAGAAAAAGGGCAAAACAGTAAATTCCCAGCCTTCTTTAATAAAGAGTACGTGCGCGACTTTAATCAGTACGTTTCTTGCACTTGTTTCCTTTTCCAGGTTGTAGAAAATCTCTCAAGCTTCGCGTGGGCAGTAAGATCGCTGAAAACGGACTTCTAGAACTCCAGATATGGCCAAAACAGTATAAGCTGCGCAGCCTTCCCGGAAAATCCGAATTTTAATCAATTAAATCTCCAAAAACGACAAAAGCTTAGATATTCTTGGAAACCTGCACAACTACACAAAACACATCAAAACTACACAAACTTGAGTCCAAAACAATCAATTTAAGCCGATTTAGAATGCTCCAAGTGGATATAAAATCCACTTATCAAACACCCCCAAACTTAAACCGATGCTTGTCCTCAAGCATAAACAATTACAACTACCTAATTAGTACCACTTCCGTAGGTGATCACGGTTGCATTTGGCATATGCAACAAGCCCTTTAAACCCCTAGGCAGCCCTAGTGGACGAGTAAGGTCTCGTGAGGGCCTATAGCGAATGTACCCACAAAATCCATTTAACCTAATACAATGCAATGCATGAATGCAACTAATATGAAAAATGCAATTATTCTAACCTACCATACCTTCAAATCCTCTCATGCCATATCAACTTAAGAATCAAAGTAAATACGCAATGTCTTGGTGTCGAAAGTGCAAGTATTCACATAGTCTACTCAATGAACATGCATAAGTTCTCACAAGTCCATGTCAAGTGTAAGAATAAGTTAGTAAACATGCTAAGCCTACAAGAGCACATCTTTGAGACAAAACTCGGGATCTCATACGCAAAAATAAGCAAACACTCACAATCCATTCACAAAAGAATATTCACTCAAGAACAAGGGTAAGTGTATCACTCAATTCCAACAAAATCATAAACATGCTTGACATTTGGTATCAATCTAACTCTTAACTCAACATACATCAATGACGATAATCAAAAGGTCTTTAATTGGGTTGTAACGTGGGCTAGGGACAAGGTATGTCAAATAAGCCAAAACAGGTGAAGTGTCAAAAGCTAGTAAGCACCATAATAAATCATACATAACACTCTATTTTCCCCCCCACATAAATTTTACTAAGAACACTCGACTAGTCGACTAAAGTAGGATCACAACAAACACAAACATGCTCTCATAATATATTTTTTTTCTTCTCTTTTTTTTTTTTTTTTTTTTTTTTTTTTTTTCGAGAGCTAAATAAAACAATAATATAAACAATAACAATGATCCCCCAATTTATTACATATGCCGACTATCGAGTAAACAACCAAACCTAATCTCAATATTTTCCCCAAAAGTATGACCAACAATAAACCCATCCTTGCACACCTTATTACTCCCTTAAGCACTATACTAGCCTTTGACAATGTGGGTTCAAATTAATGTACGGCCAATACAAGAAAAAGTTCTAGGCAAGTAATGTGGTATGTCACCGAAAAAATAGGATTAAGCTCAACGGGTTAACTAATTGATCATGTAAACATGGTGTGGTAATATGGGAAAATATGTGGTTATTCCTAATTGCCTTTATCATTTTAATCGTCAAATAATGTCATGCGTTTCAAGAAAGACCTCAAACAACTGCTAGCAATGCAAACAATCCGTGGACACTCAAGCAAACGAATAAATTGCAAAAAATATGCAATATGGCTCAAAATCTCACTTGGTGGAAAAACATACTCAATCCCAAGCAAAAATCTCTCTAACGCACCGACTTGTATTCAAAGCATGCAAACTAAATCATCTTGCACATATTCATGTCCTTCTAATTACTTACAACATTCAATAAGTCTACTAGCTTCAACTTACTAGTGTATGTGTGTGCACAAGATCAAAGCATATCACTTCTCAATCAAAAGCGTCAACAACACAAAATTCCTATCAAGCATGGGTGCAAATGCAAACTATTATGAACTCACATGATATACAAACATAAAAACAGAATGTCCTATATGAAACAAACGTAGATAACACAAACATAAATGCATAATTTACTACTACTAATATGCAAAGCATGAAATCCTACATGAACAATTAATACAACAACAACTACATATCCCTCAAACCACCCCCAAACTTAAAATATTCAATGTCCGCATTGAATGGAAGTAAATACAAGGGATAGCAGAAAACATACCTACTCGTCCTCCTCCTCGGAGGAATCAGAATCTGGAGGTGGATACTGCGTACGAGCTCCATAGTCTGGCCACCTTGCCTGAACACTACAAAATCCAATTGACAAGAACACAAATTCGTAATAAGATTAGAGAAAAAGATTTACCCAATACGAATCAAAGAGGTGAACTTGCAATTAATTCCTCTTTAGAATTGAATTTTTAGAGATTAAAATAAAATAGAAGAGGAA